>JAWNPP010000004.1:8457500-10957500 GCA_035047445.1 Drosophila siamana | reverse complement strand
CATCGATGCCAAGCTGAAGAAGTATGATAATGCTGTCACACGTGCCATTATGTGCTGTATGCGCTGCTTCTTCTGGTTGCTGGAATCCTTCTTGCGTTTCCTTAACCGCAATGCGTACATTATGTGCGCCATTCATGGCAAGAATTTCTGCTCGAGTGCCAAGGATGCGTTTAATCTGCTAATGCGCAACTTCTTGCGAGTGGTTACACTGGACAAGGTCACCGACTTTTTGTTCTTCCTGTCCAAATTGATGCTAACCGGTGGTGCTGGCGTCGCCACCTACTATTTTCTGGCCAACAATCCGGCTGTCATTCAATTAAATCACAAGGCCGTCCCAACCACAGTGGTGGTAATTGCCGCCTTCCTCATAACCAGCGTATTTTTTGGCGTCTACTCGATGGCTGTCGACACACTTTTCCTCTGCTTCCTGGAGGACTGTGAACGCAACGACGGCACACCAGAAAAACCATATTTCATGTCCAAGCAGCTAATGAAGATTTTGGGAAAGAAGAATAAATTCCCACAACGCCAGCGACGTAGCAAATAGAGAGGAAAGCAAATGGAGAATGGAGAATAGCAATAGGACGCACCACCAAAGCAAACATTGTAAATGACAGTGCAAAATACAGTTGAACGACAAAAGAGCTTGCTTGACCGACGAGTATATAAGACATATTTCTACATACACACATATATATATATATATATACAAATATTTATTGTATGTTATAATAACCGACAGGTTGTGCGCGATTATTGCTCATGATAGATTTTTGATTAGATGGTGGCAACATTTGATTCGAGCCGGCTGCAATTAGATATTTTTTGTAATTTTTTTCACATGTAACATGTGAAAAATGTAACTCATTTTATGTTCAACATTTGCCAATATGTATTCAAATCGAACAATATCTTTTGCATATACTCGAAAAGTGTACATAATAACGAAATAATTAGTTTAACTCATATACAAATGTTTGTGGCTCCGCGCGATCATTGAAATGGGTGCTCAACAATTGAAAAAATGATGTGATAGGCGCAGCAGAGGCATAAATCTAATTATATACAACATATATACAAATTCTAAAGACACGACCAAAAGCAATACTGTGCAATTCATTGCGAAGAACTTAACTTAAATCTCAGAGATATCAATAATGAAACGACATGTAATGAAATGAATTATAAGGCTAAGCAAGTAAAAATGTTAGCAAAAACTGAAGATTGAAATGAACATGTACCATAAGGTATTTATTTTTATGCACATTTTGAATTTATTTTGAGTTTCACTTATTTTTTTGTGAGCATAATACATATTTGAATTTAATAAAATTGAATTCAACTTGAATCACATTCATTAACATATTATATTTTATCATTTTGCTAAGCAAATGTTCTAATTATAAAATGGGGAAAAAATTTATTTTAACATTAACACAATGGCAGTAAAAAGCGCAAAGTAATACACACATATTCATACACAAATTATATGAATACATACTATTATTAATTAGAATAAGTTTTACAATTTTCAATCTGATATCATAATAAACTTGAATTGAAAATTGTTTTTGATATTAGATTAGAATATCGTTGAGTACGCTATCGCTGATGTTTTGCAAGTCGTCGTTATCGCCAAATTCAACGATGTCATCGGCAAATTTGGATGAATTTAGCTGATTGAGCAGGTTGCCATCGTTTTCATTGCCGACGCAATGCGCTGGATCTGAATCCTAAAGATGAAAACAATTAGTTAAGAATACAACTATAAAGGACTCATATACGTACGTATACTAAATCATTGAGAAGAATAAGTGGTGGAGCTGGTTTTAGTTCTATCAAAGGTCCAGGCACTAAAGCATCCAGTCTTCCCGAAGGCGAAGTACTGAGATTTTGCACGTTGAGCGATGCATCCAGGACTTTCATTACGGCAGTGCTTTTCTTGGCATATAACGAATTGTTACTTGTATCGGGCAGTCTCTCGATGCGAGTGTTTTCATTTATATTCAATGGCGTAAATGGAGACTGTGGCATGCAGCTATTAGCCTTCGGTGAGGTTGGTGCCATCATTGAAGTAGCATCATCAAAGCCAAACGATGCCTGCATCTGTTTCCACTTGCTGCCCAAAGTCGAGAGATTTGGTTGCGCTAATGTTTTGGGCTGCGCAGACTTCTTATTGATGGTGCGCAACAATTGCATGGGATCTAGGATCTTGGAGCGATTTATTGTGCTGTTCATGTCTGTGAATTCCTCTTCATGTTGTTGTTTCAATTTGCGTGCTGAACGTGGTGGCGCTGGTACTGGAAATATCAAAAATGTCATGCATAGTTGGAAAACAATGGACAAACGTATGTATACCCAGCAAACTATTGCATGTGGTCTCAAAATGTTTGGCATTGAAGTCATCCTGCAAAGGCAAGCGAACGTGTCCACTGCGCACTCCACTCGCTGCATCCAGTTTGATGGGTGGCGTAGACACGAACTTCATCAGTAGCGTGTGATTATCGATGTCGGCTTGCGGATGCAGTGCACGCAAAGGTGTATTAGGAAAGTGCTGCTGCAGTTGTGAAGCATTGCTGCTAACATTGCCGCCGTGCTCTTTGATGCGTAAGTTCAAGTTCTTGTTAACATCATTCACCTGCAGCTCGATTTGTTGCAGCTTATCGCGCAACTCTCGCAACTCTGTGGTACGAAATTCGCTGGACTCGTGATCATAATGATTACTGGCGTCCAATTGCTCGGCAATCGTTTCGCTAATTCCATTTAAAGCGGTCAGCATGGCACTAAGTCGCATACCATTATCTGCAACATCGACTTATTAGAATCAAGTATTACGTGAAGTGGAAGTCAAACCTACCTAGTAGATGCCCTGCTTCCGGCGCAGCGCCAAAAAACTTTTGAATGCTGCGCAGTGTGTTGTCGGCAGCTTCCTTGTTTTGCTTTTGTTCCGCCAGCTTGGCCAAGAACTGATCCATGCTGTCCTTCAGTTGGCCTAAAGGCACCTCTAGAGTTGAAATCCTCCTAAGCGGCAGACTTATTTTCTGCTCGCATTTGAGACGATTATACGCTTCGAAATCCTCCAGAAATTTGTCATCCAATAGTAACCTTTCGTCCACTCCAGTTTTGTTTGCAATGTTAGTGAATATGTTCCTGATCTGCTGAGTGTTTTGACGCAACCGGGTAGTCAGCTGCTTCACTTCATCTATATATGCCGAAGCATACTCTTTCATGAACGCATTTTGCTTGGACATAGTTTGTACACTTAAATCCCGCAAATTTGTCATATCGCCGTCCAGTGATAGTGCCTTTTCACGTTGCTTGATCAGCTCTTGAACAACGAAACCAACAAGGTCCAACAGAAAATTGATGAATTTCATGCCGCCAGGCATGACGACCAGATACGATTTGATGTTGGTCCAATTGAGTTGATGCTTTTCATTCAAATGCTTGAGATAATCCACAGTGCTGGATCGAAAGTTTGCCTCCGACTTTTTGTCCGTAATGGGCCAATAGAAGCGACGTTTGAACTCAACGGGATCAATGATGCGGAAGAGATAGTGCATCACTTGGAAAAATGCAGCTTGGTTTGGCTTCAGAAACATATCCCAAGATAGCAATTTAATCATTTCGTCGGTCATGGGACACAACAATGACAAGCCTTGGAGTTTTTTGTGCAGCTTCTCACTTTGCTCCTTTTCTTCTGCCTTCCAGGGCGCGATCATTGTGCGATCCATGTTGACACTACACTAATGCACTACTTTCAACACCACACTGATTTTATGCCACAAAGTGGCGCTATTTATTCAAGATGACGGACTTGAAGGGTACCAACAAAAATTCTATCGATAATTATAGTAATCTATCGATTTGAAGTATTGTTAATTACATGAAACATGGTGTGGTAACACTGCCACAATATATATATATATCGATTTCCAATTCCGCATAATGCACATTTATTTTATAGATATATATTTTTAAAGCAGTTTCCGGTTCAAATAATTTGTTAACAATTCTTTGTAATTTTCTACAGTAAAAATTAAATCGGACTTACGCTTATTATCGATACCAGCACAAATGAAATACTCATTGGCTTATCGATACTATCGACATTCTTTTTGCAGCTCTACTGCCAATTTGTGCAAGGAAAAAAGACAAAACGTATAAAAACCAAAAAGTGTGCGTAATTTTGCAGCGACAAGTGATTAAAGTGGAGTGCGTTCCACTCTTTATAAAATGGCTGACGGGATCGCGCTAAACCAAGAAACGGACAAACGAATGGGCGGTTCGCTGGATGACGGGCCGCCCGGCGTCGATGGCAACGATGCGAGTGAAAAAAACGAGGAAGCCGCCGCCGCTGCGCCGCGTTCATCATCCGCATCACGCAAGAGCAGCAAAAGCAAATCAACGTCACGTCGTCGGTCAACGTCACGGCGACGCTCAAATTCGCGCCATGGCGCCTCCTCACCACCCATGCGTCGCAGACGCTCTCATTCGTCACGTTCCCCGACGCCCCCGCCGGCGCCTCGACGTGGCCGGTACGACTCGCCGGACTATGGTCGGTATCCACCACGACGCAGATTTGATCGGCGTCGATCACCTGATCGAGATCGCGATCGCCGACGATCGCCACCTCGTCGTGGTCGTCGTTATGGTCGTTCCAGATCTCGTTCACGCACCAATTCGCCCATTCGACGTGGGGGCGGAGGCCGCGGCATGAGCCCGTCATCCAGATGGTCACCCAAAAAGAAGCCCGCCTCACCACCAATGCCAGCGCCACAGCAACAGCTAACGCATCCAGCGCAAGCCGCTGGCTATGGCGTAATGCCCACATCCATGTATGCGCCAGGGCCGTATGGTGCACCGGATGTGTATGGTCATCAGTATGGTATGGCGCCACCGAATGCTTTTCCGCCGCAAGGACCACCTCCAGGTTATGGGATGCAAGGACCACCGCCGACACAGGCGACCAGCTTCAATGCCGGCTACGGTGCTTGGGGTGTGAATGGTAAGCAATCATGTGCTGTCAATTAATGACCTAATGAGCTATACATAAAACCAAACTGCATAAGGTTAAACTTAAGTGTTAAAAGTGTTTTTCAAGTTAATGGCATAATTAACTTTTTGACATTTGATTGTATTCTAGAATATGGGCAGCAAGTGTGGCTACCGCAAACGTTAGCTACTGTACCTCAGGTAGCACCGGATGCACTGACACAACAGCCACCGCAGCAACAACAGCAGCAGCAGCAACAACAACAGCAGCTGCCTCAGCAATCAGCAATAATGGAGGAGCAACCAGCACCGGCGCTTGAGGGCGCAGGTTTGCCACAACAAGATGGTAAGTGTGGAAATGAACTTTAACTTGGCTTCTTGGCGACCATTCTCACATACAAACCTCTCACATTATATATTTTATTATTGTTGTCATGGTTACGACGTGTCCCTAACAAAAAAAAAAAAACAACTTGTAAATGTAATTTGTAACCTCGTTAATTGTAAAACGCGCTTAAAAAAACAGACATAAAAATACATTGTAAAGACATTCCGAATCTAGCTATAAAATCGCAGCAAGAGCTCAGACGGACAGCTCTTAATATATTTATTGTATTCGTAATTACGTAAGCAAAGCGGAACAGTTTTGTCGTTGTTTTTTGTGTATCGTACAACTTGTGTCTAAAGACTAAAACTTCTCGTCCATCGGGGGGGAGCGGCATTCAGTCACCAATAACGTCGTCACCGTCAGCCCCCAACCAAAGCACGCACTACAAAAACCCAGAGAGGACTGCAGAACCCCATAGAGCCGTCAGACCCGCATTTGCGCTTCGATCCGTTCCGGCAAAACGCATCCAACGTTGGTCAGCCAACTGTCTGTGTGTGTGTTACTTGGCCGTGAAATGCACTCGAGATTGCATTTTGTAAATGAAATTTGAACTTTAAATCCACCACTAAGAATATGCATTAATTAGTTTCTCTTTCTCTACCCCTCGCCCGCCTTCGATAAATCCACCACTCAACACTCGATCAATCCCCAGCCGTGGCCCAGGAAGCGGAAAATCAAAAGGAGGAGCTCAAGAAGCAACGCACCAATTACGTGAAGAAGGTATCGCTGCTGAAGAAGGAAATGAAGGTGCTGAAGGAGCAACACGACGACTTAACAGCTGGCGATGCTCCACCATCGCCAACCACCAAGAACTTCATTGAGGAAAACGATCGTCTGCAGGTTCGTCAATTCATTTATTTACAAACAAATGCAATACTCATTTAAATATTTAAATGGCAGGTGCAAATCAAAAAGAAATTGGACACCATTGAGAATGTCATCGACATGTTGAATGGCATCATTGGCGACGAGGAAGCCGATGAGGAGCTCGACGAGACGCCCAAGAGTGAAACAGGTGCGGCGGCCACGAAAGCACCACATCCGGCTGCAACGTCCACAACAAGTGACAGCTCAGGTGACAGCTCCGATTCCAGTTCGTCTTCGAGCAGCTCCTCGGAGTCAACCACGGACGATGAGGGCGACGAGGAGAATGGTAATGGCGATGGCAGTCCAACAAATCGTCTCAAAAATCGCGCTATGAAAACAATGAAAGCCAAACAGCGTCAGGCGGAAGCTACTGCTAAAACAACCGCACCCCAAACCCAAAGCTATAATTATGTGTTCTTCGATTCGGAGAAATATTGGTGTGAGAGCTGCAGCGTGTTCCCAAAGACGGCACGCGACTATCTGAAGCATCTACATGCCGAGGAGCATATGAATCGCGAGACCATGGAGACGCCGTGGCATGTGGGCATCGATCACGATCCCTTTCCCACCATCGAGAAGGCACCCACAATGCGTGTGCCAGTTCGTGGTCTTCAATTTTTGGTGCCCGCCAGTGCCTGGTACTGCAAATTGTGCAGCGTCTGGATTGGTGATTTGCACTGCGCCTCATTGCATCTCAGGTCCCGCACTCATGGTAGCAAATACGATGTACGTGTCATCTCAATTAGCACTGTTTGCAAAATGCTTACTAATGCAAATTTAATTACAGGCGTTCGTTAAGAAGCAGCCAAACTACGAGAGCGAATGGATGAACAAACGTGAGCGGGCACAACAGCAGAAGGACGGGGAGGAGGCGAAGCTCAAAAAGGCCAAGAAGGATGAAGATAAAACCTCCAAGAAACGCAAAAAGAAGAGGTCTGTATTGAGATGGAAATATAATCTAAGTAGTTAATCATTTCATGATACCGATTTTACTTTTAATTACACTTTCCGAAAGTTTGATGTAACGCAAGGCTGTCAGTTTTGATTAGTTTTCGTCTTGAGAAATGAAAAAAAAGAATGCTTACAATTTAGAATTGCAATTGTTAACTGTCAAAATGAAATGGGAACGAATTCGAAGGTTCGTTTATCTGTTATTCATGTTTTATTAAACTCTATTCTTTACGTTTCAGTGGCGATAAGAAGAAAAAGAAGCGTAAGCATAGTAAGAAACATAAGAGGAATGCAAACAGCACGTCTTCGTCAACGGATAGTTCATCATCAGAGGAGGCTGAAGATGGGCAGTCCTCGAAGAAAACGGATGCCGCGCCTGCAGCCAACGCAGCCTCGATACGTGTCGCAATGGGTAAGCAGGAGGCACCAATAGTTGGCAAGCCAGAGGTGGCAACGCCAGTGGAACCGCCGCCGCCGCCCATTATCAAGGATACGCTAGCGACTAGCGAGCGAGGCAGATGGACACAGGCGTCGGGCGCAAATGATGTAAAGGTGGAGGATGAAAAGAAACGCGACGAGGCGATGATGCAGCAATGGAACACAGTGCAGCCGGTGATTAGTGAGAGTGAAAAGAAACTGCTTGAACAGCTCAAAGGCAAGCTCAAGGGAAAAGCGCGCCCAACGGAGGAGAGGAAGAACGCATTTGCGGCAGCCGATGAGAAGTCGAGTCGACGCAACACCTCCAAACGACGCAGTCCCTCGCCGCGCAGTGGCAGCCGTGGTCGCTCAGATCGTGATAGACGCGATAGAGATCGTGACCGTGATCGCGAGAGGGAACGCGATCGAGATCGCGATCGTGGCCGGGGAGACCGAGAACGTGACCGTGATCGCAGGCGTTCGCGCTCCAGGTCGCGCAGCCGCACACGCAGGCGCATCTCGCGTTCGCCAGTGCGTGGCAACAATCGACGCAGTCGTTCGCGTGATGCACGCTGGCGTCGCAGTCGTAGCCATTCGGAAGAGCGCGTGGAGCGGCCCGTGGTTAAGCATTCCGAGTTTCGACCGCGAACGCTGCCCGAGCGCAAACAAAGCGAAGCGAAACGGGACAAAAAGGACACGGCCACAAAGCCCAAGACAACCAAGAATAGCGCCACCACGAGCACCACCGCAGCGGCTGGCGGCAAGAAGTTGCCGTTCATTGGCAAGATGCCAGTACTTAAGAAGCAGCCGCCGCCCTCAGCGGCAACGGCGATGACGACAGTTGGTTACAATGAGGCGGGCGTCTATACAAACGGTGGCTCTATGGATGGCATGGGCGTGGCGCCACCGCCGCCACCTCCACCGCAGATGGGCATGGGACCGTCAGCAGTGCGTCAGAATGCCCCGACAGCGGCACAAATCCAAATGGCCATGATGGAGGATGCTTTTGGCAATGCGCCGCCCTTCCATCCGGACGCTGGCATGATGATGGACTACGATGAGCTGATGCCAGACCCAGTGCAGTTTGCCAATCTCATGACGCATTGCCCGCCACCACCGCCACCTGGCGACAGTACAAATGCCGATGGCACAGATGCTCTGGACGGTGGCCAGTTGGCCAACGAGGACAATGGCGAGGAGGATGTCTTGCCGCCGGGCATTGACGAGGTCGAAGCGGATTTGGAGCCGCAGCCATTGGTGACCGGGGCCCCGACACAGGACGGCGAACTGCCGAAAGATCTGGCCGAGGCCCTAAACATTATATTCCCAGCGGATCGGCCAGCCGAAGATGGCGACGATGACAGTCAAGTGCCTGTGGTGCCGCAGACAATCACCACCATTGTGGAAGACGAGCCGGTGCTGGACGAACACAATCTGCAGGATCTGGCCAAGCAGGGCATACATTTGGTCTCCATCGAGGAGACCACATCCAGCTCCCGGCCAGCCTCTGCCTCGGTGCACGAGGATACCTCTAAGTCAGTGGACTCACCCATGCAGATCAGCGGCGATGAGACGTCCCAGGGCGCCTACTCCCAGCTGGCCAATGGCAATTCGGACAACTCGATGCCACACTCAATCAGCCTGAAGCAAATGGTGGCACAGGACATACCAATGCCCTGTTCCCCGCCAGCAGATAAGTCTAGCGGTGCCGTGGACATCAAGGCAAAGGCCAGTGAAGTACTATTGGATGTGGGCGACATACCACAGCCGCCTGCTTCACCCTCCGACAGCGAGAAGCTGCGACGTCAGGCCGAACTGGACGAGCTGGCCATGCTGGGCATTGATACCAACGACATGGCCGCACAATGTATGTAGTAAAAGCAATACGACGTCATCCTTCACACACAACGCACATTCATCGCATAGCGCACATCCATCTTTCATAAAACAACAACAACATATTCCGTATTTCGAATTTCCATTCCCAATCGCTTCATTTCCAAATTGTGTATTTTCTTAGATGCGTTGTAAGCTGCGATTTGACATCAGATGCTGGTGGATGAAGGATCCCTGCAATTGCAGACGGTGGTGTGTCCGCATTTTCATTCACTTTTTCTTAGTTTTACTTTATGCCTATGTATGATTGTGTTTATGTGACGAATTGTTCTTAATAAATGCACATATATGTATGTAATATATGTATGATGAGACCACAACATTGCCACACTTCAAAATTAATTAAAAGTACTAAAGAGACACGCATTGGAGGACTGCTTGTAAAATCAATGATATGCCAAATATTTTTGTTTATAATCTTTATTATCAAATGGCACCTAAAACTGTTCTATTGTTAATTTAATAGTTAATAAAAAATAGTGATGCTACAACAACAAGTATGGATGAACGATCGAACGTACGTACGTATATATAGAGTTACTCGACAATCGCTTAACAAAATTCTCATTATAATTGCTATTTAAATATATCATATATTTTGATTCCTCGTTTGTTCTTTTGTTTTGTTATAGGTACACGAATTTCGATATTAGTTACAAGTATTTACTTTTGTCAGTATGTTATATGTGTATGTGTGTGTGTGTGTGCATTTCTATTAGTAACAAGTTTGTGCGGCCTTTTTGGGGATAGATGGTAGGAGTAGGAGGACGTCGGTCGGTCACAGTTATCGATATGCTGGGCTCGGACTTTTGGCTTATGGAATATGTTTGTTGTGTCGGTCCATCATGTCGTATACTTAACATACCTAATACCACATGACTTTTGGCTTAATATGCGCGTAGATGTAGATTAAATGTATTGAAACACAATTGTTAAATGTGTATTCTGATGCTGATGCTTCTCCTCTGCTGCTATGCAAACGTCAATGAGTTATAAATAATTTTGAAGCGAAATATGTGCAGTCGCCGCTGTTGTCGTTGTTTGCCCCGAGGATGCGCTGTCTGCTATAAATGTGTAACGCGATAGCACTTCGTTGTGCCACAATCAACGCTAGCCAAGACGCTGTCGGTATCGGTATCGGGGACGGGGGCGGGATTGCAGCCTCTGCCGCCGGTTAGCTAGAACTATAAGTCCGTAATGGGTCCGCCGGCGACGCTGAGTTTGTTAGCCGTTGCGATCGCTGCCGCTGCTGTGGTTGTTGTATTTGGATTCCAATTTGGTTGGCTGCTGGCCACCTGGGCGCTTAGGTCTTTAACCAATTTTTCGAGACTAAATCGCGCGAGAGACAGTGTAACACAGAGAAAGAGAAGAGCAAAGAGAATGCAAAAAAATAATATACGTTAAGTGAGGAAGAGTTACGATTGTGTGTTTCGTTTGTTTTTGTTTTCTTTTTGGTTATTCACCGACAACGATTATGCAGATGAAGGTGATAAGAAATGGGTTAATTGGTGTTGCATGCAAGCGAAATGAAATGTGTGTGCTGCTGTAGTTAAAGTTTAAATAAATCACATCGTATATATACACATGGACATGGACATAGACACAGACATATAGAGAGAGAGAACCATATAGAGCATAGACTACACCCACGCTATGATACGCTGATTGGCCTCCTTACGTGCGCTGGTCGCCTCGCTAAGTTCTCGCTTCAGTTGCGCATGCTCCTTTTTGCGCGGCAACAGCGGCGGCGGCTGCGCAGCTGCAGTTGCAGTTGCCACCTGCTGCTGCTCCGTGATGAGCGCAAACTTGGGCGGGCTCTGCACGAAATGCTGCTGCTGCTGTTGCGGCGATTGCTTTGTGGTGCCATTGGTGCAGGATTCATTGCTGGAGCTGGACAAGCGCTTCAGAGTGCCGGTCAGCTCCTCGGTATCGCCATCCTCCAGCTCCACCTCGTCGTCCTCGTCCAGCGACTGCGTTGCCTGCGCCGGCGCCTGATGCACAGTGCCGTAGTGCAGGTTCAAGGACTGCGAGCGTCGTGCGGCGCCATTGGGAAATGGCATAGGAGCCTTGCGTGCGCCACGTGCGCGATCATTCTCGTAGATGATGTCGTGCTGCGACAACGGCCGCTGGTTGTATAAGCTGGCCAGCGCTTGACGCAGATATTTGTTCTCCGCTTCGAGGTGATTCAGCCGCTTGTTCGTGTCCTTGCGCTCCAGGCGCAGCTGCATCACATGGGACTTCAAAGGGGGGAAGAGCGTTAAACGAGAGACGTGTAATTGAACAACGTTCGCCACTCACCTTCAGCTCATCGATATCACGTAGTGTGCGCACGTTGCCCTCATTCATTGACCACTGACGCTCCTCCACCATGGACTTGACACTGCACAAGAGTTGCAAACAAAGTGTAAAGAACGACGTCGAAAGCTTGAAGCTTGAAGCATGCTGCTTGCTTACCGATTGAGCATGGCATCCTCGCGCACACGCGCCGCCTCCTTCACCTCACGCACCACGTCCGTCATCATGCCGGGCGTGTAGGCACCTGCAAAAGATCGGTGATTAATTACTACAGTTCGACAGTGAGCGAAACTAAGAGAGTTATATATAGATATAGATAAGGAGAGTTGTGTGTACCTGAATGAAAGGTGGGCGCTGGACTGTGGGTGCCACCGAATCCGCCGCCAAAAACCAAGGGTTGACTTTGTGTGCTTAATCCGCTCAAGCTATCTCTACGGTGTCGCATGCCCCCGCCTCCAGCCCACAGCTGGCCATTGGGTGCGTGCTTCAAAGCTTCAATATCGACTATGTGTGTGGTGTGGTGTTTGTTGTGTGTACAAAAGTGTGTGTGTGTGTGTGTGTGTGTGCACAGTGTGTGAGAGTAAAGAATAGGAAGAGGCGAAAAGAGGTATTCAAATGAAAATACGCCACAAACGAAATACAAGATTACAAATTACGAGTTTACAATAATACAAATTACTAGAATTTACATTAAACAATAATCAATCAATCGCACAACAATCGAGCGCAGTGAGAGCATACAAAGACAGTAGTTACAACAAACAGCAAGAGACAGCGGGAAGAGAGCATCAACGTAATATATTGATGCTGTGTTTTGACTCTACTATATATATATGTATATACACAATTTAATACGAGCCTTTTTGGGGGCTTCGAATGTAGTTGGCGTAAGCTCAGCTTCTCCTGCAAAACACGCACCTTTTGTCTCGTGCAGATTGCGACAGATCTTGGAATTCGTTTCGTGCAGTATGTTGATCTGCTCCATCAACGCGGCAAAGAACTTGTTCTGTTGCTCCAAATCCCCATTGCCATTGATGGTGCCGTTGCCCGCAGCGTTGCCATTGCGACACTCGGGCGTATTTTGGCCACTCAGCTTGGAGTCGTTGTCCGAGGGATTCAGCAGGCAGGGATCGCTAAACCGAAAGCTGCAAGCAACGACAACAATTAACAAAACGAATTTCATTGCTAACACAATCTTTGTGCTTACCCGCGACTAATGTTCGGATTGCTGCCGCTGCCGTCGAGCACATCAGTGGAGTTCTGGTCATGCTCGGAGCCAGCGCCAAAGCCGCCCATCATGTTGACCAGCGGCGGCAAACTGGCGAAATCCTGGCCGCCGTCCGCATGCATGGCCGGCAGTCCAAAGCCCATGCCATAGCCATTGGTTTGGGCCGGAAACAGCATCGGGTAGCGATAGCTGAGCGGCGGCTGCGTGTGCTGTGGGCAACAACAATAATAACAATAATAATAACATTAGTTGCTGTGAGAAGTGTGTGTAGAGTGTGCTCGACTGCCAGCTACGTGTTGTGTAGTTAGTTTAGTATGCAAAAGTCATCAAATCACTTTTAAACTCCTCGTCTGTGTTTATGGAGATTATTGCTATTTGAATTGTAATGTTTGATTTCAGTTCGTGCCCAAGCTGTAAACAACTTTAGCTGCTTGCAACTGCTAGAAGATGCATGTCTAATTGTGTTGCCAGTAGCTTTCATAATGTCTGATTTACAGATGTTCATACAAAGTGACGACATGTCTCTATTAACTTCGCATATATATTCACTTAATGGCGTCGAAGTCGGTCTTTGCCATTAGGTGAAAATACCCCTAGATGTTGCTCTGGAGTGCGGGTATAATAATAGTGTACGCATTTGCTGCCTTAATGGCAATCACTCACGCGTTGTATGCCCAAGCTGAAGGGCGGCGCCGCGCCCATGTTGTATGGCTGCGATTGCGAACGCATGAGAAATTGCTGCTGCTGTTGTTGTTGCTGCTGCTGCTGCTGTTGCTGTTGTAGTTGCTGTTGTTGTTGCTGCTGTTGTTGTTGCTGCTGCTGTTGTTGCTGCTGCTGTTGTTGTGCTGCTGCTGCCTGCGTTACGAACAGCGATTTGTTGGCAGTCGTTGTTGGATTAAAGTCGAGAAACTCGGACGATGACGAGAGCTGTGCATTCGTTGCATCCCGCAGGCAATTCTCGAGCCAGGCATCTAAATGGTCCTTGGAATATTGTTGCTCTCTTGTGCTGCCATTGCTGCTGCTGCTCTTGTTCTTGCTGTTCAGTGGCAACGTTGTTGTTCCTGCTGCTGCTGCCGCTGCTGCTCTAGTTGCAATTGCTGTGGCTGCTGCTGTTGCTTGCGCACTGCGTGACTTCAGCTTCTTGCGCTTGGCGGCATCGGCGGCTGCAAAACGGAAAACAAAACAAAGGCGACATTAATTTCAATTAAATTGCGCTCAACACAACACAATAGTAGCCTCCCTCTCCTCTCCCCCCATTCCGCGTTCCGGGCCGCGGTCTATGGCGAGCATTACCAGTTTTAATTAGTGACAAACAAACTGTGCTTTGGTTGATCTCATTGACAAACTGCAATCGCGCGTTGCGAAAACACAAATGAGTCAGCAAGCGAATCGACTGTTGGCCAGGCTTAAAGCAGCCCAGCTCAGCTCGGCGCAGTTCGCTCGCCAGTTATTTCAGCCCACAAAAAAAATGTCGCGAACCGCATTCTCAAAACAAGTTTCTCAGCATTGATATTCATTCGGCTCTTCGGTTTGTTCGTCTTGTTGTTGTTGTTGTTGTCAAGTAAATATTTGAATATTTTGTTGGTAATTCGACTCTAAACGGTTTCTCTCACTCTCTTTCGCACACTCTCTGCGCGTTGTTATAGTTTCAAACCGGTAATTATATGTGGGCGAAACTGAGTCGAGTGTTAAGAGAGTGAGAGAGATTCCCACTCCCAATGCTATCGCCCTGCATAATTGAATTCGACGCCAAAGTCGCGCTCTTTGGAGTCATATGTCCCGCATTCGCATTCCATTTCCATGACGATTTTCAAGCAATACCCTCGGGGGTTCTTCGCTCAATTCCCCAGTTTAAATTTAGCTCATGTGTTGTTAATGCCATTGTTTTCCTTGTTGTCTGCTGTGATCCGAACAGGGGCGTCAACACTTCTTTTGGCGCAGGGTGGCGGTGGTGGCCCTGAGGGTGCTATAAATAGCATGTGAGCGAGTTATTAAAGCGGATGTCGAACGTCGGACACAAAAACAAGGAGCAGCCTTGACTGCCTTGGACGCCCGGCTGCCTGCCTGGCCACAAGCACATCACAAATTGGCAGTACTAGTGGCGAGATAGTGGTTGTATTTAGGTTCAACGTGTTGCACCTTTGACTGCACTAGACCCTTTATGCAGCAGTGAAGTTCGTTAAATACACATGAAGTAGTCTACTGACATAAACCTTTTCTTCATAAACTTTATAGCATAGCTAAATTCTTTCTCAGTAAACCGACCTTTTGTAAATCTTTGTTAGAATTCGTTTGGCGAAGTGAGCACGTAACGTCAATTGAAAATAAACGTGATCAGCATGCATTATGTGCACACAGCAAACTTGGCGTTCTTTGGGAACAATAAGATTACATAGATGGAAAATATTGAATCAACTGCGTTGTTGATAATCACCACAAGTAAACATAGAACAAATTATGCATATTTAATAGGGCGTAAACAGATTAGCTCAGCGGGAACAATTGTGAAGGGTTTATAGAAGAAGATACACGTACAAAATCAGTCGAAGGAAAAGTTTTAATTGCAAATCATAATTTTTGTAATTCCAAAACACACACAAAATCAAATTAGAAGAGAGAATGTTTATTTCAAAGACTACTTTCAACAATAGCTAATTGTGTTATGTTAGAGCATCTGGAAGTCGCTCTCACACCTGATCCCACTTCGATATCGCATGCACTGTGCCATTTTGAGACTTCCGCGCATTATCTGCGCCTATAATCACGGACTAATGGTTACACCATCGACAAGTAGTATCAAGTGCCCCGCGCGACGACCTCCAATCGTATTTAATTAGCATCCATTTAGCTCATTGTTCCAAATTCGAATCGCATTCACATCGCTTACCCAATTTCAATGTCAGATCGCGTGTATAGATTTCATAACAGTCCATCCGAAATTAAATCAATCACTGACCGTGAACTCAAAGCCCAAAGCTCAAATCTGACAATACCTTTTATATAAGCAGAAGATTCCCTCCCACTGCGCCACGCGTGTGAAGCGAAAACTATTTGGTCTGCCAACAATACAAGAAGCGTCGAGATTGCTTTGCATTTAAATAAATTAGACGATCCATAAATTGAGCGAGCTCTGTATTCAAAGCAGTTCAAGGGTAAACAGGTAAAAATATCATTTGATTCGTTCACAGTGTTAGGTTAGAGTCACGTAAAAACGCCCAATTGAGTTGCTTAAATCGTTTCACTTTTCACACAATTGTGTTGCTCGCACTTTAGGTTGTAATTATCAATAAACTTGAAGAAGTTGTTTTCTCTATTCTTGCCACTACTAGTTGATACTTTGTTTACCACATGTGCGACAATTACAAATGTTATGGAGTTGGAATTGCAGCTATTAATATCGCTTGCACTCTCCAAGTGAGCGATAGAATGTCACGAAACGATCTATATAATTGGAGAACTAATTAATGGCTTATTGTGACAAATGCGACAAATGTTACGCGTCTAAATAAACGCGACTCTCGTATCTTTATAAATAGCTCAACATTCCTCCAAAACTCAACTCGAATTTCTATATGTAGCAAGCATATTGGGCGTCTCATTGACAAATGGCTCAAGCAGTTGCTGCTGCCTCGCTTGGCGTGTTGCGTGTGGCCAACGAGGCACCTAAAAGATACTAACTGCTTAGTTAGTTGCTCGGCTAAACGATGTTTTAATCTAGCGTCTCTTTTTTCGTTTCGGGTTGAATCATATCGCGTGTGTGTTTGCCACAAAGCGAATATATATGTATAGGTATATGTAGAAGTTCGTTCGAGTTGTTCAGTCCACTTGCCTACTTACCTCTTTGTGTGCCTGCCACACCTGCCACGCCCATGCCGCCCGCATTCTTTGGCATTGCGTTGACCGCCGTGCCGGAGTTCGTTGTGCCTGTTGTCGTTGTTGTTGCCGCTGCTGCTGTGGCTGTTGCAGTTGCAGTTGCATTCGCCATGTTGGCCACATGATGATGGTCGTTGCCATTCGTATTAATCTCCGTCTGCGTTGTGGTTGTCATTTCTATATGCAAAAATGGTAAAATGGAAAATACGACACGATTGTGAGTGAGTCAAAGAAATTCGGTTTGTGTTCTTATTGTTTGGCTTACAAAAAGCTGCCTTCCCCCCTTCCCCCTCTTCTACAAAGCGCTGGCAGCAACGTTGACTCGTCTGCATTTCAAGGCTTTGGCTGTGTCTATTCAAGCCGTTGGCATTCGACCGTGAAAAACTTGCTAAACACAGTAGGGAACTACAAAGAATGCCACCAACTATTCGGAAGAGAGTCGACATTTGAATGCACTAACTGAAGATAATAATTCTTATGAAGATAATAAAACTTATGAATGAGAAGCCTCAAATGCAGCTGTCCTATTTAAGGTTAGCAATTACTAAAGTTGCTCGTCAATAAATTTGAGAATATAATAGATTGCTCTCATCTATAATACTTAATAAGATATCATAATTTTTTTGAGGTTGACTGATCCCTAAGCAATTAAAATTTAAGAATATTGCAATTTACTGCAGCTTTCAATGATATGTTATATATGTTTACTATATTTTAATTTTTTTCCACGTTTCCTTTATATATTTCATATAATTTTTTAAGTAGAAAAAGCCTAAAGACCTCGACAACCAACCTCACTAAATACATAAATTCCGTGCAGCTATATTCATAAGGCCAACGGTCCAGAATCAGTCACACCCACTACTCAGCTTTGCTAGGGTATAACGGGTCTGGTAACTGAGCAGATGCGCCTTCGCTTACGCTCAGAGCCAGAGCTGGGGGTTAGAATGCGCGCATATCTGTGTGGCTGAGACGGAACGGAACGAAACGAAAGACAAGACAAGTCGGTCGCAAAGAAAACGCCAATGCCGGAAAACACCTGTCTGTATTTTGTTGCTTTTGCAACAACTGAACTGCACTGAAGTGAACAAAATGCATGCAGGTGACGTTGCTCGTGCTGTTCGTGTTGTTGCTGATTGTTTGGTTGTTCGGTTGTTTGCGTAGCCGTGGTGCTGCACAAACATTTTATTGATGAAAAGTAAACAATCATTCATGCTTTGCCGTGTGTGTAAACATATCGTGGTCTCCAGTACGTGTAGCTAGGAGACAGCTAACCGATAAAAAGTTTGTTGCGGGCGGTGGCGCGGGGCAACTGCAGAAGAGTGGTAAGTGGAGGGCGAGTGTAAAGCACTTGAACATAAGTTGTCTTCTAACGATAATGAAGTGCCCACTTCAAAGCAATCTACATTCTCATGAGCATAGATAGCATAGCTCTACTTGAAGAACGCTATGTGCGGTAGATCAAGATAATGATTCTTACAAAACATTTCCTTAATGTAGTTTTGTTGAATGAAAAGAACACAAATTGATATAACTATTAATTCAAAAGAGCCACCGTTGATAATGAATTATCTGTGATAACATTACAGTTATTAAAAGAGGCCTTCGACGACTGCAAATTGAAACCCCTTTCGCATTCACAGTAGAAAGCTAGAGTCCTCACATTAGTTCACTTGTTAGCTGTCAGACAGAGAGACAGACAGACAGGCAGTCAGGTGAGTCCATATGTGTGGACTGCATCATTAGCTTAATGGTTTAACTGCAACATTTTTGTTGTTGAATGCTGAATGTTGAGTGTGTTGAGTGTTGAATGTGTTGGCTGGCTGTTGTTTGTGGGCCTCAAAGTATGAGAAAGTTGAAGGTAAGAAACATTTGCATGCCATTAAGAGTGGCAAGAAGAAACCTGAATGCTTGGCTTGTTTTAATGTAGCTTCCTCATTTATGACAGCATAATTGCCAAGCAGCCGTTAGTTGTAATGTACAAATTTACATACACCTGCAGACAAACAGATATATATTGCGTATATATGTGTATATGCATATTCCCAAGTGGAGTTCGGTTCTGTTACAGAATTAACAGAGCGATGCTACGCTTTAACGCTTCGCTAACAGCAATTATGAGGCAACAAAATGCAAGTTACAATTGTAAGCACATCCATAGAGCACAACAAAGCAATACACAAATGTAATATGTGAATGTGTTTTTCTTTCTAAGCAACAACAATTTGAAGTGCCAAAAACTTGTTTGGCTTTTATGATGTACATACATCAAAGTGCCAAACTAGGCGCAACGAAAGTCAAGCGACGCTTGCCACGCTCGTTACACAGCGATAAAAAGATATAGATACTGAGATACAGCGACAGATACCGAGACCGAGACCGAGACAGATACAGATACAGATAGAGCAGAAGAAGCAGCAGCAGACACAAAGATACCTTTTGTGTGTGGGACCCAATGCCAAAAATCCGTTCATGGAGAAAACAAATTAAAAACTAAGCAAACAGGCAGCGAGATTGCGAGAGAGGGAGACACACGATGCGGTTGTGGGATCGAAAACAGCAACGGCACGTTTGCCCATTAAGTACAAGTATCTATGAGATACACATTGCCCATATACACATACTATATACTATCTGCAGCTGTATCTGTATCTGTATCTGCTAACGAGCGAAAAAGCTGACTTTGCTGTGAATAATGCTATGATTGCTGTTGCTGTTGCTGTTGTTGCCATTTTTCGTTTCGTTTTTGTATAAACAGCCCGGCAAAAGGCCTTGCCACTTCATAGTCAAGTTGAAAGTGAATTAAGTTTTTGCTTTTCTTTGACGCCAAAAGCAGCGAAAGGCAAAACAACCTAACACAACACGCAGACAGCGACAAAGGCAACAACATAACAACCTAACAACCAACGTTCGGCAACCAACGATTAATTAAATTAGCGATAGCGCGCAAAAATGTTTAATATCAAGCGTTGATAAAAAACATTTGTAGACAACAATGCCACATATTGCACCTAGTACTTCTATCTAAACTTCCAGACACTTGCAATGCTATTATAAGTTTACTTTTATCATTATATATTGCAGCTGTAAACAATACATTAATTAACAATTCATTACGACTCACTAATTGAGCACCGCAGTCGTCAAGTGGCGAACCTTAATCTGGCCTAACCTTTGCCTGCTTTTCGTTTAGATTAACATTTAACCGCGCCACTGTTAAGCTTAACAGCGCTGTTGCAAATGGAGATAAAATCGATAATAATCACATGATCTTAGTGCTGATGAGTGGGCATGGAAGTAAAATCGATAATTATCGCAAGATCTTCGTGTTCATAAATGTTATGTGCGCAGAGGGTACTTGACAGTCGACTACTGCGATGCTCAAGCATTCAATCTAATCTTGCCCAGTGCACTTAACAGGCTAATAAATTAGTGTACAACGCCTGACAGACTTAAAGCAGTTTTTTTTTTGGGTCTGTGGCTCAGCGCTGTTGTGACTCCTCTCCCAAATTAACACCAATGACAACAGCGAGCTTTGAAGCTTGAAGTTTTTGTTGACTATCTTTTCTTTTTGTTTATTTTTGAGGTGGCCCTGATTGTCTTGGCCGAGCGCAGCCGGCAACAAAACACTCATTACTGGCAAATATTTTGGCATCTCGTGGGCTTTCTTTTCTATTTTTTGTTTGGTGTATTTTTTGCTCAAGTTCTAGGCTATTGACACGATGCCAAGAAAAAACAAAGCGCAAAGAGAACTGATGAATATCTCTCTGAGAAAAAGAAATCGCTATGCGAAAAGTATAATGAAGTTTGGAATTGCAAAATGTTTGTCTGCCCGATACTATCTATCAGTGGCATCCAAATAATAATAAAACAAACTTCAAATAAAAATACAACCGGTTTTTTCTAATAGTCAAAAATCTCTCCTAGAGCGTAAGTGTGTTTGTGTGTGTGTGATTGACCTTTCCCATAACAAACACAACAACAACAACAACAACAACAACAACAGCAGCAAGCGGAGTTTTAATGACACCAATAAAAACAAAGCAAAGTGAAGTGAAAAAGGCGACAGCGACAGCGTCGCTGCTGCTTCCCCAACTACCAAATCACCGGACGCGATCAATGACTAAATACATAGAAGATAAACAGACACACACACACGCTCATAGAGACAACAAGTACGACGTCGCAGAAGACGAAGAAGCACAAGACAGAGTCGTTTGGTTTGTTGACCCAAGCATAGAGCAGCAGTCAATAAATTGAAGAAAATGAATGAAAGGAGAAAAAGACACTCACGATAGTCACATACACACACACACACAGAGTGAGCATCGTAAAAGCAGCGATGACCAAGCAAAAGCAACTAAGGAGCAGTTGCACACGCACACACACATAGGCATAAAAGCAGCGGTCACATGGGACATAGTTTTGCTCTGTGAGAGACATACAAACTATCGAGGGTTGTCCCCCTCGCTTGCTCCATTGCGACAACGGCAACGACAGACGGACGAGCACAAAATGAAAAGCGAAATGCGTTCAGATGACGTCGTCGCTGGCGTAGGCGTCGCTGTCGGCGCTATCGCTGCCAGCTGAAGCAGCAGCTGCTCTGCTGCTATTGCTGTTGCGCCTGCATGAGTTTGGAATTGGAAATGCTTTTGTTTTTATGCTGGCACTTGGTTTTGAGCGCATACCAAACAAATTTCTCAAGGTTTCAGCACACACACACGCATTCACAGAGACTTATTGTAGGTGTATAAATAAAATATTGCTAATTATTGAAGTCGTTTTACCTACTCTCGGTTGCAATTGGAGCAGCAATTGAAGTGCAGTGTTGTTGTTGTACTTAAACTTGTCCCGCTTCAAGTGTTTTTATAAGCACTGTTCACTGGGCTGTTAATGCTAATTTCGCAGCCATTAATAAATATTAGGAACACATCTGTTGGCAGCCTTTTTTTTGCTTGCCCATTTCAAATTTGCACAGACATTCACACGCACACACTAACACACTTACAATCGCGCACAGTGGCAACTTAAAAATTCTTGACGTCGCACGCGCGTTTAGTAGTTATTGAATTTTTGTTATTGCTGCTGCTGTTTTTGTTGTTGTTGACTTTTTCAATGAACTGCGGCCGATTTTTGCAGTAGTTTGATTTGCAATTAGTTAACACAAGCGCAAAACACCCGCAATGCGTACATGGTCGATCTGCGTAGCAACGAAAATAAAACACGTCCGCTCTCGACAAGTGTTGCTCGACGACAACAATGAGACGACGAGATGTGAAACGGCCACTCAACAACGCGAATGCGAAACAAGCGAAACTTGACGAAGCCGTTGTGCAATAGGTCGAAAACAGTGTTGGTAAGCGCGTTTCGTTAAGGCGCGCACAGATTTCAATTTAAAATACCTTTTGGAAATAACTTAAGGATTTGTATTCTCAATTTTATGAACAAAAAATAAAACAGCAAATTGTTTCAATTCAAATACATTGTATATATTGTAGAAAATATCAATTTACAATTGCACAATTGGTGCTAAAAATAAATAAACACACACATACACTCATATTCAAATCGTATATATATATATAGTATAAGTATAACCAGAATTACAACTAGAATTTTATAATTACGTTTTGGAAGTTGCCAACAAACAATTTGCTATTATTGCATTTGCATTAGGAAGACACCCCGTACGTTGGGATCAACAAACAATGGACACAATGACACGACCTACGCAAATCTGTCTCGTTCTCTGTACAAAACTGGATAAATCTGTCTTCAGCTAATACTATAATTACTTTCGCACATGTTGTTGTGTATCAAAAAACACTTGAACTAAACGAACCGCAACAGCTTCCCTATTCCTCCAGTCGATGCTCTCGCTTAAAACTCCGCTCAACCAACACAAAGGTGATGGTGCCAATGGTGCCGGAGATAACCAGGATGCCCAGCTGCACATAGAGTCCCAGGTAGGCCGAGTAGAAGAAGCTGACGGCCGCCGCCACCGACTGCATGAACTTGAACAGGGCAAAGGCGCCAACAGCATTGTTGACGTACTCGCCGCCAAGCATGGAGTAGACCTGAGTGTTGATGCAGGCATCGCCGAGACCGAGCATGAAGGCGCAAACTAACGCGATGGCGGCATTGGGTGGATTCAAGAACGAGGTATCGGTGGTATCCTTGAAGGGAGCGCTGTTCGGCAGATTGAGGAAAGTGAGAAAGAAGGCGACCATGTGCAGCACGTAGCCGGCAATGACGATGGGATCGCGACCGAAGCGCGTCGTCTTCGAGGCCAGGATGCCAAAGAAGCCGCCGCCAAACACTTCGCCGGCGCCAATGCAAATGCCCACGAGGCCCACGATCTCCTTGGGTGTGGCGGCAATCGTGGTGGTGAAGCCAATGGACGAGCCAAAGACGCCGCTATAGAACGACAGCTCCAAGCCTGCAACAGCGAAAAAATAATGCCATTAATAGAGTTCAACACCTTGTGATTGTTTCTTTCGCTTACCTGTGTAGAAGAAGGTCAGGCTGAGCAGCAGCATTCGCTTGGTGATGAACAGTTTGCCAGCGGACTTGAGCGCGTAGACAGCCACACCGAAGGCGGTCTGCTGTGCTTCCAGCTCGTTGTCCTGCTCCGCATTGCTGGCCACGAAGCGCAGCGCGAGTAGAAACACAATACCCAGCACAGCGACAGCGGCAAGCACGCCGATCACAAGATCCCGCGTCGCCTTGTCAATGTGCGTCTTGTCCTGGAACTGATAGTAAACGAACAGATTGCCAATGAACATGCTGCACTGCAGCAGCGCCCAAAAGATGCCCGAGTTGCGGGAGATGGTGTCCGCATTGCTGCAACGCGCCAGATACGTGCCCTGCCCCGTCCAGATGAGCGCGGCGCCGATGCCGATGATCGCACTGGCCAAGTACAGCAGATACGTGGAGGGAAACAGAAACGAGACCATGAAGCCGCTGCAGTAAAGAAAAAGGCGTTAGTAATAGCATTGGATTCGTTTGGCAGGCGTAACTTACACGTAGGTCAGAGCGCCCACCACGATGGAGACGCGGGGTCCCGTCACGGACATGAACGAGGGCGCCAGCCAGTTGGAGAGCGCAAAGAACAGATAGATGATCGCCAGACTGGTGTAGGCCTCGCCCTTGAAGTTCTCATCGTCCTTGGAGATGCTGTCCAATATGGTTTTCTATTGTGAGAGGAAGATAGAAAAGTGGGGGCTACAGTAAACAGTTCAAAAATACCCGCAGCCCATATTAAGTGTGGCCAGAGCTAGTGCAATAACGCAGCCTGCTATTGGTGGCCCAATCGTTAGCGCTGACACTTCATTATTTCGGTTAAAATCTCAATATTTGTAGGAACATAAAAAACACAGTAATTCGGGTTGGAATTGTCTATATGTCAGCTGTATAATCTATATAGTTGAACTCTGAATATAAGCTAGATTTAATTGTACATTGTGAAGATTTTAAACTTAGTTGCATTGCACATAACTGCACATTTCGGATAATTGCAATTTGGAGGGCATCTTATTTTTTGTTTGGTTTGAAAACTATTCAGTTAAACGCACAACACCCAAATGGTACATTAAAAAATACTGAACAATCGTTGTGACTTTAAAATAAACCCAAGAATATTATTATTTCGACGACATTATTAGAGGCAAGAAAAAAGGACGAGACACATCCAGGTATTAGACACGCAGATGAGATGCTCAATTTTCGTTGTGTTACTATTTTTAGAGAGAGGTTAACGTATATTTTCAGTGGAATTTTAGCGTCAGTTCACAAACTGAATTCAGTCGCAGTCGTTGACGCAATCACAATTGCTGATCCACAAGCGAAAAACCAACGAAATACATACATATATATGTGTATAGCAAATTCGTATATTCAGCAAAAAGTCACTTGCAACGCTGTGCTCAAAAGATAGACGACAATTTTCATATTTGTTTGGATTAAACTTGCGAAGGAAGCGATTGAGTGATTCACAATTATGGCTTGGCTTCCATCCAATCAATTCGAGAAAGATTTGCTCGATTTACAGCCGAACTTTAACTTCATCCATGGCCAGTTGGCCAACGAGGCGGTGAATCGTCATCAAAGCAATCAAAAGATCGAAAAGAACCACGACTCGAAGACCAAAGAAATTGCCGATAGTCTGGCGTTGATGGAGCGCATTCAGCAGATTGCAGGCACCAAGGCGTTGGGTGAGCATGCGACGATGGCCGACTGGGATGACAGGAGCACCGTCGAGCAGGAAGTGGTTGCCATGATAAGGCACTTTGACATGGTGTCCACGGCCGATGGCTCGCTGGAATCGAGCAATGATGACCAAGTGATCTTTACACAGAAGAAGATTCACGTGCTTCGCAATGGACGCCATGCATTTCCCTTGATCGTGGATCCCGCTTACTTTGAGCCGGGTGGAACGCGTAGGCCAGCAAAGATAAATGCTAGCCACACATCCAGCGATTGTAGCATTAATGCTGAACCCAGTGGATCTGGTCAATCAAACGTGGATGTTGCCAACAGCAGCCAGGAGAAATCGAATGAAGCTATTGCCAAATCAGAGGTTCGGAAGCCAAGGAGGCTGAGATGACGACATCTAGGAAATGCTATAGACGCTCTCGTCCCTCACAGAAACAACCAAAGCAGCAACATTTCAATGATCGAAATAATGTTTAAAAGTTCACCATCCTAAATGCAAATTAAGTGCAATTTTAATGTCATACTTTTTCAACTTAAGTTTTATTGTGTGTTATATGATTTAGAGATTTTTATCTACCAAAATAAATGCACATTTTATTGAGCAAACTGTAAGTAACTCATAAACTAACAACTAATGGGCACTTTCGGATAAACTTGGAGCCTAAACTTGAGTTTTTATTACGATTGTAATGAAATTATTAGGATATACTTAGTTTTCGATGGGCCTCAACTTGCGAGTTTTTATTACGATTGTAATGAAATTATTAGGATGCATTCATACCTATTTTTTTTATGAATCCAAAGCTATACTTCCCTTCATAAAAAATGAGTTGACTAATTTGTTTTCAAAATGTGACTGGCATACATTTGGGGTATTGTTTTGTCGCTTAAATGTTATGCGCGAAACGTGTTAAGCCCGCTTAAGCATTTTGCTCAGGGCCAAATAAGTGAATAAAGCGTTTCCTATGCGGATGCGACAGCGCTCGCAACTAACTGTATCTTTAGGTATATATACCTAACTGTCTGTAACAATACTATATCGATTACATATTTACATACATACATATGTGCAACTCTTGCAACCAGTTCAATGCAAACTAGTAACGAGTTCAAGTGCAATGACAGCCGAAGAGCGAATCAAAGTTGCAGTTGCAACTGCAAAAATTCTTGCATGTTCAGAATATTTGCATAAAATGAATGCGAATGCGAATGGCATGGAAAACTACGCGACGCACACGAAAAACGTGTTTTCGATTCGGTTTTTTCCACAAGGTAATGCGTAAGGATGTCGAGATGCGAATCGATATCGTTATCTGGCAACTTGACTCTGACATCAATTCGCAGCGATCGAGAATGCAACTGTGCAGTCAGTCCTTGTGCCCAATATACAAACGCCAACTAGCTGCGCTATCAGCAGTCAGCTGTATAGTAATTGATATAATAAGCACTAAACTCGCACTCCATCAACATCACCATCATCGTCATCAATCGTTGGGGCCTCTTGAGACTTGCGTGGAGCGTTGGAAGGAGAAGGTGCATCAAACCCAATGACAGCTGAGAAAGTGAAAGCATAAAAAGTCAAATTGCGAAGTTTTCAACAACAAATGCGAGAACTCTATACGACTGGCAGATACTCTGTAAGTATCGGGCATCATTATTTAAAAAAGAAGTTTGCTAAACACTCATAAATAATACTTTTAACTACCTCAAAATTATCTATTGGTTAAAAGGGCATAACTTGAATTGAAAACTGAAATATTGTGACATTTGGAAATTGTCAAGAATGCGCAATATACAGATATTCAATCTAAATAATTTAAAAAATACTAATTCATTTGGTCTTTTAAATTAAAGTAAGTAAAAGTAGAAAAAAACATTTAAGTTCATCTTCTAGTGCTGCACTTAAAACTTTCTCGTCAAGCAAGAACAGCAATGAAATTTAAAAGCTGATAAACAGATTTTACGTCTGGGCAATCGGGCATTAATCAGAACCTAGTAAATTCCTCAACATAAATCAATGAACAGGGAAACAAATAACTGATAACACAACCTACAACCAATAATCGACAACCAAGCGCGTAATCAGCTTAATAACCACAAGTGTTTGATCAATTGAAAATAAAATGCTGCAGTTGAAAGGCGTTAAGTGAAACTGGGTCAAATCAATATGGTAAAGTCAATGGCCAGTTTGGACCAGGGAAATCATAGGCCGGAATTGCAAAAAGATATTAAAACCCCTTCAAGCAATGGAATTGGAATTTCTTTTAGCTTTTTCTATTACGCAAAATATGAACTGGTGCCACAACTCTCGATCTCGATCGGCATGAAAATAAAAATGCAGAAACAAGTTTCACTTCGTTTTGGCCAACTCCACATTCAACTTAGTGGCCAGCAAGGGAGGCAGAGCCAACAGGCAGGGGTAGCGGAGTCGACTGGGTGGCTTGTGGGCTCGTCGATAGCACACCCACTTTTGTTGTTGTTGTTGTTAGGTAATGACGTCGTCGTTGCCCAGAGTCAGCTTTTTAAATGGCAGCGACGTTGGCGGCGACGCCTGCCAAATAAATTTAGAGATATGTATATGTGTGTGTGTGAGTCTCAAATGCATATCTTGGTCAGCTTGGCCTTGAGACAGTCATATGTGTGTCTGTGTGTGTGTGTGGGGTGAACTTGCAATTGTAAATGGCATTGAAACAGCTGAGGTTGATGCGTTTGCAACACACACACACACCTATAGGTATTCACAGACGACACAATGGCAGACAATTATTGTGTTTGATTGCACAATCAGCTGGAAAGCTTTACAGCTATGCAAACCAGCTTTTACATTGATCACTGTACCATGCAATAAAACAGGATAATCGATAAAGATCGCTTGCTGAACTAGTGCAAATGTTAATGTAAGTTAACAGCGCAACATTAACAGCGACGCTCTGCTAACAGCGCACACAAAGAAAGCGCACATTGTAGATAGTGGCATCTGGCATTGTGGATCTTTGAACCCCCTTGCGACTCACAGATTCACACACATATCTTGTTCGTGGGCAAATAAGCGAGTAGGAGGGTGAATAGAGCGTATATTGTGCCAGTTTTTCTAAGTAGTAGTTAGATAAGTGCGCTGCCTAGCACTGGAATTTTGAATTGTAGCTTAGTAAATAGTAAGCGTAGATAAATTACGACACAAGCCAAGGCCTTTCGAACAAAGCAAAAATTGCGCTCTAATGGGCCATACTGATATATGTATAACGGACTCTTGTATATGTATGTATATCGAATGTATTTGTATTCGGCCGGCTTCAACTTGTCGATCGATCGCGTTTCGTTTTGGCCAACAACACGCCCTGTTTGGAATTCCAACTCATTCACCGACTTGGCTTAAAAGTGCGCGGCGTAATAAATTGTTAAACAAAAGCAAACCAATTGCAACAACCAACAAACAAGCAGCAAACTAACCATCTTGAGGGCATATTGTGCAAACTCGACATCGCCACAACTTTGTTGAAAGTGAGAGTGCGGCACACGATATTATTATGCACATTAAAATGAACAACATTAATTGGAATCTGCTTAAATAATGACCAAAATGCAAAGAAATACTATATCATTTGTTAATGTGACGCCGAGGTTCATTGAACCAAATAAGTTATGAGTCTACATTTATTTCAAGACTGGATAAATCGGTATTCAAAACGAAACAATTATATTGAGAACAACGACGAGCGTTCGAAATAAAACGCTTAGCATTCATAAGACGCACAAAAAACCTGTAAACAAAACAAAATAATAAGGCAAACAGCTGAAGTTTCACTTAAGATTGGCGAGAGCTGTATACTCTATTCCTTATATCATTCCATATTTGTTTTATTTTGTCAACAACTCTCAAACTAAAATTCAATTCAATTCAACTCCTTCAATCGTTTCCAATTTTTTTATTTTTGCAAAAAAGACTGTTTTTAAAATGCCAAGTTATTGCTGAAGTGATTGATTTAGTTGCTATTTGTTTTAACACATGCTAAATATGCTAAACATGCTTCTTCAATGTTATTTTAGAGGCACTACAAACATATTGACACTGATTTAATTTAATGTCAACTTAATTTGCCAACCGGTACGCAAGGTGTCATTCCAGTTTCATCTGTGCGATTAGTATTGGGGTATATGCGACCTTCAATCTCGAAGACTGATAATTATATAGAATGCAAAACCCGGACAAAAGCTCGGAAATAATACGGTAAAAAGGCAGCGGTGAATGGACGCGCATAAACACACACACACATAATCATACATTAAGCTTTTTAATTATTGTAATCATTGTTGTGAGAAGACAAAAAAAGCACTCACAACTGAATACGAAATTGTGTGGGCGTTGTCTGAGTTATCGTCCGTTATTATTTGCCTATCAAAGAAAACTACCAATTGGCCTTTAACAAAGAGAGTTAACTATGAAATGCAAGTTGACATTTAGGGTCAATTGAGGAGTTGACAGACTCTCGGCTTCAATTGCATTAATCAACGTGAATGATAGCTGTGCTTGTTGCTGATAAGGACAGTAGCAGCAGTAAACCATTGTTATCAGCTGTTTGAAGTTTCTTTAACAGAACTAAGAAATAAAAAGAAACAGGCTCACATACACACAGTCACATACGTACAGAAATGTCTGTTTGATTTAGCATACAGTGAAAGTAGTGGAGAAGCTGAAATCAGTGTAATTTACTCAATTGGTAATTGAATGAAGCTTTTGCACACACACACACACGCACACTCACTCAATACACATGTAAGGCAATGTAATGTGTATGTACTTTGCGTGTGTGAGGGAGTGTCGCTATGGGGGAGAAAGGGGCCGAGCGACAAGCGACAATAACGACTACGTACGTACGTATGCCAAGGCTACTACAACGTCTATTGGCAAGGACAAGGACGAAAATAGCCCTCCAAATGGACGGTCGAGGGATGTCAACAACGCCCACGCATACACATACACATAGACAAAAGCGCGGGCGCGCACTTAGAACAGGCGCGTACTCACCTCAATATTGCTGATTGTTTGAAATGCAGTGAAGACAAACATGAATCCAAAGCCCAGTATTAATATCATTATAAATTCTCGATCCATTTTGCTGCTTGTTTTTTTTTTTTGTTTTTTTCGTTTGTTTTGAATGTATGTGTTTGTAATTTGTATTTATTTATATGTGCATATTAAACAGACGCGTTGCAATAAACGTCACACACAAAACAGATGATGCGATGAGGGTGTTAAGAGCGAGTGTTGGCTGTGGTTTTCTTAATGTTAAAAGCGCGCAAACTTAAAATCGCAAGAACTTGTTTGCAAACTTAGACAATTTTTATAAAAACACTTGTTTAAACAATAAAATCAATTCGAAAGCAAACTGCACGAAACTTAAAAGCGAACACTGAACATTGAAAAATGCTTGTTTGCGTCGACGATAGACAGTTTGACGTGAACGCGATGAGGCCTGAGAGTGGATTGAAAGAGAGAAGTAATCTTAAATGGCCACAATCGCAGTTGTTTTCGTTTGTTAGCGCGCACTTTACTCACTCAGCGAAGCTTTCGTCTAAAGCTCTTTACTTAACATCTGTTTTGGGGTGTGACCGCATTCTCAATTTCGAATAACTTAAGTTTTAACGCCAAGGAATATACTAAAATGCAAAAACCACGATAATAAGCACCTGGTTTTAGTTGACATAAAGTGAAAAACTGAAAAAGGATTAAAGATGTTTTCGTATCATTTGTTTTTTTCGCAATTATATGTTACATTGCAAGTGTTAGACAGGGCACTCTTGACAATGCTGAGCATTTATTTAAAAAAATTGAGTTTGATGGGTTTGGTTATCGGCCAACCACCACATCCATGCGTGGCCTTGCTATTCGAATGATCCATAACTTATGAAATTTTGGCGGTTAGGTCAATTTAATGGTGCATTCGGTGCTCCTGTCCACTTCTCACTCTCTGCCCATAGAAACTTCCCCGTTTCCCGATTAGTGGCAGCATTAGATACATTTTTTGGTCTGCAATCGCTAAAATATAATCCAGTTACACGTTCCAAATCCGGATGAAGGGCAGCAAATAAAGTAGTTTGGGCGCCACTCTTGGGAGTCTTTATAAATGGCCGAATAAAGGGCTTCGCAATGCACTTCACAAAACTAAAAGCGAAAAGACAAATTAATTTACAATTTTTTACGATTAACTATAAACTCTACCTTCCAAATTTGTTGTTAATATATTTGACATTCCTGAAAAGTTCTGTATCGACAACACCAGGATGCAAGGAATTGGCAGTTACTCCAGTACCTTCTAAACGTGCTGCCAACTCGCGCGTAAATATTACATTCGCCAACTTGCTCTGACTGTAAGCGCCGACTTCACTATATGATTTCTCGCTATTTAAATCCTGTGTGTTGATCCTGCCGTAGCTGTGCGCTACACTCGAGACATTAACAATGCGACTGGGTGCAGATTTCTAAAAACAAAATGAGGATTACAATTCATAAGTAATGGAGTATATTTTAATTTAGCTTCGCATACCTTTAAAAGGTCCATTAACAGAATAGTGAGCAGGAATGGACCCATATGATTGACTCCCAACTGCCACTCGAATCCCTCTTTTGTCAGCTTGCGCGGACCCAGCATGACTCCAGCATTATTAATCAGAACATGCAGCCGATCTTGCTGTTGTTTGTAACTAAAAAAACACATATAGATATATTATATATATAAATAATAGAACAACACGAGGTTTATGAGGTTTTACCCACACTTCGACAAATTTGCGTACGGATTCCAGAGATCCCAAGTCGAGCTCAATAAAAAATATATTTTGGTTTTTAGTGTCCTCAATAATTTCACGTCGGGCCTCTTCCGCCTTGTTTTTGTCCCGACATCCCATATAGACGGTGGCTCCACGACGTGCCAGCTCCCAGACAGTCTCCTTGCCAATTCCCGTATTGGAACCGGTTACAATTATTACCTTTCCCGTCTCATCCGTCTGTTCCCTGAATTGGCCCGCTCTATAAAATATGCAATCAAAACATGGCATATACTATATATGATATGCCCGTTATAGTTGATCAGTTTCACTCACCTGAAGCACATTCTTTCCGACTTGTTGATCTTGACTAAGCTAGCTGTAACGACGAATGCGCCGCAGAATATAGTTCCGAGATTCTTTTATAATTTTTCCCGAGCTGCAATTAAGCACCTGAGCAAAGTGCAGAATCACGATGATTATCCCATTAGCATATATTATACGAGTAACCAGTTTAATGAAAAGCAATGGCAACTCAAAGATTAGATACCCTAGAAAAACGAACGTTTAAATTCAAAAATAGAGCTCTATAAATTTCGCAGAGCTTGAACACTTGAGATGGTTCTTGAATTTAATTATTTAATTAAATGAATTAAACAAAAATACATATTAATTTGGAATCTTCACGAGTTTCTCGAGTTGATAAAATCATTTGGTGAACCTCCCAGATTCAGCGACCCCATTGATCGGGCGAAGTGCTTAAGGAAAGGCTTGCAATCATTGCTCATAACTGATCTGGCACTGGGAAAATCTCGAATCCGAATAGGAATACTTGCATTAAGGCGAGCAGGGGCCGAAGCCCGTTTTTTTAACTGGCGCGAAGGCGTCTTCACCAGTCTACCTCGCTTGTTGAGCACACCACGAAACTTACTTCTCGGCAGCACGATATTCGAAAACCTTTTGACTACACCTGCAGGCTTCAGGGAATGCCGAATCGCATAGTCCCAGGAGCCGGTGGTAGCTAGGATACCAAGTTGGCTCATGTTCAACAGCGATCGATGTATGGCTATATCCAAGTCCTGAACCTCCTTGCTGCCACGAAGCTGCTTTTTAACGCGTTCAGCAATCTTCGCTTCGGGCAGAAATTTATGTTCACTCGACTGCATGTAAACCATCGCCTTGTAGACATTGCGATTGATCGTTTTGCGCACGCCGAATTGATCCATTGTAGGCCAGAAATAAGTAAACCAGTTGACTCAACAAAGAAAATAATATATCAGTAGAAGTTTCGTAAATGTTTTGTCTACTATTGTTTTACTTGGGTTATGTCTCAATAGAGCGACGGAAAGGTTATGAATGTTCGAATGGAAAAACTATTCCGGTTAGTGTGAGATTGAAGAATAACTCAGAGCATACTTGGGATTACAAGCTAAAACGAAGAGTTTTTCGATTTTATTTGTAACAATTTTTGTTTTTTGTGTGCGAACATTTAGTAGGGTGTTAGGGGTTCGCTTTGTGTTTATAATTATATCGTAAACGTATAATATATATATATATTTCTTTCGTATTCCTCTTTGTATTTTGGCTTAATATAATTACTAAAATCTTTCGTAAGTGTTGCAGGTATATTATGATTTGTGTGTGGGCAAACTTGAAAATTTTCATTTCTTAATTCAGATTCATTAAATTGAACTAAATTTCGTACTTGTTTCTGATTGTGCGGAGCTATAGTGATGGTGGAGGGCTGCAAAACATAATCGGTTGATTGTACCTTCAATACAACTTATTGATTAGAGTATAGTAATCTGGGGATAAATATAAATATAAATTTTTAGCCGTCGTCAGTGTTTGTTGGTTGCCTAGGTACTCTGTACTCGTTGGCTTCCATATCCAAATTTGATTCGACGGCCCTTATGTGTCTCCAAAAAGCAAATACGGAGCGATAAAACATTCCAGAGCTGGTTTAACACAGACGGTATACAGTTATTGATAAACAACAGATATTTATCATCAACATTATTACTTAAAAATATTTAAAGGGGTTTCTGTTTTAGCTTTTTCATTCCATTTTGCATTCAGGTTGCTGTCGTTAACCATTTTCATATACGGACATTATTTTTTAATGAAAATTTCCTTTCATTTGCGTTTACTCTTTTCCCACTTTAATTCTCTTTGCTGTTTTGACCTTGTATGCTTCTCCTTTACTTTTCTTTGTTTTTTTGATTCAGTGTCAATGAATGTTGGCGAAAAATGCGTGTAATGCAAATCCATCCATTTATTCGCTCTTCTTGTGGGTGATCAGCGCATCGTCAATCTCCTCCTTGGGCTGATCCTTGTCACCCCATCCCCAGGTGGCATGAGAGCCATCGCCAGTGCGCTTCACACGCTTCTTGATGATGTCGACGGAGACACTCTTCAGATCGTAGGCCAAGCCAATGCGAGCAAAGAAATCGATGAACGCTGTGGTGAAGTTCAAAGAGTAATTGCCAAACTCAGCGGTCTTGTAATCCCAGGGGAACACATGATGATAGTTATGCCATCCCTCACCGAAAGCGAGCACTGCAACCGAAACATTCTGGGCCGGGTTGATGTCTCTGTAATACAAAATCAGTATACGATTAAAGAAAGTGCCTTAAAAGCCATTGTGTAGCTCATCACTCACTTGTCATAGGGACGGTTGCCGAATTTGTGGGCAGCGCTGTTCACTAGCCAAGTGACGTTCAAAATAAAGCACCAACGGAACATGGTGGCCACAAACCAGGCGTTCATCAACGTTTCGTTCCAGAAATACATGGGAGCCAAAGTCGGCAGAATGAAGCAGGCCAGAGGCATCAGAATCATGTAGTGCCTATAATAATAGAACACAGATGCTTGAGTTGAGTAAGAGACATAATAAGATAATGACATCACTTACTTCTTCTGGAACATCAGGATGGGATCGGCACGCAAATCGGACAGATCAACACCCTTGCCCTTGGCCTTAACCTCAGGATGCTTCTTGCACAGCAGCCAGCCAATGTGCGAGAAGAAGAAGCCACGGGTGGCATTATGGGGATCGGCATCGGTCTCCGAGTACTTGTGGTGCACGCGATGATCGCGGGCCCAGTGGAAGGCGGCATCCTGGAAAGCAATCGTGTTGAAGATGACCAGCAGCAGACGCAGTGGCCACTTGGCCTTGTACGAGCGATGGGCCCAGAGACGATGGGCGCCAGCCGTGATACCAAGTCCAGACACGACGTAAAGAGTAAAAGCTTTAAGAGAACAATTTGCTTTATTAATAATTTATCTCTATAAAACGATTACAAATTTAAAAGACGATGTTAATGAATTTGTATTATAAAATGAGCTAATCCTCCTCTGACTTTGCATCATTCTTGGCTAGTATATAACTAACATCTCGTATTCCATACGCAGATCTATCCTCATTGGCAGAGAGAATGCCCAGAAAGGTCATGTCAATTAGCGAATCCTTGATCTTTTGCTCCAACTGGACAACTGGATTTCTATTACGTATGGTGAAGCAGACTTCATTCAGTATTTCCTCGTATGGTGCGTATTCAATATTATCGGTACTGGTAATATAATGAACTGCCTTAAACACATGTCGATTTACTTTGCGTGGAACTCGAAAATTATCCATTGAAAATGATAAAATAACAAAATATTTGGCTACTTAAAAGTTATTAATTGTAAATCAAATATAGAATTTCATCACCGCTTGCTTTTTTTTTTTATTTTGTCATAAGGAACATGAATAAAGACTCGAGCGCCAACTGCTTTTCAGATAAACAACACATTTTACGAGAAACGCAATTATCCTTAAAAAAAAGTAATAATTACAACAAAATATGTGACTAACTACTCAAGCGAAATTACCATTGAAAAATTGTTTCTTATTTTGGGATCATAACGGAAATTAATAAAAACTACTATAGATTCTTAAGTTCTATATAGGGACTTGGGCACATCGTGGTGGCCTATTGCCATTTGTCGACTAAGACGACATTCAATGTTATCAGTGCCAAATTTGGAAAAATATACAGCGCTGATAACCTCGCAAAATTGATATGCACGCCGGCACACGCCAATGAGAGATGACAACACTGTGCACACGCGTGCTAATAGGGTTGCCAAGCAACCTACCTACATGATTATACATGTGTATGTGTGTATGTACTTACCGAGCACAACTGTCTGCCACTTTGCCGAGGTAATCATAAGCCAGGCGCCGTAAACTGCAGCCAAGTGAAGATATCCAAAAAGTATAATATTACGCCAGACAAGTTTGAGTTTTCGTTTATCCGCTTTTTTCATGGAAATTATATCCTTGACCAGCCCGCCATCGATTGTCTCGGCATCCTGCTCGAAGAGCACACCAGTTGAGTCAGCCTGCAGCTTGGTCGGATTCTGTTCCGATTCAGCGGCAGCTGTGGCTGCGGCAGCGATCAGCGAATCGGTGATCGTCTGTCCACCGGCAGTTGCGTTGGGCGGCATATTTAAGCAGCTGCTGCAATTTGAAAATGTAAAAAATGCACATTAAACCAATGGTAATTAACGGCGTTAATAACCTGATAACTCAATTTGAACTTGACATGCTTTTAAGCTATGGTTTAACTACTGTCAATATAAACACCTTTGTTTTATTACTGGGGTCACACTTGCAACTCTACAAGTGTCTACACATTAAAAATATACTAAATTGTTGCCAAAAATGGCTGCATAATTTCAGCACTTTAGGTTGTAATTTTGACAGGCGGCAAAATGACTTGCACAGGTCGGGAAAATCAATAAATTCGTGCATGTCCTTGTCGAAGGATATCTGCAACCGCCTAGACGCACACATACATACATATGTACGTAGATTGGCACAATTAAAGTGCCGGCAATATAGAGAGAGCAATAACACCTACGCATAAAAGAGAGCGGCGAAAATTTCGGTAAAAAATTTTTACACTCTTCTTTCGCGCAAACAACCACGCACTTGTGTTTGTATGCTAGTTAGTGTGTACACACTTGCATATTGTGGGTCACTGGGCGCACACCGCGTGAAGGCCAAGCAAGCATTAAGCATTAACCTGTCGATGTATATGGCTATGTCTATGGTTGTGTGTGTGTTCGCAGGGTCATGGAAAATTTTCAACTAATATACGGTTATACACAAACAAAAACACAATGTTTTTGTTTCGGCTGGCTTTCAATTTGAACTGACAGTTTAAAACAACAATTAACTACGATATGCACTGCCCCTGTCACAATTTATTTATGACCGTACACGGCATCTTTAATTTACCTTCTTTAATGTCTCTAACAAGCTTCAATTTATTTCTCACTACCGAGCGAAAAACAACCGGCCAATCGAGCGTAAAGTTTTAAACTGTTGAGGGGAACGCAAAAAACGGTTGACAGCAGTGGTCGCCACATTCAAGAAGCTTTCGCTCTTTTGCAAGCTTCGCGCAAAGTTGAATGGTCTGCTTTTGTACCGAAAGCTTTGTAGAGTGTGGCGAATAGATGTTTGAATATTGTACTTTGTATGTCTGCAACTTTTCTTGTATACTAAATATGATTCCTAAATATTAATACATTATTCAGGGTCAGGGTTTTATAGACAGAAAACTAATCAGCAAACACGTTGCCATTTAATGTCAATAGTCAATAGATGGGTAGCTTATCGCTTAAACGTTGTCCGAGTCTGATGGTCTACGTGAGTAAAGCGAGCCAGTAAAATGCCGGTTCTTGAAAAGCTGACGAAATCGTATAAATCTATCCAACATAAATCGAAGACAACCAAGAAATAAATATTCAATTACACGTCAGCTAAAAACAACAAGTATACTTAAGACTAACTTATACTACGTGTACGCTCATGCATATATACATATGTATGATTTAGAGGTGCAAACTGCTCTAGCAGCGAGTACAGCACCCGCACACATGTAAACATGTGGTACACATATACAATCATAATATTGAAACTTGAACCACGTGAATACGTGTGCAAAAAATCATACGATGCCGGTACAACGAAAGTCAAATATAAACAACAATAGCGCCATGGGAAAGCACAGACGAAAAATAACACGAACAAGAAATCTAGTTAGATTTTTACCCAAGCGTACACAGGCGCAAACATACATATTCACAAACAACGTTAAAAACAATCAGTAGATCGCCAACGTCAAGCTAAGTTTCATCGAATATGGCGTACCAGCGAGAGCCAGCGCGCAGAGAGAGAGCGAATGAGCCAAAGTGTAAACAGCTGATTGTTCTTACTCTTCAAATACGTAAAGAACCGGTAGGGGATTGTCTGGTCTCAGCCTATGCCGGCTAAATAAACTTTTTTTGATGCGTCTCCATGAAATTTCATGAACGGGGTACGCATCAGATAATAGCCATATGCTTTGATATTGAACTTGAAAAAAGACCATGACGTACATTCGTGTGTTGGCAACGACAAAATGCTCTCGCCGTGTTGTAACAAGAGCAAAGCACACAAACGAAGAGACTTTTCGCATTGTACAGAGAGGAAAGTCGAAAGCATCACACTGCAGATGCGTGATACACACGAGCGGATGAGTCTCGCTGAACTCGGTCAGATTGTTGTCTCTAATCTAGCAATTGTATGCATAAATTTGCAAAAAGCTAATTCAATTTGCTGAATTCAATTCCAGACGCAAATCACATGTGAACAAGTGCACACTTGATATGGAAATGTATGTGCATTCATTTAACAAATAGTACATGATCCAATTAATCAGGTTAAATAATGGCGATATACCTTTTTTTCGATGAAAAAAGGGCACAGGTCAGCGACCCAAACAAATAATTAAATATCGAAAAGCACTTTTTTTTCATTGAAAAATATCTAATGATGGACTATATAAATCCAATAATAAACACAATTTTTAAGAATAGTTTGAATAAACAGAAAGCGCATTAATGTGATTTTTTTGATTTATGCATAGAGCCCCAGGCTAGCTTTAATGGAGGCTTTATCCGAATTTGTATAACCTTCGTCTACATACAGAGCGAGCCGTGACCGTTAAAGTACAGCCTTCATAAAAGTTAGAGCAAACGATAGTAGAGCGTGCAAAAGCTACTTAAAGCATTTGAAGAGCTTCACGCTTTTCATGTGCAGATCAAAGCACCATCACTAAAAGGTGACTTTTAGGTTGCGAAAGCATCCGCAAACTGACCAAAGAGGCCAGCAACACAAGAACTAAAAGAAGAAACTGCGCAAATACACAAAGCACATAGGCAAACAGAAGATGCATATGTGTGCGTCTGTGTTAGAGGCGCTTTTTTGTCTCTACTTTATTTGCTTGATCTCAAATTGACGTTAGTTGCCGCTGGTTGCTTTTACGTAAACACTTGCAAATCCTGTCGAGTAACCAATCAACTACCGCATCAACCAACACAAACACCAACCTGTTTTTCTTTTAATTTTTGCAACGAACTCCAAAAAACTGAGTTTTTTGGTAGTTTTTCTTTTTAGAGGAACACTAAGTTAGTTTCTGAATGGTTTTCACAAACGCGAGACAACACGTCAAGACGTCCACACGGTTAACGTGCTCAAGTCAAACTGAGAGCACTTGTCGAAACGTTGCGAAAATTTAAACGTTTTTCAGTCGGGCGATTTGCGATTGAGAAGCGACGCGACAAAACATTGCGCAGCTCATTTCTTTGCAATTCGCTGATATCGCCGACAATATACATAGGATGTCGGTTACTATTTCCAAATAAATTACGTTAGAATGCACTCATTATATGTGCTTAAAAAATGTGCGATTCAAAACATGCATGACTTAGAAAGTTCATGACTCTAAGGACTTTAGAACAATTTGGTCAAATTAAAATGATATCTTTAATGACATTATCTAATTGTTTTTTCTATTAACTCTGGGGCACTTCTATTCAAATACATCGATTGCGTTAACTGCCATAAATGAGATTATACTAACTGCTTCTAATCATTCATATTTGCGGGTTCAGAGTACAACTCTGCTATTATTAATCCAAGTGTTTTGATATTTTGTCAACCTTTTCGATATTGTACTTTGGATTGAAACAAGTTAGTCAGTCCTCTTGTTAATAGCATATACATAGCATACTCAGACTACCCTAATCGAAGGCCTAGCGAACGAATTTACATACGTGTCACTAGTTGTAACAAGTCGTAGTCTTTATTGAACACTTTAAACCGTACACAAGAACTAGATAGTTATCATTAACTTTGAAGCTGTCAGTTTAATATTCCAGCTTACAATTCAATAATCAATTACTTCCTTTAAATAAATTACGTTTATATACAAAATTATATTCATGTCTGCTATACTACCATAGGTATAACATTCATTTCAGAGCATTCAGGGTGCGCATATTATTTATTAACTTGTAATTTGTTATTATGCAAACCGGGCGGGTTTGGATATGTTTAACAAAAGAATAATATTTGCATTGATAATAAGAGCGGAAACGTGTTCTTTTGGCTTAATCGAAGACCTCTTCTTTATTTGAATTCGGTTTTTAACTAGGCATGTTCGTCTGTGAGTATGTATAAATAGGGTATCAAAATAGCGTAAGCGATACACTTTGGTATTCTTGATAAATTATCCAATTAACTTCTGTTCGAACAGCTGTACTCGGCATAATATATGTACAAAAGTATTGTATATAGTTTTCGTGTAATCGTCACAACTGTAAAAGCAATTGCGCATTGATCATCAGCGTGGAAAAAAATCGAGGCAGATGAACTCTAAAATCTGATAATGCCTTGACCTCTAGTAAAAATTGCTTGTCAATTGAATAAAATCCCTCCATAACCAGCAATATGTTAAAAAGCTGTATTACCTCAGAGAAGCAATCAAATGCGCACAACAGACATCTAAAAAATTTACAAAATAACTCAACAATGTAATTTAATCACTAATGAAGATTCAATTTATAAAAATACATATTTATGTGTATCGTCATACTGTATCATAATGAAATCTATGGAATTCTTTTATATTTAAGGAATTGTAATAGATTCCTAAAAAATTTTTGAAAGTTTTTCACTGTAATGATCTTGGCCATTTACATTTCTCATGATCAAAGAAATCCATTTTGGTGTCTTATTTCACTGCACTCCTTAAATTAATAACCAAGACCCAAGATTTTTAGGAGACATTCTAATGGGAATTTGTTCATTTCGACTCTGATAAATATGATAACATATATACATATGCACAAACATAATTATATAAATTCACATATGATAATCACTAAGGTGAAAAGTGTAGAAAAGCTTCACCGAATACTGCCAAATAGTTTTCCAATTGCTATCAGTGAGTATTACATTTAACAGGTGCCACGGCAGATAGTTAAAATGTATCCTGCAATCAAGGTTAAATAATTTGTATGTGGAATGTGGAAATGCTGCACGTCATTCGAACAATGTAAAAGAAATGAAATAGAAATTCTAACCTTGCATCATTTGCAATTGAAATGATGTCACTGAAGGAGTGTGCTGCGCACACACAACACAGAAATATATGAAAACAACACCCTAATCTATTAAAATACTATATTTGCAAATAAAAACGATGCGAAAAAAAAACCATCTGATTTGATAATATAGCGTGTTCTTTTAATCAGAAGGAATTGTCAGCAATAAGCGCGTGCAGTTCGCGATGCGGCTATTTAAAAGTTGCATGTTCTACGAAGATGTGCCAGGTGATGGCATTGCACAATGTCACAGGCAAAGTAATTAATGAAATGTATGTACGTTATATTGTGCACTTACTTGTTTTATTTTCTTTTATAGCAACGAGGATTTGTTTTTGCAAATTTCCAGTAAAATTATTTTTGATGCTTGTGTGTGAGTTGTTGTTGATGTTAGAGATGCAAATGGTATGACGACTTGGTGAACATATCGAATATCTACATTTATCGAATTAGTTTCGTTTAAGTGTACCGATAACTATTTTGGTGGCGTCACAGCTGATTTATAATTGTCAATGTTAGTTTGGAAACGAAGTAACTGCTTCCATTTGAGATTTTATGTTCGACGCACTTAAAATAGAAAAACAAAATTAATTTTTACGGTTCATAAAATTAATCTTATACTTGCTGGCCACAATTGACCAGATCTCTGGAAACTTTTGGATGCTTGGTTATCGCAATTATCATCAGCAAAACAGGCGTTAACAGAACGCGCGATAACAGCAGCAACATGACCCAACAACAACAGAGCGATCGAGACGGCAGTAAAACCACTGTGGAGGGAATAACCGATTTAAAGCAGTTCGTGAACGATTCGCCTGTGCTGCGTATTGCGGTCTATGGCATGTCGGATCTAATCAACACGCGACTATCGGCCGAGGCACTCGATATCTGCCTGGAACTACTGGGCGCGGGCGTGCATCCAAAGGCGCTGGCCGACGTTATATTACACACCATGGACGTCAAAGCAAAACGGACGGGCCGACCATTCTATTAACTCGGCTGAATGGATTTCCTTAGCTATTTGTGTCTTTGTTATCAATACACTTGAGATTAGAGACCATTCGTCCAATAGGGCACCTGCAGACCCGAGACGTCTAGACAAAAACAACCCTCCATAAAAAAAAAACAACCTGATAGCGCAAATATTGTTAATCTTTTAAGTGTTATAAAATAGTATATTTTGTATTTATAAATTTATTAATATAGTATCCTTTCCCTACACTTAAACTTAGCGTAGTATATGTTTGCATATGTTATCTATAAGTTAGATGCTCTAGTTCGTCTTGTCAACGAACAGCACATCCTTAGCATCCTCCTCGGTGAGATCCTTGTCGCCCCAGCCCCACAGCTCATGGCTGCCGTCACCAGTGCGTCGCACACGTCGCTCAATTGTCTCAGGAGCCACCGACTTGAGATCATAGGCCCAGCCGATTTTGGCAAAGAGATCAATGAACGCTGTGGTCATGTTCAGCGTGTATTTGCCCCACTCGGCGGTCTTGTAATCCCAGGGGAAGACATGGTGATAGTTGTGCCAGCCCTCGCCAAAGGTGAATGCCGACACATAGGGACTCTGCGATGGGTTAATGTTCCTGTGGAAGGAGTTTAGAGATAAGCTCCCAGATGGCAAACTTTATAAAACTACATACTTGTCATAGGGACGTCCGCCAAACTTATGGGCGGCGCTGTTGACCAGCCAGGTCATGTTCAGCTGGAAGCACCAACGGAACATGGTGGCCACAAACCACGAGTTCAGAAACGTCTCATTCCAGAGGTACATGGGCACCACAGTGGGCAGAATGAAGCAGGCCAGCGGCATTAGAATCATGTAGTACCTGCAAGGCATTAGTTTGATTAAAAGGGATATTTATATACAGACTTCAAATCATACTCACTTCAGCTGGAACATGAGAATGCGATCGGCACGCAGATCGGACAGATCCAAGCCTTTGCCCTTGGCCACCACATCGGGATGCTTCTTGCACAGCAGCCAGCCGACATGCGAGAAGAAGAAGCCACGTGTGGCATTATGGGGATCGGCATCGGTCTCCGAGTACTTGTGGTGCACACGATGATCACGCGCCCAGTGGAAGGCGGCATCCTGGAAGGCGATCGTGTTGAACGTGATCAGTATCAAGCGCAGTGGCCACTTGGCCTTGTAGGAACGATGCGCCCACAGGCGATGGGCGCCGCCAGTGATGCCAATCATGCCCATCGTATAAAGAACAATTGCTGCAAGTTCAAATTCAAATGTTAAGATCAATAGATCAAAGAGGCCTGGGGAATATGAAACGTTGTTGTACTTACAGAATGCAACTGTTGCCCATTTGGCATTGAAGAGAAACAAGTATCCACCATATAGAGCGGCCAAATGCAAATATCCGAATAGAATAATATTACGCCATACCCATTTCAATTTGCGTTTATCGGCCTTTTTCAGTTGCGTTATATCGCCAGCCAGCGCACAGTCATTAGTTTCTGCATCACCCTCGAAGAGCACGCCGGTCTGCTTCGATGTATTTGGGTTGCCATTGGACAGCAGCTGCTCCTCGGCGCAGGTGGACACCGTGTCCGCTGATCTGGAGACGGCGTTTGGAGGCATCGCTGTAAATGCAAGTCTTCTATTAATACCTCGATTTCTATTTGATTTCCTAATAACTCTCAAGATAGTCATGATTGATTTTTAGAGTCATCTCCTTTAAAATATTGTTAATTGTCCTTCGTATAGCTATGATGATTGATGTTTCATCTTGAATATGCTATTCACTATCTGACTGACATTTAAAGTGTACTTTCATATTTAAAATGCTCGTTAAGTTCACATTATAATTTTAATTCAGATTAACTTTCAAAATGAGAACTGATTAGTTATATAATTAGCTGATGTTTTATAAGAATATTGTTGGCGAATTATAAATCAAAGAATGACTTCCAGTAAATTCTCCTCTTAAATCAGTCATTTTATATAATTAGCTGATGTTTTATAAGAATATTATTGGCGAATTATAAATCAAAGAATGATTTCCAGTAAATCCTCCTCCTCAATCGAACCCCAAATCCATCCAAAATGTGAATTAACTTTGTAATCAATCTTGAAGTTCTATTGTCATTAATTTTAAAGCACAAATTTTATGTTTTATTACGTTGCTCACGAATAATGATCTCGTAATTCGCTTGTATTTTGCGGAATTATGTTTATGAAAAAGGTCAATGAGGTTAACTTTAACAATAGAAACTACGTCTGGTTTATGACTGACATCCGGAAGGTTTAACTAATCAACAGGATATTCCACTTGCGATAATTCCTCTTAAAAAACTTTGTTATCTGACTGATGTTCACTATTGCACGTACCAAATACTTGTTAAAATCGGTTTGAAGAGGTAGTATATATCCCGTAAGTTTTGAACGACAACCTTTCCCGTTGAGGGCTGAGTTTTCACTGTGGTTCTCCTAAGCGAACAGTTTAGTTTATAGTGCGCCTAAGAACACTAGACGATCTCAAATTGTTAGCGTCTTAAAATACGAACACATTTGTATTTAAATGAATTCAAATGATTTTTTAATCTGGCAAAGTGTGACTGGTTCAGGCTGATGTAGCACATTCATTGGCAATATGAGATTTGCTTTTGGTACATGATCTTCCCATGAATGTCAAAGTACAGCGTATTAAATTTATATCATTTATAGTCTTCCATTAGCGTTAACGTTATCAACCCACTATCACCGTGTATATAGCTTAATGTGTTACCACTTCAAATTATAAAAGTGTATTAATCTGATTTATTTTTTATTTCTTTAGTCAAAAGACTTTGGACATGCACTCCAGAACACATGTTCGATGGAGGAGCACAGTTCAAGCATTGTTGTCTGTCTATGAATGATCATTTAATCTCTTACATTTCATCGCCATTTCTGTCTGAGTCACTCAGCACGGCTGCAAAAAAAAGCGACAGTTCACGTGAGGTATTATCATCATCTCTCCTTCGAATATTTCGCTTGATAATGGAAGCGCCATCTATGTGTGGTTCTGATAACTACACACCATCTAGTGTTCACGCTGCGTTTCAAATTTAAGATTAATATGTATGTATGTATTTAAATAATTTAACAAATTCAAGTTGGTCGGTTCTAAACTGCCTGTGACGATGTTCTTATAAATTATTTACAAATGTTATTATATTAAGCCCTCTATTTAGTCGTCTCAATATTTCATCTAGTGTTCACACTGCGTTTCAAGTTTAAGGTTAATATGTATGTATTTAAATAATTTATCAAATTCAAGTTGGTCAGTTCTAAACTGCCTGTGAGGATGTTCTTATAAATTATATACACAGGTTATTATATTAAGCCCTCTATTTAATCGTCTCATTTTTTCGGCTCATCTTTTGGCTTTGGGTTTTCGCTCGTTGGCTCGGTTTTCTCGCCTTCCTTGGCCGCAGGCTTTTCTTCAACTTTATCGGCCTTTTTCGATTTCTTTTTTGCCTTTTCTTCTTGCTTTTGTTTCTCCGCCTTTACTGCAGCAGCTTCCTCCTCCTGTTTCTTCGTTTCCTTCTGAGCAGCTGCCTCTGCCACATCCTCATCATCCCAATCGGCCATGGAGCGATCACGCTTCAGCCAAGAATGTGTTGTATCCGCCTTGAAGGCTGCAAGCAAAGTTACGAGTTTGTTTTGAGTTTTGCTTAATTAGTATTCATTCGTTACTCACTGTTATTGAACCATTTAATGCCGTTCTGCATGTCTTCGATAATCTCGCGTGACGTGTACATCACCTCATTTTGCACTGCCTGATGGAAAGTTGACGTTTCAAAGGCACCCGAATAAACCGAGTTGCGATCGTGATTAAGCGCACGCTGCGGAAACTTGGCCAGGCAAGTGGCCAATTCTAGCGCATTGCCAAGCGCTGTGCCCGTGGGCACAATGCGATTAACTAAACCAATATCGTGTGCCTCCTGTGAGCCCACTGGTCGTCCCGTCAGTATCAAGTCGAGCGCTCGTGACAATCCAATCATAGCGGGCAATCTCACAGTGCCACCATCGAGCATGGGCACTCCAAAACGTCTGTTGAAGAAGCCTAGCACAGCAGACTCCTCCATGACACGTAAATCACACATTAGAGCCAGTTCCAGGCCGTTGGCTATACAATAGCCATTGATACTGCACACCACGGGCTTTGTGATTTGACGCCGTGTGGGACCCACAGATCCCTCAGGTCGCATTAGTATGTCCACGCTGATTTCCTCCTTCTCATCGGTGCTCATCTCGAGAATGTCGAAGCCGGAGCAAAATGAACCACCAACGCCATAGAGCACAGCAACCGGTGAGGTAGCATCAGCCTCGAAGGCGGCAAACGCATCGCAAAGCTGGCTGGCGGTAACCGAATCGATTGCATTGCGCTGCTGTGGCCGATTTATGCCAATTAGCGTTATATTTTTGTCCTTTTCAACCAGAATACTTGGAGGAGTTGGCTTCACAATAGCATCAGCTGTTGCTTCTGCAGGAGTTGCAATTTTATTATTATTGTTTTAGTAAACATTATGTCACGTTGATTTTACTACCATTTTGTCGTTGACTGCTTATGGATAGCATGCGGCCGGCGGAATAGCGAATTTGCCTGCCTACTTGTTGGCCTAGCTGTCGTCCAATCTTGCGTAACATCTTTTACGTAAAACCTTTAATTTTGTATATGTTCAATTAGAAAAAATAAAAAATTTGCAAGCTAGTTCTGATTTGCAAAACAATTTATTAATGTCCTACCCGAGAGCGTTGCCACCAATGTTGCCACTCATTCCAATATTGTATTCGATTATTGACTTTAATCGATAAATATTAAACGATGTATTTGCAATAACCCAGACTGTTGAATTGGAAAGTTGAATACATTTAGGCATAGTAGAAATGATCACTGCTATAATTGCCAATCATAAATGATATGTTAAATGATTTCAGCTGTAAAATAAATTGTTGAGTAACCCAACTTTAATAGCGTAAAATAGTATTTTTTTTAAATGCAACTTGAGGTCACACTGATTTTTAGCGCGGTTTTGGTGAGAAGCCGTTCTGCTGAAGAGCGTGTCCCCAATATGCTCAGTTTGGAGCGGCGTCGAAAAGCGAGCGGTTGTGCATTCTTTAGCCCAGCAGCAAGCAGTTGAGGAACAGCAGCACCAAATTTAGAATTTCAATTGTATATTGTGTAGTATGTATCACCTGAAGAGTTTGGCCCGTCAGGGTGCCATGCGTCAGCAAGAGCTGACCGCATTGGCCAAGGCTTTGCCCACTGCTGTGCTCCAGACGCGCAATTACCAGATTCCCGACCGCCTAAAGGATGTGCCCACTGCCAAGGATCCACGTTTCTTCGACATGGTCGAGTACTTCTTCCACCGTGGTTGCCAAATTTCCGAAGATCGTCTGATCGACGACATGAAGGGCAAGATGTCGCTGGACGAAAAGAAGAAGAAGGTGAAGGGTATTTTGATGCTTATGCAACCCTGTGACCACATCATCGAGATTGCATTCCCACTGCGTCGCGATGCTGGCAACTATGAAATGATTACCGGCTACCGTGCCCAGCACAGCACACACAGGATCCCCACCAAAGGAGGTAAATAATAAATACATCAATCTCATTTTAGTATTATTTTAATTCCGTCGTCGTTTAACCGGCATCGAGCAAAACTTTGCCAACTGTTGGTGTAAAATCGATTTTTCTACACAAACTATTTTGCTTGCCTTCTCCCAATTATATAACTGCGAGAGCAAGCCCCCAACAGCCTCCCTCATATCAACATCCCCTGAATTTGTATTATTTTTTTTTCGCGCATACTCTACATTTGTTGTTTACAAGCAAGATATTCATTCTGTCTGCCTATTGTTCTATACTTTAGTATCTAAATTGCATAAGCAGAGGCGCCCGTTACACGTGTTGCCATCTGATTTCCAAGCCCTTCAAGTGTTGCCACACTACGCCAAGCTAATCTGGCTTTTCCTTTTCCCAAGTGTTTAGAGAATGTCTCGCTTATCGCGTTGGCGAATTTTTCAGCATTTCGCTTTTTTTGTTTCATTCGATTCATTCGAGTTCTATTTTTAATAGGCGAGCTTTCGCTGAGTTTTTGTTTGTTTTGTTTTCTTATTGGAAACTAGAACAGTACCCACCTCACAGTGTACAGTGCAATAAAGTGTATGAAATATTAATTACGTGTTGTCAAGTTAAACCCTTTAAAAGTCGTAGTTCCGTTAGCTTAGATAGATGGTCTAATTTTAGTAACTGTAAAATTTTCATGTATTTATTAATTTTGAGCGGCAAACAGGCAAAAGCGCTGCGCCACTGTACTTATCTGACCTTGGTAGGCGTCGCGTCCCGAAAATAACAACAAAAAAATATAACACGTATCATTCGTACATACATATTGTTTTTGCTTATTGTTATTGACTGGTTCTGTCGTTGATAAAGCTCACGCTCACGAGCCTGTGAGCATAAATAGACGATTCATTTTTTTTTATGATTTTATTGTTGTTATTTCAAAATGTGGAACCTCGTTCAAATTTTGATAGTAAACAAGTTCGACAATCTGTTGCTAACCGATAGAACTTGTAGCTTGTTAATTATACCTCTAAATATTATGATGATATTTTAGCAGCATTTGCTTACTCATTCCGGGTGCTAAATTGATTTTAGTTATTTGCTAAATGGGATCTGCCTTTTAGTGGCCAACTTAAATATCACATATGCACTGTGTGTACAGCATTTAAGCGAGCCTGCTTTCAACATACTATAATACTGCTCTAATTAATGTTAATTGCTCTATAGCAGCAGCGCACATTTATTGACACAAATGACTTCATGGCTGGCTTTTGAATTCGGCAAAATAATAAAATTTCGCGGCTTATTTTCAATTCAGTTTGACGCGTTGGCCTGCAAAAAAAACAAAAAAAGTGAAGAACAAAATGAGCGAAAGGCAAATATTAAAACTGGTTTTCAACGAATCGCTTTGCATCAGCATTCGTATAACTACGTAAATGTATCTGTCAATCAGCAAACTTTTTGTTGTTGGTCGTCACGTGATGGTCACGTTGTGCCAAATAATGAGACGCGGCACACTGTGCAGTGCATTGTGTTTTGTTGTTGGTGCCGCCGTTTCGTTTTGGTACAGCTTTCTATGTCATTGAACTGTTCTGTCGTTCGTTCTGTCTGTTAATTGTCTGACAGTATAAGTGCATATGTGGAGGGTCTTGTAGTTTCGATAGAATCGTAAAAGCTTAAGCCGCAGCAAAAGCTCATTCCAGCTGTCAATGTAATTGTTATCGCCGGTGCAATACCGGTTCAGCTGATTATAATGTATATAATGCACTTATGTGCAAATCAATGCATTGTTTATTTAATATTACAAAGCGCCAAGTTGCAGTTTGTATTCAAATAAGTCGTGTGTCAATATGCAGCAGAAAATGCTTTGTTTGCACACTCTCATGTTTTGCTCAAGGGGCAAACACTTCAGATAAACAACATTTCGTTACGCCCCTGATACTCCCAACAAATACATACAATGTACAATTATCACTTCAAAGCCTCGAAGTTACCCTAATTCAGTTTACGGGCTCCGTAGAGTCGTTCACAAATTTTGTTTGTTTGCTTCTTAGATTCATGCGTCATTTCCTGCGGTAGGTGCGACGTGTTTTTTGTTGTTTTCTATGTATATCTTATCCATTTTGTAGTATATGCTAGTTTCTATATAGCGTAAAACAAAAAAAAAAAGGAAAAAACATAAGATGTCGTCAGCCCACGCTACAAAAATTCTTTATCATATGGCTAAAAAGCTAGTCAGCTGTCGCTAGCTCACTGGGGGGCAACCGGTTTGTCGGTCTATCTCGAAAGATTGCGATTTGCTGTTGCCAATGGCGTATAATGTGCTCTTAGACGTGGCAATATATACACACTTATACATATGGTAAGGTATATACTATATACGCATACATACACGCCCCACACAACACGATCGAGCCCCCAAAAAAGCGAAAAAACTTATCGCACAGATTGTATAAGTTCTACCAATACATATACATGTGTATAGATTCGCGCTATGCACAAATACATTGGCAAGCTATACACATAAATAGATTTGCACGTAGAGCAATACGACTGACTTGGGGGATTGTTTTTGTTATATGCCAAATACAAAAAGTCACGCGTTTTCTCGTTTTTTTTTTTTTGCTGAGTGAATTACTAAAAAAAACAAGTTAAATGGTACCCCGTTAGTTTTGTTGGCCGATAAAGCCGGTTGTTAGCAACATCATTTCGAGAATTTTATAATCGTTTTGGCAAGAAGTACAGTAAATGCGTATGCGTAATGTACGGTGTCGAATACAGTATATTATCTTATTCAGTGCAGGCTGAAAGGCAGTTAATTAGTTATTGGAAATATTTATTAAATAATTCAATTAACTTTTCAGTTATGCATATATACATTATATTTAGCAAATTATTCCATTTTAGTTTTAATGACTATAACTATTTGAACCCGCTAATTAGGTGCGAATCTGTACAGTTAGCTTAAGTAAATGTGTTGTTTACTACTTTAAAAGCTTAATTTGACTTTGCTAATTTAAATTTTAACCGGAAATTTGCTTTAAATGTGCATATTCATGAACGACGTTTTCTTATCTGTCAAGTTCACGTTAGCTAGCTCACACTGTAGTCAAAAAACAGTGTCAGCAAATGTTAGCTAGCAAAAACAAAAAAAACAAAAATCGAAATGCTTTGGCGCTGTTGTTATGCGCTCACACAGACACATGCGTATGTATTGCACATTAAAGCAAACAATACCAACACCCAGACGAAAGAAGAGAAAGAACAAAAAGAAAGAACGAAAACAACACAATAAATATGTACTGAAAAACAATTGAGACAACAGGCGGTTGAGAATGCGAATGGAATACATCAAATTCCAAGAAGATCATTAAGTTTAAAAGCTTGCAAGCCTAAGCTTAATACACACAAACACACACGCACACAACTGCATACTGGAGATGTGCAGTGGACAATTGATAAGGGCTGAAAGAGAGAGGCAAAGTTCAGCACACATCAACATCAAGATCAATAGTTGGTTGGCAACAGCAATTGGTTTTGTGTGGGGGCCTGTCGATAACTTGAAAATAAAAATAAATGTATTGTTTATCGCAGTTGCACTTTGTGCCTCTTAGATAATTGTAGCATTTATTGTGTATTTCGATTACATCGTAAAGCTATGAAATCAACTTTTGGGTGCAATTGAAGAAAACAAAACTTGACGATAAGCAAGGAAGTTGCCTTATCTAATCTGACTTCTTAAAAGATATCAAGATAATTGTGTGCGCAAACAAACAACATACATAAAACAAAAGATAAACAAATGTATCATAAAGATTGGAGCACAAACGCAACCACATCTGCGGGTGCTCCAAGTATTACGACATGTCCGCCACTTACAAGTAGCCTCGCTGACCCAGTTTTGCACCTTCTGTAGAAATGCACGTGAAACCCAACTGAACATCGACAATCAACTTTTGCTTTCAAAATGTGTGAATTCTCTTGGATATTTTTAGCGTTTGCTTCAATTGGATTGAGTCCAAAAATAACAACGAGACACCACAGACTGCAAAGGAAACATAAATAGAAATGTACTTAGTTGTGTACTTTTTGATTTAGTCTTGTTGTCTTGTCAAGGTTTCGCTTCTTGTTCTGCGGGCAGCACACCTGTCGTATACGTAATGTGGCTTAACTCATTTGATTGATTATGCAATTGTCTTTGCAGGCATCCGTTTCTCGTTGGACGTGTCACGCGATGAGGTGAAAGCCCTATCCGCTCTGATGACCTTCAAGTGCGCCTGCGTCGATGTGCCATTCGGCGGTGCCAAGGCCGGCCTGAAGATCAACCCCAAGGAGTACTCCGAGCATGAGCTGGAGAAGATCACACGTCGCTTCACCCTCGAGCTGGCCAAGAAGGGCTTCATTGGCCCCGGCGTCGATGTGCCCGCCCCCGATATGGGCACTGGCGAGCGTGAAATGTCCTGGATTGCCGATACCTACGCCAAGACCATCGGCCACTTGGACATCAATGCCCATGCCTGTGTCACCGGCAAGCCCATCAATCAGGGCGGTATCCACGGTCGTGTTTCGGCCACCGGTCGCGGTGTCTTCCACGGTCTGGAGAACTTCATCAACGAGGCCAACTACATGAGCATGATTGGTGAGTTTACTTTGCGTTGGCTAGTCAAACATTTGCTTAAATAATTGTTCACCATAGGTACCACTCCCGGCTGGGGCGGCAAGACCTTCATCGTGCAGGGCTTCGGTAATGTCGGTCTGCATACCACCCGCTATCTGACACGTGCTGGAGCCACCTGCATCGGTGTGATTGAGCACGACGGCACCCTCTTCAACCCCGAGGGTATTGATCCCAAGCAGCTGGAGGACTACAAGAATGAGCACGGCACCGTTGTCGGCTACCCCAATGCCAAGCCCTACGAGGGCGAGAACCTTATGTTCGAGCAGTGCGACATCTTCATTCCCGCGGCCATTGAGAAGGTCATCAACAGCGAGAATGCCCACAGAATTCAAGCTAAAGTGAGTGTTCCCAGAAATGTTATTTTATCACCAATAAATGATTTTATTTTATATTTCATTGTACAGATCATTGCCGAGGCCGCCAACGGTCCCACAACGCCCGCAGCCGATAAGATTCTGATTGATCGCAACATCCTGGTCATTCCCGATCTGTATATCAATGCTGGCGGTGTCACCGTCTCGTTCTTCGAGTGGCTCAAGAACCTCAACCACGTCTCATACGGTCGCCTGACCTTCAAGTATGAGCGCGAGTCCAACTATCATCTGCTCGGTAAGTTGGCTGAAAATATCTCTCGACATTTACACTACTTCTTCTATCTTTATTTAAACATATTCTTTATATCGCTGGCTTGTACTATCGAATCATGCCATATCATTATTTATCTAGTAATTCATTTACAAATATATATATTTATATATACGGGTATATGGTTTCAAAATTCCAATAATTATTTCTGATTAGTTCTTAATTATTTGCGCTAAGTTGAAAACCCTTACAGAAAAGCGGCTGCTCTTTAGCATTTGCTCTTCCAGTTGGTTGAAAAATCTATCGAAATTCATAGAATTATTAGAGTTCCTTTTCTCACACGAGTTCGTAACATTTATTACCCATATTCAATAACGAATAATTTGAATACGTGTAATTTGAATTGATTATATATTGCCAACAATCATAGTAATTCGTTGTTTATTCTATTTCTTCTTTTTTTTCCGTTTCTCTCTATCACCAATGTAGACTCAGTCCAACAGTCAATTGAAAGAATTATTAACGACGGTACATTATTATTAATTCTTCTTTTCTATTATCTCCTCCTACACCCTCCACCATAAGCAACTACCTCTCTTGCTATTTTACCATCCCCAAGAAACACAAATCGCCTGCATTGGTTCTTGTTTAACTTCCTGGTTTAATATCAACTATTATTTATGCTGTGTAAAAGTTATTACAAACATTATTTGTTACTCGTAGTCACGTAGAAACGATCCTTTTGTGTTAAATATCCTGTATTCCATTTTGGTTGAGCTTATTGTGATCAGATCATGCCTGAGTTTTAAACCGCATACAAAACATATAAACACCCACAAACACACATCCCAAATGTATTTTAACTGTGCTGCCATCGATCTTCTAACAATTTCTATGTAGTTTACGTTTGAAATCCAAATCGTGTACCCAGCATGCGGCATACTTAACTAATCGCTTCTCTGTCTCTCTCAATCTCTCTGCCTGCCGCCTCATCGTATAGAATCCGTGCAAGAGTCCTTGGAGCGTCGCTTCGGACGCGTTGGCGGACGCATTCCCGTTACGCCCTCGGAATCGTTCCAGAAGCGCATCTCTGGTGCCTCCGAGAAGGACATCGTGCACTCCGGTCTGGACTACACCATGGAGCGTTCGGCTCGTGCCATCATGAAGACAGCCATGAAATACAACTTGGGTCTCGACCTGAGAACCGCTGCCTATGTCAACTCCATTGAGAAGATCTTCACCACATACCGTGACGCCGGTTTGGCCTTCTAGGCGCAGCGCTCAAGCTACAGCTGACCACTGAAAACTTAACTAGTTTATTAATCACAATCGAACTCAAAACGCAAAAGCAAATAGGCATTATTGCATCCACAACACGCGCCGCACCCCCGATATTTTTAAAGTCACAAAAAATGAGAAGCATTATGAATTTTCGTTTTAATTTATATAATTGTCAACACAAATTTGTTCAACTTTTAACTTCACTTTCTTGTGTGTGTTTTTCTTTGTATTAAGTGCAAACGCGAGCTTAAATTGCATTCGCAATGATTATTGTTGATTTTCTCTAAGTTTTAAGTTAAAAGAAGAAAGAAATTAATGAGCGTAAAAGTTAAGCAATTGCATTTTTCAATTATATATCGTAATCGTACGAAACGCTCCGTTGCCGCAACTTTTAAATGATACTAAATATCAAATATACACATTAAAATAATAATAAAAAAAAAACAATTAAAACATAAACTTTAAATGCATTTTTAATTATCAATTGTCGTTCGTTGGCCACTAAAATGATCACAATACTCGTTGATTAAAATTTTTAGTCTCAAAATTTACGTATACACTTTGCATATAAATTGGAATGGAATGTTTGCAATGTAGATAGTCCATATAATAGTCAGTTATAAAGTTATACAAAATATATAGTATACTCTATGTATGTATATATATATATATTGGGTCTACACATAATACTATAAGTACACTTTTTCGCAAAAAAACTACGAAACAAAATATAATATGGGGGACAAATACCAGGTATAAATTGGAAGATTGTATATGGAATATCGAAAACGTTCTGCTTAAACTAATTAAAATCTTGCTGAGTGCGTATTAACGTGGTGCTTGCTGCAATTCCCTGATCCACTCGATTCAGAGCGCCAATGATTTGGGAAAGAGCTGCTGCTTCACATAGTCATCAATCATTTCGGTTAAAGCTTCGCGTGTAATGCGTGGCACTTGCAGAATATAGCCAAAGTCTTTCAGTTTCGTGTTGTCCAAGTTGAGGTGCTTATGATGCAGTTGCTCCTCATCCAAATAGGGCGTCAGCGGAGTATTTTCAATGCCATTGCGTTGGCAAATTTCTGCCCAGGGTGCCATGTGCTTGTCGTTGATTTCACCCACGGTATCGCTTGGATAGAGCTGAATAAACAAACAATGCACATACAATTATGACTCATAGAATTATGACAGTAGATGACGAACCTTAGTCAGATTGGACATAACAATGCCAAAATATTCAACATTGATTTCAAAAATGTCCACAAGCAAATCGCTAATGCTGCCCTGCGTCGACGCTGAGTCATCCACCAAGTTGTAGACCTGTCCAGCCGCTTTGGGACTCTGGGCTAATTGCCAAATCGCGGCACACACATCGCTCACATGCACCGTATTGAGACGCATCGCATCGTTCCACAGCAGTTTCATTGTCTCACCGAGGTATTTGTATATGGCAGCAATAATAATGCGCGGCACTGCGAAAGTTTCATTTTACATTATTTAAATAATTAAGATTACATAGAAAGAGAAAGAGACTCACTTAAGTAGCGCTTATCGCCAATGCCGTAAACAACTGGCAGTCGCACCACCGTATAGCTGAGACTGTTGATCTGCGCCAGCTCCTTTTCCACCTTCAGCTTTTGTTTGGCCACGCCCGTCCACGGCTCCAACTTGCAGTCCTCTTTCAGCGGCGTCTTCTCGCTGCTGTTCACACATCCCGAGCTGAGCTCCACGTAGCGTTTGACCTGCTGATTGGCCGCCTCGTTGGCACAGTTGACACTCAGCTTGTGAATGCCCTCCTTGTAGACGGCATCGTCCTGATTAGCGCGCGTCTCGGCCGCACAGTTGATGACCACATCCCAGGCACGCTGAGTTGTTGGGTGTGGTGCGAATGCCGCTTTGCATGAGGCTGCAAGGTAATAACAACAACAAAAAAAGGACAAAGTCAGCTAAACCTGTTTCACTCGCACCACAAACGAAGTGGGCGTATATATGTGTGCGTGAGTGGGTTGCATATGTGTGCGTGTGTGCATACCGGCATTAATTAAATTGGCACTGCAAAATTCAACTTTATCGCTCGCAAAGTCGTCGGTTTGCTGCTCGTTCAACCAAGCCATTTGTGGCGGCGTCTTATCAACAATGCGTATTTCCTGTGTCAGCTCATTCTTCAGCAAGTAAGTTAGCAAGTTGCGTCCAATAAATCCACAGCCTGCAGTTTATTCATTACAGATAAGTCGAACGATATCGCTGCGGTTTGCACTTGAACTTACCACCCAAAATCAAAACAGTCGGTTTCTCGGACATGTTGCAGCGACAATGCAATACGACAAATGACTAGAGACTGCTGGCCTCTGAATTTAAGAAAATCTTTTGTTTTTTTTTTCGTTATATATGTAAAATGCGGAGCCGCTCGCGACACAACGCTCCACAACAATGCCCGACAACACACACAAAAAAAGACAACAAAACATTACATGCCACTGTTATGGCAATGATAGCATGACTGTAATCATCTAACAGAGCCAAATCGAGCACAACAGTATCAACGATAAATTAATTCGAGTTCGATTATATTTCAAACACTTTTAAATTGGAAGCAAGTGTTTTTAGTTTATTTGTAAAAAATTGTTAAAATGAATTTGACATTACATTAGCTAGACCATAAATCATATTTGGGCGCTCTAAAGCCACGCACAATTATATCAGATTGCCACCAGCCACTTACAGGCTTACTTTGCTTACAACACACTTCCTCCTCTTTTGCTTCGTTTTCTTCTATGTTTAAAGTATCTAAATCTTGGAAAATAACCAGCTGCTGGCAGCAGGTCAAGTCACTGCCATTTTCGTTGACATGCGACAGATGTAAATGCACATTCTTACAACTACGCGGTAATTGACTAACAACTTCCTTTGGGTACAGTTTCATTGTCTCGCAATGAAGCTCAGTCTCGTCCTCGGTCAGCAACTCCAGTTCCAAATAGACATTGGTGGTCTTAAGTTCCGTGGACCACAGAGCATAGAGCTCCTCACAAGTGAGCAGACGCAGCAGTGTTTGATTCATTGGTCCTTCTGGCATCACGTGAATATCACCGTGATTTTTAGAGATCGAGGCATGCGGTATGTGGATCGTATAGGACTCGCTGGGCATAAACGTGTTGTTGCCGAATAGAAATCGCAAGCTCTTGACGGCTTTGCTACTACGGAACGCTACTCGTATTATCTGTAAAAACTTCGTTGTTTATTTTTCTGTTTCTCGTTGTAAATTTTGAATTTACCTCTCTCATGTTACTTATGGCCTCCTTGGTTTCTTTGGCCAGGAATCGTTGCTTTTGCACTTGATAGTTTTTAAAAGATTCAGTCTCTGTTTCATCAATATCATCCCATTTCTCTACATAATATTTGTAAGTCTTGTACACAAATGGAATTTGACTACGATGGAATAAGAGGAAATCTAGAATGCCGTTCACAAGTTCCGCCAGGATACCTGTGGTCAAAACGTCCACATCTTGCAGCTTCAAGTCAACATTTTTGAGATTATTTGCCATTTATAAATGCAACAATTGCGCGGGTAAACACTTTTCAACAAACATCAACAAGCTACAGTCGTTTTCGATATGAGCGTCTGCGTGCCCGCAGGTTAAAGATAGTGCGGCATCGATAGTTTAAAAAATCGTTTGTTGGGGCATAAAATATAAATTGATATCGATATATTCGATTTGTTTTAATGCTAGAAACCAATTTCAAATAATGATTTTAAAGTCGAATGAATTCCCATTTTATTTAATACACAATATTGAAAATATTTAATGTACATTATTTCTTAAGTCTCGGTGTTAAAAGTAGAGGAAAGCAGGTAGCGGGTAAAGCCAAACTGGCTGGATTAATCTTTATCATTGTTATGTCAGGACACTTTATATCAAAGCGCAATAACATGTTTGCTAGTAAAATAAATCCAAAGGCACGCACCAAATTCTGTCCAATGCAAGTACGCTTGCCAATGCTAAAAGGCAAAAAATGTGAAAGATTCTTTCTGAGCTGAAACTTCACACTTTCAGTAGTAGATTCCGTTATTTTATTTGACTTGACTTCCAGAAACCGTTCAGGCATGAATTTCTCTGGATTAGTCCAATATTCGGTGCTCATGTTAAGTACATAGTTATTGATGAAGACAATGGTGCCTCTAGTTACTCCAAATCCCGAAACAACGGTGTCCTCGGTAGCTACATGAGGAACAATGGGAGAAGATGAATAGCGCAACACTTCGAATATGGTCGCCATAGTGTAGGGCATATCGTCCATATCCTGCAGACCAATGTGTCTTTCTTCATTATTCGTTGTCGAATCCGCTTCACATTGAATTCTTACAGCAATTTCAGGATCTTTGGCGATATAGGTTAGGGTGAGCATTATTAAATTGCCAACTGCCGAATGTCCGCCAAGAAAATCTTCGAGCATGTAAATAATCGTGTTGCGCGACATATTTTCGTTCTCCACTAAACTTTTAAGTAGTACATCCGTAAAATCATTGTCTGGAGCATCTGTATCAACAAGAAGTTCTCTTTCATTGACAATGCGCTCTAAAATAAATTTACGTATCGCCTGAGACCAATAGTCAAGACGTTTCAAGTGCTTCGTATAGAAGGGCAATAACCAGGGCAGAAAGTCAAGAGGATGGCCCTGGTTAACTTCCCAGAAGATCTCATCAAAGAATCGGACAAACTGTTTCAAATCTTCATCCTCATAATCGAAGCGCTTTGTACACATGTATTGACTAAACATATTGGCACAGGCTGCATGCAGAATGGGCTTTATATCGATGGGGCGTCCAGGCACAATCTCTTGCTTCAACTTTGCCATTAAATGATCAATCTCATTGCAGCCCACTGTTGACATTTTACTATAAAAACCAGAGGATTCCCGTGGCGAACAATGGCGGCGAGCCAAGTTTCTTCGTTTCTTTTGCAGCTGCGACCAATTACAGAGCGCCAACGAGTTATTTCGATCTCCACTAAATAGTTTATCATACCGTAGAAAATCGGGACGGCCTCCAAAAAACTTGCCATTCTTATTGAGCACCTCTCTTATGAGATCCAAGTTGTTTACGACTAGACAGCGAGTGTGGCCAAGTGTCAGCGAATAAATGTCTCCATATTTAAGCGCCAACAATCCAAATCCTTCAAAAGGGTTGTCAAAGCGTCCAAGTATATCCAAATTACCAATAATAGGCCAAGGATCCGGTCCAGGTGCTTGCTCCACTTTATGTTCGATTTCTTCGCTATTCTTAAATATGTTTTTCATTATTATTTTACGTTTACAATTGTAGATTATGTAAATATACGATGTAAACGTTAAAAGGAAAATAATGACAGAGATTGCGAGTAAACATGCTAATAACATTCTTAACACAATTCGCGAATAACCGAATACGTCTATACTGCTTGCATGCAATTTGAGGACTCTATTGTCGAGTGGTTCAGCTCGTTTATTTAAAGCAAAATATTTAAAAACTGCGTTTTTGTCAATGCGTAATTACCAGCACATTATTTATTATTTTATGACCGTATGCAGCTGTTGCGAATTCTTGTTTACCTGTTTCTAGGTAAGAAAGGGTCATTTTGGGATATCCTTTAAGTCATTAGTTTAATTGCAGTGTATGCGGCGCACAGAAGTAACGACTTTTGGTATTTTCAGTATTTGAATTCGAACATAATAAATCAAATAGACATTTTGTTGCTACAACTAATCATCTGCGAAAAATAATACATTTTCATATTTAGGGATAAATAAAAATTTTGTATTGCATAAATAAAAATTATAAAATAAGTGCAATTCGATTAATTGTGCTTTCAAGTGACCGCTTATTTATCGAAACAATTATTATTCGCGAGTGTGTACACACTGACAACACAGCCGCAGCCAACTTCACGTTGGTTATGACTAGTAGAAATCTGTTTGTGTTGCCGACAAAATAAAATTCGTTTTAGTCTGAAAATATAGAAGATACGCAAAATGGTAAAACAAATAGTCGTGAAATTAACTTTCAAATTAGACAAATGTAATTCTATGTGTTTGCGCAGGGCCAAAACCAATCGGCACAAGGAGGAGCGGGCGACAAAAAAGATGACAAAGACAAAAAGAAGAAATACGAGCCACCAATTCCAACTCGCGTTGGCAAAAAGAAGCGCCGCGCCAAGGGTCCCGATGCTGCCATGAAGCTGCCCCAGGTGACGCCTCACACGCGCTGTCGCCTTAAGCTGCTGAAGCTAGAACGCATCAAGGATTACCTGATGATGGAGGACGAGTTCATTCGCAACCAGGAGCGACTGAAGCCACAGGACGAGAAGAATGAGGAGGAGCGCTCCAAGGTCGATGATCTGCGCGGTACACCAATGTCCGTGGGCAATCTGGAGGAGATTATCGATGACAATCATGCTATTGTGTCCACCTCGGTGGGATCCGAGCATTACGTTAGCATTTTGTCGTTTGTCGACAAGGATCAATTGGAGCCTGGCTGCTCTGTGCTCCTGAATCACAAGGTCCACGCGGTTGTGGGTGTGCTGAGCGACGACACCGATCCTATGGTAACGGTGATGAAGCTGGAGAAAGCGCCACAAGAAACCTATGCTGATATTGGTGGCTTGGATACGCAGATTCAGGAAATCAAAGAGTCCGTTGAGCTGCCTTTGACGCATCCCGAATACTACGAAGAAATGGGCATTAAACCGCCAAAAGGTGTTATACTTTATGGTCCCCCAGGTACTGGCAAGACGCTGCTGGCCAAAGCAGTGGCCAATCAGACCTCAGCCACATTCTTGCGTGTTGTGGGCTCCGAGCTGATACAAAAGTACTTGGGAGATGGTCCCAAGCTGGTGCGAGAGCTGTTCCGTGTGGCCGAGGAGCATGCGCCTTCCATTGTGTTCATCGATGAAATCGATGCAGTGGGCACCAAGCGGTACGATTCAAATTCTGGTGGAGAGCGTGAAATTCAACGTACTATGTTGGAGCTGCTCAATCAGTTGGATGGTTTCGATTCACGAGGCGATGTGAAAGTCATCATGGCCACCAATCGCATTGAGACGCTCGATCCGGCGCTTATACGTCCGGGACGTATTGATCGTAAAATTGAATTTCCGCTGCCCGATGAGAAAACCAAACGTCGCATTTTCACCATACACACTTCCCGCATGACGCTGGCCGAGGATGTCAATTTAAGTGAACTAATTATGGCCAAGGATGATCTTTCGGGTGCCGACATAAAGGCCATTTGCACAGAAGCCGGTCTAATGGCCTTGCGCGAGCGTCGCATGAAGGTGACCAACGAGGACTTTAAGAAATCCAAGGAGAGCGTTTTGTACCGCAAGAAGGAAGGCACACCCGAGGGATTGTATTTATAAGCGAAGTTTACATAATTTTCAGTTAATCTATATAATTCCTAATCACCACAACACAACAAACATTAAACCAGGTTAATACTTAAACTATCCGACTTTGTTTTGTAATAAACTTGTTGTAATTGGCAGGTCTTTGGCACAACGCTGCATTAAGTCATCTAAATACGCCTTTTGTTTCTCGGACACAATGTTGAGTGACTCATTTTGATGCTCCAAATATTTGAAGTGGCTTTTGTCCGTAGCTTTTTCAAGTTCCAGTGCTTTGTAGCTCTCGCATTCCTTTGTTAATTCCTCATTCATTTCCTCTGACTTTAGCGTATCATAAAACTTCTGCAGCTTGGCCAATTCTAAACCAGTTCTTAGCCCATCGGCATAGCCCTGATCGAAGCTGGTTTGGAAGACCTGCTCGCGTCCATCGGCAATACCATCAGCATAGCTGATCTGTGTGGATAATAAAAAATAAAAAAATTTTGTATTCAAATTATTTGTCGGTTTGAATAACAGCTGTTGAATTGCACAGACAGCAACAGCAGTGTATTGACTTAGCAGCTTGCTGTTAACTTAGCAGACGCTGTACGCACAAGCATGCAAGCAAATCAGTACTGTTTTAAAAGCACGCTTTGCTATACCTTTGACACTTTTTGCTGTACGCGTTCGTAATTGGTTGAATTGACGGCTTTAAAGTCGCTGTCATCGTCGGAACTGTTGGCGTGTGACATAATTGTATCGCAAAAACGTAAGTTAATAATAAAATGACACCAGCAAATTCAATACCGACTAGTGAAAACAAAAACATTCACGTGTTTACGTTGCCTGCACCTTAACAGGTTTGCTCCACACACATAGCAGCTCCACACTAAACGAAAACAAATTTACATCGATTATTTTTAGCGGTTTACAATGGCAGCGGAGGTTGCTCAGCTACTGCTCTCTGTAATCCAAGGAATTCCCGGTGGTGCAACAAACGATGATCTCACCAAAGCATTATCTGATATGCCTGCTGCAACGCGCGTTGAAGGTCTCAATATATTATTGCAGCAGGGCGGGATTGAGGTGCTGAAAAAGGGTGAGAAATTAATATATCGCGCTAAGGATCCACAGAAGAAGAGTGCACTACCCAAAGATGCAGATAACGAGGAAAAGGTGGTCTACAGCATTGTCGAAGAGGGGGGCAATAAAGGCATATGGATACGTGATATTCGGATCAAGTCCAATTTGAACATGACACAATTGAACAAGATTCTCAAGAACTTGGAAACAAAGAAGCTCATCAAGGCGGTGAAATCTGTGAATGTAAGCAAATTAAACAATTATATTCCAAACTCTTTAAGCATAGTTTTTTGTTTTAGGCCAGCAAAAAGAAGGTTTATATGCTATACAACTTGGAGGCTGATCGATCTGTTACAGGCGGCGCTTGGTATCAGGATCAGGACTTTGAAGTTGAGTTTGTTGATGTTTTGAATCAACAATGTTTGCGCTTCCTGCAGATGAAACGCGAGACGGCTGAGAAGAAACGCGATGGTCCGTTGGCGTTTAAACAAATGTCCTGCTGCTCTGTGAAGGATGTGCACAAGTTTATCTCCGACTTGGGCATTAGTAAAGTTAATTTGGATGAGGATGATTTGGAGACTATACTGAAAACTGTCGTCTATGATGGCAATGCCGAGCGTATATTGCAATCAGATGGCGCCTATGTTTATCGTGCTGTAAATATGCCGTTGCCAGCTCCGGGCTTAGTGCAGATGCCTTGTGGCATCTGCCCTGTGATCAAAAACTGCTCTGACTGTGGTGATGTCACTGCCATTAATTGTCAATATATGAAGGAATGGTTGGACTGAAATTAAAAATATATAACAATCGCTTCACATATTTCTCTTAGTACTATCTCACATCAAGTAGTTTTAAATTTGAGTTTGAAATTTGCGCTTGCTGTTATTTCGCTCATCGATAACGTTTATCGAGTAGTTTAATAATACTTATTTTACTGTATCAAATAATATACTCCACTACCTTAATAATTTAAATTCTGATATCATGTTATTTTACTACAACAATTTATTTATTTTTGTTGCCCTTATTAGCACCAGCTTAAAGTATGCGGTATCGATTAATCGCTTATTCGATAAAAAAAAACACTTGCTGCGAAGAGGAGACAGTGGAAATACGTGGCTGTCAATTCTGTGATTGTCTAGACCGAAAATTCCGACAAAACCAACTAAAATCAATTTAAGTACAATTAATTAACATTAAATATGCGATAACTATATTTGTGCCGGCAGTGCGCAAATACAACAGTTGATCGCTCAAGTGCAATACGCAGGAACAAAAAATAATCGAAAGACAATAAACTCCCAGAACCCGCCACCGCCCCGCAACTGTAACAACAATGGGTCTTTGCAAATGTCCAAAACGGTTGGTGACCAATCAATTCTGTTTTGAGCATCGCGTCAATGTGTGCGAGCATTGCATGGTCCAGAGCCATCCAAAGGTGAGAGAGCAACTAACTTGGCACAGAAATCAGCTGGTTCATGTTCTGTTCATACTTCCCGTTTAGTGCATAGTGCAATCCTATTTGCAATGGCTGCGTGATAGCGACTATATATCCAATTGCACGCTGTGTGGCACAACACTGGAGCAGGGCGAATGTGTGCGTCTTGTGTGCTACCGTAAGTTATTGTATAAGAATATAATAGTAAGCTTGATCGACACTGCATTGATTTAAGTAAATGCTCTGAGTTGTGTCTTGACACACTTGCACACTTTTATCCGGAAAGAATTTTAGATGTGTAGATTAAAAACATTGCTAATTTTGACTGCCTTCCAGATGTTTATCATTGGGACTGTTTGAATGCGCGACAAGCCGGTTTGCCTGCCAACACAGCTCCCAGCGGACATAAGTGCCCCAGCTGTCGTGTAGAGATTTTTCCCACATCCAATCTGGTCTCGCCCGTAGCTGATGCACTCAAAACTCAGCTATCGCAAGTCAATTGGGGTCGCAATGGGCTTGGACTAGCTTTGGTAAAGCAGCATGCATTGCATTACTTTACCCAATGTAATTTCAATACTTTCCCGTGCAGCTTTCAGATGACCAGAACAGCGCACTGAAGGCAAAATCAATTCAAGCGGCCAGTCAAGCAGCTGTTAGCAATATCACCAAAGTGCATCATCATCAACAACATTCCGCTGGTGAACGTGAGCGTGTGAAACCGAATGGTTCCGACGCAACCAGTCCACATTCCGTGTTGCTAATGGATGCCTTCAATCCGCCCAGCTCTGGCGATCTGCATGGTTTGTTTATCTAACTATTTATGAGGCCCTATTCTTATTTTTATTTTGTTTTTTAGCCACAAGCAGTCGGCGCCCGTTGCTGCCACGTCAGTCGCCCATTGGCGGCACTGATCGCGATGACAACAAGTATCAACGCCGTACACCGGCCGAGCTCTTTTCACGATGGACGCGTCGTTTCTATGCGCCATCGTCGCGTCCGCCTTGGCGACGCACTTGGTTCCTGGTGCTTAGCGGCATTGTGGCCTTCATTATGTTTGTGTATTTAATGGCACTGCTGGGACGTGGCAGCGGCAACGATGGTTTGGACGACAGCTGGAATAATCCAAATCCAAATCCGAATCACTATGAATAAGTGTTGCAAACTGTGCTCGTAATTCTCCCTTCTCCCTTCCTTCCATACACACACACTTATTTATGTAATCCGATTAATACGAAATCTATTATAGCTTTTCAAAACAAAACAAAAATAATTTATTCATTATGCGGCTTGATTTGTTGCACGCCGCTTGGCTTGGCTGTAGTTTCAGCTTGCCTCCGCTTGGGTGCATCCAAAACCTCATCGTATTCGTGCAACTTCTTGGCCAGGAAATACATCTCGGCCAGTGCAATGACGAGCGCCACAATCACGCCCAACAATATACGAAAGCCAAAGGGCAATGGGCCGACCATCAAGTTAACGCCAAAGAAACCAAATGTAAAGCCTGCAGCAACCGAAAAGATGAATTGGGCCACAGCAATGATCTGCTTATTAATGCTTTTAACTGCAAACGAATAGAGACGATAATTTAAAATTGCATTGAAATAATGTGGAAAACTTACGTTGATAAGATATAGTGTCTTCTGGATAATGCTGGAGTGTTGCATCCACATTCTTGGTCATTTTCTGGTACTCGCGATTCTGCTGTTGCTCGCGCAGACGCTGACAACGCGCCTCCAGCTCCGGATTACGTGGCTTAATTTCATTTTCCGGCAATATAAGCTCACAGCTGTCAATTAGTTCGTGAAGAAATAAATTGGAGATATTCTTCGAGCGCAGCTTATGCATAACATCGTGCAGCCAGTGCAAATCAGTCAGATACAAGTAGCAGCCATCTGCAAGTTGTGGTTGGTCCTCTTTGAGTTCCTGTTCCTCCTCCTGCTCTAGTTCCTTCTCCTGTTCCTGATCTGATTCATCTTTGACTAGCAAATCCGGCACATTTTCTGTTAACTGCTCCAGAAGCTGTGTATCGATAGTAGGGCGTTTAACGGATATCTCGCTATCCTTTAATATTTTCGTCTTGTCGTGCAGTTTGCAGCCGTTCTTCTTAAGTATGTTGGCCACATTCGCGGGCGCCTCGTCGAAATGAGCTTTATGTGCATCGAGGAACTCTAATACTTTCTTAGAGGCGTGCAGGCGCACACGGGTATCTACAATAGTTGATTTCTGCATGATGAACAGGTACTTTTAAAAATTATTATTAAATTATTTGGTAATGTTGAGCTTTAGCTGCAGATCCGAGTAGAGTTCTGCGATTTCCTCCTCTTTCTCCTCGAACGAGTTGTCGATGCGTTGATAGCCGTGCTGTAAATTTGTCAGAAATTCTGATTTGCGTTGCTCACGAGCGAGTCTTGCTGTCTGAAGTTGTGTGCTAGGCTAGTTTTTATCAAAAGTTAGTTTGTTGACACAAATTACAATGCTGTTTTTACTTACTGTCCGTTCAACTTTAGCTTTCTCAAGCAGCGCCTCAACGTTTCCCAGCAAAGTGTTAACTTCTGTAGCAAATTGGCTGAGGTTTTGGTTACCCAATGCAATGCAGCGCTCGGACAGATCGTATTTGAGTGAGCCTACAGTTTCAGTGACCTGGAAAAGAGTCTCGACTTCGCTGTCGTTGCGTCGCACTTCAAAATTGTCAAGAAATGCTTCGATCTCGCCGTTAACAAATACGCGATGGTCTAAAATGCGATGCGGCACTTTGTAGAGCTCTATTAAAAAATACAAATATTTTAAAATGAGACCACAATTGTTTAAAACACACGTACCTCGTCCAACTTGGCTTATCATTATTTTTCCCCAAAACACCCTATTTTTTTACCGTCATGTGAGTGCGTCAACGATATTAATTTAGTATGACCACAACTAGCATATTCAATTATCGAAAATATACTGAATATATCGCAGAGTTGCAGTTTTGCGTTGTTCTCGATTAGCGATATTTTAAGAAACTAAATAATTGCAGGTCGTGGCAGCAATTTGAGATGTTGGTTGTAACTCCATCAATTAAAAATGTAAGTTTAAAAACATCTATAATCGTGTGGGTATAATAACTAATCTAATATTTTGCTATAAACTTCGTCAAAAATAGTGCATTTAGATATTTCAGTAGCGGTCACACTGCTTTGAAGCTCCCGAATAAGACGTGCGAAATTCAGCGAGCTCTATACAGCTTAAATAAAATTATTTATTACAGTATAATTTATTCGATTTGATTACGATGAGCGAGGAATTTAAGTTGCCAAAACGATCACGCAAGCGCACGCGCGATGTGAAGCGCAAAGCGCGCCCAGAACTCGATGGCGAAAACGCGTGGACCGCAATGCGGTATTACGAGAAGTTCGAGCCATTTTGGGACTTTGTGGATAACCTGGAACGCATCGAAAATGCAACCGTAACATGTGATGAATTCATTGAACGCTTTGAGCGACCCTATCTACCCGTCATTATTACTGGCTGTGCTGATGGCTGGCTGGCGCAAGAGAAATGGACGCTCTCCCGTTTGGCCAAAAAGTATCGCAACCAGAAGTTCAAGTGTGGCGAGGACAACGAAGGCTACAGCGTCAAGATGAAGATGAAATACTATGTGGAGTATATGCAGGGCACACGAGACGACAGTCCGCTCTACATTTTCGACAGCAGTTTTGGCGAGCATCATCGTCGTCGCAAGCTGCTGGAGGACTATGCGGTGCCCAAGTATTTTCGCGATGATCTCTTCAAGTATTGCGGCGAGGATCGTCGTCCACCCTATCGCTGGTTTGTCATGGGCCCAGCTCGCTCTGGCACCGGGATACACATTGATCCCCTGGGCACGAGTGCATGGAACACCTTGATACGTGGCCACAAGCGCTGGTGTCTATTTCCCACTCATACACCTAAGGATCTGCTGAAAGTAACCAGCGCCATGGGTGGCAAGCAGCGAGATGAGGCCATCACCTGGTTCAGCACTGTCTATCCGCGCACTCAGCTCGCTTCGTGGCCAGAGGAATACAAACCCATCGAAGTGCTCCAGCGCGCAGGCGAAACTGTTTTTGTACCCGGCGGCTGGTGGCATGTGGTGCTTAATTTGGATGATACGATTGCCATCACACAGAACTTCTGCAGCTTCACCAATTTTCCGTGTGTGTGGCACAAGACGGTGCGCGGTCGTCCCAAATTATCGCGCAAGTGGCTGCGTGTGTTGCGCGATCAGCGTCCCGAATTGGGGCAAATTGCCGACAGTATTAATATAAACGAGAGCACTGGTTTCGCTTCGGATAGTTCTAGCAATTCCAGCTCATCGTCATCCTCGAGTAGTTCGTCATCATCAGAGAGCGAGGCGGATGCAGATTCAAACACGGACAGTGGCCAAGAGAGTTTGACGGCCAAAAAGAAGAAAAAGCGACGTATGGCTGGAAATGGCGATAATGGTGATGGCGGTGGCGATGACGATGCGATGGGTTCGTCATCGACAAGACCTTGATGTCGGCACAAAAAGAAAAGAAATGGTTTGCTGCTGCGACTATTTCATCGCCAACTATTGTTCTGTCGCCGGGTGCCACGCCTTCAAGGTCCATGCAGTCGAAGAGCCTCCTGCCACAGTTAACAAATCGCACACTGAACAATTACACAATTCAACCCTGATCCTGAGCCATGTTGCATGTTTAGTAATATTTTTATACGATTAGTAAAGTAAATAATGCTGCTGTAAAAATAATGATATTTGAATTGAATTATCGTCGGCTGAGCCAAACAAACAGTCCGCTTAAATATTAGCCTAAAAAACGAAGAGTTGATAATGATTTCTATTTCATTTCAATTATAATTAGCCAACGACTTAAATGCAACATAAATAAACTGAGTATATTTGTAAAAAACAAAAATCTTGCATTTTTGCTTTTGTTTGGAAAGCTTTTTATAAACAAAAGCGATTGCTCAAAAAATTGAAATTACAAACGAAGTAGTAAATTTACTTATGCTAAACTAGCTCTGCACTTTTTATTTAATACCCAGCGAATACCTTTTTTCACAATCAAATTTGTTCGCACTTTTTTTATACAAATTAATTATAAGTTCTTTTATTTTCAATCTTTATACAAATTGTTTTGGAATCAACTTAAAAGAAATGGTTGTTGAAAATCATATAACTAGCCTTGAGAAGGATTGGAAAACTAAAATTGGAAATTTTTTGTTTTGTTGGACATAAACAATTGGATAAAAAACGAAATATTTAAATAATAAAATTTATTTATGGAACATAAGTAAGCACATGTTCGCTTTTAAAAAAATCACCTTTAATTTGCTACAATTTGTTATTCATACATAATTATTTAAAAAGTTGTATTCCCACGCACTTTTGCATTTCAATTTGCCCGCATTGTGTTTTTGTTGTTTGTTTTTTTCGCGAATTGTTTAAAGAGGAGTTGTTTGCATTTTGTTTTGTTTGTTGTTTGTTTTCTTTTTTAAAAAATATTATTTTTATTTTAATTTAGTTGCTTGTTTTTTTCATTTATTAATTATTGTTTATAATTGTGTATAAATTAGAAATTGCGCTCGCAGCATCATTTTGCTTACTGTCGATCCGGTTCTCTGTGGTTTTCTCTTCTTTTTTTGTTTGTCTGTACTGATTTTTTGTGTGTTGCTGCTGTTGATTTCTGTTTTTTTTTTTTTCTTTTGTTGTTATGGTTAATCTTGACTTAATCAATATACTGCGCTAACCAACGGAAACCCTCGCCATAACCCTGTCGCTTCAGTACTGAGCACATGAACAATTCTAATGGGCGACCAGGCAAATCGGAGCGTGCAACTTTGCCCTGCAAAACAATAAGATTTAATTGGTTAAAGACAATTTAATGAATTAATATGCTTGACGAACCTTGCCGGTCGTTAACTGATACAGTCCAAACACATTCCTCAGCTCATCTTCGCTGGCCGCACCGGGCTTATCAATTTTGTTGCCCAATATGAGCACGGGGCAATTGGACAGCGCCTCGTCCGTGAGCAGCGAATCCAGCTCGTTTTTGCTCTCCTGGAAACGGCCACGATCCCAGGCGTCTATCAAGAACACGATGGCATCCACAGCTGGGAAGTAATCCTTCCACACACGACGTGCTGTAAAATTGATGAGAATTAATTTCCAAAACAGTTAACATCACATTCATAATTAGCTTATCTAAACATTTTTCAATTACATGGAGGCGCACCTAATCAAATACAAATAACAAAAATCACTCACGACTTTGATAATACAGCGTCGCAGACTGCACACTATCCAAAATATCAAGCGTAACGCTGACTGAGCTGACTACTACAACTATAGCATCTATATTATTATATATGTATATGCATGTGCTCGTTATACGTGATCTACGTCTTGCTGTTGTTCCGTTTGCTTGGTTTTTGCTTATCAATGCGCGCTGGCGATGTTTTGTGTATTGGTCATATATAGTATTCATTCTCAGCACTTGTTTGCGCCATGTCATGCTTAGAGGAGAACCAGAATATGTATTAATTTGCTTATACGCTATTACTTGAGGTTTTCCTTATACAATTTATCAAAGTGTCATTTTTGTTATTGCTACTATCTACTCTACGTGTTTGATATAACGCCATTTATAACGTATACACAACGGTTATCACAAAGAAATTTAGAACAGCTGTTCAAAAGGCGCATTTTTCGATTTGTTAATTCTCTGACAATGTTTTTTACATGACCTCCCCAAATTGTACTAAATATTCAAGGGATTGCTTTTGTTATATTTAAGTTGTTTTTCTTATTTTCGGCTGTATGCTGTGCATGCTTTATTTTTAGATGTGAGCACGTTTCATGCGCATTATTTATGATTTAATCAGAGCACTTAATGACGGAAAAAAGATTACCGAACTATTTCAACAGCTGTTCAGTAAATTGCTCTATATCAGGGAGTGTATTAGTTAAATGTTAATGATTAAATTTTGAATTTTAAATGAGATTCCTAAGCGATTATACATTTTAGAAACTTTACACCAAAATCGTTTTCTAATTTTATTATAGGAATAAATTTGGTCTAATTTTTGTATTCAAAGAATCCATCATTTCGGGAGCCTGCTTTATAGAGTGCTGGGGCTTACTTACCTTGAGTGTGGCCACCCAAATCGAATGTAGTGAAACGCATATTGCCAATGGACAGCTCCTCGGATGCTGAGAAAGATAAGCATAATTAATGAGAGCACGTAATTAATTGCTAGTTGAACTTACTTGGATGCAGTGTAGGCACATGCTGCGCTAGCTTGTCATCTTTGAGCATATGCAATAATGTGGTTTTACCAGCATTATCTAAGCCAAGGAACAACAATTTGCCAGACTTTTTCCATAGACCTGTATACCGGAAACGAAATTTTCAATGTTACTCATAGTATTTTATATTGTGAGCTTGAGCTTGAGCTTTGAGCGGTTGCCTAACTAAGCGTGCATTAAGGTCACACTGTTCATGTCGAAGTCGTCGTCGTCGTCATTAATTAATACACTGACCAGCAGCAGCTTCACCAATACATGCATATCAGTCGTCTTCGATACGTTTTCATTTTCTTTTTGTACGCAATTTGTTGTCGCGTCTGCTGGTGCTGTTGCTGCTTGCTTTGTTGGCAAACGCTCAAAAATTCGCCCATGTCGCAATGTCAAATTCCAAATTTGTATTTTATTTTATCTTTTTTCTTTTTGTTTGTTGTATACACTCACCTAAGTATCCCAGAACACCGGTGAACCAGTCCCAAATGAACATCTTGGCTAGCTGTGTGCTTTTGGTTTGCTTGCGGGAGTGACAATTTCAACGCAGTAGAGCGAAAGAGTGTGGTGTGGTGTTGTAGGGGGGAAGTGCGGTGCTATACTGAAAGTACAGAGCAGACAATGGAGAACAATAACAAAAACAACGTAGTCGTAGAAGGAAATGAGTGTTTTGAGCGACAAGTTCAATGTTCAGCATGCAGTTAGAGGCGGCTCACTGATTCCCCTTTTGTCCCTTTCTTCTTCGTTACAGAGTACTATTTTTGTTATTGATAAACGAGTATATTTTCATGTCCGTAACCTAATTGTGGCCTGATCGAGAGCGAGGCGCAGCCTTGACATGAATTATTGTAGTAGTTGTTATTTGCGCTCGGCAAACTAAAACATATAAGCGATTATAATTAGGTTAAAAACCTGTTTCGGTTCTTTGTCAAGCAAGCTCTCTGCTGGGCAACACTTTCTTTCTACGCGCGACTGTGTGTGAGAGTAGACGCCTGTATGTGTGAGCGACTGCGTGTATGTGTGTGGGTCTGTGTGTTTGCCCGTGTATGTGTGCACGCTGAACTATGTACGTGGTACACGCATATAAAAAACTTTTGTAATTTCCTTAAAATTTTGTCAAGTTTCGTAATCTTGCACTTTGGAGCCAGGCATACTATATGTGCACATACATATGTACAATTGGATGCCACACAATCACATTTATGTCGCCGCACCCTTAGCGCTCGCGCCATACCACTTATTGGACTGCGTTTTTCATAAAAACCCAGCAGCAGTAGACATGACATTCTGATTTTGCACTACGTGGACACACATTTCTAATTAGGCCTTTTCAGTGTTTTGGATGCGCGTTGCCTCTCCCGTTATTGTCGCGTCGATACCCTGGAGTGTCTAGTTTGAGCCGCCGATATTTGTATAACACAATGCGTATGCATTAAATGCATTTTTCGTTTATTATTAGTGAGTTATTACTTTTTCTGCACACGTTGTATTGAATCCAGCGTGACCGCAAGTTAGTTTCCAAATATACCAAGAAGCTGCCCCAAAATATACTAGTTTCTAGAGGTGGCGAAACATCGATGACAATATCGGTGTGTCCATGGTCTTGAAAACTTGTAATCGATGTTTTTAGTAGATAATAATTCATAATTATTTAATTACTATTGTTGAAAGAAGTATAATTTTAACTGAACTTAAACTTTTTGAAAGTTTTGTGTTTTTTCTAAAACATTCGATTTGGTATCGAGCCCTGATAATCGATAACTTCTTGTGGTATATAAGTATATTTATTAAGAGCTTATGAGAAGGCGCGTTATTTGAAACAACTAGTTATTTCCATGTTTTCCAAAACATCCTCATTTTGTTCCTTGTATTATAAAATAGACTAGAATCTATTTAAGTTTAATATTAAGTCAAAAAAAATAAACACAGTGTTTGCGTTGAAATTTGGGTAAAATATTCAAGTTGAAATACTTTTGAATATTGTTGGACTCCACCAGTTTTATTGCTATCGTAAGTGATAAATGCATGCTATTGCCTGTTTTATGAACACACAAATTGAACCAGTTCAGTCAAACCGGTTCCAGCTAGCGCGGGATTTTTAAAAATGTAGGTGGACTCAAATTTTAAAGCAAATTGGAAAAAGAATTTGTTTATTGAGTAGTTCATGATTTATTAGTTGTGCAATAGTTAAAAACATTATTATTTCATATTGGTGTTGTCAGTGTGTTTACGGAGACGCTTTAATCAACTTTCCGCATCTTCTGCAGAATGATGTCCTCCACTTGGACACCGTCGGGTGTGTCGAGTGCGTAGAGCACAGCCTTGGCCACATCCACCGGCTGCAGTTTGGGCAATTCATCCACAGCCTGTGAGTAAACATTGAGAAAATCGGTGTCCACCATGCCGGGGCAGATGCTCTGTGTGTGCGGGACGAAAGAAAGAAAGACGCGTCACGTTTGTTTGCCAGACATATGCGGGGTTGCCACGCCCCCTGGCCCCCAGTTACCTGCCACCCACCAATTGTATGGGTGCAATGTATGCAGTGCATTTAACTTACCGTTAATTTAATATTTAATTTGAGAAAATGTATTTCCTGGCGGATCGTCTGGCAAAGTGCTGTAATTGCATGCTTCGTGGCCGGATAAACGCTGAATAAGGGCACCGGCACTTCCGGTATGCGATGTCCGAGGACGCTGTCGCTCCCCCGAAAATAAAAGCAGACAAAAGGGGTCAGAGTGAAATGGGGGGAAATAAATAAAGTCAACGTTGCTACGCAATGTAATCACTTGAAACAACAGCAACAACAACAACAACAAGAACAACAACAACAAATGAAATGATGGCCAACAGCTGTCGTTGCTTTTTGCGTGTGAAAAAATTGCGATAGACTCGCCAGGTGCTGAAGAAGGGAGAAGCAGTCGTCGCCTCTTTTTTGGCCAGCATGTCGTTGTGCATTTTATGCAAACATTGCGTAAACTTCTTTTAATTTAACTGCGACTGAGGCATTAAGTGCAAACAGCGGTTGCGACGTTCCCGGCATCTGCATGGAGCTTCGGCTATCGGAGCATCCTTTAGCCATGACAGTTCAGCTCTTGCAGTTGCAGTTTTAATTAATTAAGTCTTAATATTATTGCGTGGACATTAAGCGAAATGCATATTGACGGACATGCCCAAAAAAACGTAGCCTCAATACATTCCCCTCTACTTCACAGGACATTCACTTTAACCCCCCGACAACTCATTAGCAACGCATCATTGCAGCCAGCTGCCTTTCCCTGTTCAGTACCTTTCCCTTCGCATAGCATTGCATCGCATCGCTTTGTTTTTATTTTACATTAATTTTCTCATTAATTAACGTGGAAAACTCTTGTCTTTCTTTTGTTGCACACGCCACATACGCATTTTGCTCAATTGTATTTGATTACTGTTGGCATTCAATATGCGCTCGCTTCTTTTGCTCATTAAACTGCAAATTATGCAGTGCACCCGCGGACAACAATTTCAATTCACAATGCAAACAAAGCGAACGGTCATCCAAAAAGCAGCATAAAGATATTTATGTTGATAATAGTGCAACATGTAGAGTTGTGCATTTTAAAGCAGCTAGAGCTATGCAGAAAAAAGTTGAGTTGCTTAAGTTTTCTACATCATTGTTTAGGTAATACGTTGATTAACAAACACATTATTAGAAAATTGAGAGATTTTCTCAATTTTCTTCACATTATTCTTAAATTGTTGCAAAAAATAGATTTAAAAACTTCGAAGCGGTTTTAACTAATTTTTGTTAATTTTATAAACATTCTCAATTACTTTACTTTAGTTGAAGTTGTGTACTATATGAACATAAAGCATATTGTAATTGGGCTTCCACTGCTCAAATATGAAAATTCGGTTCACACACTGCGTATGCGCAATTTTTATTTAAATTTGTATTTAATCGCGTGCTGCACTAATTGGTCAGCCAATGCCTAGTCACGTGTGTGTGTGTCTGTGTGTGTGTGGCAGGCATTCAAGTAAATTGCATTAAAATGAAATCAATGCAATTTTAAATTAAAGCCAAAACGCGAATCAAACGATGCGGCTTAATGCGCAACATTTTGATTTTAAATGCGTTGCGCATTGAAATTCATGGAATAAAAATCAGAATACAAACAGACACACACACACACACATGCGTGCTGCTTAATGCAAAATACTTAATTATGTTGAATAATTGAGTTGTTGTTGATGTTGCTGCCGCTGCTATCGCTGTCGCTGGCGCTGTTGGTGTCGGCGATGTTGGTTTGCTGCTGTTTGCGCAAACACTTTGGCCATTTCGATGCAAATGCAAAGCTTTTAATGCACAGAGCAACCACAAAGCACCAGTAACAACAACAGCAACGACAACAACAACAACAACAATAGCAAATGAATTTCAGCATTTAAATATCAATAAATGTTTTTGTATTGTGCTGTTTGTTTGTCGTCAGGCTTTTAATTTAATTTAAATAACGCACAGTGCCACAGCACACACAGCATACAGCACACAATGTGCTGCGATTCTCATGAAAAATGCAAAAAGCTGCAGCACGGCAACACTGCACAACTGCTATTTGCACTTTCATTAGTCTCAAACACACACACACACACACACACACACACACACAAACACACAAACATGCACACAGTGACTTGGCAAATGTTTTGGCACTCAAGACAACTTTGGGCCAAGAGCTAAGCACATAAAACAAATACATACACAGATTACACATACTTATGCCTTGTTTGCTTGTGTATGTGTATGTGTGTTAGTGTGCGTGCGTGTGTAAGTGCATTGTGATGGTGCTTAGCCTAAATTCGGCTATTTTAGCTGCACAAACATCATTTACAAAATGATAACAAACTCATCTCCCACCAACCACGCCCCGCTCCCCTCAAACTCCTCTCCGCTGAGCGACGATAATTGTGCTAATGTTGTGGTGCAGTCAGCCAATTTGAAGGCAAATTTGTGCTCATCTCATTCGCATTCGTATTCGTAGTTGCCCAGTTTATTGGTTTTAGCCCAGCGTTTGTCCTCTTCAATTATATTGCATTAGGCTAACAAACCGATCACAGTAGTGCGATTCAATTGCAGGCTAAATCAACATTAAATGCCAGCATGCGAAATGAGAGCGAAATGCCTAAGTTGGGAATTGTGAATTTCTAAAGACTCATTGTGGCCTAAACACAAACAATAGGTATGAAATACTACAAAGGACTTCAATATAAATTTCGCTTAAATACTATACAAGACTTCACTGAATAAAATTTAACGACATGTAATAATAAGGTCGAAAGATTATTTGTTGAAGTTAATGTTTAGTCTGACTAAACTTTGCACTCTAGACTAGACTCTAGGCAAATAAATAAATGTATAATGATAAATTTATCTGACAAATGTTATGAAATATTAGCGGATATGTTTCCGCTAACAGTATAATGTGAATTATTTAACTGAGTCAATAGTTTGAAGCACAACTTTATCATCCGCTGCCTCTTAAATAAACTTCTCTCAGTTTGGAGTGTCAAATGTTTGTGGCTAGAGATTTACCCACCTGTTGATGACCACAATGTGGCAGGGCACCCTTGTCTTGGCCATATGTTTGAGCGTCTCGCGCAGGCAGCTCGCTGTGGCGACCACATTCAAATCGAACAGCTCCTTAATGTCCTTGGTGGGCGACTCTAAGGGTTCGACGACGTTTTAGCTAAGTAACTCAAGGGAACCTAGCTCATTTACCACTCAGAAAATTGGCCTTCAGTATGCCTGCGTTGCAGATGAGCACTTGGATGCACTGAAACTTCTCCTGTATCCAATTGAAGCTGCCAACCAGTTGCTCATCGTTGCTCAGATCGCATTGGCGTCCAATAATTTTGCCCTCGCCCGTCACTTTGGAATTGAGAGCCTATAAATTAGTTGCACTCACTGTCGTCATTCTATAAGATATGCGCGTTGCAAAGTCAATCACCTCGACGAGTTCCTGGCGCCTGGCCAGGCCAACAACCACCATGCCCACATTGGCCAAGGCGACTGCGGTGCTGGCTCCGATGCCCACCGAGGCGCCCGTGATGACGGCCACCTTGTTGCGCCAGTTGAAGTTCTCCATGTGAGCGAGTAGACAGCGAGATAACCCAGACAGTTTCGCGTTCTGCGTGCAACTGATTATGCAGCTTCTTTCGCTGCTGTCGCCATCAGTTGCTCAGAGTTCGCTTTGCTCATTGAGTGCGGTTCATAGGCCGAGCGCGCTTCGATTGACTTGGGCGGTTTAGCATTTGTTTTTTTTTCAGCGTTCTTCTTTTTTGCATTTAATTATTTTCAATTTACGGCTGTCGCATTGTGATGCACTTTAAATGCCCCCTTGGCGTCGTCTTCCTGTCTTTCCCTGCCTCATTCTGCTTGTCTCGCTTGCAGCTGCTTAACTTAATACCCTGTAAAAAATGGAGAGGAAGTTTAAGCAACTATCTTTCACGAGTTCTTAAAAATATCAATAAAATTGTATTATTTGTGTCAACTTATTTATATAAATAACACAGCCTGAATAGACGCTTTAATTATTATATTTAAACACAAGTTTCTTCTTCAAATAATTTATTTAGCTACCAAACAAGCTTCTGCTTAAATTCTGGAGTGCTCTGATATATTGTGTAAAGAAAAATAATTGCTATAGATGCATTGGGTTCTTTCATTTCCAATGATTTAACTAAAATTGAATTCCCTGTTTTTTAAGAAACAAAAACTTGCTCTTGTATCCTCTCTTTGTAAATTCTGTAACTACAGCATATCTTCTAGTCGTGCAATCTTATTATACCAGTGTTCTTCCCGCACTTTCTGCCTGAAATTCGATACAGAATGTAATACTCTGTGCATTTTGCGGCTTTGGTTTAGCTCCATCATTTGTGTCACTAATCCCCTGTGGTTGCTGACACTACACAGTAAACACTCGCTAAATACGCACCGAGGGTTCATTATGTCAGAGGTCAGACTGTAGATGAGACAATTGTTTGGCTATCGGCTGGCTTTGTTTAGTCAGGCTTAAGCTCTCCATTAGCAATTGATAGTGTCATCAGACAGAAACGTCTCGAAACGGTTGCATTCAAGCGTTAAGACCTTATCATATTTTTGTTATTACTTAAGAGCAGCAGTAAAAGTGGCAGTAACAACAATAGCAGCAGCACCAGCAGCAGCTACGGTTTCAGCTGCTGCCTACCGCATTCTTATGGCTTCCTGGCAACAAACAAAGCCAACAAACAGAACCTGCCACGCCCGACTGACTGCTGAAGAGCACGACGCAACGGCAACAGCAGAGCTGCTGTCAGGCAAATCAAAAATGAAATTTATCAGCATGCACAAAATGTTGCACTAGCTTTGGTGGCTTTATCAGCAGTAGTAGACTTTAATTGATGCTAGAAAAGTAAAATATTCAATTGGAATAAAGGTTTCAGCAAACGTTAAAAGCTGCAATCATAGTCACTAAATATTATAAATAAAAAAAGATATTTAACTTATTAATTAAAATAGTTATCTCGAATTTTGCACGTTTGTTTAATATTTCTTTAAATCACGGTCACGGATTTTTTATTCATATTTGCTCACAGTTCTTATTTTCTCCATAATCTTTTGTAGTCTAAGCTGCCCCACTGAAAGCCTCTTACTGGGTATTTTTTATATGCCAGATACTGAAGCGGCAATTGTAAAATGCAAAATTCAAAAATGCATCTAAAAATGCACTCAACTTGCATTGTCGTTGCACTGGTTGCAGGATGCAGGATGCTCAGATTCGGGAGTGTGTGCAATGTTGCAGATGACAGCAATAAAATGCAGGTGCTGCAACTCAATGCAATGGCAGCTGAGACAAGTGGACTTCTATAGCTGTCTGTCTGGTATTTCTGCCTCACTTTTGCCGTTCAAACTACAGTTTAGAGTTTTGAGGTCTATGCACAGTCGATTCACATTAAATCGTACAGTCTCGTCAAACTGTTAATTAACCTAATTTTACACGTTATAATTGCTAAATTATTGACAGCTAATAAGCACTTCATTAACAGTAAGTTAAACTTATATAAAGCAAACTTTGGTAATCTTTTAAACATTGTTTGCTATACAGCATGTTAAATAACAGTCTGTTAACATTCTGTTAGTACAGTCTCGTCAAGCTGTTAATTAACCTAATTTTACACGTTATAATTGCTAAATTATTGACAGCTAATTAGCACTTCATTAGTAGTAAGTTAAATTTATATAAAGCAAACTTTGGTAATCTTTTAAACATTGTTTGTCATAACAGTCTGTTAAAAGCTGTTAGGTCAATCTTGCCAAGCTGTTAATTTAATCGTAAAATTATTGACAGCTAAGTATATCTTCATTAACAGTAAGTTAAACTAATATAAAACAAACTTGGGTAACATTGTTTGCAATGCAAAATGTTAACTAACATTCTGTTAACGTGCTGTTTTCAACTCGTTATGTAAGCTTAGCTTACGCAATAATCTAACTAAACACAGGCTTGCGCTAAGCCCCTTTTTACAACAACTTGCGGTTCACACTGGGTGACATCACAGCACCACAGCATCACAATGCCATAGTAGCACAGCACAGTTGGACAGACCCACAAAATGGCAGCCTTTTAAGCTACACAAAAGCGCAATTGCAAACATTTTCACTGCGTTGACGCTTTGCCCCCGCCTGCCTGACTGTCTGCCTGCCTCTCGTGGCCAGCGCCGCAGCGTCGAAATTGATAGAAAATTGGCAGGCAAAGTGTTTTTAGTTTTTGCAACAATTTATTTGCTTTTCGCTTAATGCGCTTCCTTTTTTTTTATTTGGTGGGGGGTCGAAGCAAAACAAATAAATGGCAAAAGCGCGCATCGCGAAATTTATTGTTGCATACTTTTCGGCTCAGCGCGTTGGCATGCATCGAAAAAGTGGAAATGAAAAAAACAAAAAATAGAGCGAGGAGAAATTGTGTTGCCACATGCCGTGGCAAGTTGTTGGCCTTGTTTATTTTTCGGTTAAACTCAAATATGTATTTTTCATGGGCTCGATGCGCCTTTTTTTGTGTGTTTCGGTTATTCGCCGGCGTTGCACTTGCCACACAGTCGCAGTTGCAGCCGCCGTTCTCTGCTTCTTTTAATTGTAATAACATTTGATGGGCACAGGATTTAAATTGCATTTATGTTTGCCAATTGCTGTGCGCCCTGTTGCTTGGCTCCCTAAAGAGACAGCAACAACAACAACACACACACGCACAGACACATTTCTTTTATAGTATATATTACTCATACGTCACGTTGCGCGTTTGTCGTTATTCAGTGGGATTCTCGCTTTCGAAATCTAATAAAAACGCGCGCCAGTTCGCAACGCTGTCGCAAATAAATTGAAACAATGGCAGTCGCAACGAAACAAAACACAACAAAACACAAAACACAAAACTAACTGCTCGTCGTGTGTCGAAACGAGGCCAAATTAAATTACAAACTTTTCTTTTAAGCAAGCAATTTAATTGAATTGCTCCATTCACACTGAGCACACACAAACATATGAACAACAACACACATAAAAATGTATGCGAGCATTGTGTGTTAATTGCATTTGAACTGTAGACGAATAAAAGATATCAACTACTAAAATGCTTTACGATATATGGCATACGCTTCTCTAACTTAAATGTGTTATTTTTAGAGCACTAGCTTGTCAGTGATCAAGTAAAAATTAGATAAACTAGGCTTTTATTTAAGCAATATTTAAGTTCTGATAAATAGTTTGAAGTGACTCAAATAAATGTTAAGAAAATGAGGCAGTTTAATTAGTTGAAATTTATGTTACTATTACTAAAACTTTCAAAAGCGTTGAATTAACAAATTTGATTGCTGTAGTAATAACTGATTTGATTAGATTAAATGTGTATCAGAGTCGATAAATTCGAAATAAATTTTTAGTGACAGTAAAACTACCTAAGTTTCATTTTGTTTGCATCATTTTTGTTAATAGTTTCGTATATCAATACAATAATATTCCCCTAGCTCCAATGATTAATTCTACGCTCATTATGTAATGAATACATGCCCCAAAAAGTACTTGGAAATAACAATTAATCAAATGTGCGCCACACAAGTTTAATAGAGTGCCACGCCCACTTTGACACCTGCATGGCAACGTGAGACAAAGAACAGCTATTAAACAATTAGGCAAGGCAGGGCACGCATGCCACAACAAGCAGACACACATACAAACGTACATACATACATAATAGCGAGAAGGGATTGTGCAACTCGCCCGGCTTACAGTGGAGTCAAAACCGAAAACTATGCCAACAATTTTAATGTTAAATGCCAACCGGTGTTAGTGGTTATTGTTGTTGTTGTTCTTGCTGCTGCTGTTGCTGCAGAGGCAACTTTTTGATTAAATTAAAATTTATTTTAATTAAACAAGCGTCGCAAATGTCTCATTTACGCTTCAATGAGGTGACAGGCGAGACGACAGAGACACGTCAAGCAGCAGAAGGGGAGAGAGAGTGAGAGTGTGTGTGTGTGAGCGGCAACAAAGTTACTTTATTGTTTGCATGTTTTGCGGTCTGTTGACAATTTGTGCCACGCCCACGCCCACACCGCCCTCGACTGTCTGACCGAAAAAATGTGTTGAGCCATTTTTTTTGTTGTTGTTACTGCTGTTTCATTTGTTATGGAATGTGCCACATAACGTTGCAACAACTCGGAGCACACACAACACAATAATGGTAACAACAAATGCAATTACATACGCAGAGATGCCCGAAACTATGCTAACTATTTGTGGCAGCCACAAAAATAACAACAAATACGAATAGAAAAACACAGACAGCGCCATTAAGTGGCGCATAAGCCTCGCTTAAGTGCAACTAATTAGCCTAGATTTTTGGGCATGTCCGCATTCACCTGCTAAACCTGGGCGATAACAATGCGAGCATTGTGCGCTTGCTTCTGTTTGTGATTGTTGCGCTGCTACCCAAGTGTTGTTGCACGAAAGCTTCTTGCAAGCAACACTTTATTAGCCGCTTGGCTTGGGCTATTATTCGAGTGTTATTTATGGCCAGCAGACGCCGCTGATGCTTATGACACCTTCACTCGCCCCGCCAATAAAGTGTGCCATATTATTTTCATTAGAGACGAAGTGTGCAAAAACTTTCCAGTTGCAGTTCGGCAATTAGATGCTGCGTTGCAGCGACGAAACATTGTTATTTTGGGGTGCGCCTTGTCCTGTTCCTGTTCCTGCTCTTGGCAACTTTTTGTTGCTTGCAGACAGCAGGCTGCACTCGTGCATGTTCTCGTCGTCGTCGTTGTTGCTGGTTCCTTAATCCCTGGCAGCGTCTTGCGACTGCTCGACTGCAGGCATAAATCACGTGCGCGGCGCTCACAAGAAACTTTTGATTTGTGAAATCAAAAGCTATTTGCTGCACTGTGCAATCAGCACAAACATTGTATATATATATATATATATATATAGTATGCTGCGTCCAGTTGCAACATCAGCACCAACTAAAGCTCAAGGCGAAACTTTTCCTTTTTGGCATTCGTCAGATATGGATGCTCAAGCAGCAGCAGCAGCAGCATCAGCCAAATCCAAATCCAAATCCGAGTCCAAGTCCATGTCCAAATGTTAGTCTGCCTGAAAGTTTTTCTCTTGTTGCAAAGTTTTTAATAGTTTGTTGGCGCTTTCGCTGATTTGCTGTAGCAAAGTTTGACTCTTTGTTGCAGATGCCCTGTAGCAAAGCAAGTGCCCCAGGTGGCTATATCAAATAACAGCCGCATGCTGCGGAGTGTGGATATTGTGCCTATTTAATTGTTGTCTCTTAATACAATTTCTCATTACCTGCTAGCTTATATTCCTCACAGCGTCTACAGGGTATGTCGTAAGTCGCTTATTCTCACGTGACGCCCTCTGCAGTTGCCTTTGTTATTTATTCGCTAGTTTTGTTAGCTCAGCAGCTGACTTTAAGCAACAAACTAGCAGCCGAAAAGTATGCAATGCTAAATTTCAATGGCGTGCGTTAATGAAGCGACTTCAAGTGGGCAACATTAAGCTAGTCACATTTAACTTATGCTAAGTAGCAACATTTATTCTTCCTCTTTCGCTCTCTCTCTCTCCATCTCTCTCTCTTTCTGTCACTCACAGTTCGCACGTGTCCACAATAATTTGGCTTTAGCTGCACCCAAGAGTATGGCAAAAAAAAAGAGAAGAAAAAGAAAACAGGCTGAATGTATGTCAGTCGCTAAGCGTGGCCAACAGCATTTAGTATACACAAAGCGTAAGAGAGAACTAAAATTTGTCACATTTCGTAGGCTGCTGTGGAGCAAAAAAAAAAAAATAAAATAGAGGAAAAGACGAAAATGAAACACACAAACAGAGGGAAAATAGAGTAGAAAATAATCAACTAAACTAAGTGCAGCGACAACTGCGACAAAGTCTGCACACCAAATGAAGAAAGTTGCCATGAACTCGCCCCGTCTCGCTCTTACTCAGGCTCAGGCTTCGCGTCTCTGTCGCTCATGTGTTTTTACTTATGCTCTGCCGCATTACGAAAAACTCGTAGAAAAGTAGTTAAACTTAAACTTTTAGCTTCTTTGCCTGACATAATTTCACTGTGCGCCCCGTTGAATGATATATGCATACAAGTTGCACTAATAAATTTGCACTGCAGGCTCGCAAAGTGTGCGAAAAGTTCTTTTTTCTACCTATATACATATATACACACATATATATATATATATATATATATATATGCCCTATGTGCGAGCCCAAGTGCATTTGTCAGGCAGGAAACGCTGCGGCAAAATGAGTTTTCTGCTGGCTAATGTGGCGTATGCGTATTAAAGTCGCAATCATTTTCTACTTGCCTTGGGCATGGCAAGAGCTTAATGTGTAATCCCTGAAGACAGTTGAAATTGAAAAGCCACAGACTGTGGCACAGACTAATAACAATAATAATCAAAAGGAAATGTTCCAACATTTGCGCATTTGCAAACTGTGGGGTTCATTTGAAATTAATTGAAGGCCAGATAAAAGTAAAACTAATGCCAGTTAAGCTCAATATCTTATTGTCCACTTAGCAGGGTCTTTGGCTAACTTAAACTAGCTGCTGAAACTTTAAATTATTCGCTTGTTTTTTCACTACTTGGTTTACAGTCTACATAATTTTAGTGAAATTAACTGTTGGCTTGTTTGCTTTTTAGTTTAAATTACTGCCAAATTACCTTTAACTAACTGTTAAATAAATATTTGTTGCTGCTGAAACTCAGCTACTATTTCAATTCAACTTTTGTAATTTAGAAATGAAATAATAAAAAATAATTGTGTGATTAGCGAGCAGACTGGCAAAACTTGAATGCTCCTTTTGCCAGCTGTTGTTAGCCACGCTGGCATTCGTCCTGGCTGACCTTCAACACGGACAAACACACGCATATATTTTGCCATTTTATGCGTAGTTCCATGTTTATTTACTTGCATTTAAGCCACAAATTGCACTGGCATTGTTTGATGCCTTCTCCGCTGCTGCTGCTCGTACTTTGCGCTCTGCCAGACGTCGTCGTGTCGTACCCCTAGTTGGCCAAGTTCAAGCCATGGCTGGCTGGTTGGCTCGTTGGCTGGTTGGCTGCTTGGCTGGCTGGCTGGCAGCACAGCACGTGCTGCCCAGATTCATCTCAGTCAGCGGCAGCAGCGCACAATTTCTCCATTTAAATGAGAAAAAATTGTGGAAAATTTGTAACCGAGGCGTTTTGTTAGCTCTCCCCGTTTTGCCGGTCACGAGTTGTTGTTTTCTTTTTCTTTCCCCCCTCCCGCTCGCGCTCAACATTTTGGTTTCTCTTTTTTTCTTTTTGTTGTTGTCGTTGCCGCTTTGCCCGGGGTTTGCTAGTCAAGTCAAGTAAACATGACGTGCGATGTCTAATTTTTTTATTTTTTTATATTTTTTATTTGGTTTTTGTTGCGCTCTTGTTGTTTTCTTTTGCCGCTCGCTACTCTCTCGCCAGTCGTTGACTCCGTGCGCTGCAGCAGAACACTCGCTCTCACTCTCAAGCGAAATATTTTACATTTTCATGCATGACGCGTTTAATCACGTGATGCATATGATTTTCAGCCGTTGAGGGCAGACGAACAAGAAGGCAACCAACCAGACTCCACACTCTACAATCCACACTCCACAGTCCACACTCCACTCGCTGGCTTTGCCATCTCGCCTCATCCTGCTTATGCCATATGCATACAATTCCATCAGCATGAATTATGCCTTGCATACTTTTAGGCTGTCGCTGCCTCTAGTCTCTCTCTCTCTCTCTCTGTCTCGCTCTCGCGCTTTCTGTGTGTCTGTGGTTGTTGTGTTCCTGAGCTTCTGAGCTGTCTGGGGAGCTTGTTGTGTTTAATGGCGAGGGGCCCTTGGCGCCTTTGCGATATGTCGCCTTTTATGTTTTGTACTTACAGGTTGAGCCCTACGAAAAGCATCTCGGTTTGGGGCTCTCACTCGAAAAACTTGTGGATTAGAGCGTGTAATTTAACGAAAAAGAGCACTTCACATACGACGACTGTTGCCAGCGGTTGCCATATTCCAAGTGTTTCACATTCGCATTGGGTTTTGGTGTTTGGGTTTTCGCAATGTGCTTTTAATTTCGCACCCGAAACCGGCGAAATTTTCCATGTTATTTATGTGCTTAACTTTCACAGTCCGCTGGTCAACGGCAAAAGCAACGGCAAGGGAAACGGCAGCAACAGCTCGACGGAAAATGCGAAAAATAGTCATAAAAATGCTCGACATTTTCACACTTTTGCGCCTTTAGACCGAAAACTGAAAATGAAAGCGAAACAAACAGCCAAACAGCTAGTGAGCCAGTCAGCCAGTCAGCCAGTCAGCCAGCGAGCAAGCCAGCAACAACAACGTGGCCCAAAATATATTCAAGTGAATATTTATGAGCGACAAAAGTAGCATTTGTGCTTTGCATTTTGCTATCCAAAATGGCGTGTTGCTATTTCAGTTGTCGTTGTTGTTGCTGTTGCTGTTGTTGTTCTCCTATAGCTGAAAGCAACAGTCGACGACCATCGTCAACAGACCCGTTTTAGCGTTGGCTTTTAGTTTTGGCCAGCTTTGTTCTTGTGCTCGTTGTCAACATTTCCGACGCTGATGAGTTTATGCTTTTGGGCCATATTACTTTATTCGCATGCGTGTGTGTGTGTATGTGTGTGTTTGTGTGCGTGTTGGTGACTGTAACTCTGTGGTTTTACGCCTCACGCATACAGACACAAGCTCGCCCATTCATGACTGTCATGAGTTTTCCGCAATTGATGGTCTAATTATGCCGCCAACACTGAATTTCATGACTCTGGCGGTTGAGCCGGCATATGGACGAGGTTGAGTGTTTTTACCAGCACACTGGACGCATGTAATCTAATGGAAAAACATTTGACACACACACACATACGCACGCTCTGTCTGTCTGCGTGTGTGTGTGAGTGGGAAGTGCGAAAGATGTCCGTCAGCGATTGCCCTTTGGCTGATTGACAGGCAAACGGCCGATGACCAGTTCCTGATATGACTAAGCTTTTGGCTTAAGTACAATTATTATCGCTGTAGTATAATTGACAGCTTGACAGCCATTGAATTGAAGCGTTTAGCGTGTGGGATACGCTCGCTGTGAAGCGAACTCAACACTTCCTCATGTCCGCTGTTCAATTTTGGAAAGAGAATTTCATTTCATTCGTGGGTTATGCATAATTTATTCTATCGACAGTTACAAGTTGTATTTAAGAAGTACACGGACTTTATATACATTTCTGTAAATATAACTTTCTTGTTTCATTTATTTTTAACATGGTATTAAAGTAATTTATATAGCGGCACACAAGCTGTTAATAAATCAAGCAGTGTAATTTTAGAATCTGTAACTTCCCTAACTTAAATATTTAACTGAAACTCAATGTATTTAGTAGAATAGACTGCTTGATTATGAATCAGCATTCTATCGAATTTACTAATTTCCGCTAAAACGTAAACTATGAAAAGTGTCATCAACAGAAGGGAAATATTTATGAACATTTTTATTTAATTTGATTAAAGATTATTAAGCAATTTGAACTACGTAACTTTAAGCAGGTTTCTTGCGGCACAAAAAATATGCAAATCAGATTGTTCGCACTTAATAATTATTATTTGCATATTTATGAGAATATACATACTATATATAATTAACTACAATGACTCTATAAGGTATTTATTTATACAAATTAATGCTGAAAGATAAACAAACCACACACAGACACACCGACAAAAAAAAAAGCTTAATTAAATGCAAAAACAGAGAACCCAATTAATTAATCGACATCAACAAGTTTGCTTTTGTTTTTTTTGCCTAGCCCAAAATTGACATAGAGAGAGAGAGAGCGCGAAATAGGGAGAGACAGAGAGATTTGCTTGGGGGCCACAGCTGGTTTCCAATTTAATAAATAGAGTTTAGTTGATATTTTAGTTTGAAAGCAGAAGGTTCTTCGATCCACACGAATGTCTTGCAATTGGCCAACTACATTTCTGCTGACTGTGCTCTGCCTGAGTCGCTGCGAGGCGCAGCTGTTTGAACAGCCGTCGACGAGGACAAAGTAGGTCGTCAATAGGCTTAGACCGAAAAGCGAAAAGCTAAAAGCGGGTCAATCTATTGAGCTGCAATTTGCTTATGTGTGCTTTCAGCATCGTTTACACAACCTATATACAAGCAGCAGCAGCTGGAGAAGGAGCAGGATTTGGTGTGGGAGCTGGAAGTAGTGGCGCCACTCGGCTGCCAAATCATGTGACCGTTCAACGTGGCCAAACACAAATTATTAAGCCGGCGCAATTGCATGAAGTCGTGGAAGGCGAGGCGCTGGCGCCATTGTTGCAGCAATTGTTAAGCCAAACTGTGCCAAATTGGCAGCAATCTCAGCAGCAGCAGCAGCAACAGCAGCAACGGCAGCAACAACCACAGCAGCAGCAGCAACACTTTTTTGTTTATGAAAACTCGCAGCCTGTGCGGCTGACAAGTCAACAACCTCAAATATTGCCAGGGTTCAATGGCGTCAACGTACAGCAGCAACATCAGCAGCCGCAATCGGCATCGATGCCAATTCAGCTGCAGCAACAACAAACACAACAGCAAAATATACAATATATACAAACAGCGCCAAAAACCGTTGCGGCAATTCAGCCGATTGCAGGAGGCGGCTTTGTGGCGCCACCAGCAACTTTAGCCCACGGCATTCAGCTCGTGTAAGTACAGCAGCTGCAGCAGCAGCAGCAACAACTAAACTAACTTTACTTATCAATAATCTGAATGAATGAATTTTTTCCGATTGTGTGCATTCGCCGTGAACAATGCATTTTAATTAGCTCAAGCCAAGCGAATAATACCCAGGAAGCGACCTCATGCGAACGCTGCTGTCCCGAGGCGGGAGAACAGAACGGTGCAACGGAGGCGGCTGCCACGCCCTGTCCCTGCTGCAATTTCACGACGCCCCTGCTGAGCGCAGCGGCGCTCAAGGCGACAGTTGGTTAATAGCATTTAATTAAACATAAACAATGGCTAGAGACTTGCTTGTGCTCATTAATAAACAACGGATGCGGAAGTCAGTGCATAAAAAGTGTTGCATATTTTGGGGCGCAGCTGGTAAAGGAGTCGCAGACAAGCCATAGAAAGCGGGAGAGAGCTAGAGAGAGTCAGCGTGTGCGTGTGTGTGTGTGTGAGAGTTTTGAGCGCGTGCTTGTGTGCGTGTGCACGTTATCTGTCATCAACTTGCTGCCGCACTCGGCCACGCCTTCGACTGCAGACGCCTCTGTTGTCCAACTTGAACACGCAGCAATACACAAATATCTGTGTGGATTCAGCAGCACATGCACACAAAAGGCGACGACAATGTTGCAACTAGAAAACAATCTCTAAAAATATAAAACATGCCACAAAAACCGCAGCACTTCATGTTGAGTGCCACGCTGCAAATTGTGAATGCTTCTCCCTCTCTTTCTCTTACTCACTCTACGTGTCTAGCTCCTTTTCGCTTTGGCTCGAAAATAATAAATAAAAAATCTGTAAAAACTATATTGCAATGTCTCGGTGTGTGTGTGTGAAAAATGAAAGTGCTGAAGTGTTTCTATTGTTTTGCGTCAACGCTAAGCGCAATTGCCAGACAACAGCAACAACAACTGCAGCAACAACAGCATCAGCAATGACGACAGCCAAAACTGAATGAGCAGAGTAGAAGTCTGAAGCATCAGCACGGTGATGGGGATAACGTTGACGATGACGACGTCGACCACGGTGATGACATCGGAAAGGTGGCAACATGTGTCTGTGTGCAACATTCTTGTGTTGGCTACGAAATGATTTTAGTCCACAACCCAATTATCTGATATCAATCAAAGCAAATCATAGCTTTAGAGACTGTGTTTTTTTTCAACAGTTTAATTCCAGTGAATGTTAATTCGTGAGAATACTGACTATATATATTTATTTATTTACTTTGCTGACGCTGCCAATAATTTGTGACATAACTGAGCGTTCATCATTAGCCACATTTTTTTTTGCTGTTTTAATTACTGATTTATATTTATCATTAGCGATTCAATTTATTATTTCATGTGCCCGTTTTAATACACTTCAATTAATAAAATCTGCCGCATTTTTGCACTTCAACAATCGTCTGTTTTAAGCTGCTCACTGCGATTTGAAGAACTTTCAAATTTTATTAATAGAATTAGTAATTATATATCAACAAGCCGAACAGCTTTTGTTTTTTTTTTGTTCACCGCGACTGACCAAACAAAAAACAGTAAAGACTCGATTGCAACGCTAACTTTAATTCAAATGAAATTTAATGCAAGTATATTGTTAAATGAAACACAAATTATGTGCCATAATGAAAATCAAATGTGAACTTTACAGTCTACTTTCACGGCTAAAGTATCGGATGCGACAAAGAGCAGCAGCCAGAGGAGGATAACTTAAACGAGGTAAGAGGTGAGTGTAGGAACTGCTTCTTGTCATGCTATTTAAACGGTTTTTCTGCTGATGTTGTAATTTCATGCTCGCTGCTTGAAACGGCCCATAATCCGACAGCGTTTGCTAATTAAATTCTAAGCAGCAAAAGCAGCAGCAGCAGCATCAGCTTAAAAAGTACAAAACGAAACGAAACAAAACAAAACACTAAAAAATGTTGTATATGGCAAACAAAGTAGCTAAATGCCAGGCGAACGAACGCTACAGCTGAGCTGGCATGGATGCGAATGAATCCTCGACGGCAATTTCAATTGCAGAGGATTGGACTGGAGACCCACACACGCCCCTATGCAAATGGCGAAATGTCTGTCTCCTGCTTAGTTTTAGCCTTGGCTACAGCCAGAGCTTTGTGATGACAGCTTTTGAACTGTCTTCAGCGTGGTTGCTGTTGTTGCTGTTGTTGTTGTGGCTGTTGTCGTTGTCATTGCCGTCTAAATTAACCGTTTCGTTACATCAGCGCACTCCTTTGGCAGTCTTTGTGCGTTGCCAGTTGCTGCTGCTGCTGCTCTGGCTGCCCGGAGATGCGAGCTGCGGCCATGTCAACGACAAGCTCTTGTTTAGTTTCAAGTTTGTATGAGGCAGTCGTGCGTGCCACGGCTCTCTGGCAATTGGTGGCAATCAGGCAGCAGGCAGGCAGCAGGCAGGCAGTCGACTTTAGACAACGCCGCACACTCGACTCTGACTGCGACTGCGACTCCGACTCCAATTGCGAGTCGACAGTTGGCTTTGTCTGTGGAAGTTGCGCTCTTTGGGGGGCTTCGACGCCCTGATTGGCATTTACAATTAGCGCGCGGGTAAACAGAGAAATCGCATGGCCTTAGCAGCGACCTAATGAACGCCTTGCCTTGCCTTGCCCTGCCATGCCCTGCCTTGTCCTGCCACGCCCACCGTGCCAGCCTCCTTTTACTGAGCACTCCCACTCGCACTCTCAGCTCCCTGCTCGAGTTCGCCTTGCTCTATATGAAATTCGAATAATGTACTTGTAATTGGATATGTGATTAATGAGGCATGTTCGAATTTGCTTTGACTCATCACACGTGCTGATTTATCGCTGTCAACGCACACTCACACACACTATACACCTACACAGACTGAGACACACTCACACTCGCATATACATTTCAATTATAAACTTTCGCTTAATCATTTTACAATTAGTTGTTGAGCTGACCAGCCGCATTACACTAGCCCATTGATTTTGATTATGATTTATTCAGATTTGCATTTGAGGCCATTTGCGTTAACAGCAGCTGTCACTACCAGCAACTATCTCTCTCTCTCTCTCTCTCTCTCTCTTGCTCCCTCTCTCTCTCTCTCTGTCTGTCTGTCTCACTTGCTGCTGGCCAATGTTGCAAGTCGCTGTGAATATTTGCAGTTAATTATGGCTTAAATTGCTGCTCGCACAATGCTCGCTTCTTCTTGCGATTGTTGTGGCTGCACCTTTTGGACGCCAGCATCACGTTGCATGCCGCGCGCCACACGCTGTCGAGCACGTTGCATGCAAGCATGCAGAGATTAAGTAAGAGGCATCGATAAAATATACGTAATTAATGACAATTAAGTGGGCGTGGCAACAGCAACAGCTGCTCCAAGTAGCCCACTCAGCGCTAATGACCCATTTTATGACTTCGTAAGAGTGTGTGTGTGTGTGAGTGTGTGTGTGAGTATGTGTAAGAGTGTGTGTAAGAGTGTGTATTGCAAGTGCACTTTTTTCTTGCGTTGCTGCGAGCGTTAAGTTATTGCACAAGCTTTAAGTTGTCAATCGAAGATGCTGTTTAATTTCTGAGCTGTTGCTGCAACAAAGGCAGCTGCAATACCTCATAAATCTTGTGATTGGTTGCATGGGTTTCCTCGCATCCTTTCGTCCTTTCATTAATTATGCCAATGGGTTGAAGTAGCTAACAATAGGTGAGTGAAGCGATGAAAACTGTTGCCGTTTAAAGACGGAAAGAAGTTGAAGAAATAAGAATTATTAATAGCAATATTGCTATTTACTTCTGCTGAACAATTGAATCATTTTAAAATAAACTATTTAAACAAGTATTTAAACCTAAAAATCATTTAAATCACAACTGCTTTGGGTTGGAGACTTAAAAATGCTTTCAAAAGCGATGCAATCCTTTTTCTTCAGGTTAATTTGCAATTCAGATTAATAAAGGTAATTTAACGCTTCGGGCTTAAATTAAATATAATTCACTTTGATTATCCACACACACGTATTCAAGGTCAAGTGCAACCACAACAATGAGAAGTATGCATTACACTTAGTTTGAGATTTCAATAATATTTAAGCGGCTTGCACATTAAATCGTGCATACAACATTTTGTTAAAGAGACAGCATTGATTGAAACGCCATTGATTTGCGTATTCGATTTAGTGCAAATGATGAGGCTGTTGGTCAAAGTCTCTGATTAAACCGAGACTCCAGGGAGGAGCTGGATTTGAGGAGTTTGTTGTGGTTGCAATGCATATTAAATCTAATTCGATTTGCATTTGCCGACAATGGCTAACGACGACGGGGAGCGATGTTCGCCTTGAATTGAGGTTGCAGCTCCAAGCCAGAGATTGAGTGTTGAGCAGCTGGGAGTTGAAGTTGGAGCGGCAACTAGGACCGCAGAACGCCTTGCAGCTGGGCGTCGATGCGTCGATGCGTCTGGCAAGTTGATGTAATTTTGTGGTTGAGTTTTGAGGCACGTTGCTTTGAGGCTTTTCGCCTGCAATGAATGCTGAGCAAATACCTAGTTGCTTCACCACTATATCTGCAGAGAGTCTGATGTGGGTTTAGGACGTGGAGGGGAGGGAAGGGGAGGGAGACGCTTCCAGAGAAATTTGTGGCCTCGCCAAATGCAAAAAGAAAAAGATAAAAAAACGAAAGCATTGGAAAAACAATTGTGAAATTCTTGTTGCTTTTGCAGCTTTTGCAGCTTTTGCTGTTGTGCTGTGCTTGTTATCATCGTTTTGCTGGTCTGCTGCTGTCCGGCGTATTTTCAGTTCAGACGCAAATTCCCAACAATTCTCAAATATTTGTGAATATTTTTTATTCGCTTCCAAAAACATGTCTTTGATCTCAAACATGTGCCAGGCACACAAGGGGCAGCCACGAAGCACAACAACAAACAAGCAGGCAACCAATTTACATACACTTGCATGCAAAATATAATTTACAAAAAAACGGAAAATAAAATTAAACAAATACGCGAATAATGTAAGTGCTTAAAACAATGCAAAATGAGCCTCAGAGTTTGCTGCTGCTGCTGGAATTATATTTATTTGTTTTGCCGAATTCGTTGTTTCTGCCAATGTAAATAAAGTTATCACCGAGCGAAATGTGTGTGGGATCTTAAGGGGGGAAGGGGGGCCAAGGTGGGGCTGGCGGGGCAGGCGAAGGGGTGGCTCAACTGGTGTGGTTTTCCCAAAAACATAAAGCTTATTGATGCCTGTTCTTACAGCGACAGAAAACAAAACACATTCAGTTATTTCACATAAATTACTGAAAAGCGGTTTTGATTGACAGTCAACTTGGGGGCATTTTGGCCACTTATCCATACAAATGAGGTGACATTTATAACCACCTCGACTGGGTATATCCCAAAGCATAATCGCTTTGTTGACGCCAGGGTAACAGTTAGTCGAGTTCGTCTATCAACTGTTGATTGTTTTCGTTCTCATTTCGTTGACTTTCTTTCACAAGCACCTGAAGCATTTGATGGTTTAGATTGAGAGTATTCTTTGCAAAGTGCGATAAATCTAATTGGATCTGAGTTTGATTAAACGTGCAGCAATTTAAAATTAGTTTATTTAACATATTATTTTGCAAATTTCAACCGCACTTGATATTCAAACAAAGTATCCGTTAAAATTGGTTCATTAAATTAAAGTTACAGCTGTGCTTGAAATTAAATTAGAGTATTTTCTATTTTAATGCTCGTATTTAACTCTATTTATAATGTTTATGGGGTATATTTTTAACGTTCCCTATAGTCAGAAAGCAGCGCTGTTGTTTAAAAATAGATTCAAGATAAATCTGCTTCCTCTTGCGCTGTAATTTCAATAGGTTAATTAATTGAAATCAAACTGAGTTTTATAGGCTTCTTTGTCTGCCGCTCGAGTTGTTGGCCAATTGAGAACTAGTCCGAAAGCGTATGCGAATGCGGCTTAATGACACCCTTTAATTGGCGCTTGCCTGGGGATCAGAATGTGTGCAGGGAAATCAGCAAAAGTCCCCCAATTAACTCACAAATATGAAAATGTCAAGTAATAAAACCTTTTGATTGATGACGCAAATTTGCAAAGTACATGCACGTGTGTGTGTGATGTGGGTGGTATACATATATATATATATACGTATATATATATGGTCATTCGAATCAATGCAAAAGTTCAGTGGTACAAAGCGGGCGTAATTAATATTTAATATATATACCAGGGATTAAAGTAATTGCAATAAACGAGCCAGTAGACAGGCGAAAACAAAAGCGGTCTCAAAACGCATTCAAACCGAAATGAATCATTCGCAAAAATGTGTGCCACATAGTCCACGATAACGATAAAAATAAACAACAAATATTGTCATTTGCATCTCTTTTGATTTCGCATTTCGATATTGAACTTTAACGCAATGAACTTGACATGCAGCTCGAAGTGTGGGAGCTTCCTCGCCAGCAGCAGGCAAAACAGCTTCCAGTTGCCAGGCTTCAGGCTTCAGGCCTCGCCTGACCTGCTCTGACGTTAGCTGCGTGTGTCAGTCACTCCGCATGTCAGTCACAGGCACCGGGCACCGGGCACCGGGCAGCAGGCAGCAGGCAGCGAGTTGAGGCAGCATCAGCAGCAACGACAACGACAGCAGCAGCGGCGACAGCGCACAGTTGGAAATTGGAGATTGGAAACCGGATTTGACAATGTTTTTTTTGTTTTTTGTTTTTTTATCTTTCTTTCGCTTTTATTGTTTTTATTTGTATTTTGACTCGATGCTTGCCTTAAATATAAGAACACACAACGCTCAGAACATTAGAAGTGTTTAAGAGCTCGTATTAAACGTATTGCAGATCACAGCAGATCCACCAGGAGTATTTCACGCAGTATTATCCTACTCACCACACATATTCAAATATCACATCACCAATGGCTGCCCAGAATTTCACAAAAATGGTAAGCACTGAAGGGCACCAACTAATTTCGAACTTTTGCTAATTCGCATCGCTTCGTTTCTAGCTGTTGTTGAGCTGTTGCCTCGGTTTGTTGTTGCTGAGTCACAGTGAGGCGGCGCCGCGCTACAGAGAAAACTCGCTGAAGAGACCCTTCGATCTGCAAGCAGCTGGCAGTGAAACCACATATCTGGCATACACAGGCAGTCCACAGGAGCCAATGCAGCTGACGGCCAACTATAATCTGATCATGCCCGATTACTATGACAATCATCCGGCCGAGTCGATGCAGCTGCAGAACTTTGCCAACTTCTATGACGCGGAGACGGGCAACAACGATCTGGGCATGGACGAATCACAGTTCCTCTCCAGCACTCCAGTGCGCAGTCCACAGCCCGTGAATGCCGAGGAGAAGCGGGTGCGACAACAGCTGCCCACCGTCGATGTTGCCGTCGAGAAGCGCGCGCTGCAGAAGCTCAAGAAGGGCAGCACAAAACCGAGGGGCGCCGAGTATCCGGAATGGGATCAGTTTGATTATGATCTCTATGGTGTGAATCCCGGCGACAACAAAAAGTACAATCACGATTTCTAAGCGCAAAAAGGTGAAGACAAAAAAAAAACTGATAATTGAGAGCAAGTATGAGTTTTTTTTTGTCTTCTTCTTAGCGATCGTTGTTGATTCTACTGTCTGTGTTGAATTCTTTGTTTTGTTGTTAAGTAATGAAATAAATTATTTATTTATTGTAAAATGCATTCGCGTTTTGGCTAAATGGCAAATCGACAAATTAAGCTGAAAGCTTTTAGCTCCCATCGCGACTTTTCTCCATCTCTCTTCTCGCACCTCATCACATCGCATCGCATCGCATCTCATCCGTCTGCGGCGAGTTTGGTGCTTGTATTAGTTAGCTAATTTGTTTAATTGCGCATTTAGTGAGCCGGTCACAGAATTTAATTAACAACAAGATTCTATCCGAGCAGAAAGCAAACAACAAACAAACAAAAACCCTCCGCAAGGCAAAACAAAATTGGAGATTGGAATTTCATAGTGAGATGATGTCTGGCAACCAGTCTGGATCGATGGATCATTACGGCAAATTCCTTACACAGTGTTCGTCGATGAGTTCAAGTTGTTTGGCTGCCGCTGCTGCTGCTGCTGTTGCTGCTCACTTGACACTTCCGCATCGCCTGTCACCTGAACTCCAAGAGAGGAAGCTACCTGTCCAGTGCAGCAGCAGCAGCAGCAGCAGCAGCAGCAGCAGCGGAAGCTGCATCATAATCATGCCCCTTGTACGTTGACACCTTGCAGTGGCATCTCAGCACACAGCGTGTGTTTGGCCCTGCACAACCTCAGCGCTCAGACTTATAGCCAGCTGTCAGCTTAAGCCCAGCTGCAGCAGCAGAAGCTTCAAAGCAACAACAGCTGTTGGCATTTTACACATTTCACGTCATGGCTTAGAACGTGTTTCTCAGTTTGGTCAGAAATATGAAGCTATTTCTTGGCATCATCGTCTCTCACTTGACACTTGGATTCTAAACAAATGACTAAGCCAGAATTGGCGAGCTGGTTTTTTGAACTGATTTCGAAGTATTTCCCAATTAGGTGGGGAATTTTGTTATGCGAATAGAAAGTGTAAATTACGTGCCAAAATTCGCTGCACACAACAAGAAACAACAAGCTGGTATTTTGATTTGATAGGCCTGCTTTAAATGCTGGCTAATCCACTCCCACCAGAATTGTTGTTTTACTGCCATTAACTGTCGACACTTGAGCTATAACAAGTTGAGCAATAAGCTAATTTATGCTGCCCATCAAAATAATTTAAAGAGCTTAGCAACAATGTTGCTAACAAATGTTGCGTGCCCGACAAAAAGTGCTGCATACTTTTAGGGATGCTATTAAAACTGACTGAAGTGGGTGCAAATGATGCGACCGTTTCAATCGAGCGTATCTACAAAGTAAAATTATTTATTCAACATCTTGTGAAATGACAGATTGCCAACATAAATCAGCCCAAGGCGAGCCTAACAGAATTTCATTTCAGGTTATTGCGTTTCTTCCAAATGCGGGGAAATCTTACAAATGTATTTCATACTAAAACAGGTACTAATAAATTCGAAATGAACACTATAAACATATACATATAGCCACACTTTATGTTAATTGTAGGGATACTTGACCAGCTGCTCTTGCACGTGGGCGTAGGTGCGTCTGCCACGTGGTCGCAGCTCGCCCTGGGCGTTCTGCTCGGCACCCGGTGGCACGTAGTGGCTCTTCTTGCAACCACTGGCTGCGGGCTGTGTTTGCGAGCGTGCCGCATGCAACAGCTGCTGATGCTCGCCATCAATCTGGCCGGGATTGAGCGTCAACTGCTGGCACTGTCCGTTCGCCTGACAATTGGTCACAAAGCGCTGATAGCTGCGTGCATCGCCCGGCACCGTCTGCTTGTAGTCGTATGTGTCCAGTGTGGCACTCTGCGACTGGGCGCTGTAGTCACCGATGCGCGCTGCCTGCCCGCTGCCCCCGCCCGCCGTCGGCACTGGCCCCGAGCCGTGACCTGCATCCTGCACTCGCTGACCGTTCGGCAGTGTGACAATGGCATATGGCTGTGGATTGCTGTTGTAATGCGGTTGCTCCAGCTCCTGTCCCTGAGGCTGGCCGTAGTGGGCTGCTGGCTGTGCGTGAGTTGCGGTGGCCACTGTCAAAGCCTGCGGCGCATTGTAGTAGCTATCAACTGATTGTTGCGCCTGTCGCTGTCCATGACCCTGTGCCTGACTTTGCCCAAACGACGCGTAGTTGATGGGCGGCGCAGGACCTGCGGGCTGTGGCGGCAGTGGTGCGGTCAGACTGATTGACGTCTGTTGGTAGTTGGTGTTGACCAGCAGCGGATTTTGAAAGGCCGACGTATGCAATTGTTGCAGCGGTTGCTGCACATGATGCTGATGTTGCTGCTGCTGCTGATGATGTTGCTGCTGATGATACTGCTGTTGATACTGCACTTGGTGCTGCTGCTGTTGCTGCTGTTGTGGCACTCGCACCGTTTCATGGGCCACATAAATCGCTGGCGCTTTGTGCGTCTGCAGCTCGTAGGTGCGTCCGTGCGGCCCCAGTGTCTGCACAATGAAGCGCGTCGGCGGCTCACGCACAGGTCGCTGTGGCGTCAGGTGGAATGGGATCTGCGGGCGTGGATAATGATAGTCGTGTTGTGCCAGCCCGCAGCTTAGCAGCGCCAACTAATTGTGGTAGTTAAATGATTAGACAAATCTTCGAAATGGACGCAAACAGCGAAGACCCCAAAAAAAAAACTTACCGCACAGACCAGAAGCAACATGTTGGCCGACGATTAAAACAATTTAATAAATTAACGCTGCCTTTTGTTCGGTATTCAGAGCAAAGTCGATGGCGATGTTCACGCTTCGCTGGCTGGCAAATGATTGAGGCTGAGGCCGCTGAGATCGTTTGCTTGGACTTCTCCAAAAAAAAAGAAGCGTCGCAGAAGCAGAAGCAGTCACAGCAACATTAACATCAACAGCCGCAGCAGCAGCGGAAACTCGTTTCTCGTTCAACTGTTGACTTGTAATGGTTGTTATTGTTATTTCGTTATTGTTGTTGTTATTGTTGTGGGCTGACTGCTCGGCTTGATTTGCTGTAACATTGTGAAATTTCATAATTTCTTTTTTGTTTATATTTATAATATTTTGTGTTTTTATTTTTTTCCATCTTCGCTCGCCACTTCAACGTTCGTTTGCTTGTGGCATAATTTGGCTATCACTCACGTACCATTTTGTCATAGTTAAGGAGTCGTAGTCGCTTTGCTTCATTCGATTTTTACCTTTACCTTTGAGCTTACACGCGTATCTCCGCAAATCACATCTTCATGCGATCATTTCGAGGGCCGTGAAAATGATTTCTGCTCGTTTTCGCCAGCGACTTCACCTTGCCCCCGCATCGCTCTTGCCCCTCGGCGACTGCGTTGCTCGCTGTTGGCCACTTCACTTTTGATGTTGTACATTTCTGCGGAATTGACTTATGTTTGCCTATAAAAAGTAAAAGTGCGATTCCGTTTGTTGTTGCTGCTTTGGCTGTGTGTAAATAAATTTGCATTAATTGTGTCTTTTTCGAGGGGCTTTTTTTTTCTTTCTTTTGGATTATTTTTTTTAATTTTGTGTCTTATGATTGAGGTCTACTAACTGGATTTGCATTGTAAATTTGTAAATTGGTGAGGTATGTTGTTAACAAATGCGTTTTAAATGCAGGCGTGGCATCGCATTTGATTAATGTCCATGTTTGTTCAGATGATATACGCATCCACAAACGGCAACATCATTAAATTGATATGTAGATAATTATGTTACATTTGAATTTCGGTTTCCAAACCAAGCTATGCATTTGTTTTCGTTTCTTACGGCCATTATACAGCTAATTTGGTAATAGATATGGGCAGTTATTTTCGGTTTTATTGCAAATGAAGCACAATAAACACAAATCAGCATAGGAAATTGATAAGCTATTGGCTTTTAATCGGTCCAATGCCAGTTTTTGTTCATTGATTGATACCATGCATTTGCACAAACAAATTGACGTCGCTTTTTATGCGAAATGATTCAGTTCATTGATTGCACTACAAAACAAATGATTTGGCAAACGATGGCATTTATTTTTGATGCTCTTACAGACTAAATATTTGACTGATTAGCTAGATTAGTGAGTGTAATTTAATAAATAAATAATGTTATTATAAATTGCGCAGCCAGCTAATTTTGTAATAACTACTGCATTATTCATACGCTTCATTACTTTGTCATTTACTTTCCAGGTCTCGTGCAGTTAAAACCGAATTAACACTCTTGAAAGCCATGACAAGCATTATTTTTTGTTTGCTTCTTTGCTATTATTGTAGTCATAACTCTGATTGTTTGTGAGATCACAATGAGCTTGCTTGGCTGCCTGCTTTCGTTTGAGTAGCTGAGCCAAAGACTTTCTTTCCGACGGCTCCAAAGTGGCTACGCAACATGCAAGCATCAATCAGAGCGAGACTGTGCATGTAAAATGCACTTGAATGCCACTTGACACAGACGCAAACGGCAATGTTAACGGATCCGGATCCGGGCACGTGCGTACGCAATGTCGCTGTCGCTGTCGTTGTCGTCTGTTTGGGGCGTCTAACAAAGCGACTTCTTGGCAAGCGGCTGCCAACACTTGACATTCACAATGAATATGCCAGGCACACACATAACGCAACGCAGCAGCGCGCCAGCTTATCGCAGCACAGCGAGTAGCGCTTAATAATGCAAGTGGCCAATGCTGCGTATACGCAATCTGACTGTCTTGACATCAGCCCAAGGCAGCAAGGCAACCAATTGTGTGTGTGTGGTGTGGGTGTGTCTGTGTGTTGTCTGCCTGCTGTAGTAACGGCTGCATTCATGATATGCATTCAGGGTTAAAAGCCGCGTTGTGCCACGCCACGTTGTATGCAACGCTAGATGCGATAGCGCACGTGATGCGCCCGCCTATAGAAATGCATTCGCCGTTGCAGATGCACTCTGTCTGTCTATCTGTGAGTGTGTGTGTGTGTGTCTGTTTTTTTTTGTATGCAGACAACGGGGGCGAAGTTTGCTTTTGCCATTTTCCACATGAAGCGTCACTTTAGACACCTTGCAGTGTTCTCGATTCTGGCTTTTCAGCGCCTTTTGCTTTAGTTTGCGGCGCCTAATTAGGCACACCTGCCTGCCTCGTGTAACTGGCCGGCAGTCGACGGTCGGTAGCCGGCATCATGGGGTTTGCAACGCTAAATTAGTCAGCCGCAAGTTGAATGACCCTTGGCCCCCCTGGCTGAACTCGTGATCCAACGAAAACAACAACAACAGCAGCAGCAAAAAGTGTATTCAGAAATAGTAGAAGAAGACGTAAAGCCTTTAACCAGCTTCTGCTGCAACAATGCAAAAAATGTACGAGAAGTATGGCGAAAAAAAGCAAGAAAATCAATTGCATAATGGCGCATGTGTTGCGCTCTGCCACAGCAGCAACAACAACAGAAGCAGCAGCAAATATCACAAAAACAGCAGTAAATTGCAACTCTTTTTTGTTTTTTCTATTTGCAGCACGTTTGCCAGAAGTAGAAAAACAACAACAAGAAGCTGCAGAAGAAGCAGAAATTCAACCACCCGGCGACGCCACTCGACTTGCAGCAAAGCCTGAGATTTTTGTTGCTGCTGCCATATTTTTTTTCGTTACTGTCGGAGACAAATACACACACTCACACACTTAGACACACGCACACAGACACATGCAGTTAGGCAGACACATGTGTGTGCCCGGCTGGGCTGGCAGCTTTTGTTTGCACTCGCACAGGAAGCCATTTAAGTGCGGCTTCTTGAGAAAATTGCCGACGCGACGGGACAGAGCAAGAGCGAGATGCAGGGATAACGAGACGAGCGAGAAGCGAAGGGAAGGGAATGGTAAAAGAGGTAAAAGGATGTTCCTAACGAGCGCGTCGCGTTGGCTTAATTATTAACAGCAGCAAACTTAGAGTCAGCGCCAACGTTGGAGTTTTAGTGGGAGTCGGAGTCAGAGTCGGTGTCGGAACTGGAGAGAGCTTAACTTTGTGTTGGGGGCCTATCATTTACGGAACTTGGAAACCCGCTCAGTGCTAAGCCGCTCAATTGTTGAGCGACTCAAGCGCTTTAATAGGCTTAGCATCGAGTCAACTATCAAAACAAGTCCGATAAAAGCTGCTCCGCCGCTTACGAGAGCCCGAGACCGTTTATATGCACACATGCAAGCTCACACACACACACACATACATAGACACACACTCAAACATTGTGACTATAATTTGCTTGTGCTCCAATTGCCACGCAAACAGCTTTGTCAACGCAGCCCAATTGCTCTGCTCTCCATGTGTGTGTTTGTGGGTGGGTTGCTTGATGGTTGCTTGTTCCCATTCTGTCTCAACTGTGTTACGTTTTGTCTGCCCACACACTCACACACACACACACGACTGTGTGCTCGTTTGTGTGTGTATTCAACTGTCTGCAATGGCGCCTTCAAGTATGCAATGTTTTCGGTTCGCTGCGCTTCTCGTCAAGCTTCTCATGTCGGACTCGTCGTCCTCATTGGCTTTTGTTGTGTCATTTTCTTTTGATTAATTTTTTGTACTTTTATTTTCGGTCACATGCACTAAACAATGCGCATAAACAACGCCGGCTGCAACTTTACAGGGTGCGTTTTGTGCAATTGCAATTTACTTCCAAGTAAGCTGGCAAAGTTGCGAAAGATGTTGTAAAAAATATATTTATTTCATACAAATTGTAAAGACAGCCAACAGCGTCTTTCAGTGGAAATCAAGTTTAAAAGAACCAGATAGATTATGTGATAAAAATATAAAACCTAAGTAATGTTAGGGTTTCAAAGAAAATTTTTTTTATGATTTTTGTGCAAACTCACAATAAATTTGACAATTAAAAGTAAATATGTTGTTGTATTTAAAAAATGGTAACAATTATTTGTTTTAATATATAATGAATAAATAATAACATTTATGTGTATAGAATTGAAGCCATTGGGAGAATAGAAAATATCTAAAGTTTTAGTTGTATTTTTGAAAATTTAATATAGCTTAGTGTCATTTATGATATTGGATAAAAATAGAAATATATAGCTAAATAATACTTTTGCAGTCAGACCCTATAAATGCATTTGTTTATTTTTAATAAACATAGCATCAGCTTCATGTGCTGTCTGTCTTAACTTGATGCTGCCGGAAGGTTCCACAGGCGGCGCAGTCACAACGAAATGCTGATTATTGCAACAATATCAAGAGCAGCAGCAGTGGCAACAATAAAAACAACAGCAGTGACAACAACAACAACTGCTGACTGCTGGATGCGATGCGGACTCCTCTGACATTTATTTGCAGTCACTCGCATGTGTCGCCATCAGCGCCAGTCGAGCCGACGATGACGATGACGATGACGACGATGCTGATGATGAGGCACAAAACATGCCCAAACGTAGTCCAAACTAAACTGCCAGCCTCTCGTCACTCTGTCTGCTAGCGGTATAAAAAAACAACAAGAACAACAACAACACTAAAAAGAAAATTAAAATAAAACACAAAAAAAAGTAATGTGGAAGAAGCAGAAGCAGAGGATCGAAACAAACAGACAAATGAGGACGGCGGCGTTGGCGGCGACGACGGCGGTGACATGATAGCGTCAGCCAAGCAGTCGCTTGGGAGCCTGCGAATCTCTGTCCTCCGTCTGCTGCGCGTTGGTCTCGACGCCGCTGTCGCCGTCGCCGTCGCCGTCGTCGCTGCAGTCGCTGCTGGCAGCGCAAATGTTGCAGACGATGTCGTCATTGCCGCTGCATGCGTTGCATTTTTACGCCACGTTTTTATGCTTTTTTTTCGCCGCTGTATTTCTTTTTGTGTGTTGGTTGGTTTTTTTTCTATATTTAAATACGCTGCGGGTTGGCGGCGAGTGCGGCTCGTCAGCTGAAGCACTTCATTTGCTTCACAGCTCATTCATGTTTTGTGCCGAGCCTACGAGCTGCAGTCACAGACAGACACACGGACAGACGGACGGATGGTAGACGTCAGAGCGTCAGAGCGTCTGGTCTAAGCCGAGGTAAACACTCCTCGACAGTCGCTTGTCTCGCTTTGCCGCATGTGGCAAGCTGGCTGCTGCTGCTGCTGCTGCTGCCAGAGCTCTGCCTCACCTACTTTCTGCACTTAGACATGCGGCGGTGGTGGCTGCCTCGGCATACAGAAAGTATGCAGGAAAAAAGGCAAACCTCCCCCAACTGCGTCGTTGTTGTTTGCTGCTCCCTCGCGGCCTATGTCTGCGCCAGGCTTCTGGGTTCTGGCTTCTGTGGGTATCGCTTACAACAAACACTTGCAACGTTTGCAAAGCTTCTGCTCCGCCGCACGGTCGTTGCCGCCGTTGCACTCTCGCTCGCTCTTTCTCACTCCCTCTTCCTCTTTCTCTCTCTATCTGTGGCGGCGGAGGAGGCGCTGACGACGTTAACGTTAACGTTAACGCTACGCTAACGTTACGTTAACGGCGGCCTTCCTTTTGCTCGAGAAGGCTGCTGATTGTTTTTTTTTTTCCTGTGTGTGGTTGTTTTTTTTTTTGTATTTCACTGAGCTCGCTCTCTCATTCTCTCAGCAAATCGTTGGGCTGCATGTGCGGCATAAGTTGCATGCAACGCCGTTGCCAGTTGCCAGTACGTTCGCGTGCTTTGCATACTTTGGTTGCGTTCATTTTTTACTGCTCTGTTGCTGCTGCTGAGCGCGCGCGAAAAACTCTCGAGACGAAAAACGTGCACATTTTCGTTATTGTTGTTGTTTATTGTTGCTTTATTTTCGCTTTGGCATCTCGCATTTTCAATTTTCATTTTGGCATTTTGGAGCGATTCCCAATTTTCAATTGTCGATTTTCTATTTTCAATTGTCGGTTACGGCTTCGGCGTGTTGCAAATTCGCCAAGTTTGCGGCACCGGCTTCGCTGCCAATTGCGTGATTTGTGCGCCGAATTTGTGGCGCCTCGAATTTCCGCCGGTGTTTCGCCATTTTTCGCGGTCCCGCCACTTTCCCGTTGTATTTTGCGCGCCATTTTTTCGGTTGCCTTGTTTATGCATTCATTGAGCTGTCCAAGTGGACGCTGCGATAATTACACGGCATAATTGTGTCAAGTGGACCGCACTATCATTGGCTATTTGCGTGTGGCATGTGGCATGTTTAGCCCGCAGCTTAACAACAACAATTACAATTACAACTACTACAACTACAACTACAACAAGTGGCACACCCGATTATGTCTTAATGGGCGCCATAAGCTCCATGAAGTCATACAAATTTAGTGTCGAAACATTTGGCTGTCCTGTTTACGACTCGAGCAAAAGCTGCGTTTAACTGCCGCAAGGATTAAGTGGCACTTCAAAGCTACAACACTCCAGCACTCCAACACTCCAGCACTATAACACTACAACACTCCAGTCCAGCAGTGCAGCTGTTGCAACTAGGATAAAGTTCAAGTTAGTTGGCCAATTATCTCCTAACTTAAATTGTAAGTAGCAAAAATTGTTGTGTTTGTTTAAATGCAAAAACATAAAATGAATGCAGCATTTAGAATAGATAATATTTAAAAAAAAAGCTATTAGTTTATGCAACTTCATCTTTGACTTAGCTTTCAGTGTTGTAGTAAAAATAAAAACTTATTTTTTCATATATTGGTTTATTAGAAATGTAAACATTTAGTAGCCGAAAAAATATCAATTAAAATACGGGAATATGCAGCGTACTTTAAAAATGCAATTTTCAAGTGCTTCAAGAAATCTCTCTTTGTGAAAGTTGTCGAAAAGTAGTTAATAAATTGCTCAAGCTATGCATTTATCCTCATTCCCACGGCGCCTAACTGCAAACTGAGTTGCATGCAGCTCTTAATTGAAGTGCTCTGCATTGACCAATCGTTGAATACTTACTCCAAAAAAAGAAAATGAAGGAAAATATGAATAGCTACAAATGAATGCCCAATTTTTTGCAGACTTTATGCCATTCAGCAAGACTGCTTTCAAGCCAAATACACACATAAGTGCGAAGAATGAGAAAGAGAGATGATATTCGTGTATATAAATATGAAGAGTGAACGGAAACCGCAGAAATGTCGGTCCTTGACAACTCGTCTTGAATTTGCATAACAAGCGACAAACGAGTCCTGCTCTTCGCTCTGTTCGCCGTTAAAATCCTCAAGTTGTAATTATGTGCAAACAAACGCAGCAAATGCAATTTCAATTAAGCAACAGCAAAGACTCTGCTGGGCAAGGGAAGGCGGCCTGCAGAAAGCTCTTATTTTTTGGGAGGGGAGAGTGGAGTAAAATACAAAAAAAAGTGAAATCGAATCCGTTAACATCACACGCTTTGTTAAGCAGGCCCTCGCATAAGAAAGATGCCACTCCACAGCTGCATGGGGGGCTCTTGTGCGGCTTCTCCTTTCCTTTCCTTTCCTTGCCTTCCTTTCCAGGGCAACCGCAAGTGCGTAGTCTGTCAGAGTCTGGAATGCAACGACGACGACTAAGTGCGAGTGCACTCCACACTCTCTCCTGCCCGCCGATGTGTCTGGCTGGAGTGCTGAGTGCTGAGTGCCGTGTACCAAGTGCCAAGTGCAGCGTCAGGTGCACTGACATTGACGCACACAGCAATGCAGCAATTGCGACTGTAACGACAGGGGCGCCGCCGCAGCCCCTGCCACAGCCACAGCCACAGCCAGCTGTTGCAAGTGCGCCCAGCAGCAGCAGTAGAAATGTCTGCCTCAAATTTTTGCTGCGCAAACCTTGAGCCCAAAACAAACCCGCTCTTTGCTTGTGCTGTGCGCCTGCTAACAAGCAGCCCCGTCTGCAAGCGCTTTCCAGTTGAGCATTGCATTTTGCCTGCAGTCGTCTGAGTTTCATTTTTTTTGTATACCCTGCAGCCACAGCTCAGCTGAGCGGGTATGCTGGGCACGCGTGAGAAACTAAATAGCTCAAAGTTGGCTTGTTTAATCTGTAGAAATCAATTTACAGAATATTAATTGCAAAGTAACTACAACCTAGGATAGAAACTGTTTTTATTTTGTAATTTATTGTCTAACATATACTTTCGTTTAATACATATACTACAAAGTTGTTATTTTATTGGAAATGTTGTTATGCCATGTAAATAATAAATAGATTATTTAGCTTTCTGTTGGCAAAAGTAATTTTTTCGTTGTCTTAAATATATTGAAGACTACTTCAAAAACAGTTCTATTCTTTCTTTCTATAAAGAGTAGTACTAAATATTTAAGTCTCTGAAATTGCTTCTCATATATGTTATCATATTTATTGCTAGTGCAAATTACTTATGTTTACACAACTGAAATGCTTTTTAGAGTATCCCATAAACAAATTAATTTTTAAAAGCCAAAGAAAGAGAGCATCTTCTAGTCGATCAGTCGTGTGCTTTGCGCTTGCTGCCTGAGCCACATGCTGTGTGTTTTGTCAACATGGATAGCCAGTAAAATTCAGTTTGCATTCCCAACTTCCAGCAACAGTTACAGCTACAGCTGCAGCTCCTGCTCCAGCTACAGTTTCAGCTCCAGCTCCAGCTCCTGCTCCAGCTCAGCTCCCAACTGCAGCATTGTGCGCCTTTTTGTGTGCATTGTTTTGTTGGCCGGAGGTTGGCGGCTCCCAGCAGGGCAGGAGTTGTCGTTGCAGTTAATTGAAAATACTAAATTTCCACTGTCTAGACGGCAAATTATATGACAATTGTTAGCGAGCATGTTTGACTTTCATATTAAAATTAATTACTTAGGCAGCTTTGCATAAAAATAAAAAAAAAAAAAGAGTGGACACTGGAAAAACATTAGAGTGAAAAATCTATTAAACTAGTAAATTGCAATTATGCAAATGCATATATATGAAATTGTTGAGCTGATGAGCTGATAATTAGAAAACGCTTTTATGCTTTCGGTTTAAAGATCAGTTCAAGTTGCACTTGCAGTGCAGTAAATTATTTAGTTAACATACAAATATTACAGTCCGAGTGCCAAACCATGCAATTAATGCAATTAATATAGAATAGGAGCACTTATCTATATATATAGTAAGCGGCGTATTATTGACACAGTCGATAGGCCATCGGAAAATGTGTGCATTAAACGTAATTAGTCAATAATTCAGTTTTGCGAGTTGATTATTCGAATATAATTCACAGATTTGTGCAATTTTCGCACATTTATGGCCTTTGGGGGGACGGACACTGAACGCAATGGCAATCGTAATCGCACCGAGTATATAACATAATTAATGTCATAACTGCAAATGCATTAAAGTTAAGGAAATCTCATAAACAGGAAATTGAACGGAATTTGCACAATATGCAATTACAAACGGAAATCGTGCGAAAGCAAAACACCTTTGACGATTGCAATTGCTCCACATACAAAACGTGCCGAACACACAGACAGAGAGGGAGAGCGGGGAGTGGAGGAGAGATAGTAATTTGGCACTTAATAAACAATGAAATTGAAAATTTAAGACGCTTATCTTATCTGGAGTGTAAGGCATATGTAAATTTTGACATGACAGTCATGCAAGTAATTACACTGACCGCCTGAATGCACCAGAGATTTTATGCATTTCTCAGTTTGCAGCTGATCACATGCATGAGAATATATATATACACATATGTATATATATGCCAGCTATCTGTGAGTGTGCAGATTCATTAACTGCCTTGGAAAATCAACTTTGCCGGCTGCACAAAAACATCTTCTGCCAAAATTGACTTTACTGATTTTGCCTTTTGCATTTTATTACGTGTTTATTATGCTAACAATGCGAGAAAAGTTCAAGGCAAAATATGTCTGTCTATGCGTGTGTGTTTGTGTGTGTGCGTAGTTGCAACAATGGCAAGTGTAAACAAGAGCAAGCGGCAAGCGGCATGTGACAAGTTGTTAGCTTTGGCAAACTACAAGAAATCAACTTTAAACATGCGAGAAACTCTTAATGAAATTCTGCCATTAATGAAACTTTGCCAACTCAACGGAATATCTTAACTATTTAGGCAGCAGCTAAAGCAACTATCTAAATAAACTAAAGGCACGCACAGATTGGCCAGAATTTTTTATGTGTTTGTTGTTGCAAGTGCAGTAAATATCTGTGCGAATAAATCAGTTTTTATCTGTTTTTGTATATCGATTTGAAATCAGATTTTCATAGCTTCGGCCATATGCGCAATTATACTTCAAATTCTCTTTGGCCAATTTGCAAAGCACATATCGCAGTCATATTTCTGGTCTATAAATTCGAAAGAAACAACTTTATCGGCCACAGACTGCACCAATCAATTCGTAGTGGCTGCGAAATGAATACTTGATATTATGTTTTGCATACGAGAAATACTTGGCCATGGAATGCAGGCAGCACAATTGTTGTTGTTGTTGTTGTCTCGGCTTAAAATCAATATAATTTATTAGTCTGCAGCCTTCATCTGCTAACAGTTTGCCAAGGAGCCGCACCCTCTCACCAGGCCACTCATTAACATTTGGCCAGGTTTGAAATATGTATGTCATATGAAATGCTGTTGATTTCGGTATTTGGCACCACAAACATTTGATCAATTGCAAGAGGCAGCCAGGCCAAAAACTCAACTTGAACTCAATTCACAAATGAAAATAACTTATAAATAAATGTACATAAATATAAATATCTACATATGTGTAGCGAAAGGTCTGGTGTTTAGGTGTGTTTGTGTGTGCTGTATGTTAATAAATCAACGCTCAGACAGACGATGTCGCCTCGACCACTCCACTTAATGACAGCTACAGCCTCGCAATGCTGCCCATAAACTGTAACCACATAACATATTTTCATTAGGAGCTTTCTGGCAGTTTCTTTAAATTCATCTAGGTGACAGTTGGGCGGACGGGAGGGGAGGGGGAGTTGTTGTCTGCGCACGAGTGGGCACCTGGTCCAAAGCCAGACGAATGTGTGGAGGAAATGGCAAAGCATACATATATTTATATATATATACTTCTAGATATAAATGGGCCCTTATATGCTTCCATTTGCATTTCATTTTTCGACAAGCAAAATATTTTTCAGACAGAGAATGAAGAAGAAGTCTGTGAGTATAAATAGTTAGACGACTTCCTTTTGTCTTTTGTCCAAGACAGAGGCTGTGTCTGTGATTGCGACGCTCTCTGTGTGTGTGTGTGTGTGTGTGTGTGCTTATAGTCCATCTGTCATTTTAAGTGGCTTATTCATATGCAAGTGGCTTCCGGGGCTAAACATATTCAAGTGTTTTAGTGGCCCGTGTACATGACCGAGCATTATCATTAAGTGCTTATAGGCTGCCAGAACGCAGCACGGAGTTGAACAATGACGGCTATTAACACAAATTGATATACCTGCCCCTGCCCCTGCTCCTGCCCCTGCCCCCTGCTCGGCGCCTTTGCTCTGGCCCCATCTTGACTTTGCTGCCAGAGCATTGCATACTTTTGTGGGCGACGGAAGTGACAGCTCATATTATTAAGCATACGCACTGTTGAAACATAAGTTTGCTTTCACTTTCTGACTCCAGCTCATTCTTCACTCACTCTCTTGGTCTCTTTGCAGTCCCCTTGTTGCTATGAAGGCAACGGCCAGCAGCAGCAGCAGCGCCGCCAGCAGCAGCAACCACTTGGAGCCACTGGCGGCCGGCAGCAGCGGCAGCGGCAGCGGCAGCGGCAGCACAAAGCCACGACTGCCGAAAGTATCGTTCGCCCCGCTGGACGTTGCTGCCCCCTCGGCAGCCACGTGATACGCGAACATGCCGCACCACAACATCGTTTGCGAGTGGCTGCGCACCATTGGCCTAACGCAATACGGCGAAAGCTTCCTCGAGAACGGCTACGATGAGCTGGAGATATGCAAGCAGATTGGCGAAATCGATCTGGATGCCATCGGCGTTGACAATCCCTCGCACCGCGGCAAGCTGCTGAAGAGCGTGCGCACGCTGCGCGAGAAGGGCGCCGCCATTGTGTATGTGCTCATCAACGATCCGAAGGCGATTAGCAACAGCAACGAGATACTTGCCTCCGACTGTGATACGCCCGTTACGATGAAGGAACTGGAGGCGGTCATGAAGCGCCACCTCGAGGCAGATGGCATCAGGCTGACAGCGCATCCCTACTCGACGCCGGTAAGCTTGCAGACTTTCAGCTTTCGCTCCCGGGGCTTATCTTATCTTGACCATTTTGTTTACCGCCTGCAATTTGCATGCTCGCCAACTCCACGGGGGATCATAGTTGTTATTGTCGCTCTCGCTTTGGTTGTCGTTGTCGTTCCCGTTGTCGTTTTGCGGCTGCAGCGTGTCACAGTTGCCGTTGCCAGTTTGGTCAACGTTTGGGGACAACAACAGGACCGGCCACCGCCCGTCGCGTCTGTCGGGCTGTCGGACTGTGGGGCTGTCGGGTGTGCGCTCTAATGTGAAATTAACACGATTTTAATTTAGTTAAACCGAGTGGCCAACCGCACGCGCCTGCTCCATGCCGCCCATGGTGTGTGTGGCGCCTCCTCCGTTGCCCCGTTTGGCGCTGTTGGCTGTAAACTTTATTTTATAATATGTCGGTTTGGGTTGCTGCCTCGGCCAGCGTGTTGGGAAATGTTTTTGTGGGTGTTTTTTCCGCTTCTCGTAATTGCCGGCTGGCGTAAACAAATTGGGACACAGTAACGGCAACAACCACGACTGCACTCGCTTGGGGTGGTGGCGGCGGCGACGGCGGCAACAATTTAATGATTTGCCGATGCAAACATTTGTGCAACACTTGCAACATTGCCAAAATGTTGGCACTAGACACGCACGATAACGCGGCGCAGACCAACAATGTAGTCATAATGCAAATGCTGCTCGACATGTCGTTGATAAAGACGACAACAAGCAGCAGCCGACTACAAGATGCGCTGCAAATAGTACAGAAAATTATTTATGCAGTTATTGCTATCATAGCTGAGGGGATATATTTCTGTAATAGTTTTGGCCTTTTTATAATTTTAAATCTTGCATTTGTTTAGCAACGAATTTGTGTTAAAATAAGTTCACAAAATACCTGCGAAAAAACTATTGAAATTTAAATCAACCCTGCTTTAGTGACCAAGCATAAAATAGATGTAAATAGTATTTAAAAAGTTTTTTTTGTCTTACTTTTAATAATGAAAAAGCTACGAATTGTTGCTACTTTCTTTCACTTAAGTTCCTTTATTTCTTATGCCTGTTTTTGCAAGTTTTTAATGGTGCACAAATGGAGCTCAGGATGCTCTACAAAAGTGTGTCGCAACTGCAGCGATTGCATTGTGAATTATTCTTATCGAACAGGACTTGACATCAAAATTGTTTCAGCACTGCAATTCTAATCATTTGACAAAATAAGATTTGTTCAGCTCGCCTGAGTTACGAGCTCTCGACTATCTTCGTATGCGATGTGATATTTATTTCGTTGGAAGCGTGTCAAGCGCTGTCCGTGATTTGCATGCATTCGCAGTGTGTCCGTCTTGCAGCCATCGTTCGCTGGCAGTTCTGTGGCAGCCTCTGACAGCAATGGGAACAGGCTCAAAACATGTCACTGGTTCAGGGCCGCTTTGCATTTGCAACGCCCACAGCAGCAGCAGTTGAGGAATGAAATAATAAATGCAAAGTGTTTGTGTGTGCGTGTGTGGCTGCTGCTTTTATTTAAAGTTGCATATTTGTGGCAACCACAAACGAGAAACGAGAAACGAGACGAGCGAATGGCGCTGGGAGTGTGGGTGGATTTTGAGTCAGACGCCGGCGAGCGACTCTCGCCAGCCTATTGAGCACGCATAGTGCTGACTGACACTTTGGCAGCCACTCAGCTGATGTTTATTATGCAGGCGAGCGCCATGCTTCCTGCCACATGCCGCACGGTGCCATCACTTGCCAAAGTGCCAATGTGGCAAAGTGGCAAAATGTTGCAGTTTGATGATGAGGCACGCAGCAAAGTGCCAGTCTCATCGCTGTCTCTCTCTCTCTTTCTCTCGATGTGTTTGTGGGAAACTTTGACATAGGCAGCAAACTGCGGCTGCCTTGCATTTTAATTAGCAATTGTTATTCTTTTTTGGGGGCTCGAGAGAGCGGGGAGTTGAGGGGTTGGGTTTGGTTGGAAAGCGAGCGACTACTTAACATAGTTTGCCTTGGCAAATGTAGCCAAATATTTACAGTTGTTTTGGCAACATTCTCGTGGCACGCGTCGTATGCGCAATATCACGTTCCGGCAACAAATTGAAATGCAACTTAAATGCGGTAATAAAATTATACGAAATGGAAATGCAGTCAAGTGAAACTGTATGTTTGTCTGTTGCCCCGACAGGTGTCTGCGCTCGTGTGCGACTCCAAAGATAGCAAAAGAGCCGCATGTGTGTGTGGGAGGTGGTGAAAGAGAGCGGAGTCTGGTCTGTGCTAGACTTGTTAGCTTCTGGGTGCTTGCCGCTGTCTGGGGCATGTTGATGCGCGCAACTTCAACTAATTGCACTTTGCGCTGATGAGGCAGACATGAGTGTGTGTGTGTGTGTGTGTGCAAGCGTTGCATGTGTGTGCGTGTGTGTGTTTGTGTGTGTGCTGTTGTCACTCTCCGACTGACAGTTGCAGACAAGTTGCATTTCAGCACAAATGTTTGCATGGTTGCGACTCTAAATGAATTTGCCCAGCGGCAGCAGCCACAACAGCAACGAAGACAAAAGCAGTCGAGACAGCGCCAGAAAGAGACAGCGAGAGAGAGAGAGGGAGAGAGATAGGGCGATAAGGCTTTTGCATCAGTGGACGCTTTGAATGTCAAGCAGGACAGCATTTAAGTGCAGCAGCCTTACGCTAATTACCGGAAGATATTAACACTTGTCTCTCTCTCTGTCTCGCTCACCGACCCTGAAGTCGCACGTCTTGAACTTTGATTTTCGGCTTTCTTCCTGCAGGAGGGCAAGCGAGGCTACCTCGAAGGCCTGGCGGCGCACTACAGCAAACAGATCAATATGCCGTACGAGGATGTGCTCGACGCCATCGAGCAGGTGCGTCTCTCCAAGTGGAAGGAGCGACATGTCCGCATCTCCACCGGCCACACGCTCACCAGGCGCAGCGGCGGCGGCGGCGGCGGCTCGACGAGTGCTGCGAGCAGCAGCAGCGGCAGCAGCAACAGCGGCGGTGGTGGTGGGGGAGGGGGAAGTCGACTCATTGGCTCCTCGGTGCTGCCCACGAGCCACAGTCAGCCGCTTTATGTGCCGGGCAAGTATTTGGTAAGCAGAAGTGCACATTGACTTTTTATGGCTGCCTCTTTGCTTGTTGTTTTTACGACTGCGACTCGGCAAAAGCTAATCAGGCCGTGCTTCTAATTCATTTCGTTTATTATGCATGTGCACTCTTCGATGTCTGTGTGTCTCTGTCTCTGTGTCTGCGTCTGTGTGTGTGTGCAGCCATCGAGTTGCCTGTCAAATCGCGAGGAGAACGAGATCTATAGCTACACACAGAACGATTTGGCCAATCGGATGGCTCGCAACGCCATCGACTCGAAGTCGGCGCTCAATTTGAATGGCATGCAACACAGCTACCCCGGCGCGCGCACCAATTTCTTTTACGATTTTTCGGCAACAGGTAAGTAGTGTATGGATAACTCCACACATCACTCACGTGAGGCGGTTGGGGGTCTGGGGGCTGGGAGAGTGAGGAGCTGCTGCCACAAATGAGCATGTACTGCATGTGGTTAGCCAGTTTGACGGCTGTTTGGTTTTTATGGCTTTTAATTCAATTAAATTGGCTCTGCGCTCCAACTTGGCCACTCTCTCTCTCTCTCTCTCTCTCTCTCCCACTCCTCGCATCCATCTATCTGCTTATCGGACTGACTGTTTGATTGTGGCTTTTATTATTGACTTGGTTTCTTTCTCTCCTTCTCGCACTATCTCTTTTCGCATTGCAGAAGGGCGCAACAAACACAAGCAACGACGCACGGTCTTTGCACGCTTCCTGCAGGGTCTGAGGCAGAGTGGCGATGAGCTCAATGCCACCGAGGGAATGCAATTAAAGGTGAGCTCGAGCCGCAATCTTGATGTGCAGAGAACGGATTTGATTTTACAAGCCAAAGCTTTATGTGCGCCTTTTTATTTTTATAATATTGCCAATTTATTTAGCACAAGTTTATGGCCCAAAGTTTCGCCTTACAAAACTTTGTCGCCAAATAAGCCAAATTTAGTTTGAATTTAGCACCATGAAATTGTGGGCAGTTTGCTTGCCAGCATTCTTATTACTCTAAGAACTAAATACGTAGACAGATATGCAGAATTGCAAGGCATTGACTAAGAAATTGTTTGGCAATCGATGTGTGTTTGATGCTCAAAGTTTGCCCGTTTGTGTGTACTTGTATTTTATGCTATTAATGTAATATTGATAAAGTTAGGCAAGCTTAACAACGACGGGAAGCCAAAAATTCAAATTAAATCGTGTTAATTAAAGACAAAGTTTGTTAGCAGCCGAAACTTACTTGGTGTATTTAAAAGCTAATTAATGCCATGATTTATTTACAAGCATATGTTTTGTTTAGTTACAACTTGACTATATTGTTAATTAATTTTATTCAATTACTGTATTGACGTTCGATTAACTCTTGACTGTTTGGCAATTGCTATAAATAATATTGTAATTACACAAATACATAAATAAGCAAGTGAATGTTTGAGGTAATCTTTAGCATTTGATGTTCCCTCATTATGTTTTGCGCATTATACTTTCGCCATATTATCAACTTCAAAGCATTTTCGCCCACAATGTTCCAAAAAGTTTTCGAATGTTTCGTCGAATTTTCGCAATGGCAAACTTTTGACCTCAGGGGGCAGCCCTCTCTCAACTTGTAAAATTAAATTAAAATATAAAAACCGCGTAAACCTACAAATAACAACAAGATACCGAGCGGGGAAGGAGGAGGAGGAGGAGAATGAAGTTGGCAGCTGGGCGGCAGCAGCAGGAATGAAAGAAAGCAAGAAAGGAAAAACAAAAAAAACTTATCAAGACTAAGCCGATAAAAGGCAATTACCGTTAATTGCGTTGCCTTGTGCAAGGTGGGACGTTGCACGAAATGACAAAACAGAATTGCAAGAGGCCAGCAGGAAGGGGACTGATAAGGAGGTGGAACAGGAAGCGAATGAGTAGCATGCAAATGGCGGAACGACAGCGACTGAGACCGACAATGACGGCGACAACGACTGAAGTGTGTGAAGCAGATATGAACTGCAGTCGCAACTGGCAACTGGCGACTGGGAAGTGGCAAGTGGCAGGTGGCAAGTGGCAGGTGGCAGGTGGCAAGTTAGCAAGTGGCATTGCCAGGTGGACGGCATGTCCGCTCGGACCTCCACGGATTGCAGCACGTTCGAGATGCGAGTCTGGCTGGAGCCTAAGGGCTCCGCACTCATTTGCACCTTTGCGCGTTTGCTTTTTGCGGTTGCCAGCGCCGGATGCTGATTCCCTCTACACACGATTGTCCTTTTTTCGGCAACAACCCAACGATAGTGACAACAACAAGAACAAGAACGAGACAACATCGCATTTGTTTTTATTATTTCAGGCGTGGCAAAAGTGTTTTGTTTTTTTGTGTGTCGCTGTTGTTGCTGAGCTCTGTTCTCGCTCCTGAGAGAGTTTATAACTTTTCGTGTTTTACGGTTGTTGTCCGGCGCTTCCTTTTGCCCGAGTACGGTCTTGTGTTCGCCGCTCCCCATTTCTTTTGTTGTTGTCCTCGTCCTTTTTTGTTGCTGTTCATTTAATATTTAAGCGCAATTTGCTGTTGCCTGGCGCAACAGACTCCCCGAGTCTTTGTGCAGCACTCTGTCTCTGTGTGTGTGTGTGTGTGTGTGTGTGTGTGTCCTGTGGTCAATTTTCAAAATGACTTGGGCTAAGCACTGGCGACAATTGTGGCTGCGTTGCGTTCTTTTTCGGACTGCCACCGCACCACCTTCGACCGCCACAAACAACAAACAACATCAGCAGCAACAACTTCAACTCCAGTCGCTGCGACAGCGACTACGTTTGTCCTCTGGCACTCATTACGCTTTTTAGCATGGATGAAGAATCTGGCTGCAGAGGCGCAGACCTCGCCAGACCTCGCCAGACCATGGTTTGGCCATTTTGGTCCAAAAGGTCAGAGACGCGTATGTATAATTCTAAACTTGGCTCGCTCTCTCATTATGCGGTCTGTTGCGGAAATGTTGCTTCAGGGAAATTTCTCTGTTGCTCTTTCATTATATTTGCCCGGCCAACGCTTTTCATTTGACATTTCATTTCATTTTCATTTTCATTTCCATTTAGTTTTGTTTGGTTTTCTTTCTTTTATTGTGTTTGTTTTTTTTTTTGTCCTTTGTGGAGAGGTGTCGATTTGTTTTATGCCATGCTCAAGCGTTAGCTGCTTACGTTAATGAAGTAATCATGGCCCACACAATACTAACTTATTCCATGCATTTATCTTTACACATTCCGTGCAGACCAACGAGCGCCTGAGAAGCTGCGGCACGATGAAGCGACCGGAACCGCCACAGGACTTTGAGAAGACCATACAGCGAGTAAATATAAAACTGACCCCACCTGACCCCACCACGTCAAGTGGCGAACATTTTCCACCTAATCTCTGTGCAATTTCCACTCGCAGCTGAAGACCCAGAAGGCGGCCCAAAAGAAGCCGGCAAGTGCGCCGCGGGACATCGCGTTGCACGAGCGAAACAAGGAGGTGGCCCACAGTCTGGCCAACGAGATGCCGTTGAACAACTACACAAAGCATCCCTAGGACACGGCCATCAGCATAGATGCTGCCTAAGATTTACACATTTAAGAAACAAGTGCATTGGAAGTTAGTTGGGTTCAGGTGATAGACACTTTAAGACAACAGGACAGAGGGCTATACGTGTTTAAGCAATAATCGAGCAATTAGTTTGTAGTGCAGTGTAATACGGTGATATTGAACAGTGTAAGATCTATCAAAGACAGCAAGAAGCATGAAAGACGAGTAAAGTAAAGTTATGAGCAGTAAATTCAAGTCAAGTAAGGAAAAGTGAAGTAAAGCAAAGAAAAGTAAAGTAAAGTAAAGTAGAGTAATATTAAATTAAAATAAAGTAAAGTAATGTTAAATTAAAAGAAAGTAAAGTTAAAATAAAGTAAAGTAAAGCAAAGTAAAGTTAAATTAAAATAAAGTAAAGTAAAGTAAAGTAAAGTAAAGCAAAGTAAAGGAAAGTAAAGTAAAATTAAAATAAAAGGGAAGGAAAGTAAAGTAAAGTAAAGTAAAGTGAAGTGAAACAACAGCTCAATAGCTCAGCAAGTATCTATACTCGTATAACAGTTGATCTAAACTTATATTTTTATTTCATTCATTCAATCCATTTTCAAATCAATCAAAACTTCTCCAATATTCACACAAAGTCACACACAAAGACACACACACACATACACACACACAGCATGTGAAACCAAACTCAATGCGATTCGCCAATTCGCCCAAAATTCAGCTTCAATTATTTAGACATCGCAATAACAAGCGGCAAGTGCATTAGAAACTCTCTGCAAGGAATGTTGACAGAACGCGAAATTCCAACAAGCTTAACGCTGAATCAACACGAGCACAAACACACACATACACACACACACACATATCCGATTATACACACACATAGACAGAGATACAGAGCACTCAAAATGGCGCAAAGTTGCTGCAACCGCAGACGTTGCACAGACAATCTGGCAAAATGCAGCAGAAATGGGTGAGGTTTGGTTATATAGCTCGACGGGGTTTTGGCATTCGAGTGCATCGATTTTGGTCTTTGGTTTTGCTGGCGAAGGAAGTGAAGCAGGATGCGGGAGGAGGAGGAGGAGGAGGAGGGAGGTGGAGGGGTTCAAATGCTGCCGTTGGCTTTTTTGCATTTTAATTGCATGTCGCGCAGAAAAGTATGCAACGAAGTTGACACTGGTCCAGCACTCTCGCCAGCTGAGGCGAATCGGCAAACCTCCTTCTCAACTCCTACTCCCGCTGCTGCTGCTGTGTGTGTTTTTGTGCACCAGCCAAATGCGATTTGCATTTTGCAGGCGGCCAAAAGCATTTGAAAATTCGCTTCTAATTTTGTTTGCTTTTTGGCCAAAAGGCAACGCGAAATACTCGATAAATGCGCTCGTGGTTGTCTTTGCACATTTTGCACACTCACCAATTCCCCATTTGTCTGCTGCGTTTATTATTAAATGTCTGCGGCGGCCGCCTTATGGAGCTGCCAAAATTGAAACATTTCGCGGATACGTGAGAGTGCGAAACGGGCCAACTCGAGCGCAACTCGGGCTATTAAATGGCGGAATGCGTTGCAGCCATCGTTGTTGCCATCGCTATTTCCGGTTCCGTTTCAGGTTCGTTTTTGGCAGCCCTGGTCGTGATTAGCCAAAGTACTTTGCTGGCAGCAGTCAGCACGAAAGCGTTAACGGCTTTGTTTTCGTCGCCATTTTGGCGTTGTGTTCTGCCAATCGAATTCTCCTGAATGGCGAATGCAACAATTGCATTTAACAGCAACAGCAGGCATTTCATTAACAAATGAAATTTAGCGTAAAGTGATGTCTATAACGTGCTCAATTATCCCGGATTTCGGTTTGATTGCAAATTTTATGTTTTACGCCGCTTTTCATTTTCGTTAACATGCAATTAAGCGTTCGCTTTTGCTTGTGCCATGCCTCCATTTGCCTCCATTTTATCCGTTTTATCGTTTTAACATTTTAACGTTTTATCATTTCATTTCAATTTAATTAAATGCAATGAAAACTCATTCGTAAAATCAACCAGCCATAGTGAAATAGTATAGAGACAAACAAAATGCAAACAGTGAAAAAAAGGTGAAATTAAATATAGGCAATATAGGCAGTCATGTGTAAAATTGTGCGCCGGCTTAATACAATACAATACAAATACAAATACAAATACAAAAACAAATACATACAAAACATACTCGTATACACGCAGTACATACATACATACATAATTGTTTAACTACATATATAAATGAAAGAAAATACAATATATGCCAATTTACAGACAGACTAACAGACAGACAGTTAGCAGTTGAAGCAATATTACAATAATAGCAATAACAATGGAAGCACATTTTAACAAAATAGAAATCTGAATGTACTATAATAGCATTGAGGTTATGCGAGGCTTGATTATAATTTCTAATACCACATTAGGTAGGTGTGTTCGACCAGCAGATACCCTGTACACTCTCACCGGCGCAACAACACGTTCAAATTCAAGGCTCTTCACAGTCTTTCTACCCCCACTCGAGTACAGGGTATTAAATGAAAATTTATACTTGTACAAAACAGATTGCTTTGAATTTTAAATATGCAAATTCTAAACAATTTTACATTCGAAATCGTAGGCTTTAAGCTTGGAACATTGAAAGCTGTTCCACATTTATCTCTCTTCGCAAATGCAACGAACAGTAAAGCATAAACAACAGTTATTTTTACTACATGAAATTGCAGAGAAAAATAAACCACGGAATGTAATTTTAAGGGGAATTTAATATTACGATTAGCATAATAAAATCGGTCATATGTTAAAATGAAAGGTGAAATCATGAATTAAATTTATTTAAGTGCCGTATGTTAAACGAATTGTTCATAGTTGTAAGCGTAAAGTTCAACATAAGTTAATTGATATGCGTAACACATTTATTGACATATCTACGATTAGTTCATAGATACAGCAAATTGAAGCACAGCGTATTGCGTATACCGACAGATAGGAGTCGACTCACATGCGTCGTAATTATAATAAAAGCAGATGAAAATGGCAATCATAAATTGCTCAAGCAAATGACTGAATTCACATGGCCAACTGCACAACAATTGGCCAAAAAATAAATCAAACAGCTCTTCCAAAAGCATAACGAGTTCATGACGAAAAAAAAGAAAAAAAAATTGAGAGAGAGAGAGAAAATCGAATTTCCAAAAAAAGGCTATCAAAGTGTGTTCAGCAATTTAACAAAGATCGATACGGCAAATAACGAATACGATTGCACATGCGAATGCATGTATTATTGGTTAGACATAAATATTGATGAGATATGAAATATTTATATTTACAATTAAAAGTACGAGTTCTAGTGCAAAAATGTATACAAGCAACACAACACAACACACGATACCACAAAACAAAACAAAACATATTTCAATTTACATTTTTAAGTGTTTAAGTAAAATCCCCCAGAAATGCATTTCAAATGCGTGGCACCGTGAAATTAAAAAAAGAAAAAATAAAAATTAATCGAATAACAAATCACAATTCACGAATGTAGGCGAATAAATCAAAATGCCTTTTGTTTAAAGAGCGTGTTGAGTATATGAAATATGATTATATCTATTTATAGATTTGCCAATATTTATAAATATACACATATATATATATACACATACATACATATTCGAGTAACAAATATGTGTTTCGAATTTAACAATTAGGAAACATCTGACAAATACTTGTATTTAATATTGCCAATTGGCGGCTGCAGTTTGTAAGCGATAGAAAAGAAAAAAATGCAAACGAAGCCAATGAAAACAATTGAAAATTTGCATTTGCATATGGCACTTTTGCAGCAACTCGAATCAAAATTATATTTAAATGCGTATAAAATTCAATAAAGCGTTTCCAACTGTGCAACATCCCATCTATAAACTGGCTAACATGGCTTTAATATTTGCATGCAACTTTGTGCAGTTCATTTAGTTATTAGCAGGATTTTCCACATCTGAGTTGTGTAGAAATGTTATTTGAAAATGCCCCTGAAGATTTGTTTTTACTACAAACTTGACGAAAACTCAGAAAGATAAGCAAATGAAATTGAGAATCTATTTTTCAAACAATTTGCAACTTATAGATGCAAACTTAAAGCGTATTGATGTCTGAGCAACTGCAATATCTTCTCTAATTATTGCAATAGAAATGTTGTTCTTGCCCAGAGGGCAACGTGTGCATCTGGAAGTTGTCGTCGTTGCAGCTGGAGGTGTAGTTGAGATATTATGCATTCTGGTGCTGGGCAAAAGATGATTTGTGTAAATATCAAAATGCTTATAAATGCAAAAATAACCAGACCATCGACAAATATCACCTAACAAGCAACTCCATTAAAACTAATGAAAGCAATTTGCGAAAACTGCAGGCGAAATGGTAAAATAAATGGAATGCACACCTGTACACAGCATCTCTATAGCATTGGCAAAAGCAAATATGCAGAGAGCAGAGAACACAGCTCACAGCTCACAGCTCACAGTTCGAAGTTCGAACATGTCATTGTAAGTTCAAGTGTAGCCAGAACAGGAACAAGAGCAGCCGAAGCTGCTTGGCGGGGGGCAAGAGGGGGATACAAAACACTAGAGCAGTAGAGAGGGGTGTTGATGTTTGGGATTGTGTTGGGGCATGGCTGGCTGGCTGTGATGGCGATGATGATTGTGATGGGCACAAAAGCCAACACCTCATGAAAAATGCATGGACTCGAGTCGCCTCACACATATGTTTTATGGCTTGTTGAATTTCGTTGCTGCTGTTGTAGTTCAAGTTGTAGTCAAAGGCGCAGCAGTAGCAGGCAGCCGTCCTGTTAAATTAATAAAGGACATCGGCTCCGACCCCGCTGTTTTACCATTTCGAAGCTTGCAATTCCATTGCCAGGCCCAGAGGAGCAGGACAGTGAAAATTTGTATGTGACCAAAGTTGAGGTTTGTTTTCCAACAGCTGTGCAGGAGACAACCAGCAGTTTGGGTCCTCAGGCCTGTCGCAAAAATGTTTGGGTCCATTGCTGCTGGTCGGGGATAATATATTAAATTTTCTTCAATTTTTTTTTTATTTTTGGTATCCAAACATGTGAGCTGGGGGGAGGGGATGGGGCTGTAGCTGAGGCTGGGTTTTGTTTTGTTTGATTTGATATGCGCCTAAAACCAGGGCGCATTTGTCTAACGAACTGTGAACTTTGCCTTGGCTTAGCTGTTGTTATTTGTTGTGTGGGTGAGTGAATGTTTCAGTGTGTGTGAGCGGCAAAAGGATTTTGGATTTTTTTTTGTAATAGATTTTAATTTCCGTTTGCATTTTGCACGTTTTTCATAATTCATGCTCTCAAGTAGCGAGATTGATGAGGGCTTGCACAGTAGGTTGTGCGATAGCTGGCTTAGCCTCACACACAGACACACACACACACATACACACAACCGCACACACGCTCACACATGCATAATCGTGCGGAAATGCCAGGCGGGCTAAGCTGACCTGGGCCAGTCGGAGTCTGAGTATTACTTATACGTGTGTGTGTGTGTTTTCTGCCTGTGTCTATAAGTAAATCACAATGAGTGCAACAGTAGCTTGCAGCTCAACAAGCCCAACCAGCCAACCACCCAATCGTCCACCCTGGACAGCTGAACCCTTTCCGACATTGTCGAACAGCTGCCGTGACTAGCGCTGCCGTTGCATCCCCAAAGGGCCATTGACTAATAGGATTTGAAGAGCGTAAAATTGGTTCGTTGTGAACATGAAATATGCAGTAAATCCTTCTGCCAGCATCCAGAACAATCTCTCGCCTTCTCCATCTCGTTCTCTCTCTCTCTCTTCCATTCTCTCTCACACTATCGCCCACACTCGCGTTGCATTTTCTTCTTATTTGCCACATGTTTTTCTTTAATATTTGCTGCAACGTCGCAGCTTAAATATTCTTTTGCAGTTTGCCATATTTTGCGCCTGGCCCCGCAACCCGGATTCGCGTTCGCCTTCGCGTACTCGCTCACATCCGGCTCGGCATCCGGACTCGGCGCGTCCGGGTCTGTGCTTGGTTTGGGCTCTGGGCTGTGGGCTGTGTGGGCCTTGGGCTTTGGGTCTGAGTTCGGAGTTCTCTTGTTGTTTGGTACTTGGGTCTGGGTCCTGACTTTTGCTATTACCGCTGCCATGGAGGCCAATGTACGCGCAGTTTGTTACAATTTCGCGGTTCGATTTCGCCAAAGTCGCTTGCCGTCACTCTCCCCGTCGCTACTTCTCGCCGTGCCTGTCGCTGTCGTTGTGGACGCGATGGTGTGTTTTATTATCGCAAATAAAGCGCAATCATTGTTGTTGCACCCGCAGCAAGGCAAACGTTCAACTTGCAACGTGCAACGTGGAGCGTGCAACGTGCAATTCGCCTTCGACTGGATTTTGTTCATGTAGCAGCTTGCTGTTTGCATGAAATATTGCAAATAGTTTTCATTCATTCCCAATTGAGTGAAATATGGCACGAAAAAATCAACCCCAAAGAAATGCACAAGAGCTGAATGAAAAAAAAAGCGTTGCATACTTTCAGGCGAGTGCTAATATTAACTACAAACACAATTTAATTTACATTTCATTTGGCTTTAATTGTTGTTCGCCCACTTGCTGTATCTCTTTCTCTTCTGTTTTTTTTATCTCTGTCTCTTGCGCTGTTGCACTCTCATTTGTATTCATTATTACTGCACTGCTTGCACTCATTTTTAAAATGGCATTTGGCTGGCAGCCAGACAGTGATAATTGTGCATAATATTTATGCAGTTGTTGCTGTTCGACCCTTTAAAGTGGCCCTCGAGTCAAAGCATCAAATGCCTGAAAATCCCATTGTAAATCTATGGAGTCAGTGCCAAGGACTTTGCCATCATAGTAGTGGACGCCCTCAACGTCGTCGTCGTCGTCGTCGTCGTCATCGTCGTCTTAAGGCCTTAAGCTGGCTCAAGACATTCTCGCCTGTCGTTCATTCAACTGCAACTTGGCTGACTTCCGGCGTTGCCTTTTATGATAAATTGAAACAAATAGCCACCAACACAAACACACACACACACACACACACATTGGAGTGCAGCGAGGACTTGGCTTATCAGAAAATTGCGCTCAGCTGTTTATGAAAGCATAACAATGTTAGCTGCTGCCAGAGCCATTATGGAGCAGAGCTCGAAGAACATCAACATGATCATCAAGCAGGATGCCTGCCTGCTTCAACTCCTGCTTGCTTCACTTGGCACTGGCTGGCTATCCGTCGCAGCACATAATTCACAAGTAGGATAAACAATTTACTTATCGCTGCTGCAGGCCAACACTCTGAAAGCCTTCGACTCTCTGAGTCTGAGTCTCAGTCTCAGTCTCAGTCTCAGCAGACGCTGCCACATCAGCGTGCCACATTGGCAAATAAATCATAATAAATAACTTGAAAAACGAAACACCTTGCCGCATAAAAGTTGCACGTCGTTGCCTGCCTTGGCACAAACAAGTTTGCCACTAACTTTTAAGCTTAGAACACTTCGGGTATCGCGACTAGCAAATCACGTTGGGCGTCATACTAATTTTTAAGTGTTTGTTGCAAAAGATAGGGTATAACGGGGGAAGTGTATGCATATTGTGTATTGTTAACTTGGTCCGCGTCATTGTTGTTGCCGATGGTGTTAGTGTCTGCTTACAGTTTAACACTTTGCCAACTCCCAGGCGCAGTTCGTGGCGGGAATGAGCTGGAGGGCGGCTCATTTTTGCAACTGGTGATAAAAATTGATACATAACTGGCATAAATCAGACGAGTGCTGCGCATTACGTATACGACGCGTGTGTATGCGATGCCATTTATTAAATTAGCCACAGTAGCATCAGCATAAGCAGCAGCACAGCAGCACAGCAGAAGTAACAGAAGTTGAACACCCCATTCTCATCCCTTATGCATGCCAAGGGCAATGGTATCACAGGTAATTTGTAAATATCTGACAGATGCGCTGATAAACTCATTGCAGAGATTTCATTCATTCATTCTCCAGGACGACAACGACGACGATGGCGACGACGGCGTCGGTGTGATTTATACGGAGCTTATTACAGCTACCTCACATGCTTATAAGTATAATAACAACAGTTTATTCGTAATACTTGGGGCGTACTTAATGTAACATCACAAAACGGGAAAACGAAATACATATACAAAAAAAAAACGAACGGAGAACGGAGAGGAGACGGCAGGCGGCAGGCAAATCAATTGCCATTGCCACTGCGACTGCGACTGCGACTGCCATTGGTTGGCTTCGTGGTGGCTTCACGGCCCAAATGCCGGCTGATTCAGCTTGGTTAACTCCGGCTCCGATGCCAGCTTCTGGTCCTGAGCCAGCGGCGCTTTTGGCAGACTGAAGAATTTCTGTAAATTAAATTTGTGAAAAATGAAATTAGGCTACGGCTGCTTTGCATAATTTAAATTATAAATTAGATGCTGTCGATGCTGCTGCTGCTGCTGCTGCTGCTGACTTCGCTTACATCGTGCTTGCCAAAGTTGGTCGCCTCCTCGATGGTGTCTGGCAGCTTCTTGTGCAGCGTTTCGGGGAGGAAGAGCGCACTGATTCCGCCCATCAGAAACAGGGTGCCCAGTATATAGTAGGGTGCACAGATATCCACCGTTGTCCCCAAATACACCAAATATGGGGCCAGCACACCAATTGCATTCGCCAGAATTGTGCCCAACGCCAAACCGGTTTGTCGCATGCACGTCGGATAGATTTCGAGGCACTGCAGATTGACCGTGAAGAATGTTAACGCATTGAGGAACTTGATGAAGGTGGCCAGATAGATCATCAGCATCTCGTAACGTTCATCCGTCGCATAGATAACGATGGGAATGCAGGTGACAAAGGCAATGAGAAAGGAGACCGCATTGGTGAAGCGTCGTCCGAATTTGTCGCCTAAAGCAAAGGGTGAAGCGGGAGAGCGAAAAGCGAAAAGGGTGAAGTTACACAGCTACCAATCAGTGGCCAATCGGCATTTCCGCCTCACCCAGATATCTGCCCATGATGTAGGCGGGAATTTCGACAACGCTCTGGTACAAAAAGTTCAGAAACGGATTTCCCGCCATGCGCGACGCAAACAGCACCAACGTGAAGTACGAGACGGCCACGACGCACCTGCGAAAAGAAAAAACAAAATTCGTTGCGCAAAAACCCAGAGCGCAGCACGCACAACGCAGAAAAGCCAGCAAAATGGCCGACAGTTAGAAATGCAAATTGCTTTTTGGCAGGCCGAAGTGGGAAGTGTGGTGGGTGGGATAGGGAGGGGGGAGGAGAATTGTGCCTACCAGCTGAAGCCCATGATGATGGTGTTCCGCGCCAAACGCCAGCCACTAAATAGCGAGGCCATGCCAAAGGTAACCTCGTGAGTGTTGCGACTGTAGATTTCCGTCAGCTCCTTTTCGGTCACATCGAAGGTACGCCCATTAATTTTGGCAATCTTCTTGAACTGGACAATGGCGTCGCGGAAGCGACGTTTGCTAATCAACCAGCGCGGCGATTCGATGACATATCTGACCATGGATGAAATCGAACAACAAATTGAAATGCAAATTCAATGCGAATTCCCCGATTGAATGTTGGCCGCAGGGGCCGCAGCCAAAGCCGCAGCCAAAGCCAAAGTAAAAGTCGAATTCAATTGTTCAATTGAATTGACTGCGTGACTTACTTGGAGAAAATTAAAACCATCGCAGTGGGCAGCGATGACAGCCACATAAAGGAATCCCAGTGGCGCAGCCACCAGAACAGCATCGGCATCAATGTGGTGCCCACGGACCAGCCGACACTCTGAAAGAACGCAATCCGGCTGCGATCCTCCCTTTGTGCGTCGAGATGGTGGTGGTGGTAAAGTTAGTTAGCGAACAACTTTTAGTTGGCGAGTGCTCAAACTTACTCCCGTGAGATTTCCATGCCAATAATTTGGGGCGATTGGAAGAGACTGTTGACGGTGAGGCCCACAATGCCGGACATGATAAGAAACCACGTATACGACCCAGTGCACAGAATGGAGGCGAGGCGGCCCACGGAGCAAAAGACAACGCTAATGTAGTAGACAAAACTGCGACCAAGCCTGCGGAAACGGAACGAAATACAACAAAAAAAAAAACAAAAGAGAAGAGGGAGAAAAGAATTCAATTACGTCTTGCACTGTGGAACATAATTTAGTTTCCGCTACGCTTACGAGTCGCCCATTTGTCCAAATATAAATGAACCGACAACCTCTGTCACACGACCCACAACGAACACATTTGTTACAAACAAATCCTTCGCACATATCCAGTTCTCGTCCGTGGGTATTGTGCTGTCGAACCAAGTCGTATCGTAGCTCCAGCCATGCTGGCAAACTATCGCCAAAAAGCCAATGACCATAAAAAAGAATTAAGGAAAAGTTATACAAACTTCAAATTGCCACACACACAACTGATGTATACAGATGGCGTTCGCTCTCTGGTGCTAGCTCACCTGTGGTTTGATTCGTTCGCTGGCTAATGTTCCAGCTGGACCAATCGTTGATTTGTGTAAAATTCATGTCATACATTTCGCAGTGGCTGTGCGTCGCCTTGCCGCGATTATCCTGCTGCCTGCAAACGAAATTCGTATCTGTATTTCACATCGACGCCCGCCGCGAATCGAAACTCACTTGGGCAGCGTCAAGTCGCGCCATTCATCGACTGAGAATTGTGTTTGCTCTCGACCTGGCACCGTGCACCAATGATCTGGTATATTGAGCGCTAGGATGATGTTCATGTACGTCATGGCGCCGGCGAATGCCAAGCCTGCCACAAACACATAGTTGTAGAATGTCTGATAGCGTCCATGGTTGCCGGCCTTCTCCATCAGCGCCTGGAAGGGATCATTCAGCTCGGACTCGTCTATGTCCATTTCATGCACACTCGTTGACGCTGTTGCAGACGCCTTTCGGCGATTGTTTGATTCCTCCAGCTTATCTTTCATTGTGCTCTGTTTACGTTAGCTGCTGTTGCTGTTGCTATCTAGATACGGAGTGAGTATATAAAACTGCTCTTAAATCTGGGCTTATCTTTATGGAAGACCTCAGGTATGTCTGATCCAAATAAACCATTAACGCGTAAAAATCCCCCTAAGCAATTTGGTTTGAAAGTTTGACGTGGTTCCTATTTTTTGGGCACTTATCAAGCAAAGACCTCTGTGTCGATATCACACATTTTAATTTCTGTCAATTAAAGCTGTTTATTGAAATCTCTTTATGGCGGCAAATAAAAGAGCCAAAATAGTTGATTGTGGTAAACGATAGAGACACGATATGGGTGGTTTTATTGTGGCCACAAGAATCGGAAGCAATAATGATGGCTTTATCTTTATGAAGCGTCTCAAGCGTGATGAAATTCACTACAAAGTTGTGCTTAGTTTCTTGGTGCTTAAATAATGGAACTTTGGCATCCAATCGAATGTTTTTAACTAATTGATTTATAATTGCTTAATTGTATGTTCTTTTTCATTGAAGAAAATGTGTTATAAAATGGCAGTGACTTTGCTAAAATCGAAGAATGAGAAGGTAAATAAAACTCTTTATCATGCTGAAACTCAATATTCTCACTACATCGATTCAAACAGAGATTTCGATTGTTTAAATATATATTGCCAGTTATGTATTATATTTTTAATGCTTATCAAATATATTACTTTGTATTTAATTGTACTTACATAATGCTGAGTTGAATGCAGTCAACTCTTCCCAAGAATGGGCAGGCGAAGTGAAAGACGTGTTTTTCAGGGTATCACAATCAATAAAATTATTTCACAACACCTTTGAAGTAGTACTTAATAGTTTGTTATACCAAATTTAAGATAAGAGCTGGTATTGCGTTTTAATACACTTGCTTTCTAAACGCGATAGAAATTTAATATTAAACTTTTGCTATTGCTTTTTGCTTTCGGCTCAGCCTAGTCGTAGGGAAATTTGAAAGTACTTGATGGATTGAACTTCTCGATTGCACTTCTCACATTTCGCATGCAAATAATAATTTTGGGATACGAGATGCCCGGTAAAACAGATCATCAACCGTCGCCAACACTCGGTGGTGTTGTTATAAGAACAGCAATGTCTAAATGCCGGTGTTAAAAGCTGGACGCTCTGGGAGCAGCCGTCTTATCAGCAAAGCTGACAGAGTGCATAATCATTATTAGAATTGCTGATAACAGAAAGTCTTTAGCTTATAATAAAACTAAGAACGATCCAACTCATAATTGTTCGGCTAAAAGATACCTTTAGAATGTTATTATACATGCTTTTCAGCGTATGGTATTTAAATTTATGAGATTAGAAAGCAAAGCACGATAATGTTATGGAAACACACATTTAAGTCTCAGATAAATTTGAAAAACTGAGGATTCAAAAGCAATTGGTTGAGTATGAGGTATGTGCTAGTCGAACACTTTTGCATAGAGATAAAGATTGAGTAACTTGTGTAATTCGCTTTTACGACTGGCATAAGATATTTATTCTCTTTTTTTTTTTTGCGCTGAAAGTCTGGGCGCCAAGCGGCGTGATAAGATTGGTTTATATTCCAGAATAAATGGCTCCACAAAATATCAGAATATTAAACTGCGACAAAGCTCAATTAAGCTGCCAAATGTTATAAGTCTCGATGTGGTTAAGATAACTTTTATTTTCGAAAATTGCGTATGCGATTTTCGTAAATTTTCACTGTACGTTGATCTGTTTATTTAGTTTATTTACCGTATTCAAAATCGAAATGTGTGTTTACTCAAAATGTAAATATAGCTATTTTGTTTTGAATTTGATTATTCAATTATAGAACGAATTTATTGTGGGTGCGCTTTTGTTCCGACTGTGGCTTGGCCCGCGCGGCGACTGAAACTGAAACTAAGCGCAAAAATGTAGCAGAAAATGAGATAAAGTCCACGTAGTTTGTGCAAATGCAATAATATCAATTTTCATATTTTCATTTACTTATTCGTTGAATGAAAGACAAAAGCAATTTAACAATTTACTAAAGCACTTAAGCGCAAATTCAGTTCTGTTGTGTTGTGTTCGGTTCAGTTCTGTTCCCGAGTTCCCGGTTGTGCGACAGGCAGAAGAAGAATTACTACTCGTACACTCGTAAATGCGAACGAGAAGTAAAACAGATAAACACAATGCTAGCATAGATAGAGATACAGATACAGATACCACAGATACGGGCAGAGACAACGATTGAGCGATACTCGCACATCAAGTAGAACAGTAATTCATTTCATGCTTTTTGTTTTCTCGTTTTTAAGCTAAGCTCAGTTACAACTACTGCTAGTCACAAGTGCAACTACTTATTGTATGAATAAACATTACTACGCCTTCGCCTCAGATCCATTTCACGAGTGTCGTAAATTTAATCAGCACCAGGCCAGATTACCAAGACGCCGTTTTGCTCTAATGGCAACAGAGGCCGACGGCATCTGCTCAGCAGCCCAGCTCAGTTCAGCTCAGCTCAGCCCAGGCCATGGCATGGCATGCAGCATCCCACCATTCCATTCTATTTCCATCTCTTATAATTTGTTTACATTATTTTTTTTATACTACACTCTTTTTTTACGCGCGACACCTTCTACGATTAGATTGTGTATTCGACGAGTCTGTGTGTATGTATATATATTTATTTGGACTATCTTTCACGTGTCGCTATTTGAATTGATGGGAGCATAGAGACTCTTCGCTCAATGTCAGCCAAATTATAGCCCTAAGTACAGGCAAGTGCTGTTAAGATGGCAAATGAAGTCATTTAGGCGGTCTTCTTTGTGTGATCAGAGCTTTGGCAATTTATTGGAGGCCACAATTACCGCTATATTTAGAAAATCAACAGATCAACGTAATCAGGAATAGGAACATTATGTGTCAAGCATAGCCACGTGTAACCATCCATAACTAACATCATTAGATGCGAGGTCACTTGCGTACATCTGCTCTGAAACAGCTTATAAAGTAATGTGTATGTAGTAAATATAAATTGAAAATCATAAAAAATTCATTTCGCAGCTAAAAAGATACATTATCTCTACTTTGATAATACCGGGCTTTAGCTCTAAGTGAATGTAATAGGCCATTAAAACAATTGTATTACAGTTATTAAATCTCCATTGAAAAATAAGTTGTGAAAAAATATCAATTTGATGTAAATTCCTAAATTTCTTGTAGTTGAAAAAAATCTCGGTGAGGTTCGTTGAAAATTGCCACCTGAGTCAACAGAAATACCAGGCGAACAGAATAGAGTAGCAGGTGGATCTATGTAAATCACGTATTGAGCAATTTGTGGATCCTAAGAGCGGACGGGCAAAAGCTCAACGCTGATTGGTCAGAACTAGGAATGTATGTGTGTTCTTTGAGCGAAATGTGGATCCTAAGACCAGCAGAGTTGAAGCTCAATGCTGGTTGGCCAGGAGTGTAAATGTATGTGTGCGCTTTGCATAAATGACTTTCTGTTTATTAACACTCTGCTCATTTCTGTTGGCCTGGTAGTTTTTGGAAATTTCTGATGGCACTGAAGTGGGTCCACATTATGGGAGGAGTGGCATTGATCGCTAAATTTGAAATTCAAATCATTTAGTGATTTTAAATAGTCAAATAATATAACGATATTTTGACTGCTGTTTAATTTCTTTTATTCATACATTATTAAAGATACTAATTTTCTATAGGCGCTGCATGGCTACCAGAGGAACAAAATATTGTAGAAGGTAGATCGTTGAATGTTTACAAATTCTGATAAATCTGATATCTTCTTAAAGCCCGGCTTGCTGCGTTCTGAATTCTTAGAGACGGGAGAGGCGTCTCATGTTGCAAACAATTTTTAGTCTCATGCCACAAGCTATTTGTTTCTGGTCATCTGGTAGATTTGATGAATTTTTCGATATCATCTATGTAGAAAAAGAAATTCCATTCCCCAGAAACTAAAAAGACACGTTATTAATTTTTAGATATGTTCATTTTTATTTAAGACTTTTACTTGATTTATGCATAAACGTTCATTAGCTGTTGTTGTTCTCTCTTATGTTTTCTTTTTGTTCTATGCTGAAAATTTCGTCTAAAATGTAAGTGAGCTTTGTTGTTCGGAGAGTTTAAAGTTTGATGACGTCATTGCATTTTGCATTTGTTTTTGGTGTTCTAATGAAATTTATTATAATTTACTTTGTTGCCTGAAACTGCAGTGTGATGCCATAGGTATTTTTGTTTTCGTTTGCTTTTTGTTTTTTGCTTTGTAATGTTTAAACTTTAATATTGCTTACATATTCGATTTAATTACATAATTTTACAGTGATAAATGGAAACTGTTGGCACATGCTGCATACCACATGCCACTGGTCGCATGTTGCATGTTGTGCATTCTATTTCTGCATTGTTGAATTGCTAGTTTAATTTACAGTTGAAACACTTAAACATAGTTTTTAGATAAATAAAAATTCAAAATGCCTACATTAGAATAAATTTTTACCCTCTGGCTTTAACACGTGCGCATTAATTTCTTGACTAACGTTTAAATTGTATTTAAATTTGTTCTGTTTCTTTGCTTTTTGATTAAATTTAATTGTAATAATATGATTATTTGTAGTATGTATCTGATGCTTATTAATGAGAAAAAAGCATTTTGGAATTCTTTCGGTTTCTTCTCTCTAAAATGTACACTAAGTCGTCAATTGGTATTTCCTTGTCTGATATTAATATATATATGTATATATATTTGTTTTCTCATTCATATATTCATTATACAATATATTATATATTTTGTGCTTGCTCTTGATTAATTGTATTTATTTATTTAACTAATTGTTCAACTGATTAATACGAAATCAATAAAAACTTTCATTGTGATGCCGCCGTCTGACTAATTTCATTGTCGCTTTTTTGATTATTGCTAAATAGCTAATAGTTAAATATATATATATATATATATATATATATACTATATATAAATATATTTATGCATGTACTTATGTGTATCCGTATATATATTATTTTTGTTTTGTTTAAAATAATTTCCGTTAATTATATGGCATAAATACACACGCTCCAGTGTCAATAGTTTCTAATTATTTACATTTCGTTTTGCACGGAGTCTACGATTTCAAATATATTGCTTAGCATACAAGTTTTGAAGCTGATTTTGCAAATTTACAATTTTGACGGATTTCCTTGCTTTTAATTTTGTTTCTTATTTATATTTTATTTTTGCATTTTCATGTATTTTTTTTTCTGTGTTTTGTTTTTGTTTTTTTTTTTTGTTGTTGTAACAATAGTTGTAAGTTGAACACAATGTGAAATGAGTGAGATGAGTAGAAATAGTTAAAATCGTAATTGAATTTGCGTGTAAATATTTGTTAAAATTGTAATTGGTCTATTGCTTGCACAGTTTTGTGCTTTAATATAGGAATCAACTTGAGTTCTCTTCGTTTCGTTTCGTTTCGTTCTTTTGTTTGTCTTTGTGTGTTTTGTTGTTGTTATTGTTGTCATATTTGTGTTATCGTTGTTACATTTAAATTATTTGTAAAAAAAACTGCAATTCAAGTTGGACGTCTGACAATATCACGTTGCGAATTACATACACGTACAATACACATATATAGCAATAAAAACAAGAGGCAAATGGCAAATAATAGTCGAGGCTAACTAAAAATAGTTAAACGATTTGATTAAGTATACATATATATATATTCATATATAGCTTTTCTCTCTCTCTCTGTCAACTCTATAAATATATATATATAAGTGTAGATATAGGTATATATAAATGCCAACATTATCGGAGGAAGGATTGACTGACTATCTGACTGCGTTTCTCTCGTTCGCTCTCGCTCGCTCTCTATTTCGCTCTCTATCGTTCTCACACTATTACCCTCTTTATCCCTAGCTCTATTTCTAGCACTCTGTCTCTATCTCACTGTCTGACGGTTGTCTAACTATGTCTGTCTCTATACACTATACATTTGAACTGAAAGACGCGACTTGGCCTTTTTTTCACTATCGAATCACAGCAATTGAAATACATACAATCTAACGCAAAAATATTTGTAGTATTATTTAATCATTAATTATTATGCACTAATTGTAAATTGTAATAGTTAAACTAAGATCTGTATGTAATAAATGGGTTGTTATTGATCCTTGTTGTCGTCGTGCAATATTTGGCCGGCGTTGCCGCTCGTATTCTTGCGCAAATGATTCCGCAACATGACCATATTGCGATTCAGCGGCAGATGATTGTTGGCCAGCCCAAGGGCCGAGCTGCTTCCGCTGCCACTTCCACTTCCACTTCCACTTCCGCCGCCAGATGCTGAGCACGGGGCATGTGGCAGGGTGTGGCAAATGTTGCCGAGCGGCGCATTGGCATTCAAGCCGCTGCTGCCGCCACAATTGATGCTGTTGCCGCCGACTGCGATGCTGGCGGAGGCAACCGAGGTGGTTGGCGAGGTGGCGCCACCGCCGACGCCCACGCTGCTGCCGCTGCCGCTGCCACAGCCAGCGAACTGGCCGCCGACGCCGAGCAGCAGCTCGTGGGCGAGTATGGTTGGCAAATGTTAAGTGCTGCTCTTCAGCGGACCCGACGATAGCGAACTGCTGCTGACCCCCGAATCGCTCGACTTCTCACTGAGTCCGCCACGTGTGAGCGTATCGTCGCCCATAAGTCCGCCGCCGCCAAGAAAGGACTTCTTGCCGACGCGCGCCGGCAGCGTCGCCTTGAACGGATTGTCCTTGCAGCGCCGTGCGCTCTCCACGCGCTTCATAATTTCGCTGGAGCACTTCGACACCACATCGTCCAAGCTGTTCGACTCGTCCGTCGAGTTCACCGCCTGCGTCGGCGTCTGCGAGCTGGGCAGCGGCGACCCCTCGTAGCAGCCGGAGTCGCGTGGGAAATGGCGACGGCCGAAGGGCGAGGCGCCGTGCTTCTTGTTGATGTTGTTCAGGCGCGCCTCATCGTTCTCGGAGCTGGAGCCGGCAATGTCCACATCGGAGCCTGTGCGTGCAAAATTTGTAGCTGTGTTAGGTGGATGTGTGTATGTGTCGGGATGTGAGTTGTTGTTGTTGTTGTTAGAGGGTTGTTAGAGTGGCGGAGCAGAGCAAGGGGGGTGGGGGGTTAGGTGACAAAGTGGTGGGTGCTTCAACTTACATTCAATGTCATGCAACAGCTGCACGGCGGTCAACAGCTTGGCGCGATGCTCCTGACTGAGTATGCCCAGGTAATCGAGGTCGGCGGGTTCGAGCTCCTTGAACAGCTCCAGATCCTCGTAGCTGCAAATGGAACGATAGGTGAAACAATCCAACAAAAAAAATTTTGTTGTGAAATTTGTTTCATCTACACCACTTACCCGTTGAGCACAAACACCGAGGTGTACTCCTTGAGCCCGATGCGCATCAGCAGATCCTCCACCGAGCTGGGGCCGCTGTTGACGCCGCCCCCATTGTTGGCCAGGCGGGCGGCGGGCGCAAGCGTTTTGCTGCTGGAGTTCTTCAGTCGCTGCTCGGGCAGCACCTCGACGTTGATGAACTTGAAGTGGCCGACGCGACCGTGACAGCGTCCCTTCCAGATGCCCGATGCATTCATCGACAGCACATCGATGAGTTCGCCCTTCTGCAAAAGCGCCAATGGACGAAACGTAATGAAATGGAGGGGAAAAGGGACACAAACTGTGGGCAAGCTCACCTTGAATTTGAGCGCGTCCTTGTCGTAGGGATTCGGCAGGCTGTCGACGAGTGCTTTCGCCTTGCAGATGGTGGCCAGCGAGGTGCGATCCTCGGCCGAAATGGAGCTATGCGGACTGCCGGGTCGCACCAGCGCCTGTGTGCCTGTGTGGGGAAGGGGGAGGGGAAGGAGGAGATGTGGTAAATGGTAGATGGTAAATGGCTCGTCTCAAGTTTAAATATTTGTCTCAACTCCTAACATTTTGGCTGGAACTTTGCCCAAACAAATTTCCAATTAATGCGCCCACAGCCAATTAGCCAAGGGGCCAAGGCATTTGGCCAATTCCCACACACACACACACACATATAGTCGAACAATTCGTTTGGTTAATTAAAAACTTTTCAAATATTTTTACACACATAGACAGACACAAAGCCCCGAAAAAGCCCCAAAAAATATTTAAATAAGCACTTGAAGTTTTCTGGCCAAAGCTTTGGCTAATCCTTGCTTTGTATCCTAACCACACACACACCCACACACATATATATGTATATACGGTCGCACATAAAAATAAAGTATTTTTTCTTGCACTTGCACAAAGTTGCTCCTGTTCAGCCACGCCCTCAACGCCGCCTTTTCTTGCTGCTGCTGCTGTTATGCTTTCATGGTTTTATTTTTTGTTTTTCGACGGCGGTGTGAGAGAGATTTTTGCGCATATAGCTAAAACTTTTGTTCATTAAAAACTGAGCAACAGCAACGGCGACGGCGACGACGACGACGACGACGTCTGCCCTTTATTTAACCACGCCCCAGACATTGCTGCAGCTGCACGCTGCAGTTTGTTGCCTGCCACTTGCTGCTTGCTGCTTGCTGCTTGCCACTTGACTGTGCAGCAAGTGCATTAAAAATTCATTAAGTTTGGCCAGATTTGAAGTTATTGTGCAGCGGCAGCAGAAAACCACAGCAACAACTGTTAATAGACCAATCTAGTGGCGGCAGTCTGGGAATTTTTATAAACAAACCGCCAGCTGAGGCGAACGGGCAATCAAAGTGCAGAAGCGAAAGCAAAAGCAAAATCAAAACTCTAAATTGTTAGCACACACACACACACACACACAAGCACTTATTCACACACACATACACACATATATTCACATACATTCACACACTATGGGAGATACTTACTTGAACCGGAAGCGCTGGGCAAACTTTCGACGGAGCTGGCGGAACATGCAAACGCCTGATCGCTCATGCTGCCACGGTCGGTATTATCTTGGGAATTGCTGAAATCCCTTGATGTATCCTTTGTGGCAACAAAGTTTCGTCCATTCTCATTAAATGCGCCAATTTCCTTTGGCGAGCTACGCATCTCGCTCGACTGCAGTGAAAGTTGTTGCACATTCGGCAGCAGCCAGCAACCAACACAATTCAACAGTCAACATCATCGTCATCGTCATCATCATCATCGAGTCCAGCATCAGGTCCGGGGGCAAGTTCAAGTCCATGTTGTGCAATAAATTGCATGTTGAACCGAGAGAGAGCAGCGCATAGAAATAGTCCAAAAGTTTTGTTAGTTAAATCATTAAAAAGTTTAATGCAACCACACAAAATTCCCCCCAACACACACAGACACACACACACACACAAACATAGACGCAGTCAACCCCTTCGGCTTTTCTTCTATTTTTTTTCTTTTGCGGTTTGGGGCCAAGGGATCTTTTGGATTTGGCTGCTGCGCTTCCGTTTTGGCTTTTTTGGGGGGGCAGCTGCGAGTTTGACAGTCGAAATTGAGCTGCTTGGCTTCTGTGCTGTGGCTACCACCAAAACTTTGCTCATATCAACAACGTTAGTCAACAGGCCTAGGCGTCGATTGCAACTCCCCAAACACAACCTCCGACGTCTCCCTCCCCCCCTGTTAGTTGTGCAACTCTTGCAGCAAACAAACATCAAAGTTGTCTGCAACATTTTGCGTTGCAGGCGACGCGAAGTCGACGTCGCATCAAGAGTTTTTCAATGTCATGCCGTAAGTAAGCAGCGAGTATGCGACTAAGCAATACCCTATATCAAGTATTTATTGTGAAATTCTAGGCTGCCAGCTGCTGCTTTTAAAATTCATTCGTATTGTTTTAATTCACAGCAAACGATTTGATTTAGATGACAAATGTTTGGAAATTGTTGAGAAATTTGTTTCGGCAGCTGTTCAAAAAGTTCGTTTGGTATTATTTTGTGGAAATTAAGGACTCCGTCAACAGCATGTTGTAACCTGCACAAGAATGGCATCTGTATTTTCCTGTGAGTTTGAAGTGTTTGGCAAAGTGCAAGGCGTCTACTTTCGGCGACATGCCGAGATCAAGGCCAAGACACTCGGCCTGCGCGGCTGGTGCACGAACACGTCCCACGGCACCGTCAAGGGCTACATCGAGGGGCCGCGCACCGAGGTAAATCTGATGAAGGAATGGCTCAAGACCACCGGCAGTCCCTCGAGCAACATACAAAAAGCAGTGTTCACCAAAGATCGTGAGAAATGTGACTATGGCTTCAAGAACTTTCAAATACTGGCCGATATACAGACCGACAAGAAGGGCAAAGTGATTCAAAGCGAGAAAAAGATACGCCAATTTGATGAAAGAAGTCCACTACGAAGATCTTGAAACAGTCGATGTCGTAAATTCAAAAAAAAAAAAAAAACCAAAAAATTAAGGGTTTGTTAAACAAACTATGTGTTTGTACGGAGTTCGCGCAATAAAATTGTTTTCTATGGCACTCACTGTGGATCACTTTCAATGGGCGGCCAATGGACTTTTACTTTCCATCCAGCAACGGGGTATAACCATGTAAGCATGCCAAACATGTGCTACAAACTGACCCAACGTTGCTCAATGCGTCTGTCTGTCTGTCTGTCTGTCTGTCTGCCATTTTTCGAGGGGAGGCGCGCATAAAAACTCATTTAACTGGCATTTGCATTTTGAGTGCATGTTGAAGCGCGCCCAACGCCTCGTTTCGGGTGTTCGGAGAGTTGTCGAGAGTTGCGTAGGCGTAGACAAATTGCAAGGATTAGAAGAGCATGCTCACAAATTCCAATCAGGCGCATATCGTATGTAAATGTCAAGCTAATTACATTTTGCAGCTCACTCGGAGAGTCAATACTGCTTCACACACACACACAAAGAGAAACAGATAGTTGGATTCGTAGAGTGATTAATTAACTTACATGATGCACCATGGCCTTCTGGCAAATGGTGTTCGCCTTGTGGGGCAGCCCATTCTTTTTGGCCTTCGCGACAAGACTTGGCGGCAGTCCATGCCGTGTGGCGCCAATGTCCTCGTAATCGGATGATGGACTCGGCGACAGCGAGGGCGATTCACCGATGCCGCCGCTTAGCGTGCGGTAACGTGCCGTACAATTGTTGGTGCCAATCTGCAACAAAAAAATAGAAGGAGCAAAGTTAAGAGAGTGCGTTTCATATTAGCCAAGCTCGAGTGGCGACAAGGCAAGTTTGCAAATGAAATGGCCAGCAGGCAGCGCAGGCAACACACAGTCACTCAGTCAACTCGTCTGTCCGACAGTCAGTCAGTCGATTCGCATTTCGACATCGTTTAGCTTGGCTTAAGTGCCGTCGTTTGGCAACAACAGAACAGAACAGAACAGAACAGAGCACAGCACAAATAAGCGGAGTTGAGTTGGTAGAAAAACTTTGGCTAAAAAGCTTTTCGAGTTTTTATGCTCTGTTCTCCAACTACGTCTACGTGGTGCATTTTGTTATTCTTCTTGGCTGGCATTCGGCTTGTTGCCTGGCTAAATGCGAACTTTGTTTGTCACTAAGTGCACTTAATCAATTTAGACGACGCATTGAGTCGCACACACACCAGAGGAAGTCAACGCAACTTAAATGAGCTGCCAAGTCTAATGCGTTTTTCTATACTCACCGAAACTGTGCTGAGCCTGGAGGTAACGCTTTGTAAATCCGATATGGAGCCCGCATAGTCGCCACTCTCACGATCGTGGGATCTGCAAAGGTCGAGAAGGTTAAGATTTTGTTTCGTTACGTTTCGATTTAAAGTTTCCACCATTCAGTCTTTATTGCTCCCCTCTGATTTGATTTCATCGGTAATAATTCGACTCGAATTATACGGCTGGCAACTTGCCACAGCTGGCAACAGCCAGGGGCTTGTTGCAACTATTTAAAATATATACATATATATATATTCAATCAAATATTTGTACATCTTCACCTCGAGTGGCCACCTAAGAGAGAAAAGGGCTTGAACCGGCGACCCATCGTTTTGATTTCAAATCTCACTTTCTTGCGTTGATGCCAAGTAAATATGTGTACACAGCAATCGCAACAGCAATGGCAGCAACAACAACAACAACAACATTGGTAAGAGCAACATCAACAAACAGCAATAATAACACTTGGCACAAAGGTCTTTTTTGGGTCCACAAGGCAGAAAGCAGAGCTCATATAAATAAATATTTTATACCTTTTCCAACTTCTTCTTCAATTTTCTTATTCCTCTTGTTGTTATTGTCCTTGTTGTTGTTCTGCCTGCTCGTTTGACTTTAACACTGTTGAGATTTTCACTCTTGGCTCCTTTTTTTTTTTTATTCTTCGCATGTTGATATTTATTTTTTTGTATGTTTATTTTCAGCTTTTTTTTTGCGTTGCTTCTTCTCTTGGTTGGCTGAGAAAAGTTTTTTGTTTTGGGGCTCCCCAAAGGGGCGCACCGGGCGTATAAGTTATTTCAGCACGTCTTTTGTATAGTTGCCGTAGTGCGTACGTGTGGAAAACGCTTTTCCATCTCACTCGACTGCCAATTGGTAACTGGCAAGCAGGCAACTGGCAAACAGGCAACTGGCAACGGTCGCGACGGGTCGGCTGACTGATTGACGAGCCGGCCATGTTGAAGCTTCATTTGGGAGCCGCGTTGAAGTAGCAATAATGCCATTTCATTCAAGTGTCGATGCTGTCTGCCCGTCTGCGCGTCTCTCTGTTGCGCTCGCCCAATATTGCAGACGTCGCTTTGCCGTGTTTCGTCTTCTTATTAGTTTGGCCAGCTGCCTTCCCGCTTCCCGCTTCCCAAGCTTCCCAAGCTCCACGTTCGCACCTTCAACAGAACTCCAGTGGCATCCTTGTTGAATGTTTTATTCTTTGTGGCATGCGTAACAATATGAAATTGATGACTTTCGCTTCAATGCGTTTCGATATGTGGCAAGTCAGTCAGTCAACCAACCAAGTCAGACAAACAGACAGACAGAGAGACGGACAGACAGACGGAGAGTCTTTCATTGGTCGTGTGGCTGCAAAATGTTGATAACAGCACTAATGAAGTGAGGCTACCTTTTTTTTTTGCTCTGCCACTGCTTTTGCTCTCGCTTCGGGTCGGGTTCAATCCTTTTGCGCACCTTTTCACATTGACAAATAAATGCGAGAGCAGAAGTGGAAGCGGGAGCGGGGGCGGGGAGAAGAGTTTAGCTCATTGATTGCTTTGCTTTGGTTCGTTTTGGTCAACTATTAGTGTTGGCTTGTTTGCCGGGCTAAATGTTTGGCCTTTTCATGCCACACTGCACACATTTGTGGCACATTTTGTAGTTCACTGAGTTTCCCTCTGCGTCGCTTTCAAGCGTTGGTGGCTGGTCAGAAAAGGGTTTTATTTTGTGCCTCGCCTGCAATTGCCAAACATCGCCAGATAACCTGACACAGTCATCAATTTATGTATGTTTTGTTGCTGCCACTGCTGCGCTGTCGCTGCTCGTTGCTCGCTGCTCGTGCTGTATTATTAATGCTTTGCCCTTTGGCTCCGCAGTCATAAACTCAACTGCAAATAATAATGGCAATCAGCCGCCCCACTTGACCCATCCTCCATCCTCGTTAGATGTATATATATATATATATATATAGTATAGTATAGTATGGTAGACTCACCTGGCGTGCGTTAAGGGTATTATTGTCGGCGGATTTGGCGGCTGCTGTGGCACGATAAGCCCTCGTCGCGGCGGTCCGCGCTGCGGCAGTGAAATATCTCCGGCGGATCTTAATGAAATTACGCCCGTGCTCTCGCGGTTGTTCGAGAAGCGTACGCGGCCACCCTGCGGAACGAGAGAATGAGAGAGAGGTGAGAGGGCGTGAGACTTGTAGTTGAGTGTGAGCTGGCGAATGAGTTTTAAATGTAAGCAAAACATGCGGCTTAATGCGTTCAAGTAGAAGTTGTTGCTGCCGCAACGCCAGCATCAGCAGCAACAAAATTATGAAAAATTAACAAAGTTATAAAAGTTTATGCGCGGCGTGTTGCCAGTTGCCAGTTGCCAGTTGAGTTTATTTTAGCCTGTTGCGGTGCTGCGCTGATTTTGCTTGCTACTTTTTAGGCACCAAGTTCGTTATAATTTTTGTTTTGTCTCGGTTTTATGGAATTTTAAATTTAGTTTATTCGAACTCAGCGGAAATTGCAAAGTTGTTGTTTTCAATTTTAAGGCCAAACACACACACACACACACACACACAACCAGAGATAGGCGCGCACACTTCTCAATTACGGGGCGGCAACTTTCATGTTAGACGCGGTAAACGCCACCATTTGTGGCCAGCCAAAAATGTAAATTGCAAAGTTTTGCAGCACACAAGAATGTTGCATGTTGGCATTGTGGATAACCCTGCTGCCAGCCCGCATGAACTGAGCGTGGAGGGCATAATGAATGTATGCTACTCTGTTCCTTCCCTGCTGGAAAAAAACTATAGCATACTTTGCTGCGCGCGATCAAAGCGAGCAGACAAAACTCGAGAGATGCTAATGCCTGGTAAAATGGGCACCTTTTTATTTGAGCACTTTTTGGGGTCCAGTCGACAGTCAGTCGATTGCGGTCTGTTGGGCAAATATAACGGAAGCGACAACAGCAACAACAATTGCTAGCTTAACATTATTATCGGGGTACGCTAAAGTGCTGCGCAAACCGCAAAACTTTGTGCTAAACAAATTTTTTTTTGCCTTTTCCACTCGCTCTCGTTGTTGTTGCTGTTGTTGTTGTTGTATTGCCACATCAAAGTGAAACATGAAATTGAAAGGCCGCAAAGGGCGGCCTCAAGGATATCGAATCGCAGCTGAGTGATTTCAATTGACTAAGAAAACAAAATTCTTGAAAATGCCTCATCCCCTTAAGGAGGAGGCGGAGGAGGAGATGGGGCGGTTGTTAAGGAGGTAAGCTGTTGGTTGGGCACATCTAATGCGCATCGACAAAAGCGCAACTTCTGTGAGCATCACAAAGAACGAGAAATAGCAAAAATATTTTGCGAGCAACGCAGCCAAAGGCAGGAAAGTCTCAAGACGTCGCCAACGAGCGCAACTTGGGCGCAAGTCAACAAGAATTATGCACTTTTTTCTTTGGTCTTGGCGGTGGTGAGGGTGGAAGCGCGCTGTCAATAAAAATAAAGTGAGTTGAAGTTCAAACTCGCAGTTCGAGCGGTTCGTTGTGGATTGAAAATGCCAAAGGACATACAAATCGAAGTTGGAAATCAATGCGAGAAAGGCAAAAATATATTCAGCGTATAATTTAATAAAGCAAATAAAAAATTTCGAGGCACAAAGCGAACCGAACTCCGCTGAGAAATCAAAGTAACAGCACATTGTGTGGCTAGAAGAGCTCCGTCTCTCTGTCTGTCTGTCTGTCGGTCTGTGTGTGGGAGTCATCGAAAAGGCAAAACCCCAAAACGAGGCGTGGCTGCCAGCAGGATTAACAGCAGAGACGAATGTGCTGCATAAATTCAGAAACGGAAGTAGCAACAGTAACTGAAGAAGTGATTGCATTGCCGGCGACATTGTTAAAGCCAAAGGCGAATTGGCTGCCAATAGCAAAAAGGCAAAAATGAAAAGAAAGAAATCTCTAGAAATTGAGTCGCAAGTGGGCGCAAGTGTTTGGCAAACCGCGCACATAAATCACAGACAGAGACTTACCTGTATTGTTGCCGCTGGTCCACAGTTGAGTCCGGCCATGAGGAAGTCATCGGGATCGCTCTCGTAGGGCGGCTCGTCGTACCAATGACCTTGATGGTGCAGCGCACTAACCGCATAATGTGCAGCTGTCCCAGCACCGCCGACACCGACGCCAACGCCGGGACCGTTGCGCAGCGCCTCGTCGTACATGTAGGTATCATCTGCAAAGGGATAGACTGTGAGGCGATTTGGCTTAGTTGCGGGGGATGCGAAGGGGAAGGCGGAGTGCGGCAGGGCTTTAAGGGGGCACAAAATGTGCAGCGGCAACATGATATTATTAAACGCAACGTTGCACACACGAAAAACTTCAAATGCCATTTGCCACACACACACAGAGCGAGAGAGGCAAAAAGTTGCACAGTTTGTTGCAACCGGAAACGGACATAAGATTTTATGCTCGCTTATGCATGTGACGCTCAGCCAGCCAGCAGACGGCAGACGTTGCTGCCACACATGGCTGGTCTGCTGGCTGGCTGGTTGGTTGCACGACTCTGGCTTTGGAGTGCACAGTTTTTTTCTTTTTTTACTGCATACTTTGGGGCGCCCAAAAACTGTGGCTCATAATTGTGCCGCATTTTAATTGCAATTCGTTTCCTTGCCGGCTGGAACTTTGTTGTTGCGAGACTTACCCGTGCGTCCCTCGCCACGACTCATCTGCAGCAGCCCTTGGCGTATGTCCCGCAAGATCTGCAAATATATCCAAAAAAAAGGTTAAAGCAATTAGCAGATGCATGAAAAATATTTAGAAAATACACATATCTAAAGTTGTGGAAGCTGAAGTGAAGTGCACTTTATGATCTTTGACAAATGTTTTAGGTGCCGAGTTCTGTGTGCTGCTTTTTTTTTATAATGTGGGGCAAGTGTTGTGTGTGTTGCCAGCGAGCTAGACACTTAGTCTATGCCGAGCAAACGACGTGACTGCTTCAGCTGCTGTTGTATAAAAGCAAAAAAAAAAAAGTAAAATAAAGCGAGACACAGACTCGCTCGCTCTGTTTCAACTTTGGCAGTCAAGTCGAAGCTTCAGCTTATTTGTCAGCAAGCGACAGCAGCTGCCACATGGAGTGGCATGGGGCATGTATCCCTATTTCGCTAGAGTTTCTTCTGCTTTCTTTTTTTTTTGTAGTTGCTGCTCTATTTTTATATATTTTTACAACTTTGGCTGGGCAAAGGCGTTAAAATTACAAAATTCCATTTGAGAACTAAAACAATTTTCAGTGCACAAGTGAGATGATGCTGTTGCGAGTTTGCCTTGTCCTGCAACATAATAGCGCAATATGTGTTGCATACTAATTTAAGAACATGCCGGGGCCTTGTGTGCTTCTCCGAGACATGTGTGTGTGTGTGTGAGTCGCAATAAAAGCAGAAAAAAAAACAAAAATAAAACACAAAAAAAAAGGATGCCAGGGCCAGTCAGAGATGTAGAAAATGTAGAAATAGCAAGAGAAATGCCAGCAAAAGTAGCATAAAAATTAGCTAAAAGCTTTTCGGGGCAGCAGCATTAAAAATACATTTAAATGTTTTGTTGCAACTACGACAATTGACTCTGCCTGCCACACACTGGCACACACATAGAGTGAGTGCTGTAAATTTATGCTGCCTTAAAGCTAATCACATTGCTGCAGAGCCGTGCTTAATTGACTGCTCGATACGCTCTCTTTCTGTCTGTCTGTTTCTCTGTTCAGTGCTGTGGTTGAACAGAACAGGACAGGACAGCAAAAGGACGACAGGACAGGACACAAACTATTGGCAGCAGGCAGGCGCTGGCAACATTTCTGCTGCCCCATCGCTTACACTATAAATATTTCATAAGCATGATACATTTTGCGTTTGCTCTCTTTCTCTGGCAAATGGAAAATAAGCAGCAGCTGTGCTGCCAAAGACTGGACACTGGGCGACACCAGGGGGGCGAGGGGGAGGGGTGGAGGACATAGCAGCGTAGAGGAGGCCTAGTGGCAACAAGAACAGCAATTACAATTAGACAAACAGCAAGTTGTTTGCACAAGTTAAGCAGCAGCTACAACAACAATGACAACGGACAGCAACAATGTCGTTGTGTGAGTGTGCGAAAGTATGTGTGTCTTGTGAGTGTGTGTGAGTGAGTGTATGCTTTTCATTTATGCACAAAAATTATTGCCGTTGCTTAGGCGGGACACGTCGTCGACATGCAAACAGACAAATTGTCGTGCAGCAACGCATTCGCTCTCTCTCTCTCTCTCTCACACACACACTCTCTTTGCCTCGCTCTCTATCTCGCTCTTTTCCACATGTGTGTGTGTGTGCACTTGGCAACTGCAAGAATTTTGCATTTTGAGGCCGGCAAAACAGAGTAGGAAATTGAAGAGACTACGAAGCTTAAGTACGAAATGGAAATTGGAATATGACAACGTTGGCCTGATAACTGCTTTGTATAATTAACTGTGAATATTAGTCGAGAATGGCCATCAACACGGCTAGACAAAGAGCATAAGTGTGCGCTTGATAAGAGTTGTTGCAGCTCAACTTGCAGCAGCTTAAAGCCAACGTCTTTGGCAACTGATAATCACGCGTTTATTGTACGATTTTATTTTAGCAACCAATGGAATTAATTTAAACTTTTCAATCAAATTAGTTATTCTAAAATGAGCTGTTAGTGTGTACTCTATTAAGGCTTCCATTTGCACTCTTTACAGGGTATTAAAGTCACATTTCGCTAGCTAAACAGAAACACAGCCTAACAAGGTTTCTTGCTCAATGCCACACAACATTTACTCAAGTCCAGCCACGCCCTTTCATTTACAGTTTATGTTCATAAACAAGCGCACATTTGCATATATAAATACACACACACACACACACACACAGTTACATTGAGGCAATTAGTGCGGCACCTTTTGGAACGCATCCTTTGGCTGGGCTCTGTGGAAAATTTGAAATTTTCGAGAATAATTTTTATGACAGACAAAAAGTTTATCATTTGCCACGTTCCACTTTATTGTTTTTGCAGTTCTTTCTCTCTCTGTCTCTCACTTATGCAGCATGTATTTCTACATGTGTTAGTGTGTGTGTGTGTGTTTATGTTCTTAGGTGTAAATACACGTGTGTTAGTTCATGTTTTTGTCTCTGTCGTTTCTCTTTTTCTGCTTTGCATGTTTTGCCACACAACACAGAATAATTGCTTTTGCTATGCAAAAAATAAATTATTTTAATAGCTTTTGCTGGTTGTAAGCTCTTAAATATGCATGATATGATATCATATTCTTGGATATTGCGTATACGTAGCTAGCAGACGCAGAAGCAGACGTACAATATGCATGCATAACTGATATGATGTGTGATTGAGCAAAAGTGAAAATTGCACAACTAAAGTCCAAGTAAATGCTGCCAAAGAATTTCATTTAATCTCTGCATATTTTATCGATGGCAATAAAATTCTTCAGCAACTCGTCTTGCTCAACCAACTAACTAACTAGCTGTAATTGTTGCTACTGCAAACGCTTCACGATTAATTGTGTTTGTGTGTGTTTGGATTTTATTGAAATGTACTAACTATTGCAGACAGTTTGTTTAGGAATTGTGTGTGAGCGAGTGTAGCTTTAAAAGCCTATAGTTTTAATTCAACTAATTTGCAGGCAAACTTCTTTGCTTCGTTCTAGTTTTCAACTGTTGTTGAGGCACAATTTAATTCGTTCAAAGCTGCAGCATTTAGCGTTAATTCCTTCAAATTATCTACATACACTCGTATGTCAATTGAAAACGTATTTTTCACTCACCTCTTCGTGTTCGCGTTGAAACTTTTCCTTTTTCCGCATTGCTTCTTGTACTTTTAACTGCGTGGAGAATGGGAGAGAGTGCGTAAGAAAATGGATTAAAAAATGTGGCAATTATAACATTTGTATTTTCAACGGCGCAACGATGGCAGCGACAGCAACACGCGGCATTCATAACTTGCAACAGTTTTGCAAGTTGCAAATCTGCTTGCAGGTGCACAGTCAAAGTTTTCCTTCTCGGTGTGAAAAACACGCGTGCAGCAGTGGCACAATTGGATGTGAAGCGGGGGGCGGAAGCGAGGGGCGTGGGCGTTGTTGCATGCATTATGCAGCCCGTTGCAGCTGTTGTGAGATTGCTGCTCGTTCTACGGCTGTTGCTGTTGTTGTTGTTGCTGTCTGTTTGTTGTCGCCGTTGATTGCATTTTGTTGCTTGTTTTTGGTTGCCACGCTTCACTCTACACGCCGCACTCCTTGCGCTCCTTGCAACTCGCGCTGTCATTAATAATGAATGCTGACGGCAATGAACTTTTAAATGTTGCATGCATCTACTTTGCACAGTCATGTTGTTGCCGCTGTTGTTGTCGTTGTTGTTTCTTCAGCTGCCATTGCAAGGTAAACGTGCTCGGAAGCAGGGCGCCCAGCTTTCGTGTTGAAATTGCATTGCAAATGCAACGAACAACGAGCGACGAGCGACGGCGACGAGCAGCGTGCAACTGGAGTCGCGGGTGGCAGTGTTGCATGGCATAAGTGCGGTGTGGTATGCAACTTTCTTGTTGTTGTAAACTATTTTGAAGTAATTTTGTTTGCTGTGGCAGCTGTTGCCGCTTGCCGCTTGCAGCACAACGCATTGCTTTGCAGCATAAATATTTATGCTGCCGCTTCTGTGCGCCATACATATTTATTGCGTATACGCGCCGTTCACCGTTCACCGTTCACCGTTCACCGTTCGGCGCTTCACAAAAACTTACCCTATGGATTGTCTCCTCGAAACTCTGCTGCGGCACGCCAGCGCCGCCGTTTATCATTTGAAAGTGCCTCAGACGATCGTTGGCCGCCTGTAGAATGCAGTGGAAAAGGTTAACAAATCAATTAAAATTTCAATTTTGCAATTTAGAAATTCTACAGCAATTTCCAATTCAATTGGCGCACAAAGTTTCGCAGCTTATTAACTCTGGACGAGGACAAGGACGAGGCGAGCCTTTCAATATGCACAAAAGGCCAAGAAGTAGCAAGAACAGGAGCAGGCGTAAATGGGGCAAGCTGAGGTTGAAGCCAGCAAAGAGACTCATAAATCAGTTGCGGCTGCCAAGAGCGTGAGTTGGGGAATGGGGTTTGATGGGGTCCACGTGCTTTATCGCCATTACGCCGCCATTTTTGTATTTCACACCTTTCAGCTGGGGCTTTAATTTTTAATTAATAACGAGTCAGAGAGTGCGACGAGGGTCGCGAACCCAACGGAAAAACCCTCAACCCTCTCGACCCCTATCTATCCCTGCCACTTATATGTGGCTGTGTGTGTTTGGTTGTGCGTCTTCTTCTCTAATGCGTTTGTTTTCTTATCATAAATAGCAAATCAGCTAAGAGTCAGCCAGCTTTGGGGGTCAGGTCAGAAGTGGCTAAAACACATGGCCATGGCCGCAGCCAGGTGAGTGGCTGTTTAATTATGTTTTTGAAAGGGAGCTTGCCTTTTTTTTTTTGTATGAGGATGCTGCTACTTAGGCGCATATCCTTAGTCATTTCCTGCGCTTATCTGCCCGAGCACGGGCGCTTCCCATCGACTACAAGCTACCCATTTCCCTTTCAACGCTGCTGCTTGGCTCCTATATCCTTTACTTGCCTTTAACATTCGCTGCGTTTCAGGCGCTCGTTCGCTTTATTATTTATTTTCGCCCGGGCGCAGCTTCTTTTATTTATTTTTTTGTTTATTTTATTTTTCTTCTTCTTGTTTGCCTTCATTTTTTTTTTGCACTCGTGCTTTTGAAAAATTTATGCATGTCCTTGCTTATTTATGAGCGACGACGCCGTCGCAGCGTTATCTTCGGCCACAGTTTCATTGCCAGGCTGCCGCTCTGCCTTTGTTGCATGCAAGCTGGAATAGTGGCAAACTGCTGCTTGGCTCTGACGCCGCCCCCCCCCAAAGGTGGCACGACTCGACTCGACTCGACTCTAATCAAAGGCGCCTCAGCGCTGAATGAATCCTTTGTGGAGAGGAGTGCGCAGATAAACTGGCAGGCAGCAGCAGCAGTGGCAGCAGTGGCAGTGCCACATTATGACAGTAGCAAGAAATGGAGAAAAGAAATGGCAATGTAGACATGGCCGCCAGGCAAACGACAGCAGCTTCAACAGCGTCGCAAATTTTTAACCTTTTTCGCCTGGCGCAAGCAGGGGGAGCGGGCGGGGGGCGCTACACGGGGGAGTAGCTCGCATAAAAATTTACATGTCCCCGGGGCCAAGATTAAGTACAGCAGCCAAGACGCAGCAGCAGCAGCAGCGGCAGCAAGTCATAAAAAAAAACAACAACGAAACTGAGGCCAAGAAACGGAATGTAACAAAGCGTGGGGGTTGCTAAAGGCGGGGTGGGGGCATTACAAGTGGGGGGGCAGGGGAAGGATGGTGGCTGAAATTCTGCGCAAATAAATTGAAAGAATTACCGCAGTTGATTTAAATGAAAGGCAAAAGGACAAACAATTTGCTTGCGGTCATAAAACGAAGCTCAGCAAAATGAGTTCCACTTGTAGTTGCCACCAAGCAGTGGCAGCCACGCGGCGGAGTTGTGGATTTGGTTGGCTGTACTTACCCGAGCTTGTGCGCCATTCTGTTGATTGTTGCGATCCCTTCGATTGACAGTTTTTAAGCCTTTCAACAGACGCGCCAACGTTGTGCGCTTCTTTGTCTCGCGTCCCTCTGCAACAAATGGAAATGGGAAAGAAAATATAAAATATAAAATATAAAAGGAGAGCAGCGCAAGGATTTAAGATTAGCCCTGGGAATTTAAGCTGGGCGAGTTTGCTGTTAATTGAACTCACCTGCTGTCGGTGGGAATTCATAGAAATATGCGGAACGTGGACTCAGGCAGCTGCAAAAAGAACAGTTTGGCTTAATGCAAATTTGTGTTCGTGCCACAAAATGATTGTGTGTGTGTGTGTGTGTGTGTGCGACGATACTCACTTTTGTTGCACGAAATTCAAATGCGCTACGTTTGGCGGGAGTGTCTGATGCTGTTGTGGTCCAACTCCCGGCTGTCCTGCCGCCTGTTGTCCTGGCACAATTGGTAGATGTTGCTGCTGCTGCTGTTGTTGCTGCAGCTGTTGCTGTTGCTGCTGCTGCTGCTGCTGCTGCTGTATGCTATGCTGGGTCTGCAGTGTTTGCTGCTGCAACAGCTGCTGCTGCTGTGTCAAGCCGCCGCGTGCCACGCGCGGTGCAAACACGCCATAGCCAAAGCCATAGATTTCGTCCTCTTCCTTGTCGGACAAGCAGCTGGAGGGCTGTGAAGTGGAGTGTGACATTAATAAAATGGGTTCAGCGAGCTGACAAAATGCTAGAATTGCGCAATTAGGCAGTGTTGGTAGGAGAGCGTGCAACATGCAACAATTTCAACCGAAGCACTTCAAATCAAGTCAAATTAAAAATGGTAAATCAAAAAGCAAAAAACAACAACACAAATACACAAGTATATAAGCAATTGAAATTATTTTCACGAGTCTCAAAAGTTTGCCAAATCAACGCCAACATCAATAAATTTGTGTGTCTTTTAATTGAATGCTTTCAACAATTTCGTTGTCGTTTGCTTTTGCTTTTGCTTTTGCGGGAAGCCTGTTGAGGTTGTTGAGGTTGTTCGGGTTGTGGTTGTGTTTGCTGTTGTCATACATACCGAGTACTTTCCGGGCACATAAATGGGCTGGCTATGACTATTGGGCAGGCCGGCGCCGTGCGTTGAATGGCCGCGATGGCCGTGCTGCAGGCGCTGTTGCATGCCGCTGCCACCGCTGCCGCTGGCAATGCCGCAGCCGGCGCTGCCGCTGAGGCCGCTGCCACCGCTGCCGCTGGCGCCGCCGCTGCTGCCGCCGGCGGGATGAAGCGGACTGCGTTCCGCCCAAGCTGCTTGTCTAGCATTTTCTAAAGCACTTAAAATATCTCCAAAGGGAGCCATTAACAATTCACAATAGACCGATGCCAGACCCTCTAAATGGCCGCGTTGTCCGTCCTGCAAAACGAGAAGCAGCAAATACAGAGTTCTTTGTTACTTTCACATACACGACTCCGCTAGCGAGCGGAAGGCGACGCTCGGGGGGCGTGGGACGGTGGGCGGTGGTGGAAGGCAAGCGTGTGGAGGATTTTGTGTTGGTTTTCTTTCTTTTTTTTGTGGTGAGAGGTGCGGGGCCAGTTTTTGAGTGGGGATCAAACTAATTACGGCTACGAAATGCGGATAACGATTAGCGATTAGCGATTTTGCGATTTTGCGATTGTTATGAGCGATTAATGAGGTTATTGATGTTTGGCGTTGGGTCTGGGGTTTAATAATTGATTAATTTGCATTGAATGCTTTTCAGGGGGTTAGCTACGATTTCAACAAAGTCTACTACAAGTTAGTGTGTGTGTGTGTACAATGCGCTTAACTCAAATTAGTTTGCCGCTTGACGCCAATTCGCGCAAATTATTAAGTCGACGCCCCCTCGGGGCACTAAAAGCAACCGTCTAATGCACTTACGAGCGAACAGTGAACAGCGAACAGCGAATGGCGGGCAGAATCCTGCAGAGCCTTCGAGCGCACATCGTTTGTCTTCGCATAAATTATGGCACAAACTTGCCGCACGTGTATGCGTGTGTGTCTGTGTGAATGTGTGCGTGTTAGTCTCGACACAGCTGTAAAAAGCCCCCTGCTGTCGATGTGTGCAAATATTTACAGCTCAGCCTCATAGACGACATGGCACTTTTGCCTCTTGGCAGTAAATTGCGTCAGTTTGCGTCCCACTTCGCTTCGCGCCCCTCGCCGCTCGCGTGAGAGACGAAAAAATCAAGCAAAGAGCGATAAAATTGTTAAGCAAGAAACGGCGCTAAATTACGCAACATGCACACAATAAACACGAGCGGCGAGAGGCAGTGAAAGAGAGGAAATTAAAGTGAGAGAGGGAGATAGAGAGGGAGAAAGAGAGAGAGAGAGAGAGAGTTTGCTACAGCAATGACAGGCAAATGATATTTTGCAAGGGACTCGAAATTGGCCCACGCGGAGTGAAGCAACGCACTTTTTCATTGCATACCTGCAGGGGCACGACCCCCCTCCCCCCTCTGCCCCGTCTCCACCCATCCACAAATCCGTCGTGACACTTGAAAGTGGGCGCTTGGGGCGCATGCTGAACTCTTGACATTGTTTCCAAGCATTGCCAACATGACGCTGGGGCATCAATCAAATATGACACGCATTAAAATTCGCAGGCCCCGCGCACCTCTCTCTCTCTCTCTCTCTTGCTCTCCCTCGCTCTCTCACACTGGGGAAATTGACAGCTTTGCAAGTGACGAGACGCGTTGCCCGCGACGCCCGCCGCCGCCATGTGTCGCCTACTCATTTGTGCGACGCGTTGCGCATTATAAAATGCTTTGCCTTGCTTGCTACTTCGCTGCTGCTGCTGCTGCTGCTGCTGCTCTTCTTTAGTAGCTCCTCTTGCTTGACTCAGTCTCCTTCTCTCTCTCTCTCTCTCAGCCTTTGCAGCTCAACATTTTATGCTTTATTTATAGTTGAATTTTATGCTTCTACCTGGCCATATTCCTAGGCAAGTATCACACACACACACACATCGATATGCATAGCTATATATATATGCCAAATACATGTGTGTGTTTGGTGTGTGTGTCTATTCGTGTAATTTAGCGGGAAATTGCTGCGTTTAGCGTAATTTTTGCTACTTATTGCCTCTTGGCGCTGCCACAGCACAACACAGCAGAATGCAAAGCCTTTTCATTTGTAGCCTTTGGCTAAGGTCCTTTCTTTGGCAGTTCCTTTCCCACCTCTTTCTCTCTCTCTCTCTCTCTCTCTCTCTCTGTGGGTAATTTCACAATGAGCCCTTGAGGCAACGAAGGTGTTGCCTGTTGTTGTTCATATTATTTGCAGGTTGGTTTTTTTTTTTTTTATTAAGGACAACACATTTTGTCGTCTGGCGTCGAAAAAGTGTCAAGTTTTGATGGGCTGGCAAAAGTGTTGTTGTCGTTTTTATGAAGCAATTTGCAAGGACAACACAGCCGAGTTTTTTCGATACTTATTTCGGGGGTGGGATTGTTGTGAACTTTTGTTAATTGTGCAATTTGGAGTTGTTTTTAGCAATGTGCAGAGACAGCTGCTTAAAGTGCGTTTGTGTTCTAATACAATTTAATGAATTCGCCAGTAAATATCAATGTTGATTATGCATTCTGCACAAATTTATTATGCAATTCCAAGTTGATGGCAGCTGGCTCGGGGAGAATCAATTTCATAAGCATGCTGCTTGTTATGAAGTACATAAATAAATAACAAACACATACAGAGGATGGGAAAGAGACAGCGATAGAGAGATTGAGATAGAGAAGGCGAGATGGATGATGATGTCCTTTTTGCCAGCTTGTCAGGCGGCGGCAAACTCATAAAGTCATTTGCAATTTGCTGCCAAGCCAAAACCAATGCGAAATGACAGCAGCAAACTTTCTTTCTATGTTATGTAGTCGCGACTGTGTGAGTGTGTGAGTGAGTACTCGAATAGATTCATAAAAAAGGCAACAAAATAACTGTCGCAATAAAATAATTTATTGAAGTTTTGCAATGCCAGCGACAAATGCAATAAACTGCAAAATTGTGCGGCGCTCACATGACGTATGCGTTATAAATTTATTTTCTATAGTTCGACAGCAGCACCCATTGCGCTCCGGCTTTATTGGCAACTCTTGACACACATCCTCTCAGCAGCAGCAGCAGCAGCGGCAGTAGTAGCAAAAAAATGTGCGAAAATGTTCGAGGAGTCGGAGATGTTGGCGGATGGATGTGTGGCGAAACGACACAGGAGATTGGATAAAGGATAAAGTGATGTATGAGTTTAACGCCCTCACGTAGCTCAGCAGCAGGACAGCTGCAAAAGTTGTCTGCTTATGAGGCAAGAAGATGTTGCCACCAGCATCGATATTGACAGCGAATCGACCAGAAGACACGACGACGAAGCAGCTCGCGTTGCTCGTGCCAGGATTTGGCAATGACAGCAGCAGAAAAGACCAAGGAACAGAAAAAAAAAGAACGAGCAAGAGCCAAACCAAAACTTTGTTGGCAGCCAAATACTTGTTATTTGAAGCAACTTTAGCTTTAGCTACATAGAGCACAGAGAGAGCAAGAGAGAGAGAGAGAGAGAGAGAGAGAGAGAGAGAGAGAGAGGGAACTCTGCCTGCTCTATCTGCGAAGCTGGCTAAAATGACTTTGTGTTTATTTGTGTTGTATGTATTTAGTAATCAGCTTTCTGGCGCAACAAATTATTTGAGCGCAACGGGGGCTAATAACTTTTGACATGTGTGCTTGTAAGTGCCACATCAAGAGTCTGAAGCACGGCGAGGGCGGAGTGCGGAGAGGGGAGGGGAGCGTTGGCTAAACTGCTGATAGTGGGAGGCGCTAGGGCGTGACATGTAGATTGCCACAGACTCTGAGTTTCGCTTCACGTTTGCTCATTAGTCGCCGCAAAAATGCCAGAAAATTCGCTCAAGCTTGTCAATTTTTTGCGCAAACTTGGCACTCGACTCTTGGCCAAACTCTGCTAATTGATGACATTGCTTGTTGTGTGGCAAAGCTTTGTTGTTGCTGTTGTTGTTGACGCTGTTTGTTGCCTGCAAGCGTTTAATGAGCAAACAGAACGCACGCAAAATTACAAAGAACAGCCTCGAGTCTCAGTCCCTCTCTGTCTGTCTGGTCAGCCCCGTATTTGCACAAGTCTCCAAAGCCGCATGCAAACACCAATTAGAGTGACCGCAATGCAAACAAAGGTATCAATTAAGGGTCCAGCCATATAGCTCCCGCTCTTCCATTCCCACCTCAACCTCAACCTCAATCTCAGCCTCAACCTCAACCTCGTTGCCAGCTGGCTTAGCTCCACTTTAAATGGGCTTAAAGCCATCGTCGTCGGTTTGCTTCGCTGACTTTGACTCGTCAAATGGAATGCAAGTCAATTTGCGCTCCACTCACAGTCATAACAAAGACAACTCTCCAAGTGAGCTTAACTCGGTTCTCTTCGTCCTCTTCTTGCGAGGCCGAAAAGAAGATGGGAGCTGAAAATTCAATCCGGTTGCAAAGAGTCACAACAATCAGTGGCATTGCATCCGGTTTCCCCTCGACTGCCTTCGACGCGTAATCAGCTAAAAGAAATCAACTTCAAGTTGAAATTTATATTCAGTGAAAATCATTCTGCTGCTGCTGCTGCTGCTGATGCTGATGTCTATGTCCACGGCATGGCAGCCTAAGGCTGGTGGGGAGATGGCACTTAAGGGTTAATTTCATAAATTGTAGATCAAAGCATTTCGCCAGCAGCGAGAGAATTTGTCGACGGGGCGACAAGAACTCCTGGCATTTTTGCCACTCGCCCTGCAGTTGACAATTTTTGAAAAAGTCAGTGATTTGTAAATAATCCTTTTATGAGCACAATGGCTGCTCGTTAACGGCAAATGAGTTTTGACATGGCCACTGGACAGCGCACAGCATTCAGCATACAGCCTACACGCCTCCATGCCGCATGCCACGGCACCCCCTGCCCCTCCCCCTCACCCTACTCGTTGTATAGCTGTACATTAACTACAAGCCAGCTTTCCCCTGCCTTTGCCTTTTGGCAAGCAAACAACTGCTTATCCCAGCCGACAATCGGAGAACGAGACTTTGAATAATGCGTGGCCATTAGCACGGTCATCAGGTCGTGCTAGCTGTTGGCCACCATTTCAAGTTTAGCTAGTATTTGCAGCCCTCAGTTTACAGTCTGCAAGGAATTTAGTCATTTTCCTCAATTGCCCGTTCACTCAAGTTTAATATGCTCGCTTTAGTTAGCTGCCTTTGCTTTCTGCTACTTCTAGTCTCATCGTTCGTTGTCTCTTGCATCCCTTTAACTCCCCGTTTAATTCGTAGTTTTATCAGCCAACATTTTAGTTCTAGTTGCACTTCCTCTCTCTTTTCTTGCCTCTAAGCACTTTACATCGTTGCCAAAATAAACCTGTTTCGACTATGCCTAAACTTTGCTTCCTTTGCTTTTGTTGTTGCTGTTTTTTTTTCGCTACTTGAAGCCTGCTCTTTGTTCTTGCTAGTTAGTCCTTGCTAGTCTTGTTCCTACCACTTCTCGCACTTCTTGTAGCCGACAATTTAAGGCAACACATTCGCCGCTATCGCAGTGTTCAGCGCTGCTTCCTTCCCACTCTCTCTGGCTCTCTGGCTACATATATTGTAGTTTTTCGGTGTTAATATGCGGCATACATGCAAAGTTTTCAGCTGTTGCACGTCGCTGCTGTGCCACGCTTGCCGCGCTCCTTGGCCATTAAGGACGCGGAAAGGAAAAAGGTATTTTGTACAACAAATGCGAGCAATGTTAAGTTGTTGAAAAGCACAAAACTCTTTCAGCGCTGGTGAAATTCATTAGCACGCCTCTCTCTATCGATAGGGGCAAGCTTGCTGCTGCCTCTGCCAAACAGGAAGGGGCAAGCGGAAGAGCACAGGGGCGGAAGGGGGCGGGAGGTGGTGAGTGGTGTGCACGAGTGGAAACTGCGAGTTCTGTTGCCAGTCTGAAAGTATTTTCTAATTAAATACTCATGTTTTACAATATGACGCTGACATTTTGCGGAAATGCCTTTTAATTTTACATTTAAGATGCGAGCATTGGCGCACACACACACACACACACACATGCGACTGCTTTTAACTCATTTCGTTTTGGTGCCACCAACGCTGCTGCTGCTGCTGCTGCTGCCACACACGGCTGGGGCACATTTCAGTTTAATTTGGCAGAAATGAGTTTTAGTTTTCATTTCAGCAGCTTTTGGCCAGGCGGCAACGTCTGTCTGTCTGTGTGTGAGAGTGTGTGTGTGTGTGTGTGTGGCAGATGTGTGTGCGTTCACTTTTTGCTGTATCATTTCCGCTGCGCACTTTGCAACAGCCTTCGTGCCCCTTTCTACTTCACAACCCCAGCGCACACACTTTTCGACTCTTCTAGACATTAGCAGCAAATAATTTAATTTCTCATTTTCATGCTCAAGTGTGGAGTGGGGAGGAACTGTTGCGCTCCCGCTCGTTGGGGGGGGCTGTGGAGGACAAATGAAAAATTACGCATACGCCACGTTTGACATAAAATTGCTTGCGCATGATGCAAAAAGTCAGCAGAGCAAAATGGCAATGTCAAAAGTGGCAGCAAGTGGCAAACGCACAATGCACACACATGCCGCATGCTGCATGCAACATGCAACGTCAGCTGGCGACAGACAGACTGCTTCTGCCGCTGGCGACACCCACTCGCAAGTTGGGGGCGTGGCACTTTTGCATTACATTTCAATTTCAATTTCAATTCTCGTCTCGCTCGCCGTTTTCCTTTCATTTCTACGCTTCGTGCTGCGCTTTTTTTTCTTTTCTTTTTTTTTTTTTTTTTGAGCTGCACCATTTAATTTTAATTCATTTGCATTGTCTTTTATGACATTGCACAGCAGCGCTTCGAGGCTCTTTGTGTCCTGTCGCTGACGCTGTTGCTGTCGCAATTGCAGTTGCCGGCGAAGTCCCTTTGTCTGCGCTGCGTGCGTCAAATGAAATGAAATCAGCCATAATTAGCATAATATTTCATGCTTAATGTAATTTAAGTTGGCAAAAAAAAAAAAGAAAAATCGAGAGCGACACGAGAAGCGAAGAGAAGGGAGAAAATTAAACGCATGACAAGCATGGAGTGACAGCCATGCAACAACACACACACAGTGCGTGCAACACCCTGTCGCGCTCTTAGACAATGCAATGCCTCGCTTGCCATGTTGCAAGGACTCTTCTCCTCTCCCCTCCCCGCAGCATTTGACATATGCGCATGCAAAGTGCATCGTTTGATTAAACTCCCCTTCAATCTGCCACTCTTTGCTGCGTTGCTGCGTTGCTGTCACTGCTCGATGGATGGCCGCATTCTCCACGTGCAACATCCTACATGCCACATGCCACATGCCACACGCTACATGCTACGGCATCGTTGCGAGCCCGCGGGCTGCTGTCTTTGGCAATTTATGTGCTCGCTGACGCAATTATGCGAAATTTTCGCACAGCATGAAAGCGATGGGCGTGGCTAAGCGTTTTAAGTTTTTGTTGTTTCACTGCTAAAAGCACAACGGGGGGTGGGGGGAGGCGGACGAAAGAGAGGGGTAGAGAGCGAGAGAGAGAGTCGAAGGTCTCAACGAGGGCGATTTTGGGTAGCGGGATGAGATTTCTGCTTTTCAGCGTAATTTAATTACTTTTCTGTGGCCAGAGGCCGTCGCTTTCGCTTGCCCATTTCTCCCCCCTTCTCCACCCCTGAACTGCGTGTGGTAATTTAAATTTTGCGGCCCCCAAAACTGCAAACTGCTTGAGGTCATATTAGCGCAAAATTAATGTTGTTTTAATTGTAAATGAGTTTCGCCAAATGGCCGCATCGAAATGTTCTTCAAATATTTTTCATAATTTACACAGCACATTTAATTAAATTGCTGATTTCACAATACAACAGACACACACACACACAAAGTTCCTACTTCTTCAAGTCTTTAACTAGCTTTTGCTTCCCACTTCCGAACTGTGTTAAGAGGGCGGCTAATTACGCCTTGTAATTGGCTTTCTCTCTCCGTCTGCTCGCTGTCGTTGTCGCTGTCTAATGATTTATTTTTACTTGCTTCTTCTATTTGGTGTATTCTTATTTTTTTTTTTGCCCGACAAACATTTGCCTTGTCCCTTTGGCAAATTGACATTAAATGCACAATCGAACTTGAGTCGAGCGACAAGCCGGATGAACACAAAAACGAATCCCAATACTAATCTGCCACACAGCAAAAACAACGTTCGACAGGGCAACAGATAGCAAGGCACATAAAGAGGCACAAGCAACAACAGCAACAACAACGAAAAAAGCTGAGCTGAAAAAGTAGGCGTTATTCGAAGAGCTGACAGCATTAGAAAGTGCCAAAATGACTAACGCACGAGTTCGTGTTTTAGGACTATTTCCACTTTGGAGTTGCGAGTCGAAGTTGGAGTTGGAGTCGACGTTTTTCTTTTTTTTTTTTGCTTTGTTTTGTTTGGCGGGGGGAGGGAAAGAAGAGACCATGACTGGCAGGCAGACAGATTGAGTTTCATTCCCTTGTAACATACACAATCAAACACTCACTCACTCACTCTCTCACTCTCTCTCTCTCTCTCTCTGTCTCAGCGAATACGCCAAGCAAACAGCAAACGAATGCAGTCCGGCAAAAATTTTGCCAAATTACATTTCAACACTGCCTTTTGCTGAAACAGTTACAATGTTTTTACGAGCCTGCTGCCCTCCGAAAATGTGGGTGCGTTGATGTTGTCGTGACATGTGTAACAAATTAAGTGCGTGTCGAGTCCCAAATTTTCGGTGCAAAGTTTGCCAATTTGTAAAATTGTCAACTTTGAGTTCAATACAAATTTGTTCATATTTAAGTGCATTAAAATAAGTTTGTGCAGAGCAGTTTTTGCAGCTGAGAAAGCAGAGCTACTAAATATATATATACATTTACATTAATTCGAACTACTCTGCTGCAAGTTGAGTATTTAAGTCACGCTCTTTGTTTTATTTTTACAAAGTTCACATTATTTTTTCTACTCTCTTGCGCTTCACTTGAGTTCAAGCGTTTATTCTCTTTAGCCATTTATTTGCTGCCTTTGTCGCGTTTAACTCTTTTAGCTTCTTTGAAATCCCCCTTTGCAAATACCTGACTGCGTAGAGCATTAAGCCGTCGTCTTGCTGTAACTAATCTCACTTTCTACTTTCATTATTCTTGGCTGTTTTTGTGCCTTAGTTGAATGGCCGCTTGGCCAGTTGGTTGGTCGTTGGGCCGGTCAGTGAAAGAGAATTTTCACATTTGGCACATCAGTGTCAAATTGAGGCACCGGCCAGGACAGCGACAGTGGCAGAGAGACGAGGGCCGAACGAGATGAGATGCCAGGAAATTGCCAAAAATGTGTGTGTGTGAGTGTGTGTGTGCGTGGGAGTGTGTCCTTCTGTCTGTCTGTCTATTCCCCGCTGCACGTCCGTCTGTGTGTGCTGGGCAAAGTAGACATAAAATGAAATGAACAAAAAGATTTCTATCGTGGGTTCCAGCAGCCAAAGCAGCCTCGGCTTCATTCCGGCCTGGCCAAGGCAATGGCCAAAGTTGCTTAATATGACAGCCGCTTCAATGGTTGGGCTCAAAAAACAAATGAGTGTGTAATAAACGGTGCTGGGGTAAGGGCAAAAGTTTCGGGCATAAAGTGCAATTGCCAGCCAGCAAACTAAGAAAGCGCGCGCCTGTAAGTAGGCAACAACTTTTGCCCGCCACGTTAATGCGCGCGCGAGGGAGGAGAACGAAATAGGGGAGAAGAAGAAGTGTGAGAGGGTGAGCGGGCTGGTTTGCTTGTTAAGCCGCCAACTTATTCTTTGTCATTTTCGTGTGCGTGGTTCGTGGTGCTTATCAGATTTTACCCCACTCAACGCTGGTCGTCAGCCGCTGGTAAGCCGATGCTAATCGCAGCGCTCGCTCTGGACGCTTAAAACAATTTCCTTTGATGCGACTCGCAGACGGTCGACGCAATCAAATTGACTTCATTTGTCCAAACTAAAGAGCAAAAGACTAAATGATAAAGGCAACGCGCAACGCTTCGAGCCCCACGGCCATTGTCATGGGGTCGAGCTACGCTGGACACAGGGCACAGGACACAGGACACAGGACACAGAGAGTCCATTTCTCCAGCTCCTTTAGTTGGTCGGCATTTAATGTGCTGTGTCGCACCCTCGAGTCATATTTGCAGTTAACCGCATACACAACACAATAGGCAGCGTTTTGATGAATTCATGTGTGCCACCCAATAGTCTCCCTCTCCCTCTCCCTCTCCCTCCCCCTCTCTTTCCCTCTGCGCTCTTCTGTCTGTGTTTTTGGTTGGTCGGGTGGGTGGAGGTTGGCTGGCATATGAATTGATTTGCTGTCAACGTCTGCGTTTGAGCCGGAGTCCAAGTTGACGACGTATGTAGAAAGTTGAAGGCAGCAGCTGCATGCACGACTTGGCCCAGCGACGTCCTCATTATGCCGCACATATGGCCATGTTCTGCCACCACGTGCCACTTAATATGCGCAGGCATGTGGCAAGATTTGGCTGACTGCCTGACGAGCAAACCAACCTCTGTTGCGCCCTCCCCCTCCCCGATCACCATCTTCATCAGTTGGCACTGAATCTCCTTCCTCAGCTCCTGAGTATTTGTCTTTCTGTTCGTTCGGCTGTCGTTATTTCCGTTTTGCCTATTTGCCCAATTTAACGCATTTGCCTTTTGTTCTGCGGGCGAGCAATAACAATAAGTTCGTCAAGTTGCAACAACAGAATTATGAATAATCATTGGCAACTCCAAATGGCAACAATCAATGAAGATTATCTCATTCAATTAAGGCCTCGTCACCCGCCCCGCAAATAGACGACGATGCTGTTCCTGCCAACTTGTTAGCATTGTTCAAGTTTTGCTCAAAAAAACAAGCTGTCAACATTTTAATAAAATGACCAGGCGGAAAACAAAAGCGAAAGAAAAAAAAAAAACAGCATGATAAAAGAGAATTGCTATTAAAATATTTGTGCAAAATTAAGAGGCCCAATGAAAGCAAAAACGTTTGCGCCAGTTGGCCAATAAAAGTTTCCTCATCAAGTCAGCGGCGACTTTGGGCTAAGCGGCGCCTAAAACTATGCTTAATTTTTTATCAACTGCAAGTCACGAGCTGCGACTGCGACGTCTTTCAAGCTAACCCAAAGACCAAGTTTGCGCCTGGCATTGGGCCAAAGTACAACAACAACCGGCTATTTTCCTTTTGGCCAACTGGCCAATGTGGGAGGCCAAGAGAGAGAGAGAGAGCAGAAAATGCTACATTTGATGGCGCGGCGTAGGCAAAACAAAAGCGCGTGCATTGAACTTTTGAGAGTGCCGCACAAAAACAGACGACGGCGCACTGAAGCACAAGTTGCCGCAAGCCGGCAAGGCGGCAAGTGGGCAGGTGGGCGTGGCAGCACGGCAAACGTAAATAGTTTGTGCAGCTGCAGCAGAAAGTGCAGCACACTGTTGGCACTTTGGCAGCCAGACAACCGACAAAACAGACAGACAGACAGACAGCCGACAGCCGACAGCCGACAGTCGACAAGTGCCCCTTCTAATGAAGCCAGCCAAAGGCGCGCCTACTTTGGTGCCTCCCTGGGTCTCGCTTTTTGCTCTCTTTGCAGCGCCACATTGTCTGCCGAAAAGTTCAGAGCGAGACACGGTTGCATGTCGAGAGACAGGCAGACAGGGGCAGACAGACAGGCAGGCCGTGCAATCTGCCATTTCTCGACTCGCTCGGCCATCTGTGAGGCGTACACACTTGTCAGCTGCCGTTTTAGACATTGTTGACAGCAGTTGGCTACGCCCACCTCGCATACCTCGCATGCCTCGCATACCTTGCCCTTTTTTCACAGTGTGACAAACTGATGAGTTGCCCTTCCCCTCCACTGCTCTTCCCACCGTTCCATGCCAAGTGACAGCGACAACGACTACGACTACGACTGGGGACCGCCATTCAGTCTGTCAGTTGTTTGGCTTTTAGTGCACTCGCCAATTGCCTGACCTAGAAAAAGCGTATGCAATGCACTCTGCCTACCCACCACACGACACACGACCCGTCTCCTTTTCTCCCCTCTCCCCTCTCGTGTTCCCTTTCACGACTGCGTCTTCCACTCAATTGTCTGTTTTTAGTGTGTTGCATTTTATTTGTACGTTTGTTACATTTTGATTGCCATCATCGGTATTTATGGCGCGGCTTTTATGCTGTAAATCTGTTAAGCTCTTGAGCTCTTGAGTGCTCCAATCCATGCGCCATGCGCGTTGAGAACAGGGGAAGCGAGCGGCAAGCGGGGCATAAATTAATAAAATTTTATGTAGCTCTAGCGTTTATTATGCTAATTTTACAGCCAGCACAAACTGGCCATGAGTTAAATTGGCGCTTATCAAAGCTCACACTGTCCCTATTTGCCTGCACGTTGGCCAATTGCAATTTCATTTTCTATGCAGCATTATAAACTGCAAAAAGGTGATTATCTCTTATGGCAACACCACACAGCACAGCACAGCAAAGCAGAGCGCGGCACAGAGGGCAAATAGAAGAGAATGGGTATTTTTTTGTTGTCTTTTTATTGGGTGATTTTGATTGTGTGTGTAGTCGTATAATGGTTTAGCGATTGCTGGCGATTACGCTGCTCTCCCTTCAAATGCAAATTGATCTTGGTCAATGGCATAACTCATAATTAAACTGCAAATGTGCAAATATGCAAAACTGTGCAGAATGGCAAGCTGTAGACAATGCGCTGTGAACCTTCAAACCGCAGACAGACAAAGCTGCCGCCATTCAATGCTCACAATGCAAATTAATATAGCATACTTAACAGCGTCGCGGCCATTTTGTGGTTCGGCAAATGCCATTTTTTCGCTCATTGGCTTTGCCATCTCACCTCCCCTCCCACCCACGCTCCACACACACATCGACACTTTGCATCAAAGCAGCGTTTGCAACACTTGCAACATTTTTGGCCATTTGTTTGCCTGCCACCGCCAACCCCCCTCGCCCCAACCACTTGCTCCATTCAAACCAAACGGATTAGGGGCGACGGTGGGGCGAAGGCGGCAGGGATTGTCGCGTCGCTGGCTTTGTTGTTTATCAACGCTGACAAATCTTTATGCGTTCATTTCATTGTGCTGCTGCCTTTTTTCCAATACCCACTGACTGACTGACGCTCAGAGGGTTGTTTGCACGCCAAGACTTCGGTGGATGCTTTAACACTTTACAGGGTAGCTGCGAGTCGCTGCTGTTGCATGCCACAGCCAAGCTGTTTGTTGTTTATATGCGGCACTCTTGCTATTTTTCATTAGAGTGCGCGCGTGTGGTTAGCTGCATTGTTGACATACGGCTTGTGGGCGTGGCAGAGAGGGAATGCGAATGTGAATGCGAGTGCGAGTGCGTCTGTGTGCCCCTAAGCCACAAATGGCTGCCCCAACAGGCAGCAAGGCGTTGTTACGTTGAGCGAGACGGGCGAGGGTTGGTTTTAATTTATTTAAATGCTTATCACGAAAGGCTTAAATGTTATTTTGCTTGTTGCGGCGGCGGTTTAAAGCGGCTTATAAAATAAAACAGAAACACACCAAAAAAAAAAAAAAAATCTCAAATTATTACATGAAACGCATGACAAATGGCAGCGGAGGGTGGAGGCAGGGGTGGGGGGCAGGGCATCGTGTCGATTGCATGACACATCTTTGCGTTGGCTTTTCTTTCATTTTGATATTCGCTTGGCGTATTTGTTTTTGCAATTTGCCGAATGGACTTCCGTTTGGGTTGTCCGAAATGTATTGCTTAATTAAACGTAAGCAGAGGGCGGACGAGGGACGCTGTGTGTGTGAGTCTGTGTGTTGCCGCAAGACAAGACCAGACACAGGCAACAACAAGCGAACGACCGCTAAAGGGGCAAAATGAAGAGCTGTTTCAGCTGTCGACCCCAAAATGCCAACCGCAACAAGACAAAATCAACAAGGACATGCGGCAGTGTAGCGAGGGACGGGGACGGGGATGGGAACAGAGGCAGGCACAGGGGCAGGTCAGCAGGCAGCGACTGTGTAGCAAGAAGCTGCCAACTGCCCTGTTCAATTAATTATTCAAGTGAAAATTTTCATATCCTGCGATACATACAAAATAAGTCAGGTCTCCCCCAATTCGACAGCTGTTGTGACCTTACCTCAAACGACTGCCCCAAAAATAGCCAGAGCAGAGCAGAGAGAGAGAGGGAGAGAGAGGCAGGGACGAGCGCCTTGTTTGCTGTGGCAAATTTATGGTTGCAAATTGTTTTGCACCCGGCAACAGGCACAAAAAGGTTAACAACACGCGGCGGATGAGTAACATATTTTGAGGGCTCGTTGAAAAGTCAACATTTGACGGCAGCAGGCAGCAAGCAGGCAAAGCAATCGCTGCTTGAGATGGTCAACTGTTTTGCTACTTTGCATGCGCAGCGGGGTTTGTATTTCAACACAGAGAGCGAGCGAGAAAAGGTTCAAGGCTCAAGTCGCGTCGACTCCGGGTTTTGTTGTTGATGATGATGATTGTAATCCGGTTTGTAAGTTATGTGCTGCTTAATTGAGTTCACATGCACATGACCTGAATTCTTGATTGCCAGCCAGCGTTCGTTGGGGCTGCCAGGGCTGCCTATATGCGCCATCGTCTGCCATCCGAAGGATGCCCCAGCATTATCCAAGCATGCCACTAAAAACCAAGCCAAACGCCAGCTTAAATGTGCGGCGGCGGGTGCGCGCCAGGTGTGCTGACTGCTGATGAGCCAGGCACACACACACACACTATTACACACACACATATACACTCGGGGGAGCGAACGTAACGGCAGCAGGACGTGCTGCTGGCTGCCATTTTGGGGCACAGCGGGAAGTGCGCTTAACCTGCAAGTTGATTTCACTTATCCTTTATCTTTTGCCCTGTTTTGCTTTTACTTCTATTATGCAATTTCATAGCTCACACATGTCTGCCCATGTGTGTGTGTGTGTTCAAAAACAATCTCTTAATTTTCGTAAATCTGCACCTCATAATTTATTTTAATTGCCCCGTAAGAGCTGTGAGCTCAAGGCTCAGACAATGCTTCATCCTCCTCCTCCACCCATCACATACTATAAAAAATGAGTTGGTCCAGAGCAATTTATGATGGTTGCTGCGCTCAACTATTGTTTATGTTGTCTGGCCACCAGACGTTCGTTCGCATTTTACGTCCAGAGCTTTGCCCCAAAAAATTTTGCAGCAATTCAAACTTTACAAATGCATTCAGTTTACGGGGCGGCGAAAACTAATGAAACTAATTTAGTGCACAGCTCAAGTCGAAATCTAAATAGCGTTCGTAAAGCGAAAAAGGTGAGCAGGAGGAGAGGAGGGGGGAGGAGAAGGGGGGACGGCTTCGAGGCCACAGGCTTCAAATCATTTACCCGCAGAGCGAGGCAAAAAGACAGAATCCAGAAAGCCGTGCATGTTGTATGCTGAACAACCGCAGGATACGAGTTAAAAATTGCAGACAGCAAATGGATGAGAGCGAGTGTGTGTGTGTGTGTGTGTGTGTTTAAAAATATGTAAATATGCACCTGCTGCTTGCTGCTTGCTGCTGATCCTGTGAAGTCTGCGTGGAGCCTGTGGCCTGCCCTTGCTCCCAAAATACACTTTAACTTTTACACACATGCCAAGCTTGTGGCGCAGCGGGCGGGGGCAGAGGGCAGCGGAAAGTGCGGGCGTGGCCGCAACAATGTTGTAAAACTTTTTGGCCCCGAGAAACTGTTGCTGCTTTGCCCGCCCAAGAGCCAGAGAGCCTGAGAGAGCTGAAGCCTCGCAACAACATTTGACAAATGCTGGCTGAACTGAGGACACAGCAGGCGAGTGAAGAGAGGGGGGTTGTGGGGGTGGGGCAAGGGCAGGGGATGATGCCCTAGAGGCTTTTCTATGAGGCTTTTAATAGTTTGATGTATGAGTCGCATATATGGCAGCCACACATATGCAAATTTCACAAGCACACAGCGAAAAAGGGAAGCAGGAGTCGTTGCCGTTGCCGCTGCCTTTGCCTTGTCACAGTGCCGCCACTAAGCCTTTTTATTACGCATTTCGTTACTTTAGATGTAAGCCCTGAGTGTGTGTGTGTGTGTGTGTGTGAGTGAAAATTAACACAAATGTATTTAGTTTTTGCCAGGGCCAAAATGTTGGGCAAACTAATAGTCTCTCGCTTCGCATGAACATTTTAAGGGGGAACGCAACTTTTCAAGGTGCCTCTAATGCTTGCCACAACCCATCTCAGTAAGTGTGTGTGTGTGTGTGTGTGTGTGCCTGAGTAATTGCTTTAGGGCCACAAACTTTTAAGCTAATTTTTTGGGAAATGTGCCTTAAGTTTGCCGCTACGAAATGCCAGCGTTCTACAAAAAAATTATGCAACAATTCGCATTGTTTGGCAGCTGTTCGCGTTGTCTCGTGTTGCTTGCGCAAATAATGAACACGAAGTTCAAAGCCAACATAAATAAAATTGTTAACATTTTGGGCTGGTGCCACGCCCACTCGCACACACACATAGCTGTCGCAGTTGCACGCCCCAACAATTGAATTTGCTGGAAAACAGCAGAAGCAGCAGCGGCTGCAATTAAAGACTGTCAAGTTACCCTGTAGCCTCGTTAAGGGCAAAACGCGACATTTCAGTGGTTTGCAGTCACTGCCAACGGATGGCAGCCATTTTAATGGGTATGCCGAAAAAGAAATAAATACGAGAACAGGGCAAAGCTAAGCTGTAGCTGATGCTAAAGCAGAAAGAAACTTTTTCCTTTTCGCTGACGTCGATGCTGCAAATGGAATTCGCCGTTTGATGTGCTCACGTTTTTCGGCTGCCTTTTTTGGCTCGCTACACATCCGAGAATCCGAGAGGCAACAACAAAAAGTGAGTGAGGAGTGGGCGAGGGACGACTTTCACTTGGGCGTCGCCTTGTGCAATTGTTTGAATACTTTTTGCAGCGCATTAAATTAGTTTCGTTTGAGTTAACGTACCGAATCCCCAGACACAGAGAGCAGACATTGAGACTGAGCTTGAGCTGAGCTGAACAGAAACGACATATACAACAAGTTATAATCATGTCAGTCAAAGGCAAAACAGAATTTTCGGCTAACAAGAAAATGTGCAGAGAACGTGGCTATGCTGTGCTCTGCTCTGCTCTGCTGTGCTGTCTGTCAAAAGAAAGTTTCAGCAGACCGAAGCAGACAGAGAGAGAGAGAGAGACGATTGGTAGTGGATGGGTGGCCCACACACAACTGGCTGGGCAATTGACTTTAAGGCCAAAGTCGAAGCGCTTTTTGCTCAATAAAACTGTCGGCAAAAATGTGCTCAATAAACGCACCTTCAGCCCTCAAAGATGTCCTGCTGCAGAGCGGAGCTATTGTGCTTTGGCTGATGCAGCGTGGCCACAAAGAGCGTCGTCGTCGTCTGTCAATTGGCCAATGGTGTTCATAATTGAACGACGACAAAGAAGGACGGCATTAAAGCTGCGCCAAAAGCTGTTGACATTTCACAGCATTTGGCTGCGACAGTTTTTCCTGCGTTAGCATTCTTAAGCTGCCAAAGCTGTTTTGATTTGAGTCGTCAAGTCTGTTGGTGACTGCGTTTTGTTTGTTTGTGCTTCCTCGCCACCACTCATTTATTTACATTTGTTTTCCCTCTTTTCGTATTTGCCGCTCTAATTGAAGTGCCATTTGTACCCCAAAACTCACAAAAAGAAAAGGGGGCCAAAGAAAATTATGCAATTTTCATAATGCGCATCATGATTGAGATCGTTTGTTGTAGATACGCGCAGCCAAATGAAAGGGTGGCTGCTTGGCACGCGGCACGCGGCATGTCGCATGCGGCATTGGCGAGTGAAGCAGTTGTGGTTGCTGAGTAATTTTCATAACTTCATTTGCATTTGCAGAGTGCGTTGCGTTCGGGAGATGTGACAATGCAAATAGAAATGGCAAAAAAATTGTGTAAAATTTTGACAGAAGCGCAATGCAGTGAAGGGAGGGGGAGGGAGGTAGGCAGACTGTTGCAGGTGCCGCTGTCAGAGGGAGCGACGCATGTCAACATGAAATAAATCACTAAACGCTCTGACAGTGTCAGATGTCAGTGAAGGCGAGCGGACGGACAGCGGAGGACAGGACAAGCAGGCGCAGGACGACGAGCAGCTCTGCTCTGTTATTGTTGTTATTGTTGTTGTTGTCTCTGTCGCAGGAGGCACAGGAGGCAGGACAATGACCGTTGCCGTTACCGTCACCGTTGCCGTGCTGTGTCACTTCATTGTTGACATTTAACGTGTTCGTGTTTGGCGTGACAAGTGACATGCTGTGCGCGACCTGACGTTGCCGCTGCTGCCGCGACCAACTGTTGAGGTTGAGCAGCGTACGGGGGGAGGGGAGAGAGCAGCCGCCCAAAAGGGTTGAGCACAAAAATTTGTCAAATGAAGTGTGGGGGGAGGGCAGCGAAGTCGGAACAAAAGGTAACGTATAATTGCATAAATATGCAAATTAGTGAATGTGCGAGGCCAAAGGGGAAGAGCAGAGACAGAGACAGAGAGAGAGAGGGGGGCATGTAACAGGCGGGGGATGGGGGTGGGGTGTGTGTGTGTAAAAAGGGGTGCGCCTGCTTGACGCATTGTCGCCCCAATGTCAACGAGTGTCGCCCCGGTGTCGTTGTCACACACGCAACAGCAACAACTTCACTCGAGCAGTTCGAGGAGTAAAAATCCATAGCACACTTTGCGACCTCCCTTCCACCTGTCTGGCTGCCTGCCAATGTGTGTGTGTGGTGTGTGGGTGTGTGTGCATTGGCATATCAATGCGCAATGTAAGAAGTCTCTGTGCTGCTGCCGTTGGCATTTTGCATGCACGGAAATGTGTCTAATTTCAATACAAAGTTACTTTGACAACGAGCTCGAGACAAAGTTGCATTTGTCTTTGTGCAATTGAACTAACAAGCACACACATACTTATAAACTTGCCACACACACACACACATGTGCTTTTGCAGTTTCCAAGCCGATGCACAGCAAATGCGCAGCTTGCAAAATTTACATTGAACATTTTACAGCTGCTTTCGCAGCTTTTCCGTTTTCCGCCTGTGGCCCCTTTGAGGGATTTTTCTACCTATTTTGCTCGGCATTTTTCCAGCTTTTCGCATGTGCATCGCATTGCATTTTCATGCGCTGTCTATCAGCACAAAAACAATATATACATATATATATATCTGTTAGTCTATGCATCAACAAAATGTTATTTATTGAAAATTGTTATGGACTGCGCGCAAAAGAATCTTAATTTGGCTGGAAACTTGCTTCAGTTATTTTTAGCTGCCATCGCAGCTCGTTTTTTTCTCGCTAATATTGTTGTTATTATGGAATTCCTTTGGCGTTATGACAAAATGTGCATTTAAGTGCAACATTTATGTAAAATGTGCGTCTGGCAAGTTTCGCCGGCGTCGTCGGCGTCTTTAAAATATGCAATACTTGCCTCCCAAGACGGCAGGCGGCGTGAGGGACGCTGAGAATAGCGAGCCAACTTTTGGGTGACGAGCATTTTGTAAACGCCGATTGTGGAAGCCGGCTGGAAAGCAGAGAGCGATAAAGAGTGGGAGTGGGAGGTGGGAGGTGGAAGTGCCATTTGCTTTCGCCTGACTACGAAAAAGTTCAGAAATTAAGTTTGCTGACAAACGTTTGTCCGGAGCGGCAGCAAGGCCAAAAGCAGTTCACAGCAGGGCCAACGACAAATGAGGAGTTAGACTCAAGCTGGCAGGAGAATGGAGAATGGAGAATGGAGCACGATGAAGGCTGGCAAGTTTTGCCAAGACATTTCTAAACTTAAATAAGCGCAACTTTGGCGAACCGAGTTGCGAGTTGCCGCTTGCCGCTTGCTGCTGCCGGTCGCCTGGCTGGCACATGTGCGACTCTGTGCAACTTTTCTAATGCAATTAATTTCTGCACTCAACAACGAGGCAGAAGCACGAAGAACAAGGAGCAGCTCGGTCTGGAGCTGGCGCAACTGGTGTGAGGCGGACAAAGTTTTGAAAGCCTGCAAGTTGGTGGCAGTGACGGCGGTGGCGGCGTTTTGTTTTTCGCACCCAACTTGGGAATGCACAAATTAGTGTGGCAGCATGTGGCCAGGAGAGTCTGCCCCTACACCCCCTACACCCCCCTTCCCCACCTCTTCTACCTTGGCCATAATGCATGTCATACTCGTAATGGCAGCTATGCTTCGACCTGCCACGCCCCGTCGCCCATTTAAGCTTTTGTCGTAAATTTGTCACACACACACAGAGAGCGAGGCATACAAATTGTTGGTGCCCCGCCTTCTCTATTCCACACACACAGTCAAAGTTCCGCCCACTTATTTGATGTAATTTAAATTTTTAATTAAGCACACAAATTGTTTTCGGCGGTTTCGCAAATCTCTGACAGATTTGTTATGTTTTGTCACTGTGTTGTTGGCACACAACAAAATGATAATGAAAACGTTTAAATATTTACCACAAATTTGTAGCAACACACACACACACAGCTAAAGACACAGAGACATCGAGAGCTTGATGAGTGAGAGATGTGAACAAGACAGCGCTACAGACAGTCAACAGTTAGACACATAAGTAGACGCACACCAACAAACACAGTAAATGGTAAATCGTAGATGGAAGATGGTAATGGAAAATGTTGTTAGTTTGGCAAATGTTGTTAATTAAGTGAGCGCATAAAATCTAAAACTACATTAATAAATGATAAACGATTAAAGGATTACGGTTTATAATTACGATAACGATGAATGTTCGTGTGGTTTTAGGTGCAGAGAAATACGATTACGATAACCATAACATTGATGAAACACCGATGGAGCATTAAAAATGCGTGTTTTTGGGCAAGAATGTCACATTTCACATACCTGCAAAGAGAAGAGAGGAAAACGCATTTAGTTAGTAAATATCAAACATTCATTCTATGTATGCCAAAAAATTGTTAAACTAAACTCGTATGTTTACAGCCACTGAAATCTCTGTCGAAGAGATTAAAATAATAATATATGGCCACATAAATATTACCTCTATTCCATGTCGTGCAATTGAAAAACGCAAATATGCGATATTCGATGTATTGCGCGTTGGCCAACAAATCATATCTTTGATATTTGCTTAAAATTATGAAACAAAACTTTTCGCATGCCACCAAATGTGGTTGGCAAATGAAAAACAAGCAAATCACGTCAACAACAATTGCAGCGTGTTCGCGTGACAGAGAAAGAGAGAGAGAGAGAGGGAAAGGGAGAGAGGAGGGCAGCTCGAATGATCCTGGCTAGACAAAAATATTTGCCTTGCATTTCACAGTTTAATTTTAATTTCCCTGTTTTCTGTTTTCTGTTTTTTTTATTTGTTTATTTTTTTTTTTTTTTTTTTTTTTGTAGAAAATTGTTAAAAATGTTGTTGCATGTCTGTCCGCCTGTCTATGCGGGTGTGTGTGTGTCAATCTGTCTGGTATTTGTTTGGTTTGTGGTTTGTGCGGCAGCATTTATATCATTTTTTGCCCTCTATATGCTGGTGTGTGTGCGAGGTTGTGTGTGTGACGAGTTCAGGAAATGCGCTCGCGGCGATACACAGTTTCAATTCATGAATGTTAATATTTATGTTTTGATTTCAAACAACGCCACCTCTGAAATATTAATGAAATACAAACAAAATGTTAGCGGGCGCGAGCACAAATACAATCAAACATTCACACACACACACACACACACATACACATGCAGGGAGCCAACACAGACATAGTTGAAATGCAAATAACACTGAAGACGAAAGCGTCGGAGGAGCGCAACACACGGCGACCACCTGGCCAAAAAGAAGCCTCAAAAAATCAAACAGAACTTTGCATAAGCGAGTGTGGGACCCACAACGACTGAGGGGGGGGGGGCGGGTGAGTGAGTGAGCGGGGGGTGAGGCTGACTGAGTAGGCAGCCAAGCAATGTGAAGTTCTTTGTCAATTTGCAAGAGCTTAGAAGTGTGTGGCTAAGTAAAAGATACCCCAAAAAAAGATATTCACATAGAAAGAAAAAAAAAGGTGGAAGTTTTTTTTTTTTTCATTTCCATTTTCTTTTTTACGCCCGAAATTTATGCAAAGTCTATGGAAAGTCGCTTTGCGTCAAAGATAATCAAAATGCCGCCAGAGAGCGTCGCGAGTTGCGCTCGTAAGTATGCAACACATTTTGTTGAGGGCGGAAGCCGCTTTTTCGACTCACTCCAAATCGCTTTCTGTCTCTCTCTCTCTCTCTCTCTAGTCTGCCGTTCAACCTGGCCAAAACAAATACATATTTTATTTTAAGATTAACGCTTGTCAGCGCTGTGTCTAACTGTGCGAATGGCCGACAGTCTTTGGCTACATATACATGTAGAGAAAAATGCAAAAATCGTGAGCTGTTTGAGTTCGGTTTGTTGCACTTTGTGGACGCGGCTGAAACAGCTGCCATGTGCCACACCTAAGCCGGCAAGCGAAGCGATTGCTTCATGTGTATCCACAAAAAGCAGGCGGCAGACAGTCAGACAGACAGACAGACAGACAGTAGTGGGAAGAGGAGAGAGACAGGCAAATTTAGCTGCAGGCCAAACAAATGACAAAGCGGCGACAAGGACAAGCGCGGTGGCGTAGGAAGTCGGCATCGGAAACTGCCTTGTCCTGGCAGCCGTTGCCAGTCGCTGCCAGTCGTTGCCAGTTGCCAGTGTCGCATCTTTCGGTTCAGCAAAAAGTAAAAGTGGCGGCCAGAGAGCGACACGGAGGGAGAGCCAAAGAGACAGAGACGGAGAGAGAAACAGAGCGAGAACGAAGAGAGCCAATGCGACGCACCCAACACAGCCTCGCACGTTTTATTGATTTTCCTTTCAGCGTGGACGACAGTTGCACATGCGTCGACCCTCGACCAGGCACAAAACGTGGCATGCCTCATGCCGCCGTTGCCGCTGCTGCTCTTGGTGTTACTTCTTCTATTCATTTTTTTTTGTTCTCCACTTTTTTTTTCAGCGTATTTCCGGCGATTAAGGCGACCGTTGCGCCGTTTGTTTGTAAATTATTTAATGTTGCGCTTAAATTTTCCGGCCCAGCTTCAGCAGCAGTGTTTTTGGGCAGCGCCCAGTTGAGTCGGTTTGAACTTTTGTCTGCGTGTTTCAGTTGTTGCTCTGCGCTGTTCGCTGTCCGCTTTCAGTTTCGGTTTCGTTTTTCGCATGTCCTTTTGCCTGGGTGTCCTTTTTACGGCTCCAGCTAGTGGCTCGCTTATGTCTTTTGTTGTTACATGGATTTGCTGCTTCCTTTTGGCATTGCCTGCTGCTGCTTCTGCTGCTGCTGCTCTTACGTCCTCGAGTGGTATTTAACATTATCTGCTTGAGTACATGTTGCGGTATTTGCAGCAGACAACAGGCTGCTTGCCACTGCCACTGCCACAGCCACAGGACAACGACAAGGACGCGCCGACACTCGCACTCGCACTCGTACACTTGCACTTCAAGTTTCTCTCGCTCTCTGTCTCGCTCTGTGTCGTCTCTGTGTGTTATTTCTTTCTTTGCGAGCTGCCAGTTTTTTCCTTCATGTCTGCGTTTCCGTTTACAACAACGCAGTCGTTGTCGTTGTCGTTGTCGCCATCTTTTTTGCTTGAGCTGACGCTGTAGCTGGGAGTTGTAGCTGTAGCAGAGCTGAGGCTGCAAGCCGCTTATCTTTGGTTATGTTTTCCTACATTTTTGTTCATTGTTTGCTTTTGATTTGATTGTTGGCAGTGCTTTGCGGCCCCCTCCTCGACGCCTGCTAACTTTTAACGAAATGTCTACAAAGGATCAAGCATTATGTCCTCGCACTGACTTCTCTTTCGTTTCCAATTCCAAGCAACTTGTCGTTGTCTGCATTTCGCCGCTGCTGCTGCGTGTGTGTTTCGATTGTCTGGCTGCTTGTCAGAATCACAACTCTCTCTCTTTGTGCCTCTGTCTCTCAGTCTCCTCTCGACGACTTATCCTGCGTTCATTCATTCATTCGCCTTGGCATTCCTCAGCATCATTTTCCGTTTGACTAAATGCACTCAAACTGCCATCGTCTCTGCTCTGCTCTGTTGTTTGCTGCGTATGCTGCTCGTGGCTGGCAGCATTAAAAGCTAATTAATTATCGTCCTTAGCTCTCAAGTCACTCAGTCAGTCAGTCATTCAGTCATTCAGTCATTCAGTCAGTTAGTCACTGCGTCGTCGTCTTGTCGTGATTTATGTGTTTATCCAGGGCAGCTTCGTTTTCAGCAACAGTTTGCAGTGGCTGCTGATTGAAAAGTCTGCGCTCAGATTTGCTGTCAAAGTATCAGTTTCAATAAAACATAATTTATACTTCAAGTCGCCGTCATCGTCGTCGTCGTCGTCGCTGCACAGCGCACTTGACACCTTGGCGACGCCTCGGACAGCAGTAAAAAGTTGTGGGAGTGGGCGGAGGAAGGATATTGGACATACAATAAATCTTCTTCGGTTTCATTTAAAATGCAGACAGATTGCTGGCATATTTGATATCAAAGCAAAGAATAACGCGTTGAATCAAAATGAATAAGAAATGTTGAAAAATATAGCAAATAAATATAACAAGTACAAATTGAATTCAGCAGGGGGAGTGAATAAATGTTGCTACATTTATCTACAATTCAGTGAAGTAATAAATTGCTCTAATACTTAATTAATTCTTTGTTTATTTACGTAATATATTTATTCAATATAAAACTGCTTAAAACATTCCCCATTCAACGTTGTTGCCTGTCGTCGCAACTATTCGGCAAATATGTTTCAAAAGATCCCATTATGTTTTGAATGAGCTCATAAAATATTTCGTTTTTGCAGTGGCAAGCAACCAATGCGCCCTGCCCCATTTCCTCACTTCCCCAAGAAGCATGCAACATGAAATGCATTCAAAAGAATTCCAAGCGCTTTTTTCTGGCAAATGAGTCACACAAATACTAACAACGCGCATGCAAAAGCAAAAGAAAGAGAGAGAGAGAAAGAGAGCAAATAAATGTCAATGTTATGTGTCAGCAGCTTAAACAATTTTAGACATTTTTCCGGCCAAATATGTTTGTTCGTTGTTTTGTTGTTTTGTTGCAGATTGCACGCGTTTTTGTTGCAAAGCTTTCGGCATGACTTTGTTGCCGTTTGTTGCTTGTTTTTCAATCATTTTATTACTTTATTTGCAGTCGCATAACAAAAGCATAAAAACGGCAAGCAAGAAACGTGAATGAGTCGTGAAGTGTGAGGACATTTTCATGTCAATTGTCAATAAGCTGCAAATGAAATGAAAATATTATTTTTTTTTATGCTTTAGGTTGTGTTCCTGTTCCTGTTTCTTTGCCATCGTAACATTTGCACTTCCGTCGAGTCATCGTCTCAACGTCTTTGCCTCGTCTTTCAGCCTTGCGTTTTATGAGGGAGCGAGAGAGTTGAGGGGAGAGTATGCTGGAATTTATGCATATTTTATGTTTTTGGCAAAACAAAACGCAAAAGAAACGTTAAGGCACGTAACACGCATACGACATGTGTGACGACGGGACGACAACAATGACGAACTTGACAAGCGTCTAAATGTCTCAGTGAAAGGTGTAACTGCGACGTCGACGTCGACAGCGACAGCGACAGCGACTGTGATGTGGCCAAGTGCGTGAGCAAATATCAACAATAAATTACTCGAGTGGCGTTTGCTGAGCTGGATGGAAAGTTTGTTGTTTGGCTTGGCTTTTTGCTATGTGTGCTTGTAATTTTTGTAGACTAGTTTAAATAAAAATCAAAACACGCCACACTTCAAGCTCAAGACAAACACTTCATTTACAAAAAAAACCTGCACCGAAAAGGAGTTATAAAAAACACTTGAAGCACTCAAGTGCCCAGACAGCGAGACAGCAAGAATATGAGACGAGTTTGTTTCAGTTGTTGTTGGTGTTGTTGTTGTTGCTGATGCTTCATGCGCCATTTGGCAGCAACAAAAGCAATAGAGACACAGATAGAGACAGAGACACAGAGAGAGTGAGAGAGGGACACAGCTGCTCTTGAGCCGCGCACATGTTCCACTCTTTTGCGTCCGAACTGAATCCAATTCCCAGTTTCTGCTTCAGTCCAAGTCCCAGTCTCAGTTCCAGTCTCAGTCACAGGCGATGGCGTTGAAACTGCTTTTAGCCATTCATATTGCGTTCTCTGGGTCTCGCACTAATGAAGTCTCAAAGGCGCGATTAAAAATGTAACTTGTGCACAAGAAGAAAAACTACGCAAAGCGCAGACAAAGATGAGTTTTCACCTCCTCCCGCCATCCCCCATCCTCCAAGACAGCGCCTCTCCAGAACTGAAGTTTCATCTGGTTTGCTCTTGTGTGGAGTCCGCATGCAAAGCGCAGATAAAAAGCAAATATGCCGAGGGACAGCGCAACGCAGCGTTGGCGTTGATGCCGCTGCCAAAGTGCTGCTTCAACACTTTCAAAACTAAGCTAGCACAACTGGACAGAGCCAGAGTCGGAGTCGGAGTCGGAGTCGGAGAGCGAGATACGGTTGCGATACGATAGACGGGGGCATGTGGCATCAAGCGAAGTGTGGCGGGTGGCGGGATTGGGGGCTACTTCAATGAAGTAAAGACAAAAAGCTGTAGCACATTTATCACAAAGTCGGCAGCAGTCAGCAGTCAAGTAAAGGAGACTTGGCTTGGGTCTGATTGGAAGTTTGTTTTGCTGTTGGTTGGGTGCTTAGCGGTCGCCAGATTGCCACAGCTAAAGAGACTGGGAGCGGGAGCGGCTGTTGAACGGGGTGCTTGCTATTTGCTGCTGCCATGTGCGATTTTACTTTGTAGTTGTTGCTGTCGTTGTGTTCTTGTTTTATATAGATTGCGCGCACGAGACGCATGACATTGAAAAATTTATTGCACGCTTGTGAGTTGCAAGCTGAAGCTGAACTCTCAAAGACAGCGGCAAAGGGGGTTGGCTACTGCTGTCAGAGGGTTGCTCTGTCGCTGCCGTTGCCGTTGCCGCTGTCGCTGTCGCTGCCGCTGCTGTTTGCCCAGGGGTTGTGTCAATGTCATTGTAAACCGAAAAACAAAAAATAAACGTTTGCAGAGCAGTGAAGAAAAAAACACGATACTACGCTTACTCTCTCCCCCTCTGTCTCTCTCTATTCCTCTGCAACTCAACTCTATTTGTCGGGGCCTCTTTAAGAGTTTCATTTAGCACCTCAGCTGGCCGCCGACAGCCGCTAGATGGCGCTGCAGATGGACTGAGCTCCACTTTGGCTGTCATTTGAAATGCAATTAAAAAGCATTTTGAGCAGTTGGTCGACTTGACGTTCGCGTGATAAATGAAAGCAGCATCCAATGAGTCGTTGACTTTCTCTGCTCCCAATTCTCGCTCTCTCTCTCTCTTTGCGTTACAATTACAATGGTTTGTTGATGTTGTTGTTGTTGTTGTTGTTGTATTATTGCAGCAGGCAGCAGCCGGAGTATAAATGCATTGCATTCGCAATCCTTTTTCCACGTAACAACATACAGATATTTCACGCGCCAACGCAATTCGAAAGCGAAATTCCATTCGCAACCTTCACCCCTCAGCAACCACCACCCACCCCCGCATCGCAGGGAACACAGGGAGAGAGATTGCTCTGCTGACTCTGGGTCTCGGCGTTGGTTCGTTCCCTTGTCTATTTTCGGCATTTAAATGTTTTACGGTGTCGTTTCAGTTTGTTCTGTTCTGTTCTGTTCTGTTGTCTGTTGTTTGCGCCTCTTGAGTGTGTTTTAATTGCGTTTGTATTACACGCACACCCCCCCTTTACACACACCCGCACACACACACACACAGAGAGACAGATAGACAGACAGCTAGCTATAGATAGCATAGCAATGGAAATTTAAAGCCTTTTCACCATCCCTTTTCGCAGCTTGGCAGCTCTTTTTACCTCCTTCTTTCTCCTCCCCCCATCCCCACACTTTCGCCCACTGTTTCGCGTCCGTCTCGTTGCAAAGTTTATTATATTTCATTTGCCTGATTTTTCTGCCAGTGTTGCGCTTTTTCAGTCTGCCTTTTGCTAAATTAACTTAATTGTTTTTGCATGAAATTAATTTCGGCGCATAAATTTCACCTTCGGCCATCCTCCATTCCCCCCCCACACTTCATTCTGCAGGCTGTCAGCTTTAAGTGTGAAATGCGGCGCCCTCTCCGCATAATTTACACATTTTTGCAGCCACTTCTCCTGAAGGCGTCGTCGTCGTCGACGATGGCGACGCACACAATTAATTATGTGCCACTGTGTAAATATTTAAATGCCGAAATTAATGAAAAATACTCGACTACAATTTCTTACGATTGCAAATGCCTAAGACTTAGCATAAATATTGTCTTTGCCAGCCACTCGGTCCAGCAGGAATTTCACGGCAATAATAATGAGTTCATTTATATGCCAGCCTTCATTTGATGTGACCAATTGCAGTGGGCTTTAGGCCAGCAGGCGGAGTCTGACATAATCCCTTACTATAAAATGATTATGGCAAGCAAAAGTAACTCATAGTCAATCAACAATACATAGAGAGACAGAGAGACTGACAGAGTTAGAGAGAGAGAGAGAGAGCTGTGTTATTTTTTCCAAGTTAAGCTTAAAGCTGCTGCTAATTTGCATAGTGAAGTGCGAGTTGGAAAGGGACCCGAAGCTTCCACGGAAAGCGCATTAAATTGCGTGGCAAAGAAAGGGCATCTAGAACTAACTGCGAGCTAGCTTTAAGCCGATTATGCCTCACATACGCACAAATCATGCAATTTTGCACTCAAATAATCAAGAGGAAAACAAACTGATTTACATTTTCTCATTTGTTTCGATTGCAAAGTCGCGACATGCACAACAATCAGCATAATTTCTGTTTAAAAACGGGGAAACGGGAAACGATGGAAATGTGTGCAGAAATTGTGGCACAATGAATAAATGAAAGCAACTCGAAATGCTTTTCAATTTATTTTCTCCTTAGCTGCTGATGACATAAAGCGCCTACGACGCAGCTACCAACGAAAAAAAAAAGTAAAAATAAAAATTTATATATATATGCGCACACACACACACATGCTTACATGCGTGTAGGTGTATATGGCAATGAATGGGCGCCAAAACCTGCGCATTTAAACAAGTTAACAAGGATTTAAAAGGTTTTGACTGTCAAACACACACCCCACATCCCCCACACACCCCCAGACGGCGAGAGAGACACTCATGCACATGAACATACACCCACTCAACCAAATAAAAACGCGAAGCAATGCGACTAACAATAAAAAAAAAATGTACATGCCACTGGGAGATACCCTGTAAGCCAACAAGCGGGGTGACAACTTTATACACATTGCATTCAAATTTTCCAAATTGCTGCAGCTTTATTGTCATCACCGCGTGCCTAAATACACAGGATTTGCAGTTAAAAATACTACTGGAGTTGTCAACAATTTCACAGCCTGTATAGTTTAATTGGATGTGTTGTTATCTGTTTTACCGACACTTGTACACAGCCTTTATAGTCTCAGCGTCGTCTCAGCTTTATCACCGATTTCTGGGCATGGCGAAATAAATATGAAATCTCGCAAACCTTTTCTACACTCTGCTGGCGGTTTATGCCGCCATTTGCACAACTTAATTACGCCCATTTGAGACAGCTTTATGTCTACAGGGTATTAAAAAATGCGCCAAAATTGTCAGGCGGTGCTAGGAAGCACATGATTAAAATTTAAAGAAAGCGAAAAGTAAGCAAATAAACAGAGAATTTCTCCAGAAGTAATTCCAATGTATGCGTGTGTGTCTGCTTATAAAGAAATATGTTTATCACCTAGCCCCATTCCAATCCCCGCCCCCTTCCCCGACTTTTTTTTGTTTAGCCAGGCAGCTGCTTTTATGCGGCGTTTACTAAATTTTCATTTTCTAAATGAAATTTCAGCGTCAGCACCCCGAAAGAAAGCAAAAAAAAAAAAAAATGGAAAGAAAAACACTGTGTTTTCTAGTTTATCTTCATTTTTTGCCACTGCTTCTGCTGTCGTTGTTGTTGTTCTTGTTGTTGTCAGCACATGTCCGTGGCAGCTGCTAGACGACAGACAAAGTCACACATACATATATAAATATATATATATAGAGAGAGAGAGGGGAGAGAGCAAAAGAGCGGCAGGCAGACAGCTGACAAAGGCAGTTTAATTTCATTTCAATCATGCTAAAAGCAAAACATAATAATTTATACAACTGTCAGTGGCTAGCAAGACACAGCACACAAGCTCTGCAACAGCAAAAAAAAGTGTAAATTAATAAAGCATTCGCCATGCAACAAATACGCCTAGACTGTGTGGCAATGGATACATAAATCAGTTGGCACACAGTGAGATTTGTTGCTCAACTTTAATGCACTTGCTTAGCCTTTTTTTTAAGTCGATCCACACACACACACACAGTATCGCACACACACACATGTGATGCCACACACTCTAGCTAGGCTTTAGCTATTGATGAAATAAAAAGGTTGGCCAGCGTCTGACTCTTGTTGAATTATTAATGAAGCAGCTCGACAGCAGCCCCCTTAGCATTTTGTGAAATCAACAACAGCAACAACGGCATCGACAACAACTTAAGTCCCACACACACACACACACACTTGCTTTTGTGTAGCATACTTTTGAGCGACTTTAATACGACCTTGAAGCGGCTGCGGCAATTTTCAATTATGTTAATTTCTGTGTGTGACTGAAAGCATTTTGAGTTGTTTTTTACTCCGCCAGCGAAGCCGTCAAATGGCCAACAATTTGGCACTTCATAACAACAATTTCTGTTCGCGTCTCTCGCCCGCAGAGACAAGGACGCTCAGGCTTTAATTAAATTAACACAACAGACCACACACCAACACACACACACACACATACAGCGATACACACACACACACGCACGCACTTCCTTTGCAAAGTAAGCAATTTTTTTGTTGGCTGCTTTTTTGCCCCCCACTCCCAACTTTTCTGTCTGATTTTTATATAATTGCATATTGCTCTGAAGGCTGCTGTTGCTGTTGCTGTTATTATTATTGCAGTGGCTGGCGTGGCCAGAACCTGCTGTGTGCATTAAAAAGCCACTTTGCGGCTTCCTGTGAACACCGCCCCTTGACGTGCCGCCAGCCAACAAACAGCCAAACAGGCGAGTGTGTAAATTTGTGGGCCACTTTAATCGCTCGATGAGGGCGGCTTTAAAGTGCAGGAAAGGAGGGAAAGAGTCCGAGGAGGTTGCTACATTTAATGAGTACTACAAGTGCATAGGCATAAAAGCTTTGCTTAGCCCAGTTGGGTCGCAGCTTATCTAATCCTTTGCAGCAAACTCTGGCTACGAGCCTGGATTTCTTACCTTTCTCGAAACAGGCAACTGACGTTGACGTTGACGATGACGACGATGACGACTGGGGCCAGTTGGTTTGCTTAGTTGCTTTTGCTCGCTTTTATGGGGCATCGTAAAAACTTTTGTGGCAGCAGCAACAACAGCAGCAGCACGTGCGCCTAGAAATATGCTATGCATACAATTTTAATGCCCAGGCACAGGTCCAGAACTTCGGGCTCGAGGCCCAGAACGGAGGCCGAAAAAGCCAAAGTTAAGTTTATATTGTCGACGTTTTTATTGATATCGTAAAATTGCGACGACCAGCACACGAAACTGTCGCCCCCTCTCCCCTTCCCCCCGCCTGCCTTTGCACGCTCACATGCAAGTCTAAGCTGCCTTTTGTGCCTCGCCCCGCCACACACAATTTGCATAGTAAATTTATGAGACAATTACTGAGCATTTTTGATTTAATGACAATTATTGTCATAATTTTCATAAAATTGCCTGCCGTGCGCTCAGCTTTTTTTCCCCCACCCACCCCCACCTTCGGCTGCCTTCCCCGCTATCTTTGCGTCTCTCTTTGACTGCCTTTTTGTTTATGCCGCCGCCCTTTAGATTTCGGCTAAGCTAATGCCATGCTTTTTGCCACATTTCGTGTCTCAAACACACACACACAGAGACGAAATGCGAGAATAGTGGGTAAAAGACGAGCAACGAATCGAAAGAGAGAAAAAAACTTGGATATTTATGCGTTTTCGTGGCTCATGAATTTAGGAGCATGCTTCACTCAGTTGGTGGCGTCGTCGTCGTCGTCGTCTCCTTGCGCCCTACTTGCTACTTTCCATATTCGTCTTTTGGGGCTTTGCATGTGCTCGTAAAATGTCTGCGCCACTTTGGTGTATGTAGTAGTCTACTTTTGGGGCGCTGCTTTAAGAGCTTCACTTTATTAGAACTCGCCGCAAGACACGTTTATGGGGTATGCGAGCCGAGAAGTCAATTGGGCCTCTGCACTTAACTAGTCGACAAACTGAATATATCAATATTATGACAATGTTCGCTGTACTGCTTGCTCACTTCTATTTAAATTTATTTTTATTTGTTCAAGGAGTATTTGGTAGTCTGTAATTTGCCTGATTGTCTTTGTGTCTGCGCTTTCGTCTTTCAATTATTCAGTCACGCAATCGGCTTATAAAGTTGTCTGTGCTCGCCTCGCATAAATCAGCCATCAACGCCCCCCCCAAAAAAAAAAAAAAAACGAAAATAGAGGAAAACAATTCAATTTTTTGGGACCTTGAACGCGTTAAATAACTATTGAAAGTTCTGTTTGGCTTGAAATGTTTATAAACGAAAGCAGTAAAGCCAGCAGGGTATTAAGCTTAATTAACGCAGCCACAAATTGTGCAAATAAGCTAAGGTATTTGTTTTAGCTAAAGCTTTTCAAATAGGATTGTGAGAGGCAACAGGATTGGAAATTCAAGCGAATTCTCCACCCCTATCTCCCTCTGTATGTGTGTTTGTCTGTTTACCGTTTTGTGGTTTTTGCCGTTTGCCGTGCTGGCGAAAGTGGGCGTGGTGAAGTGGTGCGAAGTGCGCCCTCTTGTCTGGCATCAATAACCCGACGATGCTTATAAAAATGCAAACAAATTTCACTCTACAGACAGACAGGTGTTGTTTGTCCACAGTGTGTGTGTGTGTGTGTATTTGGGGGGTGTTGGGGGGGTGAGTAGGGTGGTCGGGGAGGCTGCACTCAATTTGTCACATTTGAAATACGACGACAAACAAAAACCCAGCGCCAACAATGCCAACAAAACGAAATCAAATTGCATTTTTATTTACAAATGCTTTGCACTTGCACCAACGACTGCAGTTCGCAATGCGTTGTTTTTAGAAATAACACTCAGCGCGGGGAGGGGAGAAGGGAGCTAAAAGCGTTTGATTGCCAACCCAGCAGGCGAAACGGAAATGCAAATGCGAAAAACTCTCAACTCCCGCGTTGCATAAAACCATTGAAATGTTAAATACAACGACTGCAGCTCAAGTGTTGCAAGTGTTGGGAGTGGGAGTCGCTGGAGTCGCAGCAGGGCTGCAGGATCAATGCGATATCAGTTACGCTTGTTGCAACCCTCGCCGCACGCTGCTCGCTCGCTCCACGTGGCGTACAAGAAAAACAACTTAGAAATGATGGCTCCTTGGTGGGCGCAAAGCGAAAATTAAACAGAGAACGAGAAGGAACCGAAAAAACAAAAAATGAATACAAAAACGAGAAGCAGAGAAATCATAAAAAACATAAAATAAATGTAATAAAAACAAGAACAGCAAAAACGGGCAAACAATGCAATTTTCGGGGCGTATGTGTAAGAGGCCACAGAGGTCATAAAACCATATCAACGCCATTAAATGTACAACGGGGGGTAAGCTGAAAACTCACCAAGAGAGAGACACACATGTGTGTGTGTGTGTGTGTGTGTGGGGTAAACACCTCTGCACTGCGGGGAAATCGTGTGAGAGTCTGAAGCTCAACGAAAAACCATAAAAAAGTGCGCAACAAAAAGTTGCCAGCAGTGAAGCAAGACGTCGAAGGGATGCGGATGCGAGGCGGGGTTGGGTTGGGTTGGCTGCTGATTGAGCCACCTTTTGCGACGGGGCGGCTTCTGGCTGCTGCTGCTGCTGCTGCTGCCAAATGAGATACCGTCGCACACTCCTGTGTTTTGGCCATGCCCGGGCGTTTAGACAATGTAAACGCCGGATAACCGCAAAAAACTAAACAAACCGAGGCGAAGCTCGACGCTAACGTTTTGGGTATTTCGCCCAAAACGACGTGTGTTGTTGTGTGTGTGCAGGTGAGTGTGCGTGTGTGTGTGTGTGTTTGGGGAAAGGACTCAAGTGTGAGCACAGACGAATTTTTTACGATGCTGAAACGTTTCACGTGCCCAGCGCGCAAAATACAAAAACCGAAAAGAAAAACAAAGCAAACGTTCTTTTTTTTCTCTCCATGTCAGCAAATGTGGGCGCGTCAATAAAAGTGGGAGTGGCAGAAGACAGAAGGCAGGAGAAAGGAGGCAGGATCCAAGTTGCGACAGTAAACTATGCATGCGAAGCACGTTGAAGTGGTGGGCTCATCTAATGTTTTAATGAATGCTAACAGGTGTTGCACAACAGGCGTGCAACAAACCGTGGAGCGAGCGAGCAGTCGATGATCTCGGCACGAAAAACTACACATTAAATGCCACGCCTGCCTCATTTCAAGTGATGGCAGTGAGCAGAGTCTCTTACTCTGGGGCCAAATGCTGCGATAGCTAGTTGTTTAGTGTTGCGCAACGTAATGAGCATTACGTTACGTTACGTTACGTTACGTTACATTACGTGAACAACAATGGCCGGCAATTAGCTTTTTATGTCGTTTCGCTTGGCATTTGCAACTCAATTAACAAACGCTGCCAGCGCCAACAGAAGAGGCAGGACAATAGGGACAACTAACATATATACGCGAGGGGGGAAGGTGTAGGGGAAGGGGGCAAGTGGCAGGAAAATGGGGTAGCCGCTTGTAATGCAGCCAACAAAACTGGCAGCCAAATTAATGAAGCTCACGTGCAGCTAAATGACAGGCAAACACACAAACACACACACAGTAATACTCACACTCTCACACACCTAGTTAACACACACACACACACACTCACACACATGCACACGGAAACACACTGATGGAGGTAGTTTAAGGTATATCTTGGGCTATTTATCATATGATTAAAAGTACTATAAAATGCCATTTCAATGATACTATTAAATGAAAACTTTGCTAGTAAATTTGCACAATTAAATGCGGCACGACAGCAACTCTACCCTGCAACAAAATGCTGAGTAAATAAATTATTTTCAATTGCCGGATAGTATGCAATAAATTCGTAATAATTTTAAGCTTTTAAGAGCCTGCAGTTTGCATAAACCACAATAATAATTACTAATAAAATTGCATTAGTAACTGGCTAAAGAAAAGCAGACTAATTACGTTTGCTGGCCAAGTCAATACATCCCCCTTGGCTGGCTTTAGAGGGTAGAAATAATGCTCTCATATGCTGCTTGGCAAAGTTACATTCGCTGTCGACATGTGCGCAGCGGGGGCGTGTGTGTGTGGCCACAAGGGCGCGGGGGGCTGAGTTTTGTTCAACAACAAACACCATAATTTATGCATTATGCCGGAGCAAAAATATTACCAAGTTCCTCTGGACTTAAAGCGCATTAACTGCAGAGCTGGGAAAGGGAAATGAGGCAATTTCGTTTTGCACTTAATAAAAATTTAATGGCCAACGCAAACACAAACAAACACATACAAAAAAAATAACAAAAAACTGAGCGTGGAAGAGCAGAAGTAAACGAGCTATATTCACATGTAGGCCAACAAGATGAGCGCTGGTGAAAATGGGGCAAAGTTGTTGCATTTATATGAATATTGTATGGGAAAAATCAAAACGCTGTTTGATCGATAAGCAGACAGCAAATATATATATATATATATATATATAAAGCAAGGCAAAACTTGAATAAAAAAAGCGAAAATGTGTTGGTGGAGCTGTGGGCTGGCTGACTGCAGGGCAAAAGAAGCTTAGCACTAAATCAAGAGCAATAAATACGCAGCGAGAAGCGAGTTTTATGGGCAGCGAACAGAAGGCCTAAACAAGGGCGTGGTGGCAGGAGTCTGGGGCTGGCAATCAGGAAACATAAAAGCAAAGCGTGAAATATGTCAAAATGGCCAACAACTTTGTCGGCCATAAAAACTGTTGCCAACAGCAGCGACGACGACGCAGAAACGCGAGAAAAACCCACAAAATGGAGCAAGCAACAGCCGCCATTGTTGAGGGAAAACTAACGCAGCAGCAGCGACGGCGACAGCAGCGTGGAAAATGAAGAAAAGATATGAAATGTGGTGTAAAGTTTTGCACAAAACAATATGTTAAATCAAAAAGTGGGCGAAAGCATTTTGCCACGTCAGCTGGCCTTAAACGTTTATTAAAGCGGCAAAATGACAGATTACAGGTGAGTTTAGCTTGCGCTTCAAGTCAGGCGGGGCCACGTGGCGTATGAGCAATAACCACCATATACATATATATAGAGAGAAAGAGATAGAGCGAGTTCGTTGTCAACAAATTGACACATTAAAACAAATGAGGCCACTGCGACCGACGTCGACGAGAATGTCGCCAGCTGTCGAACTCTGGGGAAACCCAACTAATGGCGCTTGTTAGACTTGTGCGTAGTTTTTCCTCTCTCTCTCACTCTCTCTCTCTCGCACTTGTGGGCGTGGCAGGGTGTCGGTAATACTTCAGTTAAAGTGCTGCAATAGACGGCAGCAAGTTTAGTGCCAAGAGAGGAAATTAACGCCCTGCTCCGCTGGCTGCGGCTCTAAATGATTGTCGAGTGTGCGAATGAGTTTTTTATGCGCCTTACATTCGGTATATTTGTTGTGACTGTGTTTTTCTTTCCTACAGCAACAAACACCTGGCTGGCTGGCTGGCTGGCTGGCTGGCTGGCCCTTAGTCAAGGGGGCGTGGCAAGGTGTGTGGCACAAAAGAGACGAAGTCTGAAAGTTTGTCGCCGCACGCATAAATCAAGTTAATCATTTGGCGCAAAAGTTACACAGACGCTGCGCAAATTGGACATTTATATTTTTCGCTCCCAGCCAGAATGCCAACAACAGCAACAACAGCAACAACAGCAACAACAGCGACAACAACAAGCAACAGCATGAGCTGAAATAATAATAACAACAATTCTGCGGCATGTCCTGGCACATTGCTGCTGTGCTAAATTATGACGCGTCCAAAGGAATTTTCCTTTCACTCTCTTTCGCTCGCTTTTCTCTCTGTGTGTGTTTCGCTTGCTTTTGTTGTGCTGTGGCCAAAGATTTATGATCCTTGGCCTTGTACTTGACATTTTCTCCTTTCTCGTGCTGATGGGTGAATTAGTGGAAATTACTGGGCAAGTCAACTAGAAAGTTATATCATCATTCTAATGTATGCATACCAGCTCTTGTCTGGCGAATTGTGTAGTGATGTCATGGCAACTTTTATGATTGATTTGTGTGCCAAAAATCTACGAAAAATGTTTATCTCTCTGCTCAAGTTTTCTAAATTTAATGCCGTTCGATTTGGTTTATGATTGTAAATTATTTGATCGCCACCCAAACGTTTTGTTTGCCAATCAAGAGGCATAAAATCAAACCTGTCTGACGAGCACAGTCTTCTATTAGTTTGCGCAAATCTTACCTGCAATGAGAACAAAAAGAAATAGACGAAATGTTATTAAGTTTAAATTGCATTCGAAAGATTGTGTGCAATATGCAAATCGAGCACCTAAATAAAATAGCAATGGCAACAACAAGAAAGAAGAAGAAGAACAACAACAATAAAACAAACTAAAACAATGTCAGCTCATAAGCAATTGATGGAGAATTTGATTATGCACATAGCTAAACAGAAATTGATTATTTCTCCAGAGAAACCGAGAGCCAAAAGTTTTATTCGGTATCAAGTTTTGGCATAAAAATGCGTTGAAGTGCCCCCTTCTCCCCTCCCCACACACACACAAGTTTTATCGCTGGAGCTGTAGCTGTGGAGTCAGTCTCATCCATATACAAATAACTGCAAAAAGCCACTACACAAGTCAAATCAATAAAAAGAGCAGCAGGGTTTTGGAGCTGCTAGAGAAGTTGTGTAAACTTTGGCCAAACTCCAGCAGCAACAAATTCAAATCGAAATGTAAAACAGTTACCTGACTTTATGCACCTGCACAACAACAGACGGAGGGGGAAAGAGCTGCAAGCTGCACAGCTGGGGCCGAAGGAGTGAAGCGTAGGTGCAACTGTCGCATTGATGAGCAAACAAGCTCACAAGTGCGTGACACCGGACGCCAAACAGGAAGCTGGATGGAAGCTGCTGCAGGCAGACATCTTTGCAGCTGGGGCGCAATTGCAGTATTGCAGCTGACACTGTGTGACTGTGTGACAGAAACAAGCACAAGTCCAGGTAATCCTTTGGGTACTACAAGCGCTCGTTCGCTTGGTCACGCCCAGCAGAAAACACCGAACCAATCTCATACTTTAGCTGGCCGGGGCCGAAAGCAAAAGCAAAAGCAAACAAATTCAACAAAATTGCTTGGCTTGGTTGATCAGTCAAAATGCGGACAGGCGCCATGCATATGAGAGCAGCATGTGTGTGAGTGTGTGTGTGTGTGTGTGTGTGTGTGTGTGTGTGTGTGTGTTTGTGAAAAGGGTTGCCTGCTATTTTTTGGCAGCATTTTATGCAAAACTCTACAGCTGCGTGACTTTGCGCTTATTTTGGCCTGCAGCAGCCCCAATGAGACAAGAGAGGAGAGAGTGAAGCGATAGAGATAGAGAGAGACACAGAGAGAGAGAGGGAAGAGGGCAGAGAGTGCAGAGCTTTGGTTATTCTTTGTGGTCAGGTGGGTGTTGATGTGGTTGTTACTCTATGAGGTCCTTGCTGCTGTTGCTGTTGTTGTGGGTTTGTTTGCCTCGCTTGTTTGCAATTTGCGTGCGTGCGACGTTTTGTTTGTGCGCCTCAAGCTATGCTTCATTATTTTTGCAAAACTTTTTACTTAAACGCAGACAAGTGCTGCACGTGTGTGCACCGAGTGTGTGGCTTTAAAATTGTGTAGCTGTCGCTTGCTTGGCTCGCACAGTTATTGATAAATTAGTCTTGGACACTTGTGGACAGTCTGGTTTTTGGCATATGAAATGCAATTATTGTTAATAAATGTTCTCTGCACAGAATTCAATTAAAATGCACACGCACACAGAGAAAGAGGCAGAAACACACAAACACACACAGACACATCTATATAGACAATGACCTGTCAATTGCCACACAGAGAAGTAGCGACAGCGAGTGGGGAGACTGTGGGCGAGACTTAATGAAGGGCTTGGACACAATCAATGCACACACACACACACACACACACACACATCGACGCACACACAAAGCGCCACTTAAAGTTGAGGCAGGTATCGCATTGTTGTTGCTCGTATGACATACCTGTCACGCCCACAAAAGCCATAACAACAACGACGACAGCACGACAACAAAACAACAATAAATAAATCCGCTTAACTCAGCTTTCCTAGCAATTTTACTAAGTGCCAACGGCGCAAAAGATTTACCACAAAGTGTATGTCTCTCCCCCACTCTCTCTCTCTCTCTCTCTCTCTCTCTCTTCTCCTCTCTCTCTTGGTATTCGCTGCTCTCTATCTGTCTGGTATCTTTTGCTTTTGGGGCCGAACTAATTTGGCCCTTGTCCGTTGAGTGGGAAAATCGGGGAAGCGCCTTTAGTTATGTCGGCGTGTTTGCAGCACTTTTCCGAACGATAGAAAAGCAATTCACTTTGAAATTTGCACCTGTAAACATTGTCAAACAACAGGCAGGGAACGAACGAGCGAACGAACGAACGAACGCAGCGAGCTGAGCACAAAGCACAATGCAAAGACGGACAATGGCATAACAGGCACTTGAGTGCAGCCAGTAGCCGCACCTGATGTGTCTTTCACAATGTTGCTGCTGCTGCTGTGTTGTGCTTTGCAAATCGCCTTAGCCGGTAATTGTGTATATGAACAAACAAGCAACGACAGCCAGACTGAAGCGACAGACGGAGAGACGGGCAGCCAGAGACACAGAGCTGAGCAGCGTAGAAGACCAAGACGTAGCAGGCAGCCAGCGAGCACTCGCAAGTCCATCGACAGACACGCCTCCACCGCCCTCGTCTCCGCCTCTGCCTCCGCCTCCGCCTCCGCCTGCGCTTGCCCCTTCAGCTGGCTCGTTAGCAACGCCTTATGCCACAATTTGCTGACGCTGGCATTTTTTTTTATGCCATCAGCTCGACGTGAGTTTGACCAGCTGCAGGTAAATGCAATCATAAAAATGTATCATTATATTAAATTCACTTTATTGCAATGCTGCTCAAAAGTATGCAACAACATTTGCCGCTCTGGGCGTGCCACAAACACACACACACACACACACACAGACACTCAACACACGCATTTGGAGGGGTTCAATTAAAGTTCAGTTAACTTTGCCACAGTCGCAGACAGATAGAAATCGCTAGAAAAAAAAGGTGAGCCAAACGCGTGGCAGAAGTAAATTGAAATTGAAAATCGAAAGTTGTTAAATTTAACGATTGCGTTTCCAGTCGTTTATCTAGCTAGCTAGCTGTCTATTCTCATTCTTCGCCTCGCGCAGTTTTCGCTTTCAAGAAATGTGGAAAATTGTCAACGGAAATCGCCGCTGTGGCAGCCCATCATCAACCTCATCATCATCACCATCACCATCATCATCAACGCCAACAGCAACGCCAACAGCAACAGCAACAGAAGCAGCAGCAGCAGCAAATCCATTGACAGCATTTAGCATATTTATTTTTATTTTCTATACATTTTTCTATTACAATCTCTTTCACTCTCTCTGCCTTTCGTCCCGCCTTCTTCAGCTTTGCTTTGTAATTGATTTTGAACATTCATTAGCTTTGGTTCGCCTTTGTTTGCACTGACCCCAAAGCCAAAAGGAAATGGCTTTGCTATTGTCTCGCATTTTCATTTTCATTTTCGTTTTCATTTTCCACAATGGCAAATATCATCGTGCCGCATGTTAAATGTTGCAGAATCTCGCTTTAAATATGCTCCCTTCCATTGCTCTTACATTTCTCCCTCTTCCATTTTCGCTCTTTTTATTTTTTATTTCCTTTTTTTTTTTTTTGTTAAGTATTCAACGCGAAACTCGCAGAATTGTTTGAATTTTTACTTTCGCATGTGCGACTTGATTTCCGTTGCAAATGGCTGCAGTTCAGAGCGCAGCGGGGATGGCGGAGGGCGGGGGCATGTGGCAAGGAAAGGCAGCATTATAAGTGATATTGAAAGCGTTGCGTTTATGGGCCATTGTATTGGCAAACGACGGAAGAGCAGCCAATGCCAATGCCACCGCTCGACTTTTATTGTTAAATGGTGCGTATGATTTATATTTCATTTTATTTTTTATTTTTATATTCAATGCCAACCCATTTCAGAATCTTAATGCTTTCCCCATTTGATGTTGATGCTGCTTTCGCTTTAGCTTTAGCCACCGTGATTTAAGCCCACCAAACTAAGCACACGACTTTTCAAAATCAAAAAATCCCCAACAATTAAAGCCACATTTCAAATTGGCTAAAGCGGCAGTAGATTGAACTACATAAATTATGCCTGAGAGCTGCAATCAAAATATGACAAAAAGACGAGATAATGCACATAAAATATGTCAGAAATGTGCCAAAAAGGAATAAGACGAATAACGGGGGAATGAGAGAAGAAGCTGCGGGCAACTGTTTGCATGTTTTGGCCAAATAAACTGAATGAATTTAAATAGATGCGGCCGCCCAGCATAAAAAGCAGGCAGCAGGCAGAAGGCAGGCTGTGGCAGTAATAAACCCAAAAGGAATGCGTCGACTGATATACATAAAATACAAAGAAAACAAAAGGAAATATAGAAGTAAAAATCAAGGCACAAAAACTGCAAAAATGCCTTAGACGCAAATGTAGCCAAGCAAAAAGGGAACAAATTGTTTTGCAGCCATCGACGTTGGCATGCCAAGAACAATAACAACAACGATGCCAATTGTTACAAGCGAAGACACGGCACATAGAGCGAAACAAAGCAAAGAAACAAAAAAAAGAAAAAAAGAAAGCGGACGGAGGCGGAACTGTCGCCGTTGCAAAAATAATAATAAAATCTACAAATAGATTTTAAGCAATTTCACTTGTGAGCGAACGCAATAAAAATCAAGAATATTTGCCATGAATTCTCCCGCAAAAGGAAGGCGCCCATACAGAGTGCTGGAAAAGTGGAAAGCGGAAAGTAAATCGACGGCGATGGCGATGGCGTCTAGTGATAAAGCTGCAGCCATTGAATGCCACACGACGAAGGATAACACACAGAGCGAGGGCAGAAAACGATTAAACTCTGCATTTATTTGGCCTCGCTCTCTTTTATGCTCGACTTTCCAATACGTGTAAGTAGATACACACACACACCGACACACACACATGTGTGCATGCAAAAAGGTTGTGCAGGATATCTCAATAGAGTCACGATTATTTACACGCGCAAAGCGAATTGAAGGCAACATAGTTGGCTGTCCCCTTTTTACACTTCTTCTGCACTCTCTCTCTTTCTCTCTCTCAGACACTCTTTGTGTGTGTGGAAAATGGGAAATTGAATTTCACGCTGAGCGAAAACAAACCCAATCGATGCAGGCAATGGCACACGGCACAGGCCGAGAAAATAATAAAATCATGCTTAAAGTTAAATTTACGCCGTCGTCCAACTTGGCAAGTTTAGTGGAGCATCCTCGGTTGCTTGCTTGCTTGCTGTACTGTTTGTTGCACGTGCCGCACGGCGCACCGTCCAAATGAAAATCGAAAGCAATAAAATGAAAAGAAAAAAGTGAAATAAAATAAGTTCGGCACCGCGTCGTATACGTAATGCGAGACAGGTAGCAAAACGGCGATGGCAACGACGGCAACGGGAACGGAAGTTGACAAAACGTTGCATACTTATTGGGGCATGCAATCGCTTGACAACAGGCACTAAAAGTACCAATTTCGTTGCCAGCCAGGCAGCCAGGCAGCTCGTCACCACTACGACCGCAAGCGGAATTTATTTGCCATGTTCATGTTACAACAATGATGATGGAATATCCACATGAAATACAAATCACAAGCCAAGCTGCTGCCAAGCAATTCATCCAAAGAGCTCAACGCTGAAAAGCCGGCAAATAAATACAGTAAATACAACCAAAGGCAATGGGCAACTGCTACTCCACGTTCTCCGCTGCAGCAAGTTAAGTTCCTACACAACTCACAAGTTAAATGATTATTTGAAGAAGCCAAATTTATATGGAGTAAATCTCAGTCACGCGTTTTGTTGTGCGACTGCAACTTATGATTGCAGAGCGACGAGTGATGAATGCCGAGCTTTGCATAAAAAATCACTAGATCTTGCCAATCGATTTTCTATTTAAACACAATGTTTAAAGCAACAGAGCAAAATAGAAACAGGAGTTGATGAAATTTGTTGCATTTGAAATTGAAATTTTAACTAATTAAATTCGATTTTATTTCCCGGAATTTTTGTGTGAACATTTTCACGATTGATGTCGAATTGGCAAAATTATCATAATAAAATGTGTTTTGATTCGGGCCAGATAAGAATTGTTGCCTAAATGTGGGTTGGCTGCCAAATGCCACTGGAACGGCTCATAGAATTTGCATTTTTAATTCGCCTTTTTGCCAGTTTTGCATAATGCCGTCGACGTGTGTCAGTTGTTGTTGTTGTTGTTCCTGCCGCTGTCAGCTGCCAGTTGGCAGTTGGCAGTGGCCCGTTGGTAGTTGGAAAGGGTCTGCACGGTACAAGTTTGTTAAGGCGAGCGACTGAGAGGGATAGAGAGAGAGAGAGAGAGAGAGGGGAATTCAGAGAGACCCAGCATAGCGAAATTGGCTTGTCAGTTAGCATTTGTCGCTGCTGTCTCGGTCTGAGTCTCGTTCTGAGTCTCGTTCTGAGTCTCAGTCGCAGTCTTAGCTCTCAACTTTGGCCGCAGGAGCAGAACCCAAGTTAAGTTCGTGTCGTCCAAGTTGCGACTGAATTAATATACAATTGCATAGCTGAAGGCGCATTTAAATAAACAAACTAAACACGTCACACAAACGAATGCCAAATGAGGAGTGAGACAGCGGATGGGGAATGGGGTGGAAGGCAAGCAAATCTCGTTGGGGTTGCAAACTTTTGTCGCATTCATAAATATTCATAAATAAGCAGTAAGTAAAACATATTTTCTGTTTGATTGCCTGGGCCAAGTTTTGTTGCTTTAACGCTCGCGGCCCCAACAAATGGCAGTCAATTTTTGTCAAACTGTCGCGCTGATAAAACTCATTAAAGCGAAACTTTCCAAGCCCCTCCGATATGAGTGTAAAAAACCAGCAACAATACACAAAATGCTGCTGCCATAGAATTTCATGCGGGGTGGGGAGCAAAAAAAAAAGAAGAAAAGTGAAGCGAAATGCTTTGCGCTTCATTACAAGTCACTTCCGTTTGCCGTCTGTTTGCTGTTGTTGTTCTGTAATGAAGGCGAAATCCGCCACGCTGATCTCTATCGAAAGTTTTTGGCTTTGATGATGGCACCCTGACACGCCCCCCTCTCGCTCTCTCGCCCCTCGCCGCCCACATGCGAATGGACCCAGCTGTGCGGCAGCAACAACTAAATTAAAATTTACAGCACTTAAAATGAGAACGTGCCTGTTTTATTAAATAAATTTTATGGGAACAACATAGACAAAGACAACGCACTTTCAAGAGACAGCGAGTGAGAGAAGCACAGAGAGGAATTGCGAAATGGAAAATCTTATTGTAATAACGAATTTTCTCGCTTGCTCAACTTGCTGTTGTTGTTTTTCGAAATAAATTAGACATTTAATGATGACCGCAGGCTGTTTTGCTGATTGCTCTGCAACGGACAGTGCGGATATCTTTCTCTCTGTCTATATATAGTAGACGTTGAGCCAAACTTGCGCATTTTTACTGAGATTTATTTAATTTAATTGAAGTTTTATTGAACGCAACGTTGCGGAACTAAGTGTTAAAGCACAGACAAAACCACAGCTGCTGTTTTGAAGCTTTAACAACGTTTCTGGCAAGACAAATACCCTTAAGTTTGTTATTGCGAACGTAACTAAATAAATTATGCCTGCCCAAGTGCGTGTGAGAATATGTTGCTTTTGCTTTTTATTGCTAAGCTGTGAACAAAGATTGAAAGATGGTCAATAAATGCTTTGTACCCCAGGGTACAAAATAATCACACATTTTTCGTTTGCTTTACAACCAACCGATAAATACAAAATTCCATCTACGAAATTTGTACGGCATTTAATTATTTATAGCATGATATATATATAAAAATTTCCAACTAAATCGGGTTAGCATATTCTATATTTAATCAAGCACTCAACGCACAAGTAAAGCTTGCAAAATCCGCTTTGCAATTTCGCTGTGCCGAGACTAACGTATTATTTTTATGGATGCGTCAGTGGCATATATTTCAAGGGCTTAAAACTTTTACTCCCTAAACCGTCTGACCATACAAAATTCTTCCTGTGCTCGTCTCGCTTTCACCTAACAGCGAAGGCAAGTGCATTGCTTTACATTTTGGTAATTGAATTAGACAACAGCCGAAGCAGCACAACAAAAAACAGAACAAGAGAAAGAGAAGGGAAAACAAAGAAACTTCTTGGACGACAGCGTTGTCGTTGGGGCGATTACTTTCACTCGAGTGCTTCGAGAGCTTTTGACACTTGGCTGAAAAATGTCTGCAGCCAAAGGATACTCGCATGCAGGCAGGACATCAAATGGCCGTTTGTCGACTAATGAAAATTAGAAGAAAACTGGCGTCCCTAATGCGCAGACAGTGTGCGAAAGAGATGGAAGCGAGCAAGAGAAAGAGAGAGAGAGAGAGCGTGCACATTTGAATATGAATTTCAATTTATGCTCGGCGCTCGCACATGTCTAAGAGTCGCACCCCAAGGACACACTCAAAGTCGCTCTCACTCACTCAGTTGTGCCTCTCGGTTCGTCTGGCTGGCAGTCAACAACCTTAGAGCAAGCAAGTTTAAGGTAATAAGCTGGCTAAAAAGAAAAGTTAACAAGACGCTGGCAAAAACTAAACATTAAGCATGCACACACACACACACACATGTGTGGCCTGTGTGGGGCATGCAACCGGGCTGGCAGCACCTTTGCTGGCATTTCTTGGGGCCAAGTTGCACATGCATAAGTTATGCTAAGGTAAAGTTCATGCAACTGCCACGCACCCGCAACGCACGCTGTGGCAAAGGTAAGTCGTTGGCTTTAATGCGCTCTGCCTGTGCCACTTTAATTATGCCCCATGCTCAAGCTGAAGGCAAGCGGCTGTTTGTTGCCACTGCTGCTGCAATGTCTGCTTCAAATCATATTAAAAGTTTTTTTTGCTTTGCGAGACAAAAGAGGGAAAAAATTAAGAAACTTTCTGCGCCGCAAAATGAACTGTACAATGATGTGTCTGGGTTTGTCTTTGTCTGCAATGGCGACGACGCTGGCGATGGCGATGGTGATGGCGATGGGCGACCGAGACGAAGTCCTGGCATTAACGGCCCAGGACAATCGTGCAGTCTGCAGGACACCCTCTAATTATTATGCTGTATGCGTGCGGGATGCTAAACAAACGTACAGCCAGCGCAGCATCGTCGGCGAGCCAAAAAAGAAAATATAATAATAAAAATAATAATAATAGGAGGGCGAGCGAGAGAGAGGGAGAGAGAACTCTCAGTGGGCAGCATAAAGTTTGGATCATTGTTGTGCCCATCCAGCTTTCTTAGCCAATCTTCATCCACTGCCACTTCCTCTCGCATATCTGTCTGGCGTATTCCCAGGCCGTCTACGCATTTTCGATTTCAACTGCCCCAGAGAGCAGCGACTGAGAGAGAGAGAGAGAAATGGCCAGTAAGAAAGCCATAAATTGGCATTGGCAACCGCAAACTAAAGCAAAGCAAAAAAAAGACAAAAAAAAAGCAGATGAAGAATATAATGAAAAAAGCAAAAACTTTTGCTTTCAAGCTGTGTGTGTGTGTGTGTGTGTGTGTGTGTAGACGCAGCACTTAAGACCAACACAAGCTACAGCTAGAGAATTCGCCAGAAACAACTTCAAATGCAATTAAGTTTCGACCAGAGAAATCTCTGCCAGAGCCACAGTCAGTCAGCAAGCAGTGAAGCGGCGGCGGCGAGGTGGGGAGAATGCGGGCCAAAAAGAGTTGCTGTCGGCCCACAACAATTTCACGCGTTGCCCAAGCCCAAGCTCAATAAAAATGGCAAAGGACTTGAGTTAATGCCACACACACAACCACAAATGCCTTTCTTTCTCTACACTTCACTCTATCCCATCTGTCCTCCCCGCTGCCCGCACCCCGCCCTCAACGCTGCCCACTTTCTCCATCCTTCGCTTTTGACTGCATTGCACAATGTAGGGGCATTAAAAATGGCATTAAAAATAACAAAATAAAAGAGCGAGCGCGGAGCAAGGCAAAAAGTAAAAAACGAGGAAGAAAAATTATTATTTCACATTTAGCACGTAACGTACATAAATCCTTTTAAATAAACGTTTGGCACGTTTTTTGTAATATTTTCGCTGCTGCTCTCCAGCAACTACTATGACGACGACGACGACGACGACGACGCTGAGGACGATGAGAGCGATGAGAACGAGGACGCAGTCCATCCTTGCCCATGTCCTCGTGGACAGCCACGGTTTACCTGGCAACTCTGGCAGCGGCTCCGGCAGCGGCAGCAAACTTAAGTCTTATCCCTGCCAACAGACGACGAGCTAACAGTTTTTTTTTTCTTTTTTAATTTCTTTGGTTTTCTTAAAAAATTACTTGCAACCAGCAGCCCGGGTGAGTGGGAAACAACGAGCTGCGGATTATCCTGTCGCTCGCGACTCTCGAGCGCGCAATGCAAATGGGTTACAACAGCGGCGTTCAAATTAATCATGCTGCATTATAGCTGGGGCGTGGCGAGGCGTTGTCGCACTGGGCAACAACGTGGCGGGGCTTTTAATTGATCGAAGTTATCGCAGCGTTTAAGCGTAGCATACTTTTCAGCGCACTTGAGCGGCGTCAAGTGTGTGCAGCAAACACACTACTAATTGCAGCATTGTCTTACGCAAATGCATAAGAAGGAAATGCAAATGTTATGCAAGACGTTGCCAAGTTGCAGCAGCTGCAGCTGGAGTTGGAGCTGCAGCTGCATTGCAGATAGCGGCTGTCGTTTGTCCTGCAGCCTAACGACTGACACGTGAAGAACTTTTTTAACACGTACACACACACAAACAGGGAAGAGTGAGAGAAATTTACGAGCTGCTGTTGCACATACAAATACACTTATTTATCATTATTCAGTCTGGCGGCTCCTCGCCGCCTTCTCGACTTTGCGCTCGCTGTGATTTATTTGGCGAGTCAGGCTGGCAGTTGGTTTAATTCTGGTTTTGGCCAAAATCACTTGGCTGCCACCGCCACAGTCTGAAGGTGCCACACACACACACACACACACACATACAACACGTGGCACGCGATAAGACGAAGCCAGCGTTGAGAGTGACAGAGAGAGAGAGAGGGGGGGCGAGTGCAGCCGCAAAACAGCCAGAGAAGGCAAATGAAAGCAAACCCAACTGAAAGCAATGCACAAGGAAATGCAAAAAATGACACGAAATCGTTAAGAGCCTTCGCTGACTGGCTGCCCCTGACTCCTCCCCGACTCCTCGACTCCTGGACTCCTCGACTCGTCGACACAACAAGCGCGTGCCCAGGCAACGGAAATGCTTTGGTTGCGCCCCAAACGCAAGTAGGCGACTTTGAAAGCGGTGCGCGGCAAGTGTCGCAGCGATAAGCAACACAGCCACGCCCCCCACAACGCCCACCCTTCAGTGCCACTGTGTGGCACGACGGTGTCTCTCGTTGGTCGCTGCAAATGATATGCAAATGTGTGAAAAGCCAAAGGACAACTACGTGGGAGTGTGAGTTGCCTCGCAGTTCCTGGACTTGACTTCGTAAGCGATATGGCGCGTCTACAATATTTTTTTTTTTTGTTTTTTTGCAACCCTTCTGTTGCAACACTCAGGTAAGACGACAAGCGAGACAGCGATGGAGAGAGAGAGAGAGAGGGAGGGAGGAGAGCACACAAGTACAAGTATGTAAACAAACGAAAGCTTCGCCGAGTGAGTTGCATGATTTATGCCTTCGTTTTTGCTACTCTGCGCTTTTTTGTATTTTGTTTTTTTTTGGGGGGCTTCTTCAAGTGGCATGTGAAGCGGCCATTTAAATTTATGAATTTGTCTGGCTGGAAAATCAATAAAGCAACGTTTATCGATAGACTGAAGTATCTGCTAAAGATGACAGCGATATGGCATGCCAGGGATCAGCATTCGCATATCCACGTATCAACCAACTGGCACGCTCTCTTCCTCTCTCTCTCTCTCTCTTCCTTTCTCTCGTCCTTTTGCTTCGTCGGTTATGCGGTGGGAATGTTGCGTTTGGCCGCAGCGCATAAATTTCAATTTTCAATAAAAATGCTTGTAAAAAATGCGGGTAATTTACGTTTTTTATATTTGCAGCTACAGCGAAAGAGAGAAGCAGACACGAACTCACACACACACACACACACACACAGCTATGCAGGAACTTCACTCATGTGTAGACATAAAGGATGCGTTGGTATTTTGCATGTGTGTGTGTGTGTGTGTGTGTGTGTGGAGCTCAACGCAATGCGATGCTTTTTATGCGGTCGATTTTAAATGGTCTACTTGGAAGTGCTGCACACAAAAAATAAAATTGTCATATGAAAAATGCATAATAAATGTGCTTGATTGCCGTACGAAGCGAACTTGTCTATCTCATCCTCTCTCTCTCTCTCTCTTTCTCTCTCTGTCGCTCTCTTGCTATATCACGCTGTGTGAGAGCGTGCTATGTGGCATGTTCACATGCCTTAGAGCGTGCCACACACTGCACATACTTTATTTTTTTCTTTTCCAATAGGTTTTTGGGATGAGAACGTTTTTATTGACAACGACATTGGCTGATTGATTTTTGGTGCTATTGCCGGGGCGTTATCCCCACGTTATTCACAAAAAAAAAAAAAAACGAGAAAAAAATGACATGGGAGTAACTGCTTTCGACGGGGGAGGGGGAGGCAGAGTTAGATGGTTAGTGTTGAAATAGTGACAGCAACAGAAATAAAATTGTTGGAGAAAAAAAGTTTTTTTTTGCCGAAACGAGTCATAAAATTAAAATGCGACTCTATGCATATATACATATATATATCATAGGATGGATCATAAAAGTACAAAACGACTTTCGGGTGTGTCATCAGAGCAGTTATATGACGGCTATACAAACAGCAGCTTTTGGGAGCTGCTGTTCTGAATTCCAATTTCAACTGTGTCAAATTTCATTCCCAACAAACTCACAACAAACTTTAAATGAAATGAAAATACTAAGCAAATGATTACGTCTATAAGTCTAAGCTGCTACTAAAAAACGAGTTTTAGGTCTTGAATCTTTAAAGCAGATATTTTAAGCCTAACCTATCTGTTTTTATTTATAGAATTAATTGCTGACATTTGTTTAGCTGCTTTATCTATTTGCAAAATTATGCTAAAATATAAATTGCAATAGACGATTAAAAAAAGTATGCAAGCAAATAGCGCTTGATTGTCATAAAAAACAAATCAATTGAAATTATTCTAAATGAGCTGCAATTGTTTCCACAAAATACAAAAATAAACCGTCGGTCTAAATCAATGAATATATATATATATACATATATATATAGAATGGTTGGCGGACGCAACTTGACGTGTTTACACATTTAATTAATTTGATGTAAGCTGTGTTTATTTTCGACCATGTTTGATCCATGTTAAAGTGTTGTGCGATGCGATGCGTTAATCAGCAGTGAGTTCATTGAGTGAATGGGGAGAGAGAATGCGACGAGAGCCGAAGGCAAACAGCAAAAATGTTTGCTTAAAGCGCCTACAACAATGTTTATATTTCATGTGCCAGCGTTTTAAATATTTAATGTGTTTCTAATTGTGCGGCAATGTACACACACACACACACACACACACCGACACAAATACCAACACATGCTCACACACACACACACTCACTTAGAGTGGACATATGCATGCGTAAATTATGCAAACAGTATTTGGCATGGCATATTTATTATTACGGCTGCTTCCATTGGCCAAAAATGATTTATTGTTTGAAAAATTAAAATTGCATTTGCTGTTTTTGGATAATTTAAATAGTGCTAAGTGCACAACAGCACAGTTGAGGTCGGGGGGATGTTGGGGAGGTGGAGAAACCAGAGAACATGACTTAAAACACATGCATTTAATTGCGTTTGAAACTAATTAAAATTGTTCGAGTGCCACTTACGCTAACAGCTGTTGCTATTGTTGTTATTCATGTTGTTGTTGTCGTTGTTGTTGTGTAATAAGCTTACCTGCAATTAGAAGAACAAATAGAGAAAAAAATAAAATCATTTGTTTAGTTTGTGATTCATCAAATGCCCCCAACCAACCAAGAGACAAGGGAAAAAAAATAGAGATAGAGAGAAACTCGTGTTTCCCACTTCACTCCTCACTTCAATTCAGTTGAGTTGAGTTCGTGGCGTCTCCCTGGGGAGGCAACGCAGTTGGCCGCAGAGCTGTCAACGCTTCTGCTTAGCGCAGTTGAGTGCAGTTTTTCACATGCCGCAGGTAATTTGTTGCACATGGATTGAGGCACAATTGGTGCGGGATTGGATGAGTTCTTTGGACTTTGTCCAGTCTAGAAAATGCTCGCATAACAAACGACTGAAAGCAACGATGACGACGTCGACGACGACGACAACGATGAGGACAAACAAACAACAATCTCATGGCACGTCAACAAAGGCCCCAAAGGCAACACACACACACACACATGGAGGGAGACGCACACAGATACGGGGCGAGTAAAAGCAGCAACAAACCAAGCCAAAAATGGACAGACCATGAGCAATTGTTGCTGCTGCTGCCGCTGCTGCTGCTGCTGCTGCTGCATCTTTCAATTCGAACCCTTTTTTCCGTTCGATTCATTTTCGTTTGCGTCTATAAAAACTGAAGGCAGGAAAATTGAAATGACATAAAATGAAAATTCCAATACGTGCGCACAATATAACCCAACGTCCATTGGGGATCATCTGCGTACGCCGCACACTCTACACTATATAGTGTGTAGCATGCAGCATTGGATCTCTGATGCTAAGGGATTGCTGGCTGTAGCCGGAGTGCGCTCCCTGAGCAGCAACACATGTGAGCACATAATGAAAAAGTATCCCCGGCAATAAGTAATCGAGCAGGAAAAGGGCCAAAACTCAACTCAGCATTGTTGTTGTTGCCCGTTGTCTTTATGCTGCTTTCTGCTTACTCATCGTCCAGTCGGGTGCACAAATAATCAAGTTAGATAGAACTCACTACAAAAATATCACAAGTTGTCGAAGTCTCTCGCACCTCAAGCTCAACTTCAATCTCAATTCTCAGTCCCCAAGCCGCTGCTATGAAAAGTATTTAACGCCCGCACGCCAATTACAATGACAATGAGTAATTATTTGTGCAAAGAACCCCTGGCCCAAGAATTCAAATGCTGGCTGCAGCTGTTGCTCTACTAGAGAACCAAAAAAAAAAGGAAAATTAAATAGAAGACATTTTTTGGGTAGCTTGAGGCTTGCGCCGCAAATTGCTGGCAAATTAATTTTTACTTGACTATTTCCATTTTCATTGACGCTCGTCTTTTGTCTTGTGCGGGCGGGGAACAATGTGGAATTTTCATTATGCGCTAGGTGTCAAATGGCTTTTGATTTTTGTTGGCCAAAGAAATATGCAGAATGCCGGGAATGAAAATGCAAATTCAAAACGCTAAGCGCCATTAACAATGGTGCATTAATGACGGTGAAAAATGATGCGACTTGATTTAATTGCCAAAAATTTGCACATATGCTCACATTAATGTGACAATTGTGCATGGCGAACAATTCGGCAGCGATTGCTACGATAATTATAATGATGATTCGCACTCACTCGCTGTCGTACAATGGCGATGCTAATGTGAATGTGAACGCGAATGGGAATGCTTCGATATGGGTATTAGAGCACGTTCTGATAAATTGACAGTGTGTCCCTCAGTCTGTCTATCTGGCTGTCAGTCCCCGTTATCAGCCACCCCCTGTTCGTTCATTTGGTTGGTCACTAATCCCGTTGACAATTTGGACATTAAGTGGGCGACACAACGACGCGCGTGTGCTGACATTATATCAATTACTCAACACCAACCACCAAATGCAGCAGCTTCAGCTGTAATTGCAACCGTGCCACCGCGCGCGTTGCACTACCAACCAACTGAAATTGAGCATTGCAATTGATGTAATAATTTGACGGAGTCGCAAATTTTTGGCTGCCATTCATTGCCCATTGTGTTGATGCGCTCGACGACAGCCCAACAACGAGGAGAACAACAACACACAGATGTTGGCTACGTGCTGCATGCCACGCCCAGCTGCCCACCCAAAACTCTAGTGGCAGCTGCAACTCTGATTTAATTTGCTGCAACATGTGCGTCTCACCCACACTTCATTAATCTCCCCCGAGATCGATAAGATGTGAAGCCGTTGGTGGTGCCCCAAACTAAATAAGTCGACAACGATTTGCCCTCGAATACTTCAACTATATACTATATTCCATTTGTATTATCTAGAGAAATGAATTTGCAAACGCATTCGCAACTCTCTCTCACTCTCACTCAATTTGTTTCACTTGCGAAAACCAATTCACACTCGCAACTAATTCAATTATACAAGTTGAAGCCGTCGTTCGCTATTTTTTTTTTTTTGGTTGTTTTTTCGTGAGTGTTTTATTTATTTTTATACATTTTTTTTTTGGGCAGCCCAGTCTAATTAACATTTGAGTTTTTGGTGGCGATGCGAATGCGATTCGTACCTTTTGCCATTTGCTATTTTGCATATTTTGTTTTAGACCTGAGCGCATTTTTTACATTTTTCATTATTTTCTATAAAAAGTGTGAATGTGTGTGTGTGTGTGTCAGTGAGTGAGTGTGTTTGTGTGTTGAAAAACGCGTGTGGGTTTGATGAAAAGATGTGGAATGTGTGCGGCATTTAAAAATATTTCAATCTCTATACGTCCCTCTCTACATATATACTTCGATATCCATGTGTATATCTGTATATATCTTAGTTTTGCTTCTTTCTTTCTTTCTCTTTTTTTTTGGCTATACTCCTATTTATTTTTTTTCGGATTTTTTGGGGGGTGGGGGGATTTTTTAAAATTTTTTTTGACTCTGCCTACGGCAAAGGGTTTTAGTGCATTTTCTGTTGTGACCTCTATTATTATTGTTATTATTATTATTGTTACGATTATTATCGTTATCATTATTTTGGCAGGAATTAGGGTGATTATTTTGTAGTTTTTTTGCGGATTTTCTAGGTCAAGCAATCGCTGGTGAAGTGGTGAAGAATGTCAAGTGTCCAACGTAAAATTTAAAAGTGTTAATCCGGTGCAAGGCTGAGCAATGTTTACGATTATTTTGTGGACTATCGATGTTTGGTTTTGGGTCTTACAGCTGACTAAAACTAAACTAAAAACTCTGCAGCTAAACTTCTGTCTGTCTCTGTCTGTGTCTGTGTCTCTGTTCCTGCTGCTGTTGTTGGTATTTGTTGTTGTTGTCGTTGTTGTTGCTGCTGCTGTTGTTGTTGTCGCTGTCGTTTGTCTTGATATTTTTTTTCTCTTGCTTTCTACTACTCACTAGTTTGTTTCGCATCTGAACTATCTTTTTCTATGGTTTCGTTGCTTCTTCTAAACTAAAGCTATTGCTAAAAACTGAGCTAAACTAACTAACACTACAACAAAGCTGGTGGATGCGTTTTGATTTGTTTTTTCCTTTTCTTTTCTCTTTTTTTTTTTTGGGGTGATGGAAGAGTTTTGTTGGCTATGAATTGATTTTTAATTATTGATTTTTGTTAAACTGCCCGCAATTGGTCTATTTGTTGAGACGCGAGTTCTTGCTCTTGGCCAGGCCGTGCAACTGCAACTGTTGCTGCTGCTGATGCTGCTGTTGGTGCTGCTCCTCGGCAATCACCTCGATGCTCGACTGCTCCACTTTGTGATTGATATCGCTCCAAATGGCCGTCGTGGCCTTGTCCACCATGTGCCGCGGCGATGGCTGCGCACTCTCCGACTTCGAGGAGGCGCCACTCGCCGGCTTCCCGCCCAGCTCCAAGTCCGAGTTCTCAGTCATTTGCATCGTCTGGATGGCGGGTCCCTCGTAGCCCTCGAATATCGAATTCAAATTGCGCGTCGACTCCAGGCGTCGATACGAGGCCATGAAAATCGAACGGATGCGATCAAAGGTCTCCGGATCGTAGACGGAACGCGCCGTATTGGTGAGATCGAAGGGCTCCTCGATGCACAGCTCGTTCCACTGATGGATGTCGTTCTTGACGGCCTTCGAGGCGCGACACGTCTCCACGGGCAGGACGCCGCCGACGCGTATCGAGATGGCGAACTTGCTGTACTCAAAGACGCTGTAATAGTGCAGGAAATTGAGCAGCAGCTCGCCGAGCGTCTGCGTGTTCTCCGACTGAAACGGCGGCATCACCTCGTTCATGTCCACATACCCGAAGTCCGTCGGCTGCAGTATGCTAAACTTTTCGGGGTACATTTTGTGCAGACACGGCAGCACCGGCGGATTGACGCCCGCCTGCAGAAAGTGGATGACCATCAGCATCAGCGAGTAACTGGAAATGGTCATGTTCTTGGCATTGTTAATATTGTGATGCTGCGCCCACTGCTTGATCGTCAGCGCCATGGGACGCAGCCGCCACTCCAGCTGCGAATAGCAGTAGAGCAGATGTGTGTTCCGTATGCCCACCGAATTGTTAAAGTTAATGTCCACCTCGACCCGGTGGCGGCGGTCGGTGAAGCGCAGTATCGGCACACGTGCCTCGATCAGATTGAACTCCTGAAACTGCTCGGTGGCATTCAGCATTTCGCGCATCAGCTGCAGATGGTAGACGGCCTCCATGCGCGGATCGATGTTGGGATTGGTGCAAGCCAGCATGCAGATGTCCATGTCGGAGCACTTGGAGCCAAAGTACGAGATCGAGGAGCCGACCAGATACAGGCCGTAACGTGGATACACCGCCTGCGGAACGATGAACAATCATGCGTCAGTGAATGGCTGCGAGGCGCACACAACTTACCATCGTCACCTTGTAAATGAAACGCCACAGTCGCATCTTGGTCTTGTAGATCTGACGCGTCTGCTGCGCGTCCAGGAACTTCTGCCAGATGGCCAGCGTCAAGGGGTCCCACTTGGCACGGCTGGCCACCGAGAGCGGCGGTCGCCTCATCTCCACCAGCTTGGCGCGCGTCAGAAAGCGATCGGCGGGCGTGTAGCCGAAGAACTCGTGCCAGTACCGATTCTGCAGGGTCAGCGGCTGGTTGTCCTCGAGGAACTCCTCCTGCACAAAGTGTCCCGCATGCGGCGCGACTGTTCCCAGTCGCTGTGTGCGGCTCTCCGCCACCTTGCTGGCCAGCGCGGCGGGCAAAGCAGCCGCCTCCGCGCCGCTGGCTTCGTCGCCTTCTTGCTGCTGCGGCGTCTGCTGCGTCTGCTCGATGGCCGCTGGCTTCAGTTCGCCGAGCATGTCGCCGCAGCAGTGCGACGAACACTTCAGGCCATTCTTCAGGCCCTGGCTGCACTTGCGCTCGGCCTCCTTCAGGTGATGCATGTCGCCGAACGGCACCAAATTGGGGCCCTTCAGGTCCGGCATTTGTGCATTGGTGGCCATGGCCACGCAGCTGATGGTGATCTTGCAGACCATCGACTCCAGCGAGGCGTCGCTCTGCTCGCTCTCCGCACTGTCGCTGGGCGAACTGGGCGCCAGGCTGGCGTAGGACAGGCCATCGAAGTCGCCCGATATCGACCCGGTGCGCTGCGAATGCCCGTGAGCATCGGCGTCCGACGAGAAGTCGCCGTTGGCCGTCGAGACGCCGACGGCGCCGGCGCCGGCGCAGTCCGCAAAGCTGCGCTGCTCGAAATCGGAGTCATGATGCAGGTCACCGTCCGAGGTGCCGCTGCTAGCGGCGGCTGCTGCTGCTGCTGCTGCGGCTGCGGCTGACGCTGCTGCCGCCGCCGCTGCCGCCATGGCGAGCGCATCCTGTTCGGCCAGCTCGGCCTCGTACAGCGTGGCGGTGGTCGCAAAGTCCACGTGCTCCAGCTGCGACGAGTTGTAGCAGCGCGAGTGCTGCTGACGCAAATCCTGCGCCTTCGGCAGACGTCGCACGCCCGGCTGATAGCTGCTGATGTGTTGCTGGTGCTGCTGTTGTTGTTGCTGCTGCTGCTGCTGTTGCTGTTGCTGCTGCTGCTGCTGTTGGTGTTGTTGCTGTTGCTGCTGCAGCTGCTGGCTGCTGGCCAAGTAGCGCTGCCGATTGCGGTAGCTGCGCTGCTGATGGGCACTGTGATAAATGGGCGTGGCACTGTTGTTGTTATTGCTGCTGCCCTCGAGCTGTTGCTGTCCGCCCTGCTCGAACTTGCTGCAGCTCAGCGACTCGGAGCCCGACGAATTCGAGCTGTTATTGGTGTTCACCAGCTGGCTCTTGGAGCGCTTCAAGTGCCGTCCCGCCGCCGCCGCCGCTGCCGCCGCCGCCGCCGCCGTCGAGGTCGATTGTGCAGCGCTGCCACTCGGCTGATTGCTGCCACGTCGACTCAGATTCATGTTGAGCTGATCCAGCGCCACCGTCTGCGGCAAATTGGGATTGCCGCGCTGCAGCCCGCTGCGCGGATCGAACGGATGCCGAATACGCGTCCCAGGCGCGCCTACGGTGACGTTGCCGGTGCTGCTGTTGTAGTAGGTCTTCGTCTCGCGCGGAAACGACATGGCGTTGGCATGACGGCCCGGGCCGAAGCGCTCTCTCACCTGGGCGGCGGTGGGGCGTGCGAAGCGCGGATCCAGAGTCGAGTACTCGTTGTTGTACGCCTCCTGCGCCTGCTGCTGCTGCTGCTGCTGTTGCTGGTGCAGATGACCGTGTGGATGGCCGTGTTGCTCGCCATTCGGCGACTGCTGCTGCTGTTGCTGTTGTTGCTGTTGCTGCTCGGCGACCACCGACAAGTTGGGCGACACATGACGATAGCTGCCCGCTCCGCCGCCACCGCCACCGCCGCCACCTCCAGCACCGCCTGCGCCAGCGGCACCGCCGCCAGCTGCTGCCCCGCCACCAGCACCGCCTCCGCCACCGCCACCGCGCGACATCGCCTGATTGTAGTAGCTGGAGTACATGAAACGCTGCGCCCCATACGCATGCTGCTCGAAGCCCAGCGGCATCATCGGAATGCCGTACGAGGAGGCCGCATAGCCCTGATTGTAGGGATAGTTGCGATCGAACTGCCAGACGGCGTTCTCGGCGTGCCACAGACGTCGCTGGGGACTGCTGTTGTAGCCGGGACAGATGAACTGCTGGGCGGAGAGGTTCGCATTGCCGCTGGCCGCGGCGGCTGCTGCGGCGGCTGCGGCAGCGGCGGCTGCTGCCGCTGCTGCTGCGGCTGCGGCGCCAAAACGATGATTGCCCGGCGATTGGGCGCCCGAACGCGCCACGTTCGCCACGCTGGCCGGCATCAGGGGCAGCTGGGTGGGCGGCGGCGGGGGCATGGTGCGCAGCATGCGCGGCATTATCGAGGTGGGCGTCGGTATGTCCAAGGTGATGCCGGCCATGTGACTGCCGATGCTGTAGAGGAAGCCCATCGAGTACTTGTAGCCGCCGGGGGGACGCGGATACGTCTGTGTTATCGTCTTGTGCACCTTCTTCTTGCGTCGCGTGCCCGGCAGCGGGAACTCATTGGGATCGAGGTACTCGAGTCCGCCGTCCGAGTCGAGTTCCTCCTGCAGCTGCTGCTGTTGCTGCTGCTGTTGTTGGTGGTGTTGTTGCTGCTGTTGCTGCAGTTGCTCCTGTTGCTCCTGTTGCTGCTGCTGCTGCTGCTGCGGCTGTGAAGGGGGTGAGTGGGGACGTGTCGCATTAGCTGTTGGCTGTGCTCTGCTTACGTTTAGGTTTTCCTCGCTGGCCTCCAGCTCGGCCAGCTGCTCCATGGACGTCGACTGCTCCATGTGCTGTGGCAGTGGTTCGAGCAACATGGTAGCTGCTGCTGCTGCTGCTGGCTGCGATGCGGGCGGTGTGCTTGACTTCTCTGGCGTCGTCTGGGTCGTCGTTGTGGTGGCCGTGCTGGTTGCACTTGCTGCCGTTGCCAGCGCCGTTGACATTGCTACCAATGCGGCACAATTACAAATACAAATACATATAGGTTGCCAAATGCCAAAAAAAAAACTGCTATAGCGAATCTAATGCGCGGTCGTGTGCTTAACCAAATTGCTCTAGGCTTGTGTGTTCTTTATGTTCCTCAAAAAATGAGCAAATACGTGACAGCAAACGTAACGCCTAGCCTGGAGCCCTACGACTCAAATGTCACACCAGCACACATATATATATATATATAGAGCACGCGTCGTCGTCTCTCTATCTCTATCTCGCACACGCACGCACACACACACACGCACACGCACACGCACAGTCGATTCTCGTTCTCGCTCTCGCTCACAGCTTGCTTTCCGATTTGAGATGTGTGTGGAAAAATAAAATGAAATAAAATAAGTGAATTTAAGATGTGTATTTTACGCTGCGCATTTGGCCGGCGCTCATTGTTGAACGGAACGCGCTCCACGAAGTCCACGTTGCACTTTACACACTCTCCACTTTCGATTGTTCTATTAATTTTTACGATTTTGCACAGCAAGCGACAAACACGCGACGGCGAAACTTAATTGTCATTGTACACTGACAACTTCACATCACATCAACTCACACTTCACTTGACGTTTTAGCTAAACTTTTTTGAGTGTTGCAAAACGCCGTCACAACTTGTAGGTATCGATATCAAGCCTGTTGTGATTAAAAAAGGGCTGCTGCAAGGTGCAGAGAACTCAGCACGGCACAGATTGTGTGTAGAGCAGCAAGTAAAGCATCTCTTGAGCCACATTCTTTTGGTGCATTCGACAAACAAAAGACACAAAAGTGAAGCTAGCGCTGACACAATTTGTGGCATGAAAGCAAAATGCGAATGGCGAATCTACGTCAAACACTCAACATAGTTCCATTTCGCCCCCCAAACAAAAGACACAGAGCTGCTGTTGCTGCTGCTGCTGCTTATCCAGGGGGAACTTAAGCGCCACACATTCGCTTGCCAACACACACAGAAATTCCATTTACAATTTGATTTGCTTATGTAAATTATGAAAATTGCCCGCAGAGAGTAACCACAAGTAAGATTCGATTTGGCGGCTTAACAAAATGCAGCCAACAACAAAAGCCACAAAAACCCTCCGAAAAAAAAAAAAATATATATATAAGAGAAGTCGGTAGAGAGAAAATAAAATTGTTCATTGCTTTTTGGCTGTAATTTGAAACAAATCAAATTTATTGCCCAGACGCACAGGCGCCCGTCGCCCGCCAGCCATTGGCAATTTTTGAGTCCTGCTCACACAGGATGCGGCCAGATGCGTTGAGCATATGAAATGAGCAACGAGACGACCCAGAATTAAGTACAATTTCGCATCGAGATTGCGAGATTGAGAGATACGCGTACTCGCATCTTTTTATATTTGTGGCCATATTCAGCTACGGGTCGCACATATTCTAATTAGATTTAAAAATTGTTTTTTTTTTATGAGCAGAGATGACAAAGGGGTGGCTGAAGGTAGAGAGAGGAGGGCACAAATCTCGTGAGTCATGGCAGATTAGTGGGCATGGAGTTGGTCCCTGGTCCCTTGACTTCTCAATTTGGTTGCAATGCGTGACGCGTGTTTCAGATTTTCAATTTGCCACACCGAGACCATATTTCAGTGACTCATTGGCAAAACTAAAAAATTAGCCAAGCAAAAGTTTCGTATTACATGCGAGCAATTTGCCAAATAAACTGTCAGCAGCAACAGCAGAGAGAGATGCCATTGGTTTTAGGCAACAAGCCTTATCGATTCGCCACTGAATAATTCACAAAGAAGAGGGCAGCAATGCCAAAATATGCACAGCTTTCCACCAGCAGTTGGCATTCCCCAGAGCACGCACAATAAATAAGTAAATGGAGAAGCGACTGCGGCGGGTTGCAGTGCAGGGTGTTGTGTGCACAACCACGACAGGGTTGTTCAAGTTGCTCGGTTGTTCGATCTACCTAGCTGGGCCCCTTGGGGTGTTTGCCCACAAAAAAAAGTAGAAGAAACAAAATCGAGGCAGCTGAATTCGTAGCTCGTATTTTGATCTAACGGTCGGTGGCAATAATGTGTGACAGGTAATTAGATTAAGTTAATTTCGCTTTTATTAGCAATCAGCACGACTTACGACCAACGAATTTCTGCGCCTTTTCCTACATAATTTCATCAGAGTTTGTGCACTTGTTTTTCCTCTTTGTTTGTCAAAACGAGGCATCAATGTTGCATGCATGCCAGCGACAAATGTCAAAATTGGCGGCAACTGACAGCCAGCTGACCATTTGCCGCAATGCAACACTGAGCAAAGCGAGAGATGAGAGATGGAATGTTGTGTGTGTGTGTGTGTGTGTGTGAAAAATCAAATAATTAATAATTCATGCCACACGATTGACAGTGCGCCCAGCTGAACCAGCTCCAACTCCAGCTCCAGCTCCAGTTCCAGCTTCAGCTCCAGAACTCTTTGCTCTGGACTCGCTTTTAATACATTTTGTTTTTGCTTTTTTTTTTTTTTTGTTTTTTGTGTGCTGTGCGCCGCCTCATAAATTTACAATTACAGATGCGAATGCGAATGGGGAATGGGAGCGAGTTTTCCGCGCTGTCGCTGTGCCTTTTGAGTGAGTTTTGTTTTTTTAATTTAATAAATTAATAAAACAGCAACGTGACAACACTGGCAACGAACGCAGCAAGGCAGAGGCCATCAAAGTGGCAAAGTGTTGCCATTTGCATTTTTAATGCACTTGCGCTGCGTCGCGTAAAAATAATTATCAACTGAATTGACGATGAGCCATCGCGGCCAATGCGTGTACTGAAAAAGAGACAGAGATAAGCACGCGAAAGAGAGAGAGAGAGAGACACAGACAGTGAGTTGATGTTGCCACGTGTGCGTTTGTGTGTCTGCCGTGTGCCGTGTCAACACTGCCACTTTTGTGGGTGGCAAGTGAATGAAAGCAGAAAAAAAAATATTAAATAACTAGAGTGAGAAACATTTTTAAATTGAATTTCTCAATTTGCGTGTCAACTTTTTGAATATGAAAATTGTTTTAGGCTCAACTGCATTTTCACTTTCAGCTGCAAGCAGCGAAATTCTTAACAGCGTCGAGCTGCGAGCTGCGATATCATAATAATAAGAATAATGAAAGCACAACTTTAGACCCGACAATTTATAAGTGCGGCAAAAATTTTTTACTTTTCCTTTTTAGCACACTTTGGGCCGCACAATGGACGGCGTCATGCCTGGCGCTTCCTGCCCCCAGCAGGAGCAGGAGCAGGAGCTGGAGCTGAGTTTTGTGTCCGGAATTGGGTCCGGGGCATAACTGCACCGTCGTCGCACCTGGCCGTAGTTAACCCCAATTATGCGCACAAAGCCCAAACAGTGAGAAAGAGAGAGAGAGAGAGAGAGAACACAGACAGACACACTCCACAACAACAACAACAACAACAGCGTAAAGAACTAGCAGCTAGACTACGTGAGGTAGTTGAAAATATTTAAGCAACAGCGCTTGCAAAATGCCATGAAAATTGCTATAAAATACAAGAGAAAAAAAAAAAAGTAGACGAGAGAAGAAAGCAAGAAGGAAAGTCGGGGAAAAAAGTAAGTAAGATGAAATGCTGCCGCAGGCATTAAAATAATAAGGATAAGGAAGCGCTTGTTAACCACGAAACCGCTCAAAAATGAATGAAAGCCAGTCAGAATCGCAGCCGGAGTTGGAGTCAGAGTCAGAGTTGGAGTCGCAGTCAGAAGAAGCGTTTACAATTCAGCCGGAGTGAGTCAGTGTGCCGACGTCAGTGAAGCCGGACTGACTGACTGTGTGTGCCGCGTGTTCATTATGCATTTCCTGTTTGCATAAGCTCAACTCAGCCCAACTCAGGTCAGCTGCTGCCCGAGGAGTCGCTAGTTGTAATTGTTCTGCTGTTTGTTGTAACTACGGCAGCGCAAGAAAAGCAAAAAAAAAAGAAAAACGTAACAAAAAATATGTAGAAGCCAAAAGGAGAGAATGCTCGAAACCAAACCTAAGACCCATTGTGCAGAGCGTTAAATTTGGAAAGTTTTCCCTTCGCAATGCCCGGCGGCCTATTGACAGAATATGAGTCGAGTCGCGTCGCGTCGAGTTGAGTCGAGTTGAGTTGAGTTGCGTCTAGCAGGGAGCATAAAGCCAGCAAAAAGAAAGAAAGTGAAATTGCCAAGACTAGCATGAATTTTAATTATGCAAAACAAATAGCAAACAGCGCAGGATAGCGCAAAATTGAGCATAGTTTCGCAACGAGTTTTTCAGCTCGTTGCCGCAACAGTAGCGAGAATTCTGTATTGATTGCCAGGCGAAAGATAAACAAAGTAGTTCCAAAAAACCCTCTTCAATATCTATGGCGAGTACAACTCGTATTTGCAGAATCTTTGAGCTTTAGTAAGTTTGGGGAGCGTGTAAAACTTTGGCGAGGGCACAAAGCGAGTCAGAAAAAAATCTTGAACTAATGCTACACGTTCTAACTAACGCATAGTTATCGTAATTACTGCCTATAGTTAATTAGCCCGCAATTGTAGTTGCACACAAAACTATTCTAATTTCGTCATAGCGACTAACTCCGTTGAGTTGCCAGGGCGCGTCGTTAACTCGTACCGTCGAGAGACCAGCACAAACGCATAATTATGACTTCAATGGTTACAGTCTGGCAAATTTTCCATATGAATGAATTTCGCACAATTAACTGTGTGGAAGACAGAGCGCGTGGGGTGGGCCCAACCATGGGCTGCGTCACATGTCAGCACTTGGAGGAAAAGCTGGGCAACATCTCCCGCTCCGATCTTCATTCACAATTAAGCTAAAAATACAACAAAGACGGAGGAGCGAAGCGTTGTCGTTGTCGTTGTCGTTGTGCGTAGACGATACAATAAAATTTATTGTCAAGTGCAGTCGTCAAACACACAGTGGCTCAAGAAATGTAACGGACGGAAGGGGGCGTGGCGGGGCGGAAGGCCGCCTAGGTGTGCAGAGCAACAGAGGAGTGTGGCGGGTAGTGGATGGAAATCACGCTGTCGCTCATGTTGCGACTGGCAGCAGCCTGTGACGAGCGGAGTATTGAAAGAAGACAAAGCAGCCAGAGAGAGAGAGAGAGAAAAATAAAGAAACGCCACGAAGAAGGAAGAAATCAACAACGCAATCTTAATGAAGGCAATAATTCAAACAAAATGCAAAATTCCCTTAACAAACTGAAGGAAGTCAGCCGAGTCAGGAAAGTCAGGCAAGTCAGTCAGTCAGTCAGCCAGGCAGGCAGTCATTCATTCATTCACTCACTCACTCAGTGGCTCTTCGCTGCTGAGCTGAGGCTCATTCATTTCATTTCTCCGACACAACATTGAGAAATTGCCGCCTAGTGTTGAGGTTGTTGCTGTTGTTGCTGTCGCTGTTTGCTGTTACACGCTGACAAGAATTCCTTGTCGAAATTAAATTTTTACAAAATCAAATAAAATTCAATGCGTGCCAAAGTGGCGACGGCCGCATGTGGCAGCATGGCGATGTGGCAACAACATCAGCCAGCAAAACGTCCCTCGACGCCGACGTCTCTCATATTAATTAGTTTGTATTTTTGGCATACGAAATAACAGAAAATTGTTTAACATTTGCCCTCTGCAGCACATTAAGTGGCCACATTTGTCAATTTGCCGTTTTTACGTTGGGTCAACATTTTCGGCCCCAAACACCAAACTCTCCCCCCGAGAGACACTCACAGAGAGCGAGAGAGAGAGAGAGAGAGTGGGCAACGCACTGTAGTTAATGGCTGCACATTTGCCTAAATAATGAGGCACCGGTGTATTGCCTTGAATTCGATTTGGCTTGATTAAAAATATATTTCATTGTTGGGCTCGCATGCGTCCATCTCCCGTCTCCCATCTCCCGTTTCCCATCTCTCGACTCTAAGTGGCTTGCTTGCCATGAGCGTCGGACAGAGAAGACCGATTGCATTGCCAGCTGGAGAAGCTAATCAGCAAAATGTGGCACATAGCACAGGGGCACAAACAAATCTACTGACTGACTGGATATTGATTAGCAGCAGCAGCAACGGCAGCAAACAGTAAGCAATCGAATTTTAGATTTGAATAAACTGAAGTTAAATACTTTGGCTGTATTTTGCGCAATCTTTATGATAAAATTGTACATTTCGCTTCGTTTTCCCGCAATAAAGTAGTTTTCAAATTATGCTAGCCAATGTCTTCATCTATCCCCATTTCCTTAAACAAATTGCAGTTGGATTCAATAATGTTTGCGTTCGCTTCGTGGTGAAACCAAACTTTCGACATTCATTGTCCAGCTGCCTTAACTGCTTAAGCAGCTTACAGCTTACAGCTTATAGAATCCTTCGTAAATTCACAAAAAAAAGAGAAAAAAAAACTGTCGAGAAATGCAACAATGTGGCTTGAGGAGGAAGTAAAAGTAAAGTGAAAAGCGTACAAAGTGCTGTCATTTAGCTACTCATAACCTAAATTTTGTTGCAACTTACAAGTTTGGGGTGAGGAGAGAAAAGGAGAGAGAGAGAGAAGCTGGAGGCAAGCCAGCTACTACTGTTGGACGGCACTTATGTCAAATGCGTTTGCGATTTGTGTCAATAAACGGCAGCAGCTGCGGCAGCAGCAGAGGAATGAAAGAAAGAAATTTCTATTATCTGTGCAAAGTGTGCGCGAAATTGAAAATTGCAGCCTTGTCGTCGTGAGAGCGTCTGCCAGTTGCAACTCCCTGCTCCGTAGTTGCCTCTAAATTTTCATAGCTCTGCCAGTTGATAAACTCTAATATGACATTGTGGAGCAGCAGCTACAGCAGCAGCAACAGCAGCAGCAGCAGGCGATGCGCCTTGGCTTATGCAAGCATTTTGTGAAATTGCATTTCGAGTTGCCTTTTGCTGATGCCAGCGCATTATTGCACATCAGGGACAACGTTACATACACCATACGCTTGCATATGGACAGACTAGATATTTGCCGTACACATATAGATATAGATATGTGTATATATGTATATATAGAGACATGGCAACAAGTTTACCAACACATTGCGGTTACGCGAAAAAGTCAATTACCATTTTAAACAGAAAGAGCTCGAGTTGGAGTCGCGAGTTCGTCTCCCTCCCCCCTCTTGAGCAACGGCAACAACATCAGCAGCATCAGCATCAGCATCAGCGGCATCATCATCATCATCGTCATCAGCTACAACATCCCATACAGTCAATCAGTTGGTAATCGATTTTGTCTGGCGGCTTTTGGGTTTGGGTTACGGTTTGCTTTGCTTTCTGAGTTCTGGGTTCTGGGCTCTGTTGCTTGAGGTTAACAAATATGCCAACGCTTTTTACGCACAATTTTCCTTTGCGCGCAGCAGCAGCAGTTTGCCAAATGGAATGTAAATATTTATTTTTATTTGCAGCCGGCAACATGACGGGCGGAAAATTTGTTTGCAACTTTGCTCGACATAATTAGACGTCTGTGCGAATGTTCTCTCACTCACACACACACACACGCAACAAGCATGAGTATGTAGTCGAATGCAAATGATAGTCTCGTTCGAATAGATTTGCAATATTTGCACATGCAAATTGCCTTAAGCCACAGACTTGGCTTACACTCGTTGATTTCATGCGGCAAATAGTGGACGCAACAAGACACCCAGCACAAAGCCGGAGGTGAGAAAAGGAGTTGGAGTTGGTGCACGGAGGGAGGGGAGGGGAGGTAACCGAGTGCTTTAACCTTCTAAGTATTCATAATTGAATTTCCATGTTTGTTTGCTGCATTTATGAGCACTCTCTCTCTCTTTCTCGCTCTCTCTGCGGTCTCTGACTCTTTGTGTATTTTCCGATAAACTGAAATGCTTAAAACATTTAAGCACGCAATGTTGCCACAGTTGAGCTGCCGCGGTGGCAGCTACTGTTGGTGGCAAGTGCGGCGCCTTGTTTTAATAACATAATTGAAAAATGAGTGTGTATGAAAGGGAATGCAAACCGCATGTCCAGCTGCTTCATTGTGGATTCAGATTACAATACTCAGTGTGCGATGCCAAAAACGAGGGTTGAACGATCGCGTGCAACTCGTTCGCGTTCGTCGCCTTGTTAAGCAGCGTTTGTCCTTTGCACCCACACTCTCACACACACACACACATATGCCTTTAAGCACTATATACACACGCCCTCACACTTCGCATTATTATTGGGCGAGTAAATCAATATGGCAGGCGTTTCAATTGAAAATCGTTCAGCGATAATTAACTGCAATTTCCTGAAACGACGAATGACCAACGGGATTCATTCAGATTGAATGCGATTCGCTTTGAATGTCTTTATTTGCTGGCTGTCGCTTCAGTTGTCGCCACGCTGCATATTTCGCATTATCTTTTATATTTAATTTTTCATGCAATTTTTCACCTCCATCCATCGCCATCGCCATCGCCATCTCCGTCTCCTGCAGATGAGTAATGAGCATTCCGCACTGGCACAAAATTGAAACTATTTCTGCATAGCATTCGAAGCATTTTAATTTGAATTTCTTTCTCGCAAATGATCAACGTTGGATTGGTTGCAAGCTGCCGCCTGCTGGCCGCCAGGACGCACAGCTGGACGAAGCAGAAGCTGAAGCCGGAGCCGGGGCTGGGACTGGGACTGGGGTGAACTCCCCTAATGGCGTTCATAGTTGCTGGCAACATTAAGGATAATTGTTGTAGTTAGCATGTACTTTTGCATTTATAATGTGCCTCATTTATTTCATTCTCACATTGCGTTCTCTCTCCGTCTCCCCCCCCCCCGTCGCGCTTTCGACATTTCTCTTGTATTTTTGCATATCTATTGCCAGCCATAAAAAGTAAAATTGGGAAAATGAGAGAAATGTAGAAATGCTGATTATGCATTTTATTGCTTCGGGGCGCTGTGTCGTTGATTGTGTCTGATTGCGTTAAGAGACCGACTGACTGTCTCGCTGTACAGCTGTGTATTTCACAGTTGACGCTGTTTTTGTGGCAAATACCTGGGCATATATCGAAGAGAATTGTAGCTGGCAGACTACCTTTGACCACAATTCATTACTCAAGAGCAACGGACCGGTAATCAACAGATATTCGAGTACAGCTCTGACGTCTGTCCACTAATTGCCAGAAATGAACTCATACTGGCGCACACTTATTAGCCACAACCCGATCCACCCGCTGCATATCATAATATCAAACACAAAGAGAGAGAGAGAGCGAACAGACAGCCAGACAAACAAATTGACGTGCCGACACTTCTACCATGGCCACAGGGGATGCCTCTGTTGCTGTTGCTGTTGCTGCTGCTGTTGCTCCTCTCACCCTTTGGAGCATTGCATTTCAGCACACAGCAGACAGTTGGACCAACAGACAAACAGACGGGCAGCTGAAAAACAAATTGTTAGCCAGTGCCAAAATGATAGACAAATGCAAAAGCCAATGGGTGGCAGAGAGAGAGAGAGAGAGACAGAGGGAGCACAGTTTATGCTAAAAATTGCATAAATAAATCATGTTCTAATATTGCACTTGCCCTTGCAGACAATCTGTCAAAATGTGAGCCACCGTTTGGCTATCGTGCCACATGCCTCCACTCGACTCTACGCTCCTCCAATGGACAATGGCGTGAATGAGCTGCCTGCAAAATGGCGTTAAAGGCCGTCAGAGGAGAAACACAAAAAAAAATAAAGCGAACGCGAACCACGCACACAGCGGCGAACAATGGCGAGAAAAGCAATCGATGACTGGTCATAGATAGCGCAGCGTATTGCCATCTAAGCCCAGTTGTTCGTTTTGGGCCATGTTGCAATTGGGTCTGGCTGCCTGCACTTGACAATGCGCCAAGGCTAAATAGGAGGATAGGCTGTTTGGTCTGATGGTTTGTTGGTCTGGTCTGGTTTGGCACTCGTCTAGCTTGTCTGACATACTGAATCGCCTGTCTGTTTTGGCGCTTAATTCGTCACTAAATGAGATTTTTGGGCTATGCTCGAAACGTTTTGTTCGCCGGCATTGTGTGCGCCGTGTGCGCGTTACCAAAAATTGCTATTTTTAGCCCAGAGTTTTCGGCCGCTTCGGGTCCAGTTTGCAGGCAGCCACTTTGCAATAACACAGCGTGAAATTGCAACGCCAAATCGAATCAGTCCGCACGGGAAATTCGATTTTTTTCTGCTTGCTTTTTTTTTTATTTGCTGTTTTGTTGGCGCCGCCTTTTGCGGGCAATCAGACAGCAACAAATGGCAGACAGCAAGTACGAAGTACAAAACGTTGGAAGCTGCACATGGAATTGGCAAGTTTGGGGAATACAAAAAGACGTGAGACAGTGGCGAGAATGAAAAAAAAGGTATAAATTAAGCACAACAGCACGACGTGCTGATCGTTTACAGCAGCGTGTCCTGTTCGTCCTGGCGTCGTGCAGTCAACCAGTCATCGACGCCAGCCAGACAGCCATCCATCAACGACAGCTCGACTTTTTGGTGGCATAATGAAATGAAATTACAAAATGTGTGCTCAACACTTTTGTGGCATTTTGTTGCGCAAATTGCTTATTTATTGTTTAATAGTTCCATGCAGCAACGATTTGAATTTTGTGATTGAAAACAGGTGGAAAAACTGTTGAAAACTCATTCACTCTTCCACTCCCCACACACAGACAAGGAGTGTTCACAATTGTAACTCTTGGGGGCTTTTGCAGTCGTATTTGGCCATTGTTGAATTCTGTCTGAATGGGTTCTTAATTTTTGCGACTGCCACGAATTTCGAGTTTCGTTCGAATGGTGAATTGTGTGTTGCCGAAATCCAATTGCAAAATGTACAATTCAGCTACATAATTGAATAATCTGCACAGGGGCGGCATAAATGCAATTACATTTAATATACAGTAGACGGACGATATTCAAGTTTAAAATAAATTTGTTATTGATTTTATTGCGACAGCGCATTTCGCATTATTTATGGGCATTATTATTAAGCGATCTTTATCTGAGTCACTTCACCGTTAAGCTTTCAATGTAATATGCAAAGCGATGCCTTAAATTTGCATTAAATTCAATTAAATAATGACAATGCCATATTGACAATCGCCAATCGCCAATCGCCAATCGTTGGGGCCATCAGCGAAAAGTGTCCCACACAGTTGGAGTTGGACAGGCGACAGCTCGATTGCTGAGCTCGGCGTTCACTATATTTGTGCTGCGGAGAGTTCCAAATTTGGTCATTGTCGTTGACAACATCGCACACATTTGGCGTCCATCAGTCACTCAGTCAGTCAGTCAGTTGATCTCCATTGGCATTGGGGAATGGCAATCAAAGGAGAATCGACAACAACAACAAGAAGAACAACTGCATAACGATATGCAAAATATGCAACAGCTGCTGCCAACGGTGAGCTCCTGTGGCATGCAACAACAGCAGCAACAGCGACAGCCGCCTGCCTTCTTCGGCTTCTTCTGTTCGCTGTCGCTTTGCGCCCAATTACGCCTTCAAATTGAGTGATAAATGTCTTGAGGATGGCACATAAATAAACTTGAGTTAAATTTATTACACAACCCACACAAAGACTTCATAAAAATGCAAACTAAATGAACTATTAAGAGGCGGCAGCAGCGGCAAACATGAGAAACAAACACAACAAACAAACAAACAGAACAGAACAGAAATAAAACAAAACAAACCGAAAAGCCCCCAATAAACAAAGCAAAAACAAACAGAAAAGTAAAGCGGACAATTGAATTGCATTGCGCTGAAAAGAAAAGCAAACAAGTTAAGCAAAACGAGAGGCAGCAGAGAACAGCGTCAACGCGACTGCCGTGTGAGAAAATATGCAAATAAATGCGCAAATAAAATGTGCAATCAACTGGAGATGGCGCACTGAGATGGCAGCCTTTGCAGTCTCGCTTGCAACATTGAGCAGAAAACCAAAGTGTGAATGTTGCGCATGCGCAGCGCCGAGTGGAGTCGAGTCGAGTCGAGCCGCGTGGAGCGAACACAGCGCATCAATTAGGCCGCCAGGCCAGGCCAAAACGGCAGCCACGAATTGCCCACAGAGAGTGAAAGATAAGGCCAAGGTGGGACACGAAGCCACAAGGCAGAAGCCACACAGACAGGGGCACAGACGACGGAATGCGAGAGCGACAGAGCGAGAAATGAATAAAACGTTTAGATAAACAAATACAGAAGAATGCTGAAATGCTGTTAAAAGCTACAAAATGAAGTGGCCGTTGGCGGGATTTTCGCCGGGGAGGGGAGAGGGGCTAAATACGGATTTGTATTGGATATCGTTGAGCTCGGCTTCGGCAACAGCAACAGCAACAAATTCAATGAACATGCGCGCGCACAGTTGAAGAGCAAACAAATTTATTACGCGCCGTTTGAACAGCGCATAAATTTAAGCGGCAGCGGCAGCGGCAGCAGTTGCAGTCGTGGTGGCAGGGGCAGCTCGCTGGTGTGGCAGCATCCGACTTAGTCGGGCGTACCAAGATTAACATACTTGGCCTGCCTCTCCCTCTCCCTCGCTCTCTCTCTCTCTTTCTCACCTCTCTCCCTCTCTGCTCTCCGTTTTGTGGTCTGTCTGTCTGGCTGAGTTGGCCAATCGATCGACGCATCGCGCTACGGTTGCGTGCAACGTGCAGCGTGCAGCGTGCGTGATTTACAAACAGCGCCACATTTGGCGAACATTTACCGTGGACTTGTCTCGAAAACTACGTAAAACGATTTAAAGGCTGAACACGAGCAATTTGTGGATAGGTCCAATGGATGGGCGCAATCTCAGAACTGGATTCTCTGACTCTGTGACTGTGACTGCGACTGCGACTCTGCTGCTGCCCACCCGCTGGCCACGGCACACAATATGTGGCAACAGGCAGCCAACGACTTCGCCTCCGTCTTCACTGTGTTTTCCTGCTGTCGCTGCTGCTGTGTCACATTTCTCATTTCGAAAATTTATGCGCACATTCAATTGATTGTTGATTTTCGAATCTCTGAATCGTGCTCAAGTGATTTTTCGATATTCCCCCCCTTTTTAGCGGCTCAACCTTATGTAATTCAATATCTTAAAGCCGCGTAATTTCGTGTGCTTCGAAATTAATATGCAATACACTGGCCGAAAATTCATCATAAATCAATCAATAGCCAAAGATAAGATCTCAACTATTGAAATGAGCGATTTGATCAGCAAAGTGTCAAATAAAATATGACTAATGAATAACTACCATAATTTGAATAACTATTATATATATAATATTAAGTTGTATTACTCAAATACATTTTAAAGTGACACATAAACTTTTTACCTGACCAAATATTATGAGCAAATAGTTGAAGTCTTTCTTGAGTCACTATTTGATTTATTTGTTTGTCCTGCTTGGCAATAATTTGCAGGCTCTGCACTTTGTTGTAGCAATAGATTTTATTTTGAGCAGTGTAATCGCATTTAACATAGCTTTATGGTTGTATGTTAATTTCTAGCGAGTTCCAATGAATTTCTTGACAAAGCTCCTCCAAACTGTTCACAATGTCATTTACAGTTTTTGGTGCATCTTTTCTTTCTGTTGCACACTCTCGCTATGTCGATGTGGAGCTGCGGGACCCCACACTTATTACCAAAAACATGCAGCGCCTTTGACATTTCGATTTATTTTTATTGATTCCGGAGAGCAAACGTTGTTGAGACGCGTCTGAAATGCAAGTCAGGCGCCGCTGGCACGCAAGTGATCATCACACCTTGATAAGGAGGTGCCCGAAAGCGAGCTGCACTCCATGCCACGCCACGCCACGCCACACCATGCCTCATGCCACTCAACTCAACTGAGCAGCGACTAAAGACCCCATGCCCATGTGCTCTCAGTTCTCAGCTCTCGGCTCGATTCCGATTCCCGATTCGAATCCCGATCCCAATGGCCCAGGCCATGCCCCAAAACGTATCGAATTTTATTGAAATGCAGCGCTGCATATTGTATATCATTCGCAGTGTGTGAGTTTTGTGGCATGACTCTGTGTGTGTGTGTGTGTGTGTGCGTTATCGTGAGTGTTGGCTGTGCATTTGTTACTTTTATGCTTGATTTATTGACTTTATTTTATGGCCGCTTGATTGGACACTAAATGAGTTTTTAAACTGCATACGAAGCGGGGCGGGCCCTTATCAATTTTTGTTGTTGCAGTTGCAGTTGAACATTTGAACAGTTAATGCCACTTACTGACTTTATATATACAAATATATATATATATATACACGTACATACGTTTAAATGTTGAACCCACGTCAGAGACAAAACGTTTCGATTTTTATGGCGGATATGAACTTGTTTTGTGCTCGCGGCTGCCAGACAACTTACCTGAAATGAGACGAAAATAAAAAAGAACAACGGTTAAGAAGGCACACACAAAGCACAAAAATGTTAATTAAATGGTAAATCAAATGAGGTTCGTTTTTTTGTATTTTATTGCAATTTAATGGCACAACAAAAGACTAACAATGGAGCACAGATTTGTTTGGTATTCAAACTGCCATCAAACCACAAAATCTAGTTTAAACTGTGTAAACTCAATTGAGTTGATCATAATTGTAATTGCCGCTATGAAGCAATCAATTGAAAACTTTCCAAACACGCGAATTATGTAAATTTTATGTAAAATATATAATCGCAATTTCCTGCTTAGCCACGGCTTATGATAATTCAATGTGTCAGAGCGCTGATCATCTTCGCGCCTGTCGAGTAGTCTCTCTCTCTCTTTCTCTTGCTGTCTCTATCTGTGTTGCCCCCTTGAGGCAGTATCGCATGTCTAACATTCGAACCACAAGAGGCAATTCAATCTTTTGGAAACTGCAACTCATGTCAAACTGATTTGAATATTGCCCACGCAGCGAGCCACACAAGCTAACATCGAAATCGTGCAGTCGGCAAGACGGACGCGACTTGAGAAATCATGTTAACTATTATTAAATATAAATAGCAGGCAACAAACAAATAACAACACAGCATAAAAATGCCCATCAAGGCATCGCAGAAATCTTTTTAATTAAACACACAATTACTTTGGCAAACGGAGAGACCCAAAGTCAGACAGACAGACAGACAGACAGGCAGTGAGTGCGACTGACAGGCTAGACACAACACTAGAGAACAGCACTGAACAGAAAGAACACAACACTGCACTCTATGCACAGAGCACAGCTGGCAATAAATCATGAAATCTACCTTGCAAACAACTCCCTGGGCAGGCGAAGGGGATGGGAGGGGGAGGGGGAAGGGGAGCTAGTCGGCACGTAATAATCATTTACATGAACACTCGCATAAATGTCACGTTGCTGCGTTTATAAAAATAACTTGAAACTCCAAACTGAACTCAACTAATGGACCTGTGGCAACTGGTCGCAGTCGCAGTCGCAGTCGCAGTCGTGGTTGGTGGACTGGAGACGCTGCTGTTGTGGTTGGGAGGTGGCCTCGAATGGTTTTGGTTTGTGGTGGTGCAGCGGTTGGTTCTTGGTGTCTTGGCAGCCGCTGGCAATCATAAATTAATGAAATTTTATTTGCTTATGCAATGGGGAAAATTACATCGTCGACTGCCGCCGCATTGCCGACTTGCCGCATTGCCGCATGGCCGCCTTGCCGCCTTGCTGCCTGCCACATCGCATTGCTATCGTATCTATAATAATGAAAGCATATCCTGCTTAAAAGCGCAACTCGCACCACCGCGCCAGGTGGAAAAATTCAATTTCCAGGCCATACACACACTCCTCCAAATCCCCATGATGGCCGCCGAGTTTGGCTCGGGAGGTTGGAAAACAAGTTGCATCCGCAATTAAGTCATCAAGTTGCAATTATTGCCATAAAAACGAACAAAACGCAGTCAAGGCACAAAAAAAAATTGTGGACACGCATGAACGTGATGCTGTTGTTGTTGTTGTTGTTGTTATCGAAGCGAACCGGCCACAGAGCGGAGCGTGGAGCGAGGAGCGTGGGGCGTGGGGAGGGCCAAGGATTGTGGTGGCAGCAATGCTGAGTGGGTCCCATAACCGAGCGGTGACTGTGACTGTGACTGCGACTGTGGCTGGGGTGTTGACGCTCAGCGGGGCAGCCACAGCGGCAGCAGCGAGTCGTGAGAGACTTTAAAGCAAATACAAGGCGAGCAGATACATATTGCAGCAGTTACAGATACAGATACAGCTAGAGATACAGATACAGATACAGATAGAGATACTGGCTACAGATACACATGCGGCTTACGCGCAGATAAATTATTTTTGTTTTCCTTTTTTTTTCCTTTGGCTTTGCGCCGTTGTGCTGCTGCAGCCCAAAAGAAGCAGCGTCCGAGACGCAGTCGCAGTTCATTCTGATGGCAACCAGTTGCTCTTTGGCTTAATTAAAAGCTGCAGCGAGCTGAATTGTTACACGGATTGGGATCAGTTCGCTGGGCTGTGCTTCGATTCGGTTTGGTTTTCGTTTTGGTTTTGCTTTTGGCCGCCGCATCTCATGTAGCTTTTGATTTTTTTCTTTTTTTTTTTTTGTTTCTTTTTATTTGCTTTCCATGCTGCGGTCGGCTGGACAAGTCGTTGCTGAAATGACACTACAATGTCTTCAAAATGAAAATAAATACGAGCAGAGACGACGACGACGACGGCGACAACATGAGGCAGCAACAGCTCTGGCTACATGTTACACATTAAAGTTGCCTGGCTGAAGAGCTGAAGAGCTATGCCACATTCTGTGGAACCTTTTGTTTTGTTTGCTTTTCTGATTTCGCAGCCAAGCGCAACGCTGACAATGACTTTGCGCTTTTTGCTCTTTCCTTTTTTTTTCTCTCTCCTTTATTTCTCTGGCTTTTTTTTATGCTGCGTCTGCTCAGTGTTTTATAAATCTCATTTCAAGAGGATTTGTGTGCCTGTCAAAATGTTGATGTTTCACAAAACACTCGGTCGGCATTGCCGCAATGGGGCAACTCACACTCACACACACTCACACTTAGTCGCAGTCTCAGTGGTGTGCGTGTGCGTGTTGTGGCCTCTGCTCGATTTCAATCATGATCGATTTCAGTTTGTTTTACTTTAGTTCACTTTTGATCTGCGTTTGCGGCAACGGCGACGACGGCGACGAAGGCGACTTCACTTGGGACCTGGGACTGGGAATTAAAGTGCAAGATTTATACGATTTCTCTCAAGCGCATTGAATTACTCGGCACTAACAACAGCAACAGCAACAACAATTTGTTTGCCTTATAAAGATAATGCCACAACAAAAGGAAGAACAATCATCATTATCGAAATGTCATAAAACCAAATGGCCGTTCATTATTCAATTTTAAACTGCAGACAAAAGCAACAGCAGCAGCAGCAGCTGGCAAACAACTTAATACAAAGCCCAACAGCAGCAGCCTCCACCTAAATGGCCAAAAAAAAAAAAAAGAAGAGAACAGAATAATACGAGCGCAACGCTGATCTTCGGTCGGTTCAGCAAATAAAAATAAATGTTTCAACTGCCACACAAATGCGAAGCGCGCGCGTTGCAAAAAAGAAAACCAACAGCCAAAAATTAAGCATAATTACTGACAGCAATTCGTTGCGGGGCCCCACACAGGGCGCTCGAGAGCTGCTCAAGGTACAAGAGCACTACGTGCTGGCAGCCCGACTCCCCGACTCCCCGACTGCCCGCCTGCCAGCTTACCTCGTCTCTCTCTCCTGCCCCCCCCACCACCACTCACTGACTCTCCCACACTCTTCCTCTTGGACTGTCTGGATGTCTGTCTCGCAGTCTGACAACGATTTCATTAAAATTGCCGGCCCCAATCTTCGGAGAAGAGCGCAACAACTGCAATTTGGCCGAGTGAGACAATTATAAGCATGACAAATGAATTTCGCATTTAAAACGGAGTCGAAACGCTGGCAAAACTGTCAGTCAATTGCATCCCTCATCCCTCGTCTCTCGTCCTGCCGCCCTTCTACACTTTGCTGCTGGCACAGTTCGCAGCTGTTGCGGCTCTGGCGTTGCATGCACCTTAGCATTTTTGGATGCGAGTGCTGTGCGTGTGCAAGCGAATGTACGTACATTATATATATAGTATGAATAATTGCATCAAGATTTCTCGTTGTTATTTCCATTTTACTTCTTCTTTCTTCCTTCCCTGTTTTTTCTGTCGTCTGCGGTTTTTTTCGGCCACAGCATCAGCTGACTGCGTTCAAGGTGAATTTGCAACAGCAGCAGGAGTAACCGCATTCGACGTGACATGCGGCGACCACCGTGAGTGCAACAATTGCCACACGGCAACACAACAAACTCATTTAACTTTAATTTTGTAATAACAGCGCCTCGCCGCTTTAAAGACCTTGCGCCTTTCATCATTTAAATGCAATTTGCACAGTTTTCAGCAACAAACACACACTTCGTTGTCGTTGTTGTTGTCGTGTTGCGTTTATGGAATTCCGCAAATATGCGCTGCTATCATGCAACAAATAACAGCGCCACATCCACATGCCACCACATTTGTCTGATGCTGCGTATACTTGATGTTGTTTTTTCGTTTGTTTCATGGCATGCAACTGCTGTTGTTGCCACTGCGGCTTCTCTTTGTAACTTGCCTTTCTTTTGCATCTTTTATAAGCTGATTTTTATGTCAGATATTTGACTGTTTTCAGTGGCGTTATTGTTGTTTTTTTGTGGCAGCTCATGACGAAACATTCTTTTCTTCTGGGGACTGGTGAGAAACCAAATTTGTACATATTTCTGGCATTGAATGCGGCCAAGTTACGCAAACGGCAGGCAGGCGGCGTGAGCCAAAAAGGCTGGTTGTAAACGCATATTAACCCCGTTTTTTCTGCGTATGTTCAGGTTTACATTAGGGTGTCTCAGTAGTGCAGTCGCCTGCATTTTCAATTAAACAACTGCTGATATTTCTATGCAAAGCTTAACAAATGAATTGGCAACTTTTTCCATTAGCATAATTTCAATGTTTTTGTATATTTTCTGCGTAATTATATAATCTTTTTATTTTGCTCGTTTCCTCGTTACTGAGTCACCCCTATGGTGATATATATTTTACTACACTTATGCTCACACACACGCATATTTTAGCCAGCCACAACATTTTGCGCCATTACCAACAACAACAGCAGGGGAACCGCTAGTCAAATAAACGCTAATCGAGACTGCACAACTAAAAGATACTTTGACAATGCTATAAAATAAATCTCAAAATAGTTTTCTCGCTTAGTTCTTAAAGCACATCAAGCATTTGAAGGTTAATTGCTGTATTGTTTGTAAATGCTTTTGGCTTTTGCTGGCCACAACTTGATTATGCCCTTTGCTTGTATTTTATGAGTGCCGGGTATACAAAAAGGGAACAGTATATGAAATTGTTTTCTACATAACGTCCTGCAACAAAACAAACACAGTAAACACAGCAGCAGCAGCGGCAGAGAGGAGTGTGTGGAAATACGAAAATAAAGGCAGACTCGAAAAAAATGGCGCACAATTTCAGTTATGCTGAAGCAAGAGGCGAACAAAACCAACATAAAATCCACATAGATGTAAACACCAGCTATGTGAACTTCCCTTTCGCCTATTTCACATTTTTTGCATATTTTTTTCCTCTGCTATAACAGCCATCATATCCAAGCTTTACGCCCTTCGCCTTTCACTGTTCACCCTTTGGCCGTTGTCGCGCGGAGTCGCTTTCGGTTCGCCAAACAAAAGTAAAAGCCAAATTGCAGCGGCCTTTACAATTTTGGTAACCAAATTTACAGTAATGTAATGAAAACGCGGCGTTAAAAGGATTAAACTCGCATTGCATTTATATGCGACAACAAGTAGACGAGACGACGCTGGAGGGTCCACACGACTCGAAGATACTTCGCTAATTTGTAGTTAGTTGGCAAATATCTAATGGCTTTCGGATAATCTTCGTTTAAGTGTGATTAAATCTATGGTGTTGTTGTCAAATTAAACCAATTGATTTGCGAATTATTCAAGACTTTCCATAATTATTTCCAAAGCATTAAAGACCCATTTAAGCAACTCAAACGACGCAGGGTATTCCCCAAAAAAACAAAAAAAAATATCAAATGGTGTCGTGAAAATGTTGCTACTGATTTCATTGCCACGCTGGCAAATGACGCGCTTTCGCAGCAAGGCGAAAATTGTGTTAAATTTTTTATTCGCTTTGCACGTGTTTGTGTTTTAATTAACAAAAGGCAAAAGCAGCAGCAGCACAACAATAAAAATGGCATATTAAATTGGGCTATTTCTATGCGTGTGTGCGTGCGATTACGAGTCTCTCTGTCTCTCTCTGTGTGTGTGTAGCGATTTCTGTGAAGTGCTTCACCTTGGCGCACATAAAAATGTAACAAAATGTTTACCAATTAAGTAAACAAAAAGTACAGAGCAAACGTTGAATTAATTGCGTGGGAACATTTTAGTGCGTTTTTATGCATTACGACAATGAGACGCCCTGATAAGAGGGCGTGGCAGCAGCAATGTGGCTGCTACTGCTGCCGCTGCCGTTGCCGCTGCTGCTGCACATTAAATGTTAGTTTATGGCTGCGCATATAAAAAGCCAGCGGGTATGAGAAGGCAACTTTATTCCACTGCAGATTTGACAGGCCATGTGTGAATGTGTCTGCGTGTGTGTGTGTGTGTGTGTGTGTGTGTGTGCTGTGGCTCATAAATCAAGTCGCGTAGGTGTTGCGTTGTAGACAACTTAACGGTTTGCGCCACAGCTAGCCTGCCTGCCTGCTGTGTTGGTGCGTTGGTGTGCGTGCGTGTTTGAAGGCAAATTAAAATTCACACAAAGTGTTGCCTACTTTTCGGCTGGCATCGTTAAAGCTCATTAGCAAAAGCCAACGGGGAATGTGGCGTGGTCGGAGGCAGCAAGTTTGGTCGACTAGTTGGTGCTTAATGCTTAGTGCTGTGCACATCACAATTTGCTGCCACAGCCCTTTTGTCAGTGGCCCCCCAAAATTGATGGATGGTCGAGATACCCTCTATACTCGTAGGCTAATCATCAATTGGGCCTCTTCGACAGCTGCGTCGAGTGTCTCGAGTGCCATAAGTGCGGCTGGAATTTTTGGGACTAACAAACCATTTATCTTCGAGCTAAATCCATAGCACGAGTAATTAACGCAAAACAAAATCAATAAAATTAATTATTTATTGAAAAGGAAACCGAAACGGCATTATCATAATCAATTCAAAAGCTGGCAATCAGCAGCTGACTTATTTCTCGTTTAGGTTTCTCGTGCTCATTGCGCCAATTATTTTTTCCAGCTGAACACCGCATTAATTTGCCATTTCAATTATTAATTTAATGCTTAAATTATGAAGCAATCGAGGAAGCGAACAATACAATAGCAAAAAAAAAAAAAAAAAAAAAAAAAAAAAAAAAAAAACAAACAACACGCAGAAAAACCAAAATGCACTAAGCCTACGAGCGATTTTCGCATTTTCATTAATCAGCTTACAGTGCTCACTACCTAATGCATGCGTTTCGTTATTTTTGCGTTTTTTCCTGGTATTTGCTGCTAATAATGCAAGCGATTTTAATGCAAATTTTGTGGTCATGCATGCTTAATTACAAAACTATTTTCAGTAATTATAATTGTTCTGTAATATTTGGTAATAACGACAAAAAGGACCACAACTAACCCAGACATAAGAGCAAAAAAAAGAGAATCTAATCGATAGTTAATTAGCGTTTTTTTTTCGCTCTTTTCAATTGTTCATTGCTGTAAATTTAGATGAGTAGCTAAATCAGTAAATAAACCAACAAAAAATAAATCCATATATATTTGTATTATCAGCTTAGCTAAAGATGAGTAATGAACAGACTAAATGCAGTGCAGTCGAGTGTAATGACACAATACAATTCAATATGATTTAATGACAGCAATTAAAAAATGTCTATAACACACAGTCACCGCACATAAAGATAACAAGTTGCTCAAAGCGTGCTTATAGTATTTCAATGGAATTGTTCAATTAATAAAGAACTCGGTGTTTAAAACTCTTCAATTGCAAGTGTGTCGTCCAATTAAATACTTTTGCCTGCGGCACTTTCATTCATTCATTCCATTTTCGTCGTGCTAATTCATACAATACACAGCACGTTTTTGGAGTTTGCAGTTTGCAGTTTTCGATGTGTTTTCGATTTGTTTTATTTTGTTTTATTTGCATTTTTTGACAGCTTTATTTAACCGCTGGCGCTTCATTTGTGGATTTCAATTTCCCTGGCAAAGTGAAAGCATTTTCAATTAAGTCAAATACTTCAACTAAAATTGCACCAAAATGCTCTATACAAAGCTGTCTCGTTGCACTCGAAATCTATCTATTTAAATTGACGTAAAGTAGTTGCCAACTAGACGCAACCAACTGTATTACATTTGCCATCGTCTGTCTCTTTGCCACTTGACAAAGCAAATTGCAAATTGATCTGTGGTTTTGCTTGCATCTGCAATCTGCAATCTGCAAAGAGATTTGACGAATATTTCACATAGACATAGATGGAATATCTCAAGCTTGCAACTATTTCACGTCTTGTTTCTGTCGCTCACAAGCATGCCTCACTGTACCGCATCCAGCTGCCGATTCGCACACCCTTCAGGCAAAAAGAAGGGGAAAAAAGAAAGCCCCACAAACTTCCCTTTCGAACATTTCGCCACTCGCTTCATTGACGCTCATCATTTTGTTTGTTTAGGCCATTGACTGTGTAAATCGATATGAAATTTGCGCCTTTACTTCGGCTCGTCGCTTTTTTGTTTTTCACTTGTTTTTATTATTATTATTATTATTATTTTTTGATGTGCGAGTTTTTTGTGGCTGGCTGCCACTCATAATGAAAATGGTTTTCACAAGTGGCCGCTGTCAAGTGGCCAAAAAAATAAATAAAAAATTGGCTAAAAATTGAAATAAAATGTTGATATTTGCACACGTAATATGCGCCTTAACGCTCAAATACGCTCTCAATTGCCCAAATTTTATTTATATATATATAGACATTTTTTTATATTTCGCTTAAAGCCGGTTGGGTAGGGTGCGTGTGGTAGGGGCACTCGAGTGGCTGGCGTGCAAATAAAAATTGTTATACAATATAAATAGAAAATACAATTTGTTGGCTATGCACCGGGCCGCGCTGCAATTTCAAGTTGTCTGCACAAGTTTGCCAATTTTATAATTTGACTTTGGCCGGGCCATTGTTACGTGGCTGTGCATGTGCCCCACCAGAAAAGGAAGTGCAACTCGAACTGAAGCCCCGCTGCCTTTGAGCTGTGCCGCAAAAACGCGGCTCAACGGTGAAGCTGGTTGCTGCCGACGATGTTGCTTGCAGTGTGGGAGTTTCTTTATGCGCCATAATTATGTCATTTAAATGCAACAAGCTATGGAGTCAGTTAGTCAGTCAGAGTCAGCCTGTCATGTCGGGCAGGCAAGCAGTCAGTGCAGCGCAGAGCCCAAAGAGCACAACGATAATTCATAATTAAAAACATGCAAGTTTGTTGGAGATGAGCCCGGCGAAACAAAGCAAAAGCGAATGCAAAATATGCCCAGCAAAAAAGAATGCAATTGATATTTTATTGAGATCGCAGCACAGATACCCTAAAATATAAAAATATTTGTATCAAACTGGTTTTGAATGCCTGAATGATAGCTAATAGCTTAGGAATAATTAACAAACTTTGTTGAACAGTAATCTATATTTTTTAATAGACCAAATTATCATGCAATAACTTGTTATTCGACTGACTTTCTAGGCAATTTATCTGACTTTTTGTGGAGTAGTTTTGAACTTTCCAAACACATTGCATTTGTTTCATTTATGCATATGTTAAGTGACAAGTTCATGGCACTCTCAGTGTAGTGTATATGCAACAAAAAATTGCTGCCGCGCCCGCCCAAAGATGCAGCACGCCTTCTTGTCTCTGCCTCCGTCAGAGTCACAGGCAGAAACAGAGCCAGCGACAGGGACAACGAGAGAGAGAGAGAGACGGAGACAGAGCCATCGCCATAACCAGAGCTTCCCGCATCAGTCTGAAGCGAAGCTGCAGATCTCTTTCAGCTTCTTCTTGGTCTCGACCTGGGCTGTCGCTGACTCGGCCGCAGTTACTCTGGTCGGGTCTCGTCTCTGGTCTGGTCTGGCCTCGGCCTCAGCCTCGGCCTGGCGTGGCGCGCGACTGTTAATTAAATGAGCGCGCAGGCAAACGAGCAAACGACTGATGGACGTATCGCATGGCCTCATGGCAAAGGCATTTCGAGAGGAGGGCGGTGGTGGAGGCGGGGGCGGGGGCGGAGGCGGGGGCGGAGGCAGTGAGTGGGTGTGCGGCTAAATTGCTAAATGGATACGACCATGCCAGGACTGAGGACACCCGCAAAAAGCACATGCACACAGCAAAGATGCGGCAACAAAGGGCAATGGATGGGAGACGGGGGTAGTGGAGTAATGTGTGCTGAAGCAGGCGCAATAAAGGGTTAATAGTGCAAACTGCATAGTGCCACTGTGCGAGGCAACTTGTCTGGGGCGTCTAACTAACTTAAGCTTCTAATTAAGCCCGTCGACTCAGTTGGAGTTGCACAGTTGCTCACAGTTGCTCACAGTTGCATGTGGCAAGTGTGAATGTCTGTCTGTCGCTCCCGCCTCCCGCCGCCCGTCTCCCATCCCCCCATCTTCTGCAACTGCACACTATGTTGTGTGTGTGTCTGGTTTTTGCATTTTGTCGCTCATTAGTTTATTGCCAAAAAACAAAGAATAAAAATAAAAGCGAGGCAGACAAAAGCCAGGATAAAAGTCAGCATGCGAGTTCGAGTTGTGAGTTCAAGCACCCGTGCGCCCAGGATGCACTGGGCATTTGCTGGCGGGATATTGTGGTTTTCGACAAAAGAGGCATGCAACGTCAAGCAAATGCAATGAGCAAGCAGCTCAGTTGTCTGTGTGGGGTTAATTGCGTGCACCTTTTGCAATGCTCAGCCAATTAGTTGCACGCGGAAGTTGCCACTTGGTTTGGCCACCAGCTGCTGCGACAACAGTGGCCATTTTAAATTGAGTTTCCACTTTAAGACTTGTCAAATTACGCATACGCTGCGGTGTCTACGCATTTGCCAATCAAACGACGTCTTGTCAGCATAAATCTACCCAAAAGAAGCAGGCGAGAAATAAGAAAAGCAGCAAAAACAAAAAACACATCCGCGCACACGTTGTGGCATGCCACAGCTATAGCTACAGCTACAGCTCGAAGTGTCTTTGGCATGCTGCTGACAGCGCCAGAGCCAAAACAAACATGGGGCGTTGATGCACATATGTCACATGATAACAACATGGGGCACAAAGAGCCGCAGACTGACACCGAGACCGAGAACGACACCGAGCCAGAGACCGAAAGACTTGGCGTCCAAGTACAGCCCAAAGTCGAAAACTTGTCTCGCAAGTAATATAATTTTTGCAAAAATCAGCAAACTGTGTAGGCGGTCGCAAGACACACAATGATCATCATCACGGCGCTGATGCTGATAATGATGATGATGCTGAAGGTTGGGCAAGCGGTGCCCAATAACCACAAAACGATGGACGCCAAACTGACTTGACTTGACTTGACTTGGCTTGACTTGACTGAATGACTGAGAGCTCTCGTTGGACTGAAAGGTGTTGCAAATGTTGCCATGTAATGCGGCGAGCCTTGGCCAACAACAACAGTGACTGTGACTGCAACAAAACAGGGATACAAAAAATGTGGAATATAAAGAGAGGAAAAGCTGCCGCCTCATACACTAGTTGGCCATTGCCTGTTTTGGCATGTGTCAAGGCTTGCAACAAGCTGCGTTGCCCGCCACAGCAGTCAGCAGCATGTCCATCAATCGAGCGACGTCTGTGGCGCCGTTGTCCTTCTCCCTGTCTGTCTGCCTGCTATCCGCCAGCCTGCTGTGTCTCTCTGTGTGCGTGCGTGTTGTATCTTTGGGTTTTTGCAATTATTTTCTAATTAAAGACGTGCTCGGCAAGCCGAAGCCACCAGAGCTCGCAATCCGCATAATCCACAGCATGCCACAGACGTCTTTGAGGGCCGGACAATTGCAGTGAAATGGGTCAATGAGGCATGGCCCACAACTGAAAATGAAAAGTGCAAGCCGAAAAAAAAAACAAAAACAAAAACTGTTACATGCCGCTGCTAGCGGCATGATTAGCCAGAGACAGCAGAAGCCTCGGCAGCAGCAGCAGCAGCGTCAGCAGCAACACAGCACTTCATTAAATATTTAAATGAGCATCCTGTACTTGTACTTTTTTTTTCGTTGTTTGTGCCACGCCACCGCAACAAGCACCTACACAAGACACGAGCAGGGAGTTGAGGGTGTGGCAGCAACAGCAACAACGACGACGACGACGACGACGACGATTGCATATGCAGATTCATAAGCAGTTAATTAAGGCCGAGCTGGGGTCGCTGCTGGGGCAACAACGACAACAACTATGCAACATCAGCTACAAATTCATGCAACTAGCAAGGCAAGGCAAACGAACGGCAGAGGAAAAAAAGTGAAACCCCATATAAAAATGCCAGAGCAAAACTGGCCAAGCCAAACTTTTCGTTCGGGAATGAGCAGAGCCTGCAACTGTGTCTCAGCCCCAACGACTGTAGTTGGTAGTTTTGTGGCAGGCTACACAGCCAGCCAGTCAGGCAGTCCATGCAACATATTTTACACATTTCATTTTCGTTGCTGCACGAATTTATTTGGCAATAAGAGACAGCAACAGCCACAGCCACAGCCGCAGAAACTGAAGCAGCGACAGAAGAGCCAGACAGTCGCACAGTTGGACGACAGCTCAGACGGACAGACGGACGGACGGACGGGGAAGAGAAATAGGCTGGCGGCAGAGAGGCAACGCACAACAGCCAAGAAAAAGGGGGCAATGAATACGAATGGTTATATTCGTGTCTGCCACACAGTCTATCTGTCTATCTGTCCGCCCCACTGTCCGCCCGTCTGTCCCTTGTGCATGTGCATGTGTGTGTGTGTGTGTGTGTGCGTGGGGCATGTTGGTAATTTCGTACAAGTGGAATTATTATTTATAATTTTTAGCGACGTCAGTTGGTTGGGTGGGCGGCAACGGGCGCTCTGCGCTATGCCGTAAATTATGTCATTTAAGACAAGTGCCGAGCGCTCTCCTCCATATGCTGGTGTGGTGCAGTGGCGCAACTGCGGATACGAATCCCCAAACGACATAAATACATACATAACTTCCACTATATATGCATATGGAATTGGGTTGAGCAGCGTCGCGCACTTGTGCTCGACTTCGACTCGACTCGACTCGAGGCGAGTCGCCTGCTCTGCAGCTGTGTGGGCGTGGCAGAGCGTGGGGTGCAGTTTCAGTTTGGTGCGAAGTCTCCATATGCATTTTATGCCCACCCCAAAAACAGAAACTGAAAAAAATATATATATGTATATGTATGTATGAAGTGGCCCAAGCATGCGAAATTAGTTAGCGTTGAGTGCTGAGAATGTTTGATGCGCCAAAGAGAGATGCAAAGTGAGTCAGTGCAGAGATAGAAAGAGAGGAGGGAGGAGGGAAGAGTGTCGACCCAGTGCTGAAAATTGATATAAATTGTTTTGAGCTGCAGATCAGACAATGCCTTGACAGGGTCAGACAACTGCAAACTCAGCTCGTTAACGTCAAGTCTTTTGGTCTCTTGAAGAAATTTTCAATTTTATTCGAGGAATTCTCACACAAATTGTTTGCAGATTGCATTGCAAAAGTTGCCGCATCAAAAGCAATTAAACATTTACAAATATTCACACATTGTGTATGCTCTTTTTTATATTTACGGCACTGCAAATATTTGCATTTTTGTTAACTACTTTTCATATTTACTCTGCACACATTGGTTACCAACAATTTAGTTAGTTATAAACTGCTTTCTTTTGGTCTGAAATTCCAATTCAAATTACTTTATTTGGGGCTTTAATAAACGTTTCTCGCTCACTGCAATTTCTCTAATTGCACGTATTATTTTGGTTCATTTCCTTGGGCCTCCTTCATTTCCATTACTTCCACTCAATTTGGCAGCGCAAGAAACATTTCTATCTTATTTCCATAACAATCCGACATCTATACCCCCATTAAGGGCAGCTCAGCTGCAGCTGTTGTCTCCAATCCTCACACCTCGGACACAACACAGCACAACACAACACAACACAACATGCAGCAGCATATAAGATTTCAGTTGCACAAGCCTAGGACGGGGCAATGGCATAAACAACAACAAACATGCGGCCGAGAAGTAACAACAACTAATGTCAACCAATTCATTTCATTGAGTGCAATGCGTTGGCCGGACAACGCTCCAAAGTGCAAAGACTGAATCTCGGTGAAGTCTCTGTGGCATTTAAGGCGCATGTTCAACGCCTGCCTTAGCCCCAGGGTCAAGTTCAGCCAGCCAAGCAGCCGGGAAGGCAGGCAGCCAACGAGAGCTGCTGTGGCAGACGGCAGAGACCTGAGTCTGGGGCGAGTCTGTGGCAAGAAGAAGCTGCAGAAGCTCGCGCTGGGCAGAAGGCAAAAGGTTTGCATATCGCATATCTAAATGAGGTGATGATGCTGCAACATGCGAGTATCAGTCGCAGATACAACAAACACAGAACGAGACAGAACGAGAGGCAGAGAGGGAGAAAAACAGATACATGCATGCAGAGACACATATATATAAAAATATATAGATGCTATACTACATGCATTGCAATGTGGCAATGGCAATGTGGCAATGGCAATGGCTTAAACATAAAGACCAAGGCTCAAATGTCCACTCGAGTGGGCAGCATGAACATGAAGTGTTTGCCCAGCAACAACAACAACGTCTGATGAGAGACGAAGGATGCGAGAGTGCTTGCTGCCAGTGCCAATTATGAAAACTGATATGCCTTGCGAAAACCCGTTGATGTGCGCGCTTCAAAGCGCTGACCAGCTCACAACAGAGACGCCGAGATAAGGAAGTGCTGCTCATACCATCCACATCCACATCCACATCCACATCCACATCCATTCATTTATCCATCCGTCTGTCTGTCTGCCTCTTGGACTGGCGCTTAAGCACATTGTGGTTGCAGTTTTGATTGCATACGGATATTGGACACTCACACGTGGCACTCGGAAATTAATTAAGCAGGCAATGGCGATGGCAACGACTTGCCTCTGTTGCATGCAACTAACTGCTGCTGCACAGCATCAGAGAGACACTCGGGCTAATGAAAATGTAAGTCTCTGCACAGCAGCAGCGGGGTGTGGCCAAAACATTGAGGCTTATTTGCAAGTAATTAGATTGAAACAGAATCTCAATCTCAGCTGCAGTCAGACGACGATGCATCAACATCATCATCACCATCACTTGCGGATTAGCTGCACTCGAAACATGCAATTTTGGGGCGTGTGCAACGCACGCTGCAAGTAATTAAGAACCGCAGCCCGGCAGCACAACAACAACAAAAACAACATATGTACACACTTATGTACATAGCATATTAAGTTTATTATTATTATTTGCATCTGCCGCATAAAAATAAAGCAAAAATACCGAAATGTCGCCTTGCCGGCAAATTTATGACCCGAAACCGTGGCAGCTTCAAGAGTCCGCAACACACACACACACACACACACACCCAACTTGGCAGCCTAATGGCGGATGCAATGCGGCTTGCCGCAATGTCAATGTTTTTGGGGTGGACAAGGGTGGGGAGAAGTGCAACAACCAGCTGTAAACTGTAAACTGTAAACTGCAAGTCGCAAGTCGCAAGTGGCAACTGCAACTGCAGCAACTGCGACAGCAATTTATGCACAGAAATATTGTTGGAAATTGTTCGACTTTAACAACTAAATTTGCAGTTGTCGTTGAGGCGAGCAGTGGGAGGTGAGAAGTGTGAGTTTTGTGTGTTTGCGGGGGCGGCAAAAACTGTTCCAAATTGGTTTTTACTCGCCGGCAAAAGTGATAAACTGTTCAGCTGCTGCTGTAGCTGCTACTGCTGCCGAGTCGGATGATTTGTGTGCTTCTAATGGCCACAGGTATTTAGTGGCAAGGTGTGGCTGCAACTGTGGAGTCTCTCGCCGGTCGGCATGATTAGCCCGCCACTATTGTTATTGGCTGAACGATTCCTCTGCTGACTGGCTGGCTTTATGGCCCGGCCGTGTCGTGTGAAAGGTGCTGGCAGCTTTTGTGGTCTAGACCGCAGTGAGCGAGAGCATCATTAAATAAACGGCATGAAACGGTACAAAACACATTATGCAAATTCAGTTGTGGCATGCCACGACCAACTCAATCACCCAGCAGCATCTCCGTCTCCATCTCCGTCTCCATCACATCTGCACTCAACATTTATATCAAATGTCATACGCCTTAAATTGCCAAATGAATCATCATAAGAAGCGTCGAGGACCACCATCGAAACAGGAAATAAACACAAATGCGATGGCTCTACCTACCCAAAAAAAAAACCCAAAGCAATGAGGCGAAGAGACGCTGCTGCTACTCTACGCCTACGAACCCCAGAGGACCCCCAGACAGAGAGACAGACAGTCAGACAGATAGACGACAGGGCAATGTGTCTGCACATGCAAAAATCAACGTGGAGAGCACCCACACCACGCCATGCCACAGCGTCCAGATCTCGAGAGCGGAGACTGCGGCAGCAAAGCAAAGCAAGAGCGGTTGACCAACATAAATGGCGCAAAGTTGAAATGCTGACAGGCGCACATTCGTTATGAGGCATGAGGTATGTATGCATGTGGCATGGGGCATGAACCATGCGGCACGGGGCACGGGGCATGAGCTATGTGGCTTGGCTGTGGCCGGCGTTGGCCGTAGCATGCAGTGAGTAAATCAAGTTGTAGGTAAGTGAGATTTATGCTTATGTCGTTTAGTGTAAGCCAACAACATCGTCGACTTTCGACTCTTCGCTCTCCCCCCACCTCCCCCAACTTCAACTTCCAACTGCGACTCCAAACTCCATCTTCGTCTCGTTGCGGTTGTCGTGCAGCGCATGCAAAATATGACAACATGACCTGGACGAATCAAAGCAGCAGCAACAGCAGCAGACCCCAACAAAAAAAAAAAGCTAAAGAAAAGAGTTTTTCCCCCCTTGCCAAAAACGACGCAAAAAAAAAAAAAGGGAAAAGAAAATTATTGCAAAATGCAACTCAATGCAGCCTGAACTTTTTGACAGCCCGGGGATTCGGGTCTCGTTTGCACCATTTTCCGTGTCTATTTGCATGGCAGTTGAATCAAGTTTGACTACTCTCACTCTCTCCCCCTCCCCCTCTCACTCTTACCCTCTTTTGCAGGGTATTAGCCTTTTGAGGCAGAGAAAGCGCTGCCTGACAGACAACTGATTTGCAAGTTAGTTAGCTAAGTTGCGGCTGCAATTTCCTTCTACGTTTTACATTTGAAAATGCTGTTCATCAAGTGGAAATAAAGCCACAATAAGATACTAAGCTTTAATTCCTTTACAATCAGCGAAATATGCAATAACAGATTGCTTAAACTATTTCCTAAGCATATAAAATATTCTATCAAGATATGTTATCTTTAAACTCTTTGAAATAATTCATAGCTTTCCAAATATATTCATATAAATAGTATTATAAATTTATGCAGTAGAAGAATGCATATTATTCTTCCTTTTTGGCTTTGCACATCTTTCAAATACGACCTACAATAAATTCAAATTTCTTCTTAAATCTAAAGCCTCTCAAACTTCTTTTAGTCCTAGCTGTGCTTCATTTAAAGCTCTTGTCTTCCCATAGTTAACCCGCTTAAAGAGCATCATCCTAGTCGATTAGCCTCAATGCCCTGTGCCCTTCTTTCTTTTGGGCAAGTTCTTTCTAATCGCCGCTGCAGCTGCATGTTAATTACAGCAAACAAGCTGCATCCTAATTCCATTCCTCATTCCCCCATTTTTGTTGCTGCCACTGCTGATGATGATGATGCACTTGTGCAATGTTTGATCTATGCACGTCGTTCCCTTGGTTGCGCCCAATGACGTTGCTGATGCTGACGATGATGATGATGTTGCCTTCACGCGCTCTCTACTCTGCTCTGCTCTAATTAGCTGGATAGCTGGGATGGCTATGGCTAAAATGGTAAACGGCTAAACTGGCACGGGCCACGGCGCATTTGTAAAGGCTTCAATGGTTGGTTAAATGTGTCAGCAGCATTTGCCACGAGCCAATGCAAACAACTTTCACTGGTCGTTGATCTACAAAACAACAACAGCAGCAACAAAAAGTGGGCAGAAAGGAAGAAAAAAGAAGAGTCCAAGAATTCATTTAACTGTGGCAGAGCAGCAGCGGCAGCAATTGCCGCTGTGGCAGAGTCAAGAGCATGCTGGCTATGACCACTTCACTCACGCCCACAAATAGTAAAGTAAAGTGTGCAGCATGAACGAAAAGTGGGCGACTGGGGGCTAGAAGTTGAGGCAGCAGCAGCAGCAGCAGCAGCGATGGGATGCCAATTAAAAGCGAAAACGTTGCAAAAATAGTTGATGACATTAATTGACATTTAGCAGCGACGGGGCATATCAATGCGCCTGGACAGCACAATCACCCCAAGGCACGTTGCAGAATGGAAATGAAGAGAGTGAGAGGGAGAGGGAGAGGGGGAGGCGAGCGCTGTAATAGGCAGGACTAGGCCCGCCTTTCACTGCCAATCCACGCAATTGTACAATTGGCAAAATGTCACAAAATCCAAAGGCAGTTGTCAGAGGTTGTTTTGCGACGTCGACGTCGACGTCGAAGTCGACTTCGATGTTCGACGAGGACGTGGGGACTCCCATCATTAGCGTGGCACAATTGTGAGATGTGTAATTGCTACAACAACAACAACAACTACTTTGAGACATGCAGACGACACATTGACAGCGAGTTATGTCAAGTCGAGCGCGATTTGTTTAGCTGCCGCTGCCGCTTCGACCGCTGCCAATGAGAATGTTGCAACATAAATAAATGCTGAGCAACAAATTGAATGAGGGAAGCTGCAGGCAAAGAGTTCGAGTCAAGTCGAGTCAAGTCGAGTCGAGTCGAGTCTCTTTCTCTCACTCCGTCCGTCGTTTTCGTTTTTTATTTGTTGTAATTGGTTACACAAAACGCACAAGTTAACCTGCAGCCAGCAAGGAGTCGTTTTCCTGGTCTCCAGTTCCAAGTCCGCCGCAGTTGGCAGTGGAAAAGTGCGCGACAAGATTTATAAGCGGCTGTCAACGAGCTGCAAGTGGACGACGCTGTGGCCATTTTTTGATTTATAAGCAAAATGTGGCGGCCACAAAATACGAGTGCAACGAGCACAACGACAACGAGGAGCGGCTACGTTCCGAGTATTTATGAAACATTTCAAGGCAGCGCTCGCTGGCTACTTGTGTAGGCAGCCAGTTGACACAGCCAGAAGGTGTGTGTGTGTGTGTGTGTGTTGAGTTGGTGTTGCACTGAGCTGTGTTGCTGTGGTGCAGCTGGGCAGTAAGTAGCCGCCGTGGCGGCAGGCAGTAATTGCGGCGGCATGTGAAATATGAGATAAACTCCAAGTAGGGCTCTGCGGCATCCACAATGCGACAGCAGTGGCAGCCACAGCGGAAACTTGCAAGCATGTGGCAAGTTGTTTAGAATCCCAACTAGTCGACAGTCCGCAGTCGACAGTCGACAGGCGACAGGCGACAGGAGCTGAGAGACCGACCATTCTAGCGAGTTTGCGAGCTTTAGAGACGACAGGCGAGACGACAGCATTTTGGTGCCACTTTTGCGGCATGCGAAATAACTTCGCACAATTGAGCATGCCGACAAAACTACAGCAGCAGCAGCAGCAGCAGGCGAAGTCACAGTTCGCCAATCGTTGCCTGGCGACACCAAACTTGGACATTCTATTAAATTAATCGTCAATTATCAACGGCACAGGGAATAGCTATAAATTCTAGCCTCTCTCTCTCACTCGCTTTGGCTCTGTGTCGCTGTGTGTGTGTGTGAATTGTTAGCTTGTTCAGCCGTGTATTGGCTAGAGGGCCAATAGAACTGACTGTCTAACGGCAGAATCAATTTAAGTGCATGTCTAATTAAGCCACAATTGCCGAAACTACTGAGCACAACACGAGCAAAGCGAGCTCGTACTTCCAATTTGTCTACCACATCACCTCCATTCTGTTTCGAGTGGTGGCCGGAAAAACTTTGCATGCAATTTGCACGAACGCCTCCTTCAGTTGCCAATGTGTTTAATTAAATAGCAAGCGTAATTAAATTGCAATTAAATTAATTAAAAAGCACGCAGCTCGCCATCCCCAAGGCCATGCTGCTGATGGTGATGGCGATGGCGATGGCGATGGCGATGATGATGAGGGTTGTTCTCTCGATGCCGGTTTGCCCCCGAAAAAACTTCAGCGTTTAGTTTAGGGTCCCGCAAAGTAAAACAAAAACCTGACGACTGCCACATGGAGTCGGCGATAGCGGTAACGTTAGCGTTTGTGCCTCGGCTTTTCCTTTTCCTTTGGCATTGCCATTTCCCTTTTTTAGCCGCCGCTGTCGGCTCTTTGTCTGCAATTAGACTTTAATTTTTTATGAGCAATGAATGGTTTCGCAGTTTTACATTTTTGGTGTTAAATGCTTGATTAAGTTTCATGGCCCACGCTCCCCGATCCCCTTTCATCCTCCTCCCGATTCACATTCTTCTGCCTTGTGCCACCTCCTTCGCTATGCAAATTTCGCTCTTGGCCAGCTGGCGAAATTGGCTTTCATGTCGTTCATAGGGGCGTGTATAATGCTTATGTTTTAATTTATGCAATAATAATGGGGCAAATCCAGCTACGAAATGCTGGCTAATTATATTACACTGCTACACTGCGTGTCTGCATATAAAGTAATTATAAATTACAACAACTTCCTGTCGGAGTTTTGTACGAGTTTTGTTCAAACTACGAATTACGTATACATAAATCAACGGACGAAACTTTTGCATTGGCCTAATAAGAAATTGTAATAAATATTACAAGATAACATTAAAATCAATCGATGAACTTTGCTGCCACATCTTGGAGACGAATTGAGCTAAAACTTGCTCAATCATTCATCTATTTAATTCACTTATAACTTTTGTTTTCGTTTGCTAATTAAAGTTGTAAATATTAATTAAAAAAAAAATGGGCAAATTTCACTGGCTTCATTCGGTATTCAATCACGAACAAATTTTTAATGCTTTTGCTGGAAAGGTTATTGGCTAATTTATGGTCATGAATAATAAAGCCGCTCTGCACGTAGGCAAAATGAACAAATTGAATTGCGGCAATTACTTGCCACGATACGCAGAAAATGGCCAAAAGGCAGACAAAGGTTGGCTGGCTGCAGCAGCCAAGAAGAAGTCAAGTCAAAGAACACCACACAAGGAAGGCCGCAACACAAATCAAAATACAACAAAAATGAAAGAAAAAAAAAGTGCACACAGACACAGGGAAAAAGTCAAGTTCATAAAAATGAAATCATGCCACAGCTCAGGCAGAAGATCAAAGAGGACAAATCAATAAAGCCAAGCGCTGAAATAACTTAAAGTCAGCCAACAACAGCAACAACGCGAGCGAACTAAAGCTAAAGCGCAGACAAGACCAGTTCAGCTCAGTTCAGTTCAGTGTGCAGTGCGGTTCAGTTGAGCTGAGCTGAGTTGTGTGTGCTACGTCTAGGCAGCTACGACCCCAAAAACAACTTGACCTGGTCAAGGCTACAGGCACATAAAATAAAATTATACAACAAACGGCACACAGAACACAGATGGATAGAGGGAGAGAGAGAGAGAGAGAGAGGGAGAAAACTAAAGCAAAACTGTCTTTTGATCTATGGCAAAAGTCAGCGATGATAATAACAACGACGCTGCTCATGATGATGATGATGATGATGATGAGGATGAGGATGGGGATGAGGCTGCTGCTGCTGCTGCTGATGATGATAGGTCTGAGGTCTCTGTGACTGTGACTCGAGTCCGAGGCAACCTCAATATGGAGCAGGCCGAATGGTCGAGAGTAAATTGGCATAAGAAATCAGAAATCACAGAAGGTTGCTGTCCACGTCGTACACTCCGAGATAAATGGACATACAGACTGGACCGGGACTGGACACACACACACACACACACACACACGTACTTCCATCTCATACACAGTGCAGAGACCATTGCAATATTAAGTAAATATACAAAACGTTGTCGGCGCGGCGCACAAAACTAATGATGTCGATGCTGCCGCCGTTGCTGCTGCTGCTGAAGGAGGCGGTTGTGGAGGGAGGCAGCAGCATCGGACTGTGTGTGTGGATGCTGCTGACGACGACGACGACGACGACGACGACGACGACGAGGCTGATAATGATGCGGCAGCAAAAGTTTAGGACGTTGTCTGCTGTCTGTTGCCTGGCACTGGCTGTGGCAAACTGGCAACTGGCACTGGCGATATACACACGCCAGGTAATAAATTTCATTTCTCAGCTGATATGGGCAATTAAGGAACAATTTTGCAGCTGAATGAGTAATAAATAAAAATTGTATGCCAGCGATACGCAGATACAAAACTGCAAGAAGTCGTCAGGCAGCCAGATAGTTTTCGGATAAAAATACACAAAACGAACGAGCGAACGAACCAACGGCTGGACGGAGAGACAGGCGGACAGACAGACAGACAGACAGACCGACAGACAGACAGAAAGACTGTAAGACTGACGGAACGACGGCGAGCAAATGAATGAATGAGATGGCAGCGCAGAGACTTGGCAAACTTGCAACTTGCAACGAAGCCTCAGACTCATCAGCGCACACACAGAGAGCCTACAAAGCGGGAGGCAGATTGAAAGCAAAAGGCAAGAAGACAGCGAGCAGCAAGCAGCTAGATGCTTGCCCTTTTGATGAAAACAACTCAATGACGTGATTTGTGTGTGCGGCAAGCGACGCCGCCAACGAAGCCGCACAACTGATATTGGGTCAGCAGCAGCATCCGCAGCCAATTGCTGACGTCGCTGACGTCGCTGCGGCTGCCACTCGACGGCCACATACATGCGATATTTGTATATATAAATCACATCTTGCTGAGATTGACGTGCAAAATTCCATCGCTGGGCCCGTGAGAGAGGCTCAGCTTGAGGATATAATTTCAGTTTGCGAAATGCTTTTGCATAATAAATCATGATGAGCTTAAGTTTTCGGGGTCTCTCTCCCCTCTCTCCACTCTCCACTCACTGTCTCTGTCTTTGCTGATTCATTGAGGGCAGCAAAGTTTTGTGCTGGACATTTACTTTAATTACAGCAAACTTAAATCCTGTGCCAGGGAGAAAAGGTTTAATGCCAATGGTATTTTTTAAATGCTGTTCCAAGAACAGTGCGCCTCCTCAACGACGACAATTGCGAAGCGAAGCGTTGCAGCAATGCAATGCGTCGGTGCCTTTTGGTTTTGTAGTATAATGGCACATGATATGTCGCCTACCTGAAACACTGAGAACGAGAACGGGAACGAGAACGAGAACGGGAACGAGAAACAGAGCCCAAAGAGTCCCCCCAAAAAGAGTCGCCAGACAGCCGGCAGGTCGACAGAATCGAGTCGGACCTCGAGTGTCCAGGCTGCACACACACAGAGAGAGATGGAGAGAGTGTGGAACAATGGAGCGAAGCAACATCATGACACTCGAGACGGCATCAAAGCCAAAAGCTGCATACAAAAGCCATTTGGGGGCAACATTGGCCAGGCCAATGAGGCAACAACCACCGGGTTTGCTGTTGCTGCTGCTGCCGTTTAAATGTACTCCATTTTACTGTCAAGTGTAGACCAGGTTGACATTTGAAAACGGTGCCATGCACTGTATCCCCAGTTCTCTCTCTCTCTGTCTCTCGCTCTTGTCGGGGAATTTTAATTTAAGTATGTAAACTGACATTGAATAGTTTTCGAGCTTTGCTTTTGGCTTTGAATCCGGCTTTTGTTGTGGGTGTCTAGCAAACTCAACGGAATTAAACTAAACTCAACCGAGCAGCAGCAGCAGCAGCAGGTGAAGGGATCAAGAGAGAGAGAGTGTGTGCGAGCAATTTAAAGCAATTTCAAGTTTTTGCAATTTTGCCTGCAATTGGATGCTGCAATAGAAACCAAAAAAGCCGAAACTTGCCCAGCAAATAATGGAGATATTCATTGAATGCACCAAGCTGAGCAACTCTGCCGAGTATGGGAATTACAAAAAAAAAAAAAAAAAGACTGACAGACAGCCATGTATAATCAATGCCAATGCTGTCGTTGACAGCCACAGCCGCACAGCGGGTGGACGTGGACAACTAATCAACAGCTCGGCTCCTTGTGTCTCGAGGGCCAACACAACCCTCAGTCAGTGTCGTCTCATTACAGACGGCCATGAATTTAGAACGAAACGCGGCACTTACCGGTGTTGAATATGGATGCGCTGTCAGACGCACTCCGTCCGTCTCCAGCTGCTCGGCGAGCACCAGCTCCAGCTCGTGGCTGGGCGGCGTCTCGCACAGTATCTCCATGCTGCCCGAGAGCGAATTGGGATCGTTCAGCATAAAATAGACCGAGGCGGCGCCCTTCTCGCGCAGCGAACGGATGCTCTTCAGCAGTTTGTGGCGATGCGCAGGGTTGTCGACGCCGATCGCATCGAGATCGGGATCGCCGACCTGTTTGCAGATCTCCAGATCATCGTAGCCGTTGTCCAGGAAGCTTTCCGCGTATTGGGCGAGCCCAAGGGCGCGCAGCCATTCGCACACAATATTGCTGACGGCCATTTTGTGCAGCTTACGGTTAATGTGCGAGAGCGAGTGTTTGTGTGTGTGCGTGTGCGTGTGTGTGTGTCAATTACGGCTACAAAATGGCGTCGCGTCACGTGCTGAACGCGTTTCCACAAGCTGTGCTTCGAAACGTTGCAATTTCCTTTTGCAGCTTGCGTATTGTTTTAAATGCCGTGAATGTCGTTAGATTTCAATGTTACGCTCGCATTCACATTTATTTGTCCTTATCCTGCCTGACGCCATGCTTAAAGGCAGCGGCTTTGTTGCCCTCGCCGGCCATGCTATTGTTGTTGCTTTGTCGCCGCCACTGCAAAGAGTAATGAAAAGAAAATAAATATTCACATGAGCACCGATTTGAATTGCATAAATTGCCATTGGTCCATTGAGCCCCGATCGAGCCCGCATGAATCAAATCGAAGAAAATCAATAGTTTCGTTGAGATTCAAATCAAAATCTGAATTGTGGAAAATTAATTAAAGCAATGGCAGCTGATGCGGTTGATGCCTTTTGCACCCCAGTCGGTCGGTTTCTCGCCGCACTCGCAAACTCGCACAGCCGAGAGTTCAGTCAATAATTCTCTGGCATTCTCAGAGCGTCTTATCAGCCATTCAGGCAGCAAACTGAGGCACACCACAGCGTATAATGCGTGCCCCACACACACATGCAAGCATATATCACTTTATCATAGACACACTGACGTCTCCCATGTGGGCCGTGCCCCTCGCTGCCTCGTTTGCCGCCTGCCACTTGCCTTCGCTTGCGCTTTAGAGAGTCTATGAGGCGTTAAACGCAAACTAAAAGCTTAGAGCAACCAATCAACAGCAGCAGCAGCAGAAGCAACAACAGTTCTGTGGACTGCAGTTTTCGGGGCGTGTGCCGTCGCTTATTGATAAATGATTGATTATCAGCGTGTGGGTGCGCTGCGGTTTCTTTGCTTAGCCTTAGCACAAGAGTTTAGTGTTTGCTTTTAGTTTATCTTTAATGGATTATTTTAGCGGTTGGCAGCAGCAGCAACGGCAGCAAAGGCAGCAACGGCAGCAGCAGGAATTACAAAAATCATTGCCATAATCCACAACGACTTGCCACACCTCTCCCCTTCTGCCCCCGCACACCGCCTGTTAGCCGAAAGCAAGCCATCATATAAATTACTTAGACGTATGTATGTCTCCTCCTCTCCCTCTCTCTCTCTCTTTCGCTGTGCCGTGTGACTAAGCTGTCCTTTTTTTCCTCATGTGTTCGCTTTTTTTTATTGTTTTTGCTTTTGTTGTGACTGTTGTTGTTGCTGCTTTGGGGCTGGCAGCTGCTTTATTTCATTTTCATTTTCATTGGCATCGAGTAGATCAATCATGATAGGTCGACAGGCCATACAAATGGTTTAATGATACGCAATTATTCACCAATAAAACTGTCGGGCAAATGTCAAGGGTTTTAGCTATATAAACCAGAGGCCCCAAACTGTAGTAAGCACAGCTAATTATAGCGAACATTCTTTAAAATAAACTCAAAATAATTAACTAAAACTGAGCGTGCCTGAGACACCTGGAATTTCTTGCATTTTTAAGAATAAAAAACACTTTTGTAGCAAGCAAAATAAAGCAAAGAATAAACAAATTGCACAACTGATTGATTTAAATAGCATTTTCTGCCCTATTAGTTAACCAAAGTCAATACGAAATGCGTTGAAATTCAATTCCATACAATTGAAAGCTGCGTCAACAAATCAATTGTGCAATTTGTAAGCCGCTTTCATAATTATGACTTGACAAGCAATTGATACATATTTGTGGAGTGTATCCAATAATAAATCCCTTTTACAAATACAATAAATACAAGACATGCTTAGTCTCAAATCATTCAACGTTGAATCGCATTCAATTTCCAAATGTAAAACCTCAATCAAAGCCAAGTCTTCCTTCGCATCACGCATTCCTCATAATTCGATTGTAATGCTGCGAATGGGGCGGCACGTTTTGAAACGATCTTCAAATGCATTTGAATAAATAATCATTATTTCTGGGGCGCGCCTCTTGTAAAACTTAAATGCCACAAATAGTGGCCGCTGTCAGCGGCAAACACGAAGCACCTAAGCACCCAAAACATCTAAACAGCCAAGCATCAAGAATCTAAACCCTTTCACTTCCTATTTTGTTGTTGTTTCAGTTTTTTTTTTGGGTCAAAGTTTGTCAGTTGCTGGTGCTGCAAATGCTGTTTGTTTTGTGTAGTCTTTGAAAAATTCAACGCCAACGCAAGGGAGCACAGCAGGGGCAGCAATTTAATGCAACATCATCGACATCGACCGCAAACAGGCAACAACAATGAATTGTTGACTTGTTGCCATTGTTGTTGTCGGTCTTGTTGTTGTTTCTGCTGCTGTTGTTGCTGTTGTCGATGTCGTTGCAGTTGTTGCCTTCATTCACAATGAATTCGTTTTCAATTCGTGGGCGTCGTTGGCACGCATTATGTTCCGCGCTTTTAAACAAATTTATACTTTTTTTGTTTTTGTGGCAAGTTTAATTTGTTTATGGCGCGTCCATTTGTTTTAAACGCTGAGCAATTGGAAAAGATTAACAGCAACAACGAAGCTGATCGTGTTGACTTTTGGCCTAAACTCAAAACAATTGTGAGAGCTGGACAGGCGCGACAGCAAATCGAATTGAGCGTCAATAAAGCTGGCAAAGTAAATTCATTTAGTCGCTGTAGTTGTTGTTGTTGTCGCTGTAATGATTGTTGCAACACGCGGCGTCGCCAAACAGCTGTCAGCTGGCACCTTTCGTATCGCTTTATCTGCCATCTGCAGCGGCGGCCACGCGGCGTATGCGCAATTGCCATTTAATTAAAATTGTTTGCACAGCATCGCCATCCACATCGCCAATTGCTACGACATTTTTGCTATTATTATTTCATTTTTTTTTTCTGCCGTACTCTGCAGGTGCGCAACAACAACAACAACAACTGGGGGACCGACAACAAACATTTTCACACGCTACTCGCGCCTAATTAATATGCATAACTCAGAGTCAGCAACAACGCACTTGAGCATTTAATTATTGTCATTAGCTGAACAAAAACACACAGAGCGTATTCTTTTTATTTGCTGCTCTTTTTTTTGTTTTTTGGTTTTTTGGCTAAAAGGAAGCGGCCAACTGGGGCAGCAATAAAAATTAAATAAGCAAATCAAATTAAACAGCGAGCGAGCACAGATGAAAAGGAAGAAGAGCGGGAGAAGTCAAGGCGTCTTCATTAATGGTAGGAAGTAGGCTGAGACGATGTCCGCTCAGCAGCTAAATAAAAGTAAAACACATTTGACAACGTGAAATTTTTGTTTCAGCCAACTGTTTCGGGTCTGCGTTGGAGCGCATTAATACCAACGGCTAATTAACTTGTTGTCGAGCTCGTAAAATAGTTTGGGCGCTCATCAAGATAATAAAGGCCAAGTTTTTGTATTTCTTCTCTGTCTTTTTTTGTTGTGGTTGCTGTTGTTGTTGTTGTTCATTCTTTCTTCGGGTTTCGCTCGCTGCGTCTTCTGGGCCACCTTAAAAGCTGGCCAAAAACGCTGGCAGCGTCAGCTGCTGCCGGGGCAAGCAGGTCACACATATCGTTTTGGGCAAGTGGACGACAACTGGATAAGTTGGTCGCTGTGCAGTCACTTTTGGTAATTAGATTTTCGAATTCAGATAATGAACGAGAGACAACATTAAAATTTTACAACCTCAACTAACTTCACATGCGTTTGAGCTGTTGAGCAGTCAGTCAGTCAGTCGGATAGCTGAAATTGAAAGCAATTTGAACGCTTATTCAATAAATTAATTACAAGCCAACTGAAATGACAAGACACTCTTCCAATTTGGGGCGTATTCGTGTCTCAAGCAATTTGACAGCACATGAAAACACAGGTATTTATATATATATATATATATATATATATATATACATAAGTAAGTAAGTAAGCAAGTATATATCTGTCTGTCCATCTATCTGACTGTCCAACTGTCGTTGCCGTCTTTGTGTCAGTTCATTGAAGCATTTATCGGTTGAGTTCCCTTCGTTTCACTCTAATTAAAGTCGCAATTGTATTTGGCTTTTATAATTGGCTGCCACGAATTATCTGCATGTATCTGAGGTCCGAGTCGAATTCCTGCCAACTTAATTGCGATTTAAGTTCATTTCCAAATTTGGCCTACAGCAAAAACAGCAAACGGCAAAATGAAGTCGACATTCAACGAGTGTGAAATACATGTTTATCATTTCAATTCAAATTGTTGCAGTTTGATTATTTCATTTGCTCAAGCTGAAATTCTTGCAACTATTCAATTATAATTTGGCATTAATTATAATTTCATTTTAATACTTTGTTGCAGACGAGTTTGCAACGTTTTAATCAGCCCACAAATCGAATTATGAAAAAAATTGCTCAGCACTTTTTGATAAACTGTGTGCATAAAAGCAAATATCATTTTTGTTGCAACAACAACAAAAAAATGTGAAGATTGCAATTTATTAATTTTGCGCTTTTCCTTTAATTTATTAAAAAATGTTTTATTTAACACTTTTCTTTTTTTGCTTTCAATTAAAATCGAAATATTAAATATGCTTTATCAAATATCATTGTTTAATTATCGCAAAAAAATGTGCATTAATTTTGATTATTTTTATTAAACATAAAGCTGCTTAACAGCCACACAGAAAAAACGTAGCCAATTAATTGAAGGCTGCAGTGAAGATTGGCTAAACCGAACAAAGCGGAGCATAAATTTATGATAATACATTTCACTGAAACTGCTTTTCTGATCGACTTTATTGATTTATTTGCATGCATAAAAGGTCAATTTGCAACAAACAGTTGAGGAAATTAATTAATTTGATGCTTGAATTGGAACCAATTGCAGTCACGTCTCACGTTTGCTGTTGTAGTCAATCCATAAACCAGGTGTATGGATAGTTTTGGGTGTGCTCGCTTTTGGCGAGCTCAAAAGTGTTGCAATTTTGAACGCCTTGCTTGCCACACAGCCGATGTGGAAGATGTGGAATCGCCGTAAAAAGTTTCACGCTGCGCAGCGCCGTCGACGACCTTTTGCCATTTTGCATTTCAAGTTAACACACACACACACAGACACACACACACACACCTACATGTTGCTCATATGCTTTTGCTTGTATGATTATTGGCTATGCCTGGGGGGCTGTGCACAAGTCAAGTTTTCAAAATTTATAAATTTATATCATTTGTTTTTAAGAGACAGCACGAGAACGAGAGAGAGCGAGAGAGAGAGAGAGAGAGGACAGTGAGGAAGAGAGCAGCGGGTGGTCGACAGAGCGCAGGTGGCTTCATTGCCTTCTTTGTTTTATTCGCTTTATTTTCGTTTTTTTTTTTTTTTTTTTTTTTGTTTTGTGGCTTTAGTTTTTGGCTTTGACTTTAAGCGTGTTTTCTGCTTAATGCTTAATGCCTGATAATTTATATTTTTGTTTTGTTTTGTTGTTCGTTTTTCTACAATTTGTTATGCAAACAAACGGGGCCAGAGTTTACTTAACAGTCGCTTATAAATCATCATCATCAGCGCCGTCGCCGTCACCGGGAGTCAGCAGTCGAAGTCGGACACAGAACCGAACCCATCGATATTATCGGCATTGTTTAAACAATGAAAAATGTGCGATATGCCCTCATAATATTTATTTGGCCAGCCTACAACTACACACATTGTTATCATGCTTATTATCGTCATCGTCATCATCACCATCATCACCATCACCATCACCATCATCATTATTATGGTTCTTCATCAAGCAAATGTGGGCAATGATTTTCAACAGATTTCCAACTCGACTTCGAAGTCGAAGTTGCCCTGCCATGACTTCTACTCTTCTCTTTTTTTTTTTTTTTTTGTTTTGGGGTCTTTTCATCATTTTTATTGATTTGTTGTTCTCCCCAAATTTCTGATTTGAGCCTCATTACGGACAGCGTCCCTCCCCCATGCGCATTTGAACGCCCCGCTGTCGTCTGGCAGTTGGATGATGTTGGGAGTGAAATGCAATAAATTCACATTAAGCCGCTCACATAAAACGCCTGATTGCACACAGCGCGTTGTAAAGCTCTCGCTCTGGGAGCGCGCTGAAGCCAACATCCTGTTGACAGTCGTCGGCCAGGCGGGCGTTGGCTGCATCAGTGGCAGCTACAGCAGTGGCACTGTGGCACAGCGACAGCGACAGCGGCAGCTATCAATATTAAAAGCGCTTATTTGACAGAAATATGACAAATGCCTGACAGCAAAGCTGAAAATAAGCGGAGCGCACACAGGTTCCCAGCTTGTGTGTTTGCTTCTTCGCTTCGCTTCTCTTCTCTTCTCGCCACGCCCCGTTCAGCCCGTTGTCCTGCCTGTCCTGCCGTCCTGTGGAGCTGTGCAAAGTGCCAAGTCATTAGTAACAGGCGAGCGCAAATGTCAGAAATGCTTTTTGGATTAGTCAATTCAAATTGCGTGTGAACTGTTGCCAGTTGCAAGTGTCAAATGATTTCGCCTGCTGCTGCTGCTGCTGTTGCCGCTTCTGCTGCTGATGATGTCGCCTCCGGCTGTATTAACTTGGCCCTCAATGCTCATACAACATTGCCACACGCTGTGCAAGGCATTCAATTCGCGGTGTCGCAAACGTTGCCACATTTTACCGCTGCCGTTGACAACGCACACGCCACGTGCAACACTCACGCAATTTTAGCTGCTCTCTCTCTTTCTCCATCTCTTTTCCGGGTGTGTGCTCAATGAAATAAGTAAGCATTGAAAATGCGTTCAACTGTCAAAGTGCTGCTGCACCACCGACACCGACATTGGAATATGCCAAACGTTGCGTGGGGGGGTAACTTTACCTTTATGGTGGCATGCAACGAAGCGTGCCGCGGTTACAATCCAATCACAGCCAAAATGGGCATACCCAAATTGTTGGATAGCTTATCAACTGTGTGTCTGAGTGTGTGTGGGCATATCCTTCCCCTTCGCCCTCCCCCCTTCCCCTCGCTTTCGCTCTAGCATGCAACGCGAAGCTCTCTGGCTTTTTCTCGCTGATTTTTCAATTGGAAATTGAATTGTGCCCCGCGCTAATCAAAGGCGAGTGCAGCGCACAGTTCGTGGCAGGCAAGGCTGCCAAAATGAACTTTTACAAAAGGCAGGAGACACACACACACACACACACACACACACACACACACACACACACACACTTACACACAATTCCAGCTAATGGAATGCCTTTGAAACCACATCTGTATATCGGTCTCCCCGAGTGGCATATATGTAATTATGTGCTCTAGTCCAAGTTTAGCATTCCCAAAATTAATCAAAAGCCTGGCATTTTAAATATGAAATTCTTTGGCAATTGCAGTTCAAGTTTTTCGTGAAATAATTCAGCTGTTTTCGAACAACTTTTTACTGCTTCTAATTATTGCCGAGAGTTTTCGGAATTTTCTCAATTTTCATGTCGAGCAAATTGTTTGATCTTTTTATTATTGTTTGGCAAGTTCGTCCGTCGGGTTTGGCTCAGCGCTTTGCACGACTGAACACGAAATAAATCTTGGTTGGCAACTCATTAAGTTGTGCTGTTGTAATACATGTTCCTCACCAGTCGCTCAGTCACCTTTCACATTAATGCCAAGGCCCCTCACGGCTAGCATAATATTATTATTATTGCTGCTGCTGCTGATGCTGCTGCTCTCAAGTCGTGCAATTAGAAGCATGCATTTTGTTGAGCGTTCCGCGAAGCCGTTAAACAATTACAACCGCTTTTAAGCGTTTACGTTTGCGTTTGCGTTTGCTTTTGCGGCTGTGAACAATTTGCAAAGTTAAACAAATCAAATGCACATAAAACTCAACAGTTATTGCGGCCAAGTGTTTGGCTATTCATTGGACTATCGGAAGCATCAGGTTATTTGGCGCTGTGTGTTTGTCGAGTGTTATGTGGTTTGCGGCATTATCAGCCTCGTTGCCATCATCATTATCATCATAGCCATCATCGTTATGAGTGCCAGATATTTCGCATAATTTTCGCGTTATTTTTAAAATGCACAACAGCGCAAATAAACACGCTGCTTTGCGCCAATTTCATAAATATTTTTATGGCGTTTAATAAAATTTTATTGGCAGGGGCTGCATGTTTTATGAGACGTCTGCTTCGCAGGCCTCCAACTCGCCTCGCAGCCTCGGCTGCTGCTGTGCTGCTGCCTCTTCCTGCTGCTACTCCAATTTGTCGCTGTAGTTGATCAACTGTTTGTCCCAAACCCTGTGCTCCGATGCCACGGCAACTGCATGCAATTTTTTGCGTATTTTTTAACGCTTCATTGTCAATGCAACTGACAGCCACTTGGCACCGCCATTGGAGCTGGCGATGGCGATGCTGATGGCGATGGCGATGGCGATGCGACGTTGCCACTGCTACATTGTCATCAGTTGCAACAATTACTTAAATGCAGCTATAATTTTTATGCAGACGGGTGGGCAATTTACTGAACTGCATCGAAGACAGACAGCCAGAGAGAGGGAGAGGAAGAGGAAGAGAAAGAGAGAGAGAGAGAGAGAGAGGGAGAACACTGGGCAACTCTTGGGGCTATTTTCACAGTTTTCACAGTTTTATTGTTATTATTGCGAGTCCAACTATTATTACTGCGCCATTGATGATAATGCTGCAAATGTCCCGCATGCTTTAAAATGCAAAATACCTTCAGTCTATACATATATATAGTCGCCATATGCAGATGTGTGTATATTAAAAATACCAAATGCCTGTGATAAAATAATTGCATTATTGCTTTTCATGCCGTTGTCATCGTCGACGTCGTCGTTGTTGTTGTCGTTGCTGCCAACCCATTAACATCGATGGCGGTGATTTAAAAAATATTTGTGGTCCATTAACTTGTGGCATTGTTATAATTCTACCCGCTGTGCATTCTCAATGCACTTTTAATGTGAAAAAAAAACGTAAATTTACGTCTGACATTTATGCCAAGTGATAACACGAGAGTTGCCGACTTAAATATACATATCCATATATACATAAACCTTTTTCAATTCTAGGGTATTCAGACAACACACACAGCACTCGTCTTTGGCCTTTCATTAATTAAGCTTGGGCAAACAATTTGCCCATAAATATTAATTTGGCATTCAATTAAGCGCATCACAATTCGCAGCGGCAGCTAGTTACAAATTGACAGAGTCCGCACGACACTCGAGATGCCCTGCAAAATGTTGTCAACAAGACATCTATCTTGCTGGAGGTTGTTAAATTAAGTGAAGTGCGCGCTGTTAATTTAGTGATAAATCAGGTTGTAAGTACGCGATCCAATTGCACTTTATGCATGCACTTTATTTCGTATTGCGTGATTAATTGAAGTTGCCGTATAAACAACGCCAAACGCCAGCGACATAAAACTCTGAGTATGCCATTAAAATCTCCATGCTCTTCATGCTGTTGCATATGTTGCCGCATTGCCAACATGCCGCACTTGCTGAATGGCATTGAAATGAGTCGGATGAGTGAGAAAGTTTCATTGATCAATTTAGCATTTGGGTTTTTAGCATTTTGTCAATGTGTCATTCACTCTGGGATTGGGGGATTGATGTTGCACGTTATGATGTTGCCCTTTCAATTTGCCGCGCCACATAAATCACAGAGGCGAATAAAACATTTTTACAGCATCTTTTTGGCATCGAAGGGGCGACGATGGCGACGGCGACTGTGATTGTCGAACAATGGCAATTAACCCATAAAATGGAAATGCCCACATTTAATCGTAACTCTTGTCTCTCTTCTCTCTCCCCGCCGGGTCGAGCAATCGGTTAGTCTCAATTAATTGAAATTCAAAGCTTTGAATTTGCTCTCACAGTTTTATGAGCGCTTTTTTGCCCGGTTTTCTGTTTAATTTCTCTGCACAACGCCATCATCATCATCCTCATCATCGTCATCATCATCATCGTCAGCGTCGTTAGCGTCGTCATTGACTTGTGTTTCCAATGAATAATAAAGTAGAGTGAAGTACATTGAGCCGCCGACACTGCCACAGATATAAATCAATTCCAGAGAAGCGACAAAATTTACATTCCGTTTTGCCCCGCACTGCAGCTGCCTGCAACCGGAGTCGACACCGAAGTTGCATGAAGTTGCTGGCAACCGGGGGGAAATGGGGATGGGGCTCAAAGCCATTTGGCTTATTGAGATTTCATCGGAAGTTTTGTGCGCATTGTGTCAAAGGCGCATGCGTATAGGAAATTTATGGCAACGGTAAAGCCAAATGGCGTTGTATTAATAAAAGACGAAAGACGAAAAAAAAAAGACCGAGCGAACAAATAAAAGACGAAATCGAAATCGAAAAAGAAAACGAATCGAAATCGCTGTCGTTATCGTTGGAATCGTGCGAGGCGATACAATTCGTAAGCGTTTAACTTTAAGTGGGCCTTGATTAATGACTTTGAAGTGCGTTGCGGTCGCCGACGCACCACAGGAGGCTGCCAAGCCTGGCTAAAAAGCTACAGCAGGGGGCAGCCAACGAACCTACGTGGCCTATACATCTAGCAAACTAGCAAACTAGCAAACTATGTTATACTTTTTTTGTCTTCTTTTTTGCGCCATATGCAAATGTGGCTTCAAGCTGCGTTGCTCGACTGATCGACATAAGCTCTTCACACCAGATTCAGAATCGAAGCATGAATAAATTGTGTTTTGTGTAGATCATTCGATATCGCACACTTAATGGACCGTCTGAATCGCTGAGCTGTCACAACTTTGCGACGCATCCAATCAATGTCATACCCATTTACCTCTAGAGAATTCACACACACACGCACACACACAAGAAAAACCCATCAACACAATGCCCAAAGTAGCTCAAATTTCAGACACATTAGGCGAACCCAAAAACAAAATAAAATAAAAATCTATATGCACAACAGATATGAAAATAAAGTAAAATTGAAATTTCATCATTCTGATTAGCCTGTCGTCGTCGTCTCTCGTCTAGAATCTTGTGTTGTGTGCCATAAAGAAAAAAAAAAAATGGACTTAAGCAAGCCATTAATGAAAATTACAGACCATCATCTTTCACTTTGCCACACGGCGCATAAAAATTTTCCAACTGACTGCGAACGACGCACGATCAGATAAAAACCTGAGCAGCACAAAAAACACACAACAAAAAGAAAAAAAAATAAACCAACTAAAACTTGAGAATGTCATGTCAAAATGTGGCGCTGGTCGCTGCAACAATATGACAGCCACACAGCAGAGATCAGAGAGGGAAGAGGAGAACGGAGAGCGGAGAGCGGAGAGCTGAGAGTCGAGGGCAGATTCCGTCAGGACTGTTGTCCAGTCCGAGTTCAGGCTGTTCACTGTAAGCTGATCCTCCCCACGCGAGCACAATCAAATTTCAGTTGAAATGAAAAATGGAATGGAAAGTGAAGCCGAAGACGGGAACGAGAACGTTGGGATAAAGGACAACGACGACAACAATTACACAAAATAAAATGCACAATATTAAACGAAATTATACTCTATATATGTGTGTGTGTGTGTTTACTTCCCCTTACGACTCAGCTGGCAGACAAACGACACAACAAAGGCCAGCGGCGGCATAAAACAAAAGGGCCCAAAGGCAAAAGGCTGACAAGGCAGCTGCCTCGCAGTCCCTACAACCTCAAGCAATGTCGCTGTCCCTCTCTCTCTCTCTCTCGCTCTCTCTGTCTCTTGTGGCTGAGCCTGCAGCGCGTTTTATGTATCATTTTTCATGACAGGCAGCTACTCAAACACACAAACACACACACACTCGCAGACACACACAGTTGATATGTCCGCTGGTTTGACAGTCGCACAGTTGGCAGGCCACTTCAAAGTGCAATTGCTCTGCAGCTAATTAGCCCTAAATATGCCTCACTGTCCCTCTTCCGCCCTGCATCTGCGCGTCGCTATCTATCTATTCGTCTATCTCCTACTTATCTGTCGCTGCTGGAGAAACCCATTTCAAAAATTTGTTGAATTCTCTAGCACTTCTTCTGTCTGCACTTAGACAGACATTAATCAACACGTGGCCCATGCTAATGAAGACACAGCTCATTGCTCCTCACTCCTCTCTCTCTCTCTCTCTCCATCTCTTTCTCCTTGAAGTTCTTGTCTCTCGCTCTTCGGTTTTGATTTAACGCAGCCACCCAAAAAAGGTGCCCAAAATATACATAACTCATTATTTGGGAGTTCATATAACTCTGCCAAGGCGAGTTGGAATGCGTGTTCCAAGAGTGTGTGTGAGAGTGTGTGTTGTGTGTGCGTCTGCTGGCAAAAGCGAAGACTTCATCATTTAACGATTATTTCTAGCAATTTCAATGCACTCACTCAAACCTCCGCTCGACTCTCGCAGGGCTGCGCTTGCCCCCTTTCTCTCCCTCACTCTTCTGTCCTTTGCTCCCTTCGAGTGTACTGCAACATTGCGAAAATTTACGATGCCTGTGACACAGTTAACTCATGCTCGACACCAAAACATATATCAAATGTGTGGCACGACTTGGAATGGCAGCGGCAACAGTCAACAGAGTCTGTGGGGCAGCAGAAGACTGACTGCGTTACCTGCTAGCTGCTGCTGTTGCTGCTGCTGCTGCTGCTGTTGCTGCGACATTGGCATCGGCGCAGTTCCAGTTCCAGTTTGCAGGCTGGCGCAAACAATAACGTGAAATATGTGCGGCGTTTTGCAATTCATACGCAAAAATGGATGAGCGGCGCATTTGAATCGCAATGCGACTCGAGGGGGGGGGGGATGGATGAGGGTGGAGACGGGCAATCGGTAGCCATAGCCACATATATGTGTGGGTTGCGTTGCGACACCCAAGGACAACATATTGTGCCCGGCCCAAACACAATAACACATTGTATGGCAATGGTAAAAACATAAAATTAAAGTGTCGTTGTCGTCGTCGTCTCGTCGAAATCCGTCCGGACAGCGGAGCGGGAGCAGGAGCAGGAACAGGATCGAGCCTTGCATTTAATCTTCCAATTGAGTGCGTGCTGTGGTGCGTTGACATAGATAAACTGGCATGCCCATATCCTGCACAGTCTGCACAGTTTGTCTCCACTCTTTTTTTACTTTTGTTGTATTTTTTTGTGATTGCACTGGCAGCATTTTTGCTTTTAAAAAACAATTAATCTTTATTAGCCTAACGAACGTTAGCAACTTTGTCGCCGTGCTCAAAAGCCAATTAAAAGTGTTTTGCCTGTGCAACACTCCACAAAACAAAAAAAAAAATCAAAATAAAAGAATACGCAGAAATAGTGAAGAAGTGAAGTAAGCGCCTCACGCCCTCATCCTCGATAATTAATCATTTTTCCCTGATTTTATATTACTTTCCCCGCTCACACACACAGAGCAGAATCTTTTTAGCACTTTCTCTCGCTCGCTCTGTCTGTCGTCTGTCTGTCTCTTTCATGTACCGCGTCGCATTGAAAGTCAACGCTTTCTGCCCTTGTGGGCCAAAGGAATTGTGCAATATCCGTAAAATGCGCAAAAGTTGCCATCAATATGCTACGCTCGGATACGTCCATCAGAAATGCATTGAAGCGTAGATCCTTTCGTGTTGCCTGCCCCTCCTCGTTCTTGTTGTTGTTGTTGTTGTCGTTGTTGCTGTTGCCGCTTCGACAAAGGATTCGTTACGGATTTATTGGCAACTTGATGCCGCATTTGGCCCTTCGGCTTTCGAACTCCTTCTACTTCCACCTTTTTTTTTTTTTTAGACTTTTCGTTGTGGGCTCGTGCTATAAATTGACTTTTTTAGTTCTGATTTGTTCGGCCGACTTAAACCAAAAATTTCCCCATTTTGACTTTCATTTCAGAGCTTTCTTCTTTTTTTTTTTTTTTGTTTCTTTTTGTTCAAATTAGAAAATATCTGCAAACTGTCGTAAAAGTTACGTTTTGTGGTCAATTTGATCAAATAAATAAAGGTATCTTCAAAGTTTCATGTTGCCGAAATTAATCCATAGACAAATCATTAAGGGTCTAGCTAGCACACGATATTATTGCGACTTCGAACAGGACTTTGCGCACTTGAAAGAGATTAGTTGGCGTTGTTGGCTGAAACAATGGCATGTCGATTGAAGGAGAATAAAAAGAACGAATAGAAAATGCGCTATTGAGAAAGGCTAAACTAAATCAATCAAATAAAACATTCCCTGGGATTATCAAAACAATTTCTTCAATGTAGAAGTTTAGTTATTTAATCAAAGTAATCTAATGCTTTGATTAACTCAAATATAATTTTTGGCTTTTCATCTAATTTTGCTTGCTTATTGTGCTCTTTTTACCCACATTTATGCATGTATAAAATACTTTCCATTCCATTTATTTGCTCAATAATTTCATATATTCGCAAATATTAATAAATATCACCCCAAAACCTGACACGATTATAATCAAGCCAATAAGCATGTCTCAATTTTTGCGCCAGCCATGACAAACGCGTTTATAGATGTCCAATGCCTAAATGGGTGAGGGCATTAACACTCCCAGACAGACAGACAGACAGACAGACAGACGTACAATAAATTGTTAATCATCCCCCTGCTGGCTCCGTCTGTTTCATTGCTTCTCCTCCTTGATGTTGGTTGTACTACACAAACGTGTCGTTTGTATAATTTCGGGGTGTGCAAAACTGGAATCGAGCAATAATAGAATGCATGAAAATCCCTAAATGCTGTTAAACAGAAAATAAATGAAGTCGACGCGGAACGCGCGGGGTGCAAAGGATTTGTGCATTAGAGACGGCGACAAGTATTGATGGCTGGACAAGGCAACACACACAGCTGGCAGAGGCCAAAGAGACAGACAAAACATAGAGATATATACATATATACACAAATCAGTTGCATATTTATTGTTAGGGTTAGTTCCAGGCTGAGGCTGAGAGGAAGGTCAACGAATTTCACTTTGGTGGTTGCAGTGCACCCAAAACCAAAAAAAGAAAAGAAACAACTTTTGTTTGTTGTCAACATTTGCAGTTCTTGTTTATTTACATGCGCATTGTTGTTTTGTCGTTGTTGTTGTTGCCGAAAATTAGCAGCAGCTCGTGTACGTGTCTTGAAATCAGTTTATCAAAAATATTTACACAAATGCTTAGCCGCCAACATATTCACAACTGTTGACACTTTCCCAATGTTTGTTTAGGTCGGCATATTAGATTGAGTTTCAGAGCTGTGAGCTATTAATTTGCAGCACTCCCTCTACATAGTTTATGCTTGACAAACTAAAACAAAAACAAAAAAAGAAGAAATATTAAAGTGTAAAGGCAAAACAAACGTTTGCAGCCTTGCAGCACAGTAGGGAATCAGGTCAGCTGGACATGTGCAAAAAGCTTGTCCAAACTATTGTACAACATGGCGCGCAACAATGCGCGCAACTTGTTAAAATCTTTTTTAATATATCGCTGCAACAAGAGCAGCGAACACAGAACACAGAACACAGTACCGAGTAACGAGTACCGAGTAAAACACGCAGCCTGGCTGCCAGCGCAACATGGCACATGGTCAAAGGCAGCGGCACAAAACCAAAGGCAGCGCCAAGTGCGGCTGCCCAAGACAATGCCACCAAAACAGAACCAGTTGCCAGCCCACCGCCAAGCCTCCAGATCGCGACTGGGAAGAGTTGAGCGACCAACTACAGCTGCAACTTTAACATTGCTTTGGCTTCATATTTCCACTGATTCAGATTCATAGTTGCATCCCGAACGGGGCATAACGATTTCGTTGGCACTTTTGTAATGAGCCACAATGTGGCCCAAACATTGCCAAGGTCGTAATATTAAAGCGCAACACTGAATGCCAATGGCGCAATTATTTGTTTCCTGGAACATCGAGAGCTATGTAAATTAATAAATCACTTGTTGTTGTTGACTGAGCTACTAAATAATATTTGTAGAGCATTCGCTGAATGTATTTGCAAGCTACTGGCAAGCTATGAAAGTAATCCAACGTAAATTCTCGGAACATTCACAAAATTTACATACATTGAATTCTTCGAAATGAAAGCAAATATATAAATTTTAAGGAAGAAATGTCTGCTTGTTCATGATTTAAGCGGCTTTATATATATCTTACAAAATGCGTTTCGTGCATCTGAAGCAACTGTCTATAAATATAGATAGATAAGTGCAAATTGCAGCCTTTTGCGTTAACCAGCGTTGGCCAAGTGCATCCGAAGCTCGACTAGGCTTAGTTTATGGAGCCGTACGAAAATGGTTCGCCATATTTTGGGCACCACCTCCGCTGGCGGGAGTTTTGTGTTTTTTGTATACACAAAACAAAGTTGATTCAACAAACATTTTTTGTGTGTGTGCCGACTGCACGTTTACATTTGCTGTAAGCCTTTTTTCGATTTCGAGAGTGCAGCATGCATAAAAACCAGTTGCAGTTGCAACAACTGTTGCAAGGTTGAAAATGCCCCCCATTTCAGCAGCAGCAGCAGCAGCAACAACGAATAGTTGGCATTTCTCTATTCCGCAGTGCAAAGTGCATTCAGGCATAAGGCTGCAAGGGATGCTCTCGATGGTTTTGTTTACGAATAGCGAACTGTTAGATGCATAATACATAACCGTGTATAACTACGATTTCTTCCTCTTTCATCACCCCATCGCCATCCACAACTACAACTATTATTTTTATTTTTCTAGCCGCCCGCCCAACTGTGAAATTGTGTCAAAATCGGATGCTGCAGGGTGTGTTCTCCACTGGACTGAGAGCTGTGAGGGGGGGAGTTACAAATTTATGGACTACCTGTGCAATTTTCTAACGTACCTGGCAATTTAACGGTATATTGTAAATTTCGTTTAATTTGACAGCAAATGCGGCACTCTTAATAAACTTGTGCTGCAGTTTCTTCCCCCAAGTCAACAAAGTAATTAGATGCGTCCCAGATCAGCAAGAAACTTACCTAAAAAGAGAGAGAGAGAGAAATGAGTAAGAAATATGATTTAATAAGCAATTAAATTATTTTAATAACGTCGACGCTGGCAGCAGCCAAACAAACTGCACATAAAATTGCAATTTTCCAGCAAATTCATAACAAAAAATTATACAAAAACAGGCCTCAGGCCGTTTGGCAACACAAACTGGCATTAAACAAAAATTAAGAACGCCAGCACCAAGCAGAAAAAGGGGCAAAAACTTGCAGTAAGAAAGGCGTAATGGAGAGAGCCGAAGAGCAGAAGGGAAGGGAAGGGAAGGAGAGGGGAGGGGATGAGCTAGAGCAGCAAACTGGGCAAGAGATTCAACAGCTGCCAGGGCCAAGTCGTCGTCATCAGCTGAGATAGCAACAACTCAAGTGGTTGCAAGAGCCATGCAACAGCAACGGCAACAGCAACGGCAAGCGGCATGCGGCATGCAGCAACCCAACTAATGCCATCAAGCTGATGCATATAGTGATTAGAGTGGACGTACTACTGACTCTCTTCGGCTGCAGATGACGATGACGATAAGTGCAGTTTGCAGTGTAATAGAAAAGTTGCCAACACACACACACACACACACGCACTATGTGTGTGTGTGTGTGTGTACGTTACTGATGATAATGATAGATAAGTGTGCGCCAAGTGTACTAACGTAACTTTACTCTAACTTCAAAAGCTATCAGCAGTTAAATCGAAAAGCTGTAACCAAGTCGAGCCAAGGCGAGTCGAGTGCTGTGGCAAGTTGAGCCAACGGGCAAGAACTGTAAATGTGGCGCAGCTTAATGACAAGAGCGCCAAGGAAGCTGTTGCAAACACACACAGACACAGACAGAGTCCAGCTTGCAGTTTGCAGCTCACAGCTTCCAGCTGCCTGTCGAGGGACAGACGCAACTGCAACTGCAACTGCAACTGCATCATTAGCAATTGTGGGCAGGTCGAGGCGGGCGTGGGCTTGGACTTCGACTTGAGCATGGCTGAGCATGGGAAATATTTGCTATAAATGCATGCAACATTAAGTAGAACGCATTTTTGCCGCAACAACAGCAACCTGACGATGACGCTGCCGTTGCCGTTGCCGTTGCTGATGCTGCTGCCGCCAACGCCACACGCCACTTCACTTGACTGCAGCTCCTTGTCGTCGTCGTCGTCGTCGTTGCTGTTGTTGTTGTTGTTGTTCTTATTGTTATTGTTGTTGCGCCTTTTCACAGCTCAACGCTTGCGCGCTTTTGCAGCCACAACCAGAGCGAGCCACAGACAGAGAGAGAGAGAGAGAGAGAGTCGAAGTCAGAGCCAGAGTCAGCTTCAGAGCCTGGCGAAAAAGGGTTTCATATATTTTTTTCTTTTCTTTTCTTTGCCCCGCCGCGTGCTTTATATTTTTTCCAAGAATCTTGACGGCTATTAAGAAAAAGCAGCCAAGCCGAGCTGAAAGCCAGTATATGGACTCTGCTGCACTTGCCTCGCCCTGGACGCTTCCCTGCCTTGGACAACGCTACGAACTGCGGCTGCTGTAAAATAAAATTATTATTTTCTTTTCGTGCTCATAATTTCAGCTTTTCTTAACTGTTTTTTTTCCCCCTGCTTTTCTTCTGCTGCATATTCTTCTTTTTGTTTTGCTTTTTCCCATTGCCCCCAATTAGTAAGAGTCTTTTCCTTATTTATTTTTTTTTTTTTTTTTGTTTTTTGCTGCCTCTGCTCATGAAGCATTTAAATTGAAAACTCTGCGTCCACATAGGCATAAGTTTTTCTGCCGCATTGCAAACGAGTTAAGCTAAGAACTGAGTTGTTTTTTAGGCTGACCTAAAGCGGGAATGAAATGATTGATTTGCTTGAGCAAATGCAGTGGAAGAGTCAGAGATTAATATTTTTAGCGCATCCCACAGCTGAAATGCGTCTTTTCCGCTTGTCAACCACAAAATGATTCATGCAGACGACGAGCTGTGGCATTCAAAGATTGGGTTTTTAAGGCGTTTTAATCGAATGGTAGTCTTGATCCTTTAGCTGGCTTTAATGTCGCAGTTGAACGCCGCCCACTTGGAGCGCGTCGTTTATTTATTGACAATTTATTTTATTTAACTGCACGCAGAATCAACCGCCATTTAGTTGCGATAAAAATCCAAATTTATGACGAGAAGAAATCGCCAACAGAGAAATACAACAAAAACCTAAAGAAAATAATAATAAAATGTGGAAAAAATTCTATTTTCTGAGGCAATAAAAATGTCAACAGCTCGCGGCCAGCGAGCGAGACCGAGGGCCACCAGCAATTGGCTGCAACTTTAGCAACAAACTGTGGGTCGAGTGCTGGCTGGCTTGATTTATGCATTCCGCATGCAAAACGCTAATCAGTGTGGACCCATTGCCATTCCCATCCATGTCTTCGTCTCAGTCTCAGAGACTGTCTCCCGTTTCCCGTTTCCCGTTTCCCAGCCCGCAGCCCACATGTTGCAGCCACAACCGGGGGCAGAGTGCGACGGGAGGAAGCGAGCCAATAAAACAGGAACGAAAAGACTGTAATACACGACGGACGACTCGACAGCGACAGCGACAGCGTTTAGCCAAAGATGACTAATGGCGAGCGACGTTTTGCTGCCGCATGTGGCAAGTAACTGAGTATTGGTCAAGTATTGCGATGTGGCTGTGAATGTGAATGTGGATGTGGAGGCACTTAAATGAATGTTAACAGCAAGAACAATAACTTGCTGCATTTCATAAATTTGCATGGCATTTTGTGGCAACTGTGCAGATTGACATGCAACATGCCACGCATCAGATAAAACCATTTACAAGCGCACAGATGTCTGTACTGTATGCACTGTATGTGTGTGTGTAATGTTTGCTTGTAGTGGTGCTCAATTAATTTTGCTTTTTATGCATTGACTGATGGACACAACCCGAGCACCCGAGAATTGTTGCCTTTGCTTGTTGAATATTGTACGCTTCAATAAGTTTTAACCCCAATTGAAATCATCGTATTCCGGGTCAGCCCAATGGGGATGCCGTCGCCGCCCTCTTGTTGCTGCCACTAGCATATTGAAAAGCTGTTGAAAATACGCGCATATGCCTTGCATAATTATAACATTTTAAGCCCGAAATATTGTTAAATTTTGTAACTTTTGAAGTGTTTTAATAAATAATGAGAGCCTTTAGCTTACAGCTTCCGAGGCCTCAAGTGAGCTTAACATTTTGCCCTCATTTTGTATCCTGCACAACAACAGGCCAAAAGGGTTGCATAACTTATCGATAGCGAAAGAGGGCGAACACAAACAAAAAAAATGTACAAAACAAAACAGAAAACAAAATCAGCATTGAAATCTGTAATGTAGAAAAATAAAAGTTGGAAAAGAATTTCACTTTTCCATTTCATTTGCATATTCCAGCCACGCGTTTTGTTTAGATATCCTCTTTGAAGTGAAAGCTTAAAGTCTGCCGATATGCAGGGTAGCTTTTAATTGAGTTCGGATTGAGTAAAAACTGATGAAGGTCGCGACTGAACTGCAGCATGCTAAATACCAAAAATTGAATAATTAAAACACTTTTCGATTGCTGATTTTCATTGATCGCATAAACTGTAAACTTCTTACAAAGCAATCAATCAACTCTTTGCCTTTGTGAATGCTGTGAAATCTGATCAATTTCAACGTAAAGCGGCTCATTAAAGTCAAGACTTGTCGATAAGTTATGTTTAGAGTGTTGCCTATAAAAACAGATATATTTTCGACAACAGGCAACATTCGATACTGTAACACGATACTGAAGGCAAACACAAACACAAACACAAACAAATGTCAACAAATACAAGACAAAAAGCAAGACAACTAATTTACATGAAAGTGGGCAGACAGTGCAGCCAAGAAGTATGCAAACACTTTACAGATTTAGGTGTAATTTATTGAAATTAATTTGTAAGTCGTCGTTGGCAACGAAAAACAGAATTAAACTTTCAACTCGTCTCTCGCTCACTCCCCAAGCAATTTCTCCGAGTCTCGTTGGTAAACAATGGAATTAATATCAATGCTGATCAAATATTTGAGTTTTGTGAGTGTGCAATTGATATGAATGTATGTATATATACATATGTATGTGTAGAAGGTCTCAGTGCAGGGATTTAATCAAAATGCAGCTGAAAATTGCATATCACTTGTCAATCAGAAGGCCAATCAAAGTCACAGCAACAGCAGAGTGTGGGAATTGACCACAAAATTAATTAACTTAAATAGTTACAGATATTTGCACAATATCGCATATATGCGAAATTCGAGTGGCCTTAAGGACACACAGAGACAGAGAGACAGAGAAAGATGGGCACTTAAACAGAGCCATCAGAAACCGAGAAATATGAGTCGCATATCTATGGTCTATGGGGAGACGGGAGACGGGAGACAGGAGACGAGAGACAGCACAACAACTGCGGCAAATGTCACTTAAGCGGTCATGTCCTGTACTCTCCAAACTAGCGACTATTTGTGTGTGTGTGTGTGTGTGTGTGAGTGTACAACATATGGGCTTAGTTATTGTGCATAGGCAATGCTCATGTCCTGCTGCCACAATTAACTAAAAGCGCGCATCAAATTACAAACAAACAGCAAGGATCTGGCTCCCCAAAATGCAGACAGACAAAGTGACAACGACACGAAGCGGAAGTAACAACTGTATGAGTGTGTTTGCAACTCTCTCTTCGTGTGTGTGTGTGTTGAGTGTATGTGTATTATTGTTATTTCAGTCGAACGCTTGTAGGATTGTCGCCAACAGCTGTGCAGCTTTTGTCCGTTGGCCTCCGTCTCTCGCCACGAAAAGGCCGACGGCCATTTTGTCAATGCGCTTTTGCATGTGTGTGTGTGTGTGTGTGCGTGTTTAACTGTATATCCATTTGTGTAGCAGCCATGTATCTATGTGTCCATGTATCTGTGACTGTGCCTGTGCACGCCTGCAATTTATGTATCTTTTGGATTACAAGCGTACAAACTGCTGACCAACCAACTGCCTGGACGGTCACTCGCAATCCACACACACTTTTACACACCACGACCTCAATGATGGCCCAAAGCAAAAGGCAGACACAGCCACAGAACCACAGAGAGAGAGAGAGAGAGAGAGCGAACGTTCCTCATTGTAAGCTACTTAAGATTTTGCAACAGATTGTATTATATATGCTAAAATAGACGCGCAAATTGAGTGTGAGTTTTGCCATAGATAATCTTTACAAGCAATTTAAAGCTAGACAAGTGCTAATATAACAGGCCAACGGCAACAGGAACACAGCAACACAGCAATAGCAACAACAGCAGGTAGAGATCCCAGCAACAACAACACTGAACAACAGCAAATTAAAGACTTAAAGAGTACTTTGTAGTCGTACTCGGCAGGGAAACAGCGACGAGTGCTGCTCGGGTCGAATGCCAGGCCGTATCACGTGCGATCAACTAATTAAAGCAAAAACCGTAAAAACAGGAAGCCGCACATTAGGCAACAGCAAAGGCCGAAAGGCCGAAGAGTACGAGTTAGTTGAGTTTTAGTTGAATGATTGCCCCCCGTCTCGAGTTGAGTACGCTCCACTCCTCTCTCCCCTTTCTCTCCCTCTCGGTCTATGCAACATTAATGAGGTGAAGCAGTGGCAGCTTCCTGGCCGCACTTGCCATATTCAATTATGAATGAGTGCCTCAAATTACAGTTACTGTGTGCGCCAGCCAGCTAGCATGTTAACAATGCTGCAAAGTTAAGCCTATTTATTGACTGAGAGTTTTCAACCAAGCTGCCAGTGCGACGTGCGACGTGCGAGGTGAAAGAGCAAACACACAAACACACACACACAAATACAAAACATCAAATCCAAATCCCGAAAACGAAATCGAGGCGTGGCTGCCACCTTCCGTCAAAGTCCAAGGCGGGCAAAGAAAAGATGCTCTAGCGAAAAGTTGACGAAACCTGACGGCAACTTACTACTTATTGGCAAGAAGACGACTGAGCTGAGCTGAGAACTGAACTGAGAGCCAGCCTGGTGTGCGTAGATAAATTCAATTGAATGGAGACCCACTGATTGGGCTGTCTCGACAGCGATGTCGGGCTGTCAGTTCGCCTTTAGCCAGCCGGGGCCGCTTTCACATTTTCAATTATGGTTAATCATGCAAATGTTTGTCGCCTGTGAAAATGTTTTACATAATGCAAAGTGAAATGATGCTGATGCTGATGCCGATGCCGATGTTGCCTCCCGCTCTCTCTCGCTCTCTCTCTTGCTTGTTGCCAAACATTGCAGCCTTGCTGCATATATGAATAATTGTCTGTCGCTTTCAATGGCCTTCCTGGCCTTCCCGGCCATCCACAGCTGGTACTCGCCCACAGGTAGCACACACAATTTTTGCTGCTTCATTTCACACACAGAGAGTGGAGACTGGACTCCGTAGACACACACACACACACACACACACACACACACAGCTAGTGTGTATCTTTTGGTACGTTTTGGGATTAGAAACAACCCCGAAACGTGTCGCATTATGCGTGCGTACACAAAGAGCAAAAGAATCTTTCGCACTGCCAGAGCCAACTCGTTTCGAAGAGTGTCCTGGGCGAGTGAAATGCAAAATACCTGCGGGCCAAGGGAATTTCGGCCCAGCAGGAAAAATACCTACAAATTTAGTTGCAAAGTGCCTCAGCACATCATGAAAATTGACCAAAAACTGAGCTCAGATTATGCCCCTAAAGCGAGGGCTGAAGCTATTGGCAATTTGCAAATGAAAAGGCCGTAGCATGAGCTCTGCTTAAGCCTCACTTTGAGGCATCGGTAATGTATCTTGGGTTGGTAAAAATATCCACCCTAAGTAATCAGCGTAAAATCTTTGCGAAACAAAAATATCTTTTTCATTTAAGTAGCTGCAATTTGATATTTTCCAATATTATTATCTGTCAAATCGCACAATTTTAATGCGAATTTCGTTGAAAATTTGCGCAAATTTCTATGCCAAATAATTAAATGTCACAATTCTGCTTTAAGATGCGTTTCTTGGTCGCTTCTAAAGGCAATACTAAGCAACAGCTGTGGAGCATAAAACTGGTATTAAGCTAGAAACTATTGTTAGCATTTCTATGCATATAATCAGTTTATTTACTAATTCAGTCAGATTTGTCGGGGTAGCAAGCGTTCTTAAAGTTCATTATTCACAGCATTCGATGGAGATTCATTTACGCTCCGTTCTGTTCTATGCGTATTAGTTCAGTCATGCAAAAACTGAGCAATTCATCAAAGTTTTTCCCCGAGATGTTGGCCATAATAATATATGGTACATTCTCATGACATAACCATCAGTCTGTGTGTGTGTGTGTGTGTGTGTGTGTGTGTGTGTGTGTGTGTTTGTGCGTGTCTGCAATGCCCACATAATTTCAATTCGGTTACGCACCCTGCAATATAGCTGCTCATTCCCGCAGCAAAGCAATTCCCATGCGTAAACCAGACTATTTATGTCTGTGTATATGCGTAGCTCTCTCTGTCTGTGTGTGTGTGTGTGCTAGTGTGTGTGTGTGTGCCATTTGGTCATAAATTCAAAAAGCTGTCCAGCTTAAATTTTGGTTTTTCAATTTTTGAATGTGTTAGACCTCTGGCAATAACCCCAAACCCAAACCCAAACCCTTCGAGCTACATCGTCCAACACCCGCCATCCTCCGTCCTCCGTCTCTCGTCCTTCGTGCACAGCACAGCAGATGAGGTCGTCGCATAGTTGTGCGTGTAACTGTAAAACGTGTAACAAGGAGTCAACGTTCGGTGGTCTCGGTCTCCACAAATGCGCCCAGTGAGTCCTGGCGTCACAAAAACCATGAGATTTCATTTAATTAAAGCCACTTCGGGGCCACTGAAGGAGAGAGCGCGGGGCATTGCAAGAGGAATCCGACTGCTCGCATGCATGTTGAATTTTTGACGCCATATGTGCGTGGAATATATTAAATAATAATAATACAAAACAGGGCCTTTAAAGGATCAGCCAAAAGCGGGCTCGCATTCGAAATATTTGTAGTTCTATTTATTTTTTATTCCTATTATATTTCTTTTCTATATATATATATATATGCTTTACATATTCACATTCTGGCCTAAACAAATATGTGTGTGTGTGTCTCTCTGTCTGTGTTGGCCACAGAAATGGTTTGCTTTCGGGATTATGTGTGATTAGCTGGGCAAGAACTTTGGCATGCAAAATATGAAATTGATGTTTAGGTTGTAGGTTAGAAAAAAGGTTAAACAAAGGTTAAGCCCACACGGCCCAAGCAACGAAAAGCAAGACAACAACAAAAAAAACCCAACGTAGAGAAGGAGATTAGGCAGTCATCAGAGTTATTTAGTTAAAATTAGTGCTGTCGAGGATGTCTTTTCAATAAAGCAAAGCAAACAGGCGACAGACACCCAAGACACCCAAGAGAAAATGTGCTCGAGGGCGACGCCTGGCAAAGGCAAAGGATAACAGGCAATAAGCGCAGGGCCAGTGTGGAGAGTGGAGTGTGAGGGGATAGCAAAATAGAGGATGTTGTGTGGCTGACAACTGCGAGTGCGACGACGGCGACGACGGCGACGACGAGGACGACGACGTCAAAGAGCCAAATAGCTTAAAGGCATCTTCTGGCGGGGAACGAAGACGCTCAGCTGGAAAATCAAGTTGGCCACCCATCAGCAGCAGCAACAGCAGCAGCGACAGCGACAGCAGCGGTAGCAGATGAGATGAGAATGGAAACGGAGCCCAGCAAGAGCCGCAAATCATGAAATAAACTCTTTAATTACGCCTCACGACTTGCAGTGAGGCAGGCACGCAAAACAGAGCTAAATGGAAAATTATGCAAAATGCTGCAGTGGCAGCAACGGCAGCAGCAACGGCAACGGCTGTGTGGCAGTGGCACTGGAGTGGAGTGGAGTGGCAGCTACCGAAAATGTAAGTAAAAATTATAAAATCTTTGGCACGACGTCGACGTTGGCAACGACAAAACTGCAAATTACCAAATTATAAACAAAAAGCAATGATGATGACGGCGACGACGACGACGACGACGACGAGGAGAAGCAACAAAAGGAGGTGGAGGAGAAGGAGGAAATTGAGGAGGCAGGCAAACCATAAAACCCTGAGGATGCAGCAAAGCGCTGAGAGAGTGCAACGAGGCGCAGACCGCACACAGCATGGTGCCCCCAGACGTGGCATGCTCCCTGCGCTTGCCTCGCCGCTCTCGCTCTTCTACTTCTACTTTTGCCCCCCCCTGTTGCTGCAAGCGCATTTAAACAACCTGATTGCTCGACCAACGAACGAAGCCAAGTCCAAACAGTCGACAGTTGGACCTGCCTGCCTTGCTGCCGCTTCAGTCGCCACACTGCTGCTTGCCACACTCGGTCTCTCGCTTGGCACCCACTCGATTATCACCGAAAAACGATTGACCTCACGAATTCGTAATTAATTTTCACAAAAGTTTTCCATTCGAAGACAAACTTCAAACAAAAGGCTCTCCACACACACACACACACACACACACTTACACACACTCATACCATGTGAAACGTGGCGACGACATGCAGTTTGGATTGCAGCGTTTTTGGGTTTGAGTTTGGGTTTGGTTTTGCCTCAGTTTACTTTGCTTTTTCCGATTGCTTTTGCTGCCATCTACTACACATATATATACACACATGTGTGTGTGCGTGTGTCTCTGTGTGTGTGTGTGTGTGTGTGCATTGGGTGCCCACAATGTTTAAACATTTGAACGCTGTGGCGCTGTGGGGGGGCATTGCAAGTGACTGCGATCCTCCTTCAATCTTTCCATTCGTTCGTTTGCTCATTCGCTAGTTGTGCGCATGATGTCGCTTAAGTGCTGAAACAATGTTCCAAGTTGTAAGAGCAACAACAAACAACAGCAACAACAACAACAACAACAACAACGACTGCCAGTCGTTGCACCAAAAATAAAGTGTGTAAAAATGAGCAACTTTTTCAAGTGAGAAGCAACTATGTGGCAGCCACAAGCGCACACACTCTTACCCATGTGGCAGGCGACGAAGAGACAACGACAACAACAACAACAACAACAACTGCAGCCTCGTTGGCAACGGTGACTAGCACAAAACTGGCAAAAGATACAATTTCACTGAGCCTCCGCACTATAAGAATGTCAGAGAGTGCTCTATGTGTGTGTAAGTGTGTAAGTGTGTGTGTGTGTGTGTGCACACACAATTTTCAAACAGGCAGCGTAAAGTGCACAAATTGCAATTTCAGCTGAGCGCGGGAATCAGGACAAGAGCAGAGCAACGCAAAGAGCGACATCATCTTCCTTCTCATCTCCCCTCTCTCTCTCTCTCTCTCTCTACTCAAATAGGCGGCAACACAAGCCATTCAATATGTGCCTCATATAGGCCAGGTTGCAAGCAAGCAGCCAAAAGGGGCACTGAGTGCATCTTGATCGAAATCAGGCGAGCAACGATATAAGCGATAATGAAGAAACTACAAGAAATCGACAAGCAAAATCTTAATGATTAAATGCCCAATAACTTAACGGATGGAAACTCGAACAGGTTTTTGACTATTCACTTATAATTTATATATTTTAAGCAACATTAGCACTTTATTTCTTAAATCAATTTGTGCTTGCTTTAATTTACGAGTTTTCTGTTTTGTGCTTCATAACTTGGACAACTGCAACCACAGCTGGTTGGGCTTATCAAACGTTTACTGTAAGTGTTCCGGCTTAGATTAACAGCATCTTTTGCTGTCAACAAGATACGAGATATCCGCACACATGTCGCCCCCAACACACACACACACACGGACAGATGACATTTTAATGCAACCCCCTTAAAAGTGCAGCACAAAGAGCTGAGACTGCGAGATGACCGCAAAAACACAACCTGCCAGTTGATAGTTTTGCATGAAGCGTCCATACACAGGAAGACTGTCACAGGAGGGAGGTCCTGCTGCATCCTTTAGCACGCACATTGACACTTTGATATGATTCCAGGCCACATGCCAGAACAGTCTGATCTGCGGTCTCGCCCCAGTCGGGTGAACTTCTGGCCAGTTGCTGCTGCCACCACTGCCAAACTTTAATTTCAGCCTCCTTTGTGCGGCATTTTTAGCATGATTGCACTGCTGGTTGGTTGGGCTCCTCTTGTGGTTTTGTCATGACAGACAGACAGACGGCAGACAGCAGACCACCCCACATCGAACAAGGCTTGAGGTCGACCCCATATACACATATATGTATGTATATCAATGTGCTGTGGACCTTGAGCAGGGCCTCAAACTTATGTCAGAATGCGGCGTGGCAAGTGTAAATAAAATTGCGCCACAAGAAAGATGCAAAACTTAAATTGAGAGCGGCACAAACTTGCACATTGCAAAAAGTATTTTCTTAACACCGAGCGCAGAGCTCTGCTTCAATTTCCCTCTTATACATAGTTTTCCTCCAACAGTTTTGCCCAAGAAAATGTGCAGAGAGAGCGAAGTAGAGAGAGAGAGAGGGCGAGAGAGAGGGAGAGAGAGCGGGAGCGAGCGCGAGAGGTTCTGAAAGTTGAGCATTTGCTTGGCTTGTTTCTTGATATTGAAATTAATTTTTGGCCTGTTGGCGACAACGACACAAAACATTGCCACGCCCCCCCAATCCCCGTCGCTTGTCGCCCCTTGGGGCGATCGCTTTGTCGTGTGACTTGTAACTTTCTGAAGCATTTTGCGCTCAAGTTTAATTTCAACGCTTGACTTGGGAAAGTTTTGCGCCAAGGCGTCCGCGCGAGTGACAGTCGCCAGTTGTTTTTGTTGTTGTCGTCGTCTTGGTTGTTGTTGTTGTTGTTGCCGCTTAGTGTTGTTTGAGCAAAAGTTGCAGCGGCCTTTTAAACGTCGCCAAATTGCTTCAAGTTGCTTTTTACTTTTTGGCATTCAAGTGCTTAAATGTCTCACGAGTCGCTCGTCTTTCGTCTCCCGTCGCTCGTCGCTCGTCGCTGGCATTTTACACGTCATTTGAGTGCGCACTCGACAAAACTAAAGCCATGAATTAATCAGAAAACAGCAGCAGCAAAGGCTGAAAAGCAGCTGCAGCCATAGCTTTTGGCATTAAGTATCTTTTCCCTCTTCACGCTCGCAAACCACAAAAGCGCGGCACAAAATGCAGCAGCAACGACAACGACGACAACGACGACGAAGTCAGCGCTAGACAAGTTCAACTTAATCAATTTAAAGTGCTTACCGCAAAGTCAACAGTTCAAACTAACCGCAAGGAGGTAAACACACCCACATAAGCCACATGCCACGCCTCCTCCCTCTCTCCCCACTGTTACTGTGTCTAGCCGGCGTTTAGGTCTGGGTTATTAGGCAAATTGACGCACATAGACAGCAGACACTCAGCAGGTTGTCGTCTCACTGACCAACAAGTGTCCATCGTCCACTTTGTCCACTTTGTCCACTCTGTCCGCTGTCGTAGTCAGTGTTGAGTTTCCTACCCCCCGCCGTCGTCATCGTCGCATAAAGTATCCTTTTCACTGCGTCGCCTTTTGTTTTTATTTTCACTTTTATTTTCTGCTCCTTTCCTCCAGCTGCGACGCCTGTCAACGTTTCTGTCCCCTCTGCCGCTGTCGCTGCCTGTGGCTGGTTTTGTTTACTTATGTGTATTTCATATTTACTCCGTTGTACTCAGGCATTGGAAAATTATGAAAATTAATATGAAAATTGTTGCTATTATATGCTGACAACGTTTCTCTCTCTCTCTCTCTCTATCTTCCTCTAGCTTGTGTGCGTGCGCTTGAGAAGTCAATTGTTAGTTTTAGATTTAATTACTCGCATCAACTTGAGCATTAATTTGATTGAGTATTATGTGACACAAAGCCTGGGGGTTTGCCTGATTGCCCTGCTGCCTGCTCTTCACTCACAAGTCTGCCACTTAACCCATTTCCTACGCAACGCAGTAAATAAAAAAAAAAGCAAAGGGTCTGCAGTTTTCCCAGCCTCGACCTCGTGTCTGCGGCATTTGTCAAAAGAAACCCGATGTGAACCCGTCTGTTCCTGGGCGAATCAATTGCACCCTCGGATATTTGCATCGCTCCTCCACAGCTGTCGGCCTGCATCTCGTTGCTTGTTGTTGTCGCTCTATTTGCATTGGCATTATGCAATCAGTTTGCACACGCTCACACACACACACACACACACGCATAAAATATGCATGCAAGCATACAAAGCAACAGAGAAAAAGGGGTCTGCAAGGATATGCAAAATAAGGCAATCAGCAGCATTAAAAGACAGTTCAATCTGCGAATTGAATGCACTTGCATATAAAACCAAATAAGTCTGATAAATTGCGCAACTAAGTAGGTTTTAGTGATAGCCAGGCATAATCCACAATATATATGTATATATTTTAAGCTAAAGCTGAAAACCTAATCATAATAAGCAACGTTTATGCTGATATGTGTTAGAATATTATTTGGTGTATTGGTCGCGTTTCATTCAGAAAATTAGCTGGCATTACTTTTCGTCAAATAATGTCCAATGCTTAACGCACTAATGGCGTCGCTGCATAACCCAAAAATATCACTTTTAATCAATTAGCAAGCACTTAAAAAGGCTGCGGCATTAAACTACTGTTAGCCATGCCAATGAAAATGCCATAAAACGCTCAATTATACCAATGTCTAGCTGGCGTCGAATGAAAATCGACAGCGGCCATAAAAAAAAAAACAAATAAAACAAAAATTGAAATTGCCCAAAAATTAACCAGCTGCGTCGCGAGTTGAGTTTGAACTGACTCGGCCTCGCTTGATCTGCATATACAGATATATATCCGCCATAATTCATATGCATTTATGGCATGGAGGGTGAGAGGGGGAAATTGCGATGCGGCAGCCATGACAGTTTTTATGACACTTTTTTTTGTTTTTATTTCCTGTAGGCAAGCAAATAAAGCAACAACACAACTCGTGCAGTCAAACTTCAACTTCATTATCATGATTGCCTGCAGTAAATGCTCTTTGTTTATTATTATTATTATTATTATTATTTACAAATGCATTAAACACCACATTTAATTGCATCATAAAAGAAAATAAAAAAAAAAACGAAACCCATCGCATCGCCAGACCAATCGACTGCCGTCTCTCACTCAGTCTGTCTGAAAACTCACCAAACCAGCGACAATCTACGAAATTGTGGTGCATGTATCTACACTTGCAGTCGAAAGTATCTGCACATGTACACACATATATCGATATGGCTGTAGTTGAAGATATAGCGCTTCACTGTCTCTGTTTATTTAGTTGCATTGCTTATCGCAAATGCTTTTTCCTCTATACTATATATGCGTGAGATATTTTTATGGGCTTTTCCCCCGCACACACACACAGACACTCAGTGATAGACAAGTTACATTTTTGGACTGTTGTTGTTTGCTGTTCACAGTTCTTTCGTTATTATTTACACAATTGACCCTTTCACACCAAAAACTCATTGAACTTCGGCAGCAGCAGCTACAACAGCAGCAGCAGCAGCAGCAGCAGCAGCAGCAATTCACGTTTGTATGTGTTCAGTTCTTAGTGTGTTGCATCTGTATGTGTGTGTTTGTGTGTGTGTTTGTTGTGTGCACCTCCGCTCAACTGTAAATAGTCATAAATGTTTTGTTTATGTTTACAATTTAGCTGCTGTGTTGTAGTTGCTGTTGCCGTTGCTGTTGCTGTTGCAGTTCGTGACTTCTCTAATGTTGTCGACGTGGTTGTTGCAGCATGTTCCACAGTTGGTGTTTGTAGTTGTTGCTGCTGCTGCTGCTGCTGCTGTTCGAGCCAAGATTTCTGAATTGGTAATGGAGCATGTGCAGTTCAAAGAGGTGAGCGAGCTGCATTTTATTGCTATCTAAATCGCTGTCCAACCATTTACGTATTTACGCCGCCGCTTGTCTTCTGGCTTTTATTTGCTTTTAATTTGACTTGCAACCGCGGCCTAAATGTCAGTCTCTAATCTACATATGCTACCACTTCCCCCCTTCCCCCCTCCACCCTCTCGTTTCGGAGTGCATAAATAAATCACTTTGGTATTTGGATTATTAATGCATTCAATTAAGTACCCATTGCAATTAACAATTAAACTCATTATGTAAGCATAGCACAACAACAACAAAAAATGAATAAAACTATAACTAAATTGCCCAAAGCTCTATGCAAATCGCTTTTGTAATTATTGTTTATTGTTGTTGTTGTTGCTGGCGCCGCTTTGATAATAATAGTAATAATAGTGGTAATAATAATAGTGCGGCAACAACAACTAAACTAGACGCATTAAGAGCATCATTAAATAATTTACAATTCGACAACAGCACCACACAACCAAAATAAAAACGTGGCAATAAAAACTGCGATTTCGTATAATTGTAAACAAAGCCAAAAACATTATTAAATTCATTTATTAGTACGTCTATTGTTGTTGTTTTTTCTGTTGTTTCTAGTGTTTCGCCTAATGAAGAGGCCAGCAAAAAACAGCTTCAATGATTAACAAATGATTGCACTTTGCATTGATTTGCTAAACCGCTTTAGAGTCATTGATTATTATTATGAGAATTACAATTGAAGATCGTCAAAATACGCAAATTGGCAGCCGTTTGATTTGAAAGTAAAAGCAAATTTTCAAACATTTCAATGTGTGTGAAACTGTTTGAATTTTTGGTAAATGATTTTGATTAATCGTAGCAAAGTCCAAAACTACCGTAAGCCAAGTTTAAAAAGTAACCATTCATCAGATGATCTAATGGCCAGCATTCGCCCTCAAGTTTCAATCTAAGCCTAAGCGACAAGTTCTCATTAATTGTCATTAATCGTGTAGGAAACTTCATCGCATACGGATTGTCTTTAAAACCGGTCTTCAAACAGACGACAGATGCTCGAACTTCTTCAGTTTCAACTCCAAACTTCTTCGGGCTAATCAGATGAACACAATAACTAAATTAGATTAGGGCAAATTAATTTGTCTGGTAGTCGAGGACTGAGTTCGGCCCGAGCCCTGGGATCGAGCGAGCTCTAAACATATACAAATCTCTCTTGAAAAACTACAGAAAGAAAAAAAGACAAACATTAATAATGCCCACAGAAACAATAAAACTACCAAGAGAATTAACTAAATCATTCAGTTGTCTGCAGAGTCGAGCGTTTTAAAGGTAATTTATCATTGGGACTGATGAGCTGAGAGCGGATAGATAAAACCATATGAGAAATGCCGACACATAAATAAAATTGAAAACACAGCAGTTTAGCATAAATTAAATTATGCAAAAGCCCAAATTAAATAATAATAAAAATCGCTGTAAAATGCATTGGGCCGAATGCCAAATGCCAAATGATGTCTGTCTGTCTGTCTGTCTGACGACTGTCTGTCTGTCGACGGGCCGAATGCGAAATTTACTTAATTATTTAATTTATGTGGCCCCCAAAAAACCCGTAATCAAAAACAAAAGCCAAGTGATTTTGTGTAATTTGAAAGCTGCAATTAAAAATGCACATAAATTACAATTACAAAACAATCGCCACACGACGACAATATTAGTTTTTAATTGCAATATAAATTATAAATAAATAAATGCGAGCACATTACATTTGCAAATGCACTGCATAAATTATGCCAACTACTACAACAACATTTTCGTACTAGTTTCACAATTAAGTACTCGCACTCACCACTAAAATCTCCAGAGAAGTACGACGAACAATGAAAGTTAATTAAAATATTCATAAGTCAAGGCGGCGCTCGTCAAAGCGACGATTAAATGTCAACTGCACGCACAAGTAAAACAGAACAAACAACAACAGCGAGAAACTGGAGAACTGGAGAACTGGAGAACTAGAGAAACTGGAGAATAGCAGCAAACTTTTGCAATAACTAATGAAGTTTAACTACACTTTTATGACGGCAAATTACTATACTTAAGTTTTTAGTAGCTAATGCTGAAGCGAACGACAACTTTTTGGTTTTATAGTAAAATTAAGATTCTTGCGAGGCTCGAGAACGACGTGTTTGCCATTTTACTTATAAAGTCGAGATGGAACAGAGAAAATACATTACAGGTGACTTAAATTTAACCATATATAAAAGCGAACTTCTACCTTGAATAATCCAAATAAATGCAGTCAGAATATTAACATGAATTGAACAAAAATGTTACAGAAATGTACAAGAATATTAACAGAAATAGTCACAACTTTTCTACACATTCGAAGTGTCAAAAAAGTAGAAAATGTCCCAACTTTCCTGTCAGAAAACTAGTGAGAACTCAACCCTTTTGCGTTCTGCGTTAGATAAGTTATAGGACATATTAAAGGTGTGGGCGCAGAGTGTGAAATGAGGTTTCCAAAATTTCCAAATTAATTGTGCAGTCGATGAACTGAAGAAACCCCGCCAAAAAAATGCCTTTTTGTTAGTGTTACATTTTTGTGCTGTTGGTGTTTGGCATTTCCTGTAATTTGTCGAGCTGGGAAAATTGCTAGCTGGCTGGAAAGCAGACTCGCTGTTGTTTGGGTTGCCTTGCATATTAATTTAAATATAATTATGATAATTTTTATTGTCAAGGCAGCAGCAGCAAAAGCAGCAGCGCAACGTTACGTTGCTGCCACATGTTGATGTTTTGGGCCCTTTTTGGCCTCGAGCAAACAAGCGGCTGTGGCAACAACCCTTTTTAGAGGAGCAACGCGTCCTTTGCCATCCGAATGGATTAGTTATTGAGTTATTTTAAAACTAAAAGCAACAACGATCCACGATCCCAACTGACGCGCCTCACTGCACCGAGCCCAACTTGTGACTGACATTTGTGCGTCAAATTAAGTGAACTCTTTTCTTTCTTTTTTCGTTTTGCCTGCCAGCCAAGGAGTTGCTGGCTGTTGTAGTGGCACATGGTCAACACAAACAGACGAGCTGCTGCTGCTTCCTGCCTGCCGAGACTGACTGACTGACTTTGTTGTCTTCGGCCTGTCCCAGGGATTGCGTAAACTATAATTAATAACAAAACATGTTATGGTTATGGCTGCTGCCGTCTCTCTGAAAATTGTTTCTTGTGCCCGCGCCGCGAGGCATTTGCCGCCGCTCTGCTTTTGATTCTGTTGCTGTTGCTGTCGCTGTTTCGGTTTCTGTTTCTGTTGCTGTGTTGCGCTTTCCTCATTCTTTTCGAAGTCTCTGTGGGCAACTGTGCAACATATGTTATGCATTTTTTAGCTGTCTTCGGCATTCGACAAAATTATGTAGCATTTAATTAGCGCATAATTACAGCAGTCTCAGTCACAGCCTCGTTGCAACTTAATCCCCAACACAGTTCAGCTCAGCTCAGAAAGTAGTCAAAGAAATGTCTATGCCTGGTTTACAGCTCGCATCTCCCATCTCCAATCTCCCTTCGCCTCTTGCTCTCTAAGGATGCAGGTTCAAATGCAGTCAACAGTCTTGGTCTGCGTCTCCGACTCCAGCAGTGTCTCGTCGTTCGTTCTCGTTCTCGTTCTCGTCGTCGTCCTCTAAGCAACGTCATCCATCGCCAGTTGGCAGTCGCCTTGTGGTTTGGCAAATACTCAACAAACCATGAAAGTAAATAAATGTTTTGCAACGTTGCAGAAATAAAATGCAATTTAAGTCCCACCAAAATGGCTAACACAACCAACAACAACAACAGCAACAACATCGCAATGCAAATAAAAGTTAAAAAAAGAAAAAAAACACAAAAAACACACACAAAATTGTAGTGCAAAAAAATGAAATATCTAGAACGTTGCAACGCGACCCCAGAACCCACAGCATGCCTGTCTGCGCTGCATGCTGCATGTTGCACACACACACACACACATCCCGACTTTGTTTTTCATACATTCTACTTTTTTTTTTTTTGTTAGACTTTTTTGCTCCCTGTTTTTTTTTGTCGTTGTTGTTGTTAAAGTAACCGGCGGAGTGTTTTTGGGGGCTTCGAACTTTGCATGCGGCACAAAAGAAAGTGAAATGGAAAATGGGCGGATTTGCTTTCAGCACAACACAGAGGGAAAGGGCGAAAGGACGACGACTGGAAGCCTGAGAGTTGAAGGGAGCAGGAGCGCAAGAGCGGAGGAGATTTTGGGCATAGGCTCGGCAATTGCCAAAGCATAAAAAGCAAACAAATTAGAAGCGAGCAGGCCAATAAAAAAAATGTTGAAAATAATTATATAAAGGATTTTCAGAAATACAAAAATAAAAAGCCGAAACACAAATGAATTGATATCTTTGCATTGAGGGATGTTTAAAATATGACGACAGCAAAGTTTTGTTGTAGACGCATTTGAGTTTAAATAGAAATATTTAAAAGTTGAGTTGAAAGTTTCTTCAGCTGCTACTTAAATCATTTGTGTGTTTATTAATAAATTGTATTACTATATTTATAGCTTACACCGCATTTGTCAAGCTCAATTGAATTCGCCGGCAATTCACAGATTTCTGCAGCCGCCTGTTGCAAGTGCATTTTGAATCGGCCCTTCAAAAACGAATTGAGAAATCCAGATACAAAAAAAGGGAAATAACAAACATCAACAGCAACAACAACAATAACAAGGCAAAAGTGCAGTAACTGCCAGACGAAACGGAACAATAATTAAAGCAAAGTCAACAACAACAACAAGAACAATAATAAAACGAGGACACAACGTGAAGGAAATCATTGCAAAATAAGTGAGAGAGAGAGAGATGAGAATCTGCTGCAAACTTTGAATGGCTGTGATGATGATGATGATGATGATGATGATGATGATGTGCTGCGTCTCGTTTCGTCTCTTGCCACAAAATGTTGTCGCTGCTCTTGTTGAACGGTCGCCGCTGCTCGGCTGCAGCTTCTCGGCCTGTCATTGATGCCGCTGTGGATTTGTTGCCTTTGCTGATGAGCAGCCAAGGCAACAGCAAAAAAAAAAGGGAAAAATATGGGAGACGGAGGCTGCATGCAACGCGGCTGGCTGGGTGTCATTGCAGGCCAAGTACTTGAGAATGGGAGACAAGCAAAACCAAGAGGGAGCAATTCTCTCTCTCTCTCTCTCTCTCTCTCTGTCTCTGTCTATTAAAGGGGATTGGGGCATGCCCCGTCGGTTGACAGACACGTCATTTTAGTCAGGCGGAACACACACGCAGCACGGCCAGAGCCACAGATTTGCGGCAGCAGACAAGCAGGTGGCAACTAGTGCAACTAGCGCAACTTGCAACTTGCAGCATACCATTGATATGCCCCGCAGTAGCGGCGGTAATAGCTCTGCGATCTCTCGTCTTCAGCCATGCAAATTTCTTGCGAAGGGGGCAACTACAATTGCCCCTCGCTTCACGGCGTGGCAAGTTTGTTTTACGGCCGCAAATTACGTTAGAGTTTTGCGGAATTCACTTGGCTCGCTTGGGCGTTTTCAATTAGTTGTAAATCAGCAAAAGCCAAATGAAATAGAGACATAACGAAGAGCCGAGACAGAGAGAGAGAGAGAGAGAGAGAGAGACAGAGAAGTGGACGAATTATGGCATTAATAAATTTATTTATAACACAAATTAAATAATCCAATCCAAACACTGACTGCAATCTGCGGACTTACTAAAAACCAATCCCCGCTCAACGCAAAAGCTCATTTCGTACCCAAGCTGACGGCCTGACGAGCTGACGGCTTCACTCTCTGTCTCTCTGTCTCGCTGTCTGTTTGTTGGCCTGGCTAAAGCTGAAGCTGAAGCTGGAGTGCGGCTGCGGCTTTGGCCAAATTGCAATTGCAATTACTGATGGCCGGCGCAACGGAGTATAAAACAACTAAACAACGCCAAGCCGACGACAGTTTGACTTGCAATTTCGCAGCGGCTGCGGCGGCGGCGGTGGCATCATCACGAGGCGAGGCGCGCGCGCGTATCCATTACTTCAACGTTGCAACAACAACAACAACGTTGACCATGGCATCAGCTCGGCTTTGTTGGAGGCTAAAACACAACAAATACAAAAACAAAGCAAAAAAAAAAAACAAAAAACAACAAAATGAAGCAGGCCGAAAACGCGCGCGTTTCAAGCCCTGCGGCCGGCGAGGCTTTTGGGATGACTCTGGCCAACTTTGCTGCGAGAAAATCGATTTCTGTTGCTACGCTTGGACCAGGCCCAGTCCCAGTCGCAGTCGCTGTCCGAGCCCCATTCGTCGACCCCCTCGGCTTGGGCCGCCAACTTTTGCCTGTTTGCTGCGTCCTGTTGCCGTCGTCCTGGGTCTTGGCAGTAGGCCTCGATGCTCTCTGCGTCCGTTCGTTTGTTTGTTTGTTTGTTTGTTTGTCGCTTTTAATGTGCGCGCAATGCTCTGGCTCTGGCGACTGGCGACCGGCGGAGGCGACTCTTGACTGATTTTTACTGCTTTTGGCCCAATTGCCCCGCAGTAGCCCAGCCGACTGCGACTCTGCGACTGTGACTGCGACTGGGACTGGTTTGGGGCCAGCGTTGATCTCGCTCGCTGCGCGTCAACAGCATCAGCATCGGCATCGGACCCTTTGCCTCATGCCCCATGCCACATGCCACCTCCCTGCGCGTCCCATTAGCGGCTCTTTGTTTGCCTTGCAGTTTTGCAATGTATAAGGTCATTCCCTTTGCTCTTGTTACTGTTGTTGTTGCCGCTGCTGTTGCATTTGTTGCTCTTGTCGTCATCGCCGTAGTCGTTGTTGCTGTTGCTGTTGATGCCGCGCCTGCACGCTTTTCGTTTCGTTTGATGGCCGCGCGCACGCGGCCTTTTGTTAGTTTTTCCAGGCGCATTTTCATTATTATTGCCCTGTGCATACACTAACCACAAAGCGGGCCTAATTACTTTCAAATCACTCTTGTCTTCATTTTCTTTTTTTTTTTTGGGAGACTAAACACATTGAATCTTATCAATGAAATTGGGCATAAAGACATCAAATGCAAACTTCACTTCAAGCGCTTGTCATTTACAGTGATAACTGATTATTTTAATGTCACTTAAAAATTCATTGCCAGCTCATTTCTTAAGGCATTTATTTGTAGAGTTTGATTTTTTTAAATATTTTTGGAAATTTGTAATACAAGCATATCAGAAATATTCTAGCGTAAACTGAGCCAAATGTAAGCATTATAACTAAGCAAAAGACAAAGAGAAATTGCGAAGGTTTTTATTTTATATTGTTATAAATTCTATTACTAGAAAATTCTAGTGTTAAATTGGAATTATTCGCACTTAACGAAAGAGTTAAAGTTTAAATCAATTACTGATTAACATTGAATAAACCCGAGAGGCAGAATATTAAAATCTGAGAGTTGCAATTTTTAATTACTAACAAATATAGTTCTGGACAGATATAGTTCTATATTTTTTATATTCGTAGAAGTACTAAAAATTAATATTAGAGTTCTCAACATGTTTTTTACTTTATCTTAGGGTATTTAAACCAGAGCATCACAAGACACAGATCCGCTTTCGCTTGCAGCATTAAACTGCAGGCTCCACTCGCAGAGAATGAGTATTTGAGTGTGCTATTTTATTTTTTTTTTTGTTTTTTTTATTCATTGCACTCACAATTTTATGCTCGCTGACTTACGACGAGTATTTGTTCAGTTCAGTTCGGTTGAGGTTTTAAAGTTCTCTGCGTGCAAGTTTAAAGTGCGAGCTGAGCTCAGGAGTTGGCCGAAAGGCGGCAACAGCAGCCGCAGCAGAAGCCGCAGCAGCAAGCTTATCGTATAATTGGTAGCAATGTTGACTGCCACTTTTTGTTGCTGCTGCTGCTGTTGCTGCTAGTGCGATGCGAACGCATTCCGGACATGCCGGCAAAACACTTGTCAGCGACTTAAATGGCGCGCAGCTGTGCAGCATTAGCTGCTTCGGCCGAGATGGAGCCGCATCCACACACACAAGCGGACACACCTCGAAAGGTGTTGCAAGTGATGTTGCTGCCCCGTTGCCGTTGTTGTTGTTGTGGTTAGTGAGACATTTGATGTGATTATTGAGTTATGCCCAACGGGGGCAGCTGCTTGGCATATTTCTCTTAATTTTCGTTGATAAAGTTATTTCACCAACATCAACAACAACACAACAAAAAAAAGGTAAAAGTGAAGAGTGTGAAATATGAAGAGCACAAGCATTCTCACATAATTTATGATTTCCAAATTGAGAAAAAAAAAGGGAAAACAAACTGGCAACGGCAAGAACAACAATAACAAGTAAATGAAGCTTTTACAGTTGTTCAACTTCACCCACGAAGACGGAGCAGCTGATGAAAACAAGGGAAATGACAAAAGTAGGAAAAGCAAAGTCAGCAGAACACAACTGAACAGAACAGAACAGAACAGCACAGAAACAAGCACACATTTTGATGGCAACAACAACCCCAAATGAGTAGTGGCCAAAGAAGAAGTAGAAAAAACATATAAAAAAAAAAACAGCAACACAGATTCACAGCAATAACAACTACACACACACACAAGCACCACACACACATTGCCATGTAGACAAATATACAAGCATATATAAGAGCACTCCAGCTGTGCTGCCTGCAATCAATAAAACGGATTAGGAATATCCTTAAATGCGCCGCTCGACAGAGTCTGCTACGAGAATAAGAGCGAGAGAGTTCGAGTCATGGAGAGTGGTAAGAGGTGAGAGAGTATTAGAAAAGCAAACGTGTGTAGGCAGCAGAGTCGCAGAAGGTGACTGCAAATCTTTTACAATAACAACGATTGGGTAAAATGCGACTGCGAGAGCGAGAGTGAAGAAGTGAACATAAAAGTAACGGTACTTACATTCGATTTTGAAGCTGCGTTGACGTCGCTGGCTGCTGCTGTTGCTGCTGCTGTTACTAAAGTTGTTCTTGCTGATTATCGTTGAATTTACGTTTAACACTCGCGCATTGAAGATTTATCTGTTGTTGTTATTTTTGTTTGTTGCTGCTTCTGTTGTGCAGCTGACGCCGACTGTGACTGTGACTGTGACCTTAGCGCCAACGACCTTTGGGGCGTCTCTGCCGGCAAACACACAAATTCTGCTCTTCTTCGTGTCGTTGTTGTTATTTATGTATGCAAAAAAATGCTGTGTACATTAATTGCAGGCAGTGTTGTTGCTCTTGCTGTCTACCTTTTATTTAAAACGTCGCTGCTGCTGCACATAATTGCAGCAGCCGGCAGCAGCGGCGTCGACGGCGACGCACGAAAATTGCTCGTTTGTTTTTGTTGCTGCTGCTGGTGCTGGTGCTGCTGCGGATGCTGCTGTTGTTGGAACACACACGATGAGCGTGCATACAAGAAGACGAAGAAGAAGAATGAACTGATGCTGCTTCTCTGCTTCTGCTTCTGCTCTGCGTTGTGTCTGTGTTTTTATCACGATTTCTGCTGCTTGCTGAAGCTCTCAAGCTCCTTAATAAATGCTCTGATTGTCTTTTATTAGTATTATGTATTATCATTTGTTATTACTTTGGTTGTTTACCGCACACGCACACCGTTACAATTTGCTTATCATTTTTACTAAATATTCTAAATAAATTTAGTGGGACACGCGCGCATATAAATTGAACATAAAACCGAAAACACAAAAAATTTACTTTTCTTCACTGTTTTGATTATTTTTTATTCACCTGAGCAACAAATTACTTCGCAAAATCTATTGCACTCATCTATATGCATTTGTACGTATTTAAAGTACTTGCACTGCTTTCTTTTATTATTATTCTGCCGAATTTACCGAGTTTGCTTTATTTATGTTTCTTCTTTCATTTTTTTTTTTGGTAAGTTCTCGTTGGGTTCGCAGTAAATTTTTTGCCGCTGCGAAGAAATACACGTCCGTTCACTTCAAGAGTTGCTCGGCAACAGCAACGAAACAGAGAAACGAAACGGTAGACCAACAGCAGAAAACGAAACGCATGAGAGGAACAAGAAACGAGACATTGGGCACGGCACGCGCGAAACGAAACAGCTTGAAACAAAACAAAGAGCACCAGCAGCGCCAGCAAAGAGAGAGAGCTAAGCAAGGGAGAGCGACATTGCCGCATGGATATGCGATGAAATAATGCGGAAATGGAATTAAGAGAAAGTAGCCTGCTTTGAGCAATGTGCGACTAGCAAATACGCTATAAACAGTTTACGGTAGACTCATCGATTATCTCATGGAATTAATTGCTCTCTGAACTCATTTCATTCACCAGCTCTATTTATGGGCTTTGCGTAGTTATATCCGAAATTCTCTCCACGTAAGTCAAATTGTTTTGCTCTCATTACGGGAATGCAATCGCATGCTAATGGCCCGCAATTTCAGCAATGCGTATCTAGTGTTTGATAAGCTGTGGAGTGTTGTTGACAAATATCAAAAGGATTACAAGACAGCTGTTTTATGTCGGCACCCGGGTCTAAATATTTTGGGACTGCGATCCAATCATGCGTACTTGCCCTTCAATTTATCTTCAGGCGTTGAATGATTTCATTTATTTGGCTCACGATCTTGGCTTCACACAGTATTGGTCAAAGGTTTCCATTACTAGAGCCAACTCCGTTGAATTGCGATGATCTCAAATGGGTTTGCTTAGATTGTGTTATATAGCTTCAATACTCGTCTTTATTGGGGAAATTTGTGTGAGGCGCTGGCAAAGAGGAAAAGAGCCGAAATTTGCCTTTGTCGTTTAAACTAATTTATATTTATTGGCACTTACTTTGGCACTTAAGTAATTATACTCTTAAAGGCCTTTATAATCATTCATGCTTAATATAACATAAATATAGGAATGCTAAATCTTAAAATATATTACTATCAGTTTTTTAATATAAATTTGTCTTATTCAAGAATACAACATTTTCGCATTCCTTTTAAGCATTTTACACTTCTCACTTAAATAAAGGTTATTTTATTCAAGTATAATGTGGACCCCAAATTAATTAAAAATTGCATTACTTTGTCGTCGATAATGTCAGTCAGCGTCCAATCGATTGTGTCACTAATGCAATTAATTTAAATGTAAAAATTACAAGAACTGTTTTGAAGGCAATGCGCAGCTTAGTTGCTGCTACAAAGTTGACCCACAATGTTGGCAATAAGTTTACTTTTTCTGCTGCTTTTTGCTGCTCAAGTGTTAAATAATTCTTTGATTCAGGATTCTGAGTCGATGACGAGAAACTATCTCAAGAATGTCATAGAAAATGTGGTCAGAGAGAGAAGTGCGGATACTTTGTTGCTACTACAACAGCAGAAGGACCTCAAGTGTGCCTTGAAGGACTTCAATTTGGAAGGATTGCCGATGCTACGCCTGGATGAAACAACTTCAATTCCCCTTAAGTTAGTCTACAATTCCGAGATCCTTGCTGTGCTCTGCATGTCGGAAGTCGCTGACTCCAAGCTGCTCACAGTGCTGGGCAAGGATCTGGATCGCATGAGGCAGGCACGCATTATAATCTGGTTGCAGAGTGCTCAAACGCATCTCTTGGATTGCCTCAATGTCATAAGCGATTATGCGAGGAACTACAACTTTGTCAATTTGATGGTTTTGCACTCGCCAACTTCACTTCAAAACTCGATTGTCGCCTATCGCCTGCACCCCTTTCCCGAGCCGACAATGGTGGAGATTCAGGATATATTGACTCGCCCAATTTTCCCCGATTTCTGGCGCAACTTTCGCAACAAGACAGCGCTGCTCTTGCCGAATCTATTTCCGCCTTTAAGCTACGTCGTCCAGGACAGAAAGTCGCGCAAGTCGCGGTTGAGCGGACACATGGACAGATTGATGTTGGAGTTCGGAAGAAAGTATAATATTAATCTGAAGCTACCCAGACCCGTAGATGAACTGGAGAATGTGCACACATTCAAAATACTTCCACTGATCACAGACAACAAAGTGGATCTAACGATGGCCGTTGAGTTGTGGCGACCAGATATTGACTGCACTTCCTATGTGGACATGTCGCGACAATTCATTGTGGTGCCCTGTGGCAAGCCCATTGGCATTGGCGATGTCTACAGGAGTCTAAAGAACTTTCTGCTAATCATACTTGGCGTATACTTAATAATTTCTGTGGCTACAACGCTGCTGGAGGCAGCCACTTGTCGCATCTTCGGCAGACGATACAGATTCAGCTATGGACAGCTCTTTGTCAATCTGAATGCATTCCGTTGGGTCATGGGATTATCCTGCGATGTGCAGCGGGATCGCAGAAGCGTGTCTCTGAACCAAATCATTATGGCAATGAGTATCTTCAGTCTGATTGTCGTCTGTTACTTCAACGCCAACCTCAGCACCTTCCTAACCAAGCGACCGTATGTTCATACGATTCAGTCCTTTGAGGACCTGAAGGCATCTGGTCTGAGAGTGATCTACGATGACACATTTCGTGATGTTATACTTGCGACTAAGCACCCAATAATTCCCAAATCGCAGACGGTCTTTCTGCCGAACAAGGAACGCCTCCCGATGCTCTTAGCGCTGAACACAAGCAACGCCTATCACATGTTCGATAAATTGTGGGCAGCAATCAACAAATACCAGAAGAACTACAAGGTCGTCGTTCTCTGTCAGCCGCCAGGACTGCAAATTTTCGGTCCCATGCCGAATCATGCGATTTTGCCGGCGAATTCGATTTATCTGCAGGCATTAAATTATTATATCGAGAGTATTCGCGATGTGGGCATTAAACAGCATTGGATGATGTCCTCGATTGACAACCTAATTGCCTATTCGAGTCGGAACCAAGAATATTCGCAGCCAACTCCGTTGAACTGCGATGATCTCAAGTGGGTCTGGTATCTGCTCGGCGTGTGCTATATAGCTTCGATTGTCACGTTTATCGGGGAGCTTTGTGTGAAGCGCTGGCAAAAACCAAAGGAGCCGCGACTTCCCTTTGTGGTATAAGTTTAAAAATGGGAAACTTTGCAATATTTACTAGAATTTGCTGCACTGCACAGATTTTTGTACTCTCAAAAAATACTAAAAATTGCATTTAGTATTCCAAGATGTTTATAAATTCTTAACCCTTTTGCTGCAACTATCCAAAATCCCAAACAAAATTGAATGCACATAATTGATTTTATCTTGAATAAATGGAAATAAAAGTTATGTGCAATTTAATGTCAATTTCAGCTTGAGAAATTGTTAAAAATATGTACATTTATTTCGTATGTGCTGCGGTTTCATAAACCAATTAGAAAGTATTTTAAATATTTTACAATTTTTATGTGTGTGTTTTTGTGTGTATAAATATTTTGTGCGCATCTGTTGAAAACATTGAATGGTGCAATTACAGGGTATCTGTCGCTAGACAGTCAGAGCGAGCAGCTCAAATAGTACTTTCCCAAAAATTTGAATGATTGAAGTCAATCAGTCAATCGCTAAATTGCCCTTCACACTGCTGAGATCATGTGCGCATCGTCCTCGTTGATGCGATCGCTGCACTTTTGATTGATTTCAATCGTGTGATTCGATTCGGTGTCGCTCGGCTCCAGCTCCAGCTGCTCCTCCTCGTTGTCGTCGCGCTCCGAGGAGCCGCCCTCCGACGACTGCTCCAGCTGCTGTTGCTGCAACTCCTGTTCGGGCGAATCGCGCTCCTCGTTCTCCTCGTAGATGACATCACAGCTGGTGGGTATCGTTTTCGATGGCGGCTTCTTGCGCACCGTGCCCCCATCTCCGTTCTGCTGCAGCTCCGACATTTGTATCTGCATCTCGCGCAGGCGATCGGTCAGCACGAACAAATCGCGCTCCTGGCTGTCGCAACGTGTGCGCAACTCGGAGATTTCTCGCAGATCCTCGGCGCGTGGATCGCGTCGCTCGTAGCGCATGCGCATCTCCTCGAATCTGCAAAATCACATAGAGTTGGAAGTTTAGCGTAGAGTAGGGAGCAAATCGATATCGAATTGGACGCAAGACAACAATCACAACATGGCTAAGCAAACACTTGAGATAGATAGTTTTGATTATGTCAGATCCGCGTCGAGTTTTTGCCACTTACAGGTTGGTCAGACAGCGACACTTGCGATGCAGCTGCTCGATCTCGTTCGCATTGCTGATATCGCGTTTGTCCAGCGCCGCCTTCTCGGCATCGTATGCCGCCTTCAAGTCCTTCAGATTGCGCTGATGCCGAAGCTCTACATCGCTGCGAGGAGTGCGTTTTGTTGTTGTCGTTGTTATCGTTGTTGGTTGTTGGTTGTTGGTTTTTTTGGTTTGTTTGTTGGGGTGTTAGGATTGTTGAGGTGCACACAAGCATAGAGAGCGGTAGGTAGTAGTTTTGGTGGGTGTTGGGTATATAGCGTAAAAAGAGAAAGTAAAAGATATATATTTTCTGTAAACTCGAGCTACGTTTCGTGTCGTGTGGAGGGCAAAAGCGGGCACAACTTCAACTGATTGCAATAAGGAACATTAAATACAGGTGCATAGAAACCAATTTCAGGCTGAGAAAGTGAGCTGATTGAATGATTGATAGACTGATTGACACTTCTTTTGAGTGAGGTATGGAAGAGCGTTTCATTGACTACGTCGAAAACGATTTATACAGATTTAGTGAGGTGATTGACTGATTGATTGACTGATTGATTGACTGATTGATGGACTGATTGACGTTCCTTTTCAGTGATATATGGAAGAGCGGTTGATTGACTACTTCCAGAATCATTTATACAGATTTAGTGAGATGATTGAACGATTGATTGACTGATTGATGAACTGATTGACCTGCATATCTATCGATTGAGTGACAAGAATTAATGGCAATAATAATATTTAATGCTGTGGTTAAAAAATAGTCAGCTGATTGATGCTGATTGATGAACATTCTTCATTAGCTAAAACTACATTTTAATTAACCAGAAAGTACTACTTTCTAAAGATATTACGCTTAAACTGAGCACGATTGATGCAACTTTGTGATGTTGCTTGACTTGAATACTTTAAATAACTAAATAAGGCAAATGATTGACTACGTGATTGGTGGATTGAAATAGTTGAGATTAATTTGTGCTCAACAAAATTAATAAAATAATAAGTATAATTTAAAATGCAAAATAAATGAAATAACTCAAAAATATTTACTTCACGTTAGAGCTAAGTTGAAAGACGATTAAGTGAATGATTGATCAATGCAGATTAAAGAATGTCATGCAGATTAGCTTAAGGGAAAACATTAAATGCTTGTGTATTTGTGCAGAGAACTCTTGTAATGAAATCGCTCGATTGAAGTTGAGAACAAGACAAGATATATTTGCAAAATACTTAGATCAATTGGACAAGAGGTGACGATATTTGATATAGAGCACAGCGATAATATTAAACACTAAGCATGCGAGTGCAATCAATGGCGACATGGTCAGATATAGCACATATAGTGTTGGCATATACGGACACGCCCCCTTCGCAAGCACAAACAAGGCGGTCGCCGATGTTGATGAACAATCTGAATCAATGCAGCTGATCGTCGATCGTCGATGAAAGAGAACAAAAGACATGTTTTTTTTTCGTTTGTTATGGTAAATGAATCGCAAGGCAGGCAAAATGAAATGAAAATGGCATTTGGCAAATTGGTTTAGATAGCTCTACAACAGTTAAACACTAAAGTGGGAGAAATATGTGTGGCAGGCAGGCAATATCGCTGATTAACAATACTCACTTAATTCGTTCCTCGGCAGCGGCCATTTTGGCGCGATGTCGCTCCACAAGTCCTTGCAGTGCTTCATCCTTCTCGCTCTGCAGCTTGGCCTTTTGGGTTTCTAGATGACAAGCAGCATGAATGAGCAGAGCTTGAAATTAATGTCGTTGTCTAGCTTACCCAGCTCTTTGCGATGACTCTCCACCATGTCCTGTGTGGAGAGCTGCAGCTCCTTGGCGAACTCCTCCTTGACTTGACCTAAACGCTCACGGAATTTCTCCTCCATCTCCTCCTTCTCCTCCTCGAACTCCTTCTTCAGCTTCTCCTCGAGCTCCACGCGCCGATCCTCCTCACGGCACATGGCATTCTGATACTCACGATCGGCGCGATCCAGATGCATGCGCGTCTGCAGCAGCGCATTGTCGGAGCGTTCGCGCAGCGCCAGAAAGTCCTGCTTCTTCAGCTCCAGATTGCCAGTCAGCTCGTCGATCTGTGGGCAGTAATGTCGGTGTCTTAGTATTGAGACCTTAGTAGTTGGGGTAGAGTGAGTGGTTTAACCTCTGCTCGCAGCTCCTCCTCGTTGGCGGTGTAGCGATTGGTCAAGGCGCGCAGCTCCTCGATGTGCTCGGCTTGCAGCTTGTCCAGGGCATCGCGTCGCTCATCCACATAAACGGATTCCAACTCATTTGTCAGTCTTGTCATCTCTGTGCTGTGGGTGTGAAAAGGGGTTGAATAAAAGTGACGATCAATCAACATTAAATGCACCAAATATTTGTTTAATTGCAGTTTAATATTATTTCACAATCACTTCTCTAAACTCTCTTAATCAACAATTTAATACTCAACTATATATATAATTATCACTCACTCAATCAGCTTCATTGCTTACTAATCAAGCTCCATACTCTTGACAATCATTCAGCATTCAATTGACTCCGCAGCTGATTGATTCAAGAACAAATTACTTGAAGGTGGCTATTCAATCAAACTATTTCACAATCACTTCTTTAAACTGTTTTTTTCTACAATTATATAAACAATTATTTGTGTAATTATCATGCCATCAATCAGCTGTATAGTTTATCAGCTTGATTTTCAATCAAGCTCAATAGGCTTGACAGTAAATTAGAATTTTATTGACTCTGCAGTTGCTTGACTCTTTTATAGTCACTAGTTTAATTGCACATTAAAAAAACTATTCAACAATCACTTCCTTAAACTCCCTTTAACTACAATTATGTAAACAACTTTTTGTGTAATTGTGATATCCTCAATCAGCTTAACTACTTATCTTTCGAAGTTCCTTTCAATAAATCTCAATCGACTTGACATTGAACATTAAACCAATTCCATCATCACTTCCTTCCTTAAACTGTTTTTTCTCAACCACTAAGAAAACAACTATTTGTGAAATTATCCCTGCCTAAATCAGTTTTGTAGCCAATCAATCAAAGCTACTTACTAAAGTTTGTTCTCCCAAAAGGCGGCAGCTTCGTTGCGCACCTCATCGATGCGATAGATCATTTGACGTTCCTTGTCATAAATGGCACTGAAAATAAAGCAGTGATTACATTTCGATTAATATTTCGGGCTGTCTACTCCACTCACTTATCACACTGATATTTGATTTTGTGGACCGCTTCGATCTGCGTCTCCAGATTCTCATTGGCCATCTCCAGCTCCCCCTTGAGATTCTCGATGCGCTCCATCAGCGTCTGTATCGAACGTTCCTGTTCACTGACCACGCCGCTCAGCGACTTCACCTGCGCCTGGCAAATGCGCAACGATTCGGCCTCCTTGCGACGCGATTGCAACTCCAATTCGAGCTCCTCGGCCTTGGCGGCCGCCTGCTTGCGTTCGTAATTGGTTTTGTCCATTTTATCCTTGCACTGTCGCTGCATTTGCCGCATCTGCCACTCGCAATCGGACATCAGTGTCTCCTCGCGCTCTATCAATCAATCAATCAATCACACAGTTATACACATCGTTTGCCCCCCTCTTTTTTGTTCTCACCTCTGTTGTGTGTTCTCAGCATTTCGAACTCCTTCTGCCATTTGTCCTCGCAGATTTTTCGCTCCGCCTCCGAATACTCTAACGCATTCTTGAGTATGCGTATTTGCTCATTCAATTCGGCGCGTATTTTGTTCACCTCATTGCGCCAGTTCTCAACGTCGAGTTTGGCATTCGCCAGCTGCGACTGCAAAGCATTCGCCAGGCTCTGCGTCTCTTTGTACTTTTCGGTAAGTTCGTTGTACTGCGATTGCAGAGCGTCTGCAATTGGTGACAACAATTAGCTATGTTGGGCTCTCAGTTGAAGCTGCTGTATTTACCATATTTGCGTCGGAATTCGTCCTCATCGTCGCAGTACTTGTGTCGCAGATTAATCTTCTCATCCTCGAGCAGTTTTAGTTTTTTGCGCACATATTCATCGTCCTTCTGCGCCGCCGTAAGTTCTCCTTGGAGTCCTGTGAGGCATCATGTACAATAAGATCTCTTCATCGATTTAAATTTGTTGAACTTCACTCACTATCTACATTCCATTGTTTGAGCGACAATTCCTGTTCCAGATTTTGTATCCTCATTTGCATATCACTCACTTTGGCCTCCAGACTCTGAACATTGCGATGCGCATCTTCCAGTTGTGCGTTGAAACGCGCCTTCTGCAGCTTCAGCTCTTTTCTGTGTGAATGAAAAGCGAAAGGCAAATATTCATGTTTCATGTTATGGGAATTAAGAGCTTAACGGTTAGACAAAAATATAGATATAATATGCTGCTATATATATATATATACATATATATGCTATGTATGTACGTGTAGTTAGTCAACAGCGAGAGTCTAGAGAAACCGCATGAAAACACAAATTATGACTCACAAACGTGAGCTGCGCACGCATTGAGGTCTTATGTTAAATCTCTTACACAGACGTGTTTTCAACTTTTATGTGTGAAAAGAGTAGAAATTATTTTAGTTAAAACATATACATATAAATATATATAAAATCGTATAAATATCTGACGCAGTTCGCCACTGTGAATGAAAATGAGGTGCAAGCAACGTTGGGGAATGTCTGCATTGCCAGTTACCCATTAATTGCCTCGACGCAATTTATATAATATTCGTATTCGTATTCGCCGTTTTTGTTTTGTTTTGTTTTGGTTTGTTGCGCTTTTCTGTTTGCATCTGAAATACGCTTTAATTGTATCTATCTATCTATCCATCTATCTGTCTATCTATCTGGCTAGCGAGCTGCGAGAAAATGCGCATATCTATTTATAGAGCTTTCGTTTCGCATCTGCAATTTGGCAAAGTGTTAGGGATACGCTCGCTTATATAGAGGATACACAGAGACAATGAGCGGCAGATTTATCAAAAAATTGTGACATGCGATTTAGCGTTGCGTTGCGTTGCGCTGCGTTCAACTTTGAGAGCGTGCGCCTCGTACATGACACAAGACACAAGATACAAGATACAACAGACAAAATGTATCTCGCAAGTTATTTCAATTATTTTTGGCATAAGTTTTTGTTTGTGCCTGAACTTTGCCGAAGAATGTTTGATGCTGCCTCTTGTCCCTCCCCCCGTTTGCGTTGATTCCCCCACCCGATTGCTCATGAAATTAGTCGTTACTTAAGACATTACCCATACGCCCCTTAGTGCGACTGTGCTCGCTGTGCTTAGCGTAAACACTAGTTGCGATCAATGTTAAGTGCGTAATTGATGTGCGCCGACTAGTGTTTATATTGGGCTGCTCCATGGGCCAGCTGCTAAATCAAGTGCAGCTCATAAATAATTCGTTCTAATTGCGGGCGCATCTCGAAATTTTCGCAATATCTCGCACTCGAATCTTTTGCCATCTTTTGCGCTGCGCGTCCGGTGGAAAAAATAGACGAAAATAAGCCGGAAAAACTAGAGCAGGCAGCTCGTGTTCTATGCACATTAAACGCAGACGCCGCCGCTTGCAAATATGAAAACACACACAAAATGATCGCAAGTGAATACAAAACAAACAAAATTATAATATTAGGCGAACGGACGAAAAATTGGGCGTGGGAATTGCAAACATGTTGCCAACAAATGACGAAGGGAATTTATTTTGGGACAAGCAAGTTGGAAAACCTCCTGGTAAATGTTATTAAATGCCTTCCAATTGGGTTATTTGTTAAAATATTATGTGTGTGTGTGTTTGTGTGTTTAGCAATTTATATAAATACGTAGGTGAATAATGAGTAGACTGCCAAGTATTTTGTATTTGCCAAATGGCCGAGACACTTGTCCAACCGGCTGTCACAATCCGTCATCGTTTTGAAGGCCAAACAATGGGAATAGTTGATAGCCAACGTATACGTAATATGAGCAACTAACTGCCACATCAAATACCAAAAGGATTTAAACGGCCTGCGAGAAATCCGTTCGTCAATTGTCGTTAGGCATTGTTTAGCTTTGATCTTTTGGCCTATTTTGCTAGTAAAATGGCCAACAAATAATCAACATATGCAACAGGAAATAACAACAGGTGTGTGAAAGCCTTAAGCACGTAATTTATAATGACAAATATAAAATAAATACGTAAAATAGTTTGGTGAGAATGAAGCAATTTCTTGTTTTGTTTTGGGACACGCGCTGCAACGAAATTTGCGTATACGTAATAAATAAAACTACAAATTTAAGAAAATAAATGCGAAAATATTTAGAGAGAAATTGCAAAAACTGTTCGCTTTAGATATAACGATGTGCAAATTACTTATACACAAATTGAAGAAAGCGCGGCTAATGAAAGTTCTAATGAATTAAAATTCAGAAAATATTAAAAAATATAGACATGAGTTCATGAGTTGCCTATTTCCTGTTGTGATTGATGAATAATTATTCAAATTACGTATACGCAGCGTGATATATGCAAATCGCGAAGCGCCAGCAACAAAAGTTTTGAGATGTTTCTATTGAGAAATGTGGAATATTTAGTGGACTAGCTGATGATCGTAAAATATATATGTGTATAAGATAACAAACTAAATAGATATGAAATAAGTGCGCATTTCCTTCTATTGAGGGTGAACTTATGCTCTTTGTGAGCATCAATGATTGGCAGATGTATGCCAGAAAAACAGCAAAAATCATAGATATACATATAATACACGCTGAACACACATCTGTTCTGAAAGCAAAACAACGGCTATTCAGAGAAATGTGCGAGTGATTTCTCGACTGGAAAAAGAAAATGTCGTGTAGCGAAAACGACGACAAGCTGCAAGATGAATGGCTGACAAGATACAAAAGGAAAAGCAACAGCAAAAGGCAAAGCGAACGAACGACGCAAATGGAAAATTTGCTGGATGCTTATTAATGAACGCGTCACAATCACGATTTGATGGCACAAGAATGGATGGCGAACGTCCATTGGCAGCGCGAGCTAAAACGCTTGTTAGTAGCACAATTATAATTACGCATACGCCGCGTTGAATGCATTCAATGTGTAAACAAAGCAGCTGGCCTGCCCTGGCCTGGCGTTGAGATCATCGGCGATCATTAGTAGTAGTATTAGCTGTGGACACTGTGGCGTATACGTTACTTGAGCTCATGCGCCTCCTGCGACGGCGACGGCGCCGCACTGTTCAGCACACTGCCATCCTCGACAATCTCAATGCTGTTGCGTCCAATGCAGCTGTCGTCCAGGCTCCGGTGCTTCGGACTGCTGCTGCGACTGCGCGCCGAACCCGCCCCCGCCGCCGTCGACGAGCCCTCGATGTGAATGGGTATGAAATGCACATTGCCGAGACTGTTGCCGCCGGCGCCATTGGTGATATTGATATTGAGATGGCCATCGCTGGCCGACGTCGTTGAGGCGGCTGTCGTCGCTGTCGCTGCGCCCGTTGACGTTGTGCCCGTCGCTGTTGTGGCGGTCGTTGACTCGACAACGACGTCGGGCAGGCTAATGCTCTCGATGCAGACCAAACGCTCGTCGTAGTGCTGCTGCTGCTCATCGTCGAGTTCGTCGCACTGCAGCAGCAGCTCCTCGCCATCGCCATCACCATCGCCATCGTAGTCGGTTGACGTTGAGTTGGCATCGCGCACGAACGGCATGCGCAGCGGCGGCAGCATTGAGGAGCTGCGCGGCGGCGGCAAGGGCGCCGTTGCATGCTGCTGCTGCGGCGAGTCGTTGCCAATGCCCGAGTCCGCGTAGCTGCTGCTTAAATTGGAATCGCTTTTCAATGCGCTGCGCTCGCTGCTCGCTGACTGACGCGAGCCATTCGGCGTGCGTCGCTCCGGCTCGTCACAGTCCATGCCCAGGGCCTCGTCCAGCTCATCGTCCTCGGGCTCCGGCTCGCCATTGACGGCTGCATCCTCCACCTCCTCCTCCTCCTCCTCCTCTTGGACGTTCTCCAGCTTAACGTTGGTTAAGCGTGTCCAGGGACGCGGCATGCCATTGGTCTGCTGATAGACTGTCGTTGGTATGTCGACGGCAAACACTTCGTCCTCCAGCGTCTCCACTTGCGCCTCGTGCAGCTCCTCAATGTTGATGCTGTCGTCGTGTGCCGGCTGCTGTTGCTGCTGCTGTTGTGGCTGCTGCTCAAAGTCGTAGAAGATCTCCTCCAGCGGCACCTCTTGTGGACTCTGGCTGGGACTCTGCTCGAAGCTGCAGTCCACCACGGTGATCCGTGGCACATCGTGTTGCTGCTGCTGTGGTGTTGTTGGCTTGCTGTCACGCACGATCGACTCACGAAACTCACGCGGCGTGCTGGCGCGTGAGCTGTGCGCTGAGCTTTGTTGTGGCTGTTGTTGTTGGCTGTCATTGGGCTTGCCGCTGCTTTGGCCCATGCTGTTCTCGTCCCAGTCACTCAAGCTGTAGTTGTAGTTGTAGTTGTAGTTGTAGTTGTTGTTTTGATTGCTGTTGCTGTTGTTGATGCTGTTGCTGCTGCTGCTGCGCTGCAGAGTTGCATCGCCTCGCTGCTGTTGCTGATCTTCCGCGGCAGTGCACAGTTCGACGTTTGCCGCTTGAATAAATTCAGCACTCGCCGCTCTACGCTGCCGATGTCTGTCTCTCGCCAGCTGCTCGCTCTCTTTTGCCAGCAGTGGCTGCTGCTGTTGCTGCTGCTCCTGTCCAGCTGAATTACTGCGCTCTCTTCCCTGCTCGCTCTTTGGCTCTTTGGGCGCGCTCTGCGCTGAGAGCGCTGCGCCGCCGTGTCGATTCTGTGCGCTGCTATTATTAGACATAGTCATTTGATAACTATTTGTGGACACGGTCGCGGCGGGGTCGGAGTTCGTTTCAAGGTGTGCTGCTGTTGTTAGCCTGTTAGCCTCTTCGCTGCCGATTACGTCGTTCGCAGGCTGTTTTGGAGGCTGTTGCTGTTGTGGAGGCTGTTGTTGATTTCGCTGCTGACGCTGATGATTACGTCCACGCGCCATGAAAATATCACTGAGAAACTCGCGACTTCTTTGCAACGTTGTGCTGCGCTGCTTCTTATTGTTGCTGTTGTTGCTGTTGTTGTTGTTGGGCACAGACTCTGCGCTGCTTGCACTGCGTTCGTCGCTGTCTTTGAGCAGTGCAAAGTTGCCTAGCGATAGGCGCGATAGTCGTTTCTGTTCGTTCGATTGCTTCGATTGCCTTCGATAGATCACTGTCTCGGTCTTAGTTGTCGCTGTCTTGTGTTTAGTTCTGTTCGTATCGTCTGCATCAATTACCGTGCCAGCAATTTGTAATTGTTGTTGGGCATTGCCATCGATCCGTTCTAGCTGCCGTTGCTGCCGTTGCTGCTCTTGGCCAATTAGCTGACCGCTGCCTGCGTGCTTTGTCTTTGCGTTCGCGATGGCTGCCTCGTTTTGACTGCCCGTGGCATGCCCAGCAGCCGCAAGAGCAACGGCAACGGCAACGGCATCGCCAACAGCATTTCTATCATTTCGTTCCTCATCATCATCATCAACAACAGCAGCAGCAGCAGCCGTCGTTGTCCTCGCCGCTGTCGCCGCGTCCCCTTTGCCAGCGTTATTTATATACAACAAATTGTCGGAGCGCCAAGAGATCGCCGCAGTAGCAGCAGCTGTTTTTGCTAATTTTACACTTGCCATCGTCTCTTCATCGTCGTCGACGTCGTTTGCGTCGTTGTCGTTGTCGCTGCCAAAGTCCTCCAACTCTTCGATCACCGCACGTCGCGGCCCAGCGCTCTCTCGACTCTTGCTCTCAGCGCTGCTCTCTGCAGTGCTGAATAGGTAACGGCACTCTCCGCCATTACTGTGCCTGCTCTCAGTGGGCGCTGAGGGCGCTCTTCTCGTTATCGTTGTTGTTGGTGTTGTTGTCGCCTCTTCATCATCACTTACATCGTAGTTTTTGTTTTTATGCGCCTTTCTCTGACGCGTGCGTCGCAGCAGATTAAACATTTTCCTCGCTCTCTCTCTCGCTCACACAGTCATAACCGACAAGTGTGTAGAATAATGTAGAATAATTTTTGTTGTTAATTTCTATCTAATTGCATGTCCATCGCCGTTCGTTGTTTGTTCTTCGAATCGTGGCTGCTTCGTTGTGTTCGGTTTGTCGACAGCTCAACCTGTTGATGGACATTCATTTGCAAGTGCATTCATGACACAATTTTAACATCATCAATATTTACTAGCTATCGCTTTTCAGCAGTCCTACTCACCGTTGACGCGAGCTCCAAGATACGAACTGGCTGACGGCTGAACTGGAACTAGAACTGCGTTTGCTCCATGCGATGACAAACGCTGGACAAATACATATGCACACTGAGTGTGTGTGTGTGTGTAAGTATGTGTCTGTGTGTGTGTGTGTGTGAGACACTCGAGTACACTTAACAAAAAGACACATGGCATAATTAATTTTAATTGCGTTCGTATTATACAGATACGTAATAACGATATGAACGCATTGTTTATTATGGTTAAAGCTGCTCAACACTTTCCAAATCCAACTATGTGTGGGTGTCCAAACATGTACATGCAATTATGTGTGTGTGTGTGTGAATGGTTATGAATATTTATTGATGTGTGGCAAAGCTAATTGTTAGTTATTGTGTATTCTATCATAATGTGTCATCAGAAGCCTCGACACAATGTCGACAAACATTCCGATCTCTACGTGTCTTTAGCTCCATTACTCAGAGGTGAATAACTGGCCGGGAAAAGTAGGTAAAATCGACGATAAAGTGCAAAGTGATGCAAATGGAGGAGAGCTTGATTCGCATTGTAATAAATTTATTAAATTACAAAAGACTAAATGCATTAAAAATGTAATGAAATAAAGATTTCAGGGTTCATCTTATTAAAAGTTAAATTTTATGTTTATCTCACTAGCATTTCACGTTGAAAGCTCTGTAAGTCAAATTATAGTTTGTTAGTAAACTGAGTTTGGCGCTTATCGTATACTTAATATGCGGTAACTTTAAATTTGCGCACCAAATTTATGTAAATATATAAAATTAATTTGAAATAATAACAATTTGCCTATAGAGCAAATTTAACACTTATAAAAAATTATAAAAAGGTACATGCTGTGTACACAAATGTTTATTAAAAGTAAATAAAGAAAAACAATAAAAAAAGTCTCTTAAAAAAAACGCACATTCGCTTAATTTTTGCTGATCTTAACTTTTTTATTCCCCAGTACCTAAAACCTTAGCTTCAGTCAAAGTTATTTAATCCTTTAATTCAATGCCCACCCCTAGTTTAACCATCAATTTACATCTTAAATTCATAATGCAATGCCCACAAAACTCATCAATGTAATGCGCAACCTTTTTTTGCTCAGTGTCAAACATTTGCACTGAGTCAGCGGGCACTTCACGACTTTGCCAAAGTTCAAATCGCAGCAACGTGACAAAAATAAACTAATCACAGTGCCGTGGCAAAAACATCATCATAATCTCAAGCAAGAGCACGAGGCGACAACAGAGGATGCTGCAAGTACCTAGGGAAAGTTATTCCAAGTCCAATCGCGACAGCGACCAATTGGAATAGTTTCAAGTTCAGAACCACAGTCGAGAATGCTCGCAGTCGCGAGTCTCGGGTCTCGGGTCTCCACACGTAAACACGCCAATTATAGGCAGCAATAAAAATGGCAATTTCCAAGTTCCTCAAAGAGCACACACAACAACACAGTGAGATCGCTAAAATTAGATTCCACAAAGATCTGTCTATGCTCCCCGTGTTCTATAGGGCTGGCTGAGAGTGCGAGAGAAAGAGAAAGAGAGAGAGAGATAGGGAAATTACTCTACTACATTGACGTCACCATAAATGATGCGAAATCGGCAGCGCGCATTTTTCAAGCGTGGAAAACCAGACCTCGTTCTACACAGAACACAGAACTTTGTGTCCGTTGCATTAGATTGTTCCCCTAATTGATGGGGCACGCAAAACGTGTGTTCTGTTTTATTGTGTGCGCCTGCAAATTTTCACAATTTTCACTAACTTCTGCGGCGTAATTCGCTTCCAAAGAAATGTATTTATTTTCAAAATAGATACGCGAAAAAGACCCAAATGCGAATTCCGCTTTAAATTTTACGCGAAATTTGGAAAACGTCAATCGATTGGGATGAAAGCGCGAGGCTCGATCATTTTTTTGGCAACAAACTTGAAGCTAAGCAACGCCGCAAGCAAACAAAAAGAGTACAATTCAGATGGAAGCATGTAAAGATACCCTAAACTAAGAAAAAATGGCATAAGTTGTCAAAACTTTTGATTTAAAATTATACAATTTCTATTAAGATTTTGAATTAAATAGAAATGTGGATTTTACCTTTTAATTATCAAATAACTATTCCAAAACTCCTTCTCTTCACATTCTCCCTGTCTACAGGGTATATAAACGGAAATGATGCAGTCAGTGAGCGAAGGCGTTGTATGCAAATGAACAGACATTTTAATTTAATTTATGAATGGATTTGCAGATAAAATCAACAATAAAGTCATGGCTATTTCTTGAAAATTATTATACTATATGTGCAGATAATTTAATGTGGTGATCTACAAAGATATCAAGATATAGCGCCATCAAAGCTCAGCCAGTCGGCCAAACCACCGACCTAATTAAAAAGTTGTTCAAGTTTACAACCTTCGCCGGATGCCATCGGTTTTTGGGGTGCTATTGAATATTGCTTTATTTACGTAGTATGCCAATTATTGCACAATTCCAGAACACACACACACAGATTTCCGACTAAACTTGAAAATGTTTTACGAGTGGAAAACCTACAGAAAAATACCAAAATGTAGCCATAAATTTTGCACTTGGGCCATTGCCATTTGATACGCGGGCAGTTGGCGTACAAAAAAATATTTGTGCCTGGTTATAACAAAAAACAAAAAAATGTGAATATTAATTAAAATATAATAGCGCAAAATATTTGTTTGCTGTTTAACATATGTTCTCGATACATTCGATGCCCAATGTGGTTCAAGAGCACTTCAGAGCTGCCACTCGACGCTTGACGTTTGGGGAAAACAATTGAAAATGATTTTTGGTGGACACACGAGTTGGGCAACTTTTCCACCAACGAGTAGCGCATCAGCAAAGTTTCCACGCTCAGCTGCAGCAGCGTCGGCTAAACTTTCCCTTTCACTCTGATTTGTTTTTGCCTTTATTTTTTTTTTTTTTGTCTACTACGCCCCCGCTGATCTGGCACTGGGCCAACTGACATTGACTGATGCCAGACCCAGCCAAACAGCCAGAGCATTCTTTTTTTTCTATATAGTAGATTCCTCAGTTGTTGTTCTTCTGTTTTATTGTGTTTTTTTTCTCCATGGCAGCGGCGTGTGTGGGTTAATGTTTTGCTTTTGACTTTTGTTAAGCTTTTTGCGCTTAGCATTTTGTGATTTTATAAACAGTTTAGCTTTACAATATATCTCTCTCTTCGCTGGCCAAATAAACCGTGCAAGAAGGTGATAAACAAAATTATGAACGCGCATAAAATCGATTTAACGAGGGACGGTGGGGGGAGGGTCGTTGGGAGGGGGACTGCAGGCCGAAGGGCTGGCATAAATTTAGAAAATTTGTGGGAAAACATTTCGGGCTATTAGAGCATGTGACAAGCGACTAAATTATTGCGACATGCGGCTTTAAATTGCGTTTAGGTGTTGAGTAAATTAATTGAGCGTGTGCCACAGCCAATGTAAAATTAATTGTATTATTATTTAAACCAATTTTTCACCTACACACACTCCGCACACTGTGCACCGACTGCGAAGCACTTTTATTTAGTTAATAACATATGCAACCCGCATTTCAGCTTGTCTATTAATTCATTAGCACAATATTATATGGTATGTATATTATTTATATTTTATATTATAGTTGTAGATTTCTTTGCATTAAATTCTGTCATTTTCATTAGCCACTCTCTCTCTCTCTTGTCGCGAGACACTTGCTAAACACTTGTTAAGTTGGCACATGCGGCGTATGCGCAACAAATCGTTCACGCCAAAAACATTTTTTCCACAATACAAAAGGAACGAGCACTCGGCGCACAGCTTCCAAGCGGCGCAACCAACTTTTCACGACTGAAAACCAGCTGCCGCATCCATCTGTCTCATCGACATCGTCGCCCCGCAGAAAATTTGTCGTGCAAGGGAAATTCACGGCGGACAACAATCGCTTATCGATAGGCGCAGAATTTAGGCATTTATAATTACAAATATTTTGAATACATTAACATGCACGTCATATGTCAAAGTGCATTCGAAATTTGTGTGTTTATTTAGATTATATTTCTGTGTGCAGTGCGAAGAATCAAAAGAGTGAATAGTTTACATTTCAATAAATGTTTATATGTTTTGTAGACATTCAAGTATTAGTTCCGTATTATGATGACGCGATTAACGCGTTTCTTTCGCCAACGAGCAGCTAGAATTTCGCCAACGAAAACAATTCCGGCAACCGCATAACAAATTCCCATCAAATGAAAAAGCCATTTAAGATCATCCATTTTCAGGGCTCGATGCTCTTGATTGTTGATTACATTTGTCTTGGGCAATTTCTCAATAATTCGCTGAGTAACTCCAATCGCCCAATACTTCTGCAGTCCTATGCTTTGTGTGTCATGCATAAACTCCTTCAGAGCCAACTTATATACGGAATTGTTCATCAAAATGCCGCTGACCGGCATATGAGATATGATTAAACCTGGTGCCGTGCACATCACCTTAACTCCAAGACGTTGCTGATAACTTGTCATTACTCCCCACACTTTCCGGGATATCTGATAGGCAAGACTAGTGTTCAAAGCGAAGAAATCTTGTTCGAGTCGCCGCGATGGCGTAATGTGTATGTTGGGTATGAAATTTTCGTAGAATTTCGCATCGACAGCCTTTTTAATGTAGCTATGACTTTTTTCGTCAACGCCTATTGGCAAATTGCTCGCTCGCAACTCGTCGAAGTTGACGATCTGCTTGTAATGCGGCATCTTGATGAGCAAAGTGCTTAGATTGGCGCCGAAGAGACAGCAGAAAATGAAGCTAAATATGCTCATGATCATGACAATTTGTTGCAGCGATAAACTGTTTCGATATCTGGCCATTGGAATCGGCAGTCCAAGGACTCCTCGAATTGCGCTCATATTCACCAGAAGGTTGCCATAATTGAATCTACGTCTGCGTTTAATAAACCAATAGAATGCCGCCACGAAAAGCGTCTCGAGTATTGCGAACACAAAGTACGCAATCACAACGATGGTCGCGTTTGTTCTTAGGCCAGTATAGACATCTGATAGGCCGATTACTTTGCCACAAGGAACTGCAATGAAAGTGCTTTCCAGATGTAAAACTTGCACATATTCAATTGGAGAACTCGCAGCGTGCTGTATATTGCCAAAGTTTCGAATTGGCAAATCAAGTTCACCCCTCATTGTCATTCGATAAATGTCCTTGATTGTCAAGTCCTTGACGTCGCTGAGCGGCATTTTTAACTTCAAAGTGATATTGTACTTTTTGGCGAACTCGCCGATAAGTTGATCATTATAACCAACGAGTTTCTGCTTTCCCGTGCGACGATCCGTTGCCAATACGCTATAAGGCGCCAGCAAGTCGGCTAATATGACAGCGCTTTTACCCATAAAATTGTGCCACGTCTCCACAAAGTTTTTGCCTGTGATGCGCACCAAACTGGGGCGGGGAAATGGTTGAAGTCGATAGACAATCGATGGCTCTTCGTCGTCAAAGATGTTGGATTGCACAACCATCAAACTGAGTATGTTGTGGCTGCTCGATTGATCTTGAATGGTGTCCAGCAGAGCTCGTGCATTGGCCGGCACAGTCTGCAACCAGATGATGATGCGTGACTCCCGCATGTGATGCAGATCCTTGGCCAGAACGGGGAGCAGAATGGCGTCGGCCAACTCGGTTATGCAGACGATAGAAATCACATCTGACTTGAAGAATTCGCGTATCTCAAACGTGGTCCATTCGTCTTTGCGTAACATTGGAATTTCAAATGCTCGCAATATCTTCAAAGTGCAATTCAATTGCCGTTCACGTTTCAATACTAAAAATGTTCCCGCCGGTCTCTCCTTGAGTTCGTTATCTAAAATCTCAGCTATGAGTTTTTCAGGTTCAGAGTATGTTAATGCACACAAGAAAGATGCACTAAGCAGCAGTAGAAATAGTAGCCAGAAATAGCTTGAGACCAACATTGTGAGCCAAGAATCGTTGAACAACTAACAGAGCACAAGAAATGCAAGTTTCGAATGCTTAATAAATTGCACATTAATCTAATTGCGGTAACGTGGCGATCGATAAGCGATAGGAAATCAGCCATAATCCATACTAAAGCGATTCAAATTAAAATACATTTTAATTGCGTTTTTAAAGTGTTGTGTTGTAATCAGAATGAAGAAACACAGAATAACTTAATAAAATTGCAATAAACTCACGGTGTCTGAGCAGCTCTCATTAATCTTGGCCCAACCGATTTGCTATTGTTTATACTTTGCGCTGAATGTCAATTACAGGTCGCACGCCATGTCTTAACGATGCTAATTTGATTAATTTGCAATGTTCGCCGATTCCGTCACACGTGTCGGATGCGTAATGTACATTATGCGATGCTCAAACAGTTTATTAACCGTTAATTAACGCTTGTTATTGTCGGGAAAGTCAAGTTAATTGAACAGACGCGCGTCCTTTTCATTATGCTGATTGAGCGTCGGAATGTCTTTCGAAAATGGGCATAACTTGTAGACACTGAGCCGCTGAGCTGAGTGCGAGTAATTACACGTATCTCGTGGCGTGCTTAATGATTAAATATCGCCGCTGAATTTGTGTGTGTAATAAAAAGTGCGTACTTGTGATGAAAGCAAGTATTTTATTAATATGTTGTTCTTTATTTACTTATTAAATTATATTGTTGACATTGTTATAAACTATTGCGTTGATGTCACTGAAAGCTGTCTAATCAAATACTGCATTTATGAAAAGTATAAAAAATGTCGAGTAATGGCTGAATAAATATTTGTTTCAATTGAACAAATAAATATATAATTTTATAATAATTTCTACGCACTATCTTCATTAATTCTTCATCAACATTTGAAGACAGTGCAATAAATTATTATGTGCTCTAAGTTATGGCGTCCTTGTCCCTATTTTATTGGCTGCTGATTACTGGGATTATTTCAGAAACGCTCAGTCGGCCGTTGTCGTTAGCATACAATAATTTATCCAGCGGCTTCTTGGCCTTCTCAGCGATGCCAGGCCGCAAACGCAAATGCTATCAAAAAGAAAATTGAATAATGAAATCTGATTATGCGTCAGTTGCAAACACACACACACACACACAAACACACACATATACACGCTTTCACACACTCACCATGCACTATTTTCAATCTAGAAACCGCAATTTGTATTTTTGCCTCAATTTTGTATTTTCCATTTTTTCTTCTGCTACTTTTTTGTTGTTGTTGTTGTTGTTATATTTCCAATTTCCATTTGCTGACAGTTGCAAAAACTCGCGTGTGCTAAATGTTATTTATAATAGAATTTATGCCTAGAACCAAAACCGAAGCGTACTGAACTCAACTATGGACCAATGCAAATGGCAGGCGCTGTCGCCAGCGTTCCAATTTTTGCACTGGAGCTCTGCGAGCGGATAGCGGACATAGAATAGGGGGTTGGGGGTTGTTGGGGGGGTTTGTGGTGTTTGGTGTGATGGTGAGATGGTGCGACAAACCGCAAAAACTCAACAACAGCAATGGCGGCAGCGTTATAATAAACCATTTTGCGGCTGTGCCAAAAGCGCTCCAAAATGGACCCCTTGACCCACTCCCCCCTTCCCATCCACACTCCACCACACCAAAACAAAATAAATGCGATGCGAATGCGAGTCTCCGTGTCGTGTGCTGTTGTCTAGCGAAATGTGTGTGTGTGTGTGTGTTGTATTCATTCATTATTGAATATGAAATTGAATATGGCATTTTGGGCAAACAATGTTTGACGTGATATTAAAATGCGTTGCCGCGTTGTTCGTTGCTGTGCTTTGAGGCGTGCAAATTGCACATCTCAATGCCGATTCCCCCAATACCAGCGGCAAGCTGAACTGTCAGACGGTGTCAGCAGACAGCACACAACAGTCACCAGTCAGCAGTCAGCAGTCGGCAGTGAAATAGCCGCTGGCGGGTTGTGTCAACAGCTTTTCACGCACTCCGAATGTGTTGCATAATTTTTGGCGCTTGCAACAAACTAAAAGGAAAACAACATGCGAGTCAGCGCGCATAAAAAAGAGCGCAGGCTGAAAGTCAATTTAATTACAACACGCGTATTTAAATTTAAATCAACTACATGTGTCTGTGTACGTGTGTGTGTGTGAGTCTGTGTGTGTGTATCTGTGTGCGTGTGATTTACAATGTCAGCGAGCGCCGCATACTCATGGTGTATGTAATAAAATGCTTTAAACGGGCTTAAATGCCTTTAAAACTGATGGCTCTCACTGTTTCATTCTCTCTCTCTGGGGATATATATATATATAGTATATGTAAATAGTTCACACGGCCAACTAAACGGAAGCCGCGTTACACACACACACACACACACACTCGGGGACTGTGTGTGTTAGTGTGCCATTGCATGGCGTCTGTTGCCGCAAAGTATGCTACACAAAATTTTCAGTTTCAGCAGCTTTACATTTATTGCACACACACACACACACACACTCACACACACACTTGCACACACACAGAGTGTGTTGGGCAGCAAGAAAAATAGAATTGTTTATTTGGCTTCGCCTTTTCTTATTTAAAACTATTTTATGTGCCGCTGTCGCAACCCAAACTTTTGCCCAAAAATTGTAGCCAAGGCACTGGGCGAGCAGCGAGCGATGAGGGTGAGCGGAAGTGCGGAGAAAGGGGGCTACAAATCGAGCAATTGGAGTGTGAAACGTTTTCACTTCCGTGTGTTGCCAAAAGTCTGCACACAGCTGCCTCCCTGAGCAACACATACGACTGCTGCTGCAACTTCTATTGCTGCTGCTCTGCACTTTTTTTTCCTTGGTAACATGCACATAAAGTTTAGTCGATTTTGTGCACTTCTTGTTGTTACTAGCATTATTATTGTTGTAGTTGCTGCTGCTGCTCTCTACTCCTCTGTTAGCCCAAAATCCCATTTGGCACTGAATTGTGGGCACACATTGAATTTGTAGCTAGCTTAAGAACCATTGAATATATGCGCATTAATAGATACTTTTTACTTTTTATATATACATTTATTTTTTCCTCGCTCTTCGCCTTTGCCTTTAAATTGTTGCATACTTCCAGGCGTGCAGAGTTTTGAGGTTTTGTTTTGTGCATTTTGCAACACAATTGCCACACATTCGTGCCACATGCAGACGGACATTTATGCGACCAGCCAACGCTTTGGCAAGGGTCAACACTTGGCTCTCGCCGCTATGAATTATGGCTTTTCAGCAAGGCATCAGTGGCAGCATCAGCGGCAGCTGTAGTTGCCACTGCTGGTGCATGCAACGCTGACACACTTAAACATCTACATATATACACTCGTATAACAAATGAATTGAAGCTGGCATTTTGCCTACATTATCAGCGCCACAATTTATGTATTGATTCCGAATTACTTATAGTTTGCTTCTAAATTTCTTTGCTCAATAAATAACAAAAAATATGATTTTATGTGAAGTTTTTATTTCAAACATTGTGATTCAAGTGTTTAGTTGGGAATGAGATAATATTTGATTGAGAGTTTTGATTAAAATTATGAAAAATGTGTGCACAACTTGAAGCAAAATTGTAAGAGTGTATATTTAAACATTATTTATTCTGATTTCTAACATTTCGTGTAGTTGCGATAGATTGCTTAACATTTATATTATTTTCGATAAACAGCATTAATTATATTGGTTTAGACAATGAAAACAACTCTCGGCGATCGATTTCTTTGCACATAATTTATGCATAATTCTGCAATGAAAACAAGAATAGCAATTACATAAAATATTCCTATCAATTGCCAAACCCATTGCAAATCCACATAGCTTAATGGCATCGGATGCCAAGGTAATTTACCACGATTCGAAAAATCCATCAGTGTTTGTATTGACTGGTCAACCCAATGTTGAATGAATCCAAAATTGTGCGACCAACCAATGTAATCATTCAAAGCTTTTCTATAGATGGAATTGTTTTTCAAAATGACATGCAGTGAGACATCCTCATATATAGACAAATCGTGATGCTTACAGAGTAACTTCCTATTGTAATATTTCTGGTATTTTTCGAAACTGTCCCAAACCTTGGAAACCATTTGATAGGCATAACTGCAATTTTGTGCAAAAAACAATTGAAGTCGTTCATGACTCGACACAAAAATCGTTTGATTATCCTCTATATTTAAGTGTCTTTGCGTAATATCAAATGTATCATAATGACGGAATGCATTCTCAATTATAATTGGTAATTTTGATGTCTTCAATTCGTCAAAGTTGGTGATGTGACGATCGGCAGGTCGATTTGTGAACAACGTACTCAGGTTGGCATTGAAATAGCAAGTGATAATCAGACTGAATATACTCATTATCATAATGATTTGATGCAGCGAAGTGCTTCGTCGATTTCTATTCACATTTATGGACACTCCCAGCACCCATCTGAAGGAATTCAAATTGATAAACAGCGAGGCCCAACTAAATCTATACCTGCGACCAAAGATGCGACATGATGCTGCCACAAGAAGAGTTTCAACTACTGAAAATATGAAATACATACAGAAAACAATTAGGAAGTAGCTTTTCAGACTATGGTAAATGTTACCTAAGCCCAGTACATCACCACATGGCACCACAACGAATAATTTCGAGTTTCCGACGGCATTACTCGGCTCCAAATCAGGTCGCCAGAAGCGTCCATGCATCGAAATGTCAATTTCGCCCCTTTTAGTCATTGCAACTATGTCCCTATCATAAACAATGTCTGTGGAATTCTGAGGTTTCTGCATTTGCAGATTGATATTGAATTTTTTCGCAAACTCTATAATTAGTTTATCTATCCAACCATTTAAGTAATTTTGTCCAGTCTTTCTATCAGTGTGGAAATAACTGGCCGGAGGATACAGACTTGGCATCGCAATAGCGGTTTTGTTGAGATAATTTTTCCACACTTTGGGAAATATTCGATGCTTCTTAATATCTATCTCACGTAACTTTGGCGATGGAAATGGATAAAGTCGATATGCCGCAATTGATGCATTGGAATTCTCCGGGTTTGTATTGATCACCAGCAGATTGAGATAATTCGCGTTTCTTGAGTGATTACGTATTGTGTTTAGGAATGTTTGCAAATCATCTCGAACACTCTGCAGCCAGATAATAACTCGAACATCGCGTATACGGTGCAGACTCTTAGCCAGGACAGTCAACAGCATTAGATCAGCCAACTCGGCTATGGCAACCACAGCAATTGCATCGCTATTGAATGAATTCTTCACTTGAAATCCACCCAATTCGTCCAGATGTATGGTGGGAATATTCATTTGATACAGATCCTTCCAGGCGCACTTGTCATTGCGTCGTCGATTTATCAGCAACAACGTACTTGCAGGTCTCTGCTGAAACACTTCTTTAACGATTTGTCTGATAGAATTGGTTGGCGAAGGCTCTGGACGCAGCGATATCGCATAAAACTGCAAAGGAGCCGGCAACATCAGCAACAACTGGAGTAGAAGGCAGCCACGATTCAACATTGTGAGGCAAATGCGGATAAGCAACTAAATGTTAGCATTACCAATTTGCAGCGATGTTCAGTTGTTAATTATTTTAATTGCTACCTTATCATATAATCACTGAGACAGCAGCTAGATAAGTACAACTTTTAATATGGCTGCAGTTGGTAAATAAAGAAGCTTGCTCCCTACTTTAAATTAAAAAGATGTAAAGAAATATATTTAAATGTTAAATGGGACCTTAATGTGTTCATATAATTGTTACGAGCTCGCATTTTAGGCCGCATTGCAATTGAATATTACATTCTATAGAAAATATTCTGTTTTAGTTGTCTACCACAATTCATTTTTTGCCACAATATTAGTTTGATGCAATTTAAATTTAAATTGCTCTATGTCCTACTATTTGTACAGTGAGAGAAGATAGTCGCATGAGTTAATGAAATGCTTTATTTGCACTATTTAATAGGTTTTGAAAATTGAACATTTGCATTTGCTACTTTGCATTACCTTAGGTAACTCTGCTGCAGCAACTCATAATACTCTTTTGCTTTTCTAAGAAAGTGTATAAAAGGCTCAGAGCTAAATGAAATAAAATGCAATAAAATAACAACTTAACACCTTTGGCGCAAATAAACAGCAAAGCGTCAGCGAACGGAAGGTGTGGGCAAAAATAGAGAAACGTAGAAGAAATGGTGAAAGTGTGAGACCATAAAGGGAACTATGCTCGTAGATACAAATGCGCAGGCAATGCAAAAAGCAAACCGTAAGCGTAGAATAAGCCGATTATAAGAGGAATGTAACGAAAGTAAGTGTTGGCGTGGCCCCAACACAGGGGGGCGGGGCGAGCAGAGAACAGCACTGAACAGCCTGGCTGACTGGCTGGATAGTTGGATGGTTGGCAGGCAGGCAGGCAGGCAGGCAGGAAGTGCGTGGCAGGCAGAAAGCGAAGAGCAGCAGAAGCGAAGTTGAAGACGAGGCAGGCAATGAATTATCGCACTAACAGCGTCGAGTAGTCGAGACAAACGTGTTGTAAAAAATGTACTACTATTAATTTTCTTGCATATCTTATTGTATCTTCATAAACAGACACACACACACACACACGCACACACACAGACAATCAAACACATAGTCATACATTCGTACAACCCTCTGAAACTGCTTTGGCATTGGCTTAGTGCTAAGAGATTTCTAATTCAGTTGAGCAGAAATAAATTACTTACCGTAATTGTTAGCCATATAAAACTGTAGCAAAGGCGTTCAACGCAAATCGAGACAGTTGCTTATGTTGTTTTTGCCCGTTTTGCTTGTTTTACTTGTGTGCGCCAGTCAGTGTTTTGCTTTTGTTAGTTTTTGCAGTTCTTATAGGTTTTGAGTAATTTCGGTTTGCCAGCTGTCACTTGGCGCAAAAGGATTTAACATCCTTTCTTTTTTTTCTGACTATTTTACTTTAATCAAAAAAAAGTATTCTGCAAAAATAAACATATGTTAATTCAATATTCATGCTCAATTGCTGTTGCATTGAGTACAATGAAAATCATAAAATAAGAAGAGTTGTAATTTACATTCACCAAAAAATTTAGCTATTCAAAAAGCACTTAGTAATAATTATGTTAAAAAGCGTATTACTCGTTGAATGTCGTTCGCTTAAAAGATATAATCATGAAGCATTAAGGCACCTGGTATTAATTGCGTTTAAATTAAAATTGTCGCTTGACAATATCTGACTGCAGTTGTCAAAAAGCCATCGATTACAAAATTAATGCAATTCAATTAGTTTCCAAGGAAAATACATTGCAAATTTCACAACTAGACTTCAGTTTTCTAACCAAACTTGGCTCACAATGTTGGCCTTAAGGAAATGTTATATTCGCTGCATTTTCCTCAAACTGTTGCTGCTGTCGCCAATTGGACTGCAGAGTTATCCCATCAGTTTGTATCCAGCGCTACCTCAGTTCAACAATCTTCGCAATATCGTTAGAAATGTGATAAGAGAGAAGCCAGCTGAGACGCTGTTGCTGCTGAAGGGTCGACAGGATGTTGATTGCTCCTTGGACGATTTGAACCACATTGGAATACCCACGGTACGCCTCGATGAATTTACTGAAATTCAAGTGAAACAATTCATAAATAGCGAAGCTCTTGCTGTGGTTTGCATGTCAGAAAAGGCAGATATTCGTATACTAACATCGCTTGCCTCGGATCTACATCGAATGCGGCAAACGCGTATTATAATCCTTTTGCAATTTACGCAGACTCTGTCGAAGAAATTTCTAGATGGAATCCAAGAGCAAGCAAGTAAATTTAACTTTGTTCAATTAATGGTACTCCATCACAACTTATTGAGTATGGGCGAAACGATTGTCGCATATCGTCTTGAACCATTCCCAACTCCAACTCTAAAACGTGTGATCAATCTCAATAACGGACCCATCTTTCCCAAAGCCTCCAAAAACTTTCAAAATAAGACAGCGCTGGCATTGGTGAATCCATTTATTCCAAAAAGTATTGTTAGCAGGGACAAGAAGTCAGGAAAAAAAGTGCTAAATGGATATATGGATAACATATTAATTGAGTTCGCAAAGCGACATAATATTAATCTTCAAATGCAGATTCCTATTTCAAACGAAAGTCTTTCCGATGACGTGGTCTTGGGGGCAATTTCAAATGGATCATACGAGCTAACAACGCACATTCGTAGCTTTTGCCCAAAAATTGAATGCTCGGGTGCCGTTGATATTTCGAGTGGGTTTCTTGTTGTACCATGTGGACAACAAATCAATATTTGTGACATCTACGAAAGTCTAAAGTGTTTTATAACAGTTATATGCATTTTCTACGTTATGTTTGCAATAGTTGAGACTCTTCTGAGGGCAGCATCATGCAAAGTCTTCGGTCAAAGATACAAGTTCCGCATTGTAGCCTTCATTGTTAATCTGAATGCTATTCGATTGGTTTTGGGACAGTCCATAGATTTAAGAAATAGAAGAGGCATTTCCATGCATCAGTTCGTAATGATTATGAATATGTTTGGTATAATTATAACCTGTTTGTTCAACGCTAACCTAAGTACTTTCATGACAATGCCAACACATAAAACGTATATTTCCAATTTTGAGGAGCTTCGGGAGAGCGGCATACCAATTATATTTGATAATATATTTCGTAGATTTGTGGAAAGTGATATTAAAAAGGGGTACTTAAATATTTCTATGGAACAAGTAAATTTTAAATCTAACAAAGAACGTATACAAATGATTCTTGCACACAATTTAAGCAACGCTTATATTGTGTATTCGAGCAACTGGAAATTTTTCAATGAATTTCAAAGGAACTACAGAATGAAATTACTTTGCAATCCTGCTGAGCTTATATTGTTCAAGGACATGTCAGCTCATGGTGTCTTAAGGAACAACTCAATTTACGTAAATGCATTCCATGAGTTTATTGAATGGGTCCATGCCGTTGGATTAATAAAGCAATGGGCTATAAACGCCTATCGAAGCATGTTGGCTACTAGAAATCGAACTGAAGATATTTCTTATCCGAACCCATTGGGTCTGGAAGAATTGCAATGGGTTTGGCAATTGTTGGGAATATGCTATGCAGTATCTACTCTGGTATTCATCGGGGAACTGTGCCTAGCTAATTGTCGGAAGCGTCGCGCAGAAAGACTTGTTATTATTGTGTAATAAACGCATAAACGAGAGTAAATTATTAAATATTCACCTTACAAAAATGTACTATCCAAATTTCTAATCTTGATGTATGTCAAATATATATGCAAAGTAGTTTTATTCTATTTTATTCAATAAACTAAATGTTCTCATCATTAATATTCATTGAGGAACTAGGCATAGCATAAACGAGAGTAAATTGTTAAATATTCACCTTAATAAAAAGTTTTATCTAAATTTGTAATCTTGATGTATGCAAAATATATTTGCAATGTAATTTTATTCTATTTTATTCAATAAACTAAAATATTCTCATCGTTAATGTGATTGCATTTATTATTATTCTACCAACATAATTTAGATCGGTAGCCAAATGTATATGTAATTGGGAGTAAAGATGCGGAAAACTAAAGCATTGCTTTTTTTATATACTTTCCATTGCTTGAAAAATAATTGTTGCTGGTGTAAAATGTATTTTCTTGTTTACTTTTAATTTATATACTGTACACTTATAGTTGACACCAGCAAATTATTGCCGTTTAATTTTGTGCTTTATGTCGCCATAAATAATTGCGCAAAGGCAGGCACAAAATTTGCCACGTCGATTACAATTTTTAATTATTTTTTAATGAAGTAAAAGTGCTGCAAAAAATGCATATTGTACACACATACAAACGTGAATAAAAATCAACATTCCTTTTCGAATTTATGCACGTTTCAAGTGAATTTATTGCCTGTGTAATGCGCATAATACACGTTATGTGTCATTGCGTACTTGTAAGCTTACCACATTAAATGTTCAGTTAATATGGCAAAACGCGTAAAAATGTCCACTTTTCGCTTGCGGCTCTGCGTTGTTAATAAGCAAAAGGCGTAAATTTGATATATCCCTTAAAGTTATGTTAGTAAACTTGAATATATTTGCCCTTATTAAGATATTTTGTAGATTTAAATTATTAAATTGGTTTAAATTTTAATATTTCAGCACAAAAGTAAAAGTATTTATTGGGTCATCCTAAAAGTATGCTAAAGAAATTTACACAATGCTCACTTTGTGCACAAAGACATGAAATTGGCGTTCAGATGCCTTAACTGTTAAAATTAGCGTTTAATTAAATACTTGATTAATTTTTGGCCGAACGTGCGCATTGGAATTTAAGGTAAGGAACCTTTTTTTTTTTAAAAAAGTCTATCTCACGACTTTAAATTCTTATTTAGCTCTTGTTAATTTTCTAGTTCCAGTTTCTCACTGAAATTCAGTCAATACACGACTTTATAATGCTTACAACTTGAGAAATTCAACAACTGTTGAGACTAAGCCACAAATTATTCGTCGTCAGCGGCAATACCTTTACTGCAGCTTAATATAATGCTATTCCCACTCCACCTCAAATCCCGCATGTGTGTGTGAGTGTATGAGAGTGTGCGTGGCAACCACAAGTCACGTGTCTGCAACAGCGCCGATGGCGTTTGCCTCGTTAAAACTCCAAAAATCACGCATTAGCTGCCAGTTTGCACTTAAAGTCATAAATTTATTCAAATATATGGGAACACATCGCATAGCATCGCATCGCATCGCATCGCATCGCAGTGAACGCATAAGCCTCACACGTTTTTTGAGATGGGCGGTGCTTTAAAGTAAAATTTATATTAACTTCATTGCTGTGCTGGATGCCACGCAGTCGTTGCATAACTCATACGCACCGTGTGCAACCGCAATGCCAGCAAAGACTCTCCGACTTCAGTCCAGGAGTTGGGCAGACGCGTGTCGGCAGCACCAACTTTTCCAACAGGCATATCACTGACGCCAGCCAAGGTGGAAGAGTGCGAGTGCGAGCACGAGATGAAGAGCGCGAGATGAAGAGGAAAGCAGTTCCATGGTCCAAATGGCAGCCAAGAGAATTTTAAATTACGCTTTTGAGTGGCGACGCGAATGGAGTCGATGCCGAAATGCAACAGCAGCAACATCAGCAACAACAGCATCAACTGCATTCGTCTGCTGGCTTTTTATCATGCATTTAATTGCAAATGAAGCAGCAGCAGCAGCAGCGGCAGCAGAAGCGGCAACTCACTGCCAACTGCAGCTGCACTTACGCTTGCACTTGCACTGGGCGCCAAATCTCAGCTGCAGCTTGCAGCACGCAGCTGGTGGCAACTGCAAATGACGTTTAATCAAAGTTGTTGAAATTGATCGCATTGTTTGTGCCGCATAAATTGCGTGTTGTTGCATCTTAAAGTGGCGCCGTGAAATGTGTTAATTAAAGCGCAAATTGCGGCTTTACATTCATTGCACATCCCAGCCAGAGCTCATTAGAAATAATTATTTTGTCATTCCCCCGCTGAGAAGCCATAAATACATAAATAAGCTCAACCGCAGCTTTGCATTAGAAAATCCGTGGGAACTGTGGAAAGCAGAGTAGGGCGCAAGGTAACTTGGATACGTTGCTTTCCCTCTCACTCTCTCCTTTCGCCCTCTCTCTCTCTCTCTCTCTGTGTGTGTGTTCTGCTCTTTCTCTCCGTTTGTCTCGCTCGCTGTGGCGTTGGCATTGTCTGTGGCCGTTGCAACACGACGCACATCGCTGCAACTTAGTTGTGGCAGGCAATAAAATAAAGTCTTAGCTCCCAGTTCAACGCAACCCGACACATTTAATTTGTTGTGCAACAAATTAGCATTTATTTTCATTTGGACTCTGCACATTTTTTGCGTTTTCTCCCTTTCTTTGCGTTTGCTTTCCACATTGTTTGGTTTTAATTATAACAACAAGAATAATATCAACTAAATATTAAATGTGTCCCAAGCAATTTCATCTCCCAAAATTAGGTACAAATTTGTTTCCTGAAATGATTTTGCAGACCACGATTTATTTCAAATTTATGGATTATACAAAATACACATTTTAATATTTATTATTAAAACCATTTACATTATAAAAATATCAATCAATCATTTGTTTTTTATAATTTACTATGATTTCTTTATTTAAATTATGTTAGTTATTGCAATAACTTTAAAACACATTTTCAATTTATTGATGATTTCAATAAATGAAGGGCCACAATTCGGGAACTAGTATATTTTCTATATTAAGTACAATAAAATCACTAATTATAAAAATTATTTTTAACATCTAATATATTTGGAAATTTGCTACAATCAAAGCAAAGAAAACATTGGAAAAATCTTTTAAGCAGTTATCAATGCACTATTAAAATATTATTTAAAGCCACCAGTACATAAATAAAAATTTGAACTTGTAATATAAATTAATTCAATACACGGAAAAGGTTTATATAATTCATATTTGCAGCAAAATTAAATCAAGTTAAACTACTAATAATTTACGAATATGCTTAGAAATATAAGGTTGCAAAAGCAACAGTTGACTTTAAGAGCTGTTAATTGGAATTTCAAATGAGAGTTAATTCTAGAAAAATGTTAATTACGCCCATAGTGCATAGTGGGTTATTTAAGTGCCTTGATTGCAGCATTGCAAAAGGGGAAATGCAAAAAGTGTAGCATACATTTGTGCGCTGCATATTTGCTGCCATTCAATTATTATTGTGCGTGTAGAAATCAACGCGTCGCCGCTGCTTAGCTGCCGTTCTCTCATCATCACCATCGTCATTACGACGCTGTCCATTGATGTTGTAACGTTGATCATTATCATCAGCATCATCTTCATTATAGCCTTGCCTATACCGCGCATTATCCGAGTAAGAGCTCACGCCCGACTGAGCGCCCAACGAAGCTGAAGATGAGTAACGTTTGCTGCCAGCTGCATGTGAATGCAACAACAACGGCGACGGCAACTGTGAATGCGAGTGCGACGGCGACTGCGAGTGGAACGGCGACTGCGACTGCGAATGGTAGTTGCCGCCATTGGGGCTGTACGTCCAGGCATAGCCGTTGTCCATATAAGTTAGCTGATGCCGGTCCCTTTCGGGATAATACAGGGGACGATGTTGATAATAGTCCGAGTCAGAGTTGGAGTTGGAGCTGTAGTCGGGACGCAACGATTGGTCAATGTGTGTGCGATTAGGATAGAAATCAACATTCGCCGATGACGACGACGATGATGACGATGATGACGATGAGGGTGCACCGGAGTATGGTGTGTGATGTCCGTAATTATAATCATCGTGCTGCTGCTGATGATGATGCTGTTGTTGTTGTTGTGGCGGCGGTGATTGCTGCTGATACGTATGCGAGACTGGTGGCGGCTTATTAGTCACGAGTCCGCCGCTGTACGGCGTATTCAGCGTCACAGCGGGCGTAACAATGACGGGCACCACCGCCGAACTGGCAATCGGTGCAGGCGCCAATGCGACTTGCTGCTGTTGCCAAGATGCTGCTAGCGACGACGCCGACTCGGATGCTGTGGTCGAGGCTGGCGATGAGGTCTGTTCGCGTGAGTTCATTTCAGCTAATTTATTGAAGCGATTGCGACTGCCGCTCGATGTGAGCACCATTACCGTCGGATTCATGTCTGTGATGTGCTCCTTGATGCAGCTCTGCAGCATGTTCACAAAAAAGAAGAACGAGAGCAGCGTCAGCGCCGACATCACCGACCCCGAGCTCTTTTTCTTCTTCTTGGACGCCGCCGTTGTTGGCGCTGATTTCGGTCCATGATGCTGCTGCTGCTGCGGTGGCGCATATACGGGCGGACCGCTGCCACCGCCATGGCCACCACCGCCACCGCTGCCACTGCTGCTGGGGTGATACGAGGAGTAGCTGCCCGACGGTGGCGTCTGCTGCAGCTCATACTCCACCGATGGCTCCACGCTGTTAATATTTTTCAAGTTGCATTAGTGCAGTGTGCGGCGGCCAAGGCAAAAAGGATGCTCTTACCCATAGCCCGAGTGGCCGCTGGCTGTGCCGGCATAAGCACCGTTGTGGTTGCTCGCCGCGGCCAGCAGCATTTGGCCAGGACGTCCATGCGGCTGCAGATAGGGATTCTGGCGCAGTTGATGCGACTGATGCCACGGGTAATGCGCTCTCTGTGTGCCACCGCCACCGCCACCGCCGCCGATGCCGATGCCGCTGCAAGGAAGGAGAGACAGTGTGAGAAACGGCAACATTGAGTGTGAGTAAGTGCAACAAATTGCGACGCAGCTAAAGTAGCTGCCACCAGGTAGCAGCTAGCAGCAGCAAGTGCTGGCAGTTCACAGAGCACAGTTATGGCGCACTTCTGCTTCTGCTTCTGCTTTTGCTTTTGCTTTTGTTTGTGTCACTGAGCTGCCGCACAAATTTCGCGCTGTCATTTTGCTTACGCATAATTATTGCCGGAAATGGCTGACAGCAACGGATGTTGCTGCTGTTGCTGCTGCTGCTGCTGCTGTTGCTGATGCTGCACATTCCCAAAGGACATTTTGACGTTTGATTTTGCAATTTTATTGCTAATTGATTTCCGCTGCCTCCTTCTCGCTCGCTCGCTCGCTCTCTCTCTCTCTATCTCTCACTCTCTATATATTTAGCTCTCTGACTCTGTTTCGTATCTACCAGAGCGATGCCTTTTGGCCACCTTCAAGTTCAACCGCAAGTGACAGAGTTGCTTAGGCAACTGACAGAGCCTAGGCGGCAGCAGCTATTAACGGCTCTGGCCCCATTGCCTGTCATTGTCAGCTTGCCACACTGCCACACCTAGGCGGCAGCAGCAGCAGCACTCACAACACTTACAAACTGACAATTGCCTGCAAAGTGTTTTGCGGTGTCGTCGGTGTCGACCAACTGACATACACCTGAATTGGAGCATGGCCAGCACTGCACATTTTGGCCAAATAAAGAGAGAGAGAGAGAGAATGGAGTGTGGAGAGTGTGTGGAGTGCGAGTGCTGGAACAATTAGTGCACGACAAAAGGCAGCCACGCCCACAGCTCAACGCCGTAGCTGCAGCTGCTGTCAGTGTTAATGACGCTGTAGCTGCAGTCGCTGGGGTTTATTGCATTAAAATCGCTATGCAACGTTTATGCATCAGAAATTGTCATAATTGTGACATGTCTGGGCGTGCGTGCGGGCGATGTTGTGGTTGCATGCAACGACAATGTGCCACAACTCCACACTAACTCTTGTGGTTGTCGAGCGAGACTGAGCGAGAGAGAGAGAGAGAGTGGAAGATTTATGGCATCGGCTAATAGTTTTCACTGCCAGCAAATGGTTTTATGTGCATATATAGCAGCGAGTCGAAGACAGTTTCTTTCTTGCTTGCTTTTTTGGTTTTTTTGTCTTAGTTCAAACAGGAAAACATTAGACTGCAATAACAAATATTTAACATTTCCGCAGCAAGTCGAAGAGCACATAATAAATTGTCAAATTCTGCGTTGCAGCGCGCCTTTGTTACGCTTTGATTTGTTGTCTTCACTCCGCGACCCCCCAGGAAATGGACGACAACAAAAAATACGAATGGCAAAAGAGAAATTCACAGTGCTAGGCTGGAAGTTACCCTATAAACAACTTCAGAGGTAATTGAAAGCAATCACAACTATTGAGCTTGTTAATTACACATGAGCGGCAGATGGCGCCAGTCATTTATTAGCTGCTCAACGCTTTTGTTTTATTTATTTTCCAGCTCTACATAATTAAACATTGTTTGTCGGTGTGAATTAAATAAAAAATGTACATAACTACTATAAAACATATAAGAAGAAAATTCAGCTATATTGTTTTTAAAATTTTATTTAATATAATAAAATTCTTAGATTTGTCAAATTGATATTCAAAGAATTTTTCGACTATTTTTCTAGCAATCTATCAACCTATACAGCAATTGAAGAAAACCCTTTAAGTCATTTTTTTTTGCTGGGTATACAAACGATAACCAAAGAGCAAAAGTTTTGCTGATGTGCTCAAAAATCGCCAAAAAAAAAAGATCCCGACGCAAAGCGAATCAAAAAGTCAAATGCCGCGAGGGGTTGACAACAGCAAAAAATATTTATATATATATGGTAGAAGGAAACCAGGAAAATGTCTGAAGTAAAGCACGCAATATGCTGGCAGGGGAAAGGGGAGCGTGGTGTTGTGGGTGTGGGAGAGGGGGTGTTATTTTTTTTTTTATATTGGGTGGTGCGTCGGCTTGCGGCAGCCTTTTGTTGCTGGCGCCATTGTCAACATATTTCAAGCAGTCAGAGACTCAATAATAAGCTGCGAATGTTTGACTACATATTGTTAGTTGCGCCTTCAATATTCTACACAAAAATTGTTATAAGCTTTTATGGCGCCCTCGAAATTGGTCAGCGCCCAGCAATATTTAATGACTGGAAAATGAGGCATTTAAGCTGAGTGCCAGCCAAAAGTTGTGCGCCCAGCAACGACAAAGATGAACGTGCCGCAGCGAAAACATTTGGATATTTATGTTTCTCCCACCCGCGCGCAATAATTTCGAGAACATCTTCGATTGTATCTGCAGCTGTAACTGTAACTCTGACCGTGGCCTGCGGTGAGTTTGTCTGTGAACGTGGCAGTTCATGGCAGTTTCGGGGGTTGTCCATTAAATGCTATGATTAACACGTAGACACATTAAATTATAGAAGAAGCCAAGGCCTAGACGCGAGCATTGGCCACATCAATTATCATTGTCGCTGTGTCGTTGTTGCTGTTCCCGCTGTTGTGCGTATTGCACGAGACTTAAAAATTGCAGCATGCTTTTAGGCTGCGCCTGTAAATATTTCTCGCATGCCGACCGTGTGAGTAGATATATGTATGTATATGTGGAAAGGGGAACATGCATAAATCATTTGGGCTACATTAAGAGCGTGCTGAGCAAAACTTTTTGGGGGCCAGCATTGAAACAAAAATAAAAACTCGTTAACAGAACTCGCACACAGACCGAGAACCCGAAGCAGACGCAGAGTGTCAGAGTTGAAGTTGGAGCTGGAGGTTGAGGTCCAAGTCCATGTCCAAGTCCAAGTCCAAGTCCAAGTCCAAGCCCAAGTCGAAGGCGAAGTCGTGTTGCTGCCAGCTCGCCTCGACATTGACTACGTGCTTGGACTGTCTCGCTGTCAGACTGCCCTCCTTGGGCAACAACTACAGAGTGTCAAGTGTAAAGAAGAACTACTAATCAGCAGTTAATTCTTATCTTTAATTAAGTGCACGTTCCCACTACGCCAGCCAAACAGTGGCACAGCCAAAGCGAGCTGAAGCCAAAGGAGCCGCCGCGTTTATGGCAGGAGTCCGAGTTTTTCGCCCGCCTCCTTCTTCGCATCGTAGTCGCATCGTGGCTGGGCAAGTTAGTTCAACACTTTTGTTTGTCTCGCTTTTTGGCATTGTTCTGCACAAAGGCCAAGCCCCGCCTTTTGTCGCCCAGCTCAATTTAATGAAATAATCTAAGTAAACACTCTTGAAAATTAAGCAGTTTTTTTTCCGGCTCTGTATTTGTGTGTGTGTTGTGCTTCTTGGTCGTCGAGCGGGTTTTTGTTTTGTTTGCTGCAAAATTAAAAATGTAAAGCGGTTTTTGCACATAATTAAATGTGGATTTTGGGTCCGAGCATCAAGCATTTGTGCTGGCCAATTAAAAAGGCCACGCAACAATGGCCAAGGCGACCGGCCATGCATCGCTTATCAGCAGCTCAGACGCAGTCTCTAAGCCAAAATAAAAAAAGTACTTCGAGAATATGCGCCAAAAGGGTTCCATAATGAGCTGCCGCCAGAAGATGTGCTGCTGGCCGAAATAAAAATAAGAGAAAAATTAGAGAGTAAACCTAGAAATATATATCCACGCTAAACTCTTGAGTGTGCAGTCAACTCTCACACCTTTTAGGGGCCCCTTTCCCAACAGGTAGCCATAAGTCATTACCCCCATTTAAATGCCTGCAGGACTGTGTGGGGAAGGCAACGCTTTTGCGTCAAGTTCTTTGACAAACAATACCCAAACACACACACACACACACACAAAACACATCCAGCTCTGGCTGCTGGGGTGTGGCTCCGTTGGGCGGCACTCAAGCGTGCACGTCACATTTTTGCTCACTCCTTGGCCCCTCTGAGCGCCCCACACCCACACCCTTCTGGCCAAGTCCAAAAGTTACATCAGATACATGAAAACATTTTTCAAAAGCTCCACTAAAAATAAAATAAAGAAAATTTTATTGAAGTGCCAAGGTGGCTGCCACAGCGACTGCGACTGTGGTTAGCTTCGGGGACGGGGGGAAAGGCGTGAGGGGGTCGCTGATGGCAGTCAAAACTGGAGGCGTTCGCATCCCGGCCACACGGATTAATTATGCATCGCAAAATGCTAAGCCAGGTAGCACCACAAGCCTCTGTAGCAGTAGCTCGCACCACCAACAGCAACAGCAGCAGCACCACCACCAAAAAAAGAAATATTTAAAAAAAATAAGGGCCACACACACACACATGCAGCTGTGGATGTCTGTGCATGTAAAAGCCAAGTACAAGCCACATCAAAATAAAATAAAATAAAAATAATAAAAGCATAAAATAAAATGGAATAAAACAAGAAAGGAAAACTGCAAATGCGACGCGTCGAATTTCTAACACACTACACAAAGATCTCGAGAAAGAAAATGGTCAATAAAAAAAAAAAAAATAATGATTGCAGATATAGCAAAAGCTTAGAGTAAATCGCCTGATTATTTAATTAACAAGCTCAAAAGTACGAGTCAAAAGGTTGAAATTATATGATAAACTCATAAAAAAAATATGCTGCCAAACTTTGATGAGAACACAGTAAAGAAGCTTATTGAAATATATGCATATATTAATATAATAAAATTAAGTGAAGCCAAAATTAATTATATTAATATGCTGCCCATAACTTAAGTGTTTGAAAAGCTCACCCAAAATTACGTGTCTATGATAAAATATTATATTTGAGAGCTATAGAATAATATAAAATCGATATCAATATCGTTAAGTAGATAGCATGAGATACTTGTGAAATCCATCGCTATTAGATATGTCAAATAATGCTAATAATTTGCGAGCATATCCTCAATAATTGGCTGTTTAGCATGAGCTGCTTCGACGTCTCGCTGTCTCGTTGTCTCTCCGTCTGCGTGCCCTTTCAGCTGTCACAAACAGAGCAATGGAATTAACATATTCAGCCACGTAGCACCCATAAAAATGTGCACATCAAAAATTAAAATAAAAATTAAAAGCTGCTGCTAAAAATCAAGCTGAAAACGTCGACGTCGACGTCGCCGTCGTGAAGCGAGCGCGAGCGTCAAAAGCCAAAAAGCGCGACGTCAACGTTGTCGTTGTCGACGTTGTTGCTGTCGCCGTGTCACTGCACCCATGGCTAAAACGTGGGGAGTGCAAGAGCAGGCACTTGCTGCCACATATGAGGTGTTCTGTGCAACACACACACAGACACACACACACACAAATGACGACGACGACGAGAACATCATACTAGTACCCACTTGAAGCGCTTTTTAACAAAAATTCTTTTAATTTTTTGAGCTTCTTTTCTTTTACGTTTTTTACTTTTTGGGCATCAACATAGTAAAAAGAGAGCACAGGAAAAAAATTAAAGAAAAAATCCGGGAGTTTGGTTGAAAGCGCAACTGGATGCTGCCACCGATGGTTGCTGTTGCTTGTATATTTGCGCAACCCTCACTGAAAATGAAATCTTCCTAGAAGACGACGACGATGACGACAGCGACAACGACAACGACGACAACGACGACGACGACGACGACAACGCCGCATTGTTGATGAACATGAACAAGCGGCACGCTAACAAGTTGCCACCCAAGCGCCCCCCCTCGAGCATCGAGGCATGCTCCACTTCCCCCTCTCACCCTTCCGCTGCCTTCTGTCGTCGCTGTCAAACAGGCCTCTGCCTTGATGCACCTTTCAGCGCTGGCGTTGTTACGTGGGCGCTGACATTGTTGTTGTTCTTGTTCTTGTTCTTGCTGCTGCTGCTGCGGATGCACATGCCACACACCACGTCCCTCGCTTCGGCAGTCGCTGTGGCACCTAGAGAAATTATGATGTTTGTGAGTTGTTTCTCGTTTACTGCCTGCTCTCATTTTAATTTCCATTTCTATTTTTTGAGTCGTTTTTTGGCCTTCGAAAATTACAACAAACAACTCGACACCCAGGGGGAGGCGGGAGTTGAGACAGGCAAAAACAAAAACAACAAAAAAGAAACGGATTAAACAGTTAGGAAAAATAGAAAAATTCAAGTGCATTTTTCACTTCACTTTACGGTGCATTCACATTTCCGTTGCATTGCATTCGACGCGAATCGTTTGCCGTATTCCCGAAACCAAAAGCTCGGGTTATTTTTTGTCGTCTGAGGCAATAGCTGCTCGTCTGGGGCGGGATCGAGGGCGACTGCTTTGTTGTGCAAACTCCCGCATCCACAACCGCATCCCTTGCAGCTGCTGCTTGGAGTGGTATTTGTACCTATGCATTGTCATTTGGCCATTTTTTATTTAGGTTGGTTGGTGGGGTCAGTCTGCAATCTGCGCGTTGCACGTTGCACGTTGCATGCTGCAAGAGTTGCACATTTAACAGCCTGGCCGCAAAAAAAATGCTTTTGCTTGTTGTTGTTTAATTTTTTATAAAATCGCCATGAAAAGTGCATTTCCCTAGCGTTGTTCTCTTTTATTTGTCTTGCTGTTTGCTTTTTTGGCATTTTATTTATTTTAATTTGTTAATTAGTCGCCCCGTCTCCACTTGAGGCATGCAACTGCACAAGGGTTGCAACAACAGCTCTTTAAAAGCAGATTTGCAAATTTTGCAAATTAGACAAATTAAAAGTGCAAACTGCTCGCTGCATGTTGATATTGGCTCTTTGATCCAAAGATCCAAAAACATGCAGTCGACCGCGCGAAATCAGAAGCGCAGAAACTATTTCAAATCTGATTTGCATTTCAGCTTTCAGCAGTTTTCTGAGGCGATGGAAAACTGCCAGCCAAACTCGACGCATAATCACAAAATTTGTCATGAAACTTTGACAGACGAAAAAAGTTGTCGTCGTTGTCGTTGCTGTTGTTGTTGTGGTCTATGCAAAAATTAGGCAAAAATCAAGAGCACAGACTGACTGAGAAGTTGCGCAAGCGGCTTGCGCAAACAAATCCCCAAGTTAATGTGTCTTATTTATGCTTGGCATGATGCATGTCGATTTTCTTTCAGCACTTTTGCCTAGCGACTTATGCATTTATTACTCTGCCGTCGTGCCGCATCATGCTTCCCAACCTCCCCAACGCCCCTGGCCACCCAGCGGAATCACTTGCCACTCTGCCAGAGTGAGAGTGGAAGCCAGTGGAAGGGGATCTAAAACTTTTTAATTACCCTCATCAGCGAAATGCAATGTGCACTCTCGGCAAAGAGGCTGAGAGTTCGCTTTGTGGTCGTCAGCAGCAGCAGCGGCAGCTGAATTTGTGGCACAAAAAAAGTTGCAGCGCTGCGCAGAGAGTCGTGGCATGAATTTGTGAGCGAGTTTTGTTTATTTTATGATAATTGCATTTAAGAGCTATACACGCAACCGACTAAATGCTGTTTAATTAATATTAATGCTATTTATTGGCCAGCGGGCGACGAGAGTTCAACGACTGACTGCACCTTGAGCCTTGCACTTCCTGTTTCCTTGCGCAACCTTAGGGATGCACCTTCGCGTTGCACGCTGCGCAGGAGGCACACGAGGCTCAGCAGGCAGTTGGGCAGAGCGAAAACGCTGCCACACGTGGCAAGACAAACTTGTTATCTACTTGCTGGCATCTAAGTGTGTCACTGTGCAACAAACGGAAAGCGAAACTCAATGCAACCTGATGGTTCATGATGGATATCTCAAGTGCTAAAGTGTGAAAAGCGAAAACCCATTGCAAACAAACGCAAACAGCTGGACACTGAGGACGTAGTGCACCACACAGCGCCTGCTGCCTGCCACAAAATGAGTCGATCTTATCTGTAATTGCTTTTTCCAAAAGCAACCAAATCCGCTTTCTTAAGGAGGCTGTCATCACTGCCTCAGCCTCCATCTCCGTCTCCGTCTCCATCTCAGTCAGAGTCTCTGTTGCTGTCGCACTTTAAGGAAATGACCCAAATTAGTCGCTGCGTTGAGGCGCAAAACTTTGTGCATTAGCACACGCCGCATGCGGCGTGCGGCATGCAGCAACTATGTTAGATGCGACTGCCACTTTGTCTTTAGTTTTGTGGCAAACTTCAAGAAATCGACATTTACTTCACTTGCATATTTTTTGTTCTTTTATTTCTATTCCTTCTGCTTTTTGTCTCTGTGCAGCTGAAGAAATCACGTAGCTGCCACACCCTCGCTGCCAGGTGTGTGTGTTTGTGTGTGTGTGGAAGTGCAGCAGCATATTTTGCTCACACATTTTATCTGCAAACATATCTCACACACACACTAATACACAAAGACTATCGCACACACGCGTTGCTCTCTGTCAAACACAAACATGAGAAGTTGAATTTGTACTTCCGCTTCTTCAGTTGCCCCGCGGCTAGAAAATCAGTTTTTCATTTCTCCTTCCCTTTTTATTATTTTCGTTTTCTTTTTTTTTTTTTTGCTTTTCGCTCTTTTTGTCGTTTGTCTCTCTGTTGATTTGTCGCACGAGCTGAATTCATGATTATTCCCTGCCAACGAGGCATAAACATGTGTTAATTTTTCTTCTATTTTTTCTGCAAAAAAGAAAAAAAATAGAATTCAAACACACATTGAAGTGGCGCATTAATTATGCGTAAATGAGCTTAATGCATCAATTAATCAAATCAAAGCCCACTCGCTGCAACTGCAACTGAAATGGCTCCAGTCGCCGCCTGCTCCAGCTCCTTCCTCGCTTTCCCCTCCCACTCCCCACGGTCGACAAATGCAGTTTCGCCGTTTGCCTTTGTAGTGTCACACAAAAGCGCGAACTCGCTGCTCGTAAAAACTCTCACTCCGCAGAGGCAGTTGGTCATTTTATGGCTGAACTTCTGGTTTGAGTGGGTGCTGCATCCCTCCTAACACACGCCGAGTGGACTTCAGCTGCGTTGTTTTGCGATTGACAAATAGATGGCGCTGCAGCTGGCGCTTGAACGTTCGTTTTTGGAAACTATCAATTGGGTTCAAGTCTTGACTAAGCGAAACGTGCTCCTCACTTAACGAAAGCCACACTAAACGATTCAGTTTGAATCGAGCTGGTATTTAATACAGTATGACATCGCTATAAAGCTGCATAAACAATTATTGTTGAGTAATTTTCTGATTGTGCAAGTTTAACAACAAATTTAAATTATCAAATATTCATTAATTTAAAATTTTATTTCACTTGTAAAATAAAGTACATATTAACATATTTTGCTTATTTATTTGCACATCTTATAATTAGTGGCACATAATTAATAACATTATTAACTATATGCATTTCGTTTGTTTTTAATCTAAAATAATGTTAATTTCATTCATTACTTGTGCGCTAGACCGACTGCAGTTGGATTCTACATATTTATAGGTATACATATAAGTTCAATGCCATCAGTGGACTTTATGGAGACACCAGCTGCGATTTCCCGTCAAAAGAAACTTGTGCGGTGATGGCGGCCATGCTGAAAGTTAGTAATAGAACTATGCAAACAGTTAAGTCCTTGAGCCAACTGTCATAACGCAAAGCCAGCGCCAGAGCCAGAGCTAACAGAAACAACATCAACAACATCAACAACAGCAGCAGCGGCAGAAGCGGCAGCGACGACAACCGCGCTTCATCGAAGATGGTGACCTTGAGAGGCAGGTCCTTCTGCTTTATAGATGTCCATCTCCCAACGCGAGCCGAGCACATTCATATGCATAACGCATAGCCGTTGACCATAACTAATGGCATTGATGCTTATGGCGAGGTGCGTATCAAGTTTCACATACGCAAGCAACTCGCACTGACCTACACACACACACACACACCTATACACACATCCGTACACTTTGATGCGGTTCAACGTGCCGTATTTAAGGTTTAATTAGCTGTAACCGACTAATAGTGTGCGAATAAGCGACTGGCATTAAAGCTGAAATGCGGCCACTGAAATTAGTAATTAAATTTATAGCTCTGTCTGGTTTATATGTAAATCCAAGACGCAACCCACACAATCATACATTCACGCATCATTCATTCCATGCATAACACGCATTCGCTCAGTGGCGCACAAATGTATGCAACCATTAAATTCACTTCGTTGCGTGTGGAACGTATCTGTGGAACGCAAGACGTGCGCTAGCAACCGAACTCTAGCGGTTGGCATGAGTTGACCTTACAGGCAAATAGACCGCATTTTCAGTTCGAGCTTTTGATTAATATTGTGTCCAAGTCGGTTTACAGTCAATTAAATTTCAATAAATGGGTAAGTTTAAACTAATTATAATAAAGACAAAACTACAATATTTTCACATCGTATATCACAAGTTTATTATATAATACGAGTGTTCAGTTTAGGGCAGCTTTATTGCGTGTATAAAACTTGATAATAAAAAGGGTAAAGTGAAGAACCATTTGTTGACAAAATATTTGACTTTATAGCTTCGTTTTATGTTATTTAAGCCCACTACTATGCACACAATACGAATGGCTTTCATCATTGAAAATATTTAAATTGAAAGCCTACTTTTATGAGAGGAAACAGCAAATTACATCTGCTATCTTAAACTGTACAATTATGAATTGTTTGCAGGCAAAACAAAAACAGAGTTAAGTAAATAGATGAAATTGTGAAGTGACTTAAAATATGTAACCAGGGCGTTACATCAAAGCGAAACTTGATTACTTCTTTGTGCAGACCGACACTATGGAGACAATATTTCCCGGATATCTGGGTCATGCTCGCATTGCTAATTACTTTGACACAGGAGCAATAGGCAAATTTCATTAGTGATTACTGGAAGTCGGCTTGAGTGCGCCAGCATTTGCCTCAAGCAACAACAAACACCTTCGCAACTGGGGAAGGGAGTATACACAGTACTGTCGTCTACTATGTACTGACTTCCCTTTTTATACTAATGCCATTAACTTGCGTCGCTCTACGTGCAGCATCATGGGCAAGGACTGTGTCGACTCGGTTAATGTGACTGCTGCTCCTGCTTCTTTATTTTTGCCGTTGCTCTCTGTAGTTGTTGTTGTTGTTGTGTTGCTTGCCCTCACACATATGCCGCATATGTTGCATCGCATTCTAAATCTAATAAATATATTACTAAGCGAGTCGACTTGCTTCGTTTTATAGCTGTGCACAAATTTTACATCTATGCATAAATCAAACAGTCCTGCAACTACGACCCGCAATGTGTGCCTATTATTGTGGCTATAAATGTCCAGACCGTATATGGTACGTTTAGGACTCCAGTGCGTATGCGTAATTTGTATATGTGTGCCTGGGGATAGTTGCTGCCCTGGGCCACTAAACTGCTGTAAAACCGAGATTCACTCCATTATTCAAGTCGGTTTCATTAAAACGGGTTCGCTTTTGCAGCAACTGTGCTGAAAGCATAATTCGGCAATTTATTTATTTTTCGCCTTTATATTTTTTTAAAAAACCTTTCGACTGACACAATATTTTCATTTCTTAGAACCACTGGCAACAAAAAGGGCTGTTGAGCATGACTTACATTAAATTAGCCATGCCAATTAAATCTACCACAGCTGGTGGTCTAAGCCACAATTAAAAATAAATTATCAAATGTCTAAACGTAGGAGTCAAAAAAAAAAACCAAATTTTTTCCAGCAGACGATACCCTGCCTGAGAGCCGTTGAAATAAGCAATTTTGAATAGAAGTCTTTTAGATTATTATCAGTTTGCTGGGCTTCGACTGAAATGATTAGTATTAATAAAGATCAAAGGCGACAACAATATTTCACAGAAAACAATGACAAAGAGGAGTATATATCTGTATCTAATCTAGGGTATGCACAAGTCAATAAAAACGGGCACATTGTAATTGCCAAAGTTATGTTGTTAACACAATATCCGCAATTAAGTGCAGCACGTGCAGACATCTGGCTAAAGCAGCTGTTTGCTGGCATTAAATACGTTGTCCGTTCTTTCAACGTAAATTCAATTTGAGTGCGTTGACAGCTTTTGTGTGTGTGTGTGTGATTTCGTTGAGTGCACATAAAGCCCAAATCTGTCAATCTTGGTTCGCAGTAAGGTATGTAATGGTCATCGAAATAAAATTGATTTATGCACACATCATCGACTGCGAAACATTCATAAATTATGTGGAATATGCTCGCGTCCTCCTTTAAGCATATAATTGCCGTAAAAATGCGCCTGATTTATGACTGGAAGGGAGCTCACTGTGACGCACACTCCGAGTTCATTGCCAGGTGAATAGCAGAGAGGTTAAAGAACAGCAGCAAGCACAAACTACTTAGTTCACATTTTGCGAATTGTTTGAACGACCTTGGCTCGTCGACTTGCAGTCGTGAATAACAGGCTTTGTCAGACCTTCAAAAGAGCTCCACGAGCAACAGTCTGGCTGCGTATAAACATAAGTAGCTGAAGTATTTATGTGTTTGGACTGGGAGCACAACGTGGCCAGCAAGTAAAACTAATTAAAAAACAAAATGAAACAGCACCGGAGGTTGAGAGGGCGATGATATAACAATATTGTATGCTCGCACATGGAGCATCAACTCATAATCGCATAAACTAATGTCAGCACACAGATGCAAAAACTAACCATGCCTGTGTGTGTGTGTGTGTGTGCGTATGTCTGGGCATTATATAAGAATCATAATTAAGCTCTGGCCTGACTCTCGACGTAGATTGATTGTCTCGGCCTGCATAATGAAAGTGTTTCGCAACTGTTAACATGTTAATTATTTAGTTGAATAGGTAACCGCATTAATCGGCAAATCAATATTCTACCTTTAATTAAAATCACAATGAAATAGGATCTAAATATAATTTGTTGAAGTGGAAAATACATACAATAATACATAATCACATAACACATACAATAATTCTTCACCTGCAGTTGAAAGGTTATTTCATTTCCAAGAATCACAGCTAAATCAAGGACATAAGCAGAGAGCAAATCAAAAATTACACAGCTTAAAATGAGCATCAATGCAACAGTTGATTGCGGTTTAAGTGTAAGTGAACCAAAAAAAAACGATATAAATGCAGACATTACATTTACGTCACGCAATTTAATTGCTGTTCAAATTAATTGCCAAAACGAAGAGCTTACAGTAGCTTTAGAATTGCGTTAGTGAAGCGATTCGCTTTAATCATATTGCACGCTCAACTTACGCTGACCAAAGCGGAAAGCGAAAGCTGTATCGATTTCACGGATTGAAAATTCGCAAGAAATTAATTAAGCGCATGGAAAGGCTCAAGACGATCCCGTCTAAATATTTAACTTTCGCATCAAAATGTATCTCATTAATGTACTTCACTTTAAGCCCATTCAAATAAGCCGCCATTGCGGCTGAATAACCAAATAAATAACTTACCTTCAGGCCTTCGGACTGACTGCACAACCAAACAAAAAATTACGTATACGTAAGCAAGAGAAAACCAGAGATACACAGATATTGTATGTATATACAATTTACAAAATTCCGCCAAGTTTCACAGTCGTCGTGTCGTCCCAAGTCAAAGGTTGTTGAGTTGAGGCTGTTAACGCTGCCTGAAGAACGTTTAATATTTTTTGTGCTTGCTGGCGATGCGCGGAAGGGGAGCGGAAGACAAACAAGCACACAACAAAAAAACTGTCGAGCCAAGGACCCACTCCAGAGAGTATTTCCAACACGAGGCACTTGTCGCTTGGGTACGCAAACAGAAAGGAAAACAATTCACAGTGCCAAATCACTTGGGAAATACAATTGAAAGCGAACATAATTTTTTATTCGTTCGAAACGAAAGATGAAATAAATATGTAGAAAGAAGGTAACACAAAAATGAAAGGCACAAAAGGATTATATTAGCAACTTTTTGCGAATGTCACAAAACATGCGTCAAATAGCTAAGTACGAAAAGTACTTTATAAATACTTTAAGATAAGCCAAAAGTGAAGTCCTAAAAATAAAACACCCCCCATTGTCTGGGAATGTTATATACAGGTCAAACCTCACCTGGGGGAATATTTGTTTTTATACACTAATGCCGCTAAATATGCAACAAGGAGTCTGCATTTCGCCTTGTTGACAAATATTTGTTTTTGGTAAAATAAATCTTCCCGAAGTGCATTTAATTAACTGTCAACCGACGACAGCGAATGATTCCTAGAAACGATTCAAGTCGCAAGCTCTCAACACAAGGTCTGGAAATTATGCGCATTTTATACAAACTTCGGCTTAAATGACATTTTAAAGGTCGACTGGTAAGCCACTCGTTCAATTTAGTTCATTCAAACTAAATTCAATTGGCTCAACTATGGGGTTTAAAAAAGTTTTCGGCAGCCAATTGAAAGTATTTCAATTAAATACTTTATGCCCTTCTGTGAAAGAATTGTCAACAACTGACAGAATTCTTCCATTCAATACTTTCCATTTGACTATTTTGCAAATAGAGCATTTTCTAAAAGCTTTTGCTTGAGCCACAGCAGACACTAGCTGCAAAAGCTTCACTAACAAACAAACAATTCCCAGCTGCGAATAAATTTATTGTACCCTTGGTTACTCACTGGGCTTATCGAACAGAGTACACGCTGCCAACAGGCAGCACTTATGTTTAAACAAAAAAAACTGCAGGCAGAGACAAGCAAGGAATACTCGAAGTTATGAGCCAAGAGGGCATCTCTTTTTTACGTTCTCCCCGATGCCACAAACAAGAAATTCTCTACGTTTTTCTTAGTTATCCCTTTTAGATTACACGCACTGTACTCCACAGATAGACAGACACACACAATAAAATGCAGCATGCATTTCATTGACTCACTGCAACCCCTTGTGGTCGAGTATGCATTTTAATTATGGATTACGTTTGAAATTTTCTGTGAAAGTACAAAAAAAGAAAAAGAAAACGTAAAACAAAAAATGAAAAATAAAATCGAAATCAAAGAAACCGACATTTGATTGCAAGCATCTGCTGTCATCTGCATTTCAATCGAAAAATATACGTACGCAAAAAGCCGAGACAAATAGACATAGAAATGAATGAAATTCTAAAGCATACTCTACTCTACATATTAATCATTCCATGGCAAATAAATTTCCGGCTGTATGGCGATGGGCAAATTAAATTGAGTTCACAGCACGACAGACGGCAGACGTCAGACGATAGACAGCTAAAGGTATCGAAATCGCGAACGTGACTGTATTAGGCTTAGCCCAATAAATGTATTTACCTGTTATCGAAAAGGTACTTACACACAAGTAATACAAGTGAATCGCTAGTGACAACAATAAATCACGCTTTTCGCTTCAAGTGAAAGAAAAAGAAAGGCAAAAGAAATGTCAGAGCGAAGAGAAGGAAAACAAAAAGTTGATACAATAGCCGAACGATACAAAGGGAAGTCAAACGTCACATTCCGCCTCCTCCTTCGGCCCTCCTGGAATGGAAAATGGCATGGAATTCAGCAAGCTTTAAATGACAGACAAATTAGGCTCGACAATACAAAAAAAAATGTGCTCGAAACGAAATTTAAGGCAAGCTGTGTGAATTGGAAGCCAAACAAGAACTGAGTATAAATCAAATCACAGGCAGCGACGCAACGTCGCAGCATGAAAAATCATTTTCTTATACTTTGTGTGTATTTCTTTGCAAAACTAATAAAAAATATATGTATTTCCAAGCTTTGACCTTTCGTATTTGGGCAAACATATTGCAGTTTGGTTAGCAAAACATGTTCGTTTAAGTGGCTCGTGAAGTTTGAGCAGAAAGCGTGAGTAAAGCGATTACTACATGAACATTGCGAATGTTTTTACCACTCTATTTATAGAGCATCTTTCAGTCGTACATTATCACTTAATCTGCTTATATATATTTGAATGCATTTAAGTATGCGGCAAGTGCAATTAAAGTTGTGGGTATCGCTTTAAGCCTTATACTCTTGTGTGCATCTTTGGCCAAAATCCAACATCCGTTCAACAAGCGCAACATATTCTTAAAATATTAACAATTTTAAGCAGGCAGGAAAAATTGCAGACAACGCAAAAGCACAGCTGCTCCAAGGATATTAAGCATACGCAGCGTTGCACTCGCTTGTGAAAACACACTCAACCTGAGCGCAGGCCAATTAGGTTGATTGTGTTACGGTTTACAAGCTGTGCTGTTTTATTGTACATTTTACTACATACCCGACTACATGCAAAATGGTTAAGCTCTTACCAAAATTGCTAGATTGATCAGTTCAACGAGAGAATAAACAATCAATCCTTTCACCATGCATACAACACATCTTACCTGTATCTATGGCAGAGATATAGATATTTTTGCTAGTTGTTGGGATGCTTCAGTTGTCTGCACAACTTCCGTATGTGTGGACAAAAGAAATAAATTCAATTGAGGGAAAGTAACCTCAATAAGATGCTTTATGTGTGCCATTGTTGTCGATTTAAAATACAATTTGTAATGCTGGCCAAACAATATGTGCGGGCAATCGATGTGTACGCTGCATGATGGCAAACAAAAAAAAAAGAAAATACACCAAGAGAATTCGAAAAGAATGCGAAACAGTCGCTCGCACAAAGAGAGAGAACAGATAGACAGACATAACATATCAAAAGAGTTCCGCCCACCGTTGACTTATGGCAAAAGCTTTTACAAGAATGCAGAGATTACTCGGTATGCAAATGATGTGATCTGATAAGGACTCAATGCTCACTCACTTTACTAAATATGTTACCACTTTTTAAACATCCACATTGCAGACTTTACAACTTCCGTTGACAATTGTTGTGCCACCACGACGATAAACTGTAGCGGGACCATTGTAGCCAGGACGATCCAGAATCACATTGCTGCCGGTCGAGCCAAAGCTGCGATACTCCTGGCCATTAATGTAGACCGGTTCACCATTGGGCTTGTCACCTACATTGAAGCTAATTGACTTAAAAGTGACTGGCTTGAGAGCTCAGCTAGAACTTACAATTCAAGCAGACGCCATTCACCACAACAACGCCGGGATAAGCTGTGAAATTAGAGCAAGAATATGTGGTATAATTAACACTAATAAAAGCTAAAGCCACTTAAGTCCAACCGCTGATCAAAACTGGCAGCAATCCCAATAATAAGAGCAATGCACACGTCAAACACTTCATCTTAGCTGCCGGCAACTGGCCACTTTATAATGCCCATATAGTTTATATATGGAATGCAAATCCAAACCAATTTGCATAATGTGTGTATTAGTGTTTAATCTTATCTCTAACGGTCCAATGAGACATCAGTCGATCGTACCGACTGTTGAATGCGCTGCCAACGATGCTGCTCAATCAACTTCTGACAGTTGATGAGCCGCAAACTGTTCGCCTCAGCCATAACCGATTTTATGGTGTGCGAAGTGTGCAAAAAAGCAATTACAAATTGATTGAGATTTATGACAAAAGCTTCAAGGCACACTCCCACAAAACCAGAGTTCATAACAAAAACATATTTTCAACTAACAACAATTCCACTGAAGATTACAATTTGCATAATTGCTATTCAAATTATAGCAAAAATCAGAGAATTGCGATGGAACATGAATGAAAATAATGGTCAAGTGTGGATTCTAGAGAAGTTGGCATTTCCCAGTCCACACGTTGTCGTGACAGACAGACAGACAGACAGACAGAGATAGACATCCAATCGATGTACACTTCTCAGTTGGAGCACAAATCAAATGCTGGTTTTGTAATTGCTAGAACGTCAGAGCTCGTCGTCGCGTAGCACGTCACTTACGATTAAGACTGGGCATTTCCCCGCTCTTGATTAATATATGTGTGTTTTGTTTCCTTCTTTGTCTCTCTCTTGTTTCTCCGATTACTCGCCAGTTTATTAGATTTAAGTGCATAGTATCGATAAGGCGTTGTATTGCTAAACTATACCAAGACAAAACAAAAAAAAATCACACAATTCACTTACATTGTGCCGTATAAAAGTAGACGCTGGCTTTGTCAGTCGCCCAGACTTGTTTGGCATCTCAACTCAATCACAACAACAGCAAATAGCAAACAACAACGGCAATACGGCAACGGCAACGGCAACGACAGTAAAATGGGAAATTTTTCATTGGCTTTTGCGGTTTTGATGCTGAGCTTGCTGGCAATCTCGCAGGCGGCTGTGTACATCGGTGGCGGATGTTACGACTGTAAGTCACTGGTTCAGGGCAACAGATTTCGCAGTATTTAAAATCACCAAAAATAACTAACACCACTTGCAGGTAATCCACCCGGTGGTCAAGCGCCTGGTGTTTACTCAGCCAATGGTGGCGGCGGCGGTGGCCGAGGCGGCGGTGGCAACTACAATGCAGGTGGCGGCGGCGGCGGCGGCGGCAACGGACGTCCGGTTTACTCGGGAAACTTTGGTCCCAACGGTTATAGCGGAGGCGGTGGTCGCGGAGGCGGCGGCGGCGGCGGCGGAGGTGGTGGCTATGGTGGCTACGATGATGGTGGCCTGACGCAAATCATAAGCGGTTAATGGCAGTTAAACAATAATGCAGCAGACGCAATGATTAGCAAGTCGCTGCAGCGGGCATTGCAAAATATTGCGTATTCGCCGCATTGTCTTCGAACTTTTACAATTAAAACCAAACAGAAATTTATGAAATGGCTTCGTGACGCTCATCAGCAACAGAATAAAATACTGGCCAAGTTTTGTTGAATAAATAAACCACACCGACTGTGACGCACCCACAGCTATACATAATAATTCTTGTGGTTTCCATGGACATCCAGTCCAGCTGTAAAGTAAATTTAACTCATTTTGCTCGCTTTGTGTTCATTATTATACGATTTATGTAAGCAGCCGGCAATTTCTACATATTGTGTTTGCCATCATTCGCTGAATGCAGCCTTACAATTGCGCAGTGCAAGTTATGTAAATTATTTATCGGCAGCGTTAATTAATAATATTAACTGGGCTTTTATTAGTTTTTGTTACACCTGCAGCAAAATTTAATTATGTATTTTCCATGAAAATGTTGTATTTAAACTGTGGTATTTAGACGTTATTTTTAATTCTTGTTATTTTCATTTCAAATAATTCAAATTGTTAGCTTCCCAATTTTCGTGGAAGCTCACTTATTTATTACTTTAATAATTTGCAAACTTTCTAAATTTTAAAGTATAGGTAAAATATTCTAGCAGACATTAAGACAGCTGAATAAGCTGTTTAATTTGAATAATTGATTATACTTCAGCTGCAGATTAATTCCGGCCAGGTAAAAGTTTAGCCTACAAAAATATTTGTCAGCTGCGCCAATCTAATGGCAACTTAAGCTGCAAAATACAATTAATCATTCAATCAACTCCACAAACACATTGATTATGTAGCTGAATATAAAGTAATCCAATTAAAGACTAATGGAAATGTGAACACTACTGCTAAATATGTATTTATAGACGAGGAAGATTGATAAATGCAGAAAGAGATGCATAATGCAAAATGTCTTTTATTACTTTACCTGAATATACAATTACGCATGTGTTTCAATCAGCTCAGGCAATCGAAATTGAAGCACAGGCAGATGACAACGACAATGCCAGACGATGGATAAAAGGAATTGTTGCTGTCATTTTTTGAACTGGAAAATGCGAAACGTTTCTGATAAAAGCGACACTTTTAATAAGATTTTCATATTTAGAAAGTATTTGCATTGAAAATTGTCATCCACGACCAAGCCACAAAAAAGTGCTGGATATTTGCTTCTAATATTGTTGCGGAACTACTCGTATTATTATTACCCCCACTTCATTGCTTTGATTTAGCATTCCGTCCACCCGTATCCCCAGGCAACATGTTGCATAGACGTGGCTGCGTCTTCAGACTTCCATCTGCCAAGTGCCAACTGCCATTTGCTTTTTCGCTTTGCCAATGGCTTCTTGGCCTTTGTCGTTGCGTGCAGCTGACAGGCAGTAATTTGATTTTAGTTGTGCGCGATATACAAACATTTCACATATTTGCCAAACAAACTGGAGGCCACTTCAGTAATAGATCGAACGGGGAATGGCAAACGGCGGACGTTGAATGTCACTGTTTGCCGCTGACCTGTTCGCTCAATTAATTAAAAATGTTATCGTTTGTGCTTGTGGATTAAACACACTTTCTAAACTTAACAAATCGCCTCGAGTCGGGCTGCTGTGCAAAACATATTCTTGCCTCCACTTTACTCGGATGGCAACACCGAACGCAGCTCGCTCAAGGGTGGCCTTTGACATTGTTCAATGCTAGTCGGAGCAGTGGTGCAATGCATAAGCTATGAGCGTTAACTTGCATTAGGACCAACGAAGTGAAATTAATATCGATCGCCATTGGAAGGCAACAATATGTAGATTAAAAAAAAAATAGAGCAAATAAGGAGAAAACAACATTTATATGCATCGAAACAATTTTAGTTTTGTGTAACTTTCGAAGTACTTAAATTGCATACTCTGCTAACAAAATTATAAGTTCTCTCCCTCGAGGAAACTCTACAAAATAATATGACTATGTTTCGATGTTGTTGCCAGCTACTGAAGTTGTTCATGTTATTGACGTTATTGGCAGGAGTCGCTGCCCCTGTTAGACAGGTTGTTTGCCTAGTCAAAACTTTCCCACTAGACTTTCCAAATGGACTGCCAAAAGAAGGCTCACAGATATTTCCCTTCGCCCCCTGCACCGAGCATTTAAGAAATAAATACCTGGAAAAATAGTCTGGCAAACAAAACTTGGAAATGTAAAGTTTTGCGAGCACGTGCTCAGTGAGTTCATGTCGTGACGGATTTACCTTAGTTGTGCAGACAGACAAAGACCCATTTGCCGTGCTGTCTAATGGATGCATGTGCTACGTTTATCAATCAATTTGGCATATTACGTATACGCCACCTGCTAATGAAGCTTTTAGGGAGACAAGAGCCGAAACTGTCGCATAACTGAAGTGAAATTTATTAAATACACAAATGTTCACACAAATCATATATATTACATACACATTCACAGATATACGCACCATACAAATGCATATATCGTATGGAGAGAGTTTAAGACTAACAAGTGCCGCTGTCCGACCCAGTACCTACCACCCTAGAGAATCACACGCCCGTCTTTGGAAGCGAATCGCTCAATGCTATGCATTTTCAATTGGACAACCTACACCACACAACCACAGAGTGCGAGAACAATCTACGGTCTGGCGATGTGCCGCAGAAAACGCAACATCAGTACAAGAGCGAGGGGAAAAAAAGTGCTCGGTATCCAGGCGATGCGTGTCGAGCTCGCACATATGTCCTCCAGGTGGCGGCAATTGCTGAAGTGCTTCTCATCCGACAGCATTTTGGCGGTTTCACGTGCAAATTCGGCCGAATGCTTGTAACACTTATATCGCGCACTATTGTAGATGCAATTCTCGTACGCGTAACGTGCACTGCAACGAAAGTGGAAAACAACAACAACGGCAACAGCATCAGCAGCAGTAACAACAACAACAACAACAACAGCCATTACTCAAGTTGACTTTTCAATTCCCGAGTCGAAAGTGCGACAGATGCTCACCAACAAAACTCCATGAATTTATCGCTTGCGTTGCGGGTATTATCGTGCAAATCATCTGTGAGTATGTTCTCGAAGTCGGTGGTGCAGCTAATCCAGTCTGGCTGAATGTGTGAGAAGCAATCCTTGTGTCGCAGATAATCTGCAAGAACGAAACGATGTCATTAAACTACATAACAATGCACTTCAACGTTGTTTACTCGGAAGCTGATCACGAATGTGCATATAAAATATTCATACACATATTCGTAAGCAGCCAATAATGAAAAAGTCAATAAAATCATTTATAATTAAATATCCTTTCGGTTATCTCTCACAATGAATATTTACGGGCAATTAATAAATTTCTACTTTGAATATTTAATTGAAATTCTGGATTTCAGAAATAAATGCTGCATATTTCTACTTTGGTCACAACGACATTAACGTCAATTATTTCAACAAAGTGACGATTTTGGTGCATAATATATTAGGGGAATATTAAATACAATATTAAATTGTTGTGATTTAAAATTGTTCTGATTTAAATGACGTGTTTTTTTTTCCTAAGTTAACAAGAATGCACACAAGCGGAAAAAATACATGCGTATGTTAATATTTGACTTTCATTTTTTAAATGTGAAAATTATGAAGACTTTTGCTGTGCATGTATGTATATATGTACGTAGTACATGTTCTTCGTATTCCTCGCTTAAGTGAGCGAAAGTGCAGTGTGTGTGCTTCTGCTTTCAAAAGCATGCACTTTGCTTACGAACACCAGAGAACACAGAGCTAGACCACTTAGTCAGCTAGTGCTTTACACACTGCTGCACTTACAGTCTTTAAGAGCTCGACGTTGATTCATCAAATGCCAGACGGCGCAAATAATTGGAATGGTACTAAAATTTAAAGAATTTAATGTGGCTCCGAAAAGTATGCTACACATTTGATGTACAATTTATTTTGAAAGTGAATATAAAAGCAGACGAGAAAGCGAGCTTCAAAAGAAGCAATAAAATAGCTCAAGCTGAAAAAGCTGGAAAACTTTAGCAATTTTAACTTTCTTAAGGTTGCGCTATTCCTAAAAACATTGCATTTATTTGAAATTACAATTATTTTGTAAAATGCTTCCATCGAGATTAAACACAATGCCAACAGAAAAACTAATTTAATAAAAAATACAAGGAAGCATTTTTATGACTTTGAAGTGTGCGTTATTCGATAGACATTTGATTTTGTAATTCAATCATGAGTCGCCTAATACAAATCAATTGATATATTTACTGCATGTTATCCAATAAGTTTGTGTTTGGAGTGTGATGTGTTGAAAGCTTACCTCTTTGAAAATCCTCGTCAGAGCAAAATTTTTTTAAAAATTTGCGAGCACCATCGATGTTGTTTTTAAACAAGTTTAGTTTTCGACTCTGCAGGCAACGCGCTGCATAGGCTTCAAAGCATTTCATGCCCTTATTAAAAACACTATAAATAAATTTGAATAATTAGTGCTGGGCTCGCTCATTCAGTGAAATTGTGAGTTGTAACATGTTCCATGTTATGTACAGTAAATATTTATGTTGCGCTATCATAGTGTTCAAGTACTGTCTCGTTTTTGCCGAGCACGACCCATAATTAGGGCAGACCTTGTGAATTGCCACTGTAACGAATCGACGAGGGTTTTGATTTCATTTGAATTGATGAGAAATTCTTTAATTTGAAGCGTATTTTAATTGCTGATCAAATTACACTGCCACGCCAGACAAATTATTATATTTTCGAATTTACAGATTTCCCAAAACTTAATTATGCCATTCACTTGAAGCAAGAACAAAATTGAGAACACAAAGAGAGCGCTTTCATTAAGCTTGGCACTGTCCGCGAATTAATTTGCACGGAACCCTTTCGCCAACTTTTTGTCTGTTGTTTTTTTACGGCTCCAGTCCAACTGAGTTAAAAGGGTCCACAAGACATTAAATAATTATTGAGTCCACGAAGGGGAGTCTGCATCTAGCTGTTGTATCTGGTATCAGAGGGATAATCAATAATGTATGTGTCCGCACAGGTGTTTTATTTATAGCCATCTCTCACGCATTTCAAGGCACTTAAGACACTTTTCGAGTTGTTTTTTATGTGTGTGCATGTTTATTTATATATTTGTCTGTGTGCGGGGGTTTATCTATGTGACGCTCGACACTTACATGCACTTAGCCGTGATCTCCTGTTTGCTTATGACAATTTTTGTGTTTTGTAAAAAGTCCTTTAGGTGTAACGGCAAGTCCTTAAAGCATTCGTCAACCATCTTCTCAGTGTTCCCGCACTGTTCAACGTGCGCCAACGGCGGCGGTGGATTCTGATGGGTTTCATTACGCGCATTAACCATGGCAACGAATAGCACAACTAAGTACCAGAGTATCACAACTCTGTTCGCCATGTGTACACGATGCCCCACAACTTTGGGCTCACTTGTTGCTACGCGAAGACGTTCACAAGCTCGAAATCGCTGCAGTTAATCTGTCTCGACTTTTGGTCCTTGCAATTCGCTTGCTACAGATGAACTGAGCCGGTTGACATCCAGCACACGACTTTTAAGGACCCTTAACAGTGCGCTGTTATGACGCTGTTAAGAACAGAGCATGCGTATTGTCGGCATTCGCACGTGTTGTTTGGTTTGTTTACAATACAAAAGGAATCAGAATGGGACCTTGGAGAAGTTTGCTTGCTTATATTATTGCTGTTGCCCATGTCATAACACTGCATAATTATCTATTATTGTAGCATAAGTTGCAGGGAACCCTCAAAATGGACTCTACTTGCTCTTCATAATACCATTGTCCATTCACATCGAACCAAATCTGATACTATTTTCAGTTCCATAGTGTTTGAGTGTTTGCCTGGTAACTCCTTTGTGGCTATTAACCGCTTTGTTGCACAAGCACAATGCAATCATTTGCATCATCATGGCATCATCGTGCAGCCTACTCACATTCAAGTTTGGTTCACTAGCATTGGAAAATGAAAAACGTCGGCTCTACAGGTGCACTTGGATTAGGTAGCATGGTTTTGCTTTTGTCAAGTTAGCAGGCATCCTCCAGTGTTCGTGCGTAAAATTGTTTGTCCATACGCATTTGCAGCCTTCTATTGTTTCAAAGCATAGCCGCATCATCATTCCCAATGCTCATGTCAATAATCAGACGGACGCCATGAAGTTCCGGAAATCCCCTGGCAATCAGATGAGATGGCCCAGAATTCAATTGCAGCGATAGCAAATTGAGCCATTTTCCTTTTTTCTTTTTTCTGCTGGCCAGCAATTTATTCTTCGCCTTTCAAAGCGTAAATTGTCCCAATTATCGATTGCAACTCCACTAGAACTGCAGCACTGATTGAAATTCTTTTTGGCATTTTGGTTTTTTATAAACATTTATTTTATGCAAAAACTTGTACATAATTTAATTTGATTTTGTTACAGTTGTGTAAATTATTATTATTTGAACATATGTGGATAAGTTTTGCAAGTATTCCAATGGATATGCAATAATGTGTGTATTGATGTTTGTTTTTCATGATATTTTAATGAATGAACATTGTTGTTTCAAATAAATGGTCCCCATTAACACAATAGTACATACAACATTCAATTTGCCACGTGCTTAAGATTACAACTAGGCCCTATATTAATGTTTATATTATATATATTATTTATTTATATATTAGTTAATAGGTTACTCACAATCATCAATTGAATTGAATTTCAATAACGATATCGCTTACGAAACCATTTTTATTCTACCGATCATCGTTTATCGAGAAAATTTCATAGGCAGCACACCAAAAAATTTGAAAATTTTGGCGGTGCACGATTGTTACGATTGCACGGTTGCCGATTATTATTAACATAAGATTATATTATTGATTTGTTAAATTATGTATTTGTTGAATTGTGTGTTCACTCGCAATTATGAGTATGTTGGGATTCACATCATATATCGTCGTCGTATTATAATTTCATGATGTAGCGGCTGCTGCCTAGCGATTGATTTCATTTGATTTGATTAGCTTTTTGTCGCCAATTCTTTGCTTTTGATTGGTGCCGTCAGTAAGATTATTTAAAATTTAACAATTAACTTAGATGCAATGCGTTGAAAAGGCACACATAATTACATACATTGAATTTATTTCAATCAGTTATTCAGCTTCATGCAAAATTCTTTAATTTAAAACAATTATCTATCCATTTTTCATTTGTACCATAATTTAAATGCAATTCACATTCATTGTTCCCCTTTCGACTCATTTTCTTTTTAAATTTAAAAAAATATGTAATTATTTATAAACATTTTTAAAAAATTATTTGCGTTGTGCAACTTCTAGAACTCATTTTAAATTAAAGAATTTTGTTATAGTTTCGTCACTAATTATTGTAGACAATCATTTATCTATTATCAAAAATATTCATTCTCTTCGAAATTTTTCAGTTTTTTTTTTAATTTTTTTTGTTTTTGTTTTTATTTTTTGTGTATAATACATTGTGCTTGAGCTCAACATTAACATTAGTTATTAAAATTAAATTATTTATGTTTAACTTGTACATTATTAATGCATGATATTCGTTATTTTTCATTAACTAAATATGGCTGTTGCGTATTTTTTTCTCTTATTCTTTTTGTATGGTTATCATAATTGGTTTTATAGTTTATAGACTTAAGATTCATATTGGTTTGCATATATATATAGCATATATAACATAATCATAATCGAAATACTTCATTAACAAGAATTTGCGTCAATTTAACAAAATTAAATGATGTTTTGCGTTAATCTAAACATTAGCAGAGCATAAAAAAACAATCAAATGCTGCATAATGAATGGATATGCATGTGTGTATCTGTGTGTGTGTATGTAGTCATTGCACAGATAAAACAACTATTTAACCTTACGTACTACAAAAAGATTCTTCTTCGCGATTTGGAGCATTTAAAAAAATTGTGATTAAAACGATTTGCAGATTTCTTGATGAGATTCCGTAACATGATATTCTTTCGGATGAATTTTTTTTGTTTTTCTTGTTTTTTTTTTTCATTAAATATTGTAATAGACATAATATTAATAATGGCTCTAAGGGCATATGCACATATGGGATACGGATATATGTACGTTTTGCTGGAGTTTAAGTAATTTTTGTTCGCTGAACTTTTAATTATGTACTAGTTATGAGTGCACGATAATAATAATAATAATTATTATTATTATTAAGTTATCCATAAAAATAATATGATTTAATTTAAACTATACACTATCGTTTGATTTGTTTTTGTTTTGTTTGCTGTCGGGCAAAACACAACAGAAATGGCCACAAAATTCAATACATTATCATTATTACTTTTGTTTTATTCTTGTTTGCGCTGTGGTTGTTTTTATTGTTTGCTGAAGTTGCAGGCGCAGGCTACAGGCCACAGACTTGATGTAGGGATGCTCGAGCGAGTGTGTGTGTGTGTGTATGCTTTTGTGTGGATGCTTTAGTAGTTGTCAGTGACGAGTGTTGTTGCAGTTGCTGTTAGAATTTCACATTCCATTTGCGATGGCACACAATGCATGACTACTGCCACATTTGTTGTTGTTGTTGTTGTTGTTACTGTTGCTGTTGCTGCTGATGCTGCTGCCACACCGTAGATGCCACTCTAATGCAATTATTGCTGCTGCTGTTGTTGCTGCCATCAAAGTAGTAGTTATTGTTGCTGTTGTTGTTGTTATTATTGTTGCTGTTGCTGCTGCCGCTGCCGTTGCTGTTGCTGTTGCTGCATTCAAATGCAAATCGTTTGCTGTTGCTGTATCCTGACTGTATCTCAATGTCGAGCTCATCTGACCAAGCGGCAGTGCAACAATGGCAGACAGACGTTGGTGGTTGGCGGTCGGTGGTTTTGTGGTTGTCGGTTGATGCAAGGATTTTTTGGTGGTTTTATTTTATTGTGGTTGTTGTGTGTGTATTTGAGGTATGTTGTTGTTTGATTTGTTTTAGGTTTTTGTATATATATTTTGTTTTTTGTTTTTTTTTTTGGTTAGCATGTAAATAAAAAAGTCATAGAAATGGAAATTGAGTTTTAATAAATGGTTAGCAGTTAGTTATATATTTGTTTGTTTCCTTTATATTCTTTAGTTTAAGATGCCTAACTAAAACATTGAAGTTGTTTTAATATGCGAATTATGAGCGCTAAAGTTACTAAATGAAAGCGGGCACATCAGATGTCTATAAAATATATATATATATAGTATACAGTATATAGAGTATGCAATGTGAACAAGAAATGTTTTAATTAATTAAGAGCAGGGCACACAGGACATGCAGGCCAAGATTCAAGATTCATAGCTCACAAACTTTTAGTAACTTGTCTCGAATATATTCGTAAAACTATTCAAAGTCGAGTTGTTCGAGTCGAAATGGACAAACACATACACAAGTACGTAATCATTTAGTTCGTTGATAGTGCAAATAGATATTAAAATTTGATATCGTTATTAATGAGACATTTATTGGTTATTCGAATCGTTTCAGGAATTTTTATCGAGTAATTTACAAAACAACGTAAAGAATGTTGCGATTTTTTTATTGTTTTTGTTTGGTTGTTTTTTTTTATATGTTTTTAATCCATTTTATTTACTAGTTTTGTTGTTTGTTTTATTTTTTACTTTTATTTTCTTTGTTTAGTTAACTTGGCCTTTGTTAGTTAAAATTAGCAATAATATTACATCACATATCATTTGATATTTATATGGTTTTTATACATATGTAAATGCTATATAGTATAAATTGTAGAGATTAGATAAAAATATAAAAAATAATAAAATTGCAAGTGCATTGGCTGTCAATTATTTAAATCATAAGAGTAATAATAATTATAATAAATTTTGATTTCATCGAAAATGCCAAGGTAAAGCGTTATTTACATTCTGTTTATTGTTTTTTACTTGTAATTAAATTAAAATCTGTACATCAGAAAATGGTGTTGATTGTTTTTAACTGTTTTTAGCATTAGCCAAAAGGAATTTGTATTGTGCAACATTAATTCTGTATAATTATCAGACATTCTGTGGCATGGCATTAGAATCGATTTAGTAATTGGTCTCAATATACGCGTATGTATTTGTTGTATGCGTGTCTGTGTGTTGTTGTTTGTTGTTGTTGTTGTTGTTTATGTGTGTGTGTAAGTATTTGAGGAGATTTTATAAGCAAATGCAAATGCAATTTTATCAAACGTTATACAAGTATTTATCTTAATTCTATAGAGATAGAGAGTGTAATACTGATACCAGAACCAGAGATAAGTAAGCTTAAACATTAAATCTGTTAAATACACATCAATACATGGTCGCATATATATCAATGTATGTAGTATGTGGTAGTAGTTGGACTTGCTATTTTGGTTGCTGTTTTGTTTGTGGTCATCTTTATTATTATTAAATTATATGTATTATGTACGAATTGAATTGAAGGTGTGGTAGGTGAGACAGACGTTAAGCAAAGAGTTACGCCCCCAAGTAGTATGTAGTATAGTGGTTGTGGTGGTGGTTTTAATTGTGGTTGAGGTGGTGGTGGTGGTTGTGGTTGTGGTAGTAGTACAAGTACATCAGTAGGCCCCACCGCTGGCTAAGAGTTGTGTGTGCGTTTCACATAGCTTATAACTAAAGTTAAGTTCTTAGTGTACTAAAAGTTGCAAACAAAAGTTAAGTGTGTGTTCTCATCATTATTCAATATTATCTAAAAGTTGTCTAGGGTGATCAATGAGTTATGTGTGACGACGACGAATAGAAGGAGTTTATTTTTATTGTTTTTTTTTATGTTTTTTTTTTTTTTTTTTTGGTTAGATTTCAAAAAGCGTTAGTCTCAAACGTATTTTAAGAATTTGCTCGAATGCCCAGAGCATACGGATCGATTAAACTTCAAGAGACTGGTTTGATTTGTTTTTTTTTTTTGTTTTCTGTGTTTTGGGTTGCACTTCAACAAAAGTCATTGATCTTTATTCTGGTACACTTTCGGTTCAATTGCAACATACATTTAAATGATATACAAGGTAAAATTTACAGGCTAACAGGGTCTTAATACTAAATACACATATAAAATTCATAATTCGTATATAGATGTAGATGTAGATATATAGATATAGATATAGATCATAATCAAATTAATTATATGGCTTAAGAAAAAGTAATACAAAATGTACTAAATTGCGTTTGCATTTTATAGAAATCGATAGAAGTATTTCTTACCCATTTCTTCATAATAAATCTTTTTTTTTTTTTGTTTTGTTTTGTTTTCTTATTGTTTTTGTAAAACATCAAAGGCACAAGTCAACGTCGTCAACAAAGAAATAAAATAAACTAACAAAAATATATTTGTTGCAAAAAAAAAAACAAATTTCAACGTGTTTTGTTTTCAAATTATTTAGCAACTATTGCACTAACATTCAGCATGTGTCTGTCTGTGTATTTCATTTTCTTTTTTTTCCTGTTTGTTTTTCTTCGTTTTTGGAAAATAAATCAAAAGTCACAAATGAGCTGCTGTTGCTATCCTTCAGCTGAGCATAGCAACAGCAGCTCAAAGGGAAACAAATAAAAAAAAGTGATAAAAAACAAATTTATAGATGAGTAGAAACACAACTAACCTGTGAGGCGCTTGATATATTTATTGGACTGAGTTAACTGAGTTACGGAGCTGCACAGACCGGCCTGGCCACCTGGACTGGCTGGGTTTCATTGGATACACACACACACAGCATAGCACACACAGCAGGTGCTTGAGTTTTCATTTAAAGCAGTTTTCACAAAAAAATAAAATAAAATAATGGATATATATATTTATAGATATATATATATATAGATAGATAGATAGTAGATTAGATTATGAAGTAAATTTGAAATAGACAATGCCATATACATATATATATATATTTCCGAATATATAAATATGTAAATCATAATTGAACTAAATTGTATATAATGCCCATTTGAACGTAATGGCGGGCGGAGTCGATAATCCACATAAGTTGTTTAACATTGATCTCAAAAAAATTGAAAATTTTTGACTTTAGATATAAATACAAAAAGGTGTTGGTCGCAACGCACTGTCTGTTGCTACTATGTATGTGTGATTGCTGCGGTTTTTTGCTGACTGAGGCTCTACTGTATCTCAATGAAACCCGCCGGCTTGGCTGGCACTCCGACCGTTGCACGCTGATAGGGGTGTTCTCTGTTAGCCGCCAATCGACGTTGCTGCTTAAGGGCGCCTACTAAAATATACGATACGATACATGTAGATATATTGCAAATATAGGTGATTATCATTTAAAATTGGTATTGATATTGGTATTGGTATATATGGATAGATAATCAAGGCAATAAATATATATATACCGTTCACTCTGCATATATATGTGTATTGTCTACAAACTTAGCTTATAATAGAAAAAAACATATACTACATATATATTTAGGCTTGCATCTTTGCAATCTTGTTTTAAACAATTTTTCAACATTTTCACACTCCGCATCTTATCGCTTTCGTTTTTCGTTTCACTAATTACCAATTTCATTATGTTTCATTTTGTTTTCGTGTAAAAACGAATATTAAAAATTATAAAAAAATTCTTTATAATTAACTGTGTTGATTGCATGTTGATTTACATTTAAATTCTGTTTCTTTGGAATGAGTCGTATATATTTTTAATTGTTTTGTTTTCTTCTTTTCTGTTTATGTTTCATGTATGCAAGAAAAAACGCTTATTGATTCGGTTTCTGGTTCAGCATCGGGTGGAATAAGTGATTTTTAAGCAGCTCACTAAGTAAACCTAACAATAAATGGTTAAACTAGTCTTTAAATAATTATAGTATAGATAAGCATAGTCGTGTTTCCATTGAATTAATGGATCGCCAGGGAATTTTGCCATCGCGTTTTGGGCCATTCATGCCTGATTTTGAGACAGACCTAAATGTGAATATATATTGCGCTATCTCTGTGCTGCAGTTCGACCATACATACAGGTTTATGAGTTATCATAACTTTAGTGTAGTTTGTTCTTTAGCATTCTTTCAGCTGTCTGTCACATTTGTCTGTCCGTTTGTCTGTCTGCTTGTCTGTCAGTCTATCTATCTAGCAAACAATTACCGCTCGCTTTTGCTGACTTTTGACTAGTTGTGCAAAAATATTGTTGGACGGCTGCCTGAACCTCAACTAACTTATGTCTACAAAATGTTTAAGCACCAACTCGATTCAAGGCTCCGATTTAAGCTACAATAATTATATGAATAATATTCATAATCTAATAATAAAATTGATGTTTTACATGCATGTAATGTATGTATGTATACGTTTGTATATTTTCCATTAAAATGCTACTACAAAATTGTGAGGCTGTTTCTAATTGCTCAGAATAAACAGAAAAAAATAATAATGGCACTGGCTGGAAAAAATCAAACGGTACGGAAATCAAATGTAAAACTTGAACTTGTCGTAAGGTACATTTGTGCATAAATACTGCGCTTAATTGCTACACAAAACTAATTAGCTATCAGCTAAATATTGCACTTAAAGAGTATTGAAGAGTAAAACGATAATAAACAATCAACCCACACCGTAAAAACAAACGAAAAAAGTATATATATTATTACGAGTACTATAAATAACACAAGTCGAAACCTAAGAAAACTAGAAAACATACAGCGCCCGCTGCGAGTCGCAATTGTAAATCAATGTTTCAACGAACATAGAACGAGTAAAACTCTCAAAGATATGCTATGATTTATTGCTACGAAATTGTGGCGAATGTGTAACTCGGAACGGGGCTGTCAGAAGGGTACATTAAGAGCTAGTTAAGTCAGCAACTCAGTTGAAGGCTTTAAGTAATATGTATTGTATTTATGTAAGTAGAATACTTCATTGTTCCCAAACAACAATCAACAACCAACAACCAATTCGCTGTCACTTGTTCATTCTGCTGTCATTTGTTGTTGTTGTCGTCAACTAGAATATACTCATGTTTTCAAAGCGAAACCAAAAGAAACAAAACAAAATAAAAATATATAAATAAAAAACAATAGATAAATTCATCAGGCAAAGCGCCTAAAAATCACTTATTAACCAGGCTGCCAGTTTTTGTAGAAATGTTTTGCGACCTATGAACTAACAAAAACTTTGACGAGCAATCTTCATTCGTTCGGTTATGCTGCGTTTTCTTTTCGTTTTTCTTTCTTCATATTTGCATTTGAGTATTTGTTTACTTGTTTTTTTTTATTTTTTGTAGTTGTTGTTGTTTTTGTTTGTTTGTTGTTGTGCCATTTTGCATTTTGTTTGTTGCTAAATAAATATACATAGATGCATGTATGTTTTGTTTGTTTTGCTTTGTTGGTTTGTATGTATCTATAACTAATTACTATAAGTTTAAGTAAGGGTTTGTTTTTTTCTCTGTGTTGTGCACTGTCAACTGCAGAATGTAAGAATTTTGTTGTTGTTTAAACTGGAACTAAGAACTAACAATTTATATGGACTTCTATAAATTCTTGGTGCACACTCAAATTAAAAAAAAGTTCAAAAGACGGAGCCGGCATGCATATATCGACCAACTGTAAATATTTATATATGAACATGTTCAGATCAAAATAGGAAATTTTCAAGAAATAATAGGTATAGTAATTCAGTTAGATCGTCAGTAAATATATGTGAAACATTAGCTGTGTTAGCTGTGAGAGTTTTTCTGGTGCATGCAGACCGTTTAAAAAGCAAGCCTCGCCAAATGGGTTAAAAGCGTGCACTTAACAAACAATCTAGAAATCGAAACAATAAAGATTCTATAGCATACTTTATGGCACTGCAAAAATAAATTAATTTAAATCAAAATTAAAAGAAGAAAAAAACAGTGAGTGATATCTTCGACCGCGCGAAGCTGGAATACTCTCTCAGACGGACAAGAGCAAGGGTAACAAAACATTCGTAAATGCGTGTGGAATTCAACAAATAAAATAAAAAAAAAGATAAATAATCAATAATAATATTAATAATAATTATGTGGAATACTACTGCTACTACACTACTGTTGTATATATGATTAAAATATTGCACTTTGGTTAATACGTCTAAAAAAAAATGCAGCCTAATAAATTGCAAAATACAACTGGGCGTATGCATGATATTTTGTTCAAATAACAGAAACTGTTCTGCGATAGATCTGTTATCTGTTAATAATATATAACTTTAACTACCGACTGTATGTAGATACCCTAACTGCAGTTTCGATAGGGTGAGTATTGATTATTGCTCGCAGCTTGGCACAATTACGTTGGCTAACTACAAACTCAACTCTCGTTGCAGCTACAGTGTGATACGATTTAGATGTGTGTTTGTGTGTGTGTGCGGCGTGTGTATGTTTGTGTGTGTCAACAGTTATGGCGCATTTAGTTAAGATATAAGTGTATGTATATGTATCGATAGAATCAATCTGATCTCGCTGATTGTCGACATCATAAATTGCAGATTGATCGATTGACTGTATATGCATATATATGTATACATATATATATATATGTGTGGTATATGGTATTAAATATGTTTGTATGTATGTGTTTTGTATATGTTATGTAGAGTTTATCTAGCAAACAACCCACCGCTATGATCTGCATATTCCGTCAGCAGAGGATTGCCAGCGAGTGCGGCGTAATTCGCATAATCTTGATAGGGGGTAAAGATCATGCCATGTGCTGTCTGATCGAAGGCAGCTGTCGGCGCTGCCTGAGCGGACAGTATGCTGGCCGCTGTGGTTGGCACTGTCATGCGTGGATTAAGTATCAATGGTGCGCCCAGTGGTGCATTGGCAGGTGTACGTATCTGGGTAGCCAGGCCGGATAGTGTCGGTGTCAGCAGACGATTGTCCGGTGCCACCAGGCGACGCCACTCCTCTTCGCAAACTGCAGGATACAGAACAGAAGCAGAAGGAGAACCAACGCATGAGAAAGCTGTCCCGTATAGAAAATCCATGTAAATTCAATAGAAAACATATTTCATTATATCATTATTGGTTAGCATCGTTTTGGATTAGACAGCTCGGATTCCGATTCGCAATTCGCTTTTCGCAATGGGCGCAAATGGTGCTTTCAGAGCCGATGTTTCTTTTTTTTTTTTTTTGTTCATTTGGTTTTAGTCAATACTGGGATTAGGCTGTTGGATTAGACAATGTTTTTTTTTTTGCTTTGCTTTTGATATTTATTGTTGTATTATGTCTTTTTGTGTTGTTTGTTTGAGTTGACTTAACGGCTAAGTAGAGCTTGATTGACGTACCTGCCACAGATTTCGCTGTTGTGTCCCTATAAGTGCCGTTAATAATGGCTAATTCCATAAGTTGACGTTTCTTTAGCTCATCTTCGCCTTCGGCTTGCTGTTAGTACGAGTACGCGTACGCATTTGTGTGTGTGTGTTTGGTGTGTGTGTGTGTGTAGGCATTGTGTTTGCGTGTGTGTGTGTGTAGTAGTACGAGTTTGGTATTTTCAATGTATTAAACAAAATACATTAAAGCAGATTAGAATTTTTGGTAGAAGAAATGAAAATAATATAAAAAAAAAATCATTATTAATATTCTGTTGGTTAACAAATTTTTAGCAATGAGGTTGAATTTAATAGATATCATTTTTATTCGATTTCATTTTATACAGTTCGATAGACACAGCAAACGCATTATCACAATTTTAATAGTGAAGGATTAATTCAAATCAAAGGAGGGAAATTGACGCATTAAATGCAATTATTAAGAAAGTAGAATTTTATTGAATGCATCGCACATTTAGACGTGAAAGCATTAAGAGTATTGGTTTAAGTTTTACTTTTTCTTTTTGTTTTGCAAGAGTAAATTGCATTACTTCAATGTTTTATTTGACTTACCGGCACTAGCAACTTTTGCACCTCGGCGACAGCTTGAGCCAGCTTGACTTTGGCACGATTCTCGGTATCCTCAACAGTGATCAGGACATGCAGATCATCGGACAAATGCTCCCAGTTTGGCTTGCCACGATTGGCGTCCTCCTGTTTACGAGAATAGAAACAAAATGGTTGCACAATCATTTTAATTGGGCAAATCTTAAAGTAATTGCTTAAGATGATCTCATTAACCTGCTATTTTAAATAATCTAACTAACTAATTAAGTTATGCAATTATTTTCCAAGCGCAAATGAGTCACAAGATTCATGTGAATCAGAAGCAGGCAAATAAATCACACGAAGATTGATTTAAAATTAGAATTGTGTCATTTCTCCTAGATTAAATGCAATTCAACGGATTCGTCGATGAGCTGCTAAGATTGTTTTCCTACAATCATAAAAACATTTCCAAACGAACAGTAAATTACTAAAAATACATATTTAGCTAAGAATTCTTCAGATCAAATCGAATTTTCTCATGACCCTAAACTGTAGGAAAATTCTTGAAACATTCCCTAGCAGCATGTAAACGACATTTGGCCGCGCGTGTTACTTTTAATGGACACAAAACAATTAAGTGTGTGGGCGATGCACTATAAATGAAATTGCATTTTATACATTTCTGTATTCCGCTTTACTTTCGGTTACTTTTTCCGCCACACAAAGTGCCAAATGCCAAAAGCTCTTTTGGCTAACACGCTTGAAATGTAGAAAAATATATTGTATGTGCCTAATACTTGCTATGCTATGCTTAGCCTCAAGGCTGCAAATTTGGATGGAGGATGGCGTGACAACGGGACGAACCGACAACGGACAAGAGCAGCGCATTAACTTTTGACCTAAAAAGCAGAAGCTATCTAAATACAAAAAGTATTTAGTTTGTCACGTTTAAATTTAATTTCGTTAAATTTCTAATCAATTAAGCTCAAAATGACCAGTGAGCTGTCAGTTTAGTTGGCTTTTGATGTTGGCTCATCAGTGGCTGTGTCCAGTGACAGCATCACGGTCTGTCTGTCTGTCTGCCTCTCTCTGTCTCTGTCTCTGTCTCTGACTTTGCTGGCCTGGCTAATTCCACACCACTTGTCAAATTAAGAACTGTCAAGACTGGGCAGCAGCATTTTAGCTGCACGGATTTCACAGCACTTATAGGGAGGGCGCGTTCTCTAACAGACCAGAGAGTCTGAGTAATCTATTTTCACATTTCACAGCAACATGCTGCACAACGCCCCATGACTCACACACATACACTTACACTGACTGTTTGCCGCTGTATGTGTGTGTGGGGTTGTGTGGGTGTCAGCCACTAAATTATCAAAATATTGCAACGCTATAAAACTGAACATTTTAATAATATATTTGTCTGTCTCGCGTCCACGTCGACCTGCCAGGCCGCTGTCTCTAGATTCGCGAATTAACCAAAAATATAACCGTTCGTTTGCGCACATCTCTCATAGCAGAGTCTTTGTTTGCCAAATGCCAAAAGGAAATTAAATCATCAGAAAGCATTGGAGTGACAAGATCTGTTTATGGACATGTGTGCATATCCAGGGCGTAGCCACGGTTGTCATGCTGAATGTTTAATACCCTGTCTGAAAATGAAGTAGCCAAATGGCTAACTTAATTAGCGAAATTCATGCATATATTTTGGTTGGCTGCATTGTTTTTCACGCTTGAACAGTTTGATTAAAAATTAGTCAGCTTTAATTACATCAAAAATGCAGTTCTATTAAACGGGAATTTAGCTGGATTTTTAATTGACAAATATTTGAATTTTGGCACCACAAACCGACTGTCAACCCACTCAGCAATTTAATAATTCTATTGAAAGCAGAGAAAGTGTGTGTGCTTATGGTACAGCCAAACCACAAATATATTTTGAGTGTGGCTGCGTGTTTAAAGAGTGGGGCGGAAAGGGAATTTGATGGTTGTCGGTGCTTTTAGCTGTGGCACGCAGGGAATGCAGCAACTTGGCATTCATTTTGTAAACACATTTCTCAGCAATTTCCACAGCCAATTGATTGCGTCTATGCGATATTGTATACGTATACATATACATTTATATATTTCCAATGCTTACCTTCTTCTTGTCGCGCATGGAGCCTTTGCCGCGTACCATAATCTTACAGCCAGTCTCTTGTTCTAATTGTTTGGCAGTCATGCCGCGTGGTCCCAAAATGCGACCAACAAAGTTGAACTGAAATCACAGGAAATGAGCAACAATTAAATAACAATAATACAGCAACAATAATAATATTAAAACAAATTAGCTCAGATCTTAATGCCCCCGCCACATCAGAAACGAAAATGAAAAGGAAAAGGTTGTTTTGATCGAAAATTTAAAACGCATTAGCAAATTAGAAGGTTGACTCATGAACCAAATCATTCATTGTTGCACACACATAGCCAGCATTCTTTCAAAGTCAAATTTAATAATTCGCCATCGCCATCTCCATCACCAGCAACAATCTCTACAGCGAGTGCACAATAGCGTATACGTAATATGACCCTAAGGCGACACGCCTGAATTTGGCACGATAAACCAATCAGCTAGATACTCAGATTGCCAACTGCAGCAGCCACAGCTGCCACTACCACAACAACAGCAACAACAACAAAGGCGGCATTTTGCATCACATTCCGCGCTGCGCAACGCAGAGTGAAGAGTGTCGAGTGCAGTCTTTAGCTTAAAGAGTGTAAAGACTTTGAAGGGGTCCCTTGGCAGGGGCACAGATGAAGCTGGCGTTTGTGGCAAGTTGGCGAGTGCCAATTATATCAGATGCTGCCACGCCCCCCGAAGCGTTGTTGTTCGCTGCTCGTAAATTAGACGCTTAAATTGTTCGATTTATTAGAGCCGAGTCACAGCCATATCTCAAGTCATTTACACCGAGTTATAAATATAAATGACTGGGCAAACTGGTTCAACGGTAGCCCTGCGGCAACCCGCAACAAGCCTCCGCCGCGACCACCCACCAAATTTGGCCATGTGTGTGTGTGTGTGTGGCATGCTCTTTTCTTGGTTGGCCCCTCCAGGAAAAAATATCTATTCAAAATCGATGATGTGATGCTGCTGCTGCTGCTGCTGCTGCTGCTGCTGCGATGATGCGAGCAGCAACAATTTGTGTTGATTTTCTTGTTGACGATGCAAACGTTGCCAGCGTTTTGTTGCACAGATCGCATCAATTGCAAATTGCCCGACCATTAGTTTGTTGCATCACATTGAGCAGCGAGCGCACTTAATTAAATTTATCATAAGCAATTCTTAAAAAGCTTCCAATGAGTTGAAACTGTTGCTGCTGCTGCTTACAGTTTGCTCCTCTGTTGGCGTGCAATTTGCATTGTTTGTTTATTTTTTTTTTTTGGCGGCTTCATTGAAACTTTTGCAACTTTCATAATCAACATTTGCCAACTACATTCACCCGGTTGCCATACAAGAAAACAAAATTAAATAATGGCCGTTAATTAAAAACGGCAAACATTGAAGCGCTTCATCGCAAATTTTAATTGAACTGGGCCTGTGAGCTTAAATATTTGATAAAGTCAAATAAATTAAAAGAATTGCCTGGCTGCATCGTGAACATTTCATTTCGTGGGTTATTGTAAATCAATAATGACACAAGCTGTAGCGGCAATTATGCGCATCAAGTGGAAAGCGTGCCACAAAAGGAGGCAGACACACGGCACAGCAGAGGAGAGCAGACAAACAGCGATATAAGGCAAACTGTTTGTCGTTGTTGCTGTTGCTGTTTGCAGACTGAGGAGGCAACAGATGCGAGACTGTAGCAAACAGTAGCTGCAAGCTGTTGAATAAATGTTGTACAAGCTTGCGTCAAGAGGGTCTGCCTTATTATTACCGATTGCGACCGCTGATAAGAGCCGTAGCAGCAGCAGAAGTAAAAGCACAAGCATACACTTATAAACAAATATACACAAAATAACGCATACAACAAAGACGACGCAACAGCAATTGATAACACACAAAAAGCAAGCATCAAAAGGTATTAAGAAGGAGCAAAAAATTAAGTGAAAATTCACCCAAATTATAAATTTATGATAAGCTCTTGGCAAATGAAAATGGAAAATGGAAAACTTGCGTTGCTATGGCAAACCAGACCGAGCAAATCAAGTAATGGTCAAATTGGCTAAAAGCCGCTTATCAACACGGGTGACAAACATTTCAGGCCACACACGCACACAGACACACACAGACACAGTCAACATACAGAGAGACAACGTTAGTCGCATAAGAGACAAATATAGTAAATCTTTATGCTAGCATCTAAGCCAAGTTTTGCTGCTTGGCAATGGAGCTCAAACACATTTTGCAAATACCTTTGAAAAGAGCAAAAACATCTTTTCATATTAGCCGACAGTGAGTTAGAAAAATGCAAAACTGAGCAACAGTCGGCGCAGATCAAATAGATTACAACTATGTATATATAGTATATTTATATATATTTCTACTTGGGCTTATCTATACATCCGTTTATTGTACATACATGCATGTCTGTTGAAGTGTGTATTACGCGACAGTTGAATACAAAAAGTGTGTCTGTATAAATCAAAGTTAGACATGTAACACAAAAATAAACTGCCATCTGGGCACTCAGTCGATTGGTCAGTCGGTCACTCAGTCAGTTAGTCAGTTAGGCAGTTTGTTGGCGTTTTGTTATTGCCACGATTTTTTTTGTCTAATGCACTGTCCGTACTATTTATTAAATAACTCAAAACGAAAATGAGCATTTTAGTTGCAAGTAATTAGCATTTTATGTTCATGACCAATCAGCTGCAGTTTTCAGATTAATTGCCACTTTATTTACGACTCAAAAACAAACAAACTCACACACAGTCAAGCACTCACACAGACACTCATTAAATAAACTATGCGAACGAATGAGCTTTGTTTTTCTGCTGCTTTTTTTGTTCTTTTATTCTCCTACAGAGATGCTGAATAAAATTTAGCATAAATATTTCAACTGCTTGTGATGATTACTAATGATTGCAGACAGCGAGGACTACGCTCAATGGTCAGAACGTCAACATTGAATATGAAGTCGTTAACAGCGCTGTTAAAGAATGGAAATTATGACTAAACATTGAAACATATGAAAGTAAAAAGCAGCGTGCCATAATTCAGTTATAAATGAATGCTCAAGCAATTAAATTCGAAAGTTTAAATTGAAAGAAAACACCATAAACATCTGAAAGAGCGAAGCATTTGCTGATGCCATCTTAGCCATCCGCAATCCGAGCTAACAAAATAGTTATATAATGACCGATAGATTTATGACAGCTTTCATCGGATTTATCTGCTGCTTAGATTTTCATCATTTATCTGCGCTTTTATCTATAAAATATAAATTCCGAAAAGCAAGCGCTCAGTAGCTGTCGCAGTGGGTCAAACTGTCACAGATGTGCGCCTCACGCCACGGGGCGTATGAGCAATGCGTTGACAGACAAGCGACTGAGACGAATAGACAAGCATAGAGAATTAAAAAACAAAAAAAAAAAACAAAATGCGAAACTACAAAAACAAAATACAAATAAAAAGAAATAGAAATAGAGACGAATGTGCGTGGAGGGGAGGACAGTTAAGGAGAGGTAATTGGGCTACTGCTGTGGGGCCGGCGTTAAGCGATGCGAGCGTTAATAGTTTCACAGTAATTAATTGTAAACTGTTTAATGCTTTTGTGGCTGTTTGTCAGTTTCTGCAACAGACATTTGACTTTAATTAAGTTGTATTTATGTTTTGGACACAACAACAGCGGCAACAACAACCACAACGCCAACAGGCAGCTGCATTTGAGTTGCATTTTGTGGTCGTGGATCACTGCGATGCGATCCACTGCAACAGGCCTGCCTCTCTTTCTTTCCGCCTCTCTCTCTCCTCGCTGGTAGCTGGCGGTGTTGACAAATTGTTGTCTATTTACATGGTGTTTGTTTGTTGCCGGTTGTCAGCCGGCTGACAAATCATTATTTACATTGTTGATATATATGGTATAAATTATATAGAAGCGATTATTTTTCGAGCAACATTTTGCTGCCACTGCCAGTGTCGCTGCTGCGTCAGAGTTGGGAAATTTATGGCCAATGACGAGGTTGCACAAAAAAGCATAGCAACAATGTCTATCTATCTATCTGTACCTATACAGGCATACATAATATATAGCATTGTACAAACGCCATATGTATCGTATGGCTTGACAATAAACATTGTTCAAACTTGTTGCATTTTCTTGTGTTTCTCGTGCGATTCAAAACGCAATTTGTCTTGCTTTATAACCATTTGGCTGCAAAGGAAAATGTCTGAAATATTTCGTGTACGTGCCTGCGTGTACCTGTGTGTGTGTGTGTGTGTGTTTTCTATCGAGCCCGAAATATTGCAATTAAATGAAATGATTTATCGCAACGCTGAAACGCCCGCACACACCTAAAACCGAAAAATACAAATCAAATCTACAGCTGCTTGAATTAAAAATAGATCGATCCAAACACACAAACACACACACACATCGCCATCACCACGAGATCGACAGCGCACACCTGAAATATCACAAGACGATGATACTATATGGCTGTATAGATGCCACACATCTATAAAACCTATGCCCTCCGGTCGTAAATCTCAACTGAGCTGTGCCAATTTCCATTTGGAAAGCATCGAGAAAACATCATCAGAACCGAATGCCAAACATCATCAGTTGTTGCTCTGCTTTTATTTTTTTTTATTCTGCCAAATTTTGTTTCATTTTTAATTTATGACTTAACTCATTCATATTCAAATCCAATTCCCTATGCTCTTTGAAGACGCAACAAGAAACAGAGGACAAAATTTAAATAAAAAAAAACTTTAAATTAATGACCGCCTCTTAACTGTTTGTGGCGCTGCTTCCAATAATAACAAGTTCAGACTTATGCAATATCTGAAATCAATTAATTAACTAATGCCAAAACTGTTGACAAACTTTTTAGTTTTCGCGCTAAATCTAAGTCACATACCCTGTAAACTTACTTGCGAATTTGGTCAATTGACAATGATTTCAACCATTATTGCTTAACTTGTCGTATACTTAACTCCAAACAGGGTATTGCTTAGCTGATTTATTTGCTCTTCAAAATTTATAACTGTTCTCCAACCTTGCTAATTAGCAGCAAACCTGAAAATCTGCATACCGAAAGTCCCAAGTGATAGCAAGGTTTGAACCAAATCAAGAATTGGATAAAATCCAATAAAACTTTCCTACTAACGCTGTAGATGTTGTTTATACTAATTGAACAGCTGTATAAAGCGGGTATATTTAATGTGCATAAAGGGATGTAACACAGATAAAATATATTTATATTCTTGATGTGTATCAATCAGAAAATCGTTAAAAACTAATAGACTTTAATAGGTTTTTTTGTCGCTATAAAAAAGAATTGTATCAAAATTCGAGAAGCGTTTCTTGCGCTTTATATCCGCGGAAACCTGCTCTTCATTATGCTTTAAGCACAACAAATGGCATTGTGTCACCGCAAATGTTTAGCGCCGTTTGCTAAACAAAAATATTGAAACAGCTGTTCAGCAAACTGCTTTCATCTTTGCCCCAATGCATTTAAATTTATGCAGTAATGTGGAGCACGCATTCTTCCATAAAAAAGAGATACAGCAACAAACTGATAGAGGATAGAGGATAGATGAAGAGAAAGAGCGAGATGTAGAAGTTAATTGTGTCAAGCAATGAAATAAATTTGCTGTGTTCACCAGTTCACGATGCTGTCAGCCATAAATAAGCCAAAACTACACCCAGACAATTTCCAAAATAAAATACAACAAAATAAAAAGACAACAATCAAAAACAAAAGACAATAACAAAAAAGAACTAGGGGAAACAACAAGAAAAACAAGATGGAAAAGCAACACATTTGGAATTGCATAAAATTAAATCAAATTCTAATTTGCCGTGGCGTTTGGCTGGGCGGCAAAACAAAAACGCCTACAGCGAAACGAAGCAGCAAACGTCAAGCGACTTCCTAAAACGCTTCACTGATTTTGTCTAACCCATATATATATATATGTGTGTGTGACAGCTAGATAGGCAGCTGTATATGTGTTGCCGGTCTATGTGTGTGCCTCCCCTCTTGTGGCAGTGCAACAAGCAACTTCTGAGCAACTTCTACGCATTTTGCATTCGGCAAAGTCGCGGTCTTAAGGCGAGCCCAGCGCCCAAGCAGGCAAAGCAAAGCAAGAGGCATTTGCGATGTCTTGGACAACTTAACAGCCGACTGATTCCATCAGCTGTCTCGAGGTGTGTTCACGTGTATGTGTGTGTGTGTGTGTGTGTGTTACCTAACCGCCCATTTGTTGCAGCAGCAGCGTCTCGTATTCTTTTTTTTTTGCGGGCTGTTAGAGGGCGCACCTTAAAGCGATTTCCGGTGTACCAGTTGCTCATTGGGGCTCATTGAGCAATCGTGCTGTCAATTCTAATTAGCGGAAGCGCTTCAAATGTGCTTCGATTCATAAATTAGATCATCGTTCATTCAATACGTCTGTCTGTCTGTCTCTGTCTGTACTTACATCTGGATGCTCACGCACTGGCACATAGACCTTCTCGTTCAGCGTAACCATGGCACCCTCTGGCTCGGGCAGCGTCAGCGGCTCCTTCTTAACGCCATTGATCTGGAACAGGGAGGCGCGCACGCGTGCAATTTCTGTAATCGAAAGCAAAAAGATCATTAATCAACAACAAATCCTTGACCCGAACGAATAACACTTAAACACATTAGAGACAGACTAATCGTATTGTCGGCATAAATGTAAAACATATTCAATTGTCCTCGATTGTGTAATCGCAATTTGTCACGTTGTTAAATGCGCGTATTAAATGACGCTCAATTTGCCTCTCTTTAGAGTTAGTTAGAGGCGCATTAGGCTGCTTAGCGACGGCAAATTGTGCCAGCATATGCCAATAATAGCGTGTGAATGTTTACTTTACATTAATGTTGCTAATTTATTAGATGCAAAACGATTCGAGCAACTTGTGTTGTTGTTGCTGATTGTTGAACACTTCGGTGGAGGTGTCGAAGGGGCTGCTGGGCATTGAGTTTATCACCTAATGAAATCATTTGGTTTATATATAAACGAATTATGGCATGCATTTGCCTTTTAAATTACGCCAACTATAAACTATAAACGACCCAACGTACTGCTTGGTGACTTTATGCCAAATGCAATGCCAAGTTGCGCATACGCCTCATTGTCCCCCATAATTCACACATTTGTGGCGGCGTTTGGACTACCGCAGCGACAACTACCACGTCTACACCGACCGACCTCAACTGTCTCTCCCTCCAACCCACCAACTGTGCCAGTTGACAGCGCCTTTACAATTGATATGATCAACATTTGGTTGTTTAGTTTTGGATAAGCTCAGATGCATTGTTTGCATTTGGCATGTGCCTGTCTAGCTGCCTCGCACAATGGCCACCACCGTTCCGAGCCGACAATTTGTCACCCGACTGCCAGGCGAACTAGCCGTGATATATGCGAATGTTTATATATACATATATATTCACTATAGATTTATAGATTCGTAAATAGCCGAGGAGGGGGCGTATGCCATCGGCACATGTCATTCGAAATGACTTAAGAATTTGCCACTGTGCATACTTGTTGTTGGCGAGGGTATGACATCAATTTGATGCATGACTTGGTGCGGCTTGTAAAATTATTAATCGCATTTCTTTGTATGGCATCGGCAGGCAATACTTATGGCGCCTGCCTGCATGCAATATTCGATCATAATTACTGTTATTTATTGTTTTGCGATTCGTAATTCCACACTCAATTACTTCTCTATGGCTTCTTCAAAGCAGAAAATTGAGATATGCATCTTGAGTTGCCAGCCAGTTTTCTTAGCCCATTTCTCAAAGTAAACACAGTGAATGCTAACTAATTGGCCATCATATTGCTGCGTTAGAAATAAGCACGTCGATTATAAGATGCTTTCACTGTACTTCTAGGCTTTGTTTGTATGTTGAAAAAGGCTCAATGCACATTTTCTGCAAATTAATTCATTGTTATTGATATTACTTTCAGTTCTTGCGAAGACGAAAGCAACATTAAAGCTCTATGAATCTCTAATAATTATAAAGTTTTTCAATTGCATTACTTAGGAATAATTTTCATAGATTTCCTTAACTTTTCGGCCTCGTTTTGTGGTGTACGCTAGATAGCTGGCCCTCTTTATGCCAAAATGCGAAAATTCTTGCCAACTGTGAAATCGCTATGCATAAAATTTGACAATTTATTGACGCTCCGTCGAGGCACATAAAGTGCAACAACGCTAGAGCAAAATACACACAAAATCTAAATATAAAATGTTGCAAAATGTGGCAAGCGAGCCCGCAACCAAAGAGCGGAACAGAAAATCCCAGAAGGGCGTCATAAAGCCGTCAAATTATGCACCCAAAAGTGTTAGCAGACCCAAGCCAAATGGCCCAATGACAAAAGGCAACAGCAACAGCAGCAGCAGGAAGAAGCGACACGAAACAGTCAGCAACTGGTGGGAAGAGATGCCAAGTCTATTTCTGAAAAGTTTATGATGCATCTCAAAGACCAACGCATGCTCAAATGAAAAATTTGTCATATCCTTTAAACAGTCATCAGATTTGTTGACTTTTCGCCCAGTTTATGGCAATAAGCGATAATATTTGAAATGTGGAAAAGACTCGAAGACCACTTAAATCCACATGCGGGGGTTGGCAATAAAATAAAGAAGATGAGAACGACAATGAAACAAAACTCATAATAATAATACTTCAACATTTTTGCCCACACACACGGGCTCAGTGTTTTTCAACGTTCTTCTAGGCGCCAAATTTGGTTGTGCGGTCCGTGCCATATTTAGAAGTTAGATTATTTGAATTTCGCAGATAGAGTCATAAGCAGACACATGTAAATTATGACTAAAACTTGACTTGCATTAAGAAGAGAGCGGCATTTGAATGAATGAATGAATGAACAACTCGCCTTATAAGCAACACAAGCTCCGACAGACAACTTGTTAATGAATATAGAAACAAAATAGATATATACATAGATATATATATAAGTGTATATGTATATATACATAAAAGATCTTTCATTGATAATTATAAGATTGGCGAAACTCGACCCAATCGACACCTACATACAGAGATCGCAGCGGAGCCGCAACCTGCTCGCCAACTCAAGCAATGCCCTTAAATGGTCAGAGTTGGCGAACGGACATGAGGATTTAATTATAGTTCAGCCCCTGACGCAGCGCACAAAGAATTAGATGTGTGTATACACTCGCACAACACTCGCCGCCGATACACAGATACAGATTGAGATACAGAGAGTCAGATAGCGGGGCAAGTTATTAATTAAGCCGCCTGCGCATATGGCAAACGCTTGCTTAGCTCAGCGCAGCTCAGTTTGGCTTGACTTGGCATGGCTTGGCATGGCTTAATTATTGTAATTTATCTAAATGCTGCTATCAGTTCGGTTTGCCAGTGACTAATTCGATTCAAATGCTTGTGTGACCTGATCCCCTCAAGCCATATTCATTGGCTTCGTCATATGCAAATGCAATTTCCACGCTCACCGAACGCGGCTTATTCATCTCTCGACTCACGTTGATGCCTGTCTGTCCATCTAAGCGATATGCTCATCAGTCTATCTGTCTCTCTGTCAGTTTGCCGAGCTGACATTCGACCGATTAATATTGACAGCTGTCATGATTGCATTTATGCTTAGACAAAAGATCTCAAGCGCAGATTTCCATTATTGCTCCAAAGAATTTCATGTTGCGTGCCCCATCGACTCACTCGCTAGCGCTGCAAGTTGCTGCCCTTAATTTGCGTTTGAACATCTATTTGAGTGAAATCAACGCATACTTAAAGCCACCAACAACACCAACAAATGGGGCATGCTCATATTTTTCATGTTTATTGCGACAATTTCCATGCTGCATTCAATATTTCACTTGTCGCTCTCGTCTCTTAATGAGTTCTTTGGCCGCCTCTTAATGTTCTTGGACAGCTACAACAAGAAGCCATGTCTTGTTATTAATTTGCTTCTTCATTTCGTTCTTTTTTTTCCCTTCTTTTTTTTTTGCCCCTCTTGACTTTTGCTGGCAGTTGCAAAAAATAGCTATCTAGTATGCGCCGCATCTACATACATATGTTCGAACGTATATTTGTGTGCTGATTCTTCTGTTTTTCATCCAAACAAATTTAAAACGATGTGCATTCGCGTTGGATTTTCTTTGTTTTGCGCTGTGGAAACCATTCGTCTTCTTATAATTTATTTATGTGCTTGTTGTTTAGACGCACATAAAGTTCAATTAAATAAAGTGTCAAAATGTATAATGCGAATATTCGCGCAGGAGCTGAAAAATGCAGCTGGAATGTTATTGGCTAATAAATATAGGAGGTCACACAATTTAATGTGCTTTGCATGCGCTGTATTTTTTATTTGCTGGGTGTCTGCAAGTCAAGCATATTATATTGATTTGCATTCGAAAACGTAAACAAGAATTGGCATCGCCATTGCGACTTCCACACAACAAAACAACCGCAGACAACCTTGTTCACGCCAAAATCTAATCCCAACTTGTCAATCTCATAAGATATGCCATGCAGGCACTTTCGGTTCGACTGGCAAGCGCAGGCTGGCAGTCAGGTAGGCCAGTTGACACCTAAACCAAATTAATATCAAGCTCATTCGCAGCTTTTGCCGCATTGCCGCATTTGCCGATTGCGATTGTGGCTGACGATTGTGGCTGACGATTGTGTGCTGCGGGAGTCTCAGCTGATTGATTGTTTTGGTCGGGTCGAGCAATTTGCATTGGCTCACGACTTGGACTTCAAGTGCGACACATAAGTATCTAAGTATCTCGCCAGTCGGCTAATTTATGAATGCAAAACCATTCATGCCGCGAATTAGATGACTCGCTCTGGGTTCCCAGAGTGTGGCGTGTGTGTTTTTCTGTGTGGGTGTTGCCAGTCTTAACAATGCCAAAAAGCTGAGTGTGTCTCTCGTTTGTGTGGGTGACAGGCTGAGTTTTAACAAATTGTCGCAGCAATGACAAACGCTCGTAATGGCGCAACAACAACAACAACAGCAACGACGAAAGCGCTTAACGCCGTTCCACTCAGAGGAGGCAGGCTAAGGCAAAGCAACCACTGCAATTAAGCCGTTTTGCCTCTGGCCATAAACGAACTGCAGGCACATTTGGCTTAAACATGAACTCAACAAATGCCTTGGCCGGCCTTGAAAATGCGCACAAAATCAATTTGCACAAAATAAAAACAAAACAATTTCGCATATTTATGCATGTGTCTCTGTATGATACTTATACGAGCATGTCTGTATATGTTTATGTGTTCAAGTAATTTCATTTATTTGCCTTTTTCTCCTTTTTTTCTTGCTTTGAATATATGAATATTTCTGGGACTGCGGTTAACCAGCCCAGCGCCTTTGATATGTGTAAATGCGATTTGAAAAAAACAACAAAAACCGAATTAAAACAATATAAAAAATGTGCACACAATATGTGGCTATCTTGTATTTTATTTTATATTGCCATTGTATTTGTTTTGAGAACTGATAACGCGGCCACTTGATTTAATTTGTTGAATTATCATATCACAACATTTTTGGTTCGCACGGTCCAGTGCATAAATAAAAATAAAACGCATTTTTTACACTTTAAAAGCGTATTTCAATCAACGGCGGTATTTTTATAATGCGTAAAATATATATTGCACTCAATGTTCCGCCTTTGATTTTAAATATGTGCAAAATATGCAAGCGCAGGCGCCTCTTATTTTATTTTATTATTTTAACCCATTTTTTATTTGAGACTCGGGTGAAGCAGAACGTTGACAAGCAACACGATAAAAATCAAATTAATACAACCAAATACCGTGTATCGAGTGCCGAGAGCCGAGTGCATTGCCCAAACCAAAAGATACTTTATTAAACAAAAAATTATACTTCTGTATGTACATAAGCAGAATATTTGTACTCCGTATTACTTGGAATTGGGTCATATGAATGCAAAAGCAACCGCAAGCGAAATAATTACATGAATCGCATCAATGTTAACATGAAGAACACGTAGGTCTGCTCCAGCAGGGAATGCTAGAACGCAAGATACCCTAAGTGGAGGTGCATGTCAAAACTCCCGCTTGAAATAAGCACAGAGGATGTAGTTAGAAGTATGCAGTTGAAAGCTTATAATGCAATCAACACATTACATTACATTAGTAAATATTATTTAAATTGGTTCATTGCTTTTTTTCTTGTTAACTCGTGGCATAATATTAATTACAACTTGTCTAGAACACACACAAAATGCCAGAGACAAAAAAAATTGCTACAGACGCAACACGACATATATATTAATTATTTCGTTCTCGTATATGCGCGTTATGTCTTTCTTTATACTTTTTCCCATTCGTACGAATAACAAAATGTAGAGTTGTTTATTTATGCAACATGAAATGAGAATATTTCATCAATTTCGATTCCAAAAACAATAGGGAAAAGAAAGCAAAAAATACTATAACAAAACTTGCGAGAAGTCACGGTTACGTGCCCCAAACCAAAATTCAATAGTGCCACCTGGCCAGCTGGCTGACTTCTTTCAACCCAATGCTGGCACTCATACAACCGTATAAATACTTGAATACGGTCGATAAATGTGCATATTGTGCTAACAATAACATGGAATAATGTATAAATTGTTAGTTAAACAAACGCTATTTTCCGCAAATTTTTTTTGGCCGTCCAAATAAAATTAAAGTAGACTGACGACGAAGACTGCAAAATACCCTTCGCGATATTTGAGAAATTCGAATAAATGGCAAATTTGTATACTGATTAAAGGTAATAATTGTAATTGGAAACTATAATTATATGTATATTTATTAAAGTTTCGATTTGGGATTGAGTAAATTAAAATTGAATGAATTGACATTCGACCACTCCCTTTCCTGTAATTTCACTGTATATAGGGTATTAGATATACAACGAATGACGGCTAATGCTTCGCAGCTTCAATTAATTTAATTCGCTCTTTCAATATATGTATGTATGTACATATGTACATATGTGGAGGGAATGACATAGCAATGCAATTTAGTCAGATTTGTATAATTTGCCCATTAAAGAGGAGCATGCAAATACAATGTGTACTTGGATATTGGAATTATGGTAATATTAATACTATTATTATTTTGATAGCTGTCAAAGTTTCTGATGAAGTAATATGCTTTATTATTAGAGTCTTTCGTCAAGTGCGACTACGAGTACAAGTTAATTGCCATTAGTCATTGAATGTGACACTTTGATGATGCTTTAATCAATTTTTGTTCGTTTCTGCCGTTCTCTAAATGAATGGAGACTGACAGTCAATGAAAGCAATCTCTCATAAAGGGCAGGGTTTTAACTAATTAATTTTGGCAATTGAAATTAAAATTGCTTGATTACAACAATCATTGCGCAATAAACAAACGACACTCTCGTTAATTTGGAAATATTTGACACTTAAATTTATGGGAATTAAAGTTAAATTGGTGCAAATGAAACGGACGCACCAAAAAAATAACACCTTGAACAAAAAGTCAGCATATAAATCGTTGCGATTATATCGAACTCATACTCAAATACTGTTACGAATACAAATGAATTCGCATTCACCTAAACAAGCACTCATACACCGAAAATCGTGACTAATTTCGTTTCGGTTCTTAGCACATTTCATTCTCTCTACACTTTTTTCTTCGTTGTGTAGTCGGTGTCATTTAATAAGTCTAAAATACGTTGAGCGCTGGGTAAAAAGATACAACAACAACAGCACCAACAACAACAATAAAAAATGTATATATTTTAAGAAATGTTAATGAGATAATTTGATGGGGGAGACTTCAGAGAGCCAAGCGATTGCCTGGCAACAAAATCCGCATTATGATTATTTTATTATTTTTGCCAAATGACCAAATGACCAAATGACCAAATGACCAAGCCCCAGGAAAGGGCATTAAAACTAATGCCGCAAAGCCAAAGATCAAAACTGTTACGATGCTACAGCAGAATATGGCAAGAGAAATGTGTCAACTGCCTGCGGGGCACAAAGACAATGATAGTAATGCGATTTTTGTTGTTGTTGAGTTGCGTTGCCTTTCAACACACATATTCACAAGATGATGCGCATTCGCATGGCGAATAAAGTGGATATAATAAAGTGAAGGTGCTCGACACGCCAGAATGCCTTTGACAACGGCAACGAAGCAGCGAGTCATGAATCTTAACTGATTGCCAGACCAGACCCGAACCAGACCAGACCAAAAGGGCGTTGGAAAGGAAATGAAATGCTGCAGGCAGCGCGGCGTGAATCTGTTGAACTTTCAGTTTCAACAATGCCCAAAATGGAAAGCTGCTGTCAACAACTGGCACAGAAAAAACAAACTTAAATACTGCGAGTAGCTGGCTTAAAGCAAATAACATTATTCACATACACTAGAAACTGAAATTGAAATGAAAATGCAAATGATGTTTTAATGCGACATCGCAGCGCGGCGCGTGTGGGTTGCACCAACATCCAGCGACTTGTAGCATTAACAGCATAACGACCAATTTTTGTTTTTGTTTTTTTTTTCACACGCACACAATTAAAACAAATAACTACAGATCCCACGAGCGAGACGGGTGGGTGGGAATGTGAGTGAGTGAGTGAGTGAGTGTGTTGATAGTGTGTGCGTGTATGTGCAACAGCGCGGCAACCTTGCAACTTGACATTAAGCTTCGAGATTACAATTAGCCAACAACAAGCAACAGCAGCAGCAACATCATCGACATTCGCCCGAGTAGCCGCTTCGACCACAAACACAGCGACACACGGTGGGCGGCCCCACAGGCAAACAGTAAAACCGACGGGGAGGCGGAGAGGCGAGGAGGGGGCGTGTCAATTTGCGTGGCCAACGACAACAAGTGGTAAAAAAATGACTGTCAAAACGACAGCAGCAAAATGCAAACAATTAACATGTAATAAGATATATTTTTGGAAATGCCTTTACCCTTGAAGTGTTAGTGTTCAGCATGCCTCACACTCACTTCCAAGTACTTGTTGTTTGTGTTGTTGTTGCTACGGAAATTCGAGATGGTTTTTTAAGCTAAAAATAGCGCTGTTAGAAGCGTACAAGTAAAACGACAAAGCTCGAGAAATTGTGTCATTCGGCTAATTGAGTATTCGATATGCTAAGCAACAACAAACACAGCCACAAAAAAAACAATAACACAACAAATACATTTGAGCTGCAAACTGAAAAATTACTCATATGAAATCGATGATTGATTTCCACCTGATGCGACACAAGCTGAGATGTTTTTCGTATTTGCCAGCCGCAGGCACCAACAACTAAATGTAATTGCAACGAAACACACACGCGAATGCGCAGCTAAATGAAACATGTTCGAAAATTGCTAAACAAGTTCGTAAATTGTAAGCCAATTTTTCCAAAAAAATAAACCAAAAGAGCAAAACAAAAAAAACGCAACTTGTCATTGCCAAAAAACGTTGCAAATGTCGATTTATACAGTTAAACAGTTGTTGTATTTGCAGCTGCCGCTCTTGTTGTTGTCGCCGTCGTTGTCGCCGCTGTTGTTGTTGTTGTTGTCGCAGTTGTTGCTGGCCAAAGTGGCGCAAGGCATCGCGCCAAGCAAAAATTGGCCGCAAATCAAAACAGTTCCCATGTGCGCAATTTTCGAGCAAAATGCCGCCACGTAAGCAAGAAAAACCCGAACCCCAAAACCCGAACCTAAACAGCTCAGCTACAGCCAAACAGCATGTACATTAAATGCGTAAGTTTGTGAAATGCTTTTGTGGAAAATGCTGGGCACTCACTAACTCACTCACTTAAAAAAAAGTGCTCCTAATGAGTCTAAAAAAAATATAACAAAAGCCAAAGATAAAAGACTAAACATGGTGCAGGCAGGAAGCCACACCCCGTACCAAAAGCAAACCAAACCTAAGCTCCACTCAACTGAACTCAACGGAGCCAAGGCAAGCGGTGAGACGACGCTTCACTTTTGCGTGTGTACATAATTTGTTAATATTTCAAAATTAATTAAGATTCATTCATACAAGAAGGCGAGCGATGGAACGGGGTGCGAACTGACGCAAAGGGTTCTATTGAAAAACTTATTGTTTTCCTTCCTTATTTCATTTTTTTTATGTTGTTGGCCCGGCAAAGTAAATTGACAAGCAAAGTGCATAAATTTGTCAGCTTAAGGCTGGCTCCCTTTTGCTATTCTGTTTTTTGTGCCCATTCGCTCAGTAAGTCAATCGGGCAGTTAGCCAATTAGTCAGTTAATCATTTGAGAAAAAAAAAAGAATTAAATAAAACAGTAGCCGGTAGTCGCTGGCCGCTTGTCGACGGCAGCAAGCAGTCAGCACTCAGTTGGGTCGCTCCATGCGCGCCCATTTTTATAAAGCAATTAACCGAGCTTATTTTATAGCCTTGCTCATAAAATTTCAACGTCAGACAATATCGATGAGCTGCCTCTCGTTTCCTCACACTCCCTCTCTATCGCTTTCTCTGTCTCACTCTCTCTCACTCTGTCTCTCTTGGCTGTGCAATGTTTACTATCCAGTGTTCTCAGTTCATAGCAAGCAATGGCTGCTTAAACCAATTAAAAATTAACAAACTATAGTATAGATAATAGACAAATTGTGTACTCAGCCAATCAGGTTAAGTTCTCAGCCCAGCGCCGTCGGCATTTTCTATAACATTTCCCCCAACAACAATCGACATTGTTTGTTGCTGCCTTATGCAGTGGGCATTACCAATGGGCAGCGGCTATAGCGTTATCGCAACTGATAAGTAACACGGGTTGTAAACTCACCTGAAACGAGCAAGACAAGTAGACAAAAGATAAGATTAGATGCTAGCTATAATATCATATAAATAGTTCAGGTTCACATCGGTTTCCCATTTAAAGAGATCCCATGTAATTTATGGACCAAAAGTTCAGTTTGGCCAAGGCAACAAAATGCTACGTCTTATGCAGTCTCTGTAAACTTTGCGCAGATAGCAAACACACAAACAAAAACAAAAAAAACACTTAAAAGATAAGAAAAGTACGCGTTTATTAGTCAGATAAATGCTATAATTAGACAGCATTTATGCGCTGTAAGTCTGATTTGTTTAGTGGGCGTAAAACAATCGAAACGTCTTAACAATATTTTATTCGAATGGCTCAATCAACGCACGGCATTTGGAAGTGTTAACAACCGCCGAAAAAGCGGCTTGCAGCAGTCAGTGTAGCAAACATGGAAGGTTCTTTCTTGACGTTGCTGCTGTTGCCACAGTTGCTGTTGTTGTTGTTGTTGTTTGGTTTTTGCCGGCCAAACTATTTTTAAACAAATCCAAAAGATACAATTTCTGTCATGCCCCCACGCTCCACCACTTTGAATGTGACGCGTCTCGGCAGTGGCACGCCACGCCACGCTGCTGCTTAGTTGCCACGCTGCCATCGCAAGCATTGCGCTTGTTTATTTCTGGAGTAGCCGAATGACTTTTCCGGAGCCCCTGCTACGTGTGTGGAACATAAACAGCTATACAGCCGCACAGCCGCTGCCTGGCCGCAGCCACAACAATAACAGCAACGGCAACAACGACAGAAGCGAGGAGAAAACGAATCTCACAAATCATGAACTGAATTGAATACAGACAGAGTCGATGCGTGTCTGCGTAACCGCAGAGTTCATGACCTTTTGACGTCTTCTGCTTGTAATACATTTCGATACTGAAACTCTTCTTGTTCCAGACTCTACCTGCTTCTGCGTCTGCTACTGATTCTGTTTCTGGTTGTGGCGACTGCACAAATTTTGGAAATACATTTAGCCGAAATCGTTACGAAAAGCTCTTGTCGAGTCCAGTTGTTGTAAACAATGCGAGACAAGCTGTGTTCCATCATGTTGCATTGTTTTCGTTTAAGTAAAAATAATATTTCGACGCTTTACTTGTTCCGTGAAAACTCACAGCTGTTATTAGTTTAGAGAATGCGGCGCGCGTGGTACAACGGAAATTAAAAACTGATTTATATATGTGGAGATCTATTTGGATGGCCTAAACAAACAGATATTGCATGTAAATAGATTGTGCATGTCGTATATAGCTTTGGGTGAAAGTAGCAACTGCCATTTGGTCAAGTTACTTATGTCATGTTTTCATATTTCTTGAAATCCTACATCGCCTTAATGAGCCGAAAGACCTAAAGACTGATTTGGTCTGCATTTGGTTAAAATGTGTATCAATTTAATAACGAACAAATTGTGGATACGCCATAAACAGCGACAGACAATTAATTCATTATGAACATTATTTTTTGAACATTATGTATTAAAGGTGCTTGTGTGTATGTAGGTAGGTACATTATACGTAAAAATAAATAAATAGGCAAGTATGAGCTGTGGGCGTTTAAAGCGCTTTAAATGGGCCATGCAATACATGTCATTTGATCGTGCTGCCTTTTACTTGTCGTATAATTAATGTTGTTGTTTATCGCGCATACGCAACGTGACACACACGTCTCTCGCACTGAGCCCCCACACGAATATGTGGCAACGACGAAACAACGAAACGCAAAAGCAAAAAAAAAAAACCCCAACCCATACCCAAAGCCAAACAAAACCACAAGCAAAAGACAATACATGAAGAGCTCTCGCTATTGCTATAAATTATTACAGAGCCCCCGACCTAACTGCCTACCACTTGTCCACCTACCTAACCACTGTCACTGCTATCTTTTGTCTTGTCGAGAGTTGAGCGTAAGTCGCAGATACAACTACACAAACACAAGCACACGCAAACGTATCCCAAGTATCTAAGTAGGTATATACTTATGTACGTATCTGCATAATTATACACATAACAACGTAATGTGCTTGACCAAATTTCAAGTGTCCAGCAATTCATTTTCGAAACAAAACTCAAAGAGTTTCGCCGCCATTTCAATTGTTACCTTACTAGTTATACTCTACTCGAACACAATTGTGAGGTATGCTCTAACCACCTTGACAATTTCTCATCTCAAGCAATAATCTGACGTATATTCAGCGAAATTTCATTTGGATTTGTTTGCAATTAAATGAGTTATATTGGTATCCCGTCGTCGACTACACTTGCGGTGTTGGGTGCTGACTTGTCTTACCATATAGCATGTACCTATTTATTAGTCTTTATTATAGGTATTTCTACATTGCAGGTTTTCGTACATTGTGCAACTTGTTCTTAACACCTTTGAGCGCCCACGTATTTTGTTTATTTTTAGTCAAAAGGCGGCGGCGGCAGCCACAACTAGAAACGATGTCTCCGTCAATGCGGCGTCCCTTACCCTCGTTCTTTTCTCTCTCTCTCTCTCTATTTCGTTCCCTGCCTTTATATTTTCGTTGTGTTTTTTTTTTGCTGTCGCATTTGTATGACAAAATACAAGAAATTTTTGGTGTGGGCTTCTTGTGTGCGTGGAAAACCGGAAAAGCCCACGTGAGTTGGCCTAAAGCCGACTGGATTGCGTTGAAAATGCAAGTGCAATGATCATCGCAGACTCGTACGCCAATGACATTCATGCAACTGTCGCTCTCCAGCTGATAAGCCACAAGATGTCCTTGAGATAGCTGCTCAAAGTGGGCGCATTCGTTCGCTGCAATATTTGAAAGTGAAGCGGAAATTCAATGGCATTTGAAGCCAACGTTGGGCGATGCTGCTCAACAAGTCCATCGCGTACATACAAGCGTGTAACTCGAGAGCACAGAGTGTATGCTAAAAATAACAAACGTTGTTGGCTTTAACAGGCAACAAAAACAGCTGCTAGAAATTCATTAGAATTGGCTGCTAGGGAAAACAAACAAGTAAGTTGACTTGAAGCAACATTGCGTCAACTACGCTGAAAACTTTTAACATTCTGCGGTTTAACATATACTGTTAACGACAGCTGCGATGAAACTGCAAGCTCTGTTAAGCCAAGGCCAGATCCTTTAACCATAATAGTGTGCTACTGATTGCTTTTGGCCACATATGGCGAGTAGCCACCCACGCACTTAAGAGAGAGAGAGAGAGAGAGGTTGAAGCCACCATATAAAATGGCATTTAACCCAAATACGCAGATGAATAAAACGTGGCGGCACGACATTCAATTTTTATGTCATGTTTCAATAAAGTGCCATAATGAACATAAACATCGAAAACGGCAACGACAACGACAACGGCAAAGGTAAAAACAAAGACCAAGACACAAAACAAACATGCAGCGACATACACTCAAGCACACACACTCTGAAAAGCTTTGGGATACACACGGACAGCGTCTGCAGCTGATGGCAAATGCAACAATTAAGGCGTCTTGGGGGCGTGATTGTCGTAAATTTTTAGGAAATACCAAAGACTTTCAATCGAAACAGTTGAACGACACGAAAGTGCGTGAAATTGGCTGACGCAGATATGCGAAAATAGCCCAAAACTAAAACGGCTGGCGTCGTCCACAAGAAACCAAAAAAAAATAAATACAAATAAAAATAAAAAACACAAAATGCCAAAAACACTAAACGACACACACACACTACGTGCCGACAACGACAACATTCATTCATGCTGCACAAGTACGAGTGAATACGCTGCGTTTTGGTAGCGCATTTCTGTATTGCAGACAGCCAGAAGATACGAAGATACGAAGATACCACGTACAGCTACCGAGTGGCGCCTTCCCCGTGACTTGTCGTTATTGTTTTTGCATTTCACGTCTGCCGTCTACAGTATCTCATAGTCACATGGATCTATCAGATACACAGACAAAACTGTTAATTGTTCTGCCTCTGTTAAGTATTTAAAATATTTTTTGGCAACGTCTATGGATGGCTCTCTATTATATTTGATCATGACAGATTTCTATCTATAGCTATAATGACAATTTATCCATTTATGCCAATTAATTGCAATTGCTCAACATTTTCCTAGGGGTGACTGTTAATGCATCATTTACCCGCATTTCACACGCCAAACAACAGACTGAGCAGAGCGCATTTTCGCTTTTCATTTTTCACTTTAATGCGCGTTTACTTTTTGGTCAATTGAAAAATTCAATTGATCGGCCATAAAAAATATCGATATCGTTGGCATTGCACAATAAAAGTGATTCACTTGCCGCAGCAGCAGCAGCAACAACAACAACAACGACAGGCAGCCAGCTCAAGTGCCATCGAGCTGCCCATATAAGGCGACTGAAAGAGATGGCAGCCAGTTCGAGTTGAAGTTGAAGTTGTAGTTTGCAGTTGAAGCTGTTGTTGTTGCCGTTGCCAGCACACCGACCATATGGCACAACTTCAAAGTAAATTTATTGCCTTTTGCATCTCGCACACTCAAGAATTGCGTTTTGTTATCAAATTGTTCAATTTGTGCGGCTTGGCGGCGGCTGTCTGGTGGCATATTAAAGCAATTGTCTAATGCCACATGGGTGCTGCTGCTGCTGCTGTTGCTGTCAGAATCGAGGTTGCTGCTGCTGGTAGTCGCGTGCCCTGCCTGCGTTGATTGACGGGATGGGGGGGAGCAAGAAGGCAGGCGGTTGGCGCTGAAGCGAGTGTTTTGTGTGGAGGGCATGTGGAATATGAGCATGCGAAAAATATTTTAATTACGCGCATTTTTTCGCTATTTTTGTCAAAAAAGCACAAAATACATATCTGCTGCAAGCGTTAGCGCTGTGTATCAAATGTCATGCAAGCTGGAAAATGACGCAATTTCGACAAAACAAAAACAATCAAATACATAGACTGAGAAGCGACTCAAAGGGGGGATGAGGCCAAGTCGCTGGCTGGCACTTGAAAATGCTAATTGAAGGCTATAGATACACCATCGTATACTACTCATTTTGTATCTTTAGGATTGCCATGTGCTCTTCTGTGATGTGCTGTGCTGTGCTGAGTCATTTGTTGTTGCTGCTGCTTTTGGGGATATGAAGATATCATGTTTGCCGCCTAGATGAGCGCATTTCTATGAATTCTCGGCGGTAAGTTAAAAGCGAAAATCAAACAAAATGCGAAAAGCAACAACGTTGCTAATTGGTGGCGCGCTGTCTTACTTTAAAATCGCTGACACAAAAAAGGCAAAAGCAAATGTTTGCACTTATGGAAATGCGGATGCTTTAGAGCATCTGCTGCGCTTGACTTCAAATCGTTTATATGTATGTATGTACATATATTTCAGAGCTTGACGAGTTCATAAGTTCAATTCGGTTAGTGGAAAAATTGCCGGGCAATCAATTGTCTGCAAAATTTCCCATCCACCCACAAAAAGCAGCCAGTAAGCCAAGCATGACCAATCATAGTTTTAGCTCGCAACTTTCGCCTGTCAGCGAGCGATCAGTGATCCATCGATCGATCGCTGATCAATCGTTGGACGTTCAATGCCCTTTCATCATACTCGTTACAATAAATTTCGTCGACAGTGCAATCAGTCTGCTCAATTGCTTCATTTCGCTGCACAGTTATTCAATGGCCAATAATAATGCAGGTACTAAGACTATCACATCGATATCGCTCCTGGCCAACTGGTTAACTTCCGTGCTGGGGTTGCAATCGATGGTGGGGCAGACAAACGCATGGCTGCTTCTGTTTTTGGTAGCGCCCATAATACGCATGAGCCAAAGCATATAAACATAAACAACAACAAATCAAAATAGCCAATGGTCGCCATGACAAAAGATTTTAATTGAATTTGAAAAACGCAATGGAACGTGTAGAGAGTTTCCTCGGCTTGTCTCGCCTCGCCTCGCCTCGCCCCCTCCCGTCCCGTCCTCAGTCAGCATGCGGGTTGCAAGCGGGGGTAGACCATACAGTGTAGCAGTGTGTAAAGTGTCTAGGGTGCGGAGGGGCCTTTGAGGGTTTGGGTTTGCCAGCTGTGCCCACGCGTTCCGCATAACAATTGTCAACAAATTTATGAGCACGACGTCAACTGAGCTCACTCAGCTCGACTCAACTCAGCTCGCCTCAACTACTCGTACAAACTTGCTATAAACATTATCTGAACTTGGGCCCTGAGTAATATCGAATTGAAATTCAAAAGCGCTCATTGCGCGTTTTATTTTAATTTATTTGGCTTCGTTTGTGTTGTTTTTTTCGTGTCTCCTTTTCTTTTTTTTTTTTTTTAATTTAAAATTTAATTTGTTTGCTAAGCGATCGATGGAGCGTTCGATTCGTTGATGCACATTTTAGCATTTTACTTTTGTTTGCATTGAAGTCCATTTCAGTCAGTCGCAAGCCAAGTTAATAACGCTGCTCTCATGCCCTTTGTTTGTGGCGGTTTTTGTGTTGTTGTTGTTGTAATCTAGTGAGCGCAAACAACGCCCCAAAAACGGTCAAATAGAGAGCTGAAATTCCGCTCAGGCCAAAAACAACAAGAAAATACAACCATTTCCAATCATCTAAATTTAGACGAAATGAAACACATTTCAAATTTTTCATGAAAAAAATAAATGTCGAGCGCTGAAAATTTCTGCGTGTATGTATCTGAGAGAAATGCCAACGTATATATAAGACGCTATATATGATTATGTATATATTATACATATATCCACATATATATATATATATATATCGAGTCGATCTACATGTATATATAGCTGTGTGACTATATAAACATTGGCGAGTAGAGCCGACAGCAGCAGCAGCAGAAGCAGCAAAAGCAGCGGGTGTAGTCGAAACGTAATTTGATTTTTTAAATGCACAACGCAAGATACACACACACAGGCTGTGTATCTATAAGATCGCCGCGTTGCGTTGCGTGCCGTGCGAGAGCCATTTCAAAGCTATACGACGGGAGAGCAAAAACAGAATTTTGATATGTTTCGTTGTTGTATTTCGGCCAATGCGTGGGCAAAATACAAGTAATGCTGCAACGACAGGAACAACAACGCCAACGAAATCACCTCACAATTATGATTTGATTAAAAGCGCGCTAAGTTTATTATGTAGACAGCAGATTCAGATACCGATATAGATACATGCTCATCTACCGCTGGAGACACAGATACATTTATCTGTATTCCATCTACGAGTGTAGTTATCAGACGTCATGCGGAAGATACTCTCGGGTTATCCATATATACAAATGTATCTGTATCTGTTGCTGTATCTCCGGAGATAGTACGTGCAGTTATGCTTGGACTGCGACGCCGTAATCCGAGTACACACAGTCAGGTCTTGACGTCGTCGTCGTCGTCGTCGTCGTCGTCGTCGTCGTCGTCGTCGTCGTCGTCGTCGTCGTCGTCGTCGTCGTCGTCTTTCCACAGTCTAGGCACACTTCAACTGTGCAAATTGCTCGGCATGCATCAAGATACAAAGCGCTAGAAACGTGCTACCGCGGCATGTGTCATATGTATCTAACAGCTACAATAAACACGCTGCGGACAATATTCATCTTCCTCTGCTTCTTTCGGCTCAGCCTCAGTCAGCTTTTGCCACTCACACCGTTGTTGCTGTATTATTTATTTCGTTTTTATTTTATTTTAGGCATGAGTCACTAGCCCCAAACAATACGAACAGCGAAATTTATGTCAGCAGTGCCAAAAGCGACGAACGACGAACGTCGAGTGGAAGACAATAAAAACAAGCGGCAAATAAATAAATAAGACATTCTAAATGCGAAAGAGGCGATGCAAAATAACAAAATAACAGAAAATACATACATTTATTCATATGCAATGCACACACACTTACATCCATTTCTGGGGGCACGAACGGTATGTAATATATACATATGTATATACGATATGTATACATGTGGTATGTGTGTGTGTGTGTGCGCGTATTTATGCAATTCAAATCAACGCACAACAGGTTGCAACACAGATGAGTTACAAATAAATTATCATATGTGCAACAGACGAAATATAAATATGAACTCACAACGAAATTCTTTCGAGGCACAAATATAGTATTTTGATTCAAGCGAAACAACGTTCGGCTGAAATAACAATTAATGCTAAAAGTGTGCGCTTTCAATCTCAATAAAAGAGAATATATATTGTATGATTTCTGATTAACCATTAAAGATGAAATGGAAATACACGAACAATCTTTACATTTTCCGAAATGATGGAATAAACTTGTAATGGAAAAGATTTAAATTTTGCTGCAATAAATTGTTTGGATTTTCTCAATCCTCTCTTACATCTGTTGCATGCGACATTTACTTCAACCCCACAGACATATGGCACTACTTCAAGGGGAAGTCAGAGCTAATGAATAAATGATCATAGAAATTGTTTATGGGTTTTTTAAGCGGCTTGTGAAAAGTATGTCGAGCAATGGAGAAAAGCATGGAAATGTCATAAATATAAAAGTTTTCCTGGGAGTAGTTCTTCTGGCAATTGGGAAGTTGGCCAGCCCGCATGTCAAAGTCTGACGCTGTTGCCGCAAACAAAAGCAGAAAAAACAGACACACACACACAAAAACAGCAGAAACAACTCAGCAATTGAAAAGAGAAAGTTGCAAAAACATCAGCACCAACAAAAACAGAAAAACAAAAACAAAAATCAAAATAAAATAACTTCTAGCAAGTTGAAAAGTCGAAAGCCGTTAAAAGAGCGACCGGGTCTCGAAGTTAAACTTGCTCGGACCCTGGGGTCCACATTAGCTTTTCGATGTAGTTCACCCGCAGCCATCCGACTCCCACAACCGCTGATAAAAGCAACAGACAACAGACAGTGAGACAGGCGGTGGGTGGCATGGTGTGCTGTGCTGTGCTGGGCTGTGGTGTGGCAAGCAGGTATAAAAACAAAAACAACAACATTTTCTTGTAGCTGGTCGAACGAGTTTTACAAATTGTCAACGCTTTGCTTTTGGCAAATAAAATCTGTGGGCAACGAAAACTAGTTTGCTGCTAGAGTGCTGTGTGGTATAGTAAGTGTATCTATGTATCTGTATCTGTATCTGTATCTCTGTGCAACATAATTTTGTCATTACCAAGCGACACAAACACATACACTTTTACTTACTTATGCATATGGCCAACAGATGTTAAGCAAATAACAACAACAACACGAGCAAACGCAAACGCAAACGCAAACGAGCTGCGAGCTGTGACCATCCAGGTAGTCGTGTGACTTGTATCTGTCTTTATGGTCCTGTGCCACGCCTCCCCTCACGAGTGTCTTTGTTGCACGCCTCTTCTTGTGTTGATTTTTCGACTGTGTTTTTCTCAAAATGTTCTGTTTGCAATGTGCGTGCGTGGGCTGAATAAAAGCGGCGCGCCTCATTCTGAATTGCCACCACACTTAATACCATTCAGTTGTCAACGCCACAGCCTCCCACCCCACCCACGCCTCTACTCTGCCATGCAACCCCCCCAGTGAGCTGCAGTGAGATCATAAGTGGGGGGTCTCGTATTTGGTAAAGCGCAAGAGACGTAAGCAAAGAATTTAAGCAGAGGTTACGCTCTCGCTCTCCGCGCAGAGAGAGAACGACAGACAAACGACGAAGAGGCGCACAAAAAGGAAGTAACTAAAAATAACAAACAACTGGCAGCGACGCTGACGTTGAAGTCGATGTCGGCAGCGCCGTTGGCAGCAGTGACTTTGGGCTCTGCGCTGCAAGGTGGAATGAACTCAAGATCAGAGCAGAGAGCGAGAGAAGAAGCGACTTTAAATATAGAAAGCAACATCAGACAACAAAGTTGTGCTTATTGGGGGGCCAAAGAGGAGAGGGAGAGAGAGAGAGAGAGCGAACATAATTGAAGATGCTTACACACAATGTATGTATGTTAATGTTGATCGGTGTGTTTGACTTACCTTCGTCCAGGAGACGCTCCACATGCGTAAAGACATTTGGAAATGCGGCCAATTGCTTGCGATCCTTGAGCAATTGTGCCAAATAGTCGGCAATGCTTTGTGTGCTCTGTTGTTGTTGCTGTGGCGTCATGTGCTGTGGCTGTGGTACCACCACTTGTGGCGGCTGCTGCTGCTGCTGTTGTTGCTGTTGCTGTGCCTGCTGCTGTTGAACAACTGCGGCTGCGGCAGCGGCGACTGCAGCGGCCTGTTGTTGCAACTGCTGTTGCACAACGGTCTTGTTCTCACACACACTCATTTTGTGTTTCTTGAAGCTTTTTTAACAATTGTTTACTTTGTTGCACAATTTACTGTTGTTGTTTTTGTTGTTGCCGAAATTCTTTTCGAATGCGTATTTAACTTTTCGGCTCTTTTCTCTGTGTTCTGCTTTTTTTCTACGTATTGCACAATTGCTAAACAAAAGACTTTAACACGCTTCGATTTGTAGTTGTTGTTGCTGTTTTGATTGTATGTTTGTAGTTACTGTAAAATAGACACAGAATTGTTGTTGTTACGAGCTGAATTCTCATTAAATTGTAGGCGATGTAGTAGGGAGAGCGAGAGACAGAAACAGATTGAAAACAACTCCACCCAAAAAACAGCAGAAGAACAACAACAACAAGATCAACACACCAGCGGCAACGAGAGAGAGAGCAGCAAAGTCGAAAAATGAAGACAGAAAAAAATTCCTCAGCGCAGCAGCGGCTGCCACAGATCAGCAAGAGCAAAAGCAAGAGGAAGAAACAGAGACAGCCACAGACGGCGACTGCGACTGCGACGTCGTCTTGCTATCACATACACATACACTCGCGCTCGGCGCTCGCACACAGGCATAGTTAATTTGTATGCGTGTGGCTGGGAGCGGAGTCGTCGTATCGTGAGAGCAAAACGGAGATGAATGAAAGCAGAATGTCAAAATAGCTGCTGCTCAGCTCTTGCGCTCTCTCTCTCACCGTGTCTCTCGCTGGCTGCAGCCCCCAAAGAAGTACAACAAAAAATGAAATGAAATTAATTTTTTTTGTATATGCAAATGAATAATTCTTATTTGCAATCAAATTGATGTGCATTTCACAAGTCTAACTGAAGAAATTTCAAATTTAACTTGCACAGCGCTTCACAGAATAGCAAAACATTGAAATATCAATGGAAACGTCGAAAATTTCGCACAAAATATGCACACATTTTGTGCTGTTTGCTGCTGATTATGTGTATTTGTGTTGTTGTTGCTGCTGTTGTGAGCTCGTTTCACATTATTTAGCCATTAAAAAAGTTGCATACATTTGCATTTGTTGTAGTAGTACACTGCGATTGTTAACTATTTGAGAATTCCTTTATTCTTTTAATTTTTTTTGTTTATTGTAAAATTGTATTCGAGTCGGGTTGAAAAAGGAAAACGCACGGATCTCGTTTCTTCTACTGGGAACGATTCTTCCTATTTTCTACAAAACTGAACCGCACGCAAAGACAGAGAAAAAGAAACTGAAAGCAAAGCGCACAGACGAAAACCACGAAATGCGGAGAGCCAGTAAGCCATTTTGAGTATAACAGCGACTTAACAGCAGTGAAGATCATTAGTTGGCGTTGCCACACTGTTAACCAATGCGCAGATGTTTGGCTTAACTGCGAAATTTGGCTTTAAATCGTACCAATGCCGTGGGCCGACAAATAGACATTAAGCATTCTTTGGAATAAGATGAAAATCATTGATCTTTAGCGCGTTCAACTAGCAAATAATAGGTTATAAGCACAATTAACGTATTGCTTACATAAAGTGGCAGCGCTAGGTCTGCGAATCATGCGCTGCTTACAGCAGCCGTCTCGCTTCCACTCATTTGCCGAAGCGTATTTGGCGCGTTGGCGTCGATTTGAATTATGGAACACTGATCGCGGAGGCATTAATTACGTACGGAAATTGTTAACAGGGCAGTGAATGCGATTAGAACCGAACACAAAGTATTTTTCATTTGATTCGCAGTTGTAGTTGTTAAGATATGTGGGCATTTGGCCAAAATCATATGCAAATTACGCGGAGCCCGTAGTGCCAAATGTTGGTTGGTTGGTGTTAAACTTGCCTTTGAGCCAAATGCTCAGCAAAATGCTCAAACACACAAAATGTATGTGGGAAAATTGGCATTCGCAAGCGAAGTCGATGTGGATGTTGATGTGGATATGGATGGCTATGGCGATGGCGATGGCGATGGCAATGTTGATGGCGACGCACCATATAAGCGACCCTGGACAGTTACAACTTTTACTTTCCATTGCAAATGCGTTTCAGATGTACGCGGCATGTATGTAGGTGCGAATGTATTTGTGCTTAGGTATGCATGGATTTATGCTGTGCTTCCGTGTATTCCGCAAAAAGTCAACATCACACACACACAGCACCCGCATGCACTTAAAAAGAGACGTGAAAGTTTTCAATCAGTGGAAGTGGAAAGCCAAGCAGTCAGCCAGCCAGTCGAGCCGTTTGGCCAACAACTTTATCAACAGCACCCACCAAGGCAAGACAAGGCAAGGCACGCAAGGTGTGTGGGCCGGACCCGGCATTATCTGCTATAGCCCGAGATATTTTATTGCCATTCAAGAAATATATGTGTCAGGCGGCGTAAAGATTTAGACATTGTATGATTATTGTTTTTCGATTCACCGAAAATACACACACAGAAAAAACCTACTAAAAAGCCTATTTGGATGTTGACACCTACATAAAATCTGAAAGCAACGCATAAAGAGACACATGATTTAATCCGTGGGCCGTTAAGCTGCAATGGGCCTTTCGATGTGGGCCACCACTTTTTTTTTTGGTCTTTTTATGTGGTAGCACTTTCAGTTTTTTTTGTCTTGTTGTGTCCACAAGAAAAGAAACGGCTTTAACGCTTTAAGAAAATGGCCCAAATGCCTCTGTTCGATTTTCACACAACACTGTGAAAATCCACTTGCCCCTGCCACTCCCTGCGAACTTTCCACAGTTCCTCTGCCTTTCTTGCCGCATTCAATCAGCCAATCTCTCAGGCGTGAGTTATGACGTTTCTGGTGTAGCACAGAACCAAAAATTGCATTTCAAATGCATGGCAATTGTTTCAGTGTTCCCCAAAAAAGCCAGAAGCTGCCTTGGCTCAAAGACTTATTAGGAAGTTGCCGAAGCAACGGATTGATTGCAGTACGCAACTCTGAATGCGGCACCAAAAGTGAGGCACAGTTTTCATGCAGTTTCATTCATTTAGTTTATTAAATAGTTTAAATTGTACTTTTTGTATATAAATATTATTCATCACATTTTATTATATTTTTAAATTAAAAACTTAGCAAATTACTAAGCTTGAACTAATTTATTTTATTTATAAAATATAGTGCGACAAATAAAAATCAAAACACAAATTTATCAAATTTTTTTATGCTAAGCTATGTCAGAATGAAAACTATAAAAATAATTTAAATTGTATTTCTGCTAAATTTATGAGCACAATAAATTTTGAAATCTATATAAAATGTCCAACAAAACTTGATCTATATTTCGAATTCTCATTTTTCAAGGTCTAAAGAACGATTAAAAATTTCGAAATTTTTTAATGATTATTTTTATATCAATATTCTAAATTATTACATATTTTTGTTGTTGTTAATAAAGCTAGATTTGATAAAACCCTAAAATGTATTGTAAATAGAAATTTAACTATTTGGCCAGACGCGAAATCGCATTGATTGATTGACAACGCATCGAATCAGCGAAAAGCTGATTAAATCTTGTCACACTGTGAACTTATTGCTCGTCAAGTTTTCCAGCAATTTTCCATTTTGGGTGCAACCATATTTCACACTCAGCTTTTGGCCAGCTCCCCAAGCCTGGCTTCCCGCTCAATGCAAATTTGCTGGTTTGTTGGCCATTTTGGCAACCGCTTTGACGTTAGCCGACAAATTATGCACTTGGCTTTTGGGCCAATTTGCAGTTGACGCAGAAAGCGGGCGGCAGACGGCGGGCGGACGCCGGGGCAGTCGACGTGTGTTTGCCACTTTTGAATAATTAGCTGCGGCGTATTGGCGTAAGAGCCAACTTTGTTGGCCATTTAACAGCCAGCCAGTGAGCCAGCGAGCGAGGCAGTCAATGTTGCCATTACGCATGCAGCAGGTCGCTGCGTAGGCGCTCCCTGCTCCTCTTCGCCCGCTCTGCCCGCTCTCTTACAGCAGTGTGAGCCAAATAAAACCAGCTTTAACGCCCACACTGAGTGCCCCACAGGTTGCTCACACGTCGAGCTGTTGCTGCCGTTGCACATGCTTGTTTTCCATGCTGGTTTGTCGAGCTCGCTGCCTCAGCGAACAATGCTCACGAAGGCATCTTCTGACGCTTTAATCGACTTCGAAGCAGTTAACGCACTGAAGCTCAGCTTTGACACTTTGTGGTGGGCTTCGCAGTTAAGCATTAAATTAATTCATTCACAAATCTCTTGTTAAAACGGGAGTTTGACTAAAGTTCATAAAATGCGATTTAAAAATCTTTGTTATTCACATTTTGTATTCCAGGCGCTATTATTCAATTTTTAAGCAAACATTTGGGCAGGCTTAGAAGTTCATTAAAATGATTTGTTAGTAACATTATTATTATTATTTGCTGTTTATGGGAGGATTAACGTCGTATGGTAAAATAACAATGAAAATGAATTTTTACAAAGAAAGCTGTGAAACTAAAAAGATACTTTTTTAAATATTGTATTGGATTAAAAACTTTGTATTTAAATTAAAGCTTTCACTTCAAAAAAAGTGAGACATTTATAATTTAATTCTTTATATTTCGTATTTCACCCCGAATCATAGAAAGTGTTGACAAGAGTTTTAGCAGAAGTTCCAAATTTATTTTAGCTTCTAGGAGCTTTCCCAACTCAAGCTGCTTTCAAGCAGCTGCTTCTCCTCGCTGATCTTCAGCTAAGCTTAGATAGTAGAGTGCTTGGATGCGCTTTCACTGCACTACTAAAAGTGAAGCTTGATTCACAAAATGTTCATTCATAAAAATGTGAATACTCGAGTGCACGAGCTTATTACACGCTCGCACACGCGTCTCGAATCACTCATGAATAAACTATTTAGTCGCATGAATGACTACGAAGTTAGACGACAGCTAGAGCAACCAGCATCAACTTCAAGTCCATTCACAAACGTGATTAGCCACGCTGCTCGCTGTGGCAGTGGCTGTGGAGCTGTGTGGCAAGTGCGACGCAGCAGCGTCTTTGGTTGCATGTTTTAACGATGAAGGCGGAGCAGTTGAACTGAGCTGAGTTAAGTTGATATGGAGGATTGTGATCGTGGTAGTTTTCGGCAATTTGTACGCCCACAAAGTGATCAGCTATTAATTTGTTGGTGGCCACCAACTTTCTGGCTTTCTGGTTTCATTAGGCGGCGCATTAATTTCTTGATGCTGCTTTTTGGACAGCTCCGAGCCTAGCTCTGGATGGATGTGGTTGTGAGTGACGCTGGACTGGAGTGGGTGTCGTGGGTTGTTGCTTGTTTAACGAGTTTTATTAGAAAATTGTTTACAGCTCAATGCTATTTCAATTGACAGAGACCAAGCAGACAGAGCGACAGACGGACTGAGTCCGACTGTGGGCGCCTCTCGCAAGTCACATTGCTCAATGGTGCTCGCCAAACTGTTACAGTTTGGTTGGCACTGCCAAAACGAGAAAATAAATTTCGAATAAACTGGAACTGGAACAGTTTAATGAAAAAATGCCAAAAAACAAGACATTTGCCATATTTGGCACAGCACGCTAAATGCTCAGCGGAGACGTTGCTCCACAAAAAAGGCAATGCCACATCCGTGTGGGCGTTGCAAGCGCCTTATGAAACAGCCAACGACTCGACTTGAGCGCAATAAAGATGAATCGCAAATTGTTATTTTTGGCGAAATGAAGACACACTCACATTTATCTGTATTTATACAAGTTGATATTATGTAAAAGAATATATAGGTGTCTGTTTTAAGGCTACTAATGATAATAACTAACGCATAAACTTCTTGGCCTGATCCCGATTGACCTGCTTGAAGATGCGCTGCTTGGCGTGGCCTTCGTTCATCTGCTTGTAGTAACCGAAACCGCCGCCACCCAAACGCTTCTCGGGCCGCTCGCGCTTCGCGGCGCCCACCTTGAGGTCCACCACGGGCGGCACCAGGAAGCCAAAGCTCTTGGAGACCGCCTGCAGATCGAGTGTGTTCACATTGAAGATCTGTTTCAGCTGATGCGAGTCATAAGCGCGCACGTACGACTTGAAGGCCTCTTTGGCCGACTGATTCAGGAAATAGTTCTTCGAGATAAGTTTCTCCAGCTGTAAATAGCGAGAAGAGAACTTCAAGAGAATGCACAGAGAAATGTAACCAGAGTTGAATGCTCACCTGCAGCTGAATGTCTGCAATCTTTTGCCACGAAAACTCAAACTCATTGAGCGGCACCTTGGCCGCTTTCAAGTAGCGCAAGAATCCCAACTCCTCGGGTCGCAGCATCAGCAGTGCATGCCCCGAATTGCCCGAACCACGCGCTGTGCGGCCAACACGATGAATGTACTCGCGTGGATCATCTGGCGGATCGTACTGCACAATCCAGTCCACCTGTGGTATGTCTAGGCCACGAGCTGCGACGTCTGTGCAGAGCAGAATGCCCGACTCTGCGTTGCAGAACTGGAAGAAGGTCGTTGTGCGTTTCGCTTGCTTCTGCTTGCCGTGTATGGAGGTGACGGGCAAATCGATGTAGTTGAAGAGTTCATGATGGTATTTGACGGACATGCAGGAGGAGAAGAAGACCATGACCTTCTTCTTGCGATTCTTCTTCAGGAAGGTGAAGAGCACAAGCAAACGCTTCTCCGAGGGGCACACAATGTAGCCCTGCTCCAGGCCCTCAACGGTGGCCGTCTCCTGGTTGTCGTGCACGCCCACATAGATGGGCTCCTTCTTCAGCGCCAGCTTCGAAAGCGCATCGATGCGCGCCGTCTGTGTGGCCGAGAACAACATGGTTTGTCTACGTTCTGCAAGAAAAAGGTGTCAGTAAGCAAATGCCTATAAAATATTAGCTCACTAATCACTTACTAGGCAGCAGATTAATGATCTGCTTGAGCTCCTCCTCGAAACCAATCTCCAGTATGCGATCCACCTCATCGATAATCAGACACTGCAAGTTCTTGTACAGGAAATCGGGAGAGTTCTGCAAATGATCCAACAGACGACCGGGCGTTGCCACCAAGATGTTGATGCCTTTGCCCAGCTTCTCGCTCTCCACTTGACGATTGGAGCCACCCATGACGAGGCCATAGGTGTGATGATGATGCGCCATCAGCTCCTTGAGCACACCAAACGTTTGCATGGACAACTCGCGCGTGGGCGAGATGATAATGACGCCGGTGCCATTGCGTGGCATGAAACGCAGCTTGTTGATCAGCTCCACGGCGGGAATCAAAAAGGCGAGAGTTTTGCCGGAACCCGTTTGGGCAGCACCCACCAAATCGCGGCCCTTGAGCAGCGGCGTCAGCGACTTGGCCTGGATTTCGGTCATTTCGCTGAAACCCATTTCGGTGATTGCACGTAACGTTGCCTCTGAGACGGCGCCTTTGAGGGAAGCAAAGCTGCGATCATCGGAGTCCCGCATGTCCAGCGCACTCAACGAGGATTCCACCGAGAAAGGCGTTTCATTGTCCTCCTCTGCAGCTGCTTTGCCGTTCGTTGTGCTCTTAGCGCCTGCTTTTGCCTTCAGTTTGGGTTTCTTGGCAGGCGCCGGTTCAACTTCCTCTTCGTCTTCTTCTTCAGAATCAGGTGAGTCAGCAGCTGTAATAGGCAACTTAACATTAGCAACAGCTCACAACTTAAAGCACATATTGAATTCTAAAGCTCTTTCAGTTTCTTCTTTAAACTTATCTCATTTCTGCACTTGGCTACATTAACTCGTTGCACTCGTGCAGCTCAAATTCGCCTTTAAATCATCATTAAGCAAATAATTCTTAGTTTTCTTAGCCTACTCACCATCACTGTCGATTTCTTCGTCATCTTCGTCATCATCCTCAGCCTCACTATCGTTCTCCACATCGTCCTCTTCATCCGAATCCGATTCGGAGTCCGAATTTGCCACCTGAATTTGCGGCTTCTTTTTCTGTTGCTGCTGCTTCTTTTTGGGCTGCGGCTGTTCCTGGAAATCATCCTCCAAATCATCTGTGCCGCATATCAAAGGCACTTTTAGTTATAGTTTAATTCTAAACTCAATATAATACACACCTTCATCGTCTTCTACAGGCCGCTTCTTTTGAGGCTTTTGCTTGTTCGGTTTTCCTTTGTCTTGTTTTATGGCGGGCGGCGCTGGAGCTGGTGGTTTACCTTTACCCTTCTTTTGTGAGAGTTCCTTCTTCATTTTCTCACGCTTTACGATCTTCTTCATTAGCAGCTTCTCTCTGATCGACATTTTTACTTAATTACAGTGTTAATTCAGCTATATATTAAAAACAATTTACGAAAAACAACCGCGCACGTGTTAGCAGCCAACGAGTTTGTCATTCACACAGAAGCCACGTTGTTGTTGCACAGCTGACCATGCTGTTGATGTCGATTTTACATTCGATATATAACAGTTTTAAATTTAATCTTTCGAATAAGTACTCATTTTAAAATATAATAATAAGCCTTATATTGTTATAGTGAAAATAAATATTTGAAAAAATTACTTCGATTCTAATTATTAAATTATTTCTTTTTGTATTATATATAATTACAACTAAAATTGTCATTTTAATAAAACAAGATAATATAGCAAAGTTTAATTAATATGCTGTTTAATTACATCAACATGTTTTAAAATCATCAACAGGAATTCCCACTGTTAAAAAAGCGTGACTTGGTGAAAATAATCGCGACTTGCAGTGATAAATAACAGACCGCTTCGTTGTCGTCATTTCGATAGGTTTTTGCCATTCACAACGATTGGCACACAAAAGCCAACTTGATGGAAATTTCTATAAACGTTTTTGTTTTTATATTGTATACTTTGGTGGTTTTATATTTGCAACATTTTGTCAACAAATACACGGAATTCGTGCGCAGTTTATGAGCGATGAGTAGTATGCTGGGACTGCAATCCTACGGCAGCTCCTCCGAGAACGAGTCGGAGAATGAAGAGCAGGCAGCTGAAAAAACAACGCAACCCGCGCTGCATCTGCAGCCCGTTGACAAAACACACTCGCTGTCCACAGCGTTGGCGGTTTGTGCTGCGCCCGATGTGGTACCCATGGGCGCAGTGGCTGTGGCGCGAACACTCGATCCCACGCTTAAAGAAGTTACCTACAATCCACGCTACGAGGAAATGTTTGCGCCTGTTAAAGGACCCGAGCACCCAAGCCTGACAATGCAGCAGCGGGCGCCGCGCAACACGCTCGCGGGGTACGTGGAGAAGGCGCACATCAATGCGTTCGAGTTCGAGAATCAACGTCGTACGTTCCACACTTATGGTTACGCCTTGGATCCCACGGTGGATGAAGCGGCCGATGGTCAATCCTATGTGGGTGACTTGCAGTCCGCCTACGACGACAATGGCAAAACAGTTTTCGAGGCGCCCAAAGCCAAGAAGATGCGCAAGCAGGAGAAAAACGACAATCCCGAAGATGTCGAGGGCTTCCTCGGTCCCTGGGGACGCTTCGAGAACGAGGTAACTGTGGCGAAGCCCAACGAGCAGGAGCGCGCCGAGCTGGATGAGCTGCTCTCAAAGCGCCACAAACGCGGTCGCATACCCGAGGACAAGCCGCTCGAGGAGAAGTCCACGCTGCACAGTGAGTACGCTGCAATCTCCAGCAATTTTATAGTATTTAAATACGTTTTTTTGCAGTCAAGGATGCCTACGATTACCAGGGCCGTTCGTATCTGCATGCACCACACGATCTGGGCGTGAATCTGCGCTCGAATGCGCCGCCACCCAAATGTTTTCTGCCCAAGGCGCACATTCACACTTGGAGCGGTCACAACAAGGGCATCTCCTCCATTCGCTGGTTCCCCAAGACCGCCCACTTGCTGCTTTCGGGCTCCATGGATTGCCGTGTCAAACTGTGGGAAGTCTACGGCGAGAGGCGTTGTGTGCGCACATTTTCTGGGCACAGACAAGCCATCAAGGATATTGCCTGGAACAACAAAGGATCACACTTTCTGTCGGCGTCCTATGATCGCTACATTAAGCTCTGGGATGCGGAGACGGGCGACGTTGTCTCCCGCTTCACCACGCGCAAAATGCCCTTCTGCGTCAAGTTCCATCCGGACAACAGCAAACAACATCTGTTTGTCGCTGGCACCTCCGACAAAAAGATCATTTGTGTAAGTTGTAATATAGAAGATGTTATTGTAGCTATATTAATTGCTTTTCCATCAACAGTGGGATACACGTAGTGGCGACATTGTGCAGGAATACGATCGACATTTGGGCTCTGTTTCCACTATTACGTTTGTGGACGACAATCGTCGTTTTGTGACCACCTCCGATGACAAATCGATGCGCATCTGGGAGTGGGACATTCCCGTAGATATGAAATACATTGCGGATCCCACCATGCATTCCATGCCCGCCGTCACCTTGGCGCCCAATGGCAAATGGATGGCCTGCCAATCGCTGGACAACAAAATCGTCATATTTTCCGCCCTCAATCGCTTCAAAATGAATCGCAAGAAAACGTTTACGGGTCACATGGTTTCGGGCTATGCTTGCCAGCTGGACTTCTCGCCGGACATGAGCTATCTGGTGTCGGGCGATGGTGACGGCAAATGTTACATATGGGACTGGAAGACGACGAAAATGTACAAGAAGTGGCAGGCGCACGAGGGCGTCTGCATCAGCGCCTTGTGGCATCCGCACGAGGCGAGCAAGTTGGTGACCGCCGGCTGGGATGGCCAGATCAAATATTGGGATTAGTTTCCCGGTTGATAGAATAATCATTTTTTTATAAGCACACACATTGTATAAAAGAGAACTATATTGACTAAAATGCGCAAAAGAAATGAACGTTTGATTGAGAAGTGAAGGCCCACATTACACAAATGTAATTTAATAATATAGTCATATTATTTTAAATTATAAACTATAGATTGCATTGTTTACCATCGAAGCCCAACTACTTTGTTTACATTTTGAGTGCGACTGATAAGAGAGCGCATGCGCAGTGCGTGCCAAACTGTGCCACCCTCAGGGGCAGAAGCAAAACATATGTGATGGCCAGCCAAAATCAATACTTTTCACCCAAGCAAGCAAACAACGCAGAAATTGTTTAAATACACCATTAAAATATTGAAATTCAATGTTTAAATAAGCCCCGGCAGCGCTTCTACAACTGTAAAGCAGTTACAGTTTCGATGCCACTGAAATAATGCACAAATTGTAAAACCGCAACGGGAAAAAGAATTTGAGCGACCAAAAAGAAAAAAAGCAAACACAGCGTCTAGTTGACACTCCAGCCATGGCTAAGCCGCCGACGGACACCTCGGGATTGGGCTACGCCTACCATCTGCCCTCGGGCGGTTTATTGCTGCGCCTGAAGAACTCGTTGTCGCAGTTCAGCGATTTGTTTAGCGAATTCAACAAATACATCTCACCCGCCTTCTTTCACGATCGCTGCGAGAGATCCGTGCACATGCGAATGTACTCGATGCACAAGCGCGAGTTCGTCATGGTCTTCCTGGGCTTCTTCACCTGCTTCGGCCTGGGCATCATCATCGGCCTCACAGGTCCCCCAATCACCACCACAGACGCCCTGACGGCCAAGCAGATATTGGCCAACACGACGCTGGCCCACAGCAAAACGGTGCTGGCCACAGGCCCGTTTGCCATGAAGTCCCCCCTCATGACGACCTATTCGCAGCAGCTCTGGCTGATCGCCAAGCTGGTGACGGACAACAACGATGGTGAGTCGAAGAAGTGGTGCTATATGCCGGGAATTGCAAAACACAAGTTGTATAGGTCATAAAAACTAAAGGGAATAAGAGAAACCTGCAGTATTTGGAGCAACAGATTCGCATTTGCTGTTTTTGTATTTAAGTATTCTGAAAAGCACTTTTATTTCCAATTTGAAGTTCATTAAAAAAAAATTGTATTCAAAAGTTAAACCATAACTCTTTTTAATTAAATTACTGCTATTTATAAACGGTTTCCATTCAAATAATTCCATATTTTTTCGCTAGATGAACGCTACGACAAGAGTTTCCAGATCAGCGTCTCCATCGACGGCATCAGCGAGCAGCACAAGCCGCTGAGTGTCCTGGGAGCCAGAATGGCGCACAATCGGACGCGGCACTTGATCTGCGTGCGCAATGATTGCGAAGAGTTCACGGTGATGCACTTGGGTTTCCTGGACTACGCCCACTACATCATCACGGTGCGTTTCCTGGGCCTGGAGTCGTTCCACCAGAAGTACAACATCAGAGCCATTACGTTCTATGTAAGCGGACAAGATCGATTCGTTTCCCACTCGAATACTAATGAAATCTTTTACAGTTCAAGACGTACAGTCCGGAGTTTACGCAGATCGAGATCTGGTTCAGGTTCATCTTTCTGCTGTTCACCTTTATAGTGATTGTAAGTAGCTGTAAAGCGGCTGTTAGCGCACTGTTAAGCGCGTGTTAACGGGCGGTTTTACATTAACAGTTGTTGTAAAACTGGCGTCCGTCGTTCCGTCTGTCTTTTCGTATAAGCACGAAGATCTCAAAGACTATTGCAGCTAATGCTACGAAAATGACTGATAATGCTGCAATATAGTAAACGGTGATCGAGTTTATTTAGGAATTTTTATTGGCCCCCTTTGTCCCCATGCAAATGAAAGTCTTGAAGATCCCTATTTGTATGTCCCCCTTTTGAACATCACTTCTCTTTCTCTCCTTTCACAGTGCTGGTATGCTCACACGCTGCGCAAGTATCCCGTCTACGACTGGTCCATTGAGCAGAAGTGGATCTCTGTGCTGCTCCCCCTACTGCTGCTCTACGACAGTGAGTGCTCAAAGTAGACAAATTTAAAGAGACCTAAATCACACTTTCATTCACCTTCCAGATCCCTTCTTCCCCTTGATCTTTCTGATGAACTCCTGGCTGCCCGGCATGTTGGACGCCGTACTTCAGGCGACTTTCCTGTGCGCTCTGCTCATGTTCTGGCTGTGTATCTATCATGGTCTGCGGCAAAATGAGCGACGCTTCGTCAGCTTCTATCTGGTCAAGATCATTGTGGTCCTGCCCATTTGGCTGTGCGCCATTGTCCTGGCAACCTGGGAGAAATGCAACGAGCTGCGGGATCCCACATACAGTCACTTTGTGGACACCAAAAACTATAATGTGAGTACAATATGCAACTATTGGTTATCCAGCTAATCCTCCCATTTGTGACAGGGTCTCAAGATGTTCTTCTACATTGCCTGCTGCATGTATGTGCTCTACCTGGGCTTGTTGCTCCTGCGCGCCTACACGGAACTGCGTTCCATGCCTTACTTTGGTCAGTACTCAGTTTATTTATTTTAAATTATCTACCAAATAGATTTTTAGTTTCTTTTAACTTTTAACTGATAATCTTTTAATGTCTGGAATAGACATTATATTAAACAATTTAAATCATTTTTAAGTATTAATTTTATTATTATCATGTTTTAATTTATATTACTAAATGTTTATCTTTCATCCCTTCGCTTTTCTAGACGTCCGCTTAAAGTTTCTAACGCTGCTGATGCTCTTCGTGCTCTCCATTTCCATCACGGTGACCACTTGCCGCTTTGGCTTCGGCATTTTGGAGGACAACTTCGTGGCCACGCTGAACACCACCTATCGCAGCTCGGCGCAGTTCATGTGCTTTTATGGCCTCTTGAACTTCTATCTGTACACCATGGCGTATGTGTATTCGCCCGATGGTCGCTTTGCCCAGGCCGAATTGGCGGTCACCAAAGACAATCCGGCCATTTCAATGATTGATGATTCCGACGAGGATGTTGTCTACGGCTCCGACGAGGAGTCACGTCGCCCGCTCACTTCCGTTGGCGGTGGTGCTGGCAAAAATGATTACGACAGCGATTAACAAAGATGCACTGAGGGAGCTGGAGCAGAAGTCTATCATATTTTAAACGTTAATGTTCCATAGAGCGCCCGCCCTGCACACGAGGCGCCGCAGACACATACATTATTTGTACAAACAAATTGTATTCAAGCCAAGAGTTTTCGATTTCCATTTCGATAACCAAAACAATTTAAGTAAATTTAAATATTTGTTGTAACCGAAGTGGTTTGCGATTGATTTATTTCACTAGTTTTTTCTATGATACATATCTTCTCATTTATTTGTGTTAATCGAAAGTGTCCAGCAAATATTTTATTACCAAGCTCCCTTTATTTGTCGCATGCGATTTATCGCCTGCCCCAAAAAGTATGCTACGCAAATTGAAAAAGGTTTTGGTAAGCGAAAAGTTGACGATTATTTTACTAAATTGGGTTTTTATTACATAATTAACACATTTCGCCAGTTTAATCAGATCGGGCCATCAAGTGTCCGCCTAGGAGGATTCATTGATGCCAATCTTGATCTTGGTCAACAGACCGCTGTCACCCACATCCGCATTGTAGCCAGGGCGATATTTCATGCCGGGCGCCTGAAAGAAATTTTCAATAGGATATGAAATTGCCAATGTAATTGCGAATATTTTTCCACTCACATTGAACCAGACATCGCGCCAGACCTTGCTGTCGTCGGCGGTGCGCAGCAACTCGGGCACATCGAACCTGGGCACGTTGAAGTAGCTCATCAACGTGGGCTTATCAAGGCAGTACTTAATGCGAGCCTCGCACCATTCGTCCTCCAGCGTGAAGCGCCAATCAAGCATCTTCTTGTTGTGCGGATCTGACTCGTGCTGTTGGAAATCCAAGCGTTCAATATCCTCCACAACGACCTCGGCCTCGCCACCCGAAGACCAGTCGTAGATGAGCAGCTCGGCATGAGTCGAGATATCCTTAAGATACTGCTGCTTATACAGCATATCCAGATCGCGCAAATAGTCATCAGTGAATGCCTTCGACTTCACCTCATACTCCACATTGCGTGCTCTGATCTGGCGCTGTACATTGCCCACTGGCAGATCCAGATAGATGACCAAATGCGGCTTCAGTAGCTCTCCAATGGTGTTCTGACGCAAGTCATTGTAGACGGAGCGGGCACCACGCGAAACATAACCCTGACGGAACATAGCCTCCATGAACACGAAATCAGAGTAGGGACTGCGCTCCAGCACGACACCCTGGCCGGTGGACAGAAGGTGTTGCAGAGCGTCGATGTACTGCGAATAGCGCAGCATGTACATGCGAATCTGGAAGAGAGCAGCGTGCTCATGATTGGGATTCTTGCAGAAATCACGTATATCGTAACTGCGACAGCTCGGTGGCAGCTCCGGATCCAATTTGCGCATATCAAAGCCATACGGGTTGATGTAGTACAAGTCCAGATCGACGGCCGGATAGTAAAGCATGTCCAGCTCAGCGGCCAGCTCCTGGGCAAACTTTGTTTTGCCTGCTGCAATTGGGCCTTCAACGCAAATGACTTTCGAGTTCTCGTCGATGCGCTTGGAGGTCTTGTCGAAGAGGGAATTGATCAGACCGTACTTCTTGGTCTTGTAGGGATATGGCGCCGCCTTGGGAACTCGGGGCCCACCGCGCATCGTTTTGCCGGAGATGTTGCACTTTTGCATAAAGGCGGCGGGGAGCACAGCCGTCTGTGCCTGCAGCAGTGTGGCAGGGGCAGTGGCGCCGCGACTGACGAGCCGCGCGAGGCCAACACGAAACACGGCAGTCATCCTGCAAGCATAAATAAATTATTAATAATGTTCCAAACACTTTGATTTGCTTATTTTGTTGGCTGCTGTTACATCACAGCAATGGATTATTTTGCTGCAGCATTTGAGGGTAGCAGCAGCTGCAGGCTTTAGAAATAGGGCTGCCGTCATCACTTATAAGTCGTGCTTTGTTGTAATCTGCGCAATAACCTCTTGGTTTTGGCAAAATTCACAGCATTTACTCACTTTTTATACCGACAATCTAAATAAAATTAATTTCGTCTAGAGGTGGAGCAACATCGATAGCACACAGTGTATCGATTTTTTATTTAAATAGCAACTAAGCGATGGTCTGTCTATTACAGTCCATTGGAAATATTCGATAGCCCTGTGGTTAATCTGAGCTATAGCTTTTTTATAAAAAACTATTCGCAATTATTTATTAAATGAACTCGACAATTACAAAGATACCTTGCAATTATTGCCAGCACTTAACATTAATATTACATTTGTAGTCAATCACATTGTTTACATATGGCAGTCCTGTTTTACACGCATATGTGGCAACTCTGTGCGTAACCTCGCACGCATTTTACTCACTTTTGCTCGCAACTGGCCTCAAAAACATCATGAGCAGTAAAAACATCAATTAAAACTATTTGCAGTTACGTTATTGTGCACAGCAACATTTTGGAACGCATTCGAGCTAAACACAAAAGTAAGTGAAAACTCATTAGACTGTCCTTGTTCTGTTGAATTCCTCTTTCGAAGAGTTACGCAACTTAGAATTTTGTAGAGCTTGTGACATAGATTTTAAACTGTTATGTTTCGCTTGCAGCTATTGAAATTTGAACAGAGATGGGCAACTCAGCAATAACCAAAGTGCAGCTGGAGGCAAGCAAGCGCGGCACCCCGCCTCCAGAATGTCCCATGCACCAAAAACATGGTGATAACACATCCGCCTCGGCGGTGCCCCCACATCCCAAGATGCAAGCCACTGGCGGTGCCTCCGAGTGTCCAGTGCAACACGGCGACAATAGCGACGTCAATCCACTCAATATGATGCCACCCGCCAATCAGCAGCCGGCACCCGATCAACCCTTTCCACTGCCCACAGATCGCCAGACTTCGACGATACCCAAGGTGACCGAGGACGGCAGCGTGCAGTTCTGGCAATATCCAAGCCAGCAAATGTTCTGGAATGCCATGCTGCGCAAGGGTTGGCGCTGGAAGACCGAGGACGTCTCCCAGAAGGACATGGGCGACATCATACGCATTCACAATGCCAACAACGAGCAAGCCTGGCAGGAGGTCCTAAAATGGGAGGCGTTGCACGCCAAGGAGTGCGGCAATCCACGCCTTAAGAGTTTCGGTGGCAAGGCCAAAGACTTCAGTCCACGTGCCCGCTTCCGCAGTTGGCTGGGGTAAGTGTTAAATGCTCCAAAATCCACTTCGATAAATATTCAATTAGAATTGTATTTTTCAGTTATGAGCTGCCTTTCGATCGTCACGATTGGATTGTTGACCGCTGTGGCAAAGATGTGCGCTATGTTATCGATTACTACGACGGCGGACTTGTCGATAAAGATTACCGCTTTGCTTTGTTGGATGTGCGCCCTGCAATGGATTCGGTAGACAATGTTTGGGATCGTATGCGTGTGGCGTACATGCGTTGGCGCTACGAGTTGTTGGGACAGTTCAATAGTGGCACCGAGAACAGCAAAGTGTCGGCTGGTAGTGACTAAGAAATTATTTAAAATATTGTAAACAAAACACTGGACTAAATTAATCAAATGCGAAATGAACGTTATATAGTTTGGGTTGCACTGGTGCCATAAGCCTTAGTGCCACCTGTTAAAAAAAAACGAATTTTATTTAATTACGAATGCTGATTTTTATGTTGCTGAATATTTAAATCGAGAAACCTTTGATTTTAAAAACTGGCTATAAGGAGAAAAGGCAAAATGCTAAATTAACGTTTCATAACGTTAGGTTGCACTCAAAAAGCCATGTTTTATTCGATAAACAGTAAAGTGCGGCAGTCTTTATGCTGTCAAATAATTTGTTTCAAGAAATCTTCATTTAGAAAAGCATACTAACAAAAAAAAAATTCCAGTTTGAAAAAAACCGAAAATTAACGGGAAATTACGAAGCGGCAACACTGCCCTGGAGAAATATTCCATTCAACGGCTGTCAAACCGCTTTGTCCAGTGTTGTGCAACGCGCACGTTTATGATTTGCCGCTTACGTGACGTAACATCACACCATACGTATTTTGTTTTGTATCAAGTGGAGCCACAACGTCGCTCCATCGAACAGTCATAAATGTTGACCGCTAGAATGCGTTTCGTGCAATATTTGCGTAAAGGTGACCTCGCCAAACGTCTTGGCCTGCTGGCCGACGATCAAAAATGCCTCGTCGAACTGTCGGGCATCGAAGGCGTGCCTTGTGACTTGAAATCGTTGATTGCGCAAAGCCCCAATCTTGAGGAACTGGCGAAAAAGGCAGAAAAACAACCAAAGCTGGCGATCAACGATGACGTCACATTGCTGCCACCATTAACCGATCCTGGTAAAATCATTTGCATCGGTCTTAACTATCAAGATCACTGCGACGAGCAGAACAAACCGGCGCCCAAGGAGCCAATGTTCTTCAGCAAATACAACAACACTTTGGTGGGCCCCAAAGACAATGTCATCGCACACAAGGCATCCGGCGTAAGTAATGATAACCCTAGAGTGTGCAGTGCTCGACTTTGAGATACCCACTATGCATTTTTCGGGAGTTCAAACAAAAAGTAATTAAGTGCTGTTAACATATGTATGCAGATCAATAGAAAAGATCTTGCAAAGTCATTACACTTATATATAGACTGTTGGGTTGACAGACATGTTTAAATTAAATTAGAGAGCTGTTAAATTCAGCTTATTGTAAACTAGTTCTTTTTAATGACTCCCAAGTTATTTATCGATCAAACTAACTTATCGGTAATCATATTATTTTTTTTTTCATTGAGCAGTAAACCGAAATCGAATACTGGCTCCTATGATTGTGATTTTGATTTGCGGTGTTGCACGGGGACACAAGCAGTTGTTGTCAACAAAAAGTGTACTCCTAATCCCCAGTTTTAGGTATTCTTACATACAGACGTCACGAAATTATCTTACCCTTCTAGCCTATGCGTAGCGGGTACAATTAAGAGATAAGTGCTGATTGAAATACTACATGACATATTTTATCTCGAGCAGAAAATCGACTGGGAAGTGGAGCTGGTGGTTGTCATTGGTAAGGTCGCCCGTCAAGTGGCCAAGGAGAAGGCCTTCGACTATGTCTTTGGCTACAGTGTGGCCCAGGACATCTCGGCGCGCGACTGGCAAAAGGAGCGCAACGGCGGCCAGTTTCTGCTGGGCAAATCGATGGACACGTTCTGTCCATTGGGTCCAGCCGTGGTGCACAAGAGTCTGGTGAAGGATGTGTACAATCTGCCACTGAAAACATGGATCAATGGTGTGGAGAAGCAGAACGGCAACACAGGCAACATGATTTACAAGATCGACGACGTTATCAGCCGGCTAACTGAGTAAATTAAACAACCCACAGCTGCATAAACTGATTGCTAATTATGCCCCTTTTTTTAGAACTATTACTTTGCTGCCGGGCGACATCATCTTGACGGGCACACCAAAGGGTGTGGGCATGCATCGTAATCCACCAGAGTTCTTGAAACCCGGCGATGTCATCAAGACGGAAATCGAGGGTCTGGGAACGCTGACCAACAATGTTATTGCCCCTTGAAAGATTTTTTGTTGAATGTTATTAATTATATTAAATCAAATGTTATGCATTTTTATCAAATTCCAATTTACACTTTAAATGACTTGGATTTGGTGGCAAAGTACTCGTCACGCTTGTGATAAGGAGCGTACGGATCATCGATGTAGTGCTTGGGACGCCGCCAGTAGTTTGTGACCATCTTGTCCAGCAGCCAGCTCTGAGTGGCATTGGTGAAAACATGCTGACGCAATCGACGGCGCAGCTCCATGGACTTCTTGAAGATCTTCTTATGACGGCCAGTGTGTGTGCGTATCCAGGCGCCCCAATCCAAGCGCTTAAAACGTTTGATTACAGCTTTGACCGATTTCCTCTTTCCTTTTATTAGCGAGAACTTTGTGACGCTGCGAGTGGGCAAAGCGCCCATTACTGGCAGCTGCAACTGCATTAGCAATGGGGTGTCTGCTGGTGTCAGATAATTGGCAGGCAGCAGATTCGTACGGTTCTGGGCAGGAGTAGCCGCCTTGATCAATTGACTGAAACATGCGCGCTGCGTTTGTTGCAGTGAAAGAGCCGGCGACGCACGGCAAACGCTGCGTAGTGCTGTTAAATAGAAAATATTACAATACTTATAAGTAACATTAGCTTTAACAATGTTGCCCTTACCGCCACTAACCAAGTTGCGCAGCATTTTTTGTTTTTAATTGATTAATCCGCTGCCAAAACCTTTTTACACAGTCGCGTAACAGTTTCCAGCGCGATCAGCTGTTCGATTAACACATGCTTATGTTTTGACATTCGCATTTGATGGTCATATTTGAAAATCAAAAAATCGATTATTATTCATTTTGTACTTTTGTGGCTTAGTGAACCTTGGAAGTATTTAATATTTTTAATGGCACAATTTACAAGCCAAATTTGTTTTTCCTTTTTTTCTGATAGTTTCCAGCTTGATCAGCTGTTTGGCATTAACACATGCTTAGCTTTTGCCACTCACAGTGGGGCACATGTTTGAAAAACGATAAACAACATTTTGATTCACTTTGTATTTTTGTTGCACAGTCGTAGCATAGAAACTTGACGAAAATTTAAATTTACAAATTTTGTGTATATTTTTATAGCACACTTGCTTTTTAGCCCCCCACCCCCCATCCCCTGAAATAACGCGACAACAAACACTGCACGAATGGAAGAAGCTGGATATAATCGATTGCCATTCACAGGTAAACGTGGACATCATCACGTCGACGGCAGCAGCAGTCGGTATTTGTCGTTGGAGCGAAATTGGGCAGGAAAATTATTAACGCCGCCGGTTAGGAGGGCCTGCAGCAGACACCATCATCAAGTGAAACTATCAAAATTATTCGGCTACATCATGTATCGACTAGCAGTAATAGAACAATGCAAGTGTGCTGTGCAGGTAAGAAAGAACGTTATTCGTTAGAAATGTGATTATCGGCGACGTGCCGTCTCCCTCTGCCCCCTCGATTGCCCCACAAACAAAAACCAATTGCAAAAATATACAAGCGAACTTGTTATGTCATCTATTGGGGAAATGCAGTTATCATGCGAAAATTGTCCAAAATTCCAGCTACAAGCAATCAAAATGTATTTCCTTATACAATTGGCAACATTTACTTCCTTTATTCTAGCGCTCGCTGCCCCAAACAGGCAACAGACATTACAGTGGCCATAACAACAGCAACAGAAGTCACGGCGGCCACAGTGGAGGACAACAGCGGCAAAAGAGCAGCCTGCCTCCTCCGCCGCATCTGCGCGAAGCTGGCTTTGGCAAAGTGATGCTCCTATTGACACCACTGGCCGCAGTCGGCGGCGTTATTACCTATGCGAAGTGAGTACGCTCTTTATTCTCCACTTAAGATTCTAATGCTTGATCTATGCTCTTCCAGATACGACAAGAATTTCCGCCAAATGGTTGAGAAGAATGTACCCGGTGCCGAAACGGTGATTAAAGTCAGCCTCAATGAGGAGCCGCCGTTCAAGGAATTGACCAAGAGTGTGCACGACCAATACGACAAAGTTAAATCGACCTTCAACAGCGTCTCCGACTCGGTAAGCTCTGTGACCACCAAAGTAACTGGCCTATTTGGTGGCGGCAACAGCGCCCCTGAAGTGCAACCCACTGCAACGCAAAAGAAACGCGCCTCCGACCCGGAATCGGCGAAACCCAAAGCAGCTGCTCCAGCAGCAGCAGCAGCAAAGGGCGAGCCCGCTCCTGCGGCCAAGGCAGACGCTGCTCCAGCAGCGTCTAAGAGCGACCCGAAACCTGCATCGCCCAAGCCGAGTCCATTGCCCCAGGAAGTCGTGGAGCTGGAGAAGGCAATTGAGCTGTCAGCACAGCTGGCAGTCAAAGAATACAACACGGCCATCGGCGTGCTTAAGAAGTAAAGTATACGACTACTTATTCACTGTTTAAATACTAATTATTATTCTGCTTTATAGGTTCAACGATGATGTGCGAAATGTTGTGGACAAGGCGGTGGAACATGGCGAGACCTCGCTTTGGCGTACGCTCAAGAATCGCGCTGGTGCTCGTGACATGGCTGTGACGGTCGCTGAACGTGCCGCACGTGAGGCGCAGGAGAAAATAGGTAAAGTCCACCATAGACTGCACTTCGTCATGCAGCTGTAATTGAATTGCTTTGTACATTTTGCAGAGCGTTGCGAGGTTGCTTTGAGCAAGATTGTAACTGCGCAGAACCAGGAGAAGGTGGAGCAGGTGCGCAGCAAAATTAAGAAGCTCGTCGAGCACATCGGTCAGGTGAAGGATGAGCTCTACAAGCAAAAGGATACGGCCAGCGTGTCCGATAAATATTGGCGCAGCGTGGAACAGGCGCGCAGCTATTTTATTGATGAAATCGAGTCCATCTTCCCTGGTCTTAAGCTCGACGATAAACAGTTGAATCTTTCCAAGGAGGACTTGGATCTATTCATCCTGCATGCTTACTCTCATGTGGTGGCTTATCAGAAGGAGTTGCAGCGCCTGCAAACCGATGGTGAGCTGCGTCTGAAGCGCGCCATTGACTCGCTGAAGGGCGACAATAGCTCCACCGCGTTGCGCGCTCAGTTGGAGTATCACTTAGAGGCGGAGAAACGCAAGCTAGCTGTGGAGAATCAAAAGAAGATATTCCAAATCCATGCCGATGCTGATAAGCAGCTGCGAATGCAGTTGAAGAAGCAAGCCGAGGCGCATACGGATCACATTAAGGATATTGTGGCGCAGCGTGAATCGGATTTGACCCGCAGCTTCAAGCAAGAGCTGGACGATAAGTTGGCGGCCGAGAAGGCCAACTACAAGCTTCAGCTGGCGGCTATGCTGGGCAAGCTCCGCGGCATGGACACTGCGTTGGCTGGTGAGTATAATTTTATTATTTAAAATTATTTGTGGGAGACAATCAACCGTGTCGCTTATCTAATCTGCGCAGTAGTATCGATTGTTTTCTAGCTTCAAATCAAAGACCGAAAAATATTATTTTTGTTAATTAACTACACAATATTCCACCTTTTCTTTTAAATATCATACGTTTTTTCAATAAGTATGAGTTTATAATCTTTTTTAAAGTAAAACAATTAGACTTCTTTTAGTCTTTCAAAAATAGCTATTTATATAAATTCATTACGCTAGCTTTTAATACATTATCAATACATTTTCAAATGCTGCTTTAGAAATTGAGGATGAATTTAAAGGTATTCCCCAAGCAACGGATCACTTTTAATAGTTCACTTGTTCAGGCATTTATTAACACTTTCTTTATTGCTTCACAGAGCGTGCTGAGACGGAGCGTTCAGCAAACCAAGCACAAGCACTGTGGGCTGCTTGCCAAGCTCTTTGGGCATCAGTGCGCACTGCCACGCCCGGAGTTCACTACAAGGAGAAGCTGCGACCTCTGAAGAACGAGATCAATGCCATTGCCAAGGTTGCGGGTGAGTTAATTTTATTTACATTAAAGTATAAGCTTTCTAAAGTTTGTTGCTGTTGGCAGAGGGTGATGAATTGGTCACTACTGTCTTGAACAACATGCCCAAGGAGGCGCAGGAGCGCGGTGTGTTCCCTGAGGATGCGTTGCGTGAACGTTTCCTGAACGTGGAGCGCATTGCACGTCGCTTGGCACTGGTGCCAGAGAATGGGGGTAGCCTGCCAATGTACTTCCTCTCATTTTTGCAATCACTTTTTATTGTGCGACCGGATAATCCCATAACCAGGGACGAGCTTGAGAACAAGCCTTTTGATTACAATAAATTGGATACATACGACATATTAAACAGGGCCAGGTACGTGTTATGTGCTAGCAGTTATCTAATGTGAATGATATAATTGAATTGGTTTAGGTATCATGTGGATCGTGGAGACTTCTTGCAGGCGCTGAAATACTTAAATTTGTTAGAAGGCGCGTCGCGAGAAGTGGCCAACGATTGGATGAAGGAGACCCGTCTCATGCTCGAGACACAACAGGCGGCCAACACACTGATGGCTCATGCCGCCGCTAGCGGTTTGTTGTATTTGTAGATTATGTTTTCCTTCGCGTCATCCTTTTAGTTTGCAAATAATTTTGTTGTAATTTCACTCAATAATGCAAAGTCCTAATCAAGAGAAAAATTATTACTTTAAACAAACATTTGATTGTTTTAGATGCAATTATATAAATTTTAAATATAGAAAGTGAGAGCACCCTCCTGAGGGCCAAATGAAAATCGGTTGTTGGTGATCGTGATGGTGTTAGGCATATGGATTGACAACTTTATTACGCATTTTCCCTAATTTCTGTATTTCGCTCTCGACAAGATCCCCTGGCTTAAGGAAGCACGATGGTGAACGATGAGCGCCAACACCAGCAGGTGTACCAGTTAATATAATGTCTCCGGGACAGAGGGTCATAAATCTATAAAATAAATATACAATAATTGCTTACACACATATGTATCAAATAATCTTGCTGTACTTACTGAGACAGTCTGTGTATGAGGTGATCTATCTTGAATATCATATTCCGTGTGTTGCTGCACTGTCGCTCCTCGCCATTGACAAGCGTCTTGATCCACAAATTGTTTACATCGGGCACATGACATTTATGAACTATCACTGACCCTAAGGGACAAAAAGTGTCCAATGATTTACCCAATAATGTTTGACCACCAAGAAGAACATTCCAATCTCTTGCAGTAATATCCTGGGCAATCGTATAGCCAAAAACGCAACCCATAGCAGAGAGTCGCGGCACATTGTGGCATTTGCTGCCGATGATCACGGCTAACTGGCAGCCGTAATCAATGCGCTACAAAAGATGACGATAGGTCGTTATCATTAATAGTTTATAAGCAAATTATATGGTAATTTTGAAGCTGAATTTCTTTACTCAAATAATTATGAAAATATATTATTGTCGAGAAAAATACCAAGCCCCACAAACAAATCGCGAATACGACAATGAGATTAATATTGATTTAAAAAAAACTATTGTTCCTGATAAATTGGCTCAACTACTTGCCTTGGCAATATGATGGGCGCGTATATTGTCCAATGCTCCAGTTACCGAGGTGTTGAATTTCACAAAGAATTGTGGAAATTTGGGAATCTTCAGCTTCTGCTCTTCACAGCTATCGTAATAGTTACATGTGACCCCAATGATTTTGCCCGGTGCTTCGATTGGTGGCAACAGACGCAGATCGTTCATCACATCGGTCACTTCCATAAACTGTGAGCTATCGAGAAGGCTGTCCATGCAGTATCGTTGCTGTATAAACTGCATCATATCTGACGAGGCGCAGGTCATGCTTGACAGCTCGATCATTTTGCAGCCATTCTCAGACACCATGGCGAGACGTTTGCAAGTATCGCCAGCTCGTACGTACTGTATGAACCGACATTTCGGATGGTAGTATTCGTTTTGGTAGGAGGGGATGATCGCTTCAAAAGGATGGCCTTTAAGTGGGTCGAAACGATATCTCTCTATTGGTGCTGACTTGGCGTGTAATCGTGCGAAACCAAAATGATTACGCAGCAACGATACTGCTGCTTTCATTTCCGAATGTCATCAATGTGTTTTGTATTGTGTACAATGTTGCAGTTTGAATATAGAGTATTATCTATCAGCCAAAATGCACCGAGTTATGGGTATGTGTATTTTTTTTCATAAATTACTTAAAATTTTGACCTACAAATTTGAATATAAAATCAAAACTGAATATCGTGCATTATACGCAACAGTAAAAACAAAAACATCCAGGATAGCTGCGATCCGGAAGAAGCAGATTCTGTTAGCGGGCGCATGTTTTGAATTAACCGCCACGTTTCGATAGGTGAACTTTGGCGTTCTTATCGATACATTTGTAATGTCGATAGATCAACTAATAAATAAGATTTTATATGCTTTCGTTTTTCAAAAATATTATTTCGTTGCTTTTTTATGTTTATCTGTTCAAAATAAGAAAAATATTTTTATTGAAGAAGAAGTGTCGAAAGATTGTAATCGGTTCCTGGTTATTGGCGATATCTTTAGAACAACCCTAGTCAGCTGTTACTGTTGGTTGGTTTTCGATTGAAATTTTGCACAGCAAAATTAAATTTTTATAACACTTAGACAGTAGGTCAATTGATATTTTGTGCAATCCACACACAATTGTCTTACGTGCGATCAACAACATGTCGATGCTGGCTAGAAAACTGGGAAGGACCTTAGTGCAGGTAAAGTCGACTTCGCGGACGCGAATATTGTGCACAGTGCTTACATAAACACTTTTGTCAAGCGCACGCAATGCGAGGCAGCAACGACGACGTCGTTCTCGCGGCACAGATGCGATTTTTTTTGAGGTTATCATCCTCTCAAGAACACAACTGATTAATTAACTAACGTTTCTCACATGACAATTAGGCGGCGGCGGTTCGCAGACTGCACGTTTCGGCGGCGGCCGGAGCCGCTCAGGTGTGTATTCCGATATGATAGCATTATTTGTTATGTTAATAATAATGGGGGTTACTTGCAGGATAGCACCTACAGTGCCAATAGAACCACCTGCACTCTGATACCCGGCGATGGTGTTGGTCCCGAGTTGGTTTATTCATTGCAGGAGGTCTTCAAGGTGAGTGTGTCATAATAAATCATTGAAATGTGAATAAAATATAAAGGATTTGCATTGTCGTAATCATGCAGGCAGCGAATGTGCCCGTGGACTTTGAATCGTACTTCCTGTCGGAAATCAATCCCGTGTTGAGCGCCAAGCTTGAGGATGTGGTGGCTTCCATTCAAAAGAACAAAGTTTGCATCAAAGTAAGTTGCTGATGTCTCAACCCAAATATACATTGTATTAATTGAATATCTCTTTTTTTGTCGCTCAGGGCATTTTGGCCACCCCCGATTACAGCAATGAAGGTGAACTGCAAACGCTCAACATGAAATTGCGCACGGATCTGGATCTGTATGCCAACGTGGTCCATGTGCGCTCATTGCCAGGTGTGAAGACGCGCCACTCCAACATCGATACGGTCATCATTCGCGAGCAGACGGAGGGTGAATACTCCGCGCTGGAGCACGAATCGGTGCCCGGCATTGTCGAGTGCCTCAAGATCGTCACTGCCAAGAAATCGATGCGTATTGCCAAGTTCGCCTTCGATTATGCTACCAAAAACAATCGCAAGAAGGTGACTGCTGTGCACAAGGCAAACATCATGAAGCTGGGCGATGGTCTGTTCCTGAAGTCATGCGAGGAAGTCTCCAAGCTGTATCCGCGCATTGAGTTCGATAAAATGATTGTGGACAACACGACCATGCAAATGGTGTCGAATCCCAATCAATTCGATGTGATGGTCACCCCCAATCTGTATGGTGCCATTGTCGATAATTTGGCATCTGGCTTGGTCGGCGGCGCTGGCGTCGTTGCTGGTGCCTCATACTCTGCGGAGGCTGTGGTCTTCGAGCCGGTAATATTATATTATAAATATTACTTAATTAAATTGCATCTAAATATAATTTTTGGCTTTTACAGGGTGCACGTCACACCTTCGCTCAGGCTGTCGGCAAGAATGTTGCCAACCCAACGGCAATGCTGATGTGCGGCACAAAGATGTTGCGTCACATCAATTTGCCCACATACAGCGAGGTCATACAAAATGCCATCAATCAAGTGCTCAAGGACGGCAAAGTGCGCACCAAGGATTTGGGTGGTCAGTCCACCACGCAGGACTTTACACGCGCTGTCATTGCCAATCTGCACTAAAGTTGCCAAATGAAAATTGGCAGTTATAGCCACTACTCAATAGCTGACCCTATGCAGAAAGACCGATCACAATCCCCCAAATTTTATAGAGTTGTTGCCTAAAAAATTGAAGTGTTCAAATTTTTAGTTTGCTTTCAGTTTGTTTGTCTCTCCCATAATTGCATAATTTGAGTATTATTTCTGGCGAATATTTAAGTTTAGACAAATTGCCTCGCCCCGCCCCAACACCCCAAATCTATCCCTCCAAAAACTATTAATAGTTTAACAAATTGGCCGTAACGTTATTATTTTTTGTGATTATATATATATGTATTATAATTTTGTGCAAAACTCAAATTGTACTCGAATGTTGCCGTCAACATATTCGGTTATGATAAACCAAAATCTAAACACAATGCAAAATCAATTACTTAATTTAAAATTTAAAAAGTATATCGAGAAACCACGTATGTCAACCACAAATGGTGAGAAAAAACTACACAAATAAATCAAATGTTATAATAAGCCATCATGACAAGTGAACTGGCGAAATGAAAATGAATTCTACAATAGTTCAAGTGATTTATAGAAAACAGTCCTTAATTTATTTACAATTACCAAAAATTAAATACACTAAAATGTAATACTATTCGAAATAGTCCTAGCTACGATCCCTTGGGCTTGGCCAATTCTATAAGCCGCGGCGACGCTTTGGCCTTGAGAGCAGCTGGTGAGATAGCGAAGGGATTCTCGCGAATGTGCGTGTTCTCGAACTCCTTTGGTTCGGCCAGTTCTTTAATGCGTGAGGATGGCTTATACTTGAGTGCATTCGGCGATATGGAGAATGGATCTTCCTTCAGATCCCCAGCCAAAGTAGCCTCGTTCTTAGCCAAAGGCTGAGACATCTCCTTAATACGTGCACTCGCTGGCGGTTGTGTGAAGGAGTTAGGCACTAACTCAAAATTAAGGTAAGAATACACTCACGTTTGTATTTCAGCGCTGTGGGTGACACCTTCTCCGGCTCTTCGTTGGTGTGGACATTGGGACGGCTCACAGGCTCGGCCATGGTCTTGATGCGATCCGATGCCTTGTAGGCCTTCATGCCGGGTGTCAATTCCCAGGATGGCTTCTCGACCACCTCGATTACTTTGGGACGAGACAGCTTCTTCATGCGTCGCTCACTGAAATCACCAGCTTTGCGTTCCTGCAAAAGGGGAAGCTGGAATCCACATTATTATTTAACAAAAAGTCGCTGGGTCTAACTTACAGGCGTGGGTGGCTCCAGAGCAACTTTAGCCTTTGACAACTTCTCAATGTATGCCGCATGACGTTTCTTATCTTTCGCCGATGGCTTCTTTTTCTTTTGTCTGTTTCAGGTTGAAAACCATAAAAGCCATAAAAAAGAATCTTATATTACTAATATTTTGCATGCTTACGGTTTTTTAAGAGGCTGCAGGTTGCCCAGGCGACTATAAAGTGACATGTAGCTATAGCGCAGCCAACGGTTCAAAATGCTTTCGCCGATCTTATCCCCAATTGCTATGGCATGCTTTCTGCGATGGAGCAAACGCCTCACGGTGGGCAACGCTAGCTGCTCGGTTCGTGTGTTGCTGGGAAAGTCGGCTGGAATGATTTCGATAGTCTTTTTGAATGGACACGCGCACTTGGGGACGAAACGACATTTTGGATGCAATGGCATTGCCAATTCCATTAGACGTTTGCTCTTCACAAAGGTTTTCTCATGTCGTTTGTAGAGCTTATTCAGATCCCGCGAGATGTCTCGCATAAAACATTGAGCATCATATGGTATACGATTCCGAACGACACAACAATCGGGACGAATGCTGTCGGCCAACTTCAGGCAGGTCGTAAGCTGAGGACTCAGATCGCATTTTAAACGTCTCATGATCCACTGTACTTTAAAATTTTTTTTTTTTTATTTCACTTAACAAAAAATTTTAATGCCAACTGCGAGCGAACGCAAATTGAATTTAAAACAATCTTATCGGAAGCCAAAAGGCCTACTGTATCGTCAAACATTCTAATTTATTCTTCTCTTAGCACATATGGATCAATTCTCTCGAATGAATAACTTAAATATCGCAAAAGATATGATTTGTTACAAATATTCAATTATTGTTAGGCTGAACAATTAAATAAATATAGAAATAAACAATATAAAACAAAAAGTGTGACTTATTTCAGTCACTTAAAGTAATTAATGGCGAACGGAAGGAGTAAGTACCGTAAGTACTCAATTTAAATGCTACATTTTTCACATAGACATCATATGCGTTGCATACTTTTAGGGTGAGCAGAAATTTCTCCGAAGGCCACTGAAAAAGTAAAAAATCGCAAAATGCAGGATATCTCGAAAACCGAAAGGAAGATATATATGTCCTTTGGCCAGTTGATAGTCCTTATTAAAACATTTTGATTGACATATTATTTGTAAGGATCAGCAAGGGTATACCCGAGTTATAGCTTATTTTCCCTTAACAAAAATGTCCTTATAACTTGGTTCACAAAAGGACTTTCGTCCTTTTGATTTCATAATCACCATCGATTTGATAAAATCTACCTATGTGCCAAAGGACATCACGATAGCCCTTCAAATGGCCGAAATATACAGGACTTTTGAATTTCTTACAAATTTTCCATGCTTAGGCCTTGCAAAAATGTTCAATGTTTTTAGTCGACAATTGTGTTGCATACTTTTAAGAGCAGATTGAAAAATTGTTTCGGCAAACGAAAAGTAGCCATATCGTGGCCATTGTTTGATGGATTCTTGAAGGACAGAGTTTTTTAAAACCACAATAAGTAGCTCTATCAATTGGCATTCACGGTTATAGGGGTCATATAAGAATCCAAAACTTGCAAAATTTCACTCCAATGACCATAGAGAATGGGTGAAAAACATAAATTACAGGATATTTCGAAAACTAAAGGGACAATTAAAATGTCCTTTTAGATGTTGGTAGTCCTTATTAAGATGTGTGTATTGACATATGATTTGCAAGGATCAGCAAGGATATAGCCGAGTTATGTCTAATTTGCGCTAAACAAAGAAGTCCTTTGAACTTAGCTTCTAAAAGGACTTTCGTCCTTTTGATTTCATTATTAGCATTCGTTTGATGATATATATCTGTCTACCAAAGGACATCACTATAGTCCTTCAAATGTCAGAGATACCCAGATTTTTTTCATTTTTTACAAATTTTCCATGCTCCACCCTTTACAAAATTTTGAAAAATCAAAATTATTGTTTTTGTCTTCAAATTTTAAATTGCCCGAGAAATAAATAAAAGTAGTTCATGATTGGCTTTATATTTTATTAAATCTTTATTGACAGTATTTATCAAAATACTGATAGCTCCATGTTCACATCATTACAAGTTAATAGTTGTTGTTTTTTGTCATTTTGTAAGTACGTTTTTAGTTGATTTGTTGCCATTATAAGTACATACCTTCTATTTGTTCACATACATATACACAAATCTAATTTTTTACTTCATTTTCTTTTAGTTTTTTTACAATGTTTTTGACATGTCATTTTGCTGTTCTTGCTCTTGTCCTCTTGTTGTTATTGTAACTTAAACATTTGTTGTTTAAACAATTGCATTTCAATTGGAAATCAGCACACGTTGTTGTTGTTGTTGTTGTTCTAGTTGTTGTTGGCATTCAATTGTGTTATGGAAACAGAAGAACGTTTTCATTTTTATTTTTATTGAAATCAATATCCATGATCCATGATATCCATGATTTAATTTTAGCATACATACACAAATATATAAGTAAGTACTATAAATTTGAATTTATCATTTACTAAGTTGACATAAATTTTGCTAATTTAATTTGTTAATCATTTAATCTTAATTTTTCCATTTCATTTTTCGAGTGTTATAGAAAACCCACCTATCAATCCATTATATTTTGATATTTCTTTTATTTATTTACACCAAAATTACACCAAATAATAATGATAATTTTCTTTTGAACTAAATTTGTTCTTTATTTCTTTTGACGCCTTTTGAAATTTTTTTTGTTTGACTTTTACACAATTTCAGCCAAATGCGATCCGAGATATCCTTAATGAAACGATTTAAATTTCTGTTTACCACATATCGTATACAAATTTTCTTATTTATAGTTAAATATCCGGGAGTTTCAATTTCATTTTCATATCTCATATTCATACATGTTTAATGTAAGTATTAATTTTTCCAATGGGTTCTTATGTACATATTTATGTCAGTACATTCAATTTTTATATACTCATTGCAGATTTCGATATATTCAAAATGTTTCCCTAGACGTTCCCTAGATTTATGTTTTGTTTTTTTTTTTGTATTTTTTTTAGTTTCTAAATTATGTCCATTTATTCATATTCATTTCAGAACTTTCGCCTTTAATTTTTGATGTTTTAGGTCTTGTCGAATGTGATTCATCAGTTTTCAAATAAATTTTCTTCTTTGGTCCCTGAAGCTGTTGAGTTTAGATTAACGATAGCTTTATTCATATGTGATAGTTTTTGCCCTTCCTCACCTAACCAGGTCTAGAACATTGCCAGTACATTAGTATCTTATTTCCAAAGTGTTTAGTGGGTTCAACTTAAGCAAATTATATGAAAATTAAATGTAAATCGAACTGTTTTCTACGTGTTTCATTTAAATGCTTCGCCAATTTGCCAATTTGCGTATCTATTTGTTATTGTTCAATGTGAAAATGGAGCAAATATTGACGATGTTAGGACATTGAATCCCTTCATAGTCAACATTTACTTTGGGCTATTGATTAGTTTATATAACTGTCGAAGTCATAGATTACTATGACATTAATTGTAAGTACAAGTATGTAAATTGTTAATATTTTTAATATCATGCATAATCATACTGCTGCTGATCCGCACGCATAAATGTGAATGTGAATGTCTTGTAAATAAAAGCCTCTTTGATGGTAATAAATGAAAGTAAAGCTAAGAAAATTAAAACTTCAATAGTTGAACTAAAATATTTGTTTTTATTAATAAACATTTTCAGCGTAAATATATGATATATATTTATATATATGTAAATATAGAGATGTATATATCTTTTTTTTTGCGTTTAAAACATAATAAGTAAATAATAAAAATAACGAAAATCATTAACTTAAGCATTATTATAAGTGTATATATAACAATTATGCACGCTGAACAAATTTTTAATTTATTTAAATGATTACATGTAACTTAACTCAAACCTGTTATTCAATTCTTTTTTTAAACAAAATGTATCATTTTAATTTTGTTTTATGAATTTCTTAATAAACATATTTTTTTGTTTTCAAATTTGTTATTTTTTTACTTTTGTAATAAAAAATATACATAGATACATATTACATTTTCGCTGTAAAGAACTAAACATAATTTTCAATAATTATTTCTATGGAATTTCGTATTGAAATTATTTCATTATCCTTTCTTATATTTTTTTTTTGCATGCATGTCAGCTGTTTACTTAAGTTTTTATCTTTGCTATTTTGTTGTTGTTGTCCTGGTTTTAATGCTATATTTGTTGTTTGTTATCTGTACTTATGGGCTATTGCTAATCATAATGTGTTTTTTCTTTTTCCTTCATATATTTAGTTTAGCTTATTGGCTGTGAAACAATTTCCATCTTGTTTTTTGTTCTACACAAAAAAAAAAAAATAATTAAATGATTATTTTGCTTCAAATGTGATAAATGCAAAAATAAATGAAATTTTTGCTCAAGTTGCTATGTACTTGTGGTTGTTGTTGATTATATTGTACTTGCATCAGTTAGAACGCTTCTAGGGCGTCGTCTTTGTTGTTGTTCTTTTAAAAGTATTTTAAATTTGTTTTAAAATACGAAAACGAGAAACTGTATTTTGCTTTGCTTTAATTGTAGTGTGTTAACCAAGTCTGGAGTATTGTTGGATTCTTATTTTTGTTTTTTTTTTTTTTGTGGATAAAATCTGTTTATAAGTAATTGTTTATGCCTTTTCATTGCCAATAACTTAGAACTACTATTGTTGTTTGCATTTTTATTGGTTAATACGATTAATATTGTTACTAGGGCTATTGTTTTTGTTTTGTTTTTATTTTTAAAAATTGTAATTGTATTGTAGTGTTGTTGTTGATTGAGTCGATAATTGAAATAAAAATTGTTTTCATTTTTACTTATGACAAATTATTTAAGAATGCATCGTATACGTAATGCGTATACGCAATGCAAAGCACTCTCCTCGATCATGTTCTGCTTCTTTTTTCTGCTGGTTTTTCTTTTGCTTTTGCGGTCTATTGTATGCTTGGCTATAATTGTTAATTATATATGTGGCTATTGTATTGGTTATTGCTATGAATTTAAGTCTGCTTGAAAATCAGTTACTAGTTGTTGTCTGTCTGCAAGTGTGTCGTTGTGGTGTGTGTGTGTATGTGTGTGTGTATGTGTTTCTGTGTGTGTGTGTGAGAGTTCTTGTTGTGGTTTAAAGTTAATTGTTTTGTGGCTATTGCTATTTCTATTACTGTTTCTATTTTAGTTTGTAGTAAGAGTAGTACTATTGTTTAATAAAATTGTTTGCTGTAATTGCTTGTAGAAAAAAGAAAAGTACAATCGACGTCAGGCTTTGTGTTTTGATGTTGTTATTGTTGTTGTTGTCTTTCATTTGATGTACAACTTGAAGACTTGTTGTAGATCTTTCTTTTGAATGTATGTTTATCAATTTTTAGTTCAATTATGTTGGGCTATTGTTGTTGGTGTTGGTTGGTTTCGATGTTGTTTGCTGATGTTTGTTGTCATTGCTGGGCTATTGTTTCTTGTGGTTGTTGTTGCTTGTGTTCTTTGCATTTATCGCTCAAGTTAAACATAAAAAAATATTGTGTGATCGGAATTTTTTTTGTTGGCACAACTTAATATTGTTTTGGGTAAGTGAATTTGCATTTTGAAAAGGTTTCTCGTTTCTATAACTGATTTAAAAATAACAATACAAATCATTTTCTGTGATGTTTGTTTGGTTCATGTTTGATTCGTTTTCGTTTTAGCAAAATTATTACTGACTTTGACTTTAGACGTATATTGTTTTCAGTGTTTGCTTTGTTTAATTAAATGTCTATAAAATGTTATGTGCACTTATAATGATTTTTGATTTTCAATTGAAGAGCTTTCTTGGTTAAATAATAATGTTTTGTTGTTAACATATATGTATATATATAAATGTATATATGTATTGTATATATGTAAACATACTTCTTGGCATTGCAAAGTAGTATATCAGTTTGTTGTTGTTGTTGTTATATACGTGTATTATTAATATTTGTTGTTGTTTGTTTGAAACAATTGCACTATAAGTCAAATGTGTTGCCCGTTTTATAATAGTTACATATTATAAAAAATTGTTTAAAGAAAATAGCTTATAATGTGGTCTAATATATACAAAACACAAATCAAGGCTAACAACAGTGGCAACACGCCAGTCTGCTACACTCGGCTAATATACATATACATACATATATGTATTCATATAAATGATAGATAGTTAATAATAATAAGTAAAATTTTGATTTGCCTATTTTGCGTAGACTGCGCGCGCGTACATAATAATTAGAATAATTGTTATAATTAGAATTGTAATAATAGTAATAATCATAATAATAATGATAATAATAATTGTAATAATATGCCCTAATTCATACAAGTATATAAATTATATATGGAGAATATAAATTCTAAGTATATGCACTTATATTCAGCAAATTTTGATTCATGTTGAACAAATTATATTTTATACACAAAGGTGAGCAATTCATTAAGCATGCTAAAAAACGTTTTTCGATTCGTTCATAAACAATTACATAAACATTAGTTATATATATAAGTATGTATGTATATTTATCGATTTAATTTGTATATTGTACAATTATTAACTATTAATTTGTAGTGAACAAAGAATAAGTAATGTATGGGTAATCAATCTTTTTTCTCTCCGAAAAATAAAACACGTACCTGAGCGTTTTTGCACGCTCACCGCACCTCTGAAGTCTGCCAGCCGACCGACGAAGTGGTGAACAACGTTCATTTCTGTTGCCTACTTATTGGGGCTTGCGACCAGACGAGGTGAGTGTGCAAAAATTCTATACAATTCAACATTCTCAAGCTGTTACTCATTACACTCGACTTCAAAACCTAACTAACATTAGGTCGACGATCTGTCAATATCTTACGCCCTTTCATTCAGTTTCTTTTTTTATTTTTACATATTGTTATTTTGTATCTATGAATGCCATTTCCTGTTCTTCTCTATATCTGTGTGTTGTTGTTTTGTGTGTATGTGTGGGTTGGTGTGATTTGATGGGTACGTTGCATTTGCTTCTTGTTTTCTGATCTCTGCCCAGACACAAGGCACAATGCAAGACGCCTAGTTTCATTGGCTAGGCTGGCATGTCTGTTGGTCTGTTGTTTGGATAAATGTTTATAAACAATTGAAATGATTTGTTTGGTTTGGTTGCCTCGAAATTGAACCGAACATTCATCGAAATATTTGCTAAATTTCGTATATTCTTTAACGTTTGCTTTCTTAATATAAACCGTATAATTGCACTTTATTTTTATGTCATTATTTCATTACTTTTTCTTTCTTTTTCGCTTAGTTTGATTTCATTTTTATCTTTTTACATTTCATTTTTGTAGCTTACGAACAAAATTGCAAATATCTTTTTCTTCTTCTGTTGTTGTTGTTGTCATAATTTTGTTTTGTTTACTTTGTATAATTTAGTTTTATAAAATGTTCATACCATTTTAATTTAGTTTTTTTTTTCGTTTGACTGGTTTTTCTCTTCTGCTGTTTTCCTGTATGGTTTTGAGTAAAAAATTTTCCAAAATATATGTACAACTGTATAAGTATGTATGCTCTGAACTCTGAACTGTTTGTCTTTAGTGATGTGCTGTAGTTGTTGATTCTCTTGCTGTTGCCTTGTTGCTATTTTAACCATTCTGAATATGAGTACTCTTGCCATAATTATGTTATGTATATGCATCTTACCAACTTGTGGGTACAGTTAAGACTTTACTTTATTTTTGTTTTGCTTGTGCTCTGCTTTTAGTTATGTTTGTTGTTTAATTATTTGTATCCGATCATCATTATGTATTAATTATTGCATTATTATATTAAGTTTTCATTATTAAATTGTTGTTTGTTTAGATTGGGTTTTGTTTTGTTTTGTTTTGTTGTTGTTTTTAATGTATGCCTAACCAACATTAGTCAGAAAAAGTTTCTTCAAAATTTTGGATTATTAATCACAGATAGTGTGTCTAATATATATGTATATATGTATGTATAATAAATATTTATGTATACTTCAAATATAAATTAATTAGCAATAAATACTTTTTTCGATTTTCTTTCTCCCATTATGTTTTCCATTTCGTATAATAAACATTTCTTTTTTTTGTTTTTGTTTTGTTTTTTTGATACGCATACATCATTGTTCGCATGCCGTGGATGCAAATAATTTACTAAATTTTACAATTTTTATCGAATGCTTTGACTTGTTTGATACACCAAATGTTCATTTTGTTAAGTATAATGTAATTTTGGATTTCTTTTTTTTATCAATTATATGATATATTTTGTTACTAAACCACAACATTTATGCACATTGAATTTACTTTTTAAAGGTTAGCCAATACATATGCTTTTGTTTTTTAAACGTTCCATGCATAAATTTTAAATAATATGTTTTTTTTTGGTTGCTTTGTAAATGCTTTTAAATGAGTTTCGTCTTGCTGAATATATAGTTGTTTATATATACTTTCAATTACAATTACAATTCACTAAACATTTTGACATACGCATATTTACCGACTTTACCGACTTTTAAAATACATATAGTATTGTATATATAATTTATTATTTTTCTTATTCTTTCTTTTCATTTTCTTTTTGACACTTACTAGCTAGCACACAAAATATGTTTGTTTTTAGGTACATTTATATAGATTTTTTTTATCTTTTTCTTTATTTACGCATACATTTAGTTACCCATCGAAAGTGTTTTTTTTTTCTTTTTTTCTGAAACATTTGCCCAAAATCATTAGAGACCTCGAAAGGGAGTGTGTTTAGGGAAGTGTGTGTGTGTGGAAGTTAGTGTTGGCCAAAAGGTGATACATGTGTATGTGTGTGTACTATAAGGAGGTGGAGGAGGAGGAGTTTGTTGTTATACGAGAATACATTAATGCTGTGTAAATATGTTAAACATTCTTTGTTGTAGAGTGTAAGTAGAGTGTATAAGTGTATAAGTACATTTAAATATATATAGTTTTGCTCAAAATGATCATGTGTTTTATTTGAGGTATACGCGTAGTGATCAAGACACACACATACATAAATATACATATATATATATAGAGTTTTGTTTTCCTTTTTTTTTTTTTGGTTTGGTTTGTCATTAAATATTTAATGTGATAGCCAAATATTTAATTTCTTCATAGTTCCATTAAATGCCTAAACATGTAGTTTTATTTTTGATTTATTTAAACACCGAAACATTCAAATTTATATAATAATATATTGATTTTTCTCATTTTTGTTTTCTATATATATATATTTATGTTTTTTTTTGTTTTCGTTTTTTTTTTTTTGTTAATTTTTGTAATAATTTTGATTTGAAAAATTAAATCAAATAGGAGTTTTGATGGGATTTGCTGGGTTCAGTTTTGTTTACTTCTTGTTTTTCTTTTGGTGGTTTTAGTTTTGATTGTGAATTTTTAAGCATTTCGTTTTTTTGTGTGTGTGTTTTTTTTGGTTTTGCGTACTTTTCTTTTGAGTTGTTGTTATTATTATTTTGTGTGCTTTTACCTAACGTTTCTCATTCCTCTTATTCATTTATTTAATTTGTAAATGTGAAGGCAGCTTTGTTTATTGATTTCCGTTTTTTGTATGCTTGTTTTTCTTTAAGGTTTCTGGGTTGTAAGTTTCTCCATCTTCTTGGTTGTTTTCGTTTACTATGAAATTAATGCAAATAATATATTCAACAATTTGTTTTTGTTACTTCTAAGAAATTGGAAAATAATATATTTTTGTTTTTTGAATTTTTGTTGTTTGTAGTTTTTGAATTTTGCTTTGCTCTTTCCGTTATTTTTTTGTTGTTGTTGTAGTGTTGTGTTGTAGTTTGTAGTTTTTTTTTGTTTTGTAGTTATTGTTATTATTGTTTGTTGGCTATTATTGATCGGATATTGTAGATGTTGTTGTTGTTGTTTGTTATTGTTGTTATTGTTGTTCCTAGCTATGGTCTTTTGCTGTAGTTATTGCTGTTGTTTCTGTTGTTGTTGTTATTGTTGGGTTTCTGTCAGTTTCTATGTCTCTGGCGTCTGCTTAGCGCTTGCAAATCACATTTCAAGTTTTCTAAGTCAAGTTTTCAAAATATTGGAATGTTTTATTTAGTTTTAGTTATAGTTTCTGTTTTTTTTTTGTTGAGAATTTCGCTAGCAGGCGCTTCATAGTTTTGGCTATTCTTTGTAACTGCTTTGCTTGGTGTTGTTCATCTTCATTTTTTATTGCTGTTTACTGTTGTTGTTGTTGTTATTACGTTCGAAAAATAATATATATATACTCTTTCTTTTTATAGTTTGTTTTGTTTACTTAACATAAGAGAAAACGCAACTAAAGTAATTTGTATTTTTTGTTTTTGATTTTTTTAGTGGATTTTCTTTGTTTGTTTGTTTGGTCTTATAAAATTATGTAATTTATTTACTTGATGTTGTTGTAGTTTTGTTATTTGATTAAAGTTTTTATTTTAATGATTTTGTTTTTGTGTCGTTTTGTTTTTTTTTTTAGAAAGTTTGTACAAGAGAATGCCTATTTGTCGATTGTCAAAAAACTAAACAATAAATACGCACAGATACAAATGTATCTATGCATGTTTGCTTGTTGTTGTGTACTATACGCTTAGCTATGTACGGTGTGTAGAGTTTCTGTTATGTTGTGTTGTGTAGTGTAATGTCTTAACTAACAATAAGAACCTGACGCTCTTGCCTTGCCTATGTATTTTTTTTTTTATACTCTTTACTTAAAGTTTCTTGCTTTTCTTATTAATGTTTTGTTTGTTTCACTTTTTTGTTTTGTTTTGCATTTGGTTTGCTTTCTCTTACTCTGCTGCTGCTGCTGTTGCTGCGGCTCCTCGTGTTGATTCCGCGTGGAATCTTTTGCCTGTACAACTCGAACTTCTGCTCACCTCGCTCTCCTCTAGAAACTGTAGTAGTGTGTGGCAAGCGGTGGCCAAGCGAATGGGGCTGCCACCTGTTGCTGCTGCTGCTGCTGCTGCTGCTGCTGTTGTTGCCACGTTGTCTATAACTGCTCCTCGCTGGCATTGCAGTCGCTCTGCTCGGCCTTGATCTGCGCCAGCTTCTCGTGCAATATGGAACTGCTGGGCGAGATTGGCGGCGCGACGACGACAGCTTCCGGCTCGAATTTGACACTGTTGCTGCCATTGAGATCCATCATTTTGTTGGCCGCTGCCGCCGCCGCCGCCGCTGCTGCCGCTGCCGCTGCTGCTGCTGTGGCAAGCTGTGCCGAGCTGTGCGACTGCTCGCTCTTCAGACTGCTGCCATCCGTGTCGGAGTCGCGCGAAGTCATGCGACTGCGTCCGTTGCCGTTATTGCTGTTGCCATTGTTGTTGCTGTTGCTGTTGCTGTTGCTGTTGCTGTTCTTGTTGTGCGCCAGGTCACTGTTATTGTTATTGTTATTATTGTTGTTGTTTTTGCTGGTGGCATGCTCATGCTCCTCCTCGCTGCTGGCGCTCTCCACGCTGCGCATGGGACTGAGACGCTCCCGCTTCACATCCGCATAGACACCCATCGGGCTGCCGGCGCGCTTGATGCCCTCGACGCTGCTGCTGCAGGCGGTGGCCGCCGCAACGGCGGCGGCGGCAGCTGCCACACTGTAATCGTTGCTGCGATTGTTGGTGAACGGCAGCGGCGTCTTCTTCACCAGCAGCTGGTCGAGCAGCGCGTGTCCGTTGCCATTGCCGCTGACGTTGCTGACGGCGTCGTTCTCGTTCTTCAGCGTCTTGCGTATGATGTCGCCGTACATATTCTCCGCATAGTCGATCTCGTTCATCTGCACGGCGCCGGGATGATTGAGGAAATCGGGATTGCAGTTGAAGTCCAGGCCGTAGTTGGCGCCGCTGTTCGGTGCGGTCCAGAACTGAAACGGCATTCGGGGCGCCGCCTCAAACATGGCCAGCTTCATGCCGTTCGAGCTGGCTGCCGTCGCAGCGGCCACCGCGGCAGCGGCGCTGCTGTTGTTCTTCAGCGCATTGCTCAGCTTGGAGCCCGAGCTGCTGCTGCCGCCGCCGTTGTTGTTGTGATTATTGCTGCTGCCGCCGCCGCTGTTGCTGCTGTTGGCCCCGCTGTTGCCCGCCTTCAGCTTGTCGAGGTGACTCAGCCCGCTCAGATTGGCGCTCAACTTGTTGGCGGCGCCCGTCAAGCCCACCAAATCGGGCTGCGGCTTCGGCTCGCGTTTGCGCGGCCGCATCAGATGCCGCTCCTTCACCTTGTACTCGAGCGTCGAGTGGGGCACGCCGTAGTAGCTGCCGGCCCGATGCACCGACATCTCGCCACGCTGCACCGCCTTGACGGCCTCGACGAGACTGTCGCGATCGTAGTTGCGATACTTGCCGCGCTTCGGTCGCGTGCCCTTGCCCAGCGCGGCGTCCGCTGCGCTCAGCTGCTGCTGGTGCTGGTGCTGGCTGTGATGGTGGGAGGCCACCGCGGCGGCGTGGTGAGCGGGCAGATGGCTGTGGTGCGGCTGGGCGAGCATGTTGGGCGAGGCGCCGAAGCGCGAGGTGTCTGTGCCGCCAATGATCTTGGCCACCGAAATGCTCGGCTTCTTGTAGCTGTTGCTGCTGCTGTTGTGGACGCTGCCGTTGCCGGCAATGCTGCCACCGCCGCCGCCGCCGCCACCGCCGCTGCTGCTGCACTCGCTGCCGCTGGTGTTGCCGTTGTTGCGCAGACTGTCCTGGCCGCTCTGCTCGTTGAGCTTGCGCTGTATGGACGTGGCCATCATCTTCTGTATGGATGTGGGCGAGGCCGACAACAGATTGCTGCCACCGCTGCCACCGCCGCCGCCACTGCTGCTGCCGCTGTTCTGCTGCCGGTAGCTGTTGTTGGCCGCCGCGGCGGCAACAGCTGCGGCCAGCATCGGCGAGGCGGCCGAGTGTGGACTGTGGTCGCCGTTGCGATTGCTCATTGCGTTGCTGTTGTTGCTGGCGCTGCTGTTGAGGCTGAGGTTGAGGTTGTTGTTGCAGTGCTGCAGCAACGGCGGCGACAAGTTGCCGGCGCCACTGACCTTGAAGGACGGAATCTTCAGTATGGGATCCTCGCACAACTCGTTGGCGTCCAGCGAGGAGTTCGTCTCCGGCGTTTCAGACTTTGGTATGTGACGACGAAAGGCGGCCACAGCGGCCAACTGTTGTTGCTGCTGCTGCTGCTGCTGCTGCTGCTGTTGGTGGTGCTGCTGCAGGTGGTGATGCTGGTGCTGCTGTTGCTGCTGATGCTGCTGCTGCAGCAGTCGCTGCTCACCGTTGCTCTCGTGGCCAGCAGCCACAGCATTGAGTAGACTGTCGTTCATCAGACCACCGCTGTTGGCCAGCAGCAGCGACTTGACCAGATCGCCCAGCGTTTGGGTCTCATCCAGCTTGGGCATCACCCCAATGCCCGCTGCCAGCATCAGTGTGCGCAGCAGCACATTCACATCAATCGGCACCGACATCCCAGCTGTCGCCGCAGCCGCCGCTGTCGGCGTGCCACCGCTCTGTGGTCTGGGCAGCTTGGGGGACATCGCGGGCTCGAGGTCGTCGCCCAGGTCGCTGCCGTTGTGCTCGGACATGCCGCTCAGCTTGCGCAGATGCTCGTTGCTGGCCGCCATGCGCTGGGCGTACTCCTGGAAACCGGATGCTGCGCCGGAGCCGTTGCTGTCCGCATCGTTGGCCTCGTCGGCCGAGTCCTCTTGCTCCTCCAGCTTGAGTTCGTGCTGCAGCTGTTGCTGTTGCTGTTGCTGCTTCGTGTCGAGTGACATTTTGCACATTTTGTTGCGCATGGAGCGCTGCAAGAGGTACTGACTGGGCGCTTTGCGCGTGCTCGCCGACTTGCTGGCCACCACATCCTGCAGCGCACTGTGCAGCTCCTCCTGGCTGTAGCTGTGTCTGCCCACCGCCGCGGGCAGTGGCGTGCCACACTCGAAGAGTGCTCTGCAAATATAGAGGCGGAGCATTGAAGACAAACATTAGTTGCTTGTGCGTAAAAAATGTGGAGAAGAACTAAATCTTGTGTGTTGAAAATATTGTCTATAATTGTTGTTTAATCACTAGCTAAAATAGTCACCAATTCACATACTAAGTTGTAATGAATATAAATTAAATATACGAGGATTAATTCCATTTATCATAGTAAAAGATATAATTAACAGAAACATTCAAAATAAATTAGCCATCTTGTAGTTAAGTTTGGAAATAAAATAGTCACAAATTTTGGTTTTTTGAAACTAAAGTTTTAAACAAAAATGCTGCACAATAACTAAAATACTAACAAATTTATATATTTATTTCTAATGCATATAAATTAAATTATTTCAATTGGCATAGTAAAAGATATAAGTAACAGAAACATTCAAAATAAATTAGCAATCTTGTAGTTAAGTTTGGAAATCAAATAGTCACAAATTTTGGTTTTTTGAAACTAAAGTTTTAAGCAAAAATGCTGCACAATAACTAAAATAGTATCAAATTTATATATTTATTTGTAATGCACATAAATTAAATTTATGCGTAAATAAAATTTCATTTGTCATTACATAATTGCAAGAGATTAAATAATTGAAACCTTCAAAATTAATTGGGATATTTAAAGCCAAGTTTTTAAATTAAATAAGCACAAGTTTTGCTTTTGTGGAACAAAAGTTTCAAGCCAAAAGTTTCCAATGAATTATGGATTCAATAACTAAAATATTAACAAATCTATAGACTTATTTGGAATGAACATCAACTAAATATGCATAAATTACACTTCACAATTAATGAAAGTAAAAGAAATAACATTTAAATTCAATTAGCCTTAAACTTAAGGCTACATTTTGATTAAATAAATCACAAAATGTTTAAGCATTTGTCAGTTAATATTTAGCGTAACAATTTCATTGGAAAGTTTCGCTCAGTGTAATTAGAATGCGAGTAGCTTTCGTAGCATTTGCAGAGCTACAAATTGCATCTGACTTGACATATGTGGCTGCTGCTTATTCGCAATTGACCAGTCAATCTGCTGTCTCGACTCCACATGGAGGCTTAGACTGCAGCTTCAAAGAAGCTGACAAAATATCATTTTCACTCTTTGCATTTCTATATTTTTTTTTTTTTTGTGAAGACTGCGACTCGCATTCACAGGCAAACACTCACACTCATCGTGCACTCACTCGTAGGTACACTCGAAAAGTTCTGACAATGAACGCTTCTTAAATGTCTGCAGCAGGCGGACAGGACGACGACGATGTCCTTGTCAAAGGCTATGTGTGGTGGCAAGGATGCAGCACAGAGAAATTTGTGCCTTTTTTTAAGCTGCCGCTGCTGCTGCTTCTTGTATTATTTTGGCTGCAGCAGAGACAAAAGATGACATGCTGCAAGGGGGTGAGTGACAGCAGAGTCTAAGGCTGAGGCTGAGAATGAGGCGGGCAAGAAGCTGTCAGCCGAGCTAGAGCCCGAGCCCGAGCCAGAGCCAGGGACAAACATGTTTTTGAAGTTCATTAGACGAATTTCAAAAAAACAACAAAAAATAAAAAAGTATGCAAGAGCAAAATTCTCTTTTTTTTTGTTTCTTTTCACTTAATGCCAAGCCGCACCACTTGGCGCGCTTTTGCCTCAGCTCATTGCAGCAGAGTGGAGAGCGCGGGGCGAGGAAGGGGGAGGGTGGTAAGCGCACTTTTGGGTAGCCCATTTCAAAAGGCAACTTTTGTGTAAAGCAAACAACAACAACAACAACGAGAACGGCGACGGCGACGACGGCAGCAACATCAGTGAAAGCCATACGAAATTTTTCTTTTCTTTATGCGCAGCCAGCAGGGAGACGCCACCAGACGCGAGGAGACGCCGCGCCACGCCACGCCACGAGACGAGACGCGAAGCGAGGCAACGCGACGAGTGGCGACGGCGACGCGATGCGAGACGAGACGAGACGAGTTGAGACCAAGACCCTTTTGGCAACACACAGTGGGTGGGCACTCAGGCCGAGGCTGAGGCTGAGGCTGAGGTTGAAGCTGAGGCTGAAGCTCTAGCTGCAGTACATTGCACTGGCTGTCGTCGGGCTACAGCGGCAACGTCAGCAGCCGCAGCAGCGTCAGAGGGGGCAGCAACGGTAACGGAAACGCACAGCTTCTTGCCCTCGCGCTGTGGGGCAAAAGCCGCCCAGCAAAAGTTGACTGAAACGTTGTCGTTGCTGTTGTTGTTGTTTTTTTGCATTTTTAGGGCTCGCGCGCGTCTGGAAAATGTCTGAAAATTGCACAGACAACAACAACAACAACAACAACGACTACAACAAACAGCAGAAGCTGCTGCTGCAACAACAGCAGGTGGCAAGTGGCAATGACTGTGACTGCAGTAAAAAACTGCTGACCAAAACTTCAACTGAAACTGAACTGGACGCTGCCCTATCATTAACGGCGACAGTTTTTGGGCAGAAAGCAAAAAAAAAAACAAAAAAAAATGCTCATAATTACGCCACCTGAACCGTGTTGCAACAAACAGCCAGACCGCCACATGCTGATGGGGCAGCGACGGCAACGGCAAAAGCAACAGCGACAGCAGCCGCAGCAAAAATAAATGAAAAATGTCATTTCAATGTCGTTTTGATTTTCGTTGGTGTCGTTTACCTTTTGGCTGCACTTCAATTGCAATTTGACGTGGCTGCAACACTCGCTGCCGACGTCGACGTCGACGTCACTGACGTCGCTGACGTCGCTGACGACGCTGCCGGCAGCGTGCGCTTGTTCTTGTTGTTGCTCTTGTTGCACGCATGTTGCCGAGGATTCATTTGCGTTGCAATTCGTTCATTTTTTATTTGTGTATATTCCCGTTTTTTTTTTGCTTTTTTTCTTTTTTTGTTAATGGCGTTCTCTCGTGTGTGTGTTTTTTTTTTGCCTTTTTCGTTTTTCTGACATTTTGTTTTAATTTGTGGCAGCAAGCGCGCGGCTGCAGCAACAAAAAAAAAGGGTTGATTTTTTATTTGTGTTGCATTTTCGTTGTTGCTGCTCTTGTAATTTTGACGCTTGTTGCAATTGCAACGGCAACTGCTGCAACTCACAGTCGTTGTTGTTGCTGTTGTTGCTGCTGACATTTTTATGTGCATATCGCATTTTTGTCGGTTCATCCCACACCTTTTGTTTGCCCTCCACACACACACACACACACACACATAAATACACATGTAGTCGCTACATCGATGCATTACATGCACACCTCCTGCCACATTGCGGCATGCAACCGAATGCGTCGGCAATAATTTTGGGGTTTAACGTGGGCGGAGGCGAATTGCCATTGAGCACACATATAATTACATTTGGGTGTCAACCTTATTGAAACACACTCCATAAAATAGTAAAATATTTTTTAATCTACGACCGACCCATCGAAGCTGCTCAGCTGTCAGATGCTCTTCCATAGACAAGTTAAAGTGCTTTTGGGTAAAAGGCATTAAATATTTCGACCACATGAGTAGCAGTAGAATAAGAGTAGACAAATATGAATATTAAAAGAAGACAGCTTTTATCTTTAGTACAAATTAAATTGCATTTTAGCATAGCATTTAAAGGCATTGTACTGAATTCTTGTTCTTGGATGTGAATTGGCATTGCTAAGATTTATTAATTGTCGTTCAATGCTATATTTGCAAACTGCTGAAGTGTAAACAATTAATGCATATAAATTTCAATATAAAAATGCTGCTATTTCGTCACATTTCTGCGCTTGTCTGTTTGTCAGACTCAGCCAAAGTTGAGCCAGAGGATCAGTGATAACTTTATAAAATTGCATTTTTTTGTGTTAAGCTGCAAGTTAAGCTGCAGCTTACACAGTCCCCAACTCTCTCGCTCTTTGCTTTGCCAACTCTTTTGTCTTGGCTATCTCTACTTTCCACTCTCTCTCTCTGTCTCTCTACTTTACAATTAATGCAATTCTTTGGCTATTCTGTTGCATTTTCTTTCAATTGCGTGCAGCGTGGCCGCTAAATTTGTCAGTTGCCGGGATGCGGCAGCTGCAGTTGCCCCGTGCTTGCTGCTGCCTCCCCACATGCCTTGGGGGGTGGAGCGGGGCGAGGCGGTTGGGTGGCTCGTGGCAAGCATACAATGTCCCGTTCCAAGATTCAATGCATCTGAGGGTGAGTGCGTGTGTGTGTGTGTTTGTGTGTGTGTGTTTGTGACGACGTCGAATGCAATTTTGTTAAAAAATGCATTAAGTCTGTGTGTGCGAATGTGTGCGTGTGTGTGTGTGTGTGTGCGAGTGCATGTGTGTGTTTTTTATTTGTGTATGAATGCAATTGCATGTTTGTTTTTGTTGCCAATGCAGGCGCCCCCAAGCCGCATTGCCCCAACTTCCTCGCCTGCAACCTGCGTCCAAACCTTCACTTGATGCGTGCGCAGCACACAACCACCCCCCAACACACACACACACACACATGCACTTGCATATATGCAGTTGCATTTTTTCGGAAGATATGCACTCATTTTTTACGGCCAGCGCAGTCGACGTCGCCGCCAACGACGCCGGCAGCGCTGCAGCTGCTGCTGCTGTTGCTTTTTTGTATGCTTCTGCCACAGCGACAGCAGCTACAGTGCTGCAGCTTTTTTTTCTTCGTTTTTCTATCTCGCTCATTTAAGCGACATTTCATTCACGCACGCTTATATATGGCGCCATATAACGGCAATCAGGCACAGGCGGACGGCGGACGTGGGACGGTTGGAAACGGCAACCAGGCCGACCCCAAACGTGGCCGCCCAACGGTCATTGAAATGACAAAAATATGGCAAAAATATAACGGAGCGTGCAACGCAAAAAAACAGTTAAAAAATTGCTGCCAGCCTGCAGCAACAACAACAGCAACAACAACTGCAACAATAACAATGGCAAGTGCACGCATTAAGCGTTTTTATTTCGCTCTTTTTTATTTCTTTTTTGTTGTTGTCTATATATATATATATTTCTTTTTTTGGGGCCAAACGGGGAAAGCGATGCTGCAGTCGCTGTCGGCGTCGCAGTCGACGCCAACGTCGCCATCAGTCTATGCCAGTTATTACGTTCACATCTTTTTTTTCGGTGTGTGTGCAGAGAATTTTTCGTAAACGAAAAATAATGAATACATATATACAGAGCGACAACACCCGCTTACACCGACCACGCCCCCGCCCCCGCCCCCGCCCCCGCCCCTCCCTCAGGTCGTCGCTCAGCCCTTTCGGCGCAGTGCATAGAAAAAAGTAGCAAGAAGAAAGACCAAAAAAAAAAAAAAAGTAAAACGCAACGGGGAAAAAAAAGCGATCGATATGATGCACTCATTTTCTGTCTGCTGCGCCGACGACAACGACGACGACGATGACGACGACGACGACGACGACGACGTCGACTGCTGCAGCGACGACATCTCGACGCTTGACTTGGAGTGGCAACGTCGCCGCCTCATCATCAACAGCAGCAGCAGCGGCAGCGGGGCGGGCAGCAGGCAAAAGTGTATAAAAAAATCCGTAATAATAAACGCTCGAAAAAAGCCAAAAATTGCAGCGTCAGTAGCTTTTGTATTTCAAGTGTTTGGCTGAAGTCTGAGCGGGGAAGCAAAGGAGACGCAACGAAATAGGGACAGCGAGAGGCAGAGAGAGAGAGAGAGAGAGAGGGGGCGAGAGAGGGAGAAGAAGAGGGATTTAGGGAGAGTAGGGACGCTAGCGTTATATAGCTTTATTCTATGCCGAACTACGTGGCGTATACGTATTGTGTATGAACTGGACATTGAACACTTGTCGATCTGTTAACTTTGCTGCAGTTCCTGTAACCTGTATCCTGCCACCTGCTACCCGCCCCCGCCTGCCGCTTGCCACATCCTGTGCCATCCTGCCACATTTTTCGTGTCGTTTCATTTCGTTTCGCAATTTACTTTTTTTTTTTTGTGCTGCTGTTCGGTGAAGAACAATTAAAATAGGTGCACGTTGACGTTGTGGCATCCCCTGGGCTGCTAACAAACACTTGGCCGTGCTTTAGACAATAGACAAGGACTTGTGTTTGCGGCTCAAGTGGCAGCCACAGCAGCAGTAGCAGCAGCAGCCGCCACATGAAAAAAAAAATACAAATAAAACGACAAAAAACAACCGAAAAAAGTAATGACGAAAATTGTGGAAGTGCTGGAAAATTATGCACACGTTGTCGACGCTTGTCTCTCGCTGTCGTCTGAAGTGCACACACACACACACCACACACACACCACACACATGCCGCCATACATCACACACACAAAAAAGGCAAAGGAAAATAACATAAATAATAGCCTAGGTGCGGCTGAACATTTTAGAGTAATTAAAAAAATAGCTGGCAAAAAATGAAAGGGGAAACAGCAAAAAAAAAGAAGAAAAAAACGGGAGTTAAGATGCAGCGCACAAGCCGCACAGCCTGAAATACATAAATTTTGTATTCTTTTTTGTGTTTTTTTTTTGGCTGCTCAAATTTGATGCAAATTTATGCATTTGTTGCAATGCCGCACGCTCCGCCCTGAACTCCGCCTGGGCTGCTCCCCCCCCCACCTTTTTGGCAGTAATTAAGCGTGGCCAACGCAGCGCGCTGGCTGCGTGCTATGGGGCGTATGTGTAATTTTCGGCATCGTTTCATAAACCGCACTCAAACCACACACACAGACACAGCGAGCGAGACACAAAGGCACTTGCGCTGAGCAGGCGCTTCACACATACTTACGCACACACACTAGCGTACTTATGTACACACACACACACTCGAACACTCGCACACATGCTTATAGTATGTGTAATTGCACGATTTTTACATAGGCTCACAACAATAAAGCTTCCCGAGTGCCACCCAGTCTCAGTCTCAGTGCCAGTCTGTGTCCCTGCTCCTGTCCCTCGCTCACCCCCCGCTCCCCACTCCCACTGCTTCCCTCTCTCGTGGCCCTGTTAAGTATGCTACAATAAATGCAGTGTCAGAGGCGGGCCACTGCCCAAAGTGCAATTATCTCATGTATTGTCTGCTCACACAACATCATTTTTTCGTATTTCTTTCCTCTTTTTTCGTATTTTGCATTTTGCATTTTTTTGCAATTTTCGCATTCACATTTCGGGCATAGCAAATAGGTAATGCACTTTGGCAAGCTACTTTGCACGTGTCCTAAGTGGCAGATGCAGCTAATGACTCTGACAACTTTTTCCACTTACAGATGTTAGAAATAATTTTGAATGAAATGGAACTGAAGATTTAATTTGAGAGGGCAAAGTGGAATGATTTCATATTTCAAAGAAAAGATATTAATTTAAAATATTCACTATTAACTCAATTTCAATGTGGACAATCGTTTAGCTTTCGACTGCACTATCTTGCGTTTTTCAATTATAGTTTTTAAGCATTATGTTAATTGCCATTAAATCTGTTAAATGAATGCCATTCAATTTGCTTTCATTATAGAGCATTTGAGGTACATCTACAGCAATTAACACACTTTGTGTGTTATGTATTTGTATTTATGTATTGCATTGGTATGCAGCGCTCGCTCGTTGTGGTTGCAGATATGCAGATATATGTATGTACATAAATCGTATACTATATGTATATACGATTAATTATGACACTCTATATGTGTGCTGGTGGTGCAACTCACCTGGCTGGCTTTGTGTCGCCGCTAATGGATGAATTCGGCGATGGTTTGCTGCTTAGATCCAATGGGGCATCTGCACTGGGACTGGCTGTGTCTTTGAGTGTGGGACTCGCGGCGGCTGCCGATGCATCTGAGGTAGTTGGCGTTACCAAGTTAGCCAGCTGCTGCTGCTGCTGCTGCTGCTGATGTTGCTGTTGTTGCTGTTGCTGTTGATTGGCCAGACTGTTGATCAAATTGAAGTCGGCAAACTGAACTGTGAATTGCGCCAGCTTGGCGGCCATTGATTCCATCGATGTCATTTTGGCTAAGTTCTGGCCCAGCAGCTTGTAAAGTTCTTTCGAAGCTGGCGCTGTTCCAGTTGCTGTTGTTGTGGCGGCGACGACGTTGTTGATGTTGTTGTTTGCTCTATGCTTAATAGTGTTCTTATTGTTGTTGTTGTTGTTGTTGTTGTGGTGCAGCGATGCGCTTGAGTTGCTGTCGCTGTCGAGCTGGCGAGGGAAGAGACAAAACTTGCATTAAGTATACGTTCAATTTAATGTCATTGCTTAACAACAATCGCTTACCTGCTGCACAGTCGCTGTGCCGTTGTTGTAGTAGTTGTTGTTGTTGTTTGCTGCCGCTGTTTCGGCCACCAATTCGCCTTTGGTGTTCACCGTTAGCAAGCGACCGTTAACACAGAAATTGCACTTATCAGACGGTGTCCAATCGTTGGGTTCTGGCGGTGGTGATGGTGAGCCTGAGCTACGTGATGTTGCACTTGAGTCGTTATCGTGTGATGTATGGTTGTTGTCTGCAAACAAGCAACAGCAACAGCAAGAAAATATAGTTCGATTTGTTGACTCTTTTCTGGGCCAATTCAAACGATTAATAATTGACTCTAATTCACTTACCAAAATCTCTTTCAAATTGCAGTGCGCCGTTGTTGTTGCTGTTGTTGTTGTTGTTGTTGTGGAAATGTTGGCCGTTGGGCTGCTCGAAACGGTGGTTCAGTGGTTTGCAGTTGTTGCTCTCCTCGGCTTCTGCTTCGATTATTGATATGGGCTGTTGCTCTGCAATATTCAATTGGTTGCGCGTCAGTTGATCTTGATAATGTTTCCATTTCCTGCGACCCATGAATTCCTCAGCGACACGTTCTAAGCCTGCAGCAAAACAAAAAGCAAAAGTCATGAGAAAGTTTAACAAACGAAAATAGCTGTGCAGTTGAATGGGAAATATTTATGGGAGGGCAGCCGCCACTTGAGCCATGAAATATGCATAAGACGTACGCGAATCGACTATTAGCTTTAGCTAATGGACGTATAATTTTGCCAATGGTAGCATTTAAATGAGTCCCATTTGATTTTCTCTATTTTTTCATTTTTTTTTTCGCTTTGCGTTCTTTGTTGCGTTGCCACCTTTTAATTTCGTATAAGCTTGGGAATTTCTACAGACATAAATTACTTAATTGAAATGCAGCAAAAATATGGCACATATGGCATGGAATGGATGAAAAAAGAAAGAAAGCCTGGATGCCAAATACTATATAGGCGAAAGCATATGTCTGAAATTACAGTCTGGCGCGTCTTATGCACACACACACTGCGTATGCGTATTATTACGTATACGTAGCCAGCGGCCTACGGCTGCCAGCGGGCGTTCTCGTATTGATAGATTTGCATTCGCTGTGCGGCACCAGCACAGAACGAGAGAGAGAGAGAGAGAGAGGGAGAGGGAGAAAGAGAGAGAGCGAGCTGCAACTGCATTTCCTTGCACATATCCTTGCCGTCTAATTGCCACAAAAGTTATGCAATTTAATGCAAAATGCATAGGCCCCGCCACACACACATGCGGCACATGCAGCCAGCTAACGGAGGTGGCCACTCCAGTCGTCGGGCATGCGTGCCTTAAAAGCGAAAACTTTTGTGCTTACGAGTATACGGTAAAAGGTTACGCGTCAACTCACACGAAATGCGAATTAAATATTGGTGCAGCAAGTCCAACAGAAGGCGACTGCACAATGGAGAGCAACAGCGAGCGACAGCGAGCGAGAGGCGGGAGAAAGCGGCACAACAAACTGCAATTTTGGTCGCATTTTGTTGCACATTTTGTACGCATTTCAATTTACAAAATATGTAATTTTGTTTTCAGCACAACTTGTTCTTGTATTTTGTTCTCTAGTTGAACCGGAAGTTGTGCTAAAATTTGTTGATATTCCCTCTGCCCTGCCCCCCTCCTCTCTGCCAGCCAGGCAGCCAGCTAGTTCTCGTCCTGATTACGCAAAAGTGCGTGCAGTGCGTGCGCCTTGGCCAGGCGCGGCAACCTCAAGTGGGGCACAAGGCGCCACAGCAGCAGCAGCAGCTGCGATTGCAACAACTGCAAAAACTGCAACTGCTGCTCATTCCGGCGCATAAGTAGAGCGGCATGTTCAAACTTTTTTAGCGTTAAAATTGCATTGCAACTGCAGTTTCGCTCTTGCTGACGCTGTCGCTGTCGGTTGCCTCGCATTTTGTTGCCCATTGCGTTTTTCGAGGCGCTCAAATAAACAGGGTCGTCGTCGCCGTCGTCGTCGTTGTCGTTGTTGCTATTGCTGCAGGGGTTGCTGCTGTTGCAGTTGCCGTTGACGTCGCACGCACCAAAAAAGGCGAAAAAAAAACGAGGTGAATGCACGCGCGGGACTTACGAAACTCAAACTTTAAAGTGCAGCCAGCTCACACACACACACACACACATTTACATACACATACACTTACACACACCTGCATTTGGGCTGTGAAAAGTAGAAAAAAAAAGCTACGCATACAAGTGAAATTCCGAGGGTTGCTCGGCTGCCAGCAGCGGTTGCATACAATGCGGCGTACGCACGCACGCACAAAATGTCTGCCCCAGCCCGAGGTATGTGTGGCTGTGTGTGTGTGTTGGTGTGTTGGTGTGGTTAAGCGACACACATTGCGTATGATGACGACGGCCGCAAGGTGGGATTTCAATGCGTTGCATTGCGTCGCCTGCCAGAGTAGCGTTTACATTATGCCAAGCGAACGCCTGAATGTATGCTAAATAGAATTTTCACTTCGTTTTTTCTCATTCTCATTCTCAGTCTGTCGTCCGCTTTAGACGCTGTCGATAGGGCGCCGCACACAGCGGCGAGGTCTACGTACAGCAAACGCATATGAATATGCACACATCAAGATACACACACACACAGACACACACACACACACACACACTCGCACACTCGCACACTCTTGCTGCATGCATTCAAGGCGACATGTCAGCTGGATTTTGCCCCTTCTAGCAGTGTCAGTCTAGCTGCCTGTCTTTCAGTCGCGCTGTCTTCTCGGTTTGTCTGCTTGTCGGTTTGTCTGTTGGCTCTGTTGGGTCTGTCCGTTTGTTTGTTTGCTGGCTTGCTGTGCGGTTTTTGCGGCCGCCCTAAAACTAACAGCGAATCAAAGCAAAAATGAAAGTGCGTTTAATCAAAGTTAAATGTGCATATTAAATGGCCTGACGCTTTAAACGCGGCGTATGATTAATATGAAGTTTTGTTAAGCTGCAAGGGATGAAACTCAAAATGAATCAAAAAAACCAATTAAACACGCAAACTCATTTAAAAAAAAAAAAAAAAAACAAAAACAACACAAAAAGGAAAAAGCAGAGCACACTCACACACACACACATAGGGAGACACACGCACATGGAAATGCCATGTGCCATGAGAGACAACCTGAACCAGCGCAGGCAAAGTGGCAAAAGAAATGCACGAAAAAAATGCAATTATCGATTAATGTACACATTACGAGTATATATATGGCCCATGTGTATGTGTGTGTATCTTTGCCAGATAATCCCTTATGTATAGGTAATTTAAATGTGTGTATATGTTTATGTATATATACATATATATATTTGTATATACATGTGTTTGTTTGTAGGCGCTACCTTTGCGTGCATATATAAAAGTCATACACAGACAATTTTTGTTTTTATTTCCTTTTTTTTTCGTTTATTTTTCTCTCTCGTCTTTTTTTTTTGTTTCAATTTTAATGCTCATCCTTTAATTTCGTAGGAGGTGCCGCACAAGGGGGGGTAATGAGGGCGCAGGGGGGTGAGGGGGACACTCATGTCATTTACGCGCGTTACATAAGCAAATTTCAGTAATGATATACATTATGTATTGCCATCGATACAAAATGGCTCTTGTTGCTGCCATTTGCATTATTCTTCTTGCGGCATGCAACGTGCCAACTGACTGCAACACACACACACACACACCTTCCCCCCATTTTTGTGCATTGAGTGGGGCTGGGAGCGACGTCAACTTTTTAGCCACGCTGACATGTCGACAACGACAACTTGACATTTTTTACGGCCTTTAACATTGTGTTTTGCTTTCGGTTTTGGCTTTTCGTTGATTTCCTTTTCATTCCACATTATTTATGTGCCAGTTTGTTAGTTTGCTTTCGGCTTTGGCAACCAAACACGGCCCAGGCCCAGCATGAGCACGAGTGCGTGCCGTAATCAAATGTCAAAAGGTGACTGCGAAATGCAAGGCGAACGTATGAGTAATATTATTATTATTATACTAATATCTCAGTACATTTGTGTGTTATTCGCATTTGCTTGCGCTGAGCACACGTGCGAATGCCTTTAGACAACTGTGAGAACTGTGTTGATTTTATTTACATTTAGCTATTTGTTTTTAAGACAAATTGAACAGAGCTAAAGACAGGCAATTAAACTGTGTGCGCCTAAAAGTATGCAACGAATTCGTAGCGTTGTCTCAGCAGTTAATTAGCAAGAAGGAAAAGATGAAATTACGAGATGATTTAGGAGACTTCTAGTCAGAGTTTATTTAGCAAATATCCTTTTTAAGTGACTTCTTTGATAGGTTTCTAAAATATGGAGGCTCAGCACTGAATTGAGTTGTTTGCTAGCCCCAAGAGCTATAAATTTAACCAAACTGGCAGTTAAAATATATGCTAGTCACGCATTATAAACCAAGTTCCACATCTCTTAAACACTTTAGCTTTCATGCAAATTGCCGAGCGAACTTTGTAGCCAGCTTTATGTATAATGTAGTAAGTATATTAGTTAACTGGAGCAGCTCCAAAAATTAAGCTAAAAATAAACGAAAAGTGCGCCACTAAAAATGTTGTGGTTGCTGATGTGGATGTCGTTGTTGTTGTTGTTGGGCCAACACACGCCATTGCATTTTGCATAGCATTTTGAGTTATGTCGAATGTCAACGTACTTGCAACGTGCCTGAGCGGGTGGATTGAGGCAGAGAGCAGAGCGCAGAGCGCGGAGTGGGCAGCGGACGGCGGCAAACGCAGGCGGCAGTTAGTTAGTTAAAGGACAACGTTGTAGCTTTTAGTAGTCGTCTGTTCTCGTTGTCGTTGTTGTGGTTGCTATTCGCTGTTGCAGTTGGCGTCACATGTCCTGGGTGCCGCCACAAGCAAATCGGTTAGAATGTGCAACAGCAAGCAGAGCAAAAACAAAACGCCAAAAAGAAAAGCCAAAAGGAAAAGTCAAGTTTCAAAAGCCAAAAGTGTAGCAAAAGAAATGAGTTTCGTTAAAAAATGGCAACAACCACGACAACAACAACAACAACAAGTGCGCAGCCAGTGGTTGAAAGCGAACAGAATGCAGAATGCAAAAAGGCTGTAACGAGCCAAGTGAAAACTCTAAACTCAACTGTGAACTGCGAACTGTGGAACAGCGAGACTGCGTGTTTTTTTTTCTTCTTCTTCATTTTAGGGGGCTTGTTAAATGTTGTGTGCAATGAAAAGGACATGCGACTGGCTGCCGTCGTTTGGGGGCAACTCGCTGTCAATGTGCCTGCGACAAGCCTGAGTCTGAGTGTGCGTTGTGTGTGTGTGTGTGTGTGTGAGGAGTTGCAACGCTTTCGGCCAAATTGTCCACCTCTTGCATTGCAATGCAAAGCGGCAGCGTTGAAATGTAAATGAATTGCACAAAATGCAAGGACATACGCAGCACTCGCACTCACTCAGACACACACTTACACACACACGCACACACTGGGATGCATCCAATGCTGTCACTAAATGGGCCTCTTCTTGTCACCCTTCACCAACCCCTGCAACGCTCATAAGCAACCCTTTTTTTAGACTGCAAAACTAAAACGCAACCTACCCCAAAAAAAAAAAAGAAGCAAACCTGGCAATTTACATACTGACAACATCAATACACACACACACACACAGTCGCACTCACAGTCACACACTCACATAGTTGCAGTTGTGCTTAGAGCTTTTTGTGTGTCACTTTGGCATAGAAATTGTCGTCGTCATCGCTTGACGCTCTCGCAGCGAAGCGGAGAGTGCGAAAGGGGGGCGAAAGGCATATGGAAAATTAGAAGCAGCAAATAAATTCGATTGCCCTGCTCGGTGCTCGCTTCGTCTCGTTTCGTTTCGTCTCATTTCGTACCTCGCCTGAACTCGTCTTGCATCGGCTCGGCTCATGTTGTTGTTGTTGCTGTTGTTGTTGTTGTGCTGGCTTTTAATGCCTTGGTGTGGGAGTCCCTCTCGGTTTTTGTCGAAATGTGTGTTTCGGGTGCGAGTCGTCGTGTTGTCTCGCTCTAATGCGCTTTGCCATGCACTTTTGGGCCTGCTTGCAATTTGATTGGTTGGCCAGCCGTTTTTCGGCCAAAAATATTTGAACAGCACTCACTGTTGTTGTTGCTGTTCGATTGCATTTGATTGCATGTTTGCCCAGCACTTCAAGTATCTGTGCTGCAATTGGTGGGTTTCCCATCTATGCCGACTCGTTTAGAGTTTGCGAAAAAAAAGAAGACTTGAAACAAAAATTATAAAGGAAATTGCCCGAAATTGCCACCAGAGCACAGCACAGCACAGCACAGCACGTATGTAATTGAGGTTCGCTCTAACTAATTCGAACTCGTTAGGCAAAGGGACTCCGGCTATTGCACTAATTACAAGTGTGAGATTGCTGATTGATGGCTAATTACCTCTCGGTGGAGCAAAAGTTTCACATGTGCACTTCAGTAGCGTAGTTATCCCATCAAAGTCGAACGTTAAAAATGTCATAGTTTGACGATAAATTACAATCTACTTGCCTGCTCATAGTTCTCAACTCTATTATTATTTCTACTCGAAGCTATGTCATTTCTTGGTAATGGTTTAATATAGATATGTGAATGCAAAGTTGTCAGGGGACGATCGTTGATTTGAAGTACAATTCTTTTGTGAAACTAGAAGAGGCTACTGTTCATAGTAAAGTGCTGATAATGTCTCTGATTTAAGCTTATTTTTTGCTAAGTGATAGTTGTTGAATGAAATAACAATAAAAGTGTATAATGCTAAAAGCTTCAATCGTTTGATCATCATTGAATAATTAAATAAAATTAAATCATGACTTTGTAATTTCTACAAATATTTACATGTATTATTTCTCAGAAAATAAACGTGAGTCATCTAAAATTAATCGAATTATTAAAATAAAATTAAATCATCAAACTCAAAAACAAACAATTTTCATACGAAAGTGAATCATGTAAAGTAAATCAAACTATTTAAATTAATTTAATCTATGATTATCTAACACTTTAATTGTTTCCCTACAAATATCCCAATTATTAGCTTTAGTTGATTAACTTTTATTGTCTTTTTCTATGCTAGTAATAATATTTCACTGTCATTCTCTGCTTTCGGTTGATTGAACTGCAAAATTTGTCGCCGGATACTTTATTTATTTACACCTCAGCTGTGTAATATTTCTTTACAGTCGCGGCGTATCTAAATATCATCATGGCATCCATTTCCCATTCAATTTTCATTTTTATGGAGCCGCCCAATTTAACGGCGCCATAAAAACAGTCAACCGAATATATTTTGCGTAGACCCAGCGCAACAGCACAAAAAAAAATGTGACTATAAAAAATAGTTTTAATATATAAAATAAATACGGTCGGATAAAAATTGACAGCATAAAAAACGAAGGCAGAGGAGCAGCTTGCGGAATTTATTGAAATGTAAAATGCAGAGAAATGCAATTTCCGCCAAAGCACAAAACTGCAGCGATACGACGGCAATAAAATGAATGCGAATGACAACGAAAATAACAGCAGCAGCAGCAGCAGCAGCAGGAGCAGAAACTAGACAATTGCCAAGAGTAAAAGTCGAAAAATAAAAGATGGAAACACACACAGCAGGAGCAACAGGGACTGTGACACGGCAGGACATTTAAATGGCAGCTGCAACAGGCGGTTCAAACGGCATGTGTGTGTGTGTGTGTGTGTGTGTGTGTGTCGTAAAAAAGTGAAGCTGCATGCAACAGGCGGCCCGAAAGTATGCAGCGCCGAAAGCAACGTAAACAACAACAACGACAACAACGAGGTCTAAATAACTAAACAAAAGCTAAACCAATTCATGCGCTCATTCATTCATTGAATTCGCAAATTCAATTTAGTCGGCAACAGGCGAAAGCGAGCGAGATGGAAAGTCAGAGCGAGCGAGCGAGAGGGAAGCTGACGATTGTTAACTGCACTCCAACGATGCGCAATAAAACGAAGCGTGGCAACAGACGAGCAGCCCGACAGGCAGACTGACGATGCCGGCATCAAAATTTTATTCATGGATTTAGTTGAATTTACAATGAATGGGTTTTCGGCTTAGAGCAGCAGCATGGGGCAGGCAGACAGGCGAATGCCACTAAACGGCAAATGGTACGAACAACGAGCAAATGATGACACATCTACAACAACAGCAACACCAGCTGGTATTTCAATTTAAATGCTGGCTGCAGCAGCCACAGCCACAGCCACAGCAGCGGCAGCCAAACTCCAACAAGTGGCAGTAAACTATTTTTCATGAGAGCACATTTAAATTTGCCACACCTACCCCCGCAATGTGGATGCCCTAGCCTGGAGTTGCCGCTGCTGCTGCTGCTGCTGCTCGTCTGGCACACTCGACACGGACGTAAATGGGGCCGTCGTCAGTGAATGAATGAAGCTGCAGCCACAAAAAGACAGACAGACACGACTCAACACAACTCGACTCGACTCAACTCGACTCGACTCTGCACGACACAGAGTCGACTGCAGGACTGCAGGACAGACGGCAGTTTGGTTAGTTGACTGGCATTTAACAGGAGTCTTGTTTTTGACAGCGGCAGCAACCTAAACAGAGTTACCCAAAACCGGCAACAGGCTCCACTTGATGATGATGATGATGATGGGCAAGTGTGAAACCAATTAGGGCCACTTAAGTGTGCACTTCAAATGGACACGTAGTGGCTGCTGCTCCCCACTTCCCCACTTCCTCACTTCCCAAGCGCCCGCGCCCCAAAATACGGCTAAGCTGCAACAAAAACGAGACGAAACTTCATAAAAATGATTGCCATGTGAGTACTCGGTTACGTATACGCAGCGTGAACAAAGCGCACAACAAAAGCCAAGTGCTTCACCAGACACACAGACACAGACACAGTGAGTGAGAGAGGGGGAAGAGAGGGGCGATGCACGCCGCACATAACCAAAAGTCAACTGGCCAAAAAGCAGGCAACAAAAAAGAGTGTTGAGTGATGCAACTAATTGCTTCAGGCAAATGCCCCGTGCCCCGTGCCCCGTGCCCCATTCCGCTCTCGCCAACCAAACGGCGGCGGCAACAGGAGCAGCCCTCAATCCAATGAAAGGATAATTGCGCGGATTGCGCACAGATCGCCTTAATCCTTTTAGGCCAGGCCCGTCATGGACCACGCTGCCCGCTTTTCGTTGCACTTCTCCAGGCGCGACGCGCAAACAACAACAACAACAGCTGCCACAGTGGGAGGCAGCTGCGTTTTTTTCGCATTTAATGCATCGTCCACTTGATTGCATTGCAGGCGCTGAGAGAACGAAACACAAAAAAAAAAACGAAGGAAAAACCAGCAAAATGTACAACACAACCTGCCGCCTTTTGCGCGGCCAACAGTCAATTTTTTTCGCGCTGCTGCTGCTGCTGCTGCTGTTTGCATACAACAGCCACAATATACAGCAACACCTCGACACTCCAGGAGTGCGAGGATGTGTGTGTTATCCTGACGCGGCAGGCGACGGGCACATCAGTTGCGTTTTTTGTCTGTGCGTGTTGAAGATTTTTTTTGCTCGCCTCGGCGTCGTTTTGTTTCGCTGAGGCAGCTCTGATTGTCTGTGATTTGTGAATGCAAACGCGATGCGGAGCCGCGAGATGCAGCACGCAGAAAAACAAGTGTGAGTCAACTGTCAAATGTTGTGCAGCATTTGATCCAATGAAAATCACGCGCATCCAGTTAGACAGTGATTATGGCATTCAATGCAAGCTATTTTTTTTTTTTTTGTTATTTATAGGGCTTTGCAACTCGAATTGAGTCCTTTTAATGGCGAGATTAGTTTGGATTTTTTGTTGGGATTCAACTCGCGATTATCGTTTCGTTTGCTTCTAAGCTTTATCAGCCACTGTTAATCAAATGTGTCATCGAAAGCCTATTAAAGGCGCAATAAAAATAACGAATGCTAACTGATATTTCGCATAGGTTAAAGGTGATCAATTTGCAGCTCAGATTCAGTTGGAAATTAAATTCAACAAATGCCAACTTGCGTTTTGATTTGCTCTGAATGCAATTTCAAGCGAATTGACTCAGACAGCGAAACAAACAGTCAGAAGCACTGCGTCTAGCTTGATTTATCTATAATTCGTTTGTCTTGGGAACTTTGTATTTGTTCAGTCATTCAATGCCGACTTTTGTGTGTGTTTGTTGTTATTGGCATTCGCTTTAAAATTCGTATTTGTCGCGTTAATTTTCAATTACTTAAGAATGCATTCTGCGGCACTTCGAATGAAAGCGCACGATTTGTATACGTGAATATTGTGCTATATATACACACATACATATATATAAAGACACACATTGTATAAACAGTTCACAAAATACGAAATGGCATAAAAAAAAAGAAAAAGAAATCAAATCAAAAGCTGCTACACAAAACCTTGAATCAATTGATATGAAATGTAAAAAAAAAATGGCAACAAAAAATGAGAAAAACCGGACAGTCTCACAAAGCGCCTCAGTAAATTAGAATTAGAATTGAACTTGTTGTGCCATATTTGGTTACAATTTCAGCGTTTAATTCCGCAAACGTCAAACGATGCGAAAGCGCTGCGAGCGGGGCGTGGGGGGAGGGGCCAGAGGGGAGCGTGCAGGCGTGGCAAATGGGTGTGTGTGTGTGTGTGAGTGTGTTAGTTGTGTATGAGTTTTGGAAGCACGAGCGAGCGAGCGAGCTTAAGGGTGCGGGGCTAGGCTTGGCAACGTGTCGCATTCGACTTATAAATTTCTAGCTAAGTATTTCATTTATTTACTTTTCTGCATTGCACAAATAATAATTGCGACTGTAGTAGACAGATATGAACACGAGTTGCATTTATTCCAATTGCAGCCCCATTGAGTTATTTGTTTGCAGTTTGTGTGCAAAGCTGCTGCTGCGAAAAATATGCTTATTAATTAAAAGCGATTAATTTATGTCTAATTGCCGTGTGTAAAAGTTCTCAGCGGCTCACTTGCTGTGTGATAGTTCAGTTTTACCCTGTAGCCACTTGAACTGAAAGGCGGGGTATGCAGCACTTGGCTGACCTTTGCAGCTTAAGTTTTTAATATATGTGAGATTGCGAATTTTGTTTGTGCTGTTTTACTTGGCAGTTGAATTCGCAGTAATTAAACTGTCTTCATTTAAATATTTGATTCTTGCTTTCGATTCAGTTCGAAGCAATTTTGTATTCGATCGAAACAAATTATCTGACAGCAATTATTATAATTAAATATATCGATTTTATTGCCATTATTATTTCCCCCAAGACAACGACGCGTTTCACTTTCTGGCCTGACGGTTGGGAACAGGAAAGAGATCGGATGTTATTCGTTAGCGTTAGCGTTTCGAATTGCCATTTGAATGGCATATTTGATGCTTCGTAATACGACTTCCATTGATCTTGAACTTAGCGTTATGCTCGAGTGTGCAAATCTATCTGAATCGAATGCAACAGAATAAAATCGCAGGCACCAAATTAACGAACACCAGACCAAAGCATAGTGTGCATAATACAGTTACAGCGGTGTGTGTTTGTGTGTCGTGTTTGAGAGTCAATTGGGTGTGTGAGCCGCAAACAAAAATACTTAAGAAGCGGTTTTATTAATTTCGTATTAGAATTTGAAGTGCACTCTAATGAATTACTTCTACAGCTAAGCATAGAAAGCGGCAACCTTCATTAATTATTTCAGCACACAACAACAAAAATAAAAGGTGCAGTCTTCGAAGTTTCCTGGGAGATGGCGGGGTTTGAAGTGAAAATCAAAATGCAATTGTAATACGAGTGCATTTAACTTGTATAGTAGTGTATCTCATTTCATCAATTAAAAATAATTAAACTAGCATTTGCTGGCTGCTTTACAAAATTAATTTTTGCTCATTTTCTATGCATGACTTTCTGATATTTTCCATTAAAGCCCAAACGGTGAAATGCAATCGGCGCCAAGGGGCGCTCGGTGGGGCAATAACCGCACAGCGCCAGGGCCAGACGTTGCTGCCCCAATCTGGAGGCGCAGTTGCAGTGAACGTCGCTAGTACGTCTTCATTGCGATGTGTATCATTTGCATCTACATGATTTTTTATGCATTTTCGCATATTTGATTACACATGCGCCTCTTTTGACAGCTTTTCTCTAAGCCGCCGTCTCACACACACACACACACACACACACACTTCCCTTTCTCTGTCTCTCTCGCTCTCCCTCTGTGCCTCTCTATTTGGTCTCGATTCTCTGCTTTGCCATGTGTTTGTTTGTTCGTTTAGTGCGCCCATTTTTTACGTATTTATTTTTTCTTCTCTTTTTATTTTCGTTGCTTATTGACGTTTCTACTTATTTAGTGTATTTTGCGCATTTTCGTATGTGCTGAAAATTCTCTAATTCTTTTTCGCAACAACAGCAACAACAAGAACGAAACTTGTTTTCTCCCCTCATGCATTTTGCATGCCCCTCGTCGTCCCCTTCGTCGTCGTCGTCGTCGTCGTCGTCGTCCGTCTGTCTTGCAGTCTGTGACCGATTGGCTTTGTTGCTTATTTTCATTAACAAGCCTCTATGTGCGCATGAAAATTTGTACAACAGTAACTCTCTATGTGAATGTTCGACTCTGTGTGTGTGTGTGTGTGTGTGTGTGTCTAATGTCTGTGGCAAAATTCGCTAAACAAACAAATTTTACTGTTAAGAGAAACAGCAACAACAACCAACAACGACAACACCAACGAAACTTGTATGCATTTCGGGGTGTTAATTGTGTTGCACTTTGCCAAAGCTTCAGTCGCCGTCGTCGTCGCCGTCGCCGTTGAAGTCACCGTCGTTCAGTTGAAGCCGCAGCCGAGTTTGTTGTTGCTGCAGTTTAAACTAAGGCGTGCATTGTATTTCATTTTATTTACGACGCGACGTTTTATTGCAATTTGTTGTAAATTTAGTTCTACCAAATTTGGTGCCGCACAAAGCGTCGCCCACGTTTCGTCGCACAAAGTTTCATGTATTTTTCTGTGTTTTTTTCAGTTTTTTTGGAGCCTGACATTTTGCCATTTATTTTTTTGTAGCGTATTTCTGCGGGGGACAAGGTCTTGATTCTAAATGAATATATGATTAGATGTAGATGTAAAGCAGCGAGACAAGAGCACGCCAAATGCAATTTGGAGTGCTCTAATCAATTAGTCAGTTTGGCTTTAACCGCATTACGCTTGCGCTGTCAAAGCACAAAACAAAAAAAAAAGAATGCCTAATTAATAAAAAGCCCGTGGCCCGCAAGGTAGAGAGACAAAGGCTGGCAGGTAATCATAACACAAAAACGAATTAACAAGAAATAAGAGAAACAAAACGCAACACAGCCACTTAGAAGCTACTAATTCAGTTTATATTGTAGAATATTGTATATAGTAGGCATAGCAGGCAACGCACTTAACCAAATCGAATTCCCCATTAAAGAATTGCAACCTGCCTAACCCCTAACCGAGAGAGCTGCTGAGAACCCAGCCAACTAACTAACCTATGGGCTGGAAAAAACAGAAAAACAGAAAAGATGATGGAAAATGAAAGAAATTGTAATAATGCGGTTGGGACATGCGTGGCTTGATGGGGTAGGCCAGCAACACACACACATAGATGGCTCTCTAAATAGGCCTCTGTAATATAATTACATGCGAGTGAGCGAGCAGAACACAAAACAGCATGCAACACAAATACACACACACACACACACAACACTAAAAAAATGAGGAACAACAAAGAATTATTAAAGAAGCGCAAAGCATAAACAGCTAAAAGAACACAACTGACAGATAGATTGTCAGCGGGGTGCAAAAAGGGAGACATAATGAAATTCACTTGTCCATTATGCACTGCAATTATTTCTTAGTCGTACTCGTATCTGCCACACACACACTCGCCTAGCTAGCCTACCTGGCCAGGGTTGCCATGTTTTGTGTAAATTGGCGCATGTCGACGCGTTTTTAAATGCAATTAATTTGCCGTGCATTAGGCCACAACACACCGCAGCGTGGCAAGGGCCACAAGCAATTCCAATTGCGAATCTCAAGAGGAAATTGCTTACATTTTGTCAACTCGCAAAAACAAAACGAAACGTAATCTTTACTCTAAATAATGCTCACCGAAAGTATCTCAAATATTCACAGCTTCGAGAAGTATCAATTTTTTGTCGGCAAACTTGCGTTGGTTGTACGACGCAAGATTGTAAAGAAAACCGCCAGCATTTTGTAAGCGACAAAAAAGTAGCTGTAAGATACGAAAAGTAGCTCCAAGATACATTAGCAAGAACAAGAAAAAACGGCGACGTAAAATCAAATCGCAGCGAATATAAATTGCAGTTGAGTTTTCAAGGTTTTCCAGTTCATGGTTTTCAGCGTCTCGCAGTTTTTTGTGTGTGTGTGTGTATGGCAAGGCGACGGTCGCGCAACACAACAATAGCAACAACTACAACAACAATGATCTCTGCTGGCGCTAGCGTCGGCGTCGGCGTCGGCGTCGGCGTCGCTCTTGTCATAGGCGCTTAGACACACGTGAGTTATTGTTGTTGCTGTTGCTATTTCTATTGCTGCGGTTATCGTTGTTGTTGTTGCGGCTGCTGCTGTGGCTGGGCGCTCCCGCATAGTCTAGCTGCTGGCTTTTGTTTTTTGCCATTTCTATTTTAAATTATTTTAATTTATTTGCCATACACTTTTTCAGTCCTCGCTGTGTTTTGTTTTTTTTTTTCTATTTTCTTTTCGAAATCTGCAACTAAATTATGCAAATGTTGTCTGTATCGAAATACGTGAATTTTATTTAAGATTTCATTGCTGATTTTTCTCTTCCCGCAGCACGAGTGAAATGTAACAGATTGAGACACAGCTGCCAATTGAGAGTATTGTTTGCTGTTCTCGAAGAAGAAGGAGAAGAATTCTTTGAGCAACTTTGCCCCATCGCACATCTCAATCCGACCTTCCTGCTAGGGACAGCGGCTTTCTTTTGCCAGACAAATGAAATCGCAAATAAAATAGATGCAATTTCTCATATTTACTTTTATTATTCCAGTTATCAGTTATGTCTCGGCTTGCGAAGGTTGAACGCCGTTTAAACTGTTTGCCTGACCAGGCCAACAGTCCATCATTGTGCCCGTCTGTGTGTTCCGTATCCTGTCTCTATCTGAATCAGTCGTTGTATCTGTATCTGTGCATATTGGCACGTCATGTCGCTGTCTCGGAAGTGGGCAGCAGCAACTTATAGATTGCCATGGCTGACTGGCATTTTCCTCACCATTAGCAGAGTGCCATAGAAAATAAATATTGCGCCAAGATGAAACAGACTGAGACAGGATATGCCGGCCAAAGGAGCGTGTAAATAAATGTCTGCTAGCAATTCATATTCTTTATTTTTTTCTTTTACCCCCAATCCCCAACCTTCCCCCCCATACATCTAACTAGTTAAACTGTTGTTATTTGTACGTAATGCGCTTTATAAGTACTCACAGATCTGTGCGCACACCTAGACAACGCCATTTGAGGCTTACGGAAACTTTGAATATGAAAACTTTTCGATTACAAAAGACTACGAGTACATTTCCATTAGTTGCCAGCAGATGTGTTCGCCGCTGTTCTCTAAGACGCTGCGCAAAAGTTGAAATATTGGGGGGATCTCTAGGAAACAATCAACTTTGCCACAGTTAAAAAAAAGTGGCAAGATTACAATTTGAAATACGCAACTCTAATTTAAATGTATACCTTGAGCCTGCAAAAAAATGTGTTACTCGACACTCGTCAATTACGTGTTCAATTAATTTTAAATTAAAGTAGCAAATAAATATCAAGTATCCATAAGATCTAAAACATTTCTGATTTCAAAATTTGCATAAAAATGTCATAGATACTTTTGAGCAAATTCTATCATTGGTTTTTTCGGTGTTTTCTATTTGATTTTTGTGCTGTTTGCACAGTGCGATTGTTGTCGCTTCGTGTTTGAATCCGAATGTGCAAATTCATTTGCGTTTGTTTAGCACATTTTCTACGCCACTGACTGCATTTAAAAGCGGCTCAGCTTGAAAACCTATGGATCGATCGACGGGACGCGACTTGTCTGTGACTTTGTATCGGACTGACCATGTAAATGTGTCAAAAATTTCGTCGTCATGTGTGTTGTTCGCTTGACCGTTTGCTGTGTGTGTTTTTGTGTCGCTTGAGGCGTGACAAATTTCATTGCAAGTGCAATCGACTACAGACATTACTCATACGCCCCGTTGTCGACGCAGGTCGACGAAAATGGGGTTGGCAATTCGTGTAATTAAACTATGTGAAGCATTTGATAAGCGCCCCTGCAATTAGAGCTATTGAGACGCTCCGTTTATCCCTGGAAGTCAGCTTAGCGAAAATATGACAATAAACCGCCAAGGGGCGATAACAGAGCTGACCCCGTGGGCGCACAGTGAGGCCACGCTACAGCGAACACACAAAGGCGGATAGAGAGAGAGAGAGGGAGAGAGGGAGAGAGTATCTGCTGGCGTTGGGCAAATGTTTACCAATGCGCGCCACGGGAAACTCAATATGGTCTTGTGTACCTGCCACACAAAATGGCCACGCGCTGCGTTTCAATTTTTCGCACAAATTTTTTTTCATATTTTTTACTCGCTTACTCTTTTTTTTTGTGTTTTTTTTGTTGCCTTCATCGTTTGTTTTATTTTTGTTTTTGTTGGCATTGTTGTTTGTTATGGCTGGCTTTTGTTGCAGTTGCAGCAGCAGCAACAGCGGCAGCAACGAGCTGAACTATGAATGCAATTTCGTAAATTATTTTCCTTTTAAGTAATTATTAAGGTGTGGTCCGGTTCGCTGGCAGTTGTTGTGCGCGTCTTGCGCGGGACTTCGACGTCGCATCGTCAGCGTCAGCGGCAAGTCAGTTTAACAGTTTGCCAAACACAAAAGCCAGTCGAATGGCTTTGGCCATTGTTTTTGTTTTTATTGTTAATACATTTTGTTTACTATTTTGCAACTACTATTTCGAGTTATTCATCCATTATGCGCCATTTAACTAATAACAGGGCTACAACAACGACTCCACACAACCACAACAACTACTTCGACTTCGACTTTGACTTCTACTGCTGCTGACTTCTCTCCAGTTGAGTGTTGCACTCATCAGTCATTTGGTCGTCACTCACTCATTTAGTCAGTCATGCAGCCAGTCAGTAGTCAGTTTAGTCGTTTATTAAGTCACTCGAGTCATTCATTTCATTTTATTTCAGTAGTTGCGCCGCGTTGAGCCACATCCTTCTTCCTTTCCATCAAAGTCATCATAAATTTTGCGCGAATGGTGGGTGTTACCCTTTCAACGCGGCCGGCCGTCGGCTTTATGGCACTTAATGCCACCAATACTGTTAATTAGTTACAATTGGCAATTGCCGTCAAGACCTCAGGCCGGCCATTTTGGGGCTCGTCGTTTTTAATCTACACAAATTGCCACTTGACTTGGCTACCTGTTTTCGCTTTTAGTTTTCGGCCCAAGAGAGCATCCCCAAACGTTGGCACACGACAAAACACAACAAAACACAACGCGAAGCGACATGAAACGACAACAAATTGATCAGAGCGTCAACGGGTCTGATTTCTAACAACAAACAGCAAATCGCCACTTTAGGCCGACAACATGAATGGCAAATTACAAACAGTTAAGTAGCAAGCAGCCGAACACCAGCGAACAACGACTGCAAGGAACTGCAGTAACAACAATGTAACAACAACAACAGCCACAGCAACAACGGCAACAACAACAATCAAAGCGTACAAATTTGCTGTAATACAACAACAATTACATTAAAACGCGACCATAAACGTGCAGCCAACAAGAGCAGCTCTAGCTCATGGCTCTACTTGGACTTGGCTTAGCCAAAATGAAGCCACGAATGCGGCATAAAGTTTGACGATGAGGCAGCAACAGCAAGAGCACAAGCAACACAGCATCTGGCTAAGCATCTGAGGCAGTGGCAGGCGCTACCAAAGTCATTCCACACCTTGTAAAATCAACAAAAAGGCAGCCAAGCAGCAGCCGCAAATACACAGATAAACTGAGCAGACCCAGAGAGCAACGGAGACAGAGAGAGAGAGAGAGGGAGAGAGGGAGAGTGTGAGGTAGACAGAGATGCAGGCGTGCAATTTGCAGTTGCAGCCTAGAAAAATAATTGCATGTGGATGCCAGGGCAGAGAAGGGAACAAGAGGGAATGGGAATGGGAATGGGCCTAAGCCGCGTCATTCATGACGACGACGACGACGAAGACGACGACGCGGCATTTGCTGCAAGTGCAAGTGCAGCTGTAACATTAACATGCAACCAACAACAACAACAAGAGCCGAGACGACGACGCCACTGCTGAGATGCAGATGCATTTAACGTCATTGTTGTTGCTGCTGTTGTTGCTGTTGTAGTTACTGCCAGGCAGCAGGTGAATTGCACGATTTTCAATGCAAAAGTCAAGAGCGCCAACGGAAAAAAGTCGTTAGCCAAGTTTTCTGCATAGCCCAGTCAGTTGTAACTATTTCGTCGTCGTTGTTGTTGTTGCTCTTTTCGTTGCTGCGTTTATGGCTAGAACTGTAGCAGCCACATTGACCAAACTAAACACAGACAGCCAGCCAGAGGCCGGCTGCATTTTGTGCTCGAGAGCAGCGCCGAGTGTTTGGTAGCAGCTTCCTTTTGGCAGTTGCCTGACGTTGTCTCTGCCACAGCCACTTCTGGCCCCTGGCCAAGCCTAGCTCTCGCTCACTCTACCCTTATCCTACACATCTGCATATATATATATATATATATATATATAGAGAGAGAGAGGAGCATAGATCTGCATGCCAGGCGAAGCCAGAGACAGCTGTTTCCGTTTGTAAAATGTTTGGTAGTCGCAATGATTGGCAAGCGATTGCCAAGTTGCCGACTCGACTCGGCCAAGACATTGATGTTTCTGCGACTCGTTCATTTGGCTGGCATTAAATGTGGCTTGTGTGCAATTGTGGCTGCTAGCTAATTACGTTGCATTTACTTAGCTTACCACACGCGTCGTGTGCGGGCAGCATAAAAACAACAATGACATCTGCCGCAGCGAGTTTAAGCCGTGTCAGCAAAGTTATGCGTTTTCATTTCATTTATTAAATGTATTTAATGTTCACACATTTGTCACGTTGTTGTTTTCGTTTGTTTATGATGCACATTTTGTTTCGCGTCCCTCTTTTTCTAACTCGTTGTTGCTCTTTTTTTTTTTTTTGCCATACTGTGTTTGTTATCTTTGCCCAATTGGTAAACAGTCTCGTTGGGAGTTCGAGTTGCCATTATCTATTTGGCCTGGCGAAAAACAGCTGCCGCACATTTGACGAACTGCAATTCGATCGGCTAAATTTTATTTACACAATCTGTTTGCACTTACAAAATTATATTTTTATTGTTCTTTAGTTCACTTCTTTTAGTTTTCTAAAACACTTTTTGTGCGTTGTACGATTGCACATGAAATGAATGCGAATTTTTGTTTTGATTTGGAAACCAAACACCGAATTTTATGAACAAAAGAAGTTCGAGAGTGGTGGATTCACAATATATGTGTATATATAGAAATATATATTTATACTTGAACTGTATCAACAAATTACATGGTGCAATTATTAATCACATTCGCTTTGAGTCATTTTCAATGGTCAATGTGCGGTTTTTCGATATTGTGATATTTTTTGACTTTACTGCGACTTGAGCACAAACAAATTGAGCTACGAATTCGGATTGAAATAACTTCGTAAAGGGCAAGGGGAATTACTTCAATTAGTCACAAAAAATAAATGTGTAGAAGAAAGTTTATAGTTCGTTTTAGGAAAGGAAAGAGTTTGAATGTTATTTATAAATTTACAGGGCAGCTGCTAGTCGCACTTCCCCATTCGCAGCGATAACTTCAATTTGTGCGCTTCTAATTCAAAATAATATGCCTGTGGGGGTAGCAATAAAATAACTATAGAGAAATCATTATATTTACGACATATTGTAAATAAACGAATGCAATGATTGAGCATTTGGTGTGTGCGCTCTTTGTTATCAGCGCTAAGTTTTGTGGAAATATAGTATACACAATATTTGTGACTAGTATACATATAAATGCAAGTGAATGCTAAGTGCATATGTGCAATTATAATAAAAATTAAATTGCGATAATTTGAACTATGCGCGTCAAGAGTCGTCATACGATAGTGCGAATTGCCAGCGATCGCTGCAGTTGCAGCTGCATTGATTTATTGTTATTTTGCATATAAATTAAATGCACAAATACTAATAAATACATTTGTGTGGCGCAAAACTCAAACTCGTCTGTGAAAATTTCAGCAACAAAAAAATGAAATCAATTTTGTGCGCTGACTGATAAGAAAGCGCAAAAAAATGTTTCCGCTTTGGGCGTTTTCTCATTTCATTTTTCTCAATCGCCATTTCGTACATAAGAAATCATACCATGGGACGATGAGTTGATACATACTTAACATGTATTTCGTTCTTCTCTTTTTTTTCTCTTTTTTTGTTCAATAATTTGTTGCTTAATTTTTTGTTGTTGCGCGGATTTCACAAGTAGCCGCCGTATCAGCGAGGCAAAGCCTGAGAGTGGCCTCCTCTGTTGTGTTGTCAGCGTTGCTCGTTTTTTTTTCGCAATTTGGGTCAGAATTGGCTGCGTCAGGCCACCTGATAAGGAACTTACACATCATCACATACACCACAATATAATATATATATGTATATATAGTCGTATACGTGTAGTAAGTGCAAACAGATTGCGAATTATTGTGAATTAAATGCTATAACTATCTTTTTGGCGTGCCGTGATCACTTTGAGCTCGAGATACAACTTAAACGATTTATTAACGCGTTTGTCGCAACGCCAACTTCCGCTGCTCGCTCTGATAGCGATATTGCTATCGCCAAGGTGTTGCCTGCTCTTCAATGAGTTGTATAACGAAGTTATCTCACTGACAAGCATAACTCATAGTTGTCAATTCGAGCTGCAGTCTGTGTCTGCAGTCTGTATCTGTATCTGTATCTGTAGGTGTATCTTTAGCTGCAGCTGTGTCAACGCACTTTGCAATGTACTTTGCTCAAACTTGTGTCCTTAAGCTGATGTATCTCTTTTCTTTTTTCTTTATGCGATCATCAAGTGAGTGTATATCTGATAGGTTGTCGCATTGTCTGCCTTTGTTTCCCTCAGTTCGCTTTGTGTTCGCTTGTTGTTGTTGGCAGTGAAGGACAATGTCAATGAGGCATTGCTTAAATTCGTACGCTTATTTATTTTTTTTTTTGTGTGTTTTCGTTACTGATAAGCGTTCGAAGAACTTGGCCCGAAAGCCAAGTGAAAGGAGTTGCGCAAGGTTATTGATATATCGGACAATTAAATACGATTGCCAAACAAGCGAACTTGCTATCAACACTCGCTGGGATTATGCAAGAATCGAATTGATTACGAGTATTCTACAATTTGGGTAATGAATAAGTTGAGGTATGCATATATACATATATAAATTCAATGAATAAATAATACAACAAGTTGTCGGATAATACGATTATATAGCTTCCCTAGAACCTATTAAAATATGTTTCCCCAGTTGAATCATCAAGCAAAGCTTTGTTCGCTATTCGCTAGAACTTCGAAATCAGCTTGACAAATTTATGAATTAACTGTGCGATGAATTAATGAATAAACGATTAACCATAAACAACGGCATTAAAGTGATTTTCCCAAATAAAGCTCGATCTTGAAGATCGGCTTTAGAGAAAAAAATGTCTCAGGTTGATTAATTAATACGTTAATGATTTATCTGCATGATAGATGTGTATATTATCTTATCTTATAGCCAAGAGATACGTACATAATTCATAGCTGCTGATGTGCATAGCATCACATATATTTCGCTTAAATTATTTTCGCCCAAAAGCCAAATTGATGCGGTGATGCTGCTGCTGCTGCGACGACGACGACGACGATGCTGTGTTGTTGGCTGCGCAGTCGATGTAAGCAAGAGCAACAACAATGTAATAAGAGAAGCGGCGTAAAGGCAACAACAACAATTTACAGTCGCGCTGGACGTGCCACGAAACTCTCAGTCAGCCTCAGTTGAGTTTGCTGGAGTTGTTGTTTGGGGCGTTCTGCAATAATTGTGTCTCGGTTGTTGATGCTGCTGCTGCTGCTTCTGCTGTTGTTGCTGTTGCTGCTGCTGCTGCTGTCGCTGCGGCCGAGCAGCGCATACAGCGCAAATTTATATATATGTATAAATATATTTTTATATATAATTTTTTTTGTATGCTGTGCCTATATACAATAAAAATTCTTCTCTTTTTTTTCGGTGCGCGCACAAAAGGCAAAATGCAGGCAATTATTGTTGCAGTTGTTGCTGTTGCTGTTGCTCTTGTTGTTGCAGATTTTTTTGTTGATGCTATGTATTTTTTTTGGGCTGTTGGTTGGTTGGTGTTTTCCTTCTTTTTTTTTTGTTTTTGATGTTTTATGTGGCGCACAAAGTAAATAATATGCAACGTGAAAATGAAACGGTTTTCAGCTTTTCCTTTTTTTCTGTATTGTGCAGCTCGCTTTGTTGTTGTTGTGAATTTCGCGTTTATATCTCTTATGTTCAATTTACAGACAGGCGGCAATTGTGTTGTTGTATATTTTGACAGTTGCCCGTTGTTATTGTTATTGTTTGTTGTGTGTGTATTAATTATTATAATTATATGTGGTTGTTGTTGTTGTTGTTGTATTTGGTGATATGTTTTATTTTAACATTTTATTTCAATGCAGCATTCAAAATAATTCAAAAGTAACTGCTACTTTTTTAATTATTTTCGCTAGTTTTTTTTTCTTTACTTTTTCTCTTGTTGCTTGTTATTTATTTGTTGTTAGTTTAACGTTTATTTTAATGGATTGCACTTTTATTTTGTTTTTGTTTTGCTTTGTTTCGTTTCCTTTTTTATATATATATGTATTTTTTTTTTTTGTATTTAATTCAACATAAATTTAATAACAAAAATATTGTTGTTGTTGCTGTTGTGTTTGTTGTTGTTGTTGTTTATTATCTATAATGGTAAATAAATAGCATGATGTTGATGAGACGTGTGAAAAGCGCGACTTCATCGCTGCGATCGCAACGATTTCACACTTTGTATCTGTGCGATACATTTAATCAATTTTTAAACTATTCGAAAAATGCCAGTTAATTTACGTTCGTTGCTTATTTTCTTTTTTTTTTTTGCATTTCTCTTTCGTCTCATATTTTTTTGTAATCTATTTTCTACACTTCAGTTGCATAATTCGACTCTTCGCTCACGTTTCGCAGCAACGCAGATTTTTTTTTCAATGAACTGCCGATAAGATTGGGCGCCGCTTAGCATTTTTTTCATGTTCGTCTCAGTGGTTTTTTTTTATCAAATTTACTTTACGCTTCTGCTCATCGACAACAAAAATAAAGTGTGAAAAATAAAGCAGAAAATTCAACTGAAATACCAAATGAAATTAGCAATCTGCACAACTAAGGAAAGCACAACAAGGGGCACGTGGGGGGGGGGTCAGACAAAAAGTTGAGGGCAGCGAAAAATTGTAGAAAAATATTCGCCAGCTAAGTTGCAGCTGGCAAAAAAAAAAAAAAAAAAAGCAGAAAAAACAACTGAACGCCATTGTAAATAGTAATTTAAGTTTTGGGCAAAAAGGATGTGCCAAAAAAAACACAAAAAAAAATAAGAAGGGTCCGAAGAAGAGACACGTGGGGTTGGCGGGAGAGGGGAATGAGAGACAGAGGAAATGCTAACGAACGGAAGGTAAGCCAAGGAAATGCGAAAATCAAATGCTGCGCTGCAATTCAGTTTTTTCAGTTTTTTTCGCCCTCCTCCCGTTTTGGGCAAGTTGAGGCTGCTCGGCTGCTGGATGCAGGAGGACAGCGCATGGGTTAAGCATTTTCCTAGCCATTTGTGCCCCGAAAATGCTGCGCAGCTGCAGCGCATGGCCAATTCGCTGCTGGCCGAACAAGCGCACACATACTACATAGCCAACAATTTTCGTTTTTCGTTTCGTTTCGTTACGTTTTTTTTTTTTTTTGCTTTTTTGGCTATTTAATTTGCCATTTTTTCTAGCATATATCTGAGAGTTCGCTTTTTTTACCCACCTCCCTCTCATTCTGTTATTTCTATTATTTTTTTGTTTTTTTTTTGGGTTCTCGTTCATTATGCTGTGCTGGAAGCCCCGACGGCAAAGTAAATGCCTGAGCACCCTGAGAGACCTGGCCATTGTCATGCTGCACTCGAGCAGCAGTTGGGCATTTGGGGGAGCGGGAAGCGTTGAGGGACAGGGGGGAGGCGATGCTGCTGGTTAAGTTGGTAGCAGCGTCTCGTCTGTCTGACGAAAATTGAAACTGACAAAAATTTGTTACATTTTGCCTGCACATAAAGTTCGCCCCGAAAGCCACCCAACCACAGTTTATTACAGTACTTCTACTACGACTTCCACTTCCACTTCCACATCTACTTCTACTTCTATTTAGTTCTTTTTTCCACTGTTTTTTGGCTGCTTTTGTTTGTTTTGTTTTACTGCTGCTGCTGCTGCTGCTGAAGTTTGCTACAGTTCATTTGTATGCTGAAGTACATTTTTTCCATCTTTCTTTAATATTTTCTATTTTCATTTTTTTTTGCGACTGCTTTTTTTTTTTTTTTATAGTAAATTTGGCACGACAAATGAATTTTTTGCGCTTTGCGTTTCGTTGGAACGTAACAAAGAGTGCAATGAAATGAAGTGCAAAGTGTTGCGAGCGATATCGAATATGAGATGCGGTGCGTGATGCATTCGATTGGCAATGAAACTATTAACTATCGCATGTCGTATATTTCCATTCCATTTTTTTTTGTTTTTTTGTTATTTGTTTATAATAATTGTGCACGTCTTTTCACTTGGGTTTCCTTTGAACTAATTCATTGAATATATTTCATTTAATTTCGTTTGGAATTCACAATTCGCAATGCTTTCGCTGTGGCATGTGCTGGGCATTTTGTCACATTTGTTGCAATTAATTATACAATATTATTATTAATAAATAAACTGAATGAACACATGCACATGGAGAACACACGCGTAAACACACACACACTCACACAGCAGCGGCAAAGGCACACGCACACACGCGGGGCAGTGCAACTATTCAACCAAAAGACCGAAATAAAAATGCATTCTATAAAAATTTTGCGAGTGCGCGAAAAAAAGTTTTCCGCGTTTTGCATGCCAGCGACAACGGCGACGGCGACTGCGACGGTGACTGCGACGGCAACGGCAACGGTGACGGTGACGGCGACTGCAGCAGCCGCAAAGCGAACACACACTCAGCCACACACACACACACACTCTCATACACACACACAAACGCTCGTAAGCTGCGCTGGCAGCGACTGCAGCTTCGTTATTGTTGCTATTATTGTTATTATTGTCGTTGTTGTCGTCGTTGTCGTCGTTGTCGTTATTGTTGTTGTCGCTTGTCAGTCAAGAACAACCGAAAATATAAAACAACGCGCGGGCGACGACTCAATGGAAAGCCAAGTGGCGTGCATTGCCCAAAGGGCAAACGTTGCGTATACGCAATGTGTCACAGCTGCTGCTACTGTGGCTGCTGCTGCTGCTGATGTTTTGTCATTGAGACATTTCAATTAACACTGCACACACTTTGATATCACACATTGTAATTTTTTGCAGTTTTAGTTTTGCGAAACTGTCGCCATTCCGAATTTGGAATTTTTCTTTCCTCTTTTGGTTTGACACTTTTTTAGAAAATGTTTTTTTGTTTTTTTTTTGTTTTTTGTTTCGTGTTATTCTTTTTGGATGGCGACTGATTAGAATGAAAATGAGGAATGCGCTTAATGCTTTACGATTGATATACGCGATCGTCGGACGCTACACCTCGGAACGACTCGGGCCGCGTCCGAAAATGCGTTCCGTTGCATATCGGATGCGTTGTGTTTATGCGACTGCCGAAGCCGACTGCAAAATTATATCACAACAACACGAAGACGGCGCTGACGACGACGACAGCGACGTCAAAATTGCATACAAGCGCATTCATGCTTACGAAAAAAACAACAAAAAACAGACAGCAACAAAAAAGCACTAGAATGCTGAGAGAGCCAGCAGCAGCAGCACGGCAAGAGAGCCACACCAGAGAGCGTGAGTCCATGTGCATGTGAGTGACAGAGAGGGGAAGAGAGAGTGCATGTAAGCGAGCGAGGAGCGCGTTGAGTCATTGAGTGCGAAAGGCGCGCAAACGCGAGAACTTTAGGAGTAACAGTAACGGGGTAAAGCCGCACTCACACACTCACACACATAGAGCAAAATACTAGGAGAGCAACTGCAAGCCGAGTGAGCGAGAGCGCGCGTCACAGAGAGTGAGAACGGAACGCATGCAAAAGAGAGCGCACAAAATAAACCCAAGTGCAGCGCAATGCAATTCTCGCCAACTGCAACTGAGTCGAATTGAGGCGGCGGCGGCGGCGACTGCGACGCCAGCGCGCGTTGATAAAAAGCCAGCCGACTGCGCGCAGCGCTGCCAAAATAGCCGGTGTCGGAGTCAGTTGAGTAGTTGGTGCTAATAGCACGAGTATGATACGAACTACGCCGAGTTCGAGTAGTTGTAGTTGTAGTTGTGGTTGTAGTTGGCCCAAGTTTGCCAGTCGACTCAGCTGGCTTGACATTGTTGACAATTGACTGCAAGAAATGTAGCTTACAATTAACACACACTTACACACACACACAAACACATACTGATGCACGCATGTAGTGCAAAAGTCACTCAAACGCTATGTAGGCCTTTCGCTCACGCAGACAGCTGTAAGTCGAGGCTAGAACAATGCAAAGCGCACAGATAGAGAGGACAGAACGGAACAGAACATCTCAAATTTACTATTCACCACATTTTTTTTGGTGTGTGTTGTTTTTTTTTTCGCACACGCACACAGCTGCTTAATAAGCAGACTCACACACAGGCGCGCGCAAAAAAAATGCATTGCAGCTGCTGCGCTGCTGCGGCGCTGCCCTGGCAATTAGCTGGACTCTTTTTTTTTTGCTATATGTACGTACATATATAATTTTTGGGTGAGTGGGCAAGAGTTTTGAGAAATGGGGGAATTTTGAGTGCCGGCAGTGCGTACACTTTTTCATACATATGCAAATGTGCTAAATTGCAATTTAAATATAATTAAAGTAACATAAATATAATTAAAATAATTGCAGGCAATAAAATAAGTACTATACTATACTATATGTACTTTGAATAGTGGGGAAATACCCTTTGTTTATGTGCACTTTTGAGTGCTTATCAGCCCTTAACAAGTGTGTCGCACGAAGCACAGATAAGTTCCACTCAAAAATTAACCAACAACAACAATGCGTTACGCTCACTCACACATTAATAATCTGCCAGCTGAGAATTCACCAGAGGCCTCTTAACCTGCTTGCTCTCCGCAAGAATTGCATTTCCTGCTCATTAACGACGCGTGGTGAGTTGCCCCGTTTTTCCCCATGCGCGCTCAGCCAGCCACTCAATTCGATTCAAGCGAACTCAGAATTCGACTCAAGCAGGCGAGCGAACGTGCGAGTGAGTGAGCGTTTGCTACTCGAATGCAACATGTAAATGAGCCAGAGTTTTGCTTTGCTTTTTTTGCCGTTTTTCTTTCTGGCTTGTCTGTTGTGGGTCGCGTTGTGTTGCTGTTGTATTTTGAACTTTGGCAAGTGCTAAATAGTGAAGCTAAAATCATGGATGAGCGCCCAAAATGCGCAGTTGACTTTGGCGAGTGACTAATGCAGCATATTAAAGAAATATTGTTTTTGTTGTTTCTTTGTCAATCACTGCACACTTTTCATTTCACTTGCACGCCAACAACAGCAACAACAACGATAACTATCAACTATCAGCAACAATAGCAACAACAACAACAACAGCAATGGCAGTCATGTGTTGTGTGCGGCGTTGGCGGCAGTTAAACGACAACGACCTGCCTGACGCACGTTCAAGGTATTATCTCATAAATGCACACACATTCACACACACACACTCAGAGTCTCAGACATGCAGGCACACATATGAAGAGCCCTTGCTTGCCGCTATAACAACAACAACAACGATAAACGCGAGCGCAACAGTTGCATCTGGGCAGAGACTGAGACTGCGACATCGACAGCGACAGCGACAGAGGCTGAGACAGCGCAGTTCCCGTTACCCTTTGAGCAGCGTAGCTCAGACTCAGATTTGCGACTTCTCGTTCATTGATTTATCGCCATTGTGCATATGTGTAATAATAACAAATAGGTTTCACTGCACGCCAAGCGAGCACGACTAGCAAATACTGCGTAATAAGAAGAAACACAAACAAACAGTCAAAAAAAAAATTAGTCAGCAGCGTAAGATAAAACTTATAGTATAGAAGAGATCAGCCGTCAAGTGGCTGATTTGATATAAAACTATATTTAGAATAGATAAAAAAGAATAGAAGAATATAATGACGTTTACAGTTTTTGTCATAGATGGCATATGTATGTAAGTATAAGAATTCACTTTATTTACTTTAATTACAAACATAAATTCTCTACAATATTTACATTAAGAGAGCGTCTCTTATGTATCGCAAAAACATGAGCAGCATTGAGAAAAATGTGAATATCTTGGCTATTAATAGACAGCAGTTTCCTGCGTTTTACGCGCTTTGCATACAAATAGAGCAGACTCTTCTGCGCGACTTTATGATTGCAGGGTATGCGAGTGTTAAACATAAAAGTAAGCGCAGATATGCGTGCATTTCGCATTTAAATACATGCTATAAAGCTGCGCCAATGATAACAGCTGCAAGCTACGCATTATACACTCACACACACACACACACACACATGCACAACTCACACTCACACTCGCATTTATATGAGTTGCTAATTAACATGTAAGCAGACACGTAGTCGTTGTAGTAAACTCATCGATTCTCTTATCGTCGCTTTCATTTGCTTATACAGCAGCAGCAACAACAACAACAACAAGAGGGGTGACAACAACGCATTGCAACACACAAAAAAAAATGATAAAAAAGGCGTTATTGAGACATTTGATTTGATTTGCACAACATCGTTTTATTGCATCGATTTTCGAAATCAATTTTTTTTACTTGCTTCCCTTTTTTATTGGCGCTGCTTCTGTTCCTTCAGCTGGTGCTACTTCTTCTTCTGCCCACTGATAAGCGTTTAATCAATTTCGTATTATTTACTTATTTATGGAATGGCATTATTGCTCGCTTATACATACGTATACTTGATATATATATATATGAATATATACTGCACTTTACTGTATTGCAGTCGCATTCGATTTTGATATTGCAATTTGTGGAATGTATTTGTTTTTTATCGTTGCTTTTTTAGTCGCAAGTCGCAACTAATGCAATGCCATATGATTCACAATTTGGGCTGTTGCAAGCCATATTTGTATTTGTATTAATATACGCGCCGTTGTTGTTGGGCAACTGCGATTAAAGTACATAAATGAGAAATTTGTGCGCTTGCAAATGCTTTACAAAGTATTAGTATTGTATTATATTATTGCACTACTGCATATTACAATAATTTACAATGCCTACAAAGCGAACAAATACAACTGACATCGGAGGTCAGCGGCAACAAATCTTGGCAACAATTCGTTGGCTACAAATCCGTTATCTCTCTCAATTTGCTTACTCTAAATTCGCGCGCAGATCGTCGAGCTGAGATACGCGATAAGATTCGATAGAGTTCGCTGATTGTGCTGAAGCAAAAGTGTTTGCAAAATATATAAGAAAATTGAAAGTATATCATATTTAATTTTCTTCTACGCAATATTTAGAGAAATATTGCAAATTTATTGCCCTTCTCTGTCTCCATCAACAAGTTAAAGGTCAAAACTCCAAATGCTTAAAAATAATCACTTAAGTTGTTTACTAATAAGAAATCTATCAACAAGTCAATTGAATTCTAACAAAAGTCAAAAGATTGCGCAACTCGAACAGCTCGAAACTTTCTTTCGTTCCACAAAACTTGATCTCAATCGCAAGTCGATCAATTCGATAATCGGCATGCGTAGCATTTGGCATATCACGTATACGCCGCGTCATTCGCTCACTGACGCACACAAATAGTTAGAGCGATACTCGACTCGAGACCGAGACCGAGACAGAGTTAAGAGCTTTGTGACTGTTTTGATGTTTTTTTGCTTCCGTGTAAATGTCGCACAACAAGTTACCAGTTACCAGCAAAAGTTAGACGACAGTTAAAGCGCGACGTCGCCGTTGCCGGCTTTACCGTTGCCAGCGCCATTTTGGTCAAATCTCAAGGCGAACCTGTCTGATTTGAAGCATGTTTATGCTGGTAAGTGTAATTTCGTTACGTTTGATTAGTGGCCAGCAAAATGGCAATTGACTTGACACAGAGTCGACTCGAGTCGCAGTTGAGCTTTTAGATTGCGTTTTGATTGCGTTGCTAGCAGGTAACTGGATTTTATTATTATTATTATATATTTTTGTTGTTGTTGTTTTTTTTGTGTTTTATTTCTGTATGCGCGTTTGTCAACCTTGAAAGCACATGGAAACTGTGCACTTTGATTGCCTGCTGCGGCTTCAGCTTTGGCTTTGGCTTTGGCAGCCTGTCAGGAGAGTTGCTTGCATTTTGAAATTTATAGCACACGATTAATGCATTAGCTGCTTTTCACGCTTCTAATTAAAAAAGAAAAAATGGTATAGAAAAGAGCTAAAGACATTGATTGAGCGCGGGAGGGGGCAGAAACAAAAGCCCAAATGAAATGCGAGACGAGCGCCATTGAAATTCATGTCAGAGTGCAACGTCTAATGCATTTTCAATGTAATTTTTACAAAACTCTGCTACTGCTGCTGTACTGCATATTTATCGATTTCGTGTGGCTGCTGCTGTCATCGTCTCGGGCTAAACCCAAAGATGCTGTCGAGTGGCAGATAAAATAAAAGTACAGTCTGTGCTGTCCACACAAAAGCCAATATCCAGCAGACACTTCAGTGTCGCCTCAGACTCCGCTCGACTCCTTTCAACTGTTTGCCCAAGCAAATGGAGCAAAAGGACGCAACAACGACGATAGAAATGCTGTACAAAATATGCCATATTGCCTAGTCTGCTTTTATTTTCTTGCCTTGCTTCCTTTTTTTTTATTTTGGGCTAAAGAGCAATCGAAATTGAAAATGATTTTGATGCGTGTGCTAATGGAGTCGTTGCTGGCGCCCCAAACTCTTTTTTTTGTGGGTGGGTGGGGAATGGGGGGAGCTGGCAACATGTGTTGGCCAGCTGAATGTCTTCGCTTGCCGCAAACAACAACAAGTTGTCGCCACAGTTGACAACTGTTGCTCGCAGAGTGGGCCGAAAGGGGGCAAGTTGCATGTGTGTGTTGCCACATCGTGGCGAATGTGTGTTCGTCGAAAATCGCCGAAAGTGCCGCGACGCCAGCATCCGCATCCTGCTTGCCGTCGGCGTCGCAGTCACGGTCGCTGTCGCTGTCGTCGTCGGCGTCGCTGTTGCTGTTGCTGTCGCGTTGTTAGAATGTGTGAATTCACAAGTCTTTGCATACTTTTGTGCGTTGCCATTGCCACTTGTTGGTATGCGTGTGTGTGTGTGTGTCGGTGACTTATGCAACAAGTGCGCTAGTTTTTGTTGTAGTCACTGTTGTTGTATAACGATGTTACAAAGTCAAATACAAACGTCTGCAACGCTGTCGTCGTCGTCGCCAACGTCGTTGTTGCCATCGTCATCGTCATCGTCATCGTGTGGCGTCTGGGCGAGGGAGGCAAGTATCTGATGTGGCTGCTCCTTTGGCACATTGTTGGCTTTTGTTGTTTGCCTCGTGCCTCGTGCTGTTGCCCCCGCCACGTCTTGTGCCGTGTTGTACATGTGTAGTTCGCTCTGTTGTCTATTTGCGAAAAGTTTTCTTCAAAGAATTTTCATATAAGCATAAAATTCTTGTTACACGTTTGCCTTTTAGCTCTGCTGCCAGGCAGCGCGGGCCAAGGGAGACTCGTTCCTTGTTTGTTTGTCGAGTTTCGGGCCCCTTAGACACAATACACACACACTTATACACACACTTATACATATATAAGCTATACATTTTATGAGCGTAAACGTGCAGTTTGTGCAAGTGTTTTGGAATCTGTCAACAGAGCTGTTCGACTTTTTGGCTTTAATAGTTTGCAAAGTGTTGCATTTTTGTTTGGCTTTCGACTACAAGCATCACAGGTAATTGTTGTGTACATTTTTGTTTACACTCGCTTTCGCACAGAGCTTCGTTGTGCCAGCTTTCATGGCAAAAACTCGCAAGAACTTTCGCAACTTATGCCCCAAAACATAATGAAGTGCTAAACGCTCAAGTGAATTTCTTTTTGTTTTCACCGTGTTGGGCTATCGATTTTATTTGGCAACTTATTCGAGGGATTTTTGAGTTGTGTTTAACTTGGATTTCAAGGGCTTTATTAAATATTTATACCCTGAGAACTACTGTATTTAGCAGTGAATTTCAGTACAAGATGATTGTTTAATTAAAGTGCTGTTTATAGCATGACAATTATATTCAGCAGTAAATTTAAATAAATGCTGATTGTTTAATTTAATTGCTAACTGCACTTAGTCTTTATTACAGTAAATGCTTAGAAAGAAATCAGCTTTAGATTAGAATATTAATAGAATATAAATAAACGCCTGGTTTATTTTAAATGCTCAACAAAAACGCTTTCATCTAAAATATATTTTAAGACCATTTCCTTAAAGTTATTTTCTTTTCATTCGCAAAATGTTTTGTAATTTAAATGTTTGTAGATTTAAATCAATATTGTTTTGCAAATTGTAAATTAAATATTGGAAATGCAGTCTATTAAACGGCAATTGAAAGATCGTAAATAAAATCATTATTTCATAACACCATAAATAAGTTCAAAATTCATAAAATTCTACACATCAAATTTATGCAATGTGTACAAAATTGGAAAGCTATTTAAATAATGCGATTTATATAGATTTACTGTCTTTGAAAAGAATTGCTAAATAAAAATAATTAATTTATTTCATTCGTAGCCATAAACAAAAACTGTTTCGAATTCCGAATACAACGTGAATGATAAACATATGTAAATTTAAGAAAAATGCAATTAAAGAACCATTAAATTCCTAGCACGACGTTAAAATCGATTTGCTAAATATGGAAATAATAAAAAGCGCACATTTTATATAGAATTTGTCAATACGAAAGTTTATAGTTTCTGAGAAAGTGTCACTTACCATCGCGACAACTTCGACGAACACGTACGATGATAATTCAATTGAATTGCTGTCGAAATTTGGCTTGTCGTGTCAATCAATTCAATTAGGCGCTAACAATATCGCGATGGAGCGAAGAGCGGGAGAGTTTAATTTTGAACATATGCCAGGCAAAATGTAAGCAAATTATCTTGACGAAGTCGATATCGATATCTTTGCTCGTGGTTTAGTTTGTTTATGGCTCTGTAAATGGTCGTGTGCGATCGCCTTAATTAAATGCAAGCACACACATAAATTATCGCAGTGCCTCAGCTGTGACAAGGTCTTTAATTAAATTTTCACTCACACACACATAGAGAGGGAGAGAGAGAGACACGACACACAAACCGGAAGTGGAGCGCTGAAAAGCATACAACACTTTTGTGTGTGGAGCGTGCGGCACTTGAACAGAAGGTAACGCGACACGGCGAAAGTCAAGCGTCGGCGTCGTCGTCAGACGTCAAAAACGTTGGCGGGAGGACGCGCGGGGATGGGGAGCGTGCAACAGTTGGCGCCAATTGTTGCTTCAATCAACACAAACACACTCGAATCCAGAAGAATGCTTGCCGCTGCTGAACAATTTGATTCAGTTCGTGCCACAATCGCTGCCACTTTGGCGGCCCATTGAAAATTTACACAATTAACTGCCAACTGCTGGCAAAACTCCTGGCGACGACGAGTGTCACTCAGTCAGCCAGTTGTGAGTTCAGTTTAGTTGTTCATTCAATGCCAGGCTATATAAATTTATTTTGACTTTATTTGATTTTGTTGATTTGATGTTTGGTTTTTTTTTTTTTTTTTTTTTTTTTGGTGCTGCCGAAAACTAGTTGTCGTCCTGTTGGTGGCTGCTGCCAAACTCACTTGTTGCACAATGCGCACCAAATGCCGCAGCACAAAAATAGTTGTGCAGTCGCTGCTGCAGTTGCCGTCAGCGTCACCGTCGTCGTCGTCGTCGTCGTCGGCGTCGGCGTCAGCAACGCAGCCAACTACTTCTACGACTACTACAACTACTGTAAATTCGACAAAAATGTCAGGAGACACCCACCAAACTACTGGCACCTCACACAGCTCCTTGCCACACACAGACACACACACAGGCAGCCAGCCAACCGAGTGCAGCCAAATGTAGCTGCAAAACTCAAACCCAGTCAAATGCCTTCTACACACACACACACACACAGAGAGAGACATGCACACGATGGCGAGGAATGGGGTTAGCTACCCCTTCCCCCCTTCCTCTTGCCCTCTCTCCCTCTTCCGCTCCCTCTCCGATCGTCGTCTATTCGTTTTCCCTTGCAGCAAAAACTACCAAAAGCGCACGACGCCAACAACGACGTCAACGAAGCGACGAAACTTTTTTCGAGCACACGAAACTTTTTCAGCACAAAATAAAATGCAGCTGCGACGCCGGCGACGGCAGCGACGACGACAGAGCGACGTTAACGACGAAGTCAAACCCAAAGCAACCCCCTCTTCTCTCCTCCTCGTCCTCCTCCTTCTTCTCCCCCTTCCTCCACGTTGTGCTGCATTTTTTTAGTGTTCTTCTTTTGCCATTTTCTGCATTATTTTTTTTCTTTGCTCCATTTTGTTTTTGTGTGTTTTGCTGTTTGCTTATTCCCACCCACCCACACACACACACACACACACACACTCGCCCTCTCCCTATACACACGCACATAATGTGCACTTCTCTTTTTTTTTTCTATATAAATTTTTTTTCCTTCACTTTTTTTTCGCATTGCATTTTGCCCAATGTTCTTAGCGCCATATTGCTCGATCCTTGTCGTACCCCCCACCCCTCCCCCTCCCCCGCCCACAGGCAGCGCGTTAACTTTGTGCTTTTTCGTGCTTCCGCTTCATTTTTTCTATACACACGCAGCAGGCAAAGAAATTGGGGAGCTGCCAAGTGGGCGGCAAATGCAACAAAAAAAGCAAAAAAAGAGAGCAAGGCAGAAGCAGCTGTGTGGGGCAGGGGCAGGGGCAGGACAGCGTCTTGTGCCTCGTTGGCTGGCTTCCTGTGGTGCACATTGTTCTGGGCGCTCGCTCACCTTGCAGCCGCCACACCAAACCACACGAAAGCAGCCAAATGCCAGCCGGACGCTGACTAAACTGACTGACTTGCTGGCTCTGCTCTTCACGTCCACTCCCAGCCGCACAAAAGGACCATGCCAAGCGATATATAGCAGAGGAAGAAAAAAAAGCTGAGCGAAGAAGCAGGAGAAGCGAAAAAAAAAAAAAGGCCAAAGGCAGCCAACCAAAAAATCTATTTTCCAATTTCTGTGCACGAAACTAACCCGCCTGCCCAGTGAGGCAGACTGGCCTTATCCTCAGCCGCACTCACCCACTTGTGGCGCTTCCACACACACACACACACACACACACAGAGACACAGAGACGTTAACTAAGGAGCGCATGAATTTGGTTGCGTCCTTGCTGCAGCAGCAGCAGCAGCGGCGTCGACTCAGCACGAAGAACGTTTTGTGGCAGCGGCAGCGGCAGCAACGCTTCCTTCGTTTCTCTCAGCAACGTCGTCGTCGTCGTCGTCGTCGTGGCCACAAACAACAACAACAATAGCGGCGCGAAATACACGCAGAGTGGAAGCGTAGAACTCGTAAAAATGTAACCTAAAAACCGCCAGAAAAAATGCTACCCAATAACAACAACAGCAACAACAACGAGAACAACAAGAGCAAGTCATGTGCAGCAAAGGAAAAGGCAGCAAAGAAAAAAAGGAAAAGAACACTGCGACTGGCTGGAAAGTGGGGGGCTGCTCAGTATCCCCACAGCGCACCCATTGCGTAGTCCATAAAATTGTGTGTAGGATTTGGTGCGAAGCTGCAGTTGGAGGCGCCGTGGCGCTGTGGTTTGAATTACCCGCCCACGCAAACACACACACACACACACACACATACAGAGAGAAAACAGAGTACAGAGCACAGCTGTTGGCTTTGCTTGTTGCATGCCACGTTGCTGGCTGCTTCGCCTTGCTGCGTCCGCTTTGCAGGCGCAGCGCATAAAAATGCCTTCTTACAACGACAACAACGAAAGCAGAAACGAAACGAGGACGAGAGAAAGGAGAATCGACTGCGAGCCAAGTCCTTGCCACCCAACCTCGCCTGTTGCTGCTGCTGCTGTTGTCGTTGCTGTTGTTGTTAGTGTTATTGTTATTGCTGTAATCGAAAGATGCGTTCACAGTGCGCCCAATATACGAATACTGGAGACGCCGCACTAACTACAACTTTACTTGCTCTATGTGTGTGTGTGTGTGTGTTCGTATATATGTATATTGTAAAGTGCGCCCAAATGGCGTGGCACGACGTTGAGGTGGCAGCCACATTACCCAGCCAGCACCTGCTGATTCGCTTGCCACACAAACACAACAACACACACACAATAACAACAAGAACAACACACACAATACTCTGACCCTTTCCTTCTCTGCTCCTCATTTGGCACTGTTTTTTCCTCTGTCTCTTTCCTGCACGTTTCTTAAACGTTCGCTTTATTTTGTTGCTTTTAATTTCCTCCTATTGCTCGGCTGCTTTTCATTCTGTTCAGTTTTAATATTGTTCAATACGAAAATGGCGATATATTTGTTAATTAAGTTGCAAGTCAAAATTTGAATCGAAACTCTTTACATTTGCTGTTGGCAAATGAAATTTGAAATATTAACGCTATTCATACTCGAAAAAATTAAACAAACTCTTTCTATTTAACTTTTTAAAATTCATAGGTGTAGCAAAAATTATGCATAATTTTATAGAAATGTATTTACTACTTAAAGTATAAATAGCAATTTTACTAATTTATTATTTTGTGTACTTTAAGTAGAGATAAAAAAATACTAATTTATTAATTTCTCTACTTTAAGCATAATAACAGATTTATAAATTTATTATTTTGTTCACTTCAAGAATAAACAATTGAATTATTTCTCTACTTTTACTAATTTCTGTACTTTAAGAAAAAAAACCAAATTCACTAATTTATTATTGTGTCCACTTAAAGTTTAAATAAGCAATTTACAAATTTATTATTCTCCCTGCTTCAAGAATAAATAACAGATTTACTAGTTTATTTTTTTGCCCACTTAAAGTATAAGAAAGCAATATGCAAATTTATTATTTTTTCAACTTTAAGAATAAATAAAGAAATACACTAATTTATTATTTTGTCTGCAATGCAGTTTATATATTTGACTTCAAGGAATCGATGTCCTAAAACACACTTTAAAAGCGATTAATACAAGCAAGTTACTCAACACATTTCTGGACTTTAACCCAACTATCGAATTTCTTGACAGTCGCTCACGTAGTCTGGCCCCAATTAGATGGGAATTGCTTTGGGGCAAGTTCCCCAAATTGTTGGCTCCGCTGAAATTGTCGTGCTGAAGCTACAAGTGGTAGAATATCCCATTACAATCAAATGGAACGCCACCACTGATTGAGCCATTGCCAACGGAGCCGAGCAGCAGCAGCAGAGGCAGCAACAGCCGGTTGAAGCCAGCGATGCAACAGGCGAGGCACACACACACACACACATATATATATATAGATTTATATATATATATATCTATAGTGGGCCAAGCAACGGCAGCTTCTTCGATCTACCAAAAACACGAGAGCTTCGTGGGGTGGGGGGAAAAAAAATGACTAAAACAGGAAGGAAAGAAAAAAGAAGAACGAATTCAACGTTCGTTGGAAACTCGACTCCCATTTCGGCAGCCACGGCAGCTGCTGTTGGTGTTGGTGTTGGTTCGTGGTGGCGACAGCGTCGAAAATCGGCCACAAAAACAGCTACGAGGACAACGACGAGGACGTGGCGACGGCGACGGCATTGCTTGCTGCTCGTTGGCTCGTCTTTCGGCGCCAGCATTCGGGTGTAGGTGCCTTTTCGGCTTCAGGGAGGAGCTGCAAGTGCTGGCAGGCGGCAGGCGGGAGGCAGGCAACGCATTCGGCAGTCGTCGTCGTCTGCATTTTTATATTGTGCAATATATTTCGTAGGGACACGTCGTCGTCGTCGTGTTGCCGCTGTGTGCGTGCGCTTAAGTGCGCTTCGTTATCTCGTATAGCACTTCGTTTTGGGCACACACACACACACACACACACACACACACACACCTAGAGAGTGCAGCTAAAAACCAAACCCAAACCAAATCCAACCCTAAAGCTGCACCAGCTGAAAGCCAGACAACGATTTTTTGCAGCTTCGTGTGACAACGACGCCGAAACGTCGCCACCCAGCCAAGCCACTGACTCAACACCCACCGAGCCACCGAGCCACCCAACCACCCGTTGAGTGGCAACAAAAATTGTCGCTGGAAAAATGTGCCAAGGGTTTGGGGAGCGTTTGGGGTTTTGCACTAGCACACAAAAAAAAAACAAACTATAAGAGAGAGAGTGAGAGGCAGAGAGTGCGAGAGAGGGGAGTGAGGGGGGAGCGGACGGCATTGGAAGCGTTGGCTGGCTGGCTGGCAGTGCGGGAATGTCAACTAGAAACAAGGACGATAAGCATTATGGAGCGCATTGAGGAAGTAATTGAGTGCACGGAGACACGGACGCGGGCAAGGACGCTGGCAAAGCTCTGAGCTCTGAGCTCCTCGCTCGCTGCTCGCTGTGCGCTGCTCATCGTCGACGTCGACGTCGTTGGCTGGCAGAACAGAACAAGAAAAAAATGTACATAGAAAAAATACAGCAACAGCAACAGCAACAAAAGGCATTTAACATTTTAATGCAGGTGGCTGGTTGCTGGTTGCTGGGCTGAGATGGGCGTAGGTGGAGGGGGAGGTGGAGGAGGCGGCGGATTGCCGGCAACGTGCTAAACGTGCTCAAAAACCGAAATGAGAGTGTTGCCACACAGGACGAAGGATAAGGCTGTTGCCCAGCAAGAAATGCAATAAGCACGACGAGAGCAACAACAACAACAGCCACAAAAAAAACGTGAATAAAAAAACTGCAATTTATGTTAATTTTTCTTGGTGTTTGCTTTAGTCCTCACGTCGACAGCGACGTCGACTGCAGGCAACTGTATCTATAGCCACAAGTCTGTGCAAGTTGCTGTTTACTTTAGCCCTTTTTTTTTGCCTATACATACATATGGATATATAGCAGCAACATATGGCAAAGGGCTGGCGACAACTTATGTTGATTAGCACTGGACTAAAGTCAATTTCCATGTCGAACTCAACACACACAGAAAAACACGCTTCATTTGGCATTTAACAGCAAATCCCCCAATACAGGTAACCGGGAAACAAACAAATGAAAGAAAAAAAAATCTGCTCAGTGCTCAGACACAAGATATTATTGGGCTTATTGGCTTTGCGTCTCGCAGCCTCAGCCTCGTTGCACGTTTAATTGGCTTGTGTGGCAAATGGGGGGGGGGGGGGGGGGGGGGTGGACATGAGAAGTAAATCGTTTTTGGCCACTCACCCACAATGTGCAGCATATCCTTTGACCATTTCACTAGCTCGCGCTTGATGAGGCGACGCTCCTGCTGGCATCTGGCGAACGAACAGTCCGCCATTATAACTAGATATATATATCTCTATATATATATCTAGAGTAGTTGTATATATAAAATATCTCTTACGCTTTCTGGCTGTCTCTGCGCCGTCTTCAACTGTATGCGGAAATTAGTTTTTAGCTGCAACTGTACCTGCAAAAGAGAGAGAGAGAGACAGAGTGAGTAGACGTTGGTGAGTGAGTGAGTGAGAGAGAGAAACGAAATACAACAAATTAATGTGCGATTAATACGAAATTTTCCAATGCAAGTCTCTGTCGCTCTGTTCAAATTGTTTAATTTATAATGCGCCATTTAACGTTTCATACATACAACGATTGTGGTTGTTGTTGTTTTGGTTGTTGTTGTTGTCGTTGTTTTCATTGCATTTTCGAGTCGCTTGAGAAATGATTAAACGAGTTTTATTTCAAGGTTACACACACACACAAAACCTGTTGCACTTTTTTTTTGTGTTTGTTGTATTATTCTTATTATTATTTCATATGCTGAAAAATATTTAAGTTTTTTTTTCGTCGCCGTCGTCGTTGTTGCTGTCGTGTTGTTGCATTCTTGCCAAGTCGCCAGTCGTGTGGTTTTCTGTTCTTGTTGTTGTTGTAATATTTATATATATATTTTTTTTTGTTGCTATAATTGTAATTGTGGGGCTTTTACTATTCGGGCAGCTACCAGTTTTTGATATTTCCTAGTTACACACAACAGCAACAACAACGACAACTACAAAACAAAAAAGTTGTCTCGTTGCTTTTGCTATTTAATCTGACTATTACACTAATTTATTCAAATGCCGTTGTCGCTGTCGCCGCTGTCGCTGTTGGCGTTTGCATTAAATTAATTTTATTTTTCATTTTTGTTTTAATACCAACACACATACAGATGTTTGTGTTTATTTCGATGCCGTAAACAGTTGAACGTGTTGACGACTATTTAATCGTCTAACTGTTTTCGCGCAAAACTCATTCAATTATTCGGGATTTTATTGTCGCATTTCTGCGTGCACTTAATGCCAATACAAATGCAGATGAGTTCGCTTATTAACTCGACCAGATGTTTGTTGTTGTTCCTGCCCCCCCAAAACGAAATTACAAGTGCCCCCAACACGCATAAAGACAGTGCAAGGAAAACTAATTGAGATTCTAATATCAGATATGCGAACGCAACTTGCAGCTTGCAACAGACAATCGCTGCAAGTTCTCCCTTTTTTTTTTTTTTTTTTGCAAAAACTGGTAGCAACTTTTTGCTTCTCCCTCTTCTTCGTCGTGTTTTTGAAGATGGGTATTGGGCTGGCTTAGACAGCGACTACGACTGCGACTATGACGCTGACTTTGCTGGCTGGATGGTGATGAAAAATTACTTGCTGCCAGCGCTGGAGGCGGGCGATGCCAAAAGTAGCCGACAAGAGGCGACTGACTGCAAGTGGCAAGGAGCTTGTGGGGAATGCGAATTGGCAGTTGGCGTGCAGCTTTTGGTGCATGCAGTAGCCACTTGGTGGGTGTGTCAACTGAGCACGCGGCAGCCACAGCCACAGCCACAGCAGCTGATGATGGACGTTGATTATGATGGACGTTCGTACGGCACTCATCGTGAGGCAAGAGGCAGCAATTTGTTGCTTCCTTTGGGCCATAGATTGAGCGATTCGCAGCGCCAGCCCAACGCCTTTTTGGTATTATTTAAAATATTCTCCTGCTTCAACGTTTCGTTGTTTTTTTTTTTCTTACTTTTTTACTTATTTATAATTTCCACCATATTTACATAGAAAACACAATTTGCCACAACATTCAAGTGAGGCAACAGAAAAAAGCGCAACATCAACTCATTTGGTTTTTAGAAGTGTCGCTTCCTGCCTCTCGAGCAGCAGCAACAACAGCATTTAGGACTGGCAACAAAGCCAAGCCCGAAAGCGATACAGATACGAATTTTGCGATACAAGCGGAGATACAAGTGTCTGAAGCATAGTAATCAGTCTACGTGCTACAGATACAGAGCAGCCGGCAGAACAGCACAGAACTCATTCAATCGAACATCTCGCTCTATAGTCACTATAATAAATGCAACAAGTATCTGCCGTCGACTGTCGACTGTCGACTGTCGCTATGTGTCGTTGTCTCTGCTTCTGTCTCTCTGTCGCTGTCCCTGCTTCTCCATCTCCCTCTCCCACCCTTCCTCTCAATCGCCGTCTCTATTTCTCGCTCGCATGCATTTGATTTCATAAATACATTTTTGCAAAATATCAAGGCCGGATTCAAGCTTGAAACTTGTAGCCATATAATATACTATACATCCAGCATATACAATATATATATATATATATATAATATATCTGTATATATATATTGCTTTACTACACATATGTAGCGAAACATGTGCCGTCGTTCAGCTACAAAAAAAATCACGAAAAAACAAGTGAAAATATGGCTGGCAATTGTGCTAGACCAGCAGATACCCTGCATAATCAATTAGGCTTCATTTCCTAAGCAGAAATGTGATGCAGACTCAAGTCAAAAGTATATAAGAAAAGTTTATTTCATGCTGATTTAATGCAATTGAATTTTGTAGCTGTGATTTCCAAGCAAATTGTCAGAGAGGCCTAGGAATAATTTGACTAAAATGACTTAAAATGCCATTGAATCAAAAACTTATAGGCAGATGTTTCAAAAGCTTCAAACTTGGATAAAAAAAACATTTTGAATTACTTTATAATTATTTAGTAAACTTTGCTTCTACGACCAATGAAACAATCAATTTTTAATTATAATTTTCCTAAATTTAAAATGCTATCAAAACAAAAACTTATAAACATATGTTATAAATTCAGTTTACTAAATATTTCCTGGTTGCAAAAGCTTCAAACTTGACGAAATTAAACATTCGATATTACTTTATAATTGTCGGTGAGTTGTCTTTAATAAACTTTCCAATGAGACGCTCAATCTTTTAACTATAGGGTATCGAAACAAAATGGCAACGACGACGACGACGACGCAATTTATTGGCTTCAAAGGTACGAGATTGAACAGAATCAAGTGTCTGGCATAGAAAAACGAGTTGGTGCGCACATTTAATATCAGTTAATATCGCTTTTGATGCCATGCTCGTATACTCGATAGAATTCTGGGCACAAAGTGCAATTTCGGCTCGACTCAACCAGTTTCAAATAATAATTCGCCATTCTCGACTCTCGACTCTCAATTTTCAATTTAGAATTTTTCGATTTTTTTTTTTTTTTGTTTTGTATTTAGCCTCAAGGTCTGAGCCAAATTTTCGTTAATTATACAACAAAAAAAAAAAAAAAAGTTGAAGTCGTGGCCAATGTTAAACCTTGAAATTGTTTGTTCGCAGCAATTGCAGCAATTTTCCATTGTTCCAATTGGCTGCTCAATACGAGTGCGAATTGCGAATGCGAGTTAAGTTTTTTGTTATTCTAAATAGACAATTTGCATTTAATTTATATGGAGGCGTTGTTGTTGTTGTTGCTGCTGCTACATTCAACTATTTATCATATATTGAATAGATGCATTCATCAAATTACTTTTATATGCTGCTCTTTTTTTTGCATTTTCGTTGGCAAAAGGCGGAAATGATCGATTACATTTATTTTATTACGCTTTTCCCATCATTTTATTAATTATGTTCGTGCATTTAAAAGTAAAAAAAAAAAAAACACCAACGTGTTGCTTGACTTTCTAGAAATTTGTTTATAAATTGCATTTTAGTAGCATGTTTTGTTTTTTTTTTTTTGTGTTTTTATTCTGCTCGCCAGGCACGACCTTCATTTGTCTGCAGTGCTTTGAATTTGTTCGCACATATATTAAGCATATCGGCAATTACATTCTGTTCATGTTAATTGCTCCGTTCGATGTGTTTCGGTTTTAGTTAATTAAAACTAATAAACGAAATCAACTCGAAACGTGGCAATCAACTAAGCACCGCAGTTAACGCAGCGAAGATCAAGGGTGCAACGAGAATTATAATTAATTGCAGTATAGGTTTTGCTAAAAATTCTGTGATTTTAACAGCAGCAGCGGCAGCAAAAACAACTTATTCATCGCTTGCGCTTCCCACAAAGCTTACGTATACTTAATGTGCAGCGTTGCAACCGCAGCTTACATTGGAAAATAATTGTAACGCCAATCGGCGATCAACTGACGCATCGGCCACCAATTTAATGGTGAACAATATAAATCTATGCACAATATTTTTAGCTATATGGTTAGTGGAAAATTCAAGCACTGCGATTATATTATTACTCATACGCCGTGCAGTCTCAATAGTGGATTTTAGCTAGAATTTAAATCATTAGCAGCCAGGCGATGATTCAACTACGTTTCGTGGTCACTGATACTGACACTGGGCGGCAGCCATTTGGCACTTCCGTTTGCCACAGCCTCCACCATGAGGCACTCTTCCGTTGCAAGCGGCAAAGCGCCGCTGCGGCGATAAAAGATCATTGCCCATTAGTGTTTACTGCGTTGCAATGACAACTCTCACCTGTTGTTGCTGCGGGCCGCAACATGCAACATGCAACACGCGCCAACACAATGACAGGAAGATCGAAAACGAAACCAAAGCCAAGCTGCTGGCCAGCTAACATAACTGACTGGCTGCCTGCCTGCCTGCAGTTGGCTCAGTTACAGTAACACACATTTGGCTCACCGGCTGGCCATTGTATGCAGCGAAGCGCATTTCCATTTCTAACGTTGATCTGCGATCTGCGATCTGCACAAGAGCCACGACAAAAACACGACCACAACAACAGCCGTCGAGTTGTGTTGGTTGGCTTTGGCTGAATGGGGCGACTGGTTGACTAGTTGCCTGGCCCCCGACTGCCCGACTGTCCGACTGCCCGCCTGCCTCCCCGACTGCCTCGCTGACTAGTTGAGTTGCTGTAAGGTCGCCATTTGCCGTGGCGGTCGATCGCGCGGCTCGTTCATGGCCCAGCTCACCTACAAACCGAACGACCAAAAAGACAAGTTTAGTTGCTGTCGCTGTCGCTGTCGCTGCCGTTGCTATTTGTGTGTTTTTTTTTTGCCATTGGACTTGCTCTTGGCTTTGAGTTTTATTGGCTGTTAGGCTATTGGCTGATTTATTGTACATACTTTGCATGCAACTAACAAATGTTTCTGTGTGTGTTTTTGTTGCGTTTTTATGCACCGCACCTCGGCCATTGCTCTTGACCCTAATGCTGCAGTCAGCGCGTAGCGTTAACTCAACTGACCGCACGCAAGTCGTTGCAACCAACCTGCAAGAAGACTTTTTGCCCGAAAATTCGATTTCCTGACCAAAAAATTGCTTGTCGTTTGCGTTGAGCAGGAACCCAAAGTTGATTGCATAAACGAAGCCAACACGGTTTTAAATCAAATGAAACGACAACAAGGATGCTGTCGACTGTGTGCAACTGTGTGGCAGGGGTCGTATCATGTCTGCGGGTGTTGCAAACACACACACAAACACACAAACACACACAGAACGAAGTTAAATGCCGCTCAAGGATGCTAAATGTGCCATGTCGAAATGTGTTGTCTGTATTTTGTATGGGCGCTATTGAGCTAACGGCATTGTCTATCTACATTTGTGTCTGTCCGCCTCACTGTCTGTCTGTCTGTCTGTCTGTCCCCGCCCCACGAAACTGTTGCATGCAACAGGAGCCAGGAGCAACAGCAGTTTTGTAGTAGACAACGATTCCATTTGCTGCTGGCATGTGGCACATTTTCGACGTGTTTTGTGCGCATTTCGGCAGCAACAACAACAGCAACAACAGCAACAGCAATCACAATTGCAACAACTACAACAACAACAACGAGTACGACGCGCTCTATGCTATATAGCTGAAGCAGGCAGTGGCTGCTGACTGGCAGCCCAGCCCGTCACGCGTTGCAGGAAATGTGAAAACAACGTTACGAAACTTTTACTTTGCACTCGCCAGCTCGCTCACTCACTCCCTCGCCTCGCTTGCTATTCATCTATCTCTCTCGCTCTCTCTCTCTCTCTCTCTCTTCTGTCACGTTCTTGCCTGCTCGCTCCGTATGCGCAACAGGAGGCAGCTAGAACCAGCACCAATACCAGCGCAGCGGCAGCGCTGCAGCAGCACAGGACACCACCCGACACCACCCAGCACCACCCAGCACCACCCAGCACCACACCCAACGCAACCCCCAAAAAAAGCAGCAGCAGCAGCAGCAGCGTTGCCTTTGCTTTGGCTTTGGCTTTGCTTTTGGTTGTGCTTCCTTTCTTTCCTTTTTTTTTTTTTTTGGGTGTTGCATTTGCCGTTTGGGGTTTGGGGGGTCTGTGTTTTGGGGCAGCAGGTGGCCGGTGGGCGTGGGTTTGGTTTGGTTTGGTTGCATGTGGTTGCTGGCTTCGTATTTTTGCTTCGTTTTCATTTATTTAGTTTTTCTTTTCTTTTCCTGCATTTTTTTCATTCTCTTCTCCTTTTTTTTTTTTTTTTTGCTATATATTTGGGTACAACGACTTGTTGCTTTGTCTGTGTGCGCGCTGTTGCTGCCGCTGTTGCTGCTGTTGCCGCTGGGTGTGGCAGCTTGACTCTGGCACATGGCACACGTTACGTATGCGACCTGTATGCCGGCTGCTGTCATATGCGCTATGTTTTATGATGTCAGTTTTGGGTTTTATTAAAACTGCCTTGAGATATGAGTGTGCTCGACTTCTGCACTCTGCACTCGCCCCCTTTCGCTCTCTCACTCTGTCTCTCTCTCTCTGGTTGGTCGTGGCGCATGCAATTTGGTAAATGCAATGCACAATTTTTTATTATTCTTTTTTAATAAATACGTAAGCAGGCAATATGCATAAGCATTATCGCTTATATGCTGACACATCGCGCATACGCCGTGTGGGATCAGTTGCCGCCGCTGCTGCTGTTGCTGCTTATCAAAAGACCAAATGTGCAGGCGCTTTTTTTTAGTAGTGCATGCAAAGCCTTTTCACAAATCGGGGTCACCTTCAAATTATCAAATTTCGCCCGAAATGATTAACTCGACAAACACAGAAACAGAAAAATGAAAACAAAAAAAAAAAAACAGCTATAACAAAAATATTGTGCGCTTCTCTCGCCTCTTCGCTTGTCTCAAATTATATAAAGAATAAAAGCGAGCACTACTAGCAACAACAACAAGAGAATCCACTCATTCGCTGGCGAAACCTTATCTTTGTTACACAAAAACGCAACGGGCACGACGATGTTGTTGATGATGATGAATTTGCCCTGATTTCGACACAAAAATAAACAAAAAAATCACACACACACAAATACACACACAGAATGCAAAAAGAAGAATAGAGGAACACAAAAATATACAAAGGAGAGAGAGATACAAAACTAAAACAGAAACGTTTCTCAAAATGAAAATACGCGAACAAAAAATTAGATAAGACGAAATTGAGTCAAGTCAAGCTAGAAAAATAACACAAAAAAAAAAAACAACAACCGACAAAGTAGCCAGAAAAACTTCGCATGCAGCAACAACAACAACAACAACAACAACAACGACAATTATGAAAAGCAACAAAGTGCAGCGCGTGTTTGGCTCGATCGACGCGGCAATAGAATCTAAATGGCAAAAGAGCTCGCGACGAGCAGAGCGGCATGAGGGGGAGGGGGGGAGAGCTCTGAGCTGTGGGCATGAAAATATTTTTCAGCAGTTGTCTAAATAACAACGACAGCAGCGTCAGCCAGCCAGCCAGAAAGCAAACGAACTAAATTGCTAAAAAACAAAAAAACAGAAAGAATACAATAAACACACACATACTGAGAAACATACACAAAACTGTCCACAAAAAAACTGCAACAAAAAACTAATGAAAATAAACGAAAACGTAACAAAAATCAATTGTCGCCAACCAAACGTCAATACAAGTGTCCATGCACATGCCGAGTGTGTGTGTGTGTGTGTGTGTGAATGTGTGTGCGTGTGTGTGTGTGTCGTCAAAAAAAACATGCAGTCGCAATTGGAACTATTTGTAAGCAGTTGGCGAAGGGAAGAAGCGGAGCGAGCGGCACATGGCGGGAGGGGGGAGGGGGGAAGAGGCGGAGAGGGGGGGGTGAGGAATGGCAAGGGCGAGTGCCATGCATTTAATTGCTGCGGCGGCCGTGCAAAATGTCGCTTAGACACAAACATTTTTCGTTTGCAGCGCTCGAAAATCACACAAAAAAAAAACAAAGCACAAAAAACTGTAAGCGCAACGAAAATGTTGGAGCAAAGTCAAGACTAGCTATGCAAAGAATTATAGTTGTGGAATTTTGGATAATATTAAGTTATAGAAATTGCAATTCTTTGCAGAATTTCAATCTAAATATCAAGCTATCATTTGATAACTATTGAAATCAAAAATCAGCTGATTGAGCTTTGATTTTAGTTGTTGAATTTTTAATAATATTAAGGTATTCAAATCGCAATTCTGATAGACTTTCCTTCACTCTAATATCACTCTAGATAACAAGCTATTATTCAATAACATTGGAGATGAAAAGTGTGATATAATTTGAGTTTGGATCTTAGCTGTCGCATTTTGGATTATACTAAGCTATTGAATTCAGATCATCATTTGATAACCTTTGAAAATCAAAAGTCTGACATCATTTTGCTGATTAAGTTTTGTTTTTACTTGTTGAATTTTGGATAGTATTAAGCTTAACATTCGTTAACTATTGCAATCGCCAAATTTAAATAGAATTTCACACTATCAGTCCAAATATCAATACCATTTAATACCTTATCTAGCTATAATTTGTTAACTTTCAAAATCAAAAGTCTGATAATAACTTTGCTGATTGAGTTTTCATTTTTATTCTAACATTTGAGACAATATCAAGCTATCATTCGATAACTACTGAAAACAAAAACCTGACAATAAGTTTACCCTGATTGCATTTAATAACATTTACTAAATTCAATTGAAATATAACATTTATTATCTGCGGCTTTACGTTTTATTTTATCTACATGCCCCTATAGTAAATAATTTGCGCCAATACGCGGGCAGATTTTGACAGTTTTCAAGTGGTCAATTACAGAGTTGATTTTTACTTTTCTGTACTTCAACGCTGATAAGAAGCGTTCAAGGCACTTTACAGTGTCGAGCAAAAAATAATTATTGAGAACGATAAAAAAAATAAATGAGTGCATTCAATCACGTTTGAAGAAAGCTAAAAACACGCCAAAATTATGCAAATAAATACGAAATATTTATGAAAACTATGGCAAACACAAACCGCAGTAATTGATCAGAATTCGTATAGCATATAGCAAAAACCACAAAATCGTCAAGAGCAAAAACAAAAAAAAAAATAAACTGTTGATTGCTTGTACAAAAATTATTGGATCGCAGCATAATAGATAGCGAACGAACATTATTAATAAACAAACAGGTAAATGGGAAACATATCTGCTGTGAAAATATTTAAATAATTAAAATAGTTTTTCTATGGCAATATTGTCGAGTAGTTTCAATTTTTTGTGCTTTGTTTTTTTGTGGCAATGAAATGAATTTGCTGCTCACAAATTGATACTGAATGTGCGAGAGTGCATTTTGTTGGAGCTCGTGTTTGTTTTGGCCAGCAGGTGAATTGTTATTGACGTTGACTAGTTTTTCGTGCACTGCGAGGGTAGAATGAAGGTGAGGCGGACGAGCAGAGGGGAGCGGAGGGACGGGGGGTTTGTGCTTCTGTGTTGTGAGTGTGTTTTGGAATTTTTCGTTGCTGTGCAAAAGTTGATAAGCTCAAGGACAATGTGGAAGTTTGGCATTGCGTTGTTATTATTATTGTTGCTATTGCTGTTGCTGTTGCTGTTGCTGTTGCTTTTTGCTGCAATTGTTGCAGCTGCTATTTACACAATTGTGTTTGTGCACATGGCAAATATCGAGTTTACTTTTCGGCAACAATAACTGCAAGCCAGCTATGCCAATAGCTCTCAAATGCGCTCACAAATGTAAGTACGTATATATTTCTAATAGTTGCGTATACGTCACGTTGTCGTCGCAGCGAAAACGCAACCAACAAATGCAAATTCATTTATTTGACTTCAATTTTTTTTTTCTTTTTTTGTTCTTTTTTGTTTTGCCTCAAATTTACTGCGTTGCACCTGTTGCGAAATCGGAATTCATTGTCTTTCTTATGCTAACGACAAATATCCTGGACGTGTTTATTTATTTTCTTTCTTACTTTTTTTATACTTTTTTGCTGGGCTGCGACAGCGCCAAAGTTAAATTAAACCCATTTTTTTTACTTCTCCCTTCCTTCCCCGCCCTGAGCTATGCGAAAATACTGTGAAAAGAAAAATATCAGCGAAAAGTTTTTGCCGCACCACCCACTCAACCACACACACACACACACTGGCACACACCCACAAAACGAGCACAACTATAACAACAACTGCCTGTTGCACTTTCCTATATACCTGGAACGATTTCCAGCGCTGCTTTCGTGGCTTCCAGCAGCATCCCCGCTGCACATAAGGATGCAAAAGAAAAAAAACGCAAAAAAATTTAAGAAATAAAATAAAAGCAAAATACAGAGAGCACAGAAAAAAAACCAGCCCCCAAACCACCCCAAAAAAAAAAAAAAGAAAAAGAAAAATAGAAATCGGCTCCAACTGCAGCAACAGTTTATTTTATGCGCTTTGCTTTTGTACTTAGCGTCGGTGGAAGTTGGGCGCTATATAGAAATAGTGAAGTGGAGATTTGAAAGAAGCAATTGAACTGAAATCTGTTGCAATAAATAGAGACAGAGAAAGAGAGAGAGCGAGAGAGAGAGAGAGCGGGAGATGATGCGATTAACTCGATAAACTAAATGAGGCAGGCAGCCAAGTGCGCCAAACAAAATGTGTCAAGTCTGGCACCAAAACATTGTGGCTTTCAAGTTTGCCAGTGAGTCACAGTGAGTGTGGCAAGTTGTTGGTCGTTGGTTGTTGCATAAGCAACAATGGCATAAAACGCGACTTGCAGTTGCAGTTATGCTTGCAACTCGCTCGACTCAGGCGACTTGTTGCCTTGCCTTGTCTGCCGTTGAGTGTTTCTAATCCAATCACACGAACAATGGCAATGCAAATGCAACCACAGCAGCAGCATCAGCAGCAGCAGCAGCAACAACAATAACAGCGGCGGCTGCAACTTCCTTTTGTCTGCCATATGCAACGCAGACGTTACAATTGCCAAGGCATTATAAAACTGTTGTTGCCTTGCCTTGAGTCGAACGCTGCAGTGTTGATGGTCAAGGTCATGAACCTGTTCCAATAACTAGTTTTCTTACGTGCCGCGTGCACAGCCAGACACAGAGACAGTCGCAGAGACAGACAGAGAGACAGTCTGCCAGCCAGATGATTGTGTGTTGCATGTGGGCAACTGTTGCTGCTGCAACTTCTGCTCTAATGCTAATCCTTACAGATATGCCAGCATGCCAGCCAGCGGCTATGGCTTCAGCATCAGCTTCAGCTAGGCTTTGGCTTCGGCTGCATGCCATGACTAATGCCTCTAATGTTGCAACACAACTAACATAGTTGCAGAAGCGGCGGCTGCTGCTGCTGCTGCTGCTGCTCGAATCAATTTGCCATTGCATAAACGCTACATGAAATTAAATTTCAATTTTGTTGATGCCATCAAATTAAAGTGGCAAACTCGTTCTCGCCGTGGACAGCAAATTGCCACCCAAGAAAAGACAAGACAACAACAATCAACACACACACACACACACACACACACACAACAAGGACACGCGCGAGCAATTGACGACAAATAAAATTGAAAGAAAAAAAAGTGGCAGTGAATAGCGACAGATATCGTCTAAAGAAAATACGCATATGGAAAAATAATAATAAGAAAAAAAGTGCAACAATAAAATGGCAAATGGCAAAGGAAAAGCGTGTTGCGTGGGCATCCGTCTGTCTGTCTCTCTGTCTCTCTGTCTGTCGGTCTGTCCACCTGGCTGATTCATTGTTTTGTTTTGCTCAGTGTCATAAATTGCACGGAATGAATTATACGAATATGAATCGAAATCCGAATGACATGCGGACAAAGAGAAATATCACTTTGAGCAAATAATGCTTCCGTCTGTCAGCAGCGGCATGAAATTAGAAGCGCATTAATTAGAAATCTTTATTATTCTGATTACCATTAACAATTTCATTTCATTTCATTTTTTCTCTACGCTCCTCCTCCTCAGCGCCCCTCGTCGCACACTCTTTTTTTTCACTCATTCGCCAGATATTCGCACGACAATAAAATAAATTTGAGGCGACATTTGTGCATAAATTATAAATAAAGTCTTCCGTGAATTTTTTGTGTATTTTCTCTAGACACAAACACACACACACACACTCATACACACACATGGACAAAGACAAAGTCTACAGCAAGAATAACAATATTAATAGTATTTTTCCATTTTGATCCATAGAGCTGACCATATTGACAATTGTACATTTGATGCCCATTGTTGTCTCTATAAGTCTGTTGGTCTCTCTCTCTCCCTCTCCCTCTCCCTGTCTCCCTCCATCCTCCTCACTATCTGCACTTGTCTCTTTCTCTGGCCAATCGCAAGGTGTGTGTGCGAATGTCTAAGCAAATATGGCGCGCTTGACAGGAAGCTGGGGGGGGGGGGGGGGGGGAAACGCACTTGCAGGGCTTCAAAACTTATTTATTTTCCACGCGCTTATGGAATATTTTCGTTGATTTGCGTTGGCTTCGGTGGCCGACAGGTTTGCAATTGCAATTGACGAATTTTAAATATTGCAAAACATGCAACAAATACAAACAAAAATTATATTAAAACATGTTGAAATATTTGCAAAAGTTTCGTGTTAAAAATAAAAAAACAAAATGCATAGAAAACAGAGAAAATAAGTGCTTGGGATGAGTCACTAATCAAATAGAAGTTTATCGAGAAATTAATATGTAAAAAACTAAATAGATATGAAGACATGTGAATAAAGACAAACTGCTTTATGTATAAATATTTCGTAGCTATTAACTTTATTAGTCATCTAAAGATTGTATCTTATAGATTAAATATAAATGCCGAAATGCGAAAATCTAAATCAACGATTGTGCAAATGATTTGATTCCTAGAAGCATTTAAAAAGAATTCATTTACATGGCAATCTAGAATCGAGCATGAGAATAATATACTATATGCTAGACATACCGCAGATCTAATCGCGAAATAAATAATCACAATAAAACATAGAACTGCATATGTATGTATATATTATGTGTGTGTGTGTGTGTGTGTGTAATTACAGAGCGAAAAAAAGCAACAACAGCGACTGAGTGCATCTTAAGTCCGCTGAGATTACTTCTCGTAATACTCTCTTGCATGGAGGGCAACGCAACACACTTCCAGCTAATTTCGCAAGAGGAAGAAACAAGAGAAAAAGCAACAGCAACAGCAACAACAACAACAACAACAAAAACAACAGTAGCAAGAGGCGCACGCACAGCGTAGAAACTAAAACTGGGGAAAAAATGAAAAATGCTGGAACCAAAAAAAAATAACAGAAAACAGAAACAACAACTCTTTGCATTTTGAGTGCAAATGACAAAGGGAGACGAGAGCAAGGTAATTGACGGTGTGGAGAGACGCACAGAGCGCAAAAAGTGCGAGCGAGATGCAGTGAAAAGAAAAAAATCAATACAAATAAAATATATAAAATTCCACATTTGGGTAATGTATTAAAAGCAATTAAAAGAGTGTTTATAGTTTGTTCTATTTTATTCGCGTTTGTCGATGTGGTTGGTGGTGCGGGGTGCATTTGTTGACCTGTAGGTGCGTTGTGTGTGTGTGAGTGTGTGTGAGAGTGTATGTGTGTGTGTCGTTGAACAGAGAACACCCACACATACACCCCCGCACCGACACAAGCTCACACATATAGTTGTGTATGTTTTGTGTGCCAAATTAGCAAAAATAATGTAGAACTTACTCGAAGTTGTTGTTGTGATGCAGGAGGCAGCTTTGCTTTACATTCTTCATATATAGTTGGTAGTAAGTGGGTTTTGTTTTTATGTTGTTGTTTGTAAATTGAATATATATGTATTTATTGTCACAGCACTTGGAGAATTCTTGTAAATAAATTCAGCAAATTATTCTTCGTTTTGGGGTATTAAAAACGTTCTGTTATCACTAGCGAAACACACGTCAACTGTTTTCATTATATATTTGGCCTTTGGGCTGTTTGAAGAGGAAGCACATGTAATAAGCTCACGCACGCACACACGTGCACCAGCATGCATGCATGCGTGTGTGTGTGTGTGAGTGAGAGGGGTGTGTGTGTGTGAGTGTTGGTAGCTGCAGCAGAAAATAAATAAAAATTTCGCACCGCGACCAACGTCAACAACAAACAAACACCGACACTAACAACAAGCGCAGACAACTTTACTAATACGTAAACAACAAAATCGACTAACTTGCCAACGACGACGACGACGACGACGGCGACGTCGACGTCGCTGCAAGCGTCGCTGCTGCTGCGCTGCGTCGTTGTCGTCGCGCTTACAACGACAATCCGAAGCTGAGGCAAAAGCGTACCGAACCGTTCGAAACGACCGACAATAAAGCTGCCATCCAGCTGAGCTGCTGGCCGGCACTGTGACTATGAGCCGGAGCCCAAACTGAGCGCGCGGCAGAATGAGTGCAGCGGCCACACACTGCTCTCCACACGCACACACACACACGCTTACACTTACACTTACACGCTTACACGCTTACACACTTACACGACAAAGAGTCGTCGGCTAGAGTGCTGCAGTGTTGTGTAAAGGTCTAAGAAAAGTAGCGCTGCAGTTTTGCCTTGACTGAGAACACAGCGCGCTCAAAGCGTGCGCTAGTGTGGGTAAGTGTGTGTAGAAAAAATTGCAGAGAGCGAGTGAGAGCGAGAGAGAGAGAGAGAGCGAGCGAGCGAGTCCCTTTGACCAAGTGGGAGGCAGCCGGCTACGTGTTCATGTGTGTGTGTGTGTGTGAGCGCGCTTCATTCATGGCAGCCGGCGAAAAAAACGTTAAAAGCGAAATTGGTTAATGCAAGAAGAAAAAAAAAACACACACCATGAGCGAGAGAGGACAAAAAAGAGCAGAAGAGTCGCTAAAATGGCAAAAAAAAAATGGAAAGAAAAAAAAGAAAATGGTGGCAGTAAGACTCAGAGCGTAAAATGTGTCGCCACAGCGCGCTGCTTGATGTGTGTGTGTGTGTGTGTGTGTGTGTGGCAAGCAAATGTGTCTCATCATCTCCAGAGCGAAAAGCGGTGAACGAGCAAAACTTCTGAGTGAGCGCAGCAACTGCAGCGCGGCAGCGTCAGCGTCAGTGCATTTTTAATTGCACTTTGCCTGCACTAGTATTGGTAAACACACGCACACTCACACTCACACACACACACACACACAGAGACACACAAGCACAGCTGTCTCAGCGACGCTCAGTTAAATGCGCTCATTTTTTTTTACCGCGCTCTCTCGCTCTGAGTTATTTTTTTGCATTCTGTTTTTCTTATTATTTTTTTTTTGCTTTTTAATACATTTTGTTCTCCATTTTGCTAATTTTTTTCGAACTATTTGGTTGAATTTTGTTGTTGTTGTTGTCGCTTTTCGATAGGCGAAACAAGTCCGAAAACGACGACGAGACGACGCACAGAACCGCAAACAACACTGTCCACACACTGTCGAGCAAAGAAACGGACACAGAAACAACGCTTTGTTTAGCTTAGCGCTGCGCTGGAGACGCAGACGCTCACTCACCGCTCGAAATGCAACTGGCGGCGACTCGCGCAACACGCGCCCGTTGCACATGCACTTTTTATTATTTGTTTATGTTGTTGTCGTTTTGTTTTTTTTTTTTTTTTTTTTTTGAGTATGCCGCGCTGTTTCGGTGCTTTCGATCTGCGTCTGACTTTTGTGCGAATGTCGAGCGCGAGAGCAAAACTACGGCTAAAATAAAAAAAAAACAAAAACGTAAAACGTAAAACAACATTATTATAATTCGCCACTCGGACACTGCAATTCGACTCAGCAGCGACTCAGGCAGAGACATAGACAGAGAGAGAAACAGAGACTTGCAGCCGGACTCAATTGCATTTCATTGTTGACGAAAAATATTTTTCGTTTTTCTGTTTCGCTTTTTTTTTTGAGAATTTTCGGCATAGCAAGTTATGGACTCGAGAGACTCGTAGACTCGTAGACTCAGTCGCCGAGTGGGACTGGGGCACAAAGGGGGGGAGGGGGAAGAGGGGAGCGGGGGGACGGGGGACTGGGGACGGGGAGCCAGGTGCTGGCTGTAGTTGCGGCTGTGACTGTAGCTGGGGTTGGGTCTGCCTGAATTTAGTCGTGACTGGTTTCAAGGTCTCTCAATTAATGCGAAATTTTCGTTGTGCATTTTTCGTAGTTTTTTTTTTTTTTTTTTTTTTTTTGCATGCTTGTAACAAAATTCGTGTATAATAAATATAGTAATTGTTTAACCATTTTTTTTGCTGTTTTTGTTGTTTCGTATTGTTTTGCTATTGTTGAATTGCTTTTAATGCTTTTCTAATAAGCGAAAACATTTTTCGTTGATTTTAATTGCAGGCAACTACTCACTGACCTTCAGCTGGCTAGAAGTAGAATTAGTTAAGAATTGGTGGCATTTGAATAGCCGAAGGTGATCGCATATGTTCATATGCATGCCACACGATATGCAATGCAAATTTGCAGCGACCTTGACTGCAAACTTTAAGGATCAGCTTATTTAGTTGGCTTAGATTTCATTGGCTATTCAACTCTTTCGCTTCTCAGCCATCAACCACTAATCACTGTTCATCTAAGGCATAGTCTCTTGATGCTTGGGGCGTTGCTCAGCTAAACGTTCGCTAAACTTGGCCCGAAGTTTATGCCTCACTTGAGATCCATCAATGCCTGATTAACATTATCAAACGCTGCCTCGTCTTCCGTAATGGGCGGCGACCAGAGATGCGCCTCTTTATCTTGTTGTTAAGCGCCCATCAATCGCCTGTCCGGCGATCATCGATCTATGGGCGCCAACTCAACGTTTATTCAAATTCAAAGGCGTCGCCAAAAACGACACCTGCCAAGCAGGATTTCTAAAAGGTTTTTGCCCGCCTCTCCGCTGGCAGCATCAATCTTTGATCATTTTCGCGAAATGTAAAATTGGAAATGTTTTGATTTATATCGCAGGCATTAAAAAACCCCAAAAGGTGACGCGTTTTAAGTGCTGCGGTGTGTTGCCCCTCCCTCCATCCCCGCTGCTGAGCGCACTTAATTTCCGTGTTGGTTAAAAAAAAGAACTTCAAAACATACAAGTAATGTCGCCAAAAGAGGAACACACATAATTGCAGTATTTACAAAAGATAAAATCGGCGACAACATGCAAACGACAAACCCGCAAGCAATGAAACGGCAGCAAAAAAAAAAAAAAAAAAAGAAACATAAAAAACAGCATATAAAATGTGCAGAGAAATATACATAAAAATCCAATGAGAAGCAATTAAAATTAAAACCACGTAAGCAAATACGAAAGCCGCCGAAAAAAAGAAACGTTAAAAACACACACACACAAACAGAGAACCCAAAACTCATACAAATCCACCCTATTGCAAATGCATTTTTTCTCTCCTTTTTTACATGTTTTATATATTTTTTTCTTGCCCCTGCTGTTGCTGTTGTTGTTGTTGTACATTTTCAATGCACACAAAAGATGCACGAAGCAAAACGTGCAATTTTGTTGAATGCATTTCGAAAAAAGTACCGAAAAAAAATCGAAGCGAATGAGTGTAGAAGCGCACAAAAAAAAAATGGTATGCAATTTTTTGCATAATGAAAAATGCAGCAGGCAAACAAACACACACACACACACACACACACACACGCACACACATAGAGTGAGAGCGAGAAATAATGAAACGCATTGCATGCATGCACATTGAAAGCTGAGCTGAGCTGTGAAATCCAGACCCAAAAATATATTCTAAAATTAAAATGCGACTGCCTGTCGAAATGTAAACAGTCAAAGGGGTGCGCACAACACACACACACACACACGCACACATACGCATACATGTGCAATTAAAACACGCCACTGCATTTCGCATACACAAAAGCACAGGCAAGAAATGCATTTTTGTGCATCTTATACACAGAGACACAGGGCTAATGGGGTGAGTTTTGTGCACGTCTGGGGCGTCTTTAACAATTTCGAATGCATAATTAAGAAAGCACTTTTATTCCTTATTTCTCTTGCACCACATTACGCATTTCCCCAGAGCAAAAGGAAAAGAAATCAAGCTGTGATCCAATCCCGACTAAATACACGCGCTTGATTGGCCCCCAAATGAGTAAATGAGTAAATGAGTAACTGAGTAAATGAGTAAATGAGTGCGCCCAGGCAGGAAGTGCAATTGCATCCGTTCTTCTAAGCGCTGGGCGAACGGAACCAAACTCCGCTGCGAGCGGAAGTGACCAACTCTCAACGCTCAAGGCTTGAAGCTGCTGGACTCTAGTAACACGGAAGCTGCTGCAACATTAGCAAACGCTGGCATAGACCATCAATAATGAGGAGAGGAGGAGCGACATTAAATGCGCAATTAGATCAAAATTAAAACTAAAGCCCGCAATAATAATTGACAATTGCCAGCTGTGAGCTGCTGTAAGTTGAAAGCTTAGGCGACATTTTAGAATAAATGTTTAGCGTAAATTATTTGCAAATCATTTGTCTGCAATTTGCTTCAAAGTGCCTGCCAACTAATTGTGCCGATGCCAACATAATTTCAGGAAAATCAGCTTAATAAAGACGCTTACTTGATGTGATCACAACAGCTACAGAATTTTAAGTAGTTGGCAAATTGCAGTTGCTCCATCCAAGGTAAGTGAAGGAAGCTGCCAGCAGAGTGCAGTAAATAAACTTGACATTTTCAAGTGGTTTGACTAGGAAATTCCAGCCACAAATGCAAATCTGTCATGCTTTTAGATTTTACATAACTCCAAGGCATTAATTATAAATCCTTGCTGGCAGAAATATTGAAAATATCTTCTTTTACAAATATATACAATCATTAAATGATGAAAAGTTTGCAATGTGTTCAAATAATTGTGATAATTTGGAAGCATGTTCGTCATTTCGAAACTAAATCCAAAATTCTTTAACTTTACTAATCAATAAAAATGTGGCAAATAAAGTAATAAGTCTCAGTTTGGTAGGAGCTCAATTTTTAGTAGTTAATTTTATGTAAATAGCATTAAACAACTTACAAGCAATCCAGCTAAATTTTAAAATGACAACAATGGAATGCATAGTTTGCCTTCCGCCTAAAATAAACAAAAAAAGTAAAGGCATTAGCATAATTTCTTGACATACTGTATATAATAAATAAAATGTATATATTTTAAATGCATATTATACATATTTAATAATACATATTTTCAATAAATATTCACTAAATAAAATGCATATATCTCTATTAAATTTATTTATAAGCAACACTCTCGATTACTTATACTTTAACTCATTTTCCGGCACAAATCTCCCCTTCTCGCTCTCTATCTCCCCTTCTCGCTCTCTCTCTTCCTCTCCCTCTCCCTCTGAAGTAGTCAATTTGAGCTAGCTAATAAATTTGTTTCCGCCCACATTAATTGTGATTGCAGCAGCCTCGTGATCTCAACTCTTGCGAGCTAAATGTGATTTTCAGTTTCAAGTAAAAGTAAACGAAAACAAGCAAAACAAAAACAAATAAACGAAAATGAAATCAACAAATAAGGAGGAACAGCAGCAGCAGCTACAGCAGCAGCAGCAGCAGCCCAAGTCCAAGCCAATGACCAAGAATCAACAGCAGCAGCAACAACAACGGCAACAACAACGGCAACAGCAACAGCAACAGCACAGATTGCTGAGGCCAAGGAACTCGACAGCAATACAAAATTGCTTGGCCTTGGTCAGGCACATTGCAAATGTATAAGTAATGTATGTCTGTGTGAGTATATCTGTGTGTGTGTGTGTGTGTGTACATATAAATATTTTTAAATGTTTTTGCTTCTGTTTTGTTGTATTTTTTTTATTATTTTTTGCATTGCATTGTGCGTTGCTCGCCCGGGGCTTTTGCTTGTCGCTCTGCGGCGTTGTGTTGTGCTATTACGTTTTAATTTTCGTTGCGAAAAGCGAGCAAAAAAAAAAACACGTTGACAAGAAAGTGAAGTGCAAGAACAGGCAGGCAGTGATAAGATACGCGACAGCAACAGCAAAAACTACAATAAATAGCCAACTGTTTGCCTGATAAGCGAAAGCCAAAGCCAGCCAAAGCAAATGGCAAAGGTTTAACACGCTGGACGTTGCATTGTAGGTCAGTAAAAGCGCAGCGAGGGGCAGGCAGCGAAATGCAAATGATGTCACTGCGAGATTAGCCCAATGAAACAGATTTGAGCATATGTTAAAAATACACTTGCATTAGCATAGCAAACACACAGAAGCGCCGAGACAGACATAGACATAAATGCAGAGAGACGGCAACATCGACAGCAACAATTCCAAAAATATGCACGCACAAATTGCCGTTTAACCAATGTCAATGTCAACATGCAACATCTGCGGCAACAAATGCATTTCTAATGGACGCAGCATCCACGCGGAAACCGTTTTGCCATGTTTAGGCCGCGTTGCAGTCGTTGTTGTTGCTGCCGCATGCCGGCAACACATCGACTGTGTCTGTGTTTGTGTGTGTGTGTTTAAGGTCATATCTCGAAATTTTATTTGGCTGCCTGCCAAATACAAAACAGATGAATGCAACGCCAAAAGCGCCTGCGGCTTTGCACGAGAACACAACACACAACACACAGACACAGCCACACAGACACACAGTGAACACGTGTTCAGACACACAAGAGAATTTGTGTTGCAAATTCACGCGTTGTTGCTGTGGGGGTCGTTTTTGGGGGCTGCCAGTTTTAGATGTTTAGTTTTAGATATCAATGAAGTCGAGAGCGAAAGTGTTTTCGCAGCATTTACGTTTCAATTAACATTGCGTATACGTTATATGCATATATATCGCCTCTCTCTCTCTCTCTCTTATATATATCTATCTCTCTCTCTCTCTCTCTGTCTGTGTGTGCGCCTGTGGTCGCTGAACTTGTGGCAGTTTTGTATGTTTAGTTAAATGTGCTTTAAATTGCCACTCGTGCCATGATTTGCCATGCGATTTAAGGCAATTACCGTTCATTAAATTGAAAATCGTTTAACGATTACGAAACTCAGGAAACAAAAACTTGAAGATAGTTTCACGCAAATTATGCCTCACATATTGAAGATGTCATTTTATCGCCGCATTATAATAATCAAGTTTTTTGTGTTCACATTGCGCAATCTATAAATCTATAGCAATATCGCTTCACTGTCTGAGCTGATCGCACGTTGTAAAAAAGAATTCTAAAGATATGCGCTGCTGACTCATCGGCATCATATAGTTTTAAGCTCATAATATTCATATCAGCATTTTATTGCGCGAAATTATGATCGACTTCCGTTCAAGATATCTTGTGTGATCAACTTGAATTTATTACGCAAACTTCCTAGCTTTATATGCTATACAGATAGTCTACTATATCGCAAATAAAGTAAGCGTATCTACGCTAAATTTCTGGGAATGTAGATTTTTATTTTTACTAACTTCCGCTGCTAATTTTCATTACTTCCTAGAGAAAACTTTTACACAAGGTAAATTCAATTAAATTTGTAAAATGCGCTAGCAATTAATTAATTCACTAAATAGCAATATCCCTTTGTAGTAGTGCCCTTTAAAGGCAGCAAAACAAATTCGCTGTTGCTTGTCCTAAATTTCAATTAACTACTGTTCGACGCTTAATTCACTTTTAATCGTCTCCTGCTGTCAATATGTGCATAAAACCTTCAATATAAAGCGCCCTGCTGATCACAGTCCATGACTCTGTCCCGTTTCTCGCTCGCACTCGCTGAACATTCACCTATCTCTCGGTCTCTTTCTTGTTATTCAACCCCAATTCGTGTAACGACCGAAAAATCGTCGCATATGAGCAAATAATAAGAACAATAATTTAGCTGAAAACCGAAACTGACCGAGGGCCTGACTTTGACTCTGACGGATGCCCATAAAAAAATAGCAAACAAAATAACAACAGAGCATTCACTCGATTCACTTGGAAAGCGAGGATAGAGCGAGACAGCGAGTGAGGGAGCGAGACGCACTTGAAGTTCAGTGACCTCATTACTCACACTAAAAAAAAATCTGCTGATACTTTAAGATGCGAATATTTTGTGGTTTTGATTTGACGATGCTGCTGATGTTGTCCACGCAACTTGAGAAACATCCACATTCACTTCTACATCCACAACGACGTCCACATCCACAACGACATCCACATTGACATCCACACAATATTCAGCGAGCTAGCGCTTTATGAGCCGAATGAGTCTATAAGTATTTCTTTATCGCTGCGCACACATGATTCACAAAAAATAAAGGCAAATGTGAAATGGCGTCCATGACCAACGCAACCCAACAACAACAACCAGAGCAGACAATGCAGAGACCAAAGACCAGAGACAGCAACAGCAACAACAACAACAACGAGGGTCACTGCTGCTGCTCCCCTTGATCCGCTGATTGCTCCAGCAACTCCTGCTTCTGCTCCATATGGTATGCCATGAACTGAACCAACAACCGATTTTTATTATTATTATTTTGAATACGCTTCTTGTTGCTGTTATTACACTTATTGTTGCTGTTGCTGTTGCTGTTGTTGTAGTTGCAGTTCTTTTTTTTTTTTTTTGTGTATTTTGTTTTGTATATTTTTCGTCACACTTGGCAGCAGCAGCAGCAGTGACGACGACGACGCAGCAGCAGCGACAGCGGCAGAGCAGCAACAGCAACAGCAGCGTATATTTGTATTTGTATTTGCACAGCGTCAGCGTCGACAGCGACAGCGACAACGACGACGACGACGACGTCATGCCCCCTGTCCAGGCCCCTTTGAGCGTCCAGCAGTCGGTCGCTTGGTCGTCTGGTCGTCGTTTCGTCTGTCGCTCGTCCCTAACCTACGACAACCGAATTCGCACTGGGCCAGGTTCATTGAACTTTTTGGCTGCGTCGCTGCTGTTGCTTTTGACGTTGTTGTCATCGCCGTCGTCGTTGTCGTCGTTGTCGTTGCGTTGTCGTTGCATAAAGCGTGCATTGAGGGCGCTGACTGGCTGACAGTCAGACCGTCGCATTTGCCAGACTGTCTGACTGACTGACTGACTGACTAACTGACTAGCTATTTGGCCTGCCATGCGTGTGTTGCTGTTGCTGGCTGTTTACTCAGTGTCTGTGTATGCGTGCATGAATAAAGCTTCTTTCTTTTAATTTTGTCAAGTTCGTTTTGAATTTCAATTTTGAGTCATGCATAAAGTGCAAGATACGACAACGAGTACTTCAACTCTCGCACTCGCATTCATATCTATACTCTATACACACACACACACACACACAGTTAATACTCTATGTATGTACATCATGTATGCATGAAGTCAGTCAGCAGCTGTCACTGGCTTTTGATAAGCGTCGTTTCTATAAACGCAACTGCAAAAATAATTTAAAAGAAATTAACCACAATAACCCAGGCAGTCAGGCAGTCACAGCCCATGTGTCCCAAGCTGTCGATTCTCAGTGCGAAAAATTCACTAGAAATCGGAAACTTTTTAGAAAATCAAATTACATGGCGCAAAGAGAAGAGCAGAGAAAAAAATATGAAATAGAAGCGTATGCAACAGCTCTAAAGCTGAAGCTAGATACTCTTTGAAATGCATTTTCAAAAATGTTGAATGAGAAAGAAAATTAACGAAATATAATTAAATCAAATAATAGCACAAAGAAGATCAATTACAAATCTGAAATAGAAGCGTATGCAACAGCGCTAAAGCTGAAGCTAGATACTCTTTGAAATGCATTTTCAAAAATGTTGAATGAGAAAAAAAATTAACGAAACATAATTAAATCAAATAATAGCAACGAGGGGAGCAATAAAGAATATGAAATAGCAAGCAAAAATTAAGCTTAATACTCTTTGAAATGAAAGTTAGAAAGAAAATAATTGAAATATAACTAAATAAGATAATAGTTTTTTTTTAATAAAATATTTGCAGTTTCCTGCTTTGTCTTAAAAGCTAATTCGGAAACTTTGAAAACAAAATCTAGAACATAATTTGCAAGTAGGCATTTAATTACAAGTAATAACAAACTCCGAGCAACTGACAGCCGCAGATAATGAGAAACTCCTTCTGTTTAATAAGTATACATAATTATGGGTTTCTTTGAATATGCACATTTTTATAGCGCAGCTAACTGACTCAGATTTTAGGGCAGTCTAGCTGTCTGTCTGGGCCGCTCTTGAGTTGCCATTGACGATAATGATTCTGTTAAAAATAATCAGTTTATGATAGGCAAGGAGGCTGTGACTGGGAGAGACTGGGAGAGACTCAGAGACTCAGAGACTGAGAGGCTGAGATATCAGCCAGTATCTGCGGGCGGCTCGGCTCGGCTCGGTTGCCTCGCCTGAGTTGGCATGACTTGACTTGGCTAAATATGATATGCCCTGGCAGAGAGTCAACCAAATTGTTACCACAGCTCTAAAGCATCCCACCGCTTCCCCCGCCGCCCTCCACCCTCCCTTCTCAATTCTGTCTATGTGTGTGTGTGTGTGGCGAAAATGATTGTAATGGAATCGAATCGAAACCGAAACGAATCGAATCGAATCGTCGCCAATGTCGTCTGTCGAATTGTGGATTAGTTGGCTGCAACAACAACAACAAAAAAGGCGGTGTGTGTATGTAAATGAATTACTACAACTTCAGCAACTGTCTGTCAAGATGCACGTCTGTCTGTTTGTCATTTCACATGCTCGTTCTGTGCATTTGGCTGTGATTAATTGCATTGGCTGCCGCTGGTAACTTCAGCTTGGTAACAAAACAAGCCAGCTACAAATATACACAAACATACGAACTCAGCTAGCTGACTGGCAAGGAAGCCTTAGAAATGTCAGGGCCAATGGCATGGCCCAATGCAAATTTATGACAACGGCGCGCCGAGATTTATCAACTGCAACAAAACAGCCAGCACCACCGACAACAACAACAACAACAATAACAGCAAATAAAAATAACCAGTTAATGCGCCGACAACAAATAAAATCGAAAGCCGCATCCGAAAAACCGGTTCGCCAAAGTTCTAAAAATGAAACTGGCTGCAACTAAAAAACAACAACAAAAAAAACAAAAACAAAAAACGGCAACAACCAGCAACAAGACCAAAAATATTTTTTCACTGTCTGCCAAAATTGCAAGCGGGCATAAATTAACCGCATGGGGTCCAGATACATTCGCACACACACACACACACACACACAGAAACACACACACACTTGCAGTGCGGCAGAGAGACAGATACACGCATGCAAGACAAGCACACCCAAAACCACTTAAAGTCCACAATGATGACGTTGATGTCGGTCCCGACGTCGTCCGCCAGCCAACCACGCCAGTTGAGTTTTCAAGTGCAGTTCTCGTTGCTGATGACGCAAAATAAAAAATAAACCATACAAAAAAAAAGAAACCGGCAACGACCACGACCTCACCCAAAACCGGGCAACAGCAACAGCAGCAGCAGCAGCAACAACAACAAAAGAAGCAGAAGCTCCGGCAGCAACGCATTCAGAGGCTCCACCCCGAAAGCCAAAAATGCGCAATTTGACTGTACGAAAAAAGTAAACGAAAAAGCGAATAAAAACGCAACAGAAAGAGCAACCAAAATAAATGCACAAAAAGTAACTCAAATAAATATTGACACGTCGACGACGACACACCCTAACCACGTCGAGAGGTTTTCAGAGTGAAAAAGAATTATGAAAGACAAGTTGCAGTTGAAGTTAAATAAGTTATTATTGTCAGGCAGTCATTTAATTAATATATTAAAATAAATTGTAAAATGATATCCAGGCTTACGATGAACTACAATAATAATCTTAATTTCAATTGAAGCAGAAGTGAATTTCTAGATTTTCAAACCGTGTTTTGTGCAAAACATCAGCCAACAATAAGAACTTTAAGCTGTTTACAAATCATTCAAAAATAATATACATGAAGCTCTGAAGATGGCTATAAATTAAAACCTAGTAATTGTCAAATTAGAAAAAAATCGAATGTATGCTTAATATTTAAATTGCTGTGTAGTATTTTTAAGATTAAATTCAAATAGTTCTAGAAAATTTCTTATGCAAAACTGTAGACGGCAATAGAGACTTTCAAACCATTTAAATTAAATTAAATGATATATATATATAGCTATATAGCTGTCTATAATTTAAAACACTGACGAATATGTCTAGCTTAACATAATCAACTCAAATCGAACTGATATTTCGAATTGTAATTTTTGCTGCGTATCTGCCAGATACATTTTCTGCTACTTGTTTTCAGCAAGTCATCAGCCACCAGCTCGACGACTTGAAATCGTTACTCGATTCACCTGCTAGCTGCTCTACCCCAAAGTAGTGCATATTTAGCGAAAAAAAAATTTCGTTTGCTGCTCATACAAATTTTTCTGGGCTGGCGGTTTGTCGGTGACTGACCGTCCTCAAGGTTTTTCGTATTTTGCCCTTTTTGCAGAGGCAGCCACGTCAACGGCAACGTCAGCGTTCGCAGCGACTGCGACAGCGGTAAACGAAGAGCAACTGAGACGCTGGCAGCGTCAACGATCGCAGCGCTCAATTCCCTTCATTTAGAGCGTTTTTTTTTTTGTGTTGTTGCTGCTGTTGTTATTGTTGTTCGTTGTTGCATTTTTGAACGTTTTACGTAGCGCAAATTACAGCAAACACGCCATCATCATCACCATTACCAGCGTCATCATCATCGTCATCGTCATCGGCATCGTCATCGTCAGCAACATCATTATTGTGGCAGTGTTGTTGCTGTTGTTGCAGCTAGGGCGCAGTAATAATAATAAGAGCAGCAGCAGCAGCAGCAACAACAACGGGAGCTGCAGCATAATCAAGATGGCAGCCACTTGCAGCTAAACTTGCAACAAAAAATTGACGAATATGCGATGCAACAGCAGCCGCCGCAATGGCATCGACACAACGACAACAACGACAACAACGGCAACGGCAATAAACAGAATTTTAAACCCGAATTCAATGCAAAACATGACAGCGACGTCGACGATGCTTTGGCGAACGCAAAAAGCGTCGACTTGACACAAGATATGTGGCAGCGACTTGGGGATAGAATGAATGAGTGCAGATCATTTCATGTACACACACATATATATATATATGTATATATATAGTGAAGTCAACTGTTGTTGCAGTTGCCGTCTCACTTGCACCCGCTTGGACGCTTGGAGCCAGTGAAGCATAGGTTTTAATTTATGTAGCACGCACATTTTGTGTTCTGTGTGTGCGCTGAGCTTTTTCTCACAATTTGTTTTGGCAGTGAACGGCATGAAAGATGCCAGCCTAGCCAAGCCAAGCCAAGTCAAAGCCGGGGCATGCAATTAAACGAGCGCGCACCTCAATGTTGGGGTGGGGTGCCACAGAGGGTGTTGTGGGCAAAGGGTGCAACATACTAGCTACACACACACACACACACACACACACACACATATACAAGTGCATATATTTTAATGGGAAATGGAACAGGAACCGCGTTCCGAAGAATGTTCAGCATTATAATGAGACGGACCCTCAATACAAAAACAAAAAATATGCATGAAATCAACTTGAAGCCTACACGAAACAACAACAACAAAAACGCGTACTACAAACTGCAAATATTTTAATATAGCAACTACTGGCAATGTCTGACTTCAGGTTAATGTGCATCATAAATCTAAGCGAAACATCTATAGACTTAATTATAATTATCAGTGTGCTGAGCAGCGCTAATAGTTCAAGTAATACATTTATCCCTAAAGCTGCAATTAACGTGAATTTTATTATGACAATTTGTAGTTCCATATTTTATTACTAATACGGAAAGTTCTCGAAATATAATGGCAAGAAATATATTAAATATATTACAATTTGCTATTGCTTTGTTCTGCTGCCATTTCGACTAATTGTTCTACTGTTTTATCATCAACAAGAAATTCTATAGCTACTTTAATTTACACTTTTTGTTGAATATTAAAATGACGACAGCTCGATTTTATTATGACGATTTATTACTATTACCAATTGTTGTACAACTACTGGAAATATATTAAAAATACCACAATTCACTAGTGCTTTATTCTGCTGCTAATTCGACTAGTTCATCAACAGCAAGAAATTCTATAACTACTGTAATTAACACCTTTAGTCTATTATTTAAATAATTTACACTAATATCCCATCCTGTTCTACAACTATTTTGAATATAATTCAATTTACTATTACTTTATTCTGCTGCTATTTCGACTACTTCGTCAACAGCTAGAAATTCCATAACTACTTTATTTTACACCTTTAGTTCATTACACTAATATCAACTCAATTACTAAAGCGCTCTCGAATTATATAATCTAATGCGTATGATGCAAATGCCTGCCATTAATTATTTATTTATGCATTTATTTATTTATACAAATTAGCCATCGAATGCGCATGTGTCTAAATTAACATGTGTTCGCCAAACACACAATAAAATTAATAATAATAATAGTAAAACTATTGAGTAGTCGGCAAATAATTGGGCACCACAAAGTTGATAGTAATGCGTACCACATGGCGTATGCGTTATGCATAAATCATAAGCGCGAAATTCCAAATGCTTTTGTTGCAACAACAGCCACGGCGCATTCCACAAGTGCAGCTAGCCCCCCAAAAAAATATAAGAGAAACACATCACAAACCCCCAACAAAATTGGCCCGTCTAAACATACGCAGGCCAAAAACAAAGCCACATAACTGACCCTGAACTAAATTCGCCAAAACATGCACTCAATTAAATGGTGTCAGTGTTTATGTGTTCATGTGTGTGTGTGTGTGTGTGAAGGCCTATTTGCCACACGAGTGTTGTTGTTGTTGTGATGCTGTGTGTTACATTTGCAATGCAAACTGCACACGACAGCACTAAACTGCGGCTGCCTCTAATCCAGTATCCAGTTGGTTGCATCTAACAACAGGTGGGTGGCACGGCCGCAAACACGGGCACGTTGCAACCTACTGCTGCACCATGCAGTCACTCAGTCTCTCCGTCTCTCCGTCTCTCCGTCTCTCTGTCTGTCCGTCTGTCTGTCTGTGTGCAAGTGAGTTTGCCTGCTGTTGAACACACAATTGTCGGCTGAGCCGCATTGAGCTGTGAGGCAGGCAGGCGATTTGCAGTTAGCCGGCAACTGCTCCCTCTCGCTCGCTCCATCTGTGTGTGTGCTGAAAACGAAAGTGCTATGCAATTTTCGATTTAGTTGTCGTTGTTGTTGCCTGTGGTTAGACGACAAGCAATGTCACATAATGAAATTAGCAAGGCAGCTGCTTTGGGCCAACAGGTGTCTCAAAAGCTATTGCGGTGCCTAAGCGATGTGTGTGTGTGTGTGTGTGTGGTTTAGTTTCAAGAGCTGCCCCAAAGTGTTGCCAAAAACTGGCAAGCAGCCACACATGGCAGCCGTAAACACAAACAATTTCCGAGCAAGCAAGCAAGACCACAAAACTGTTGAGCAAAAGGATAAAGGACTTTTGCGCCTGCAGCACGAGCAAATTTGTGTGCGCTTTGTCGACAATTTTAGCCACAATTGAGCTTAAATTGTAATGCCATCAACACATGCTTCATTCACTGCGTTCAAATAACAGACAGTTTTCAATTGAAATCGTTGCAGTTGTTGAACGTTTTGTTCCGTTCTGTTCTGTGCTGTCTTGAAGCAGCATGAAACGTGGCATTGCAACGCATTTGACGGCATTAATTAAAAATACTGCGAACTGTTAAGCTTTTCATTTGATTGCGCCAAATTGGATTAATCTCCATTTTGCCGTCAGCTAAAACGAAATATGAAATATGAAAATGAATTTCTTTTTTCGCTTTTGCGCATATTTTTTCGCATTTCTCATTTCAATTAAGGCAAATTATGTTAAAAAAAAAAAAAAGCAGAGAAGTCTGCTAAAAGGTTGACGATTTGCATACACTAACTAAAGCGCTAGAAAGTTGAGAGCTAAGCTAAGAATTGAGGCAAATATTCGCAATTCTTAAGAGCGATTTTGTGTGAAGTATAAATACGATTTTATAGTGTATATTTTAATTCGAAATGCGCGATTTCGGTGCAATTTTCTATTAGAGCTAAGAAAATGTCGCGACGTTTTGATGAAAGTAAAAACATAATTAAGAAAAATTCTATTGCAATTTGTGCAACTGTTAACTGTCGATTATGTAAGGCGGAAATTTAAGCTCGCAAGTTTTGCGTGCACCAAGCAAGCCAGGCATGCCACAAAACGGGGCAAGCTGAGCCAAAACCAAACTAAAGCAAAGCAAAGCAAAGCCAAACATAACATAACAAAACAAAACAAAACAGTTCATTGTCGTCTTCATGCCGACCACTTCCTCGGACATCTCGTTCTAGCATCAACAACAACAACAAGAGCAACAACAGCGACAACTACAAAAAGTGGAGGATGAAGAACAACAATAATAGCAATAGCACAAAAAGGGGGCTATATAATGCAATACAATGCAAAAGTTCTCAAGAAAATTCAGCAAAACAATTTGACAAAAAAGCGAAACGACAACAAATTCTGCCATCTTCGGCGATCCTCGTTGATGGACGTTGGCATTTTTAAATGAGTTGCGCGTTTTTTTTTTTTGTCTTGCTTCTTTTTTTTTTTTTTTTTTTTGTGCCGCCTCTGCCACGGTTGCAGTTGCCGCAGCTGCAGCTGCATTAAACTATATACAACTGCTTGACAGTCGCTCTACGTCTGTCGCTGTCTCCCTCTCTCAGTCTCTCTCTGTCTCTCTGAATGCCTTGCAACTTGAAACGCAATGCAAGAATTAAAAGCAAGTAAGCGCGAAACGAAGCCCCCGTTGCATGTCCCTTGCTCGCTGCCACAGTTTTGCTGTCCCTTGTCCCAAACCAGAAGCAGCAGCAACGACTTCGATGATGACGACAACGACGGAGACCGACAAAAAGCGCGTTTTTGATGCATTTGTGGCAGCAGCAACAGCAGCAGCGACAACGATGGCACTGACCTTTCCTAATGCAGCTCAAGTTGCACGCAGCAGCCGCAACAACAACAACAATAACGAGTCAAATATAATTGAGAAGTGCATAGTTAGGCCGATCACTGCCTGAGGGCCAGACCAGTTCATCATCACAACGACATCATGTTGATGATGATGATGATGATGATTCTGCCGATGCTGATGGCGACAAACAAAGGTCATCTAATAAGCACATTTTGCGAATTATTTAGGATCGTCGTCCAATGACTCAGACGGCGCGGCTAAAGGCCAACTCTTTTTTTAACTGCTGCCAAGCAGCATAAAATAGCTTATAATCATAAAAAAAATAAAAAAATAAACTAGCAAATATTTACATAGATTAACTAAATTTGATGATGTGCGCTGTTGTGTGGCAGCCACTCGTAAAGTGGCAAACTCATCACACGAAGCATGCTGCATTTTAATATGTTTATGAAAATTCGAATATACAATTAATTACAAAATGTAAAGTATTCTTGAAGAAGCGAGAAGTCGCCAGCATAAACAACTTAACAACCCGTTTTAATTTATGTGCGATGAAAAACAACAAAATGATTTATGTTGCTATTCGTTTCTGAATGATGAAATTACTGATTAATTGGCAATCAAGTCGAAAGTAGTGTAAATTAATGTTTAATACATGAATTTTTCATCGAAAAGTAGTAACAAAATCAGCAGCTAAATTAAAAGATAGAAGTAAATAAGTTAAAGACCTTAAATACCTAAAAACAGCACAGCTTTTTCCCAATAAAAATAAAGTCTAAGGGGTTTAAGAACAAGTGTCAATAGCATTTAAAATTGCGTTTAATTAAACTGAACTTTGGTAATATCCCCAGATTGGGAAAATCTACGGGAATTTATTTCATAAAAACTAAACTAATAAGTGAAAAGTAATTGTTTGATTAACTGTTTAGTTGCAGTTGACTTCGAGACTTTGGCGCATTCCCACGGATTAGAAATACATATGAATTAAGTCGGGTAAAAATCCAGCAATTAATAACATTTATTAGCAACTATTAAACGTCTTTTGTTTACACCTTTATTCAGCAAAAGCGGCTAATTCGCAAATGACTAAATATATTTATATATATGCATATATAGTTTTGGCATTTGAAAAAAGTAATCGACATGAAATCAACGAATTTATTATAGCACATTAATTAGCATAACAGGCAATAAAAACCATATTTTCCATGCATTTATATAAACCGTTCGTTCATACACAGATCAGACACAAAAATATGGCAATTAAAATGGAAATGTATATATAGAAAAAAAATAAAAAATAAAATCAACGTATTCAAGGTTAGCGCCCACAAAAAAGGCAACATCAGCGAAACGCAGTGAAAAGCAAAAGCAAACCGACAAAAACTGCAAAAAAAAACTGAACAAAAAAAATGGAAATAGATGGAAAGAAAGACAGGGAGAGGAAAAATTCTAAATAATAATAGAACCAGTTATTGCACGAGTAACTGCAAATAGTGGCATTATTTTGTTGGCATTTGTGCGGTCATTTGATTATTTATATTCGGACAACTTCCAGTTTATATAGTACGCTGTTAGCCATTTATTATATCGACTATATATGCACGTATATTATATATGTTTGTCTGACTTTGGCGATGGCTTGCTGCACTTTGTTCGATTCAATTAAACTGCAATATTAGTTGCATGACGGGGGGATCTATCAATTGAAGTGAATGCGAATGCGAATGCGACCACGAGTGGCGATAGAGTGCGAAATTTATGGTTGGAACGTGCAACAAGTGGAGCACGAAAAATAGCAGCATTTCGGCTCCTGTGCTTCTCGCCCGCTGGGCAGTTAACTATTGCCACGATAAATTCACACTTCCTGCCGCAGCAACAGGAGCACACACTCGGCTTTCTTTCTTGCTGTGGGTGTGCTTAGCTTAGCGGAAGTGGAAGTGGCCGCGTTATTTCCGGTGCTGGCCATCGACAGGCGCGCTAGCCTGGCACCACTTAAACCGCAGCTGCCACACACACACACACAGACACTTCGGAAAAGCTGCCAAAAAGTTGTGCAACTTTCAGCTGCGAGCCAAATCAATGCACTTGGCATCAACAACTCCGCCGGGCATTAGGGTCAAGCGCACAGCAGCGAGTGGCGGTGAGTAATAGCCATTAATCAAGCCAAAAAGCTTGGCTAACTGGTCAGGTAAACAACTCAAAGCCAGGGGCAAGTGCAATGGTAAAAATGCAATAACTAGCCAATAAACTGCCTGACGTTTAGCTCGCTTGTTGTTCTACGGTCACAAACGCCTTCACAGTCAACAACGTCGGCATCGGCGTCGTCGTCGGCGTCAACGTCGGCGCCAACTTTAGCGTCGGCGCCAGCGTCAGAGTCACAGAAAACTTGTCTTGGACCCTGACTCCAACAGCGACTGTGACTCGCGACTCTCGACTCCGCCAATGCCTCTGGCTCTGGTGCGCGACCTCAGCGGCCGCTGCTGTTAAATGGAAATGATGGCCGGCAGCCCGCAATGGGAAATGTGTGTTACTGTAACTGCGACGCAGCACTTCCTGTTGCCACTCACTCACTCACTTACCAGCCAGGCAGGCAGCCAGCTTTAAATGGCCCAAACAGTCAGGCGTTCAACTGTTCGCAAATTGCCAGCAGTCGTAAACATTTGATGGCGAGTCTATTTAAATAATCTCTATTGGCAAATTCGATTATGAACATATGCATGTAATCGCATTTGGTGTCTATAAATTCAACACTTTAAAGCTGCTTTATTTTTCAAGCAAATGTTTTGTTTATTCGTCGGATTAGAGAAAAAAAATCCCACTAAAAAAGGCCAACTTTGCTAACACTATAACTTGCAGTTGAATTCAGTTTTCTGCGCTCTTGTTGCAGCATAAATCTGATCTGTGCACAGCCCAAAAGTTAAGCCTACAATTTGTAGTGAGACAAAAAAAAACAAAGACACGTAGCTGATAGAACAACAATAAACAGAATGTTATGCTCTCATAAACACACTACAAACAAATCTAAAGTTCGAGGTTGCTGCGACGAATGGCGAATAAAAAAAAACGACACAAACAAGACAACAAAGCAAAGAGCAGCTAACGATAAATTTTAGGCACAAAGCTGCGCGAGGCGGGCGGCAAACGGCAAACGGCAAACAGCAAACAGCTCGAATAGCAGCAGCTAAAACAACAACAACAAACAAACGCGGCAAACGGCAAAATTGGAAACCAATGAAAACCTCGACTTGCGTTATGAATGCAGCCAAAATGGAGGCCAAGCTCAGCCAAAACTGCGAGTAAATAGCAATAGAAAAACTGACAGTTTGTTTTTTTTTTGTTTTTCGTTTTTGGTTATTCATTTTTGTTTTTATTTTTTAGTTTTTCGTATGCAACGAAGCGTTGCATTTTGGGCTACGGCGTTGCCAGACCGTCGCGTCGCATCGCATCGCATGGCGTACGACGCGGCGTATACGCTATATTTGTGTGTAGCGAATGTTTTGATGTCAAGGTTTATGCAAAGCTCAAACAAACAACCACACACAAGACCCATATGCAAAGAGGACAAGCAAATGCACACACACAAATCACTGAGGTGTAGTTGCGGCAAATTTGAAGTGTGCAAAACTCACGAGTCAATTGTAATTATTGCTAATTTATTATTTATAAATGTGTGTGTTCGAATGGCACTCTCGTCAGCCATAAACAATTTCCGCATTTTACTTAACGCCGTCGACTGAGAAAAATTAATAAAACATTAAATGTAATTTATTTAAAGTCAACAGCAGCAAACAACAACAACAAAATATAAATTGAGAACAACAAATCAGACAAGAAACTCGCATACTCAAAACTAAGTAGATAAAACAATTTAATTGAATTTATAAGCACACACAAACTAATGGCTAGAAATAAATGCAAATTAAGTATTTAGAATAATGCGAAAAAGTCACAACAACAACAACAACAACAGCGACAACAACTATGATTGCGATAACAATAACAAATGATGACTTTGTTTTTGTTGCTCAATAAATAAAGAAAATGCATAAATAAAAAATATATTAGGCAGGCGCTTTTGCGGCTGGGGGCGGTCAGCATGCAAAATCTTGTGCAGCTGCAACCACAACAAAAACAACAAGTACAAGTATATGCACAATATAAAAATGTGGAGAAAAAATGCAACTACAACAACGACAACAATAACGACAACAACCGAAATGCATTGGCGAGCCGCAACAAAAAAAAAAAACTCTACAACGGATAGAAAACAAGATTTCAAGGTAAAGAACGCAATCGAACTTGACGTACTTGAACAAAATGAACAGCAACAACAACGACAAGAAAAGCTACGAAAAATTGGCTACGTTTTGGGGTAAATCGCTGTGAGCCAAAGTGGCGCATTGAGTGTTGCACTTTGAAGTTGTCTATTCGAATGCTCAACGGAGCAGAAGTTAAAGCATCGAGAGACTCGACTTCCCTTCAACGAATCGCAATCAGATTCAATAGAATTTGACACAAGCAATAATAATAGAATAGAAATAGAAATATTGGAGTGAAAGCATGCTTCCAATTGATGCCAATCATTCGACTTATTTTGCAGTTACACAACTTTTGAAGAATCTATTTATAGTGAGAACTCGACAAGTTGATTGCGAAAGTTGACAGACAATTTTGAGTGGGATAAACAGTGAAGATTATTTATGTAACTACTCAAAAATGTATATTACGAATACAAGATAGAATTTGTACAGAGTGTTTTAACGACTTCCTTTTTTAAGACATCCGCTCTCTTTCTCTTTGAGCCAATGGTAATTTGCAGCGCACAAATAATGTTAACTCAATTTGCGGAGCTTTATTGGTGGACAGCAAACAAACAGTTTCAATCACAGTTTCAATCAGCGATCTAATTATGATGTTGCCAGCAATCTGTCAACAGTTCAGTTCAGCTGCAAGTCAATCAGAACAACACAATGAGAGGCACAAATTGCCACAGATTGACAGTGCCACTGGGGCAGACAGCAGTTGGCGTTTATGTTTGTCACTTTGCTGGCGACAAAAAAAAAAAAAAACAATAAAAAGAAATGGCAACCGTTATAGAAAACTAAATTGTTAACAAACAGCAAAATGGATAAATAAATGAATAATTGAAAAATCTGTGGAAACATTAAGAAAACGGCACAAAAAAAACAGAAAAGAAAAACTATTAAAGAACAGCAGTGAAGTGCTAACAATGCTAACGTTATATGTGGCACAAACAGACACACACACACACATGTGTGTGTGTATGCAAAGCAGATGGAGGCAGAAAAAAATGGTGAAACTAAAACTGCAGCTGAGCCATGGGCAAAGCCAAATGAAAGCCCAAAACACAACGAGCTCAAGTCAATTTCAATCAAAAGGGAGCTGGCAGACGGCATATTATAATAGCTAGAGCAGAGTGGCTGTGGCTGTGGCTGGTGGCAGTGGCAGTTGCAACAGGCGAATGGAGGGGGGCAGAAGAAAAAAAAAAAAAAAGAAAAAGAAAACATTATACGTATGCTGCTGGCAGCCAACGGAAGGCGAACTATTATCATTCTAAAAGATATGAGGCATGGAAGCGCTGAAAACTTTAGCCAACGACAACGTGCTCGGGGTAAGGGCAACGCCAGGGCACCCAGCAAGCACCGTGCACCATGCACCATGCACCATGCAGCAGGCAGCAGGCAACAGGCATCGCCGCAATCATACACACACACACACACACAGAGCAGCAGCAACCTTATTGCTGCAGGGAATTTGTGTTGCAGATTGCGCCCAAGCGACTTGGACGCGGCTGTGGCAGCAACAACTACAACAACACTACATGACGAAATGGGGGGCTGGGGCACTGTGTGTGTGTGGACTGCGACTGGGTCTAAGCTGCTGTTCAGTTTGCACACCTGTTGCCAGCATTTTGCATGCAACTGGTTACTGATTGTGCGACTAACTGCTGCAGCAACTTCCACTTGCTGCTGCTGCTGCTGCTGCTGCTGATGATGATGTTGCAGCTGATGATGATGGGCAGCAATAGGCGATTTGGGCTTATAGAAAATGTTTTCATGGCCTCGCTGAAGGTTAAAGTTCCAAGCGAATCATAATGTTGCCTGCCGTATTAAGCAAAGGCAAAACAAAATTGGAAAACTAATGCAATATGGAAAAACACAATTAAATTGCCATTAGGCTGTGCGGCAAGAGCTCAATGACAGCAACCACCCAAAAAAAAAAAAACCAACACTCTTAACTGAGTCTTTATAGCAAAAAAAAAAAATGTGCCAAACTCTCGCACACTCAACTCGACGCTCAGTTGCCCCTTCGCGAATAACTCACTCAAAGCCAGCGACTCACTCACTCAATGTGCGCTTTGAGTGCTTCTTAATGTTGTAAACTCACCACGGCAGCAAGTTGCTGGCGCAGTTGAGTTGTTGCTCTTGTATTGGTTAACCCCTGGCCCCTGTAATATGTGTAAAAAAAACAACAACAACTGAATGCGAAAAAAAAAACCAACAACAAATTTACAGCGGCGCTCTTTGAGCTCGCTGCTGCGACAGCGACGTCAGCGGCGACAGCGACGCCAACGCCAACGTTGACGACGACGACGACGGCAAGAGCAATGCAATTTCTTTAATATGCATGAAAAATACAAGCAAGCACTTGAATGTATATTCGAATATGTTTGAATATTGCGTACGAGTGCTTGGCGCACTTTTTATTTTTTTTTTGGAGAAGATTATGCATTTTTATACATTTTTAAATACAAAAATTAATTGGAAAACTGGCAAAAAGAAAAAGCAAAACGATAAGCAATAATAATTTTGATTTATAATGAATTGTAATAGAAAGTTGGAGCACATTTGTAATATTTGTAATTATATTAATATATTTAAATTTCCAATTTTTATATTAAATAGCTAAGTTTGTATAGTAGTTCTGATTATTTATGAAAAAGAAAAAGCAAGTCGATAAGGAATAATAACTTTGATTTATAATGATTTATAATAAAAAGTTGAAGCACATTTGTAATATTTGAAATTATATTAACATATCTATTTTTCAAATTAGTATATTATATAGCTAAGTTTGTATAGTAGTTCTGATTATTTATGAAAAAGAAAAAGCAAGTCGATAAGAAATAATAACTTTGATGTATAATGAATTATAATAGAAAGTTGAAGCACATTTGTAATATTTGAAATTATATTAACATATTTAAATTTCCAATTTTTATATTAAATAGCGAAGTTTTCATAGTAGCTTTGATTATTTATGAATTTTAAAAGAATGTTGAAAGCATTTGTAATACTTGAAATTATTTTGGCACATTTATATTAATTATTTATATAATCAATAGCTAAGTTTTTTCTTATGATTGCTATTTCTATGCGCTCAACCAGCTTGTTATTTTTTTTTTTTTGGAAATTGAAATTACGTTCAAAACATTGGCAACAACAAGCGACAGCAGCAAAGAAAAAATAACTAAAAAACAAAAAAAATATGGGATAACGGGTTGAAAAGTTGACACCTTTGTTCCTGAAGCATTTGATTGCCATATTTATGGAAGATAAAAAGGCAACGGCGACAAGATTAACCACATTATTCTAACAGTGGAAACGAGTTTCTCTCTCTCTTTTTTTTGCATTTGCCCAAAAGGCAAACTCGAATTCAACCCTCTCTGGAAAAAAATAATAATAAATAATTCACAAAAATAAGAAGCAAAGAAATAAGCGCAAAAAAAAAAGAAATAGCACAAACAATGCAACGGGCAGCGGAAGATGGCAAGAAATGCAACCAAAGGGTAAATGCAAAAACAAAGGCCGCAATGCATTGCGAAATTCGAGCAGGCTGCATCTTCAAGATGCAATTTACATACACACACAGAAACACACACATGCACAGCTCATTGGCTGGGCAGGGTAGCGAGGTGGGGGGAATCGAAGAGGCTGCCTTGATAAGCGCTTTTTTTGGTGCCCTGACATTTGATATGCACAACGGCAAAGCAACAACAACCGGCAATAGCTGCTGCATCACAACAACAGCAACAACAAGAACAACGAATGCAACTGCAACTACATCCTGTTGATAACTTTTCGCTCTCTTTTTTTTTTTGCGCACAGCATCCGTTCTCAGAGCCCCACAAAATTTACGGTTTTGGTCTAATTCAGTCGATGGCTTAGCCTCAGCCTCAGCTTGGCTGTTGGCCAAGGAAGTGGACTGATTTGAAAAGCAGTCGGGCCAAACAGGAACCAAACAGGAAGCTGCTCTTAAATTGTAGCTGGCTCATTAAAGCAGCCAGCAGTTAGCTGGGCCCGGATGTGCGCAGCCAGACAATGTTAGCATTATTAAGTATTACATTTATAATTTACAAATTAGAAAAAAGCAAACTGAACACATAAACAGCATCTATGGGCGGAGTGATGACTATGATGCCATGCCGCATGCCACATGCCACATGCCACAAGCGGCAGACAGTTGTCAACAGCTTAAAAAATTGTGCGCAAAATTACTTTTTGTACTCGAGTATTATGATTATAAAATATCAGTGAAATGAATGCTGCCTGTGTTGCGTGTTTCGTTATGTTGCGCGTTGCGGCGTTCAGTTGCGTTTGCCCCGCGGCAGCTGAGGCAGCTGTAAGACCTATTTTAACCCCGGCAACGACATCAGAAGCAAACACAAAAAAACGCGTCAACAAATCACAAAAGCTGCACAACAAATACTTGCCACATACACTCTATATATGTGTGTGTGTGTGTATGTGTGTGTGTGTGTGTCTGGTGTCATGCTGTTAAACAAAGTGCGTAGCCTATGCCTTGCAGCTAAATTTTGTATTAAAAAATAATCACCCACACACATACTTAACATATGCACAAATAAACCGCAAATAAGTCGGACTATAAAACCCAATTTATTTACTAAGCGATACCCTGTTTTCGCATACAAATATAGCCTAAGAAATCTAGTTAATTATCTTATTATATTCGTTGCTATTTTGTGTTGCTGGAACCCCTTTCACTATCATTCTAAACTCTGCTAATAGCAATGAACATTTTAATTAATGGTTTACAATTTGTGGTTCCCCAACAGTTTTCTTTACAGCGCATTTTGTAGTCTATCATTGCCCACACTCACGCTCGGCTTTTATTATTAATTCTCCGCTAAACATTTTCAAGCTTTTTACAATTTGTTTTCAGTTTGCTTGCGCTTTTCCTTTATTTTGTGACAATTTGCCAACGCATTAGGATTTGTGCCGCGCCATTTGCAATTGTTCGAGTATATTATAATTTACAATATACTCTGCGGACTAGAGTTGTCAGTGAAGGGCAGCTTCGACTTAACGACATAAGTAAAGTGAAGTCAATACACTTTTTTAACAATAAAACAAAAATTGTTACTATAAGAGATAACACAATTATATCTTCTGTTAAGAGTTTAGAATAAAAACGAAAAGTATTTAAGTCAAGTAACTTATCACTTTTATATTTTAAAACTTTAAAATAACAAGGAAAAGTAGATTTCTGTAGAAGTAGTTTTTCTGTTATCAAATATATTGAAGATCTTTTTGCCAAGCAAAGCAAACAATTGATTTAATTTTCTATACTTCTGAGCAAGTATCTAAAACTTGAGCTGTCTGAAATTTAGCTCTACAAATTTTACGTTACTTCTCTCTACAACACTATGGAGTATCTAGCAATCAAGCAATTGCCTCACACTTTTTTTTTAATTACCAGAAGTCGCTGTGTAAAGTGTGAATGCAATTTCAGCACTTTTGCAGTTGCCATTTGTGTTGCATGCTTTGTGGCGCAGTGGCAAGCATTGTTTAGCATGGCTAATAAACAAATACCAAATTGATTGCGCTGAGTATGGATTAGAATTTAAAACCGATTTCGTTGGGAGTCAGTCCACACACATGACCTCATTAGTCGCTGCAGTTTCGAAGACACGCCCCTAAAACCGTTAACCGCTGGCTGCGTGTCTTTAGTTTTTAATCCCCGCCATCCGCCATTTTACGTAATATGTGTTATAATTTGCAACTCGCCCCTGAGGGGCAAACACACACACACACACAGAAGAGAAAGAAATGTGAGTAACCCAAACCCATTGAAGATCCATGCGAACGACCCACTGCGGCATCGACTTCTCACTCCTCGTCTCGCGCTCTCGCTTGCTGCTGTTTTTAAGGACTCTATGCCCCTTTTTTTTGTAAATAGAAACAGCAGCAGGGTAAGCTTAGTACACTTAATGGGGTTGTTTAATAATAATAATAAGAACTACGAAAAAAAGGGTTAGGGCAGATCAATACGCCAGGCCAATAAATGTGTGTGCTCCTCCACCTCCTTCCCCCATCCTCCCTCCTCTCACTGCCCTGCTATGTGTGTGCTTTCAAATTAGAAAATGCAAAAAGTGCGTAAGAAGCAGCAACACACACACATTAAGCATGTGTTGCATGTGTGTGTAGCTGGTCTTCGTCGTCGGTGTGTGTGTGTGTGTGCGTGTCTGGTCATTGGCCTCAATAAATGCAACCATCCGAGTCGCGCCTGCAAACAACTTTTGTGGCAGCGTCGCTCGGCCTCGGCATCGGCATCGACTCTCTTTTTCTTCCATTCGTGCTCTGTTTTTTTGTGTTTCGAGTGAAATTTTCAAAACGAAATTAAAATTTTACGCATTTGCTGCACACACACACACACACACACGCATCGAGCACTCATCGAGCACTCGCTTTGGTCATAACTGGGCGCACACATTACGTAATTAAGGCCTACCCAAAAGCACTTCAGACTTTCAGACCCCAAACCCACAACCACCGCCCCCCAACCCCGCCCCGCCCACTTTGCTGCACTGCTTCGGTTCTCTTCTGTTTTTTGCATTTATTGACTGCGCCTGCCAATCAAATTGTTTATTCTATACAAATTGTTGCTGCATTTTTGATTCCATTTTTGCTTTCGCCTGCGCCAAATAACTTTTGCTTTTTTTGTGTTTGTACCTCTGCTGCACGCACTTTGAAGGGGGTGGCAGAGGGGGGGGGGGGTGATGGTCAGGCAGCGCCTGGGGGCCTTATGCTCAATTAGAGCTGCTGTGCAATGCAGCAATTGGCAGCAATTAAGCAATTTTCCAAGCCATTGCAGCCAAAATGATGAATTGTAATTGAATTGTCGAAGACGGAGTGTGTGGCAAGTTGCACTTGTGCTTGTGTTGTCCATGGCAACTTGACCTACAGTAAAGCCGCTTACGTTGACAGCGCTCTTGAGTCGCTCAGCCTGTGGCTTATGTCCCAAACAAATATAGTTTTTCCTACACTTTGTTTTTTTTTTTTTTTTTTTGTTGTCTGCTGAAATTGTGCGGCTTCAACCCTAAAGAAGGATTTGGCTTCAAGTGCCTAACCCTAATGTGGGCAATAAATCACTAGTTTTAACCCAGTCACAAGTCGCAAGTCTCGTCAATGTTGAGTTATGTGTTTAGAAAGCGGCAACGTGACGTATGCGCAATGCGCCTAATGCGCAGATTATCAGCATGCTCAAATAAAAGCAAAGTGCTGCATGCTAAATAATAAATATTTATTACAAAAGTATGCCCCCTCCCCCCTGCTGCCTCCCCCCCTTCTCATCATCATGCCACCACACACACACACACACAAACACACGCGACTTCTTTCTTGCCGTTGTAGGCAAAGCGACGCCGTCATCGCGAGGCCTTTGATGAAGCGCTGCTGTTTTTTTTCTTTTGCGGTCACTCTCCGGCAGGAGAAAGAGAGTCATCAAAGCCACGCACAGCCAACAACAACTAATGTGCCATAACAAAAGCAAATAGAAGCAACCCAAAGGAGCAGCTGTAAGACACAAGCCAACCACTCGGCCCTGCCTCGAGCTGGAGCCGCAGATGGAGACGTCGCTGGTGTCAGACGGAGAGAGCTGAGAGGTGGGGGGGAGAGCAGCTTATGGGGCCGACAGTGACGTCGGCAGCGACGCTTTATAATGACGCCTGTCTTTCGCCTATGCGCTTTGGGTAACATAATCGGTCACTGACTTGCAGCATTTGGCGTTCGTAATTCGAGAACTTCTTTGTTGTTGTTGTTGTTGTTGTTGTTGTTGCGGGTGGTCAAGGTGGCAGCCACAGGCCAAATGAGCGGTACAGTTTGTCTCTCGTTTGCTCTCGTTTCTCCCTTTCTCCCATTCGTCCACAACCTACCACAATCTGTGCGCTGTTGAGCCGACGAGCAGACGAGCGACGCAATTGCCACACATAATTTATCAGATGCGGCCGCAAAAGATCTTGCCACACACTCACTGCACATTTTCGGTTTCGTTTTGGGCCGTGAATTCGGGTCGCAATCACCATTCGCCAGTCGCCTCCAGAGGAGGCAAACAGCAACAACAACAACAAAAAAACACACAGAGTAAAGAAGGCAGTCTTCACTTTCGTGTGCTAAATTATATCATCCGCAGCGTCGTCGTCGCCAAATTGCCGAGAAGAGACGGCGAGGAGTCGAAGCTGGGCATTCGATATGCTTGCGGCAAGGCGGCGCAAGGGGGGCAGCCCAAGTTGCCACAGTTGCCGCAGTTGCCTCGCTGCGAGTGCAACAAGTTTAGCACAGGCTCTTTGTTGTTTTCGGGGCGCACACACACACACACAGCAGCGTCTTTGCTTGCCCCTCTTTGTGGCATGCAGCCCGCTTTGCCTTGCGTCGCCTGGCATATTCGTCAATTTTTGTGCGCATGCAATTTACGCAGCGCAGCGTCGAAGGAGCTGCAACTGCAACGGCAACAGCGGCATCGGAATACGAAAAACCTTGAGTACGGTCAGTGACCAGAAAAAATGCATAAACATTTTTCGTGCTGCGTTCGATGGCAGGCGAAGCTGTCGACGTCGTCGTTGCTGTTGTTCCTGCATTTTGTTGCAGCCACTCAATTGCAAATTTTCGGAAATTCTTTTTTTGTGTTGCGAAAGAGAACGCAAAAAGTGCCAGAGAACAGCAAGCGAATGCGAGAGAGCGAACAAGGCACGTACGGCATCAACGACGACTGCTGATCGCACTTGGGGCACTCGGCACTCGGCATTGAGGGGGGAAGATTGTGGATTGCGGATTGCGGACTGCGAATTGCTATTGGGCCCGTCTTAATGGCCGGCGTATTTTCGGCATACGCTACGCACATTTAGTGCATGTGTTTGTGTTTATTGTGCCCCAGCCACGCTGCCGCAGCCGGTTTGCGGCACACACGGAACACAGCGAGAAATATTTGCAAACGCAACTCACTTGTTTTATGCACTTCAATCAAGTATTAGCTGCGACTGACGAGTCACAATTTTTCGCGTGATAATTGGCAGAAATGTATAAGAATTTGAAAACAAATAACAAATAAATCTTACATAATTATTAAAATAATTATGAAAATCAAAAGCTAAATTCAAACTTGGTTTGCTAATAAATTGAAGAGCTCAAGTATAATGTTGAATTTTATGAAATTAATAGCTTAGTTGTATTTAGGATATTTTTTGTGAAAGAGACAAATACGATGATCATAAATAAAATAGGCACTATTCAATGGAAATAGATACTATTAAAAAATAAGTACTATTAAATGAAATTATAATGTTGAATTTGATGAACATAAGAGTTTTGTTTAGCTTCAGATATTCTTCAGATAAATATGAGAATTATAAAACAAAATAGATAATATTAAATTGAAGAGCTAAAACATAATGTTAAATTTGATGAAACCAAAAGTTTAGTTTAGTTACGAATATTCTTTGAAAACAGACAAATATGACACTTATATAAAAAGTAAGTTGTAAATTAATTTAGTGGTTATTTAAAGCTACTAATAAAAAGCAAAAATATCACAATTATAAAAAAGTAAACTTAAATGTTGGTAATTATTTAAAGATATAAAAATAATAAACTGACAATTTTACTTTCAACAGAGCAGCAAGGGAAATGAATATTTTAAAAACAAGCGATAAACAAAAAAGATTAAAAATCAATTCCCCAATTTAAGATAGCAAAGTTTAGTGTTGTTGCTTCGTATGCCTCAACTTTTTCTCGCAGTGCAGCAGACAGTTGAGGAGCTCTGGCAATAAGTCTGCCGATCCACTGCCATAATTTTTGTTTATTTCTGTTGTTGCTTTTGCCATTTTTTCGGGCTCCCCTCCAACGAAACGGACTGCAACGATCTCTCGCCAACGTCGTCATCGCCAACGTTGTTTCTGCTGCTCTTCATTTCAATTATCAAGGACAAATGTGCGTTGAACTTGATCTCGCTTTTCATTGCTGCTGCTGCTGCTGCAGTCAGTCTCTCTCTCTCTCTCTCTCTCTCTTTCTCTCTCTGTCTCCCTTTCACTAGCTCTCTTGCGGTTCTTTTTTCTTTCGTTGTTGTTTATAAGTTGCACTATTTATATTTAGAATTTTCGTCGACTCGTGCGGCTGCACTTGCTCATAAAATTTGCGAGTTTAAGGCCGTTTGTAATTAAGATACAAATCGAAAGCATCGATTAAAATGCCAAATTTATTGGGCATGCAACGTTGCAACACACACGAGAGCGTGCAGATTTCATGCCACATTGATTTGAAGCATCCGCTTGCAGCTTGCCACCGCTCTCCGCCTCTCTTGGCATTAAGTTGTTAGTCCAGGTGTTTGTTGAGGATTTCGGGCTGCAGACAGCCTCGATGTATGTTGGCAACGTCAAATGGCTTTTGAATGAGCTTAAGGAACTGAAGGCGATGAGTCGGACAATAAGTTGGGGAGTGAGCGAAAGATCATTAGAGAGACTGGCGACATTAGCGGCAGTTTGTGTCCCTATAAGCAAACTCATCGCATCGCATCGCATCGCATTTTGAAGCATTTTTAGTTAATTTACACGACGGTGGCAGGAATTCTTATGCCACTGCCACACAGCTGCCACAGCTGACGATCATTCGATTCTTGCGTTTGTGTTTGCGTTTGCGTTTGCGTTCGTTTATGGCATTTTATTTGGCGCGTCAGCAAATGTTTTGTAAGCAATTTATTTATGACATTTTTTGCGACCATTTAGATGCAGCATGCAGCATACTGCACTTGCCACTGTTGTTTAAATGCTGAGCGACACATTTGCTGACTGCCCGCAACGTGCGGCAATCTGTGGCACAAAAAACTGGCCGCATGACGCGTCCAAAAGCGCAATGAGGCACAAACTTGTAATAGCTAACAACAGCGACATGCTCAAGACTTCAGCTCAAAGTCAAGTTCCATATTCATTAGTTACAATATAAACAACAACAACAGCGGCAACAACAACAACGACGACGTCTTGTGTCTTCTGTTAATGACTGACGAACAACGCACAAACTTGGCCAAGGTGTCGTTGGCCAAACAGGACACCAAAGGGGCCAACTAACTGCAAAATTGCACTGTAATCATCACAATTTCCATTACAAATATTTAGTTAAATTGAACAATTTGTGCGCCTCAAATGAAACTACGAGACTTGCCCAATTAATTCTCAGCGGGGTGGGAGGGGTAAAGCAGAGGAAGCCATCAGTAAAAAACGCGCGAAAAATAAAAGGAAATTGATATTGTGGCTGGCCAAGGCCAAAAACAGGAAAATCTGCGAATTGCGAAAGCAAACGAAATATCAAGAACCCCAGAATTGTTGTTGTTAACAAGCGTAAAGGAAAAACCAGATTTGTGGAGTTGGCTAAAACAGCAGCAGCAGCAACAACTGAAGCCAGGGGGCCGGATATGACCAAATTGCTAGGGTTCCCGTCGGCCGGTAATTGGCAATGTGGCTGCCGCAGCAGCAACAACAGCAACAACAGCAGCGACAATTTCTTCTACGTGGACAAAAACGATGGTAAAAATAAATATGAGCTGAGCTCAGCTGAGGCACATCAAGGGCCTGGGCCAAAGTGAACTTGGTGTCGAGTTTTTTTTCGTTTTGTTTTTTTGTGTGTGTGTTTTTTTTTAGTCAAAACCAAACGCCATCCAAGACAGATGTGCGACATTGCAATTTGTTACAGTTGCAGTTGCATTAACGGCCGTGCAACGTGCAACGTTCAACGTGCAGCTTGCGAAGCCTGGGCGTGAGCCTCCAAGTCTGGGCCATGGCCTGGGAAGCTGGCAAGTCAAGAGGCAAGCCAACCTAAATATTTTAATGCCCCGACTCCCCAGTCGCATTGATGGTTTGCTTTTTTGTTGCCCCCTTCGACGTTGCGACGACGACGACGACGACGACTTGGCCGGGGTAATTAACATTTTTTGCGTGCACAAATATTTTTCGAGCAGCTAAAAGCCAAGAGGCAAACTGCGGCTGCTGCTGTGGCGGCTGCGGCAGATGCACATGAAATTCACAACAGAGGCTGCAAACAAAACTCGAACAAATTAAAGTTGAGGTAAGAAGGCTAGAGAACTAGCTAGAGTCGAGCTGGAACAACACGGCAGCCAACTGAAAACATAACAACAACAATCGAAGAGGCCGCCGCCGCCATCGAGTAGAAAACGTAACAAAATATGTTAAAATGCAGCCGAGTGAGTAAATTGTGCGCAACAACTAAAAAAAATTGCACACAACAAAAAAATGAATAACAACAACTGAATGTTCTGTTTTTGTAGCACACACACACATAGATAGTCACACGCACACAGACACAGACACACAAACACACGCATACATCAACTTCATAAACTAAGCAAATTATTATTTGAAGGCGCACGTTCCAGGGTTGGTTCTGGCTTTGACTTTGGGCCTCACTATTAGTCGCTCTATGTGTGTGTGTGTGCGAGTGTGTGTGTGTGTGTGTGTGTGTTGCCAGTGCACTTGTACAAAAATTAAATTGTTTTAATTGCGCGCTGCCGCAAATTGTGGGATTGTGTTGGATGTTGCCTCTTCTCGACTGAAGGCAATGAAGAAGCGCTTCCACTGTTTATTATTACTTTCTGTTCTTTGAGAAAAATTGTTGCCAAATTGCGTTAGTGCCACAACATACGAGTATATTATAATGAACGTAATGGGGCTGAAAAACTGACAAACAAAACGAAACTCGTATATTTACAAGTTGTGCAAATAGAACGGTAATTAAATTAACTGCATTATTAGCACAACTCATTGGATAACATTTAATTATTGGTTGTTTAGAAGCCTGTAATAACGGCCAATTACGAGCAAATTATATTTAATGCAAATCGAATCGCATATTTAATATAATTTATTTCAATAAGGCACTACTCAAATATTTATCAAATGCGTATTTAATTAATATAATTTATGGCAATGACAACACTTCAGCAAGTTCAAAATTTAAGTAGTTTAATAGCTGACCAAATAAATAGAAGCTATACAAAATATGCACGCAATAAAGAACTATTTGTGGAATATAAAAAAAGTGTTAAAAAATAAATTTAGTTAAAATGAACAGTGCAACCCTGGTTACAAAACGCAGCCAACAATAAGTTTCTTACATTAAAAAGTGGCTTCAAAGGGGTATAAACAATATACAGAAAAATGCATAAAAATTCGGTATAAATTCGACATTTGTTGCTCCTCAATAAAATCATATATTTCATAAAGTCGACACTCATGACTCATAATAAAATCATATATATTTAGAAGCAGCAATCAACAAACATTAAAGATTGTTACATTTTCGTCTGACAACGCCTTCCATAAAAAATGTTTTCGAAATGCACAAATCTAGGAAGAGTTTAGAATTGTATTTAGAATGAAATCAGTTGCATTTATTCTCAGCCTTCTCTACGCTATGCGCGCAATCTCCACGAGATTCTATGCTCTGCTTTTAATTGTAGCTGTATATGAAAAATGCAAAAGTTTGGCTTGGCTTTGGGTTAAGCACAGAGCGGGGGAGGGGCAGGTAAGCGGCTAGTGGGGGAGGTGGGGAGGCGGCGCAGCAAGTGCCACGAAATTTTCCTTCCACTTTACATTTTTTGCGTGTGTTCTCGTTTCGGATGATGGGCTTGAAGGGCAAGTGGAGGCTGCAGGCGGTCGGTGCTCAGTGCTCAGTGTGCGCGGTGTGCGGGGGGTGGGCGGAGGCAGTCAAGACAGACAATGTTGCCAACTCAGCTATTGATAATTACCAGGTTGTTATTTTGCACTCTCTTTCACCAGCAGCTCCTCCCCTTCCCCTTCCCCGTCCCTCGCTCTCTAAGCCAATTGCTTTGCTTGGCTCCCAGCGTTCTGTTTTGCAAATTTATGTTTGCTTCGCATGCGCTTCTAGCCAAGTGTGTGTGTGTGTGTGTGTGTGTGTGTGCATAGAAGTCAAGTCAATCTTTAGACTGTTTTTACATAATTATAACAGTGCACTCGCTGTTCCCGCTGCAGCATGTTTCTGTTTTTTTTTTTTTTGTTTTAACATTCAGTTTTAATTTAAATGCCTAAACAATCATTTGTGCAGCATATTCTGCGGGGTTATTGTTTTTGGTTAATGCACTAGGGCAAAACGTGGGGGGAGAAATCAAGTGTCTAGCGCCGCGGCAATAACGTGGCCACTTTATGCAAATTCCCAATGCCAACAGCACGAAAAAACTCTCTATAAATATATAGAGAAATGCCAAGCGGGGCGCCCAATTAGCCGACTTCCTGGACGGCGAAGAAAAGGAGCTGCTCTCTGGCTCACAATTCACCTAGTAAAAGCCACAATATCCGTTTGCTATTAGAAATGTTTTGTGGCGCTCAACATTTCGACTAGATAAATTTTACGCATTTTACGCATTTTACGCACAACACAAACGGAACACGCGCGATTTTTCGGCCAGATAAAATGCGTGGCTACAAATGGGCGCTGGTTTCCGGTTTCCGTTTTGGCAGATAACGGGCAGTGCCTCAAAATTTACGGCCGCACGGCTAAAAAGGAAGTCGCTGCCAACGTTGCGTACAGTTGCGTACAAAGTTCACACGCATAAGGCGGCCATTTTGACCCCCCCTCCCCCCGCCATCAGCTTATGCAACACTTTTCGCCTGCACCGAAGTCGAGTGCGCGAATTTTGCGCAAAAGTGTGAGCGAAATGTGTGTGTTATGTGTGTTTGAAAAATATCAATAAACAAGCGCCATCGAGGGCCGTCAGCGTAGGAGCTTCTTTTATATTTATATATATATATATGTGTGTACATAAATACATACGTACTCATTACATATAATAAATTGTACATTATATGCCTTGGGCTGGGCCAGGTGTGAGCCGCAGAACCTGGCAATTTTTAGCTGCCGCAAAAGGCCAGCGCCATGCCACGCCATGCCCCAAAAGCTGCCACTGCATGCCCCACGCCCCGCCACATGGCCACACCGCTGAGCTGTGAGCTGGCAAGCTGGCAAACCAAGTCAAGTCACCCCATGTGTGCATGCGTGAAAATTTTTCCACCACATCGATTACTTTACGCAAATTAGTGCGTAGATATTTTGCAAAAATGTTCTATTAATAATTGATGTGCCATTACGCAATCAATCCAGCCCCAGCAACAAGCCAACCCAACTTTGCTTTTTCGCTGCCCCTTTCGCGTTACATAAGCAAACGTGCCACATGCGGCAGGTGCGTACATCGGCTCTTGAGCTGTGGCGCCCTCACTTAATTTGCGTCGAACGTTTAATTTAGCAATTTCGCACAATTAGCAGTTGACAGTTGACAAACATTATAGAACAATACACGTTTGATACTTTCACAAATGTATTATTAGTTACGGCATTTTGCCAATGCTCTTCATCACATAGCTATTAGTTGCAAATGTGTCGTGCTTCTTGCTGCAACTGCTAAATATTTCAGAAGCTCTCTGTCGATCTATAAATGTTTAGAGTGCATTTTAAGCGATATTCTTACAATAAATACCTATAAATTGCAAATGTTTTGTGCTTCTATTCCACCTGCGAAATATTTCACATGCTCTCTTCTAATCGATATTCTAAGCGGTATTCTAACAATAAGTACCTATAAATTGCAAACTCTTTGTGCTTTTTATTCCAACTGATTAATTTTTCACAAGCTATCTGCTCATTGATAAATGTTTAAGGTATATTTTATTTGCAAATGTTTTGTGCTTCTACTCCACCTGCGAAATATTTCACATGCTCTCTTCTAATCGATATTCTTAGCGATATTCTTATAATAAATTCCACTTACTCTCAAATGTTTTTTAGCTCTTGATACAGCTGCTAAATATTCCCCAATCTCTCTGCAAATGGAAAAATGTTTAAGGTATATTTCATTTGCAAATGTTTTGTGCTTCTTGCTGCAACTGCTAAATATTTGACAAGCTCTCTTCTAATCGATATTCTTAGCGATATTCTTATAATAAATTCCACTTACTCTCAAATGTTTTTTAGCTCTTGATACAGCTGCTAAATATTCCCCAATCTCTCTGCAAATGGAAAAATGTTTAAGGTATATTTTATTTGCAATGTTTTGTGCTTCTTGCTGCAACTGCTAAACATTTGACAAGCTCTCTTCTAATCGATATTCTTAGCGATATTCTTATAATAAATTCCACTTACTCTCAAATGTTTTTTAGCTCTTGATACAGCTGCTAAATATTCCCCAAGCTCTCTGTGGATGGAAAAATGTTTAAGGTATATTTTATTTGCAAATCTTTAGCGCTTCTTGATTTAACTGCTAGATATTTCACATGCTTTCTGCTGATCGATATTCTTACAATAAATACCTATTACTTTCAAATGTTTTGCTCTCTGCTGATCGATAAATGTTTAAGGTATATTTTATTTGCAAATGTTTTGGGCTTCTTGCTGCAACTACTAAATATTTCACATGCTCTCTGCTGATCGATAAATGTTTAAGGTATATTTTATTTGCAAATGTTTTGTGCTTCTTGCTGCAACTGCTAAATATGTCACATGCTCTCTTCTGATAGATATTCTTACAATAAATACCTATTACCTTCAAATGTTTTGCTCTCTGCTGATCGATAAATATTTAAGCTATTCTTACAACAAATGTGTATTTCGCCCTTTGCTCAATCATGACAACTGTCAGCACATTAAATGCTCTATAGCTTACTGCTTATTCTCATGTCAAGCAGATGTTCTACAAATACTTTTTTATCAACTCTTCTATGTTATTTTATCTGCTACGCATTAATCATAACCCATCGGCGTCGGCAGCCCGTAGCTGCTCAAGTTGCGCTTGTCGTAAACGCTCTTCAGAAACGTCAGCACCTCCGTGCGATTCCAGTTTGTGCTGTGGCACTTGTCGCACAGCTGCGCACTGGGATATTGCAGCTTTGGGAACTTGGGATCCTCGGTGGTGTCGCCAGCGATGCGTTGATTCACCTCGTTGTGCGCCTCCCACAGCCAAAGGATTTGCTCGTCGACGCTCCGCACCGCGAAGAGCTTGCGACGCTCGGCCATGCCCATGAAGTGTTGCACGCAATCGCCGCAGCCAAAGAAATGCTTGACGAAGCCATGAATCGCAGCCAAGACGGCGCCAGGTGGCAGACTCGCTGACTTGGCCGACTCGACGGTCAGATAGTGAAACAACGTCCACAGCGAGCAGGTGAAACCGCGCAGAAACGGACCCGATGCAATGCAGCCCACATAACGTTTCGCCTTGAAGACTTTGGCCAATTTCCGCTCTTGATGCTCCACTTGCAGCTGAAAGGCGACGCCGCTCAGCTCGCCGCTTGCACCGATGGAGCCGACAAAGTCGTGCAGACGTTGCAGCAGCTGTTTGCCGCTGGCATTCAGTGGATTGAGCACGTGCAGCACACGCAGCAGCTGCTGCAGGGCCAGCATATTCTCGCCCCTAAACACTTGCACCTTGGGCAGCTCAATGTGCAGCAACTTGTCAATGGCCTGCTCCAGATCCGCGCGATAGACTTTCGGCTGTCCCTGCAGCACCGTCGCAATGATGGCCGCCTGCTCCTCGTCCACGTAGAATCTGGTGACATTCGGCGCCGGCGTTGTGGCAAGTGGCGCCTCCGCTTGGAAGCCCGCAGCCTGCAGATACTTGCTGACACTTGCCACATACGAAAGTGTGGCATCTTCGGCCGGCTGCAAGGGCAGCGCATTGTCCAGGCAATCGATCAGCGCCAATTTGCTGCCGGTCGCCAGACCAAAGTTGGCAAACAGCTCTTGCGCCGCCAGGTGACGCACTGCGATCATCGGCCACTTGAGCAGCTCCAGCAACAAGTCGCGACCAATTGTGGAGTTTGGCGGCTGATAGACGAGCACAGTGTAGAATGGCGAGCTGCAATCGTTGACAGTTTGGTGCAGTGTCAAAGCGCTGTCGGCGGCAGTGAGGGGTGCAAAGTTGACGCGGTCAACGGTCGTATACGTAATATGCGATAGATAGTCAGCCACCTGGGCGTAGATGGCGCTGGGTTCGAGCGCATCGACATCGAAACCAATTCGCTGCGCTGTGCGCTCGAAATGCGGTGGATAGAGGCGTAACGTTGGCGTCTGTCGTATGTTGTAGTCGCGACAGATCTGCACATTGCGCTCCTGGGCACAGTCGACCACAGAGACGGTGAGGAGGCGGCGCCAGTCGTAGAGCTTCGCTGAGATGCGCTTGAATGTGGACGCGAAGCGGCGACAGTCGCCGCAGAAGTAGTTGATGAACTGCACAAAATTGCAACGGCTCGAATTGTGCAGCTCAATTTCCAGCGTATCGTTGTTTAATATTTGCACATTATCCTCGGGACTGTACAGACTGGGCTCAATTAAGGCAGCCGATGACGTCGTTGTTGTGGCATCCGCTACACAAATACATGCGGCGCTCGCCACACACAGCAACAAGGCCAAAACGAGCGGCCTTAATGAGTGTATCATCCTCTTTCTTGGCGGGTTTGATGCTTGCCGGTTTACTTTTTAACTGCAACTGATGAGCGCCTTCAAGTTGCTTGGGTTATTAAAGCGCGTACGCTTTGCTTCGCTAGATTTATTATGCATAGACGACTGAGAGAGCAACAGATAGAGAGAGAGAGAGAGAGCGCGCGAAGCAGAGAGAGAGAGAGAGAGAGGGAGAGAGGCAAACACAAAAGAGGCAAACAAAAACCAATCGTTGATTCTTTTGATCACTTAAATGGCAGTGCATTTATCATACACAAATAACGAAATATCTCATTGATGGCACACACATCACATCACATCACAGCGACGCTGATTATTATGGCTAAGCTGCCGCAGACAATAGAGGCGAGGCGAGCACAAGCAAAACAAGAGACTTCGTCGAAAGGTAGGCCGAGTTTCATTCGAATTGTTAATGCGCTTAACACACACACACACACACACACACACGCACAAAGCAATCGCGCGATGAAACCTCAATTTATTTATTTTTTGACTACGCAGCATCTTTTTTTATTCCCTTCCATCTTCCATCTGCTTTAACTCCAACTCAACAAACAACGTGAACTCATTTGGCTTCACATTCCAAAACGAAACCTTTCAATTGTGCTTCAGCTATTTGTAGAGCCAAGAACTCGACTGGCATTTAATTAACCTCTAGGGCCGAAAAAAACAAAACAAAACCACAATACGATCAACTCAGCAAAGCACTTCGCTCTATAACTAACTCTCTCTATCTCTCTCTGTCTCTCTCTGTCTCTCTATTTTCGTTGTCTTCAACAAGTTGTCAGCGGCAACAAGTGCTGAAAGTATGCTCAACTTTTGCGGCTATATCATTTACATGCCAGATTATGTGAGGAAATCTGCCAAAAAAGCAAACACAACCAACGCTGCTCTGCAAAGTTGGCAAAAACTTTGCGGTGTGAAAACAGATTCTCGCTTAAGAGCCAAGTCGAGGCAGGAAGAGGGAACTCAACTGCAGCTTAAAACTTTTTGGCAACAGTTTATGGTTGCCGTCGTTGTTTTCCCTTTCGCTTCCTCTCTCTCTCGCTCTTGATGCCTGCTAATTTAATTGCGACAACGAGATGAGGTTTCATTGCAGCAGCTACAGCAACAGCAACAGCTACAGCGTCAGCATCAGCTGCAGGCTGTTGTTTGGGTTGCTCCTGTGGCAGTCGTGGCATATTTTATGGCAAATTAACTGTGAAAAGGCGTTGCACTGGAAATTGTTGAGCGATTTATGCGGCTTGTTGGCGCTCAAGTTAGAAGTGAAATAAAACAATAACAAAACTACTAAATGCTGCTCAACGCCCGACGTTGCGTATACGTAACGTAAAATGAAATGCTGATTTCACTTCAAATATTTGCCAGCCTAATCCGCAGCCTTTGTATCGCAGGCGTTTCATTAGTGCAATAGTGAAATAAATGTTTTTTTAATGCCACAATAATTGTCGCTTAAATCAGAGACACAAAACAACAAAAAACAAGGACCAAACAAAGACAATGGCAGGGCAAACAAACTGTGAGTGGAAACTTGGTTCACTTAGCAGCCAGAGCTGATGACGATGATGATGATAACAAACAAAGCCGCTGACTGACATCAACAATGTTGCAAATCGGTTTGCAAATCAGCCAACAAGCAACAAACACACACACACACACACACACATAAAATTGCGTAAAATACAAATATTCTACAGCTGGATTTGTATTTGTATTACTCTTTTTTTTTTGTGCCAGGATGCACTGCGTGCGGAAACTGTAGCTGGATAAGCATAAAAAAGAGAGCAGGCCGAGTGGGTGGTGAGTGGTTTGCTGCGGCAGTCCATCAAAACGATTTGAATGCGTCGTTGACGTTGATGAGTTTGAGTGAAAAGCGGATCGTCAGTCAGTCCCCTGTCCGTCCTTCCATGAGGCCAGTAACAACAAGCAGCAGTCGAGAAGCAGCGACAACAATCCCAACAAGCCCAAGTTCGTCAATCAAAAGCCAAACCAAAATCTCCTCATGCGTGCCACACACACACACACACACACACACACACAGAAGCAAATCCAAAGCAAAAGCCAAAGCCAAAGGCTGATGAGTTGAGGATGCGCCACCGCCGTGAATATGCCGAGGACGATGCGTTGCATTGCGTTTTGCGTTGTGTGTTTGTTTTGTTTTAATTTTCTCGATTTTTTCCCATTTTTTTCTCATTTTTTTTGCTGTTTTTTCCCGTTTTTTTTTTCGTTATTTGAAAAACTCTTCAGTTTTGAATTGTTGCCATGTTTTTATTGTTTGTCGAGTTTGGTTTAGTTTGTGCGTGGCAGCGGGACGCATCTCTAAGCAGTCAGCAGTCGACAGTCGACAGTCGGCAGTCGGCAGTGAGGACTTGTCAGTATATCAGCCATATCCGTATCCGCTGCACACACACGCTGTTTACACGGGCTGTGGGAATGGGAACGCATTTGACATTTCATCAGGCGGGCGACTGTCTGAATTTGTAGCTGCTGCTGTTGCTGCTGCTGTGGATTTGATTTGATGTGCGTCCGTCAAAAGGGAGTTGTGAAAGCAGCAGCAGCAGCAGCAGCGGCGGCAACAATGCGCTGAAAATTGCATTGTTAGCAAAACACTACAATATGGCCAAAGTGTGCACACACACACACACACACACACATGCCTAATACACACACACTTAAATGACAGGCTCACGCATGCACTTGACAAGTCAACCAACCAAACAGTCAGCGAGGCAAGCAACGAGGCAGGCAGTGAGGCAGTCAGTCCATCCCCTGCATTGGGCCGCCTGCATTTACTTCCGCTTTTAATTAAAAATAAAAAATAAAAAACCAAACCAAGCCAAACCAAACAATAACCTGGCTGCAGCTAGCGAAAAATGCGAATGCAAAATAAAAAAAAAATCCAGAGATTCACAATTATTTGCGCATAAAATAAAAACAACACACACACATGTGTGTGGGGCAAAAAAAAAACAAAAAGGAAAATTGAAAACCACACAAATACATTTGCAACAACAACAACAAGGACAACAAGGGTCGTCCTCGTTCAGATGCGTATCCTGCAGATACGCACTCTGTCTGCCAGCTGGACCCTTTGAGGGGGGCTTGACTCTTAATTTTCTGGACTGCAGAAGCAGCAAACTAATGGAAATTACGCAATTTGAAAAATGAAAAAATGTACGCAACAAAATGTGTGATGAAAGTGCAGCGCAGGGAAAACATAGCTGACACATTGCATGAGCTACAAAAACAACCATGGGCAAGTAAATTGTATAAACATGAATTCAAGACCTCAATTTAGTTTGTCATTTAAACCATGCACTTCATTACTCTAAACTCTTGCCTTAGTCTCCTGATTTTCCTTTGCTTACAGCTCCAAAATGCCGACAGCAGCTGATGTGGCCAGTTGTCTAAGCCTTTCAGCCTTGGGCGGCAGAATAAACCCATAGTGCAGCCTTTATGCTTGGCTGCAACTCTTTCCAGTATTGAGAGGGTCGCAAATGCGATGCTGGCAGTCAAATCAAATTAGACTGACAATTTTGCCGTCATTTTATTTGCATACCGTATTTTTTTTCTCTATTTGTATTTTTCTCCTGTGTTGTTGTGCGGTTAACCACAATTTACGCAGAGACCACAAACGTGGAGACCAATTTAAATAAGCTTAAACATTAGCTAATGTTTTGATTAATTAGAGACAGGCGAAAAAGGACACGGCATAGCGACAGCAGGACACACACTATATGATGTGAGTTCTCAGTCTCCCAGGCGGAGTCGACTTTAAAATGCGTTCACAATAAGCTCGAGGCACAACTGCGGAGGCAATGGATGCCTCATTAAAATGCACTTAATTAAAATGCAATGGTAAAATCAACAGCAATTGCAATTGTAACTGGCAACGTCTGTGTTGCCGTGTCCGCCGAGAGCTGCAGCGAGCGAATCCAGTTTGGGTTTCGATAGAAAAACAACAACAACAGCAACAACAACAACAAGGCGTAGGGGACAAACAACAACGAAAAATTACAAGACAAGCCAAACGAACAAGCAAAACGAACAAGCAAACACCAAGAATGAAGAGTGTTGCAGCTGATGAATATGGAACTTGGCTTTGACTTTGTAACTATTTCAATGCGTCTCTCGTGTGTCGTCTGCAACATCTCAGCCACCCTCCCCGTCCTCCCGCCTTTGCTCGCGTGCAGCACAGAAATTGCTGCACGAATCTCTTGCCACAGAGGCTGACTGGCTGTGGCCAGTTGCTTGCAGGCCAATGCATTGGCTAGCAAAAAATGTCATAAATAAATTGCTTAGCAACATTTGCTGACGCGCCAAATAAAATCCCATAAATGATCGAATGCGATTTTTAGTCTATGCAGCAGCCAGTGGCAACACAAGCGCAGCAGCAGCAGCAGAGACAGTGGCAGCGACTGTGCGTCGCGACGGTGGCGGCGACATGAACCGAAGTGGAAAACAGGGAAAACATAGCTTAAGAATAGCGAAATTTGTATGCTCTTTGAGCACTAAAGAAATTAAATGAATAAACTTATATGCTATGCGATTTATATGCTAATTAGTAGTTAAATAATAAGGTCTTTAATTAATGAAATTTATAAGAAAATTAACTTCCATCGCTATTTTAAAAAATGTTTTCTCTACTTGATAACATCAGAAATATATTATAACTTCTATCCCTATTTTACAAAGTGTTTTCAGAAATATATTATAATTTCTATCTCTGTTTTACAAAGTGTTTTCTTCACTTGACAATATGACAAATACATTATATCTAAAATAAATAAAGCACAATAAATAAATTATAATTTCCATCTCTATATTACAAAGTGTTTTCTTCACTTGACAATATAATAAATATTTGAATAGAAATAAACCACAATTATACCGAAGTATTTGTTGCCTTAAATGGCATCTAACAACATCATTTTCACTTTCAATTTTTGCTCATTATTGAACCTCAAATTTATAATTATGAACTCAACTTTTAACAGAATTTCAAGAAGTATTTTCATTATTTAAATATATCATTATATCAAAAAGAAATAAACCACAGTTGTATCGAGAATATTTGTTGTTCGAAATAGCATCTAACTAAGTCCATCTTCACTTCCAATTTTTGCTCATTACTAAACCTTGACAACATCAGAAATATATTATACCAAAAATAAATAAACCATAATTATATAGAACGTATTTGTTGTTCTAAATAGCATCGAACTAAGTCCATCTTCAGTTGCAATTATGGCTCATTACTGAACCTTAAACTATCCACAAAAGAAACGCAATCAAGCTTTCATTCATCTGCGGCAGCCGCCTGTCACTTGTTTAATGCCAGCTTCTTGGGCAAATATTTGTAATGGCATTCATGAGCTGAACTTGCCACATAATAGAGTATAAGTGGGCGTGCTACAGCCCCCCTGAATGCAGTCGCAAAATGATGTGTTTTCCCTTGCCTTCCCTAGAACGAATCCGCCAAGCAGCCGAGCTAGTTGATGCTTCTTTTTTTTTACTTTTTTGTAGGAATTTCAAATGTTTTTCCTGGTAAATTAACTAAAAATGCTGAAAACGCTTCGCAGTGGCAGCGACGCCGCTTTTTGTGTGAATGTGGACGCGCAGAACAAGAACAACAACGACGACGACGACAACGACAAACAAAAGAGTGGACAACTTACGTTGATCTCGTCTGCAGATGGACGAAAAAAAAAAACCACGAAGAAAAATGAAGAAGCAGCCAAATGCTCAAACGAAAGCAGCAAGCAATTTCCTATTTTACCAAAGTGGTTGCCAGCCGTCGACTTCGTCATTAATGTGGCTTTTAAATGCGTTTTTCATGAAGAGAGACGTTGGAGGCTGCAGCCGGAGTTGGAGTTGGAGCTGGAGCTGGAGCTGCGACAGACGACGCCAAGTGTGCGCCTTAATTATGTGCGAGTCTTGAGAGTATTGGCTGATTTTGTAATTAGGTTTTCATTAGAACTTACGCACAACTATGGACACTAGTTGCAACGCCGTCTTCGCTTCAGCTTCAACTTCTTTTTTTTTTTTGTGCACTGTTATTTGTCCGTCTGTCTGCTGACATTCTTCGCTTAGTCTGCGAGTGGCTGTGGCAAGTTCGTGTTGGCAAATTCGTTGCTGTGTGTGTGGGTCATGTGCCCAAATGATGTTTGCCTCAACGGTTGGCTGATTGAGTTATAGATACATGTGTAAACAAACAGTAGCCAAGTGGCAACAACTACAACAGCCAGCACAAGTACTACAAAAAACGATGCTGAAAAAAAAAACACAGCACGTTGTGGCCGCAAGGTAAACGACTAAGGCTAAACACTAACAACATAACACGAGCCACACGAGCCACCGTCAAACAGAGGAGAGACCCAGACTCAGACACAGACCCGCAATCAAAGTGAAAGATACGACTAAAGAGCCACAACGTTTGCGTTTGTCTTAGGCACGAGGATCAGCGCCAAGCAGCCAGTCAACTCAGGCTGCCTGCCTGCAAATGTGGCAGCCAAAGAGGCAGCCAGGCCAAGACTCGCGAGTCCCAAGTGTGCGGCACTTTCTTTGGCTTTGGCTTTGGCTTTGGCTTTGGCTTTGGCTTGAGCTCTTTTGCCGCGGATTATGCTGTGTGCTGCTTGCTGTCTGTGATTCTCTGACTCTGTCTGTGTGTGTGTGTGTGTGTGTGCCTCACTCACGTCTCGCCAGCGAGCATTTTGATTTATCCACGCGCCTGGCGGCGGCGCTGCCTTCTGCTCGTGATTAGCGTGGCGTTGCGGAAGGTGTGTCCCAAACTGGCAACTTGGCAACTGAAGTAGCCAAATGCGCGCGCAGCTACCGAGCACACAATGGACCCGCTTGAGACGGGAGGAAGGGGGGGGTGGGGGAATGGCTTTGGGGAGCTCGGCATGAATGAACGAGCGAACGAGCGAAAGAGTTGCAACGATTACATCAATGAAATTGAATGGAATGTGTGCCAGCCTCAAATGCACTTTCAATGGACCAGGCTGGCGGCTAATTAGCCTAGACCACACACCGAAACACACACCGAACACACACACTCACACACACACACACACTGACACACACAGACATCTATGCGCACTCATTTAGGGAGCAGATTTGGGCCCTTGGCTAAAACTTGTAACCTGATGAAGACAACGAAAAAAAAATGCTTTACAATAGCCTTGAAGGCGGCCAATGCACCAAAGCGACGATTAATGCCCCTTGCAATCAAACTAATGGGTATATTGGCTTGGCAAAGGACACAGCAAGAACTAAGATGCAAAAATAATTTCTATTTTGGCACAACTTTTAAGCAATCAACTCAGCTCAAAATTCAACTGCTTATCACAAAAGATTCTGCAGTTAATTTGCGATTTTAAAAAAGAGAAAAACTTATAATTGCTGCCGCCTTAAGAATTAGAATTAAAAGTAAAGGCTGCCGTCGTTCTGTGTTCGGGTTAATTATAAGCCTGCAAAAGATTCATCTGCAGTCGGGCAGAGAGCAGAATCTTAAATGCTATGTTTTGCTGGGATCTTAGCTAGTTATATGGCAGGTGCTTCGACAGGTTTTCTAACTAGCGTATGATCAGATAATTGAAAAGACAACACACACAAAAAAAAGGCAGCACACACATTGCAAGGGGCACCAAGATAAGAATCATGCAAGCTAATTGTACAGGGTATCCAAACAATGATAGCAGGTTATTAGCAACGATATTGAACAGACAAAGAACAAAGATATTTGAGAGATTTTATTGCAATTATTAAACTTTTTTAGGAGACCACAAAATGACTTGAAACTGCTTCAATGCAGGGTATTTAGCAAGCTGCAATCGGCCATTAGCTGTCTGCATTATTTTTGTGATTTTCGAATGTTCTATAAAATGCAAAAATTATGAAAATTTCTTGAGTGTGCGTTGTCGTTCTTCCTCCGCTTCTCTCTCTCTCCGCTGTTTCTCTGTCTCTTTCGTTTGGGCTGTTGCATTTTTTCTTAACTGGTTTTTATTATGTATTTAGCTATTTTTGGCTTATTTCGTTTTGATTCCTGTTCTGTGGGACGCGTCAATGAACCTTGTCACAGCTAAATAGCAAAGCGACAACCTGCGATGACGATAAAGTTGTTGTCGTTGTCGTTGTTGTTTTTGTTGTCGTTGTTGCTGTTACCTTAGAGTCTCGGCACATGTCTATGAATTCTAATTGACGAATCGGCAAATATGTAAATTTCATTTTGTCTAACACTCAAAAGGCGGCAAGCAGACAAACGCATAAAAGCCTATCATCAATTTGCTGGACATTTCCTGAGTGTCAATCAGACGGCGAGTTACAGCGAAAAACAGCAAAATATTTGGTAGACGCATCAGCGAGCAGAGAAGTTCAATGTCTTGGCCCAAGACAACCACAAATCTGACAGCAATCATATAGACAGACTCGAGTAACTCAAGGGGTAACGATCATAACGATCTACACGACGACGATGATGATGAGGCTTGCTGCTCTTTTTGTGCAACAACATGTTGCCAGGGGGCAATCAAAAAAATGTGTGGCAAAATCAGCGCTGAAATACTCTTTTAATGAACCTCTTCCTTTGGCCTGGCAATTTGGCGACACAAAATCAAAGTCATCGCATCGCATCGCATCGCAACGCAAACGCAACGCAATGAAATGCATTTTATAATTGCACACGCACTTTTTTGCACTTTGACAAAATTAGAAGCCAACACACAATAGTTGTTTTAGTTGTTTAGAGCAAGAGAGCGAGAACAAAAAAGAGTCGCAACTGGCGAGTGAACATTAATGCTCAAATCGCTTCATGTTGCCATGTCAGCGTGGAGCTGGAGTCGCTCACTGCAGCCAGTATAGCAGGCGGCCAAGTTAATGACATTGGCTAACTTCGCTAGCTGGGCTAACTTCGCTGCTACTTGGCTGACAGCACTGCAAAAAAGCCGGCGACAACTTTGGCCAAAGCAAGCAGCCAGCGTTGATGAGCACAAAAAACTGGACATTTTGATTTTAGAAAAATATATAGAAAACCACTTTTTTTTTCCATTTCGTTTGGCCGAGACGTTGGCATGGCCATCAATGTCTAAGCGGCAGCTGCCGCCGCCAGTTGCACAGTTGCACAGTTGGCCATTGCCCATGGCCTGTTGCATGCGGCCCGGGCAATTGGCAAATGGCAACATATTTTAAAAGTTGGCTAAAATATGTGCAGCCAGCTTCAGCTTCTTCCTTTGCCAACGTGTTTTTTTTTTATTTTTTGTTTTCAGTTCCTTTGCTGTTTTTGTCGCTGGAATTGCTGAAAAGTCAGCCAAAATTTATGGAAGTCAAGCGAAGGCCATATTTGGCCTATAGATGTAAAACCGAGCTAAAGAACTTTTGAAGTATCGTGACAAACGAGTCTAGCACTCGGCCTAATGACGTCTTCCAGACTGCGGCAACAATAAACTAGAGAGTCAAGTGATGCAGCGATAATTTGGATAGCGAACTCTGCTTGGCAATTGAAAGAGCTAAAAAGTGAGCTGAGTAAATTGAAAAGTTGATGATTGGCAGCACAAATTTATTCATTCGAATAGCGACTAAAATTCAAATAAACACTGGTGAATAATATTTACATTATCGTGTTTTTCAAGCACTTATGCAAGTGGGCATCATTGATACGATTTATTTGGGGGTTTTCGCATGCGAAATCATGTTGCATGGCAAATGCATTCATTTGCATGCCGTGCAACACACAAAATAAAAAAAAAAAAGGAGAAGACGAAACGTTTGCCGGCCGCTTGCTATGAATATTCTGAATTGGCTAAATGATATCTGGTCGAAACACAAACAAAAACCAATGGCCATCTAATTAAAAATGCAATTGGATTTTGTGCAAAAGAACAAAACAAAACGCGCAAAAAAAAATATACTATACAACAAAAAAAAAAAAGCACACGGAGAGTAACAAAAGAAGTTGGAAACTTGTACTCGAAATACAACGTTAATTAAATATAATTTGCAATATGCTGGCGGTCATAATTTTCCGACAAACAGCCAGACGATGGAGGCAACGCCATGGGGGCACGGGGGGCAGGTAGAAGGCGTGCCGCCTGCGGGGGCCATGAGAATGTTTCGACGAAACAACAAAAGAGCATGTTTCGAGGCAATAATAGACGATGTACTAAAATGTCATTTCATTTCATTCCATGGTCCCAGGGAATACTCAACGAATACGAGACATTTTCTACTCATTTTCCTCTGCACTCTTGCGTTTTTTTGTTTTTTTTTTTTTGTGCATTGTATTGTAAATTATCATAAATTTGTCGTTGCTCCGTTTAGATGTTGACTAGCGGCCTGCTTTAGCTTATCCTTTACTCTTTCTTTTTTTCTAGTGTTTAGCGTTCAACTTTTTGTGTTTTTTGTTTTGCATTTGTCAAATATGCAAGAGCTAAAACACGAGCAGTGAAACGGACCAACACGAAAACAGCTCAAACAGCTCAAATTTATAGCCGGTGGCCAAAACAAATAATTTGAAAATTCGTCACACGCCACAAGTTAAATGGCCCACGACAATTTTGAATGCAAACAACACCGAAAACTGCACACACTTGTGGCCACAGTTTCGAAATAAATGTTGTCAGTGTTCAACCCATAAAAGAAGCCACAAAAAGCTGTGCATAAATTGCAGCAGTGATTTATAGCACTTCATGTTGTAGCGGCGTATAAAAAATATAAAATTGTATTCCATTTGATCTTTAATCAAAGCTAAGTTCACGAAGTCTTTTCTCTTTAATCCTCAATTGACTTCAGTTGAATTTCAGCTGCTACTGATGAAACTATAGAGCACTCAGTTAGCCGCTTTTCGAGGTCGACAATTCACCTTTGTTCCTGTCAACTCTGCTTAATTATCAATGCAAGGCCTTCGCCTTTTGGGCTGCTTCTTTTTTCTCGGTATTTGTTTGTTTAGTTTTCGTTTGGGACAAAGTGAAAATGCAAAAAGGCCCCAGATATATATATAGTAGTTGCTTTGTCGTGCGCATGGGAAATGAATTTCCACTCAACGTTTTTGGGCGACAGGAAGTGGCCCAAAGGCAAAGGCTAAAAGCGGTAACTTAAAAACAAAAAAGTTTGCTGAAACTACAGCTATTTAAAACTGCTGCCGACATGACATCAAATGGATCACAATTGCAATGCAATTATAATGAAAATAATAATAATAATAATAATAATAAATGCATACTTTATGAGCACTAAAAGCGCACCGCACGCATGCGGGCATAAAAACCAAACTCACTGCGAAAAGTGTGTAAGTTGAGCGCCAAGCAGGAGCTCATTCCTAGACAAAATATGCACATATATAAAGAGATATATGTATATATATACAGTTTAGTATATAAGCTGCACCTGCATAGGTATGTGCGAAGGGTAAAAATTATATGGCGAATGCGAGAACGCCAATTTCGAGGCCTCGTTTTTGCAGTGCGTAGCGTTTTTGCAAAAAAAAAAAACACTGTGTGGGGCTGTCTTCCTGTCTTTGCAGCACCCCTCGAAAAGTCGCCGCCTTTTCATGGCACAAAACCAGAGGCAAAGCGCAAAAACAAAAAAAGCGAAGAGAAGAGAAGAGAAAAAAGTTTTGCGGCAGGCACATTGGCCCTTCGGCTGATGCGTAGTGGTCGCCTTTTTTTCTGGTAAGGGGCAGATCAATATCCTTTTATGCGTATGCACACTCAGCCTGCAGACGTTGTTTAGAAAAATTGCCCAGCACCGACAGCGACAGCGAGAGCGAGGGATGGTGAAAAAACAGACCAAACAGGCAAAACCGAGCTAAACTCTGGCATACGAATAAGTGCAGCTGAGTGTGTGGACGAGAGGGAGGCGTGCGCTGCGTATACGCAATATTTGCCATCAATTGCAGCTGTTGAGCAAATGGCAGGCAAATTGCTTGCACGGGGGGCGGTGTGGGGTTGGCGAGCTAGCAAAATAGGTTGGAAATTAGTAACAAAATGCATGTGCACTTCAATCGACAAGCAAAAGAGATATTTATTTTAGTAAATACGCATCGAGAACGCATCGCTTCGCACAAATGCGCATTTTCAAGCACTTTACGCTTCAGTTTTAACTGAAGTTTTATTTGATTTAGTTGGCCGGCCCCCTTTTGTTTGGCTTCATTGGTCAGCTCTGCATTTATTTGAGCGTGAATTTATGATTAGGCCTTTGAAGTGCTGCTGCCATTAATGAGCTTGGCTTGGGCGTGGGCCACTCATAGGCGGGCAGGCAGAGTTTCATAAATAGTTTGATAAATAATTAGTGTAGAACTGAAGAACAAAACACATATGCACAAATTATGGTATGACCAGAAAATGTTGTATTGAAAATTCAAATGAAATAGAATAACAATTAAATGAATGAACTTAATAGATTAATAGATCAATGCTAAAAGAATTGCAAAGCACTAAAAAAGCAAATTGTAAACAAATTTACAAAAAGTTCTGCACAAAAACTGAAATCAACGCGCGTCATTTTACATATTATGTTATATACAGCAATTCAATTAAATTGAAACAAATTAGCAACAATTAAAAACAAGCAACAGTTGACAAAAATGAATAAAAGGGTTTAAAAAAGTTTTGAAATCTACGCGAATACAGTAAACGGAAATGAAGTGAAGTATGCTAAACAATTGACAAAGTGCATGAATATCGTCAAACAATTTTCACTGCCCAATTCGTGGGCAATTCATTTGCCATTTTGCGGCTCAACTTGGCCGTCGTGTTGGCAAACAGACGCAGATCGCATTACCAACGAACGTTTGAGCCATGAATTGTGCTGTCTAATTAGCACTGCAACTCGAATGCCAACTCCTAATTGGATGATGCATCTGCGCATGAATGTTGGTTAGTTTTTAGTACAATTCGTTGTAGTTGTGTTTGTATTCGTTTTCGCATGCGGGATTCATTCTTATGCTCGAACTCGCAGTCCAAGTTGCAATCGGAGTTGGCGTCGAAGTCGAAGTTGGAGTCGGGAGTCGCATGCTCACATTTTGCGACCTACAACAACAGAAAGCTTGTTAACAATGAAAACAACTTGGCAAATGCTCTATGGCTTCCTGTGGCAGGCTGTCAGCCAGGCAACCAGTCGCAGCAACAACAGCAGCAACAACAACAATAGCTTTGACGCAATGTCAAACACCTGCTGCCAATGTTGACGCCAAACACGAAAAAAGGCGCACAGCAACGAAGCAAGAAACCAAAGAGTAGGAGAGTAACAGCAGCAGCAACAACTACAACAACAACAGCAACGACAACAACAACAACAAAGGCAACACACATTGTCCGCCTGTGCGTCCGCTGCGTTTGTTCTTCGGCTGGTTAGGCAACAAATTCTGCGCAAAAAGTGCAATGAACCCTTTTGCAACGCTCAAGGGAGCAAAGGCAGCAGGAGCAGGAGGCACTACACTAAACACACACACATACACACACATGTCCATTTGAGTGTGTGTGTGTGTGTGTGTGTGGTGTGGGAGAATGCGACTGCAGAACAATTCCTGTGTGATAAAAAGGGCCACAAAAGATATCAAATGCCCAAAATGCCAGCAAAGAATGCCCAAAGAATGCTGACAGCTGAGTGTGACAGACGCAGCGATACCCTGCAGTTGAACAAATTAACAACAGCTGACTTAAAGCATGCTGTAAGCTAACCAATTGAAGCTGCCTTAAAGCATGCTGTAAGCTACCCAATTAAAGCAACTTATTGAAGCTAATGTCTAATTAAACAATCAACCCACATTTTAAACATTTAAAGCTACAAATCTGCAATTTAAACACTCATGTAGTAAAGAGACAATTTTCAAAATTTCTGCTGTAAGTGAACTGAATTTCATTTGCATAAATCGCACCTTATTTTATGGGGCACAACTCGCAGCTAGCTTCACTTATTGACCTGCAAGCTGTGTTTGCTTTTGGCCGCGCATAAATCTATATGACACGTCGTGTTTGGGAGAGCAGCACAACAAAACAACAGCTGGGCAAATAGTTAATAGCAAAGCTTGTCAAAGGCATTAATTCCCAATTCATCAAGTTTGGGTGCGAGGCACAACCGAATGGCAGCCAGAGCGCAGTCGACGCTGTTGAAAATAAAGTCAACTTGAAATGCGCCGCCAGTTGTCGTTGTTGTTGTTGTCGCTGTTGTTGTCTCCTACCCTTGGAGTGGGCACTTTTGTCTAGTTGCCTACTCCAAAACCTAAGCCTCTCCAATGGCTCGTCGCTGTCAGTTTTCGTCGTCGGGCTGCCCGGCCAAAGCCAAGCCAAGCCAAGCGAGTGGCGACTGGCCAAAAGCAGATGATGAAGCCCTCAAAGTCAACAACAACAACAACAACAACAAGCAGCAGCAGCAAAAAATAAAATAAAACTACAACAAAACTAGCTGCAACAGCGGCGCATCGGTTTAGGCCTTTGAAAGTCCACATAGATATATGACTATATGTGTGTAGAGATGTGTGAGTGTGTGTATGTGTGTGTGTGCATAGGCGACACATCTGCTCATATAACTACATGCATATTTCCTTAGGTTTTTTCTTTTTTCGTTGTTACTTTTTTTTCCTACTTCTTTTATTTTCGCATTTCGCCTGCAGTTAAAGCGCAAATGTTCTCAAATTACCCATATGCAAAACTGAGGGCAAGACGTTTGGGGCAGGCAACGGGTAGCCGTGTGTCTAACGTTGCTGCATTTCGGTTTCGCCTCATATTTCGTCTATGAAAGCCAACTGCGGCCTCCGACTCAAGATGCCACCAGGCCAGACCCCAGCAAACTATCTGTCTGTCTGTCACTCAGTCCGTCAGATAGTCAGAGAGACAGACAGGCAGAGAGACGAAGAGACGACGACGGACTGAAGGACAGACGTGTAGATTTTGTGGTAAGTTGACTTGACGGGCTTGCCACAATTCATACTATGCACAGCATGTGTGGCAATTGAAGGGCAGCGACTACGCTACGCTAAAAAAAATGCAGCAGCAGAACGTAAGATAACAAACAATTTGATTCGCTATTTATTCGAATTTCCCTCTTTTTTTTTGGGTGATAATCGAGTGGCAAATTCTGATTGACAATGATATATTATCAATGGAGCTAGCAATATATTTATAACATTTTATTGGAGAACTTAACTTAATTAGAAAGTTTCGTTTTTGCGTTAAGCAACTCGCAATAATGCTTAATAAGTAAACAGAATATATGAACTAAATGAGTTAGATTGGTTCCATAATTATTAACAATTGCACACAATTTTACTATCAGTGTGTAAAGTATTTAAAATATTATTGATTTTAATTTCCATGCCTCTCACAATTTGCTTTCTAAATTGCACAGCTTTATTAGGAGACTTGTTTAATCCTTCCAATTAATAGACTAGAATTTATGCAAGCTGTACTTAAGAACACAAGAAACTCGTTTAAGAAACTTAAGAATAAAATATCTTTATCTCAGCGAGTTTGTGCGTATTGAAATGTTTACTTTTGCCGAGCTACTTTAGTTGATTGCCCCGACACTTTTCTGTAATCCTCACACCTCAATCAATGTCAATTATGGCCTTTTGCTAAATTTATGTATATTTCGCTATAAATGAATTTGTTTGTATGTGAGGCGAGGCGCTTGCTTAAACCAATCCAATCCATATTGATAACTGCAAATTTCATTTACCGATTGCTTTCACACATTTATCAATGGGATTATTATTAAACATGTGCCCCACGTCAGCGTTGCGCCTGCAACCCCAAAGATTTGCCCCCGTTTCCCCATCGAGCCATAGAGGACACATTTAAGGTTGCCCAAACGACGTTGCAGTTTGCCTCAGTGCTATAAAGTGTTCACTTATTGCTTTTTATGCACTTTTGATACGCAGCGAGTGTGTGAGTGTGTGTGAATAAGCAGGAGTGCGTGTGTCTGAGTGTGTGTGTGTGTGTGAATGCATTTGCCAATGCACTTTTCGTCATTCACTTCGCTAGTCAGTCATCAAGTCAGGCAGTTTGTCAGTCAGTCGTCTTTGTGTGTGAATGCGAGTGAGATTGTGAGTGTGTGTGTGAGTGTGCTTAACTCGCCACAACTTCATTTTGTGAATACACAATGGGCGCCCTAACCTACGACAACCGAATATTTGCCATTCGGCCAAGTTCAATGAACCGCTCGTTTAGTTGAATAAACTTCACACACACACACATACATACTCACACTTGCACGCACTCGCACACACACACACACACACACACACACACACACACACACACACACGTACACGCAAGCACACAAAAAGAAGCAGCGCAGGCAGAAAACCAAAAAGAGCGTAGAGTGTCTCTTAATGCATGACTGTGTCACGGGTGTGAGTGAGAGCGACTGAGTTTGTTGGGGGCTACTTAAATGACAAGCTCTTGTTGTCACTGTGTTGGTGCGTGTCTGTGTGCATGCTTGCAAATTGATAGCGCTCTCCGCTGTCCACACACAACTTCACTCCTTCATTTCATTCCATTCCATTTCATTTCATTTCGTTTGGGTTTTTTTTTTTTTTGTTGTTTCTTTTGCCATTTTGACTCTTTCAATTTGTCTAATTTTCAATGACGTCGTCAACGCGCTGAGGCAAAAAACAAATTAGTAACGAGCTGCAGGGGGCGTGGCGCGGGTCGCGGGGTGTGTGTGCAGACAGTATAGAAATGAAGTATTGGAATTGACAGAAGATATTCTCGAATTCGCAACTCGTGTGTGTGTGTGTGTGGCGTCAAGTAAATCGAGTTAAACAGCTGCTCGCTAAATAATTCAATAAATCGCAAAACCCAATTCCACAATCCCAAAGCAACTGCCAAATGCCAGCATCCAGCATGCAGCAACAGCAGCAGCACTTGCAAGCAGACTCTGTTTCATTTGGCATATCAACACACACTCACACACACACACGCAAACAAAAAATAAAATTTAATTTCGACGTGCAGCTTGATGGGGCAGAAGCGAAGCTGAAGCTGAAGCTGCAGCCCCAGCAAAAGCAAAAGGCAGCTAGAGAGTATCGAAGCGATCCCAAAAGGCAGACGCCATCGCCATCGACGAGAGCAAAAAATAACAGCTAGATATTAATAAAGCAAAAAATGCATATGAAATTTTAATATGCAAACGAGCGAAAAGCAGATGAAGAAAATAATAAAACGTACAGCCAGAGAGACAGCGAGAGACAGGCAGCGAAGCCCAACTAGTCGAAGAGGGAATCAAAATAAAAAAATAAAGAAAAAAGTATCGAAGCATAAATCGAATGTGCTGGCATTTGGACTTAACCTAACCATGGGAAGTTCGTGTTCTACGAGCTTTTGCCATAAGCGCATATTACATTACGGCCAATCGAATAGACAGACAGACGGACAGAAGGACAGACAGAAGGACAGCAGACAAGGTAGACTCGACAGCTTTAAAGAATTTTGTGTTTTTTTTTTTTTTGGGTAGCTGACAGACAGCTGAAAACGCAGTGCAGATAAGTAGATATGTAGGTATAGATAAAATAAATATATTTATATATATATATATGTATAATGGTGTATATAATCGCACTTACCGCACCATAAAAAATCAGCAAAAAGAAAAAGGAAACGTTGCGCTGCCGTCGAAGCCAATTGAGTTTGCGGCACTGTGCCTAACTATTGGCTTTGGTTTAGGGTATAAATAATGCATGATTTTATATGCACATGCTTGGGCTGTAAAAAATCATAAAAATAAACTTTAACACCAGAAATCTATATTGCTTAAATTACATTTCTGTTGTTTTATTACAATGCGAAGAGTAGAAATATAAATAACTAAATTCGCAATTCAAATGAGCAATAAAATTACAAATTACAAGCACATTTTTTTTTTGTGTTTTTTTTTATCAAGCGCTGCGGCACACCATAAAAATATAGCCCTCGACATTTCTAAAATTATTACACACCGCTATGAAATTAAGCAGGAAACTAGTTTGCATTGAGCTCAGAAAAGTAGAAGATGATTAGAGCTGCTAACAATTGCTTTTTAAAATTTAAATTTGAAGCCCACATCTGAAAATGAGCGAGTAAAAATAAAACGCCCTCTGATTATTAATTGAACACAACACAACTTTATCTAGGCCTTAAATAAATGTAATGTAGAAAAGTGGCTTTCAAGGGAAGAGTTTAAGAACCTAAGTTATAGTTATTTTGATTTATCATAGACACGCACTAATCGTGAATTATTGGAACTGCTATACAAGTAAACAAAAGATATAAAAGATATATTAAGTCAACACAATTTTATCTCCGTCCAAATAAATGTAATATAGAAAGGCGGCATTTTAAGAAAGTGTTTAAGAATTTATATTGAATGATTGGAACTGCTTTTTAACTGAACAAAAAGATATAAAATATATATCCACACAACACAACTTTACCTACGTCCTAAATAACTTTAATGCAGAACAAAGACATTAAACGAAAGCGCTTATGAATCTTCGTTATTTTGATTTATCATAGACCCGCATTTATATTGAATCATTGGAAATGCTTGTAAGCAAAGAAAAGATATATTAAGTCAACACTACAGAAATTGATCTAAGCCCTAAATAATTGAAATGTAGCGGCTTTCAAAGAAAGTATTTAATATTCTTCGTTATAGTTTTTTGTATTTATCGTAGACCCCTTTTTTACATTAAATCATTGGAACTGCTTTTTAACTGAACAAAAGATATAAAATATATATCCACACAACACAACTTTACCTACGTCCTAAATAATTTTAATGCAGAACAAAGACATTAAACGAAAGTGCTTATGAATCTTCGCTATTTTGATTTATCATAGACCCGTTTTTATATTGAATCATTGAAACTGCCTTATAAGCAAAGAAATAATATATTAATTCAACACTACAAAAATTAATCTAAGCCCTAAATAATTGAAATATAGCGGCTTTCAAAGAAAGTATTTAATATTCTTCGTTATAGTTTTTGTTATTTATCGTAGACCCCTTTTTTACATTGAATCATTGGAACTGCTTCCCAAGCGAACAAAAGATATAAAAGAGTTGCCGATAAATGTTAAATACTCACACATTAATACCCTGTTTTAAACTTCATATATTTATCTATTCAGAGTTGGGTTGAATCACAACCAACTCTGTTCCTCCAATATAGCGTACATCTGTGCACTATATAGTAAACTCGTCGTGTGATAATTCAAATTCACTGGTAACTGGTGGCATGTTGCACCATAATTCTTAGAAGTGATTACAGCGGCCCATTGGCTGCAATCCCTTAAGCGCATTAAGGCCGCCAACATGAATCACCGCGTAGCACAAACAAAAATAGATGCGCGCATTGTGCACGTTACGTATACGCAATGTGCCAGCAATTGGCAGACAGCATGCCAAAAATACACCAACAACAACGACAACGACAACTCGCTGCCTGGTGCCACAGTTTTTTTTTTATTCTGCTGCCCAATGCCAATGCCACAACGTGCAGCATGCAACGCCGCAAAAGAGAGTGTGAGCGGAGTGTGAGAGCGTGTCGTCCCAATGCCATAGATACACAGGCCGCGATGCCGGCCTGGGCACGTTTCGATGCTGCGATGCCAAAAATAAAAGCCGCTCGCAGTGTGGCAGCCACATCCACATCCACAACACGAAGCGCGCAGCCAGCCACGCAGACAGTCGGACAGACGGACGGACGATGAGGGAGCCGCCACCAGCCGCCCGTTGGGGCCATGAATGGGCTTCGGTTGTGCTTTTTTGGCCCCTTTTTTGTGTGGCCAAAAAGTGCAGTCGAAGGTCGCCGGCATGCGGCAACAGGCAACAGGCAACAGGCAACAGGCATCGGGCATCGGGCAACCCAACACTGACCGCCTACAGCCAAATTTCATTAGACGCAAAGACGCAATGCAAATGTGCAACAGCAGCTGGCCCATTAAGCGCAGCAGACGAAGGACGGAGGATGTGGCAAGCCAGCTTGGTAAGGAAAGTGAAAGCTGTTCTCTCGGTTTCACAGAATCCACGAATCGCATGTTTTTGTGGTGTTTCCCCTACTTGACCCCCACATAATCATGTAATCCTGTTGCTATCGCTACTGCTAGGCATCTGCTTTGCAGGACAATCAAGTCGTTAGCACGCATTATGGACCAATTAAGTGCTACCCAAGGAATCCTTATGTGTAGAGCATAGATTTATGCAATCTGAAAGGAAACTGAAATTTAAATTGAATGCAAATGCAATAATAATCATAATCTCTACTGAAGATCTTCTCATTTAAATAATAACTTAATAATCAATGAATGCCACAAACTCAAAAATCTTATAGGCAAGCTATGAAATGTAGAAGCAAAACTTTGAAGTAACGAATTTTTCTATAACTATCATCAAACTTACTTTGTCACATTGGCATATGAAAAAGAACATAATTTAGCACATTATATTATATATTACATTTAACTCTGCGTATCTAAAGTTTAATCGTCATGCAAACAAGTATAGAAATAATGCAAGCCCAGAAAGTTAAGTGGAGATAACGTAAAAATCTTTCTAAAACCTAAATGAGAGTCGTAAGATTTCAAATGAATCGCCGTGTAGGCAAATTTGAGCAGCTAATGCGACGCATTTGGCGAGTTGTCACTTAACCCTAGAAACACAACTGTACCCCAAAAAGAACAAAAGCCACCTAAATGAAGGGCATATATATAAAAATGGCGCAGAATACGAAATATACAAAAAAAAGGGAGTAGAAAGAGGAGTAGCTGAATAAGAAGAAGGCGAAGGCGAAGGCGAAGAAGTAGAAGACGAAACACATACTTAGCCGGAACGATACGATATGAGAAACGCAGAAAAAAAGCAATAAGAAAGCTAGAGTGTGCACGACTTTGAGATACCCGTAGAGACGCTTAACTAAAATAAAATTTGGCCTTTTTTGATTTGGCAGAAGTCTAAAGCAGTATTTATGATTTCTAAATAGTTGTAGTCTTTAAGCTTTTCCTCTAAGCAGTTGAAGCTTCTAAAGTTTGCATTAATTGCCACTAAATTAACATACCCTTCTAGACTGCAGATATTGGGTAGTGAAAGAAGAAAAGTTTGCCACTCAACGGCAGACGCAGAGTCAGAATGCAAGTTGCCGCACGTAGACACGTTGTGGGTGGCACAGAGTGGGGGTGGGTGGCGTTGTGGGGCAGGCGTTGGGTGTGGGTGACGCTCTAGACAACTGGTAACAATAACGGCATTTTCGATGCAGAGCGCAGCTACTGCGACGGCGACGTTGACGAAAAGGACGCGCAGGATGAGAGTTGGTTGTCGTCGACGAGTTGCCAACAGCCACTTGACACTTCCGTCGTCACATGAATGGAGCCGTAAAAATGCGACGCTGCCTGAGCTGCACATTCGCTTTGCTCGCTCGCTCTTTGCGTGTTTTTCCATTTTTTTTTCGGGCTAGTCGACGAGGGCAACTTTTTATTTGGGCAGGAATGTGAATATGATGATGAGTGTGTGAATGTGTGTGAATGCACATGTGTTTGTGCGATTGTGTGTGTGTGTGTGTGTGTGTAAAATGAAGCAAATACATTCATGCATAATTTTTATGGCAGGTTTGGGGGACGAACGTCGACGACTCTTTCACATCCATTTGGTACATTTGGGATGCCAAAACGTTTTATGAACACGTTTCTTTTTTTACCCACCTATGTTTTTTTTCCTCTTCCTCTTTGCAAGTTTACAAGCTCCATAGAGACAGCGTAGAACGAGACAGAGAGCGAGAGAGAGAGGGAGAGGGCGAGAGTCATTAGCGTAAAAACAAAGTGATGATTAGTTGGCCCGACTTCACAGGCGCAGAAGAGTGGGAGATAGCGCAAAAAGCACAAAAAAAAAAGAGCGAATAGCGCAGAGTGAAGACTGCCTATAAAGGCCCCAGGTTCGCCTGTGGTCAATGTACGCCCAAATGCAAATAGGCGCGGGCGCCACAAGACGGGGACGCGAGGTTGGAGACGGGGGCCGCGGAGGAGGCGCAAAATGTGATGAGAGCTCGCAGTCTTTGCGCGAGGCAAACAAGCGAGCCGCTCGCCAGTCGGCGCAGGAGTCGCCCTTAAGGGCAGCGTTGCATGCCACACAACACGTACTACTTTGGCCGCAAACAAACTGCGCCAGCGTTTTTCCACTTCTTTTCGCTTTTATTTTTGTTGTTTTTTTTTTTTTTTTTGGTTATGATTGACTGATTTCTGTTGAAACTTTGGCGTCTGTGGGCACGCATGAATTACAATTTTCGTATAACGAAAACCACATGAACCCACACACACACACACACACACCTACACACACACACACGCACACGCACACACACACACACACACACACACACACACACACACCTACACACACACACGCACACGCACTGAGTCCATGCTGCGTAGAGATAAACATGGGGAGTGCTACAATTAGCACTTTTTGTACTGGCTCCGAGTTTTCAAGTGGCTCCCTGATAAGCGCTAAAGAAACGGAAACTCAACCACACATTCGCCTTGAGCCAGGCGCTTGAACTCGCTGCCTCTCCACCACCACCTTCAACCCCCTTCCCACTCCAATCCCCGCTCACCTACACAGCCAATAGCTAAGTAGCAAATGGTTTTGCGGCCTAAAAAATGACAATGCCCCGACTGCAGTTTTTCGTTGCGTTGATAACGAAGTTGACTCAAAAAATGGCGCTCATAAAAATGTAAAGCCCAAAAGCAAAGCCTATTTGCCAACCACATTCTCTCTGCGTTCCTCCATCCATAGAGCGAGAGAGAGAGAGAGAGAGAACTCAACGCGCAGTGAACTCAACTCGCAATTCGCAAACTCACGACTTGCAGCTCGACAGTGCGTTGTTATAAGATAAACATTTGTTTTTACTTTTTCATTTGGCAAATAACATAAAAACGTTGAACTCGCCGTGCAGCGACCATAGAGAGATAGGCCTATAGATACCCAGTGGGCGGATCGACTTTGCTGGCCACTCAAGGCGCTACGCATCGAAATTGCCAAGTGCCGAAGGGAATAAGTAGCTATATACGATTGATTAAAGACCTTAACCTATCACGATCTAACAGCAAAACAACTTGGAATCAACACTATCAGGATTTAGCTTTCAATTAACAATTGGTAGATTTTCCAACATCAAAATCTCAAATCAATATAATTAAATATTATCCCTCAAATTTTAAACTTCAGCTATAAATCAAAAATAAACTTTATATAATATAAACAAAACAGTTCAATTTTACAACATCTCAACCTCTCGTTTTATATTCTTAAATAAAAATACTTGACAAAGCAATAAAACGTTGTGCAAATCATTAACCCCAAAACGTTTTACGACACTTCGATATTATTGGCCGTGCCCCATAATTATAGATTCAATAATCACCGATACTCGTGTGTATATTTTCGGTTTTAAATCGGCATTACTCGCAATTCCCCTAAGAGCGACGCTATCAAGAAATGCCACCCATAAAGTGCAGACAAAGAAAAGACCCACCAAACCCGACAGTCCGTCTCCATCTCTCATCGAGCGTTTGTCGGTGCGTCAGTTAGTGATTTAGTCGTTGCGTCGCGTCGTGTTGCGTCGATCTACAAGTGCTGAAAAGTTTATTGCACTGCATGTCTGACTTTTGCTAAAGCAAATATTGTTTAATAACATTTTTAAAAATAAAATTTACTGATTAAACGACTCGGTTGCAACCGCGACGACGACGACAACCGCGACAATGGCACATCGGCCTCGGACCTATCCCAAGACAAAATAATTTGTGCTTCGCACTCGACGCCAACGTTGCCTGTTTACTTTTGATAGGCAATAAAAAGTCAAATAAGGCAAAACAAATAACGATTCCAAGAAGCGTGAATTGGGGCGAACGCGACTGCGAGACACAACAACAAGATCCAGGATCAACGCGACTATCGCAAAACGTATGATATAAGTTGAACATATATGAAAATGTAATAAATGGGAGTTGTTAATGCTTAATAGTGGAAGTAATACTTTACATCAAAGTATATCAACTATTCAACTTTTTGACTATTATTACACCATAACAATTATTAAAATTTTTTGTCACTGCAGGTTATTCAATTACTTTTCTCGAAAATAAATTATTTTCAAATTCTGTCTATCATAGACATGAACCTCTACAATTGTAACGGCTTTTGAGTAGCTGGCAACTCTGCCAGCGCATTAGCGCAGACACACACCATGAAAAGAGACAGCTATACAAGACATTGCAGTGTTGTAGCAGCCAGCTTTAGTTGATGCATACGCGCAACCAGCGCAATTTTGAATATATGAAAACTTACGAGGTTTTTACTATAGCATAATATAGAATTGCGTAATCGGTGCCATGGATTCCCTGATTAAGACATATTTTCGCACATAACGCAATTTGTTGCCATGCATTAAATAAATTAGTTGTTAGTATAAAACATTTATTTGGACAACACAATCAAAGTGGCCCAAGGGCCACAGATAACACGATACTCACAGTCACCAGCTTTATCGTAAATCACTTGAAAAGCATCAAAATATGCCAGCTTATTCGGCTGTTTGCCCAGCTGTCCATGGGCGCTCCAACCGGTGGCCCAAAGGCGTCCACAGCTACGCATAAGCATTGTGTGACGCGATCCCGCAAACACTTTAACAGGTGCACAGAGATCTGATTCATCGCCATTAGAAGGGCAACAGCACGCAGGCAAGTCGTGCAGCTGGGGCAGTGGATAAACCGTAGGTTCCTTTAGTATACCATCAGGTTTCATGACACGCATTCCCAGTTGGCCATTGGAATTAAGGCCCCACGTATAGAGATCACCAAAAGCAGATATGGCCGCACTGTGCCAGCCACCAGCAGCAATGTGAGTTATCTAAATAGCGCGTTGACTCAGATTAATGCAAATAATGTGAGGAAGATAATGGATTATTTACTTTAATGCCCGCTAACGCCTCTATCAGCTGCGGTGTTTCCTCCACTCCAAGCGTGGCCTGTCCCAGTTGTCCACGACTGCAATGAAATTAGTCAAATACACAATAAGCTTTAAGCTAATATTACACTACTTACAGACCATTGCCCCAGCTGTAGACATCGCCATTGCCGTTGAGCAGCAGCGCATGCTCCTGTCCACACTCCAACTGCTGCACACGCCACGGATGCTGTGGCAGTTGATGCAGACAACTGGGTATGCTATAGACCATATTGGCCGCACTGATGGCCACATTAATGTAGGAACCGCAGGCTATGTGAGTTATTATATTAGGCGTTGATTTGGCTACGCCAAATATAGTTCGCTTTGGGGCAGCTGGCGGAATTTCCAACTTGAGCTGATGCAGCTGTGCGTCCAGCTTGGCGGGTAGCTTGTACAGCTCGCCATTCTGCAGCAGCACCAGACAATGGGCATCACAAACGGCCAGCGCCTTTATAGCCGTAGGTGCCTCTACTTCTAGCTGTTCCCCCGGCGCCGCGTCGAGCAGTCCCAGCAACCATAGCTTAGAGCCCGTCGCATAAGCTGTATAACGCCAGCTGAGCGCAACAATCCAATTCTCGCTTGCATTGGCCGGCAACTGTACATCTAAAACATAAGTATTTACAAATTAATTTTAAATATGCGTGGAATGTTTGATTAACGAATTACAAACCAGTTAAGGCAACACAGCGACCGGAAGTGCGCTCACTGTTCTTGCTGTGTTTGTGTTGGCCGAACGCATTGAAGCCCGTAAATAGTAACTGTCTCATCTTCCGCTTGCCGCTCAACAGCAACGGCAGCGTCGACGTTGACGGCGGTTGCGCAGCGACGAACACACTTTCGATAGGGGCTGGGGAGGCGCTCCGCTACCTGTGACTGTTGTTGCTATTCGCTGTTTGGTCGACCAACTTTTTTAGTTGCTAGATAGCATTGCACCTGTAATGTTGTCGTCGGTGGTAGTTTTTTTTCATCCATCAACTTGCCCGAATCGTGTTCATCATAAAATTGGTGGCTCATCCCAAATTTAACTGATCGTTGTGCGCATTCGTGTTTTCGGTTGATACGAAATGGTAGGTTAACTAATCACGACAACGCTGATTGTTATTATACACTTGCAAACAGTAATTACAGTCAGTTTAATTGACTATTATTAGCCGAAAATTACAATTTGTTTATTAAAATTGGTTGTCATGGCAATCAGTGTGGCCAGATCGTGACTTTACCCCGCGTTTTCTGCTGATGGTAGTTCTATTTAAGATTTGGCGCCAATGTAATAATGTAATAAGCTCAACACTGTTGAAATCATATTTTGCAAACCTATTTAAATAGAATAATTTTGTTCAGAACAATAACAACTTCGTATCGAATTAACACAGGAAAAATAATATTCCACACAATAAAATAACACATTGAAAGCACGCTAGTGAAAATGTAAACTTAACAGAATGTTAATGTCGATTCATATCAGTATGCATTTTGTCGATTATCGTAGTGAGCTTTCGATATCGATTCCACATTGCCGCCAAACAATCGGCACTGGATATACAAATTTGAATTTGAATTTCAGGGTCTTCTATCGCTGCTGCGCAAGCTACGACCCAATCCAGAAAAGGAAGCCCGCATTTTGCTACTTGGCTTGGACAATGCAGGCAAGACAACAATTCTCAAGCAATTGGCATCCGAGGACATAACAACGGTGCGTATCTTAAAACAGATACGTTCTTGCTTTCCCAATAATCGTTTTATTAATCCGCAGGTGACGCCCACAGCCGGCTTTAATATCAAATCCGTTGCAGCCGATGGCTTTAAGTTAAATGTTTGGGACATTGGTGGCCAGTGGAAGATTCGACCATATTGGAAGAACTACTTTGCCAATACAGATGTTCTGGTAAATTAGCTAAAAGTGATAACAAAAGAAAATGTTTATCATACAGCAATTTAATTACAGATATACGTCATTGACTGCACAGATCGGACACGATTTTCAGAGGCAGGCAGTGAACTCTTTGAGATGCTAATGGACAATCGGCTAAAGTCGGTGCCTTTGCTGGTGTTTGCCAATAAGCAGGACTTGCCCGATGCCATGACTGCCTCCGAAGTAGCCGAGGGATTGGGTTTGGTGCGTCTACAGGAGCGCACTTGGGAGATCAAGGCTTGCACGGCAGTCGATGGCACAGGGCTGAAGGAGGGCATGGACTGGGTGTGCAAGAATATGAAGAAGTAATCTCTAATTTGAATTATTCTATTTTAAGATGAAAGGAATTACCGTGCATTGATCAAATATTGAAAAATACGCAATTATAATTATTGTAAATTTGTTAAAAACGTGTATTATTGGTTACCTTTGGTGCCTCAATTTCAATTAAATATTTAAATTAATTTACTTCAAATCCTGTATGTGTACCCTGTATGCTATTTCAAATCATAGTAGTAACTTAGGCATAGTTCATAATTTCGAAACCAAAAAATCAGGAAGCATCACAAATGAACAAATTCCGAAAGAGCGTCATCACGCGTCTCCGGAGGTTCTGGACTAAAACCCTGCCAGAGTTCAACTTGCTCATCCTGGGCCTCAACAATTCTGGAAAGAGTACGCTGGCTGGACGCCTTTGCTTGAAAAACGAAGAATCCGTAAGATTAACGTAAATCGTTTAAGAAATGCACATTTTTTCAATGTCAAATTGGATTTCACTAAAGTTAAAGGACATTAACCCAACGGTTCAGCCGAATGAGATGGATCTGGAGTACAAGACCATGAAGGTGCACATGCGGGACTTGAGCGGTCAGTGGAGAATGCGTCAGTTGTGGCACACCTTCTATCCAAATACGAATGCCTTGGTATGGTCTTCGAGGCCCTAAACCCACTCCCATTGCCATGAATCTCCACTCCCTCGTTTTAGATCTTTGTCGTTGATAGCACGGATGTTTCACGTCTTGGAGAAGCGCGCTGCGAGCTCTGTGACATCTTGCTGGATGAGCGGATGTCCCAGGTACCTTTGCTGATCTTGGCGAACAAACAGGACCTCAGTGGAGCGCTTCCCAGTTCTATGATTGTCGATTTGATGGGCTTAAATCGTTTGGAGGGACGTGCTTGGAGTATTCTCGAATGTTCAACATTAACAGGCGATGGTTCTTTTGTAAGCAATATACCCTTTAATAATTACGGATTGTGGTATTTTGTAAATCCAATTTCAGAGCACCATTCAGTGGATCTACAAGAGTCTGAAGAAACAAAAGCCTCAGAGTCGAATTCAGAAAATACTTACTCCAACATTTCTGTTTGGCCAGATGTGTCCACTAGATTGTCGGCGTCCCATCGCGGACGTTAATTAATTTATGCATCTGGCACAGTGTACAAGTAATCTATTCTTGTCGAATGGAAATGGAAGTGGAAATGGGACGCGGCACACAAAACCGAATGGCCCACAGAGAGAATTTTGTCGAGACGAAACATTTGTTATGCATTGGTTTAGCTTATGAATTTGCATTAAAAAGTAAAAATTAAGGTTGAAATTTGTATATAAACGGAAAGAAAAAGATTGGATACTCTTTTAGCTGATGCTTTGTATGATGCCAAATTGAAAAAATATACCTTCAAAAGTTCTGCACAAAATTCGTTTTTCTTTAGCTTATCTGGATTTTAATTTGGAACAATGAATTTATAATTTATTAAATTAAATTATTTAAGTTAATTGCAATTATTATATGTCTGCTGTAACATTTATGGTTAAGCGCACTAAGCTGTAACATTCATTTTAAACAATTAATTCATGGTGTTACCAATTAGATGACAGCACTTTAATACCCTGCCAGAAGATGACTGACTATCACTGTCACTTCACCCACAAATCAGAATCATATGGCGAACTTTCTGCTAAATTGTGAATGCACACAAACGCACACACACACACACACAGCCAAACATAAGAAGAGTACACGTAGGTAGAAGTTTGCATAAAGCGCTGAAGGAAAACATTGACGCCACACACACAATATGAGCGTGTGTAAAAAGAAAGTGGGTAGAAGAAATATAAACAAAGTTAAGTCCACGGCAACAGGTCTGTTCACAGAACGAACTCAGAGCAATCGTACCACGTATACTCACACAAATGCATATATTCATGTGAGTGTGCGCGTTTGATTTGTATGCGGGCAGCAAACTGACGTGGACAGCGCAGGCGTAAAGAATGACAAGAAGAACTGTTCAGTGTACACACACACATCCACAAATAAATGGAGAGAGCAGTGGCTGTGTGTGAGAGAGTGTGAGAGAGAAAAGTGCTCGCGTGCTGCCAACTGAGTTTTGGGAGAGTCGAACAACAGCAGACGGCGCTACTGAGTTGCAACATGTTGGCCCGGCCAAAGAAAGACACTTGAAGTGGGCTTAAGAAGTGTTACACACTGACTCAGAGCCACAGAAGAAAGAAAGTTTTCGGCTGAGCTGGCTGTGTTTTTTGCTGCCGCTTCTTAAGAAGAAGACCAACAAACAGAAGAAGAAGAAGCCGAAGCAGAGCAATATCAAACGGATTTTTAACGTTTTGACGTGCAATTTTCTTAAGAGTCGCTTTGCGCAGTGAAGCGTCGTGAGTCGCGTTCCTGTTGTTGTTGTTGTCGTCATCGCTGCGTTGTTTAATTGGCCAACGGCAATAATAACTACAGCAGCAACAATAGAAAATAATCTCGAAGTGTCTCAGTGTGCGTGTGATTGTGAAAGTTCCTCCTGCCCATAATAAAAAATGTACATAAAACGAGCGCTCTTCGTGCTCGCGCTGCTCTGCGCCCAGCCCTATGGCCACCTGGCTGAGGAGGAGTCCAACCCCTTGCTGGACATGGCCTCCATGTTCATACAGGAGGCGCTGACCAATCAGAATGGCGGCGGCGGAGCTGCTGGCGGTGGCGGCGGAGCTGGCGCTGGATTGGCGGGCATTGCTTCACTCGTGGGCAGCTTTATGCAGGCTAACGGCAAAGCCGGAGGCGGTGGCGGCGGCGGCGGCGGCGGCGGCGGTGCCATGCAGATTCTCTCCGGTATTGGCAGCTTGTTGGCCAGCAATTCTCGTGGCGGCAACGGCGGCGGTGGCGGTGGCTTTGATCCCGCCATCATTGGCAATGTCCTTGAAATGTTCACGCAAAGCGATGATGATGAAACTGGCGCCCAACAGAAGCGCAGCAGCAGCGGTGGCGCCGGCAGCAACACAGGCGGTGGCTCCGATTCTGGCATCGGTCTGGACACCATACTGCAGGTGGCTTCGGCTTTCATGAATACTCAAGGCGGTGGCGAGAAGAAAACCGCGCAGCATGCTGTGCATCACGAGCAGAAGCGTTCGTTGCCCGAGGAGCCGGAGCAGGAGAATGGTTTCATGAGTCTGCTGCCTCTGATCATGCAGGCGGTGAGCTCGTTTGCTGGCCCAGAGGGTCAGAGCACTCAGGAGCGCCACAAGAGTCATGCCTGGGTGTTGCCGCCTTTCCTGGAGCACGCTCACGTGCTGTGGGATCACTTCTCCAACTCGGAACTCGCCGATGCGCTCTACGAGAAGTCGGGAGTCAACAAGATCATGAAGGTGAGTGTTGTCTGCTTATATAATCGTCAAGATCTTAAAACTTACAAAAGCCTTACTTACAAAAATCTTAAAAAAATATATAATCAAGTGTAATAAAAATATAAACTATGGAATAGCATTTTGAAACACAAACTAATAACCCTATATTCTTAGATATTCATTACTCTTAAGTTTTCAATAAGCTAGCGAATGTAATTTAAAGATTTGAATTCTGCATGAATGCCAAGATTTGTATAAAAATAGCTTGATATCCTCGGAAGTTATTCAAAAATACTACACAACATTTTTGCCCATACCCATAAACTTGTAACTCACGCTTTACTTATTTGACTTTAATGTATTTCCTGTTCTTGTAGGGCTTCAAGGGTCGCGACGGCAAGGTGGACTATGACAAGCTCTTTGAGTCGCTGAACAATCAATCCTTCCGTCGTCGCTGGATCAAGTCGGCCACTTTGTACCTGGCTGATTGGGCCAGTTATTTGGCCAATCCCGAGAACTATCTGAGGTAAGTCGTGTGGGACACATGTGGATGAGTTTTTCCATGCGTGTTAATTGTCGATCACGTTCTGCTTTCCTAACGGTTGAGCACAGTTTAGCACCTAGATGTGATACGATTCCGATTCAGATTCTGATGCCGATTCTCAGGTTTTTTTTTTTTTGTTTTGTCGATTGCCGATTGCAGGCAGCTGTTTAGCTGCCACTTGTTGTTGCTGCTGCTGCTGCTTGTTGCCTGTTGAGTTACCGTTAGCTGCAACCTGTTTGGCGCTGGCCATCAAACATGTTCGAAGCGCTTGCTTTACCTTTTGACACACTTTTGCAGCTGGCACATTTTAGAACCTGGCTGCTAATCTGACTGGTCAACAAAACACTCGCAAGTCCAAGTCCAACTCCAATTCCAATCCCGATCTCGACTTTGGGTGTGCGTCTCTCTACTGTCCGTCGATCAACGACTGTGTGTATGTGTGTGTCTGTCTGTGTCTGTTACAGTTACAAAGACGTTGCTTGGATATAAACAAATAAACATGCCAGAACGGTTTGGTTTGCCGTTGAGTGAAGAAACCGGTTTGAGCCAGGGAAATGGGCCAAAGGCAAAGTACAAGCCAGAGACGGGGACATTATTGCATGCCGAATGTCTCAGCTATTTGGGTCACGCTGAATATATAAACAAGAAAGTAATGCGATCTACAGCAAGGCCGAATTTCAAATACGCTATAACAAGTTAATAGAAGAAAGAATGAAATTAAGAAATAACAAGCTAAACACATTAAATAGGAATCAATTATTTCTGTAGAGTATTTGCATATAATGATATGGCATTTCAATGCATCTAAAACTAATTAATACAGCAATTAGGAATAGCAATAAAATGCATTATTTTCCATGAAGAAAATTTAGAAAACTTCGTCCAGACGGGCAGACAACATCATTAAAATACCCTAATGTTTACACACAATACGTATACGTATTTGGCATACGCCCCATTATCATCGTCATCATGGTTATTATTATTGTTAGACAACGAGAAGAAATGACTTCCACTTTCTAGCTAGGCGCCCTTTCACTTGGTCATGCTGTGTCATCATTATAAGCTCATCAATTGCCATTTTTTACTGACTTGTACTTCGCTTTTCATTTCTTTTTCATTTTTCTGTTATGCGTTTTTTTTTTTTTTTTTTGGACACACTTTCCATAGATATTTCCAGACGGCACAAATCATGTTTAACGGCCTGTTGAAGTCTCAAGGTTATCCCAAGCAAACCTATTTTGATCCGGCACGGCCCAGTGAGACAATTTCGAACCTATTGAACCACGTAGCCAAGCATCATTTGAATGTGAAAATCGATTCGCGTCAGTATGTGAAGCCCGCTGTTGGCTATGCCAAGGAGCTGCTCAAACTGGGCCAAGCACGTGGACTGCTGCAGTTCAATGCTACTGAGATTAGCGATCGATTAACGGATACACTCAATCTGGAGGTAAGTGAGCACAAACAATTGGGTTGCTGGGCAATTAACAAAGCGCAGTTAGAATAACTAAACTAAACTACATAAAAAAAAAAAAAGAAAAGAAGAAAAACTAAAACTAAACCAACTGGCAATAGCACAAATTAAATTAATTACGCTACAATTTTCTCTTTTTGTGTTCATGGCGCACGCATCTCCAACAACATTCAACATCTAACGTCCACCAACCGACGTATTCCCAACCCACAATCCAACATCGATAAACAACAAACAGGTTATTGAACCGGTGCTAAAAGTACATCGCGCCTACAGATACATCTCCAAGTCGCCGCAATGTGATCGCTATGTGCTCTGCCAGCTGAATGCAGCTGCTCTCCACCAACAAGAACAACAGCAACAACAACAGCAGCAGTCCAAGCAACAGGCGTCGTCGTCGACTTCGGCTGGCGGTCTTATTGCCGGCGTTAGTCCGAAAATTGTGAAGATCGGGAGCATGGGTGCAGCGATCTTCATTAGCACAGAAACCGGTACACCATTCTGGACGCTGTTCGGTGTAATCAATGCGCCATATAATTGCGAGGTGAGTCCACATCCGCAACCCATCATATAGTTTAACTGCAATCCCAATTCCACACGAATCTAATAACAATCTTCTCGAATGCAGGCCAAATATCCAGTGGACTGCAATGGGTTCCATGAGGGTGAAGCCAAGGTGACCACAGAATACGTACACAACGAGTTGTAGTTTGCGATGCGATACGATGCGATGCTAACAACGACTGTTAAAGAGTGCTCATTAAGACGAATTAGCTGTAATCGAGATCAAGATTTCAAGTGTACATAGTATTACGAATTGCAATAAATCTTAATTTAATTGGTAATTTAATTCATGCGGCAACTTGATGGATTAACAATTATTCATGCAGCTTTATCCCAAGCTGCAAACTAACCTTACTTTTACAAAAAAGTTTTAAACAATATATTTAATACATGTCATTCAAACTAAGCTCGCCAATTAAGTGAAACTTGTTTACAACTTCAAGGTTTTCAGTTATGGCTGGCTTTACGCTTTAATGTCCCAAATTTATTTAACATTTCTTTAAACTTACTTTGCTTCACTAACGGTCAGTGAACCCTACAGAAATGAAGAATAACTTTATACAAAAATATATTTCTAATAATTGTCATGGGTAATTTGATAAAACTGTCGCCACTCAACATTAGATTTTTCTCAGAACTGTGAAGTTTTTATAAGGTTGCTGAACTCTCGAAGTACGGCTTGTTTGCATGAACTCTTTCTCCAAGGTTTGTGCAAGTTTTCCAGCCAGTCTACGCTTTTAAATGGTGTACAGCAACTAAGCGACATAGCGTGTAAGCCAATAATACCTTACGATCTTATGAAGTTTTATGTAAAATAACTGCGTGATAATAATTGTGGATCAGCAAAGATGGGTATGCAAAATGTGGTTATCAGTAATTTCGAATATTATTAGAGATCACTAAAGAGCATACTTTCGCGCATTACAAATAAAGAGTATATACTTTACCCGACTCTAAACATATCTCTCGTTAATCACACAACTTGAAGTTGCCGTTAACTTGCGCAGCGCAATCTGTTGGCTGTTGTGTTGGGTGTGTGAGCGGCAGGCAACATATTTGTTTTGGCCAATTCCGCAAAATCGCTTGAGCATCAGCTTAGTTTATGCACTTCCCACCATCGCAGTCCATTCATTGAGTGCACGAAGCAGGTTTTGGCACTGAACAAGTTCAACTTGCGGAAAACTCAGATGGATTCCCGTTAACGTCACTTTCACCACAACACGCTTGGGCTCACTTTCCACTTTGGCAGCGCCAGATTCAGTCGACTGCAGCTAGCTGAGGCGACGACAACACACCACAAAATGCAGCTAGCTTATCGTGAACTGGATGCGGATATTGTGCGACGCACAAACGCCATATTCCCGGCACAGGATTGCTTTGTCGAGGTGCTGCCCGATCGTCTCGTCATTCCGCGCAAGTACGTCGAGTTGGGCGAATCGATACGTCAGCTGCCCATCTATGAGGACGATGTGTGGATGATCTCGTATCCACGCACTGGCTCCACATGGGCCCAGGAGATGGTCTGGCTGCTGGGTCATCAGTTGGACTACGAGGCAGCCAAACAGCAGCTGACACAACGCTCGCCCATGATCGAGTTGTCAGCGTTGTTCAGCACGGATCATCACCAGTGGGTGGCGTAAGTTGAAGCCGCTCTTCAATGGGGTTTTTCCTTAATCCAACATACATTTTCCTAGCGATGCGCTTGGCAATACAGTTGAGCTGGTGCGCAACTCGCCACGTCCACGCTTTGCGCGTTCTCATCTGTCCTGGCAACTGCTGCCGCAGCAATTCGAGAGCGTCAAGCCCAAAATTGTGTATACGGCGCGTAATCCGAAGGATTTGTGCGTCTCTTACTATCACTACTGCAAGCTGATGCACGGCATCAATGGGGACTTTGAGCAGTTCGTTGAACTCTTTTTGGGCGGACATACGCCCATGGGTTCGTATTGGAAGCATGTGCTGCCCTTCTGGAAGCGCAGCTGTGACGACAATGTGTTGTTCATCAAGTACGAGGATATGATTAAAGATCTGCCCGCTGTGGTGAAACGTTGTGCGCAATTCCTGAACGTTGCACAGCTGCTCAACGACGAGTCCTTGAAGCGCATCTGCGACCACCTGCAGTTCGACAGCATGCGCAGCAATGCGGCCATCAATCTGGAAAAGTTTCTGCCGCAGCCAGGCACGAAGTTCATACGCAATGGCAAAATTGGCGACTGGCGCAATCACATGACCGATGCGATGTCCGCACGTTTTGATGCCTGGAGCGAGGAGCATTTGCGCGGCAGCGGTTTAACATTCGAATACGATTAAGTCTAGTTAATATCATTATAATCCTTTGTTAACTTAACCCTAATGTAGTGTCACAAACATTATTCATTTTCTTGATAAAAAAATATCTTTAAAGATCATGATCATATATTTTGTTCAGAATATATATGAAAATGCAAAACTCTTTCAGCAGTTTCTAGTTTTTGTAGGCAATCGGGAAATACTTTTTGTCCTTCTCAACAATCTCCTCCAGCAGATTGTCAATATCGGTTGACGGATAGCGATCGACCCACGACTGAATGTAGCCCTCGTGTGTCGCATCATAAGTCTTCAAATCCACCTTGCCGTCTTTGACGGAGGTGTTGGCCTGCACCAGAATGATGCGTGGCTTCTTGTGCGCCAAGCAGATGTCCCTCCACTTGGCCCAGGGATGTGATCCACTCTCATTCACCTCCGAGTAGTGATCGTACATCTTGGTAGCGGCCTCGATGTCGGCAGTGGATTTGTATACTTGTAGTTTCATCAAGAAATCGCCCAGCGCTTTCTTGCCAACCGTATGGATCTTGCAGCGATCCATTGTGAGCAGCAGATTCTTGCCATCCTCCGTCTCTTTGACGGTCACAAAATCTTCACCCGCCTCGAGCAGCATTTTCATGATAACGAAACGAGCACGTGAATGCGCTTGCATCCACTGCTTTGATTTGGGATTAAACATTTCCAAGGCAACGCCCATGCCATTCCAAACGAGACTCAGCCAATTAACATAAATAATATCATCCTGTTCGGCCGCATCTTTAAAGCCAAAGATCTCCAAAATGTCGCGCTCCAGCGACAAATATAGACCCACAGCTTCGGCACGACACTCCTCATACGATGAGCCAATGGCACCGAACTTTGTGTCGTAGGTTTCGCCAGGCAAATACCACTTGGTGATGGGTTCGCCGGTGATGAGGTTCTTCACAGCATTCACATCGAAATTATGGACGCCCTTCTCGTCTACGCGGAACAGTTTGCCACTGCCGTGACCAAGCAGCTCGTGGAGTCCAACTTGCACCTCGAACGCCTTCACTTTGTACTCTTTCATGAGTGTTTGATCGGCATCCGAGAGGAAGGGTATGGGATCCTTTCTATTGATGTTAGCCAGTACATTGCCCAGCGACACATTCTTGAAGCCCTCATCCTGACGAATCTCGTCATCTGTGCAAAGACAATTTTTGTAATAAGTAAAAGCTAATCTATAGTTTTGATATCAATGCTTACAATTGGGAATATTGATGCCAGCTGGAACGCCGCTGCCGGCAAAGGTGAGCACATCTAGAGATGTGAAGTCAGGCTTCAAATACGAGTCCTTCTCATAGGGTTGCGTCCATGGTAGGTACTCGACGAGTTTCTCGGCACGATTAACCAATTCAGCGAATTTCGCTGAACTCTCCTTGTTCACCATGGCTACAAAGCCCTCGAATTCAGCACGACCGCCAGCGGGATCTCTGTAGGTCTCGATGAAGCCAATGTATGTCTCAATAACCGGTCCCTTATCCTTGATCCACCACCTAGAGCCATTCTTGTGCTCGGCCAGCGAACCCTCCTCAAACGACTGCACATAATGCTCAATCATTTTCTCTTCGTTAGCATTAGCAGCATATTTCTTAGCTTCCAGCAAATTGGCATTCACACGCTGTAACAAGGGCTGATAATCGCCACGTGTGACACGGAAATGATTGCCATTGAACTCCTCCACAGGCAAAGTAATGCCTTCCTTGCTCGTGTCCGCAACAGATCCAAGCTTGATATCATACAGAGTTTTGCCGTTCTCAATCATTTTGAAGGTGCGACACATGTAGGGTTCAATGCGCTTCGCTGTTAGCCAAGCGTTGACAATCTCCGAGTCCTCCTTGGTGCAATTGTCCGACCAATAGGTGGTAACGCCATTGGGGGCAAAGCCCAGGATCTCGTTGCGTGATTCGAGCGCATAAACCAAACCCTTGACCTTCTCATAGATTTTCGCCACTCGCACATCCTCTTTATAGGCGAGAGAGGAGCGTACGATGGACTCGAACTTGTCTGATGTCAGATTCGGCACAATTTTGCTGTCGCCCATGCCTTTGTAGTTGCCCGCATTGGCGAAGACGCCGCAGGTGTAGACAAGGAATGCCTGCAAAGCAATACAGGCTATAGTCAATGATTTTTAGATATTTTGCAGTTGAATAAAACTCACAGTGAAATCGTCTTCAGTTGCACCAGCGCTCAATGCTTTGACTTTAAGGTCGGCGGGTTGTTCAGCCACAAAAATGCGATGCAACAGTGAAAAGATCAGTGGAGCTTCGGGACTCGATTGAATGAGAGCAATAAGTCCGCCATCCCACGATGCCTTGCTGAAATAATGCGCATAGAGTTTCTCCTTATCCGTTAGATTTTCAAACGCGCCCTTGCACTCCAGATCGGCAATGGGCTGCGTGTTTGGCAGCACAAAATGGGATGTTTTGCTGGCGGCCATGTTGAGATTGGGCTTAGCTAATAAATTTGTACTTGAGCTGCAAGCAGAAAAGAATTAAGAATTTACGTAAGTACTAAATAAATTGGACATGCCGAATAATACCTGTAGGTAACGGCTGAAAATGCCGCTGTTCTTAATTGACTGTGTCGTATTGTTGCTGTGGGAGGGCGAAGAAGACGAAGTGCTGCCTTTTTGTATAATTGTGGGGCTACAGCAGTGAAGTTGCTGGCCGTACTTGAATGTAAACGCAAGCGGCAAAGATTGCCCAGTTGACAGCGTCTATAAATTTTCCAACTTAGCAACATGACTGCGAATTTTGACTATGATTAAATTTCATTTGAAATATTTTGCAAGAAACTCTATATGCATACATAATCTTCTATGTATGTATGAATATCAGTAAAGCCAAACATTTTATTAACCATGTGAAACTTGTGAGATGTAGGTTTATTATAAATGCAGTAGAAACGGAGTAGTACATGAAATACAACATAAATATGTTTGCACAGATGGAACGCACACACACATACATATCTATACATATGCATGTGAGCTTGCAGGTGCATTGATTGCCAACCGCTCTTGCAGTTTTATCGCGAATTAACTGTACTAAACACGATAAATGCAGAACAAAGAAAACATTTTTACCCAAACAAAATATCAGAAACAATAATATATGGAAAAACGTACGTACCTTACGAAAAACAAATGCAAAATAAAAGTAATGGCGTAAAAGTGCAAGTTGTCTTTAGAGATGAACGTTTAACACTAGAGGTGAGCAAATATCGCCGGTACTCAACATAAAATGTTGGCATAGCTTTTCAAAACAGTAAGTTAACATAATGTTATTTTGAAATTTTTTAATAACGCAAAAAATCCACAATCAGAATGAGTGTGTTCTATGCAAAGTATTAAATCAATAAAGATTCAAATTGCTGCAACTATTAAAGCCGCTTTTGAAAGTTTAGCTTTATTGAAATTTATTCTATTTTTAAGTGCTGATGTTGAAGATTTTCTTTTTTTTGTGATTGTGGTCACACTGCCTGACAGATTTTAAACATTTACATATATTCAAATCAATTTCTGTAGTTAAAAGATAAGTTACTCAAAATTTTCTTTCATGTGGGGACGTGGGTAGTACGTAACATTAACTTTCGATACAATTATCGAAAATGCTATTAATCGGGTGGCGGTTGCCACCCACCCATGCTATAGAATCATATGTTTTCTTATCACCTTCAGGTTGACCTCAGAGTGGAGCAAGCTAAGTTTTTCCAAAAGCAATGGAGCTGACTGGATGGGTTAAGAACTATGATTGGGGCAAACAGGGCATTCATTCGGCCGTAGCCCAATTGGCCATGGCCAACGATCCCGACTTTGTGCTTAACGATCAGGAAACCTATGCCGAAATGTGGATGGGAACCCATATCTGTGGCGTTTCTATTGTGAAGGAGACTGGCGAAACGCTGGATCGTGTGCTCAAGAAAGATCTCCCCTATCTCTTTAAGGTGCTGAGCATCAGAAAGGCCCTCAGCATCCAGGTGCATCCCAACAAATGTGAAGCGGAGCGTCTGCATAAAGAGCGTCCCGACGTTTATAAAGATGATAATCACAAACCAGAAATGAGCATAGCAATTACGCCCTTCTTAGCCTTGGTCGGGTTTCAGCCCGTTGAGGACATCATTGACTACATTGACGAGTTCCAGCCGCTTACAAATCTCATTGGCCAGGAAGCTGTCTTTGAACTGCACGAGAAGCGAAACTCGGAGGCCTTGAAAAATTGCTATGAGATCATGATGCGAGCTGATGAGGCTGCGATATCAAAGTGCATTACAGCTATAGCTAAAAACAAAGCTGGTGAGCTTAAGAGAATAAACATATATTTCAATAATCTAATCATTTCAATTTTCTTATCAGCGCTGAAACGCAATGAGCTACTCGATATATTCAACAAGGTTAATCAGGACTTTCCCGGCGATGTGGGTATCTTATGTCTGTTCTTCTTGAATCTGGTGCGCCTGCAGCCCGGTCAAGCCATCTACCTGGGCGCAAACGAAATCCATGCCTATCTGGATGGCGAGTGCGTCGAGTGCATGGCTTGCTCCGACAATGTGATTCGAGCAGGTCTCACGCCAAAATACAAAGATGTTGAGCAATTGATATCCTCGGTGATATTTGATGGTGCTGCAGCTGATGCTAAGCTATTTATACCATATCGCATCGATGACACAGTGCAGGTGTTTGCGCCACCTGTTGATGACTTTGCTGTCATCCACATGTCCATTAAGAGCAGTGTGTGTGCTTACAAGCTGCAGATACAAGCATATGGTTCCATACTTCTTACATTAGCGGGCACTCGCATTCTTAAATTGAACACCGAAAAGGGTATCAAGGAAATAACTTTGTCTCGAGGCAGCATTGTCTACATTCCAGTCGAGGCGGCGCCGGAAATTGAATTCTTGAAAGCTGACGATTGCGGCGACGATTTTACGGCGTACATAGCGACCTATAACTATTTCAGAAGAGCATGATAATAAAAACGAGACGCTTTAATGGTGGTGAAGTAATTTCATTTCAGTTTTAATAGTTGCAATAGAAACTAAAGTGGCAATAATAGTTCTATTTATAAGCGGTTAATACGATTTATAAATCTAATAAATATACATAATACACTATTATAATATGCAATAAACACATTTCTGCTTTTTGTATTTGGGGATTATTGCGACAACAAATTAACACAACACGCTTTAATTCTTGCTTACACATCTAATGAAAAACTGGGTTTCTAATTTTGGTTCTGTTATACGCTCGAATAGGGGGCGATGTATAACACAAGTACTTCAAGTTGTACAAGTGAAAGAGGGGTGTATAACACAAGTAGTACGGCACATCCGTTATACAATATAGAAGGGGATATATATAGTATATATGTATAGTATAATATGTATGTAAAGTATTAACAAACTCTCGTGCACACAAAGAATGCACATAAATTGGCTATGAATATGACACTACCCTTAAATTTTTAATCAATTCTCCAACATCCTTCCTCCATTTTCCCCGTCTGCTCCTCCTCCTCCATATAAATGCTTCGCTTCGCCCTCGGGTTTGTTGTTCATCAGGTTGTAAATATTTTATCATAAAGACTAAGTTTTTTGTTTTCATTCATAAAGGTCGTAAAAGCCTCAAAAAGTTTTGTTTGTACCAAAAACATGAGTACATCAATACGAAAATCTCATTATAAAATTGTGTTTTTGCGTGTTTAGTTAATTATATAAATATATAGTTCATAAATATGTTATGTGTATTGATGGGTTTAGTTGCTTTAGTCGTTTACTAAGTAGCTTGTGTATACGTTGAATATAAAAGTTTTTGTTTTTTGATATCGCCATAAATAAAGCAACTAAAAGAGCTGCTAGATAACGGTAGTAGTTTTGTGCCCACAACATAGTATTTGTATTTGTTCCCAGTACGTAGTTTAATTGTTGCATTTCCTTTTGATGCTATTGTTGCTGTTGCTTTTGTTGTTGCTGCTGCGTCTGCTGGTGAAAGTTTCACGTGAGAGTGAGATAGCAGGAAGTTTGTTGGTAGAGCGGGATGGGAGCTGTGACTAACTTTATCGTTTTTCGGTTCGAGCGATCATAATTTATAATTGTGCCAGCTTAACTCTTGAGCAAATTGTTTGCACGTTTATTAACACCGTCCATGCGCATATTGTTCGAATCACCTTTGTCATTGATGCGTTCGATCTGTTTGTTTTGATTCTCCAACTCAGATCCCATGTCTAGCGCCATATTGCGCAAATTGCCCAACATCGAATTGACCTGCCCCAGATTCTCATCCATCTCATCTTCGCGTGCATCATTCGTAATCCTTGCTACATAACCAGATTGCGCTGGTTGCCCCATCCCGTTGCGTTCGCGTTCATCGATCACCCGCTGCGGCTGACTTGCCACCACTTTCCCATCATCATTCGCCTTCCAGGCGCTGTCACCATCGTCCTTGAGATTGACTTTCTTCCACGGCAACACACAGATGCCACAGCACTTCTCCATACCACTGAGATTCTTTTCCGCCTCTCGCATATCCGCATTAATGCGATCCATGCCCTCCTCAATGCGATCCAATTGCTCGCCCTGATCGTCCAGCGCCACGAGAGTACGAATGCCCGCCTCTTTAGATTCGTCCATCAGCCTAAGCATGCGACGGGTGCTTTCCAATGATTCGTCGGCAACTTGCGCGGATTTGAGCTGCAGTTCCTGCAGCTCAGTGCGCGGCTCATTATCTACAGCGGCAGCCATACCTTGACTTTTCAGATGCGGATGTGAACTACTTACTGATGACTGATGCAGCAAGTAATTGCGAATTTCTCGAGAGTCTGGGAAAAAATTGCTATCAAATGACTCACAATCACTGCTGACGCCACTTGTTTGTCTCGATGATTATATCTATCGTACTTTATGTAAGCTCGTATGATTTATAATAACAGGAACTTGAATTTAATATCCGTTTTTGATTTTACAATTTTTGTTTCAGTTCGATTTGTTCAATATTTTGGCAAATGTCTACACACTATGTATAAAACCAATTGTGTATATACAATAGAGCTGGCGAAACGCGATGGTACAATCGGTTAATCGATATTTTTGAAAAACATTAAAGGCGATTTGCCATCGAAATGTGTGCAACATATAATTATCGATTTTTTTAATAATATTATTCACAACCATAAAATAAGATTATCATGCATATCTATACTTCAATATAATGTATTTTAGATGAGTGCTGATCATCCTATTATGTAAAATTTTTAGAACTGCTTGATTTAAACATATTAGCCGCGCAAAAGTTATCGATACTGAGCAGAGCAACAGTTTTTAAGTCAAATTTGTTAGATGTGGTGTGAGAAATTTATTTTTCATAGCAACCAGTCTGTTTAGAATAGAGATTAAAGCACAATTAAACGGAATCGACATATAACTAATATTGCTTCAATAAAAATAAAATAAAAAAACTTGTAAAATTACAATTACAGCGCGCTTCGGAGCTGCAATTATATTACAACGGCGTTCATAATTAACTCACGCGCAATAAGTGTTGGACAACACATTTGAAATATTAACGCTTGGTACAGCCGTGAAGAACTGGCGTCAGTGATCTCGATTCTTTTTTTTTTCGTAAATTCAAGTATAAATTAGAATTGAGTGGTGTGCGGTTGTGTCTAAAAACAAATAACAATAGCGTAAATATGGAAAACTCGCGGCGTTCGATTGCGACTAATGAGGACAGCATGAGCATGTATTTGTCCTTTGACGCCGACGACACGCTCGCCAGTAAATGGCAATCTGTAATGACTAGTCAAAGTCAGTCCAGTCATTATCTTGAGGTGCAGCAGAGCCTATTGATGGATCAAACACTCGAGGAGCCCAAGAAGACTGTGCTGCAGTCGTTAATACAGAACGAAGTGTCGCGCGAACAGATTTCGCCATTGCGTCCATTCGATCAGAGTCTGCTAAACAAGCATAATGCCTTGAGCTCGACACCTACTAAAAATAAGACCTTAACTGATATCAACAACAAGGAGAATACACAACCTGATGTGGAGAACACAACATTATCCTCGACCATTGATGGAACTGCTTCGACAGTGAAGATCAACACAATGCTAGCCGAAACAAATGGCACAATCAATGAGATTTCGTTGCAGGAGAGCAGTAATAAGACTAATATCTATCCACTAAGCGCAGATGTCTTGCTGGAAAACATAACCGAAGGTAATTTTTTACTAAGCCCAATATTTTTTCCTATTTTAATAAGCTTCTTTTCAGTTTCGAATGAGGAGCCTTCCATGATTGTGCCGTCTCCAATAGCAGAGGTTCCTGACGTTAAGCAAGAACCTGCAGCTGTCGCTGCTGATATGATACACGAAGTGTCTGAGCTAATTAATAAGGCCTTGAAACTGACTGGCAGCTCCGTAAAGCCCAAAGAACCACAACAGCAGAAACCGCTAGAGAAGCTGCCGGCCATAAACTTGCCACGTCCACGTCGCTCCTATCTGCCCACAGCCAGCGGTCAAATGTTCAAGCAGCGCATGTCGATCGTGGTCAAGACCACATTGAACAGCCCAGCCCGTAAGCTGGCTGCAACTAATGCGACCGCCCGTCGCAGTTGCCTGCCCACGGCCAGACCAAGTATGCTGCGTAAGTCTACAGTGCTGCGCTCCACTGAGAGTAGCTGCAGCAGCAGCGTCGTCAGTGTTCACTCTAGCAGCTCACGAGCCACCTTGTCTGTCAAGCAGCCAGGAGCATCGCTTGCCTTGAAGCCCAAACCAGTTGCACCAGCTGTCAAATTCAATTGTCAGCTGTGCAGTGTTAGCTTTCCAGTCAAGGCACAATTGGATGTGCATGTGCGCAAGCATTTGGAGCATAAAAAACCGGGTGTCTGCAAGTATTGCGATAAGAAATTTCAGCTGGAACGTGCGCTGCACATTCATCTCATGCAGAATTGCGAGAAAATTCCTCCGTCCGAGAAGCGTAAACTCCAATACACAGAGCTGAATCATGTGAAGAAGGCGCAGCTACCTAAAATGTCTATTGCCGACGCGTCGCATCTGCCCAGAATGATTCCGGCTGATTCGCCAGTATTTACCCTTAAACCACGTGGAAGCACAATGCCAGCGTCTTCGCTAGGTAGGTTCAATAAGCAGTCCAAGCCCAGCATTAACCTGCTTAAATCATCTGCATTTGTAGCTAACAATGATGGAGCTGCTGCTGCAACACCAAGTGGCGTCCAGATGGCACCACCGGTCAGCAAGGTGCCCAAAAAGGTGCCGCATACGGGTGTCTACTGTACGCCCACCAAACTGGTGCCATGCCACAGTTGTAAGCTGTCGTTTAAGAGTGTCCTTGACTACACTAATCACTGTCTCACCGTGCATTCCTCGTCACACAGCCGCAAACAGGAGGCAAGTAATGCACCGAGTGCTCAAGATTAAATCAAATAATAACCACCATATTTAGGCTAAGTTGAATACCTATATAATACTATTATACTATATTTAACATACAGTCCAAAATCAAGTATACGCGACAAAAACTACAGCTAAACTCGCACACAGAATTCACTTTGTCTTTTTTTCTGGCGGTGGCTTCATATCAATGCTCTCCGTTGCAATATCCAACGGCCCAGTGGCATGATTGTCCGCTGCATTCGAAGCCGCACCATCCGGACCAGCTGCACTAGGCAACTGACCTGGTTGCAATGGTTGTTGGAGATTCTGTAGCAAGGGCGGAATGGGTGGTGGGAATTTGCGCAATAATTCGGCGAGCAACATGTCCACACGTTGCTTTTGAAACAGTGTACCGCTGTTCTCGTCCTTGACGCCATTAGCATCCTTCTTGTCCGACTTGGATTTGTCCGACACTAGAAAAGAGATGATTATTTAGACAGTACTATGGGCACTATGATAAGATGTACTTACAAACTTTATTTGACGAGAAATCCCAGGTGTATCCTTTATTGGGATGGTAGCGAGCGTAACTGCTGGCTTCCTCGAATGCCGACTGCAGATTCACGACCGTATTGAGCTGCATAACAAACTAATTAGCAAAGCTCGGTACCAAAGTCTTAACTATACCTACAATGCGCGCATTTATGACGTTGGCGAGATCAGGCGCCTTGTAGACAGTGCCGCCAATGATATAGTAATCGGCAATAGGAGTTGCCTCTGCGGTGTTGTGGCGATGCTGCTTGCGGATGACATAGAGAATTGGTTCCGCCACATGAAGTAGTATATACTCGAGCCCCAGCATGTTGCTGTCATTAAAAGCAAACAAATTAGCACTAAACTATACTATTTATTATTGGCAACTTACTGCAAATGTTCCACGCCCAGGCGCTGCATCCGAATGGTTTCATTGTTGCACTGATGATCGTAGAAGGGATTGCTCTTGCGGCAGAAGTAATCCATGACCGTCTGTGGACTGAGTGTGGCCATCATTTGGGTGTCGTGCCAGGAGAGTCGCAGATGATTCTCTGGTGCGGGCGCCATCTGTCGATTGGCCATGGCCAAGGATGTTGATTACTGCACGTGCTGGGAATTTGATTGGCAACAATCCGCTGTTGCAGCCGCCGACGACGACAGCTAAGAATTCGCAAATCACAAAGCAGTGGGTCAGTGTCAATGTCTCGTTTTCCTCTTTCTCTTTTTTGTTTATAAATTATTTATAGACTTCACGCTGCCAATTTTATATTGTCGATATGTCTGTTATTTGATTTATTTGTTGTGTAATATACAATTTCAGTGTCGCGAACAGGAAAACTCATTTGCTGCTCCTTGTGTGGTAATAAACTCGCATTCAATTGTGCTGTAAGTTCACCGTTAAACCGTTAATTTTAGTGTAGCTAAATTTTTGCATGCACTTCAATCATTTGCAACTGCGAGACGATTTTTTTGTTATTTATATTTTGTTTATAAGTTTCGATAAATTGCTAAATCAGCCGATAACCGAAAGAGGTGGCGTGCCGATACATTTTGGCGGAGAACTGGCGGTAAGCAATCGATTTGTTAACAAGGTGGCAACTACACCGTATACAAAAACAGCGCTCCACACATGCGAATATTAAACATAATGTTTAAAAATAAAACAAAAGCGTAACGGGCGCGTTTCAAAACTGAATCCATGCTAAAATAGAGCATTAGAAGGAAGCAAACATATCACGGCGTCGCTGCTTCTTATGTACAATTGTTCAACGAAGCGTACACTGTTGTTGTCGCTGACGCTACCGCCACAAATACAACCACAGACACATACATAGCAATTATCATCAACATCAAATTTGTATATTAAACATTTTTGCTCGCTCGGCCAGCGGAACTTGGCCCATTTATACTTATTCGGTTTTTGGATCGTCAGTATTGGGAACTATATCAGTTCGCTTTGCACATTTCGCCGTGGCGCTCGTGAGGAAATTCAACAACGAAAAGAGCAACGAGTGCTCGCAATGGTAAAGCAACAAAAAAGTCTCAGGAAAATCAATAATTATTACGCATTGTTCAACAAATACTAGTCAAGTGTTCGTGTGCGGTGCACTATTGTTTATATACAATCATTTTGCTTACTTTACTATCTTTATGAAAGAAAATCAGTATGTAATCCAAGTGTATATAGAATTCATATATTTTTTGTGTTTTGGCCAGTCGAAGGTCGCTAAAGTCTCGTTAGCATTAACAACGTTTTTGTATAGAAGTGTTCTTGTTGTTTTTTATGCCTCACCTTGATTTTCATGGACAACATTATTATTCGCCTGTATATGTATTTGTGTGTGCAAACATTATCTAAGACTTTGACGCCTCCGCAATCCGTCGACAGATTCCAACATTCAAACTATATATTTAAAAAACTATAGTATTATTTCACTATATAAATATTTACATTGCTGAATTAATTTATTGTAGAACTCTGTCTATGAACTCTTATCAAAAACAACAAACATGCTTAAAGCACTATAATTATTATCCTCGCCGAGTCGAGAATAAAAACTACTTTTTATGTACATAGCAATTACTGAAACGTTTATGAAAAGTGCAAAAAAGAAAAAAATCTTTAAAATAAATAGTCCACACATCAAACCCATCCAATTCGTCATAGCACGAATATAAAACCCAGTGTAACTGCTATTATTTTAAAATATGGAAGTCTTATCAGCATTGCTTAGAAGTTTTCTCTTATAATTCAAATACACAGCATTTAAATTTGTTGTCATGTGGCTAGCATGCTTTATTGCGTGTTTTCCGCGTTAAGTGTTTGTTTTATCATATTCTTAATTATTTCCCGTGTAAATAAACCACAAATTGTTTTCTTTACAACATTCTTTCGCTTCGCATTAATAACGAAAACGAAGCATATACAACATTTTATTCTCTTATAGATATTGATATTAGCCCGATGCTGGTACAACGACAGTCGGCCCAGTTAGTTTGTCAGTTAAAACGATATGCGTTATATTAAACCGGAGCCGTACTATGAGGTAGCTGCAAAACAAAACAAAACAAAGGCGCAACGAGACACCAAATGTTTTTTGATAGCAAAATTAATGGCATGATTTTTCGTGATTTTCTAATTCGTTGTGTCTTTCTTCACAGGGGCTTCCACCATTCAATGTTACGGGCAGTCCGTTCAATGTCGTTCCTATACACAATTTTCCGGAGCTAATGAAGGAGACCTGCGCGCTCATCAACTCGGAATGGCCGCGCTCCGAAACGGCGCGCATGCGCTCCCTGGAAGCATCATGTGACACCCTGCCCTGCAGTCTTGTGCTAACCACGGAGGGCATGTGCCGGGTGATTGCCCATTTGAAGCTAAGTCCCATTACGTCCAAGAAGAAGGCATGCTTTGTGGAGTCCGTTGTTGTAGATAAGGCATATCGTGGTCAGGGCTTTGGCAAGCTAATCATGAAGTTTGCCGAGGACTATTGTCGGGTGGTACTCGACTTGAATACGCTTTATTTGTCGACCATCGATCAGGATGGTTTCTACGAGCGCATCGGCTACGAGTACTGCGCACCCGTTTCAATGTATGGACCGCGACACTGTGAGCTGCCCAGCTTACAGAATCTAAAAAAGAAATACATGAAGAAAGTCTTATAGGCGTCAGCACCCGTAGTAGTTGTAGTGTTGGCTTAAATGCTCCAGTTGAACTGTTAAACTAGTCAAACAAACAAATTGGGGTAAATGCTCAATGTGATGTTACCATCTACTGCCGTAATCCTTTCGAGCGTTTACCTCAGATTCCATTACGATTAACACACAGAAACACAAAAACATTCATATTACGCTCGTGTTGATTTTTATATATTACTTTCCGCATGTATTTTTTTGTTACATAAAAAAAAAAAAACAACTTTCCTTGAGATACATCGAGAGGCGAAAGTGCTATAAGCAGAATATAGCATATAGCATACCACCCCATTTATATATTCATGTTAATCTAATTATTAATTATTATTGTTAATTTTAATTGGATATTTTTGTATGATTTTGTTGTGGTTTTTGCTCGAATGCTTTGCTAGACAATACTACCTACATATATAAAATATTTATATATATATATATATACATATGATAGCTCAATTATCTTCCAATTATATAAAAGCATAGCATAGATATATACATATCGAGATGAAACTGTAGCATTAAGCAAACAACAAAACGAAAGGCAATAAATTATATTAATTATGTAGCTACATATGCGTGAAGAATCTGTAATTGTTTATGCTTAACAACCGACAGAGGAAGGCGTAACGGAAACATTCGTCTGCAATCTGTCTGAAAAATCTATGACAAGTTCAAGTTCACGGCGCTGCGGCGACAAGCCAACAAAAATTGATGATGTTGCCCGGTAATGTGTTATTTTTATTACAGCTGCATCTGACAGCAAGTCTAAAAGAAGAGTGAGCGAGAGAGGGCGGAATCTCACAGGCTGCTGCCCAACGAGCAGCGTCAAGTAGCCGAAATTGAATTTTTACGAAAATAAACCAAACGCATACACTCTGCCGAGGCATTAGTTTATCACAACTGGCAGCCTATATATATGTTTGTGTGCATGCAGTAACCACTCGATATCTTGTCCTCTCTGTAAGCTATATGTATCAAGTTTTTTTTATACCCGATTTAACTATACAGCTACACAGATAAAAATCTATGAGATTGCAACTTAAGATAAAACGCTAATTTCGAATCGCAGTTCCTTATTTTGTACCAGATCTACAAAACGATATTGAAACATACATTATTCCTTATAAGCTACAGTTTTATAAAGTCCAACAACTAGACAAGTTGCTTAGCAACGGAAATTGATGACTACAGTGCTTGGATACCTATTTACTTTATCGCATGCATTCTGTATTTAAAAACTACACTCTCGGTTCTCTTTGCTGTATATTTTTGCTTTATTTTGTTGACATTGAGCGTTAAAACGGAAGCAGCTAGTCATAGTGTTATTTGTTTTTTTTTAGCTAGTTTTGTGTAAAATTTCTACAGGTGCACATAGCTCAGATTCTTGAGACGACGTGCAATGCGACAGCTGCTAATAGCTTGAAATTTCAGGTGTCTTGACCGAGCGTTGTTTATGTCACTGTCGCTGTCGATGTCGATGCCAATTGATATCTCACGTAATTGCAATAAAAATTTTATTTATTCAGTTATCTTGGTATCAAAAATGGAAAGTGTAAATTGTTTAGTTTTACTATAAAAACAATTCAATATCATGGATATTTTTTGTACGATATCAATGATCATTTATATGCACAATAGACGATCATTTATTTTCATGACCATTTGTAATGGATTACTTGCTTAATTGCTTTTGGCGGCGCTCTTTGCAATGCCACATACTTTGCCATAATGTTCTGGCTGATCGAGTGAATCGACTATAAACTTGCCTAGATCATCCTTGGACACCAAACGTCCTGGCGCCTCATCATGCACCACAGTGTAGCTGGTGCCGGGCTCATCGGCGATATGCGGCGGTAGAATGGCTATGTAATCCAAACCTGAGGCTTTGGTCAACTCTAACATGCGTTTATGCTCCTCATTCAGCTTGTGGAAGACGGCGGGCACTTCTTTGAGTGGGCGCAATAGGAATGATGACATAACTACCGAGAATTTGGTAATCTTTGCGTCCTTCATGGCCTGAATAACATTTTCGGTACCGCGTGACAACTCCGTGGTAGCTTCTAGCTTATTACGTGTGCCCAAAATAACGCAAACACCGTCAACAACGCCGTCACCTTCAATTAGATTTTTCACGTCTTCCAGTTTGGTGGCATCGCCCTGAACCAATTGAACTTTGTCTTTGAAGCGTTCTGGTACCGTGGGCTCGGTGCGGTAGAGCAAACGCACCTTGAGACCTGTCAACAGCAAATTAATAAGTAGATATGCATATATATTATTGTAATTTTTTTGTTCGTTAGTTACCCTTCTCCAAGGCGTAGTCCACCACACATTGGCCGGTCATGCCGGTTCCTCCAATTACCGCAATTCGTTGCATAATAATTTCTTAATGGGAGGAACGTGAGAAAAACGTGTAAGCAATTTTACAGCAAAATTACTTTTCAAGTAGAAATGCAATATCACTTACTGCTCTTTAAACGTATCGAACACGAATCAGAATTCACAATGATTGTTGTTTTCTTCACTCACCTGAGCGCTTGTCCAGCTGATTAAGACTACACATACAGGGTAATGCACAGTGTTAGTAAGCGCCGCCAGCTTTTGAAAACTATAAGTGTTAATCAGTTTGATAAGATATCATACACACACACACATCTACAAAGGCATTATTTATTTACAAATTTCACTGGTAATTGTAAATGTCATGTAGACATCGATGGACGACATCCGTTGTTAATGCGTCGTTATTGCTATTTTTAAGTTGAGCCAATAAATGTAGTTATATATAAATAATTGTAATGTAGCAAATATATAATAGATTTATACAAATTTTGAATTTCGCTCGCCGGCTCGCCACTAATTGTAGTAGTTCGTCACTTCACGGGCACAGTTGACAGTGTTGCCCATTAGGTTGAAATTGATTGAAGCTTATGCGCGCCATATTTAATTTACTACGCCTGCGATTCATCGGTGGCATTGGCTTCGGAGTAAGGATTATCGGCCGGGTTTTTCACGCGTCTCAACGTTATGCCCAATTTCAGTTCGCTTAAGAAATCAGTCGTGGCAGGCTTCTTTTCGGCACGGGGCTTAACGCCGCTAATAGTGGCTGATTTCTGGTCAACTTTCTGTAAGCAACGGTTGATTTAATATGGCAGTAGAATACTTTTATTAATTTCTGGCTCACCTTTAGTTTGACGCCTTGGCGGATGCTTTGCAAAAATGCATCGCGATTATCGCCAGCTGCGGCTGCTGGCGCTGCTTTGGGTGCCTCAGACTGTTTAAGTGCTACTGCAGCTGGTGGCGGCGGCGGTGGCATTGGTGCTCCTCCTCCTACTGCAGGTGGTGGTGGCGGCGGCGGTGGCATTGGTGCTCCTCCTCCGACTGCAGGTGGTGGTGGCGGCGGCATGGGCACAACTGAAGCAGCAACTGCTAGCGGAGGAGGTGGCGGTGGTGGTGGTCCTGCAGCGCCGGTCTTAACTGCTGGCTGTGGTAGGGCCGGCTGAGGAATTGGCGCTGTTGGCTTTGGCTGCTGCGCTGGCAACTGGGCGACAGTTGGAGGACGTGTCGACGGACCACCGAATCGCGATTGTACAAGCTCAGCCGCAAAAGGTGGCGGTCCACTTCGGACTGGAATTGTTTGTGGCTCACTACGGGTTCCCACTGGATCATACTTTGGCTCACTACGGATTGGCACTTGATCAAGTTGTGGCTCACTTCGAGCTTCCACTGGCTGTGGCTCATTGCGGATTGGCACAGGTGCCGGTTTGACAGGTGGTGGAGGAGGAGCTTGCTTGACTGGCGTAAATTGTACTGTGGCCGCGTTTGCGGTAGGCACTACGGACGGCTTAGGAGGCGCTGGTGGCGGCACACGCATGGTGCCAACCTTGCGCGCCGTCTGTCCAATGGTCGCATAATTTTCAGTCGATGCCTTTGGTACGGAAGGCCGCACTTGAACAACCATCTGTTGTGGTTGTTGCTGAGGTCGCGTATTGACCGCTGTAACGGTTGAGGGAGGTGGCGGCACTTTGGATCTGTTGCTCTGCACTTGAACGGGCACCACAGTGCCCACAGCTTCGGGCTGTCTGTGATTAGGCGGCGCCATCGAAGGTATTTCCATGTCGGAGATGTCCACGAAACGCGACGTCAACGTAGCATAGTTGGAGAAAGCAGTATTGGGAGCTGAAGCAGCTGTTGGCTGTCGAATTGTGGGTGGAGGTGAAGACGGCGGCGTTATCTGATTGTTAGTTGAAATCGTGGCGTATTGCAGCGTAGCTGGAGCAGCCTTCTGCTTTGCTAGCGGCTTCTTTTTGGGCTGTTATAGAGGGCGAGTATAAATCAATTAGCCTGCAAATTCCATAACTAATTCTATTTACCAGCCAGGTGAAATTGGAGTGCACAATATTCTTGATGAGCTCCTGGTGTGGTATGCCCGCCACATCCTCCTCAGTGATGCCGTGCTCCATCATGTACTTCTTCAGCACATTGTCATTGTTTGCCGTATTCAAATCGAAGGCGTTGCGAGTGCGATCCCTGGTGACATCGCCAGAGACATGTTGGAAGTTCGATGGTCCACTAATGTCATACTTAGAACCCTTTTTGCTGGTGACAACGGTGGCGCCAAAGCTGGGACCCGGCATAGCATTGCCCGAAGCGCCCCTAAGGCTATTCAAACTATTGGAAGAGGAGGAGTAACTCATTTTCAAGCTGGCAGCGTCTGCGCCAAAGAGACGACGTTCGCAACCCGGCGTGGATCGAGCTGAAGGCGGCGGTAAAACTGCTGGCGGTGGCTGTGCAAAGACGTCGCTGCTCACCTGCATAAACGGTGGCTGCAAAATATAACCACATAAGCAAGCTGCCCGTTAATATCGCTGACTGCAATGCTGACGAATTGGTGTTGATGACGATGGCGATGACGTGATGATGATGATGCTGCTGCTATTTTTAAGCGACTGTATTGATTGGCAATTACCACCCAATAACCGGGGCCCTTATGGCTTCTAATTATGTCATAAACATAGGCACGCCGTTGCATCGCCGGCATCGCATCGAGATCATCCGAAAGATTTGCCTTGCGCAAATATAACTGCAGCATTTCATCGGTGCCGCGGCCGCGCACATCGAACGTTTTGCGAAAATCGATGGCTTTGCCCTCCAGCTGCCTAAACTCAACGGGTTCAGAGATGTACGCGTATGTGACACTTTCCATATCCATGATGGTGACGACTGTATTTACATCCTGAAATGCGTTGCACGGGATTAATTGGATGTGCTACAAAGCTACGCAATTCCAGCAAATTGAAACGTAGACCTGGCCATTGCCTCTGCACCGTCGTCAGCCGAATGAAACGATATCCACCACGCTGGCGCATTATCTTGCAGCAAATTTGCCGATAAGAAGCATTGGTGGAACTTCTATTTTATTTATTTTTTTTTTTTTATCAATTTACGGATTTCTATCGTTTGAATGCTGGTGAATCATTGCGTCTAAAAGACAAAGACAGAAATGTCTGGCCACAAGTTGCATTTACCGGGTCACAAAGAGTTGAGCAGATCTCCTTCTTTTCCGCTTTATGTCGCGCTGCCAGTTGCTCTTGGATCTCGATGTCGCCGCTGTTGTGGGAGGCCGGAGCAAGGTAAACGCTCAATGTGCTGCCGTTCTGCCGTTCAGCCCGAGCTAAAGTAACGCACTGATTAACGTTGGTGGTATGTCATCGCGTTTACTCATTTCGCGAGTCGTCGACTACTGTTATCTGGGCGAACTGATAAACGACGGGCAGTAATCACCGCCTTCTTCACCTGCGCTCGACATTTTGAGCCCCCAAAGAAAATATAAACAATCGGCTTAAACCATCTATGTATGTATAATATATATTTATCTATTGTACGAGGGTGTAGTTCACATATTTGGGAAACTTTTCGGATATGTAACGATTCTAATTATAAACCCATTTTTAGACCTCTTAGGTGACTAGCTGATAAACTCTCTTGTCTCGTCTTGTCTGGCCAAGAGAGTGACGTTTCTGTGGTAGAAACCCATAATAGATATAGACTATACTTATATGATAAGCATGTAAACCCCACTTTGGTTAACCTATTTGTCAGTTCAGTTTTTTTCTTGAAAATAAGCGCAACTAGAGGTGTTAAAAAGGATTAGATTAATATGGCTTAAATACGCAAAAATATACTATAGTATTTATAATCGAGGAAACTGAAATGTTTTTCAAGGGGCACAAGTAGACTGTGTTCCATGTGTCAAGGAGGCTGTCAAATGAATCAACTCAGGCATAACATCAGCTGATTCTAGTCCAGCTTTTCGATTGTTATCAAAACAAAAAATAAACGAAGTTTTCATTTCATTCGCAGTCGAACTCTGAATTAAGACGCATCGCAAACAAATTTGACAAATTTTTCTCTACGTTCCAATTATTTCCCCTTTTGAATTTATAGCTTTACCGTTTTTTTTGTGACTATCAAAATGGATGGGAATTTGAATTTTTATGAGAGCGGGGAGTTTGTCATGGCGGAGTTCGAGTGCGATACCGAATTGCTGGTCGATCGCAGCTGTGAACTGCAGCAGGGCGCCACTGTGCTGGTGGCCAATGAGACCGATGGCGTTGTTAACCTTGAAGATCTTAGCAAATTCTTTGACATTACGAATGTCATACAGATTGAGGCAGAAGATGCCGTTGAGCGTACGCTGGCAGATCCGGACCTTAAGCAGATACTGCAGGAAGCCGATGATAAGTTTGACTTCGATCCGGAAGCAGAGCAGGAAAAGTTGCGTGATTTCCTTGTAGAAGCCAACAATAAAATGGTCAGTCAAAAGAGCCTTCCTATAGGTGGGTATTCCATAGGTATTTATTGCAGTTAGCGAGCTGAAAATTATTTTCCCTTTCAAGTATCGAGTGGTGCTTTTAAGCAGCCAATGAGCATAATCAAGTGCTCCAATTGCAGTGGCCTATTTCATTCAGCAGCCTTTCAGGAGCATCGCTGTGAAGTTAATCCAAAACCAATCGGAGCTGCTCCAAAGCAGCAACCTGTAGCTGCTGCGGATAAGCCTGTGCAGCCCAAGAAACTGCCCAGTGAACGCATTCTCATCGAGAATCAGGTGCGCATACGACGCTATGTGAAGGAGGAACTCAAATACGACCTGGAGACTGGTGTGGATAGCTCTAAGGTAAAAAAATCCTCCGCCAAAGGGCCAAATGAATGCAATATTTGTGATCGCAAGTTTGTACATGCCTCTGGGTTAGTTCGTCACATGGAGAAGCATGCTTTGGATCTGATACCCACGCAGTCAAGTGTGCAGCACTCGGCGCTATCGGCCCTGGGTCTGATCGTTGTACTCAAGTGTAACAAATGTGGTCGCATCTTCTACGATGCCAAGATAGCGCTCGAACACATTCCAGCTCATTATCCGCAACTCCCCCCGGCAAAGAAGTTCCCAGTGATTAAGGAAACCGTGGTGGAATTGAGGCGGCAACTGGATGCCCTATTCGTCGAGGGACATCAACTCCTGGCGATCAGCATGCAGCTGGAGAAACTACAACGTTACGAGCATGAACTGTTCTCCTCGCTCATCTTGAGTCATGTGCTCCAATGCGAGTTTTGTGATTACATCTTTGCGGATATTTCGTGTCTGCTGCATCATGCGGCGACTCATGTGCCCGAACGTCGTTTCGAGTGCTTCGCTTGCAGTCTGCTCATGACAACGGCCAAGGAGGCCAGTGTCCACTATCAGACGGATTGTGTTTATATGCGTGAAGGTCTAAAGCAGCTGCAGATGTCGCCCAATCGGTACTTTGTCTGCAATGTGTGCGAACTTAAATTTGGCAACGTGGAGCTGCTGCAGGAACATCGGTAGGTGGCTGGAATTTGTCATCGTTATAAACTATTACATGTCGTCTTGCAGTTACAGTTGCTATCACTATTTTCCGCGACTCAGCGAATCGGGGAAGCGCCTGCTATTGCCTTGTGAGTTCTGCGCCAGCAACTTTGAGTACGCCCATGAAATTCAACCGCATTATGAGGAAAAGCATCTGAATAAGAAGAAACGTGAGAAGGAATTGCGACATAACACTGGTAATGCTGGCAATGCCGCCGTGGGACGCTTACGGCAATATCTCTGCGACATTTGTGGCAAGTCCTACACACAATCCAGCCATTTGTGGCAGCACCTACGTTTCCACCAGGGTGAGTTGTGGCATCAACTCGCTTTTCTTTATAGTTTGTGTTTCATGCTGCCGCTGCTGCCAACCAGGTGTCAAGCCCTTTATGTGCGATGAGCCGGGTTGTGGACGCAAGTTCACCATACGCCCAGATCTCAATGATCACACACGCAAATGTCATACGGGCGAACGACCGTATCACTGCCTGGTGTGTGGCAAGCGCTTCCTCACCGGCTCCGTGTTCTATCAGCATCGGCTCATCCACCGCGGCGAACGACGTTATGAGTGTGATGAGTGTGGCAAGCGATTTTATCGTGCAGATGCCTTGAAAAATCATCAACGCATACACACTGGCGAGAAGCCATATGACTGCCAATACTGTACCAAGACTTTCCGGCAGCGTGGCGATCGGGACAAGCATGTGCGAGCGCGTCACTCCCACTTGGATGAGAATGCGCGGTTGATGATGCGCATGCAAAAACTTGAACTGGAAACGGCAGCTGCTCTGAAGGCCAAGCAACTTCAGGAGAGCAGAGGTGAGGGTAATTTTCTTACGGATGCCTCAGGGTTGGCGCATTTGCCGCCAGCTGGTATGTTGACGGATCAGCAGTATGACATGGTTGAGCTGGATCCGAATGATTTTTGTGAAGCATCCGACTTTGAACAACTGCGGCTGGGGATTGGTAATCCTGAATATGAGGTGATCACGTATGGTGAGCCCGAGGCAATGGAGGCGGTTGAGGTCCCGCAATTTACGCGAGACAACGCTAGAGTTGTGGTTGTTGAGAATAACGCTGCTCAACCGTTTTATTTCTAATTTGTTTTGTGATTTATTGTGTTGCCGCCATTAAATGCGTTTCAAATTGGAATGCGAAATGTGTGGCCAGCCGTTGGTAATATTTGCATGTGGCAGCGCTTATTTCTTGAATCATTTCAATATTGCGCGGTCTGGTAGCTCTACCAAATGACAGTTCTTTTATGTGTGACCATCAATTGTTTTTCGAAACGGTATATTCTAGTATATTTCGGGCGGTCACATTTGTCGAGTGTCAAGCAGCCATTTTTTGGCGTCTGCTTCTTTCTTTTCGAATTTTCCATCGTAAACGCCAACATGGGTTTCGCTACTCTCTGGTACTCGCATCCCCGTAAATACGGCCAAGGCTCCCGTTGCTGGTAAATATTGTGTAGAGCGTAAAATTGTGCATCGAACGCTATATAATTTGCATGTATGCCTGCACTTTTGAACTTGTATTTTGTTGCATAGTTGCCTTGCTTTGAGTTAGTGAGGTTAAGCACGCCCTACTTGCGCATGGTGCTCCCTCCCAGTACACAATATATCGTTTTGTTGTTCCTTTCTATTGTTGTATTTGTATGCTTATGGAGTGCAAACTTCACGTTGTCAAAGTTATTTTGCCCCCGGTTGAGTACGGAAATATGTGTTGACAATTATCATTGACAAATTTCCTTAATGAAGGGCGGCCAAAGCAAGGCTGCAGCTGGGCAATTGCCAATTTGCCTTATTTAAATGGTTCAGCCCGCTGCAGCAACAGCTATGCAATTAGAATACGATTTCAAGAAGTTAGACAACATGTGTTCTACAACCAAGTGCCCAATCATTGATGAGTGTTTGTTTTTTATTTAAACATTTCAGCCGTGCGTGCTCCAACCGTCACGGTCTGATCCGTAAATACGGTCTGAACATCTGCCGTCAGTGCTTCAGGGAATACGCCAACGATATTGGCTTCAAGAAGGTAATTACATTTGCGACTACTTAACGCAAATTTTCTGAAAATATTCTTTTGTTTATCTTCACTTGCAGCTGGATTAAATATGTCCGCTTCGAAATTAGACATGCTCTTAAGTGTGTCGAACAACAAATTGGCATACTAATATAAGTAGTCGCTTGCAACAAAGGGGGACTTCGTATATTAATATGCCGACAGCAACAGCAACAACAAAGCAACAACAGCATAATCATTTGGAGATTTAAATGACAGCAAAGCCAGCAGCATTATAAGCTGGAGGAAACAAGTCAAGCAATGCGAAGAAGAAAGCGTTTTCAGCCGAAACCAATCTCACAAACACATTAATGTTTAACATGCAGTTGCATTATGTTGCACACACAATTGTCATTGAATCCTTGTCTTGCAAGTTGTTGCCTTCTACCGAAGGTTTTTTGTTTAAATCTCCGTCTGATTAAACCCATAACAAGTAAAATATGTAAACACGGTTGTCTTTATTTTGCATCCTTATTGCTGCATGTCTATGTCTTACTTGAAATGCCGGAAGTTAACCACGCACTTCTGTCTCCTAGTTGTATTCGGACTTCCTCATTTCTCGATAATATTGGGTTAGTGTGGTATCCACTGTGCTGCAAAAACTCAAAAACCAGTTTTGCTGCAGAGTGGCCCACTGTGTTGGCTAAAGAGCGAATTAACTTCAGTGTGCATTTTTCGAGAGCGCTCTCTTAGCTGCCTAAGCTGCTAAAAACGCGTCTCAGCTGTTGGTTTTCGTTTTGGCCAAAACTGAATATTTTGCACACTCGAACGCTGAGTTGGTTTTGGCTGTTTGAAGCCTAAACATCGCGACGCGTCCACAATAGTAAAATAAACTATGCTTTGTTGGGTGTGAAAATGTTTTGAGATAATATTTAAAAATTCGCGACATTTAACATTTTGAAAGAAACACGCAAAGTGGTAAATCAATTTCCATTGATGTAAAGTGCTCGTTAGCGTTTGTGTGACCTGCTTTTTGAAGTTTAATTAAACGAGAAATGGAATTGCCATTGGTGTTGTTGCTGCTGCCACTTCTAAGCAGTGTTTATATTGTGAACAGTGATGCAACAACTGCGACGCGCCGTTCAAAAAATGCAACAGTCGCAGACATTGGCCAAAACAGCAGCAGCAACAGTCGTCAGCATATCAGTTCCAGTTCCCGTGGCCAAAGATCTCGCGGTGTTGCACAATACAGGCTGCCGCTTGATGAGGCAGAAACTGCACTGCTGGCCAGTAACAACAACAACAATAATCGAGTGCAGACTGTGCGCAGGCGTAATCAAGTTGTTATGCGACGCAGGCCACTTACCAACAATACCACAACAACTACGACGACTACTACAACGACAACAACAACAAGTGAGTTGCGTTTAGCAGGAGTTTGCTGGACCAAATCAACTGACCGCTGCAAAGGCAAACTACTCTTGGCTGGCACTGACCTAGCTTTCGGTGTAAAAGATTGGTAAAGGCGACACCAACAACTACATCGAACTTTGAGAAGTTGTCTGAAAGCGTGTTTCGATAATTATGCGGTGTGAGTGCCGATAACTGGAGCAGTTGCTGCGACCGCGAGCTTTCAAATTCGCATTGTTTTTGTTGTTATTGTCGCTGCAGCCAAAGCAAGACCTTGATAAGCTTTTATTTGAAGTTTTGATTTGAATGCAAATGCAAATGTAATGCACAGTTGAAGGTTCAATTAATAAATACATTGTAGTCTGCATTAGTCTTGTCACCCTTAATCAAGGATATTGATTTTTAACACCTTTTGTCAAGCAATAAATTTGAATATGATCGCCTTGAACTTGACTAACAATTAGCTCACTTTACGATGCGCAAAATCTTTTTTGGGTTTTTTTTTGTTGTCTGTATGCGTCATTGAATAGCTTTGAGATGTTGCTGTTCACGGAGCTAATCGAGGCAATTGGGTCGTCAGTTTGCCAGTCACTGCTCGATTTTCCACAGCCGTCAGTCGTCTTGTCTTAATTACCTGGGCCCAAAACCCAAACTGAAACTGTTGTAATTGCATTGAGCTACGCTTGCAATTGCGATTATTGTGTTTTGCGCGGCGCCCAAAAGCTCATTAAACCTGACTCCCCAAAACTCATTAAATTGCCTCAATAAATACACAGGTGCTACCTGACTGTAATATAGCGAGACCGCGACTTTTAGACCTCTATTGTTTACATGGTATACTATAATTATAAGTAAGCGATATTCACAACAAAATTTATCAACCAATGTAAACGAAGTAAACACTTTGGTTAATATCAACCAGCGCAAACACTAGTTATTATCTGTTTAAAGACAAATACTATAAAACTCAATTTATCATTGTTTACGTTTTTTGTAATAGACTGTTTATTCACAATCTACAGTAGATGGAATTCAATTTATCACAAATTTAGAAGAGGAAATAGCTTAACGTACTTTTTAAGATTTAATTCCAGGTTTCATGCTTATTTTGCTCTAAAATAGTTAATTTTTAGAGTCATAGTTGTTTTTAATTTTTTGTTTAAAGTTTACTCCATTAAAAGTTTATAGCAAAAAAAATTTTTCTTTGTATTTTTTATGCATTTTGCAATTGAGAACACTTAAGTCAAGTCGACTGGCAGTTAGTCAGAAACCCAACAAGATATACTTATATGTATACACGTATATTCCTATTAAGAGCTCTTTGTAGCGATTACATTTATGTTTCCAGACATACCTTTCACTTTTTTATAACACTCTCATTTTGTGTTTATCATTGGATTTTACTAAAATTTACCAGCAAGACAACAATAGCTAAAAACAATAAACTTATAGTAAAACATAAAGCAATTGTTTATCTGAATCAGATAGCTTTGAAACTCGCTGAATAAAGTAAATGGTATTATAATTAATAAAAATTCAGCTTGCTGGAAAGCAGATCCCATAATCTTCTCAAAACTAGCAAGAAGACATATTAACTTATTAATGATGTATTTAGCGCACGATAGGAATCTGTAAATTAAACCATTTTTTTATTTTTAGAAACGAATTTAATTAACTAGAGCAAAAAAAGTATGTATTGGTTTAAATAGTTACAACTACCTGCTAGTGAATGGGAATTGTTGTTTATTGGCAACCGCTAAAAAGTGGGCAACGGGGCGTCGTATTGTTACCATTTATATGCAGGGATCGCTTTTCGCTCCAGCGCCAACCAACTTCATTTTCAGCTTTTGTTTAACGAGTCAAGTGTTTTTTATGGGGTGGCGGGAACTGCGCTTTAGTTGTCTTGTAATGCTATTGCTATTTAGAGCAGAACTGTTAATGACCATTGTTGACCAATCCAATCTATATCATGCTTAGCACCGCGTCCAAGTCTGGCCAATGGCTTCAATTTCTTCAATCGCAATTTCTGGAGTTTTGGCCAACAGAGCCTTGTGCCCGTGAGTGCGCCCACTAAGCAGCCGCATCCTCATCCGCCAAAGAAATTTAACCATTCGTCGACAAGCAGTTCTAAGGAGGAGAAACTTGGTTACCTTAAGCAACAGAAGACTACAGTGAAACCCAGACGCAAAACCAGTAGCACAACGACTACGACGTCGACGACAACGACACCAACCCCAACACGATCCACCGAGGGACCATTTCGCATTGCGTTGCCCACACTCAATTTTCCTAGTGACAGTGGCAAGGACAAGGAGAAAGACAAGCGAGCTGCTGCTGATTTGCGCCAGCGCTTCAATTGCCCGCGCGAGAATGAAGTGCGTTTCCAACTGTTCCCCAAGATTTGCAAAACCGACAAGGATTGCGTGGTCTGGCAGCGTGACGAGATCTGCTGCGACATATTTGGCGCCAGCAGCTGCGTGGCGGGCGTTGCTAAACCCCTGGAGGAGACAGCACACGCACGTTTGTTGATTGCCTAAAATGTAGATAGAGCGATTTTTAAGAATCTATAATTTTAGCCATACTCGGTTTGATACCTCGCAAGTGTCCGACGCGTCCGCTAGCCGAACTCTGGTGGGATGTGCAGGAATGCCGCACTGATATGGATTGCTGGCCACGCGTCTGTTGTCCGGATGGAAGGCGGCGCTATTGTCGTACCTCACAGCCTGAGCTGGAAACGGTGCCGGTGCCCGTCAAGCGCTCGTTCGACTATCGTAAGTAAATACAAATTCACACTTTAGATGCCAAAAAAAACCATTCAAAATCAAATGAAAGTCGTTACCGTGTCTCAGTTTATAACACTTTACAACACTGAACGCTTTTTCTCTTTGCAGTAACGGAGTATTTGGAGTGCACGGCGCCGCCGCCGCCCATTTTCGATCTGCATCCAAAAGCTTGCACTTCTACGCTGGACTGTTTCCCGAATGTGTGCTGCCAGGAGGCGGGACTGCGGCATTGTCGACCGCCCAAGAAGTCGGTGCTCACACTGATGGCCAACTTCCTCAACGTAGACTTTGTAAAGCGGCTGACACAAAACATTGTTATCAAGTAAACAAACAAAAACACAGACAAACATGCACACCACATATTTATATAGCAAGCGATCGTTTACACGATCGGCTATTGCACTTAACCTATGCTTGCCCTAATTTGTGCATATTGCGTGATGTGAGCAACAATTTATATTTATTATGTTACAAGAACAATTCAGAACTTCCACCACACCCATCGCACCCGCACAACGGGAAATCAGTGTTGCCACTTGACACACATAATTGATATTAATTCAAATCAAATCGACTATAATCGTCGTAATATTATCGAAAATGATCTTTTTTATTTAATAAAACATATAATATCTTTAATAACAAACGCGCATAAACGAAGACACTTGGTATTGAGAACGTATGTATGTATGCACTTTTATTAACACAATTTCAACATTACCTGCATTAGATACGTCCATATATATTGCTCTCTCGCACTCCCACATATTAGTTGTTGTTCATTTACTGATAGCCGTTATGAACGTATATGTAGTAGTAAAACCTACTTACACTTTACTTTTAGTCTTAGATAATAAAAGCGATTTGTTAAAGCTACCACTTTGCGTGCGTTTGTTTTTATGGCCTAACTACGTCTCAGCCATTAGCATTGGTTGGTTAGCTGAGCCGTTGTCGATCTTCATACATAACTTAAGTTCTGTCGACGCAAAAAGTTAAGAGGGGTATGGTTACCTTTTGGCCTAACAACCTTTTTGCTACGTGGAAATAGAATCGGCGAAGGTTTCGTTCCTAACCTTGCGTGGCACTTTAAATTGCCCACTTGGAAAATGCCAGATGTTTATGAATCATAAGATGTGAAAAGTTACTTTGTAGCTCCAAATGTACATATGCGCAAGTGTGTAGAAACATGCATTTGCGGTGTTTATTTACATAAATATGTATACTTGTGTATTTTGTTTCACAAATACAATTATTCCATCAACAAATTATTTACATTCTCAGTAACGATTTTACAGTAAGGCTTATCAATTATGAAAAAACCTGGTCAGCTATTCCCTTGAATATTCTTATTCATCAATACACACACACATACATAACCATGCAACATACAATACGCAATACTTTTGCGTTTACATAGAAAAACGAAATACTGCAACGACAACTTAATGAAAGCACAAAGTAAACGGGAAAAGGTTTCAAATTTCCCACAAGCTGCAAAACCAAGTGAAAGAAACAGACAGAGTAAAGACTGAGGCCAGACATTAAAAAAAAAGTGACTTAACCTAGAAAAGCGTAATTGGACAGATTGCACAAGCACAAAGAAATGACGCAGCGTTGAGTATAATTCAAATTTGGTTTATTGCATATAATTTAGTTAATTGAGAGAATCAGACAGTCAAGTTTACATTTCTTTGAGTGTAAATTATGTAACAGGTTATAGGAAAATGTATTTAAAGCTTCATTATTGATGATGCGTCGCCGTTCACTTGGAGCCGCATCCACAAGATTGCTTGTTCTCGCCACCGCACTTGCAGTCAGTTCCGCAGTTGCAGGAACCCTTGTTGGTCTGGGAGGCGCATTTGCAACCTAAACAGCAATAAAATCAATTGATTAGTTTTTACATAACCCTACTTTTAAATCGGATCCTTTGCCAGAACTTACCACTTCCGCATGGGCAAGGCATTTTGTATGATGTTCAAATTTCACTTTTTTCACTGACGAAGAAAACTTCTGATTTTTCACTCAAGTTCTGAGTCACTTTGCTTTTTGCTGCAGAATACAACTGATGCCCAATCCATGGATGTCGTCCGATTTTATACACTTTCGAAACGAGGCTTTCCACACGGCGGGCGGGCGATTTAATTCCAGTTTTGCACACGCCAACCAATAGGCCGACAGCAAACTGAATTCTTACGAGCCGTGTGCAAAAATTGTTATTTTGGTTGTGACATCAGCTTTGAAAGCTGTACGGTGGGTTCGTGTCACGGCTGAAGTTTCTTTGTGCGCGTTGCCAGTTACGCGCTCATGAGGCGCGAGAACGAATGCGCTTGCGTCTGAAGCGGAAAAAAGAAAACGTGTGTGTGGTGGATTAATGGGGCGGTACTGGGATTCTTATCGGTACAGTGAGCGTCGTTCTCCTTGTTGTCTATCTGTCCATTCATCATCGGCTTCGGCCTGCGAATGCGAATGCGAGTGTACGTCGGAGAGTCGTCAGTGTTTTTCCGATTTCTGAGTGCGGCTGCAGCAGCAGGAAAAGTCGTGTGACATTTTGCCAAAACGAAATTTATGTGCAACGAAATGCAAGAACTACAAGTAAATAAAATACGCATTCTTCATTGTTTATTATTATTGTTATGGTTAACCCCCTATTGACCCAACAACAAAGGATTCAGAGTCAAGGCAACCACAAGGGATAGTAACAAAAAAGAAACTCGCGAACTGACAAATTTGTGTATTTTTCTATTTCAATTGCCTACTGGTTAATGCGAGTGTGCGTGTGTGTGAGTGAATTATATGTAGGTGAAAATGCAACACACATAAAATCAATAAATCCAAGTCAAAATAAAAGAAGCAAAAAAAAAAAAAAAATCAACGACTAACGCGTGTACAAAATATTGTGCGTGTGCTGTGTCTCTATGTGCGTGAGTGTTAGTGTGGGTGTGTAAGTTTGTGGGCGTGGGAAAGACAACAAAAAAGAGCAAAACAGTAAGGCAACGGCAAGCACTGCGTAGGAAATTAGGTGGCAACACACGACAAAAGGACACAGTGTGTGTGTGCGGAAGTGAACAATTTAAAGTTTGTGGTCACCAATACTCTTGCATATAGTATATTAATACATATGTACAACATATACACGTGTGTATGTGTGTGTGTGTGTGTGCAGGAAGGGCTGGCAAGCGATTATTTAGCTCGGCCCACGCATTTGTTGTTGTTGTTACTGGTAATTTTGTTGTTGTAATCGCCTGCACTTCAAAGCATCTATTTATACTCTGTAGGCGTGTGCTTGCCCTTTGTGTGTGTGTGTGTGTCAGTGCATGAGTGTGTGTGTGTTGCCATAATGTGAACGAGTTGATACCTGAGCCCCAATCACAATCAAAAAACAAGTAAGAAAGCTACAGTCGAGTGTGCTCGACCTTGTGATACCCGCTAGTCGTTAAGCATAGACAGTTATAAAGTGAACCAAGCAAGTAACACTGCGTTTGTAAACTCTATTAAATTGATTTTGAACACAACTAGCCGCTTTAGCTTTGAAATTAACCTTAACATTTGTTTAAGTGTACGAAAGATTTCCTAATCTTAAAATTAAAACAAACTTCATGTGATTTAATTTTTATTGTTTGATCCGCCGAAATATATGAGTATAGTTTACTCTGAACAAACATTAAACAAATTGATTAGTTTAGTTAAATAATATAATAATACAACATTTTAAGTAAAAAATATAACATATTCTTATTGTTATAAACTGAACTTTTTGGAAACTAGATAAAAGAATATCTATTCCCTATATGAGATATCTTTCCTTGTTTGTTTATGTATTTCTTCGGTTGCCACAAAATCATAATACTCTTCTAGCTTGTGGCGATAGGGTATAATCACCCGCACCCTTCATGCCCAAGCCGCCCACGTACCAATAATAGTATGTAATCATAATAATAATGATGATGATGATATTGGCAATGACGTTGGCGTTGCCTACGGCTCTCTAGCTAGATCTTCGCTTTCGTTAATTTTGACAACAATATACAGCAACAAGAACAAAAAATCAAAATAAAAATCAATACCCTGCTCCTTACCTTTTTAAACACATTTGCTAAAATTGGCACAACACAACACTCACGCCACGTCTCGCCACATTGTGAACCCGAAAAAGTCGCAGACGCAACCGGAGCGTGTCCTGAGGAGGTTGTGTGCGTGTGTGGTCGCAATATGATGGAATTGATTTGTTTCTTAATCGTTGCAGATAAACCAAAGTATGGCGCTCAAGTAAAACACAACACAACATTCCACACAAAACCCGGCACAACTCGACGGCGAAAACAGCTAAAGACAGCAAGACTCCAACACACCGACACAAACACTCTCGCTGTTGTTGTTGTTCTTGGCAACTTACCAGCACAACCGCAGAGGCCCCCAACATATAAACACACACACAGAACCATTCCAAGATGACGGAGCAAAAGAATCAAGTGACACGTGCGGCGCCAGAACAGAGCAACGACTATCGAGTCGTGGTCTTTGGCGCCGGTGGCGTTGGCAAGAGTTCCCTTGTGCTGCGCTTCATCAAGGGCACGTTCCGCGAGAGCTATATACCCACCATCGAGGACACTTACCGACAGGTTAGATCGATCATCTGCCCCGAAAACAGGACAATTTCTAACGCAGGCTCTTCCAGGTCATTAGCTGCAATAAGAACATTTGCACATTGCAAATTACGGATACGACGGGTTCGCATCAGTTCCCGGCCATGCAGCGTTTGTCCATCTCGAAGGGTCACGCATTCATCCTGGTCTATTCGGTGTGCTCCAAACAGAGCCTCGAGGAACTGCGACCCATTTGGGCGCTAATCAAAGAGCTGAAGGTTAGCAAGCGGTCTCCGCTTTTCATTTGGGCTGGCTTAAATAAAGCTCGTCTATTTTTAGGGCGACGTAAACTCGATACCCGTGATGCTGGTGGGCAATAAATGCGATGAGAGCACTGAGCTGCGTGAGGTCTCGCAGATTGAGGGGCAAGCACAGGCGACCACCTGGAGCATATCATTCATGGAGACGTCGGCCAAAACCAATCACAATGTCACCGAGCTGTTTCAGGAGCTGCTCAACATGGAGAAGACGCGCACAGTGTCGCTGCAGTTGGATACGAAAAAACAGAAGAAACAGAAGAAGGAGAAGAAATGCAAGGAGACGAATGGCGCTATACCAGAGAATGGGGAGGCGGGCGCCAGTGGAGCCGGCGGCGTTAAAGAGAAGTGCGGCGTTATGTAACGTGTTTGCAAGCTACATATGTTGCACACATATATTTGAGGTGACAGACAAATACTCGCATTGGGAAAGTTGGCAGTACTCGAGAACTCATCCCACATCCACACATACACACATTACAGCCACATATGCATATACATATACATATACATATACTAAATACCACTTTGGGACTGATGTTATCAGAGAACACAACCTGCATACCAACACAAAAAAAAAAACAAAAAAGCAAAAACAAAACAAATAACAAAAAAATATATTATTAATTATAGATGAATAATAGGACAAGCATTACAAGTATATTTTGCATACATAGATTTTATCCGTAACATCTTCTAGAAGATGCTCACCATAACTCCCCTCCACGCCACACCACCCCACCCGCACCCACATGAGAATCATATGAATACAATTTGAATTTTGATTTTTGGGAAAGAACGAAAGGAAAAGAAAAAAACAAAAACTATTACATCTGAAACGTAACGGCATACATATCAAATACACATTAACATACTTTGCATACATCGCATGACATACTCGCACATACTATACATAATGTAAGATCAGCATTATACTGGATATGATCATAATGATAATGATATATGAATATCTCAAATGAAAAGCCAAAGTACCTACATATTTAAACGTAAAAAGACATACAATTTTTATCTAACTAACGATATCTACTAACGCGATAAACCAAAAAACAAAAGAAAAACGAAAAAAAAAACAATTACAATGTGTATTTACATAAAACTTCATTAACTAAACAAAAGACAAATACAAAAGCAAAAATACTTAAGACAATTATGGAGCATTTGTACTGGGAACAGGACGGAATCAAATAGAACAGAGAACATGATGACTTCCGCTCTGTTCCGTTTGTTGGCAAAGCCTCCTTTCTGACTATCAATCAATTGCTGTATAACTATTTACCACCAAACAAAATCTTTCAACCGAAAAATCTATTAAAACAAAATTGCTACTTTCGTCGCTTAAAAATGTATAAATAATACTCAGAATCATAGCCATCTAAATGAGAGATGATCGATCATCACAAAAAATACACAAAGAAAAGACGCCTATTCAGTTCTCAACAATTGTTTCTCACTTTCCAAATTTATTGCATAATGCATTGTTTTCAGTATGTATAATTAAATATGTATTAGTTTACAATAATTTGCTGAAAATTTATTAACATTTAAAGTATAATGCAGTATAATATATTAGCTTTAGTCAAAGGTTCAAGCTTCGCGTGGAGATCCAATGTTTGCATCCGGATCTCCACACTAGGCAATAAGCACAATTTTTTGCCGCTCATTAAGAAATTGTAGAGTTAGTTTTAATAAACGAAAACCAAAAAACGAGAAAACCAAACATCGAAGTTGAAGAATATGTGCGAAGAATGGAACATATAAGTTGCCTGTTTTTTAAAAACGCAAATTTTTAATGAAATATGTATGTTTAACTTGAAGTAAAAACAGTTCACAACAAATTGTGGTATTTAACAATCTAAATAGTTGGTTGGCTTGTGCATAGGTGTAGAAGTTAAAGTCGATTTGAGGATTCGAATTGTTCGCGTTGTTTTGCTGTTAATTGATATTAAAATGGCATTAGTTATTATGTAAAAAAAAAAAAAAAAAACTATTATGTATACCCTATCCAATCCAAAAACAAAAAAAAAAGAAACAGTTTCAAATAACTGATGTTAAACTATTGTAATTATTATTATAATTATATTATGACTTTGCTCATTTCTTATGCACATAGAAAACATAAAAGCATACACTGAATAATAATGAAAAGAAAAATGATCATACATCCATACATATTACTATATATTAATATTATATACCTAGTACATACCTATTATATTGTTGAATTTGTGTAGTAAAATTATTAACCAAGATTTTGATAGCGGACCAATTTGCGTATAAGATTTCAGAAATCAATTTAGATAAATTCTCTCGGTTTGCCATAGTCAAAAAATAACAATACAATACAATAATACACGTACATAGTATATTATAAATTATTATATAGTATGTATGTATATGTGAAACCTAATGCCAGCCTTAGTTAAAACCAAAACCTTATGTACTTGTTAGCATGATCCTGAGTGCTTTAGGTTTGTCCCTTAGTTTCCCATAGTTTTTAGTTAGGTTTGTTAGGCTCTTGACAGCAAAACTGGTTATGGCTTAAACAAAAATGTACGTGCCGCGTATTGGGAGTACAATACAGTACAATAGACATATTATATAGATTACATCAAATGAAAATAATTAGTTGCATAATAATGTTAAGATGGATTGTAATGTATAATGTAATACTACAGCAAACATTATTATATGTATGTTTGTATTTGTATGTAATTCGAAAGTATAATTTAAAATACAACGAATGGATATATTTACACCGAATTATTTTTAATTTTTTTATGAATATACATATATATTAACTTATTATACACACAACATATTAGTTGTATATTAAACTAGTTTATTATTCACGATGAATATTTGATTATTGCTTACATTTCAAATATGCAACTCATACAAACAAAGAGAAAACACTCAATGCTAATAATATGTTGTAAATATATGAACGGAAATAATTCAGCAAAATCGGCATTATTGGTATATATATATACAATTTTGAAGAGGCCGGCAGCATAATATACATATATATACATATATACATATATATATATATAGGAAACATGTAATAGACAGTTTTTGGGAGGCCTATTAATGACACTTAAAGAAATCTTATTGTTGGAGATTTAACTTATAAAAATTATCGTGCAAAAATGAAATAAATACACGCAAAAAATAATTTAAATAAAGAATAATTTAACTATGACAAAAATATCAATTGATAACTGATTTGTTTACGTGTGTAGAAAACTGGTAAAATTGCTTTAAGAATAGGATCACAAACATTACATTAAATACGGACTTCAAATGGCAGCGCTAGGAATTTTCAATGTCATCATCATTGTCGCCGTCATTGTCATCGACCACAGTAAATCCAGCCTCTTGTGCGATGTCAGCAAAGCTGCTGCTGGCATTAAGTTCCTCCCTCGATGTATCCTTTGAGGTGGGTTTCACTTGCTTTGCTGGTGAAGCGGGCGGGGCCTCTAGTTGCTCTAATACCTCCTGAACACCAGATACAGCCAATTGTGGTTGCGACTCCGACGATGTCAATTGCGCACGATTCATCACAGTTAATAACATTTTCAGGTTCTCACCAGACAAAGAGTCGATTGCTGAACCGCCTGCGATAGTTGATTGTTGTGTTCCCTGAACAGGTTTAGCGGACCGCTTTTGGAGAAATTGTATCCATACCTTGGGACTTATAATGTATTTGAAGGTAAGCTTTAACATGTAGCCTACTAAACAGACGAGCGCAAATGGTGCAATCAAATTATATGGAAACCCTAAACCAGCTGAACGAAAAAAGTTATTTTCTTGTTTTCTATATTATTAGTTCTGTTAAAACTTACTGGTTAATGTGGTCATAGTTTGCGTAATTTTCTCCAGCAGTATTTCAATTTGTTTAATGAAAATATCGCTCATGTACATCACAGCAACGTGATCGGGTCGACAAAATGGCATGTTTAATTTAGTTGATTTACTAGAATTTTTAAAAAGTTTATTTTTATTGATGCTCTTTCTATTGTTTCGTCTACTCACATTAATCGTTTCTTATGCTGCTCCACTGGGGTATTCTTTGAAAGGAAGCTAAATACCTGTGAAAACCAGGATCTCTGATCATCACTCGAATTTTCTTGGTGGTTATCTATCACTTCGATCATGGCATCAACTTCCAGTTTCTAAAGTAGAAGGTACTCTGTTTATTTCTGTTTATTTTTAGATAGTATACTGTTACACTTACCCTGTTGCATTCTAAATATGTATGGAAATAGCCATATAGGAACACACCGCTAATTATAATAATGGGAACAGGAATCTTACATCGTTTTCTCACAAGCCAACCGGCAGCAATTGAGATTAATACTGCCATTAGGAATTTCACCTGGCAAGACGTGTTTTTTATTTTTATGTTGTATGGCAATTTATAAAAGGTAATGCCTACCTCGGAAATTCTCATCAGCTCTACAAAATCCTTGAATATGTCCGAAACAAGCGCGCGAACTCCCATTCCTTGATGTGAGTAGCCATAATCGTCTTCCGCTGTATACAATGGCATATCTTTGGCGCCATACAAAATTTTGGTGAGCAGTATATCCATATCTCGTACATCTTGTACCGATTCAAGATCTTCAACTTGAGATGGTAGCAATGTAAACAGCAGCGATCGCTTGAAAAGCTGCGACGTTTTGCTATGCTACGTAAAGATGTAAAAAAGTTGGACAAATAGAATTGAATTACATGACGTCATCTAGCTAAATTTGGCAAGCGAACGCATGTCAACTTACTTGTAGTTTGTCGCGACCGAATAATGAGTTAACGAACTTTTTAAAATATATCAATGCTAATTGATCCTCGACTGACGCAAGGGATTTCTCTGTTGGCGCCTGGCATTGACACGAATCCTCGCTTTTGGTGGGATGATTGATAGACTCTAGCGATAATTTTGTCCAGTCGTGGGGTTCCACCCACGAATCCTCGGTACAGCACACATTTTGAAATAACAATAAAAAACAACTAACTATTGCGTTTGTCCGCATTGTAATACTTCAAAATTCACTATTTCAATTCAACACCAACAAATAAGAGTTTACCAGGCGAACATCTGATCACAATTGCGCGGTTGTCGTACCAGTGTTGGAAAGTGACTATAATGTTAGGCTCTGTTACCAAGAGTGCGCTACATAACAAGCGATGTACACTTTTTTATCTTTGAGTTTTTGTTGACTTGCAACTTGGTAGATAATAGCAGGAATATGAACAAAAATGTAATAGATGTTCTTATTGAAACGTATCGTTTTGCTCGACCTGCATACCAAACGCAAGCAGGCGTTGCCGGATATTAAAAGTGAACTATAAACAATTCGGCAGTGTTGCCAGATTCACATTAATAAAATGACTCAGAAGCAGTGTAGAGCTAAATAATTTAACAATAACAATAAAAACAAATTAAGTTTAGCGTATCGCTATAAATCGTGCAAAATGGGCTTATTCGGCAAAACCCCTAGCAAGGATCCTAAGGAACAGGTTAGGCGTGAAGTGATTTAGGTCCTATTTTTTTTTGCGCGTTAACAAGGCCAATCAATTGATGACCATGAAATGATGTCACGTTCCAGTTTGTTTTTATTCTCAATTCTTTGATCTTAATACCCGTTTCACCGCTTTCTTAGGTGCAAGAATGGACGCATAAAATACGCAAAGAGGGCAATCAGCTTGATAGACAAATACGAAGCATACAGCGAGAGGAGGAAAAAGTGAAGCGCTCCCTCAAGCAAGCCGCTCAGAAGAATGACCGAGACACCTGCATCATTCTGGCTAAAGAGATTGTGAACGCTCGGAAGGCAATTAATCGTATTTACACCTCTAAAGCGCACCTCAGCTCTATACAGATGCAAATGAAAAATCAGTTGTGTACGTAATGTTTATATTTTCGTCGAAAATCTAGTTTTCCAACTGCTTGTTTCGAATTGTAGCCACGTTGCGAGTTGCGGGATCGTTGCAGAAATCCACCGAAGTCATGCAGGCCATGCAGAGTCTGGTACGATATCCAGAATTGGCGGGCATTATGCGGGATATGTCTAAGGAAATGATGAAGGCTGGCATCATTGAGGAAATGCTGGACGAGACCATGGATTCGCTAGAGGACACTGAAGAGTTGGAGGAGCAGGCCGCCAAGGAGGTGGACAAAGTGCTCTGGGAAATCACGGACGGCAAATTGGGAGAGGCACCATTGCCCCCAGAAGCAACGCCAGCTGATAAGACACCAGCAACAGCAGCAGCAGCTAGCACGTCTCGCGTTCCCGTCAAAGTCGAAGATGATGAAGACGAGGGCGAAGAGCTGGAGGAGATGCAGAGTCGTCTCGCTTCGTTGCGCTCTTAAATAAGTTGCTAGTAAGGGTCTCTCAATCTACACATTTACACAATACTTATATACTAATGCTTAGATTCGAATTTTTCAATATAGCTTGTGATTTATTTTAGCACGCCAGAAATAATCCCAACATATTAATTTGAACTCCCCCCGACAGTGAATCCAAATTAAGTCAGCAAAACATGTATTTTGCTATTGTAAGTTTCAAGTATATGCAATGCTTTGGTTCACATTGTTTTTTGTTTTAACAATTTTTTGTATATTATTTATTGCATAATCTTTAACATGTATTAAATATAGTAGAAGATAACTAAGTTTACGACTGAGTTTAAGATCTTGATGTTTGCTAGCATACATTTAGGCTGAACCCAAAAATACAATGCAATTGATGAAACCCAAAAGGTGAACAAATAGTTGTTTCTAAGTGAAAGACGTCGATTATTTGTGGAACATATGCTCCGCTTGTCTTTAATATCAGCAGTTTTAAACTATCCAAACTATTATTTATGGCTCCAGAGTGGCTTGTATCCAATCCACGTACGATCCGACACGACTGTAAACACCCGGCCAGCCATTTAGGCCGCACTGTGTGGGTCCGAAGGAGACAACGCCCGCCAGGAAGTAATATGTGTTCACTTTGTTCGTATTCTGTCCAATAAGGGGACCGCCAGAGTCACCCCGACATGAATCCACTCCTTCCATGCCGCCGGCACACATTTGTGTGTTCTCCAGTTTGATGTTCTGGCGGCTGTAAACATTCTGGCATTCATCCAGAGTGAAGCCATCAACGGTGGCCTTGAGCTTCAAATTGCTAGCCGACAGCTCTGGAGTTTTGCCCCAGCCAGCCACATCCATGGCAATGCCATCGAAGGTGGCCGAACGTAGATTCGCGTCCAATGGCAAGCAAATAGGACGCACGAAGTCGGTATATTCAATTTGTCGAGCCAGACGCAGCAGCGCTATGTCGTTGACCTGATTCTTCGAGCTGGGATCATACGATGGATGTGGAATGGTGCGCTCAACGGCGATATCCAAGTGTGGTGGTGCACAATCCTTCATGCCACGCACATCGACTTCGCAGTCGGGATCGGTGGCCGTGTCCCATTCACCCAGACGCACGCCCGTTAGACGCCAATCGGCTGGCAGGGATCTGCCATTGACGCAGTGTGATGCAGTCACCACATAGCGTGTGTTGATCAGCGAACCACCGCAATGATGACCTTTAGAGCCGCTGCCTGTATAATTAGTGATTCAAATGTTGTTAACTTTCTAGCAATCAAAATGAATTATCTACCTTTGGTATATTCGATCAGTGCCATCCAGGGGAACTCATCGATTTTGGTCTTGACGCCGCCATAAATGCGATTTGACAGCAGATTTCCACATTGACCCGGTAATGGCAATAGATTCGTGTTTGTATTATTAACTGGAGGACGCACAGTGGTCAGTGGCGTAGTGTCTCTATAACGATCCGGACAACAAATCTAACAAACAAAGATTATGTAGTAAGGTGATAGAAAAAGTTTGGTTTAACTTACCAAAACCTTGCCATTGATATAGCCGCATTGACTGCGACTCAAGTACAATTTATCGGCATCCTTCAAGGGTGACGTTGTCAGTAGACCATAGAGGTATTTGCAATCCTCTAGATGAATGCATAGCGCACGTTCTCGATTCGGAGTTATGCAGCGGCCATAATTTGGCACTTGATTAGCCTCATTGGGGAAATAAAACTCTGTGTAGATCGTATAAAATGATTATAGTAGTAGTCATAATGCAGAATAAAGATTAATAATTTGAGTTGTTGGTGATTATATTAGAAACTGGTTTTATACGATAGATTCTGTGAATGCCCTTCCAAACAAACGCATACATACACACGCGAACATTTTGAATATACATATGCCAATATGTACATTAATCATATATTCTTTTCACTTCTCTTTGACTTTCTTGTACTTTTCCTCTTACTTATACTTACGGGCTTTTGTCAAATCTACACCAACTGCAAGCAAAACACAGATCGCGATTAACTTAGTCATATTTATCATAATATTATGTTTAACATCTGTCTTAGAGTCTTTGGAGAGTTTTTTCCAATCGTATTAGTTTATGCAAATTTCCGTGAAACTTTTCGATGTCGCAATAGTTTGAAGATGCCGAAGTCAGACTTCGCACAAGACTGAGAAGTAGCAGGCAGTGAGCGCAGCTTAACATAGAACTTTCGTGAGCTTTGATAAGAGCTTTTTAACTGCTTAACTGTTTGATTTGGCTGTGCAAGCGAGAAGACGCGGGGTTCATATTTGAAGTGAAATTCGCAAGCTTCTGTTATTGTTTTTTTTATGTAATAATACGTTTAATATTTCTCTACCAATCGTTATACGTAAAGAATTAGTTCTATGTCTGTAGGCTTTGGCATCTATAAAATAACAAAATAGAAAAGCTTTTTTTGCGTTCATGTATTGACGACAATTGGCATTGCTGTAATGCTGTCGAAAATCCAGTTGAGAAAGGAGCTAACAGCCGTATAGACGCCTGGAATAGTGGTAACGCCGCAAAGTGTTGGCCCAAATGCCACAATGCCGAGCAGTGTATAACGGCCATTAGCATTGAGGATCCCTGAGGTGCCGTCGTCCATGAATGGGCCGCCGCTGTCCCCGCGGCAAACATCGTTCATCGGTTGTCCCTGGGCACAAAGATGATTCGGAGTGATGACAATCGGCTGCTGAAAGTTTTCGCTCAAATTGGCATATGTTATCGCACAGCTCGTTGTGTTGACTATCGGCAATCGAATGAATCGCGCCGAAGCTGAGCTCGTAAAGTTTGCCGAACTGTTGTTGTTATTGTTGCCTTGAAGATACAAGCAAAGTAGGCAAAGCATTAGAATTTTTGTGATTTTTGTTTTCCTGTGTGGTGATTGAATTTTAATTCCTCAGTCTAATTCATTCGTTCGTTCTTCTTTTATTTTTGGTGTATGTCTATTTTTACATAACAAAAACTTACTTCCCGAACTCGTGCTCCAACCGGCAACGACGCCCATTTGACCAATAAGTCGGTTTGCAAGTGTAGCAGTACTGTTCAAAGGTAAGCAGATGGGCGTGAAGGACACTAAAATTAAAAAAACAAAAATTATTGGAGAATCTTCAAGGGAAGCAACAAATTTAGTTATTTACCAAGCTTAGTTCGTAGATTGAGCAGTGCTATATCGTTCGCATATTTGGGCTGATCGTAGTTGGGATGCACCAAGACACGAGCAATGCCGAATAAATTGGGTGCAGTGCAGTTATTGGCAGCACTGGCACAGTCCTGTCCACTCGGTGCATCATCGCCTATGCGCACCTGAAAGCTGCGCTCGGGTTTGTAAACAGTTATTTGTGGGGAAAATTTAGAGAGTCGTACTTACACCTCCAGATCACTGACTAAATTGACAACGCAATGCGCAGCAGTAACCACATAATCGCTGGCAATGAGGGAGCCGGAGCAGCGATAGCTGATGCGACCATTTGCTATTTAAGAGATCGAAATTAATTAATTGGTTTACACTACATAATTAAATTAATATCAGTGGCGAATTCCTAAAGTGATTGCCAATAGTAGATTATAACAATACTAAGAAACAACAATTTTGTTGCGGTATGAGCGGAAAATGAATTTGAGTGTATTAAACTATACCTGCTAATTTATTATGCATTTATGTCTTCTGAACAGAGCATTAATAAGTAAGAAATTAGAAATTGTCATGTTTTATTAAAATTAGTAAAGGAAATCTCTTCCGGAAATTTGCATTCCTATGTGCTCTTTAGTGTTTGAAGATAACGTATATACATATCAATTCATATATGCATATCAACAACTACATCGCATCGTAAAATGTAACCATTTTAAAATAAATGAGTAATGAAAATCTTTTTAAAAATGTCTTTAATGCCATTGAAGACTCTTTCCTATTCAATCATTTTACAGTGCAATTAAAAATGAGTAAGCCTGGCTGTTGTTGCAAAAGTGCCAATGAGCCAAATCCAAATTGCGCTTTTTGCGGTAAGAAAGCTGCAGTCTACTACGAGGATCCCTATTATCAAGACCCAAATGCTTACGATCCCTATGCACAATATACGTATCCCCAAAACAGCGAATATTCGTATGGCAGCGAAAAGGATGCCAGTCAGTATAGCGATGATCAGGATAATTCGAACTGGGATCTGATAAAGCCTGTGTTGGTTTTCGGTGTTGGATGTTTCCTGACCTCCAAAATGGTTGCTGTGGCCAACGAGTTGGGCTAAGCACAATCTGCTCTGTTTTAGACTTTTTGGCGTGTTTTTTTCTCTTAATCCTTGATGAAATGTTAACCCATTGATCTATACATAATACTACGTCTACAATAATGTGATGATCACAATAAAATTTTAAGTATTAATTCAACTTACTGCGATTCCTATAAGCGATCCTCGCCAGCCAAGGATATTGCCCTGGCTGCGCTTCATCGCCACCCAGAATTCGGGTGCTCAAACTCGATCCGCAGTCTGCGGCATTCAAACGTGCTGTCAACTCGGGCGTCGGTGTCGTCAAAGATGCGGGTGGCGGCGTGCTTGACGCTGATCCTGGCGCCGATTCACGTACAACTTGCTCCTGGCTGGCGGCGGCCATTAGTTCGCCTTGCGCCTTGCTCTCGATGGAGTTGTCGAAACGCAAATCGCCAGGAAACACAATGGGTCGATCCTTGGGCGGAGGACGCGGCGTGCCAAAACTTATCGGTTGCTGCTCGTCGTGATCGATGTGATAGTGATAATGAAGTCCGAAATGCTGATCATCCAGTTCCTCATCAATGACTTGCGGACAATTTCGTTGTGCCACAAAATCATGATAGTCATGGAGCTGTCGTTCCATCTCGTAAGTCCCAAATCTATCGAAGCCACGATTGGGTTTCGGAGTGGTCGCCACATCCCAGACCCAACGATCTTGGGGCGGCGCAAAGCGTATAATGCGATTGCCATGCAGCAGGGTCTCATGATGCGGACAACAGACGAGCGGATCTAGGTCTTGAAAACCGCACCCAGCTGCATGAACCATCGCAAAGATGGCGGCACGATCCTCGTGCTTGTGCTGCAGCAGCAGGCGGGTGAATGGCAGGCAGTCCTTGATGCGGATGCAGTGACAAAAGCCGGTGACGCAAACAGCTGCGAAAATTCGGGGAATGAAGTGAAGTGACTCGGCAAGAAAAATGAAATGAAAACGAAAAAGAAACAACCAATAGTCAAGGTCAATATCTGCAAACCAGAAGTGTGGTGCCCAAAGCGCCAAGACACGAACCTAAACAAAAAAAAGTTCGGCGCAACAGCAATTACTGAGTCACTTTTGCCATCGTTTTCGATTATTGTATTTGTGTGCGTAGTTTATTGCCCTTCGCTTTGGAGCATGATGTTAGCACATTTGCGCTTTGCTTTGGGGAATTTCTAGTCATTGACCTTGACCTACTGCCAAACGGCGGCCCCCCATGTCGATGATTGTTCTTTTGCTACAAAATTAAAATTTTGTAATACAATACAATTGCCAATCACTTGCTCTCACATGTCAAGTTCGTTGTTTAAGTCATTGGTTTTTTGTTGTCGTTCAACTCACATTGAAAGCATGCTATGAAAACAGCTGTAGTGCACAAAAGGAGCTTTGCCAGCAGCCACTGCATTTTGAGCTTTCCTTGCGCAGCGCTTCACCAATCGTACACACACACACACTAGCACACACACGCACACGACACACAAACGAACAGGAACACGAACACGAATACGAACACACGATTCTTAGCTAATCATTGAAATTTATTTAGAGAGACGGAGGCGAGCGCACAACTGATGCCGTCGAGGTGCAAAATAAAATTGAAATAAATTGGTTCAATATTGTGAGTATAGTATCTCTTATTTCCATTTCCATTTCGACGGCGGTCTGCTGCCTTTGCTGGTTTTATTTCTTTATTGTTGTGTTACTTTGTGGATATATATTTTTTTTATCAGCAGCGAATCAAAACAAAGAGGGACACACAAAAACAAATTATAGCATAGCAAATTATAGCGCCCAGCAAGTTGAGCTTATGAAAAAGCAGTCAGACACACGAACACACACCAAACAAGCGAGAATGAGAGAGAGCAATTAGTGTCGGCCGTTGTAAGGAGAGCGAACGAACGAACGATCATAACAGGCCCAGCATCTGGGTAGCACTGTCTGTCGTCTCGTGCGTAAGTTGAAGTACCGGCAACTCACATACACACATGCAGCAATAAAAACATGTTTTGAGCATGTACGACATATACACACACATACGCACATCTATACACTCGCCGTGTTTTGTGCATACACGAACTTCAGTTATATTTTTAGCTTAAAATAATTTATATGTAGTAATTCTAAACAAATGATTATTGCAGTCAGAAAATAATGGTCACGTATATATATTTTGATCTTATTACAGCGCTTCACAAAAGTTTTACTAACATTGTTTAGTAGTAGATTTGTTATGGGAATGCACTTGGAACTTAAAATAGAATGTCTAACTTTCTAGAAATGTATTCGTATGGAATGTAATTGATGCTGATGCTGCGTTAAGCCTTTTTCGTTGCTTGATCATCAAAGTAAGCGCCAGTTTATGCCACCGGGACTATTTCAGCCGCAGTCGCAGTCGGAGGCACAACTGAAACAATGACACTGGCTGAAACGTTATTCTCGACCTGTTCTACAGGTTCGACGATCGACTGCGACGGTGATTGTGGCTGCTGCGGTTGGTGTGTTGGGGACGCATTCACCGCAATCGTTGTCACTGCAGACGACGAAGATGCATAAGTGCCATTTGTGGCAGCATGAACACGATCATCATCATCATCATCATCGACTGGCGTTTCTTGACGCAACACAGCTGCCAAATGGTTATCATTATCTGTCTCCAAAGTCTGGTCAATAACATCGTTTACTACCGCTGCCACAACGACTGCTGAAGTTGTTGTATCTGAAGTTGCCGTTTCTATTGTATCTGAGACTGTTGGCGATTGCTCCAATTCACAATCTGAGTTGCCGCTAGTTCCATTTACATTTAAATGCACAGATACGTCACCATTGTGCAGAGAATGCGGCGTCTTCAGCTCATTGATGATCTTTTCTCCCACTTTGGGGTCGATCTCGTTGATTTTCTCTTGCAGTTTGCATTTGAAGTCACTTGGCCACTTTGGATTCCATTCACGAAACAGTTTAATCTGTTAACAACAAAAACACATTAGCAGAGAAATTGTTAAATATATATTTTTTTTTGTTACTCGGCATTGAAATAGACTCATGGGCTTGTCCTGCACTCCAGACGTAGCCAAGGAATGAACGACGCCATTCACATAGCTGCCATTCTCAATTCCATTTCCAGCTTCACCCACAGTTGTGTCTCTTGTGAGATACTCCACGAAGACATAAACGAAATCGTCGCGTTGCAGTTCGCTCCATTCGTTAAACCATTGTATGATATAGCGCAACTCCCGGTCCACTGATAAATTGCTCATAGACATATTTGCTTTTTGATTTTTTGTTGATTTTCTTTCCACACGTTGTTCCTTGCACACCCCCGCACTCCAGACACTTTCAAAACGTCGACAATTTTGCACTGATGCTGCCCGTCTCTAAATGTATATTGAGATTCTAGTCGCAGTTAATTGAACCCAGGCTTGTGCTACTCTCTGTCCGCTTCAAAGTTTCTACACTAACAACACACAACCAGTTTCTAACTTTTTTCTTCGCTGCTTGCTTGAATACAAAGCCCAGCTCATAACAGCTGTTGCGTCGTTTGTTGCACTTATTTATCGATAGACGCATATGCGGCGTTACACAGCACCCGCACCTGTTTCAAACTGCATGATTCTTGAATGAAAAGCTTGGTTGTGCATGGGTAATTACCATTTGTTAACAGTACCGATATTATCGGTTGACATTACGTTGTAAAGTGTATTTTCAATTCGACGTGTGAATATATATCGTGCTAAAATAAAGTCGAATTTGAAAATTGTAACAACTTATCGATAAGTTGCGCCAGCATTGCGCGCTTGTTGCACACCACTAACCAGTTTTGGCGTTTATCAGCACTTGAAAATTTGCAGACAGTAAATAATATTAGAGAAATAAATAGTGAGGCAGGCAGCAGGCAGCAGCAGCAGAAGCAGAAGATAATTTGTCAATAAAAACAAAATATGTCGTCGTCCGAACTGGAAAACCAACAGAAATGCACGGATAATCTGCAGGAACAAGCGGCTAAAGCCGAGAATAGCGCCAGCAAACGTGATTCAGCGCCGGAAGCAGGAGACGACCAAGGTTTTGCCGCGGCCGAGCAGTACAAAAATAAAGGAAATGATTTGCTCAAAAGTAAGTTGTCTCACTCATCACTTATACCAGCTAACACAATTGCTAATAAGCATATAAAACTCAACAAGAAGCTTCGAAATAGTTAAAACATGTCCCGTGTTGCCAAAAAATGCCACCTTCGACCTAACCTTAAAAGCTTTGGACGTGAGATAATTTGTATCTTTCTTTGTTCATTTTTTTGGAGTTCTTGTTTATCTTTTTAAAAACTAACTGGCTTCTCAAATGAATTAAACACAACTGATTTTCCTGTTTCACAGCCAAGGATTTTACGAAAGCCATCGAAATGTATTCGAAAGCCATAGAACTGTATCCAACCAGTGCAATTTACTATGCAAATCGAGCTTTGGCACATTTGCGGCAGGAAAACTTCGGTCTTGCTCTGCAGGATGGTGTATCAGCTGTTAAAACTGATCCCAGCTATTTGAAAGGCTACTATCGGCGAGCAGCAGCTCACATGTCTTTGGGCAAGTTCAAATTGGCGTTATCCGATTTTGAATATGTAAGTATTAAATTTCTTATAACTGCATTGCTTTATTCACGTTTGAAATCATTTTGTAGGTGGCCAAGTGTAGGCCCAATGATAAGGATGCCAAGTTTAAGTATACCGAATGCAATAAGATTGTTAAAATGCGCGCCTTTGAGCGCGCTATTGCAGTGGATAAGCCCGAGAAGACGCTATCGGAGATGTATAGAGATTTGGAGAACATTAGTAAGTATTTAACTTTGTTTGACTATATAAAGAAGTATTAAAATAATGCATATTGCAGCCATTGAGGATGACTACAAGGGTCCGCAACTGGAGGATGGAAAGGTTACCTTACAGTTTATGAAAGACCTTATGGAGCACTATAAGGCACAAAAGAGACTGCATCGCAAATTCGCCTATAAGGTACAAACAGCAGAATGTGCAAATAGCATTTAACTTTTCTAATATGCTTATTTATCTGACAGATACTCTGTGACATTGATGTGTACATGCGTGCACAGCCATCGCTTGTGGATATTAAGGTGCCCGATGAGGAGAAGTTTACAATTTGCGGCGATATACACGGCCAGTTCTATGATTTGATGAACATCTTTGAGATCAACGGACTGCCATCTGAAAAGAATCCATATCTATTCAATGGAGATTTCGTAGACAGAGGATCGTTCTCTGTGGAATGCATATTCACGCTCTTTGGCTTTAAGCTGCTTTATCCCAATCATTTCTTCCTGTCGCGAGGTAAGCTAAGCCAGATGAACATTAGTAACATTGACCTAATTTGACTTCATATGACAGGTAATCATGAAAGCATCAATATGAACCAAATGTACGGCTTTACGGGCGAGGTGACGGCTAAATATACCAGCACAATGGCCGATATATTTACGCAAGTATTCAATTGGCTTCCGCTATGCCATTGCATCAACCAGAAGGTGCTTGTTATGCATGGCGGACTTTTCTCATCGGACGATGTCACATTGGATCAAATTCGACGCATCGATCGAAATTGCCAGCCACCAGAAGAGGGCTTGATGTGCGAACTACTGTGGTCCGATCCACAGTTATGGATGGGTCGTGGGCCATCGAAGCGTGGTGTTGGCATACATTTTGGTCCTGACGTTACTGAAGCATTCTGCAAACTTAACAAATTGGATTACATAATTCGCAGTCATGAGGTTAAGGATATTGGCTATGATGAGGCCCACAATGGTCAATGTATAACAGTCTTCTCGGCGCCGAACTATTGGTAAGTTTAGGTTTAGAACTGTAGATGTAGTTTCTTTAAATTTAATTATGTTTTTTATTGCAGTGATACTATGGGCAACATGGGCGCATTTATAACAATTACTGGTAACAATCTAAAACCAAATTTCAGATCCTTTGAGGCTGTGGTAAGTTATGGCATATGTAAAATTAATCAAATTAATCTGCTAAAACAAACATTTGTACATTTCAGCCACATCCCGATGTCAAGCCTATGGCATATGCCAATAGTCTGATGAACTGGCTGGCGTAGTCATAGCAACATAGGCCACTACGCATAACAATAGCTAAGCACACTAAAAATTCCTACAAAAAGAAAAAGAACAACAAAGAACCCTTCCTGCCCACGCTTGAGAACCCACAATCGCAAAATACAAGAACAGAAAACTGTCAAACCTCGGATTCTAAAATGCTCAATAGACCTTTATGCCAACAGCTTGCTAATTATTCGACTGTTTTAAAGTAGAGTATAAGCAAATTACACTGTTGTGTGGTATTTAGGACTGGTGGCAGCTGTGCAAAGCAAACACTTTACAACAAACAAATTCAGCTATATTTGATACAACAAAATGAAACAAACTATGCATACAAGAATGATATAATTAATGTGGCTTTAAAAGTCAGATGCTAAGTTTAATTGGGTGCTAAGCATCTGAGTAATCACTCTAAAGTGTTTGTGCTATTTAACAAAAAAATGAAAAATAAGACAAGAAAAGAAAACCCGAAAACAGTGAACAAATGCATTATGTTTATGCATAGCATTTTTTTTTTAACTTTGGAAATTATATGCGTGGCCCACACAGTCTTACCACAATCCCCCAAATACCTGCCCGCCCCTCTATACCCGTTTTATTCTATTTTTTTTATTCCAAATGCTTTTGTTTCATCCTTAAATTTGTTTATATACCAAGTCATTTAAATAAAATTACGCAAGTTAGAAACAAAATACCTCAATAATCCATTTCAATTCAAAATCAATTAATGTGCGTGTTTTTTGTTCATCCATTTTCGAAATGCATCACAAAGACATTTAGCATTAAATTCTGTAATATTAAACTATTTGAGCGAAATGCAGAATAGAGCAATTGTGTAATAATTAAAATGGAATTATTTCTCTTTTTTATTAATTAGGATCAACATCGTCCGGTGTGGTTAAACATAATCCAATGACACGTAAAATTCCATTTACATTTGCCTTGTAGTCCTTGAGATGAGCTCGCTGCAACAACGTCACATACACGAATGGTCCGTTGTAGTCGAATAGATTTTGGAAAACTTGCGCTGCAAGTTGCTGCATTTCTTTGGGCTGTGACTGCGACAAATATAATGCCACTATATTTAGCAGATCATGCAAATGTTTGCCATCAATCTGCAGGCTTTGTATGAACGCTGCCAGATGTTGCAATAGTTTCAGTTGCAATTTGAATTCCTGCGTCGGTACGAGTGATTTCTCTGTGCTGCTGTGTACGCTGGCAGCCTTGAGGAATTCCCGCAGCTGTGGCACCACGTCGCTGAGACTACGTTTCAAAATAAAGTCCTTTGCATGCCGGCCGAGAATGTGCAACAAGCTGAAGCAGCGACTCAGGACAAGCGGGTCCTTCTGACGAAACTTCTCAACGAGCGGCTGCCAAATCAGGTGCACCAGCGGCAACAGCTCATCCTCATAGTCGGCGAGCAGTGGGACTCCAGTGGCCAGGCATTCCAGAGCCAGTATTTGCTGAGTCTGCTGCGAGTTCGAAAGAAACTTAATCGTCTGACTCAAGATCTCTTTAGTCATTGCGATGTGACGCGGTAACTCCGGCTTTGGAGGTTCCGTTGTCGAGGGATCCTCTTCGTCTGCTTCGTGAGGCATATTGACGTCTGGGTCATCTTTTGGTGCGCTATCCAAATCAACGGGTTCCTCAAACTTGGGCTTATTTAGCACACTTAACCAAGTGTCTAAAATATGCTGCTCCTCATCCTCCACTTGCATTTGAATGTCGCCAAATTCCTGCATCGTTTCACTCTGCCAACTTGAGATGTGACGTAGAAAAGCATTAAAGACACGCAGATATGAGTGAATATTATCAGACTGATGCGATTTGGCGCACTCTTCACATATTGTTTGAAATATGCTATCCAAATGCGGCACATTGCCACGCGTGCTGTACTGCAGCACAACGCTGAGAATGTCCACAGCTGCGCTGCTCTCAGGTGACTATAATAGGAAAAGATTACTTAATGCTAAGAATAGTTTGCTAGCAGTTTTAACTTGCCTTCTTCAACAGTGTATTGAGATGGAATGTGATGTAGTCCGTGGAGCACTCAATAAAATGCGATGGTTGCGCATATTTTAACGCTCGCTGGATGGACACAAAGGCAAATGTGGCTGCTTGATGCACGATTGTATTGCTGCTGGCTGCAATTAAGATTCGACTGGTTAAACTAATCGAAGATTAACTTGACAACTAGCTTACCTAACTTTAGAAGCACTCTATGCAAGCTGCGAAAGATGTGACGATCGAAAGTGTCCCCAATGAAGCTAGCACAATGACCCAAAGCATCCAGCACAATGCAGGTGTGCAGCACATTAAATTGAGCATCTGTAATGCTCACGCGACTGCTGAGTGGTTCGCTGTCATCATCCGAATCGCAGTCCTGAGTACGCACCTCCAAAGCAGATGAATACATGCCGGGCGTGTGGTCCTTCCACCAAGATGTGGGCTAGTAGAGACAAAAATATTAGTTGTGGATTATGTTAGTAAAAGAAGTGACTACCTTATCCGGCTTTAGTCGCCAAGCTGCGTCTGGTTGCAGTGCCAATTGCCAGTGCTCATCCGCGAGCAGCTGTTCAACAAAAAGTTGCGCTAACTGCAAACGACTGCTACGCGAAATCCTTTGCTGTGGCGTTACCATAAGTGTTAGCAACAAAATAGACTCATTCATGGCTTGGCTGTGTTGCTTAATCAAGTCCTCACAAAAGTCAAAGATCAGATGATTCAGCGTCGGCTCACTGCCTAGAAGCGCTGCAATGTCGTAAAGAGTATCCACGCAACGTTTAGTGCTAAGATATTTAAACTGACGCCAAGGCAGTTGAGCTTGTTGTTTGGCCAAATCTTTGTTGCTACCCTCAACGACTTTGCGCAGCGAATACTCCTCATTGAGCAGCTCCCGTGATTGTCGCATATCCAATGCCGACAACAGGCACATGACAAACAGCTCCAGGTTTTTGGGCACCATCAGCAGCAGCTGCAACTTGTCGGCACTAAGATTACGCAGGCAACCTTTGAAGAACAGCAGCTCAGCGTATTGTTCGTTGTCGTCGCAACGATGCAAAATGCGTGGCAATCTGTGAAGATGCGTGTCCAACAGCAATTCCGCATTTTCATCAAATATGCCCGAATATCGCAGTTGCTGCTGCATCTGAGAGAGTGTCCTTTGGCAGAGCTGCGCAATTTGTGGTTCAACGTCCTCTGATAACGCCAACGCGCTCTCAAGCAGATGTTGGAAGTTGTGCTGCAGATTGTTTCCACAATTTTGAAGTAGTAGACAACACATTTCAGCGTATGCCTTGCGTACTTCGTTGCTGTCGTGTGCTCTCAGTACGCTGGTTTCTGCGAAAATGGGAGTCATGCGCTTCATGGAGGCTGTCATCCAATCGTTAGAACGTGGATTGGCTTGCAACTGCTTTAGTCTCTCATCGTTCTGCTCAGGAGTGTTGCGTTTGCTGGCGAATAAGTCTAAATCGTCCGACTGTTCATTGTTGGCATTTTGGAAGAGTAACTGAAAGGCTTCCACATCATAACAACCGCCGCCTATTTTGTCGGTTTCCTCAAACATAATACAGATGATGCGACCCAAGGCTTTCACTGCCATCTGCCGATGAGTCAATAAATTAAGGATAGAAGTTAAAGACTATGACTGACTTACCGATTTAATAGTTTGGCCCATTTTGTCATCAGCTTTTGCTGTCGCAAAAAGAACTGTCACGACTTTGGGAAGATAAATGAATATGGTATTGGCAATTTGATGACGCAGCACACAATCTGCCTCCAGAACCCCATCTTGTACACCAAATAGAACCATTAGGCAATCGAGTGAGGCAATGACCAACTGTCGATACTTTTCCTGCTGTATTAGCGCTACAAGCGTGAGCAGTACTTGACCTATTATCAACGCCTTTTCCGTGGTATAAAACATCTCTAGCACATCGCCAGGCGAACGTCGCAATGCTTCAGACATGCAGAGTACAGCTGCCAATTTAATTTCCTCCGAGAGATTCGGCAACATCTTGACGCCATGAGGATCGCGTAGCTGCAGCAAAGCAGCCATTAAAATCGAGCGTAGACCGCGTTCATCCGCTAGATAGAGTTGGGAAACCACATGACGTACTACATCCAACAAGCTGGTACGTAGTTCCTGGCTTTCGCTGCAAGTAAATTATTGAAGATATATCTGCAATTCATTTGTGCAGCTCTGTAAACTTACCCTTTGAGTTCGTCCAGCTTTATCACAAGTGGCACCACAATTTGAGCTTGGAATATATGCGCTTGTGAAAAATCAAATCCTGTCACCTCTTGTTTAACCTTTGCTAGCGTTGTTTTGCTTGGCTGCTTGACGAAATCGTCGACCGCTGGCCTAATGCGCAATACATACGCCTCTATGGATGTCATTTTTGGTCAAAAATCAAAACTAAAGTCGAAGTATTTCAAAACCACAAACAAACGTAAAGTAGTCAATTATAAATAGCGGCAAGTTGGTATAAAGCAACAGCTGGTTCAAACAGCTGATTACTAATTTGGTGTTTACGTGAAATTTGAATGGCAAACAAAATACGTTACATTCTCAATGAATGTAAGATTCGTTACACTTAAATATGCTCGAATATAATTTTCTTGCTATTGGTAATATACATTTACAAATATTTTATATATTTATTTAATACCCTACTTTAAGTACAACACAATGAGCTGAAAGCTTTGACTGTTCTTGTTCTATGCAATATAATTACTAATAATTATGAAAATTATTTAGTTGGTAAATCATCACATCGTATCATCAGTTACGTAATCTATATCTAATTGTAGAATTCATGCTGCACATCATCTTTGCGCACGCTAGTCTTGTAGCCTTTCTCAAAGTCCTTGGCGTGAGCAATGTAGCGATTCTCGCGCACAGCATGCATGCCTGCCTCCTGGCAAATAGCATTGATGTCGGCATTCGAAATGCGGTCTGGGCGCGCTATAAACTCCTCCAGATCAACATCTTCGGCCAGATTCATTTTTGCTGTGATGGTAGTGAACACCAAACGCTTCTGACGACGATCCGGCAAGGGGAATTCGATCTTACGATCTAAGCGACCAGGACGTAAAAGAGCAGGATCCAAAGTATCAGCGCGATTGGTAGCCATGATGACCTTAATATTAGTGGTCTCATCAAAGCCATCCATTTGATTCAAAAGCTCCAGAAGAATACGCTGCACTTCACGATCGGCGCCGGTTTGGGCATCAAACCGCTTTGTGGCAATTGCATCGATTTCATCAATAAAGATGACTGATGGCGCATTCTGTTTGGCCAGCCGAAAAAGATCGCGCACCATGCGCGGTCCTTCGCCCAAATATTTTTGCACAAACTCTGAGCCCACGACACGAATAAAGGCGGCTGTTGTTTGATTGGCCACCGCCTTGGCCAACATTGTCTTGCCACAACCTGGTGGTCCGTAGAGAAGCACGCCACGCGGTGGATCGATGCCTGGCAATATACAGAGTTAATTAGTTGCATATATGTATATAGGACTAAGAACTCACCAATTTGCTTGTACAAATGCGCATGCGTCAAAGGTAATTCGACAGCCTCGCGAATTTCCTGCTTTTGCATATCTAGGCCTCCGATGTCTGCGTAGCTCACATCTGGCTTCTCCTCTGCGGACAGCATGGCAATGGTACTGTCTGCCTCCGGTGGCACCAAGTCTACCAAACAATTGCTCTGCTTATGCAAAGCTACCGAAGCCGATGGCTTTAATTGCTCGCGATCAATGGTGGACAAGACACGCACATAATAATGCGAGCCTGTGGTGGAGGCTACGATTCCAGTGTTCTGATCGACAGCCTCCAGAAATTGGCCAATCACCAGGGGCACAGCTTTGGCACGCTTCACTTCTTCCTGGGCATGCAAATATTCCTTTTTCAGATTTCGCTGTTCCTCTTTAATATAGTCTTCCTGCACTTGCAGTAATTCTAGCTGTAGTTGCAAACGTTTGTAACGCACATAGGCATCAGCTTCGTCCAAAGTGTAGTCGACATTATTGCTCATATCCTCCTTATAGAAAACCATTTTAATAAAAGTTTTGAATTTTCAATTTTTATTTCCGACACTTGACTGAAAAGACAGAGATAGACAACGGAGAGGAGGAGAATGACTTGAACTTTCAAATTTGCCTAACAGGAGACGATAAGCTCTGTAGTGACCGCAAATTGTGAATCAAATATGTACTATTTAACACTTTGCGCCAGCTCCGCTTTATAGCTGGTCACACCGCAATTGCCGACAGTTAACAGGAATAGTGACTGGCCATCTTATCGATAAGTGTCGTGAGTCACGAACAGCTGTTAGTGTTTTCTTCTGTGTTTTTCTATGTCATTCGTGTTTCGCTCAACGTGGAAAAATCGTTCTATTTTTAAAACAACTTTCGATTTTATTTTGGAATTGTAAATTGTGTTCCAAAGCAAAAGTACACACACGTTACGCCAATCTGACGTCGCAGACTTGGCAATGTGGAAGCATTAAAAAGCAGTTGAAAATAAGATCAAACCAAGTGAAAGCCGGCCGGGTTTATTTTGGTATTGGAAAATACGTCACCTGTGGAATATATGCAGATATAGATTCTATATATGTGATTTTACCAAAAACCGTAGCATTTGGTGACACAAATATGATGACCATTATGTAATCTGCCAATTCGACAGCCACACATAGTGATTTAATTGCAAATATGGATGCACTGATCTTCCTGACGGCGGCGGCGCATCTCGTCTATACGCCGTTCACCAAGGTCGAGGAGAGCTTTAACCTGCAGGCCATGCATGATATCTTATATCTGCGTAACAATTTCACGGCCTATGATCACCATGAGTATCCCGGCGTTGTGCCTCGCACCTTCATTGGTCCACTGATTGTCTCAATGTTGTCTGCTCCCTTCGTGTTGCTCTTCGAGACGCTGAGCATCAATAAATTTTGGGCACAATATGTAGGTAAAATAACACTGACCACGCCGCTTCCGAACACATCTAATACAGAAATTTTGTATTAATAGTGCGTCTGGTATTGGCTGGCGCTATTTCCATTGCCTGGCACAATCTGCGTCAAGCGGTGACCAAGATCTTTGGCATTGAGGTGCGTTTATGGTTCACGGCGATTACCATCACGCAATTTCATTTTATTTTCTATATGTCACGCCCACTGCCCAACATCTTTGCACTGCCACTTGGTAAGGTTTAATTAAGTTAAATAAATATTTGCTATTTATTGACATTGTTTTTTTTGACTTGTAGTGCTCTATGCGTTGGCCTGTTGGCTGCGTGGCCAATACAAACCCTTCATCATCTGCTCGGGCTTCGCCATTATTGTGTTTCGCTCCGAGCTGGCGCTGTTTTTGGGTCTACTGCTTGCCTTCGATCTGCTGCAACAGAAGTTATCCATTGATGGGTAAGATCGAATACTATTCTAAGCCTTTGGTCCGAGATGTATTGTTTTCCTTTACAGATTACTGAAAATTGCGGTGCCAGCTGGTGTCTGCATTCTGACGGCCACCGTCTTGGTGGATTCGTTCTTTTGGCGTCGCTTGCTTTGGCCCGAGGGCGAAGTGCTATGGTACAACACCATACTCAACAAGAGCTCCAACTGGGGTACCTCTCCGTTGCTTTGGTACTTTTACTCTGCCTTGCCACGAGCGATGGGCGTTTCCTTGGCATTTGTGCCCATTGGCATTTACTTTGAGCCACGCATACGACCTCTAGCACTCTCGGCGTTGGGATTTGTGCTGCTCTACTCGTTGCTGCCCCACAAGGAATTACGCTTTATAATTTACGTGTTTCCGGTGCTCAACATTACCGCAGCCTGCGCTTGCCATCGCATGTAAGTTTATGGGTATTGAATGAGTCAAGATTTGTAATTAATTCTTTTGTTTTTCTTTGTCAGGTGGATTAACAGCGCCAAGTCGGCTTGGCATAGTTTTCTGGCGCTAATCGCTGCTTCTCATTTGTTGCTCAATGTGCTAATCACAATATTTTTACTTGTTGTGTCTGGAACAAATTATCCTGGTGGTGCCGCACTCTCGCGGCTACATCGTCTGGAAGTTAGCAATCCAAATGTTTCGGTACACATTGCAAATCTAGCAGCTCAGAGCGGCGTGTCGCGCTTCATGGAAATACACAGTGACTGGACCTACAGCAAGGACGAGTCTATGAACTATACTTTAGCTGAAATGGCGAGATACAGTCACCTGCTAGTGGAGGCGAAGAATAAGCACAACACGGAGCTGTGGGCAACTTTGCAGGAGGATTTTGACACAATGGAATTTGTGGATTGCTTCAACAGCATTGGCATCCAATACAATTCGCTATTTCCGGTGCGCATTAAGACAAAGCCGTGCATTGGTATTCTAAAGAAACGTTTACGGGTTGTGAATGAAAAGAAGAAATCAAAGGATCTTAAAGATAATGCGAAACCCAAGCGCAAGAAGGACAAAGTTAAAATGGAAACAATAGAGGAAGTGGAGGAAATACCTATAATACAAGACGATTCGGATCTTGACGTAGAGGCAATAAATTCTATTGAACTTCCTGAACAAGTCTCGGAACAAGAGCCACTGTTGGAGCTGGAGATCGATGATGACGATGGCATAGTTGCCACTGTGGAAGAAGTTTCTTTGGAAACCAACGTAGACGCGGTTGAAGCAGCCAAGGAGATAAATTTCCAAGAATTACGGAATCTTGCTCTCAAGCAAACAACTCACAAATCCCGCGCCGCGACTAAACTAAAACTACGAAAGATAATCGAACAGCACTTCAGAGCGAAAGGGCGACACATCGAAAACGATTCGGCTGAACACCATAAACCAAATGCTGGGCAACGGACTGGAATCCGTCAATCAGTGAAATCCATCATTAAGCAAGAGAAGATTAAGGAGATGATCGAGCAGATCGCCACCATGGATTTGACTCGTGTCTGCGACCTGGAAAAAACATCGACAAAAGACTGTTTAAAGCAGGTTATAGACAAAATGGACGAAGAGAGCATAAAACCCTAATGCCCCCCTCAATTGACTTATTACACCCTAAAAATATTGTAATTTGAAAAGTTGTTTAAAATAAAATCAATCCCAAAGACTACAAAAATCATGCTAATGTCCTTTTTATTGTGTATTATGAATGAAATGCTGCATACAATGTGAAACAAACTGAAAACACGTTGAACTTCGTAAACCCGTATTAAATGTCATTCAAACAATAATTATCTAGGCGATTATGTAGCCGAAGTAAAGCCACAAATCACCAGCCAAGCCCACTAAGGCAAGTAGCCATGTAAGTCTGTAAAGAATGTTATCCATTACACCACCCTTTAGGAATACGGGTACGCCGTTGTCGCACTGAAATAACTTTTGCAATCTAACCATCTTAGGACCCTTTTTTCCAGGTGCCGGCGCCGCACGCCTTAAATGGAGTGAGGGTTGAAACGAACGAGACGCAATAAGCATTGGACCCATGTTGCCAAAGCGACTGATGTCACACAATCGTGGCTACAAAATGGAGCGAATTATTTCTGAAAATATGAACAAATCATTTTTATGCTTACACTAAATTTGGAAATTAAAGTTCTCTGCATTTTGTAGTATAAATTTCCAGTGGGAGATAATTTACGAACTGTGTTCAAGTAGTTATATGTTTTCAGAATGAAGGATCAAAAAGACAGAGAGCCTGCCATGTTGATAAACTATTTGATATTTGAAACCATAACTGTCATTATTTGAATATTTTAAAATTGATAAATATCGATCTGATGACATATGTTTTCTAATAAGAATTAGAAATATACATATCGAAATAATGCAATGTTATTTATTTATTTAATATCATATTGCGAGTATTTATTGTTGTATCTATTACAAACATTTATTCATTTAGAGATATTAGTAACATTAAACTTTTAACTTTTTTTAAATGTCGATTAACAAGCAATTATTTCGATAGCTATGGCTACATAGCGCGATTGGTATATTTTTAAAGCAGAATGGTATATTTTAAAATTAATGTTGCGGTCACGTTGCATATTGAATAGTTTTGAATCATTTGTTTATTATTGATTATTTTAAGTTATAAGTAATGTCGTTGGCTAAATACCTGAATCGATCGACGAGCAAAGCTAGTAAAGAGGCTGTTTCGCGGGTCTGCACCTTGAGGCCCGTGGAGGCCGAGCACTGTGCTATACAATTGACAAACGGTGAGAATATCGTTGGTCGCAGCAAGGAAACAGGAATCAGAGATTCACGTTGTTCCAAACAACAACTGCAGCTGCAAGTTGATCTGAAACTGGGAAGTATACAGCTCAAGGTGCTGGGGCTCAATCCATGCGGCATTAATGGTGTCATGGCCATGCAACACACAGAACGCGAATTGAAGCATGGGGATCTCGTGGAAATTGTTTACGGCCGGCATCCATATGAAGTATACTTCAATCCAGCACCAACCGAGGAGCATGCGGAGCCAAGCATGGACAAGGAGCATACACCGCCGACTGCCAGTGAGCAAGAGTGCTGGGACTCGGTTGCCAATGGGAAATTGGTAATCTTCAGCAGCGCCGGTTTGATTTCATCTAGCAAAATTGCCGGCTACGACATGGATGGCACCATCATTAAGACCAAATCCGGCAATGTATTCCCCAAGAACACTGAGGACTGGCAAATCATCTACCCTGAAGTGCCAGACAAGCTGCAGCGACTGCATAAGGACGGTTTCAAGATATGTTTTTTTACCAATCAAGCGGGCATAGCACGTGGAAAAGTCAATTTAGACGAGTTTAAGGTAAAAGTAAAGAATATTGTTAAAAAGCTGAATGTACCTGTCCAGGTATTTATAGCCATAGGCAATGGTTTCTATCGCAAGCCGCTGCCTGGTATGTGGGAGCATTTGAAGAATGAAATGAACGATAATGTGGTCATCAACGAAGAGCGTTGCTTTTTCGTTGGTGATGCAGCAGGGCGCCCTGAGACCGGCAAAGGCGTTACCAAGCAACGCAAGGATCATTCGCTGGCCGATCGTCTGTTTGCTGCCAACATTGGCGTCTCATTCTACACGCCCGAGGTGCACTTTCTTAATAGACGCGTGGAGCAGTGGAACAAACCTGAATTTGAGCCCAGCAGCGTGCATGCAGAAATACCACAGTTTGAGCCAAGTGATGTGAAGTTTGACTCAAAAAAATGCGAGATGATTATTGTGGTTGGATTGCCGGGTTCGGGCAAGAGTCGCTTCTGTGCCGACGTACTCGCTGCCAAAGGTTATTCCATTGCCAATGCCGATACTTTGGGCAGCACCCAGGCTTGCCTCACGGCCTGCCAGCGGGCGCTGAGCTCAGGACAGTCTTGTGTGGTGGATAATACCAATGTGGATGCGGCATCGCGGAAGAAATTCTTGGCGCTGGCTGCGGAAATCAAAATTCCTTGCCGTTGCTTTGTAATGAATGTGACTCCGACGCAGGCAAAGCACAATATAGCTTTTAGGGAGTTGCAGGATACTGGACATTCTTCAATCAACGACATGGTATTTAACATGATGAAGAAAAAGTACGAATCGCCCAGTTTAGATGAAGGCTTCACTGCTGTCCACAAAGTGAATTTTAAGCCGCAGTTTGCCAGTGATAAAGATGAAAAGTTATACAAAATGTATTTGCTAGAGAAGTAGATTTTTGAAATAATTCTGTTAGTGTGCCCATTCCAGCCATCAACCAATGATTATCCAAGCTTGTTAGATGAGAATGTATTTGCTGGAGATTTAACTTTAATCTAGTGTAAATATTCGCTTGGCAATGTCATCAATCAGCCAATCCATGGAACTCAAAAGTTTTTCGCCTGTTACTGCACTCACTCCTGCTACCAACCAATGATGTGTTGTGATGTCATCTAAGCTTAATATCTGTAAACCAAGCAAAACTAATAATAAATTTTCTTCCTGTGCTATAGAAGCTTTAGTTTACCTCTTTGATTTCTGTGGAGTTTAAAGCGCCTGGCAAATCTTGTTTGTTGCACAGGACAAGTAATGTGGCACCGGCCAAGCGTTCCTCTTGTAGCAGAACCTGAAGCTCTTGCTTGCAGCTTTCCAAACGCATGCGATCCGCACTGTCCACAACCCAAACTAAGCCATCTGTGCACTCAAAGTAGTTACGCCAATAGGATCGTAACGACTTTTGGCCGCCGACGTCCCACATATTGAGTGTGTAGCCATTGTGTTCCAGTGTTTTAATGTTAAAGCCTAGCGTGGGCGAGATTGTGTCAATTGGCTCGCCATTAAATCGTTTTAGAATCGTCGTTTTGCCTGCATTGTCCAATCCACTAAAACAGAAGAAAAAAAACAAAACCATGAATCACAATTTCCGAATTGCTGCCCAAAAGACTTACAGCAACAGAATACGCATCTCCTTTTCCTTTTGGCGCATCTTTTTCAATACTGTTAAAAAGCCCATTATGGAATTGAACTCTGTTTTGTTTCCTTAATCTTATAAATAAATGTAAATACAGCAGTTGGCAGCCAGCTGCGGCAATATAAAATGACAATAATTACTTCATGTGAATACCGCCAATGATTTTGTGTGAATGGCAAAGTTCTGAAAATAGGTATATCGATACCTTTAATCGATTTTCTTGATAATTTACGATGTTTTTTGCAGCCAAATATAAACTTATTGCAAGTATTTATTTTTTTTCTTCTTTAAAAAATGCAGTACTTTTCATTAAAAAAGGGCTTTCTTTATTCCATCGATTATCTTATGTTTGATTGAGTTCTGAGTTGTATTTTTGCAAAAAGGTGGCAACGCCGTTCTCCATAGACGTCAAACAGCTGTCATAACCTGGGGCCCGTGAATTTTTTGCTTCAGCCTGTGAACTACTTGCATTTCAGCAACTATAAATAAAACATTTATTTAGCAAAATGATGAACTTGTCCAGAGTAAGTGTAAATTAATAGTTATTTCTGCACTTTAGCAAGTGGAATGGACAGTTTGTTCATGTTACTTTAGCTGGAAGCATAGTATTGATGCGACAATTACGTAAGTTTTTGCTGGAGCTCCAAAAACTAACCGCACATTTTTTTGTATTTTATTATTACAGGCCGTTGTCCGCAGCTTCAGCACTGCCACCACTCGTCGTGCCACCGCTGCCACAGGCAAGGATCAGATCGAGAAGGGTTACTTTGAGATCCGCAAGGTCCAGGAGCACTTCCAGAAGAAAGACGGCAAGCCTGTCTTCTTGAAGGGATCAGCTGTCGACAATGTGCTGTACCGCATCACCGTTGCGCTGGCTCTCGTCGGCATTGGTGGCATGGGCAAGCTCTTCTGGGAACTGAGTGTGCCCAAGAAGGAGGAATAAGGCACCAGCATTATAATCTATCCCTTTTAAGCTAAGCAAAAGTCCGAAAATAGCACCCGGCCCCCTTTTGCAGCGTAGTTCCCTTATATTTCTGTGCTTTGATAGTGTAAGTAGAAAAACATTACGCTGATTATCATTAAATATTTGTTGAACTGTATGCCTTATCCTTGCAGAGCTGAAACCCGCAAAATCCTAGTGTCCAGTGTCCTAAAAAGTTGCTTGTGTTGTTAGCATAACTTAAGTTAAAGTGTATCTGAACATTCGCAAAAAGCATTTCAATCGTGGAAATATAAGAACTCGGCTGTAAAGTTATAAGATTACACAAGATGTCTTTTACTCAACTCAATTCAAATTTTTCGGCAAATCAAAGGAAAGGCAAATGGCCGCATATTTGTCATTATAAATTTGCCGAATATTTTGACTTTCGCTGAGGGAAATAAATAAATTGCATTGACATTAAATAAACAAAGAGCGGCGACAAAACGAATTTTGCCGCCGTTCCGTCGATGTTTCGGTGTCGGATTGGATGTGGCGAGGAAAGAGCGAGCCCGTTTTATAAATCAAAGGGCGGCAACTCGGCGCGTTGCCTTTGGCATGGAAATGTATTTTAAATCGAGCGAATCATGCTGCGCTTTAACACACACAACACCACCAACAGCAGCATGTGAGTGTGTGTGTTTATTAATAACTAAAAAAAAAAATAAAAGAAGCACAAGAAGACAGACGATCAGAGGAGTGCAGCGAAATGTGCAATTTAAGGCGTTTTCATTAGTTATTTCTCCATAAACACTTAAATAAAATTAAAGCATTTGAAATAACAAAAACAAAAAGAGAGCAATAAGAAATGAATGCAAAGAAGACGCAACACCAATGCAGCCATTTTAAGAGTTTTCTGTGCAATTCACACATTGTGGGAGGAGGGAGAACTAAGAGGAAGAACAACAATTTTGCTATTTCATTTGCCGATACGGACCATTTAGATTTTGGATGTGCACGCGAAGCGCATAAAATGAACACAAGTTTACGTTAACATATTTCTCAACGGAAGATGTGTGTTGTGTAGGTGGTTTAAGTACTTTGCCCGAACCCAGAACCAAAATTGAAAACCATCCCCACCATAATAATATGTGGTGTGGAATGAAGTACATTGTACTCATATGCGGATTCCCTGAATTGCTTGATCGCTTTCGCAAAAGAAAAAAAAAGATCATTTCAAATTCTAGATTTAAGAATTATTTCCATTTTTGCTTAATTAATTAAATGCACACAGCATGAGATAGAAAATTATGTGCACTTGTCGCAAACTTATTATATTATCATAGACTGTGAAAAATGTGAACAAATATTGTTGGAGCTGGTTATTCCAATTATGGGTCTGCTATTAGGCCAACTATGGCCTACGGCCTGAACTGCGCCGGATTCGTCGTTCCACACGAGTGCGCGCTGTGGAATTGCAATAATAACTCCAAATGCAGAGAAGATGTGAAACTAAATGCTTTCGCCTTCCAATCCCTATGCTCTGCCAAAAACAATACGTACAAGAAAGAAACAATATTATGGCCATGCCGATCTTTGAACACCCTTATAACGTAAGTCAAGATATCAAGATGCAAACTTTATTTTTGAGGGAACAACGTTTTTTTGGTGTTAAGCGAATTTGTAAATTCGCAATAAACCTATAATTTGCATATGGTGATAAAAGAAGTTAGATATAGCATAGTTGGATTTATTGAATTTTTTATTTATTTACAATTTATCTTATCGTTAATTAATCAGTAACGTTCAAAACAAGCTTCCTGACAAATGTGCTATAACCGCGGCCAGCGTATTTCAAAAAGGGCGGGAAGAAGTAGCGTGTAGAATGAAGAATCGAAAAATGTGTTTCATTAAATGTTATTTATAGTCAGCAATTTTATGCATTTAAAGCGCGTCTATCAACGGCAGCATCAGCATCAGCATCAACATCAGCAGCATCGCCATGCGGAAACGGCAACGACGCCATATTGAAATTAACTGTGGCGCGCTTTTGATGAAGGGTGCACGAGCGAGATAGCTGCGATGGCTGCTGAGCGCCATTGCGACCCCGATACCGATCTCGATCCCGATCCTAATAGTCTAATAGTAGATAGAGCCCAGGGCAAAGCAGCGCAACTTTCACCTTTTGTTTGTTTTTACAACGGCACAGATAAATTTTTAGTTTTTATTTCCATTCTTTTTTTTCACGTGAAATATTGCCGGGCAAACGGCGTGCGCTCAGGTCCAGGCCCAGGCCCAGAGACCCAGACCCAGGCCGTTGGAAATGCTCTGCAACCGTCTGTCGCATCAGCCGCAGCAGCCGCAACCACAAATCAGAATGTCGTTGAAGCATTCAAGTGCAACCGCCGTGAAGCGAACTCACTGCTGCTGCTGCTTCTGCTGTTGTTGCTTGCCTCTGTCTCCGTCTGTGCTTCCGCCGCCTTGTGTCTCCATCTCCAAGTTGGCCGTTTGCGGCAAATCTCGACAACTCTCAGATGAACGGCCGTTGAGTGAGCAACGTCAACGTTTCGTCTTTGTCAGATTGGTCGTTGTGGTAGGTGGAGGCGGAGGCGGCAGCGACTGGGCGCAGTAGTCAAACCTTCAAACGAAATTCGTGTATTGATCGATCTAAGCACGTCCACGTCCAGCACCACGCAACACGTCCACAACTCGAAACCCGTTTGGCCTATTAACACTTCGATTACAACTCAACTTTTTTTTTTTTTTTTTTACCGCATTTCTGGGTGGTCTTGAATGACGCTTTTAGTTAAATTTTGATTTATTTGAGCTTCAATTAGTCGTTGAACAAATCTGTTTATTTATTTGCTTTTAATTATTGTTTGAAACCACAACGCCGTGCCACACTGCCACAGGTTAGAGGGCGTCCGTCGCATCCCCAATCGCAGTCCCAAAACAAACCCAAAAAAATCCCTGGCACTGACACTTTTGGCTTCCGACTCTTCACTGTGAGTTAAGCTAAGTAAACCGCCGAAGAAGGTTTTTAATTAACACCATCAATATAATTTACGACAAAACATCAAATACGTGCGCATTATTAATGGAGGTTTAAGTGATTATACCAGGGAGCAAAATGGGTAGGACGACGCGATATAACAGTCAGTTTCTTATTCTGCCCATTCATCTTAAGCTCAGTTTGGAAATTATCGAGCAATAATATGCATTTAATTTGAGGCCTTTCAGATTTACTTTATTAGTTAACCTATGGAGTAATTCAAAATTCCTTTTTATTGCTCCATAACTGAATACTTTTAAGAGGTTTGGAGGGAAGAGTGTGACTTATTAAAATAAATAGGAATATCCTTTTTAAAAAAATGTATCTTGTGAATAGAATCAAACAATTTATTTAAATTTGTATCGTTCCTCAAAGTCTACAGTACTTTATCATTGAAACAAAGAAATAGATTGTGATATACAATTATTTTGCAATATATTTAAAATGTATAAACAAAGGAAGTTGTGAGCAAAGATTCTCCAGAAATATTATAGTGTAGGCTGCACACCAATTCAATACGCATCACAAATGATATTGTAATAATATGTTTCTAATATAATTTCACTGGAGTGAATCCATCACAACATCATCACCATCAGCATATTCAAACCATTATATTTTATTTTGGATTCATCCATGATTGAATTCGGGGCTTGTGTTATGGTAAACAAACAAAAGCAGCTACGGATCCGAATGATGCAGAGAAAAGTAAACTCTTAAAAATACCGAAATGAATATTTGAAATTTATAAACCATAACGCCCCCAGACAATGGGACTAGAAATGGGAATGAAAATGGAAATAGGCAACAAGAGAATCGAATCGGCGTGAAAGATGCGCTTCCCATTTCCCGCTACTTCGACGAGCGATGAAGACGTTTGCAGTTTGTGAAACTGAAACCGATCGGGCGAGAGAACAGAGAAGTAGAAACATGTGTCCAAAAATCTTACACTCTGTGCCGATGCCGATGACTAGTCCTAACAACCTACCGCGCAATATTACGAGTACTACAGGCTATTTCATTGGCTTGTTAGCAGCGTTGCACGGGTGCGAACCTCTCGGATCAGGTGACAGTTGCGGTGCGTTGCCTCTCAAGTGAGCCGCTTCGAGTTTACTCCAATAATTCATCGTCAACTGGAGTTGCGCTGAGCCGTTTTATGTCCACGAGAGCAAGGATACCCAATACTTAAGTGGACTGCGCCGGCGACCATTGTACAACATAATCATCAGTTACCACTTAGATCATCCCGTCTAACTACCTTAAGTGGCTGCTTGGCGTAGACAATTCGACGCTTCCGTCCGTCCAGTGTTAACACCCTTTTTGGTGTTATGTCATTTATATAGTTCGAGTTCGATTCTGCCCCGAATGTGTCAACTTTATAGCACATTTTGCCCACTTTACGACATTTGAAGCCGCTCTGGTTCTCGTTCCCATTTTCGTTCTCTTGCCCAATCTCGATCTCTCGCGCGTCCCTGTCACGGATGCGCCTTTTGTTTTGTTAAGTGTCGTGCATATTTTGTCGCCGATGTTATTTTTGTTGGATGTTGAATAACACAAAAATAAGGCAGAGATTGAGCAGCGCAAGAAAAACACATAATATTCATTTGTTATGCTTGTCATTTGTCGCTGCTGGCGGCTAACTTCAAAGTGCGTCACCCAATTTGTTAAACGCAGATAATTTGCCCTCCATCTCCATCTGGGTTCGCATCCACAATTTCGAAATGTGGGGCTTTGACTTTTCGCATATGGCTAATTATTATCTTTGATATACACATACATACATACATATGTTTATATAAGATGTCAGAAATCCAGGCAGCATTGCTGAATAAATATTTTAAGTATAATAAATGTTTAAATTTTAATGTTTTCAATGCTGGTTTTTTCTAACTCGCAAAACGATAATTACTTTTAAAAACAGTTTTAAATATTTGCTTACATTCCTCAAAAGCCCCAAAAATATATAAACAAAGTAAATCAAATAGTCAAAGATCTTTTTAAAAGTTTTTAGTTTCGATGAATTGAATGGTTTTTTTTTAAGTAAGTAAGATTTATTTAAGAGCATTTAAATAACGCTACTACATATATTGAGAGTTAATTAAAAAAATTAAATAAACAATGGTATTTAAATAAGTTTATATTTTCCATATTGAAATGAGGTGTAATGCAATATAAATGGAAACATTAAATAAACGCCATTATTTTTGGTAGTTTCAAATAAATTAAAGTTTAAATTATATTGAGAATTTTATATTGTGCACCCTTAAAGTAGATCAACCTTATGAAAATTAAATACACATTTTACTTTTTGTGAATTTCTAGTTGGAAGCACTGAGGAACCACTTACAAAACAAACGTTCGCAATGGCGATCATCAGAATGCGTGCGAGAGAGAATAACGAGTTGAATTCGCAACAAAAGGTATGTGCAGGTAGGCGATAGCGTGCTCAAGGAGGTGTGTCCAACTCGGTGGTGAGAGAATGCGTGTGTGTGCGTTTGTGTGCAAGCTGGCTGCTCTCTCACTTATACTTACAGCCACTGATTGACTTGCAAATAGGTAAGAGTGTGTGTTTGAATTTAATAGAGCGACGTGAGACGAGAGCTTTTCTAATGAGCGAACGACAACAAAAATTGGCAGCAAGCATTAAATGACGAAATTAAATATTAGTGACAATCATATGAAGACAACAACATTTCTTATAATTAACTCTAACCATGCGAATCGCAACGGCTCGACGAGAATCGAAATGCGGCATCTCTCAACAGTTGCGGCAACGGCAGCCACAACGGAGACAAGGTGAAGAACCATGCCCTCTGACTGGGAGTGGGGAATAGGGAATTGGCCCTGTGTCGCTTTATTAGCGAACAACGATCGCTCTAATGATACGATTTTGTTAATGAAGCCAAAATAGATGCATTGACAAACTAGGCGGTCTGCGTCGGCCCCGCCCCTCGGTCTCAATCGGCATCAGTAGGTGTGTGCGAGTTGTGTGAGTGTGAGTGTTTGTGTGTGATACTAAAAAGTCATGACATCGCTCGGGCATACTGCGGAACGCTACGGATACGCTTACTTGCTTCAGATTGGCCATTCAAGCATTCAAAAATTAACTCCGCCCGGTTGCGTATGGTTAGTCAGAGTCACAAGCGCAGACTACTCGTGCGCAGCTGAGATACGAACCCAAAACTACAAGATACACACACGAACCCACATATGTGATCGTTTTTCGTTGTTATAGCACAGGAGCGCATCACGGTTAAAACGACAACTTACTTAAATTGCTTATAAAGTTATTCACTAAATTTGACTGTATTCAAATCAAAACTGATTAACAAAAACTTGAAGAAAACATGCACAATATGTCACTCCATTGATTTTTTAGGCGCATGCTCAACCGAATGCGCTCCTGGTCGATTGAAGACATTCTTCATTTTTGTTATTTTGCCAGCCAACTACAAAACACGCACACCAATGCACAGCACAACGCCATTAAAACCAACAAATACAAAGCGATCGCCGCCCTCGGTGAGTGTGTGTGCAGTGTGTGAATGTGAGTGAAAAGAGGAAGCACATAAACATGCTCACATACACAATGCAGCCAAGCAAAATGTGCGATAGAGAAAGAGCGAGTGAGTAAAGGAGAGAGCGAGCGAGATCTTGAGATGCTGCGTCGCAGTCGTCGTCGCTGATGCTGTTTGCTGTTGCTGTATCGTTCGTTCCGTTCGCTTTGACTGTTGGTGCTTTTCGTGTGTGGCTGCGGATTGATGAATACGAGCGCAACCGTTAGTCGCAGCAGACACGGGTGACGAACAACAACAAGTTGGAGCTGTGCTGTGAATGTTGTGGCAGTGAAACGTGCGCTGCTCTCGAACGGATCACGGATCATCAATAGCATAAAGAAAGCAACGGATAATTGCAAGTGACAAGAATATTTGTGCGTGTGAATGTGATTGTTGTGCGTTCAAAAATCGATTACGATTAATCGGCCATCGGTCAGTGGTTGTTGTCAGTTGTGTGTCTGTGTGTGTGGCCCTAAGAAAATACCACACACAGAAATCAGGTGTGAAAAGTGTGTGATAATTTTTGAACAAAAGGTTACCGATCGATCGACTGCCAAAATGTGCTAATCAGATTTCAGTTTTGGTTCAACAACTCGACGTCAAGTATCGCGTATCCAAAACTACAACAAAACGCAACGTAAAACCCCCCTCCGACAATCGAAATCCAATCAGGCAACCCAACTGGCGTCGCGCCGGCACCAAATGCCGTCAATTTGTACAAATTTCATGCCTTAATTGAAACTAACAATACAGCCAAGTGCGAATAAGTACTTAGCGGCTAACCGAAGCATCCCCCGAAAGCTTCACACCCCCGCCCCACGATAACAATTAAATAATAATCGCAAAGCCCCCGCACAAGTGTAACAGAGAAAGTATTCCAATTGGACTGCGGAACAGTTTGTTGCGAACTTAAAGCTTGATCAAATCAGATACAATTGTGGAGTTCTTCAGCCTCGAAATGGACCCAGGTAAACTATTTATTTATTATATTTTAATATGAGTTCTGAATATTGTAAGAGTGCCGCCGGCAAAACACCGTTCAAGTGCTTCGCCAACACATGTTCAATGGGGGAATGGGAGAAATTGAAGTTCCGAAATAAAGTGGCTGGACATCCTGGTAACCCAGTCGGCAAGAGTATAATGTACACCTTACACTTTTGCTGTTGCTGTCGCAATCTGTCCCCATGCAAACAAGCTACGTTCGAGTCCAAGTCCAAGACACTTTTCGGTATGTGTTCGGTACGTGGCACTTGTGTTTGCTTTTGATTTTCGTTTCAAAGATGAGCAGCGCCGCCGCTTGCCGCTTGCCGCTTACCGCCTTCTGCGCATGATCGACAACCTCCCGGTAGCAATGACAATTGTTTACTTTGTTTGGAGATGCCCAGATGCCCGAGTCGACGCCAAAGTTGAAGATGTCTGTCGATGTGGACGGCGTTGCCATTGCCTCTAATTTAACTAATGATCGTTGTAATGTTTGTGGTCTGTGCCGATGTTTGTCGTACGGTCTTCACTTTTGCCGCCAAGTGCCCATGTCTCTGTTTGTCCATTTGCTTTGGCCCCCTTCGCGCACTCTTCACCAAAAAAAAAAAAAAAAAGCTAGCGGAATCACCACAAAACTTCAACAACATCATTGGCCAAAAATATTGAGATTTGCTTTGGGTTGTCGGATTTGTTGACACATCGATCCACAATTAACCACATGCGCAATCTTCAAAATAAATACCTTTTTAACATTTTTGGCATGCGTTGCAATTCATTGGTGGATAACCGTGTAGTACGTGTTATTGATATTATGTAAGATCCAGATGCCATCATTGCCACTAATATCTTAGCTCTGCTTCCATGTAAAGATGACTTAGCACTCCATTTTGAATAAATCAACGAATACAAATTTGTTACGAATCATCTTAAATAGCCGCCGTTTCTTTAGTTTAGATGTTTTCAACTTATCAAGGATTCATGTCAGGTCACAAATTACTGTCATTTTAAAACGATTGTTACTTTAATGATTTATCCACATACGGATCCACTACGGATACTTTCAATAATTATGGTTACTCTAGCTTTTATAGTTCAACAAAATTAAATAAGAAATATATTGAAATAAGCTCAATAATAAATAGATAAAAACTATGTGGAATTTGTAGTATGGTGAACAAGAATACATAGTTACTAGTCTTAGATATGCTTTCTTCTGCCTGTTATATTTATTTTCCGCTTCATACTAAGTTATAATATCCTTCTACGCTATCAGTAGCAGATATGAAAATACGCTTAATGCTTAAATTTCCTTTTATTTGACATGACTTAAAGTTTACTTGAGATTGCCCAGATAATTTTCTATTGAAATTAATCTTCAATACATTTAATTTTTTGATTGGATAATTTCTTCTGATTCTCCCAACTCGAGTATCAGTTCACATCTCTTTTTCTTAAATCCGCGTAACATTCGAAGCTCGAGAGCTTCAAGATCGGTCCATTAATGACTTGCTTTCGATGTTTTGACATATTGTTTGAACGCAGCTCTGTTTGCTTAGCTGCACCAGACGCAGTTGCAGACCAAGCTGTAGCGCTGTGGAGCCAGTGGCACTGGTAGAAGCGGTGGCAGTAATAGAGTGGCTGTGGCGAGCCTATGAAGATGCAGAAATGCGTGACTAACGGCTACCGGTAGCCATCTACTTCGGTGGCTAAACATGGAAAACAAAAAAGCGCAGCGCCCAGAGCGAGATGCTAAAATGACAGAAATGGGCAGTAAAACAAAAGGCAACAACAACGCAGACGACGACGACGACTACGACGACGACGATGCGGAAGATGCAGAGCGGAGAAAGGGTAGGAAGTGGAAGCCCAGACCAAGACCAAGAGACGATGCCGAAGACGACGGTCACAAATGCAGGCAAACACTCGAGAGACCAAAAAAAAAAAAGAGAAAAAAAAAGAAGTCGCGTCAATGTGTGCACGCCTTAATGGATGAGTATACGCACATGCCGATACGTTGTGCATGTGTACATATTGAATTCAGGAGCAAAGATTGCAGCACTTGGTCGGCCACTCCGGCTGGGTGTCATAAAAGTGGCTGGCTGGTTGTTGTTGCATTCGATGTTCCCGGCTCCTGATTGCGTGCGTGCAGGTTTTGGCCAACGCTTGGCTGACTTGATTATGTGGCGTCGTTGGCCCGCAGTTGAGACTTTTAATTAAATCATTCGCCTGTTAGCTGGTGCGTAAATTTCATTTCCATCTGATGGCCGCCCACTTGGAGTCGACGCCATGCCACACACACACACACACACACTCACACATTACTAATGCTGTCCCCAAAGGATTTTTCGCTGACATGTGACAAGTGCAAGTGCAACATGAGCAGCCGCTGCTCATTAACATAAATTTAATGATTTTCTAATCACTGCAAACGGAGCAAACTGCATCTGCCAGGAGACTGTGGTGTGGGCACGTGTTCGCCGCCTGGTAATTAATGCGAGATCATCAGTCTGCTGGCAGCCGCAACATCTGTGGTGGAGCACTTTCAACTTCTCTAAGTTGCGCTCTAACCCCTTGATGGCTGTGCTGTATTCCCCAAGGGGTGATCTTTGAACTCCAATGCGATCTGCGACCGGCGACCTACGACCTACGACCTACGATCTACAACCGGAACTGCAGCTCCTCAAGAAAGAGAGAGAGCGATAGGCCGATAGAGGCACAGCGAGGAGCGGGCGGCAAAACACATGACAAAAACCAATTCAAAATTTATGCCTGTCAGCGGCGGGCGTTGCCTTGTCGCGCACATAGCTCGGATGCCAGAGATACGGATGCGTTGCTTCGGCTGGTGGTGGCGCTGGGGAGATGCGGTTCTAGTACATTGGCAATGATTGGTCGGATCTGGGCATTTGTTGTAACACAGTTAGTATATTTGTGTATTTTGTGCATTGTCCACATTCTTGGTACGCGTAATTGAAGTCACCGCAGCATGTCTTGGGCGCGCCCCCTTTTACATGCGCCGGCAACGGGAACGGGAATCTTGAGTTGACTAAGCTGAGCTGTTGCCAGCGCACCACAGCACAGCACAGCACAGCAGACGCTGTCATATTTTCTTCTAGGGAGTTTTGTGAGCCAGTCGGCGGCGTTGGTGCCGCCGCTGGTCGTGATTTATGGACCCATTCATTTCTGTTGACAGACAAAGTTGTTGACGCTGAAGGAATCTATTTAGTTTTATGTACTTTTGATATCCACGAGCGGGGCGAGTTGTTCAACTGCTCCATGGCGGGATCACCACAAAGTAATGAGCTTAATTTATAATATAAGGCACTTGCAAGCAATCTGAAGTTATAGCACATTCACAGACGTCTATATGATGCAATTTATTTACAAGCAAATGGTATTTGGTTATCGAAACCCTGAAGCATTTCCCCGATTAATTACAAGTGGGAAAAGTAGGTCTTCAACTTTGAAATGTGCGCTACAAAAGCGTCTAAAGCTTATCAAGTTTAACATATATGGTGTTAACGTATTTTACCTTCATTGTTTAACTGAAACGCCCATAAAAGTCGTGCGTAGCGTATCGCAAAAAAAGGGGAAATGAAACAGAAATTACAGATCGGTCGTTGTTAAGTAAACAGATGATGATTATTTGCACTCTTTTTTTTGTGTATTTTTTATTTTTGTTGCTGTTGTTGCCTGATAAGGTTGCAAATTGAACTGCTGTTGCTGATTAAATGGAAATAACATTGCCACAGTTCAAAGGGACAGTCTGCGTGGCAGTCGCTTCCTTCTTCTTGGCTTGGTGACTTTCTTGCTTGCTTGTGAAATTTTGCTGATAAATAAATGCGATTGTGCGGCAAATTGTGCAACGCTCCGAATGCTAAATTGTCGACAAGCTCTAACAGAGCACTTAGTACATATGCTGCAATACAATCGTCTAGTATATATGTTCTAGACATAATGAAATCAAGTAAAACGTGTGGTTTGATCGTCAACAAACAAAGTGAAAGGCTTCAGTTTTGTGTGGTAAATAATCATCTGAGGGTTATCTTGGATACAAAAGGGGAAAGCAGCATAAATCGCGGTGCTTACCCTGCGTATACGCAATGCGAATGTGAATGCGAAAAGCCTCAACAGAATTCAACTGACTTGTTAAATTAATTTTTGCTGCATTGCAGAGGCAAATCACCATTCCACTTTATGAAATAAATAAAATAACTAAGAGGTATGCGCGACTTTTCAATACCCAAACAGACAATCTTTAACGGCTTGTTAACGATTTCAACAAAGTGCTAATAATGTCAACATTTATTTTAATTGGATGTTAACTGGCTAAAAACAGATAATTTTAATATGTTTAAAAGTCTGAATTCCCATATAATTCAACCCTGACGATTAGCTTGGTTTAACGTTATATTCCCAATACATTGCTATATCTCTAGGGTATCAGTTGTTGTCCCCTTCTGTCGCTTGGTCATGGCATACACTCTGTCAATCAAACTGCAGGGTTGCCACGGGCATTGCAGCAGCCAGTGGGGATGAGGGGATGGGGTGAGACACCGGGACATCGCTTGCCAAGAGCCAAAGATTTATGGCATCGCCACAGCCATATTGCAACTTTTAGTTTTTGAGCAAAAAAAAAAAAAAAGGGAAATTTAATTTGCCATGCTTTCTTTGCGGTTTCTACAGTTTTTTGTGGATATTTCGCTTTGGGGCGCGACTATAAAATAATAATACAGATAATGTCCTCAATATTTAAAAAGAAGACGCCATTTCATGCCAAATTTATATTCAATTTCTGACAGCATTCTACACGAGAATGAGGAATGAGAGCCAAGAGGGAGCGACCAACTGCCAAGCGGCCATTTTATTAAACATTGTATTTAAATCGCGTAAATTGCATTTAATTTAATTGAAAGTTGCCTTTTGCCTGCAATTGTTAAGCTAATTAAACACAATTCGCCACATTTTGATCAACATTACAATGGCAATTTGTATCGAACGCTTCGTTTGAAGTGGAAACGTGTTAATTGACATCTTTGATATATTTGCCTTAGTCTTTGTCGTTTGTTCTATTAGAATGTTTTACATTCTTTAGTGTGATCATTGCTGGGGTCGCTGAATTGCGAGCTGCTGATTAAATGCCTATGGCCCATGCTATAATCCAACTCATAATAAATAATAAATACAATGTATAACAAAATTGCTTATCAGCTGCCAAATGTGCAGTTTGTCTTTTGAATTTGTTCAATTCAATTATGCATGAAATTGGTTTATTGCCTTTTGACATTTGAAATGTCTCGGCGAAAATTTCTAATACTCATCGTCTATCTATATATACACATTTTTTTTAAATATTTTGCTGTGGAAAAATCGCGCAAGAAAGACAAACAGATAGTTCAATGAATTCCCCATGCTGGTTATCAGCAAACAAACTAGGAAATAAATTGGTTGCAACATAAGTGGATACCCTGCACAATTGGTTGAGTTGGTTATTTATGCAACAAGAGATGATTTGCATATAATTGTCATATAGTTTAGAAATCAAAGCGATATATATTAATAAATAGCTTGCTTAAAATTCTTCTTTTTGAATACTTTATAATTGAAAAATGGCAATGTATTTTAGCAGAATTATTTCATAATTGTTTTCTATCTTTGACTGGCATCCTTTTGATTTCATTTTTCGATTCTCATCTACCATATAAATCATATTTCTAGCAGTGTCTGCAGAGTATTCTTTGGCCAACCACGCACAATTAAAACATTTTCTTCATATGTGCTTATTATATACAAAATCTTTGAATTGATATGAAATAGTCTTTTAACTGATTGTCGCGGCTGTCAATTTGATATGTTTATATTTATTTGCAATCGTCCGCGTCCATTTTGTTTAGCAAAATATTATTATTTTTAATTAGTTCTAGTTAGTTAACGTTTGTTAATTGCTCCTGTAATTGGATTTGCATGCATCAGTGAGTGTTTTGGGTGAACTTTTAACGATTTTTAAATTCATTTATATAATTTATACATACACACTCCAAATGTGGCATGCAGTTTTTTGCCGTTCCAGCTTAATTGCCAAAAGGGAAGCTGCGAAGCGGTTTTTGTCAAAGCGAAAGTTTGTGTTTTATTCTCATTAAATTTTTTCTTGCATAATTCCAAGAAAACGAACGGGAGTGAGGGAGAGAAAGATACGATAATGGCATTTAACTCCAACTACAACTACTCGCAAAGCAGCTACTGTTCGTTCTGTAATTTGTTGATCGTGCGTCGAAGTCGATGCGTTGCTACTGTTGAACAATGCTCCGCCATTGTATTCGGCAATTTCCCAGAATTTATGAATTATAATTTCGCTTTATAGACAATTTTAATTGAGCTTTTTATGGCCTGGGCCTCTCTTTCTCGCTCTTTCTCCCTCTCTATCTCTCTCTCTCTCTCTCTCTGGGCCATGCTGTGGCGACCAGGGTTGCCTGGCAGCCAATTACTCAAGCGTGACCGGCTCAAAAAGTGTTGAATTTCAGTGCAAACAGAAGCATTTGTAAGCCATTTGTACCCACAACAGCTACCGCTAGTGACTTCCGTTCTGTAGTAGCCAGGAGAAGGAGACGAAGGACCCGCAGAAGGATAACAACTTATGCGGGATTCAAAATACGAAAATCCATGTGCAAATATTGGCAGAGCAGGGCACAACTTCATCTGGTTTATGTCCCTGAAATAAAATCGACTTTATGATTTTTTAAGCTGTTTGCCCGAGCTCTTCACATTCTGTAGCTGTTTGCTTTTCATTAACAGAAGCTGCAGCTCAGCTCAGTTCAGTTGAGTTGAGTTCAGCTCGCTTGTGTTTGCATTGATTAGCTGAGTGACTAGTGGAAATGCCAGGATACAGATACTCATTAGAGACAAAGTAGCCGTCGCTTAACTGGGCTGCGATCATATTAACGTCAACGACGACGACGTCGACGATGACAACAACATAGACATCACAGTAAACATGGTCTAGAGCGTGCAGTTAAGAGCCCAAGCCCATTTTGTGCGTAACCTAAAATTAAATCAACAATAATACTCGTCGTACATGAAAAGTGGACTCTCTAGATTCGAAGGTTCCCAAATGCAAACAAACACGCAAAATAAACCCAACGTCGCGTCGACGCGTCGCATCGGGGCAACAAACACTTCAACTGCATTGCACCTGAAGCGGCGAAGGGAGCGAAGGGAGTTGAAGGGAGTTGAAGCGGCAACGGTAGCGGGAGATTTGTCCCCCGGTGAATAGTGCGCTCGCTCTGTGATCGTAACCGACGCGACGCTTGAATTTGAATCCTCAACGGCGGTGGCATGTTTGCACCTTTAATAAGACCAAACAGTCTCGGACGGGCGGACGGACGGACAATCGACTACTAAAATCGAACGCCGACGGCACAAAACCAAGAACGATGCAGTGTGGCACGATCAGCGGCAACCCATAGAATTTCCACTCGCCTCTCTCTCTCTCTCTCTCTCTCTCTCTCTCTCTCTCTCTGTATCTCTTTCTAACCCTCTGGTAGCTGCATCACGACGGTAGCTGGTAGATCTCTTGTGGATTCTGCGTCTTAAGTACTGTTTACTTTCCGCACGCCCATTGCAATAGAATCTTTAAATAAGCATTTACATTGTTTTCACTTGCAATTGTTTTATGTTTTTCTTGTCTTTTAACAAGCTCATCACATATTTAACAGATCAATGTTAAATTCGACCTTCGATCGAGAGTATTATTATATTATAAACATTTCTGTATCGACATTATTGAGAGACGTGCCCCTCGGTTGGTGTTACGACTTCTTGAGTCATCCAAATCCATGATCCATATTGTGGGAAGCTGCAGCAATTTAATGTTTGCGCTAATTGCAAAAATACGTGACTAATTTGCATGGGGACTCCGTCGTCGATTCCGCCTCTGGCTCTGACTCTGACGAGGGGCCGGATGTGTGTATGATTATGACTATTGATCGTAAATCTGGAGTCAACACTCTATACAGCATGATTGAGGGCCCAGGGCGTGACAAGTTGACTGATTAGCTAGAAATGTCATCGGAGTTGGCATTAGATATATTGCTATTCAATGAGTTCACATATATAGTGTAACTTTTATATTGTCCTGTGCTACACAATATTTCCTTTGACTAATTTCCAAAAAAAAATATTTCGCAACAATTTAATTTTCTAGCAATTTGTTTGTACGGTAAAGATCTCTTTACATTACATTTCCTTTGCTACATATGCTATTTTCCGACTCTGTAATTGCAAATTGCACACAAACATTTTCCACAAAATCATGCAGCTAAAATGAGAATATATAATATGTATGTTCCCCATACAAACTCAAAGTCAATTTACTAATGTTGTTTTAATCTTGTTTTCCAATTGAAAGTTTACTTTTGATAAGCAGAGAAAAGATCAAGTTCGCTTACTTTAGAATGCCCAATTTTTCGGGCTAGTTAGTGTCTGTCGTTTGGTTATCAGAGAGAATAGAATAAACTGCTGTGTATCATAATTAAGAAGCATTTTCAAATGGTCAACGTTGTTGGCCATTAATCTTCCATAATTGCCCGAAATTGATGCGATGCGTATTTGAAAAGCCATTAAAATGACACAGTAAACATTGATCTTCAGCGAGAGACACGAGAAGGAGCATCATTCATTGGGGAAGACAACAAACTGAAACTGAAACTGAAAATATAAAGTACGCGTTCTCTTGTATTTGTGGCGACAAATTTATGAACGTTTAGCGCAAAAGTCAAGCACTCGAAGATAATGTTGTTGAGTAGAGCTACAAATTGCGGCTATCACTAAACATGCCACAAATGCCTTCCACACACACACACACAAAAAACACATAGAGCCGACGAGAAGGAGGGGCAACATTTGTCGAATGTGTGATCTTTTGCTGGCAGGAAAAAAATTGTGTGACTCTCCTGTGTGGCTGGCTCTCTGGCAGGCATCATCCCCCTTTTGTAAGTCAATTCGAAAATAATTAACGATCGCAAGATTACAAATGTCAAACATAATGTCAACTCGGGCTGACTTCGTATCACATTCTGCTGTCACTGGGAAAAATGCCTGGCGTTGCCAAGCGAAATGTTCAAAGGCGACACAAGTACACACAGAAAAAAAAACGAGAAAAAGAAAAGGAAAAGGAAACCACCGAGTACGTTTGCTGAATGGAGGAGAGAGCAGAGACTCTCTGCAGGTCCAGACCACAGCCAGACGGCGCTGCGTGTGGGTCTGCATCGAGCGCCAGCCGATTTGTTGTGACTTATGTCAAAACAATTGCGTTTCTCACATGTGCTGCAGCTTTGGAGGCCTTCGCACAATTACCTGGCAGACTGGCTGCTCACTTCTTTATTGTAGCTTAGAGTTAGTTAGACCAACACCGGAAATAAGAAATGCACAATTGGCACAAAACACTCAACAGTAGCGCCTTAACTATTGCTGTTTTCTGTAACACTCTTCGTATACGTAATCCCTTAGTTTAAGCGTAGTTGCCTATATACTACGGCGGACTCTAACGTCCGGCTGCTGCTGGCGGTGTAGGATCTGATGCCGCCGGAGGGGCCGCCGCAGTTGAAGCAGCAGCAGCTGGATCAGCTGCAGCAGCAGCAGTTGGCGCAGCTGCAGCAGTTGGCGCAGCAGCAGCAGTTGGAGCAGCAGCTGTTGGCGCAGCAGCTGTTGGAGCTGCTGTTGCAGTTGGAGCTGCCGTGGTAGCTGTGTCTGTCTGCTGGCCCACAACAACAGTGCAATTGGTGCAGATTACTAAGAAGCATACAAAAGTGTATTAAAAAGAGTACAGCGTAAAGAACACTTCATTTATCTTACGATATTCCGCTGAGTCCTCATAATCGAAGAGACTCGATAACCAATCATACCCATCAAAGGACTGCAAAGAGACTTCTGCGATTATAGTAACTGTTGCGTTGCACTCGAATTATGCTCACCGGATGCGCTTCTCGTTTCTGGACAGGATTCGCCTCCGTTGCGGGATTGTGTAGAGCTAGGCAGGCAAGTAAAAGTATAACCAGTGTACTTCGAATAGACATCTTGACGTTGACTGACTAACAACATGCACTAGACACAGTCTTTTATAGGTGCACAGTTAACAGATCTAACTAGACTGCATGCACATACATATAGTAATATTAGGTAGTCGTAAATAACTAACAGTTGCCTTTACGAGGCTCTAAATAATTAGAATTACGAGTTCAGTTCGGGTTTACCCAAGCGAAGCTGGAGATTCTCAATGAAACTTAACTAAACTGCCAAAGAGGGAGTGAGTGCGAATTGTGGGGTAGTTATTTATGCAGCTGCACGTAGTGCTTGGCCCATTTGGCTGACAGTCTGGTCGATTGTCTGGCCGGCAAACGGGCTCAAGTACGGGCCGAACTCAGATGATCGAAGTGCAATTGACAAATGCGCAAATGCATAACGCATAAAGTACTACATGAAATTCGAGGTAAATGATGCAACAAGTGTCCCATGCATTTGCTAATTGAATTGTAATCGGAGTCAACCTGCAATGCGCTGTGCTTGCAACGGCTAAATCGGAGCGCAATACTGCAAAGTACTTAGCTGCAGTTTTGCAGTTATGAATGAGGAATTGAGGTCGATACACTTGCCTCTTGTTTTCTTATTTGTTTTCGCCTTTCGCTTTTAATTCTTCGAGACTGCTGTGATGCTGTGGTCTTTTGTGTGGTTCCTTCCTGCTTTCTGGCCGCTTACACTTACTTACAACTTGCCACATGCAACGCCGCAACTTGGCGCGTGTAACCCGGCAGCCCTATTGTGATTTTTATGGCGCTGTTCTCGAGGCACTTTTCGCCTTGCGCCCTTGTACGTGTTCTTAGTTAAAGTTGTTGTTATTATTCTTGCAATTGCTTCGAACACTATTGTCGATGTTGTTTTCGTTGTTCTCGTTGTTGTTGTTGTTGTAGTTTTGAAACATGATGCTAACAACATGCTTCTAAATTAGACGACGGCCATCAGCGCAGATGTGCAAATTTTCTTAAGTGACTGTAATGAGCTGCCTCATGAGAGAAAGAGGGCTTCTGAAGTGCAGCAGGTGATCCAATGAATGTGTTTTCATTCTATTTGCAATTGAAAATAACAGCACAACTAATGGCTAACATTAAATGGAATACGCCCAGACCTCTCTCAACTCCCTCTTCACATGATGTAATTTTCCACTTTACGACCAACATTAGTTAATGGTAAATGAATCAATGCATCTTCTTTTGAATTAGCATCATGCTTATGCATAATTACTAAGCTATACATCAGCTTTTTAACTTTGCTAAATGACTTTTACATCAAACCTCACGTCACTTGATGGATGCCGTTAACCAACTGAAGATTGTCCAGTTAGATAAAGTCACTATAGTACTTTAGCAACGACAGCTCGTCGTAATCTTTGCTTCAACATTCAAAATGCATTTCCGCACGTTCGACGCATTTATGTGGCTTTTCTCTATGCCATAATCTGTAGAAAATTCTCATACACACACAAACACCTCGTAGTTCTCGGAAGCAAAGTGTAGCGATTTTCAGACGAACCAAAGGTCCATAGACCCCGCAATCCGTTTCCGAAGCGCTGGCAATTTCCAACCGGAGCTAATTAGACGCAAATGTGCTTTTGTACGCCTTTCCTCGGCATGGCTCTTTGTAGTTGTTATACCCCATAACCAAAGATCAGAAGGGTATTTCAAGTTGGACGAATATTTATCACCATCATCAATTGTTGATACCATTAACATTGTCATATTTGATCTCAGAGACTATAAAACAATGCTGAAATATTACAAGGAGTTTCAGTTTGTTTCCGTTTTTAATGACGTCTTTAAATTGAATTTTATGTGCAGCTAACTTAATATTTGTATACGTAATATAAACTGCATTGTAAATTGTGAAAACTCTCAAAATGTTAGCACGATGGAATTATAAACTTCAAAGTTCCAGGTCAATTTATTATTATTTTGTATTAAAACAAAATGTGTAGCGGGTATCTAAGAGTCGAGTTTTTGTATTTTTCTATGCTCTCATACTCTTACACTCACTCATGCTGCTGTGCTTCTCCATCTACTTACAGAGTCGCAGTGTCCGCAGTACGGCGAAGTGAATCAGCTGGGCGGCGTCTTTGTGAACGGTCGTCCGCTGCCCAACGCGACGCGATTGCGCATCGTGGAGCTGGCCCGTTTGGGCATCCGACCCTGCGACATCTCGCGCCAGCTGCGCGTGAGTCACGGCTGCGTCTCCAAGATACTGGCGCGCTACCATGAGACGGGCTCGATATTGCCGGGCGCGATTGGCGGCTCCAAGCCGCGCGTTACCACACCTAAGGTGGTCAACTATATACGCGAGCTGAAGCAAAGGGATCCGGGCATCTTTGCGTGGGAAATACGCGATCGCCTGCTCAGCGAGGGCATCTGCGACAAGACGAACGTGCCCAGCGTTAGCTCGATATCGCGCATACTGCGCAACAAGCTGGGCAGCATTGGGCATCATCACAGCGGCGGCGGTGGCGGCGGCGGCAGCGCGGGCGCCGCCTCGCTGGGCATGAGCACCAATGGCAGCAGCAATGGGGGCAACAACAGTGGCAACGGCGGCGGCAATCCTGCCCAGCATTCACACTCCGCGCACCAGCATCACTATCACCATCAGCACACGGCCGCCGCGGTGGCCGCCAGTGCTCACCATGTGCACGCCCAGGCCCAGGCGCACGCCCATCTCTACAATTCCATCTATCAGCCGTACACGGCGGCCGCGGCGTACAGCATGAAGGCCGTCTCCTGCGGCAGCCCCTCGCCCCCGCAGGCGGGGCAGACGCATCAGTTGCGCAGCGTGGCAGCCGCCGCCGCCCACCACTGGCCGTCGTCGCACTCCGTGACCGACATACTGGCGCATCATCAGGCTGTGGCGCTGCGTGCCAGCTGCCAGGGCAACACAGTGTCGCCGCTGCCCATGACGCCGTCGCCGGTGGCCGCCGCACCGGGCGCACAGCCGCTGCTCGACTGCGAGGGCGGTGCGGCACAACAGTCGCCGTACAACTACTACATGTACTTTCAGAATGGTGGCATGCATCATCATCATCATCACGGCGGCATGATGACGGCCGGGGCAACGGGCTTATGAGCTTGATCAGTCACGCAGTCACGCAGTCAATCAGTCAGTCAGTAGTCATTGCTGTAAGTTGAACTGGTTGCGAACCAGCTCGAATTGTGAAGGGTTTAACTACGATATAAATATAAATATACGCGAGTAGTCTAAGGGATAAATAAAGGTCCGAGGTGCCCAGTGTCCAGTTTAGCGAATTGCAAAACGGATTAAGGATATCTTTGATCTTGAGCAAAGGCGGCCTAGTTAAGTGTAGTACTGCCAGGACGACCAGGTCCTGCGGCTCCAGGGAGCGCTCTTCTAACGAATTTTATTTATGTAACTCTGGAGATTTTCTTTTGTGTTTGCAACGTTTATTGGATGTATAAAAAAAATATATATATATAACAATAATAATCATAAAGTATTGAGTTGTGTTAAAAATTGTACGATCTAGAATACACGATTTACGATACGATACGATTATACCGAATATGTTTAACTAGGTTCTTGTTCTCATAATTATTTGTACATTATGCTCATTAAGTAATTGCTAGTTGACTAATTTATGCCATAACTTTACAACTATAAATTTTACACAATAAATTTGTTTTTTTAGCAATACAATCGAAGCCAATTTTTGTTGTGCTCGTAATAACTGTGCGGTAACGATTTAGAGAGCCTGACAAGATACATGCTCGAGTTGTTGTCAATCCCTCACTTTTTCAGCTTAGAAATAATTAAAACAGACTATACATTAATTTGCATGCTTACTTTAAAGTTTATATGCTAGTATAAGCTCTCAAGTTTTAAAATGTTCATGGACAGCAGTCTTCCTCTTGGGGATCCTTTTTGATCCAACCAAAGAAGAAATAACCGAGTCCCAGGCCCAGAATCACCGACAAACAGAGCCAGTAGTTGAAGTTCATGAAGACCAACATTAGCAAATAGGATATCACGATTTGCACCAGATTCAACAGGGATTGAATAATGTGCGCCGAGTTAAAGATGCGTTGCCAGTACGTCGGCTCCCTGATTTCGGCTAATGGAGTTTCCGAGCATCCGCCACAGCTACTGGCTGTCTTCTGACGCGCCTCCTCGGCCAAACGCTCTATCTCCTTGCGTTTCTCGCGGCGTATCAGCTGATCGCGCAGGAATTTTAGTAGTTCGTAGAGGAAAGCCAGCACACCAAGGGCAATGCAGGAGAGCGCGAATTCGGTAACAGTTGCAGCGACCCAGCCACGCCATAGAATGCGCTCGCAGTGGCCACCATGAAACTGTTGAGAGGTAGGGAAAGAGAGCGAAATAGTTTGAGCAGTCCGAACGGTTGATACAGGGTAGCTCAGGTAAATGAGATATGCATACTTCCAACTTCGCGTGCTTTGCACACCGCACTATCTCGAAGCACCCGCTATTTGTGTTTGTGATTTACTCAATATCAAATTCATTAGCAAGTGCGCAAAGAGAGCGGGAGAGCGATCTAACCTGCGCGCCGAGAGCGGCAGAGATAAACGCTCACACACCCAAGTACTATGTATGTGGCAACACAGATCACAATATTTTGAAAACAAATTAAATCAAATCAACACTGTGCTTTACTCTCGCAGCTGATTGAGAGTGTATGAGTGCATGTGCTTTAAAGAGAGGTATTTCGCAGTTACAGCAGCATATAAAATCCAGTTCTATGGAATTTTACTGCATATTCAAAGCTTAATTACGAAACTTACCACCATAATCATTGGACAAGATTTGGCAGTAGACACTGTGTCATCGCCATGATTGTGGTCCATTGTCATCAAGTCCATTTTGCTGTGCGTTTGTTTGAATTATCCACGGAGGAACTAAATACGAGTATTAAATGATAACCAGTTGCTTAACTGCTGAGAGCAAGGCGACGACTGCTTGGGACAAATGAGCGTATGTTGTGTTTTAAAGAAAACCTGGCACTAATCCCGCACGAGTCGGCGGTGTGAGGGCCGTGTGCTTATCTCTGAGAAATGTGTGTTATCAGCGAATGCTCGGAGTGCATGTGGCGATATAAACGATAGCGCGTACTGAGAGCGCACTGATGTCAACATCACCTAATAGGTGTCTAAATAGCTAGAGAGAGAGAGAGAGAGAAAGAACCGATCTGGACCATGTGAAAGATAAAATTGTGTATGTGTTAAAAATGGTCCATTTACTAATTAGCAGATGCGTATTCTGTGTATCCGGTTGTCACCAAGGGTTCAACAAATCAATCACATAATTTCTCTCCTTATACCCTGCATATATTGGGGTTCGTAAAGGGTTGTATCCATGCTTACATATGTTTCACATACTCAAAATGTAAGTAAATATCACGAATTTAAAGATCAAATCTGATAAATTTTCTGCCCTACCTTAACTTGGGATATTGATGTTTCTAAAATAATATCAACCTCATTAAACGAATGTTCACATTTTCATTAAATATGCAATCATTCAATAAGTTAAAGATATTACCTAGTCTCAAAAGTCTTCATATACCCGTAGAATATTATAATACAATTTAAGTGCAAGCTACTGTTCAATAATTTATGGATTTGCTAAAGTTCAACTATACTTAAGTTATATTGTGGTAATTAAGATTATTGGTCAATGATCTACGTGTTCACAATTATTTTGTTCTTATTGTTTTTCATCCATTATTGGTTGTGGTGTACATAAATATATACAAGCATGGATACATATTTGAACGGAGCTCGTGCGATAGCAACCGACGTCTAGTGAATTTGGTGTATGTCTGCTTAAGGCCCTCTTGGCTTTACTTGAGTATTGTTTCTAACTGGGGCGGTCGGCTGTTGAAATTAATAACCGTGTGCAAAACTATACGGCCGTGTGCAAAAGTTACGGCCATTCTTTGTGACCGTGTGCAGATTTCGAAAGATTGGGGACGTGTGCAATATACGAGTTAAGTTAACGATATTCGCATGTTTTAAATGTTAGTAAAGGTTCCTTGCCAACCTTAAGCTTTTGCCTTATTTTCGAATGAGCTTTTGGTAAACAAAATTATTAAACCATCTAAATTGGTTCTTACAATGCATGAAATGATCTTATGATTTCTCTAGGTATTTATTAATATATGGATTGCATTATATTTGTCACAAGTACCAAATCATTCAAACAAAATGTAATATTTATCTGAATATTTTCCTATGTATTTATTAATATATATAATTAAATTAATTCAAAATGATTATATTGTATTTGTCACAAGTACAAAATTATTCGATCAAAATGTAATTTCTATTTTCTTAATTTAACAATTTTAAATTCAAATTCTTCCCGCGAACTTAAGTTTTTGGACGTTGCCAGTCAGATATTTTCATAGATGTGGCAACTTTATGTTATTCTAATGTAGGGAAATTTTCACAAGTCATTTTTTGTATAGAACAATATGCAATTTTATTTTTATTAAAGGGAATTGGCATATTGTTTAAAAATCTAGTAAAATTGATTAAAATATAATTAAGAAAGTATTAACCAATAGGTAAAAAAAAGAAATAACATGCTATTTTAAATGACACGCTTTAAATACATCTTTTGTAATAAATATCAAGTGAAACCAAACAGAAGTACTTTTTGTAATTTGGTATTAACATGTATATTTTTGTAATTTTACTTGTGGTCACACTGACAATACCGGTGTTAAGCAGACGGCTTATTTGGTAGTTACGAAAGTTACGAAAACAAGTCTAGAAGAATATTTTAGTAACTATATTCAGAGTGCATAAAAACGCAATATTTTCTATTTAATATTGGTCTTCGATAACGAAATAAAAAGTTTTAAATAACCTTAGCATCGATAGTGTCATCAATAGCTCCACTGATGTTCTCCCCACTAGGCCTTAAAAGCGGAATTCTATTGATTCAATTCCAACTGTGTGGTTCAATGTGCAGTGTATTCCAATAAGAAACATACGCGAAACTTGACATAACAATATGTTTGCGTTACGACATTTGCGGCTACAGGCCAAAGTTCAAATGCAACTGCCGTACGTTGCAGCAATGACAGCAGCAACAACAAATACATCGACGACAACAACAATGACAAAACACATGCCAGCTGTGCCGGCGCGTGTGTTAATTGGGATGCACACACAAGCAAACAACTACCGAAAGCAACAGCTGCAGTTATTGGAGAAGCACATGGCACAATGGACGCCCCACCAAAGAAAATCAACTACGCTTTCTACGTCCAATGAGCCCAGCAATTCGCCCGAACAATCCTCATCACTTTTACAGCAATTGGCGGCGGCAACTAAACCGTATGCACAACTGATGCGCATTGATCGACCCATCGGCACCTATTTGCTTTTCTGGCCCTGCGGTTGGAGCATTGCTCTGAGCGCCGAAGCGGGCTGCTGGCCAGACTTGACAATGCTAGGCTTATTTGCCACTGGTGCGTTAATTATGCGAGGAGCAGGTTGCACCATTAATGATCTGTGGGATCGGGATATTGATGCCAAGGTGGAGCGTACACGCAATCGTCCGCTGGCCTCGGGACAGATTACGCAATTCGATGCCATTGTGTTTCTTTCGGCGCAACTCAGTCTGGGTTTGCTGGTGCTTGTCCAGCTCAACTGGCAATCTATATTACTGGGAGCGAGCTCTCTAGGTCTGGTTGTCACCTATCCACTGATGAAACGTGTTACTTATTGGCCACAACTAGTGCTAGGTATGTGCTTCAATTGGGGCGCTCTGCTGGGCTGGTGTGCCACACAGGGCAGCGTGAATTTGGATGCCTGCTTGCCACTTTATTTGTCCGGCGTCTGCTGGACCATTGTCTATGATACCATCTATGCTCACCAGGACAAACTGGATGACTTGCAGATTGGTGTTAAGTCGACAGCGCTGCGTTTCGGTGAAAACACAAAAGCGTGGCTATCCTGCTTTACGGCTGCGATGCTGACGGGCCTCTCAGCCGCCGGCTATGCTTGTGATCAGACGCTGCCCTACTATGCTGCAGTTGGAGTTGTTGGTGCTCATTTAGTGCAACAGGTGAGCAGGCTTATATATTAGGAATTCTCTACTATTCATTTAATTTTCCTCTCTTTCTTAATATTGTCACAGATTTACTCGCTCAACATCGACAATCCAACGGATTGTGCCAAGAAATTTTTTTCAAATCATCAGGTCGGCCTCATTCTATTTCTGGGCATTGTGCTGGGCACTTTACTCAAGTCGGACGATGCCAAAACTCAGCGCAGATCCTCAACAGCCACTTCAACTAATTCTGCTACTTATGTACCATTGCCACAAACGAAACCAGACGTAATTAGCTGAAATATTTTAGGTTAGTGAGCTTCTAATTTAATTTCAATAGTCGCGCATTCTGTTCGCTCTACACCAAAGCCTGTAGCTAGCTAGTTTTTATATATGTATATCATAGGTAAATGAAATTTTTAATAATTGTTGGTCAACATAATATAATGCCCAATACCTCGTCGAGAGAATGCATAACGGGTTGAGATTGTAGCTGAGATATCAGTATACTTATTCGGATGACCAGTCACTATTGAAAACACAAACCGGTTTCTGTATTAAATCTTAATTGTTATTTTTTTATTACATGTACAGATTATGGTGTATTGAATGACAAATACTCTTTCTATTTGTATTTACTTCATTTTTGTCGGCTACTGCTAAGAAAAGTTGAGTTACGGTTTTACAATGTGTAAAAAGAAACTATATTAATTAGAAAATGAAATTTGTTTAGATCAAATCAGCCACATTCATGGGCATCTCGTCGATTTGCGTGGAGTAATATTGCTCAATGTCGCGCAGAATGCGAATATCATCCGATTTGACAAAGTTAATCGCAACACCCTTGCGGCCAAAACGACCCGAACGACCAATGCGATGGATGTACAACTCACGATTGTTAGGCAAATCATAGTTGATGACCAACGAAACCTGCTGCACATCAATGCCGCGCGCCCAAACGTCGGTTGTAATGAGCACACGCGACTGGCCCGCACGGAACTCCTTCATAATCTCGTCACGCTCCTTTTGCGGCATATCGCCATGCATGGAGCTAACCGTAAAGTTGGCTTCACGCATCTTCTCGGTTAACCAATCGACCTTGCGCTTGGTGTTGCAGAAGATGACCGCCTGGGTGATGGTCAGGGTGTCGTAGAGATCGCAAAGTGTATCAAATTTCCACTCCTCACGCTCGACGGCAACGAAAAACTGTTTGATGCCCTCCAGTGTCAACTCATCGCTGAAAGAGACAAGTGATTTACAATGGGAAATCAGAGTTGATGGCTTGCTTACCGTTTGACCAAAATTCGAATGGGATCCGTCATGAATTTAGATGTCATTTCCAAAATCTCATGCGGCAGTGTGGCTGAAATGAGCACAACCTGTGTGGCTGGCGGCAGATAACGATAAACGTCATAGATTTGTTCCTTGAAGCCCTTGTTCAACATCTCATCAGCTTCATCGAGCACCAGCATCTTGATGGCTCTGCATCGAGTAAATTACATGTTAAAAACGTTATGAACTAAGAAATATAAATATACCTTGTGCGTAGAACGCGACGCTTTATCATGTCGAAAACACGTCCAGGTGTGCCACTGACAATATGCTGACCGTAGTCCAATTTACGAATATCTTCGCCGAGATTAGTGCCTCCAATGCAAACATGACACTGCACATTCATCATGTCGCCCAGCGCAAGAATAACCTTTTGAATTTGCACAGCCAACTCGCGTGTTGGCGATAAACACAGCACTTGTGTTTCACGCAACGTTGTGTCCAGACTCTGAAGTATTGAAATGGAGAAAGTTGCTGTTTTGCCTGTTCCAGATTGGGCTTGGGCAATTACATCGCGTCCCTTGACGATTGGTTTAATACTACGTTGCTGTATGGCCGAGGGTTTTTCGAAACCTAGACGATTCACATGTTAGATGCATGAGTAACAATAATATATGTATGTATATTGAAAATATTTACCGTACGCGTAAATGCCGCGTAGCAGCTCCTCCTTGAGGTTCATGGCATTAAACGTGGGAATCACCTCAACATCCTCGCTTGTCTCGAACTCCACGTTCGATAGATCCTCGGCTTGTGCATTCTTTCGTGCCATTTTGATCTTTAGCGGTACTTAATATTTTAAAATAATGATATCCAGTAAACGTACTATTTTCTATTTTTTCTTCAATTTTTTTCATGCGGCTTGGCGTAAGTGTGGCTGCTTATCAATTTATAAAATATACCATTTTATGCCAAAAAAATACCAAATTGTTACTCGATTTTTAATTAGTTTGGCTACACTCATTCAGGGATGGTCTACAAAAGTATGCAATAATCAAAATGGCGTTTCGATGATTTAAAAAATTCACAAAAAGTCGTTTTATTAAGAACGGAGTAAATATAAGGGAAGTAAATCCGGAAATAGACAAAAGACAATAAAGAAAATGGCCAAAGACTAATTTTTGCAATTAGAATTGAGAAGCAAAGTAAGAAGTATTTAATTTAAACTGGATCATTATTGAGTCGAGTCACTACGAATAAGTAGCATACTTTTAGGGTCAGTCAATATTGATAATTTTAGCAAACGAAATTTGATCTCTTGGCCATATCCTAAAGTAGGCTTGAAAGATATCCATCTCTAGGATCACAAAGGGCTTCACGCTAGTCCATCAAATAGCTGCGATACCGAGGAGGTTTGACACTTTCAGAAAATTTTCCATGCCTTGTAAAATTGCAGAATCCTTTTTATGTAAAGTAGCATTTACGAAAAGTAGCATACTTCTAGGGTCAATTTTAATTCATCATTAAAGCAAAACAAAATTGGATATATCTCGGCCGTATCCTGACGTATCCTTGAAAGACATAGTTCCCTAGGATCACAAAAAGTGGCACTATAGTTTGGCATTCAAGGATATGGGGGTCATCTAAGAACCCAACACTTAAAATATTTCACTCTGGAGGCCAACGAATATATGTGAAAATCACAAAATCCAAGATAACTTAAAAACTAAAAGGACAATTCAAATACTTTTTTGTCAGCTCATTGTCGTTCTTAAGACAAGTTGATTGACATATGAATTGTAAAGATCAGAAAGGATATTTTCGAGTTATGGCTTGTTTTATATATAGAAAAAAATCCTTAAAATTAGGATTCCAAAAGGACCTTCGTCCTTTTGAATTCATATTTAGCTTTGATATATAAGGACCTATCGGTGGTCCAAAGGACATCTCACTAGTCCTTTAAATGGCTGAGATACTGAGGATTTTTGGCATTTTTAGAAAATTTTGCATACCTGACCCTTGTAAAATTTGTCATACATTTTTCTGACAAAATTTGAAAAATCGTAGCATACTTCTAGGGTCAATTTTAATTCATCATTAAAGCAAAACAAAATTGGAGATTTCTCGGCCATATCTTGACGTATCCTTGAAAGACATGGTTCTCTAGGATCACAAAAAGTGGCACTATAGATTGGCATTCAAGGATATGGGGGTCATCTAAGAACCCAACACTTGAAATATTTCACTCTGGAGGCCAACGAATATATGTGAAAATCACAAAATCCAAGATAACTTAAAAACTAAAAGGACAATTCAAATACTTTTATGACAACTCATAGTCATTCTTAAGACAAGTTGATTGACATATGAATTGTAAGGATCAGTAAGGATACTCTCGAGTTATGGCTTGTTTTCTAAATGCAAAAAAGTCCTTAAAATTCGGTGTTCAAAAGGACCTTCATCCTTTAGAATTCATATTTAGCTTTGATATATAAGGACCCATCGGTGGTTCAAAGGACATCTCGCTAGTTCATTAAATGGCTGAGATACCGAGAGTTTTTGCCATTTTATGAAAATTTTCCATGCCCACCCCTTGAAAAATTTTTGCATCAATTATTTTTTGATATTTGGAAAATCTTGAAATCAGATTTGATAGCCCATTTTCTTGTGCTTGCACATTGGAGGTTTTATTTAAATGATTAAGGATATAGTCGAAAAATAACTTTAACAAATTTATTCTTTCTCGAAAAATGGTAATAATTGATTAAAATATATACGTACATAAGAAACGCTGACTAGATAGCAAGAGAGCTATTTTTTTATTAATCTTAATAGAATTTCCCTCAACGATTTGTCATCTTTTCTCCTAAGCCTCTTAATTTTCTGGAGCGCCTCCTGCACGGCGTTGACTCTTTCAGTTGCTTCTCGTGCAGCGCTCTCTGCCTGTTGAGCAATTATTTCGGTCTGTTCTAGATCCTTCTTGGCATTCATAAAGCAATTCTTAAGACTACATGTTCGCTCTACCGCCTCCAATACTAGTTCTTGATTTTCCTTCAAATCTTTTTTTACTTCCTTTGTAGCTTCTTTCATTTTCGCAAAATTCGCTTCGGCCTCTTCGTGTAAATACTGCATTTGCTCCACTAACTTCTTGATTTGTGCGTCCACGCGAGCAATTGTTTTGATATTGAGTCGACTGTTTTTCAAAGCTATTTTCACCACCTTGATGACAGCAGCTGTTTCATTTTGATTAGTTTCCAATTGCTCCAGCAATTGCTTTTTCCCATTTAAAGCGGCCTCGGCCGCTCGAGCCGCTTGCTCAGCTCTATCCGCCATTTGCTCCATGACACGTTGACCGGCTTCTTCGCTGGCGCAGGACTGTGCCTCCTTGGCAGCTTTCGCCTCATCTGCAGCCTTGGAGGCCATATTTGTGGACTTCAGATCAATTTTACAGAATGACTGACTTTGGCTTGGATCGAAGCCCGATCGTTGTTTCTTATGATAGTTTAGGGTTTTATGTGCACCAACAGATTTGGCATCAGCCAGCAGCACAATGCTCACTATAAATGTTATTGAAAAGTACTCGTAACGCATTGGTAATGTGTCATCTTACGTAAAACGCTTAGCTCTGTTGTGAAAGGCAAATCAAATATTTTGTTAGCTGGAAACAATCGATGAAAAATGTAACAAAAACTGTACGAAATGATTTTGCATAAACAGTTTGTAAGACAGCTTTTGCTGATGGTGCTGCTTGTTGGACAAATCATTCCACTAACAATTGGCTACAAATTGGAGAAAGTAAATATTGAACATATGGTGAATTGATCAGATATTGTCATTTGGACAACTTGCAGGAAACACAATCGAAGGACGCTGCCAATTTTGATGATACAATGGAGGACTGCAAAAATGATAAAGAGAAATGCAATATTAAAGTCATTAGCACAAAGCACAAGGCTTCGAGCATTGCCATTAAAGCTGCTCAAGAGGCTAAAGCCGCGTCGGACGCACAGCTGCCAGCTGCTGAGAATGCAGCACATCAAGTGATCATACAGCTCGCAGACAAGGCGCTGGCTGCAGCCAAAGCAGCAGAGGCTGCTCTGGCGGGCAAACAGCAAATCGTTGACCAGCTGGAGACTGAGGTGCGTGAGGGCGAACTGGTTGTGCAAGAGGAGGCTGCATCATTGCAGAGTTCACAGGGCAACTGCAACGCTGCCGCCCAGGCATCCAAGCAGGCGGGTGTGCAACTGAAGACTCTGGCTGAGGCTGTCAAGAATGCCCAGGCCAATGTGCACAACTCGGATCAGGCAGCGAATGGAGCTCAGCAAGAATTAGCGGAGAAGCAACAGTTGGTGGAGGCGGCCAAGAAGCGGGTGGATTTGCTGCTGAGACAACTGGATGTGGCACGAACCGATTACAAGAACACGAAAAAAGCCGCCGAGCACGCTGCTTGTGCCGCTCAAGAAGCCAAGCAGCGAGCAACTCGAGAGCGACGCAAGGCTGAAATTCGTCAGAAACTGCGGCGACGTCACATGATTCACTAAGATACTTCACAAGTTATATTTTATTACTACGAATTAAAGATTTTTATATTTAGATCCGTTGAGCCGCAATAAAGAAATCAACGCTTATAATCTTGCCAGAGACAACGTGCTTGTGCTGGTCATGCTTCCGCAGTCAGTTGCGCTGTTGCCGCCTTCAATGTCCAGCGAGTCCACCGAACGCGATAGATTCTCTGCAGAGTTTGGCAACAGTTCCTCGTTAAGTGCATGCATGTTGTAGCACAACACCAGCCTTGTGTTGAGACCCTCAAAGATGCTGACCACGCTCGGCTTGAGGTTGAAGAATATAATCTTCTGTTGACGGCGACGGAAGTCGTCCACCATGGACGAGATTACTTTGGCAGCTGTGAAATCAGCAGCATAAATATAAGTGCAGTCGATGACCACGGGCAGCGTTGTCTTGCTGCCCGACTTGAGCACCATGTTCCTAACAAACTCCACCGAGGGAAATATCAGGCAGCGATCGGGTGTGATCTTAACGAACTTAATGCCATGCTCCGTTTCCAGCTGCTCCAGCGTCACCTTGGGACGCGCCGAATGATAGAGTATGTAGAGCTGATTGGCGCCAATGGCCACCGTGATGCCAATTTCCAATGGCAGCACCAGACAGGTGATAAACGCCAGCACGCCAGGCACTAGATCAGAGCCTGTTTAATGAGAATTTATTAATAATAAACAATAGCTAACGAAGCTATTGAGTGGCAACTCACGCTTGCTGCGCCACATGGGCATAACGATTTGATATTGCAGCTGGAAAACGACAGCAGATATGATGATGGCTGCCAGCACGGCTTTCGGAATGAAGTAAAAGTATTCGGTGAGGTAGCTGATCGACAGCACCACAATGATGCCGATGTAAAGATTGGACATATTGGTGCGGCAGCCACTTGCATTATTGACAGCGGAACGCGCCAAGCCGCCGTTGCTGCGATATCCGCTGACCATCGAGTTGGCAATGTTTGCCACGCCGGTGGCAAACAGCTCCTGACTAATGTCGATTTGCCGATCCTTGGCGAATGCCTTGCAGACGGCAAGATTTTCGAGCAACGCTATAATCGGCACAATGATCAGGCCGTAGCCCAAACTGTGCACCATCTCAAAGAAGCTTTCAGCAGGCACTGCAGGAATACCCGCAGTCGCATTGCCCGGCTGCGCTTCGATGGAGAATTGTGGCAGTGAAACAGTCGGCAGTCCGGGTGGAATGTAGCCTGTGAGCACGAATGGATTGCTGCCGTTTGCCTTGAGGTACATGGCTATCAAGGTGGCACCGATCACAATTGAAGCATTGCGTGTGACGCCCACAAACTTGATCACCTCATTGATCACACGCTGCAGCCGGCTGCGCTCTGATTTCTCCTTGGGTCCAATGCGAAACCTGCTGAGATGGCGTATGAGCAGCAGTAGCGCCAGGCAGCCGAAACCCAGACAACTGTCCCAGATGCGTATGTTCTTGATGTCGCTGATCATGCTGATCCAGCTCTGCAGAAAGGAGGCACCATCGGCGTTCACACCGAGTATATATTTGATCTGTGAGGTGAGCACAATCAGCGAGACGGCGCTGGTGAATCCTGCGCTAACCGGACCCGACACAAACTCCACCAGGCAGCCCAGCTTGAACACAGCCATCAGAATCTCAATCACGCCGGTGAGAAAAGTGAGCAGCACTGAACGCGCCCAGGAACCACGCGCAAACTGATAGGTCATCAGCGAAGCGACAGCTGTGCTGCCTATGGTGTTATCCTTGCAGGTGCCCAGCAGCACGTAGACGAAGCAGCCCAGAAAAGAGCCATAGAGACCGGACTCGGCTGGAAGTCCCACCACACCAGAGTACGCCAAGCCCTGAGGAATTACTGTGAGACCAACAGTGAAGCCCGCAATAATGTCGCCAAAAGCATCCGCCCTGTTGTACTTCGGCAGCCATTCGATTATGGGCAGTCGCTTCTTTAGCGTCTTCATTCGAAATGTGCTGCGCATGTAGTTGGCAAAGCAGGAAGGAGCTGCCTCATTTTCCAGCTTAGCAGCTTCGAGTTGCTCGAGACTCTTGCTCTTGGAGGTGCGATGATCTGTAATCAGTATGAAGTCCGTGGAGGAGCTGCGGAACTGTGCTTCCAGGCTCTGACTCACTTCCGCCTGCTTGCGGAAGGTCACCTCGTTCTCGAGTGTGGACATTGCGCCACTCTTGTCCGGTATCTCTGACTGTTAGCTTGGCCCGCTGGCGAATAACTGATAAAGCCGGATGCTGTGTGGTTGCTGCTGTGCGCTGTTGAATGCTTTATCAAAGCGCCAGTGTGGAAACGGGATATCGGTTGTTTGTTTCGGCCACACTTCTGGGCTATAATCAGATCATTGTCGACTTCGCTGTTTGACTTGGCTTCACTGAATCAACTGGCACAGCTGTCACCAAATGCCACAAATTTTCCATTGATCAATTGTCCAAATTGCGTGCGCAAATATTGGTTTTAATAACAATTTACTATTGTGGCTGGAATTTGATTTCCTGCTGATGATGACCAGAAATAGTAGCTGAAAGATCGTCGGTGTGATTTTTAATTTTTTTTTGGTTTATTTAATTTTAATGTTTTTTACATGATGATTTTTAAAAATTGTATTTTAAAAGCATTGCATTATATCAGATCATATAAAGTAAGATATATCATTACAATATACAAATTGTATCCATTTCTTTGTTTGTTTTCTTTTGTTTTATGCGTATTTTAACATAGTTGTAATATTATGTTTAGGCAATTTTATAATTCAATAGCAGTAAATTGTTTTCAGAGACCATGGCTATATATATGTATGTATATATATATATAAAGTAGTATTATGTATGTATGTGTATGCATGTGTAAATATAAGCTCAAGCACTTTGCTGTGTGCGCAGCACTATTCATTAAAACTAAAATAAAATTTTGATTTTACCCGAATCTATATAAAAAAAAACAACAAATAAAAATCTGCAGCGTAAATCTGAACAACAATTGACGAATTTGCTTAAGGAAAGAATCTTGTTTTTTTGCTTTTGATTAAGGTTACAATGCGACACAATAAAAGCTGCTTGAGTTTTTACTTTTTCGTTTTTCATTTTTCATTTTTTTGGTTATTGTTGTAATGCCAATTGTTTGTATCGTAGCCAGATAACATTAATTTAATTTTTGAGTGTTTGTCTGTGTGTGTGTGAGTGTGTGTGACAACAAACATTTGCATAACTCGAACAACAAACAAATGATTAGGCATATGATAACCGAACACAAGACCCACAAAATTGTGGCCCAAAAAAAAAAAATATTTTTTCAAAAATAAATTAAAGTAAAATGATCGAACGCAACAAACATTGAACAAAAGATGAGCAACCAGCTGAGTGCGAGGGCGTCTCAACAACAACAACAAGACGACGACGACGACAAAGGCGACGACGACGATATATAAGCTAATTCATATAAGCATGTATAGGATGTATACATAGATGAGTATATGATAATAGTCAGCCCAGATGCTCCAGAACGTCTCGGTGCCTATTGCCAAACGCCAATTGTATAATTCCTGCTCAGATGTCCCATGCGACGCTGGCGACCAACTGTAAAAACAATTGAGAAATGCATTTAGCGCAAGATTCACAAATAGTCCAAATGGTATTCAGGTTAAAAGACGCAACACCAACAGCGGAGCAAAAAGAAAGGGTTAAATACTTAAAGCTATATAGATGTATATATATTTATAAAACGAGTCATGACGCACGATAAACACTTGCGGCTGATTTCAAGTGTCAACATTGAAGTTGATATTAAAAATAAAGTAAAAAAAAATACAACAAGAGTAGATTGATATGAGAGGCGACCTGTTAAGTTGTGCTATAAATATTTGCTAAGCTACTTATTCAGTGACTACGTTAGATTTGACGCCTTATAGATACTTTATGTAGCTAACAGATATCAGATACTTTACGTACTGCTTGTTAACATCATTCTTCGGTGTTAGTTTGCGGCTGGTTGGCTTGGTTGGTTGGTGGGTGTAGTAGGTCTGGGTTCTATTTGTTGTAGTTGTTGGTGTTGACGGTGTTTTGCTGTTCTTGTTGTTGTTGTTGTTGCAGTTACACAGAGGACTGTGTTGTTGTTTTACAAGAGGAAGGGGGAAATCACATGGCTGATGTTATAGTTGTTGAGCTGAACACATAGAATGCTTGTTGCAGTTGTTTCTTCAACTGGTGGTGGTGTTGTTGTTGTTGTTGTTGTTGTTGTTCTTGTTGTTGTTGGTGGTGGTGCTGGTTTGTTGGTAATTAGTAGAAAGTTGGACAATAGAAACAAACACACACAGACACACAAATTTGATTGTTGATGTTGTTGTTGCTCTTGTTGCTTGCTTGTGTCTTTTTATTTACGCTGATTCAGGCGTTTCACGCGTACTGTAAGACATAGAGAGAAAGAACAGAGAAAGAGAGAGAGAGAAACAATAGGTTTTTGGGGGGAAGAGAAGAGAAACAAATACATTTGTGATTAGTCAAGTTGTCGCACAAAGGGATCAATTAATATTATTTTCGGGTTATACAAAATACAAAGTTTACAAACAATTTGTCAAATATTCAATCAATCAATCAATCAATCAAAGTGGGTATAACATTCAACTCGTGGCAAAGACTAATATCACTTTGCCACTTCTGCTGTAGTTTCATATCGTTTTTAGTAGACAGCAAAAAGTTGCTCTCGAGTCAGGAAAGTTCGAGCAAAAAGTTTTAAGTTTAGTAGTTTCATTTTTTCGCATTAGTTGTGGGGCTGGGCAGAGTGGGGAGCATTTTGAGGTATTATTTGTTTGCAATTAGTTGGGAATTTTGTTAAAGTTGACGGCAAAGCTGTGGCACGAACAACAAATCGAGCTGAGAAATAGTTTTTGGGTACCAACTGTTCAATTTATGGTTTTTTGGCGCTGAAAAGTAGGCTACACTTTCATGTAGTTGGGTTGCTTGTTTGTTGCTTTGCTATTGTTGTAGTAGTGGCACTGCTTTTGTTGTTTGTTTTTTTGTTTTGTTGAATTATAAAAAAGCATAAACATGTTCACGGCTGATGTCTCAAAATTGCTATTTGTTTATGTTGATTTTTTGCATTTGATTCATTTATTTGTTTATTGCAGTTATTTGTTGGTTTCTTGTTGTTTATCTTTCGCTTTTTAGTTTCACTTAAAAATGTACATCGCAGTTTAATTCCTATACGAAGAGAAGTTCATTAGAGCTCTGTTCATTTTCGATAGCTACTTGTCAGTACTAACAAAAGCAAATGGAGGGGGTAAGTTTTAAGGTTGTGAGAGTTGTGTAGGTTGCATGCCACAAAGAACTTAATACTAGAAATACACAGAAATCGCATGCAAAATAATGATAGATTTGTTCACAACTAAATCTAAGATGCAGATGCATGACTGATCAGATGAGAATACATTTAGGGGTAGTACAAAAAGATCAGTACGCTAACAGTCTTTGGAGTTAAAGGATTTAATTCGCATTCGCATTCGTCTCTATACTGCAAAAGCGCGTCGCTTTATATAGATATGTATACGAGTATATCGGGGCTATATATGCTATATTGGCCAAATCGAAAATGCTTGTTGGGTTAGGCGAATCTTCGGCGACGCTTGCAAAACATGATTAGCATATATTGTGTATATATATATATATAGATTTAAAACTGAGATATATCATATTGCATATTGTTCATAGATACCTGTGTTAATTAATTAGACAAAATTATTCACATTACGCCTAAAGAGTTTGGTTTTTTATCATTTTCATTTTGTTTTTGTTTTTGGTTTTTATTTTGTTTGCTGTGACTTTTGTCGTAAATCAGTTTCAAAATATATGCATCTTCTCTCTATATAGTATTTTCTTTCATTGCCTTCTTTTATATCGTAGATATATTTACATATATATGGTTCGTTCTGCGCATTATAAGTATGTAGTATATGTGTATATGTATGTGTATATAGTTTATATTATTTACTTCTTGGTCTCTCTAACATATATTTTTGTCGCGAGCATTTGCAGCTGCTGTTTTTTATTGTTTTTTTTTTCTTTTTGTTCGGTTTTATATATCTTTTTTTTTACACGTTTCAACTTGAATTATCTTTTGAAATTTGTTTTTTTTTCCTCTTTTTAAATTACAAAACTCTTTAAAAATGTTTGTTTAGGTTTTAGTTGCTTTGATTGTTTGATTTAGTTAAAAATTCTTTATTTTTTATCTGCGATTTCGCTTGGCTCCTATTGAATTCTTGTTGATTTTCTATGCAGATTATTGAAAAATCTGAACTGCAGGCGTAACTCAAGATCTTTTCTTACTGTAAACGAGAAACAGAGAGAGAGAGATTGGGAGAGAGAAAGAATACACATAAAACAAATGAAAATAGACGAAACACAAAAAGAAAATATAATGTAAAGCGCTTTGAATCTGAATCTGAATCTGAATCGGAGTCGGAAACTGACTTTTGGAGGGTCACAAAAAGTAGACTGACGGGGTAACAGATACAAAAACTTATGGCGTAGAACAGCTCGCTGAAGAGAAGATTTTGGAGCTGTTCGACGGCTGGTTGTGGGTGGGTTAGTAGCACAGCTGATGCTGATGGCGGTGTGGTTGAGGTGGGCGTGGTTGTGTCCCAGTTATATACAAGATGAATCAATATGATGACGACAACATCTAAACGATCTAGTATCGATGAATGTAGAGAGAATTATCGGTAGTTTTGTATTTATATATTTTGTGTGGAGCTCGAGTTGAGTTGAGTTGCGTTGAGTTTTTTTTTTATATACACGTTCTTGGTCTGCAAGACGTTGGTTTGGTTGGGACTAGGCCTTACTTTACACCATGGTCAAAACACAAAAAGAACACAAAGTTGGTCAAAAGTAAGAGCGTAGTAATAACAACAACGTTACAACGGAGCTGGTGAGGCGAGGTAAAACAAAATGTATACGGCGGGCGGCTTTTTTATGTTTGACTGTCTGTACATTTTTGGGTGGTGCTTGTGGTGGTGGGTGGTGTGGTCTGGGCGGACTCCGCTCCTGTGTGCTGTGGTGGCTGTGGTTTTTTTTTTGATGGCTTCGCTGTGGGTGGACTCACGTGTGCGCTTGATAGACGCCCTCGTCGTCGTAGTTGGGCGTTACGGCGCGACTGCCCGGCACCACCATGTTATCGGGGTCGATCTCTGGATCGTAGGCGTCGCCGCCGCCCCTAATGACCATGTTGTCGGGATCAATCTCCACGTCATAGTCGGCCGGCGGCTGTGGCGACGGTGATGGCGACGGCGACGGCGAGGGCGTGGCTGAGCCGTAGCCCGATCGGCCCAGCTCACGTTCAATCTCCATGTTGCTGGGCAATATCAATTTGGGCAAATTCGGTTTCAATTTTTGCACGCGGAAGACTGCCGAACGTTGTGTTGTTGTTGTTGTTGTCAATTGGTTGGTTGGTTGATTGGTTGTTTTGATTGGTTGGTTGGGTTGATTTTTGGTTGTTTAATTTACAGTCGAGTTTTGGACAAAACAGTTTGTTTGATTTGGATTTTTTAAATATAACAAATAATTGGTTAATAATGCAAATCAATCGAATCATTTTGTAGACGCAAATGTCTATGGTAATTACAAGTCTATTGAACTATAAACGAGGAGCGACGAGACAGATAAATACAGAGGATATTCTTTTTTTTTTTTGGTTTTTTGTTCTCGGGGGGGCAAAGGAACTGTACACACATAATAAATATGAGCGGTGGTAGATAGGGAAGCCGATGTGAAGAATGATTCGGCGTACTCGTAAACATCTGACTTAAAATGTAAAACTGACTTAGCAAATTGATAAACTAAATTAAGTAAAAGTGTTTATAGTAAATATTTATAAATAGATTAAGTTAAGACGCTGCTGACAATGAAGTTGATGAGGTGAGTAAGCTCAACTTAGATACGAGCCGAGGTATTAACGAGTTACATAACGAGTAACGCAACGTAACGAGAGGTGAACGAACGAGAACGAGAACGAGAAAGTGAACGATAACGAGAAAGTGAACGAGAACGTGAACGATATAACGAGAGTGAGCTTATGCTGATGTTAAGGCTGAACGAAACGAGATGCCTAGTAGACGTCTGGATGTTGGAGTCACGAACGATACGAAAGCTTTACCTGGTTACCACATGAATGAAAAAAACAGGGGGAAAAGAACTAACGCAACAACATTTTCGGTTACCAAACGCGAAACTAAACGAAACGCTTAGATCTCCTTCTCATTGCCGGCACGCAAGAGACTCATCGCAGCCGAGGACGTGGTGGCGATCACTTCGATGCCATCGGCGGCAGCGGCGGCGGCGGCGGTTGAAGCAGGGGCCGATGCCACATGCTGCTGCTGGTTGCGCACAACGCGCCCTGATGACAAAACATGAGCAGAATCTGTGGGATTAGTCCAAGTGCGAGCCTTGACAAACTGCTCGAAAGCAGCCAGACTCTTCACCCTGGTGGGTGAGATGGCTTTTGATGGTCGAGATGTAGATGTAGATGTGCATGGCGATGGCGATGGCGATGGCAATGGCGATGTGGCGGCGCGGGAAGCTAACGTACCTTGTTGCAATTCACCTAAACGCGAATAGGGTATACAACAGTAACACGAGTAAAATGAGACGCCTATTTAAAAACTTGGGGGGGGGGACTTTTTTTGTTTTTTTTGTTTGTTTAGGGGGATCGCGAGCCTAGCGAGCGGAGCGGCAAACGGAGTTGAACCAACGTTGAGAACCTGCAAATGTTGCGGGAAGGAGATGCAAGGTTGCCAATGGCAACGGCCAACTTACTTCTGTCGATGTTGCGCTGCAGATGTGCGGCGACGCGATGACGGGCATCGTTGAACTCCAGATGCAAGCCAAGTCGCAGCAGCGATGAGTTCTTCTCCACCAAATTGGTGATTTCCATTTCGATCTTGTTGCCGAGCACCGCAGATCGCTGAAAGATGGAAGATGGAAGGAAAACCACGAGATTAGGCATCTATTGAAGACATCGACATCGAGTGCTGGGAAACTCACCTGATTGGAGGCCCTGAACTCCTCGATGGTGTGACACTTGAGCAGGGCTTGCACCAGCCTGACGATTACGGGCGGACTGATAAAGTTCGTTTCAACATTTAATACTCTCAGGGTTTTGCTTTTCTCGATCGCTTCGGCGAGCAGGAGAGCTGTCTTATCGGTCAGGCCGACGTTTGTCAGCGATAGAACTTCCAAATGTTCATTCTGAGGCAGTGCGGCAAACAGTTGTTCGAGCTTCTCATCCGATATATTCTGTGGAACACACACATGAATTTCATTCATAAATCGCCTTGAAATAGAGAAGCGAGTTTTGCTCACCTTAATGTTATTCAAATTTAGGTCAATCAGTTTGTTGTCGTCGTCTTTGACGCGCTTAATCGACTCCTCCACGTCTGTGCTGTTGGGCGGATCACTGGGGAACAGCTTCTGCTGTGTGGACTTTGTGATGCCATCCCAGCCCAGGCCAACCGGCTGGCCCTTGTTGAGCAGCGAGGCATGGTACTGATCCTGGTTCATCATCGAGTGGAAGCCCAGGATGGCAGCCAAATCGATAATCTCCTCCTGCGTGGCATCGTTCAGCGCATGCTCGTACTCCTCACCCATATCGATGGCGATCTGTTCCTCAGCCTCGATCTCACGCGCATCGCGTGGCGGTGGCACCCACTTCTTGCCGCGCACCTTGCCCTGCACGTAGGGCTCGAACTCCGGCTGGTCGGGCGTCTCGATGGCCTGCTTATTGATGTGCTCGATGAGCTGTTTGCGATTCAACGGCCCGGTGGCCTCCTTGGTGCACTCGTAGCTCGTGCGCTGATCTGGCGGCAGGAAGGTGTCCTGCAAAATGTCAATTGAAGTCAGTTAGCTGCAGCATGAAAGAGAGAGTCGAGATTCACTTACATCGGGATCAACTTCTTTGGCCAGAATGGTAATCTCCTCGGGCGAGAGCTGCGCCAACAGGCTCTCCACATCCACATCATCGTACTCGCTCAAATCCTTGCCGTACAGCTTGGCCGGCGTGGTGAGCGTGGTTGTCTTTGTGGTGGACGAAGTCTGCAAAGAACACACACACAGAATACAATTTGATTAGATCACAATGCTAATTACAGCGATTGGGGTTTGTGTTGTTGTCTCGCACATTCTTATGCAGTTTGAGGCTGGCTGGCGGCTGTGGAGCTCGCCGCTTGACCTTCGGCACTGGTCGCAGCTTGATCTGTTGGAACTCGGCCACAGGCACAATGGTGCTCTCCATGGCAAATGCTGTTGCTGTTGGCTTGTTATGCCACCGAATTGGGAATCAATAACAAAATAACAAATAAACGATCGCACACGAAAATAACAAAATGCAAATCCAATTATGCGCGTTATGGACACACACACACAAAACAGTCGCAATGGAACGCGCGCTGTCTTCGAATGCGACCGGGGCTGGTGTTCAACACAGACTGGCACACACAAGACACAAGACACCGAGCTGTGGTGCAGACCAGGCGAGACGGGCAGCACATAAACAGCAACAGCAACAACAAGAACAACAACAACTATAGCAACAGCGGTCGCGTCAGCTCGTGCAACATTTGCTTGACGCGCCGCGGTTTGAGCCAGAGCCAAAGCAACTGCTGCAATCGCAACTGCCACTCAGTCGTGTTGAGTCGCAGTTGAGCAGTCGGCAGTCGACAGGCCAACAACAGCTAAACAGTCAGTGAGCCAGTGAGCTAGTGAGTCAGTGAGTCGCTGCGCTCTCGTCGAGTTGGCGTAATCGACAATCGGTGGCAATGTAAATTAGGCGCATACATTAAAAGCTCTGCTGTGGCTGCAACAACAAACGGCAAAGGCAACGGCAACAGGGCGGAGGCAACCAAGTGTGGCAGCAGGCGAGTGCGCGACGAACGTTGTCTGCACTTAAATGACTTCCACTCCAGAGCGATGAGCATGAAATCGAAGCCCAAGCCGAAGCCCAAATGGCCCCAAACCAGTGCAGCACAACAGCACAGCAGAGACAGAGGGCAGAGGGCGATAAATAAACAAAAGTAAAGCAAGCCAGCAAGCCAACAACAGACCAAAAAGCAGGCAGCCAAGTTGAGCGATTGATTTGCTGCTGCTCACAACTCAAGTCAGCTGTGGGAACTGATTGCGCAGCTTTCCACGGCGGCCGTGATTTATAGCTGGCAATTGAAAATTAAAACACAAATCCAAGACACGCTTAAGTAAATAAAGTCGAGTCGAAACAGATAAATTTGCTGGCTAAAAGCTGAGCTAAAAGGGCAGGAAGTCGCCGACACGAAAACGTGAAGAAAACAAGCTAGAAAATAAAAACAGAGCAGTGGCGGCCAGAGACCATGTATAATTTACATAAAAATAATTGTGAAGACCGGCGAGCGAATCGTCGTGCGTCGCATAAAGGGGAAGCCTCATAGTTCTATTAAAGCATGACCCAAGCAAACAAAACCAACTGAACCGAACCGAACCCGAGTGAACCGAAAGAAACAGGCAGCAACAACAGGGCCTGCCTGGGAGGAGAAGAGGGCAGGAGGACAGAAGGGCGGTAGGCAAAAGCCAAATCAAAAGACGATCAAAAACTGGTTTTTGAGGGCAGCTAAAGAGCAAATGACGAGTGCGCCAGGAAGCGAGACTAACCACATAAACCACTTTTCGTACTTCTACTACTGCAACTTCAGTGCGCCATTTAAGTGAAACCGGTTTCACTATGCCCCAAGAACAACAACTAACAGCTAACAACAACTTCGACTTCGACTCTGACTTCAACTCCAACTCCAACTACTTGCTGTGCAAGTGTGTGCGAGTTTGAAGTTGGCTAGCAGAACTTCACGTAAATGGCTATGCTCAAATGTGTGTATCCAAGTTTGGCTATAAGTTTTGCAGATGCTGCGTCAAGATACAAAAGATACTCACTCGCACTGAGTACGCGCCGCCGCCGCCGTCTGCTATCTGAGTACAGCTAAATGCTCTCGATTGACCCACTTTAAAGTAAGCGGCAGCAGGGCAATAATAGCAACAGTCGAAGCCACAGCCATCCCAGTTATTATGTCAGCCTTGTCCACCATCTAACGGCAGCTTATGTGCTTTGCCATGCCATGCTATGCGTGGCGAGCGTGTGTTGACATTTCAATTGAGGGCAGAAGGCTTGATTAATTGAGAGAGAACACCAACAGACAGACAGACAGTCAGACAGACAGACAGATGAACAGACAGTACTTCCAATGACGCAGCAAAGTCACAACTTGTGAATGGTTTGTCAATTCAAAGTTGGCTCTTTGTGTGGCGCTTCGCAGCAACAGCAGCAACAGTAGCTTTAAAACTAACGCCCCCTGCAACCCCCAACCCCCCCACAGCAGGTAGCATTGACACTCGCAACCCCGCGCACAGCACAGCTGTAAAATCACAAAAAACCAAAAAGATGAGAAAAAAAAATTATAATTGCAAAAATAATTGAGTTCATGGTACTCGAGAGATTCACGCACTCGCTGGCAGATAAAAAACAGGCAGCGTTAAATATGTGTGCTCGCAGCAAGTGGGAAAATGGGGGGAATTTGAAATCAAATGCTTAACGCGAATACTCTTAATGCTCTTAAATGAAATACAGCAACAACAACAACAACAACATTCAGCTCGTAAACTTCAAAATAAAGTCAGGCTGACGTTGGCATCTTTAGTGGGTAGAGTATCTGCAACTTGTTTTAACGGGCACACACAGAGGCACCCACCATGCAAATGCACCGTAAACAACATAAACAAGGTGGCGCAACGAAATGTATCTGTCAGATACGTTAGGTGCAGAGTTGTCAACGATGTGCGAGCGATCCATTTAGCGAACGAAGCCTTCTGCCTGCCGTGTGGGGAAGCCACGTAAAGTGGGATTCGGCTCATTAATTGCAACGGGCCTTGAAACGGGAGCACAACACTGAGGCATTGAGACATTGAGACATTCGAATACGCATACGAATGAACGAACGAACGCTTGTCTAACCAGCTGCCTTGCGCCGAGTGCGACCCACAAAGTGAGCAAAAATCAAAACATGTCTTTTGCTATTTTCGGTGATTTGCACATTTTGTTGCAAATCAGTGAGTGGAAAAGTGGGCCAAGGTGCTTAGTTGATTTAATTAGCCGCTACAAACAGTTTGAAACCACGGTAAAGATCACGTTTTCCGAGCGGAAAATCAGTGAAAATTCACGAAACGCACAGCAACCGTTGTTCACCCTCCTCCTTCGCCTCTCAAATAACAGCAGGTGAAAAGCGAGTGAAGCGACTAATGACTAATGACTGGAAATGTGCAAACACACACATACACACACACGCACACCCGAATATGGACAAGTAGGAAGTGCGCATTGTCGCTGTAGATGTCGATGAAGATGAGGCCGGGATTGAGGATGAGGATGAGGATGCGCGCACCAGATGCTGTCGGTGGTGCGCTTGTCTTACCAGGAAATTGTAGCACTTGTGGAAATCATGACAGGAAATTCCAAAAATCTTAATTATCTCACGGCACACAGCGCACACACAGAGAGCACTCGCTAGCGTTTGCTGTCTAGTTTTATGGCCAGCTGACAAATCTGCAATTAGCATGAAGGAAATTGCTGGAGAGGAAAAGGTGTGTGTGGCCGTGTGTGTGTGTGTGTGTTTAACGCTGCGGCGTGCAAATGGATTACAGTTGAGATTTATGTGGGATGCTGTGCACAATTTCCACTCAAAACTGACATAGGAAAACCTCTTTACAATTATTATTATGGCACAGCTTATGGCCAAACCCTTCGCACATATGTGTGTATGTATGTATATATTAACTGGGATTTCAGAGAGCTTGTGGGCGAGAACTGACAAATTCCGAGCCGACTGAAAGGCATTTGCCCTGTGCTTCTTCCAACATTGAAAAGCATTTTAGTGGCTTACTGCTGCCTTCTGCTGAACCACAACTAGAGGACTCAGTGAACAGCAATATGCTTTTATAGCAATGCAATATTTTATGCAATTTGCATAGCCAGAGTAGACAGAGTAGCACTGGCAATAAACCCAGCAGACACGCTCCAATGCAACTGACAGCAGTGGCATCCCATGACAAAAAGAATAAAAAAAAAAGAAACGAAAAGACAAGTGAAGCAAAACGAAACGAGAGTAGAGAACTTGGCCCTGGGAAGCACCACTGACTGACTGGGTTGTTGCCCACCAACTAGCTAGAAAGTTGAGACCACATTGGTCATTCTCAAGTGCTGCAACTACTCTGTAAGCTGAGACGCGGCAGATAGTTGCCGTTTCAATGCACTCGCATCTGATGGTTTGTCGCCTGATTGGGCACGCACAAAAACTGAATGCAACGACTGAATAGATATATAATAAACTTGGCTAACAAAGGCCATTTGGCATTAGCATTGGCACTGCAGCTAAGTTTGCAAATTAACAACAATGCATGGCCACTAATGCCATTACCGGCACTTGCCACAAGTTGACAGAGCTAGAGACAAAAAAGAGCCAGAGAGACTGGGGCAAAACTTTCATCAGTTGTGGTTCGATTCGTCACAAACATTTGCACAGATGTTGCCAACAAAAAAATAAATAAATATGTACATGCGACAAGGCAAGAAAGAGTGAAATTTAGTAAGCTATATCCAGACTGTGCTTTTGGCATGAGCCAGGCGCAAAATACAGCAATTGTCTCTTTGCTGTTGTTGTGGTTTCCGTTTCGATGATGTGAAGTTTTTCTGCTCGATTTCAGTCAAAATGAGAAACGTGCAGCGCATTTCTTTATGTCGTTCGCAGTTCAGATCATCAATAAAATGTCAAATAAGCAGCGCAACAGCATCCACACTAAGTAATGCTTTACTTATCTACTCTCCCCCCCTGTGGGGTTGTTGGCCTGGCTGGTGGGGGGCGGCAGCTGGGGAGGGCGTGCCCGTCATGAAGTGCGCAAAATTTATGTAGTTTGCATTTGCCTTTGAATTTTAAGTGCGCAACTTTTGTCACGTCGCCGCATTTTTGGCATGCACAAAAAAACAAAACACAAGTACAAGTGCTTGAAGCGGGTATGCCAGACTCACTGATATTCTCTCTGCTCGTTGTTAAGTGTTTGGATTTCCTCAACAAACAATGCGTGGCTACCATAGAAAAGCTCACGATCAGATTGTTGTTTGTCTTCCGCTTTCTTTGTCTATCATAATAAAGTCACTTTGTCACTTTTGACATTATCCACAAATCTTTATGAAATTTTCGGGATGAAAGACATGACATGTTTATATTTACAATAATATTTTCTTTATTTTACGCCTCACAAATAAATCTCCCGCTGTCTGCTTGCACACTTTCCCATTCAGTTACTACTACCCAGTTTTAATCATTGTCTATAAAAAATGTACAAATTCGTGAGACCGAAATGCCAAGGAATATTTTCTGGAACAATAACAACAACAAAAAACCAGAGCTGTCTGAACAACAAGAGCAAAGGCCACAACAACAACGACGACGACGACGCTAATAATAGTTGGGAACTACGAGTGAAAGTTAATCAGCCTGCGCTGCAGACGAAAATGGATGTAAAAAAAAAAACAAATTTCTTTGTAGGCTTTTATGCAAAGCAAATGAAAATTAATGTTTTAAGAGTGTATGTAAATTTGTTGTGCCGCTGGGGACCCGTTGGGCGGTGGCTGTTGACTTGCTGTGAGGCAAAAACCAAAAATAAAAAAGCCAGACAAAGGCTGGCCATAATTAAGCGGCTTGTTTATACACCATCAAATAGTTTAAACATTGGGTAAAAGTCAGAGACATGTCACAATGACGACGCGCACGCATACGGCGTGCAGAGTGCAGCTTTGAACGTGTGCGCTGTGTTGCATGTGTGGCAGCAAGGTGAACGAACTCGGCCCTAGCCAGAGCTTTGAGGCTACAGTGTCGTTAGAACTCTGCTAGCAGCGCTGACATTTGCAATTGCAGTCAGCACAATTAAAGTGGCTGCCGGCAATTATGCAAATGCTTGAACGTGGCATGCCACACGAGGGCACACAGAGCAGTCGCGCGGTTGCCCTCAAAATGGGCAACACTTGGCCGCAAGCGTGTGGCAAGTTACAGCTGTAACGACGACAACCGCAGTCGCAGATGATTTCAATTGCCAGCAACACGACAATGCCGTTGACGGTGTTGTAATCGAGTCTGATTTGTGCACAAATCACAAATGCGACGATTGCATGCAATGCGATTAAAAACGCGCACAGCATAAATCGCGTGCACACGGGCGTGTTGCACCCGCTAGATAAGTCAGTGAGGCAATCAGTTGCAACAAAAAGAAGTATGAAATAATAGCATGTTTGCTTTTTGGAAGGGAAATTGCAAAGAAAGAAATTTTGTGTTTAACTCAGCCTGCGAGATTGGAGCAGTCAGTGTGCATCCAATGAATTGATTTAAATCGTTTGAGTGCACTTCAGTTGCATCATCCTGACACCGCACTTACCTGCAATTAAAGGAGAGAGAGAGAGAAATGAGAATTTAATTAAAGGGAATGCGAAGATAAATTTATGTGTATGTGTGTGTATCTGTATGTGCAACATATGGAGGCAACTACTGCATGAATGTGTAACAACCACAACTTTTGACAGGTAACGCAGCTGAAAACTTTCCCAAGTCCCCGTCGCGTTGGCGCTCGAGGGAGCTGCAACAGGGGCAGGCAGGACGCGAGCAGGTAATTACATGAAAGCCATACAGAAAATTATGTAAAAAGATTAAATTTGTAAGATAAATTGGAGCAGACCCGAGCTCCATCAGCTCAATGCGGACCGGAACATGGCTGGCTGGCTGGCGGGCAGCCCAGTCACTTCCCTGGGAATAAAATGTGCCGCTTTATGTGGCAGATTTCATGGCTTGGAGATAAAAATGGTTGCGGTAATAAATGAAAATTATGCAAAGTTTGAGCGAATGATGAAGTAAGTAATGCCCATCCAAGCCAAATACGGTTAACGGAGCGTGTTATAAGACGCACCAAAACCTCTCCTCTCCCCTGCTCATCTCATCTCATCTCATCTGAGTTCTTCTCATCCCATTCCCCGCGCAGCCTGCCAGCAGATGAGTAAGTGGAAATTTATGAAAATAAGTATAAAGCCAGCCAAATTCACAAGTAATAAATATGCCCAACCAGCTGCCTTCTATGGAACTTGCATTGCCGCAACACCCCAAAAGTTTCGACCCAAAAAACAACTTGAGGCTGGCTTTCAACTCGACAACTGCGATGCGCTTAAGAAAAGCGTTAAGATGCTTCTACTTTTTTGCTTTCCAGCGTTGATGATTTTTTTTTTTGTTTTTGACAATGTTGTTAACAGCGAAATTTAAGTGGCTAACAACTTGTACAAAGTTTGCCTGACAGTTTGAGGCGACACAAAGATGAAAGCTTTAATAGTGTCATGGCATTAAACGCATATTTTCAACTCTTTAAATATGTCTATTTGCATTTGCATTTCTATATTCACTGGAATTGAGATTTGTATTTGAATTTAATTAGCATTTGGTTTTTAGTATGCCGCGATGATAATAATGACAATGACGATGATGACTTGTTGCTCTTAGCTAAGTATCTGAGCAAATAAAATTCAGGTTAATCAATTAGTATGCTAGCGTTTGGCATGAGGTTTGCTAACTGAAGTTGACTTTTAACTACGCATTGCAAATACTTTTCCAGATTCTGCATACAAGAGCTGAGATCAGCTTCCGCAAAATAATATGTTGACCAAAAATTGCTTAAGAAAAATCTGGTTTGTTTTCTAAACGGATGTTACTCTTTTATAATTGATGCTGAGTTCCTCAAAACGAACCAATTATAAATAAATACAAACGTGTTTGCCTACAGCATTGCGCAATATTGTTTCCTTGATTTCCCTTTTACTTAATATCATTAAATATTGTATGCTACATTAAATATAAACGCAAAAATCTTGTCATCAGTCTGTTGCAGCCCAAGTTCTCCATGGTCAGTTTCGTTAAGATAAGATTAAGCATTCATTGGCCTTACGTTATCTCGTTACTCGACAAACTCTTCAGCCGAGCAATCATTTATTTTTTGTTTATTCAAATTTTGTTTGTCTTTCGCTCTTGTTTATTTAGCCAACCTTTTTGACCTTTTCCTAAATTATATTACTGGCCTATTTCTACATGTAAATTTAGAACTGCGGTTGCAAGAATTACAATTTTTATGGACCACATGTAATCCATGGTGTTTACTCATTATTCCGATCTAAATAAAAACACACACATTGAAATAGTATTATAGTCAAACTAGTTTCATTTGTTGTTTTTTTTTGCATTTTTCCGTTGTCTTCGACAATTTTAGTGTGCACAACGTCAATTAAATGCCGGAAATAGCCAATTTGTTGTTGTTGTTGTTGTAGTTGCTCTTCGCTATTGCTGTCGGTCGTTCGTCCGTCTATTTGTCTTTGCTGGTCTTTTGCGGCTGCCCCTATTTCGATGGGGCTTTTCATGTTTCGCTTTGATGGCCGTCAAACGGTTCAAATAAAGGCGATTAATTACGTGTGCTCAGCTCTTAAAGCTCACAAAAGACTGTTAAATGCGCTTTCGACGATTTTGCGTGGGCGCCTCTGCGAATGAATGCGGCAAAGGGTTTAATTGTGGGACAAGAAATCGCGGCTTAAGCCCGCGATAAATGCGAGTGTACATTCGCTGTAATTAGCCGGGGCTCAAAACCTGAGCGAAACATTTCAATTTGGATAATCAACGTGTACGCTAAGCTTATCTGAAGGTTATACGAGCGACGATGACTATTCATATGAAAAGCAAACATCGCTTATCTATTATAAACGATGCATAGCGAGTATGGGACGACCGAGTGGGAAGAGGGTGAAAGAGTGGGGTAATCAATATTTATGTGTATTTTCGATATATTCATACTCGTTTAACTGGGTGGCAGAGCGCCAACGTCATTAAAGTGCGATGATTAATTTCATGAGCTGATAAGCACGGAAACAATGGACAGCTGTTAATTATATAAAATGCAAATTTGATGATATTACAAAATATGCGAAATATAATAGCAAAGAGAGGATACAACGAACGAGCGAACGAACCAACATAAAACAATGATGGCAAAAGAAAGCGGCTTTGTGATGATATAATAACAAGATTTACTTTATAGCCGGTGTCCATAAGGGAATCGATAATGAAGCATAGGGTTGCAGCAAAGAAGAGGATGGATGACGCGACCCAAACGCGAGCCCTACAAACGGCATAAACATCCCAAGAACAACAACAATATTAACACCACTCTGTAAAGTACGAGCAAGAGATTGAGCGAGAGAGCAACGCCCCAGAGCGCAAACTCCAGAACCGAAATATGAGAGAGAACGCACTGAATGCGTGTGTGCGAGAGAGCGCGCACTGACGTAATCGTTATCGTTGCTCGCTTCGCTCATACACCGCCTTCAATTGAATGAGTGAAGGGGAGAAAAGGGAATGCCTGACATTGTTGTTGTCGACACTAATAAATGAAATGAAATCATACAAGGAAAGCAGCAAACATCAATGAAAAAACATTCAAAGTGGCAATAACAACAATTGACTGTCATATATGAATTTGACCACCAACAAAAACAACAATACTACTACTAACCTCCATTGCGATTTTAATATTTTTTTTTGCTGTGATGTGTGTTAGGAGTCTGCTACAAATGTATTATCAAGGTCTCGTTTTTTATTCGTTTGCCGCACAGTTTCTTGTAAATGCTTTCGTTTCGATTGCACTCTTTTTAACTTTTTGCCACACGCACGACAATCAATTAATTGGGTTTTTTTTTGTTGCTTCGCTTTGTGTTTGGGCGTGACACACACAAAACGAATTGAAATTCGCTGTGGCCTACAAAATTTTGTTTGTTGTGTTTTTTTCTTATGTTTCGTCGTTGTCCGACTAACCCGAGTTCTGTACGAGATACTGTAAACAATTTGCAACCAGCGCAATTGTTTAATGGCTCACACGTTAAAAACAGCGCGAAAAACGACGACAACGATAGCGATAGCGACAACGACGACGGCGACGGTGTTTGTGGGAAAAGCAAGAAACCAGGTGTATTGTAAAACCAGGTTTAATTTTACTACTGAACCAGCGTGACCGCACGTTGAAGTTGGCAATATACCGAAATGTTTGGCGAGATATACAAAATATACCACTTGCTCTGTGGGTTACTGTAGATAAGTGGCAACGCTAACGCTGCGCTGCCAACTTATATAAACGCGCGCCCTACAGTGCCGCCGCAGTTGCGAGAGCATTGCCGCCCACAGTTTTGAGTGCATTGACCATTTGAAAGCAGTTTGTTTACGTTGATAGTAGTAAAATTAATATAAGACAAGTGCAAAGTAATCAAAAGTGTTTTCACTTTTATTAAGAGCTGCCTTTATGGCCACTTAACGGCTGCTCGTAAAATTATATAATTTTCAAAATTATAAGACACACACACACACGCATTCTAGATAAGTCTGAGTCACAAGTCAAGTGTAGGGTATAAATCACAAAAAGTTCTGGCAGCAATTTTTCATTTGAAATTAATTTTTATCTATGGCATTTTTGAGTGTTTTGTGCATTGTGTCTAATTAATTAGGGTAAAATGTTATAAGTCAGCGCATGAAGAAGACCACGACGCAAACGAAGAAGAAGAAGAAGCAGAATCGGTAGCCGAGGTAAATGCCAAAAGTCGGCGCAAGCAACAATTCCATTGCATACTTCAGGGGGGCGCAGACAAATATTGTACATAGAAAAGATGTCATAAAAATGCCATTGTAAGTAGTTCAGGCCAAAGTCTTTGGCATTGTTGCCATTGTTACCGCTGCCTAACTCTTGTTGTTGCTGATGATTGCTGTCGTCGTTCGCCGCTGCTGCTGTTGTTGTTGTTATTATTGCAGGCAAATCGACAAAGACACGCAAAAACGAGCCAACGACGGGCAAACTCATTTCACTTGTGTCGAAAAGATAAATGTGAAGCGCTTAAAAAAGCAATTACCGCATAAATTGCGCTCAGCGTTCGTTCGCTTTGCTACCAACTACAAATAGGCGGATCCACTGCTGCCAGGCGGCACAGGATGCGGCGCATAAAACTTGCTACAAAGGACACTCAAACACTCCACAGACAGACGACACGGCGCACAAACAGACAGCGACTGGGCGGAGGGGAAGGGGGAGGGGGAGGAACGTATGTACATACGAGCACATCCTGGCTATAAGGCATTTTAACAAACAAATGCGCAAAACACGCGAAAACATGCAAAATGCATTGTGAAATTGAGACAACCCCCTCCCATTCCTCCCCCTATCCCTCCACCCCCCCAACGGCAAGGTGTTGCTGTTGTGGATGGGGGTGGGGGAAGGGTAGCTTAATTGTAAAATCAATAGTGGGCCAGGCCAAATGGCTCACAAAAGGCGCGTAAATCAAGTTAAAAATCGCAGCAATCAAAACACCTGAAGCGCAATAAAAACTCATTAAAAAGCGCGCCATGCCGGCCGACGAGGGAGCGGGTGAGGGGGGGCGAGGAGGGGTCGTCGGGACGCCAGGATGTGGAGGCCAATTGGCGGGGAAGACAGGTGCGCGTCGACCAATGTTCAAATTGGATTTGAACAAATTGAATAGGACACATCGATTTCTCATTAGCTGGGGCCAGTCCCAGACTCCAAGACTGACACCGAGACCGAGACCGCGACAAAGCTGGAGACGGCAGCAGAGACGGCGACCAGAGAGAGAGAGAGTCTCGGAGAGTGACGCAGCGACAGCGTCTCAGGCTGAGACTGATGATATTTTATGGCGTCTGAAATCACTTAAACAAAAATTTAATTGACTTGACGGCGGCTGGCACGTAACTGTGCAAAAGGGAAACGGCAGCACAACACGAAACGGAAGCCAGGACGACATCAGGACGACGACGACGTCAGCACAGGACGACGGCGCTGCTAGTAGCTCTAGAGCTGGCGTCAGCTGCCAAGCTCCTGCCGCCCGCCTACTACAGCCAATTTGTTGCTGTGCCGAGCGGAAATTTCTTCAACTTCCTGATTTAAATAATAACAAACTGCTCTGGCCCCCCGCCTCTGTTTGCCTGCCCTCGACTGCCACTTGTCACACCAACTGACGGCAGCAACAGCAGCAGCAGCAGCAGCAGCAACAGCAACAGCAATAACAACTAAAGACGACGCCAGCTTGATTACCATCATCAGCGGCGGCTTCTTGGGCCTGTGGCCCAATGCGTCAACATATCAGCGCAACGTTTTTCGGTCATTGGGACTCTCGGCGGGTTGGGGAGCAGGCGGCGGGTCAGACAGCAGAAGGCGTGTGCTACAAAATTGGAAAGGTGGAGGCAACGCTTTGCGGCTTAGTCGAGTGTCAATATTATGCGTCCGAATTTTAAATATTTGCAATATGATGTGACAAGTCCCGATAAACCCAAACAAGTGTTGTGTGGCTGTCTGGCGTTGTTGGTTGTTGGTTGTTGTGTTAGGCCTGCGTCGGTTGGGGAATCAAGCAGCAGCAGCAGCGGCGTTCGACACAAATTTCCGCATGCAAGCAGGCGCGCCAACGAGACAAACAAAACGCCAAAAGATCCCAACAAACACACGGAGCCACAGCAGAGTCGTCAACACACACAGCCGACAAGCCGACAAGCCCGACAGTCGATGCTGTTGCCGATGCCGACGCAGTGCAGCGCCGATGGCCGAGACGAATGCGAAATGTGCGATGTGCGAAATGCGAAGTGCGAAGTGCCGAAGCAGTCACCCGGCAAGGACTATAAGACAGGACGTTGGCCAACGCACGAGCTGAGTCGCGCCAGCAACGTCGAGCCAGACGCAACGTTCCCTCAACAAGAACAGCCAACAAGAACGACAACGCAACCAACATAAAAGTGAACAGAACACAACGAAATATTACGCATACGCGACGTGCCACAAGTGCGGCACAAAACGGCGAGTGAAAAAGGAGTTTCTGGGCAGAAACACGCGCGCGCTTCGCTCGTTAGTGAAATTCTAGGCTCGCAGTTTACGGTTTGGCGAATGGAGCAGTCGGGCGCATAATTTGGATAGCGGCAGCATCAGTGGCCAGCGGAGAACTGCGGGCTCACTGCGGGACTAACTCGCACTCTCGTCGCACTCTTACGCTTAAAGCTGGCCATAAAAGTGCGTGTTACCAAAATATTTATCCAGCCAGCCCAGCTTCGGCAGCAACAGCGCTGGCCATGTGGCAGCAGCAGCAACTACGTACAACGGTGCGTATGAATGAAAATGCGCGCGTAATGAATGAATGAATGTGAATGTGAATACGAATGTGAGGCGAGTCAAGTTGAGATGAGTTGAGTTGAGTTGAGTTGAGCAGAGAGTTTGGTCTGCTGCTGGTCGAGGCGGCAACGGAGGCGGCTGTCAGAGATTTATGTTTATGCCGCGAGTTTGCTTTAATTATATATGTACATATGTCTCTCTTTCTCTCTCTCTCTCTCTCTCTCTATCGCTGTCGCTGTTTGCTGTTTGCTGTGTGTGCTTGTGTCTCATCGTCATCTCTGTTTGTTTTAGTTGCGGTATGTGCCAGTGTGTGTGTGTGTGGCAACATTATGGAAACAAAGCACGCAGCTAGCCACGGGTTTTTCGGGGGCCAATGCAAATACTCGTAAAAAAGAAATAGGAGATGGGAAAAAGCGCTCACGAAAAGTTGGACATGGTCAGTGTATTGGGATTGGGTTAGCAACGGCAGCGGCAGCGGCAGCGGCGATGGCTGCAGGATATGTCAAATTTAGCAGCCAACGCCGCAGGACATTTAACACTTCATTGACTTTTGTGGCGCAACGGCAATTTGCTGGCGTTCGTTGGAAGGAAGCTGTTGCCAAAATCGGTTTGACCAGGCCAAAAGTTGGAATTAAAGTTTCATTTGCATTTGTGCCAGTTAAATTAATGGCCAACAAAAACTCCATGCCAAGTGCGCCCAACCACTTGGCCAATTTATTAAGTTCCAGCCTCCGAAGTTGGTAATAGATTTGGCCAACAAAAAAAAAACACACGCAGTAAAAACGTGCGAAACTTTTGCCCTAATCGATCACAATTTCGGCGTCTCAGCTGCAAGTTCAGTTTCACTTTTGACCCTTTTTACATGCGTGTTTGTGCGTGTGTGTGTGTGTGTGTGTGTGTGTGGGTGTGGGTGTGTGTGTGTGTGGGCGTGCATGTGTGTGTATCATTGCTGTCAAAGCCTGGGGCTTTGACGTCTAATTTATGAATGTTTTCAGCAGGCCAGACACGAATCCTGCTGTTCTGGTCTCATGCTCTATTTATTTGCTATTTTGTTGTGTATATTGTAAGTTATTTGAATACGCATTAAATGTGTCTGGTGCGTTTGACTGCTGCACGTCGCGAGTCCTTGAACACTTTTCTATTTGCCATTGCAATTTCAACGCTCCGAGCCGAAAGTTGAACCTACAAATTCCACAGGCCTTTCAACATTCTATTTTTCTTTCCTTTTCTATTTTATGGTTTCTTTTTTTTTTTATATGTTGCCCGAGAAAACTTTTTTAATGAGTTTCATAATCTTGACTGCGCTTTATTTCAACTCGCCGACCCTTCACATTCACTTCTAATGATGCCCAAGTCTTTCTCAAGTACTCAACTGCCCTCCACTCCCACCTCCACCTCCTCCACTTTGCTGGCCGCCCACTTGAACTTCAAAGCAACTGCAACGCGCGCGATAAGCGTTTAATTGAATGCTGCCCAGTTGAGCCCTTGATTGAATTCCTATACAAATAAGCGTTGACTAGAGAGATTTGAATAGTGGCAGTGACAGTGGTTGTGACGTTGCCTGAATGCTGGGCGCTCTGTGTGTGGTTGTGAGTGGTGCAACTATGCATGGCACTCGTAACCACAGCTGCATGGCCAGCTCTTGATAGGGCAGAGAGCTGAGAGCTGTGGACTGAGGCTGGGGCTGGGGCTGGGGCTGGGGCCTCGAGTGCCCTTTGCTTGTTCGTCCCTTTTGCCTTTGCGCTCAAATAAATTTCAATACATTCAGCGTTTTTTGCAATCTTTTTTTTACTCTGATGAATGCACTCATGCGGCATTCACATTACTTTGAGTACGAGTCGTTTAACCTAGGCCCCCGTTTCCCGACCGTTGCACTGGGACATGTGTGTTTAATTACGGTTGCTTTTAATTGAATTTATCACATAATTTACTAGTTAAAGCAAGTTTGTGGTTTGTGTGTGTGATTGACTAAAGAGATATCTAGTAAATTTGATTACATTTGCCATTTGGTAGCATATTTAAATCATTTTAAAATTGTCCATGACTTAACTTTCATTTCAATTTCCAACAATGTCGACTAACTTTTTTGCTGTTAAATATTTTCATACCGGATTGACTGAAGAATACCTTGAAAATTTCATTATTTATACAATTTAAATCATTTTAAAATTGTTAACTACTTAAATGAAATTTCTTTTAAATTTCCGAAATTTAAAGTCGACAAAAAGTTGTGCTGTTAAACATTTTCATACCGGATTGACTGAAAGATATTTAGTAAAGTTCGTTGCATTTTCAATTTAAATCATTTTAAATGAATTTTCTTTTTAATTTCCACGATTTAAAGTCGGCAACTTTTCTGCTGTTAAATATTTTCATACCGGATGGACTGAAAGATATCAAGTAAATTTTATAACATTTACAATTATGAACATTTCAAAGTTCTTAACTAGCTTTTAAATTTAATTTCAAGACCACAAACTTTTCTGTTCTTAAACATTCTCGTATTTGAAGCCAACTCAATTTTTAGACAATTATTATAGTTAATTCATGCAGGGTATATAAATATGCAATTAAGACTGACAGTAAATTCATTAGGCCAGCTATGCAGCTGCAATGGGTTTTAGATTTAGGCTGATGCGCTCTTGATTGTCGCACAGAAAATAATAACAGCGATTTACGTTGTCAATTGAATTGCAAAATCCCATGGAATTCCACACAGACAATATTCCACATATTCAATCAAAAATATGCAATCCCCCAGATGCAAAAAGCATATGAAATTGAATTCGAAATAGATAAATTCAAATGTGAGTAGCAAATAAAGTCAAGGCTTATGCACAGAGTTTTGCGCATTTGCTGCCATAGAAATTTGAGCAAAAAATCTTTGAACAAATAAATAATATGTTTTCACAAGACATTTCGGGCTCTGTGCGTATTTTGAAAGTGAAAACAAATAAACAAGTTCACATTTATTTGTGAGATATTAAAGAAGAAATGGATGCTTTTCATCATGTACACAAATCAACTGCAGTTAAATAACTTTTAAAAATGAAAAGCTATGATAATAGCTTTTAATTATTGACAGCACATTTCTCACATCGAATCGTTGAGCCCTAAAAAAAATCCATCAAATTATTAAACTTGCAATTATGGAATGCAAAAACTGTATAAATTGTTAAATGTGTAATTAAAAGTGTTGCAAGCGCAGTGAAAAGCGATATTTTTTTAAGCTTTTTTCGTAGTCGGTTTGCAATTTTCCATTTTTATGTTGAAATGTGCGTCAGTCGATGCAGGCATCAGATTACAACCGACATTTTGTAGTTGAGAGCGATAGCATTGGCTTTTCGCCTGGAAAGTGCGTTTTAAACTTCGTTTATAAACATTTCTTTATAATTTTCATTTGCTCTGATTCATGTGCATGTTTCCTTTGTTACACTTTGTGTGTGTTTCAACAATGCACCGCCCGTGCTCCCCGCGCTTCGTGTCTCTCTTCGTCGCTATCCGTTTCTCTTGTCTGGCTGATAAACTGACAGCAAGAGGTAGAGCAGTTTATGCATGTGTTTTTTTTCCTTGCTGCTTGCTGCTGGCAAGAGAAATGCGTTTGCTGAACATATTGGGCAACATGCAGCGCAAATGCGACTATAAATGCAGCACCAGCTGGCAACATGCAACGCAATTATGCAACATGTGTGTGTGTGCGTCGGAATCTTTGCCATGCTGATGGATTTCGTTGTAGCTGTCTGTCTGACTGATGGTTTACAACTCGAGTCGAGTCAAGTCGCGGCATATGGAAATCCCCGACATTTGGACTGTTAACGCGGCGTATACGTAATACGCTTTGCTGCCATCATGGGACTTGGCGAACATTTCCAGCTGTCTGTTAGGGCCTCAGAGAGTTCGCTTGTCTGTGTGTGTGTGTGTGTGTGTGTGTGTGTGTGTGTGAGTGATGTCTCAACGATTTTGTGTCACAGCGCACAGACAATTTGAATGCAGTCTCCAGTCGCCAGTGCACAAAACGCTCGCAACTTCTGACTTAACACACATACTAATATTTCAGTTTTTCTTCAACTCGTATTCCATTTTCTCTCTTCTAGCAGCTGTTGCCCTGGGCACGGGCAAGACGCTCCACAGCAATGAGGCAATGAGATAAGCCACAAGACCACCACCGACTACAACCGCAACCACCCTATGAACCATAACCAAGCCAGTGCCTGGCAAATGCAATCTACGATGTACGCCGCTTGGCCAAGTGCCACGTTCCAAGCTCTTCACATATAGGGCCAAAACCACCGGCAGCATCAGCAGCAACAGCAAAAGCAGCAAAAGCAGCTAAGCAGCATCCGACAACGGAGTCAAGTCTGAGCTCGAGTCGGAGAAGCCACAAGCAACGAGCAGCGGGGAGATCGAAGGCAGCAGCGAGTGGAAGCGACAGCGACAGCGACAGCTTGGGGCCCGTCATGTTGCGAGATATCTTTCTATATTTAGTTCTAATCGTTTTATTTTGCTTTATTTTCATGGCGCAGTTAATCGTCAACGTTTACGCATTCCAACGCCAGCCGACGCCAGCACAGAGGGCTGAACGCAATGAAATTATATTTGTCTAGGGTCCCCGAGGCCTCGAGGCCGGCGGCCCCAAAAGGCATAAGTCAAGCATTCGGTCTGCTCTGCTCTGGCTCGGCATTTAATGAGTGCCAGAGACGGCACTCTGAAAAACTTAAAGCTCAAATCAAAGAAAACTCGTTGAGCCGGCAGCAGTTGGCGACTGTTGAATGACTCTTGCCCTCTGCGTTGGGTATGAAGATATAAAGCCATGGCTAAGAACTGATAAACTAGGTTGCGCGCTAATTAGTAACGGTAGTCCTGGGAGTGCTGTCATGAATGCACAATACACTCGTGCACAATGAAACTTTGCCGAACAATAAGCCGCGACTGGAGCTGCGGTAGGCTCCAGCTTCAGCTCCAAAGTGAAACACACGGCGCGCGCAAATCGCCGAGCACAAAAAGTATGAACTTCAACAACATATAGGAAGGAGAAAGAGAAATGAACACAACGGTCGAACGTACGCAAAGTTATGCAGAAAGAAAATGAAAAGAAATGGCAGAGGCAGAAAAGTAGTCGAGTCGAGTTGCAAAACTGTTGTTGTCACCGCCACATTTTGTGGCGAGCTGCAACGTTGCAGCATTTAAAAGAAAATGAATTGAATTCATTACCGCCGCCTCGTTGGCGCATTTCCCATTCATAATTAAGTCATTCTGAGTGCAGCACACTGTGCACGCACCGATTTTTGTGCCCGGCGATAAATAAGAATATAATAACATTTATTTATTATCATTTATTTCCGTGGTTTAATGCCGTGGTACATTTCATTGCCTACTTGCCAGCGAGCGAGCGAGCGGCTTAAAGCGACTGCAGCGGGCAATGAGGCGGCACAAATAACCAAGCGTCAAGTGTCGCGTGGGCGTTGAGGCGTGGCAAATGGCTTTAGTTTGTATTGATTTCCAGTGCGCACTTTTTACACTCGACAATTCTCTGCCGCGTTATATGTTCTTTTTTTTGCGCTCGTTGTTGCGTACTTTTGTATATATATATATATATTTATATATATGGGTATATTTGAATTCTTTTCGTTTTTCTTGTGTTTCTCTTTTTTTTGGCACGCCGCACAGTTTATTGTTTTCCTTGGGCCGCCGCTTGAGCCGAGTCAGCTGGCAATTGGTAGAGCTGTTGCTGCCGCCTTGAGCACTTGAGCGCCATATACACACTTGACCCCATTCGCCGAGAGACTTTACAATAGGCCCACCCGAATGGGGGGCGGCGAGGGCTCGCTGCCTGGGCGTGGCCATGGGCCGAGGGCCGAGGGCCGTGGGCCGTGGGCAAACATTTAAATTGACATGGCCAGAAAAGGGATTTATTTCGCAAACTTCAAAGTGTGGCAAAATGCTCGTAATATTGCCTGAATGTGCGTATGAATGTGTGTCTGTATGTGTGTGTGCGTGTGTGCGTGTGTGTGTGTGCCTAATTGATAGCTGGCTGTTTGACCAAATGGAAATGAAAGTTTCATCGTATGCCCAAGCATTAAGTATATACATTTTGATATGTGGCTGAGCAAAGCTTAACAAAGTTATTTTTGCCAGATTTTCTAATTAATTTAACTGCAAGCTTGCATTGTTGCTCAAGTCAAATGGCCATTTGACATCCAAGCTGAGCGAAAGGATTTCAAAGATTCTCGACAACAAAAACCCATATCGTAAGCACATTTCACAATGAACTATCGAATAATCAAAATGCAACAATGAAAATGAAGCAAAAAATAATAAAATTATTATTAATAACAATAATAATAATGGAAAAGCAAACGAAACACATTTTACGAATTATATTCAATTAATTAATTATAATTATAAACGCGTACATTCGAACAATAATAGTTTTAGCTATCCTATACAATATATACACACCATATACCATATACAAAACATACATATATGTATAATCCTTATAACACTAGTCATAAGTGTCTGATCTTCAACATAAGGTTTTACCCAAAAAGACATGCGACGAAATTTACTGTACGTGTAGTTAGTGCTGAACAATGAATATCAAATTAATTAAACGAAACAACAATACCGAAATATCGAATATATAAATCAAATAAATGTTGAACAATTCAAGAAAAATTAAGGCTTTGACTTTATTTCCATTGTGTGATTATTCATTTTCCTGCGTATCAAATCTGACTCAAGTCTCAGAGAAATATCAAATTTTATTTATGCTTTTTGTTGGTAAAAAAATTCTCTAGAATATTTGCGATTTATTTATGCATGCTCATGCAGTCGTAAATTTTTTTTGTTATTATATTAATATTTTTATGTTATTGCTTCTTTATATGTTGTCTACAAATTGTTGCCAAAAACAAGGAAAATTTCTACGACGAATTTCAAAATACTCTTAGCGATTATGTCTGCATATACTTGAATAATATAGAATAGAATTTATGTTAGCTGGGACTTTGTAAGTCGTTTTTACAATAAATATATAGATGGCTCAAATATTTCGTATTGCAAAAACTTTGACTGAAAGTTAAAGCATTTCCGCCTAATGACATTTGCAGCGAATAAAGCGTGTTTAAAGAGAGAAATTGAAATGACTAAAGTTTCAATGTGCTGTGTTCGCTGGACTCATAAAAATTGAATGCGATGTTAACTCGTATTAAGTTTTAAATAACACAAAACTCCATTAAGCTTAGCACTTGTTTGTTTGTGTCGCCGGCAAACTTAACCCAGTTTAAATAGTTTTCGAGTGCTTCACACACTCACTGGGATGGCAAAGAGCTCTCCCTATATTGTGTGCATTGACCTCGATTTTTTTTTGCCCGTTTCTGGTGGCAGAAGTCGTTGATCATTGCTCGGCCATTGCATTAAGGCCAAATTTGGGCAATGTGCGTCTCATTATTTTGCGTCGAATTGAACTGTTAAGTGCAACAAGAACAGCATGGGTGGTTCAGTAAATTTTCCATTTAGCAGCTGTTGGGCATAAAAAAAATCTTAAATTTTTGGCACAACGAGAAGGCGGCCACAGTTCGACGCCTTTTCTGTCAGGCCCAGAGCTATGGGCGCTCCATGGCATGGTTGGCGATGTTAACTTTTTGGCACTGGGCCAAGGCGAAAGAAAAACTCGCTGTCCCGGCCTGTGCAACAAGCAAATTGTGTCCACACCCCCCTCCCCTCTCCCCCTTCCGCACGTCCTGTTGTCCTGTTGGCTGCAACTTTGGCCACGTCTTGCTTTGGTTTTATTATGCCAAGCTGTCTGAGCTTTAAAAGTACAACGACATGGCCAACAATCATAACAATGAGCACAACAAAAAACAACTGCAACAACAACAACGACAACAAGTGTTGTAACGCCGCCAAATGGCTTTTTGTTATTGTTGTGCGCATTTTGTGTTTATTGCATTAAGTTAAACTGCACGGCTGTAGGCGCCTTGCCTCGTTTCCAAATTTGGTCAAGCCCTGAACGTCTTCGCGTTCACGAGTATATTTGGAGCAGCGCCATATTGGGGGTGTCATTACACACACACACACATACACACTAAACGACATGTGTGTGTTGCTGAAAATGTAATTGAAAATCGCTTAAAATGCCTGACAGTCCATTTTTCAAACTGGCCAAGCAGCTGTGTAAGAATAAGAAAGAATTGGAGAGGCAGAAACTAGTTTGGCGCAAACTTGTATTTAATATTAATATTTATTTGTGCTCGTTGATTCGGTGACATTTTTCACTTTGATCTGTGACAGGCGGGTGGGCCAAGTTCTTTGCCAAAGTCACGTCCTTGTTGCGGACAATTGAAACGAAAAATCAAAACTAATTAGACGCAAATTAATGAGAAAGAGAGGGAGAAACTGAGCAGAAGCAGCAGCAACGAGAAGAGCTATAATGAAAGGCAGCTCACACAGCTGATGAAAATGTGAAGTGAAAATTTGCAAATATGACACAACAATTTGGCAGCTTGGACAGCCAAGCAGGCAGTCAGGCAGCCAGACAGGCAGACGGACAGACAGACGGACAAAGAGACGAACAAACGAGGCAGGCTGTAGTCGCAATTCAGCCTCAACTTTTGATTTAATGCACGAGGCTGTCGACGCTCTGACGATGACAGGCCGCAGGCAGAACGAGAGTCTGTTGGTCCTCGAGCTGCAGCGACGCACACCTTTCGACCAAATTGCAAATTGTAAATTGGCAAATAAGCCGTTAGCCAACTGCAAAATGCCAAATTCAAAACATAAACATCTCATTCAAAATTCTGTTGCTGCTTTTCGCTTTTCTATTTCATATCTGTGTCTGTGTGTGTGTGTGTGTGTTTTTTTTCTTATTTTGTTTATTTTTAATGTAGCAAAAGTTGCGCTCTTCGGTCGCACTCTTAAGAGGCAACCACTCCAGAGCACGATCAGCTAGTGGCACTGTGGCCACCAATACCAACAGCAGAAGGCGCACGCATACAACTACAACAACGCATACTGTTGTACGCCCGGACCACACGGCGTATGCGCAATTCGTTTTGGCAAACTGCCAACGCGCTATACTTGGAGATCAACGGAAAAAATTGCTGATTTTTTGCCAGAAATTATTTATAACTGCTTGTTCATACACACTCACGTACACACACACACACACACGTGCACGAGTGTATGTGTGTGTGTGTGTGTGTATTTTATTTTCGTTGCTGTAGACACTCTTCTATCCGCCCCGTTAACTTGTCAAGTAAAAAGCCACAACAGAAAGCACAAAGAGCAAATAATGTTGGAATAAATCGAGAAACGAGAATTGATGGTGAAATTACTTACTAATCAAATGGCAAATGAGTGAGTTGTTGCTATTGAGATTGATCTGTAAGTTCCTGTTCGCTTACCTAGAAAGACAAAGGAGAGAAGAGAACAAATCGTTAATATATATGTATGTTATACATGTGTATATATGCATTTTGACAGATATATCTATAGATGTATAAATGGCAAAATATAATATACAATACTTTTAGACGTGTATATATTGGGCATATAGTTAATGCTAAGATATGGCCAAATCAACGTTTATATAGAAAGTAGCTAAAATGTTTTGATTTATTGGTAAATATTGGCATTTGACTCATAAAGTTTTGCGTAATATTATAAGGAATTTCAAAATTTATGTACTAAATATAAATCGAATTCGCTGAATGGAAGCAATAATAATTTATTTAATATACATTTTTTATTTTGTTTTTGGCACAATTAAGGTAAATAATTGTATAATATAGAAGAGACACAGATAGTTGAATGGAATATATTGTTTTCATTATATTTTGTATATAGGAAATAATCCATTTAGTCTCCCATACTTATTGCACAGACGAACAAAGATTTCATTGTTCATTCAGCTGTTGTTGTCAAGATTTCTTCGTCATTTCAAATATTTCCTTTTCACAATTTAACAAACACAATTTTTAAATTGAATTGCGTATTTAATGGACTTAATTGCTGCATCTATATTCGCATCATCTTTAATCTAATTAAGCTAATAACAATACTAAACATTTCGGTGTGCAAAACAAAGAACAACCAAAAGTTGACTCATCTTTCTGTGAGCACATTGCATTTGTTTGTGTTTCCCTTGTGCGAATGGATTGTTAAAAAATGATGTCGGATTTTTAGTGCCAAATCAGCGCGAACATCTTTGATATGACCCAATTAGGCGGCGATTGTTTATTTCATTGCAGCAATTCGCCTCAGCTGGCACCCAAAAGGCCAAAATGCGCTTCAAATCAATTAGCCTCCGGCTGAACCCTGAAGACCCCAAAATTTCCCAGGCCACATCCCTGAGGAGTGGAGTTTAGCAACTTAATTGGCCAAAATGAGGGCCGCGCACCCATCGCACTTGAAGGTAGCAAATATTTTATATGCTTGTCAGCTGAATAAAACAAATGTTAATGCTGAGGTTTTTAGCTTTTTCGTGCGCTGGCCACGGCAAGCGGCATGTGGCATAAAATGCTTAATTAATGCGCGTCGCTTCGAATGCTCATATGCTGCTGGAGTTTCGTAGCTGCTATCCCCAAACAGAAAGCAGGCAAAATAAAAAAAAAAAAAAAAAAGAAGCAGACGCGTCAGTTTTAATTAAAAGATAAAATTGCCTGGCCAAAAAAACCGAGGCGACCGACACGAACAACGAAGAAGCGAAGACTCGAAAAGCACATGAAATAATAAAAACTGGCAATGAAATTAACAACAAATAAACGCAGCTAAAGTTAGAAATTGCCAACTGAAGTTGTACAGAACATAGCAACAAAATCGTTGTTTAACGAATGAAAAGCACTCGTCGCTAGCAAAAGTGGGGAGCAAAAGCAAAAAAGCAAAAAAAAAAAGAAAATACCAAGCACCAGAGCACAGAATACGGAAAAGGGAAATGGGGCGCCGGAGCGGAAACTTTGCGCTGAGATCGCTTTTGTAGCCGCCTTGATTGCTGCCATGAAAAAATCGTGTGCAAAGGTGGAAACTACCTCGCAGCCTGGCAGCCAGGCAGCCAGGCAGCATCGGGAACAGAGCTAGAGCAGCAGACACAAGTTAGGGCCAGGGCGAGAGAGACTGAGCTGGGAACGTCAACTCAGCGTTGTTGGCTTCATTTGAAGGCAGTGCCAAAATGCCGCCGGGCAAAGGCAAACGTCGGGTTAACAAGTGAGTCCCAGCAGCAACAATAAAAGGCAGTAATGATACACGGCACGGGACAGGGGTCGGGGGCAGGGGAGGGGCAGGGGAGGCAGCTCACAGGCTACATCTGCTGCTGTGAGTGAGCAAGTATGGTTTGTATGTGTGAGCTGGCGCTTAAACATAATGCATGCCTCAGTGTTGGTATATTAAGTGAAATGAAATCCTGTTAAGAGAAACAATGAAGCTATTAAAAAAGTATACAGGTGTGTGGCAGTGTGTGTGTTCCCCCCTCCTGAGTCTGCGCCTTCGTGTGAATATATATATATATGTATATATACATTTATTCAAGGGCTGGAGTGTGTGTGTGTGGGTGTGTGTGTGGGTGTGTGTGTATTTCAGGTAAACCTCATAATATCGTTTAATAAATACTTTACAGCTTGATTGATTGCAGGTGCGTCGAAGCGACAGGTGAGTGTGTGTAGCTTAAGGATGCCTAAGTAGCTGTTGCTGTTCCTGTTGCTGCTCTCTCGCTGCGACTCTTGCTTGTGCTTCTCGCTCTCGTTGTTAGTCAAAGTAATTTATGCGGCAAGCAACACGTCGTCGTCGTGGAGCATGCTACCACAGATTGGGTCCCATGTGGCAGCATATAATCAATGTGGCGCGCTTATGTTTATCCTTTTGTGGACCCACAGCATCTAGTATACGGGCATCCATCTCAACTAGCAGCGGAAATTCACTGACCTGGAAACTTTCTAACGTCGTCGTCGTCGCCGTTGTCGTCGTTGTCGGCTGGCCAAGTGCTTTAAGGGCCGTCACTTTTTTAAGAACGTATGAAACCCCTTTAGAAGGCAGCTGGGCTCAACTCCCAGTTTGTCGGAATGTATGTGCATACATTAAGGGTATTCCCCTTCATTTGCCATAGTTTCCCTACATGATTAATGTCCAAAGCAAACTGTTTATTTTTAGACACATTAGCAGTTAATCAAGTGCAAAGCGCATCGAAATGCTTCGCTTAATTAGCAAACACTTTCGCAAAGTATCTTTCAAATATTCATTTTGCCCCTCAACCAGCTGAAAACACATGCATACATATCTATGTATGTATATGTAGATGAATGTATGAGCACGAGAATGTAGATAGATATATACATACGTACATATATATGTATTATTGTGCTGGTAAAAATCAAATGAAATTCTTTTGGCTTTCGCTTTTGTTTATTTGGCCGCCAAAAAGCAGATCGGGGAGACGTCGCTTTCGACATCTTTGTCCGGCGTCCATTTGGCAACTTTCAATCTGTCGCATTTGTCAGCTTCAAAATGTTGAGTGAAGTGGGCGTACGCTGGTCATGCGATTGCCTTTCATTACTTGACGCATCTAAATAGCCCCATACTCACACACACACACACTCGCACTTCTTATGGGTTACTGCACACACATGACACACTCATAACATTCGAGGGTTGGCAAATTCGTAAAAAAAAATATATAATTCGCTAGTAAATTTACTTTGAAAATAAAATCATTTGTGCTTATAAAAGCAAACCTTTTAAAAATAGTGTACAAAATAGAAATAAACCGCAGTTTTCTCAGGCAAATAAATCTTTGCAAAAATGTCAGAATATTCACGGTAATTTGTAAATAAATTTCGTTTTGTTTTTCGTTTGGAACGTCTAGCGATCAATCTAGCTACCAACTGCAACGCATATTAATCACATCTTAATATTGTTTGAAAACATTCTCCTCAATTTGCCCAGCTTTGCAAACGAAATCGATTTCGCAAAGTTGTGAAGCCACCCTCGCTTAAGGGACACGAGTCTCACCTTGGTGGTGCGCGTTTTGCGCCATTGCGAAGTTTTCTTCGACGTTGTTGTTGTAGTCTCCTCTTCCTCAATGACGTCATTGTCATTGTCTTTCTCGTCGTTGTCGTTGTCGTTGCTTTTGCTATTGTTTTTGTCATTGGCAGTGTCTGCCATATTGTAGAGTGTTTATGTTTGTGTTTTAATCCTGAGAGGTGACGACGAGTGTTATCCTTATGCTTATCCTTGCAATATGCTTGTCTCCCTCCGTATGTATGTATGTATGTGTTGATTTCCCTTGCTTTTTGCTTTGTTGATTATTATTTTTGTTTTTGTTTTTTGTTTTCTTTTTTTTTGTTAATTTGCGAGTTTATTTCATGGCTCTTAGCAATTTCTTCGGCACTTGAACACAGAGAACAGAAACAGAAGCTGAAACTTTGGCGTGGCTTCTTTAATATTTGCAATATTCACATGGACGATAGACGAGTGTATTCATTTCTCGTTCATTTCACTCATTTTCACTGGAAACGCATTATGATTTTTATTAGATGCGATAGATAATTACATATATATTTTCTCTTTCCGCAGACATATATTATGTATATACAGATATTTAACAAAAATTAACGCGTTCTTATTCTGCTATAATTTATTATTTCAGCTGCCTTGAAGAGCATTTTGGCCAACGTTCGGTTGCGTTGTTAAATGAAAACCGAATTGTTTGTATTATTCGCAAGCATTCAAATAAATACAATTAATTAAACCGTGTGCAAATAACCGTTGCTCTTCAATTACAATGACAGCATTATATAAAAAAAAACACAAAGAATAGACAACAAGATTGATTTATTGCGAATATAAGAACAAAACAGTTAGATATGTGTGTTGAATAATTTACACATAGTTTTGTGTATCACTTCAAACAAAAAAAAAAAAAAAAAAAAAACGAAAACAAAAAACCACAACCACAAACATAATTTGATTTATTTGCCTATTATGTGACTCTCTATCAAATTAAATTGATATCCGCATGCTGGAGTGGGCGGCGGCTTTTGTGGTCTGGTCAACTTTATGGCTGAGACTTAACCAAATCAAAGCAACTGCCAATCCATGGGGAGGTCTGCTGCTCGGCTGCTTAAGAGCCGGACATTGTGGCAACATACACACGCCCTCCCACACACACACACACACACACTTGAGCACACTCTAAGACACATGTGTGTATAAGAGTTGAAAGTAGTTTCTATTCCCCAAATGCCTTTCAACTTGAAAACTATTTACGTCCACACCCAGTGGAAAAGTCGCAAAAAGGAAGGCAAGAAAATGAGTAAGAGTAGCGAGATTGGGCAAACCGAAATTCTAATACACTTGCAGAGGGTTGACTCATAAGTGACTGTAAGTGGAGGTAATGTCACACGAATAGAATAAACTAGACTAAGACTAGCGACTTTTAACAGACCTAAAGCTTTAAACCTTTGCCGAGAGTTGCCTCATATTGATAGTAATATTTTTAACAGCTTGTCTAAAATCATTTGTCATGTGTTAATAACATAAATAACATAAAATAAATGCTTCCTTCCTTTGTAAATTGCATTGAATAATTTTTCATTTTGGTGATCGATTATTTAATATCTGCTTTTTAAATTGAATTATAAAAGTGAAACAATCGTTGCGTGGTTCCTGAAAAAGCCCTAATACCCTCTGGATATTGCGGACAAAAAAAAAAACACAGTCGAGCAGGTGGCTAACATCAATGTGTTGTTGGCAGTGCGAAGAGCTTAAAAAAAAACTGCTGCAAAATACAATAGCAGAATGTTGCTTTGTATTTTGCTGAAATGTTGTATTAAATAATATTGTTAAATGCATTGTCCTGTCCATATTTAATAACATGTGCTGCTGTTTTTTTAATTTATTCGCAATTTTGTTTCATTTTTTGTGTTTCTTTTTGAAATTGGGTTGTTTTTGTAGTTTGGTTTTTTGCACTATTCTTGTAATTGTGTTGTTGTTGCTTGTCTGTGTGATTCGCTTATTTGTTTTTCGTTTTTTTTTATGCCAATAGGCTTTCTTGTTGTTTGTGTTTTTTGTGTGTTTTGATTGCTGTTGTTGAATTGCACTTTTTTGCTGCAGTATTTTATGTGTTTTGGGTTTTTGAATTTTGCGAGTATTCTGTGATAGCGCGTGGGCGAAGTGTTTATTGTTGTTGCAGTTTGTTGGAGGATTTTTTTGATATTGTGCTTGATGCTGATGTTGTAGTTGATGTCGTTGTTGTTGCTGTTGTTTTGGGTGTTGTTTTTATATGGTGGTGTGATAGCCGTATACCAGAATAGTATATGCAGCGGTATTGTGTGGTTTTTATCGCCTCGATATGCATGCAAATATCAAATGCTAAATATTCAACTGGGCCATCAGGCTGACTGACTGTGTGGGGCAGCAGCATCAGACGCGCTCGCGCTCGCAACCAACTGAGTTCGCTTGATTTTCCGACCGAGGCAGCCAGCCAGCCAGCCAAGCAAGCAGCACTCGCAGCAGCCTGAGGACGACACCACGGGGTGGCGGACAAACGAGGAGCGGAGAGGTGGGCCCTGGTGAGAGGCAGCCGCTAATAGAGCGGCGCACACAATCAACACTTAATGTTGCCGCGGGGACGGAGCGGCTGACTAACACAATTCGCTCATAATCTTAAAAATGAAATGCTTCACAGAGACACTCACACACATGTGTGTGCGAGTGTGTGTGTGGGGCCACTTTAAATTATACACTTTTGAAAATGTGTGCGCAAAAATATTTGCCGCTTTACATTTTGAGTTCTCCTTATTATTCGATGTGTGTGTTTTTTGCTGCTTGTGCTTTTGCCGTCAACGCGACGTATGCGTAATGTATGAACGTATGTTTTAGCTACTGCTGTAGTTGTTGTAGTTGCCAGCGACATATGTAGGAACAGAGAGATTGAGAGTGAGAGAGCGAGAACAGCAAAAGATTGAGTGCGAACTTGCGAATACGAAAACAGGTGAATATTTTGCTGACCACACTCGCTTGAAAAATTATAGCGCATTCCTTTCAAGAAGCGTTCGAACAATTTTCGTGGCCGCGCGCAAAAGTAAAAACATGAAAAACAAATTTATACCCGAGCATTAAAAAATATATCAAATGGAAGGAAACACACACACAAAACGTTCTATCTGCTGCTGTATGCGCTCTCCTATGCTGATTGTGATTTTATTTGTCTAGCCGCAAAGACTAAAGTCGCTGCTGGTGCGTTGTCTACTGCGCGTGGCACTCAACTGAACTGAACGCAACTCAACCATGATGAACTGAACTGATGCTAGGATTTGGCTGTCGTCCGCAGCTCCTCACAGCTCCTGTCCTCCGTCCCTGCTCCGCTCCGCTCTGCTCTGGCCCGTGGCTTGCACTCCGTTCCGGTAAAAGGCAGCAGATGCTTTGTTGTTGTTGTAGCTAGCTGTGCTTTGCTGCCTCTTTGTTTCTCAAATTTGTGGCGCAGCTGTAAGCAAAAATTCTGCGAAATATCCATTGTTGTTGCTGCCGTTGCCGCTGCCGCTGGCTTTTGTTGTAAGTAAATCACACGGCGCCCGCTGCGGGGCCAACCTTGTCGCGTGAACAGTTTATTGCGTTGCGAGCTTTGGCTATGACTATTTGTCACACGGCGTATTTATAGCTCAAATCATCAGCACACACAACACACACATTAAACGACATAAACGCTCCCGTGTATATTTATATGCATAGTCTATAGTCTATAGTCTATAGTCTATAGTCTATAGTCTATAGTCTAGTCGTATATAGCTTCCATAATCATCGTTTATTGCCAATTCGCTGTCTGCTGTCCGCTGGTCATGCTAATTACTAACAATTTGCGCTGCAGCTCGATGCACCTCGGTCACCATCGATTTACCGAGCTAATTTGCCGTGTCACCTCCGAGCAGTCGAGGATGTGAATTCACCATTTACTCTTGCGCTTTTGCGCTCCTCGAGTCAATGTTAATGACGCCTGCCAAACTGCCAACTTTTTGTTTATTTACAAATTTAAAAAATTTAAATATTTGCGTTTGCCAATTTGTGGAGGCAAAACAGCGGGATTTGGAAAAGCTGCTTTTGTCATTACAATTATTGTTAAATTTTGGTTTTAATTCATTTGGATTCCATTTGGTTTCATTACTTTGTGACTAACGGCTAATGGCCGCTGAATTATTTATAACGAGTTATATTATTTATTTTCAATTAAATGAAATTTAAATTGCATTGACATCTCGCGCTCTTTGGCGGCATCTTCTGTCATTCCAGCGCTCGGACAGGACCCAAATCAATTCTGGGCCCAGAAGCAGCTGTCCCTTTGGCCATATAATTAATTGTTTACATTTTCCTCGCCAACTTCACACAAAAGTTTCAATTCGGGCCTGGGGGCAAGAAAGTTAAGTCTCCCGCCGTGACACCCCGACTTGCCCCCTCCGCCGCTTTCTTTTTCCCCCTTCTGTTGGCTGGAATACGAAAATAAACAACAACAAACGAATTGTAGGCTCAACGCCTGCTAAATATAACGCGTTGAAAATTGTTCCAAAAAAAGCAAGAAATTAAAATATTATTTATAGCCAAAGCAACAAAGCAACACAGCAGCAACAATAACAGCAGCAGCAGCGGCGCATACAAAAAATCGATATGCGTAGAAATATTTTTGAATTTGAAGTGAAAAATGCGAGCAGGAGTCGACGACGTATGTGGCAGGCAACCTGTAAATCCAATTGCCATGGCTGCTGCTGATGTAAAGCACGCAGATGTAAAACGAGAAAAAAACGGAGGCAAAAAATAGGCTAGATAAATGATAATTGCTTTTTTTCTTTCCCTGTTTTTTTTTTTTTTTTTTTGTTTGGGCGCGTCAGCCAATCGAACAGATCAATACGCCAATGCATTTGCGTCAGAGATGCATTCAAAAAGCAAACACACACAAAACACAAAAAAAAAGTGTTGGTCTGAAAGTGTTAAAATCGCACGATGACCGAAGTTTCCCACTTTTTTTTTTTGTACCCTCCCTACCAACGATTTTCAGTTTTTCGATTTACTGACGTATCCGGCCCCGAGGGCAACGGCATCGGGGCATTGAGGGCATCGATGACTTCGCTGGCCCCTTCGCTGAGTGCCGTGAGTTTGTTGTAAAAATAGTTGTTTGTAAACAAAATGCAAAGGACGGAGAATGAGAGTGCTTTGACCTCGGTCTGTGCCACGTCTGAGCGTTGTGAGACTGTAGATGTGTATAAAAAAAGAACCACATCTTTATCTAATTTACCTGCACAAGAAGAAAGCGCATAACCACCTTACAGTTTGAGAGCCACTGCGCTGCATTGAGGTGAGTTTTGAGTGTGTGAGTGTGTGTGTGTGTGGTTCTCTTGGCAAGGCGAGGCAGCTGCGCCACGCCCACGCGTCCATGTCAGAAATGATCATTGACATTGTCGCGCTGAAGGTGTTACAAACACACTCACACTCAAGCACACGCAGACAGACAGAGTCAAACACACACGAACATGAGAACGCACACAGTTACACCTGCTGCTCTCACAGGTGTCGGCATGGCAGGCAGCTAAGAGCGTCGCTGCTTCAGCCAAATTGCTCTTCCCATTGCGCTAATTAGCTCTTTGACACAAACACACACATGCACACACACACACACAAACACACCTGGTGCTCGGAGTGTTGCCTCCACTTGTTTTGCTTGCCATTCGTCGTGCTTTTACTCGACCATCTTATTCATAGTTCCATTTTGAATGGCGTCGCTGCTTTCAAGGTAATTTTGCAGTGTGTTATTAAAAACTTGTACGACTGCGAGTATATTTATTAAAAGGCAATTGTTTAAAAATAGTTTTGCAATTGAAAGTGCAGTGCAAATTATATGATTTATACACTTATACTATTTTGTACTTTGCGAGCTGTTTCTTTCTGCCAGGCATTGCGCGAACAAATAGCATTCAAATATATCCATCAAAGTGATGCAATAATGTTTTGGTATGCCAGCTATTTAATCTAAAATATTTTCTTTTTGATTTATGGAAATTTAATAAAAGACTACAAGCAAAAATAGTTATTTTTGTAATCATTTTGCAACTATTTACTCGGACAAATAGTAAATGAAAAAGTTTGCTAAACTTGTGGTGCTAATTAGTTAAATTATGAATACTTTGTTATAATGCAAAAGATTCTTTCATTTAATTATAACATGCTCATAAAGGATGGCTCGAGACATTACCCTTAGTGCTCGTTTCGCAGCAAATGTTTGGCCATGTGCCTGTCCACGCCCCATAAATATTATTAAATTATATATTTCTTTCTTGGCCATTAACATTATGTAGGTTATAATTTAAATAGCCAAAGAGAGGCGCGGGTATCACATCAAAACATCAAATACCAGAAAAATAGAAAACAGACAAACAGCCAGAAGAAGAAAAAAGCACAAAAAAAAGCAAAGCAAAAAGAAATGCTTCTAAAGAATTTCGCCTCGACTGGGGTCGCCTATACGAGTAGAAGTATGTGAAATATATACAAACAAAATACAGATATGAAATATATATTTATAGAAAATGTTGTCAAGACGTTTTTATATGCAAAAGCCAAAGGCAAAGGCAAAGGCAAACAAACAAGCGCGTGAGTTAAGGGCATCCAAGAGGAGAAGAACACATGAACCCCAATTTGAGGCCAAGGAAAATCCATTCAATGCAATTTTTCTTGTCATCTTTCGCATTGACAAAGATCGTCATCATTCTCTGTGTGTCATGCTAAGTTGAGGTGAGCGAGAAAAGTGTAAAAATAGAAAGCTAGACAATTTGTGTCCAGCATGGCTTTTAGTACGATACGCCTATTGAAAATATTGCCTACATTTTTAATTGAAATCTACAGGGTATGCATCTGAAGCATACAATCTGAACAGTGCCATAAAAAGCAGAAATAAGTTTAGTTTAATTGCGGTAGACTTTGATATGTGCACGAGAATTAAATGTCATTTTATTAGCTAACACAAGTTTGATTTCGTTCCATTAGCAAAACAGAACCATCGTCTCAATAGCCGACTTTACAAGTAATTAAAAAAAAAGCTGTGAATTTACGACTGCAATTTCGATCACACGCTAAGAAGCAGCGCAAAAATAGATTACCAATAAAGTCAAAGTCATGTGATCGCGCTGAATGAATTTCAAATGTGAATGTGAATTTAACGATCAATTTATTATGGGTTTTCTTCGCCCATAGTGCAGTGAAATAAATACAAGCGACAAACATGCATAGAAAAACTCGTGTACATTTGTACAAAAAATAAGATATAAAATGGTATAAATTAATATCTTACAACGCGGCCGAGTTGTTGTTGCAACTAATGGCCAGTTGATTTACGGATTGGCTTGCCTGCTCGACATTTTTATGTGTGTTTCAATTTATATGCATTTCTAATGGGGCGCCCCCTCCGACTAATAGTCGCTGAGGGCGACGGGCGTCGTGTTGGTGCATATTAATCATACGCACTGTTAAACGCCTGAGTGACCAAGAATAGCGCAAACATCGAGAGCAATAGCAATACAACGAGAACGAGAACGGGAACGAGCACGACAGCGGGTTTGATGGCCAGATTAGGCAATCAAACTGCAGGCAGTTTGTTCGCATTTCGATTTAAATGTCGGTGCGAACTTCCGGGATTAGACCCGCCGCCTGCTGATGCCGGCTGATGGCTGCTGATGGCTGCTGTTGCCTGCCGTCATCAGAAATCCACAGCTGCGCGGTCCTGCCACTGTTCAGTCATCTAATTAGAGACGCATGTGGCAATCAATTCGCGTTGCAGTTGTTGGGCCATTTCATTGAATTTGTATCGTTGCGCATACGCCATGTTGGACGAACAGCAGTTTTATTTTCGTTGGCCATTGCAAAACTAACAACAGCAATAGCAACAACAACAACACCGCCAGCAGCAGCAGCAGCAACAGCAGCGACAGCAACGTCATCAGGGCAAAGCGGAGGCGGCAACACAAAAACGTTTTAGTGAAAATAAATTGAAAATCTTTGGAAAATGGTTTGATGTATTGTCTGTCCATACGTCTGTGTGTGTTCTGTGTGTTCATGTCGGATGCTGTGTGAGTGTGTGTGTTTATGCCACACTCAATCTGTATCTGCATGTCTGTGCATGTGAGAGTATGTTGTTTGTTTTGCCTGTTTGCGTTTGCTCTGATTTCAGTTGTGTTTTGGCTGCGAGCGCAATTCTGCAACAGATGCCAGCGTCGTGTTGTTTGTTTTTTAACATGTCTCGCTTCTGGTTGGGCCACATTTTGATTGATTACACGAGTGCAGGCCAAGACAACGACAACAGCAGCAGCAGCAGCAGCAACAGCAGCAGCATGTAGATTTGTAAATCTGTCTGACAACTGCAGCCTGAATAAATATCTCGAATATTGCACAAGAAGCCGCGGGCTAAACTTGCAAAGCGAACTCATCAAATTAACACCTTAACCAAATCGATCACAAGTCAAAGCGGCAGCTACCAACGGCAGATTCTGAAACTAATTAAACAAATTGAATAGACAAGACGCCACAGACGCTTTCAATTCAATCACGACCATTTAATGCAGGCTGCAACAAGAACAATAATAATAATAATGGTCATAATAATGCTTTTACTTGTTTGCCTGTTGAATGCAGCCATCAAAATTAATTGAAAAGACGCAGATGGCGCAGGACTCGACGAAGGATAACGAGAAGGAGAAAACGATGAAAACGAAGGAAGCGAAGCTGCTAAGATGCTTAACCGGAAAACAATTTGTTGTGGCTATGAGCGCTATGAGTCAAATGGATTGAGAGGTGGAGTGAGTGGCAGGCAGAGAAAACTACTGCGAAAGGAAAACAGTTTCAGCCAGGCTGCCACATCAGCAGAATAATATGGCAGACGGATAAGGCTGCGACTCAGCGACTCAGCGACTCAGCGGCCCAGTTGCCCCAATGGACCCAACGGCATATTCAGAGTCAGAAAAATTGCTAATAAGCCACAATCAAAGCAACCTAACCCTAACAAACCTCAGCACAGCCGAGCAAAGCACAGAAACAACGACAATAGCCCAAGTCAGATAAAAAGTGTATCGATAGCAGTTTGAATACAATGAAACTCTCGTTCGAGGGATGCAGAGGAGCGCGGGGAACGAGGGGGGCGATCGGAACTGAGGCAGAGGCAGTGGCAGAGCCATCAGGCAGAGCTAGCGGCAGGGGCTATCGTTTATTTTTAAGCATATTGAAAAGCAGCTAAAAAGCAAGCGCAGCGAATGAAAACAATTTTATTAAGTGAAAAATACGAAGCAGAAAATAACCCGCAGCCAAAATAAACAACAAATTTCACAGCAGCAGCAACAGCAACAACAGCAGCAGCCGAATCGATGGCCCAAGTCAAAGTGAAGGCAACCAAAGTCCTTGGCAGTGGCAAGAAAAAGTTGTATTTATTCTCAGAAGCCAGAAAGCCGGTCGAAAGGGTAGCTGAAGTGCGAATTGAATTCACAAAAGGATTTGCCACTCAGCAAATGTGTGCTGATGTGTGTGTTTGTCGGCGTATGAAGATAAATGGACATTTAAGTGCAGATTGATTTAGAATTTAGGTAATTTATACAGGGTATGTGGCAGTCGCTCAAGTGCGGCAGAGCTTATTTAAGGTGCCTCTGCCAGTGCTTTCGTTCTTTATTTATTTTTTTCTCAACGGGTTGCGAGCGGAATGGGGAAACGATTGAAAGATGCGTTGAAGTGTTGGCGGTGACTTCGCTTCGCATTGCTTCGCTTCGACGTCGACGTCGACGTCAATTCACCTTGAACCACACGCACAACAACCGCATGTGGCAGGCCCGTCAGTGTCGGAGACGACACCAACAGCGACAGCGACAGCGACTGTGACTGTGACTGCGACAGCGACTGAGTAGCAGAGCAGCAGACACAATTAAGTGCAAAGAAGAACGGAAGCGAGCGACAAAATTTTACGAGCGAGGTAAATGACAGATTCGGTGTACGGCATCTTTACATAAAAGATTGACAAGTGATTTTCACACCTACGCCAGCAACAAGAGCAGAAGAGCAGGCGGCGAACCCAGGAAAACATACAAGCAGCAACAACAATGCGACAGCACCTTAAACGAGCATAAAGCGGACTTAAGGCCATAGAAAAGTTGTGCGAATTTCTCGTCTCGTTTTGTTTGGGGATTCTGGGCAAATTGTTGCACATTGTCGTCGTTGGTGTCGCTCTTGTTCAAGTTCTCGTTCTCGTTGTTGTTGTCGCTGTCGTTGTCGCTGTCGCTGTCGAGTAACTGGTCGAGTAGCAGCTTATTGGGATTTTAATTTGCCTAATAATGATGTGGGTCTTACCTTCTCATCTAGTATTGCCATGGCTTTCAGTTGCCACTGGAACTCGGCCTAATCCGCTTTCACAAAATGTATAAACGTTGAGCTGTTCCCAGTTCCCAGTTGCCTGTTGAGCTTTGTTGAGCTTGTTGCGCAATTCTTAATTCGCTCTGAATTTATTAGTATTTGCGTCTAGTAATTTTACACTATTATTTAGCTGCTCACCCACGCAAACACTCATACACACGAACACTACTTACACACACAAGAACATTATGTGAGGTCGCGCGTCACAAACTACGCAAAATGCGCACTGAAAAATCGCACATAAAAACTAATCTATTTATTTGCCATTCCAGCAAATAAATCAATAGTTTTTCCAATGCTTTTGCGTTTCTCGCGTTACGCTTTACGTCTTTTGACTTTTGCAATTACTGCGCCTTCTGTTTTTGAATCTTGTAATGCAACTGAAATCGAAGCAACATCGAAATGCAATCAAAGTGCTGCGGCAAGTTCAATTGCAGTCGCAACATTCGAGTGCCTTTTGTTCTTCGGTTCGTTTTCTGGCGACTGTGGCCAAAAGTAAATATCAATGCGCAGTACAGCAAATAGTAGAAATGCCACAGGGAAAAACAAACCAGAGGTGGCCAAGTGCATTAAAACTTTCGATTTCTAGCATTTCGCTCGCGCTATGTCGCGCAGACAAATTGTTGGCATATTTTGAGCCAAGCTGTGCAACATTTTTGTGTGTGCAAATGTCGAATGTCGGCGATGATGCCAATAAGCTGACGGCCGTCCAAGCCACAAATCTCATTTCAATTATAACGAGTGCCATCAGAACTCATTCGCCTGCAGTGTGGCTAAATCAAAAGTCAACTGATAAATCGAAGCATCTGATGTTGACAAGTGACACTCAACAAGCTGCAAAATCATGGCTAAAAAGAGAAGAACATATTTTTACATACGTTCGAAATGTCTGTGTGTGTGTGTGTGTATTTGCCACATCATATTCGCAGCGACAAGTGTCATATGCCAAACACTGAATTATGGGATACGGGCTTAAATGTCTGTCGATTGCAGCGAATCGTCTCGAATATGAATTTTAGCGTGTGGGCATGAGATAAATTATTAACGATGTTGGTTTGAAGCAAATCACGCATGGCGCTTCATATAAATAAACAAGCATTCATTTGCTTTAAATTATTAATTAGGTTATGCAAATGCAATCGCAACAACAAACTTGACACAACATAAACAAAATTCAATTGACAGCAAAATAGCAAAAGCATCGCCGGCAGCTGGAGTTGGTTAAATGGCAACATGAACTACTTGTGCCTGGCATTCACATCGGCCAACTACCTTTAAAGGCATTCACAGTTCACAGCTAATTGCCAGCCAGAGTCTGAGCCAATTTAATTTGCATTCAACACTTTTGCTAATTAGTTATTCAAATGGCCCCAAGTGAGGGTGCCAAAGAGCTTTTTAGTTACGGCCAGAAAAGAGGTGTGTAGAAAATTAAATGATTGTGTTTAGCAACAGTTCGTAGTGAAGTGCAATAGTTAGAGCGTTCACCGAGTTGCTCTCAAAAAGAGCAGTTTTCAACTTCTTTGTTCAATGGTTCCATGAACTTTTATTTAGAGTGTGAGCATCGACTTTAAAGCATATCTGGTAGTCGTTCAATAACTGAAATCAGAGCAAACTACACCGTGAATGCCGCACTACAGTCTCTACTTAAACGCGGTTAATCTGCGTCGATTTTCGACTATTTCCGTTTCAATTTGATGGCCATTAAAGCGACTCGTTAGACCCACTGTTGTCTCTACTCAACTCTATACTCTGTTCTTGCCCTGGTGCTGGTTAATTGCGTTTTCAGGCATTTGCATGTGCCGCTGTCAGACAAATCCGACAGAAAGACAACCAGATATATAGGGAGACAGACAGACAGAGAGACAGAGAGACAAAAGTGTGGGGAGGACAGCTGGCCTACAATGCGCTGAATATACTCAATTTGCAAATTTCCTCATTGATTTGCCAACAGACAACTGAGCGCAGTGGGCAGAAGATTGAGAGGGTTTTCGCAATGCCAGTCTGCAGCTGGCTTCGGCCATTTTTCTCGTACCATTTTTGGGGGTGATCCGTTTTTGGCCAGAGCCAAAAAAGATTGATACACATCTGAAGTGCTTGCTGTTGTTTTGCGGGTGGCTAGAAGTCGTTGGTGGGGTTGGGCGGTATTTTGGATTTTGGATGAAGCGGCGGAGGCGAGTTGCAAAACTACGCAAAACATTTTGTAAATTGAATTTGAAAATGTAATTGAAATAAGTAAATATCAATTGAATATCCGCCAGCGGGCGGGCGGAAGTTTATGGCAGGCAATGAAATTATTTGTTTTTGTTTTGTTTGTTATGCTCAGTGGATGTGAGGCTAGCGAACAGCATTTTTGCGGCTACAACAAACTTGCAAAGGAAACTCTTTGTGAGTGCTCAAAATTCTCCATTGCGGCAGGTCAAAAGGAAAAGCATTTCATTCGTGCTGTAGTGGGGGGAACTGGAGGGGAATTGTGGCAAGCAATAAAGACCAAATTTCGGGCTAATCCATGGCAAGGCGAGTTATGAAAAGTGCCTGTAAATTACAAGAGATATGCCACTCATAAAACTGATTTATGCCAAGTACAAAAGCAACAAACAATGATGCTCACGTTCGCCGCATATCGTGCAAAAACTGTGCTACTCAAAACTCAAACAGCGGCCGACTGCCAAAATAAATGGCACGTTTATCATACGCCCAGTGAGCCCAGTGCGTCGAACAATTTGGCAGCCGTATTTATATACTATGAAAAGCGAAAAAAAAAGAAAACCAAAACACATATACAGCATAGACTGTATAGTGTGTGCTGGGCATATGAGCGTTTTGTATATGCCACGTCCCGACGCCCCCTCGCCTCGCCTTCCTCTGACGTACTGGCTGGCATACTTAGACGCTATGTTTTGCTTGATGTTTTCGCGTTTGCTTTTCAATTATATAAACATATTTAGATTGTATTCAGTTAACACTCACACACACAGACAGACTGACAGAGAGTCATACATGTGCTGTGCGTGTGTGCATTAAAATTATAAATTGTTTGCTCAGCAAAAAGCAGCCAAATAAATGGAGGCGAACGAAAAACGCATAAATAGCTGACCAACAACGCCAACTAGCATCGAAACATCGAAGCAAGCGAACTGCGTGCTGTGGCCCATAGTATAGTACACACACACACACACACACACATATAGTTGCCTGCTTTACGCGTCGTATACGCAACGGGAGGTAGGCTGGCTTCCACCTTGAGCGAGAGCCGTGGTAGCTGCAACAAATGAATGAAAACCAAGTGGCCGAAACATGACATTGAATTCTTTTTGGTTTTTCATAATTTCTCTGTTTGCTCTTGTGCTTTTTGACTTGTTTTGTCACACCTAAATGCCATAACCGTGTCAGCCATACTCAGTACATCATCGCTCTTTAGCATGTATGCGTGCGATGACGCGTGTAAAATATTTGCTTGGACTTTTCAGTGGCGCCAACGGCAGCAGCAGCAGCAACAATGTTGACAGCCATCGAGGCGTGTGACGCACGGGGCAGGCAAGGAGTAAACTTGGCTAAGACAATGGACCAGGGACAAAGTGTCAGGGCTGCACTGACTTCGGCAATCAAGCGGGTGCTTAATTTGCTGCCAAGTCAAACAATGGATATTTGCTGGGCTTGAGGCTGCTCACGTGTGAGTCAACCAAATTCCCTATAATGTGTTTACCCCAGTTGTGTGTCTGTGTGTGTGTATTTGTGTGTGATTTTTCACGCCTAGTTGCACTAATTGGCACGCCTCATTGGGCGCCCCCGCTGCCTCCGCCACAAGGCGTCACGTCATTTGCTAATCTGTTTTCGTAACTGCAGAAATACATTAGGAAATTAGCAAAATCAACAATATGGTCAGCAAACTACAGTTAAATCAACTGTAAAATTTATGGCATGTCTCATATCTGCCGCTCGTGTCGCTCATTAAACAGATTTTGCATTCTCATTTTGCAGTTTGTTTTAGGGTCACGTAAACATGCGGTCGGTGGAGGGCCACAAGCGTTGACCCCGAGAAATACCCCTTCAATGTAGAAAAATGACAAAAATGCCACGTGCCTCATTAGGGAGCTGCTACGGAAAGGAACTTGGTTGAAACCAACACGCTGCGTAATTAGTTGACCCCCCCCATTCTCGCCACGAACTCAAATCCCTTCCAATTACGAACAGTATCAGCTTAGACAACAATGACACTAGCTTCAATATGGAATCTTCAATCAGAAAATACATTTAAGAAACAAACTAATAAATGATTAACACGATTCAGTGACAACGAATGCATTTATCTACAATTAAATATATGTTACAGCTACAAAAAGAATGAATCACAAAATAAATAAAGCAATCTAGTATTTACATTTTTTCATTATGAATTCATTTAAGTTTGCTAGACAGTTAAGCTGCTTTCAAATAAGTTCAGCTTCAGCACTTTGTTTGAATTTGCAGCTCGTCTCACGGCAGCATTATTGAAGTTGCTGAAAATTCTACATGTGTGCGTAACGCATACGTTTTCATTACTTTTATGGCTGAGAGTCAAAGGACAAAGGACAAAACGGCAACGCAGCCGCCCCTCCCCCCACAAGCCGCCAGCACAAGGGAAAACCAAAAGCAATCGCAATGCAAATTTAATTTGGGCCCACATAAAATTTAAACAACGCACAGACGATCATAAAACAGAGGCGCTTCACTGTGCACACACTCACGCATACAGCAGGTAAAATGGCAGCCGGGGGGAGGAGGAGAAGGAGGAGGAGGCGGTGTGGCAAAGTCGAGACCTCTTTAAATTCAAGATGCCGCTGCAAACGCAATTGCAATGCAATATGACCGCACGCGTGGCTGCTCCGCCGGCAAACCGGAAATGCAATTTGTAATTTTGTGCAACGAAATTTGTAGCAATTAATTGCAATGCGTCTGGTTGCCTCAGCCTCCTGTTGCATGTGCGCCAGACCGCAAGACACGGAAACCTCAATACTCGCGATCGCATATTCTTCGTTTTCGTTTTTCCGCCACTTTAGCCAAAAGCCACTCGGATTTATTGCATTTCATTTCGAGTTTTTATTTTCTAATTTTCTCTTGTTGTTGTTGTTGTTGTTGTTAGGCGCTTTTGCCTGCGTTGTGTTCATTTGGCAGCGCATTAAGTGATTTGTGCCTAACAATAATTTGTACGATTATTTTTTTTTTGTTTTTGCGTTTTTTTTGATATTCACAATTTGCGCCGAAATCAAACAGCTGCAAAATTTGTGATCTATCTGCCAGGCGTCGCCTATAGAAAGTGTGGCTGAACCACATATAGCGCATATATCGCAATATATTTCTTTATAAATATAATATAATATATACATATATGATCTATATGCACATATGTACTCATCTAATTTGTACATATGTGCGATGATTTACCGCTTTGCTGTGGCTATATAAACAATTTGTTAGCGCACACACAGTCAAATAATAATATTTCATGCAAGTAAATAAATAATTTTGACATGTTTTGGTCTTTCTGGCCTGCGCCTAACCATAATATTGTCTTTCAGTATTTCCCCGAAATATTTCGCAAATAAGTAGAACTATTTCTAAAATGCATACTGAGTACTCACCTCAGTTATTTTCATGGTACGCTTGACGGTCTTGCGAGTTACTTCGGTGGTCTCCTCGACAACGTCGCCATCCTCATCGATGGTCTCGGTGACCATTTTCTCGCTCTCGCCGGGTATCACCTCCTCGGTTCGCTCGGTGACGACGCTGGTTTTGCTCTCCGCATCCGGTTCGGGGGCAGCAGAGTCAGGGCTTGCTTTGGTCTGCTCCTCCTCGGAGGCACCGAAAACATCCTCAATGTCGGACATGTTTGTTAATTGGGCGATTTCTCACTATGTTTTGAGTAATATATGTTTTTTTATTTTTTGTTTTCTTTGTTTGATTCTTGATTCCTTTGTGTTTGCTTTGGGGTCACTTTCACTTGGTTCGGCGCTCGCTCACTAAATTTTGAACTATAGCGACTATAGCGGCCCACCGACACGCACACTAGAGTAGAGTAGAGCAGCAGCAATACACAGACACACAATAGAGAATATCTCAATTTGTTTCGACTGAAAAAACCAAACCAGAAATGAATATTTTTCTATTTTTCTTTTATATTTCTGCTTAAAATTTCTTTTGCTATGTGCTTTGGGTGCTTTTGTTGCCCGCTGTGGTCGGTTATTATATAAACAACAGAATAATTTTCTCAAATATTTCACTGTTAACGCTCCACTGTAGTGCGCGATCACGTTTTCGAATCCCGATCACGTAACTTGTTTGCTTTTGCTTTTGCTTCTGAGATCGTACGTACAACGAGTATTAACGGTATTTTTTATTGGGAACTTTTCTGCTCCTTGCTGTTGATGATGATCACTGTCGCTGGCTGTGCTTGACACTGTGAGAGTGAATGCTCAGCTAGCGACAACGAAAGACGCGACAACAACGAACAACGAACAACGAAACAAGGAAGAGCCCAACAACAATGATGCAAAACAGAGACAGAGGTGCTGAAAAACAACGACAACGACAACGTCGACGATAACGAAAAGTGACAACGGCAACGACGACGACAACAACGACAACGACAACGAGCGAACGACGCGACAAATGCAAAATGCAAATGAAACAAAATGAAAATATTAAATGCAATTAAAAATGCATAATTTGACTACATTCAGTTTGTTTCACTTGCTGTGCAGTAAATTCAAATTCGTTCAGAACTATATGAATAATAATTATAATAATTGTGAGGCGGACAGAGCAGAGCGCCCAGCGACAACGCACGAGGCAAATTACACGATTCTAAAGCTTCTGTCCCGATCGATGGCACTGCTCGCCGTCTGGCCAGGCCACCGGAACCGTTGCCGTCGCCGTCTTCGCCACCGTCGCCGCCGTCGCCGTCGTCTTCGTCATCGTTTGCCGGAGAGCGACCAAAATACCTAATACACACGACTAGTTGGACATCAACTTGTCTATGTATATGCCGCAGTGTGTGCGTGTGTGTGTGCCTGTGTGCCTTTGGTTTATTTCCCGGCGAGCGAAAAAGACCAACTGCTTGGGATCAACAGGCAAATGGTGCCAGGTGCACGGGTGTGCAAGCGAGACAACCCTAGTGCACGGTGGCTCTTCTTGTTGCTGCTGCTTTTGCTGCTAGTTCGCTCTGAATTTTGATTTTAATGTTGATTTTTGTTCTTCTATCCAATATTTTAAGGCGAGCAGCTGCTGCTGCTGCACGGCTGTTTTGCTAATTGTTCGGCGGCAGCAAGTGCTCAAATCAAATCACAAATGAAATTAAAAAAGAAAATCTGATGAACTGACTGCAATTAGTGTCTCTGGCCGAGGCGTGAGGAGGAGCTGTGACGCATGTCAAATCTGTAACTGGTCCCCCACACCACGTGCGTGTTGTTGGCGCTATTTTAGAATGCGTTGCGCGTTGCGCGTCCCGCGGTCGCGCCACTAAACAATACAAACAAGAACAAGATAAACGACAGCGAACACCGCGCCACTGATACGCTTGCACTTCACACAATTTATAATTACTACTAAACAAATTGGGTAATTTACTGCGGCGAATATACTAAAAAAAGGGAAATTATTCTGGTATTTCTTAGCACATCGCCAAAACTGCAGAGTTTCATAGAAGCTCGACTTGACTTCTGTCTGGGGAAATTTTTTGTAAATTCCCCACACTACAGTTATAATGCCCATCTGCACAGGGTATCAGAAAGAACATATTAAAAACTGACAGTGCCTAGGGGACTGCAATTGCAACTACAACTGCAACTGCTACGGCTACTGGGCCATTGGTCGTGCCGTTCCCTGCTCTCTCTTCTCGCCCGCTGTCATCAACTGCTTGCTGCCTCTGGCCGTTTGGCCTGACGGCATTTGCTTTTGCCCGGCGTTCGACAGCTGAGCTGAGTTACATTTGGCATCTGACTACGAGCACGCACACACACACACACACACACTCATACACATCCGACACAGGGTGCCTAATTGTTGAGCACAACTATCGCATTGGCGAGCAAAGGGGATTTCATTCATGCTGGTCATGGGACTTGTGGTGGCGATGCATCGCATCGCATCGATGCGTTGACAGTGCAAACTTCCTGTATATAAAATCGACTGCAAAAGATATATGAAAGACAAGTGCTGCTCCGTTGTGCAAACAAAGCGTCGAATAAACGCAACACAAGAAATATTCTAAAATTAATGCTCGACAAATGTCTTTTTGGCTGCCCAACGCAATCACAGCAGCAGAGCACAGCACGACACAAATATCTGCATATAAATATACATCGTAGATAGAACGATACAGCTAGCTACATCTATAGATACGGTCACAGATACATTATACATAATAATACACTTGTAGATACATATGCAGACATAATGATGATTATACTGCTTGGCTTCGATAACTCGAGCAGTTGGTAATTGGGCCTGTATTGTGCGAAAATCTATTATGGCCTTGCCAGCCGTCGTCAGCTCTCAACCAAATTACAGAGCAAGAAGCAAAGGATAACAACCAACCAACAGCCCAAGCACACACACACCTACACATACACACACATACACAGCAGGCACACTCCCTTGGCTGCCTCATCTGACGAAATATCAATGCTCAAATATGATTAATAAGTAATTTCTTTGTCAACAGCTTCCTGCAGCTTGTGGTGTATGCGGTATGACGCCAACACGGAGGCGAACGTCGAAAATGCCAGGGAAAATCTTTAATAAAATACATGCATAAATAAATTATAGGGCAGACAAGGCAAGGGAACGAGCACAATGGGTAATAAAACAAAGCGAAGACAGTCGCGAAAAGAAATCAACAATAAACAAGTAAAGGAGCAGCTCCCAACCGAACGTGCAAGACAACCGAATACCCTTAAGTATACTTATGTTATAGTCAATTTAGAAGTATGTAAATTTAGGCAGATTTAATAAAGTATTTCGGCTACAGCTGTATGAACTCTCTCTGTATGAACTTTTCTCAAATGCTCTACAAATTGAGCATGCACCCCGCCGTTGGCAGTGTATTAACAAAGAGAAGAGCATAAAGAATAACTCGCTCATATGAGGAGAGGCAAGCGAAACGAAGGAAACCGCTTCCTCTACCTTCCCTCCCTCCCTTCCTGCTCTCCGCGATTCCCTTAGCCTTGGCGTGCTCTGTTTATCTCACAGTTACACAGTTGTAAATTGCACAAAGTAATTGAAGTACTTTTTATTATAAACCAACAAGCTGTTGTGCCTTTCTCTCTCTCTCTCTCTGTCTCTCTGTCTGTCTCTCCGCTGAGAGTGTCGTTGACTTGTGTTGACCTAGGATCAGCCTCAGACCCAAAACGTTGGCGACCAGGACGCCGACGACGGGTGGAAGGGGACGCCTTAATGCGTTTTGCTAGCTACACTTGCTACATACACTTGACTCATGTGTTCGCTCCGACAAGGGCAATTTTGCCGCAAAATGAAAAAGTTTGTGCGGCAAATGGAAACCAGTTGCCAATTGACGCTGAGATGTAAAACAGAAAACGATTCATTCTTCTCGACTTATGGGAAATTTATTGCATTGACATCGCTCACTTGGACACAATGGGCAGACGGACAATGGAGGGAGGTTCAAAAAACTCAACAAATTACTCAACAGCCAGGTTAAATGCAAAACAATTGCCTTAAGCTGTGTATGGAAAATAATTCTACAAAGGAAGTTGATGCATACAAGTCCGGTACTTACAGGGAATTAATGCTGAATTATTCTTTTACTATTCCCATTTATAAATGTCTAATGTGCGGATTACGTTGCTCCTAAAAGTATGCTGTACTTATTTTTGATACGTTGTTGCCAGCACGGAATTTGGCTTACATTGTTAATGTTGACCAAACCGACTTGTGTAACGTTCAAGTGCCTCACTGTCTCTCTGTGCGGAGGAGCATGAAAAGTCTCTTAATAATGCGGAAGCATCTGCTTGAATAGTTGCAAAAAATTCCGAAATTTCCAATCCTGCTTAAATTGCAAACATTCCACACTGAACTCACAAGGAACTCCTCGATTCTTTTACAAATAACGACTCGTTCAAAACTGAGATACACAGTGCGCTGGCCATACGAATTGTTTGAGTTGCGATTTAGCTGTCGACTCAACTCGACTCAACTCGACTCGACTCGACTCGCCTCGACTCGCAGCTGGAGTGGGATGGAAACAAATGCACACAAATGGACACCCGACAAGCAATATGTCCTTGCAGTCGCTTGCAATCCTTTGCTTCTCTTCTATCTCTCACTCTCGCTCCGTTTTCCTCTCCATCTCTCTCCCTATCGCCATCCCCATCGCCATCTCCGTTTCCATCTAAAACTGTAGCTCTGTTTCTGGCTGGTTATCTGTGTATCTTTGGCTGCCTGCGGGTTCTCCTGCTAAACCGGCACAACAGAAATGGAAATAAATAGTTGCTTAGCTCTTTTGTCTAATTAAAACGTTTCGTTTCGGTTTGTACTGTTTCTTTTCCCATTTGCCTTCACTTCATCTGTGTGTGTGTGTGTGAGTTCAATTTGTAGACGTCACATACACCCACAGAGTGCGTATGTCCTCGATGGACTTTATGTTGGCTGTCAAACTGTTTCATCTTCATTTCGTCTGCGTCTACTACGCTTAGCTACCTACGTATGTATGTACATGCCGACCATATGCTGGGCCTTTTGCCATTATGATGATTTATGGGCGGAAATTATTTTTGGGACTGACCATTACGCAGGGGGCAACGACGAGGGGTCGATAGTCTCACCATCCGTTCGCCGTCTTAGTGAATGAAAAGTTTGAGGTCTGCCTTGCCTTTTTTTTTTGCTTGCCGCCCAAAAGCATGCAACAGTTTTACAATTTCGATTTCGGTTTGCGGTAAAGTTTGCCGGGCATTTTCCACACTTGGCTGCGTCTTTTAATTTGAAAAGCGATTTTCTGTCATTCGATTGGAACGTGCTGCCCACATCCTTGTGCTGACCAACGATTGACGAATCTTATCTCGAACTGGCATAGCTGAAAATGTGCCATTTCCTTGATAGAAAATTTGTAGAACATTATTGGAATTACTTTTTCGGCGAGTCGAAGCAACAAGTGAGCGCTACAATTATAGCAAACGTCAGCAAACAAAGCTCTGCGAAGCTTTTATAGCAACCAAGTAAAACAAAAGCACACAGCATACACAGCATTAGAGGAAAGCTTTATGTCTAGCTGGAAACCGGCAAGCTTTAAAAGTTTAGTGCATGCAACAACTGTCAGACGTTTGATTCGAATGGGGGAAAAACAAGTTGATTGATACAATTAAGTTGCGGTGCTTCACCAGTAGCGCTGAGTCAGCTGCATAACTCAGGTTTAACCCAACGTCAGCGCTTAACCTGTTATGAGTTAACGGCTGTAGGCCAACCTGAAACACAGTTTAAATGGCGGCTAGTGAGCGCGCTTATCAGACACTGGAAGGTGGCCAGACAAAGCCAAAACTGTGCTTGAAAGTTCACTGGACGTAGCCGAAACTGGAGCGCAAGCTGCGGCCTCTCACAGATGCAAGCTCTTCCAGTGCGTAAGCCAAGCCAAATCAAATACGATGCCCTAGTGAGCCGTGTCGACCCGAACTCATTGGCAGTTTGAATTTCGACGTGTTGCCAGTCACATCGTGTGCGCTCCCAAATGTAATAATACAACGAAATATACTTAATCAGACAGAATAAAATCACACTTGATACAAGCGTGCAAAGCCGAGAAAGAGCGAGAGCGAGAGAGTGAGAGTGAGAGTGAGAGTGTGTGTGTGTGCGAAAGAGAAAGACAGCGAGAGAGCGCGAGAGTACGAGAGCGGAGTGTGAGAGCTTTATGTGTAGTCAAACAAACACAAGCACAATCACAATCACAACTTTAGCCTCAGTCTTGGCCTCAAGTGGCATTCGGCGCTCTTCTGTTAAATTGTTTTGAATGTGAGGCGAGCGCGAAGCAACAAACAGTATTGTTTGTTTTGTTTACTGTTGTATTACTTACTACAAGTGTCAAGCATCTCGATGCTGAGTGAAAGTGACTACAACTCACAACAACTACAACAACAACAACAAAATAAACAACAACAACGCAAATAAACAACGAAATCATTAAAATAAATTGAAATATAAATAAATTGCAAACAAAACTTCTCAAGTTAAACGTGCTTTATATTTTTTTCCTTAAGTTTTCGTTAACCTATAGTTCATTCATTTCTAGCCACTAATTGTTCTTAGCGCTTTTTGTTTGTTACTCAGCGCCAAGGTCAGCAATTGCTTTCAAAAATGTTGTGTGTTAGTTGAATTACGCGTCGAAACCGAAAAGACCTTTGAGCCGACGCTTTTCAACGGACGCGTTATTGTTTCATTATTCATGAATGGAATCAGAGCAAAAAGCCAAAACGTGTTTGCAAGCAATAAACATAAATATAAATATAAATACAATCAAATTGTATATTAAATAGAGTGGCAGCTGACAAAGTAATTCTTGATTTGTAATTTCATTTCACGATTCAGTTCAACTTCAACTCGCCGTCAAAAAGAGAAAATCCCTTCAAAATGAGCGCCGTGGATGCCATTATCAATTATAAACGCAGTCCCAACGAGGACTTTTACGCTCTGCTCCACTGCGATGAGACCTCATCGGTAAGATTTTGTTCATTATAATTACGGCGAGTATTACTGTTAATTAGTTAAGACCATCGTGGGCTCAGCCCAGTTTACCAGTGAAATGGCAAACATGAGAATTGTCATTAGCAGGCGCTGTGAAAGTTTGGCCAAAAAACGTAATTAGAATTAAATTGAATTAGGTTCGAGAACTTTTCGCAAGTCTCAAATTTCACACGCAATGAGATGAGATGGAATCATGATGGAAATGGCAACCACAAAACGGAGATGGCTTTTTCCGCTCCGCCCCCTCCCCCGGGGATGAGACAGCCGAAGATAAAGATACAACACAGATTGTCAGATAGAGATAAAAGATGAAATCAAATACCCACAAACTTGACGTTTGCCGTTGACTTGGCTTTGAGTGTCGGGGCATTTGCTTTGAGAATTAGTTTCAATTACGCTTCGCACTCGCAGCCACATTTCTGATTGTGATTTAGCAAAACGTTTCTCTAGATTGAAAGAATTGAATGGCACATCGCGCAATGAATGCAACTAAGTTTTGTTGCCTTCTGCGAGCGCTGATAAGTGCCAATTAAATACTCACACTCAGAGCGCTTGGGAGGGAAGGAAAACTGCTATGCAACTTTTTGGCTTCAGCTCGGAGTCCTTTAATTAACTCAAAACTTTGTTGGTCTAAGCTGCTTTCAGCAAAACACAGTTTGTTGCTTGGCTGGCTGTGTGTTTGTCACTTTCTATGGTTTTACTTAAGCCTGGCAATTATTTTATGCTCTGCCATTCTTCAGTTTGCCAGGTGTGTGTAAGTTGTATGTGTGTGAGACTAAAACACATTTAGTCCGATCTTCGAGGCATTAACTTGGCTTTCCTAGCCTCTTATTGAGCTAGATTAAAACGAAATAAAGCCTCCATCTCCATCTCTGCTTCCATGTACAGTTTCAGCTTCAGCTTCATCTTCATCGTTGTGTCAGACTTGGCACATGACAAACGCTTCAGGCTTATCACATTTTCTGGTTCGCAAAATTTCAATAACAAAATTAAGAGCACTCCCAATGTCTGGAAGCTAACACCAACTCATCGTCAATTTTCCCTGTCTCTGGGCTGGCCCTCATGCTGGGGATAATAATCAAATTCATTGGCATGAAAAATGTTTGACGTTGCCGCAATTTTCTACCTGAAAACATATTAATGTTAGCAATTTTTCAAGCTGTCGATTGCATCATGTTGTGCCACATATTGAATTATGCACGAACTCTCACGTGATAAGGGTAGATAGAGCACTTGCTGAAAGATGTTCTCTTGCGCCCCTCTTTCAAACGAGCATCAAGTGCTCCCCTTGCTCCAGTGTGTGCACTAAAATTAAGCCCCAATCAAACAACAAATAATGGGGGAGCAAAGTATATAACATAAATTATTTATATGATAAAAAGGTTTTCTGCAGCGCACAAAAAAAGAAGTGGGCGACGTCTCCTGATGTAACATCATATATTTATAGTGGCCCACTTGGCAGTCTGCAGCTTACACTTTATTCCTGCTAATGATCTGCCCTGATTGACCCTTCGAAGGCAGCAGCTATTTGTGTACTTTGTTTGAAGTCTGTTTAGCTTTCAATTGGCCTGCATGTCGTGCACTGAAATGGAATTGCAACAATTCAAACGCCTCAGTTTCTCGACTTTATTATGGCAACAGCTCAATGGATCAATTGTCTGCTCCGCAAATGAATTGAATTGCTTGCAATATATACATAAATACAGACAGACACCCCCAGAGCGACTGGGAGAATCTGTTTGTGTGTGTCGCAGATGGACTTTCCATTATGTCCAGATAAACGCCATGCGAAATGCTCTACACTAAATTTGCATATGTCAAATACACACAGTGCGACAGCGATTTAACTACAATACATACATAGATATATATGTATGTTGGGTGTAAGGAAATCTGTGCAGCAGTCGAATTGGATTTTGTATCTGGCCTGGGAACTAATTTGCATTTGCATTTTCGTCTCACAGCTTCTGGCATAATCAAACGGAAATTTGTTAGAGTTAATTTCATGGCGATGCATATTAATTGAGCAACTCTGCCTTAATTGGCAATTTAATTGCATTGCATTATGCAATTATTTCTGTGGATTATGGCACAGAACTTTCTCAGTGCGAGATGTGCTAAACTATAAAACTATTCCATCAAATATTTTGCAACGAATACCAATAAATATATATTGAATATACAAAAGTACAAAAGCTTTTAAAGCCACTTCAACAACAATTTCACTTATTTATTAATTTTTTACAATCACTTTGAATAATTTACATATTTTGCTATACAGAAGCCAGTCTCAAATTTCAAAACTTCTGGAAAAACCCTCCTTGCTGCGCTGCGTAGGCCAACCTGTTATTTGGCTGCTAATTGGTTGAAAGCGCTTAGAAATTTCACATGAATAGTCAAATTCTCGAACTGTCAACGTATCATTTTGTTGCTCCATCTCTTCGGCCTCCATTGATATATGAGACAGACGCACACAAATTCTACACTTCTATACACATATTTCTTTAGCTCTATGCGTGTGTGTGTGTGTGTGTGTGTGTGTGTGTGTGTGTTCGTTTGCTGGCATATCGTGTTTCAATGGCCCTGGAAATGCCAAGACTTGCGAACACACGTTTTTCGCACAGGAATACAAACAAAAGCCACAGCCAAAGTATATTATGTGTGCCAGAGATTCATTTAGTTAATTATAGTCATTGAATGTGAACGTGTTGTGTGTGTGTGTGTGTGTGGGTGTTATAACGTTGTATAGTGTCCTAGTCTGCGTCAATATAATTTGTTGCTGTCTGCTCTGTCGCTGCGCTGCGTTACGTTGCGTATGAGTAATATTAATTGCGTCGAAATTAATTATACGACTCGTTGCCCTTAGCAGAAAATGCTGAAATTCAAGGAACACACCACTCTAATGCTATTGCTGTTGCGTATGCATATTTAATGCCTTTTTGGCCTACGCCAGGCCACTGAGCATCAAAGTTCCTCACTGACAAATACATATGGCCATAAACAATGCGTTGACTTGATGCCTTTGGCAGATTTATGTCAATACTTCAGCCATGCGGAGCACATTCTATATTTGCCCCCAACAATAGGCGATTGACTGACTGACTGACTGACTGGCAAAATATATTTGTGTAGTCGCTGCAACTGGGCAGCTAGGAGTGCATTGTGCGCGAAAATCCATTTTCATTTATAAAACGAGCAAGGAGAAAAAAAAAAAACGAGAAATGCACGACAAACAAAACAAGAGGCTTTGTGTTGAAGTCGAGGGGGAAGCAGAGCTCCCTGCAGCTATTCCCAGTGCTCGCTTTCAAAGGATATTTAATGCGCTTTTGTATGCGACATTATTGTTGTTGTCGTCGTTGTCGTTGTTGTTGTTTGTTGTGATGACAACTGTCAAGTCGCCTGCCCAGCCGCTTAACTTGGTCAACAGCATTTGACTGGCTGACTGCAGTAAGCTGATGCTGTCAGCAACTTGTTGCCGTTGCCGTTGCCGTTGCCTTCGCTGTCACTGCAGTCACTTTGGCTTAATTAATTTCAATTGTTTTCACAGTTTTTACCCTAATGCCAGGAGCTGTTGTCAAGGTCGTTGTCACAGCTACAACAACAACGCAGAATTTGAAAACTTTTCGTGTGTCGCAACAAAAACTTTTTCAATTTTGTTTCGCATTTGATGCGCGTCTAAGACAACTGCAATTCTATTACATTAAGTGGTTTCCATTTTCACACGAAACATTTTCCGGACGTCAAACGCGTTTGGTATTCGCCCTTTGTGCGATTGTTATTCGTGCTTATCGCGTCCGCCCACCAGAGACGTCTTCGGATTCTAATGCCCTGTCAACTGAGGCTTCGACTGCGAATGCGACGGCGACGGCGACGGCGACTTCGACTGCGACTGCGACTGACAGCTCTACCTGTCTTGTGGTTACGTCTCCCATATCCCCAGTTGACTTGACTTGTTCGCTTTCTGTGTGTGTTTTCATATAAGCATAAAATCAGCATGTCACAACAAGTTTATATTATGTAATACAAGAGAGAGAGAGAGTCTGTTTACCTTGGGCGTGAACTTGGCGTAGGTTGGGCCCCCTTTTTAAAAATTAATGCCACAAAATGCTTAGTTAATTTACGACAAAAAGAGAATTCTTTATTGCAATTTACTTAATTTACGCCGCTTTTCTACCTCTCCCCCCCACAGCCCGAGCAGATCCAGGCCGAGTACAAGGCGTTGGCTCTGCAGTATCATCCGGACAAGAACAGCGGCGACAAAGATGCCGAGGCGAAGTTCCAGCAGCTAAAGGTAAGTAACAATGTACATCAACAACAACAACAACAACCACACCAACAACGACAGCTACAAAAATAATAATAAAAATACTGGCAACAAGAAGTGGCAACGACAACAACAACAACAAAGACAACTGAAAAAAGGCAAACGCTGAGCATTTTGCATATTTAATAAAGTGCCAGGTGGGTGCTTCAGCTCGGTGCGAGCTTGTGGGGCGGCCCACAACTTTGGCGCCTTGGGGGCAATATGTTTGTGTTGCGCACATCAATGGAGAGCAAGCAGCAAAGAAGCTGGTGTAGATGGAAGCTTGATAACGCAAAAGGAAAACATGACACAAGCGAGGCTTTGAGGCATGCGGCTGATCTGTTCTCAGTTTGCCGCATTAATTTGCCAGCAAAGAGCTGACAGTTGCCATAATTAAGAGTCACAACACAAAACGCACAAGAACGCACAAAAACACACGCCCACCTTTTGTGGCAAGCTGACTGCCAGCCTCAGTTGGCTAAAGTTTGTTTTGCATGGCAGCCGTCACATCTGCTCTGCACTCCACTCTTCAAATTGAATTTTCCGCACAACACAAAGGGGCGAGGAGGCCGAAGCATAGAGAGTGATCGCTTGAGAGGGACGGACAAGTGCGATACAGATACCCTATATTTTGTATTTGCAAAGGATTATTGATTTTCTGCGTTGTCACACGTTTTTCAGTGTGTTAGTGTGTGTGTGTGGCTATTGTTAGGCAACTTCCCGAAAAGGGAACGACATAAACTTTGTCAAACAGTTGCCGCTCACTCTCTGCTCATTAGAGTCCTGTCAGCCACATTGACAATAAAAACTGCTTATGTGTTTGGGTAACACTCACACTCACACTCACAACCAGAGGCAGCAAACAATACGTTTGCAGCAGCGATGGCAACAAGTCGAACGGAAGTCTCCTTTTGTGAATGATAGTTATGGGACTGAGACCAATGCTCGAAGTTGCCATAAAAAAGCGTAAATACAATTTGCAGCTCGTAAACTTCGCTCTACCGCTCTCTCTCCCTTTCTGTGTGTGCGTGTCTGCTTGTAAGTGTATTAGTTTTACATATACATATGCAGCGACTGTTCGTGTGTGTGTGTGTAGTTAAATTGGCAGCATTTTTTATGGCCACAGCTAGAATGTACGTGAAGCCGTAAAACAAACGCTGATGGAGGCCATAAAGCATCTCAACTGAACTGTTCAGATTTCAATGTGCTGCCGCACAGCAAAATTATTCAAAATGTTTATGCGACGTACGAGGTTATTTTTAGTTTAACCTCCGAGCAAAGTTGGCTCCGGAAATTTCAAAAAATATCCATTACTTTAAAAGCATTCTGCTCAACATAAAATTAGCTGTCAGCTGCACAACTATTTGCATTATGCGCCAAAATTACGTTTCGTGCAGTTTTTAATTAATTCGTTTGGTTGTAGGAGCATCAAAAGTATTTGAAAGTGCAAAAATTCATCAATTTAAGTAGACTTAATTAGAGTTGACAACTAGAAACGATGACTCTTAATTATATGCATTAATATATGTTATCAATGAAACTTGCAACTTCACACACAGAAAAAAAACGCTGACAGATAACGAGAACTGTTTATGGGCTTGTCAACAGAGCTTAAAGCAAACAGTTTTTTATGTGCGCCTAGCGATTGATTAATACGTCAACGTGCCGTTAAATAAATATAAATAAATTAACTGTAAAGTCCAATAGAAGGTTATAAAATCAAGCTAACATTAGAGCTAATGGTTGAGCGGGATTTATCTAATGCGATGCGGTTACGACAGACTCTAATAATAGCGATAGAAACTTGTCGGCCGGATAAAGTTAAAGCAGCAGGTTCAATGGGGATATTGGCGTTAGCCGAAGGGTGAAATTAATTGAAGAGAAATAAAGCGGCAGCAGCAGCAGCAGCAGCAGCAATCAGCCAGCGGAAAATGGGAAAACTGTGAAGCGTTGCCAGGGCTGACCCACATAGCCAATGAGTAGTAAAATAATTGATTATCATGTAGGAATCATCAGCAACAAAGACGGCAATAAAATCTCAGCAGCCTTGTGTGTCTAAGGGCGTGTGTGTGTGTGTGGGCGGGGGGGAGGTTGGGGGTTGGTAGGCGAGGGCGTGTGAGCTTTGAATATCAAACAAGCGTGCGAGCAGACGGCTTTGCCATAAAACTTGTAGATAGATAGATACACACACACACACACTCGAATCATGGCCAGAGACGCTATCAAAGCCACTTGAGCGTTTAAATGTGTGTTTTGTCTTGCTGTGTGTGTGTGTGTGTAAATCTCGGCCCTGCTAATAAGTATGCTACGGAAATTGATTATAATGTAAGAAGGTATGCGAAGGAAATGAAAGGCACCCGAAGTCAAGGCAAAAGACAACGGCCCGCCTTTAGTGCTATTTATTCGGGACTCGGGACTCGGGAACAAATTTGACTTTGATGCTGCGAATGTAAATAAACATTGCGTCTCTCCCGCAGGAGGCCAAGGAGACGCTGTGCGATCCGGAGAAGCGCGCCATCTACGACAAGTGGCGCAACAGCGGCATCTCGATGAGCTACAAGCAGTGGCTGGGCATGAAGGAGCACGTCGGCCAGGTGAGAAGATACACAATTGCCGAGAAAGTGGATAAAGAGGTATGCGTATGCGCCAGGAGTACAGCCAGAAAACAGAAAACGAATCAGAGAAGTAAACTCTAAAACTCCACCAACTCCCCGGCCCCGCCTCTGTAAAGACTTGTAGACTCTTCCGAACGAGGAACTGTGTGTGTTCTGCGTTTGCCGTTTGTGCAGTTTTTTTTTTTTTTGTTCGTCTTCTTTTTTTCTTTTTGTTTGCTTCATTTATTTACATATTTATTTATGCAAGAGCAATTGAATTGCACTCGACTGACTACCGAGCATAGCTAATGAAATGAGTAATCCGATGCGAGTGCAGTCGCATTGTTGCATATTTAATGTGATTAGTTATTTGTAGCTTGTCGCGTGTTCTATGCTAATTTCCGCCGCGACACGACGAGTCCTTATAAGCGCACATCCTGCGCAAATTGCTCGCATTGCATTGCCTTGTGTTGGCCAGCTTATAAACGTGCTTCGGTGCACTAAAGCGAACAGTTTTGCATTGAACTCGGCTTTGGGGCTCTGCGGTTGTCTGCAATTTGGCCATGTGTTGCCAATTTCATTTTTGGTCTGCACTTTTATGGCCAATGTGGTTGCTCAGCACAGCACTTTTGCATAATTGAGTTGGACATTTGCACAAACGGCAGCCAGCGGAAATCCAGACCTCAACTCTTTTGTGTACATTAAACAACAAGCAAATCGTGTCCTATAACTTGAAATTTTTGCAAGAATCCTTTGATTTTCAACTCATATTTTTTAAAGCCTGTTTCTGGTCGCCCGGTTACCTCCACCTACTTTTTACACATATTTTTATGGTCCTTTTTGGAATGCGCCTCTTCATCCAATCGTGAACTTTGTATGTGTGTCTGTGTGCATGCCAAAATAATTTGTCAACTTGTGGAGTAGTTAATGCATTTGCATTTCCATTTCCATTTCGAGCACATTCCAAAATTGAACACAGCAAATGCATTAGTTACTGCGCAAAAGTTCGCTGCTGATTGACCGCCCGTCAAACTAATTAATAATTATTTTCCATTCAATCAAAGTCCATGCACTGGGCCACACCCAAGACCAAGGATCGCATGCTACCCGAAACCGGAGCCGCAGCCGGAGCCGGAGGCGGCCCAGGCGGCGCTGGTTGCAGCAGCGGCGGCCTAACCGCCGCCTCCCCCAATCCGGCCCATCGTCGTGCCTCGGAGGGCGGCGCTGCGCTCTACTATGGCAACCGCAAGGCCGAGTGGGGCACCGAGAACACAGATGTGGCCAATAAATTTCGCAATTACGAGATCTAAGCTGTAAAATTTTGAACAGCCAACGGATGGGCGGAGGGCGGGTATGAGAGATGAAGTCCAACCGACCAAGCAAACCAACCAAGTCGTAATGCAAATACATATTTATAGCCCCCCCCCCCCCCACATTCAATTGGGGCAGTATACAGTATACATATATCTTGATGTGAGTTTCAGCAAAATAAAAAAAAAACATATTCCAGTTTTCAAATGAAAATACTTATAAAACAAAAACAAAATAAGAATTGAAATGAATTCAACTACAAAATGTGCGAGTATATCAAAGAGCAAACTCAAATTACACAGCATGAAGAAATATTTAATCAAATTTATGAGAATTATATTGCATTCGAAACAAAAGAAAGAAAGTAAGGAAATGAAAAGAGTACGTCAAAGTACAAGTATACAATTACATACATATATATACATAAATATACCATATATTGATGTGAACTTACAGCGTTCTGAATTACATAAATGTTTATAGGTGTATAAAACATAATTATATAAATATATACATATACATATACGATACAAAATAAAAAATATGAGAAAATGGTAATTAAATATACATAGAAGAAACTGTAATTTCAATAAACATAAGGCCGCAGGTGAAGAGTTTTAAGTTAAGTTTAAACAAGAACAAGAACAAGAACATCAACAACAACATCAGCAACAAGAACAAGAAGAAGAAGAAGAAGAAGCATCAATTGAAGAAAGCAAGCGAAATAAATAAATTAGTGAAATTTTAAGTGTGTTTATCAAACTGAACAATATACATATATATACACATACATATATACTTACAAGCACTAATGCAAGACATAACATATAAACATATAAAACATATAAATGTATATTTATCTACAACTATTTGTATATCGATGTATGTACCATGTGCCCCTTATAAGACAATCCCTTTGGAAGTGTTTACCTGTGCACTTAAAACCAGACACATGACAATGTCAAGGAAAATCATAAAACTAGCTGCAAAACGCCCACCACAAACTACTTTGCATATGCTACAAAAAAAACATAAAAAATAATAAACAAAAAAAAAACATGGAAAACCTACCAAAAAAAGCGAATTTAACAACTTTATACACACATTTAAATGCATAGTCAAAAAGTAGAAAAATATAACTTTCACTTGGTGTCCTTTAAAGTGCAAAACTAAGATTGCAACTAAACTATATAACTGAACTATTTTATTTATGGAGAAAAAAAAAGCAAATGCAAAGCCAGCAAGGCGCATTTAAAAAAATACTATAAAAAAACTATTAAAAAATGTAGAAAATGGAATCTAAAAAAAAAACGTAAAGATAAATGTTTGGATGCATTGTTGTTTTAATGTCTCAAATGTTATACACATGAATATCAAAGCGATTAGCATCAAATACTTTATATAAATGTTTGTTTTCAAATCATATTGAATTTACTCAAATACACACATATTATAATTATATTATTACGATTATTATTAAACAAGAAAAACAAAGAAACAGCAGACAGACAGCAGATAGGTCTGTAATTAACAGAAGAAGGCAGAGAAGATATTTTAGAGAAACTTGCAGCTGCAAGCCAAAGGCACACGTAAGTCGAGTCAAATATAAATGTTGAATTTAAACTTAGATGGATTATGAATGTAAAACTGGCATAAACCAATAAAGTCAACTATTTAAATGGGAGTCTGCTCAACTTGAGCGGCTTCACGTATTAAATAAACCTGTGTTTTTATTGAAATAAATTAAATATACAGCAATACTATATATATACATATTAAATGGATTTGTTTGCTTGCCTACTCAGCTCTAAAAGCTGACTCAACGAGATCTGCGAATCATCCCACAAATCGCAGGCTCGTCGATCCGATTGATGGAATTCGCGTATCCAGCGATTTAGCACTAAAAGCAAATTGATTAAGATTAGATTAGACAAAACGATTGCTGGCTGTGTCTGTGGCGACTCACCCCACTTGGAGCCGGCGATAATGGGACAGGCGCCATGCATGACACGAGCATCGCCCACGCCTGAGGCATGCAGGTTGTACCAGAAGGCAGCTGAAATGGCAAATTGGGAAAAGCACAACTTTTATCTTTGGCAAAGAGCTTAACAGGTAGACTGACGATAGAACAAGACACGTACCCGCATATTTCTCGGGCTGCAGTAATTGCTTTATAATGGGAAAGGCGGTGCCACCGCCTTGTGCCACATCGGTGAGCTGGAGAACCAAATTCAATGTTGAGTGCGGTTGTCAAAGGCGCTTAAGCGTGTTAGCAAATTACTCACATAGAAAAGCACTGTGGCTATGCGATTGCCCATCTCGGGATTGGAAACCTGATTCGTCTCGAACTGGGAGGGAGGAAAATTTATGTTCGTTCAAAGTAGAAAAGTTGGGCTTTCGTCAAAGTACTCTTAGTTTCTAATTTGCGGAAAGCATTCTTAATAGACGCTGTATTTAATTATAGATAGTCTTTAGTAGGTAGTTTATTTAAAAGTACTTTTAATTTCTCATTTGCGGAGAGTATTTGTAAGAAGTATCGCATTTTATTGTAGATGTCCTTTGGTAAGTTATATATATGTAGTTGTTTATTTAAAAGTAATTTTAACTACTGACTTATATATCTCATTTAATTATAGATGGTCTTTAGTAAGTTAGGTATTTAGAAGTACTTTCATTTGCTGATTTGCAGATTACATTTGTAAAGATATTTCATTTAATTAATTATAAATGGAATTTTGTAAGTTATATATACTTAGTAGTTTATTTAAAAGTACTTTTGATTGCTGAATTGCAGATCAAATTTGTAGTAGGCATTTCATTTAATTATTAGTGGTTTTTAGAAAGTTATATATATGAAGTTTTTTTTATTGAAAAGTACGTTAAATTCCTGACCTGCGATTCGCATTTTAAATAGATATTTTATTTAATTATAATTATTTAATTTAGTAATATATATGTGGTACTTTCTTTACTTACTGAACTCGGATAGAACCAATCCATGTGCTGGGCATAGTGTCCGCCCACGCCGTAGTTCGACAACTGATGATCCTCCGCAAACACTGAAAGGCAGTCATATTAAAATTCAACCATTCATCAACAATTGTCGCCCAACTTACTCATGTTTAGCGCCGTCATGTCCTCCACACGCTGGTCGATGGTCTGCAGCACCTTGTGGGCGGTTTTGGGAATAAACGTGAATTGACTGGTGCGTACATTGGACACAGTCGATGCGTTGAGTCCCGTGACTGTGGCACGCTTTATATTGTCCTTGATTAGCCCGCTGATGATGTCGATTTCGCTCTGATAGATGACCTCGTGATACAACAGCAGCAGTGGATCAGAGCGCAGCTCCTCGACCTTCAGTGGGGCGAGCAGCAGAAAAGGATGCGTCTCCGTGAGGTAGCCGCAGCGCAGTCCGCGTTGATCCTGCGGCGTGGGCTTGATGTGGCCACTGCAGGTGTAGCGATAGGCATCGAATTCGCTCAGCACGGACAGATCCTCAGGCACGGGCTGAAGAGCAAGTTCAAGTCAAACTTTTGGCTAATAAAAACAAGACTTACCGCATGCTCCTCGAACTCCGTGGCGCTCTGTTCGGACCTGAGCTCTGCTGTGGCGTTGAGGCCATGGTTGGGCGATAGTTTGTCTCTGACCTGTGCCAGCTTCTCGGCAATAAGTGGCTGCAGCTGCGGACGATCGTCAGAGGTTAGACGGCTGTTGGCCTCCATTAGCCAGGCGTGCGACAGCTGCAAGTGCTCGAAACGCAAGGCGTACTGTCCAATGTCCAGGCACAGCTCGGCATTCAGCTGAGTGCTGTGTGGTGCAAAAGAGCTGTTAAGTGAGTTGTGTGCCTGGCTGAAAAGTGGAGCTCCCTTACCCATAGGACACGCCATCGAGTATACCAGCAGCGATATGCTTCGTTTGCAGCCTGTAAATGGACTGTAAACGCAGCAAGCCATCGATGGCGCCCTCGAGCTCCTCTTCGTTTGGCATGTGCTTTTTCCGGCGCAGCTGTTGCAGTCGCCCAAGTGGTTCTACGACGAGAAGAGAGAGAGAGAGAGAGGGGAACGTTTACTTAATGAAATTTCGACATAAATGGATTTGGCACCCACTCTCGCCTGTTGCGGCCGCCATGAGATTCGCAATGCGCTGCCAGTCGACGGTCAGACGTTTGCTCAGCAAATATTTGTTCAACGGACTCTCGAAGTACGCCACGCCCCATTGCAGCGCCTCGTTACGCTCACGCTCGAACTCCTCCAGCCGCCTGTTGATGCAGATGCAGATGCAGATTGAGTTGCACCCTAAGTTCATTAGTTCGCAGTGCGCAACTTACGCTCTCAGAAAATCCAATTTACTATCATTATCGGCTATGAATTTCTGCATGTGCTGCAACATTTTCTGCTCATAGCCAAAGACCTTGTACATTGCGTGTATCGACGAATAGAACTCGGCATTCGCACTGCACGCCAGCAACAACAGCAGCAATGGCGGCATCACAGCCGTCAGAGCTCCGTGGAGTCTCCTCGAGAGTAGCATGCTCGATGAAGGCACGCGGTCAACTGAATTCGCCAGATTGACCCCAACAGCGCAGACCGTTGACTCCATCGATGGTTTTTTATCTATGGTCATGGCCACATTATGTAATATCGAAGAAGCCAAGTGGCTGGCAAAATCTTAGCTTTCAGCCCATTAAGCAGAACCTGTTTGCGTAAAGAAAGCTCGACGGTTCATTGTGCCGAACAGGTTCTGAACGGGGCGAGTTTCGAGGGTGCCTAGAGCAACATAAGAGCCAACACGCGTTGGGTAAGATGTGAATTAATTTTAGTAATCTTATTCAATCATTTATCGGAAGAAAGTAAACAACGAGAGCCGCTCGCCAATAACAATTCCAAGTAGCAATGATCGCGGCATCGGGCGTAAGAAATCTCAACACGTATTTTAATTAGAACGGTTCTAAGAAAAACCTGAATGGATTATTATCGAACACATCGCTGCGCTCTACGATGTTGGCTTAATCATAATTGAAATGATTCAGGTTTATCTCGGCTTAGAACTGATAATAAAACTTAATGTATTCTTCGGTATGAGTTTTATTAAGAGGAATTAAAAATATTTGAAATTATTGAATTCTCTCCAATTTGTATATTCTTTTTTTATGTATTTTTAAAGATTCAGCAATTTAATGCCTAAATTGCGTTTTTGAAATTTGAAACGCTCTCGAGTTTCCAGAAACTGGTTTTCACCTTTTAAATATTATTCTATTAAAACAAGCCAACAATTTCACCCACTTTCAGGAAAGAACGACACGCAACTGTGCAAATATTGACTTAGCTGTGAAAGTAGTTTAATATGTAGTTCTCTTAGATGGCCAAAGTGTCAGCGTGGAAAAATTGGCAGTTGAAATTGGTTGGCAGCAGTTGTAGGAATGTTTCGTCTCACTGCGCTTTGCTTTACACTCTATTGCCTGCTGGCAATAGGCGCTGCAGGAGCCGAAGAAGAGAAAGATCCTCAGAGATTATTAGATCTAGAGACTGTATTAGTGCATAACCTGGAGGCTTACATGGCCAAAATGGAAAAGATGCACGCCAATATCAATAGGTTTGAAGTTCTTGGCTTGCTTGATGCTGTGGCTATTTATAATGTGTGCCTTGCAGATTTCTGGCCTACGTGGATGTGGTGCACGATGATCTGGTGGATTCCGAGGAGTATTTCGGCAATCCCGTGAATGCCTTCACCACGATTAGTCGCTTAGTTAACAACTGGAAGCGCAAGGTGATTGATGTTATACTCGCCGAATCGGCTGTCGATCACCACCACAAGCAGATTCATGAGGAGTTGACGCAGCTGGAGCTTGAACATCCCACCGAGAACGACTTGTTGGATGCGACAAGCGATTTCCTGGAAGTGCAACATCAAAATTCGCTGTCGGCAGCCGATTTGGCCCACGATGTGCTCTACTTCGATGGGAAGACCAATCAGAATGTCACGATGAGTGCCAGCGATTGCTATGCGATGGGCCGCAGCTGCCGCAAGCTGAAGTCAAATGATTATGCCACCGAGTGGCTGCTGGAGGCGCGTGATCTGCTCGCCCACGAGCCTGTTACGTTTGCCAGCATCAACGATGTGCAGATACTCGAGCAGTTGGCACCGGCGCTACAAAAGCTGGGCAACTACAAGCTGGCCAACAAGCTAAACGCAGAGATTCTCAAGGCCGAGCCAAAGCACAAGAAGGCGCTGGAGGCTAAAATTGTCTTAGAAAATAAACTTATATTGGGACGCATCTCGCCAGCAACTCAGAAGCTGTAACTATAAAAAATCACAAATATTTATGTATAAATAACTCTTTAAATTATTGCCCTTAATAAAATTGAGATACAGTTCTTTGAATAATTCAAAAAGAATTTATTTAATTTTCTCTTGAGGTCTTGGCTACAACTGAACAACTATTTGAGATGCTGCAGACCGCATTCAAAATGAAAAGTGCTTCGAATTCAACCTAATTACCATTCCAGAAATATTCAAAAATAACACAAAGCAGCCAACTGTTTAAATGTTAAACACAACTACGAGCCCTGCTTGTGTCTGCTTGTGGCTGGCGTTGCGATGAGGGAAAAAAGTAACGAGTATGGCACAATTTCCATGCTTTAGCCGATGAGTTTTCAAGTTTTATGGGCGAGCTTATGCAAGTTGGTTAATGGAAATACCTGACGCTTATTAAAGTGGTATGCGTGGCACGCTGATATTAAATAACAGCGAAAGGACAACGCAGGACACGGCAGCAAGTAGTTGACTGCAATATTAGTTACAGTTGTGGCTGCAACAATGTTTGTGTACATATTAAAAGAACGTTACTTGTTGTTAGTGTAAGCAGAAGTTAACGGGCAGCTTTTTAGCTGACTCCATGGCTAGAAAAAGAGTGTTTGAGCCATAAAAAGAGAAGCACAAAGTAAGCAGATCGACCGCTAGACAGCCGAGAGTTTGCCTTCTTCACCTTTCGCATGATCATGCAAAAGATTCGTCACTTCAGTTGTGCTGGAACAGCCAAGCCGGTTGGTCAGCCGTCTAGCTTATATAACAACTTGGACAGTGGCATAATTAAGCATTGTGTTTGTAGCGCATGAATAATACATACGCAAGAAAAAAAAAAAGACGAGAACCACACGCCACAAAAAACTAACAAGCAACGTAAGAGCTCTTAAAGCCAGCCATTGACCCGGTCAGCGACAAAACGTTCTCGATTTATTTATGCAAATGCCGCAAGCACTAAGATTTCTCTGGCTGCTCTGCCTAGTCGCCGTGCCCAGCTCCAGACTTGTGCGCGCTGACAGCGAGGAGCATTTGCGTGAACTGGTCGCCACGGAGACATCGCTCATCGATGCCCTGCGCGAATATATCGAGGGCCTGGAACAGCAGCTGTTGGCCGTCAAACAGGCGACAGTCGCCATTGAAGAGATACATCAGCTGGTGGGCGATCAAGTGGAGAAGTACATTGGGAATCCACTCAATGTGCTCGCCATACTCAAGCGTTTCCAGAGCGTCTGGCCACAGATCGAGCAGCAGGCGAATGCCACACTGAAGCTGGCCGAGAATGTGCCCGACTACGAGCTCGAATTGCCGCTGCCCAGCGAGGAGGATTACGAGACAGCGCTGCTGAATTTGCTGCGCTTGCAGTCGGTCTACGAACTGGAGCCTGCGACACTCTCGCTGGGCATAGTCAATGGCCTCAAGCTGGGGTGAGTGTGGCGCAGTGTGAAGACAAAAAATGTATTTATGCTGTTTGCATATTTCAAAAGGTCCGCCATGTCCTGGAGCGACTGCCTGGAGATGGCGCGTAAGTCGGATCGCAACGGCGACTACGCGGTGGCCAAGTATTGGGTGGCAACGGCGCTGGGAAAACTGCCAGCTGCGGGCAATGCAACCAATGGCGCAATCAGCAGTGAACAGGACCGCGGCAAAGTACAAATACTGGAGGCGTCCGTGAATATGGATTACCGTGCAGGTGCGTCCCCCACACAGAGAAACGCATAAAACTTTGCCGCTTTTTATACAAATTTTCGTTCGTTTCTTCTGCCGCCAGGCGAATTCTTGAGTGCGCTGGCCACGGCCAAAGAGTTGCTGGTGCTGCGTCCCGCCAATCAAAATGTGCAGAAAGCCAAGGCCAAGATTGAACGAGCCATAAGCACAAACGGAGCTCCACGCAAATTGCTGCCCGCGCACAAGTCGAAAGCGAAGGTAAAGCACAAAACTATGCAAATTGCGTATACTCGTAGTTTTGTAACAAATTGCAAAAGCAGTGCGGCAGATAGCTTCGAGCATGTAGCGAGAACTTCTGTTAAAATGACTTTTAACGCTTTTAAATTTAAAGAGTTACACAAATACCCACACACACACACTTGCTGTGGATATTCGTGTGCTTCCGGCATAACTTTTAGCTACAGTCCTGCATTGCGTGCTTGCTGACTGTATAATTTATATATAAATGTTCTTTTTTTTTTCTTTTTTGCTAGTCCAGTCTATAAAACAGCTAACAAACTTCTATTTCCATACATTCGAAGCACAAAATGTGTATTATAATGCTGATCTTTTTATGGGTTTTATTTGTTTTTTCTTTGCAAGCTGTCGAAGTCCGTTGAGCAGCTGCTTATTGATGAGCTGTGTCGCTCGGCCACCCGCCAAGTGACAACAGGAAGTCGCCTATTGGAGTGCCGACAAGATGTCGCGAATCTGCGCATGCTACGCTTGGAACAGCTCAGTGAGGATCCACACATAATGCTCTATCACGATGTGCTCAGCGTGCGTCAGACGAACAAATTGATAAATCTACTGGATGATAAACCAGAGCAGCAGCAACGCTCAAAGGTGGCCAACTTTGCGCCCATGGAGCTGAGCAGGCTGGGCCAGAAAATGCTGCGTGGCATCAATTATCAACTAGCTGGCTGGGTTGGGAGCTGGCTGGCGGAGGCGCCGCTGTGGCAGGCACGTCGTCACAGTCACGAGCACGTGACGGCCGCAGAGGTGGCAGAGGCGGCACATGTGCAGCATGTGGCACGCGCAATGCTCCAAGTGCGTCGTTTTAATGAAATGATTAGTTAATATGTCACTAATTGCCTATTATCGTCCATCTCTCACCCCCTTTGCAGCTGAGCGAGCCCAAGTTGGGTGGTGCGCTGACGTTTCCACAGTTGGAGCTGAGCGTGAATGTCCCACGGGGTTCGCTGCTCTACTGGCGCATTCGCAACGTTAACGAGTTACAGTCACCACTGGATTACCGAAGTCGCCAGCTTGTCTGTCCCGTGCTGCTGGGCACGCAGTTGTGTAAGTAACGGCATGAAATGCGAGATATATTCTCTCTCTCTCTGACTGACTACTGACTTTTGTTTTTTTTTTGTTTGTTGCCGGCAGCACTGTGGACCGAACTGAATTGAATTCATTGACAACGGCAACGTCAATGGCTATGGCAACGACTGAAACCCATTTGCCTCTTTAATCTCTCGCTAATTGCCGCCATGAAAATAAAAACTGCAATGTTGACATCTCAATGAGTTTCGTTTTGCAATTCTTGGACTTTCATCTGTCATTAAGTGCTCATTGCTCAGATGGGCGTTGTCGCTGTACCCCCCTAATTAAAGAGTAAACAAAATTTAAATATTTATGCATCAGAGCTCGCCATCATTAGCATAACAGCGCCTTAAATTTTTGCTGGCTGCTTTTGCTGACTCTGGTTCTCAGGCTTTATTTTGTGTGTTTGTGTGAATCGATAGCAGCCGCAGCCGCCGCAGCAGCAGGAAATAGTTTAAATAAATATTGGGCCATAAAAGCGATGCGAATGTGACAACTTGAATGTTCGGCGAAACTGTAAATCAAATGACGGATTAAACATAAAAATACAATAGCTGTTATAATGAATTTTACTTGCTCGTTAATTAACGCAATAAAACCACAAACTTATCAAATAAATACCCTGTCATTTAGATGCACGATTGATGGTCGTTTCTATTTTGGTAAACGTTCTTAAATAGAGCAATCCCGTTTGTGTATGCCTGCCAAAGAGATACCCTGCAATTTTTAAGAGTCTACTTATTTTCCTATAGTCAAAATGTAAAACAATTCGTGAACGAGTTTCGATTTCATTTTCTTATCGCTGCAATTAATTAAGGCGTTTTGAATATGAATGTATTTTTATGAATGCATAACTGATAGTTGTTGTCGACGTCATAATTTATTTAAATGTGACAAATGTTTTTCTAATTTTTCTGCGACATTTCTTTCCATTGTTTGCGGCGGCAATTTATTAAACTTCCGCAAAATGTATGAAAACGTTAAAATTTATATCAGAGCATCCATCGGAACACCCAATCTGAATATTCAATTCTTATTGAATATCGACAATCAGAGATCAAAAATAATAAACTGGCTCAGCGTTTACCAACACTGCCGCCAAATAGCAATAACAACGACGTGCGACTGCATTATTAAATATCAAACGACTCGCGGTTAATTAGCTGGAATTAATAAGCGATCGAATAAGGCAACGATTTATTCAATACAGTTTGAGAGAGAGAGCAAGCCGGACAGAGCTAGCGAGCGAGCGAGGGAGGCAGACGGGCAGAGAGGTGCGGAGGGAACGCGAGAGAGAAGTAGAACTTGGGGCCGGTCAAAGCCGAAACGAGCTCCCCATGATAAGCATCACTAAATCAGCTTTGGCAAAGCCATAAAACATGCTTAATCGCCACGAAACTCGTATGCTCTTCATTAGAGTGGCTCGTAATGCGAATAGTTTGTTCATAGACAAAGGCATGCGAGTAGACAACAACATGGGAGTTAGACATGTCCATAGACAAACATCAATTGGTTATGCAAATAGTGTGTAGTTAGCACCCGGTCTAAGCTGTCGGTCGCCGAACACGGCATCGATTGTGCCAAAACGTCTGTCATCGCTGCTTTTGTGCGCCGCTCGATCTCTCGGGATGTCTCAGAGGCCGAGCGATCCGAGCAACGGCATCAGTTCATTGTGAGACGCGTTGAGCCGCAGATCGTTCGGTTTGCCGCCCAAAAAAACAAACAAGAAGATTAATAATCATATATATCGACGACAGGCTAATCATAGTTTTAGCCTCAATAAAAACGTAAAAATTAAGTATACGACATCGAGTGGAAATCAAGTATACGCCACGAGTAGCGATTCAAAACACACACACACACACACACAGATATATCTGGCTAAGATGCGGGAAAGCGGTGTAAGGCTGCTGGCCGTTGTGCTGTTGGCCAGCCTGCCTAATCTGGGCGTCCAGGCATCGGATTATTTCTCATCGATTACAGGACTAGAGCAACTGCTGCACACGGAGCACACGTTGATGAGCGACTTGAACTCGCAGTTGGCGCGGACGAGGACAACGCTGAGGCAGCTGGAGAAGTGAGTACATTTAATCAATTTATGGAAATCATATTCAGAGTCTTAACTGTAATCAACTGGTTGTTGTTTTGGGGCGTTTTATGTGTGTTTATGGTTCAGCTCGGGTTTCATAACATAAACAACACAATGGGCCAAAGTCTTGTAGTTTAACATTTAGCATTTCGCTTTCGTTTTGCATTTTCTGTTCTTTTCTGTTCTGTTCTGTTCTGATCTGTTGTCTGAATCGTAAAAAAAGTTTTATGTATTTGAATCACAAATAAATTAGAATTAATTATAAATACGCTGTGTGCGCTATCTAAACGCTTGGGATTTCTTATGAACGTTATTATTGTGTATGACGATCAACGTCACAATGGCGCAGAAACTGGTAGCGACCGATTTATGATTAGAAGTTCTAAACCCGTCTAAACCCCTACACTCCTAAGCGAAAATCCTAATAACCTGATCCACGCAGAGAGCTGGCCGCAATAGAGGTGGAACATGCACTGGCTGCACGGGGCACCGAGAACTATCTAACCAATCCAATTAATATCTATCGATTGATGAAGCGACTGCACAACGACTGGTCCCAGCTCGAGAGTCGCGCCCAGCAAATGAGCAGCCAAATCCGTAACTATCCACTTGCCCCGAACTTATCGAAACTATATATTATGTAAAACTTAATTTGATTTGCATTTCCTTTTTTTTTTTTTTTTTGCTTTCTGTTTTATGTTGGCTTTCCTTCTAGAGTTCAATATTACACAACAGCACTACGAGTTGAATTTCCCCAGCCAAGAGGATGTCGATGGCGCCGCTTTGGCATTGGTTCGCCTGCAGAGCACCTATAAATTGGACGTGGCCCAAGTGGCTGCCGGCATACTGAATGGCATCAAATACGGGTGAGAGGGCCTACCCCAAATAAGCAATAACCAGTCAGGCTTGAAATACATTGAGTACTACATGCATTTGCTACTCACACAGTGCCAACAACTCCAGGAGCGGTTCACGTTAGAAATGGGGGGCTTAAGGGGAGCTAAGGGAGGGTCTGCATTTAATATGTAAGACTGATTTAAGCATAATTAAATATAGTATCGATTCAACATTTAAATATAGCTAACACTACATGCAAGTGCCGCCCACGCTGTGGCTGGAATTTCAGGGACGGACAGCGAGCATTAGGGAAGATTTCGAACTGATAGGAAGCTAATAAAGTAATTAGCATTTAATGCATAGTATTTATTTAGCTGTGAGTGTGCATTAGTACGATATAAAATTGACAGGAAGTTAATGAAGTAGTTAGTATAGAATAAAGTATTCTAGAATTATAAAATATAGACTTTCAAAGGAATTAAAGACAAGTGGTTACTATTCGTTGTATTTATGATAAGTTTAAATTTAGAATAGTGACAGGGGAATAAAAGACAAGTGGGAACTATGAGTATTATCTATTAACAGCCACTATGATAAGTTGGGATTTAAGATAAGCGGCCAGAGGAAACAAATACAATTAGATACTATACAAGGACGCAAAAGCAAAGCATCGAACTTATAAGAATTCAGCTGCCCTCTTGCTCTATAGTTTATTCTCTTTTTTGTTGGCATAGCTCACCCCTTATTTGCAATCCATCCCTGTTGGCGACACATTCTAATACTAGCGTGTTGATGCCGGGGCTAAAACCCCAATCATATTCATTTCGTTTTCGGTGTGTGCCGCCTTTATTTTTAGCACGGACATGAGCTGGCAGGATTGCTTTGTGCTGGGTCAACAACTCTTTGAAATGGAGGACTACAACAACACCAAAGTGTGGCTGCGCGAGTCCATGGAGCGCCTGCGACGCCACCAGCCCAGCCAGCACAGCTCACCAGAGCCGGCGATAGTGAACAGCATGGAGATGGTGGCGAAGAGTTTATTCCAACTGGGTAAGCACAGAGCCAGCGCCCAGCTAATCGGCGAGCCTCATGCATATTTACCAAATGCGATTTTTTAGGCGACTTCGACACGGCATACGAGCTGAGTCAGCGTGTGCTCGAGCTCGATCCATCGCGCATACGGAATTGGCACCTGGGGGACAAGGCCGCCGCCAATCCGTCGCAGTCGCATGGCGGCGAGGAGTCCGAGGATGCGTCGCAACTACACCATTCAGATGGCTACAAAGTGAGTTTCGTTCGTTCGTTCGCTTGATTCATCTTTCTGCCAGTGGCTAAAATTAGACTCACACTCTGCACACCAGCTTACACAGGAATTCGAGCAGTACGAAAAGGTCTGTCGCGGTGAGGTCGTCGCCTCCCCCGCCCAGCAGCGGCAACTGCGCTGTCGCTACACACACGGCCACCATGCCTATCGGCTGCTGGCGCCGCTCAAGCTCGAGGAGCACAACTTGGACCCGCTGGTGGTGACCTTTCACGACATGTTGAGTCCCCAGAAAATCGCCGAGTTGCGACAAATGGCCGTGCCGCATATGAAGCGCTCCACGGTTAACCAAATGAGCGGCAGCTCGCATCGCATGAAGTCCGCGTTCCGGGTCAGCAAGAATGCCTGGCTCGCCTACAACACGCATCCAACGATGGGGCGCATGTTGCGTGATCTGCACGACGCCACCGGGCTCGATATGACCTACTGCGAGCAGCTGCAGGTGGCCAACTACGGCGTGGGCGGACACTACGAGCCCCACTGGGACTTCTTTCGCGATACACGCCACTATCCGGCCGAGGAGGGCAACCGCATTGCCACTGCCATATTTTACGTGAGTTGACAACAAGTAGCGAGAGGCAGTCGGCTCATTTGCAATAATATGCAATTTTCATGCTTGCAGCTGTCGGATGTGGAGCAGGGTGGCGCCACCGCGTTTCCCTTTCTCAACTTTGCAGTGCGGCCGCAGCTAGGCAACATATTGTTTTGGTACAATCTGCATCGCTCCCTCGACATGGACTTTCGGACAAAGCACGCCGGCTGCCCGGTGCTGAAGGGCAGCAAGTGGAGTGAGTAGAGTCGCAAAAACCAAAACAAACAAAACCAAAAGCAAACAGGGAGCAACTACGAGCATATGGTGATGGGGGGTGTGTTTTTAAATTGTCGGCAATTATGCAGCGCATTTGCCATTCAGGCGTGTTTTTCGTTTAATTGAACGTTGGACAAAGCAAACCGAATTAGATCGTTTCGATTCAAATACTACACATACTATATCAAGTATACGCCTTGCATTCGTTCACCTGCATTTATTGCGAGACGTAATTTGAACTAAGTGATTCAATTTAATACAGAGTTTATATAAAATATGGTGTGATATAACATGTTGCGTTCTCATGCAATCTACTAAATCGTATATTATTATACTAATGCATTTTTCTTTATTCACAACTCAATAATCATTGAATTATTAATTTACGATTAGATTTCATGTTTTTGTGTTTTTATGCTTTTGTTTATGTTTATGTTTTTTTTTTAATATTTTTAGAGGTAATATTTTAAAGGTATTTATTATTAAAATATTATTCTATTCATTTTTTATTTAAATACTTCACATAGTATATCAAGTATACGCCTTGCATTCGTTCACCTGCATTTATTGAGGGATGTAATTTGATATAAGTAATTTAATTTCATACAACATTGGTAAAAAATGTTTTTGATTTAACATGCTTTGTTCTCATACATTCATTCTATTAAGTCGTTTATTATTATACTAATACATTATTCAACTCAATAATTATTAATTTTTTAACTTGCGATTAGATTTAATGTTTTTGTTTATGTTTATGTTTACTTTTAAATATTTTTAGAGATATTTATTTATTATTATAATATTATTCCACATTAATCATATTTATTTTTGGCATAAACATTCCCTATTTTTATGTTATTCACAGTTGCCAACGTTTGGATTCATTCGGCGACACAGACATTTGCGAGGCCCTGCGATGTTTATCGGGATGATGAGATTTCCTTAGACTATCAGTTTATTAAATAAATGTGCTTATATATATATATTATTTTATTTTAAACCGAATTGAGCGTAGTCTTTATTAACCAACAAAGCATTTGGAGGGTTAACAGCTCGACTCAAGCCAAAAGCTTAGTTTGAGTGTTTTGCTTTTATTTTGTTGTTGAACTTGACTCAAAACAAACCGCGAGTAGAAGAGAAGCAGATGCGAATGAGTTGCGTTGCGACGCGCTGAGATTTGCCGGCAATTTGAATAAACAAGTTCACGGGCAAACTTTTAGCGGTTCATTTGCATGTTAGTGAGAAATGCTAAGAGAAGCGAAAACACCGTCTACGAAGTATCAGTGAAAGTAATTAAGCGCACTCAGAGCAAAGTTATGACAATTGTTGACTTAGCCAGAGTTTTCTAGACTTAGAGCCACTTTATCAGAGTCAGCGAATTATGTCAGCTTTGTAAAACTATGCAAACTAATTGCGTGAGATCTGCCAGGTTATTGACCTGATAGTCTGTCAACTCTTCTTGTACCTGTTGCGCGTGGTCCATGCCAGCCAAGCGTTGAAAGCCTGCGGGGCAGTTCTTTGACCACAGTCCAAAATGCCGGCCTAAACGATACCCGCCGCCAAAGCTCAACGCTATCAAAACGCGAAGCTTTTTCGAGTCTCAAGATCCGCTGAGACTCGATCACCGAGCAGTTTCCAACGAATCGTCGGCGCGTAGACAGCACACAACATTTTTAAGTGGCTTTAGAATTCATTATTGTTTTTTTTTTATATATATATATATATATATGTGGATAATCTGCCGAGCTTAGTCGTAATGAAATCGCTGGCAACTCTGCTAATTATTTTGCACTTGGCCATTGCGAGTGCGGAGTATTTTAGCTCGACGAGCAGCCTGGAGCAACTGCTGCGCACCGAGGTGATCCTGCTGTCGGAGCTACAGAATTATGTAAACGAAATCAAAGAACATGCGGAGCTACTCCAGAGGTGAGAGATAACCTAAAGTTGCCTAAAACGGGCCCAAATGGCAAGCTGATGATGAAAAAATGAAAGTCGCACAGCCAGAGTTCAGTGGCCAAAACATTCGATCTGGTTTGATTTGCAAATTAAATTGATTTAAATGAGATCAATAAGTCGCTGCTTTGTTCCACCGATTCTGTTTATAATTTCCACCGCTTATGTGGTTGGTACAAAAACTCTTCATGACCTTATGAATATTTCAAAATTAATAAGCAACTACTTGTGTAACGCCCACAGTCGATGGTATTAATAATGTGGTAGGCGACCACCGTATATAGTGGCGTCTTTAGTTTGTCAGTCACAACAAATGGTTGATCGTCGACTTATCGACTTATGAACGGCCTCAGTTGCCTCGGATGCTGAAAGTAGCTTTATTAGCTGGATTTGGGTTTTGTTTGTGGGACTGTGACTGTGACATGAACGGCCGCTTTTAGCAATTTTTTTATCTCATTTAATTACATTTTATTTTCGCATTCCCACTCAACCGGTTTACATTAGAACATCTCGAGAGAATCGTCTCGCCCAAGAGTAAAAGTACAGGCACACGCGCATCAAATTGTATGTATTTATTTTCGTATGATAATCTTGATATTTCTTGATTTACAGCCGTGCTAATAGTTTTCATAATGTGGAAACTAATTATGCATTTTGTCACATATTTATGAGCTGCTAATGTCTCGAAACAACAGCATTTACTTTGTCGTCTTTTGTTGGTATTTCTTCGGCACTTTTTTTGATGTTTATATTAATTATTAAAATACGAGTATCATCCTATTGCTCTCGATTGCTGCTGCTGCTGCTGCTGTGCTTTATATAGATAATTGTCGAATGTTTATGCGATTATTCAGTTAAAAGTGTCAACGACTTGCCAGATTTTTGTATTAATATCATCACATTTAATGCCTAAATTCCATATTTCACTTCTATACTTTTGTTATTCCACTGTCGCACGTAGAACAAACCGGCTTCCCAAAAAAATGTTCATTAAAAGCACCGTTAAGAAATTATTAAGAAATAATATATTATATGCATATTCGTGATTTTATTTCGCAACACAATTTGCGACTGTTTACATCATTCAAAACCGCAAAATGCAAGCTGCGAAATCTGTTCAGCAAATTGTATAGTTGTTGATTTGCTATAACAATTTCTTTATGTTTATTTATCTATTAAGAAATACATATTATTGGACACGAGACAGTGAAATTTATGACTGTGGAGCGCTTAGAACAAACGAGTGCTACCACTTAATGGACAATATCGATAAAAATCGCACACAATCAGCTTGAAGATGCTGTCGGCGTCTTTTTGCCGTTTAAAGTTATGGTGCTATTTAAATGGTCGATAAATGTTTTTTAGCTAATACCGTAATGCCCGAAAAGAAGCGTAAATAAATATCAAATAATTAGATACTTAAAGCCATTCATAACCGTTTTGCAGAATACACTTTCTGAGTGCATTAGTTAGAACAATAAAACAATAGCGACTTCTTAATGACATAAAATTGCTTTTATGTCTTATCTAAATCAGTTTCGTAACATTTCTAATTAAACTTGTTCTATTAATTGCTTAAATTATGCAGCGACAATAGAAATGCTTCTAAATATATTTAAATCACAAAAGAAGTTAAACTTTAATAACATTATGGCTAATTTCTGGCAAGTTGATTTCAGCGACATTTTTAATAGTTTTCTAAAGTTCAACTTGGACTCGATGTAGTTCCATTTTATAAAGCCAAGAGTATTTGATCTTCGCTAACCCAACAGCAGAAGCTTCTAGCGTGTGTTGTTTATAAACTTCTAATTAATTAAACTATGACAAAGTATTAAAGTGTTCGCAAATGTGTTGCCAGGTGAAAAGGCAACACCTGAACTTGGTCCCCTCTAAAAACAAAAAAAAAAAAAGCAACAAATATATAAACAAACACACATGACTGATAGATGAAATATGCAAATTTTGTTATTTCGTGGGTTTATGCAAATTGAATACAAAATACGAGTACGAGAATATGAAACAATTTAAAGTCTGATTAATGTGTAATAACGCAAAGCTCGCCTGGAATTTCTTTGCAGCGAAATTGACGCCATCAAAGCGGAGCATCTGAGCGCCTCGGATAGCATCGAGGGCTACCTCAACAATCCGGTGAATGCGTTTCGACTGATAAAGCGACTGCACAGCGACTGGGAGAGCTTCGAGAGCAGCGTGGAGAGCGAGCCGAGTCGCATCAGTTAGTATCTATCACTCTTAGTATCACACGCACTTTGAGGCATCATTCAAGATGCTATCTCGGCAGCTGACTAACCCACTTTGTGTGTTTGCCTTGCGACCTCTCTCTCATGCACAATAGATTACCTCGAGGCTATTGCCGGCCACAGACAGAACTTGAGCTATCCCACCCAGGAGGACTTTGTGGGCACTGCGTTGGCGTTGACGCGGCTGCAGCAGACCTATCAGCTGGATGTGAGCGAGCTGGCGAGCGGCGTGTTGAATGGTGTCAAATACGGGTGAGTGGATGGGCGTGGCATGCGGCATAGATGGCGTGTGACAATCACAAATCAAACTCGACAGCTGAACGTGGCGTTTTGCAGGGCGCCCATGTCCTGGCAGGACTGCTTTGTGCTGGGCCAGCATTTATATGAGTTGCGCGACTACAACAACACCGTCCCCTGGCTGCAGCAATCGATGCAGCTGCTGGCCCAGCAACACTACGCCGACGAGGCGGCCTCACTCGATTTCATGGAGGCCGTCGTCAGCTATCACCAGGCCATGGGTGATTATCAGAATGCGCTCAATTTGATCAATCATGTGCTGAGCGTACAGCCGGAAGAGCGACTCCATCTGCTGGAGACGCGCCATCAGCTCGAACAGCTCATCACGGACGGCGTCAAGCGCGGCCTGATGCACGAGGTGATGCGGCGACCCGGTGACTACCATGCCAGCCAGGAGTATGCGCTCTATCAGCAGGTGTGTCGCGAGGAGTTGCTGCCAACGCCGGCAGCGCAGCGTGAACTGCGCTGTCGCCTGCACAGCGGCGCGAATGGCGAGCTGAGCTATCAACCCTACAAGCTGGAGGAGCTGCATCGCGATCCGTATGTGATACAAGTGCACGACGTCATCGGGCTGCAGGACACCGTTGAGTTGCAGCGAATAGCGCGTCCCACGCTGCAGCGTTCACAGGTTTACACCATGGGCGGCAGTGATCCCACATCGGCCAAGTTTCGCACCAGCAAAGGCGCCAGTTTTCCGTACAAGAAGCACGCGGCGATGCAGCGTTTGAGGCGACACATGGCCAGCATAACTGGCTTGAATATGCACTATGCCGAGCAGCTGCAAATCGCCAACTACGGCATTGGCGGACACTACGAGCCGCACATGGACAGCTTCGATGCCAGCCATGACTACACGCAGGATGTGGACAACACCAATCGAGTGGCCACGGGCATCTTCTATGTGCGTCAGCGTAGTAAACTCTAGAGACATTAATCTCTAACATATTTCACTTTTATAGCTATCTGAGGTGGAGGCGGGTGGCGGCACAGCGTTTCCCTTTCTGCCGCTGCTGGTGACGCCGGAGCGAGGCAGCCTGCTCTTCTGGTACAATCTGCATCGCTCCGGCGATCAGGATTATCGCAACAAGCACGCCGGCTGTCCCGTGTTGCAAGGCAGCAAGTGGAGTAAGTTCTAGGCGAGCCAAAGACTTATGAAATATTTATTGTAACTAAAAACTCTCGCTGCCCACACAGTTGCCAATGTCTGGGTGCGTTTGAAGGGACAGCAGGACGTCAGGCCTTGTGCTCTGGAACGCGACGACGAGATCTCTATGGCCTTTAAGGACTATAACTAACGGAAAGTATTAGGTGATAATTGAAGTTTATTGTGCCGCCATTTTTGTGATAAATATTAAACTGATTCGTTAGCTGACTATTTGATTTGATTAAAAAGAAATGAATGAATTACTTATTGGCAGATAAATCCCATGTTTATACGCTACTCAGTTTTCTTGAGCAAACAAGGTCTGCGGAACTCCTGCATGGTCGAATGTAGCCAAATGTTGCCAACTGAAATACAGAGAATATAGCATAGATGTATGTGTTTTAATTAAAGCTCAAGTCGAAGCACATACTGCGCTTGAAACCCTCCAGCACTGGGCAACCGGCGTGCAGCGTGCGAACGTCGTTGTCCAGAGATCGCAATTGATTATGCCACATCACCATGGAGCCCTTGACGGGCGGCAGGAAGACGTTGAGCTTGGGGAAGACCGTGTAGCCGCCCTGGGCCACATCAGAGAGCTGGGAAATTGACGCAGAATTAGAGTGTTGGCCAGCAGGCAAAAAGATTCGCAGACTCACATAGTACATCACAGTAGCAATGCGATTGCCCCTTTCTAAATACTCCTCGGGCAGCGTGCTCATGTAGTCATAGTGCGGCGTATATTGTCCGCCAATGCCGTAATCTGCCACCTGCATGATTTCGGCATATTTCATATCGAGACCTGAGATGGCGCTGGTCAATTTGTTCACAGATTGCATGATGGGAGAGGTGTAGTTGATCCACACCTGTTGGCTAACACGTACATCGCTCACACGAAAGCCTTGGATTGTCGAGCGGATCTTGGTAATCTCTTCGGCCACCTCCATTATATCAAGGATTTGCATATCGTTGAGCACGCCGTGATACACATGAATATCGGGGTTGCGATGCACTTCCTCCACATGCAATGGCGCCAGCTGGAAGATGGGATGACGCTTTGTGTCGCGATAGCAACGCAGCGTTTTATCCTCGGGCTCACTTCTTGGCAGATGCTGTCCCTGGCACAGCATCGTGTAGTTGGCCGTCCAAAACTTGTCTTCCTCTGGTTGAGGGCACTTTTCGGCTCTCTTCTCCAGATAGTTGAGCGTGTGATAAGCAGGGTGTGAGGAATCCGTAGAGACTATCTCTGTTAGGAGTTTAATGGCCACTTCCTTTTTGCCCAACTCAACGTACGTCAAGGCCAAATACTCGAGTACATCGTCGAGGAACTTCGGCTCCACATCGCATTCCGCCTCTGCGAGCATCTTGGACGCCAAGGTTAGCCACTCAAGCGCCGCATTATAGTCGGCCTGCTCGTAGAGCTGCACACCAATCTCATAGCAATCGCGCCACAGCAAAATGCCGCCCGTTGCAAAGTAATCGATCTGTCCGTTGGCAAATTCGCTGGCTGAAATATTGTAGATCTTCTGCAGACGCACAAATCCCCTGGCAATGCCACGCAGATCGTCCAGCTGGGGAAAGCCCAGTTCCTTGGACATGGCTTCCATAAGTAACATGTAACCTAAGCACAACAAAGTTATTTGAATATTGGCTAGAAAATGGCGAGGAATCAACACAAACGTTTCGTTGTCGGATTGTCCTCCAGCTGTTCGTGCAGCTTCTCCCAGTCCTCGAGCAGACGTCTGGTCAAGCGAAACGTGTTCCACGGCAGCTCCCAGAATTCATCGCCCAGCTGCTGGGCCACTTCATGCTCACGTTTTACACGTGCCACGAAACTGTCAACAACATCAATCAGCGGCTACGTGCACCACTTTTTTGTGCAACGTTTCTTACCTGCGATACTCGTCGAGCTGCTTTTTCTGACCTGTCAAGAATTCCCGCGTGGCAGTTACCAGCTCCTTCTCCACAAGCTCCAGCTCCAGCATTTTGTCGGCTGATGAATAAAACTCACTATTGGCCGCTATTATGCAGAGGCTGCTGCAGAGTAATAGAATACTGACAATGCTACAATTTTGATCGAACATGATGGAAGTGAAATGAAAATGTCTCGACCGAGCCAACGAACTGTCGGCTGATGAATGTAAAAGCATTTCAATTTTAAGTTCATTGCAGACAACGACAGCAAACAGCTAAGCTTATGCTTTGTGTTTACCTTTCTAATGGCCCAAAAAGCGTTGAAAAATTCCAGTTAATACTGTCACGTATCCCAGACAACAAAAACAGATGTGGCTAAAGTCAACACAAGCGGTGGCGGGACGAACGTCACCAACTTTTCTAATATTCAATTTTCCCACCTCATGTGTTGCATTTCACATTTAAAATCCCATGGAACAAGCTTCTCAATTTATGCGCCGGCAAATAAATCAAATGCGCCCCCACACACACACACACACGCACGGCGTCCATTGGCAATAAGCACACGCCACACACACACACACACAGACTAATACACATCACACACTCTCGTTGGCTGCACTTTGCTGTCCGCGTAAATTGAATTTGCCGGCGGCGCTGCAAAGTATGCAACACATGTTACATGCTCTTTTTACAATGTCTCCCCCCAGCAGCCGATTTATGCAAACACACTCAAACTCATCGTTATCTATTTGCCACAGTGAGCACTCGCCTTGTGGTGCAGCTAAAGCTGAAGCTGAAATAAAATTGTGTCACACACAGCACAGCATTTGCAATTTCTCGTATTTTTATTTACACTCCGTTCAAAGTGCAGTGTACATATCAGTATATCAGTAATTCGTTTCAATTGAGATTGTTTTGTTGTTGTGTTGTTTGTCTAGATATTAAAACTAACAATATACAAAAATGTTTGATAAATTCAATAATAGTAGCATGCCTAAGATGAAACTAATGCCGACCATTTGTGGCATGTAGTTGAGAAAAAAAAACAGTATTTGTTTGTGTGTGTGTGTATTTTAGCAGCAGCTGCAGCCGGGCCTCCATTTTAGGTGTGTAGGTGTAGATGCTGTATGTACAATAGGAATAGAAACCGATTTCCAGCTGGCCGAGTATAGATAGGTATGTAAGTAGAAGATGCAGTAAGCACATGGGGCAGCTGGCAGTTGAGATATGCTGCGACAGCTTGAGCATTCGACTTGCAATTGCACTAGATCGCGTTATCGCCATGATCCGCAGTCAGATCGCAGGGTCTTCTAAACTCTTGTCCTCGCTCGTGTATCCACTTGTTGGACACTACAGGATGTTAAGCATGAGTTGCAGCACTCAACTGGTGAAAATATATATTGTGGAGCTTACCCCATTTGGAGCCTGTTAGCACTGGACATGCGGCGTGTCGCGTTCTCACATCTCCCTCGCCAGAGCGATGCAGATTCATCCAAAATGCTGCCGTGCCCTGCAAATAGAATACAATACATACAAATACTACCGCTATTGATTTGCGTTGGCGTCGGCGTTGGCGTTGGCCTCGTTTTCGTTTGACAAACCTTTTTCGGCCACAGCGCAGCATGCAACGAGGTGAAAACTGTTGCGCCTCCCTGCTCCACGTCGCTCATCTGTAAGGCCAAAGAAACAGATAACTAAAGTTAGGCACGAGTTCCATTTTGGGGTTGCAGCTCGTTAAACTTACATAGAACAACATGGTGGCAATGCGATTGCCTAGATTGAGACCCTCGAAGGCACGTTTCTCCTCGCGCTGCAAGTCAAGCAAACTTTTACAATTTGTTCTGCCCTCAGGCGAAGGTCAAACTCGAAACTCAAAACTTACCCGCGCAAAGTCAAAGTGTGGCTCGTAGTGACCGCCAATGCCGTAGTTAACGACTTGCAGCTCCTCGGCAGACTCCATATCGAGGCCCGTCATGTCTGCGGTGCGCTGCACAACTGTGCCAATGACACGATGCTCGGCGGTCTTCAGCCAGGCCGACTTGCTGATGCGATAGTTGGCCGTCTCCAGTGCACCTGTCACAGAGTTTTGGACGGTGGCACGTCGGAAGCGAGGACGCGCCATGCGCTTGATAATCTCAATTTCACTGTCGTACATAGCGTCGTGATAGATCACAATGTAGGGATCCATGTGGGCCTCTTCTAGCTTGAGTGGTGCCAGGCGCAAGAAGGGCACATTGTTGGTCACATAGCGACAGCGCAGTGGACGCAGTTCAGCTGGCGATGGTTTGAGTTCGCCACGGCAAAGCATTTCGTAGGCCTTGCGTTCGGTCATATCGAAGACACCGGGATCACTCTTGGCCACAGGCTGCAAGAAGCAACAACAATCATATGAGACATGCAGTGCAATTAATGTGAAGCAAACGCAATTGACCTACCAAGTCGGAAACGGGCATCTCGTCGGTGCCATCGTCGCCCTTCATTTTTCGCAGCTCCTTCAGGTGGGCAATTTCCTTTTCGTAGAACTTCTTGTTGCCATTGGCACGCTCATGGTTGGGCAGCAGTTGCAGCAGCTCATTTGTCATGGTCAGTGCGCTCTCCACGTTGCCTGCCACATCGCAAAAATTCAACGCAGCGAAGGTGAGAGAGAAGACAAAATTAATTGCTGCCTAAAAGCATGCTACAGTTTTTTTGTGTTTTCTTTTGCATGGCCCTCACTTCGAATGGCCGTCGCTGCCTGCGCGCACAAGTTTGAACCGAAACCAACTAGCTGTTGAATTTTGTACAAGTTTCGGACACCAAGTGCTGGTACAGTAGACCCTCGCCAGAGTCAACTACTTAATAATGTCAAATTGTAAATTCTTTGTGAACTTGCCCGCCATATTTTATATGGGCCGCACAAAAGTATGCAATACTCTTAAGATTTGAATTTCCTTGGAATTATTCTCTCAGTGAAATGATTAATACATTAAACGATAGCCCCTACGTTAAATGCATAATAAATTATTTATACGCTCCCAAGTGACCCCCACTCGCCGTCCTCTTTGATGTATGCACACACATACACTTTTAATGCCACACAAGAAGAGCCTGGAAGAACGTATGTTAAAACGAGCAGGCGAAATAAAAACAAGTTTTATTTGCAGCCGCAAAGACAAACTTTTTACGCTCCTCCAACTTGTCCTTTTCTTGTTGGTTTTCTTTGCGCAAAACTTTCCATTTTCCGTTTGGACATGTGCAAATATGTATGTATTTGTATGTTTTGTGTTTATTTATGACTCTCTCCATATTTAAAGTAGTTTTCCATTGCCATTTGGCTTTTGGCCTTAATTAGTTTGCCGAGCGACTTAAAGCAAACAGAAAATTTCATTGAACATTTTCGGTAGCCTCAAGTTGAAGCCATGCCGAGCTTGGTTTGTTTATTTAAATCTACATATTGCATGCCGTTGGCAGCAATTGTGACACATGTGTCCTAGACAAGGCAACACCGCTTGTGTCAAAGTGCCTGCCAGCACCGGCAGCAGGGGAAGCAGACGGGATGTACATGTTTTTTGCACAATTTCCACAATATGACGGCAGTTCCGCTCTGCCAAGGCACGCCCATAAATACTGTCGAGTCGTGCACAAAAAAAAAACAAGAAAGAAAACAGTGGAAACAGCAGAAAAACGCAGAAATTGAGACAGATACATTTACGGAAAAAGATACAGATACAAACAGGGGCAGATAGAGTTATGTATAGCATTCGCACAGCAAAATTGTCACAATGACTAAGGACTGTGGCTTAGAGAGGTTAGAGACCCAAGCAGGTAGCACACATAGCCCGGGGCAACAATCGGGGTAATAAGGCATTAATAAACCGCACCTCAAGTACGTGCATTTGCTATAGTATGGTACGTGATGCTGTGGAGACGCCAGCTAAGCCAGTCACAATATTGTCGTAGCAACAATTTTTCGCACTTAACGACCGGAGCTTAATCGCTGGAGAGCACACCGAAGTGCAGTTCAGCTCAGCTCAGCTCAACTGTTGGCCGCCCACCTGACTAAAGGGCCCAGCAAAGTGCAATTTCCTGCAGCCAAATGGCCAGTGACAACAACAAGAGAACCATAGAAACACTGAGTGGGCGCAGTGAGCCTCAAAAGTGTCATGCAAACGAGACGAGACATGGGGAGCAGCAGGAAGGGAGGAGTGAGCGCTCAAGAATAACAGTAAACAGCCCCACAAATGGCTGCAGGGCGATGGCGATGGCGAACTTCAAGCGTAAACTCACGTATACTCGTATACTCGGGCTTTACTTACCCTGCTTGTAGGTGGAGAAGGCCAGGTATTCGAGCAAATCGGCACGCGTAAAGCTTTGCGTCTGATTGTGCGGTTCCTCGAGCATACGGGCCATCGCCTCGTTCATCCACAACACCGTATGGTAATAGTCTCGATTAACGTAAGACTGTCGCCCCAGCTCAAAGCAGTCGTCCGAGGACATTGCGGTGCTGCGTGGACAGCGAGGGAGAGAGAGAGAGAGAGAGAGAGAGAGAGAGAGAGGGAGAGTGCATATAAATCGCAAGTTTGCGCTGCAATTTGCATGAACAACAACTCACCTGTACTGGATGCCATTCAGCTTGCCGCGTGCCACACTGGACGTGTCCAGTTGATAGGTGTCCTGCAGTCGCAGCAATGCCACCGCAGCTCCATTGAGATCCTCGTCCGATGGGAACTTCAGCACATTGCGATATTGTGTGAGATTTTGCACAAAATCTTTAGAGTGTGTTGAGTGTGTGTTCAGATTCAGATTAGCAGCTAGTTCGATTGAGTGCCTTAATGTGCTTAATCAATCATTCTTACCAGTGCCCACGTCGTGCTCCATGAGATTCTCCACTTGCCGCCAGTCGGTGGTGAGTCGCTTGGTCAGCAGATAGGCGTTGATGGGATTCGAGACGTAGGCGGTAATATCACTGGATGCATCCGCATGTTCTCTTTGGTATTCGTCCATTTTGCTGAAAAAGTTTTGCCAAACAGATTACTAAGTAATTCTGTTACAAACTACAAACAGCAAAAAAATAAACAGAAAATTCTAACCGCGTTTGTGGCTTTGTGGCAGCTTACGGAAAAGTTTAAGTGGATTAAAGTTGCGCTCAAATTATAAAATCATTGCTGCTGCTGATTAATTGCTGAGCCAAAAAGTTGGTAAATAATTTTATGCATATTAAATAAATGTGGGCTAAGCCAAGGATATTTCACAAATTAAATACTCTCAGTTAAAATATTGCTTCAACTAAAATTTAAATGATTGGCAGCCACAAAACCCCCAACAATCCTTCATCAAGAAATAAGGATATTTCACGAAAATATTGTGCAAATAAATAAGTCTCTTTTAAGCGTCAATAAGTCTGTATAACTAGCCTTCAACAAGTTTTAAACTAACAGCTTATTTTTGAGCAGAGAGAAAAATTGCAAAAAAAGTGAGAGCGACAAAATCGCAAATAAATTCAAACAACTTGCATAAATTTATCACGCTCCGAAATGTTTGCTTCTGTGAGTTGGAAACAAGACAAATGTTCAGACATTTGTCAAAATATTGCAAATACTTTTAAATGCTTTGCGATTTGTCATGCCATCAAATTGAATGCACAAAATGTGAACAAACATGAAAATGTCGTGTGTCTATCGCTGTGGCGCATAATATTTATTTATTTATTTATTGTGCAATGTGTCTTAGCTTAAGTGTTGAACAATAATTTAAAATAGAGTTAACAATAGTTGGTGGTCTTTAGTTTTAATTTGAATGGAACCCGCTGTGAGTTCCAAACACTATTTTTAGGTATTTACAGTCGTTGAGAACAAAACTCGCAGCTGGAATTTTGCGTCAATTGAATTATTAATACTTGTTTTTTGGTCTCTTAGCCGTTCCGGGGATGTCGTTCGCTGGCGAAAGAAATAAAACTAAACTAATGCTACAAACTAATTAAGCGCTAAAAGTGGCTGCAACTCCTCGCCTAGACCACATTGACGCGGTTATCGGGTGGTGGGCGATAGCACCACAAGCTGCCAATGACGCCGAGGCCAATGAAGAACATGGTGAACGTCGAGAGACCCAGAATGACGCCCGTGGTGACATCGTGCAGCGGCAGCCCAGGATACGGATCCAGCACCAGTATCAACAGCAGACCACAGCACTTGAACAGGCAGAAGATGGTCACCAGAATGTAGCCCGAGGTGTAGCTGCGATTGGGCAGCCACTCGCAGTGTCGCGAGCGAAAGCCAAGGAATCCCAGGCCGACGCCACAAAAGGAGGCAACCAGGCCAAACTGCAGGTAGAAGGCCTTGCCAAACTGAAATAAACGCAAGTTGCTTCAGTAACGAAGTGAAGCTCAAGCGAAACTGCATCTCAACTTACGTGCGCTATCATGTAGATGATGAGGCCGGCGTTCATGGTGCTGCCCACCACGAGCATCAGCGAGACAATTGCCAGCGTGATTGTGGCATTTGCCACCTTCTGCGGATACGAGGAGCTGCTGTTCTTGCCCTGCAAACTGCTCAAATCCTGCTCCTGCTGCTGCTGCTGCTGTTGTTGCTGTTGTTGTTGCACGCGTGGACTAATCACTGCCATGGCTGCTTGTGGTGCCACCACAGCTGGCGGCGACTTCACCGTCTCGTAGTGCAGCCGCTGCGGCGAGAGGCGCTGCTGGCGCAGCGGCAGCGCAGGCGACGGTGCCACCGAGACCACTGAGCTGGTGGTTTGCTGGTGCAAGTTGATGTGCTGTTGGCTCTGGTAGAGCTGCAGTTGTCGCTCGCGTTGCAGCTGCTCGTAGTGTGCGGCATTGCGGGGCGTGGAGTGTGCCAGGCGCGGTGGTGGTTGCATCTTGCGCGGCGTCGTCAGCAGCTCGTGCAACGCGCGTGTCGCAGCTGCCGCATTGCGTTGCTGCTGCTGCTGCTGCTGCTGCTGTTGTTGTGGCGTTGAGGTGCGCATATTGAACTGCATTTGACTCAGCTCCGTGTGGCTCAAGCACGTCTCCTGCGTCTCCTGCGCCTCCAGCTCCTCGTCGTCGTCCGCCTCGGTGGGTATCACGGCATAACGATGTGCGCGTCCATTGTGCATTTGTATTATCTCCTGATTCTCATCCACCAGCTCCTCATCCTCGGCGGTGGGCACCATCTGGTAGCGCTGATTGCTGTTCTTGTCCACAATGAGAAAAGTTTTGCTGCCAAAGTCGCTGGAGAAGGCGTGCTTAATCTTTGGCTGCGCCGGCTTCGGGGGCAGCGCATTTATATTCGGCGGCAGGCTGGCGAATTGTGTCTCCTGCTGCTGCTGCTGCTGTTGTGGCTCCTCGTGAAACGAGTGCGGCTCCTCGTCCGACTGCAGGCCATGCCGCGAGCTGTAGCGATCGAGATTGTCCTGGGAGCGGGCCAAGCGCTGCGCCGCCTGCCCGGGCACGATGGCATAGCGACTGGCCACGCCGCCCAGCTCCTCCAGCGGCACGAGAGCGTAGCGTCCGCAGCTCGACTGTGGTGGTTGTTGTTGCTGTTGCTGTTGCTGCTGATGTTGCAGCTGCTGTTGCTGTTTACGCGTCACCGAGCGCGTCGACATGCTACGCTGCATGCGCAGCGGCCCCTCACGCGGATCGCGATACTTTGAGGCGGTGGCCCCATTGCCACTTGCTGGACCACGGGACACCGCATTGAAGTTCAGCTGCAGACTGCGATTGTAGATGGATTCGACGCGATTGCTCGAGGGCACCGGATAGAACTCGCTGTTCTGGCAGAAGGCCGGATTCGTGTAGTTGTGCTTGGACATTGCCGCACTGTACTTGAACTTCGGTTAACTGTCCCAATTCAGTCACTTCACTGTCACTGTCACGGTCACCGTTCACTGTTCACTGTTTTCACTGTGTTCACTGTGTGCGTAATGATCCGCTTGGCACGACAACTGCGTCTCGACTGAACTAGCCTCGTTGGCTGCCACTCGCTTCTCGACTTTGCAATTTCCTGCGCAGGCGCGCAGTCGAGTGGATCGACGCTGTCGACGGCGATGGCAGCAGCGCTGCTTTCCCCCCTTAATAAACATAACCATTTACTTAACACACACACACACACATGTGCATTTCCACACACAATAATTGCGCTCAAGACACCCGTAGAACAACAACAACAACAGCAGCGACAACGAGAACAACATTAAGCATTGCCATTGGCAGGCGACGTTTGGCGCGTTCCGTTCCGTTTGTGCTGGAAACATCTGCTCCTGCGCCGCCTGTGGTTGCTGCCGCACACAACTGCTGCTCAATGCCACACCGAGGGTTGAAAACGTATTTCGGCCACAAACAAAAAATACGTTGAGCGCAGCCGGCTTTGCTTCTACTTATGCTACTCTTGTTGTTGCTGCTGCTGCTGGTGTTGCTGCTGATGCATTCAATGCTTTTATCAGCATTCTTGAATTTATATTTACTCAGCTCATAACGAAATAGGCGACGGCAATGAACTCCTCACACCAAACCAAACGCAACTCTATGCACAGCGAAAAAGCAAAACCTTCTAAGCCCAACAGACTCCATAAAATGCTATTGTATTGAGCAGCAAACATGCCACGTGTGAATGAAACGATCTTGTAAGTCTTAGAATAAAGTACTTTAGCTGATTGAATAAAATGGCAATATTATGTCACTCAAAATGTAATTGTTATAGGTTGTCTATAAATATTCAATTGGTTATTAGAATTGGCATTAGGAATTTATTAAATTTATTATTGACTTGACTTCTAACGTGTTGTGTAAATATTTAACTCTCTTTGCTTTCATTGAATATGTAAAATCAACAATAATACTTTCAAACATAATTTTCATAATGTTCCATACGAGATTTAATTTTTATTTTTATTTTAGTTCTAAAATTAGGCAATTTTTATTATGTGCCTTCCTTAATTATTATCTAAGTCATGTAACAAATGAATTAAAATTGTGTAAATTTAGAAATAAAATACAGACTCATTTTACTCATTTTAATTCAGCAAAATATGTAAATATTTATGGTATTTCATTTTTCTCAGTGTACTTTATACACCCCAAGCAGAGCTAGGCACGTTAAGCGACCGTTACGTTTGAACTGCCAGCGAGTGAATGTGTTTGAATGTATGAATGTGTGTGTGTGTGTGGCTTATCGGGAGTCAATACTAAGCGTCGTTGGCCGGCACCTAACTCGCGACATTCCTAGTTCTATCTCCCCCACACAACAAAGACTTTATAACCCGCAGTTTTGCATTTATGAATCGTGTTTCGGCCTTTGTCTGTGGCTTGTCTGTGTTGGCCAACTTAATTGGATTTCGGCGAGCCCCCCAAAAAAGCCAAAGGGCGGCAACAAACTCGTATCGAATCAATATAATATTTGGGGCAGAGTGCAGAGCGCCAACGGAGCTGCAGCTGTGACAAATAGGAAAGAGCATTTGCCGAATCCCTTTTGAGGGAGCTGACGAAATGGAAAATTTGAAGTTGGCATTAAATTTTAATTTGAAAACAGCAGACAGCAGGCGGCAGGCGGCAAGAGGCAAGAGGCAGGAGGCAGGCAGCGACAGCGGCACGAGCCACACGCCACATGCGGCAGGCAGCAATGATGAGTCGGCTGCTGCTGCTGATGATGAGGATGATGATGAGGAAGAAGATGCAACGTCGACAACCTTTGCGACAAGGACAAAACAGCTGTCAGCTGTTGTGAGCGCTCTGAGGATCTCTCGACAGACAAAAGGCAACGAGAAACAGACGAGGAGAGGAGAGCAAAGGAGAGCAGACCCGGTTCCGCAGCTCGCTCGCCATTTGATTAGGGGAGTTGCCTTACCGCATCCGCTGCGTCGCATTATCCTGCATCTCACATCCTTCCGCTCGCTGCACGCAGTGCGAGGGGCCAACCTCAAACTATTTACTACATAAACATGCATAAACACGACGCTATATACGAGCAGGGGTAGCTTAAGATATGTGGCCCGTAAATAAGATACTTTGAGCTGGGCGCCGCATAGACAACAAGGACAATGCGGACGACAACGCGTTGCACGTTTGGCAGGCAAGCAGGCAGTTGCAACAGCTGCCAGACGCACGTGGCAAGCAAATGCAATTATCTGCGATGTCACCTGCCTACAACAGGCAACATAAACTTCAAGATACGCAAACATCCAAAAGAGATACACGTGAAGATATACTCACTTCTTGAGATAGCTGAGCTTGTCCTCCTGCACACGTATGTAACCCTCTAGATTGCTTATTAATACGGATTCAGTCTCAAGTAGTTCCTCCATCTCCGCCAGCGCCGTGTAGACCTCGCCTCGCACTCCATGCGACAGCAGGCCGAGCAGAAGGAGGCCGAGCGTCAATTGCCACTGGCGACAGCAGGACATCGTCATCGTCGTCGTTGTCGTGTGTTAACTGCAAGTGAAGTAAGCAAATAAAAATAGTTAAAGCCTTTGCAAATGGCAATTGCATTAAGTGCTGCACCATTGGCCTCTTAAATGGCGACAATGTTGGCACTCTCACTTCAAACCCCGCCTGGCTAATTACTCGCCCCACAGCCCGGCCTCAAAGTGACCGCTTTTGGCCATCGATTGTGCCTTAAAGGCTCCACTCATGTGTGTGTGAATCTGGCACAGCAGCAGACTAATCGAGGAGCCCACCTAATGAGGAGTTGTGGCTTCAAATTCATTGAGCTTTCATATCGATTCATCTGCTGGCGAGGACGGCAGAACGTCTTGGTATCTTAAAGTCAGCAGGCTGGCTTTTGACTCGAGTGCCGACCGGAATTTGACCACACGGCAACTTGAGCTCGTCGTTTATTTTAATGAGCCATTGCGATACCCTGCAGTCGTAAAGCTGGAGAAAGGAATCTTTAGCAGACTATCAACTATTAATTTCTGCATGACTGGGCTTAAATATTTGCTATTAATCTGCTGGACATTCTCCAGCAGCTAATAATAATGAAGACGATAAATTCAGCCTGTCTCTCATATGCTTTTCTCCTTTTGGTTGTGATGAATCAACAATCTCAAGGATCTGTGGACTATGCGGGTCTCTGCGAATGCGGGTCTTAGACTTGCTTAAAATGTGAAGCATGCATAGCATAGATACATTTATTCAACATTTTTAATTAGCCACATTGCAACACAGAGTATTGTCTAGTTTATCAGCCTCGATAAAGCCGCTCGTCTTGAATTTAATTTAGCCCGTCGTACAACGTATTTGTTTTATGACTTTCGGCTTACTTTTGCTGCCAAATACGTACAGAGCAGTAAAAGCTGTGCTACGTCGCAAGGCCGACTAGCAGATACCCTGCAGCTGCCACACAACTCTTTTTGTTGAAGCATCATCATCAACCGTTTCTACACGTATTTTTTTGGCCTAAAGTGCAAATGAATGAATTATTGAGGCTATTAATTAGCGATTCAGTGTTCGTTGTTTACTCGCATACTTAAGATAAATGCGCTCTTAAGCATGTTTTATGGTTGCGAAATCAAATTGAATTTGCATTTAAACGTGTGCGATTGATTAATTTCGATTGGCAGTCGAGGAGTGCGCTTCAAGCAGGACTCTCGCGGCATCTGCAACTGCTGCTGTGTGGCACGCGCAACTTCATTGCAAATGTCAATTAATTAATCAGCATTAATTATTTCGCCTGCCCACACCAAGCTGACCAAGCACCGCACTATTTAAGCTGACACAACATCACAAGACTTGCACTTCAGCAAATAATTGCTCGCATTAATCAAACGCACAAAAAGATGCCACTAGCTGCCGGACTGGGCTTAAAACCGGCTAACTTAACAACGATATTCGATGTTCGAGAAACGGCAAAACACACACAGTAAACAATGACAACAATATTGCCTCGTCTCGTGTCCATATCTCAGTTTGTGCCGCACCCGATCTATAGTTAATATATGCAAATCAAATACGTACAACATGCTGCATCATTCAATATTTATGGCTTTATTCAATTGCACTCCCAGATACAAGCTATAAGATACAAGATAAGATAATAATATATTTGATTCCATTTGCCAAAAATTATTGACTCACAAGTTGAAATCGAGACAAAGTTCAATCTTCAGTTGACATTTCAGCAAATTGGGCATTAGTTAAGGAATAATCATGTGATTCATCAAAGTCATCTTTAAATTCCAATTCGAAATTAAAACCTAGTACAAGGAAACTTTATTTCAGCGAAAAGCTTCAGATTGATGCCGAAAGAGCGCAATTGATTAAGCTAAATTACAAACATTATTCACATTCTCCGAATCAAAGAACAATAAATCTTCATTTAGATACTAACTGCTTTAATTTGAGAAAGTAAAGAAAGGTTTAATGGATACAGATCACTTCAGACAACTTTACAGTTTCATCTTCCAATAATTTATGACATCAAATCAGTGACAGACCCCGTGATTTATTCAACATTTGATATGTATTCTAAAAACAACTCACTTCAACAAATTCGCCACTAATCGAGTTTGCCAAAAATATAACAGCTGGAGTGATTAATTCAAATACATCTGCTTTTGTTCTACATTCAATCTAATAAATGTTCTAGATACTGTGAATTAATAAGCGCCAAAAGACACATCAAGATGTGCTGAAAGAGGCGACAGGCAACAGGCTGTCAGTCGGTCTAAAAAGTACAATAGAATTCTTCCCTCCAAATAAAAAGTGGTCAACTTGATCGTCTTTTTGAACCGGTTTTGCATAAAATTCCAGTTCTCAGCGTCGATCTGAGCTGTTTGATTAGAAAGGGGCGCCAACGCGGAGGAGACACAAATACGGGCAACAGAAAGTGGCAAGACTAATGGATGCAGCAACGGTTTATCCACGAGAAGACAATGACAACGTTTTTGATGGTTGTGTGTGTGGTTTTTTCCTATTTCCATCTAACTCTTTGCGTTGCTGGTGGTTCGTGGCGATTGCAACGATTAATTGGAGTTCAAAGAACTTTTTTTGGTTACGAGGAAATCAGTTTACAGCATGGTTATGCAAATGTATCCAACAGATACGCGTGGCTGCTGCCGATGCTGAGGCTCTTCTGCCTGCAGTGACGTTGAAACAAGAGTCGCATTGTTTGAGGCAACGACCAACAACCAAACACAACATTTAAAAATCATTAACGGTACTCGCCACAAAACAGCCAAGAGAACGTTACACAATCAAACTTATTGAAATGCAAATATTATTTGTATATAGTATGAAGGGCCCACGCTTCAGCTCCATCTCCATCTCCGTCGAACTCCTCTTCACATCCCATTCGGCTTTTGCAGCTGCTGCCACAGATACTGCGAAAATCATTGAAACGCGTGAGGAATGTTTTCTTTTAATGAGTTCAGTGAACCGCACCAGCTGATCATTCTGTTTTTCTTTTGGTTACTTTTTGCATTTATCTTTAAATATTCGCATACATTTCGTTTGCTACAACTGGCAAAAAAAAATAATGGAGAAGACGAAGAGAGCAACCACGAGCCACGAAGGTAACATGAATGAAAATGGGCGAAAATACTTGCGAAAGGAAATTCGTATGTCGAATGTGGGGCACGGAGAATTTCTGCTTGAAGCGGCAAGAATTTTTTCCAAAAGTTCTACAGTTTTACCTTTGAACCCCAGACAGCAAGTGAAATATTTATTTGGCGCATTCAGCAAAAGTTTCGAAAGCGAAACCGATTTCAGTTTCTAAATATAACATTATTTAAGCGTTTTTAATTGCAATATTAAATACAAATGGGCACAAAAAACAAAATGTCAGTTAGCAAATTACCATAGATACTTGATTGTTTGCTTTTGCTATAAACAAAACAAGAATAATTAAACAAATATGTTGATTTTAAAATATGCATATGATAAAAAACGAATTTATGTTAATTAAAAATCACTTCCATAAATAACCAGAAAAATCGAATTCAACTAGCAAAAACATAGTTTTTGGCAAAATTCATTCACAACTAACAAAACTATGTGCCCAACAATTTATTCGAAATTAATGCGGAATTTCAGTTGCAGATTTCAACATTTTCAACGTGCCTTTTAGCTGTGAATTATTTAACAAACTTTATGCGCACTATTATACAGATTTATAACAGTCATTCAGTCAATTTAATTATTATGACGTCTAGTTTATGAAACTGCAATTTTTGAATTTATTCAACCGATATTATGAAATATGCATTACTGCCAAATTTATAGCATTAGCTCAGATCGTGTTTTGTCTAATTAAAATCAGCTGCTTAAATATTGTTTGCGTCTTGTTGCGTTTTCTGCTCTGTAAATGTTAACATCACGAATCAGGAAAAACTTGTATAGTCTCTAGTGAGGTGATTAAATTTTAATTCAATCTTGTTATATTTGCATTGCTTATGCGAATAGAATCTGGACAATACTAGGCCCAGGTAATCTGTAAATTGAAAACATGTTATCGCTAAGTGAATTAATCTGATCGGATTAGAAGCCATTAAGGCATCTTTTGCTTTGTTGCTAAATGTTAATTTTGTATAAACGAACGTTAAATTAATTACATCTAGCTTTGGGCTGACAGGCAGGCGAATAAGTTTAATGCAATTTCGGACAGATTCCGTTTTTTTGTCGTAATGTAAATTGAATTAAACGACATCAAATTAAATGCAATACAATCAGATTAATTATGCAATGAAATTTGAGCATTTAACTTGCATAATTAATTGGATTGGTCGTCGGTAATATGTTTAAATAATCGAATAGAACACAAATTCGATCGACATAAGCATAATTCAATTAGTTTGCAACATGAAATTGCAATTTTTAGGCTGCCGTTGCCCTCAACATGCCGCATGCCGCATGCCGCATGCCACATTCGCATGAGCTTTCAATTTTAAAGCTGTTGCCTCAGCCAATTGCGTGGTTGCGTGTTTGCCACTCGATGTTGCCGTTGTCTGTCTGCCTGCCCCACATGCGTTGGTTGATGCAACAGCCAAATTTGTTTTTCTTTTTTTTTTTTGTTTACTAGTTTTGCGGAGGCATCTTCCTCCTTCTTTACATTGCTTCGACCGCAATTCTGCATGGCAACACAGCGTTTAATTGTTTTTCCTCGTTTCTCGTTTTTGTTTTTTGCATTTTTCACTTGCGCTTCGGTTGCAATTAAGTTATGAAATGTTGAGCACAAAGCGCTGACTAAGCTCATTAGCCAAATGAAGCGACTGGCACACTAACTGATTGACTGACTGACTCTCTGACTGACTCTCAGACTGACTGCCAAATGCGCACAATTTGCTGGCATTAAAGTCGGCTTAAATTTCCTGGGCAGCAAAATAAAAAAGAACGGGAACACAATGAAGGCTGCTGCCATCTGAAGCTGCTTGTGCGGCAGGTTGCACAGAACCACAACGCTGCACTTGCCACACATGCCAGGGACAGCAGGAAGAAGCAACAAGCAACGAGCAACACACAAGGCTAGCTTCCGACTTCCGCCTCCGCCTCCGACTCTGACTCCGCCCGCCGATGTGGCAAGCAATTCAAATGAAACTGTCAACAGGCCGGGCTGCAACAATATATATGGCAGACAATTTCAAACGGAGCTTGCAGCCTCATCATTCAGGTGCAAATGTCAGAGGACAACCCCGATGTGCTCAAGCTCTGTTCATTAGTTGCATGTGGGAAATTGCGAGAGTCGAGCAAAAGTCATAACTCCGCCAAAACAGAAGCTGCTCTGACATTTATGCGACGCTTAATTTGGGGCGCACACGATGCGACCGAGTCTCGATTCTCGAGTCTCGAGTCTCGTGTTGACATTTTGTGCACAACTGCGCTTTGTTTTTCTGCAGCACGGATTCATTCGCTGCTTAGCCATAAAATGCCACAACTGGCAGACACTTGACTCCTCTGACTCTGGCTCCTCGGCAGCTGTTTGGCTGACCTTCTCTTGAGGCATTTGGTTCGCCTTTATGGCCAGGCATTAAAGCCAATTGACAGCCGGGTTTTTTTCGGTTTTCGGTTTTCGCTGTAATTTCCATGTGCAGTCTTTCAATTTGATTTAATTCGCTTGTTAGATGCGCCCAAAAGTTTAGCGCTCAACAACAATTACTTTGTTAGTAGTCTGCGCAAAATGTTGTAATACTTGAAGCAATACTTTGATTTTGTCTGCCGCGCGCAAAGAAAAGTTTGCCATTCCATTGCGACGTTAATTTAATTGCCATAACTTTTACGATGATGCTGCGAGGCGACCCCAAAACTGTCATCATCAACTTTCGAGATGAACTTGAACCCAACTCAATGGCGGAAGCAGGAAGCCGAGGCGGGGGAAGGTTGAGAGATATTAAATATTTAGCAGAAGGACCTCCAATAACTGCTGCGAGCTTTAAGGCCAAGTGCAGCAAACAAGTTTGCTAATTATGAATGCCAAATTACAATGTGCATAAATTTTACATAGCTGCCTGCCGATTCACCTTGAAGACCCAGAGCATAAGCTGTAGTTGAAACCGGTTGGCATAGCTCAGATAAAAGTCGTTAGAAAAAAATAAACGAAGAAGATGCGAGTTGCGAGTTGTGACTTTGGCTAAGACTGCTGCCAATTATACAACAAACTGACGGCTGCAATTGCACTTGAAATGGCAATTGAAACTGTAAGTGGAAGTGGAAGTGGAACTGGAGATGCTCGCGACTTGTAAGGAAGTGTTTGCTTGCAACGCGAGGGGCGCAAGGGGCGGCGAGGGGAGGGGAGATGGCATTGGGGCAAGGGGGGACACTGGTCAATTAGAGCAACACTTTCATTTGGCCTTTTGCTTGGCTTTCCTTTTCCTTTCTATTAGCCATGATGGCCAGAGAAGAGACGGGCTCTTAAATAAACTTTAATGAATTGAGTTAACAATTTTACAATTGATTCGCAATTGCAAAAGTTGTTGACGCTTCGTGACCGGTTTGCCAACGTTGACTTGCGACTCGGGGACTTGAGAATTGAAAAAACAATCAAGTGAATTACCACAAAATATATTACATGCAAAATGTTGGCTAATTTGGCTTAAACCCCATAGAACAGACGTCAATTGAGGGTTTAACAAACTGGCGAGGCAGTTATTAAAAATTAATAAATTTTAACAAATCACCGTTTAATTGCTGTCATTGAGTTGTGCCAAACAGGGTCCGATTTTTTATAAAATAAAATAATTACGCGAACGACAACAAAAAAAACGTCCAATTGGAAACGCGTTGCGCTCAATTTGCGTTTCTTATTTGAATTTCGTATAGTTGGCAATACGTGCTGCTGCTACGGCTGCTGCTTTTGGTTCCAGCTCCAGCTCCAGCTCCAGTTCCAATTCCAGTTCACTTCCATGCACTCAGTTTAGGGGTGTGTTTTCCAGTGAACACGGAACATAAACACAACCGAATGTCGGCGCAAAAGCAACGACGATGCATGAAAACGAAAACGAACCAAAACAAACGCTAGAAAATGACTACGTGACTCTGCGACTCAGACTGAATTTGACTCCCTTTGCCCCCACCCCTCCCCTCCCTCAGCACTGCCTTCCTTGACAGCCTCCACACAATTTTTGATGCGAGATAGTTTACTTATCGCCGCAACGCAGCACTGGGAGCATTTGACGCGTGTGACGGTCAGCGACAGCGACAGCGACGGCGACAGCGGCATCAATTGAATCCACACATGTGTGTGGACAGCAATAGCAAGAGCAGCAACCACAGCGGCGATGGGACAGGCAGCGTCAACGTCAAAATTAACTGCACAAATACTTGTACTCTTTATAAATACACATATGGCGCATGCATGAACTTAAGGAAATGGTCATGACGTAGCGTCGCCATCTCACTCTGGAAATTTCTTTCTAATCACAATGTTGAATTCAATTTTATTGACCCACATTTTATCAGGGCAGAGCGAGACAGAGACAACACCGCTTATCAGTGCAGGACGGAAGCTGCACGCTACAAAAAACTATCAAACTGTATGGAACACGTCAGCTTCTGCCCCCGGCGACTCTCTGCCCCTTAGCCCTCCTCAGCCTGTTTCGCTTACCCTACGATTTCCACGGAACTTGTTGCCCTCCTCTCGTCGTCGATGATGATCTCTTAGCGCGTTGGCGGCAGTTTTTTTTTTGTTCTTGTCTTCTGCTGGTGTGATTGTTATTGTCGTGTTCACCTTTTGTTTACAGTTTTATCAGAGTTCTTCCACTCGCACACATACGTACACACGTACACACACACAGCGAGACACGCACACTGTCGCAACGCGTTGAGTTATGTGTCTTGTTGCACGCCCTGCACTTGCCACAGTCCGCGTCGTGCTATAAATACGTTAATGTCTATATATTGGGCACTTCGTTATAATAAATGCAAGTACATTTATTCACAAACACACACACGTGCGTAATTTTTCGGTCACTCCTGAATATTTAGTGCCGTTTGCCTTTGTTAATAAATTATTACGATGCTTTTGCTTTTGGTTGCTTGGGTTGGAACGTGTCCACAGTGCGACCGCGCGCTCAGCAGCACAGAATGGAACTGAAACTCGTCGTTTTGTTGTCGCTGCCGCCGCCTGTTCGTTCGGGAGCGACAGAGAGAGAAGAGAGAGAGAGCGCATAAATATTTGCTTGGTTTTGTTTTGAGTTTTGCTTCGTTATACGCTGTGTTCCACATGCGAGCTACAGCTTAGCCAAGACAACAACCAGCGTGGTGTTGCTCAGCTGTTTTGTGGATTGCACTGTATTGTGCTTGGCGCGCAGTTTAAATTTGAATTCTGCTAGTCTTTCAGTAGTGGTAATAAATGTAATTGCTGTGTCATTCGGTTTCCAATAGTTTATTTAAGTTCTAACAAATTTGGCATTCATTTTATGTTGTATTTTTGTGTGTGTGTGTTTAAATAAAGCTTTTCTCTGTAAATAAATAAGGCACACTCTAATCCTCCTTGACAGTGAAGGAGTGCGTCAGTCCCTCGTAGGGATACTTGCCACCCAGTATGTATTTGTACTCGCCCGAGTGCCGAATACGATACTCGCCGGGCAGCGTCTGCGGACTGATGTTCCAATAGATGTCCAGCTCACTGAATCCCAAAATCGTATTCGTGCGATGCCAGACCATTCTATAAAGAACGTGATTAATGTATAATAATAATACCATCAATCACTAGCTCACTCACTTTGTCTCCCAGCTGGCGTCGGTGTAGGTGATCTTCCAGCGATCCTCGTTGATCTTGCGCTCGATGGTGAAGTACGTCTTCTCGGTGAACAGATTGTTGCGCGGATTGCCCGAGATGTAGGTGGCCTTGACGGTGTCATTAATGCCGTACTCCTTCTGCGGCTGCGTCTTTACATAGCCAAAGTCCGTGCCAATGGGATGACCGTCAAAGAGCACGCCCGTATTCAGCGACAACATCACATCATTCATATACGGCGGACTTGGTCCGGCGTCCACCGTCTCGTTGCGCATCATGGCCTTGGTCAGGTGCTCGAACACATCCATATAGATGGTGTGTGTGTGCGGGCCAAAGATGGTCGAGGCAGCCTCGTAACGCTGCGCCTGATACTCCTCGGGAGTGACCGTGTAGCTGGAGTAGATGTTGGTCAGGCCGGCAATGATGACTTCGGTGTCGATGCCGCCAGCTGCGGAGGCTGCGGCGCGGATTTGATTGCGCAGACGACGACCGGCCATGGTGGTGAATTCACAGGGCACCGCGGCCAAGATGACGTCGCCAATCTTGAGGATCTGATTGGAGACGATCTTCGGCTGCCACTCGTAGGGGAAGGTGGCCTAGAAAGGCGGAGTTCATTTCATTTATTAGCGCTGTTTTAGAAGATAGGGCGCTTGAGAATTTAAATTGTCTACTTAAGGTCATGTCTCTAATGTGACCTTCTTGGTTAAGTCTCTCTTTGCTAAATTTTTTAACCAACAGTCTCCGCTAAACAACAGTCTGCTGTTATACTTAACATACAAATGTTATTAGTAAAGACCTTGCACTTAACATAAAAATGTTACTGAGCTAAAATGCAGTTTGCTGTCAGACTTAACATACAAATGTTATGAGTAAATACGCTACTAGTTAAAAGACCTTGCACTTAACATAAAAATGTTAATGCTCTGTTAAGCTGCAGACCTCGAAGAAGTTAAACTGTTTTAAGCTCAACACTAAATTTACTCGACCAAAATGAATCGCTTTAACCCGGCTGGTGTCAAGAAGTAACTGCACTCACCCTGCCAGTGGCCAGCAAAATGGGCTTCGGCTCGTGACACTTGACGTCCTCCTGCGTGGGCGGCACAATGAAGTCGCGCACAAAGTTCCACATGGGATTGTCGGTGGTGGTGCCCTGCTCGAAGCTGAAGGCGCCGGGTCCATCGGTGGTGCCAGCGGCAAAGCTGTAGCCCATGGCGGGCTGGCAGCCCCTGATCTTGTCCAGCTTGCGGGTGAGCGGATTGTAGGTGCTGCCATTGTACTTGGGCATGTCGACGAACTGGTGAATGAAGCGCACATCGCCGGTGACCTCGCGTGCCGTCGACTCCTGGCTCTGCTCGTTGAGCAGACTCAAGGCGCCCTCAGCCAAGCGCTGGCCAATGATCTGCGTGCTCTCGACCATGTCGCGACCTGGGCCGGAGGCAAAGCACTCGCCCTCGCCGCTCGGACAGTGCGAGGACAGCAGATCGCACTCGTTGCCCGAGATGGAGCACTTGGGTCCCATGATGTTGGGCGACACATCGCCCAAGTTGGAGGAGCAAAAGGCGCCCACGAATTTGCCCTTGCCCGGCATCTTGTTGGGATTGTATTCCTTCTCGAGCAGCAGCGCAGCGTAGCCCATGTTGTCGCTGGTCACCAGCTTGTTGGTGTTGTTCATTGAGGTGGCATGCACCGCATACCAGTTGAAGGCGCCCAGCAGGTTGTTCTCCTTGTCGACGAAGCGCAGTTGGGTCAGAGTCTTGTCCACGTCGTGCTCGTATTGAGCGCGCTCCTCGACGGGATTGCGCAGATAGGAGGTGGGCGAGCGATTGATGTTGGCGTTCAGCACAATGGTCTTGGCAAAGAAGATGCGACCGTCCACCAGATTGTCCGTGGCGCGCTTGATGCTCTGCGGGCACAAGAAATTCACATCAATCTGCACAGTTGGTGAGTTGCGAGCCACTTACCAAGTAGAGTCCCTGGGCCATCACCTCAAAGGTCTGCGGCACAAAGCCGAGTATGGAGATGTCGTAGAGCAGGTGCATCAGGAAGCCGCCAGGTGCTCCGTGCGTATGCGTGCCACTGATGGCCACATTCTCTGCGGTGTAGATGTTACCGTAACGCGCCTGCAGCCGCTTCACCACCTCCCTCTTCAGGCCGTAGCCCATCATGCCGCAGTCGGCGCTGATGAAGGCCACGCGATGTCCTTTCTCATCCTCCACGACGAAGGCGCGCGCAAAGGTGCGCGTGTGGAGTCCGCGTCCAATCTGCTTGATGTTCGCATAGCCCATCTAGCAGAAGTTCAAATTGAGCTAAAGAATCTTCGACGACGTTGTCTGGTGACTTACAAAATTGATTTCCACTGGCGGTCCCGTGATGTCCGCCCTGCCCACGCCCACTTTGTAGGCGCTGCTGAGGGTGACGAGGCCACAAAGCGCCAACAGCGCGTACAAGCCAAGTTTGCAATTAGCCATAATTGCCAGTAGCTCCAATTGAAAGTGTAATTAGCTGAAATTGACGGTTGGTAAACGATCAAAAATTAGATAATGCTCAAAAGCGTGTTAATAAAATTGATTCGATTTTTAAATGCCCATGATTATTAACGGTTTCATTTAGTTATTCTCGTTTTAAATTTCAACAATTGTCTGCAGTAATTAACATTAGTTTTTAGGCTTTAAAGTTCACTTTGCGCAATCGCCTTAACTACATTTTGAATAGTCAACAGCGAGCTTTTAAAGTCACATAAATATGCAGGTAACGACACAAAGTCACATTAAGTTCAGTTTTGAGCGGCTTAACAACCTGGTTTAAGCCTGGCTTAAACAACGCTCTTTGCAGTTGATAGATCAGGTTCCAATGTTGTTAATATCTTCATTTTAGTCGCACCTAGTTTTTTGTTGATCAATGCAGCAGCTTTGACAGCTATTGATATCAGCTTTAAATTTTAATTTTAATTATCTCTAACATTTGTTTCTTCAGCACAAACACTTAACATATTGTCACACAGCTCTTTGCGTTAAACGTTTATTGTAGTAAGATTCACATTAACATTTTCAGTCTGCATATTATTTTGTTGTTTATGCTTGCATTGACAGCATTCAATTATCAACAATTTGGCATTCTCAGTGCTAATTAAATGAACAGCAACAATTTAACACTTTTACTTTTAGTCGTAGGCATATTTTGAACTTGCTTTCTGACCACTTGGCAAAAACTGGCAATTATCTCTGCTCACTTACTCGTACTATTGTTGGTTTAGCACTTGATCTTAAATTTGTTTGATTTCAGCTGCTCATTTATGGTTTAACCCTCTAGACATTTCTGCCTTGACTCAAATGTTGTGCACAAGCAAAACTCTTTTATTAAATGTTACACACTCTCAGGAAGCGTATCTGTCGAAGTAATGTGAATACTTAATGCATATAATCTACCAAGCTCTTATAATGCTCGGCTATCTATTCAGGGAGCGAGACTTTATCGCGTTGCCTTCAGAAATTGGGCAATTTGTTGTCGATCAATTAGTAGCACTTAAGTATTTGGCAAACAGTGTTGATGGCCAATTATTGCGACTGCTTCCACGCACAAATCAAATGCCAGTCTACAAAGCCAAGAGTGTCAAGCTATAATAGATACATTTGTATATATATATATAAAATGGATATAGATACATTTTGTATACGACGACGGGCCAACAAGAAATGCTAATTTATTGAGGTGTCTGTGTAATCGCTGTGGCCTCCAGCAGTTGCATCAATGCACAAAGAAATATCAACAGACTAAGGACAACCACAACAGCAACAACCACAGCAATAACAATAACAATAGCAATAACAATGACAACTGGAGCCCTTATCAATTGAATGAAATGGAACTCAACTGCGTCTTGTTACTCGAACCGGTTATCAACAGTTTTGCGCAATCTTCGTTACTGTTAATGCGCCACAGCGACTGTTATGGTTAATGTTAGGGAGATGGAAATCAAAAGTAGTTGGATTGGAGTGTATTCGATATTGCTTTATGCCGGTCTCTTGTCGACTCTGTGCCGTTGATCGAGGGTTAAAGATATGCTTCTGTTCAGTGCTTTCTATGCGGGCCACGTTCTAGGCAAAAGAACTTTAATTTAGGCGGCGTTAAATAGGAAATCGAGTGAGTAATTGCTTTGTATGTTTGCCGTGTAATGCAACAACAGCCACGGCAAGCGCACAGAGTGCCAAGTGCCAAGTGCCAAGAGCTGAGTGCTGAGTGCTGAGTGTTGAGTGCTGAGATTGTCGCGCGCTTTGCATAATTCAGTCGACAGGCTGACATTGAAAACGAAAATTAAATAAATATGTACATTTTGTATTCACACACACACACATAGCTGCGTACTGTATGTTGTACACACACAGACATTGAGACCTACGCTGGACAGCTACAACTACAACTACAACAACAGCAAACGATAAATGCTGCAGGGCCAATGTGCAGATACAATGCGACAAAAGATACAGCAAGTTCAAACAAGTGATTTAATAAATTTTTGTTGCTTTTCGCATCATCATCATCACCATCACACATTTATCCCAAATTATGCGACATTACGTCGATGTCGATGTCGATGGTGTCTTCATGCGTTTTGTTTTTGCTCCATTATTCGCGCGTTTTATGCAAATGTATCTGCTGCTCATGCAACGTTTCGTTGTGTTTCGTGTTTGCTGCTGCTAACTGTGAGTATTTTTCATTTTTCAAATATCCTCAAGCTCTGGGCTTTATCCGAATTGTAATTGGGTTTTATCTGATTTTGATTCGTAGCCGCAATTCGTATTTACTATTTGCTATTTTCTATTGTATTTGTATTATCATTCCACCGTCACTTACAAAAGATTCAAATGTATCTCTTGGATACACGCCGCTTGTTTGCTCACTGATGCTGCCGTTCGCCGCCGCACAACGCAATGCCGCCCTGGCATCCAATTGAGCAAATTACAGAAAATTTCGGTGGCTGATGAGCCTTTTCATACAGACTTTACGTTCAACTTGCTGCGCTCCTTGCGCTCGTTGCGCGTTTTCAGTTTCTTTTCTTCTTGGTTTTCGAGGTTAAACACAAGTATCTCGTTGCGCGTATCTCGATGCGCGTATCTCGTATCTGCGCTTATGCAATAAGCCTCCTCCTGTTTGCTGGTCGACCACGTTTATAAGATTAGCAGCGATACAGCGAATTGTTTTTAAATTATTAGCCCGATTCATTCAATTGATTTGCCTGCTGCAATTAAACCAAATGATCCCCAATGTTATGCGGATCGTTGTCGCTGTCGTTGTTGTTCTGCTCTTATCTCACGCACGCCCCTTAATTAAAATTGGCGAAATTAACGACGGCCAACACGTAAAACACTTGTTGTTATTTTCTTGTTGTTTTGTTCGCAATGTTTCGGTTTTCAGCGCGTTTGCCAAAGGGCTGCGAAACACATTTCACAACACGCCGCATCGATGGACACTCATCTTGGCTTGGCAAATGTGACGCGAACACACACACAACCACACTTTGCACCCGCCTAACATAGCGACAGCAATAAATAATGGCGAAGAAAACCCCGAAAAAAAGAAATAAATACAAATAAATACAGCGAGACTGAGGCAAAAGGCAAATTGAAACGAATCCGAATCGAAGTTGAGCGCTGGAGATCTCTTTTGAAATGACGCCCGCTATGCGCCCAAGTTGGCACTCGACTGCTCCGCGACTGGGCCAATTTGCCGCCGACAACTGGCACAACTGACACAACTGACAAAGCTGACCACAAGATGGAAGCAAAACCTCTCTCTCAGCTCTGCTATGCTTTGCTCTGCTCGGCGCTCAACTCGACTCAGCTCAACTGAACTGAACTCGGCTCTTGTTTGTTTTGAATGGATTTGTTTTTTGTATTTTCGGGCTTTGCAGCAACGATTGCGAGCCAGCGCTCACTTAGTCATTCAACAACTTGTCATGCGGTCATTTGTTCAATTTGCTGTGCATTATCACAGCCAAAGTATCTACAGTGTGTGTGTGTAGCTGAGCTACGAGTACTTGCAGATACATTTGTATCTGCAAAGTGCGGGCGCACGAACTGAGCGGCTTTGCCTCCGCAATCAGTTGACCAGCGCACTCTCTCTACCTCTCTCTACATTCTCTTTCTCTCTCCCTGTCTCGCTCTTTCTCTTCCTCTCTGATATTACTCTCACTTTGGCAACGCTTGACTTTGGCACTACTTTTATGGGCGCAGCATTTTCATGCTTTGAATTACCCACAGATAGCTTATCATATCACTCGGGAACGCAACAGATTATTGATAATTAAGTTGTCCTCTCAGCTTACAATTTTATTTACTTGCTATGCAATTAAATTCACTTTTTCAACTTACTTGGGGAAAATAACCAAAACTCGAGCACACACACTTCAGCTAGCAGGCAGGCCCTAAAACTGACTGGACATGCATAGTTCAGCAGTAAAGTGACCAAAAGTTTTGGCTCAAGTGGGGGTCTTTAAATATAATGGCTGATAACTAATATTACCTATAAGCGCTCGTGTTTAACGTAGATTAGCCAAGTTATAAGCAGCAGTGTTTGCGATAAGGATTAAAGGCATTTGGCAAAGGCCAAACTATATATATAGTTATCAGGCCAATGTACATTTTGTTTACTACTTTGCTCGAATTATTCAAAAATTTTAACAACTAGTTATTTCGAGCAGCATTTGAATTTAAATTTCAGCGCTATTTGAAATTGCTCGAAATTGCGTTTGCATTTGTGCAAAATGCTCGCTATCGAAATATCGATAGCTGTGGTGCGCTGTTAGTTGAGCTGTTAGCTCAGCTGTTATACGACTACATATATTATTTTTGTAGTCTGATTAGCAAGCAGCTGGTTTTCGCAGTTTTCCAGCGACGCCAATACCACCACCTGCGTAATGAGTAATTGGTTTACAATTGTTACAAAATAACGCAAAAGTAGCGGTAAATCCAAAAAGCAGAGGAGCAAAGCAGGGCAACAGATGAAAAACAGGCGAACCGAAAAAACGATAGCGAAGCGGGAATCTGATCAGAAACTAAATAAATTGTGCAAAAATAAAAATGTCGAGGTCGGTGAATAATATGAACATGGGAGATGTGGAGCCAGCGGCGCGTATGAAGCATCTATCGCACTGTGGCACCGTCATCGAGGTGGACAAAAATATGGCAGTGACGCGGTAAGTTGCCATTTTCCCATCCTCGCAAAGATGTGGCGCCAATTGGAATGTGTTGCACTCCAATGTCATTGCGAAAAGGCCTTGCGAGCGCATTTGCCTTTTGAAGGATATTCTTATTGGCATTGACTAGGCTGTTTGTGCAGTGTATGCGTCTGTGTGTGTGTGTGTGTGAGTTTGTTTGTGTGTCCTTTGGCAAAACAACAGCAGCCAAGCCACTTGGCCCAGCCTAATTTTTGTGGCGAATGCATAATTTGGCTACTCTGACTATTCCGCACAGCTATTATCGCTCCGGCACCGAGATCCTGCGCATGGCGAACGTCTATCTGAATGAGGGCAATCATGAGAACGCCTACATACTCTACATGCGCTACATGACGCTGTTCATCGAGAAGATACGCCAGCATCCCGACTACAACAGCATCAAGGCCGAGGTGAAGGCCATCAACAAGTCGATCAAGGAGGAAATCATGCCCACCACAGAGAAGCTGCGCAACAAGCTGCTCACGCAATACCAGCGCGAGTACGAACAGTTTCTGGCCACCAAGGAGGCGGAACGTATGCGGGAACAGCTCGAACAGCGCGATCGCGAGGCCAAACAACGCGCAGCGGCCGCTGGAGCTGTGCCCTCGTTGATACCCGCCAATCTGCACGTCCAAATGGACCCGAGCAATCAGCCATCTGCGGCAGAGTTGGGCCTGCTCGATCAGGTGGTGTATCCCAATGATTTCCCCACAAGCACCAATCGCAGCCATTTGCCCAGCTCGGGGCTGTTGCTGCCCGGCGGCGACACGAGCGCCGACAGAGCCAAGTGAGTGTGTGATCGACATAGGCTTTTACCTATCTAACGTATTTTCCTCTCCCAGCACGTCGTCTAAGCCCGCCTTTGATCGCGGCCAGAAGCCGCAGTACAATCGCACCGACTCGCTGCTGGCGGGCTCGTTGCGCACCGTCAACGTACCTGCCGACACCATGGATGTGTTCCTACAGCTGGCGCATGCCAACACCTCCAAGAACATTGAGACTTGCGGCGTCCTCGCCGGCCATTTGGCGCGCAACGAGCTCTCCATCACGCACATCATCACGCCACAGCAGCACGGCACGCCCGACAGCTGCAACACCATGCACGAGGAGCAGATCTTCGACGTGCAAGACCAGATGCAGCTCATCACGCTGGGCTGGATACATGTGAGTGCCCGCGAAGCTAATGATTACGCCATACACTTGATTTGTTTGCATATTTCATTCCATCTTTATTGTTTTATTTCTTTGCTTTATAAGTGCTATTTATTTGAAATCATTCCTCTCTTTGCAGACACATCCCACGCAGACCGCTTTCTTGTCCTCCGTTGATTTGCACACGCACTGCTCCTATCAGATGATGATGCCCGAGGCAATCGCCATCGTCTGTGCGCCCAAGTACAATGCGTGAGTCATCCACTGATAACGCTGTCGCTATGTGACTCAGTCCATAACTATGCGTCGTTGTATTCTAATTGCAGCAATGGTTTCTTCATACTGACGCCGCACTATGGACTAGATTATATAGCACAGTGCCGGCAAACCGGGTTTCATCCGCATCCGAATGATCCGCCACTATTCATGGAGGCATCGCACATCAAAATGGACTCGCGTGCCAAGATCAAGGTGATCGACTTGCGCAGATAGTATGCTGAAATCTTAGTCTGAAACCTCAGCCAAAAAATAAAAAGAAATAATGAAGATGAACCCTTACCCTGTAGCTAACCAAGCAGGCACCATTTGATAGTGAAGCAACCACCAACCACATTGGATGCAAACAGCAGCGAATTTAACCAAACCAGATAACGCAATAGCTAAGTCGCTTTTGATGAAACAAATTTATTTCTTTTGAGTTTTTGCTTGGAAATTGGCCTCACTACTAAAGCAAAATCTCTTTAAAAAAAAAAGTATGCTATTCTTTTACAGCAAAAAAAACGGCCCATTTTAAAGTAAGCTTAAGTTAAATTAATTAATCATGAACACTTTGGGAATTTAGAATTCTACAAAACTAACATAATCTTGTTTGCGAGCGTGCACTGCATTGAGTTTTCTCGTTCAACTAGCACACGCAAGCAGAACAGTTGATATATGTATACTATAATGTTTTTTAGAAAATCGTAACAAAAACAAAAAAGAGGATCAGAGATATTATTACTAAAATATGGAACACAAAAAGTGATTTTGCAGAAATTTTCGATTTTTGCTCGCAATAACAATTTGCATTTCTGTTAAGCTCGGCTATATGAAATTCTTCTATGTGATTTACAATTGTGGCTTACATTTTTTAGTTCTTTTATTGTTAACACTAACTTTTCGTATGCATTATTATTGTATTAATTATTGTGTGTCTGTCAATGAACTCAACATACCGCTAACTGCTCAGCAACTGATAAAGCAGAAGAAGGAAAACCTATGATTATTATTATATACTATTGCTATCAAAAATCTATGCGATGAAATGTTATTTAATGACAAGCCCAGACAAAAAACGTGTTATGTATGCTTACTAAATTGCTAAATTTAATAAAAAACAAAAATGTAATTTATTTTAAACAAAAACAACACAAACACTTGTTTTGTGGTCATCAACATTCAAATGTTAACGGTCGACGGGCGCTGTTAACCTTAGGAGCAGCTGTTAAGGCGAAGGTTAAACTCTCCGCCCCTTGACCTCTATAGGTGTGTATTAAATAGTTACTCCATTTTCACATTGCTGTCAAAATTTTCCATACACTTTGAGTTTACTTTCAATCATGCGTTTTTATTATTTTTAGTTTCGTTGAAATAACATAATGGTCATAGGGAAATGCTACGACTATGCTAAAATATCCCTCATTACAGTTATGCCCTTTGCGCTCACATTTCGCGCCCGCAGTTCTGCGTGTTTTCTCGTCTCGTGCGGTCTGCCTTAAACGAAAAAGAACGCGTAATTCGACGCCCGCTAAAACACTGAAAATAGTTTTTAATTGCTAAGCTAAGAGTTAAAATAAATAAAGCGCGTATTGTGTGTGCGGTGTGATAAATAAAATCGATAAAAACAAAAGCAGTGCGAGCCAGCGAGCGAGCGAGCGAGAAATTGTGCAAAACTGTGTGAGAGAGAGAGAGAGAGGACGCTTCAGTTCCACCCAGCAACAAACAGCCTGCCAAGAAGAAGAAAGGAAGTCGGGGAAGGGAAGGGGGACGCTGTGTGTCGTGTGTAGTGTGTGGCCTTTGCCCTTGATTAAAGTTTCACACGGAAATCTATACAAGTGAAAAGCAATTTGAACAATCGAGCTTGCAACACCCGATCAAATATTAATCGCAATATTATTGATACTATTGAGTTACCAGCTCCCCTTTCCCCCCACCACCACCGCCACCGCCATCGTCACAACACAACTCAAACTTAAGCTCCAGCTGCTGATATAATGCCAATACTCGAACAGGGTCCAATTAATTGGAAACCAACTGTAACAAGCGCTCAATGTCAAGAAGTAAGTGCACCCCAAAGCGGATTACAAATGTTGTAGCAGTAGCGAGGAAAGTGGAAAAGTGGGCTAATGATAAGCAGATAAAGGCTGATAAGAGCAAATGCTAAGCGGCTGAAGGTGGACAGACAACCCTTGTCCTAACCATATTGCTAGCGTTGCCACACTTTTCTCCACTCCTCAACGGCAACTGCTTTTACGTGCTTCTTTTGCTGATTATCTTGAGCTCAGGCAGGAAAACGGAAATGTTCCCTTGAGAGTTCCGCCTGGCTGTCTCTCTGTCTGTCTGTCTGTCAGTTTGTCCGACTCTCTGTCTGTCTGTCTGTTTGTCTGAGTGGCGGCTGAATGGCCCGTGCCTGGCGCTCAAAGGACACGACGTCAGCTGAGCTGCCACAATCTGGGGGTCTCAGGCAGGCAGTGACATTTTGCTAACCTTGATAACAATGCCTCGAATCTCTCCCCAGTTTGTTTGGGACATGAGTAGTGATGTTGCTGCTCCTCTTGCCGTTCCGTGCACCTTCAGACGTAATTGCTGTTCGTTTAGTTTAATGAATTGCATGCAGCGCTTGGCGTCGCCCCCACTGCAAGCTCATAACTCACAATTTACAGCGTAGTTAGCGCGCCCTAAGTGCCATCGTCTGACTTCCCCCTGACTGACTGACAGACTAACTGACTAACTGACTGACCCATCTGTTGTCGGTTATATGTTTGTATATAGATGTATGTATATATAGTATACACGATTCTATTCTTTGTTTGTGCTGCTCAGTTCTTGTTCGTGCAATGCTTTTTATGTCTTTGGCTATTTTTATAACAGTGCCATGCGCCATTCACGTGCGTTCGCTCCGGCCGGACAATGCGGCGTATGCGCAACTCAGCGATTAGAATGCTTTCAGCAGCTAAGCATAGCAACCCGTTGCACGTGCTGCTGCAAATGTAAATACACAAGTATTTAAACACGCTACACTTGTTAAACTTTAAAGCTCATTACAGTTATTTCTGTCATCAGATAACGTGCTCTGGGACCTCTGTCTCTCTCTCCCTGTTTCCCCGGTGGGCAATAAATAGCAAATAGAAGTTGTCCAAGTCGGGAATTTATTCAAGCGGGCAAAGCTTTTGCTTTGAATTATCGCATCAGAATGCACCCAGGAAAGCTTCAGCTGTTGGAGCCAAGAGACGTAATAAGACTGCAGCAATTTCCTGTTTATGCCCGATGTGCCCATGTGTGTGTGCCGAGTGAGTGTGTGTATGTGTAACAGGTGGTTGTTGTTGCACACACACACACACACACACTTAAGCAGGCGAGTAGTTTGTTTGTGTTAGAGATTTCGCACGCTTTCAAGTCAACAAATGCAAAGCTCTCACCCACATGAGATATCGCAGAGTGGTTGTTGATTCTCTGTTAGAAAACGTTCTGCTAGTTGTTATTGTTGTTGTTGTTGCATTACTACAAAAATACACAAATACACAAGCCAAATACAGTTGCAGATTACAACAGCAGTTGTCAAATGACGCACACAGAGATTGTTTAACAACAACAAATACAAGTGCATTATTAAAAACTGTAAGCCCAGTCGTCGCTGCCAACGCTGCTGCCCCGCCGCTGCCGCTACCGCTGTCAACGTCAACGTCAGCGTCAGCGTCGATGTTGGCGTCGGCAGCGAGAATATTACTGGGAAAAGCTTTTTATGCCAGCGCCTCAGATTTTGATTCAGAACGGAAAAGTGACGCGTCGCAAACGCACGAATGAATCGCGAATCGCGCGTTTCGCAAAACCAACCAACTCAAACAAATATATTCCCCCCAAAAAAATATACGTATACCATTTGAAATATATAAAGAAAAATTAAATATCTACAGCAAAATAAAGCACAGAAAGTGCTGTGTGAGAGCGCGAGCGAGAGAGAGCGAGAGCGAGAACGACCGAGCAGTTGTCGGTGAAGGCTTTTGCGGAAAATTTGTAGAAATCGTTGGGACTGGAAGTCCATTGGCAATACGAATACTCGGTATTATCATCAATAGCTTTGCACCCGCAGCCACAGTTGGATACTTTGTCTCGCCGCGACGTAAACAAAAACAAACCGAATAATTAGCTTAAATACGAGAGATTTAATGTAACAGATTGCGATCGACAATATTCGCAAAAATACATCAATTCTCAAATTCATTTTCAAGTGTTTCACGTTTCACGCCGTAAGACTTTTCCAGATTGTGTTCATAGCATTCGAAAATGGAAGAGGTAAATAGTAACTTAACTATACGATATTTACTCTCTAATATCGCTTCACACAACAGTCATATAGTTGGACAAATATTTGAGACGTTATCGGCAAGTTTCGCATCTGATATGATCATTTTTTCTCACTTCCTACACTCTACGGAATTTCACCTAAATGTGTTTAAAATTATGTCTAATTGTTGGTGAAAAAAAAGTTAACAATTATTTATTTCAAACTATATGATTGTTTAAAAATTTACCACCTGCTACTAATTTTTCCCATATTTTTGTCACATGATCTATCTAATTATTTATTCATTGAATAACCGATAAACTTAATCAATTCAAAGAATTAATTTCCATATTTCATTGGATTTCGAGCTAAAATTTTAAAAGAAAAGGTGTTTTAATGTGATTAGATAAAAGACAAACGCTTGCTCCAACCGATGGAATTCGCGGTAGCAGAAATATTTATATTTTCTTTTCAATTAACTTTGACAAACAACTGTGACTGCCTGTTATTGTTTCAATTCACATAAGCATTATTATTATATAAAATAGACAACATTATTTCAAATGACAACACATATCTAAATGTGTGTGTGCGTTTGCCTAAATGATCTATAGAGAAAAAAAGCTCGACAACGCATCATATGTTTTTTGGCGGCCGTCCCTCAGTTTCCATTCTAATGTCGAGGAACAACAACATCAACAGCAACGGAATCACCTTCATTCAAAAGCTGAATTATCTCAGCGCTATCTCAGTTTTCAGTAAACTCTGATATTGTTTTTATTGTTGTCATTACAGCGGTTTCTTCTGTCTGTCCGTCTGTCTGTCTGTCTCAGTAGGCGACAATTACACTTAGTATAAAAGGGGGCTTGAACAATTGTCAACTACTAGCTACGTTGAATGAGACTCAGTGCAGTTGAACTTTCGCAAATATATCTCGCCGTCTCTCCGTCCCCCGCTCTCTCATTTAACATCTCATTTTGTCTATGCGTTGTTGTTTTTCATTAAATATTTCGCGATCGTCAATTAGCTGACTGAACGCCCCTGCGTATACGTAATACCTCATATCTATATCGCTCAAGTGTCTCTGCGATTGGCCTACAGAAATTGGCTTATAACTGCACCAGTAATTACAGTTTTGAGCGTAAATAGCAAAAAATAAATATATGTATGTATGTATGTATAACCGACAGTAGCGAAAAAGTTGTCAGAACTAACATTACTTTTGACTTTAATGCGTCCTTAGGCTCAGTCACGATAATTTATTCAATTTGTTAAATGTACTATTCGCTCCTCTTGTCTTCCGCAAAATTATTGTTGCATGGTCTCAGTTAGTGGTGTCACGAGCTTGCCGCGCTGTGTGGCAATGGCGATAATGAACAGCTCGAATGACCTTGACAGAAATTGCAAACCTTGCAGGCGACGAGAATTTGCATAGTGATACGAATGCGACTGCGAATTTAAATGGCAGAGGAGAGAGACACTGTAGCACGTGCCACACGCTGCAGGCTCAGCACTGTCCCCTCGCAGCCTCTGCCACCTTTGGCGGCATGGAGGACAATGCAACAGACCAACAGTCAGCAGACAAATGACCTCATTATAATATTCAACGAAAGAAAAACAGCTGACAACCGACAAACTAAAAAAAAAACATGCCTTCGTGCAAATAATATTACCTGCCGCCGACATACACGGCGTATGTGCAACGTCATACGCTTGATGGCGCTGCATGCAGCAGCGAGTCTTTGTGCAAATGTTTGCGGGATTTCAAGTTCAATGTATACAATTGCGGGGGATTCGGTGCTTGGCATAATAAATGCAAACAATTTTTCTTTTGATTATTCAAGCACTAAACTCTCATCTGTGGCTTTTGATTACATTCCGCGTCCTTTTGAAGCGGATTTGTGGAGTACTTTGTGGTTTCACGCCTTGTTGCGTGGCTTTTAATTAAATTAAAGGGATTGATGTGGAAAGTCGATATCTGCCCCCTACTCACTTCCTAACAAATTGTCATCTAAATTTATTTAGTCAACGAAAATGACTAATTAGCTATTATTATCAAGCGTGCAAAATAGTATCAATTATAAATGCAAATTAAAAATGCCTTTATTGCTATTTAATTTCTATAAATACTTTCACATCTCTTTTTCGGTTGCGTAAAAACCAATGTAACTTTTATGATAATTTTAGTAAAATAATTCGATTCGATATTCCATTAGTCGGACAGCGCACTCACTACTCCGATTTAATATTTGTTCAATCCCTGCACAAACAGTAGCAGTAAACAAGCTGATAAGATTGGATTTTAGTACAGGACCCAACTCAATTAAATGTTTTTCTCTCGACTGCAGTGCAATACACGTTTTTGTTTATTTTTGCACAGAAGAAAAACAAACACATGAACAAATGCAAATGTGGCTCCCCCCAGCAACTGAGAGAACGAATGACAATTCCCATAGCTGGCATGATAATCGCGTTACGTCAATGGATTAATTGATAAATGTGAGGAGAGGCTTCAATAAAATCGAACTTGTTGACGGAATTACAGCAGCGTTGTTGACCCCAAGGCCCTGGGACGGTTTGTAGATAGGAAATACAGAGAGCACGCGAGAGTGGAGAGTTTTCACCTATTAATAGGTTATTTATGCTGGCTATTTTTACTCTCCACTCGCATTGAATATTGTTTGCAAACAAACCATAAAAAATAGCTTTATTTATGATGTCAACAACTGAGCAGCAGATAATTGCAAAGAGAGGAGCGCGCACGCAAAGAGCGAAAAAGCAAAGAGAGTAAACGATCGATTTTGACAGAACCCCTTGAAGCAAGCAAGATAAAACGTGCTGCGCTCTTCGTTTGCTTGCATAAAATTTTGCTCACTCTCGCGCTCTTCGTCACTTCGGCAGAAGTAGATAGAACCGTAAAGCAATTTGGGCAGTCAGTTGCGTCAGGGACAGTAGCTTGATTCAGTTCGGTTTGATTCAGCTCAAGTTGATGAGCTAATTAATGCCAGCATTGTATAAACTGGCCGTATAAATTGTAAATTTTCATATCAACAAAATGCCAATTTCCGCAACTGTGAGTTCTAAGTAGAAAGCATTTACAGAGAGCAAAAGCATTTGCTTTGATTTATGACACGTGTTGCTTTTGTTTGGGCGAGAGGGAGAGAGATATGGCTAGTGAGAGCGATTGTCATATGACAGCTCGAGTGTTTGTGTCAATATGTGCGTGTGTGTGTGTGCGTATGTAAATACTTTGATCTTAATCTGTCGTTGGCATTCTCTTTTGTTTTCATTGCAGACTCCGTCACTATTGAAGCGCGCCAGCACCGATAAACTGCGTGAGGTCTTCCAGAAGTACGCCTCAATTCAAAAGGATGGCGAACAGTACATGACCAGCGAGGACTTCGTGCGCAAGTTCCTCGGCCTGTTCACAGAGGCGGCTTTCAATGATGTAAGTAGTAGCATCGCAGGCTGGGTCATTGCAAGGTTATACGCGTCGCAGTCGCTGTCTCTGATAAGCAATCGACAACAACAGTAACGACGGCAAAGACAGCGAACTTGGGTTGCCTGCTTGCTCTTATCAGGCATTAAAGAGACAGACAATTAATTACCTGTGCGAAAGCAGCATAAAATCTATTCAACCCACCGCAAACACTTTTTCCTATTTGCATCATATCTGATTCACGATGAACTCGAGTCTGCGGCAATCACTTGGCCACCTCGTGTTAACGTCACAACATTTAAATTGCCGCCTGCAATATTATTCTTATCAATTGTTTGGCTGGTCGGGACGGGATTCGTAACTGATTTGCCAGTTGTGTGACCGGGGCAAAGTCGTCGGATTGTACTATATTTATTTGGGATTTGCGATAAAGTCGTTGCTCTTGGCTAAAAATTATTAGCCGGGTCCGAATGTTCGTGTGTCCGGTTAAACATTGAACTGCTTGATTTTATCTTCTAGGAATCGGTTCGCTTGCTGGCCGGCATTGCAGATACTAGCAAAGATGGTCTCATATCATTCTCGGAGTTTCAAGCATTCGAGGGTTTGCTCTGCGCCCCCGATGCTCTTTATAGAACTGCCTTTCAACTGTTCGATCGCCAAGGCAATGGCAATGTCTCCTATGGTGAATATATAAACGATTACTGATTAGCATATTTCTAACTGATTTCATTGATTCTAGCTGACTTTGCTGATGTTGTACAAAAAACCGAACTGCACTCAAAGATACCTTTTAGCTTAGATGGCACATTTATTAAGCGCTACTTTGGTGAGGTAAGTCCATCTAATTTTGACCGGAATTCAGGCAATCACTCATTAATTATCTCGCCACATTTTGTAGAAGAAACAACGCCTTATCAACTATGCTGAATTTACGCAACTGCTGCATGATTTCCACGAGGAGCACGCAATGGAGGCATTCCGTAGCAAGGATCCAGCTGGTACTGGATTCATTTCCCCCTTAGACTTTCAGGATATAATCGTTAAGGTTAAGCGGCATTTACTCACCGCCGACGTCAGGGACAACTTGGTGGCGGTAAGTAGCTTTCACTAGAGATCTATCCAATGATAACTCATGCGTATAATTTCTGCCCAGGTCACGGAGGGTCATCGTGTGAGCTTCCCGTATTTCATAGCATTTACCTCGCTGCTGAACAACATGGAGCTGATCAAGCAGGTCTATCTGCACGCCACCAAAGGCAGTCGCACCGACTTGGTTACCAAGAACGAGCTGCTCTATGCGGCGCAGACCATGAGCCAGATCACGCCTCTGGAGATCGATATTCTCTTTCAGCTGACGGGGGCCGTCAATCAACCAGGGTGAGTTTTTCACTCAGAAATATGTCATTGTTAAAACACACACTCGTTGATCTTCGCACCACAATCAACAAGTAACAACAACAACAAGAACAACAGCAATAAGCAGAGATTTAAACGAGCAGCAGTAGAAGATTCACTTGGTTCAGTTAACCAAAGTTCCACATCATTTGTCGTGTGTACGTCTTTTTCCGTGTGTTGTAATTAACTGTTTTGCTCTCTCTCTCTCTCTTTCTCTCTCTCTTTGTTTACCTATCTCCCTTTCTCTATATTGCACTCATTTTATGAAATTGCATACAAAACATTTGTTGCATCAATTGTAATTGTGTGTGTGTCTCGTTTGATAAATTAGAAGCTGGTGGAAACGCAAAAAGATTTCTCCAAGTAGGCAAGTGTTGTTGTCCTTTTTGAATAGAATCGTTACGTTACCGCATGGTACTCCTCGCTCTCTCTCGTTCTCGATCTATCTCTCTCTCTCTCTCTCGCTCTTTTCCCTCTCTCCCCAGCCCTGCATTCAACAACACACCCCCGCTCCCCATTTCGTATTCATGCATTCAAAACCCTTCGGTGTGTTTTTTTTAGATACTTAGTTCTTTTCATTAGACTCGAAGGATATACTTGATTAACTGATTAATTGATTTCGTTTGCTTCCTGCAGCCGCATCGACTACAGCGACCTGAGCAACATTGCACCCGAGCATTATACGAAACATATCACTCACCGACTGGCCGAGATCAAGGCCGTGGACAGTCCCAGCGATCGCTCCGCCTTGATTCAGGTGCTCGAAGCCACCTATCGCTTCACGCTGGCCTCCTTTGCAGGCGGTAAGTGAGAGTGTACAGCAGCTAAATTATCATCCAACTCATGTGCTTATCTTGTGCTTAGCTACGGGCGCCACTGTTGTCTATCCCATTGATCTGGTGAAGACGCGCATGCAGAATCAACGCACAGGCTCCATGATCGGCGAAGTCGCCTACAGAAACTCCTGGGATTGCTTCAAGAAGGTGCGTTTCATCGAGCCTTTTTCTATACCCATTTATTTGTATATTTTGCTCTCTAGGTCATTCGCCACGAGGGCGTTCTCGGTCTCTATCGCGGTCTGCTGCCCCAGCTGATGGGCGTGGCGCCCGAGAAGGCCATCAAGCTGACAGTGAATGACTTTGTGCGCGACAAGTTCACCGACAAGCGCAGCAACATTCCCGTCTGGGGCGAGGTCATCGCCGGCGGCTGTGGCGGTGCCGCCCAAGTGATCTTCACCAATCCCCTCGAGATTGTCAAGATTCGCCTGCAGGTGGCGGGCGAAATTGCAGGCGGCTCGAAGATTAGTGCCTTATCGGTGGTGCGTGAGCTGGGCTTCTTTGGCCTGTACAAGGGCGCCAAGGCGTGTCTGCTGCGTGACGTGAACTTCTCGGCCATCTACTTCCCCACGTACGCGCACATCAAGGGCGCGCTGGCCGACAAGGATGGCTACAATAGTCCTGTCTCGCTGCTGGCGGCTGGTGCCATTGCTGGCATTCCGGCTGCTGCACTCGTCACGCCAGCGGATGTGATCAAGACGCGTCTGCAGGTCGCCGCACGTCAGGGACAGACAACGTACACGGGTCTGTGGGATGCCACCAAGAAGATTATGGCCGAGGAGGGACCGCGTGCGTTCTGGAAGGGCACAGCCGGTGAGTCTACCTAGATGCCTGCGTCTCACAAAGTATCATTGGCTAATTATCTTGTGTTGCTGCAGCTCGCGTTTGTCGCTCCTCGCCACAATTTGGTGTCACGCTGTTCACCTATGAGCTGCTGCAGCGTCTCTTCTACGTCGACTTTGGCGGCAACCAGCCCAAGGGCTCGCAGAGCGCTAAGCTGCCGCAGCCGCTGGGCAACACACTGGACGGGGTGCAACCGCGTGCAGATCACATTGGCGGCTACAATGCCGCCGTGCCGCTGCTCGCGGGCATCGAGTCCAAGTTTGGTCTCTATCTGCCGCGCTTTGGACGAGGAGCTGCCGCCGCTGGCACGACGAGTGGATCGGGAACGAGTTCATGATTGTATTGGCGCCATCGCCTGCAGTGCGCCAGTTAGGTCTAAAGTTGTACAGTTGTAAGCCAGATGTAAATACATATATCTTTTGCTAAAACACATTTACAGCGGGCAAACTGAAGAGATAAAGCATGAGCCAGTAGTTCAGTAGTTAATCGACTCCTTACCTAGCCCCCTCCCCTTCCCAGACGTATATAATATATATATATATATATATATATCTATAGTGTATATATGTTGATAGCAGATATTTATGGCACACACAAATGGATGGCAACTGTTTTTACCTACACTAGCATCGAGCATCGATGTAAATCGAGCATGTACGTGAGTAGTTTTGAGAAGTGGAAACTCGTAAGCTGTTTTTTGTAAAAATTTTTTAACTAGATGCATAGTTTAAAGTTTAAAACAAATCACTGATCGTCAACTTTTGCACTCAATGAACTATTTAAGCGTAAAACATCAACAAAACAAACAACCTTCTAATCTTAGTACGAATTTGTTCGAAAGTTACATTAAAAATAACAAAAAAAAAAAACAAAAGGAAAATGCAATGAATTACCTCTTAGCTAATAAATTTAAATAAATACAATCTAAATATGTACAAAATGGACATTGAAACTGTACTTTATATCGTTCTCTTCTCATTTATCTCTACTATGGGTGAATATTCAAAATAATGCTGAGATAAAGAATAAGATTTTTAAATGTAGATTACCATTTATTAGAAACTTAATAAAAAAAGTACGCTCAAGTAAAATAATTAATATATTTCTCAATATATATCTCTTGCTGACTGATTTCTCACTCCCATTGCTCGATTTAAATTATAGATTTGCATATCTAGAAAGCAAACGCCAACGTTTTTCACAACTTTCCGCAAATTGAATGTTATGCCCATTGCCATTGCCATTGCCAGGTCAATGGAGCGCTTGATTTCAGCCCCAAATGCGACTGCAACAAGTGCAGTCAACAGCTTGTGGCACATTCGATTAGAATACTCCGGCGATGACAAGTTAATTTCATGTCTAGGCAGCAGGTTTCCAGGTCACCCAGACACAAAGAAAGACAGACAGTCAGACAATCAAATTCAATTTCGAATTCAACAGTTTTGTGACATTGTGACTTACTGGATCTTGGGCACCACCCACTCTGCCTGTTGACCATGACAACATTCGCTGACCGTTAGACATTTAATTCTGCACGCAATGCGTAGAGTAGAGTAGATATGGCGCTCAAACTAATCACTGGTTGCATGCCCCAAAGACGTTTCCATTGCTGGCGGCCATAAAAAGCCATCGTCGATCGTCGTTGCAGCCGCAGTTTCATTTCAGACCTTGACGCGATCGCATCGAAATGCAAGTGAAATTTATGAATAGTTGCAACTTAATCGCAGTGTGCCTGCTGCTGCCACTTGTGGCCGCAAGCAACGCGACGCCAACCCAAACGGATACGCGTTTCTCGTGGCTAGCCCAACTAAAGCAGCTGCGTCATCAGCTGCACAACTGTCTGGGCTCCGGAGCCAGCTCGGGATTGTGGTCCTGCTTTCGGGCGCGCAGCCTGCAAATATTCGAGGATGCCATGAGCTCCGATGTGATACCACTGTTTGAGGGTGTGCGTCTGATTGCTGCCACCCCCAATGCCACAAGTAGAGAGGCGAGGCAGGATCTGAAGCATCTCACCTGGTTCGATCGGCTGGCCAGCAGCCTGGCCAAGAGCCTGACCACGCACACGCTGCAAGTGAATCTGGTGAAGCTCACGGAGCGCTATCTACGCAATGGTATAAGTAAATCTATCGATTCGCCTCGAAGCTCATGGTATGCGTCTTCTTTAGATGCACCTGCAACTCAGCCGGATTCCTTGGGCAGTGCGCGACTTCGTCGGCATCGCTTTAACATGATTATCACCATGATGTTTGGCGTCACAGCTCTGGGCGCTGTGCTGGTGCCAATGGGCTTCCAGATGCTATCCATAGTCAGCGGCAAGGCTTTGCTCCTGGCCAAAATGGCGCTGCTACTGGCCTCCATCAACGGCCTCAAGCGGGTGAGTTTCTCAGGGGATTCCCCCTTCAAAGATATGGATTTGTCTATTAACTAAATTTGCTTTGTGCAGGTGGCCAACTCGGGACTGCATTACGGTCTTTATCACGTGCCTGGCGAGCATTTGGGCTATTATGATCGTGGGGATCTCAACAATCCACGCAACGTGCCCATTCCCGTGGCTGTGGCTCCGACCTTTGACATGGGTGTGAAGTAGTTTCTAAAGCGAAAGTCATTTATTGTAGTTTGAATTGGCAGCCAATAACTGGCAAACCTTTTTGAGCAGGTTGGCAGCTCTGTTGTGAATTGAAAGCTTGCAAAGCTTTCGGTGTGGTGAATTTCTGCAGCGCGGTAAAGTTTGCAATTGCAAAAGCAAGACAAAGTATTTCATTAAATTGTATTACAAATGAACTAAAGCTATGTATTTAAAATATATTTAATATTTCGAATTCTATAATTGGAAAATCTAAATTAATAAACTTAATTCAAGTAATTATAATTGCAGTATAATTTTAAGGCGTAAAGTCTTGAACAAAACGATGACACAGGACGAGGCCGAGTGTCTCTGCATGTGTGTGTGTGTGTGTGCCTGTGGGGGGTATTGTGGCAGCTTAATAGTGTGGGTGTGTGGATGCGACACGAGGCAGGACTATAAAAGGAAATGCGCCGCTGATAAGGACCAACATTCTGTCGTCGTGCGGCAGCGTTGACGTCTCGTGGCCAACACACAAAACCCAACACAGAAAAACGGAAATCGCGCCTTTACCGCCTTCGCATTGAAATCGTTTCGCTTCACTTCGGTTCGTTTGAGTTCCCGTTCGTATCCTTTATCCTTTTGCACTTATTGCGTGTAACGTCTAACGTGTAACGTGTAACGGTTCCTGGGCCAATTCAAAACGCGTTCAGTTCTTTAAGCCGCAAGTGCGATTTACTCTGTGTGTGTGGCACGCTCGTCAATTCTCTAATCAACTTATTCGTTGCGTGATTCCTTCCGCGCGCTAATCCCTTTAATCAGATTAGCACTACGAATTTATATTAAGAAAAAAAAAAGAAGCGCAGAACCTGGACACAGGATTCGACAACGACAACAACGACAACGACGCTTGACGCTTTTGAAATTTGGCGCTCACGCTCCTGCGAAATTGCTTTAGGCCGTCGGCTAATTGAAACCCAACCAGCGAGCCAACGACCGCAAACGCCGCGGCGGCAATTGGCTATTTAACGCCCCAGTTTCGTTTTTATTCTCTGCAGCCACAAAAAGGGATCCAACAGTTTTGGGGCCGGAATGAAGCTCGTGGTTTATCTCTACTTGTCCATGATTGTGCTGGGCGTTCAGGTGAGTGAAATTGTGACGATGGGCATGGGATGGGGTCACAGGACTAGGGCTAATTCAATTTTGATCAACAAGTTGAGCTAACTTTTGTTTCTGTTCCTTCTGTTACAATGGCTTAAATGAATTTGGCCCCGTTGTGACTCTGTTAGTCGTTCTTTTTTTTCTCCTTCTGTTGCTGCTTCGCCGTCCTGGCCTGAAGACGATTGATGAGCCCAGGCCTTGTCGCATTTTATGAGCAAAGTTTTTGAAACCTTTGACTTTCACTTGGTTTTTGTCATGGGGGGCGAACAGATTGCTTTCATTAGGCTCAAATTATATGAATAAGTTGAGCGTGTGCAAGATTAGAGGCCTCTGACTCGTATAACATCAGTATCATTTGTGTTCTCGTTCTCATCGCTTGTTTTTTCTGTTGTTTTCGAAATCAATTTTATGTTTTATTACACTCTGCGAGTTGTGCCCTGTCATCGTTATTACATATTTTTGGCTATTTTTAGCGGCGGCGACAGATGCGATAAAACGATTTCTCTTCTTCGAACTCTCTTTAATCTTATCAAATTACAAATTTCTGTCATTAATTAAGATGTTTTGATTTCAGTAGATTTGTCACGGCTTAGAATTCCCGCAAAGTCCTTCGAGTTACATTTGAGTTTCGTAATTCCTTTAATGAGTTTTAAATAATTAATGGCGAAATGGAATCATAATTTGAAATGGCAAAAAGTTGTTTTGTGAATTAGTTTATTTGCACTTCAAACGAAAGTATTTTGCGATATATTACATTTGCTTGAAGTGTAATAATTTAAATAAATTTATGTACATTTTTAAGCATTGGGAAATAGATTTTAAAATATTTGCTCTTGAAGGAAAAGTAATAATTCACATACAAAGAATTGAATAGATTTGAGTTCTTATTCAACAAATCTAGATAAAATCCCTTTGATTTATTACGGTAAAATTGTATTACTTAAATATTATGCTCTCATATTTCTGGCTTTCAAAGTGTTTCTAGGAAGAACTGATGCATCTTCATTTTGTTTAGCCAACGTTCTGCTTCAATAGTTGGCCAAGTTAACTCAGCTGTCAACTCACTATAAACTCAACCCACTCTTATACAGTGTCAATGAGTTGCACCTTTGCCTCTAATGCTATCAATAATGTCATCTATTGTATGCGAAGTTGGCTTTGTTGCGACTAGGCTTCCTTTTGTTGATGCCGCACCTGCTGCTGCTGCTGCTGCAACGACAACGTGTCGTCCTCTTTGAAAGGATCTCAATCCCAGTCGCAGAGTGAGTGTGAATGGCTGGGGAGATATGTAAATTTTTCAGCTGGCTTTCAGTCGTGTTAAGGGGCATGTCAAACACGCCACGCGGGGCTACTGAGTGAGCTGAGCTGCTGCTGTGTGAAAAATCAACAATCAGCAGGCAACGGAAAAGGGCAACACAACTGATGGACATTCATTGTAGCTGCAACCATCCTGGCCAATGTCAATGCAATCCACCTCATTCTGACTATTGTCAGGCGGATTTTGTGGCACAATTGAGTTGCAGTCACAGCAGTGAGCAGTGAGCAGTGAGCAGTGAGTGGTGTCCATCCTGCTATGAGCATTCGATGCTCGCTTAATGCCGCATGTTGACACCAACACATCAACATCTGCACTTGGACACTTTACGAGCATTTAAGATACAAAAGGGGAATATCACTCGGAGCTGTTTGAGTGCTGGCAATTAAAGTAGAATGTTGCTACAACTGCTGCAAGCAGAGAAACAACTCTCTAATTGGTAAACAAGAATTTGTAGGTGTCACCTGAATATGCCCGCATGGTTGGCATCGACCAAAAACTTTGTTAATTACCGCTCATATATATTAGACGATGCTCCCAAAAGTGTGTGCATTAAAGTATTTGCAGGAGCACAAAACTTTTAATCAGCTCAAATTTGTCAGCTGTGACCCCGCGGGTCGAAACCAAAAGTATCTGCGCTGCCCCAGCACATCCAATAAATTCAATATTACAACACCGTGTGTGTGTGTGTGTGTCAAGCAGTCTGTTACAAACTTATGTGCCATGTAAATTTATGCCAAAACTCGGCTTCCCTCGCATGAAATTCGATGCGCACTTTGCATAAACTGCCGCTGCAATATGCGAGAGCACATATTCAATAAATGACAAGCTGCGAGAGGGCTCCTGTCGTAGAAAATGCTGTAGAAAGTAAAATTCTCGTTCTGTATGTGCAACTAATTTCCGGCAATGTAATAGATTTCTTCGCATTTGGTGTCGACCGCACTAAGCTCACTGCAGGGGAAGTCGTTGTTTTGGGCAGTGCATGGGGAAGGGGGAAGGGGCTTCAACCACACGACAAGCCATTTGACTGTGTGTCATCGCAGTGACATGACATAAAGTTAATGAAGCTTTTTCAAAATGAAACTGGGCTGAGTAATTTCAGAAGTGCCCTCTGCGGTAATTAGTCTCCTACCAAGAACTCTGCCACACACACACACTCTCAACAAGGTGACATTTTGCCAGCATTTACAGTTGCAGTTGCTGCTACTGCTGCCGCTGTTGCAACTGCAGCTGACGTTCTGTCTGCAAAAGTAGACTCGAGTTTTTTTTTTGTTTTTTTGGTGGGCGAACACGAAGTAAAGTTTCGTCAGTTGATTTAGCTTTTCGTGTTAATTAATTAAATATTTTATTCGCGTGTCAAGCGCAGCTGCTCACTAAGCCAATAACACACACATCGCCAATGGGGCGTATACGTAATCGAATTAACGCGTCATCTGTTCTCAAATAAACTTTTCATTATGTGCTCAAATTGAAACTGACAATTGCAGCCGGCAATGGTGTTAATGTGATATTTGCTGATTTAAATTGTGCCCAATAATACAATTTAATGCACGCGACACTTTTATTTTTAGTATTTATTTTAAGATAAGTCAACACATGCTAATTGTTTAATTCATTTCATTTTAATTGTATGATAAGCCTACTCAATGAATGAATGCATAAATTGCTTGAGTGGCCAAATAAATTACTACTGAAATACAGAAATTTGAGAGGCAACCGTAAAATATTTGTTTAAAAGTACAGCGATGTCTTCCTACATTTATTGTAATGAGGCCGGCATGCATAAGTATGCAAATAAGAGATCTTAAAAGTTTTGCGTTACATAAGCACTTATATCCGCTTTTATGCGCATATTTAAGCCAATCAATTTCCTCGGAGCATTAGCTACAATCCTTTACGGAAAGCCATTGCGAATTAATATTGCAAATTTCGAAAACAGATCGCTCAAAAACGCACACAGACATATTTCACTTTAATATTTGATGAGCTTTTGCAGATGCCAAAGCAAAAAGAATTTGTTTATTGGCCGCCTGTTGCCTGTTGGCCAGAAAAACCTTTTTAAAGTCACTCAAGAGAGAGAGAGAGCGAGAGAGAGAGAGAGAGAGAGCGAGAGCGAGAGATGGTATTATTATTGTAGCCTTAACAGCTGTCTCATGATTAAGTCATGATATGTTTCTTTGCTGCCCGCTCTCCGTTGGCAATAATGCTATTTATGGCGCTGAAAGTAAATATTTGGAAAAACTCACGGATTAACGCGAAAATCCTTCGCTGTACCGGCAAAAGGTAAATATTTAGAAGGGATGCCGAATACCTTTTGCCAAGCATTTCCTTCCGCCTGGTGGCAGCCAATTTCTGTAGGTGTCAAGTTGTTGTTCCTTTCCGCTGCTCTTTGGTTGCCCTTATGGCATTTTAATTAAGTCATAAACCCAGATTCTCGCATATACAGATGCAGACCTTCGAGACCTGACACGCATATTCTTGTCTAATTAACGATTGCAAAATCTGATTTGGTTGAAAATTCCATTCGGCTTTTGAAAGCCGAAAACGAATTTCATACGCATGACAAACGTAATGAAAATATGCACGTTCATTTCCATGCTCAACTAGTTGGAAATCTACATTGTTATTGTTTTTAAAGTTGTGCAAAACTTTAATGTGAAGTCATCACATGCGATGAGAGTAGATGAATGTGCGCATAAAAATTGGAAAGGCAATAATAAATACATATAACACACATATATCAACCCAGCTCGGCTCGACTGTAGCAGCTGCTGAGACAGGGGACAGAAACAACAACAAGTTGAACAATGGCATCCTGACGGCAGTCGCCGAATCCCGGCCAGGACAATGCCATTATGCAAATGAACTGTTTGCCTCAAGTGTGCTCAAAAGGGGATCATGTTTATAATTTATTTACTGGCTGTCATCAGCTTTTGAGGAATACTTTTGCGTATTGCCGACAACTGCCTGACGATTGACTTTTCATTTGCGTGGGTGTCGCCAAAGATTGATGACGTCACATGGGCATACAATTTACGCCCAATCTACGTATGTCGGGGTGCCCCCTTTCTATATGTTCTATAAATGTACATTGTGCTTCTGTTTTTTTGTTGCGTTGCCGCAGCTTAAAGTTAGTCCTGCAAAGCCGCCACTAATTGACAGTTTCATAAGCATACAGCGTAAGGCGCTTTTGGGCCAAAGGCTCGATGCTCGTTATGGCCGAAATAAAAAAAAATAAAATAACCAGAATCGCGGCGGCTTTTCTGGAGTGTTGCGCAAACAAAATGAAGCCAACTTAGACGCCATTATTTTGGCTGCCCAATTTATCAATACTATAATGCCCTCTTGGCAGGCCAACAAAATTTCAATTAACGCTCACCACCCGAAGACCGCTCTCTAATCAATCACCGCAAAATAAAAAGGGAACACCAAAAAAAAAGAAAAAATCGAAAAAAACGGAAAGTTTGTAAAGAAGAAAAAACGGATTGACTCGAAGCTGAAATCAAAATTGAAACTGAAACTGAAACCGAAACCGAAACAAGAAACTGGGATACTAACAGCCCAGTGGCTATTTGGAAAGTTTAGAAGCGTAGTGTTGGCTTTTGGCTTTTGGGTTTTGACTTTGGCTTTCAACTGCTTAAAATTCAAGTGGCATAAGCACTCAAGTGTTGCATGTTCGACAGCAGCAACAGCTGCAACTTCTCTCACTGTGTGCGGGTTTTGTGTCCTGTGTGGCAATTGAATTGCTCGCACAGAGTTTAATTAAAATCGGCAATGGCTCGGCTCGGTTGCATTGCGCTTAAAGTAAAACATTAGCTGGCCTAGACCACCAGCCACAGACCCATCCTCCGTTACCGCCCCGCCACCGCCTTCGCTCCGCCTCCTTGTTGCACGTGTGGGCCATTTTAGCTTAAGTCAATAATAACAAGCAGCCCGCTGTTCGCTGCTCTCATTTGAGTCAACTACAAAGCGCAACTTAGTTGGTTTTTTCTTCTCAGTTGCAAAGAATGTTGTTATTTGCCTGGGCAACCCGCTGATTTTTATCGCATTTTAGCTCTCGCTTTTGTCAACAATATTTTGTGGCGTTATTTTTTTTATTTTGTTGCGGCCAATGCCTGAATGACAGGCGCCGTCAAAACGGCTATTCAAAATCAAAATAAAAAAAAACACACCCTCGCCATATTTGTTTTACACTTTTTATCTTTATCTGCAGGCCTGGCCAACAGTGAAGCGTTCTTTTGAGCTGTATCCAGGCGCGGCGATGCCCTACAACGAGCACAGAATCTCAGGTAAGATTACACTGTCCAACCCACCACACACCACGCACACACACTTACACACACACACACACACACACATATTTGCAGGTTGTGGAAAAAGGGCAAATTGCGCTAACAAATTGCTGACTAAAAGTTTTAGCCAAGTGCCTTCGGCTGAGATGCACTTTGGCGGCCGTGACAAGTTTATGGCGTTTACAAAATGTTTTGCAGTTCAGCTCAAATTGTATTTTATATTGCTTTCTCCCCACAACTTGTCAAGTGACTTCCTGTCAGCACACATGATACTCCAGCATGCACAATTTACATGATTATCCTCGTCATCGTTATTATATTATTCGAGGAGGGCGGGATTCAAAATTTATTGACCATTCGCCGAAGAAAAATTCGTTGGAAATTTCAGTTGAGTTAGCAGTGCAAATTCGATTAGCTGATATTGAAATTCCAATGCACAATGTGTGACTAATGCGAGTACCCACTATAAATATAATCATAATAAACTTGCCCAATTGGCTATTGGCAATTGGCAAGGCAACCGCAGAGTCCTTGCCACAGATTTTCCTTGCGCAATCATCATGTGCCATCATCATCTTCCACTTTGTTGTGGTTGCGGTGGCATTTATTTATAATTGCTTTTATTTGCAAGTGCTAGGCAACTGCCAACTCTAAACTCATTGCGTCATCATCTTTATTCATGATGTCAGCTTCGTCTTGAATATTTAAATTACGAGCAAAATTATTAGGATTAACACTGGACAAACATTAAATTTAATATGCTAATATTCATTAATTTGTATTGAATTGTTGTTTGCATAATTACAAGAAATATAATTGTTAATCCTCAGCTAAAACATAATATAAATTTAATTGTTAAACGCTTTTAATTGAAATATTAAAAGGCCAAAAGTGGTGGCTGTAACCATCTAATGCAATTAGTCCCCATCATAAACAATTAGGCGCCAAGTCTCCCAAAATCACATAGTGAAACACGCACACACAACCCCACACACACAAACACACCTCTATAGCACACATATACACACACATATATTCAATATTTACACTTAAACATTTGACCAATACTCTGCTGAAATAAATGTGGAAATTAGATGAAATTTTGTGGCTTTTTGGCTACAAAGTTTGAATGATCTTCCTCTTGGTTTCATCCAATATATAACTGAAATTATAACTTATTTCAATCAACCCTAAATCTACAAGATATTCTTTACATTATAATTAACTAATTGGCAACATAATGCCAGAAATTTTTGATTAGTATTTCCCTAAATTAATAAAAATTGAATAATAATAATAAATTGCAATCTGCTTTAGTCTAAAAATGGAAATCCTCGTATCATCGATTCTAGATTTATAATTTTTAATGTATAATAACCAATGAAATCTAAAAGTTATCATTTCTTTTTTGCCTTTAAGTACATTAAAATACTTCAAATTTAGGATATCATATCAGCTAATTTCCTGTCTCATATCCTTTTTACTGTAAGTTAAATGCCCAACGAAAGAGTATTGTAATCGAGTTTGAGGGCTGCGAGCGTAGTTAGCGGGTTTATGGTCATTTTGTTAGATGACTGACAAATGCACACACACTAACACAGACGCCCACACTCGCACACATACTCCCACACACACACACGCACACTCACACACAACCACACGAAAGTTTGTTGTGTGACAAGCATGCGAAATAGTCAAAGTCAGACGGTGGTTTAATTGTTTTTTTGTCATGGTCGAAACAGTCATAAAATGCCAGCAACAAATGTGTGGGTTAACTAATAATGCGAGCCATAAATCAGGCAGCAGTAGCCAAAGCCGGGCATTAAGTGAGCAGCCTACAGGACTTTGTATGATAAATTAATTGTTTGGGTCAGAGGTCGAAACGTGGTTACAATTTGCATGTGCTCTCTGTGCTCTCTGTGCTCTCATTGTGGTCCAAGTGGATTTCAATTATTACACACACACACACACAAACAATAAGAGCAACTAGCATGGCAATCATAGGAGATGTTGCAATTTGCTTAGTTTGCTTCAAATTGGTTTCAAATGCCCAGCAGGCAGTTGCCGTGCAGTTGGGTTTAACTTGGCCTAGACTTCTCCTCCTTTGCCTCTCGCTCTCATCGTGTCTCTCGCTTACAGATTGCATGCATGTGACCTCCGAACCAGGTGATTTCGTTTTCAAGAAATCAGCCTCATCGCCAGCAGCGCCTCCTCTGGCCGGGCTCAATTTCAATCCCAACGCCGAGCTGCTCGACTTGGGCAACGAGGAGTTGGAGGCGGCTGCCGTCGCAGCGGCAGCCGCAGCTGCTGCTGCCACAGCGGTAACCGCTGAGACCGTGTGTGGGCTGTATGTGATTGGCGAACCCGACACAATTGTGGAAATCACCATGAAGCACTACGATGTCAACTGCGAGACGGGCGGCCTAATGGCGGTAAGTGGCAATAACTTATCTAAGCATAGCGCTTTAATGTGTTTGCGACTCTGCAGTTTGTGGATGGCTGGGAGCTGAACGGCGAATACTTTCCGGCTGTCAAGGATCATCATCGTGTGCTGGAGGATCGCGTCTATGAGTTCTGCAACAACAACAAGCAATGGTGGGTCAAACTAAATATGAGGCAAAGAGGTGAAATAAGCTAATGATAAGCGGTAGAATAGTCAAGCCAAGCAGTTGATGTTACCATTGAGCTCAGGAAGTCTTTAATATAGTACTTAAAGCCACCAAATTTGAGCTTTACATTCCTTTATTTGTCGTTCTGTTTAGTTTTGTTTATCTTTCCTCAATTGAAATGACTTCTTGCAGGCCCCAACAATCAATAGTGGGTAATATTTAATTCAAGTTAAAAGGATGCCATGATAAACTAAGAAAGACCAGTTGTCAAGAACATAAAGTATACTTCTATATACATACAATTGTTATTTGTCTGTTCCTTTGCAAAACCATTTTTATCTAAGGAACCAGAATAGCTTGAGCCAACAAATTTAGGATGTTAATTCTTTAGTAGTTTAGCTTTTAGCCTTGTCTCAATTGAAGTAAATTACTCTGCGACTAATGCAGTTAATATTTCACTATGATGTTAAACTAATGAAGAGAAGTTGTCAACAACAACATAAAGTATTCTCATATATACATCTGTCCCTTTGAAAGCACCCTTAGAACTCAGTGACCAAATGAGCTGAAGCCAACAAATTTGGGCTGTGAATTCTACTTTTGTGGTCTAGCTGTTTAGCCTTTAACTTCGGAGTTATTACATCCTTATTACTACTGCTTGCAGGCCCCGCTACAGCAACAAGAAGTTCTTCCGCTCGAGCCAGAACGCCGCCTTGCTGCAGTATCGCATTCCGGGACGCGGCTCCTTTGTGGCCAACGTGCGTTTCCACAAGATTACCCAACGTGAGCACCGAATACTCTACTATGCTTTACAAGTAACTTATGCTATTGCTTCACAGCCTGCAATGTGCTGGTCCAGGACACCGCCGCTGTCTACAAGATGTCCAACTTTGGACACGCTCGCAACTGCACGCTCTCCGCACTCTTTCCGGCCGCCATCTCTCTGGGCAACCTGCGCATTGGCAGCAAGAGCGTGCGTGCCCAGGACAAGGTCAACTACGATGTGAGTATGCAAGGCAATATAGCCGAAAGACTGATTAATAATTGTGGCTGTCGCAGTGCCATCTGCTTGAGGATCGCTTGGAGATTGGCGGCTCGGCTGGTCTGGACACCAGCAGCATGGAGCTGGCCAGCGCTGTTTGCGGCGCCAGCGCTGAGCTGGGACCCGAGCAGGCCATCTACTGTGGTGTGACCAGTGTGCGATTGGTGTCGACGGGCCGCTATCAGAACCAGGCAGCGGTCATCGTACGCAAGTCGGACGAGCATGATCTGGACATTGCCACGCTGATGTGTGCGCTCTAAGCGGATTAACCGGATTAATTGATGTTGATGTTGATAACTGGGATAGAGGCCGGCACAATGATTACAATTTCACATTTGTAAATATGTATGTGGTTGGAAGACAGAAGGAGGACAGAGATGGAGAGGCAGAGAGGGCGAAAGAAGCTGGAGCAAGCAAACCAACCGCAAAATGACAAAAGCCATTCAACTTGGATTCTATTCGTAGCGCTTAATCCTTAATCCAATCCAAGCAACAAGTATTCACCATAGCAAAACACAAACGAAACGAAACGAAAAACAAAAAATGCAATTTTATGTAATTATATGTGTATATCAAAAATTCTCAATGTTAAAACTACAAAAAAGGGTTTTTTACATATTTCAACGACGAGGACAGTGGAAGGCAGAGGGCGTGGCAAGAAACTCATTCATTGACAGCCATTTTATGACGCATTTTATGAATGCGCGCTGCAAGCTAATCGAACTAATTAATAACGATATGCTATAAATAAATGCCAAAGCGATAAAGATAAGCCAACGCTCGAGGATTAGCAGCGCCGATGCTATCAATTAGAGCAACAGCCGCAAGCCGACGATGCCAAGCAGCACAGTGGGCAAGCTGAAGGCAATCAGACTGGCAGCGCCATCGTCGTCATCATCCGGCTGCTCCTTGTCCAGCTGCAATCGAAATGGATTAGTTCATATAGCAGTCAGTATACAACATCAGCGGCAACGAGTGCTTTGGGCTACTTACGCTCTGCTTGAGTATGGCCTGCAGTTCGCGACAACGCTTCGTGTCCTTGTAGTTGGTGGTGGCCAAGCGACAGAGTGTGCTGCTCAAGCAGTCGTTGTCGCAGCCCGCATCCAGCTTGGGATCCGCTTGCGTCATCTTGATGCGCCAGAATTTGCGCAACAATTTCGGCTGCTCGGCCATCTGCAGCAGCAGCTTGTCAATGCCAGCGGGACTCGTGTCGCTGGTGAAGTCGGCGGTGAACTCGTACTCCTTGTACCAATTGGGCGCTTTCTCGGCATCGCGATTCGCCTCCGTCAAATTGAAGGTCCACGTGTAGTGCTCAACCACCTGCCAGCTCTGTGGGTTGAGTTCATAGAGGCGATAGTTGGGATTTTTGTCGGAAAAACTGGTCAAGCTGCCGCCGTTCCAGGCGACCGCAACAGCGGCGCCCGAGTCCGCGTAGTGCAGATTCATCTCGTCCTTGTGCGTGTGGCCATTAAAGATGCCCGTAATGGTTTTGCTGAAGCGTGCCAGCAGGCGGTTATATTCCCTGGCCCAGTCCGACCAGCAGTCGCCGTCGCCCGACGGAATGTGGGTCAGCACATGGACACGTTCGCCCGCCTTCTCGGCGGCCAGGAGGGTGTCGTGGAACCACTGCAGCTGGTCGAGCACGAGGGAGCCGTTATGGAAGAGCCACCAGTTGAACAGATAGCAGTCCATGCTGTTCAGGGCCACGATGCGATGACCGGCACTGGGGGACATCGTGTAGTAGCCACCGCGACGCACCGTGACCTCAGCTTCAGCGGGCAGCCACTTTTGCCAGAGACTCCAGACGTGCTCGTAAAGCCAATCGATGCTCAGCTCAGCGGGCAGCTCGCTGTTGCCGAAACTGCAAGGCAGAGAGTGGTAAGAGATGATGAGAGCAGAGCAATAAAGGGGAGGGTTGGTGACCTACACATTGGTGGGATGGGGCTCGTGGTTGCCCATGCAGGGATAGACAGGAATGCCGGGGAAATGCTGCGCAAGCAAGCCGTCGACTTCGGTGAGCATGTCCTTGTTGCCCTGCTTCGTCGTCGACCACACATTGTGCGGCGGCACATCGCCCGTGTGGTAGATCCAGTCGATCTTGTGCTGGGCCATGTGCTCCAGGGCATTCACCAGCAGATGCTTGGGTGTGTCGCAGTTGCGATAGTCGCCCCAATAGCCAGCGCCGAGCGACGAAGCAACTAAATTGCCGCGACAGCAGATGGGCTCATCACAGTACGCCAGGCTGCCCACTTCGTACTCGGGATCGTAGTGAATGTCGGTCAGATGCAGCACCAGCAAATCCTTGTCGCTGCGCTCGGCCAGCTCCGAGTTAGACTCCAAGGGAGTATCGCCCACAATGGTCAGATTGAGATTGTACTCCGGCTGCTCCAGCTGGCAAATGCTAATGGGCAACATGCCGCAAATCGAGCTCGGCTCGGCAATCGTCTCGTTGAAGATGTAATCGATGATGGGCCAATTCAGATCAAAGAGGCCACTGCACACCTCTTGCGTCTGAATGTTGAAGTAGTCGCAAATGCTGAGCATTGTCTTCTTGGCATTGGCATCGCGATTGGGGCCAGTCAGCTCGCCGTCTGGGCCCGTGAAGGTGTTGGCCAGCACCTTGACGGTGGCGCGACACAGCGTGCAGGTGAAATACTGATCCGCTGAGCTCAGCTCGGTCATGGACTGTGTGAAAATGTCCTTCTTGCTGTGGCTGTGGCGCAACTCGGCGCCCAGCTGGCGCAGACGCTGTGACTCAACGCCCGTCACCATGTACTTGACAAACTCTTGGCTAATCTCGTCCGCTATGCTGGCTGAAACACGCACACAACACGAATTAAAACAGAATTTCCTACGAGTTGAGTTGATCTTGATGGCTGGATGTCACTTGAGATTGTCAACGGTCGCAAAACACACACCTGAAATGGCGGCCGTGAGACGCTTATCGGTGGTAAAGCTATCCGGCACTCCGGCCAAACGATGGGCCCCGCTGATGGCCAGCGTGGCTGCCACGGCAAGCAGCACAATGCTCCACTGGACGCTCATCGCTCTCGGCTGATCCAACTGCAACTAACGGCCCGCAGGCTAAAACGGTTTCCTTTATAGCATAGCGCCAAGATTGTGGCATTATCGACGACCTGGCTGCTGATAGCTTTAAATAAACCATTATTATTGTTATTAGTTTAACACTAATCTGAAAAGAGATTCTTTAATGCATTGATAAGTTCTTTAATAAAGCTATAAATCAAGCATGTATAAGCGAGTATAGTAATTGATTTAAAACAGATCTGTGAAGGGATAATAAAGGTATTTTGCTAAGCCTCAAATTAGTACTTAATAGAAGTCCTTAAAAACCTCTGCATTCCGTTTAATCGTTGAACTAAACTCTAAATTTAGACAATTGTCGGTAACTTCAATTTGTCTAACCCACCTTTAAAACGATTCGTGGCATGAAAAACCCGCATTTCCGTTCTACATTTTGACGTCAACTTTCAAACCCTAACAGCTGGTAAATGGCTGAAACACCCCTTAAAGATAAGTGTAAACACCTGTAAACTCTATAGATTACCTCGTCCATATTCACGTGCCAAATTTGAGCGATTCGATCAGAAATCGAGCCGTAAAGCTGAATGGGCTATAAAATGTTCACATACATACTCATTATAGATGTATTCATAGCAGCAGGGTTATATAATGCCTGAATATTAGCTGCATTTTATGGCCCTATTATTGATTTTCCCGCTAATATGATGTTTTGGGCGTTAATCTGAGATGATAAGCCACGGTTTTGTGGCACGATCAGGAAGCAGGCCCCACATGTAGAGCTGTCAAAGTCTATTTTGCAGCGATAACACAAGATTAATCGAGTCGATAGTATTAAGTACTTACAGATAAATGTATTTTGAATTTCTTTTTTGGCACTTAATCGTGATCGTTGACAATGAAATGGAATTTGCGATTATATAAGCTATAATTAAAGTACTATATATGTATATACAGTTAAAGTCTCTAGAAGCCAAGCCTCACGGAGAGCACAAGAGCGATAAGGGAAGTAATGCTCAATACACTGAGCGTAGCTGCTCCATCATCGTCAGGATCTTCGTCGGGTTCCTTATCCAACTGCAAAAAACATTCAGAGTTAACAAACTGAATCAGAAGAAACTTTTCTATAAGCTTACGGAAGCAAAAAGTCGTTCACGGAGCTCCTCGCAACGCGCCTTTTGGTCGTTGATCGTTGTGGCCGCCCGACACAGAGAACCCGCCAAGCAATTGCGGTCACAGCCACCGGAGACTTGTGGCTCCGCTGAGGTGACCCTGAAGCGCCAGTACTAAAGAAGAATTGAGTAAATTAGCTATTAGCCTAAGCTCTACCACATAGTTTATTGTCTTACCTTGCGCATCAGATCTGGCTTGTCGGCAAACTCGTCCAGCAACTTGTCAATGCCCGCCGGACTCAAGTCGTCGGTGAACTCCTTGATGAACTCGTACTCCAGGAACCAATTGGGCTGCTGATCGGGCTGCTTGTTGGCCTCGTTCAGGTCATAGATATAGGTGCGATGATTGGTCACTTGGAATGTATCCGGCTCCACATCGTAGACCCTGTAGTTGGGATTCTTGTAGCTAAACGTGGTCAAAGCACCGCCGTTCCAGGCCACCGCTGTGGCATGACCCTCCTCCGAATAGTGCACGGCCAGCTCATCCTTGTGCGAATGTCCGTTGAAAATGCCGCTGATGGTCTTGTGGAAGCGTGTAATGCAACGATTGTATTCCCTGGCCCAGACAGCCCAGCAGGTGCCGTCGCCGGAAGGAATGTGAGTGAGGACGTGCACCTTCTCGCCGGCAGCCTCGGCGGCGAGCAGAGTGTCGTGGAACCACTGCAGTTGGGGTATCTTGTCGGTGCCATTGTGGTACAGCCAGAAGTTGTCCGTGTAGCAGCCATTGCTGTTGAGCGCTATGATGCGGAAGCCCTTGCGGGGCGAGACGGTGTAGTAGCCGCCCTTCAGGATGGTCTCCTTGGTATCAGCGGGCAGCCACTTGGACCAGTCTTCGTACAGATGCTCGTATAGCCACCTGGTGTTCACCTCAGTGGGCACATCTTCGGGACTGAAGCTAAATCGTGGAAAATATTGATTAGTTCAAGGCGCAATTGCGTCACTTGGGAGACTACTTACAGATTGAGCGGATGTGGTTCGTGGTTGCCAATGCAGGGATACACATTGACATTGGGAAACACTTTAACGAATTGATCCCTCACCTTGGTCAGCACTTCGCGATTCTTGGCCACCGAGGTGCCCCAAACCATGTGATCAATAATGTCGCCCGTTTGATAGATGTAAGTGCACTCCTCGGTCTTAACGGCATGATCCAGCGCAGACTCAAAGGATCTCCAGGGCAAATCGCAGTCACGATAGTCGCCCCAGTAGCCAGCTGCATCGGTGGTGCCCTCCACGCCGCTCTTCGCCCGCTGACAACATAGGGGTTCATCGCACGCAGCAAGAGTGCCGGGTTCGTAGAGTGGATCGTGGTGGATGTCTGTGAACTGACAGATCTTGAAATCGTTGTCGCTGTGCTTGGGCGTATCCGACTTGGGGCCGGTCATGGCCTCCCCTTTGCTGTCCACCGTCAGCGTCCAGTTGTAGGCGGGATTTGCGCCTGTGTTGCAGAAACTGATTCCCATGAAGAGCGAACAGAAGCTATGCGAATCCATTTCCGAGTTGCGCATAATGTAGTCCACCGAGGGCAGCTCAGAGTCGATTAGACCCTCGCACACCTCCTCGGTCTGCAGCTCAAGACGACGGCAAACATCCATGGCAATTCTCTTCATGAGTACAGCACTATTCTCGCCATTCAACTCGCCATCTTCTTCGCGTACCGAACGGATGAAAATATTAATCACGGAACGGCACAAAGTGCAGACCACAAAAGAGTCGCGCGGCTCCAGATCTGGCAAATTTTTAGTGAATATATCCTTTTTACTGTGTGCTTTAGCCAACTGGGTGGTCAGTTTCTTAAATGCAGGTGTCTCAACTCCAGTCCTGATGAAAGTTATGTACTCCTCCTCGAGACGACCGGCAACATCGTCGGCAATTGCCGAAAGGACTTTATCGTCCACATCGAAGTCAACTGGTACTCCGGGGAGGTTAACCGCGGATGCGAGCACAAGGCCGCAGAAGAGAATAACAAACAAACACCTCATTGCATTTGCTGAACCACTGAAACGTTTAACCCATCTGGATGTCAATTTATAGGTTTCTCACGACAGCTTATCAGTATTATTGGCTCATTTAGCGAAGTTATTCGAACTATGAAGTGTCCGATAAGAATAGATCCACTCATAGCCGCAATGCACGGTAATGATTGGTGGATTGGGGGATTTGCTTAAGCTGAATTCGGTATTTAAAAGCACTTTCGATGCGGTAAAAAATATACAACTGCCTTAGGAATATAAAACATTTCTTATCAATTGATTGCCTTTATTAGTGTTCAGTGAATCGTATTGAAGCATGGGAATTACAGGTTTTTTCAAATTTATATTGCTATAGGTCAAAAATCATTGGTTGTCTGTTAAATGCAGCAATTATTAAATATAAATCATAAAAATAAACTTTCAGAATTAAAATTCTTTTTTCATGACATTCGTGGATGTATGTATTCAATTATTGCACTGATATATACATACATATACTTTCTATGAAATTGCTATTGTAATTTTATGATTGAAATTAGAAATATTTTGGGCATGTTATAATGTTATACTTTTTAAGTATAATCAAGTCATGCGGCTGTGTCCAATAGGTTAGTTGGAAGGCGCGTAATTTGAATTTAAAAATATATTGGTACAAAGCCACATGCCTTTGCATGGTGGTCACATGGTCACATTGGGCCAGATGCTTTGTTGATGTATTAACTTATTAGATAAGAAAATTAATATCGATGTTTTCATAAGGTTGTCTGCTTTTACAAAAATAATAACCAATGAATGAATGAAACCAATGAATCGCCTATAACTTAAAACATACATTTTTTAAACAATATTTTGAAATACCTAATAAGTAAAATATACGTTTATTCTGATTTGCAAAAATACTAGATTAAGTGAACGGATGCAATTGTAAATGCTGTTGTGCAAGTTTTATATCATATTTTAATAATTTATGAAAACTTCATAAAACATTTTTCAACAGCTCATTTTGATTTTTTCGTCCGATCAAATTTGCTTTCAGAATTACAATTTGAAAAAGGCAATATTTCGAATAGTATTTCTCGTCAGGGCGGAAGTAACAGTCGAACAGCTGTTGCGTGTTTATTATATATACCAGGGCGGCAACAACAGCTTGGTTAGCCAGACAAACACGAGAAAAAAGCGAGCAATAAATTTATGAGAAGGCCAAGGATCATTGGAAAATTACAGCAATTAAAAAGAAATTAAGCCAAAAAAAAGAAGCTATTCACAAAAAAAGTAAATTGTGGGCACATTAGTGCGTGCGTGTGTGTGCGAGGCGAGGTGAGTGAGTAATCGCGAAGCGAAGATAGAAAACACAGGAGCCTCAGTGACGCCATTTTCTGTGTGCGAATTAGCAAACGCAAAAAAAAGCAAAACGAAGCGAACAAAAATCAGAAAATCAGAGCAGGTGGGGTAAAAACAGACGCAACCAACCAATCACGAAAAGAGAAGTGGAGCGAAGAGGGGACGACATACAACACATACAACACACGTTCAATGAGCAGCCTAATCAACTTTCTAAATCCAAAACTAAAACCCTCTGTGGAATGCGATGCCGTCTGCGAGGATGGCTTCACAGCAGCCAATCTGATAGCCGATGATGCGGAGCAGCTGGAGCGCGGCTTCATGTGCTTCGCAGTTTGTAAGCCGCCTATCGAGATTATCTTTGACTTTCCTAAAGCCATCGATATGAAGGTCATCAAGTTGTGGCACAGCTCTGGCGCATTGCGTTCCACGGCCTTCGAGGTGCATGGTAAGCATGACGGCATCTGGGAGCGCGTTGCCTATGTACGTGATCTGCCCAAGGGCATGGATTCGGTGACGTTTTGCTATCAGAGCGATTACAATTCACGCAGCAGTGCTGCAGCCGCCCAACAGCAAAGCGAGAAGGTTTTCTTCTTTAAAACCGCCCACAAGATTTTGGCAACCACAAACAGCGTTAAGATTGTTATACGTGCCACGGAGCGTTGTCCGCCCGTGCTTCGAAAGATCCAGATGTGGGGTTTGCCGGCGCGTTGCCTGGAGAAAGCCGATCGCGAGCTGATGAAGACCATTTGGAATGAAATAAGCGATCCGTATGGTTTGCGGGATCAGGCGCAGCAACAACAGCAGCAGCTTGCGGGTCAACGATCGCCCTCGCGTCACATTCCCGAGCTGCGCGAACAGTCGACGTTGCAGATACCAGAAGAGTTCCTAGACTCCATCACTTGGGATCTAATGGTGAGTCACACTTAACAATTTACGCAGTTTGTTTTATAGCAAACTTCCCCCTTTATGTAGATATTTCCAACTGTGTTGCCCTCCGGCAAGGTGGTCGACCAGTCCACCATCGATAAGCACTCGGAAGAAGAGGCCAAATGGGGTCGTTTGCCTTCGGATCCGTTTACGGGCCTTGAATATACCTCACAACGCAAAGCAATATTAAACCTGGCGCTCAAGGCGCGCATCGAAAAGTTTCTAATGGAGCACTCGGAGCACTTTAAGTCCGTGCCACGTTCACTAGGCAGCTCGCGTATGCGTCGCCGTCACGCCTCACAGTTCGCTAGCCACATGTGTCAGGGTGGCGCAGGAGCTGGCAACATGGTGGCAGCCGGGACGTATTCCTCATTGAGCGGCCTTGCTTACAAGCATCAGCAGCAACGCAAGACCAAGTCAACAGTCACTGCCACAGCCACATCGGCATTCTCAGGTTCAGTATCGCCCACATCACCGCCAGCGGCAAAGCGAGCGCGTCACAGTCATTCGGCATATGCAGCAAGCGCCACAGTTACCGCCAGCAGTGTGGATCAGTCGCCTACCTCATCAACATCATCAGCCACCACGTCTTCCATTGATCAGGCCATACAACAGGCACTGCAGAAAATCACCCGCTTTACCCAAGTGAGCTTGCCCCACCTTCAGCAGCAGCAGCCACCCAGCTGTATAAATTGCCGCAGCGGACAGTTTGCTTATGAGATACGCACTTGTCGCCATTTGGTTTGTCGTGAATGCCTTGTCATGTTGTCCACCGCCCAGCAATGCGTCTGCAAGGTGGCTTTCCGTGGTGGCGATGTGGAGCGCTATCACAAGCTGCCGTAGTTGTGCCTGTTCCGCCTGCGACACTCACTCTCTATATATATAGTCTCTTATTCTAGTGCTTCAATATATTGTAGGTTTCTTTCTAAGCATTTCTTTCGTTGCCAATCTTCCGACATCATTCGACTTTTTCGAATTTTAATTTTTTAAATTTCGTCCTCTTTTTACCATATGTGTGTATGTATTCAATTATTCAGTTCGTAAGCTCATAAATCTTAGAATAATTTCTAATCATATCAGCGTCGATTTTAGCAAAGTGCTGAGAGTTTTATTCAAAGCCAAAATACAACACTTGAATATGATGGCTAATGGATGAATATTGTGCGATCCATTATTCCATCAATTATCAGTATCAGGTCACATTTAGTCGGCAAAAGCGATTAAACTTAATATATAGGCATAATAATACTACAATATGAATGCAAATAATGATCATAGAGAGCCAGAAGATAATGCGCCCATAATTTTTGTAGACTTTATACAACCCTCCCTAACAATTTGAGAGCGCGAAGTTTATATATATATATTCATAACTGAAATAAAGTTACAAAAAAAAAGCTTTACACTCTACGGTTCATTTAATTAAGGTACATTTTGTTGGTTTCTGCTTTGGTTTGGTGCTGTTGCTAAGCGATCAATTTGACCCTGAATAAAGTAATTTCCCACGGAAGTGAGATCATATTCATATGAACGAGACGGAAATATGATCTCGAAAATGTTGTCATGACTATGACCTCAGTGAAGCGAGATCGCAGACTATGAACAGCTGTTGTTAAAAACATAAACAACACAGGCAGCGTATTTTGCATTATTTACACATACACACACACCTTCACGGAGAAGCAAGTGTAGCATGTGTTTGCAAAGGCGTAATTGCTTGCAAATCTGGCAATGCCAAGGTGGACAAGTCTGGCAACGCTGAACTTAAAGCAGTACAGATAACAGAATTGCGCCTTGATGACGGACAGCGCAGATTCAACGCCGCTACCTAAGCACCGCTTGGGTTTGAGACTGCCCAAAGGAGCCAGGACGACACCTGGCAATCGTCGCTACACACTAGAGCCGACTATAACGCCAATTAACGCAAACCACAGTACTAATGTGGAAACACCACGCGCCAGTCATCAACACAAGCCCAAAGCAAGCTCAACAAATTGCCGGCGTCTCGGATTATCCCGACGTCTTCCTGAACTAAGCAAAAAGAGACTGCAGTTTATAGCTTCCAGTGAAAGTTGCAAAGAAGACCAGCCGACACTTGCACAAAAACTAGAATGGAGACAGCGCAAAATATTGGAACTCGAGGCAGACATAGAGACTTGGAAATGTGGTTTCATTGCAGCCATGAACGATTTGCAGGCTTTAGTTACTGAGCCCATTACAAAGGAGACGCTGCTGGTGCAACTTAAGCTACCGCTGGAGCTGCTGCAGTACTTGGAAGAAGACTGAAGGTTAAACAAAACTGTAACTAGCAGTAAAATGTATTTCACTACAAAAACGTTGAATAAAAACAATATTTTTAATATTTATGCGGACGCACAGGCTTCTCGGGATCGAATAGCTTGGGATCGTGCAGGAAATCGACGTCCTTGTGATAGCCTGGCATCAGTAGACAGTGCTGAGCACGTTGAATCGCCTGTTCCACATCCTCCTGCTTCTGCTTGCATAATCCGGTAATGTGGCGACCATAAATGCGACCCGTATACGGCGATTGGAACTGTGAGAGCAGCTTGACGTTCTTATAGTTTGGTGTGATGTTGTGCTTGCACAGAATGCATTGCTCTGGATCCTTTTCAAAGGGATTCGCCATCTCAATTGGTTCATCGGCATTTGTCGTTGTTGTTGTTGCTGCCTCCTCATTGACGGCAACAGCATTGGAAAACAAACGTGGTTGTAAGAGGCGATTGCCTGCTAAATTGGCGACAGCAGCTGTTTGCGAAAGTACCTATTTAGTTTTCATTCTTGTAAATTGTCGTCCTCTTACCATTCTTCGCAAACAGTTGTGTTATTTTAAGCATTTTAATTATATTTTCATTTAACTTTGTTACGTTCGGCTGGTATGCTACTTTGCACATACAGTGTGGCAACAATTTTTGATAGGGTCTGGCAACGCTTTTTGGTATTTTTGTAGATACGGGTAACCTATTTAGTGCACGCAATTGACGTCACCAACTCCCTATTTCATTCAAACTATTGATTGTAATAAACTTTATTTATTTTTAATAATAGATCTCGGGCATTACATCTGTGGAATATGAGATATTTACAAGTTTATTTTGTATTATGTCATCATTAAAGTTGCCTTGTCCTGTAAATGTAGAAACCTTTTCAGTTGTGCTTATTTCTGTAGTGGTATTAAGTTCTGTAATATTTAAATGTGTTGTAGCATCTTTTTCATTTGTTGTCGTCTCCAATTCGGATGCTGTTGTTGAGGTCTCAACATTTTGGGTCGTCGATTCTATTTCTTCCGTTGTAGTTTCAGGTGTAGTTGGTTCTATTGTGGTGGTATCATTTTCAAATGGCGAAATTTCTGTAGTAGAAAGTGGAAGCTCTGTTGCAAACATCGGGAGTTGCGTAGTCGAAACGCTGCTCTCTGTTGTGTCATCGAGTGCAAAATTTGAACTGAAGAAGTTTTGGGTAGTTGACTCTGTACTTTCTGTGCTTGTAGAGGCTTCTGGTGTTGCTGAAATTGCAGCATCTGTGGTAACATCTATGGATGTTATGGGATTAATACTTGTGGAAGTAATCTCTGTCGCCTCAGTTGTAGTATCCAGAATAGGAATTTCGGTTGTATTATCACTTAAAATGTTCTGCGTGGGGGTTTCGTCAAGAGCGTCCCCATATGAAGTGGTAATTGAGGCCAAAATTCCAGACAAAATTGGTAGTAACTTTGAAGGTAGTTCAGTAGTACTTATTACTAAATCCGTTGTGGAATCCACTACCATTTCAGTATTTGAGACCACTGTGGTACTCTCCAATCCAAATGCATCCAAATTATCCACGGTTGAAGTCTCCGAAGGACCAGTTGTGACGTCAGGCACTTGCGTAGAGCTCGAAATGACAGGTATTCTTGGCTTTCTTGTGGTAATTGACTTGTTGGATGGCTTATATGACTCATACTTCTTCACTTGATACGGTTTATGATGGCTCACATAGTATTTGGCCAACGTTATCCAATCTTCTCCAGTGACTATGTTGTTTAACAAACTCGTTGGGTTCTCAGCAATTGAGTCTTTGCATACTGTTGTTTTTGAGTAAATCAAAACGAGCACAAAAAATATCCACAGGTTCATTTCGATACGTGTTTCTGTGAAGGACACAGTTGACTTAATGATTTAACGTGGAGAAAACGCACCATTTTTATCATTACCTGAGTCCACATTTCTGCTACCTGCGCTAATTACGTCCTTTGTTGACTAGTGGAGTTACATTTTTTGCAGATGGCGGTAAAAAAAAACAACAGTAGCGCAACAGGACATATCGCTCTCACTTTCGATCGATATACCTATCGAAATATTTAAATTCTGATTTCGATAACTAACAACTGATTAGATATGTTGTAAATCGGCATATTTTAGTATTTTTATTTTTAATTGATCAATATAAATATTGCGACCGCGATTAGGTCACACTTATTTTAAATTAACCGCCCAAAAATATGCTGCCGGGCTTGTATTGCATGATAAATTGGTCTGGCAGCAATTTATTTGCGGATATGGTCACCCTTCTGCCGGCCAGCTGAGTGTTAGATGTGAAGAAGAAGAGCGGCGTGCTTCGTATTCCGCGTTTTTATTGTGGAAAATATTAATAAAGTGCTATTTGTAAAAACAAAAGTGAAATAATATCGATATTAAGTAAATTACTAACAAGGTAGATTGTTAATACCAAAATAATGTGAATGCTGAGCGTGCTAATTCTGTTTTGGCCATGCCGGCAAAAGCATGTAAACGTTTACTGCTTAGGCGCTTGTGTTTGTGTGAAAGTGCCTGTGTGCTTTAGAGTGGACCTCTTATTGAAGGATAATACTATAATTTTAGCAAAGCTGCAAAATGGACTCCGATTTATATGATGAGTTTGGCAATTACATAGGACCGGACTTGGACAGCGATGAAGATGATGACCAGAGCATTTATGGCCAGCCGGATGTGCCCGACGATCAAGATGTGAGTAAAGGTCTTGTTAAAATTTTCTCTTAAATAATAAATGTAAATTTTAGGAGGACGGCATGGATGAAGACGAAGCAGAACCACAAGACGACGAGGATAAAGAGGTGACTGCAGTTGTGCTACACGAGGATAAGCGATATTATCCGTCGGCCGTTGAGGTGTATGGACCAGATGTGGAGACAATTGTGCAGGAGGAGGATGCACAACCGCTGGACAAACCGCTCATTGAGCCAGTGAAGAAGCTCAAGTTTCAGATCAAAGAACAGGATTTGCCTGAAACCACTTACGACATGGAATTCATGGCTGATCTGATGGATACGCCGCCATTAATTCGCAACGTGGCTCTAATTGGCCACTTGCATCATGGCAAAACCACGTTTGTGGACTGTCTGATACGCCAGACGCATCCGCAGTTTGAGAACATGGAAGAACGATCTTTGAGATACACTGACACATTGTTCACTGAGCAGGAGCGTGGTTGCAGCATCAAAGCCACGCCGGTGACACTTGTGCTACAGGATGTCAAGCAGAAGAGCTACTTGCTCAACATATTCGATACGCCCGGTCATGTGAACTTCTCCGATGAGGCCACCGCTGCCATGCGCATGAGTGATGGCGTTGTGCTCTTCATTGATGCCTCCGAGGGCGTCATGCTGAACACAGAACGTCTGCTGAAGCATGCTGTGCAGGAGAAACTGGCCATCACAGTCTGCATCAATAAGGTGAGGTTGCTGAATTAGTTAAAGAAAGGAGTTTGGAGTAGTTAATAATATTTTATATTACTTGCAGATCGATCGTCTGATTCTGGAGCTGAAGCTGCCGCCTCAGGATGCGTACTTCAAATTGAAGCACATTGTGGAGGAGATTAATGGTTTTCTTAGGTTGGATTGCTTAATTCATCACACTCTTTGTCTATGCTAATTAAACATTCTTGTTTTGCAGCACTTACGGCAGCGCCGAGGATAATTTAATGGTGTCGCCTGTGCTTGGCAATGTTTGCTTTGCCAGCTCGCTGTACGGCTTCTGTTTCACTCTCAAATCCTTTGCCAAACTCTATGCTGATACTTATGAGGGAGTCAATTACAATGAGTTTGCCAAGCGCCTTTGGGGCGACATGTATTTCCACAGCAAATCGTAAGTTTTAAACTTAACCACAGCCTACAGCAGCCATTATAATATTTCCGCTTCAGGCGCAAATTCACTAAGAAGCCCCCGCATAGCTCGGCACAGCGCAGTTTTGTGGAGTTCATTCTGGAGCCTATGTACAAGCTGATTGCTCAAGTGGTAGGCGACGTGGACACCACTCTGTCGGACACTTTGTCTGAGCTGAGTGTTCGCGTGTCTAAGGATGAAATGAAGTCCAATATACGCCCGTTATTGCGCGTGGTGTGCAATAGATTTATGGGCGATTGCAGCGGATTTGTAGATATGTGTGTGGAGCACATCAAGTCGCCGCTGGAGAATGCTAAGCGTAAGGTGGATCACATTTATACGGGACCCAAGGAGGGCGACATTTATCGCGACATGATCTCGTGCAATCAGTATGGCACGCTGATGGTGCACAGCTCCAAGATGTATCCCAACGATGACTGCACCTTCTTCCAGGTGCTGGCACGCATTGTGTCGGGCACGTTGCATGCTGGACAGGAAGTGCGCGTGCTGGGCGAGAACTATACGTTGCAGGATGAGGAAGATTCACGCATACTTCAAGTGGGCAGACTTTGGGTCTATGAGGCACGCTACAAAGTGGAGTTGAATCGCGTTCCTTCGGGCAATTGGGTGCTCATCGAGGGCATTGATCAGTGCATCGTAAAGACATCCAGCATTGTGGATATCAATGTGCCAGAGGATCTCTACATATTCCGACCACTGAAGTTCAACACACAGAGCATTATCAAGATTGCCGTGGAGCCGGTGAATCCCTCCGAGTTGCCCAAAATGTTGGATGGTCTGCGTAAGGTTAATAAATCCTATCCATTGTTGTCCACTCGTGTCGAGGAATCAGGCGAGCACGTTATACTGGGAACTGGCGAGCTGTATTTGGACTGCGTGATGCACGATTTGCGCAAAATGTACTCGGAAATTGATATCAAGGTTGCCGATCCCGTGGTCGCTTTCTGTGAGACTGTTGTCGAAACTAGTTCATTGAAGTGTTTCGCTGAGACTCCGAACAAGAAAAACAAGATAACCATGATTTCTGAGCCGCTGGAGAAAGGATTGGCTGAGGATATTGAGAATGAGACCGTTTGCATCAACTGGAATAAGAAGCGCATTGGCGAATTCTTTCAGGTTAACTACGACTGGGATTTGCTGGCCGCACGTTCCATTTGGGCCTTTGGCCCAGACACAACGGGGCCAAACATTCTCGTCGATGATACGCTGCCCTCCGAGGTGGATAAGAATCTGCTGACAGCCGTCAAGGACTCGATTGTTCAAGGTTTCCAGTGGGGCACACGAGAGGGACCGTTGTGCGAGGAGCCCATACGCAATGTAAAGTTTAAAATTCTGGATGCTGTCATTGCCAACGAGGCATTGCATCGTGGTGGCGGCCAAATCATTCCCACGGCCCGTCGCGTGGCCTATTCGGCCTTCCTGATGGCCACGCCGCGTCTGATGGAGCCCTATTTGTTTGTTGAGGTTCAGGCACCCGCCGATTGTGTGTCCGCTGTTTACACTGTGCTCGCGCGACGCAGGTGAGTTTAATTCAGAAATATTTGCTCTAATCTGTACTAATAAATATTGCGTTTGCAGAGGACATGTGACGCAGGATGCACCAGTTTCGGGCTCGCCGATTTACACAATCAAAGCCTTCATACCCGCCATCGATTCATTTGGTTTTGAGACAGATCTGCGCACACACACCCAGGGTCAGGCGTTCTGTCTGTCCGTGTTCCATCACTGGCAAATCGTGCCCGGCGATCCACTGGACAAGAGCATTGTCATACGCCCGCTGGAGCCACAGCAGGCGTCGCATTTGGCACGTGAGTTCATGATCAAGACACGCAGACGCAAAGGACTCTCGGAGGATGTGTCTATCAATAAGTTCTTCGACGATCCCATGTTGTTGGAGCTGGCGCGACAAGATGTATTGCTTAACTATCCACTATAAAATATCGAGCTGCAAACAAGCCAATAAAACACAGAAGGACGGAAGAATGAAATACTAGATTTATCTTTTATTAGCTGCCGCAACTTGCCACTACATGTAAAATAGCTTATGTTAAAAGTTAGTCATGTAGAATAGTTCAAGTCGAAGGCGTTAGTTGCCAGTGCTGGACTAGGAGTCGCCGTTCTGCAGCGTCTCCGTCTCATAAGCCTCTTGCTCAGCCTGTTCTTCGTCGAACTCGACATCGTCGTCGGCGGTGGCTTCCTGAAAGGCGTAGTAAACGTAACTAAATAAGTAAACCGACGATTGCAGCAGCGTTTAGAAAGCAGACACGCACCTGGTACTGTTGATATTCGGATATCAGATCGTTCATGTTGCTCTCGGCCTCAGTGAACTCCATCTCGTCCATGCCCTCGCCGGTGTACCAATGCAGAAAAGCCTTGCGACGGAACATGGCGGTGAACTGTTCAGAGATGCGCTTGAAGATCTCCTGGATGGCCGTCGAGTTGCCAATGAAAGTGGCGGACATCTTGAGGCCGCGGGGCGGAATGTCGCAGACGGCAACCTTCACATTGTTGGGGATCCATTCGACAAAGTAGCTGCTGTTCTTGCTCTGCACGTTGAGCATTTGTGTGTCCACCTCCTTCATGGACATGGGTCCTGTTAATTATTAAGAGCGTCAGTACAAAAATACTTGAATACTTCTGCTCCAAACTAAAAAGAACAGCAGCAGTAGCGGCAGTTGGCCAACTTGACGCATTTACATCAAAAGCCAACGTTGGCTTTGATGCGTCAAGCAAATCCCCAAATCCCTGAATATGAAATACTAAACGGCTTCCTAAAGCTTCCTGGCAGCACACTTGGCCACCTGGGCTGCTGCTTCTATTGCTGCTGTTGCTGCTCCTCAGCCGATGTTTCCCTGCAGGCGCTGGAGGGGAAGGACACTAACAGTAACAGTCCCAGGAGGCAACTAAAAAAGCTGTTTAAATTCTTGTCGGTTGCTTTTTTTTTTCTGTGTGTGCGTTTTGTATTTTGTTTCTTTACGCTCATTTTTGTGATTAATTATTTTGCAAGCGGCAAAGAAACGGATGAGCAGGAGGCTAAGCAGCAGGAGGAGACGCTGCCACACTGCAGCCTTAAGTCACGTTCAGCATGATTAGTTAAGGCCCAAAAGCCGTGTCAGGCAGCGGTCGCGGGACTGGGACTGGAAGGGAACTGGCAATGGGAACTCGGCAATTCCCCAATGGATCTTGAAAGTAAATTTCTAATTACGCGCGTTTTGCGAGTCATCAGTCAAAGGCAGTGGGCAATGGAGCGGGAGCAGGGACAGGGACGGGGACAGGGACGGGGACGGGGGCACGGCCGAAAGCTCGTCTCGTTGGCGGTTGGGCACAGAAGGAATAACAAATGAAATATTATGCGGCATACTTTTGGGCGCCGCAGCGCAGCAGTTTATTAATTTAAAAATTAGCGCGAAAAAATGCGACCTACTCGCCTCCACCTTGGCCACATGGCGAGACGGTGACAGCAGGCAGCGTGCAGAGGGGAGAGATATGAGGAGCGGGGGTGCGAGTGTTCACAAACAAATTTGCGCTACGTGCGCGCTGACGGATTGCAGCCTTTTTAGCCGCCAGTCAGCGTGCATTAATCATTTTTAGTGGCGCCCATAAGTAGGCTTTGCGTTTGCTAATAAAATTGTCGCTGTCGCAAGTGGCAAGCGGCAAGTGGCAAGTGGAGGCGCAGTGCGAAGAGTGCTGCTACGACTTGCTACGTGCACTGCGACACGATGGACGAACAAAGCTGGCAGCTGCCACACCTGCCAGCCCATGACAAAGCGACTAAGTTTTGTCCGTCTAAGCCGCGCTAGCTGCGGCTGCCTTGCGGACTTCGACTGAGCCCCAAAGCCAACGCTGACTGATGGCAACAAGGTATCCTGTCGTCCCCCATCCCCTTCCTCCGCGCTCTCCACTGCCGCTCACACGCGTGTTTACGGTTTGTTGTTAAAAAACTATTTTTCTTCTTGTGGAATGTGGGCGCGGTTGCTCTTCACATGTGCCTGTGTGTGTGTGTGTCTGTGTGTTTTAAAAGTCAAGGAGCACGTGAAGTCACATGTCGAGCGAGTCATGTCAACAGCACTTACGAGTTTGAAGCCACAATGGCCAGTCATTTGTTAGAATGCAGCTTACCTCGGAAGATGCAGGCCACAGTCAGATAGCGACCATGTCGAGGATCGCAGGCGGTCATCATGTTCTTGGCATCGAACATCTGTTGGGTCAGCTCGGCGACGGTCAGAGCACGGTACTGCTGCGATCCCTTGGCCGTCAGCGGCGCAAAGCCGGGCATAAAGAAGTGCAGACGTGGGAAGGGCACCATGTTGACGGCCAGTTTGCGCAGATCGGCGTTCAGCTGGCCAGGGAAACGCAGACAGGTGGTCACACCAGACATTGTGACCTGCGAGCCGGAGAGAGAGAGATAGAAAGATAGAGAATGGGAAGCTCTACATTAGCAAATTTACGTCAGCAATTAGATTAGTTTTGTGGTTAACGTCGTTGGCTGGCTGTTTGGCCGCTGCTTGTCTCCTTTAGCCATGGCTACTTACGGACACCAAGTGATTGAGATCCTGATAGGTGGGGGAGCCCAGACGCAGAGTTTGATAGCATATGTCGTACAAGGCCTCATTGTCAATGCAGAAGGTCTCGTCTGTGTTGACGCACAGTTCGTGCACCGACAGCGTTGCATTATATGGCTCAACGACCACCTCGGACACCTTGGACACGCACACACACAAAACAGCGAGGCACGTGGAGGATGTCGGATGTTGGATGTGGGATGTGTGGTTGTGGTGGGAATTGGGGGCAACGGGAGGAGAGGAATGCACACAAAACCGAGACACACATTAGTTTAATTTTGATTAAGATTCACTTACGGAAACCAGATGATTTAGATCGCCGTAGGTGGGCGACGACAGCTTCAGCGTGCGGAAGCAAATGTCATAAAGCGCCTCATTGTCAATGCAGAAGGTCTCGTCGGTGTTCTCCACCAGCTGATGGATGGACAGCGTTGCATTGTACGGCTCCACAACGGTATCGGACACCTACGTAGTGGCAACGGCGACGGCAACAAGTAGCGATGACGATGGCGATGCGACAACAGCAGGCATGCAAGAAAAGAAGCAGATACAATTTGTTAATTGCTGTCGACGTTAAAAACTTTGCGGTAGAAAAATAGTCATTAATTAATACTCTTTTTTTTGGGTGTGAAGTATGTGCTAAACGCGTTGAACTAGCGTTTAATGTGTGACTATGATTAGCAAGTGATAGCTGAAAAGACGGCCTCGAGATGAAGATTATTTTAAGGCATTAAATGCTGTGAATTACTTTCTTTCTATCGATGTTTATTTTATATACAAAAGTGATAATATCTAGACCAGAGAATATGTTTAAATTGAGGTATATTTTCACTTGAAAACTAATTATTAATATTATTATGTGTTTTTCTGGTTTTATTTGTTGCATTTTCAACAACTTGAAGCTTTTCTTATTTTTGTAATATTTTAATTAATTGTAAAACCTGCTTTTCGTTTATTTTCTAGACGCTGATTTAAATTCGTTCTTTTTCAAATGATTGCACATCTGATGGTCAGAGCTCCATGAATTCTGAGCTTTAATTTAGTGTGTGCATGAGTTGGCAAATTCAGCCTAATTTAAAGTTGCTTTTAATTGTCTCGTGTTGTTGTGAAAGGTCTGCTCGCATTCTCAGTCAGTTGATTGCAGTCCTCGGATGGATATCATTGCCAATTCATCTTCATGAATGCGTTGCCAGGTGGAAAATAATGCAATTTCATTCACAATACAAATTGTTCTAATGCAGATGAAGGCGCCTTCAGGTTATTTCCGGCAAATGCAGAAACTTTGCTTAAATACAAATTGGAAAACTCAACTCAGATCCATCTGCTGGATTAATGAAGATGGGGAAAATGCCACTGTGTGTTAAATATCAGTACAACGAGAATGCAAAAAAAAAATTTAACTCAACTAGAAGCTATTTTTGATTTGGAAAATGAATTTCTGGATAAGTTCGCCTTGTTTGCGAAGTACATGGAAATTGCATTTCCACTACAGATGCATAAACAAATGGACAAGTTAGGGAGTTTTGGAGGCAGCAATGCTTCAGTGATGTTTAGGCCAGCCCAAAAGCACTTGCATGTTGCAGCTTCTAACTGCACTCAGAGTAACAATTGTTGTACTCCAAATGCACAAAACACACACGACTGTGGTGTGAATGTGTGCGTGTGTCAATGTGTGAGTGTGTGTGTGTGTGTTTATTTGTTTGTGTGCGGCAACTGAAAATTATGTGTAATACTTTGGTTAGCCCTCTATTTGTTCAGGCAAGATGCATTGTCTGGCCGAAAGCGGGCAACAACATCAACAACAACGCCAAAAACACGAACAACAATAGTTTTCTGTTTGGCCGAAATAGCAAAATGTTTGCACATAAATCCTTGCAATTATTTAATGGAGCAGGGCCAAAGCGATAACGAACGTGCAACTCGACTACAGAGAGTTACCTGAATCTAATTATAATGAGTTATGCCTGGACATGACTTGTGTTTGAGGTGTGTCTGTGTGTGCGTGTGGGCAAATAACCCTAACTAAATATGTGCTGTGCAGTTGTGCTAGAAGCATTTCAAAGCGATCTCTGCTCGAGTATCTGATTTCAGCTCTCAACATTAATCAGTGTATTGTCAATTAATTGTTCAAATAATTTGCTTAAATTACTCATTACATTTATGACGTATAAATTACAATCAAACGGCAAACACCAAACCAAAAAAAAAAGAATGAACATAAATTTCAAATTGTGTTGCAAAGCGACAGGCGAGTGTCAGTTTCTGGCCACAACAAAATGGCCGCCGGTGCCAAAACATTGCGGTAAATCGGGGCACGTCGAAAAGGGTAGAAATTAAGAGGCAAGGCAAAGCTGGGTTTGAGCTGGAGTTTGAAGTACGCATAGTTTTGGCCAGTGCAACTGAAGCGTATCGGTAATAAATTTAACACAGCAAAACATAAGTTTCGTTCTCAATATCTGCATATGGTGCGGGGAGTCAAACTATAGTAAAAATCCCTTTCTGCACACAGAGAGAGAGAGAGAGAGAGACGAAGGAGACGTGTTATATATTGGCATAAGCAGTTTGTCAAATGCTAATTTCACGCCTCAATAAACTTTTTGTAGCTCTTCTGCTTCGCCTTTTAAATTGAGTGCCAAGTGAACCCTTTAGGGGCGCATATTTACAGCAATATATGTTACACCCATGTGTGTGTGTGTAGTGTAATTGTATTATACACTTCCCAGATATCCATCCAATTACACAAACACACAGAGAGTTCCGTTTGGTCCATTGATGCCTTTCCAGCGATTGCCGTTGTGGTTAACCCCGAAAATTGCTCAAATTGTCTGTCCCTATGCAACCTCTGACCCCATTGAGAACGGAATTTTCGGGGCAATATAAAGCTCAAATTAAAGCCCAACACACACACACACACACACACACATACACAGACAATATGCCTTCTGCATAAGGCTGACAGTTTGGCACTGAAAATGGAATATTTACTGCAATTATGCTGTGCATTCTTGTGGCGATTTCATTTGTGATTGCAAAAACTGGAATTGGAATATGTTAAATATGCAAATGCTGAACACTATATATTCTATCTATAGGCACGCATTATGCGCAGCTTTTATAATTTTCCATTTATTTAAATTATTTTAAATATCCATTAAATTATCTTTATTGTGTGTTTGTTCGAAACGGAAAAAAAGAAAAACAAAAAAATGAAAATAATGCTGCATAAATATTCAATTCCTTTGTGGCACCTGGCTGATGGACATTGTGCACCGCCTGTTATTGACAATCAATTTGGCACTAAATTAATTTAATTAAATGGCGAAATGTAATTAAATGCTCATCATGCTTATAATGCAAATGAAGGCGTCTCACGTGCCTCCAGGGCTGGGGCACGACAGCACAGCGCAGGACAGCGTAGGGCGAGGGGGCGTGGGGGGGGGGGGGGGGGCAGGGTGTGCGTGTAAAATATGCAACTAGGTTAATTAAGCTATAATTGAGGCGTGTCGTCCGACTGCGAGCTATTTGCGAAAGCCGTTTTGCTAAAAACTCAACCTTATCGTGGGCATGTGCGATAAACTATCAACGCAAATGCATTTAAACTATTGCAGTGTCAATTATCCTCAGGTCATTTTGGCGGCTCTAAATTCGTTACGCAAATTAATTTAAATTATTTGGCAGATCTGCGTTAGGCCGTCAATTAAAATTGGCATAAAAGCTGCCTGCACAATTAGAAAATAAAAACGGCAACACAAATGACAGAACGAAAACTGTTTGCTCTAACAAAATTAATTAAATGTAAAATGTGCATCGTTTTCAAACAGTTTTTTAAATCAAATACTGATGCTGATGTTTCGAAAAACACAAATTAAAATAACTCCTTTTTTGATGCTTTATTTGGCATGTGAAAAAATGTAGAAAAAGTTGCGCAAAAATAGTAAATATAAAATATACAATTAGAGAGCCAGAGATTGCAAGGAAATTTCGGATAAAGTAAATAATATTTACGTTGTTTAATCAAGGCAAATATATTGGGGAAATATGTGAAAAACCATTTCATTGGTGAGCGTATTTTATGCATACGTGCGTGGGCATTTGGGGTTCTAGCCATTTTGTTGCCATGGTGCGGCGCATGCTGCTAATTTGGCTAAAACGCGTGCAGGTGTAAAGCGCTTTGGGGTTACTGGTCGGCTTACAGCCGCCGGTGTCGAATGTGCGAGCTAAGCTGATTTGGCTAAGCGGATTGTCCTGGCCAGGATCACGGCCGGAACGTCCGCCCAGCCCCCAACGCCATTGCAATGATCTGCGGCCTTTGTGTGGCACTGTGTGCGAACGCTTACCTTGGGCGAGGGCACCACGGAGAAGGAGTTCATGATGCGATCCGGATATTCCTCGCGTATCTTGGATATCAGCAGCGTGCCCAAGCCGGAGCCGGTGCCGCCGCCGAGCGAGTGGGCCAGCTGGAAGCCCTGCAGACAGTCACAGCCCTCGGATTCCTTGCGCAGCACTTCGAGCACGGAATCAATCAGTTCGGCGCCCTCTGTGTAGTGGCCCTTGGCCCAGTTGTTGCCTGCAAAGAGCACCAAAATGTTCACCAGATGTTCAATAACATATTTAACTAATCAACACACACACACACGCAGGCAGTGACATGTAATGCGGTAGAGGATGCGGGAATAATAACAACGCCGCGTGATTACTGACATGTACAAAATTAATTTTCATCGTCAGCCGCAGGCCATTTTATAATTGCAATTAACATCAGCAGTCCGGACAGCCGTGTCTCCAGCAGTAACGGCGGAAATTTGCGCCACAACTGCATGCTACATGCTGCACGCTGCAACAACAGCGGAAATTGGGTGGCACGCACACGCACGCATTGCACAACCTGTCGGCCAGCGGCCAAGGCTGCTGCTTATCAAGTTCGCAACTAGCTGCAATTTCATCAACGTCATCTTGTTTGTACTTATCAAAGCAATGACAACAGCCCGTGCGGTTCTTGCAGCTGCAACAACTGTGGCAAAGCACAGCGACTATGTATCTATGGCGATGACGCCGTTGAGGATGACGCTGCGCCGCAAATGTCGATCAGCTGCCGGGCGCATTTCGAGCAAGACAAACAAAAGCGCAATAGAGCCAGCGAGAGTTCTTTGTGAGTGTGAGTCTGTGATAGACACTTAGTTGCTTTTGTAGCATAGTTGCCTTTAACTTGCAGATTTAATGTTATTAGCGACTTACCCGCTCCGGACTGGCCGTACACAAAGTTGTCGGGCCTGAAGAGTTGGCCCATTGGCGACTGGCGCACGGAGTCCATGGTGCCTGGCTCCAGATCGATGAGCACGGCACGCGGCACATACTTGCCGCTGCTTGCCTCATTGTAGTAGACATCGATGCGTTCGTGCTGCAAATCCGATTCGCCGTGGTAATAACCATTGGGATCGATGCCATGCTCGTCGGAGATGACTTCCCAGAACTGCAAGTGCATAAATAAATTTGGTGAGTGTTAAACAATGTTTCCTAATTTCAATTATTAAGCATACGCTTCGAATACGTGATATTTTGAGGACAAAATAACAATGTACTGGAATTTGTGGCTTAATTTGCAAATTCTAAGTTTCTAAAAGTTTGCTAAATTCTTATTATCTTATAAATAGTTCGGAATGTGCCAGCATTCGCGGGAAGAGTTGAATTTATGTGTGTTTTCTGTACGCGATACTTTACCACGCAGCGCTAAAATATTATTTTTCAATCAATATACATACGTATCGGTTTGCTAGCAGCGTGTGTGATTGCAAGTGCGTGGGTGTGTGTGAGGGTGTGTGTGTGCTGCACTGCTTTGGCAATCAGTGCATATAAATATGAGTGTCCTTTTTACATGCCGCTTGCTTTTATGGCCAATGCCAACGACGCAACGCTGCCATCGTCGTCATCGTTCTTGTTCCTATCTGGTTGCGATTTATGCGCGTGCATATGCTATTACCCGCCCCTCCAACTCCTACCTCCCCCCCCCCCACTCCCGCTACCCTTTCCACCCCGCTCTCTCTTCGCAGGCCCCGCAGTCACTCCCTTTGCCGGGGAGCACTTTACATGCCGTGAGCAATTTCTGTTGCATACTTTTATGGGCGCGCACTTTTTGCTGCCAGAGCGAACTGTTGTTGTTGCTGTTGTTGCTGTTGCTTTTCTTGCGCTTGTTCCTGTTGTTGTTTTATATGTGTGTGTACGTGTATTTTTTTTGTTGTGTAACGAGGGGGAATAATTGAATCCTTTTAGGTGTTTTCATATATTTATTTATTTTTGTCGCTTTCTATGGGTCGAGCGTTTCAGCGATTTCGCTACGCTCCTCCTCTTCCTCTTTCCGCTCCTGCTCCTGCTCCTGCTCCACCATCCTCGACGTATTCGTCTCACAACCCGCTCTCTTATTTATTTGCACGAATATTTTTCTTGCGTGTGGTTCGCTTTTATTTATTTTTTTCATTTTTCGTTGCCGTTTTTTTTTTTGCTTTGCTTTGCTTTGCTTCAGTTCGGTTCGGTTTGGTTTGGTTTGGTTTTATTGCCCAATACGCTTCGTAAAACATTTCACGTTTGTTGCGCATATGAATTTCAAATTTTTAAAAATGTTTCAATCGTTTCGTTCGCTTTTGTTGTGCAGGTGTGTGCTATACGCTTCCCCGTGTCTGCCTGCCTCTCTGAGTGTGCGTGTGTGTGTGTGTGTGTGTGAGTTTGGGCCGGAGGCTGGCATGGATATCGAAAGATGAGAGCTGGGATGCCAAAATGCTAATTGTGAGAAAAACGCAATGTGCGCTGCCCTCGTCTGCCACTCACGTTGATCGGAATGATTTTTAATGGACTTAAGCGCCAACGGACATGAATTAATTTATTTTCTTCGGCATTTTATGTATATGTGTATATTTAGGAATATGTATGTAAGAATCGTATTATTTTTGCCGCTGCTATTTGTCCGAGATTGCCATCTTTTCTTAATTTATGCTTTCAGCCTCTGCTGAAGAGGAAGCTGCGCTTAAACAATTGCCAATTACTTCTGAAGACCTCAACATAAGTTTCATGTGGTATTAAAATGATTTGAGATTAGGCTTTCCTTTGAATTAGTTGTGTGCACTCGCAACTCTTTGATACAGTTGACAGTTTACACAATTTCCATCACTTGAGCCTGTCATTACATGATTGTCCTGTCACTTTTATGATGAGTATGTTTGTGGCAGGACCTCCTCTCTTTTAAGTGCCAGTCGAGCTCATAAATTTCTTTCAATTATTCATGAGCCGCACACACAAGTCGACTTCTATTACCTGGCATCGGACACTTTTATGCCCCTGCCACGCCCACACACTTGTAAGCTGCTGAAACTCCTTATGCCCACATCATAAATACACAAAATGCTCAATTGTCGATGGCTGTGAAATGACAATGCTCAGGAAATGGACGATGGGTCGACAGACATTTGCTGAAAGTGGCAAAGTAATAATAACTTTTCGGAAGAAGTGAAGTGTATTTTTAAGATGCCAAAGTTGCAATGCCAATAACGGTTAGAGAAGTATTACAAATATTCTACAAAGACATTGTCTGAATAGTTGTCTAACAGCTTAATTGAAATGTTTTTGTGCTTTTTAGCTAATGCATTTAGTAACACATTAAGCAATTACCCAAGTGTTCAGTAGATATATAATGCCAAAGGTAAAAGTTATTAGCAATACATTAAGCAATCACAAATCAAGCTCTCATTAAAAATACTGCGTAGATGATATATAAAATGCCAAAGGTAAAAGGCAAGTGGCAATTCAAATTGGATAATCGTTGATTGCACACACACACACCATCACACACACTCCACTACACACACTATCGCATGCATACAGAGAGCATCTCTCAACTCATAGGTTGATATCGTTTTTATTTTGTTGTTATGTTAATCGTGGCATAGCGTAAACGTTTGCTTTGTTGTTGCTGTTTGCTGCTGCCGTTTGGCGAAAAGTTTTATTTCTCTATTGGCTTTTAGACACGCAACAATGATAACAAGTTGCACATGGACAGAAAAAGCGGAGCGAATAGCAGAAGCTGGCCAAAAAGTTTTGACTCGACTTTGCCCTTGCTAAAAGTTGGCCCTTGCATGAAGGCTCGTCTCCCTCCACCCTCTACATTAACCCTGCTTGCTCCCTTTTGCATACAAAACAAACTGGAAATATGACACTCAATTGTACGCATCGGTAGACACTTTTGGCCTGACAATAACTTTGATTTGCATACGCTTCAACTTGTATTCGTATTTGTTTGTTTGCTTGTTAGTCTCACTGCTTAAGTGTGGGTGTGTTTGTGTGTGTGAGCCACCCGCATGTGAGGGACAACAAGTTGAGTGACTTTCGTCCTGGCCCTGTTTTGTCGTCCTGGCACTTGTTGCCTGTGGGGAAATTTAAATATGTTTCGTATATTTTAGCCAAGCCAATTGCAGATAAGCGTTTTTCTTTTGACTACTTTCGGTCTGTTTGCTTGCTCTTGGCATCGAGTGCCAGCTCAGCTCCCAAAAGGGTGCTACACTTTTTTTTCTTTCCTGCATACTCTGCCACAGGACATTTCACTTTGATTGCGAAGCTGACAGCTCTGTGCTTGGCTGTTAGAAATAGCTCAGCATTGCACAATTGTTTCTTTTACAAACTACAAATCATTCTACATTTATTTACTATACAATGGGGCAAACTTTGTTTCTCTGCAAATATCTGCATTTATTAGTTGTCATATAATGTAGAGTATTTTAGCTTCGACTATTGTATTTAGAAGTGTTTTTTTTTTGCTCCTTTCATAAACATAGAGAGCATATTATATATGTATATTACGAAAACTTTTAGCGCCGTTGTTGCAAATGATGGCGAAGGGGAGAGCGAGCTGTCGAGTTGTCCAACTGTCCGTTTAATGTTTTAAGGGTATCAGCTCCTGCTTGCTTCTGACATGGTTGTGTCAGCAGTTTGAGGTGGGTTTGATAAAGTGGCCTGGGCAGCGCCCTGCCTTTTCCTTTTTGCTCGCACCCATCAAAAAACAATAACACACACACTCACACACCTAAAAAAAAAATAAAGGGAAAAAAATAATTATGCTGCCTTCATTTGCGTGAAACTTTTGCTGCGGTCAAATTGCTTAATTACAAAATTGCGCACAAGTTGAAAACTAGAGAAGTTTCGCCAGCAAAAAAATAAAAAAAGAAATGTATGGGAGGCAAGCAAGAAAATGATCAAATTAAAAGTAAACAAAAGGCAACGTGCGTTGACCAAAGCGGCGCCATTTTACCAGCCATTGCCATTTTGTGGCGCCGTCTTTTTTATGCGGACAGCCGAGAGCGGGGCACATTGGCTCGCACTTAAAAGAAATTCAAAATTAAAATTCTCAAAGCGTTCAAACAGAAAAAAAAGTAGAAGAAGAGACGAAAGAAACCGAAATACGATGGCGGTGAGCAGCCAAGCAAAAGTCAAGTGGCAAAGTCGCCAAAGTCGAGACCACACACAAAAAACGAGCATAAATTAATTGCGGCCCGAAACGAAAGAAACAAAAAAAAAAAAAAGAAACAAGGCAATGAATGCAGCTTTGTTCCTGAGACAAAAGGACGTTTTAGTTTGTGTTAGCCGAGGATGCAAAGGATGCGAGCCACGGGCAAAGAAAGCAGCGGAAGTGCATGTCGCACCGGATGTCGGACTAAGAGAGCGAGAGCGCACCCTGGAGACTCAACTGGAGGGGATCCGATGTGACTCCGACTGGGACTATGCACACCAAATTGCGAGCCAACTGGATTGGAATATTGAATTTGACGTTTTGACGCTCATGGCGTGCGCAATGCACATAAATGTGCAATTGCAACAATAATAAATCATGGCTGGAGATGGCTAAAGATATTGTTGCTGCAGTTCAGTCTGTAAATTTCTGGCATATTGCTGAACAGATCCGATGTGATTAAAGTAATATGATACATTAATTGAATACAATATGCTCCGTGAACACTCAGCTGGATATGAAATGCTGTTTTATAAATTTACGAATAAAAGTACACAAAAAAAAAAAACACAATTTCAATTAAAATATATAATTAAATAAATAAGTGGCATTTAACCATGTGTAATGTGGGGGAAAAATGAAGAGTAAAGAGCTGCACAATAATCAAATACGCAATTACTTGAATAAATTACGAATTAAAAAATATATATTTCTAATTAACATTCCATACGCTGCATATCATTAATGGGCATCGCCATTGGCAACATCTCCAAATCCATGGGGGCACTCGCAAAAACATATTTTCCATGATGAAGTCACAAACATCGAGTTGAAGCGAAATATTTTTTTGTTTTTGATATGGATGTGTGTGAGGAGGCGAGAATTTTCGGCGAGTTGAATTCTAATTGAATTTTTCGTAAAACTGGGCGTTGGGCTTGAAACTAATTATAAAATAATAAACAGGATTGAAACGCTTTGGCAATTTACAAATGCCCTGAAAAGCCGTGCGATTTGCGTGCGTGGCGTGTTTAAAATGCAAAGCGCGCGATGCGAACTAAGTCAATTTATTTTAATTTCGGCGGCCGAGCAACAAATACATTTACTCTGCTACATGAACATGTGTGTGTGTGTCTGAGTGTGTTTCTTTGTGTGTGTGTGACATCCATTAGCGTAATGAGCTTTGCTCTCGCACAGACCAGGGGCAGAGAGAGGGAGAGATAAAGAGTGCGTTCCCAGTCCAATCGCAGTCATAAGCCGCAATAAAATAAAAATGGCAAAACACACTCAAAGCTTAACGGCCGCCCATCGATAGATGACATTTTGCAGCCGCTGGCCATAAACCATTTTGATGCGACAAAAAAAAAGAAAGAACGGGGGAAAAAAGAGGATGCTCCAAGCATTTGAAACCTTTTATAAACAAGCAAACCTGACCATCTGCAGCCGCAGGCCGAGCTGCTCAAAAATGCAATTTATATGCGCGCGTCGCAAATAACGAATTGTACCCCAAACTACACTAACGGCCAACAGGGCGCGTGCCACGCCCCTCTCCCCCTTTAGAACTCACCCGTTGTAGCCGTATAAGTATATTTTGTAATAACACTAAAAGGATCCGTCCCGGAAATGCTTCTACATGGCGGACCTTTATGTTGTATGTATGCTTCAATGGCGGCGTCGTCGTCGTCGGGCGACAGTTTAGTGCAATCAAATTTCATAGCATACTTTTTGGGGCTGACCTCGTAGCCCAGGTATAATTATGCAATTCGTCGCTATGAATCAATTGCTAGAGCTCTCGCAATTTATAGCCACTCAGTGTGTCTGTGCCTGTGTGTGTGTGCTGCACACATACACGCATAGAGGAATGCGCTCAATTTGACGGAACGTGTGAATTTCGAGGCGAGGTCGGTTCACCAACAAAAAATGTAATTTTTACCCGAATGCATATACCGTAAATTACCCTTTGTCTATGTGTGTGTGTGTGTGTGTGTGTGCACACAAATGAATGTGTGTTGTGTGTTTTTGTATTTGTGTGCAGCAGCTGCATTTACAATTGCATTTCTCATCAAGTGCATCAATTTAAATGTGGCCACTAATTGTCATTATCAGCGCATTGCCTGCACAATTGTTGTTGTTGTTTTTATTATCATCGTCGTTGTTATTGCTTTTAGTGTTGTTGTTGTTAGTGCTGATGCTGCCGCTGCTGTATAGTTTTTGTATTAAACATAAATGCGCATTGGTTTTTCATGCAGCTGACATTCGAAATGCGTTTCTGCCCTCGCGATAATTGAATAAAGATTCATTTTATACCGAACTGAGGCCAAAAAATGCATTTCATTGTTCAACGGCAATAACGGCTAATTGCAATCGTTAAGATCAACTATTCATAAGAATGTAATCATCTTAATATTTATTTTCGGATTCTTTTCAAATTGATTGCAAATATTTTAACATGGCTGTGGTAATTTTCATAAACAAGGCGCATTTGTTATTGTTATCAACTATTCATAGGAATGTAATCATTGCAATATTTTGCTTTTTGAATTCTTTTCAAATTGATTGTTCATATTTGAATTATTTTCTCTCATGTCAATGGCCAACAACTTGATTTAAAGATCAACTGCTTATTCCGAATAATAGGAGATAAATATTTGTTTTTTGGCCAAATTGATTGCCAAATACTTAAATAATTTATCACATTTTCTTTTCGAATCAATTGTTAGCATATTTTCAATGTTTTTAAATATTAAAGCAATTGCTTTTTGGCTTTAACCGAATAATAACAAACAACCCGAAATTTGCTTTTGTCGATTTGTTTTTTGTAACAATCCAACGCAATTGTGAAAAGTCCACACACACAGACACACACATTGAGAGGCAGGTATGAACGCGGCTGACAAACAATTTCAATTGAGATTTCAATAATTGTCGATTTAGATATGTAAATATTTATAGTATACTTATTTGGTCGGTCGGCCTGCTATTGATTTAACTAATGTGCAGCTTGTGTTGTGACAGCCACGATTATATTGTTGTTGTTGTTGTTGGAGTTGTTGTGCTACGCATATCGAGGTAAACATTAATATTACGGGTAACCTGCACATTGTCGCTCTCGCATTCATTTCCCCTCAGCATTTCTCATACCCAATCTTCAATCCCCAACAGCTATTGCCACCATTTGATTGTTTGAGCCCAGCTGGCGAGATCGCAATACGCATTTGCATAGATTTTGTTGACTTTCGTGTGCGGGGGGCACTGGATGGAGAGCATTTTTGCGCCAATCTCCAGGTAACATAACACATATCGTATAACGCAAGTGCTGGAGCGAGTGGCAGCAATAATAATATTTGCTAATGGCCAAAGTCTTTGAGCAGTTGCCGCTATCATTTTGCATGTCGCATAACATGTTTTAAAGGCCTCCACATGCATTGGAAATGCCTCGAGTCGACTCGACTTGCACTTTATCATTCATTCACTGTACGCATATATGAGGTGTACTTATTCATATGCTTGGATGTCTCTGTCTCTGAACGTCCCCCACGGCGGAGGGAGAGTAATAATAATAATATTTATGTGGCAAGTGATATGAACTTCGTGCATTGAAGTATGTTTCGGCAATAACTAAATAAATAAACAGCGTCAGGGCAGGAAGTGTGCACACACACACACACACACACACACAACCACACCAAATATGCTCAGTCTGCTGATGTGGCTGATGTTGGCTCATATGGCGTTAAACATCAAGTGCTGGCCCCAACCGCTTCAAGTGGCACAGGCCAGCATGGTCTGGAGTCGGAATGGCTTTGGCCTGGCCTCATTTGAACTCTATTGACAAAAGGTGAGCTAAACAAATTGTAAACTACACATGTTAATAGTTTGCTGCGTATTTATACATTCAAATTGAGCTCTTCAACCAACTAAATTGCATTTAGCTTCTTAGATAGCTTTTAAATTGCAATGCAACTTAAGCATTAAATAGGAAATTAGATTGCATATTCACATGTTGCCCCACTTTATTAACTGTTTAAAGATGTTGAAAGTATTAATAACCAGTTCTTTAATTGCTTTCGTTCGGAGCTCATGATTTTCCAATAAATTTTCATAATTTTATGAAAAAAATTAAAAACAGCAGATGTTTACATATTTTGCTTTGTTGTCTTTTTTTTTTGAATTTTTTGCCTAATTCCATTGTCATGATATCAACGCGGTTTTGTTGGTGTCATGTAAATAAGTATGTTGTTGTGGTTCATGTAAAGAGTTTTTCGCTATACAATTGATATTTCTGTCAGCTTTTTCAATCTCTCACCCTCATGTGCTCATGTGTTGCGCAATGAAATAAATAACTGCTGGTGCTATTAACGCAAATAAGCTTGCAAAATGCGTTTATTTTTTTTTTGTTGTTGTGTGAAATTTATTTTTGTACAGTTTAATGACTGAAAATGTCACTAAATCAACGGAGAGTGCATCAGATAAGGACTTGAATATCAAATATCGGGGGCATTATATGTGTATAAGGTCAATTTCTCAGTGACTTCCACTGTGCAATGTCGCCGATAACATTGTTAAATTGCTGTTTGGAATATAATATTTAATCATTTTTATGGCTGTTGTCGAACAACAAATTGCATTATTTTTCTTTGCTTTTGTAATGTGATAATGTTCAAAGGGTTTCAGTTTATCAATATAATATTATTTTAATTAGAATCTCTTATGCGAAAATTTAACAATTTGTTGGCTGATGGCGAAGTGTATAATATTTCACAAATAAAGCAAAATTGCCACATTGTTGACGATTTATGCGTTAACGTTTCTCTGATTGTTGCTTTGTTTGCTGCTGAGTTTTAAGAGCATTTAAGAATTATTATTCTCAAATTCTGCACAGGTGATAAAAATAAATAATTGCCCGCTGTGTGGTCGAGGTTTGGCATTCAATAGAAATGTAAATAGATTTTGCTGCTCTAAACAACTGTTAATGCTATGGCTGATCAATTATTTCGTATTGGACATTTGTGGTTTTGTCAGCGGCTGGTTGGCGTTATATCTTTCTGCCACTCGCTCACCTGCGATAAATTATAAAACCAATGCCAATTTTTCAAGGATACACAACCAAACAGTCGCATATGCCATGATTATATGTTATATATGTATATGTAGAGATGATAAATATTTTGACCGCATTTGGTTTTTAATGAGGTTTCCTTCCCCGCTCCGCCTCCTACTGTGTTTTTGTTGCTTGACGCTCTTACCTTGTTTATTTTGAAATTCCATTTGGCTTGTTTGGTTGCACAATTTGTCAACGCATTTACGCAAATAAAACAAAACAAAAGCCGAAACCAAAATGGAAAACGGAAAACCAAAACAAATCTTGATTATTATTTTTCTCTACATTATTTTTTTTTGTGTTCTTTGTTGTTGTCTTTGTTGTGCTATTGTTGTTGCTGGTGTGCGCGGTGTTTTCGTTTGTTGTTTTGCATTTGCACATTTGCATTTACCATGATTTGTTTTTGTTAATTATGTTTCGCTATGCAATAAATTCAGTATACTATCGCAGCATGTGGTTAATATCTGTCAGCATTATCTCGCCTCTGCGACCCGGCTCAAAGTTATTTTCTGTTGCCTGCTTATCGCCGCTGCGACCGGCAAGACTAAAATGTAAATGTGTAATTGCCAATACAATTGCATGCATAATTTACACTCAACTCCCAGCTCCAGGCGATGCACGTTGCCAACTACGGGTATTTGTGTGCAATTACCAGAATGCGGACCGAATTAAACCCGAAAGCTTTAAATGCATTTTCAGCTTTATTCTTTGTTGTTACTCGCTCCCTCTTTTTTATTTTTGTCTGCCTGCAACCCGCTTTGGTATACCCTATTTTTATCAGTTTCAGGCGAGAGGTAGGCATAAAGCTATCAGGCAGGAGTGGAGACTAAACCATAAACTCTTAAGTTGCTACAGCACATAAAACGAATACGATTCTCTCATTTCAAAATCTCACTAATTTGAAACTTATATTTCCATCTAGTCAAGGATATTTAGTCGGTCGCTTCATTTGCTTTTAAAGCATTCAAACATATTATTGCTTTATTTGTTTCGTAAATACCAGATTACAAAAGCGCAACATATTTCAGATGGGACACGCTCTCTGTCTCTCTCCCTCTCTCTCTCTGTCTGTGGGTCGATCTATAGTCGGAAGGGGCAAAGCATAATTACAATTTGTGGCGTGCAATTTCAATAATATGAAATTACCAAAGTAATTGAAAATGCACAGAAAAAGAGCGAAAAAAATAACGGAAATAACAATGATAATGATAATGAAACATATGCCAGGGCTCGGCTCGATGTCAGGAGGTGGCGTCGCCGCTCACGTTGCAGATGCAGTTGCAGGGGCTGTTGCAATGCCATGGCTGGCCGATGCATTAAGAGGCAACATGAGAAATTAATGAGCAAAAGAGTGGAATGCTTTTTAAAAGTGTTAAATAAATAAGTAACAAAAAGCCTCCCAGCCATTTGTCGACGCCGTCTGCCCGTAGCTATAGCCACAACTACAGCTGGCCAACAGCAGCAGCAGCAGCAAGAAGCAAATGGTTGGCCATGTCGACTGTGGCGCAGTGGTGTGGCAAGCGGCTTATCTATGGCCACAAGTGTTGCACTTATGGGGTTGTGGCTGTTTGCTTGGTGTTGCGACGCTTCAACAAGACAGCTGTGCTAGCCAAATCATGTGGAACACTCGTTGCCCGGTGCTAATGTGCTCCAAATAGCGGGGCATCTTTGGCCAGCTATTTGAATGTGGCTGCAGCATTCGGGTATATCGAAGCTCAAAGAGTTGCATAAATATATAATTTGCGCAAAATACTCAGAGAGCAAAATACTAGGAGGAGGAAGAGAGAGAGAGAGAGAGAGAGAGATGTGAAATATTTATTAAAAAAATGCGCGTGTTGTTTATTCATAATCAGTTTGTGCAGCGAAGCGATGTTGCCTCCTCCACAAGCTGCCGCGGGATATGTGAGTCCGCCCTTTTGTTTTTTAGAGCGTTGCATAGCGTTAGGCGCAAGGGCGAAAGGGGGAGTGGTGGGTGTGGCACTTGTGTAAACTTCATTTTGTATGCATAAACGTATTTTTATGTAAATTGAAAAATATTTTCCAAAATTGTATATTTTAACTTTACCATTATTTTTTTTTAGCTTTACATCCACCATCTATATACTCGTTTACTTTTGCAGGTGGATAGTTGGTGGAAATAACAAGCATTCATGAAATATAATAGTTGTGCTAATATGTTGCATGAGCGGGTCGATTAGATATTCAATATATGCTGCTATATTTATAGAGCTTAGCTTAGCTCACTTCAATTGCTACAAATCCATCGGTGTTTATATTGCGGTTATGTTCTGAGATATCTGTCAATAAAGTTATCAAAAGTCTCTTGTTATTTGCATCGTCGAAACTCGCGGCAAGCAGCACATCGCATTGCATTTGCATGTTAACAACGACGACGACGCCAATCTTTCCGACCAACAGTCAGGTTGGCAACGTGCCGCACACGGAATAGTCTATCTAGTCTCTCCTGTTTTTTTTTGGTTGCCACACTATGGTTGTGCAACGTGTAACCATAAAGAAATTATAGCTGCGATAGTTGCCAACGTGTTATCGATAATTCAATTTTGTGCATTATTTTTGGCGTTGCGATGATGCCTTGCTATTATACTCGCAAGCTAAAGCTAAATAAACGTATCCTAAGGCGGTGCACACAGACAGACACACAAGCAGCCACCCACATTTGCATGCCGCATTCGCCACGTTGGATCCTTTGCTTTCGCTGGCTTTTCGAACTCTTTAATTTTATTGTCCGTTGCTTGCGTTTTGGCATTTCTATACCCTGTTTATTCAAGCCGTTGGAGTAGAGTATATGCCAGAAACTTTAGAACATGTGCATGATACTTTGGGTATTCAAACTGTGCCACAGAGTATCTTGAAGTCGATGGGTCTCATCTGTGAGTATATCGCTTAAAGCATGACATCGTTGCACTCGTCTATAAATTTGCTCCAACACTTTTTTCCCATATCCATTTCTTTGCCGCTTTGCTTGCATGCTGCCTTCGTTTTCTTTTCATTGGACTGAATGGCAAATGGAGTGGGGAAGGGTAGAGCATTGAATTAAGGGCGAAGACGGCACGCCGTAAATAGATTTTCCCTGTTATTGTTCACAAAATGATTTAGGGAAAATTAGGTTTATGTAAATAATGAAAAAAGCGTTCGCTGCAGGCCATGCGAAATATCCGAGCATGGTTTATGCATGTCTAAATGGTATATGGTGTGTGTGTGTGTTGGTATCATGTGTGTGATCAATTTCTGGGCGGAAGACTTACGGCCATATTGCAAAATTAAAGTGCAAAATGTGTCTGCGAATATACGAGACCTCTACAGGGTTGATGATTAGAAATTCATGAGCGATGCCCACTCAAAAAGTGGAGAGTTTAAGTCTTCAAACTCGCATTTAAGTGGGGCTCTTTAAAGTAGCAAATTCTATTTTTTATCCAAGCAGAACTCCAAAGTCTTCAAGACGCAATGACTTTAATTCAATTGGAATGTTGAAGACAGTAAAAAAAATTAATATCCATGCAGATGAGTTTAAAGCGTATGTGAAAGCACCTTAAAGCGTTCACACACAATATTTTATTTATAATAATATTCGCAAAATCGAATTGTCCACTTTGGTTCATAAATTTGTTGGCCTTATTTATTCAACAATCTCTTTCTATTAATTTATGATTTAAAACCGTTTGACAAATTTTTTTTGCCGGGGGAAATCAGCATTGAAAGCTGATTTCGATTTTTGTTATTGTCCATTTTTGTGTTGTTTCTTTATCATAAGAGCAATTGATTTAAAATATCAATGCACGCATAAAAAATACATACATACAATATTATGGAGAAAAACTATGCTTCTGCTGCTGTGCATAAATTTGTCTATTTAGCGAGCTTATTTTTGCGCCATGCATGCATTTTTGCATATTTATTATTTATTTATTTTAGCGTACAAACAATAATTCACACTGACAGCCAATTAATCAGAAATGGACATTCAATTAAATTACAAAATAATAACGAGTGAACATGAGCAAATTTATATGTAAATAAATAAATAATGCTTCCAGCGAAATATGTTCAATATTATTACAGTCAACTTTAATGCAACAACCAAAAGCTAAAGAAAACATTTTTATCACAAATGTCGCATCTGCGAATTCTGGCTTCGAGGTCTTATTGTCAGCTTCTATGAATTATCTATGTATGTGGTGTATGAAGTGATCCTTGGCAGGAACAAAGCCGTGGGCGCCACAAACACTAATGAAATGTAAGTGAAATGGGAACATAAAAGCTGATGGGATAGGCCATGGCTTTGTCATTGTAAAGTGTGGCCTAATTAACTCTTGGTAACACGCAAAAAAGAGCTTTAAAATATGTTTACATAAAATTGAAGTGGAAAAGCGTGTAAAAAGTCGAGTCGGAAAAAAACAGCAAAACAACAAACAACAACAGCAGCGCAATGAAACCAAATATGCAGATGGGGTAATGTGTGGAGAAAACGGCGCTGGTAAACGAAGAAACAAAAAGAAAAATATATACAACAACAACAAAAAAAAAACTGTGTCAAACGTCAACGACTGCGTTGATGTTGATGTTGTTATGTTTGGTTGTTGCTGTTGTTGCTGCTGCCTTTCTCTGGATTTTCCATGGCGGGGTAAATTGTGCGAGTTAACATTAATGCGCTAAATTAGCTTAGAATGGGGCACCGAGCTGGGGAGATTTTGTTTTTTTTTTTTTTTTTTTTTGGGCTGGGCCGGCTGTTGAGCCTACAGTAATGTTTTCATTTCAATGCCTTTAATTGGCTGCAAGCATGCGGCGCTTGAGTGCCAAAGTAACCAGCTTTTGTCAGCAGAAGTGGGTCGACTAGCTTTGGAAGCACATAGTACATAACTGAACATCGTATGTAATGCCTATTTTTGTCTATGCTCAGCAGGCGATATGAAAACTTAAATATTTATGACTTCATCTTATGTGTGTACGTGAATTGTAAACATGCTGATTACAGTCTAGGCGGCAGAAGGGGAGACCAAATGCCGGCCCGCCACTTGGCTAAATGCAAAAGGCGATTGATAAGAACCTGTATTCGAGGCAGCAACAGACAGAGAGAGAGAGTGAAAGAGAGAGATTGAGTCATGCACAGTGCGTCATTGCAAGCATTGAACACAGAACAATCAAAGTTACAGATACAATAGATGAACAGATACAAACAGCTCGTGTATCATTTAATTATGTGTGTAGATACACAATTCTCGACTCAATTAACTGCCTTTTGCTCTCGCTGTAAATTTGTGTATCTGCTGAGAACGAGCGTACAACGAACATAAAACAGCCAGTTTGATGTACTCATGCCGTAAACTTAGTCAAGTGTAGAGGGCAAATGGAATAAGGCTGGACTAAGAGATCTTAACTATGCTCCACATCTAAAAAAAAAAAAATAAACACATTAACTGCTGGCAATAAAACCTTCGTAAAAGTTTTGAAATACATAAACGCCGTTAAGTGTTAGCCAACAGCCTTGGGTATCTATTACAATTGTAAATTAGCTATGCTAAGCAGGTCCAAGATCAACAACAAGCTTTTAGCTTAACTGATTCACATACAAGTTCTCCAACTTCCACTCCAAAGAAAGCAGACCTAAACCGAAAATTTCAATTTAAGTACTAGAAGTGCATATCGGGTTTATTTTCCTATTTGCAATGACAACTTAATGCCTCAAAATGTATTTAGTTCTGGTTGCTGATATCATTAGCACGATAAGATATAACTCAAAACGGTACAAAATTTCAACTTTCAGTCCATTCACTTGCGTCAGTTGATGTCGTTCGCAGTTTTATAGTTTCCCCCCAAAACAGAGGCGGCCAAGCGCCACCTCATTTAATATATATCCACTGCCTCTCCAACCCCCCGCCGCCCCCCTTCGGCATTTTGACAGCACAACACAGCAGTGGAGAGCAGTGCAAACACTGAAGAGAGTCTCTCCCGGCGCGAGGGAGACGATGAGATAGTGACTGAGAGCGCGAGCGCATTTAGTTCATTCTGTTTTATAATTAAACATGTGAGGTTAGGAATATGGTGGAAAGAAAAAAAAATAAAATACAAAAAGAATAGAACACATGTACTCTGGCCAAGGGGGCGTCCAAATGTGGCACACACTAATTGAATATTAATTATACGCACCTTTGAACCGATTTGATTGCCACATTGGCCAGCCTGCAGATGCACAATTTCCCTCATTTCGATTGGGGTGGACTTTGTAAAAGGTCAAAACGTAAAGTTGATCTTGTCGATGACGGTCAACTGACTTCACTCTAATCACAAGCGAGACACACAAGCACAAACACACAATCAATCACACACGCACACGTAGTAAGGGGGAACGAAACGTTGCGATGGGTATTTCAAACACACACTCTAGTATTCAGGTACGGGTTATGCTTTGAGTGATCGGCGCGCTCGCGTCGAGAATCCAACGTGCACTGAAATCGGCCACAGCCACAAATAGTGAGCGACCCACTGAGTGGGTTTCGGATGTTGAGCGCGAGAGCGCGAGGCATGGGGCGGCGAAAGCGGGGCACCGCGTCAGCATTAGTTGCGCTTTGGGCATTTCATGCGGTCGAACGGTGGACGGCGGACGGCGGACGGCGGACGGAGAACGGCAAACGTGAGAGCGAGGGAGAAAGCAGAGGCGAGCAGAACAGAATAGTTGAAAATGCTGCGACAACCGAACTGATAAAAACGCTCGCAAAAGTGTGACAAGCTGCAAAAGGCAACAACAGCATTATTATCGACAACAACAACAGCAGCGAGAACAACAGCTTGAACGTGATATGGAAACCCGCCTGGAATCTGGAATAGTTGGAAACTGCTGTGGCCGGCAGGTTTTTTTTCAGAAAATTTTCATTGCTTTTGCGGTTTTGTTGTTACTCGTTTTCCCCCGCTTCTTCTCACTTTTCATTCATTCTTTCTTCTTTCGCTGCAGTCGCTCTCGTCTGCTTCATGCTTGGCAGCGCATTGGAAGCCCAGAAGCGCAGAGAGCCCCAAAGCGAAAGAGAGCGCAAGAGAGCAGAAGAGCACGCCACTTATGCCGAGAAAGAGCGCAGCCAGTTTGACATGTAACTAATTTAAGTGTAGAGAATTGTGTCTTCAATTCCACACGCTTTGTAAAGTTTAAACAATCGAACAAATTTTTGATTCTACAGGCGTAGAGAGATCACTTGAATGTAGCACATAAAATCACTTTATACATTCTAAATAGGCGTCAATTTTACTGTGGCGTTTCATTAAATAAATAACCTGAAAAGATGTATGAATTATATGCATTTTGTAATTGCTTGCAGCACAAAATATTAATTCAATTGCAAGTGGAAAATCATGTGAATTCTGATTGGGAAACTCCTTTGCTTTCAATCTCCCATATCATCCATCGCTTTGTTGATGAAATCCCGGTACACGTAGACACTCATGAAGAGATCGGGCTTAATGTTGTTGCCGCACTCATAGGTCCAAGTGCTCACGCCGCACACTTCGCCATTGAAGATCAACGGCCCGCCAGAGTCGCCGTTGCACAGCGTGCTCTTCTTATAGTTGGCGGCACAGATCACGTTGACGGGCAACTTTCTGCCGATCTGTGCGTTGCACTCTGGCTTCCCAATGAGCGGTAGGCGCATCGTGCGCAGCTCGTTGTTATCCTTTTGCCTCTCACTAGCGCCCCAGCCGGAGATGGTGACCATATTGCCAGCGGACATTAAGCGACTGCAGAGATTCATGTAGCCAGTGCCGCGTCCTCTAATTGGATCCCTCACCTTCAGCACAGCAATGTCGGCAATGAAGGCGTATTTATCATAGTCCGGGTGTTTCCTGAGTAGAATCACATAGTTTCTATCCTCGGGATCTATAATTTGTATCTGTTGGTTTTCGCCACTGACCACATGGTACTCGATAAATTTCCCGAACTCAAAGCAATGGGCCGCAGTGAGAACATGACTTTTGCTCAACAAGGTGCCGGTGCAAACAAAGGTAAGGATGTGATAGATTTGCACAGCGTAGCCGCCCAGTGTTCGTAGGCTTATGGTGTGTCCGTTGTAGATACGCGATTGCACGAGGTGTCTGTCCGGCAAATCCTCATCGGCAAGTGTCACCGATGCTGCAAGTAATAGAAGCACTGCATTCAGATACATTTTCTCGATATGCTCTCAGCTGAATTCTTTTTGCAACTGCTCTATGATTTCTTCAGTTTATTGGTTCCACTAAACGGATTAGTTGCGCTATTAAATCGTGGATTATTCTCTCAAGTTACGGCATATACTCTAAGCCATTGGTTAAAGTCGGTTTGGCATTGTCTTTGGCCATGCGACGAGGCGTCGTCAAGTCGCCAAGTTGCCAAAGAATATAAACTTGGATAACATTTCTAAGGCTGGGAATGGGTGGAAAATGAACCCCTTTTCTTATTTGCTGCCTTGCTTTTGGACTTTTTACAAAATCGCCGCACGTTTTGTTGCTAGTACATTTGCAGTTATGTGCTCATTGCACACACACACACACACACAGACATAGAGAGAGACACGCACACACCCCTCGAATGGATACAAGGATAACATGTAGATGTGCGTGCGCCTCTTGCCAAATTGTCGATTTTATTATTTGTGTTTATATGATTTTTCAGCTGTTCTGCATTTTAAAGTGGCTACCAAAGGCGGCGAAAGAGTGCAAGACGACCAGAAAGAGTGAGAGAGAGCGAGAGGGAGGCTAGGGGCGGGGTCATAACATGCGCCGCGCGTCCTCAGCCTCATTTCTTATTATAATGTGAAAAATATCCTTTTTTCAAATTCAAAACGTTGAAATGTGCGATTTCTTTTGTTGCCGCTTTTAACTGCCAGCTTGCAAGCGTATCTGTGTGTATTTTTATCTCTACAATACGTGTTTGTCTGTGTGTAAGTGAGTGTGCTTATAATATGATACCCGCGTGTATTGTTGCTCGGCACAGTGGCTTGTGAGCAGCACGTCCTTATTGAGCGCACGGAAATGTTGTGCTGCTCATAGATGGCCGCTCGACTGCGATGCCATGTATTTATCATTTTGTATTGAAATATTTTGCGCATCATTTCCTTGTAATTTTCTACATGCTGCTGCCTTAGTTTTGTATTGCCATCAGATGCAATCTGCTCTACTCGAATGTGCTTTGGATTCCCCCTCAATTTATCTGCCAACTCATTCTTGTCATTGTTGTAGAAAAAAAAAACTCATACAATTGTCAGTTTCATATTAATTTGTTTACATTGTAAAACGCGGCATATTTAGTTCTTACAAACCTTTAAATATTTAATACATAATTATGATTTAGCTTAAAAATTTACTTAAATTCAAACTTTGAACGCAAATCCCCATCGAGCGTGCTTTTAATGAAATAACAACGTATAAATATTATAGCAAACAAATGACAGAACCAGAGATAGATAACATATTTGATTTTGATTTTGTATTTATTTAATTCTATTGCACTCAAGCAAACATTTTTGCATAGTTTTCAATAAGCAATTCATTAAAATATTCTTTTGACTGCCAGTTACTTAATGCATTTTTAATATAGAGCTTTACTTTGTGCTCGCTGCTCGCCCATCACAAGAGACAATTTTAATCTGATCTATTTTGTATTTACACAGTGCTTTAAGCGCACTGCAGTGCAAACAACAATTTCTATTTGCATTTAACTTTTCAAATTTAGCAAAATGCATTTCGATTGCTTATTTTGTACACAAAAAAAAAAAAAAACAGAAAGAAAAATGCGAATGAAGACTAAAATTGGGCAGAAACAAAAAGAAGAAAAAAGAATCTCAACGGCAGCATTTGAAATGGCTATGGAAATGAGTGTGGACGAGTGTGTGGCAGTTGCTTTTATTAGTTTAGTTTTTGAAATTAAACGTATTTGCATGTCATATGCAATTTAGCAACGCCACATTTGCATTTCAATGTTTGTGTGTATTTGTGTGGCTGCGTGTGCGTGTGTGTGTGTGTGTGTGTGTTTGAACGATTTTTTTTGTGTAGTTTTCTTTCTGTTAGTTTTGAAACTATTTAATATTGTTGCTTAGTGTGTGTTTGTGTTTGCCGTTCGGTTGGTGTTGTTTTCTGTTGCATTTGAGAGTGTGCAATTTAATTGCTTTTTCGGTTTTTGTTTTGCAGCTGGGCGAGTGAGTATTTCATTGCGGAATATGTCAAAAATGCTTGTCGTCTAAAAATTTGACCATTGCATTGCCACAGCAAGAGTAACTGCAACAACAACAACCACAACAACAACAAACCATGCCGAATACCAGCAACTGTAACAGAGCACAAAAAAATAGAAGTAAAATCGAGTGCGAAATGAAATTCACGCAATGCAGAAGGAGATTTATACACATACTTTTCTCTCTCTCTCTCTGCGTGTTTGTGTGTGCGCCTATTTGTAGCTACAATATTTTGCTTTTAAGCTGAGGCTTCTAGCGTTTTATTGTCTTTGTAGCAAACACAGAGAGGGAGAGGGGAAGAGGGTGAGGGATAGATCCCAGTGTCCACTGTGTGTGGTGCTTGGTCTTTTTTTATTTGAGCAGCCAAGCAGTTAGCTGCAAACCCGTTCGAGTGTCATCGGAAGCCGTCGCACTGTTGGTTAGTGGCTGCCATCGAAATTCCGGATTTAAGAGCAAAGTAACCAAAATGCAATTGTTTTGCAATTGGCATTTTGACCACATTCTGACACCCTGGCAATATGGCCGGCGAGTGTCAACAGCGGCGACTGTAAATTGCCAAAAACTATATCCCAATACACACACACACAGACGCATACCGACATATCGAATACGTATACGTAATATATTTAGCCCAAAACTACACAAAACAGAATGCATTAGGCACACAGGAGAGCGAGTGGAACAGAGAGAGAGAGAGAGAGAGAGAGAGAGAGAGAGAGAAAGATGGTTGCGACACTCTGTCGATATGCAGAAATGTCCTTAATTGAAAATGAATTTGGTTTTTGGAAAAATTGGTTGTTCTTGTTGCTGCTGCTGCTGCTGCTGTTGCTGCTGCTTTTTTCGACTACTAATTCGGAATGTTTTGTGTTTTATCTGCATGTGACGCTGAGCTCGAAACCAACGAAATGTTATCGAATGCTAAAGAGGGAGCAGGGAGGAGGTGTGTGTGTGTGTGTAGATACATTTGCATATTTGCAAAGCCTGCAGCGCAGACAGGCCAATGGGCAACGTCGTGTGTTATGCTGCACCACAGCTGCGCCATTGTTTACTTAGTGTCGCCGAATCTGGACAGCATTGGAATAGGATCGGTCAAGCCAGAGGGCTGCAACGGAGATGGAGGCCAAAACCCGACCACCACCAACAACAACAGCAACAACAGCAACACCAACAAGAACTACAATTGCCGCTTAGTGTGCGTTTCGAATGCGCATACGACAACGACACGAAAATAAAAATAGACACACAAGCACACATATTTGAATTCGACAACGAACCAACGAACGAATGAATGAGACAGGAGTTGGCAGTGTCCGGTGTCTGGTTCTGCATTTGATGAACGTAGCAGCTAAATGCAATAGCATTTGTTTCTCTATATCTGTATCTATAGTTGTAGCTATAACTGCATCTGTATCTGTATATCTGTTGATGTGTGTGTGTGTGGGTCTGCAGCTGGTAAACTGAGTGTGCATTTATTGTGGATGCTACCAGGATAGATGGACACGGCTGGTGGCTTCAAAGTGGGCCTCAATTTGCTGTCATGCATGCAAATTGCACTAATGAGCGGCACAAATTTTGCATAGACAAATGGATGACCAAACACAGTTAGGGGTCCAGCTTATATAGCGAAAGCATATACATATATATATATCTAAAATGTTTATATATATTTTTCAAAAGACTGTGAATTAGACATTTCAGCGAAGCTGGTAAAAACACTTCAATGAGGTCAAACCACAAGCGTTATATATATTTTCTTTTGCGCCACTCGTTTGCTGCCAAGGAATAAAGTTTTCACGCACGGTCGCGTCTTTCACGGAACTGTGACTGCAACTGCTACAGTAACAGTCACTGCTGCTCTTGCTGCTGCTGCTGCTGTGACAGTTTTTGTTGTCATTTTTAGTTGCTGTTTGCAATTTTTGCTCATTAGAGTAAATGCACTTAATTAGAGCATGAAAAGCGTTTGGGGCTAGCCCCCTAAATGCCAAAAAAAAAAAAAAAATACGATACAAACGGAAAGAAAAACCCAACGATGATTACGCCATTGCTAATAACAAACATGGGGCGAGCGCTAAAACTGCTTACTGTAAATTAGTGCAAATAAATAAAAGGATAAACGAATTGCGACAAATGTGCAAAAATGAGCAGCAGAAATTGTTAACAATGTTGTTGTGTAATTCCCCTTCCCAGCCACATTTGTGCTGCGTATTTGCATTTTTTCTCGCAGCTCTTTGGCCTCGTTAGCTTTAAGTGTGGCCAGAAACAGATCGCAGCCATTAAAATTCATTAACATTGATTATATTGCGCGTGCAGACACATAAAGTTTTGTCGACCAGCCCATAAAGTCAACCGCACGCAAGGATCACAGCAGGATATCTACAAATTTCCATTTCGGTGCAAAGAAAATGCACTTGAATTTCGTTTAATAGGCTTAAACTAATGTTCTAGAAAAAGTAATATGCATATTTAAAAGTGTTTCTTTTGTTTTTTCTATAATAACTGGATTTCTGTCTTGCTGATTTTCAATTAGAATGGTTGTTTGCTGGCATTTTAGTGAGCAACTTAACCAATGCTTGACCTGCTGTGCAACTGGCAACCGACTGTGACCCAAACTGCTGTCCAAAGAGCTCGCCTCTGCAGCCCAAGGCCCAAAGGACATCAGCGTCGCCGGCATCAGCGAGCAGAGGGGAAATTGTACGTCCTTTGCATTGCTTTGTCGTTTAATTAACTAAAAAATTGCTTTTGTTTTGCTTTAGATAGATAGTTGGCGCACTCGCTGCACTCGCAGAGAGTCGAAGGGACTGAAACTAAATTTGAGTCTGGTTCGAGCCATAAAAATAACGCTTGAATGATTTAAGGCCTTAGGCCACTCCGCCAGCTGGAGGAAAATTGTGTTTGCCATTCGCTTTTAGCATTTTCCGCATTTTCACTGGGGCACATTGCAGCGCGCCTTTTGGCCATGCAATATTCATTAAAGTGAAATAAAGCGAGCTTCCGTCCTCAGCGCTCGTATGTTGTACTTTCGCTATCATTGTTGTTGTTTGCTGCTTAAATATTCTCTTTTAGTTAGATCTGAGTGTGTCATTTTTCTACACACACTCAAAGCAGCCCCAATACGCAACGGCAGCCACCTACTAGTTGTTGTAATCTGTCGCATATCTCCATTAAATATTCACAATGTAAATACATAAATACCTGAGTAAGACGCTTAACCAAAACACACACGACGCACATCGTTGCCACCTTCAACCCGCCCCCCTTGCGCCACTCGCAAGCTGCTCAGGTTCACCTGCCTTCGCCACTCGCCAACTTGGCTGGTTAGCAGTTTGCCTCTGCTCAAATTCCATTGCTTAAGTTGCCTGCTCTTCGTAGGCTTTGCTGAGATTTCCGCTCCTTCCAATTAACCCCTCTCTTTTACAACCTGCCACCCCCGCTTTCCATGTGTGGTGTGTGTGCACCTACTTAGCAGTAATGCGTGTACTTTGGCTTTGTATTAATTTAATTGAACAAGGGCGCCGCCTAAGCTCTGAGAAACTGGTCTCCTCGACTCCGGTTTGATATACTTTCTGCTAATTTACGCAGATTTGTATGCCTAGTTCTCTGAACATCAAAAGCTAGAGATGAGAACAGATACTTTTAATTTAATATTAGTTGTTTATTATGTATCAAAAGAAGTTAAGCAAGTTTAAAATAAATAATTGGTTTACAGAGCTCAGCTCTATTACTTCAACAACTCTATATTTATCATTTGAAGTAATTCTTCAAAATATGCGTTCTTCATCAACAAAGCAGAGTAAGAAGTTTAAATTTTAATTAGGAAATTAAATGCTTCAAGTTAGGTATTTGCCAACACATGTTAAAAATTCCGCTCGGCGCCATAAAATATTCAAAATTTGACACTATTAAACAATAATAATTTTGTTTATTTCAACGATCAAGCTCTTGACTTACTTATTCACAGCTTCGACTTATTTAGAGTCCTTCAGTTATAAATATAATTTGAGCAGTTTTTTGCCGCACCGACTTTGACCGCTTTTGCCGGCAATATAATGAAGTGATCCAATCCACAGCAAGTCACACAGATGCACAAAGTTGATTGCGCTGTAACTTCTCATTTGAGGCATTACATATATGTTTTTTGTTTTGTTGTTCTTGTCGTTGTTGCTTTTCTCTCTCACTTTGCAACTACTTTGCACTGCTCTCGTGTTATTTTGCTTTGTTTGCAGTAAGACCAAAAAAAAAAAAAGGAAAAACCGAAAAACAAAAACGAAACGCAAATTTTTCGGTGCATAAATTAAAATGCAAATCCTCTGCATGGAAGATCCCCCTGTAATTAACATACATTAGTACGAGGAAATGCAAAAGTTTTCTTCTATTTAGGTTTTTTGCCATTTGTTTTTTTTTTTTTTTTTTTTGAGCCCTGTGCTGTGCTGTGTTTGCCCATTTTCGGCCAGAGTTGAAAACTTGCAGCGCGCCTTCAGCCTTCAGCCTTCAGCCTTTGGCTGAATGTTTGTGTACACTCTTCAGATACTTGTACCATATACATACATATATTTTCGTTAATTTCTGGACAATGACAGTTAGGTAATGTGTGCAAAGGGGGCCGCACGGGGCGTATGCGCAATGTGTGCGCTAATATAAAAATACAGCGGCGCAGTGCAGAGTTCAGAGTGGAGCGAACGAGCCCAACTGGCCAGAGGGCTGCTCATGCATATGCAGGCTAAATGACTCCGCTGTTGAAGCATGTTCTTGTTGTTGTTGTCTTGTTGTGTTTGTATGTGAAATGAGCAAGCACTGGGCCTGCCAGGCGAGTCAGGGGCGGCGAGTCTGCACTTTTCGTAGCGCACTTTCAAGCGCAGGCACTAAGACTCTCACACACACACACATGGTTGGTCTGTGCTTGCATAATGAGTAAATTACACAATGAGCCTTACACCAGCAGCTGCTTGCACTCGTTTTGGCCAGAATTTGTGGCTCACTTGACTTTTGTTGTGTTTTCCACTTCACTCCGACTTCTCGACATTCTCGTTTTTGTTGTTTTTAATTTGCAGTTCGTTTTTTTTCTTTTTTTTTTGTTGGTTGTGTTGTTGTCTCTTTTTTGCTTTCAACTGTATGCTTGAAATTTTTCCACATGGAAAATTATTTGATTTATTTCCACTTGGACACACTGGCACTGCAATAAATCTTCGTTCAATATGGCAGAGAGTCACACGAGAAGTTGGCTAGGAGGCAGAACGCAGCCTGCACACACACACACACACAATAGGAAACACACACATATGCCCAAGGACATTGCGGCATTGTCCTGTGCGTACGCAGTTGAAAACTGAAATTTTATTTAGTGTTTAGTGCGCCTTTTCGGACAGCTGTAACAGCAACAACAACGACAACAACAACGACAACTACATGCCAGGGAAACTGTAAAAGTAATTCTGAAGAATTTGTCGGGCCAGAAAAACGACAAAGACACTGACCGCAGCAATGCTTTCAATTTCCAACTAAACTTGTGAAAATGGCTGCAGAATGCAACAACAACAACATCGACAACAACAACAATAGCAATGTAGCCTGGAGGCCACTGTGATGAGCACGAGTTATGCCTCAAAAGACTGCTGCTGTTTTCTTTCTACAGAGCTACGGCTGTGGTTGTGCTGCCGTCGCCAATTGTTGCCCCTGCTAGAAGTGCTGGCAGGTCTATAAAATGAAACTTTATTAGACGTCACACACACTGTGTATGTAGTGTGTGCAGTTAGACATTTTACAGCGTAATTGAATTGTTTCAGACTCCGTCCCTCCGCCTCTCCGCCTTTGCGGGCAGCGGCAACTTGTCTTCATTTTCTTTAAAGCGAATATTTGCCTATGCCTCATTTGGTGGCTGCCACCACCGTCGACCATCGATTTTTTTTGTTGTTGTTGTTGTTGTAGGCTGTTTATCTGGGTAATTTAATGAAATTTTATTATTATTAACACGACCATTAAAGTTTATTTGATGGCCAAGTGTGAGGTGCTGCAGTTCAAAAATGCGAATGCTGGCATTTTGGTTTGTTTGTTTGTTGTCGTTGTTGTTGCCCTTGGCTAACCACCAAAAACTTGGTGCATAACTTGAGGCGCTGCGCTGGGAGGGGATGATGAGAGTGCCAAGAAGAAGCAGCGGCAAGAGTAAAGAACATTAAAAGAATAGCTGGAAATCATTTGACCATGCGCTCAAAAGGAATTTCCTTGCAGTTTGTGGCCCAAAGGCTGCTGTTTGCCTATGGGCGGTCGAGGCTGAGGGCGGGGCGTCGAAATGGTAAAAAGGAATTGAGCTGGGACCCGGTTGCTATGTGGGTTTTACGCCTGGCATATTGTTGAGCGCGTTCGAGCATTAAAATAAATACAAATTAAAATATTTGCTCACATGTGAATGTGAGTGTGCGAGTGTGAGTGTGGTTTGGGTGGATTAAGCAAATTTCTAGTCGAAATTGTTTTGGGTTTAATTGCTTGGAAATACTCTTTGGTGTTGGCAGGCAGGAATTTCGACTTGGCGCAGACACAATTAAAACTTATAAATTGTACAGCACATAAAAGACACGCAGGTGGTGCTATAGGTGTTTATCCACAAAATTACGATCAAATTGACCACATCGAAAGTGCAATAAAAAGTAAGGGGAAGTTTTTCTGCGAGCTCTATTTTATGCAGCTTTAAAAGCGGAAGTTGAATTTCATTTAAGAATATTGATGCAGGCATTTGAAATATTTAATTTTGTACATCACGTTTAATAAGATGTGGAATTTATAAAATAATTTATTTAAATTTAGCATACATTCAAACATCTGTTCCTCAATTTGCTGCCAAACTGCTTAAATTGTTGTAATTTCATGCTTAAATTAACATTTGTTAATGCGTAAGCAGGTGAACAACAGACAGGAGACAAGACAAGTTTGGAGTTGAAGTAATTTGTTTAATGTGCAGATGATTTAAGCATATAAATTAATGGTGGCCACTGGAGTCTATAGACGAGCTGCAGTTCTTGCCTTATCACATTGGCAAAAATCATAAGACAAAAGTTTAACAACGTCTGACATGATATTTTGTGTCTGCCCAAAAAGGGGAGAGAAACCACGTTGAGCAAGGGCAAAAACTAACCCACTGGGAATGACGGACGAACCCAAACAACCACACAATGAAACACAGCACAGAGCAGCAACAAAAGCAACATGAATTACAAAATATTCAAACCTGTCGTCCCCGCACCTGGATGTGCCCCCAAGTTATCATCTCAACGGCTCGTGTCTGCGCTCCTTGGCAAGTTCCCCCGGTAGTCGACGACTCGTCTCGATTCCTTCGCCGACTCGAGTCAAGTTGAGTTGAGCCGAGTTTCATTTTGGCTCTCGTTGCGCTCGACTGAAGCACAAATACCGGAAATTGTTGTCAAGATAATTATTGTTATTTGTTTTGCAACAGCACGAAGGGGAGGGAAGCGGCAACAAACGACAACGAGAACGACAGCCAAGCAGCCAGTCGCCTGTGGTGGTTGCTTGTTTTTCCCGGCTGCCCAGGAATGCTCATCAATCCGCCAAAGACATCAAAATTCAGCATCATTTAAAGCAGCAGCACTTCAAGAAGTTGGCCAAAGTAACACTCCAGCAACATGGGGAAACGTGTAATTTGAGGTTTGCACTGTGGCCATGCTGACTTACAACATTGCAACATTGCAGCATCCTTCGGGCTTCAGTTGGCTAGTTTAATTCGTCAGTCGCAAGTAGTTTGCGGGCTGTGGTTTCCCATCAAAGTGAGAGGAGTTCGTGCAACAACTGATTAAAATTTGAGCACTTGATTGATTCAGATATTGCAGCAGCAGCAGCAGCAGTCGAGGAGGCAACAGTTGCAAGCAAGTCAAGTGCATTTGCCTGGAAATTTCATAACTAAGGCAAAAATATTTACCTTTTGAGAACCTGAGAGCATGATGCACTTTCACTGACAGCACTTTGTCTAGGACCTCATCAGGCAGCACTGCACAGCACAGCACAGGAAGTTTCAAGTGCAGGCAACACCGCAGAAGCAACAACAACAAGAGCAACAGCAGCAGCGGTTGCCTCTCGCCTTGCAGCTTGTTGCGGCTGAAGTTTCGTTTCGTTTCACAACTTGTTATTGTTTTCGTCAATTACAAAGGCCATATCATGTGGGCGACCTCCCCTTCTCTCCACCCCCATTAGCCCCTTGGCCGTACGCCTGTGTGTGTGTGTGTGCACTTGACATTTGAACTGCAGCTGTCAAAGTTACTTCAACGCTCTCGTTGTAAACTGAACGCACGTTGGCAATACTTGCCAATATACCGACGTCAAGTTTTTACGGCATTTAATTAACCCTTTGTCTACGTTTATACAACTCTATACACATCGACTCACTCGCTCGTCTGTATGTGGGTCCCATAAAGAAGTGTGGCCCTGACACGAACATCAAGATTGCCGCCCATTACCCGTTACCCGTTTGCAAACGGTGGCTGTAAATGCTTGGGGCTTTGCCATATAAAATGGGATAGCAACTGGAAATAAAACTTTGGTAATTAGCAAAAGGAGTTAACTGATTTCACAGAAGGCCAACCAACATTAACTACGTTGCACACAGAGAGCACTGTGAAAAATGCCTTTTGGCTGTGCCCAAAAAGGGCAACGCCAACAATAACAACTGCAACAATGACATGTAGCGTAATGAGGCGGACGCCAGAAAACAAGAGTCACAAATAAAACCACACACCACACAAAAAAAAAATATATATATAGCAGCACGGGAAGCATTTAGCGCATTGCGGAGGATCGTTACCTTCGTCGTCTAGATGAAAATATAACGGAATTAAATTAATTACAAGCATTATCGCCGCGCACACACCTGCTTTGCAGCTTTGTTGGCTCGCAGCGGAATGGAAAGTGGAATTGTGACTTGGCCAAAGCAGTTGCCAGCTGCCAGCTGCCTGCATTAAGTGGCAACAGTTGCAGGCAGTTGCCACTGCTAAGCAGATAATTTTTGCTTCATTAGCGCACCACACACACACACAACCAAATACATACATATGTATATATAAACCTAATAAATACACACACTCACACATCTTTCTCTCTCTCTCAAACAATAATGCAGCTGCTGACTGCCAAAAGCGATAAAGTTAATTTGCTGATTGTCTTTGCTGTTCTTTCATTTATTGCTTCAGCTTCGGCCCCGAAGCAGTTTTATTTGGCAAAAACAGCAAATTCGTTTGCTGAAATTATTGGATAAATTAAAAGAGCTCAACTAATAATAGACTCATTTACAAGAGTAAGCACTTTAAGCTGTTCTTTATAATGAATAATACTTGATACCAATTATCGCATGGGAAACAGTTTATAAATTTTTAAGTTGTTCCAATTCTGCTACTTACAAAAATTGCATCTTGTTGAAACCCTTTTTTATATAATTTGCATTTATGCAGGGTTATTAATTGCAGCCTTGGTTACAGAAGTATTTGCAGTTCTTCAGTCAATTTACTATAATGTGCACTACCTCAACTTAATCCGCTTTGCTTTTATTACATAAACCCAGAACAATATCCACTTCAATTATGGCTTTCCTGTGCTTTCGCTGCTGTAATTCAGCTAATCGTTTGCTTGCTGTCAGCCATTGTGTTTTATGTGCTAAACCAGCTCAATAATAATTTCATATTTTCACCAAAGATAAGATTAGATGAGACATTAGGAATTTATATGCCCAGCTGTGCATTGTTTAATTAAAGCTGCACTTGTCATTGAAAAATGCCTGGCTGTTCATTGGCTCAGCAGTTGGACTTACCAAAAATCTATGGCCTTCGGTAAATTGGAGAATAAAATGCCAAAGTCCAATGCACAAAAAGGCAAGGGGCAGCGGTAACAAAGCCGAAAGTTAAATAAACATTTGCCTTTGGCAGTGACAGGTTTTCGGTAGAGTTGTAAATAAATATTTATGACCAGTCGAAGGAGCAAAAGCAGCAGCAGCAGAGCCAATGGAATTGCATGTAAGAGACAATTGTAATTTACTGATAATAAATATTAGATGGCAAGGTAATGGCTAAATCAGGCTGAGCAACAACAGTCACAGTCGCAACCACAGTGAACGACGACGACGACGACGACGACAACAAGCAACTTCTGGTCAGCATTGGTTGTTTAGCCCTAATCGTATGCAGCACTAATTACGAGCAACATTATGCATAAAATATGTGCGCCATATAAATCAAGTGTGAGGCGAACCAAAAAATCTTACCGAGAATAAATATTTCCATTTGTTGTTGTCGCTGTTGCTGTTTGCTATTTGCTATTTGCTGCTGTTGTTGCTGTTGCGGTGTGTTTGCTATTAATTAAGTTGAAAATAGAAAACACGCAAAAGCACTCTTAACCAGCCAGCGCCAGCAACAGAGTCAGAGTCAGCCAGGGAGACCGAGTGCAGCCTATTTTTAGGCGCGCAACTATTGCCTGCATGACAGGCCAAAGAATGCCTGGGCAAAAATGCAATTAAAATGGCGCAGCCCATACGAAATATGTTAAAAGCACTGAACGCCGCACACTCCTATGCCATGCCACGCCCCCTGCGCCCCCTTGACGTGCCACCAGAACAGGTGCCCAACATTTACAGCTTGTTTTCGACGGGCGAAATGTGTTAAATGTCGGCCACGCCCCCATAGAACGAAAAAAAAAAAATAATACAAAAAGCAGAAAATCAACGAAAATGAAGCAAAGTACGAAACGTCATTACGTTTGCCGCCTGTTTTAGGTTTTAGTTTATACAACTTTTATTTTTTACTTTATTTTGTGTGTTTGTGTGTGTGCTTTTTTTTAGTATTTGGTTAATTTGCAAAGCGCATGCAAAGCGTGCAGCCTACGCGATGTATGCGCAATATGCCGGGCTCAAACAGCAGAGAGAGAGCGAGAGCACAGCACAAATGTGAAATATATGTATGCACAATGTACATTGTTCATTTTTTCCAGCATTTTTGTAGCATTTTCTTTTTTTTTGTATTTTTTTAAACATTTTTGCACGCACTTACGGGACACATGTGTGTGCGTGCGACTGCGAGTGTATGAGTGTGTAAATACAGCAATTTTAATTACTGTGTAATTAGCGACACGAAATGGGCGAGCACCTGAGATGTGGGCGAAGCGTGGCATGGCGCCAAGCTAAGGCGTGGCTGCCGAGCGCAAAGAGTGGCGACAGAGAGATAGAGAGCGAGAGGAGGCTTGGCATTAACCGAAAGGCGTGCAGTGCAAATTACGCGACAATGAATTCAAATCAAACAATGTCTGTCGAAATGGCGACATGGCGACATTATGTGGGCATCAGACACAGCCAAGCCGAATAACAGAGCGCCAAAAAGAGGAAAGTCAGACTGACAACCGTAACGGAAGCAAAATAAAGCAGCGTACTTAGAATACTCTTCTTTAGAACTCAAGATGCAAGATGTGACTTGAAGCAGTGGCTGTCTATTAAATCTGCGAGCAGCATCCTACTTTAAACTATCAAACAAACAAGCCAATTGATCTGAAAGTACTGCACAAAAATAATATTTACATGCAGTGATACATAGTTATGCGTAATTGTTAAGTGCGGCAGACGTCTCGGCAATATTCCCAGGAGAGTAGTGTATGTTAATAAGGGAGAGGTGACATCAACAAGCAAGTCGAACAGGACATTAAGACAGCACGACGCGCTGCCGTTCAACCGACAAACAAAGCCTGCACTGAAGCGTAATCATAGTGGGGGAGACAACAGAAAGAGACGCGTTGCCGAAACGGCGAAAGAGAGCAAGTAGACGTAGAGCAATAGAGTCAGGACGAGGGCAGGGGCCAGGGCAGGGACAGAGCCGGGGGCAGGGACAGGGGCAGGGGCAGGGGCAGGGGCAGGGGCAGGGACAGGGGCAGGGACAGGGGCAGGGGCAGTGTCGCTATTGCTGTCGCTGCCCTTGTTCCAATCTTTTGAATCTGGAGTACTTTGGCATGTCATTCGCATTTTAAAGCAGCTAAGCTTCAGCTCCAGTGATAAGCACTGAAATTAGATTGAAGCAAGGTGCAGCAGCAGCAGAAGCAGCACCAGCTGGAGACGCAAATGGAGATGGTGATGGAGAGGAAGCAGCAGCAGCAGCAGTAGCAGCAGCCAGCATCGACGTGCCGTGAGGGTGCCTCAGCAGGGCGACTAACAAGCATTTTTGGCTTGTTGTTGTCACAAGAGCGGCTACGCAGCAGGGGTGAGCCACAGATTCGAGACTCGAGCAGCCCCTGTGGCCTTGTGCGGGCGAAAGGCGGAAAAGGCTGAGCGAGGGGGGTAGAGGAGGGGGTGGAGAGAGGGGGAGAGAGAGAGAGCAACCCTCGGCACAAGGTGGCTTCACTTATTTCAATTATTTCGCTTTGTTGCGGCGCTTTAAATATTTATCAATCACAGAAGTTTGTTAGCTTTTGCCAAAAAAAGACCTCCAACCTCACCCACTTCTGCTTGCCGTCCCCCTCCTCTTCCCCCTCAACACACACACACACTCTCACGCATACAGAGCCATTGACTCTGCGCACCTCATTCATTTCCGGTCGCCAGGACTCGAGTCGACTTGGTGCCTAGTTGCTGTTTTGTTCTTTTTTTTATTTTTGAGGGGGCCGAAAATTGCAGTTTGTGCTTTCAATTTGCATTCATGGCTGTGCGCTTGATCCTTGCTTGTGGACTTCGCTTGCCTCCTTATTGTTTTTCGTGCTTGTGTGTGTTGTTTATGTGCAAATTGTACGTAAATCAGCCGCCTATGCTATCCTGCCTTAGATTATTTGCTTTTTTTGCGCCTCGTCTCGTTGCGCCTTTGTTTCAGCGCACATATGAGTGCGAGTGTCTGTGGCAGCTTAGTTGTCAGCGTTGCGGTCTGGCCGCCTTAAGCCTGCCGCTGTGAGTGCCTTTGCCATCACGTTTGAAGCGCTGAAAAACTTCATTTGCCACTCATTAATAAATTCATGTTGTGCCCTGCCCATGCTCCCTTTGTTTTGCTGTTGCGTCGTCTGGTTTATTAGCCATATGAAATATGATGCTCTTGTCTGAGTGAGACACCCCCAACACACAGACAGTTCATATTTATATTGCATACCTTGAGGCGCACACAGAGACTGGGGGCAAGTGTAATGAAGTTACAGGTGTGTGTTGAGTCTGTGTATGAAGATTATGGAGTATGCCGTTGAATGGAGTTGTTTTGTGCCAGTTAATGGCGGCAGCTGCGTAGTGTGCAAATTGATGCGTGGGCATATTGCTTGCAAGTAGAGCTTAGCTCTCTAGTTGCGTAATTCACGTGTGCTAATAAAGCGTATAATTGCGACTCTATAGCCTTGGAGAATTATGAGTTTGAGCCATTTGACAGCAGGGTGGAAAAAATGTAGAGGAGAAAAATAACAAAAAAAACACGAGAATAACATGCTTGCTCTGTTGATATTCGAGCGAGGTCGGAGTCGTTGGATTCCACGTGCTCTTCTTCACCCCAGCGCAGTTTGAACTTAAGCACTTCCTGTTTGATCGGAAGCGCCTCTGGGGAAATTGAAAAAGGCACTTCAGTGCCGACAGCAAGCAAGAGGCACACAAAAAAGGCGAGGCCAGCACATTAAGCACAATATGAGGAGCTGCTTGTGGCCAAGTTAGTCAGCCAGGAGAGCAGGACGGGGGCAGGAGGGGAGAGGAGAGCCAGCCAGGTAGGTAGGTAAGCATCTAGCTGTGCAGTTGGGCCTCGCTTGTTTATCAAATGAAAAGCCAGTGGACTGTCTGTCTGTCTGGTTGGCAAAAAGCAACAGGAATGGGGCCTTGTACCAAATTGCCAGGGTATTTGGGTATTATATGGATTGGACTGTGTGTGTGTGTGTGTACTTTATTTTGTTTACAGACATTTGCGTCTTAAAGAAAACATGCTGCCTTGTAGCTGTAGCTGTAGCTGTTGTGGCTGCCTCTTGTCTTATGTTCTCTGGCCGGGAAGTATTAAGTTTGCCTAAGCAGGAAGCTGCTAAGGAAGCGCAGGTGATTTGCCAAATAAGCTGTTGTGCCCCTGCCTCTGTCAGCCGGCGTCGGCCTCTTATGCCTGCCTGCAGGACATGCCACAGACGTTGCCAATGCCAGCAAAAGAAGCGCCATTGTTTGGCAAATTATGGCATAAATGGCCAAGGACCCCCCCATGTGGTTAGACGATGAGCGAGGCAAGCGAAACGCCTGATAATAATATCAGCCGCAAATGTTGCCACATAAAAAGTAAATCTATACCATTATGTCTTTATCAACTGGCCGAGACAGAGAGGCATAGAGAGAGAAGGAGTGTGTGTTTGTGTCAACTATTTCGTACACATGTTGCAAGTTATTAAAAAGATTTGTCCCTTTTACGCAGGAGGCGCATTTGAGTCAGCAATTTGGACAGCGACTTAATGGCCACCCACACAAACCGAAACAGAAACACACACACTGCGCACAGTGACAACTGTTTTGCTGTTGAACGACGACGCGACGTTTGCCAATCGCCGCATTATGTTTGACACTTGACGGAGCTTAGGCGTAATTGCTGTGACAGCAAAGCGTGAAAGTGCCTAGTGGCCGAGTAAATGGACTTAATGGTCAGTAAGTATGAAATTAATGGCTTATTTGCTGCACGGCTTTTGCGACGACGTATTGTAATTAGAGCTGCAGCTTAAAAAGGATCCCACACGTGTCACAAGGATAACTGCAGCGCCAAGCGGCAATTGGCAAACAACTTGTAAATATGTTACATGCATAATGTAAAGAGTTTTTTTTTTTTTTTGGTTTTTTGTGCTGCACAATTCTGCTGCAATTCGCATTTAACTTTTTTCATTACGCTCAGCCTAAGGATTTGCGCTTTTGTCCTGGCGCAAAGCAGACGATACAAAAGTCCCAAGCGTAGAAAGTAATGTAAAAGAATTTTCAATTTTCTTTTTCATTTCCGTTGACTAACACAAATTTATTTATACACGCGCCCTTGCCAAGTATTTTCATTTGTTTTTGTTTTTTGGTTTATTTCTTCATCCTCTTCATTCCAAAAGATGTTGGCCATAGAATAATTATGATGTTGCCTGGTTACCTGGCTGTGTTTTCTGTTATTGCTCTTGCATTAAGCTGCAGTGTGCGGCATGCGGCGTGCTGCGTTCTGCGTTGTTTATGCAAATGTGCATCAAATTAGCCAACAGGCGAACTTAACGTTAGCTCCGAAGGCTTTTGCCTCTCATGCGTTTTATTACATGTGACGCATTTACTTGCCTTGCAACGTATGTAATTGGCTTCGCGAGCCACAGCGGGTCGGAGTGGGAGACCTGCAAACTGCTAGCAATTGGCATGCAAATGTACGACATCGATTAAAATTTTATTACACGCCATGTCGGCTACGGGCCATGCCACGCCACGCCACGCCAGGCCAGGCCAGGCGATGCCACGGCATGCCACACGGTATGGCCATAAATCAGGTCGAGTTTACAGGTAAACCCAACGAAAATTGTCAGTCGCCTCGCCACGGCGAGGAGACAGCAGAAGCAGAGAGGCAGCAGCTCTAAGCACATCAAATGTGGGATTTTAAATGCCAAACTCTCGACAACAACAATGCGAATTGGTTGCCCCCTATTTGTTGCAAGCTTCTCATCGTTGTCGTCGTCGTCGTCGTCGTCGTCGGCGTCGTCGTCGCTGCTCCGTTCGAAGCTGCCTGCCAGACACTTGACGGTGACACTCTTAAGGTAATTGAATTGAGTGAAATGTTGTCGCTGTTGCCGTTGCCGTCGCCGTTGTAGTCGTCGTTGTTTCTGTTCTGTTTCTGTGCGCCGTCGCTTCGATGAGACGGAAATTTAGAAGACCCTGGCTAGTTGGGGGGGCAGGCGACAGGGGAAACGCATCGTTGTCGTCGTTGTCGCAAGGACAAATATTTAATAGCACTCGTAAAGGTTGCCAGGATGCAGTCTGCTCGCCTCCTCTCTCTCTCTCTCTCTCTCTCTCGCTCTCTCTCTCTTTCTCTTTATCTAGCTGCTTTGCTTGCTGTCTGCTTTCTGCGTTGTCAATGCCCGGAGAGGGAAGCTGGCGAGAGCTGGGAACAACAGGGGAACGGGGGACCGGGGACGGGAGACAACATCATTATGGCCAAAATATTTTTACAATATTCAATTTAATTTTGTCTATGTGCAACGTGGCTGCGCAGCAGGTGGCAATGCTCTCTACGCTGCGGAAAGTCTGCTGTCTAGCATATATACACGTAAATATATATGTACGTATCAGGGATATGAAATTGAATGCAGCTCAGACTGCGAGTGAGACTAAATAAGCTGCAGGATACCAGCAGGAAAAACAGCTTTGATGAAATCAAAATTGAGATTTAAAAGGTATTCACAATAGCCGCAAATCCTTTGCAGCAACTTCGCTTCGAAGGCATTTAATTGAACTTTTAAAAACGTTATCGGTAATAATATTTGGAATTGCAAATCCTTCGGAAAGACAAAGACCACAAGTAAAAGGCAGAGAATTCAATAATAAACCTGAGAGCCGAACAAGGGTCCAAGCAAATCAATCTGACCGTGTTATAGTAGTTTATGGTGGTGGTGGTGGTGGTGGTGTTGTTGATGCCACAACTGTTGCTTGGCTTTGAGAATGCTCTGCTTATAAATAAAACATGCCAATGACATGCGAGTGAAAACATGAAATCTTCCGTACGTTATGTATTTTTATCGAGTTGCAAGAACTTTTACCAACAAAGCAACTAAAGAACAACCATAAAGCAAGTAAATAAATAAATATGTACATGCAGATCGAATAGTAAACACGCTGATGAATTAAAACTATAGAAATAAACTGTATAATGAAGTAAAACGTATGAATAAAACTTACCCAGGCAGGGTGGGAATTTGATTAGATCTGGAAATATAAAAAAAAGTTTACGTTAGAAACTAAATCTTAAAGTTAGAGTAGCATGTGGAGCGTGTGCGAAGTGTGCTAAGCATGGCAATGGGAGCCGCTTGTCAGATTGAATGTTGGACATGTATACCAATTATACGGCTTGTTATATTTCGTGTACATGTGCACACACACAGGCAGAGATACACGTACACATGCATATGACACTGACTCTCACTTATGCGCACTGGGAGACAAACAAGAGAAGCATGTCGCAAATTTTGTAGCCTAAGGCGAAAGATTTTCAATTTCTGCTAATATCAAACGAGTAAACAAGTTCGTTGCTTGGGGCGAGGGAGAACCAAAAGCTGCCAATGCCATTGTTAGGCATGAGGCTGAGAACTAAGGTATGACTCCCCTCCTCTCAGTGTCTTTCTCTTCCTCTGCGTGTCTCACACTTTTACCCCCACTTCGTGTGTGTGTCTCTAAAATGACAAAACAATTTATGCCGCATGCATGGCAATAATCGAATTTAATTAGAAAATTGCTGCGGCAAGGCCAGGATAGAGAATATGCACGTAGCCAGGATACAAGCTGCGTGCAGCGAGCAGCGTGTATTGTATTGTATTGTATTGTATTTGGCATTGGCATTGCAATGCACAATTGGTCGAGCGAGTGGACGAGGCATGTGAGGCAAATGCCTGGCCACAATTCCAATTTGCGCTCATCGTCGAATGAAAAATAACTTCAATTTATTTTGACATCATTTGACAAGAAAAATATACGAGCAGGCGACCGAAGCATGCGTGTAGTTGTGTATTTTCGAGTCTGCATATACATAAATATATAAACTAAAGTAAAACAAAATAAAATTGAATAAATACACAGAGAGACACACAAATTTTGCACATGTGAAATAGAAAATCAAATTAGAGAATCGCATCAAAAGCATACGCCGAAAATATAATTTTAATGGATTTAGTGGCCCGAGGAAAATGTCGGAAAAATGGCAATGGCAATGGCATGAAAGTTTCCGCTTGTTGCCAGCAAAAATATCCCCGCCCCAATACCAAAAATGGTCAAAACTATTGAGCAACTATTTGGGTTGTCACGTGCGTTTCGGGAGGGATACCAAAAGATTTTCATTCCACATGTGAAAGCCCCTCGCTCGCCATTGTAAGCACAGCTTCTGACTACAATTTAGCTACGTGCTCATGCTGAGGCTATCTGGTTGTTTCATACGTGATCTGAGCTGTGTGCATGTGTCCATCGCATGGTGTGCAATGCTGTGGTGTGTTGTGGTGTGTGGTCAGCGTTTCGCTCAAATACACGTAAATAAAAGACCACAAATTGAAAGGAAATAATGCTCAGCGATTAGCGAAAAGTAATCATAAGTAGCGTTGCGCGAATTACGTTTCTGAATTTACAATTTCATACACAGTTACAGTTGCCGTTCCTGCCTCGCTGAGCTTCGTATTTACGGTGGCAAATACGGCGGAGCAAAGCGGATTGGACAACAGTTGGTGGCCAATAAGTGCAGCTCACCAGCAAACTCTGCTTCTGATTAAGTAAAACATGTGGAGTTTTTATTAGCGCTAGCGAAAGTCTGTTTTTATAGTCTTGTCATTGTAGCAGACTTATGTGGTTACGATATTGACTATTCCCGATTTAATAGCACCACTTTTAAAGCCATAAAAAACGCATTTAATTAATATATTTGTTTAGTGAGTTGTATATCAAAGTGCTTTGTTAATCATCCACTAAAGCCAACACCATCTAAACTAGATTTATGCTCCACAATCGTCAACGTGAACGCCATAAACTAGTTTCTGAAATCAGATCCCTTCAAACTATATGCTAATTGGTTTGTTAAGCTCAAGTTAAAGTTGTAATAGTTATACGACGAATACGGCGAGTGTGTATAAGTTATGAGTAAAAACTGAGCAATCAGCTATAATAATTTGAGTCTTCCTGGACACACAGCAGTAGCACAGTGGGCACGGGATTTGCTATTGCAGTTGAGTTCTAAATCAAGCTTAAATCACGCCAAGTTACAAACATGCCTCTCACACCTTTTAAATAACTAATGGTTCGGGCTTATCGTAAAGGAAGCAGCAAAATGCCACAAATATGTGTGACCTTTGCCTTGTGGTTGCCGTTGTCGTTATCGTTGGGGGTGGGGGGCGTATACTTGTTTTCTTTGCGTGTGCGTTGCTGTTGTGTGGAAGTGTATATACATATATGTTGTCCGCTAATATTGCTAAGCTCTCACGGTAGCGGAAATTGCTTCGTGCCTTTCACTCCAAATGCTGCAATAAACATCGAAAGCCGTCCGAATGCCAAACTGGACACACATAGCCCAGGTCCACAATGTCCAGGTTCCTTGTCCCAGGTCCAGCTCTGTTCAGTTCTGTTCAGTTCAGTTTCAGTTTGTGGCACAGCACGCCGGGTGCGGATCGCAGTCCATGGAGCACCACATGCCCGCATGCTGTGACTCCACTGGGTTGCCATTGCCATAGCTTCCTTTTGCTGCTGTTGTTGTTGTTGTTGTTCTTGTTGTTGTTGATGATGCTGTGCTGTGCTGTGCTGGGCGAGCTTACAATGGGAGCACACGGCGGAAGCGCACAATAAATTGCTTATTTATGGCTCAGCTTTTGGCCATAAGAAACATGCTGTTTTTATTGTTTTTAATCAACTCGAAAAGATTTGGCAAAGCTTATAAAATAGACGCAGCACACAGCAGACTGAGCAGAGAGCGCAGAGAGCACAGCCGAGCGATGGATGAACATCCGGTTGTTTCATGATGTAGTTTGTTGTCTCTCCCCAGCGATTTCCATTTGGACAGGAAATAATTTTTTACTTGCCAACTCCCAAGAATTGGCAGCCACTATTTTCCCCCCGTTCTTGCTTTCTATTTACTTTTGTATTTGTTGGGTCTATTAGTGTATTATCTAAGTAGCGTGTATCCCAAAAATTTAAATTTATTGCGTCAGTGGCTAATGTCGAGGGACAGGTAACAGGTAACAAACAAACAGGACAGCCGACTTGTCGTGTAAGCCAACTTTTGACGCTTCGTTGTGTGTGGGGCAAAAAGTGCGACAACAACAAAAGGATGTGCGTTTATTTTATTCATTTAGAGATATTTAGCTGCATACTCCAAACACACAAAACATTCTGTGTAGTCGTCGCACAAAAGTTCTGCGGAACAAAAGCCACTCAACGACAAAGCACAATGACAACGACAACGACAATGACAAAAAAGGACTGAGGTAGGCGTGGCTGTTTGATTCAGCTAATCGGCTTTTTGCCAGTGCGTTTTGCGTTTGCCATTGGCCATGTTTGGCCTTTTGTTTTTGTTTTGTTTTGTTTTGGTACGCGCAGCTGGTCGTAAGTAGTTTCACAATGAGCCAAAAGCAAGAGGCGCCCAAAAAGTGGAAGCCACTCCAATGATTAATTAAAGCGCCGCTGGGTGTCGACTGTTTTGTCTCTCGCTCTTGCCAAATGCAAATGATAACAGAGAGATGAAGTAATTTCACAAGCCCAACCAGAAAGAGAGGGAGAGAGAGAGAGAGAGTGAGGGGAAGGAATTCTCTGCTGCTGTTGTGTTTATTTCGGTTGCAAACAATTTGCGAAATAATTTAACGCTTAATAAAAGCGCAAATCTAATAAACCTTTGAGCTTTTTGTGGTTGCCGAGCAACTTGCCGAGCCAACTGCCAACTGCCGCCAACAACAACAACTCGAACACTAACAACGTTTGCCCAAAAGTATGCAGTGCATGTAATTGCATTTTGTTGTGCAAGGGAGCGGCAGAGACTCTATGTGTTTGTGTGTGTGTGTGTGTGTCTGTATTTCCGGCTGGCCTGGCTTGTTGTTGAACATGTATTTTGGTTAATTTAACTTTGCTGAATTATGCACAATGCTTGTTCGAGAGCCAGGGAGGTGTGGCAAAAGGTGCGGCGCCATACTACTTACACACACACACACACAATATATTTATACATATATGCCTGCATATGTGTTTGTTTGTTGTTTGCAAATTTAATTTTTGATCAGCACAGAACAATGCAATAGCTGTGACTAATTTAGTGCTAATTTTGTGCGCATTATGGGCAATTAGATTATTAATGAAACATTTGTTGTTCAATTATCAGCAAAGCGAACAACAATTTTAATTAAAATGCTTTATTTTTTTCAACGGAAATTACAATTTTCGGTACATTGATTAGCTCATTAGGTCTTGATTAAAAATGCAACAATTGAAAAAAAGCCTATCAACAACAACAACACCAACTAAAATACTCAATGTTTTTAATTACCAGAAAATAAAAACAAGCGTTTTTAATTGTCTGCCTCAACAAAGAAGTGTGGGTGGCAATATTCATGCAAATAAGGCCATAAACTCGAGACGAGCGTAACAATTTGATCTCATCGATGTAACCATTAATTTGCTGCAATTTCTTTGAAAAGTTCAACACCACAAGAAACATTGTGAAGGCGAGGCAATAAGCTAATGACAGTAATTGGACGACTCTCATTAATGGACAGCGCAAAAAGTAGAGCAAACAGCAGCAAGCTCAAGGCTGCTCTCTCATTTGCTTTATTCTGCTGGAGGTGCATCGGTGACTGACATGAGAGTTTAAACTGAATTTAACGGGCAACCAAAGGGAAATTCAGGTGCAACAGAAGCAGCTGTTGCCAGCGGCGGAAACGCGGAAATATTATGCGCTCTACTATATAAATACGTGGCTGGCAGCGACAGCAACGAAGCTAAAATACATTAACAAACTTACAGCTGACTGAGATACTGACTAAACATCTGATAGGTAGACTAAATAGGAAGACTTTTCTAGAAAAATATTCAGGATTTGCTAAAGGCTTCCTCTGGAACAGAGCTTTAGAAGAGAGCCAAACAAAATACATGCATTTTAAAGAAGCATTTCTAAACAACAAATGCTTAGACTTATCTAGAAGATACTCCCAATTTTATGTGAATTGATTGTATTTATTCACTTAGCTGATGCATGCGCTGGTAGGTGAGAGTATTAAAATCAAAATACGAAATCATAAAAGCCCACATTGTGTCCACTTTTGGGGCAGTGGCAACAATGCGCATATCCTGCGCTTCGCTGCCATTGCAGCTGCACGTTTTTGTCTAATGGCTTCCGGCACACACTCCATGCTCACTCACACACACACACACACTTGCTACACTCACACACACGCTGACATACTCACGCACTTCACGCACGACTGCTTAGCGCCGCGAATCTTTGTTTTCTGCAACAACTGTGCGCATATCCGTTTTTGGTGCTTGTTTCTTTTTTTTTTTTGTTGCGCTACCTACGTTGTTGTTAGTGTTGTTGCTGCAACTGCACTTGTTCTATGTATATCTCTGACTGTGTGTGTGTGTGAGTGTGTGCAGTTGACGGCCTTTCAGATTTTTCAAACTTTTGCACATTGGCATCCGAGTTTTGCTTTCTCGCTGCCATTGTGCGGGGCAACAACAGCAACTCATAATGGACATGTGAGGCTATGATGCCATGACTGAAGTTGCAGGCTGCAGCTGAAGCGGCAGCCACTGTTGCTGCAAGGGAATGACGACGCACTTGGATACACCCGAAAGTCGCCGCGCTCTCAGCACTCCACTGACAACAAGAGCATTTCAAGCGTTTTTTCCTTCCATTTGTGTGCGCCGTCTGGTTTGGCCTTTGTTTTGCCAACTGGAAGTGCAGCACTGTCCATCAGTGTTACAATTAAGCACAGTTGACCAGCGGGCATGGACAGGATTTCTTTTCATCTTTCGCAATGCCAAAAGTAGCCACGTTTTCTTTTTTTTTTTTTTGTTCTTTGGCTTTTTATTGTTGTGTTGATGCAAGTTTAGACTTTGAGCTTTGCAGTTTAGTTGGCATTTTGCAAGGACTCGTGCTCTGCGCTTAAAGAGTCAAGCGATCGCTTAAGATGTCGTTATGCGACTTTAAATTTATGCATTAAAAAATGCTCAACGGGCTGTCGCATTTAATCAATTTTATTACCATGCAGCAATCATAAAAGCAGAACGATTCCACTTTTCCTATTCCCTGCATTTTGTTTTCCTAACCATTTCTTTTGGCTTTTTTCTATATTATGATGTTTGTTACTTTTGGTTTTTCGTTTTGTGCTTTTATTACATTTTCTGCTTTTGTTGTTTAAAAATGTAAATTTATACATAGCTTTCCATGGGCAACCAATGAAGCAAAAAGTAGCAAAAAGTGAGCAAGCCCAGACATTGAGCGAAGAGTGAGAGTTGACGTTTTGCTTGATTTATGCGGCAGCTGATGACGACGCTTCAATGGCGGCGAGTGGGCGGCAAGTGGGCGGGGTCCATAATCAATTAGTAAAATGCCACAAGTCTCGTGGAGTGCTGTTGGAGGTGACAACAAACACTTCGGCTACGCTTTGGCCTTTGACCCGAGCATAAACATGGTTGCGCCCGCAGACACATTAACTATAAATTCATGTTAATTTACCGTCTGAAGCAAAGCGAGAGATCAGGGCCATAAAGAGTCCAACTCACGGACTGGTTAGCTGGCACGTGCAGTTGCATAAGTTTATCAACAGCGGCACACCAGAAAAAAACCAAAAAAAAAACCAAAAAAAAGCAACCAAACGTAGAAGTCAAATGGGGCGAGGGCAAAAGCATGTCGAGTGCTTAACGGCCAAGATAAACGGCGCACGGGGCACAAATAATGTCTGGAGATGAAATTAAGCCGCAAAAGTAAATCACAGCACGCGATGCGCACGAAATGTAAATAAGCCAAAAGCCAAAAGCAAGCGGCATGAGCTGGAACTCAGCTCCACGATGATCACACACAGCCAGCGAGTGAGTGAGTGAGTGAGCTGGCGATGATGAGCAGCGCTCAATAATTTAGAGCAACTGCAGCCCCCAAAACTAGAGAGCTCAGAGAGTAGAGGGTAGATGGTAGAGCGCATGGTAGTCCACCTTGGGCGGCTGTTTAGAGTTTCGTTGCTGCCTCTCAAATATTTATGCGCAGGGGGCAGACACAACAGTTGGGCCAGGTTGGCGGCCAAGCCCGAGAGGATGGGTGGGGCGACTGAAACTTTAGTGATTATTACTAACGTGGTTACGTGACTGTTTTGGAAAGTGTCGAAAATGCGGCACGCGAAGCAAAAGGCAGCTCTCCCCTCTTGTCGTTCGCTGTGTGTGTGTGTTTCAGGAGTCGTTCCACATTATTAACAAGTTTGTGCACTGGCTTTGATTTCAGCTGTCTGTGGGCTGCGTCATAAAAATAAATCTACTGGCCGAACTAAATTTAAGGCATGGCCCCAAAACGAGGCTTCAAAACGGAGCCGATGGAGTCGTCCATCGTAAGTCAAATATTTATGAAGTCGGCGAATTTAATGTGTGGCATGTTGTGCTGCACAAGGGCCATCAACGCTATCAGCGCGGCGTTTAACACTAATTCATAATAAGATGTCGTTGACAGTTAACCCATGCACGTGGCCGCAAACGACGGCCCGCAAATAGAAAAGGTAAGGTAAGGAAGGATCTGACAGAGCCGACGGCAGACTGCGGTTTTGGTCGAGTTGACAATGAAATCTTTATGCTGGCTGCCGCCTCAACTTGTTGTCCTCGTCGTGCTCGCTGTCTGTTGCTTAACGTGATGAAGGCTGTGGCCAGAATGTTCAAACTTTTCGCTTCTCTTCACTTCATTTTTTTGGTTTTTTGTACTTTCAACCCAACGCGCACACGATTTTTTTTCTTAATTTTTTATGGTTGCTGTGTTTGCGGTTCTTTTGGTTTTGTCCTTTTGGCTTTGTCGCGAACACAAACGCTCCCGCTCACAAACAGTGCGAACGACGCGTGTTTTATGCTTTATGTTGTCTGTCTATGTGCTAGAACTTCTCGCTTTTAGTTGCCTCTCGACTTTGTCTTGTTTTCATCCTTTTTGTGCTCCTTTCTTTTTTTTTTTTTTTTGTGCCAGGCGGAAAGCTGTCATAAGCAGATAAGCTGCCGCAATAAGCCTGAGCTGGGATATATTTGCACTGATTTACGAGATTCGCTTTTGCATATGGTAATCTCGCAAGGGATCCTTCACTTGAGCCGGGCACAGATCGTTCAATGAACTTAAACAAATGTTCAAAAAGGTTGTATTTTTTTATTTTTTACTTGTTAAATTGCGGACATTGTGGCGTGTCTATGAAATTCGATAAAAGTTCCATTAAAAATGCGCAAATAAAGACGTTGTCGGCAAATCTGAATGCCACACAAATCTAGTCGACTCAAAGATGCTCTAAACGCTCTCTAGGATTAATTACTTCAAAGATACTTAGCATTGATATAAAGCTTGGAGCTTTGATGAATTACATTTCACGTAGACAACTCAAAAGGCTGACTGGCAATGTAATTATGCAAATAAGAAATACAATTATGAATTAAAAGTGCTGTGAATGTCCGCAAGCTTCATTTACAGTGCTAAATGTGTAATTTAATAGAATAATAAAATAATTACTACGCTAAGGAGACAGCGCAGCGAAGCTTTGTGCATGCTTAAGTCGGACATTGTGTATTATACAACTCGCTGTTGTCGTCGCGTTGGCACATGAATTAAAATTTAAAAGCAATTTTGTCTTTGTCGTGCAGCGACCCCCTCCCCCCCCCTCGAGCCTTGCTCCCTCTGCCGCTACAGTGGCAAGGTGGAGTCGAGCATGAAATTTAATCAACAAAGTGCAGCGCTTTTTGTGAGCTCTTCACTTTTGTTTGCAATGTCGCTGGCTGTTGTTGGTCTTGTTGCTGTTTGTTGTTGCAACGTTTGTTGCGGCAAGCAGCAGCAGCAACCTTAAAATATGTGTCGCCCGCGTGCTTCGCTTTAATGCAGTATACTTAGAAGTGTGGCAGCAACAACAACTACAGCGCAATCCCCGCCTCTGTCTCCATCTAAGCATATTGTGCATATCTGCTGTTGGCCAATTTATTTATTAATATTTCGCAGCGAAACTCGTTGCGATATTTTGCTGCCACTTCTGGTGGCGCCACAATGAAGCAGCAGCTCGTTTTGGTTTATTTTTTTTTCTTCGCTTTGCTTTCGCCACTTTTGCCTTTTGCATGCTGCTGTTGCTGCTGTTGCTGCTGCTGCTGCAGCTGCTGCAGCTGCTGGTTGCCAATTAAATTGGATTAAAAATTCCATTTTCCATTTTCTTACAAAAGCAAATTTGACTGCATGTTTGTTTGTGCCATATGCGTCAAAATGTTTGCGCAAATTGGCCGCTCATTGCAGGCCCTGAAGCGCCATCGGAATGAAATAACCGAGTCTACGTGCCGGGGCCAAAACGCCAACGTGTGGCATCCACACCAACACCAAACAGCCAACCGACCAAATCAAATATCGAGCTCCGAAAAATTGGCTATGCGGCTAATCAAAATGGTGAAAATTGCGTTTTCCCATGCAAAAAACATAAAAAAAACAAACTCACGGAGTGAGAGAGAGAGAAGAAATAGAAGAAAGCGGGGATATCACGTAAAGGGCTTTTTACATTTCTTATGTACGAGTTTCGCGTTGGTTAAAACAAATGCAGCATCGAGAGAGATCGAGGAGGGTTCTGTGCACAATATTGGTTGGTATTTTTGGGCTGCCAAGAAATGCGCACTGTGGCTACAAAAATGACTGACGCTCTTCCCCTTGTAGCTGCTGCTGTATTTGTTGTTGTTGTTGTTGTTGTTGCTGGCAACAAATTTTTGCCAAGTGGCTGCCCAGGCTGCTCCTGAACTTGTGCAATCTGAGTGTGTGTGCAGTGTCGAGTTTTGTTGGTTTTTAATTAACTTTTGGCTCCAGGATACAACATATTGTGAAAATTAACGCTCCCACACTCACCTTCAGACCGAGGCAAATACAAACATTTGCCTGCGTGTGCGTGTGAAAGTTTACAGGGCACTTTTGTTGAATGCCACGCCTAGCCTGCAACCAAGTGAAAGATTGAAGCATGGCTGCAGCAATAACAACAACAGCAGCAACAACAACAAAATTTGAAGTTTCTAACCGAGTCGAGTGAAAGCTGCTGTTGCTTGCGGCCATTTTGAAGCCATGGAAATGCGAAAGAAACTAATCAAAAAAAAAAATGGTAAATTTGATTTTTGCCTCTATTGACTGAGAAGATGGGCAATTAAAAACTACGCAAATTGAATAAATGCCAGGCATTTGAACAAATTAGGAACAGTTATTGAACAGTTGCAATAGTTGTTCGGTTGCGTTCTTTACGAGCAACTATTTGAAAAACATTTTCCGATTTATGCATATTTGTTTGCTATTGTTTTTGTGTGCTCGACTACAAAGCGCAAGCATTTATCTCCATTAATCTTAAACTTTGCCTAGTTGCCATGCACTGGCAATCAAAACTTTTAATTATTTTTTGCCAGTCAAAAATGCAAGACTACTACAACGACTGCACTATTTTTTCAGCTCGCTGTTGTTGTTTCTGTTTGTTGCATGTTGTTAACTTTTGATGTTTTAATACACTGCAATTACATGCAACAGCCAGCCACGAGCTGGTGGGATGGGCAGTCAAAGTGCAACAGCAACAGCAATAATTTTAAAAAAACATTCCACTTGCAACAATGGCAGCAACAACAACAACCAGCAGAAGGAGAAGAAGAGCAAAACATGCGTTTAACTGCGCCAAAGGGGCGAACAAATGATGAACGGCGGCTCGCGCATGGGGCGTATGAGCAATGGTTGGGCATTAACGCGCGTCCACGGGGCGTATGCGCAATTTCGAATTGCGAAAAAGCAGCGAATAAAAAAACAACAAACTAGAAAAAAACGGAGTACATTTGGCGCTGATTTCCTGCGGTCATTTGACTGAAATAGTTTAGTTTTGGGAATTGTTTTTAGTCGACCGAGGCAGGCTCCCCTTCCATCCCCCTCTCCCCGTCACTCCCCGCTTTCCCTCGTCCTGCTGCTCGGCATATGTTGCTGTTGCTTGTTGTTGTGCTCATGTTTGACTTGCATTGCTTATTTTTGTTTTCTCATATTTGTTGCAAACCAAATATTTATATTACGTATTGTTATTGTTGCTGCTGCTGTTGCTGCGTTTATTGTTGTTGTTTTCTGTTTTCCCCGTTGCTGTTGCTGTTGTAGTGCGCGCTTTATTTGTGTACTGCGACTGTTTGTTGCTGTTGTTGCCGTTGAACAAAAGTTAATTAATTGAGTTTTATAAAGTTTTGGCTATAACATAAATTCAAATTGTTGTGCGCACGGTTTGCCGCTTCAGTAATTTCTGCGAAATACTCTTTCTCTTTAGCCGCCAGCGGGTTTCGCCGATTTCAGCAGCTGCTTTGTCATGTGCGAAATGCGGCCACTTAAGGCTTAAATGAATTACTGCTTATTATAGCAATATTGTAGCATATTATTCGCCTCGACTTGTTACGCTTGGCTCCTTCACACCTTTTTTTGGTGTGTGTGTGTGTGTGTAAATTTATTTAGCCCATCGCTGTGCATAAATTGCATTTGTAGCCACCATGCAGCAGTAGTTGAAACAGTGTCTGCAGCTGTTAAACTAAACTGCAACAGCAACTGCAGTCATTCAGTGGCACTTGATTGCCGCGGCAGCCACATAGATTTTCGCGGTAAAAGTTTAAGAGGCTCTTTCGCCACGAGTAATGGGCCATTGTTGAGAAGAGAGCGAGAGAGCGATGAAGATGCATTTGCCTGTTAGCTGTTGGGGGGGGACAACAACAGTTAATCAAACGGCGCAAACAAATTTATGTTAACCACATAATCAATGCGGCACCTGACACATGCCAGATTATTGCTCATACGCCACGTGAACGCGCTCATGGCATTTATCTCATATGTCGCGATTGCCGCACATATCAAACGCAATCTTTATTTATCGCTTTCAATAAGTTGGCGCAAAGCGGCCACAGATTGAGCTTGCCGCGCTGAGGGCACGCAAAACCCATTAAAGGCATTACGCGGCTGCAATTTTTCTCGAGTCGCAAGTTTGCCTGCCACGCCTCCTTGGCCAACAACCAGCCAGCAACTGCAGTCGTATGTATAGTTTACATTTCTGCTTGTTTTTCCATTCTTCTTTTTGCCTGTTGTCTCTGTAGCCGTTGTGGCCGTTTGTTTCCTTTTGCTCATCGCATCGCGTTGTTCAGTCGCGTTTTTTGCGGCAAATTAAAAACGATAAATTTGTGCAGTGCATGTGAAGAGCGTCGCTCGAATGCTGTGCGCCATAGACAAATCCGCATGCATCAAGCGGCAGCCCCGCCGAGTCACAGAAACAGACACAGAAACAGGGAGTCTGTAGCCGCGATAGTAATGCTGACAGCAGAAGACTGAGAAACTGAGCGGCGGCCAAACAACAAATAGTCAAATAAAAGCGCAAATTGCAAATTGTTGTTGCGGCTGTTGTTGTTGTTGTTGTTGCCGTTTGCTGGGTGGACTGTGCCTCTGAATAGCGAGCGACAAATTTTGAAGTCATGACTGCACAATAACAATAAAACAAGCGACTCGGCGCACGCCGCACAAAATATTCCTTGAGCCCCTTTTCAGCTGGCCAAAAAGGCCAACAAGCAACAATAGCAATAGCGGTGACCGGCAAACTGACCGGACAACCATTGGCCCGGTGGCCATGGCTAGTGGTCAACGGTCGCCGCATACAAGAAATAAATTCGCGGCGTTTTTCGACGACAAGTGCCACATAAATTCTAAATGCATTTGCCACCGTCCCAGTAGCAACAGCAGCAGCAGCAGCAGGCGGCACTTGCTTCGACTCAACACTCACACACACACACATGCATATATATGTACATATATATAACTCTATCGCATTTGGCATATCGCCCCACTAACCATGAATGAAGCTTTGCGGGATTTCAATTGCAAAAAATGTTCTCGTTGAACAATTTCGGAATTGTTTTACTCTTCCCGGAATTCAAATAAATAATTTGCGGTTTGCATAAGATAAATCAATAGAGCTATTATTAAAAATTCCTGCTAGCATAGAGCAAAATATAAATTAAACGCCTGGGAGGGCGAATGTGTTTGTTTATGCCAAGGATTAAGTCTTGTCAGACACTGTGAGAGCATGAGAAATGCAAATTAATTAAAATTATTGGTCTCCAATGCAAGATAAACATTCATCAGTATTTCTAATAAGAAATAAAGATGTGTGAAGTGCAATGCAGAAGTTAAGCCTGCGAATAAGCTACGATTGCAATAATTTATAATCCTTACTTTTGAAATATGCACAACGATTATAAAATAAATGTGTTTCTATTACAAGCCCATCAGACCTTTTGCTGCTCCGAATTTAGTTTAGGGGCGTGCATTCAAAGTAAAATTCTTTAGCCGTTGATATTTAAATATTTTGTGTTGATCAATAGCCATCATTATTTAATCTGAATGTGTAAGCAACGCAAAATCCATTCTATCTGTTTCATAATCTCCGATTTCAACAACATGTCCCCATAATTCCTTTATTTGCCATTTCCATTGTGCAAATATTGAAATGCATACACAAATATACACAAATATACATATATATATTTATATGTAGAGAAAACATGGCTCATGGGCACAGATTTAGCAAAAAGCCAAACCTAAACCCAGAAAACAAAAACAAAAAAAAAAAACGAAGAACTGAAGCCAAATGCGTTTGCCAACATTGCAATAACAACACAAAGCTGTAGCTCTATAGCAACAATAGGCCAAAAAACAACGGGGCAAACAAGGCAATTACAAAGTGCCAAAATGGCACAAGCCATAACAGCGACGATTTCTGTGGCCTCCCCTCCCCCAGCCCCCCTCCAGTCCACACACCCTGCCACTTACCCCTTGCCGGCAAAATACCAAAAACAAATAGCCAAAGCTATTTCAATGTATTTATCCATCGTCGGTCCACATATGCATATCCAGCACAGCGCCCCACAGACACCCCCTCCCCCCACCCTTCTCAACCGCCCATCCTCTACCCCATGCGGCTTCTGCAACTGGCAAACTGTCATCAATTTGGCGAGTGTGCGAGTCTGTGTGTGTGTGTGTGAGTGCCGTTTGGCCAATGGCCATATTGTCAATATGTATTGAAACTCACTCAAGCTATTAATGCTGAAAGCTTTTACGGTCACTTCAGGCAGAGGCGGCCAAAGGCGCACAGGCGTGGCACACACACACACACACACACACTCACACCCTGGGTGACCGCAGGCAGCACCAGCTGGTGTCAAGCTCAAAAGTGGTTTGCTTTCTACTTGCTTGTTTTTTATTGTGTTGCAACTAGAAAAAACATTAGCCAAAATATAAACATGAACTTTACATTTGAAATATGAGTGTGGCATCCATTTCATGAGGTGAGAGCCCAGCAGATAGATCAACAGACTGTCTAAGTGGTGTCTGTGTGTGTGTGTGTGCGTGTGTGTTTAAATTTTTATTTAAAGCCATTTATAGCCACTGTCTGCCGTAAGACGCACGAATTTGTAGATAAGACACGGCACGACAGCCGCTGTCTACACAGGACGACGCACAGCTGGACAAGATGAGCGGAAAAACTACGTTTAGCGCGCAGACATGCAAAAGAAATGCTGAGAAAAACAGGGAAACAGGTCTACAATTGCAAACTTAACGTGTCAATGGCAATTTGATGCGCGGGGCAACGACAACGACAACGACAAGGAGCAGAACGGAGTCCTTCTTTCTTCCGCTGCCCTCGCCAGCTGAATACACACAGCGAACGGCAGCAGGAAAGGAGTCGAGTGTAAAGTCGACGGCGATAAAGGCATGAAAAGAAAGCAAATCGTTCTGTTCTGTTCTGTTGGCGGGGGAGCAACCCGAAACGTCTGGTAAAAGTTCTTCAAAAAGTTTCACTTTAACTTGAACAATTGACTTTTTTCCCTCTGATCCCTGTGATTGTTGTTGCTGTTGTTGTTGTTGCTGCTGCCCACCCACGCGCACGGACAAGGACACTTGACTTGAGCGACCAACCAGAGTCAGAGTCAGAGTCAAAGGGAAAACCAACCGGTTGCTGCCTCATCTATGCTCGTACATCTATCTAAGTACAATTGAAACGTGGTTGCGTTTCTTGGTATTGAAATGTTTGCAGTCAAGTTATTGTTATTGTTATGGGCCTTATTGCTGTTGCTGCTGTAGCAAATCGACGTCTTCAACACCCAACAGCGAGAGCCGCATGCTCATGAAACTGTAAGCGCAAAGTTTGCTTTACTTTTGCTGTCACGCTCTGTTGCTTTCGCCAGCGACTTTGTCCTCTGTCGAAAAAGTCAGGAGAAAGGAGAATGAAAATTGAAAATGCTCATAATTTGGCTGTAAAAGATTTCAATCGTGAATCGTGAAAGTTTACGCTGCTGCTTCGAGTTTATTTCAACTGATTTTACAATTGATTTTAATACACAAACACACTCCGGCGTAGAAACAGGGGAAAAGGCAAATAGAAGAAGAATATTTGGAAAATGTGAAAGTGGCGAAAAGTTGTAAATATCTTGTCGATTCAATCGTGCAACTAATTGAAAATTTGCTAATGAAATTGTTGAGAAAATTTGAATTAATTCTCGCATTGAAAGTCCGGCCGGAGCTACACAAATTTAGCAGCCATTAAAAAACGAAATGAAAAATAGATAAATTAAATATTATTTAATTAAAAATGTGAGAAGAGTTCATAGCGTCAATTGACTGGAATACAGATAACACGAATACAAAATGTTAAGCTATTAAACAAGTAATTTGTCATCCAAGTCATAATGTTAAAGAGCGTCTACATTTAACATGCAATTGCTCAAAAGTTTCGTCTAAAAATACCTGCTCTATGAACTGTAAACTGCCACAAATTGAATACAAGACACGCGCAGGTACTTTGCACAAAAACGATTTCGCGGAAAATGAAAACGAGACTCTAATCAAGCCGTGTTACAAGTCCCAGCCATTTGCGCCCACATTCAGCTGTGTGATGTCGTCCTGACGAATCTCGGCGGAAACCAAAAATAGAAAGAGGAGCATGAAGCAAAGTCGCGACGCGACATTCGCGCTTAACTCCTGGCAAATGCTCTGATTAGCCAGAGCTCTGGCTTGCCATTGAAGTGGTTGTCAGTTAGACAGAGAGTGTGTCGAGCTGCTGCTGGCTGCTTGTTGCCTGCTTGCCTCGGCTCTCGCGCAACTGATGAGGTCGAGTTTCAAACAATAACAAGCGAGATTTTAGGGATTTATGATGTCGCTGTCGATGGGGAAAGGGAAACAAAGGGGGAGTTGTGGGTTGTGCTCGTCTGTGAGTGGCTGTGTGTGTGTGTGTGGGAGGCCTTTTCTATTGTCATCGCTCAAAACTCGGCGTTGCTTTCGATTTGTTTGCGCTTTGTTTGTCAATGCTCATACGCCATGTTGCCCGCTCGTTAGCTGGTTAGTTGGTTTTGCTCTTGCTGTTGCTGTTGCTGTTACTGGTGCTGTTTTCCTAGAGTAGTCTGGCCCGCCCGCTTGTAACAATATTTATTCATGTTAATTAAATTGTGTGAATATCACAATTTTCCATATGACTGCGCACATTTATTGTCTTTCAATTTGCGGCCATGGCTGCTCCATCTAGCTCATTCTCTTGTTTCGCATTCCTATTCTCTTTATCTGTATCCATATCTGTGCTATGATTGCGATATTGTTTGAAAGGGATGCCAACCTCGCTTCGATGCATAGTTTATTAAGTGTTTGTAGTGTGCATATTTGAAATTGTTGCACAGGGTATGCAAATAGTCGACTCCAAATGGAGCTGCTGCATTTATTTGCGGTTTACCTAGTCGTCGCGGTGCCTGTAAGTTGGCCAGTTGATTGTGAGGCAGGCTTTCATTAGCAGCGGCAACTGCAGCGAGTCTGCAATTTGCCACGTCCAACTGTGTTATGACTGTAATCCCCGATGTGGCGAGACCGTTGAGAACCCGCAACGCATGCAAAAATAACCAATAATTTCTTTTCAATTTCCATTCGCCTTGGCCGCAAATTGCACGCAAGTCCTGCTCCTGTTACTGGCCCGGAAGCCCAGCACCAGCAAATCTCCAAAGTCAGCCGCCAGCAGCTGACAAAATAATTTGAAAGCAATTTCAAGCGCCAAAATGCTACGCTTCCCTTCCCCCCTTCTCCCCACTTTCCCAGCGTTATTGGCCAACTAGCAGCTGCAGAGCACACTGGCAAAATTGTCAAATTCGCACTTTGACACTGCGTCCAGAGATGGCAGCGATGTGAGAGTGTTGGGAGTATATAATACAATTTTCGGCACACTGCAATAATATTTCAATATGTAATTTGGGCAAATTCCAGTTGTGCCAACTGTGTGACTGTCTGACAATTGTATTGGATGAGCTCGGCGTTCGAGTGTGGAACCAACTGCGAGCTGCGATAATTTCCCCCAAGAATGCAGCATTAACACGACTCGCACAGTTGGCCGATGGCCAGCCGTCGAGTTGAGTGCTCAGCGATGAGAAGAGAAGGGGCGGGGCGGAGGAGCAGGAGGAGGAGGAGCAGTAGGGCGAGTGTAGTGTGTTTGTCATATTTGCATGCGCAAGTAAAAAGGTTTCTTGCTGCAGGCAAATTGATCCCAAGTCCCCGGCTTATGAAGGATCCGGACGAGGCAACTACATTCATATTGTGGGTGGACATGCACTGAGACGCTGCTCAGTTGCGATGCGCCAGATAATAAACGTTGCTGTAGCTCGCACAAAAAAAAGGAGAAGAAACGAAACGAGTGAGTGAGAAGAAGAGGCGTGGAGGGGGAAAAGGAACAGGAACACAAACGAAGCCAACTCGAAGAAGAAGCGACGATGGCAGCACAAAAAGCAAACTCTCAAAGGACCTGTGACAGGATAATGCATGCTTGCATTTTAGATGACAATAATGCATTTTTGTTTTAAGGGTAATTTTGCAAAATGCTTTTTCCGCTGCTGCACTCCCCCCACCATCCCTTCACGCCTCCCTTTGCGCGTCCCAACCCCAAAACTCCCCTCGTTCGCTTGTGCGTTTTGTTTCGTTTTTAGCAGACTTTGGGGAATTTCATTATAAAATAAGTATACAAAAAAGTTTTCCTATTTTTACGCCAAAGACACAAAAGATTTGCACAAAAATTGCAGGCTCCCCATAAAGTTGCTGGATAAATCTGCTCGGATTTGCTGTGCCCAAAAGACAGGCGGCAAAAGTGTCCTTTAATGCCACACATATTTTATGAGCATCTCTCGCTGAGTTATTCACACACAACTATTTAAAATTTGAATTACACTTTGGAGCGGCAGGCAGGCAAACAGGCAGGCTGAGGGCCGATGGCGGGGATGGCAAAGTACTTAAAACTCGGCAGTTAATTAAACTCGCGTTTAACTCGCTCGAGTTGCCAAAGTTTGCCGCGTTCGCCGCGCTGCTGATGGCAAACAGAAAGCAAACATATTTTTTATGCGCCTTACATTTTTTATGGCACAATAATTTTTCAATTAGAGCAACAACCATTTTGTCTTTCAGCGAGCAATAAATGAAATGTTGCAATTGCCCGAAGAGCAGTCTTGACTTGGCTCTAAATTAACAGACGACAGGCCATGAATGGGAGGATGGAAATGACTGCAAGTATTTGTAAATTATGTTAATGACAGCACATTGACTTTATTATGACCATAGACGACGACGACGCCCAGGACGAGGCAGCTTGAATTGCTTATGAAGCGCTGAAGGAAACGATGGGCTAACTGAGTTTATGGCCAGTCAACCCGTGGCCTGTTGCCGTCCATCATTATTGCCAGTTATGTAGATATACGTATAGTTCGGGCCACATTAAAGACTTTCACTTTAGTCAGGTGCCGTGTCGTGGCTAATCGATTGGCGCTCGTTGCGCTTGATGCCACTTGCAGCATCCAGCATTCAGCACCCCCGGGATTAAGTGCAAAAGTCTATAAAAACACGCACAGGGCCAGTCTGTTGAGTGTGTGTGTGTGTGTGTTTCCGGCGACACAGTTGACGTTCAACAGCTGCCCGGCAAAGCGGCCTAACGTTCGAATCTCTCTCGCTCTGGCGGCGTCTGCCTTGTGTCTGGAGCTAATCCTCGACAGGCACGTTCGCAATGTGTGGGTGTGTGTGTGTGTGTGTGGGAGGGGGCGACGGAAAGCGACGCTTAAAAATTAAAGATTGTGAACTCTCGCGCCAAACTCACACGCGGCAAGCGATTCTGTTTGTTTTTCATTTCCTTCAACAGCTGCCAGCTTCGGTCGTTGTCCTGTATATCAATGCTGGCACTGGAGATCAGCAGCAGCAGGAACAGCGACGGCAACAGCGACAGCAGCCGGCGGCATCACTGGATAAATAAACAAAGTAACTCAGCCCAGGGCATTTTTTAGGTCGCATTTTTTAGTCGCTGTCGCCGTCGACTGGCGACTAATTTGCAAGACAATTAGAAGGTCTCTTGGCCAGCAGCAGACGCTCGTTAATGAAAGCGCCGCGCGATAAGAAATTCTAACGAATGTCAAATGGGCTTGCGAGATGGCAAATGACAATGGCAGTGGGCAACTGGAGCGACGACGACGTCTGCGCTGAAAAGTAAAGTAAATGTTTACATTGTGAATCAGAAATTTGCATAATTTGCCAAAAAGAGGGGAAGCCATTGGCTGCCGCTGTCGCAGATAAGTCCTCAAATATTATTCATGGCATTTTGTTTTTTTTGGCTGGCCAAAAAGTTTCGCTCTTCGCCCATTGTGGCTGTCTGTGTTGTGGGTCTGTTGTTGGCCCCTTGGGCAATGCGATAATGTCACATGTGACTGCTCTGCCGACGACTTGGCGATAGTGTCCAACGAGCTGTCAAACTGGACGCCGGTCTGTGGAGCAGGTGTCAGCTGTTTTGCTCTTGCTCAGCAGGCGTTCAACAGGATGAAAAGGATACGCCGGCAGTGTTATCATCATTTGCTGTTGTTGTTTGTGTCGTTGCATTGTATCGTCACTTCTTTTTCCTCGTTGCCGAGAGCGGGAGAGCGAGCGCATTTTGTATCGTCCTCGTCGTCGTCGTTGTCGTCGTTTGGCGTCTCGGCAAAATATTGCGATACAATCGAGCCACAACTTTGCGCTCTTTTGCTGCGCTCGTGTCTCGTGTTTATGTTTACGGCCTGTTGTTGTATCGCCTGTTGTGTACCCCTAAACAAGTGGTAAACAAAGCGCAGTGGCGTCGTCACACCAGGGGTCCATCATCTCGACTGATTGACCATCAAATTGCCGCAATTTCTGATTGCCGCCATCTTTGCTGCAACTGAATTGATGCCGTCTGAATGACGTCTATATGCTCTGCTCTAACAAGCCACCGCCTTTTTTGTTATATACAGGCAACTTTGGCGTTTACATGGCCAGGGCAGAACAGACTCCGCCTCTGTGCTCTATATGCAGTTCTCCAAATTTTACTGGCGCTGCATTTGTATGGGTGGCGTTTGCTCTCGCTTTCGCTCTCGCCGTTCGACTCTCCAAAAGCCGAGAGCGCAGCACACGACACAGCAGAGCAAACGGTGGTTGATTGTGCGAAACGACTTGCTGGACACATGGAATGCGCTACAGTTGGTTGTCGCTCACATTTGAAGACTAAAGGTGTGCAAAATAAATAATAAATTTAATGATCGTTCACTAGATGATCACAACTAACGTGTGGGTTTATTTTGCAGAGCTCTTCTAATAGTGCTAAATTCAGAGATTAAGAGTTTTCCTTATTACGGCGCAACATTAGTCAGTCAAGGTTCGTGTTCTCGTTCGACTCTTGAGCTAGAAGTGGCTGGTGGTGACTTTGCTCCTCTTTTTTTGGTCTCTCTGGCAAGGATTCTTCTTCAGTGGAATCGTGCGAAATTAGCATATCAAATGCCATAAATGCAGCACTCGAGCGCAGGGGGCTGCTTGAGGGGGGCGTGACACTGTGGGCGCTTAACGAGTGCAAGTGTATGCGTGTTATTGTTACTCATACGCCGCATTGTACGAGCGAATGAGCGCACGAAGGGGCGGTGCGACAAAGAGCGCCCAGTGTGAGGACGAGGCATCAACTTGCCTTTCCTTTTATACTCAAACGCCACACACACACACACATACACTGCTGCAAGGGCATGCAGTATCTGTGTGTGTGTGTGTGATTTAGTTGCACACGATAATGTCAACCACAGTACGCCTTTCATAGCTGCCTGGTTGAATTTTTTGTGCTGCTTTCCTTTTGCTTGCTGGCTGCTTGGGTTGGCCAACTTGCCGGGCCCTGGTCTGTGAGTGTGCTAGCGTTAGCCTGTGTTGTGTTGGTGTGTCTCCTTTTTGTGGTGGTAGTGCAGCTGCGACGGCTCTGCCACGGACTGAACTGAACGCTACCTAGCGCCGACCGCCGCCGACTTGGCTCTTCAGTGTTAATTCGTCGACACGAGACGCTGCGTTTCGCTAACAAGTCAACGTCAACGTCAACGTCTACAGTAATTGTCCTGAGCCGAGCGAGTCGCTAGATCGTGCATATTCATTCCTTGCGTATATCTGCCACAACGCTGGCTTCTTGCTCTTGTCGTTCTTTTTGTTGCTGTTGTTTGTTCGCCCCTCCAACGTCGCGAGTTTTGTTGTGCTTCGTTCGAAAACCGCAGCAGAAAACAACATAAAAAAAAAAGTTCGATACAGCTCCAAAGTGTGCCACTTCTCAGCTGGCTGTGTTCTACGTGTGTGTGAGTCTGTATCGGTGTGTGTGTGTGCGTGCATCGGTGTTATTGTGTTGGTGTAGCCTACTGAGAGGCGCTTCGGCTCTTTTGCGGCCACGCTGCCGTCGCAGCAACTGAGTGTGAGTACTCTTGCCTCTTCCTGTTGTGCTCTCTGCAGTGTGTTCCGCATTTACTAATTTGCCGCCGCTCAGCCTGGTCGCCAGTTGCCCAGGCAGATAACTAGACCCGAATTAACAGCGATCTCATCAACATTATAATTGTAGAATTCTTTTTTTTAATTCAATAATTATTTTGAGAGCTCTACGAAGATTAGAAATCATTCACCATGCCCAAGTATCAAATCATAATTCATACGTATTAATTAGTTTACAAAATCTGTCAACAGTAGACAGTTAATTTCGTTTAAATGTTCTACTGAAGAGCAATTATACGTATGAACATTTCTTATTTCAAAGCCTACAGAGTTTAGGAAATTCGAACTATTTCTAGTTGGAATTCGTAGTTTTTTCGAGGAATAAATAACTACATATTTAATTTGAAGTCAAGAACCTAATGATATAATGTTATACTCAATAGTTTCCTAGCACTGATATAAGTGCTAAATAACATATTTAGATTAACACTGACAACAAATTGGATTAATAAAAATGTTAGGATAAGTCAATAAATTAAAGTCGAGAAAGTTATTAGGATTAACAAGAGCAGTGGTTGATGCAAAAATTGAATTCAATTCTTAAGTTTTAATCTAAACAAATTAATTGCGTTTTTTCCAGCACAAAACTTATTCCATTTCACATCGATATCACACAGCTAGTTCATTGCTTATTAATGAATTAAATTAGTTATGAGTTCATTAGGCAATTGAATGAAATAACATGTTAACAAATCAATAAAAAAGCACAATGTTTGCTTATCGAATTGGTTATGAAACATGAAACCTTGGCGAATTGTTCTCTGCTTTTAAATTAATTTCATTTGTAAAATATGTACATTGAAAACAAGTTATTTATGCCCAGATGGATGCCATATTGTTTCTCTGGACTACTAAAATATCAATTACAAATTACGCTGCAGTTTACTTGAATAAATTCTAATGCATATTTAATGCAAAGCTAAAAAACATTGCACATAATCCGCTGACCCAGCTAAACGCAAATATCTATTGTATTTCATAATCGCATCGAGATTACATGTTTTAATACCTTATTTAAAATCTGGTACTTTCACTTGCCAGCGACTCGTGTGTGTGTGTGTGTGAGGATAGCAGTAATTTATGGAAAAACTTTACAACCCAACAAGGGATTTTTTGCCCGATGCTTCATTAATTTATGAATACCAAATTGTATGCTGACATTGGTCAACAAAAACTATTTAAAACTTACGCCTCTTACGAGGGTTAAGCCCTAACACATGGCAGAAAGAGAAAGAGAGAGAGAGAGAGAGACTAGCTTTGTCCATAAGCCAAAACAGAAATGAACAGAGTTCAGTTTATTCAGACTCTCGTCCTCCGCACGCCCCTCCCGCAGACATCGCTTTGCACACCCCCTCCCCCGGTTGGCCAGTTAGCCCCAGCCCTTATTGCCATGTTGGCGATTCAGTTTGGCGCATGATTGAAGTACCCGCATGTGCGGAACATTTTAAATATTTACAAAGATATTTCAAAAAACGCTCCTGGCATGTTTTGTGCTCGTCGTCGTTGTAGTTGTTGTTGTTGTTGCTGCCGTCCCGTGTTCGGGGCTTCGCAATTTTGCAGTCAGCCAGTTTTTTGCCAAATGTTTTGCTCATTTTTTGGTCGAGGGAGCTCCCAAAAAGGAAAAAAAAAGGAAGTTCAACTTCAAATGCGGCATGAGGGCAGCATTTGGGCGAGACGAACTATAGAGATGGGGGCGATGCCTCGACTGCGGCACTTGAGCGCGTGTGTGTCCTTTTAGGCAAGTGTCAAAAACCGTTGGTCAAAAAACCGTATGGCAATTATTCAACACAATTGAATATGAAGTGTGTGGCAAAGGCACAAGGCAACGACGACAACGACGCAAGCAAGGATAGGGGTCGGGTGAGGCAACCAAAAAAGTTGCAACGCTTCGCAAATAATGAAAAATACACCCACATCAGTATTTTTTGGCTGTCTGCACTCGCACACACACCGACACACACACACAGATACACGCACGCACACACATCAACAAGCTCACAGAGTGCCAACATTTCCGCACCCTTTTCATGGCCATGTTGTTGCCGCTGTGCAGTTGCTGCCGCCTGGCAATTTTTCGGTGATAAAATATTTAAATTTAATTAAGGCCACCAACGAGCAACACGATTTCCGTGCCATGGTCAAAGAGTGTGGGCATTTGCTGACTGGACCTATGAACCTGCCCCTGCCCCAGCCCCTTTCCCTGCTTCCTGCTCCCTCCCTGCCACTGCCCCACCTCTTGTTTCCGCATCGCTTTGGCCGTTCTTTGGGCTCCATTTTTTGTGTTGTTCGTGTTGTTGTTGGCCTCAACATTTGCGTGTGGTGCGTTTTGGAGGCTTTCAGCATCGGCCAAGAAATTCATTAAAAATTTTTGCTTTGATGTTACCAAATTCTTTTTCAAAGTTTCTCTGTATATTTGGCTTTTTGGCAGGCGACTTTATATAATATATACATACACATATATATATATATATATCTGGTGTATATCTGCAAAAAAAAGCAACTTGCAATTGTGGTCTCACAAAGGCTTCAACCGTTTGCTGCATTACGAAAAGACACTGATTATGCTACACTATTCGAATTGTAATTACGATTCAAAAAAGTCTCGTCCTCTCTCTCTCTCTTGCGCACTTGTATCATTTTCCCATTTTCTTTCAGTTTTTATTTTTGTTGTTGTGGCAGATAAAACGAAAATTGAACACGCAAATTGTTGGGCAAACAAAACTTTTGCCACACTGCCAACTTAATCGCTAAAAGTTATTGTACTTTTGCATATAATTTGTTGTTCTTTTGATTGTTGTTCCTGCCGTTGGTTGTTGTTGTTGTTGCTGCGTTTGCTGTGTTATATCTTAAACTATTTGATATGTGTCTGGCTTTACGCAGCTTGCAGCACTTGAAAACTTTTGATCCCAGGCTTGCAAGTTTTTGCCTCTACTTCTCATCTTTTTTTTTTGTTGTATCTTTAAATATTTTTCATTGAAGAATTTATGGAATTATGATAATTTATTTAGAAAATATTTTCCTTGCCTCTAAACAATTTTGCTGTGTCTGGGTGAGAGAGATTATGGCGTCTCTTGTGGCCTTGAGATAGACGAGCAGAGTTTTTTGCTTGGCGTTTATTTTCAAGCAAATTTAAGCAAATTGTTTTAAAGACATTTGCGAACCATTAGGCTAAAGATCGAGTGAGTTTATTGTCCAGCTTGTACATTGTTTTGGACAATTTCGGTTTGCTGAATGCAACGTATTTTCAGGCCATACAAATGCACAATCGAATACAAAAGCCTGCATAGTTTTGATTAGCACAAAATGTACACTCGCTCTGATTGTGATATGTACCAATTGCAACTACTTTGGGAGCTAAAGCCTATTGTCAAAATGCCAGAAATTCATAGTGCTTAATCAAAAAAAGAATTCTCAATAAGGCTCTAGCTGACTTTTCATTCAGTCCATCAGCTGACTGCAGCCAGCAGAAGAAGCAAAGACAATGACTGTAGCTGCTTGATGCGTGCCACAAAATAGCAGCAGAGGCATGCAACTGCTGGATGAGCAGCAGCTACTCATGCCGGACACATGTACCTGTTTGTCACATTTAAAATTCCATTGTTTGTGGTGATGTTGGGTGCGTGAAAAGGAAGCAGATCGCCACTCCTTTCTTGCCTCATCTCCCTGCGCCGGGAAGTCAACAAGAGAAAGCTGAAACTGGGCGAATGAATGAATGTTTGCAGCAGGAGAGACGAGAGCGGGGGAGGGAGGTAGGTAGGCAAGGAGTCGACTGCCAATTTTGCGTGCATTGGCAAGAAGTGGAAATGCAAGAGGCAAAAGTAGCATTTTTCTGTTTCTATTGTTGGTCTTGTTGTGGCTGTTTGTCAAAGTTGCCATTTCAGGCGTGTTGCAATGAAAAGCAAACCTTTTTAACACACACACACACACACAGACACACACACGCACACTAGTCGATGCTCGTACCTATGCTAGCTTTGCTTTTCACACTGCCATCTCGCTCGCACTCACGACGCGCTCACTGGCATCTCCTCTGGCAAAAGACTGAAAAACTCAACAGGCGCACACGGGGCGTATACGAAATTAAAATGCACTCAGCTGAAAAATTGGTTTTCTCGTTCTTGACAAACTTTGAGTGATTTCTGAAAGCCTCTAACGAGTGCCGTGCCAACTGCTTGGGGATTGGGGCTGGCAGAGGGGGGAGGGGGACGACGTTGACGACGCGGGGCAGTCTGCAAAAGGATGCTGAAAAAGTAAGCAACAAGCAGGCTGCCTGAATGCCAGGCAGGGGGTGAACAAAAAACAACAAATGTTTTCTTTATGCCGAGCAAAAATTTGAGAGAGAAACTGAAATGAAAAACACAAAACGATGACGACGCATTGTTTTTGCCAAAATTGTTTTAAGAAGTCAAAAATTGTAATCAAGCGTGTCGAAGGTTTGCTTCCGCGCACACAAAATAATTCATAAATTACAGGAAGTCCACGGTGGGGAGGGCAATGGGAACAGGTAGTGGCGGCAAACGAGCCAAGGTTTCGATTCATTCATTGGCCTCATTGAAAATTAATGAACTTGTTATGAAAATTTAAGCTTCAATTCAAGCACCACACTTTCTTTCTTCTCCCTGTGTCTTGCAGTTGAACTGAGCCTCCCCCAACGCCGTCAAGATAACGAACCCGCCACCTCCACAATCAGCCAGTCCCGCCGTGGGACTGCGCTTCCTGGGCATTCTGCCGTGCGCCGTGCAGTGGTCACAATCGCAGCCTGCCCCAGCTGGCGGCAAGGCGCCCAAGATGCACTACGCCGGAGTGTCAAGATCGAAGGCCAATCCATATGCTTTGCCGGCGAGCAGCAGCTGCTGTGGCAATGCAACGACGTCCGCAATTGGTTGCTGTGAGGATTGTCAGTGCTGCCAGCAGAGCTATGAGCATTTGCCCAAGCCACGACTGCAGCAGCCGCCGCATGTGGCAGCTGCCATGCGGCAGCAGCGACAACAGCTGCAGCAACAGTATCAGCAGCAGCAACAACAGCAGCACGTCAGCAGCATAAGAACGCTGCAGCAACAACAGTTGTCTTGCCCAGTGGCAGCCACAGCGCCTGCGCAACGCTTCGCTTTGCCAATGACAACGACAACGACGAGCTATCAAAGTAATGCGCAGCCAGCTGCCACGCATCAGTGCCACGCAGGTTGCAACAACAACAATAGTAATGCCTTTGGCTGCAACAACAATACTCAACGTAGTCTTAATCCGCCTCCCGCCCTATCAAGTGGCAGCCACAATGCGCCACCCATGTTTTTTGTGCCCTTCAACATGTCAATGCCGCAACAGCCACACTTTATGCCACAGCCAGCTGCAACTACGTCGAAGCCAACAGTTCAGCAAACGCCTGCACCGCCGCCACCGTTGCCGCCGCCGCCGCCTTTGCTGCTGCCCTTCACCCTGCAGTGTCACTATCAACGGTTGTCAGCAGCTGCCCCAACTCCAACAGCTCCAACAGCTCCAACAGTTCCCTCAGCAACGGCAGCAGCAACAGCAGCAGTCGCCGCCCAACCAATTTCCGGAGCTCTGCTGAGCCAAGCATCGTCCACGTCGCCGCCCCGCAATGTCCTGTCACTGAAAGCAGTCGCCGCAGCAGCCATTAAAGCGCATCAGCAGGTGAGTGTCGATGTCCGCCGTCGAGCTGCAGAGCTGCAGTAAATCTGTGCAGCAACTTAACGTTGAGACTCACTGGTTCAATGACTACAAATCCTGTAAGGCTAGTAAAATGTAGCAATTTGTGTAGAGACAGCAAAACAAGGACCCAGTCGCGTATACTTAATATTTATTAGTTAACAGCAACAGCAGCTGCAGCTGCAGCAGCAAACAAGCAGAAAACTTCAATTTGCATAAACATAAAAGACGAACGGCAAACACAACTGCAGCTCAGTCGAGAGTCAGAGAGCTAAAGGCTACAGCATTTTTTTTTTTTTGTTTTGGGTGCATGGTGAGATTTCACGCAGAGACAGCACACAAAAAATCAAAGTTACATGGACAGGAAATACAAAACGCTGCAGGTAGCAGCGATATAGAAACTGAGAGGGACACACACACATATATATTTATACAGAAAGATAGAGAGAGAGAGAGAGAGCGAGAGGGGAAAAACTAATGCATAACCTAGTAAGATCATCAACACGAAATTTTACAGCAAACTCATGTCCAAGGATATGGAAATAAACTTGTTGTTTTGCAGCGAAGTCCTCTGCTGCTGCCGCCTGCCCGCTCCCCCATCGCAGAGTTTTGCTGCTGCTGTCCTCCGCTCAATGACTTTTGCATTTAATATGAGTAAAGGAACGAGTCGAGCAGCGAGTAAAACAACAGGAAAAGCAACTAAAAAACGGCAAAAAAGAAAAAAAAAAACAGAAAAGTAAATTCTGTTTTGGGCTAGGGTTGGGCCACGTTTGAAGAGCTTAGCTTGAGTCCTGTCCAGCGACATGCAAACGCGCCTTGTAAATTACGTTGTTGCTGTCAGAGGGAGCAGGCGGGGAGGGAGGCGAGGAGGAGAAGGCGGCGAAGGACTCACTGATACGACTGCAGAGATACCAGTAGTCGGACTACTATCCGTATTCTTTTTGTTTTTTTTTTCTGGTTGTTTTGTTTTTTGTCGTGTCCAGCGGTGTTTCCTTTTGCCTGTGCATAACAGATCAGTTTGTTCTGATTAAGAATCAGACAACACCTACAGAAGTTTCACGCACAAGCACAAACACAACCAACACAATATTTACACAAAATAACAAACACAACGACGCGTATATTATACATACACACACCTCTTTAGCACTTGTCGAGGGTATGCATAAAGTGTGTGTTATTTAAATATAAAAATTCATAAGCAATTTTGAGTTGTCAGCTTTTCGCCATGTTGACAACTTTTTGCTGCTTGCTGCCCGTTGTCAGATTTTCATGCTATCGCATTTTCCTTTTGTGCTCTCAACGGAACGCATTTATTTCACAATTTTAAATAATCATAAGCAAAATGCATATTAGGAACATCTTGTTGCTTGCGCAACTCGTTCATTTCTTTTTTTGGTCGTGTATGTTGTTTCCTTTGCTTCTCTGGTTCATTCACTCGACTAAGTAGTTTTATTTAGCCCTCAAATGTATGCTACATAAAACACAAACACACACACACACACATCATCGTAAGCACAGCAACAGCAGAAACATTTCAAAACGCTTTTCCCTCAGCAGTTTTCCCTTTTTTCTCCTGCTCCCGCTTCTGCTCTGCACATTTGAATGTTAAATCTTTCATGAAATGTTACTTCTTTTTGACTACAAGTCGGTCGGTTTGTCTGTCGCTCTGTCTGTCCGTTTGTCTGCCTGCCGTATGTGTTTTCCTTTGTAACTTATCCATAACTGTCCGTTAGAAGACATCTTTAGGTGTGCTACTGTCTGTGTCTGTGTTTGTGTTTGTGTGTACGCCTTGCGGTCTGGCACAACTTAACAATGCCTTTCCTTCATCTTGCATGCACTCTCCCTTAATTCGTTTGTTTTTCCTGCTCAACGTTTTGCCTCCATTTCCATTTCCAGTTTTTGTCCTTTTTTTTTTTTATACAAAAAACTAAGGCGGACTACAACTATCATGCACAAAGAAACCATTTTATGTACTCACTTTAATGTTTGGACTTGGTCATTGTTATAATGTACTCTATCTCATATCACTATTTGTGTGTGTGTGTGTTGGTGTTGATGTGTGCGTGTTCGGTCGACTCCTTGCTTGCAAGAGGCAAAAGACGACTGCATTAGATGGTTTAGTTGTTGCCTCTGAATTCTGCATTTGAAACCACATGAAGCTTCTGTGTTTTTCTATCACTTTCGTCTCGCCCCCGGCCCTGCCACGGTTAACCTGTTGTGCCGCCTGCTCAATTGACTCAACCACCCACAGAAATAACACTTGGTTGCAAAATAATAATTGCGAAGCTTTTTAAAGCGGATTTCGGTGTTAGTTTTGCTTGCAGGTTCCAAGGCGTGTGCGAAAAATATTTTAGTCTTTGCATATTAGCATTTGCATATTTTAGCATCTCTGTCTGTGTTGTTTTTGACTGCTCATAATTACTACCAGATGAATCAAAAGTCCGCATGCAGACAAGGAGTATTTTGCATCTAGCTTCGCATTTTAAATAACTTAAGTAGGACTCAAAATTTTAAATGAATTAGCTATGCATATGCTGTAATGTTAAGGTACTTGGGGTTGTTCAACCTTTTGATTTACAGCACATATTTGTTATGATTTTAAGCATCGAGCACAGTCTTAGGAGTGCTTCAGTTCAGCACTTAAAAGCCATGCTCATTTTGCCAGCTGCCAAGCCAGGAATCCATTTACACTCACAAAAGAGCAGAGGGCAAACAGCACTTCACACTTGCTGCTTCGCAATGCTTTTTATGTGTGCCGATCGTCAGCAATGCCGAAAAGCAGAAATTCTGACAATAACAACATCAACTCGCAGAGACAATGATAGCTGGGGAAAAACAAAAAATATAAAAAAAACAATGCTGAGGTCTGGCCAGAAAAGTGCAAAGGACACTGCAACGTTGGCAGCAGGAACACGTAAGTTTTTTTTTTTTTTTGTTGTCTGTCTTTTTTTTTTGGTTGGCTTCGAATTGGTGCTGGAGCTGAAGTTGGCTTAATGGCTTTGGGCTGATGCGTGATGCATGTTCGTAAGTGAATTCATATTTTATATACCGTTAACTTGCCAAGCAACAGAAAAAAAGACAAAACTCGCAACATATGCAACGAACGACAAAGGACATTGTTTGTGGGGGGAACGGGGGACCGGGGAAGGGTGAAAACAAAAAGGAATAACACGAATCGTTAACTGATGTTGTCATTACTTTGGCACAGTGGAAAATGAAGAACAGAGCAAGCCAAATGAAGTGAAAGGCATGTCCTTGTCGTGGACTCACGCAGTCAGGCAGTCAGGCAGCCAGGCAGCCAGGCAGGCAGCAGTAATGCAAGCGCTGATGTTGATATTTTAGCTGAAAAGAAATCCGATATTTGCGCCAAAGGATGCAATATCAAAGGACGCTTTGTGGCCGGCGACAGCGCACTGAAAGCCATTCGAAATGTTGACAGCTCAAATGGACAAATTGGACAAGCAACCAAAAAAAGAGAGAAAAACAGCAAACAGAAAAAACGATGCCAACAGCCAAACAGCGCAAATCAAAATCTCGCCTTGGGCTCTCAGCAAAAACAGCGCAGAAAACTGTAGCATACTTATTCATTCAGCCAACAGCAAACGGCAGCAAGTAGCTGCCTGCCTGGCTGCCACATTAACAGCACTTCGAGCTGGTCGTGGTGACTTTCTCGCCTTACACACACACACACAAACACACAGAAGCACACACACACATGGTTTCGTCTCGCATAACGAACGCTTCAGTGCGCTCAAGGGCTTGTGCTGCTGTGCTCTGATCCCACCATGGGCATCTTCTCTGTTCACAGCGCGCTGTTAATTTAATCTGTTCAGCGGCCGCGAGGTGGCGTTAGTGAAAGTCGCTGGTGTTGAATAGCGTGAATTTCACCGCATCTACGACTACATCTGTACGATTGTATGTGTGCCACGGCGGCAGCAGCAGCAGCAGCAGCATACGCATTGGGTTACCAAAAGTCCCTTCAACGCCACGACGCGTCGCGCTGCCCAGATGAAAAAGGACGACGCAAACGTCGCCAACAGCAGCAGCAGCAATCGCTGTGGCTGAGGCAGCCGAGGCAGCTTCGCTTTCGTTATTTTTGTTGCTGCCACTTGAAAGCTTTTACCACAATGCCTCTGTGTGCGTGTGTGTCTGTGTCTGTGTGCGAGCCCGTCAAGTGCTTCTTTGTTGAAGCTGCTCGATTGCTTCCATTGCGTCCATGGATGGGGCTGGCTGTGTGCGTCTCTCTGTATGTGTCTCTGTGTGTGTGTGTGTGTGTGTGTGAGATGGCGCCAAATTTCAAAAGCGTCGCGCAAAAGCTTTTTGTTTTAACGGTTTATTTTGCATGACACTCGACGAGCAGCATTCACCGCCTTTGTAACCGTAAACGCTGCCAGCAGCTTCACTTTCAACACGGCGTATGCTTAACAATGCCAATGTGCTGTACAAAAAAATTAATATTAAATACACGAAGCGATATATCTATTCATTAAGCATCTCTGTCAGTGTGTTACTGCTAATGCAATTTGGAGCGAAACTTTTTTTTATAAGCTGCTGTCGATATTAGATTTAGGTTTTTTCCACTTGCAGCGGCAAAAGGTCAAAGTGGCAGCAACAGCAGCAGCAACGGCAACAAACGCGAATTAAATGCAATTGACAGTCGCAATTTCAAGCGAGCTGTCAGGCCAAATCCCAAACTGCCGCTCAACGTGCCAAGGGCCATGGGAAACAGTTGAAGGGTAAAAAACTAAAGGAAACACAACAAACCAGAAACAGCAATAGCAACAACAACAACAATAAGAACAAGTACAAAACTACAAGAACAACGGCAAACAAGAACCGAAGAAGCTTAGCCAAACTCTGTTTGCAACACAATAAAATGCAACCTCAACTGACAAAGAAAATGTTTCCTAATGTGGAACAAGAAATCGTCCGTGCGGGGCGGCAGCGGGGCGCAGTGCAGTGCAGTGCAGCGTTGGGGCGTGTCACTGGCAAAAAAGATAGACAACACGTAAACGAAACGACAATGCCAAGCCACGGCTGTCAAATTAGAGGCAGGCAAGCAAGCAGGCAGGCAGACAGTCGAGCAGGCAACCAAAAAGCGTGCCACACTGTTGCCTTCCTGCCTGCCTGGCCAGCGAGGATGGGGTGCAACGATGAAGAGGATCGTGTATCCAATTATGCAACATATTACACATTTATTAATTTTCAATATTAAGCAGCGCAATTGAATAATTGCACACTGTACACAACACAGCATATTGGCTTTCACCATGACTCAAATCACAGACACATCACACATAAATTCCAAACATTACAACAGTCTCGAATGCAATTAAATAGTTCAATGACTGCTCTGCCCACTCCGACTCCGACTCTCAGCTCAACGCAAATCCATGGCTAATTAAATAAACCATTCGTATACATTGACAAGGAGATATATGTAGATACCCAGCTATATATACATCTCTCTCTAGGTAGGTGTTGTTCATATTGCTGCTGCATAATCACAATGATAAATGCATTACAATACCTGTTCGTTTGTGTGCACACACGTCGAATGCGTAATTGAAATTCCCTTGAATTAGATAAATTGTAAGTAAAATGGCTTAAACTAGAACAATGTGTGTTCACCCTGAACATTTAGTCTGTGCATTGTAATTTACTCGCAAGTGTTCAAAAAACAATATGCAACTAATGTGTGCAACTGTCTCAGTGCTGTAAATGTTTTCGACACAACATTTATTGCATTTGCTGCTGCTAAACAGTTCAAATGCTCAGCCGTAAGCCATTCATTCATTCAGTCGTTCGTTCATTCGGTTGGTTGGCTCAAAGTTCAGCTGAGCAACATTGAAAGGCATTCGATACACGGAATAACTTTTGCTCTTTGCACCAAAGTTCTTCTGTCTGCCTGGAAATATTTGTGCAAAATTCTTTTGAGGCTTATTTGAAAATGTATTCAATAGCAAATAGCTTAAATAACTTCACTTATTTCCACCGAGAGTCAACCAACATCACCTAGAGCCGTTTTTCCTTTCGTCCGTCACTTTAAGCAGCCCGTAAATAAATGTAATTGCTTTAGCATGTTAAGTCACAATCAAAGGTGAGCAGCTTTTGCGCTCTCTCAGTGCATTCATTTATTAACACGAACTTGTCTAAATTTCTGGGGATCTATTGATCATCAACCGATTTGTTGATTTATCAAAAATTTGGCCAAACGCTTTCTGCACGTGCTGCTCCCTCGAATTGCGAGCAGAGTTCTTGTTTATCTTGGGAGACGTGCACGTCTTCATTTTCAATAACAAACACAAATGTTTTCACTACTCAAGTGAAGTAACTTGGCTGTCTTGTTGATGTTGTTGTTGTTGTTGTTATTGTTGCTGTTGTTAGACAGGCTCAAAAGCTACTCGCAATGAGTCCAGTCGGAATCGAGTCGAGTCGATTCGATGGGACTCTCCATTATATTTTCGGCATTTTCGCTGCTTTTTCAGTATTTAATTGGCCGTATAATTGATTGGCGTATTTGTTGTACTGCCAGTTGTTGTTGTTGTTGTTGCTGCTGGTTTGTGTGGCTATTTCTTTGGCATTTCATTTGGCTCTCTCCCTGGCCACTAACTCATTATTTTGTATGTGTTTGTAACAACATTTGAAAATGCTATTCGGCCGCCCCTCGCACAAACAACTGACCAAGTTTTGCTTTCGCCCGTCCATTGATTTGGCGCCTGGGCCCAGGCTTTTGATATTTTTCTCGAATTCCCCGCTCCCGATTCCCTTCCCACAACCCCTCATACTCTACATCTATTGCGCTGCCGTCCTCCCAGTCCTTTTCACATCCAGTAGTGTGTGCCTTTATAAATTTGTATTGTGTTTACTTGTATTTTGTGGTAATTAATTGTATTTGCCTTCGACTCAAAATGTCAGTGGGCTTCTAATTATTATTAGTCTAACGAAGCAGAAACGCCTGCCATGCCACGCCCCGCACCACCACCCAGCCACTCTCCAAAAAACTACACCACTCACCCAAACCACTTGGCATTGTATGCGTATCTTTGTTGGGTGTCCGCCGTGTTGTCTACAGGTTGTTTGACATTAATTGATTTATTTGCCTTTTACATAAATTAGACGCTGCCTTCTGATATTCGGTTACATGATGTTCTAAGTGGGGTCCTTCTTTGAAGGAAGAGATAGGCGCTGTAGTTGTTGTGAGTATTAGGAATATTTTAACTAATTAATATGGCAGAGAATTATATCATTGTGTGCAGACAAAAGAAGAAGTCAACTTCTGCAGTTAATCTACTAAATAGAGTATGAATATACTTTACAGCATTTCAGATTTCTCATTTTAATACACTCGAATATTACACATTTTATTAGTTTATATTAGATGCTGGCTGCACGCTGGCATTTTGTAGAGCAACTTTTATCTAGAGCTCATTGTTGCTGTTGCTGTCAGTAATTTGAGTGTTTTTTGTTTGTGTCGATTGTTAAGCTGCTGCTCGCTTTGAGAGACCGTCGCGCAGCTGGTGAAAGTTTTTGACAGCATAACATGCATAAACAAATTAGCAAACCGTCAAACTGTCAATTATTGGCCAATTAGTTGGATGCGATTAATAGTTGCACAAACTGTCTGACATTGCTGTGCATTTTAATAGTTAAACGTGTGTCTTTATGAAGAATTCGATTTGCGCAACTTACAATCGATTATGGAATTATTTCAAGTTTTTCCTTTTGAAATTCACGTGAATTGCATTTGATTTAAATGGAAATTACGCACACTTAACGACAATCCATAAAAGCTTAAATTTATCGCTCATTTTTAATTACTTCCTATTTTAAGCCATTATACAAAACAATTTGCACAACTTGACGTCCGCAGTTGGCAAATATGCAAACGAAAACATTTGTATTGAATGCGAAAAGCAAAACGAAATGAAATTAAGAACATTTTCTATCTTTGCGTACCTGTGACTAATAAATTCCTTTGGATTGATATACGAAATTTGTATGTGAAGTTTTTATGAGCCTATAAAACAGCAGCCGCTTGTCGTCGCTTGCGACTGCAAGAACACAGCGAACAACTAGGCAAGAAGAGTGAATTGTGGGGGAGGGGGAGGGGGAACTTGGTGTATTGGCATGCAACGCATACTTAACTGGAACAGAGAGCAAACAGGCCAGGACATTGCATGCCATGCAATGGCAGGATATGCAGAATTTAGCAGAGACAATGCAGATGAGTATAGCTCTCTCTCTCTCTCTCTGTCTGTGTGTGTGTGTGTGTGTGTGTGTGTGCATAAGTGCGTGACTGTGTTAGTGTTTGTTTGTCCGGCCGCCTGCAAGCCGCAATATGCGAATTGGAAATTATGAGCGATATCGTTGCCAGTCGCCAGTCGAAAGTAGGCAACTAGGAGACGATGCGACGATAAAGCAAGACCGAGTGGACAGAGTGGGGAGGCGCAGTGTGCGGTGCGGGGCCATTGCTTTGGGCTGATGCTTAGACCAGACCATACTGGCTGGCAACATTTGGCATTGCTCATACGCTCCGTGTGCTCCCAATATGCAATGTGGCGTGTCTTTCCGGCCCGGCTGCTATGCCACTTCCGAGCTTCGTTCTCTGCGTGCTGTGTGTGTGTGTGCGTGTGTGTGTGTGTGTGTGTGTCCTTCATTGCTCTGCACTTTTGCCGATTGATGCCGTTGGCGTGTCTTTTGCTGCTTTTGGGCCTGCAATGGCAAGCTAGCTTCAGCGGCTCTGAGTGATGTGTGAGCTCTCTGTTTGAAGGAGAGGCGAACGGCGCGGTGTGGAGACGGCTAATTTATGGGGCTGGGCCATTGCGCGTTCGCTCTGCATACCAATTGGCAAATGGCAACTGTCAAAGCAAACCGAGCAGAGTAACAGCAACAACAGCAACAGCAGCAACAGCAGCAACAGCACCACCAACAACAAATTTCATGGCATTGCATTGTCGATTGCGCCTTAGGGGCCCCATCCATTGTCCACTTTGCATGAACGTTAATAATTTTCGCTGGCTATTTTGGCGCGTCGCTAATTATGCAACCTTGCTCATAAATAATGTATTGCATTCACTTTTACCTATCCTTTGGCGCGTCATTAATCAACGTCTATTATGCAAAAGAAACGCAGTGCCGCCAGGAAACGGAAGTGCGGCGCAATATGCAGTAACAACAGCAACAGCAACAGCAGCAACAACTTCGACACGCAGCATGGAAATCACGTCACATGTCACAGCCCCATGAAGGGGAACAGCAACAGAACAACGACGCCTTGACAGTTGGACAAACTTGCATATATAAATATAAATACACTCTCTCACACATACGAATGTATTTATTGTATGTGTGCGAGTTTCAACTGCAACGTACGCATATTTTTTTATTAAAACTTTAATCCTTTGATGGTTGCAATTTCTGCAATTTCCATATTATTGACAGGCAATTTGCAATATTTGCGCATCGCATTTGTGAAGGTCGATGCGGAGCATGCCGTCGTAAAAGCGGCATCATTAAAGCGCCGCCCCATTTGTAATGAGCAATTTGCATACAATGAGCTGACTTAATGATGACTCTGCGTATGCCTAAATGTGTGCAGCGCGGTAGCAGATTCACACACACACACACACACACATCATGTTCAAATGAATTCTGGCGTAAAAATGCGTTAAGTTGAAATTGAAATTGGGTCGTGCGACTGTAAAGTGAAACCTCGACTCGTCAAAGAATTTTCATCAAGAATATTCAACAATCCGAGTTATGACACAAAGATAAATCCACAATCTCTCCTCCCGTCACCGTCACCGTCGCCGTCGCCGTCTACGTCTCAGTTCCAGTTCCAGTTCCGACAACGACATGCATATTTGATATGTCTGTTGGTCATTAAATTACAAAATTACAAACAAGTCAGCGGATTCGCACGACGCGTGTTTCCCCACTTCCCTCTCACACTCGCTCTCGCTCTCGCTCTCTGCTCACTGTTTGGCTGACAGGCCTGTCAAATGCCAGTATAGTCGTCCCCGCTCCTCTAAGCCCCACCCGGCGCCGCTCCACATATTCCTGTCAACAGCAACAAGAAATGATAAAGCGTTCGCCGTCCAGATCTCAGTGTAAGGAGCGTGGCACAAAACAACGAAATAATTTAATTTTGCCTGCCATGTTCGCCGCAGGCTGTCCGCTGAATTTGTTTTTATTAAAAAACTGTACACAGTATACAGTACTCACACACACACACACGCACATACACATTCTCTTAGCATGGACTTATACACACACATACACACTGCTCATGCAAACAGAGGCGGACGCAGAAAATGAAATCAAATACTCAAAAAACGAGCAACTAAATTGAGCCAAAGAAAGCCACAGAACGATATGCCAACGGCTCTAAAAGATTTATGTACATACAAACTCACAGATTTATAAATATTCCATATACAAATATTATATACATTAATATTCTGGGGCATTGCATCCTCAAAGCAATCCAACGGCAATTTTCCGTGCCTTTGATTACTTTCTAATCCTGCAAGACATCTTTCCAAATAAAATTCTAAATTGTTTTAAAGTTTATTTTATGTAATTTTAAAGCAACTCTGCTCATCTAAGCTATCACATATCTACTGTGAATATTATCGATAGCTCAATACAAAGTTCCGTTTTGTCAAATGCTATGGCAACTCTGTCCGCATTCGAATGGGTAATAATTGGTAATAAATATTCGCCATGTTTTTGGAAGGAAAGAGTGCGGGCAAATAATTGACAGTTTCTATTGATAATATATTTAATATAATATATTTACTGAAAATATCCCTGCCAACTGATTTGGAATTATAGACTGGAATCAGTGTTGGTACCAATTTGGAGTGAAAATAGCTGAATGGTTTAAAAACAAGCTGACAATAGTTTGAAGTATAGAAAAATTCCAAAAAAAAACCTGTTAAACTCAATACAATACATTTATAAATACATCACCTAAAAGAAAACAGAATATGGGAATTACAAAATAAGAAATATTTCCATAAAATTTAAATTTTATGATTGTAGTAATATCAGAAAAAAATTAAACTTATATAAGCTACTACTGCATTTGCTATATTATATCAGCTTAAATATTCGGAGCTAATTATGCAACAGCAATTAGCTACGGTCGCTGAATTCAGAAGATTCTTGTAAAACCAGCTTTAGGAAAAAGCTAGAACTGACGAGAACAAATCTTTTTGGCAACACTTGTCAAATTGGCAATACTAAAGTATACGATTACACTTCTTTTCATACTTGTGTAACCCTATTTTCATGTCATCGATAAAAAGCTAATCAGCAATGTTCTGTCAATTAAAATGTGTCCTGAAGTTCCGCAGTCACGTGGCGAAATTTTTGAGGAAAGCTCTAAAGAATTTAAAAGCACACGTGATAATATTGCGATTTTTACGCGATAGAGATCAAATATCCTTTTTTTTAAATCAGAGTAAGCCAGTTTCGTTGTCTAGTTCACTGCAGACAGGAAAGAGAAATTATTGCTACTTAGGCTGAATTCCCAGCCGTGTAAATTTGTCTGAAATATTCAGATTCAAATAATATTTTTTTTAACGCGAGCGGAGTTTTCCTTTTTTTTTTTGAGTGCGAATTTTAGGACGATAGATTTGGCTTGACTTGAATTGAAAGTGCTTGCTGCCCGATAATAATGAGCAACACTGCAGACTCCAAGGCGCCCGTGCGTCAAGTGCGGCGTGTGCAGTTTGGCATTTTGTCACCCGACGAAATACGCCGCATGTCGGTGACCGAAGGTGGCCTTCTGTATGCGGAGACCATGGACAACGGTCGCCCCAAGATAGGCGGCCTCATGGATCCGCGGCAGGGCGTCGTTGATCGCATCACACGTTGTCAGACGTGTTCCGGCAACATGACCGAGTGTCCCGGTCATTTCGGGCACATTGAGCTGACCAAGCCCGTGTTTCACATTGGCTTCATCACAAAGACTATCAAGATACTGCGCTGCGTGTGCTTCTACTGCTCCAAGATGCTGGTGTCGCCAAAAAATCCCAAGATCCGGGATATTGTCCTCAAGTCGAAGGGACAGCCGCGCAAGCGACTCGCGCACGTTTACGAGATGTGCAAGGGCAAAAGGATTTGCGAGGGCGGCGCAGACATGGATGTGAACCGTGAAAATAATCCGCAGGCCGACAAGAAGGTCGGACACGATGGCTGCGGCCATTATCAGCCAATGATACGCAGAACCGGCCTCGATCTGACCGCAGAGTGGAAGTATGTCAACGAGGACACGCAGGAGAAGAAGATCATGCTGTCAGCTGAGCGTGTTTGGGAAATCCTCAAGCACATCAGTGACGACGAGTGCTTCGTCATGGGCATGGACCCCAAGTTCGCGCGTCCCGACTGGATGATTGTCAGCGTGCTGCCTGTGCCGCCGCTGGCTGTGCGTCCCGCTGTCATCATGTTCGGCTCGGCCAGGAATCAAGACGATCTGACCCACAAGCTGGCCGACATCATCAAGGCCAACAACCAGCTGAAGAAGAACGAGACAACGGGCGCTGCACCCCACGTTATACTCGAGAGCATCAAGATGCTGCAGTTCCATGTGGCCACGCTGGTCGACAACGATATGCCCGGCATGCCGCGTGCCATGCAAAAGTCCGGCAAGCCGCTGAAAGCGCTGAAGGCGCGCCTCAAGGGCAAAGAGGGTCGCATACGCGGCAACTTGATGGGCAAACGTGTGGATTTCTCCGCACGCACCGTCATCACGCCCGACCCCAATTTGCGCATCGATCAGGTGGGCGTGCCGCGTTCCATAGCGCAGAATCTCACGTTTCCCGAGCTGGTCACGCCCTTCAACGTCGATCGGCTGCAGGAGATGGTGCAGCGTGGTCATTCCCAGTATCCGGGGGCCAAGTACATAATACGCGACAACGGCGATCGCATCGATCTGCGTTTCCATCCCAAGAAATCGGACCTGCATCTGCAGAACGGCTACAAGGTGGAGCGGCATTTGCGCGACGACGATCTGGTCATCTTCAATCGCCAGCCGACGCTGCACAAGATGAGCATGATGGGGCATCGTGTCAAGGTGCTGCCCTGGTCCACGTTCCGCATGAATCTCTCCTGCACCTCGCCCTACAACGCCGACTTCGATGGCGACGAAATGAACCTCCATGTGCCGCAATCGATGGAGACGCGTGCCGAGGTCGAGAACATTCACATCACGCCACGACAGATCATCACGCCGCAGGCCAACAAGCCCGTCATGGGCATTGTGCAGGACACGTTGACGGCCGTGCGTAAGATGACGAAGCGCGATGTGTTCATCACCCACGAGCAGATCATGAATCTGCTCATGTTTCTGCCCACCTGGGACGGCAAAGTGCCGCTGCCCAGCATCTTGAAGCCGCGTCCGCTGTGGACGGGCAAGCAGATCTTCTCACTGATCATTCCCGGTAATGTGAACATGATACGCACGCACACCACGCATCCCGACGAGGAGGACGACGGTCCCTACAAGTGGATATCGCCGGGCGACACCAAGGTGATGGTGGAGCACGGTGTGCTCATCATGGGCATACTCTGCAAGCGAACGCTGGGCACTTCCGCTGGCTCCTTGCTGCACATTTGTTTCCTCGAGCTGGGCCACGATATTGCGGGTCGCTTCTACGGCAACATTCAGACGGTGATCAACAATTGGCTGCTGCTCGAGGGCCACAGCATTGGCATTGGCGACACCATTGCCGATCCGCAGACCTACAACGAGATACAGCGCGCCATCCGTCGCGCCAAGGACGAAGTGATCCGCGTCATTGAGAAGGCGCACAACATGGAACTGGAGCCGACGCCGGGCAACACGCTGCGTCAAACGTTCGAGAACAAGGTGAACCGCATATTGAACGATGCGCGCGACAAAACCGGCGGCTCGGCCAAGAAATCTCTCACCGAGTACAACAATCTCAAGGCGATGGTCGTGTCGGGCTCCAAGGGATCCAACATCAATATCTCGCAGGTTATCGCCTGCGTGGGCCAGCAGAATGTGGAGGGCAAGCGCATTCCCTATGGCTTCAGGAAGCGCACGCTGCCGCACTTCATCAAGGACGATTATGGGCCCGAGTCGCGGGGCTTCGTGGAGAACTCGTATCTGGCCGGACTGACGCCGTCGGAGTTCTATTTCCATGCCATGGGCGGGCGCGAGGGTCTCATCGATACCGCTGTGAAGACGGCGGAAACTGGCTACATTCAGCGGCGTCTGATCAAGGCCATGGAGTCGGTGATGGTCAGCTACGATGGCACAGTGCGCAACTCTGTCGGCCAGCTCATTCAACTGCGCTATGGCGAAGATGGCCTTTGTGGCGAGCTCGTCGAGTTCCAGAACCTGCCCACGGTGAAGCTGTCGAACAAGGTGTTCGAGAAGCGCTACAAATTCGACTCCAGCAACGAGCGTTACCTGCGCAAGGTGTTCACGGACGACGCCATCAGGGAGCTGAGAGACAGCCCCGATGCCATACAGGAACTCGAGTCCGAGTGGGATAAGTTGATGTCGGATCGCGATAGTCTACGCTCCATTTTCCCCAACGGCGAGTCCAAGGTGGTGTTGCCCTGCAATCTGCAGCGCATGATCTGGAACGTGCAGAAGATCTTCCACGTCAACAAGCGACTGCCCACCGAACTCTCGCCCCTGCGGGTGATCAAAGGTGTGCGAGAGTTGCTCGAGCGTTGTGTGATTGTGTCCGGTGACGATCGCATCTCGAGGCAGGCCAACGAGAATGCCACGCTGCTGTTTCAGTGCCTCATTCGATCGACGCTCTGCTCCAAGTTTGTCACCGAGGAGTTTCGGCTGTCGCCCGAGGCCTTCGAGTGGCTGATCGGTGAGATCGAGACGCGCTTCCAGCAGGCTCAGGCCAATCCTGGCGAAATGGTGGGCGCCCTGGCCGCACAGAGTTTGGGCGAGCCGGCCACACAGATGACGCTGAACACCTTTCATTTCGCCGGTGTCTCCTCGAAGAACGTCACCCTGGGCGTGCCGCGGCTGAAGGAGATCATCAACATCTCGAAGAAGCCGAAGGCGCCGTCGCTCACAGTTTTCCTCACTGGCTACGCAGCGCGTGATGCCGAGAAGGCGAAGAATGTGCTGTGTCGACTGGAGCACACGACGCTGCGCAAGGTGACGGCAAACACGGCCATTTACTACGATCCCGATCCGCAGCATTCGGTGGTAGCCGAGGATCAGGAGTTCGTCAACATCTACTACGAAATGCCCGACTTTAATCCTAATCGCATTTCGCCTTGGCTGCTGCGCATCGAACTCGATCGCAAGCGCATGACGGACAAGAAGCTGACCATGGAACAGATCGCCGAGAAGATAACGATGGGCTTTGGCGACGATCTCAATTGCATCTTCAACGACGACAACGCCGACAAACTTGTGCTGCGCATACGCATCATGAACAACGAGGACGGCAAGTTCATAGACGACGACGATGCCATCGACAAAATGGAGGATGACATGTTTCTGCGCTGCATCGAGGCCAACATGCTGTCGGACATGACGCTGCAGGGCATCGAGGCCATCACCAAGGTCTACATGCATCTGCCGCAAACGGACAGCAAGAAGCGCATCGTCATCACCGAGTCGGGCGAGTTCAAGGCCATTGGCGAGTGGCTGCTGGAGACCGACGGCACAGCCATGATGAAGGTGCTCTCGGAGCGCGATGTGGATCCCATACGCACCTACTCCAATGACATTTGCGAAATATTCCAGGTGCTGGGCATCGAGGCGGTGCGCAAGTCCGTCGAGAAGGAGATGAACGCTGTGCTGCAGTTCTACGGGCTGTACGTCAACTACCGCCACCTGGCGCTGCTCTGCGATGTGATGACCGCCAAGGGCCACCTGATGGCCATCACGCGGCATGGCATCAATCGCCAGGACACCGGCGCTCTGATGCGCTGCTCCTTCGAGGAGACTGTGGACGTGCTGATGGATGCCGCCGCGCATGCCGAGAGCGATCCCATGCGTGGCGTCTCCGAGAACATAATTATGGGTCAGATGCCCAAAATGGGCACCGGCTGCTTTGATCTGCTGCTGGACGCCGAGAAGTGCATGTTCGGCATTGTGATTCCCAATGCCATCGGCGGCTCGCATTCCAGGATCGATGCTCCGCACTTTCCGTGCGGCGTCTTCTCGCCTGGCATGACGCCGGCCATGACGCCCTGGATGCACTGCCTGACGCCACGCTACCTGTCCACGCCCGGCCTGCTGGGAGCCGCAACACCGGGCGGACCTTGTTTTTCGCCCTCGGCTGTGTCGGAGATGTCGGGTGTCTCGCCGTGCTGGTCGCCCGTGTATGCGAGCATGTCGCCGAGCTCGCCGGCAATGTCGCCGTATCACGTCAACTCGCCCAGCATGTCGCCGATGTACTCGCCGACGTCGCCCAACTATGCGGCCACCTCGCCGGGCTATGCGTCGCCATTCTATTCGCCGACATCGCCACAGTTTGCGGGGACGAGTCCACGCAATGCCACGCCCAACTATAATCCGCAGTCGTCGTGCTATTCGCCATCGCCATTTGGCTATTCGCCCAACTCGACCATGTACTCGCCCACTTCGCCAATGTACTCGCCGACATTTGCAGGCGGCAAAGCGCTTTCGCCGACCTCCAAGAACTACTCGCCCAATTCGCCGGCCTACTCGCCTATATCGCCTTCGTACTCGCCGATATCGCCGTCATACTCGCCGTCGAGTCCATCGTACTCGCCCACCTCACCGTCGTACTCGCCGATGTCGCCGAGTTATTCGCCGACGTCGCCGAATTTCACGCCAGCCACGCCGTCGTATTCGCCGGTGTCGCCCAACTATTTGGCGTCGCCGCTATACTCGCCAACATCGCCGCTGTACTCGCCAACATCGCCGCTATACTCGCCAACATCGCCGCTATACTCGCCAACATCGCCGCAGTATTCACCGACATCGCCTCTGTACTCGCCGTCGTCGCCAAATTATACGCGCGCCACGCCATCCTACTCGCCAACATCACCCAATTACTTGACATCGCCAATCTATTCGCCCATCTACAAATCGCCAAGCTCGACGTCGTCACCCGAATATTTATCGTCGCCCACCTACTCGCCAACCTCACCGAACTACACGCCCTCATCGCCGAACTATACGCCATCCTCGCCTAATTATACGCCGATCTCGCCCAATTACACGCCGACTTCACCCAGTTACTCGCCATCGTCGCCAGTTTACTCGCAAACTAGCCAGCCATCGCCTCGCTACTCGCAAGCCCGCCAGTCGGCACGCCGTTCGAAGCCGAAGAAATCATCGTACAAGGCGACGAGTCCCTGCTATACGCCGAGCAACCCCAAGTACACTCCGATATCACCGAGCTACAATCCAAGTGTGACGGGTTACTCGATGACCTCGCCAATGTACTCGCCGATGGCGCCAGTGCATTTCAACGGTCGGAATGCGGCGTATTCGCCCAGCACGGCTGTGTTCACAAAGGATGACGACTGAGCCGCCCATAAAGCAGTTAACAGCTCATCAGGGGGGTTGTCAACAAGACTTTAATTCAATATTCAATTTCGCAATTCCGCATTTCTGGTATCTTATTATTGTTACTACTGCATTATACTAAATCCACATTCATTAAACTGATGTAAAATGGATTCCTATATAGAACTTGTACCAAATATTTTCTACATAGTAGTTGTATATAGAAAATGACAAAAAAAAAAACAGCAATTGCCGGCGAGTAAAATAGAGTTGCGAATACGCAAAACATTTTTATTTAGTGTACAGCTTTGGGTGAATATGAAAACTGTGCGCGACGATGAAAGGATCGAATTGTGAAGGCAAATAATTTGCAAGCCTATAATTGGTGAGTCTGGCTGCCACGTAGCCACCATAGCCGGGACTACCTTTGTAAAAGAGACCGATGGTGGATAATGGCATCGGATAATTGGACACGACATCCTGTGTATCAATAAATGGAATTGTCGCCTGCGCTGCATCTTTGTGCATTCCGGTGTTGACAAAATCTAGATAATGATCAATGTAAGGTGTCATTATGTTTGAACCGGATTCAGATCGCGTCGGCACATCTAGATTTTCCAGATTTACTTTTACTCTGTAACGAGTGGCAGAACTTTGTTGCCAAGACGATTTTGTCTCCAGATCAATTAATTCGCCTTTTTCGAAATCGAATTTATTGAAATGCACGTTATGGTTGAGAGTTCCGTTTCTTACGTAGAAACCAACGCCAGTCACAATAAATTTACCATTCCAATTATAGAAAATTTCATCCAAATTAATAGAGCGGTTCTCGTAGCTCAGCACATGGTAATCTATGCCGGCAGTTACATTGGGATCAGTGATTTTGTAATCGTCCACGGGTTTCCACTCCACTGTTGATTCATTGATGAGACCACGGGGCAACAGTTGGCCCTGCTGTATTTGCAAATGGAATATGCGATTCTTCTTCACGAACCTCACACCAGTCACCACCTTGTTGTCTGCGATGTCCGATTTGGTTTCGCGAAGATTAAAGTAACGATCTGAGTTTTCCTCTTGATCACAGAGACAGAAGCAGTAGTCGCACTTCTTGAATACCCATCTTTTCCAGCTCTCCACTTTATTGGTGCTACGCTCACAACTCTGCCGTTTTCCCAAAAGCTGCCCGTTAGCATATTCAATGTACTCGTAGCGACGACTGCTGTTGGTTGGCGATTGACACACTGTCATATCGGCGTCGATAAACTGACATTTGTATATACGACCCGAGCATTTAGGTTGTTGGGAACAGAATTCATTTTGGTCGTAACAGCCTGTGTAGCTGGCATTAAAGTAATCTGGACAACGTTGGTCGCAGCTTCCATCTGTATTTAGATCTATAACATTCTCAACGTAGCCCTGAAGCAGATTTGTTATCTCGTCGTAGGTAACTTTAGGTATTTCCTCGCTGGGCTCACAGGTCCAAATGATCGGTGGAGCGAAATCGAAAGCATTATGGACAATAATAAGATTATTTTCGAGTGTTCGCCGATAGTTGAAGCGGAATAAGTTCCTCTCATAATTGAACTGGACTCCGCTAGAATCTTGCCGAATCGCAAACGAATACTCTATTAAAATCAATGCTCTCAGTTCGTATAGCGCGATGTCCAAATACAACATGTAGATATATTGTCTTGGGAACATTTGAATCTCGCACATCTTTTTCTCGGATATCATATACTTGCTTGCTTTGTGCTTTTGAATGTAATTTAGAGTTTGTCCCACCATACCCTTGTAAAATACCTTATTAATGGGTTTCCCCAGAGCACTGTCTTCTGGCAGAGCATCTGTGAACGATTTGAGTGTGGATATGTCGTAGCTTTGCATGTTTTCTATTTTCGGGAAACCTTCTGATATGCGATCCATTTCGAAAACCAAACTTTCGATTTCAAATTGAAAAAGTCCTTCATCTAGTCGATGATCCACAGCAGGTTTCTTGATTTTACTGGTTATATTGGCATAACGTTGCTCGATCTCGTCAACCAGTAAACTAATGTTCTTGAAGTGTTGCAGTATTTTGCTCTTATGTTCGATTAATTGTTTGTCATCCAGTTCCTTTGATTCCATCCACAAGTCGACAATATCGTTCCGAACCTTGTCGGATATCTCCTGAATATCCCCAATATATGGAATTCTCGGCCTCACCTCGTTTCGGCCTAATTGATTGTACTGACTGAAGATCGGAGATATCAGCAGCAATGGCAATGATATCGCAAACCCGAATCGTTGCATGGCACGTGAATATTCGAATTTCAGTTCAATTATTTCAATCACACGAGTTCGACAAACAAACTGATTCCGCATACAATCAAAACGTAACTAAACTAAAGTCGAAATTGCCAAAATAAGTTGTCAGCGCATGAGTCTATAAAAAAATAATGTCAGCTAAGATCAACGCAATCTGTGCGCTATATTCTTGAGAAAGTCAAAACCGTTTAAGATTATCGCCAATTAGACACGCTTCCACATGACTAATACCTTCGAGATGTAGATAATAAAACGAACTGATACAAATCTTCAATACTATGCAAAATCTGTTGATAAATAAATTATTTATATATGAACTTTTTTCTTTTTTTCTTTCTTTTTTCAACGAAATGTTGCGTCACAAAATACTCAAACAACTAATGACAGCTTAGATTGATTGTAGATAACGCTGCAAAACAACAAACATAAAATTTGAAATACAAATTTTTGAATATATATCAGCATATTTCGGAATTTGGAGTCATTTGGGGACAAAACGGGTGTAGCTACGGGTCAAAATGCTAGTACTATCAATTTCCAAAGTGGGAGACGATATTTTTTAAGGGGGGTGGCATTATAGCTGCAAAATAGCGAGACATTAAATTAATAAATATGAAATGAGTTCCGCCTCGTTAGATTTTAGATAATCCGAAGCGTATCAACAACAACGACCCTTTCAACGATTTAGACCGTGTTGGAGTTATGTGCATGTGCTCAGTGTCGTTAGCAATTCTATTTCGACTTTGTCTCATATCCTCACTCTAAGCCAACTACTAATCATGACCCTTTGCGGTCGACACGTGGCGAGCAAAAACTAAAAATTATAACCACAAACTGAAAATGGCCTATATGCCGGGCCCGTACAGTGTCCGTCTTAGTCTGTGGCATTGTTGATCTTGCTACCCCATTTTGAACATAACTTAGTGCCTACTTGAAGCTGGGCTCTGGGCTCAAATCCTTTAAGTGCCATTCGGCGAGCAGCAGCCGAACATAAACGCATTCGTACGCTTCACGTTGTTGTTGTTGCTGCTCTTCTATTTTGTTTTTTTCTTTCAAATGTTTTTTTATGCTTTTGGATTTGCACATTTGGACACTACTTAATTATGTTGTTAGTCCCTTTTATGTCACAATTTTCATTTCGCAACATCAAATAAACTAAATGTCCTGATGGGGGCGGTCAAGGGAAATATGTGGAAAAAAAACCAAACAGTCTACAAGCGCTATTGTTGTTGTTGTTGTTGTTGTCAACCGCAATTGTCGTGGCAAAGGTAAACAAAACTGCGTATATGACTGGGCTGCTAACTACATTGGCCATTCGCTGCAGCCCAGAGGGTTGTCCAAGGGGTTTTTTTTCTATTTTTCTTTTTTTTTTGTTTTGTGTTCTGTTGTGTTTTGTTGTCAGCGGGAGGCGGAACAAATGTGCCTATTTGTAGCCCCAATGCCATTGTCTCTATCGTGTGTGTGCGAGCCTGTGTGCATGTGGCTAGTCGCTATAAAATTCTGTACGAAATGACCATTTGGACTTTTAATATGCTCGAGTAATGTCTGCATTAACAGAATTCATTTGCTGGACATGGCCAGAGCATTGCCCCCCGTTTCTCAGTTGCCAGTTCCCAATTCAGCAATTCCCTGGGACGGTCACCGAACAAGGTACAAGGCTTTAATGCGAGTATCTCCCTTTATCTTCCCCTTCTCACGCTCTGCGTGTGTTCGTGTGTGAGTGTCTGTGTGTGTGTGTGTGGGGCACAAACAAATTTATGTCGTGCTACTTGCTGAAATTGGATTTCTGGCAGCTTCTAGTTGCCCCTGCAGTTGTTATCGCTCTGTTGTTAGTGTTGTTTAGTTTCGTGCGGCCAACAACAAACAAGCAAACAAACAAAGCAACAATAACAACAACACAAAAATGAAAAAAGCTTGAAACGAGAGTGAAGTAAAAGTAGAAGTAGCGAGTCGCTGCCAAAACAGGTGAGGCAGGCGAACGCATTTATATCCATTGCTCAGTTTAGTACGTGTTATCCTTTTTCATGATTTGTTTAGCACCAGCACAAGGACATTTGTCTTGCTTTTCCAGTTCTTGTCTTTTTTCGGCTCTATTCCACATCGCAGTGTCGCAATTAATAATTGCCGTCTCCAAATGAGAACGACTCGAACGTGTTTTTATCCATTTATGTCTAATTTTAATATGCTATCGCTTGACGCTCCCCCTCACCCGAAAATTCTTCCATTCCAGACTGGCCGATTACCCCGCAATCTGCCCGCATTGCGTGCCATGGAAATGGCGCTGCGTACGAACACCTTTGCCACGGCAACAACAACAACTACAACAGCAACAGCAGCGGCAACGGCAACGGCAACGGCCACAAGTGTTGGAGAACTGGCCATGGATGAGGCTGACGACAGCGACTCGGAAATGGAGTACATGATACCGTTGCACAGTGAGTACTTCAGCTCTGCCCAGTGGCAAATTCAATTAAAAATTTTTGAAACTCCTGCCATCTGCACGTGCAACGCCACTTGGAGTGGGCAGAGCAGGGTAGGGCAAGGCAGGCAGACAGTGAATGGGGTTCAGGCCAGGCAGCGGTTCAGTTACAGTTACAGGTGCTCCTGTGCTGTCCTGTCCTGCCTTGTCCTGCGATTGTCAGCTGGCCTGGGCAGTTGATGTTGATGCCAGCGACAGGCATTTCAATTTACTTTTATGTCTCGTTGCGCCTTATCGCGGCGCAAATTGAAACGAAATCTTGACACAATCAGCATGCCACAAATGGCAGCAGACTCGCTATCTGAATGAGACTGAGATCCAGATACAGTTACAGCTACAGCTACAGATTCCACATACAATTAAGTTAAACTCTGGTCATCAATTGTGCGGCTAGCTGCTGCCACTAAGCGTGGCATGCCACGCATATTCAGCTGCCAGCCAGCTGAGCGCATCTCCAACGTCCAATGGGCAAAGTTTGTCGCGGCTTAATATATTTATGGCAGAACAACACAAAAAGTGCTGCAGCACACAGCCATCACAGTCAGATATCCTAGGCAGACTTAGCATTAGTCGGATAACTACAACAAACGATATACCCAGCTCACAAGCACACTGGGTATTTGAAAAGGCAAAAAAAAGAAAAGTTGTCAACTTATTCAGGACTCAACTGAATGTTGCTCGTGTTGTTGCCACTGCTGCTCCTGCTGCTGACTTGGAAATGTTGCTTAAGATATCAAAAAGTTTAGTTAGAAGCAGCGGGGCAGCACACGGAAGCCTGCAAATGGTTTTAAGATCTCTTTTATTCCCCTGTTTATTTATAATAATAATTTTATGATTTTATTATTACTCCAGCAACAAACTACTCGGTACAAATGTCGCTTTTGTCTCACTCTCACACTCTCGTTCTGTCTCTGTCTTCCTTGGCCACATTTTGCCAAGATTTCCGCGCAAAACTTTTGCCCTCAACTTTAATGCGCCTTCCCTAACATTATATATAGTATTTGAAGTATACGTGTGTGTGTGCGACGAGGTTTGTAGTTATGCTGTAACCGTATTAATGCGCCATTTACATTTCACTTTGTGCTCGCAAGAAAAAGTAGAAATTCTGAATATATAAATCAGCAAAAGTTTTGCGGTGAGCCCCCAAGTGAGGGTCAAACTGTTTAGCATACTCTGCGAGCATTATATAATAAATCAATAAAAATTATACGCACTATACAAAGTGAGATCCCCCGATTGTAGATATATAGGCACAGATACAGTATTTTGGGTATATTGGTAATGTCTTCTTGCGCATTGAGATACTTTGTTGAGTTATAGTAGCAGTGTGTCAACTTACCCGACGTCCTGCCACATAAAAATGCAGTGCAGTCAACTGCGACGCCGGCAGCGCTGCGTAGAAGAAGGAGAGAGAGTGAGAGAGAGCAACAGCAGCTGTTCCAATTTTTAGCATAAATAATCCACCGGCCTCGTGCTTGTGCTGCTTTTCCACCTCCTTCCTCCCACCCTCCGGCGCACTTGTCAATATGAAACTGTGCTGCCTCCCAGCCTGCCCCTCCCCCCAAGGCCCGCATTTAGTTTGCTGCTGTTGCTGCTGCTGCTGCTGTCTGCCTCACTGCTGGCGGCTGTTGCCGTCACACGCTGCATTTTTTCGCTCACCTGAATGTTTGTTCAGTCAGAAAGTTTTGATTTATTTACGGCGCAAGTTTTACATTTTACACGACACTCGCCTCCAATTACACGCTGCTGCCGCAGTCGCTCTTGCTGTTGCTGCTGCTGCTGCCTCGGTTGCGAGCAACCCTTTCGCCCAACTCTACTCATTTACACCTCAGCTGGCGTCACTTGGCGTCACGGCAACAACCCTCAATGTTGCAGCGCAAAAAATATCGTAAAACAGAAATACTTTCCTTCAGATTTTAATCGCTCACGTGAGTTCTTTGCATGTGACAAGGGGCGACTCTCGCTCTCTCTCTTTCCCACTCTCTCCCACTTGCTCTCTACGTACACACATGTGTGTGCGTGTGCGCGTCTTTTGCATATGTATGTGTGCGTATTTAGTAGCAAAGCGGATAATGTGTCGCCATGTTGCTATCGTTATTGTTGTGGCCGTCAACGCGGCTGCACAACTTCAACTACATTTTTTCGCATTTAAATGCGACCTGAAGCGACCGCTGCAGGGGCCTGGGGCAGGGTAGGCTCTGAACACGCGGGTACACGAAAACACTGCGCGACGCGTATGTCGACGAAAAATGCAACTTGATAACTCGCTTATCTTGGGGGTCAGCTTGCCAACGGCGCGCGTTTCAATTGTTTGATTAAATTGCACAATTTCACTTTAAGTTTTTTGCACGCTGCTTAATTTCGTCACTTTTTCACGCCATGTGCCCAGTTGGCGCGATCGATGAAATACGGGCGCTTAAAATACTGCATAATATACCAGCACCTTATGCAATGTGATCTGCATCCCGGTGTTGCACAACACTGCAACTAAGCTCAGCTGAACTCCAATTGGGATTTTTAACTGATATCGATACTAATTGTGAAGTGTAGTAATGAAGTGACAAGTGCAAATCAAAATAGTGCAAGCAATTTTAAATATTTACATCAGTAATTTGAAAATAATGAAATACATAAAATTCACGTTTTTAAGAAGCCTGTCGAAGCGTCCAGCTGACCACGACAGCTCGCAAGTTTTAAGTGGCAACTTTTGAGCCATTTGCAACTATTTTACCACTAAAATGACATTTGCATTTCCCGTCTTTCGCCAAAATGACCTTGAAGTGCTGCCTCTGGCCATCATCAGCATCGCTTTCGCATGACCGAATAGCCGAAAAACCATTAAAGCCGCCAGTCTGCCACTTCTTTAGCCACTTTCGGCCTTAGCCACAGCATTTCTTCGAGCTTGCCTCGTCGACTCCTCCACTGCTCGACGCCCCGACGCCCCCGACCACGTTTCGGCTGCTCCCTGCTCCCGCATGTTTCTAATACGCTTTTGGGCTAAAGTAACAGTTGCTAAAATGTTTTCTATTGTTTTCACGCTCAACAAAAGGCAGACAATTAGTTTTCTTAAGCGACAAATCAAGTAGAAATTAAGTGGAGACGGGCGAAAGGCGGCAGCAACGACGTGCTTAACACTGTCTAACGTAGGCGAGAAGGGTGTGCGTGTGTGTGTGTGTGAGAGTTGGAAGTGCTGGGTGAGAGGGAGGGGGGAGCAGAGGGACTCGAGTTGGTTTACATGGCGCGCGAATGATAACAAAACAAAAGTGGATTATTGGCTCTTGAGCGCATAAACAATAGCAACGTGCATATGTATGCGTGCCTGTGTGTGTGTGTGTGTGTGTGTGTGAGCTCGATGTTTACATTTGTAGTTGTGCTTGTTCGGCGCTCTATTATCATAAGAGACTGTTGGTATTGTGGTTGTTGTTTTTGTGGCTGGCGTCAAAAGCGGCTCAAAGCATTTGCCGCAATAGTTCAGGCATGTCGAACAATGCAAGCTTGCCGCACAAACGCGTCCTTTGTGCAACGCAACGTCTAACAGTGAGGCTGCAGCCGAAGAATCCCGTAACAGACCAAGCCGTATAACACTTGCCACTTGCCACTTGCCATAAAGGCGCGTGAATAGCGGGAAATTCGGCGTCAACGTGGCCATAATTCGCCTGTAGTTGGGACTGCAACCGTTTCGATGTCGACATACAGCGCATGCCTGAGCGAAATGTGGCACGAAGCTGGCTGGGATGACGAAGTGTGCGCTCGGTGGCTGCCACAGGACTCGGCGTGTTGGCAGCACGACAGCGGCGCCGGCAGAATAACGGTTTGGCCTATGCGGACGACGCGTTTCGACTATTTGTGAGACCGACGAGCGGGCTTCGCATTCAGTTTGAATTGTGTCCTCGTAAAGAAAGGATATTCGTTACATTGTTGTTAAGTTGTTATTATAATTTCCAAACAAACTAACAAACCAAAAAGCAAACCAACACAACCAACAAAAAAAAAAAAAAAAACAAAAACACACAAAGCAAAAAAACAAAAAACATCACGAAATCAAAAAAAGTTGAAGACGGAGAATTCAAAAGCAAAACAAAATAAAAAGTAAAAACCACAAACGCAAATAAAGCTTAAAACAAGAGTATTCAAAACTCACGACGCGTACAAAAATCAGCAGCAAAAGCGTCTGCGAAAATAATGTAAAAATCAACTGCGAACTGCGAATCAAGTTTTTCAAGAGCTTGAAATCATTTTGTAGTACACTCGTAATTTTGTTAATATTCACTCAGTTTTATTAAGTTAACTCTTTGTTTGTTGATTTTCTGTTCAACCTGCATTTTATGGTGAACAATCTTTGTCGGCTTTCGAGTCTTAGTCAAAAAAATAAAAAATAATAATCGAAAGAAAACTTGTGTTGAGAATCGTGAGAATTGTGTTTAGAAATAATTTATAGCATACTTTTTGGAGCAAGTGCAGTGAAGTTTTGAGAGTTGTTTCTGGAGTGTTTTCAAGTGCAGCGAGATCACAACAAACATAAATAAATATATTATTTAAACATTTTCCTGCTCTAATCGAGCTGAGCATCGATTTTAGTTCTGGTTGAATTTACATAAAGGCGACAGGCATTTGGTTCGCATGTATATTTTTTGGTGCTATGTTTCTTTTTTGGCCACATTATGTACAGCAGTAGCAACAACAACAACGACAACAAGAGGCACGCACACACACACACACACACACACATACAGAGGCAGTGGCACTTCGGCTTATGTGGCACATAAACCGACAACGAGCAGCCAATAAATGCTTTCAGCCAGCCATCGTCGACTGCCGCCCGACACAGTGCGGCCATATAAAAAAAGGCCACTGCATTTGTGTGTATGAATCATACACACACACACACATACGCAGCAGTTAGATGACAGCGAATGCTGTGTATTGTACATTTTTTTTCTGTTAGCATTTTTCATACATTCGTGCTTTTTACTGCGTCTGTGTGTGTGTTTGTTTGTGTGTGTGTGTGTGTCTTGGCTTTCAAAAATAAAAATATAAGTTTATATTTATACATAACATTTGTGCGTCTGTCCGTCTGTCTGCCCATCCGTTGCGCTATAAAAACCGGAAGCGTTAGACTGACGTCGACGTTGACGCCAACTGAGGCTGAGGCTGAGGCCGAAGCTGTGGCGGTGGCGGTGGCGGTGGCGGTGGCGGTGGCGGTGGCGGTGGCGGTGGCGGTGGCAGCGTCTGATCCTGACACTTGCCAACACTTGGGGCGTGCAATTTTTGGAGTTCTCCCCGAGTTTTGTCTGCTGTCTGTTCATATTTTTTTTTTGTTGTTCACTCACTGTTCTCTGGCTTCTGTTGTTGTCTCTGGGGCGCGTCACTCGTAAAAAAGCAGCGCTTGTATTCAGCTGCTTTTATTATTATTGTTATAATATTTTGTTCTCTCTCTTGCGTTATTGTTGTTGTTGTTGTGCGTTTCTGTTTTCGGCACTTTCATATTGCGTTACGCGCACTTTTCGCGTCTCTCGCATAATTTTTTATTTTTTGTTAGCTCACGCTTTGCCTTTGTCTGTGTTGGGAATACAAAATCCACACACATACACGCAAACACACAAATCGTAAAATATTAAATTTAATTTTTCAAATGATGTGTGAATGGCTTAGGCTTGATATACGATAATGGTTGTTGGCCCAGAATGTAATGTTTGTGCTCGAGCAACATCATAAAAACTCGTGCATAAAATGTGCAATTACCCAAAAGATGCCAGTGGATGCCGACTTTCTTTCATTCTCCTGCTTCTTGGCATTAAAGAAGGGTTATTCTCTTAGTGTTGTGCATGATCAAATATAATTAGGAGTTGAGCATTGGATTGTGTAGTGAAAAGCAGGCGCGACGATATGATTATCTTATCAAATTGGCTTAAATCGTCAAAGAAACACAAGCGAAGTTCGTGCTTAAGCTGAAAGAAATAAATTGAGGAAGATGAGATTACTTTTATATTTAATATTTACTTTAACCAATTTATAGAAAGTTTCATCGTTGTCAATTAATTAATTTATAAAGGCAGGCAAAGTCATTTGATATAAACTTAAACATTTTTGTGACAGCATTTGATTAATTTATTAGTACAATTCTTTTATTATATCAAAAATGATTAATTTAAACCATCCTTCACAATTGTTCAGCAATTTGCTCTTTTTATTTGTTAACAACAAAAAAAAAAAATAGAAGAATTAATTTGAAGAATTTTTTGTGTGTTTTAGCGAACAACACGAAAACCACATGAACTTTTTTTCTAAAACAAAAAAAATCTTATTGGTCTGTGATAAGTGAAGGTAAAGCAAAATTCAATAAATAAAAAACACAACAACAACAAAAAAAAGTAAATAAAAAGTTAGAGGAAAAAAACGTAAAAACGTAAAATAAATGCGAGCAGCAAACCGCAAAGAGAAACTTTTGAAATTAATAAAATTTGTAGGAATCATTTAACGCATCAAATGATTTGCACGTAACATTGAACAAAGCGCAAACAAACAGCTAAAGCAAACAAAGCAAGAAATAAAAAAGAAAAACATAAAAGTAAAAACAAACAAAACTACAAACAACAACAGCAATTAAAAGTGCGGTTTCACACAAAACGTATAATCAAAAACCTTAAAAAAAAGGACGAGCAAATTATTTAGTAAAATTATATCACGATTTGATGATAGACATCAACAGTGAGGCAGCAAGCAGCAGCACTTCATTAAACATCAAAGCGAATTGCGTTTAACCGCAAAACGTGAAACAGCCAGAACAACAGCAACAGCAACAGCGAGAGCGAGAGCGACAGCAGCAACAAATATCAGCAAAGAGCAACAACGAGCACATTGCAAAGTGCAAAGTGAAAAAATGTTGGCAATGCCCACGCTAATGATGCCAGCAACAGCACAGATGACGCTCAGCGGCAAGCCCTATGAGACCAAATTGTTGGCCATCCATCAGACGCATTTGCAGCAGCCGCAGCAGCAGCAGCAGCAGCAACAGGCGCCAGCCCCGCAGCAGCAGCAGCAGCAACAGCAGCAGCAACAACACCAGGCGAACGTGAAGCAGTCGCAGCAATCGTCGCAGCAAATGTCGATTATCACCACGCAGCAACAGCAGCATCCGCAGTCTCAGTCGCCGCATCAGCAGCAATCGCAGCAGCAGGCTGTCGCTGCCGCTGCAGCAGCTGCCGCCGCCGCTGCCCACCATCAGCAGCAGCAACAGGCCGCTGTGGCAGCTGCCGTTTGTGCCGCCCAACAGCAGGCGGTGGCCGTGCAACAGCAACAGCAGCAGCAGCAGCAGCAGCAACAATATCAGATCCATTCGCAGCAACAGTCGCCGCAGCAAGTGCTCAGCGTCTCGCCCAAGCAGGGTAAGCAAAAGTTATTGAATAATCACAACAAAAGATATGAGGGCAAAGTTGAGAAAATGCTGAACTTAGCTACCTTCAAAATTATATTATATTTAACTATATTGATAGAGGGATAATCTGAGAAAACGTTGAATTTAACTACCTTCAAAATTATATTATATTAAAATATATTAGATAGAGGGATGAGCTGAGAAAATGTTAAATTTAACTACCTTCTATTTGGGCAACACCAAATTAAATTATATTTACATATATTAGATAGAGGTATAAGCTGAGCAAATGCTGAACTTAACTAACTTCAAAATTATATTATATTTAAATATATTGATAGAGGGATAAGCTGAGCAAATGCTGAATTTAACTACCTTCCTTATGGGCAATACAAAATTAAATTATATTAAAATATAGAGATTAGATAGAGGTATAAGCTGAGCAAATGCTGAACTTAACTACCTTGAAAATTATATTATATTTAACTATATTGATAGAGGGATGAGCTGAGCAAATGCTGAGTTTAACTACCTTCCTTATGGGCAACACCAAATTAAATTATATTTAAATATATTAGATAGAGGTAAAAGCTGAGAAAGCGTTGAAATTAACTACCTTTCTTATGGGCAACACCAAATTAAATTATATTAAAATATATTAGATAAAGGTATAAGCTGAGCAAATGCTGAACTCAACTACCTTCTATTTGGGCAACACCAAATTAAATTATATTAAAATATATTAGATAAAGGTATAAGCTGAGAAAGCGTTGAAATTAACTACCTTCCTTATGGGCAACACCAAATTAAATTATATTAAAATATTTCCTAGTCTATCTTCTTAAGAAATGGCAAACAATTTTACGATTCATGTTGTATCACCATAAATATAATTAGAGAGCATAACGCATAAGTTTTACGATCTCCCGCAAAAATACAAATAGATTTTAGAGAGCATATTGCGAAAGACTCTTTTGCTGTTGTGCTATTAGTTCTTGTTGTTGTCTGGGGGCGGGGTGAGGCGGCGGGCAATTTGAACACACTTTAAGCACACAGTTATCGATTTGGTTTTATTGAGCTGTAGTCGGAGAATTTCACGACTACGACGAGTTGTTTTACGAGAGAGGCGCAGGCCGAGTTCAAGTAATGCTTTTTATGATGCCTCGTAAAAGCCAGCCAAGCCCATAATGGCTGTCTAATGTTATTTGGCCTCGACTCAACGGCAAGAGGACTCGCAGGAGTCGCAGCAGTCGCAGGTACGCAGCGAGTTGAAGGAACGTAAGTTTGCCTTTTCACTTACACACAGCAAAGTGGAAAAACTAGCCAGCCGAAGGTAGGTATCGTGATGGCGCAATTATTGTGTTTAGGTGTTTACTTTCAGCTACTTGTTGTAGTCGTTGTTGTTGTTGTGTTAAATCAAACAGAAATCAATTTGAAATTATTGACAATTTCCACTTTTGGCACTGCTTCAACGATTTGTGCCACTGATTTCGATTTGGATGTCGATTTTGATATTGTTGCCCGACTGCGACTGCGACTGCTAAACGAAAGGCAAACAAACTAATGTCGAGGGGCAGGGCACAAAGTAAATACACAAGCCAAGGCCCAAGGTGTCGTGCGTCTGCTGCTGCTTCGCTTGCCACTTGCAACGCCCACAAAGTGAAAACTGCACTAAGCAAACTTAGCTGGCGATGGCCAGACAGCACTGGCGGCTAGACGTGCAGACAATCGGACGACGCTGCTGCCAATTGTGGCAAAGTTGATGGGCAGCGTGCAAAGTGTCGTATACGTAACATTTAAACGCACGTCCACACGTTTGACCAGCTGTCAGCCTTGGCTAACAGCGCACGAATTGAATTCAAGTTTCAAGTTACACACAAAAACTTTCTTACTCGCCTTCGCCATTGCTTTTGCTGTTGCGTTGCGGCAAATTTGTTTTTAAATTTGCGACGTCGAGTGTCTGTTGAAATTTTCAATTGAATTCGCTGTAAGGTGCAGAAACAAATTGCCAAAAAGAAAATGCGAAGAGAGTGCAACGCAAGGAGACGCAACAGCAGCAACAGCAGCAACATCAGTTGTCGTCGCTTCATGTCCTTCCCCCCAAAAAAAAAAGACGAAAAAAGGAAAGAAAAGCAAACAAACAGACTAACGCGCATTGCAGGCGACAACAACAGGAGGCAACAGCGAGAGGAGGCAAGCGTTGAATTTGGCTTTATAAAGTGGCCCGGAGTCTGTCTCTGCCCACTTGCGTAGTATATGTGCTTGCATTGTCCTTCTTTGTTAAACTCTAAGGACATTGACTGATGCGTTCGCCAGGCATTGGCACAGCTGCCAAGTAGCCGCCATTGTTGGCCAACTCTCGCACTCTACCTGTCGCTCTGTCGCTCTGCTTCCCAGTTTCTCTGTCTCTGCCTTTGGGCCTCGTCTCGTGGGCGTCGCTCAACTTTAAGCATGTGATCGATATTGCGCTTTAAACTTGCTGCCGCTTTCGGCAAATTGAATCAAATTTAATCCGCCAGCGGGCATAAAGCGACACCCAAATAATTCAATTTATTTCCATTTTCAAATCAAATTATTGCCAAATATTTTTCGGTTTTTTATGTTTTTTGTCAAGTACTTATGCAAATGATTTGCATTTATTTAAATTACTTTTTTAGCAACTCAAAACTAATTGACATTTGTGGGTGGCATAATTATAATAATATATAATTATCATAAGTGGCATTATTATGTATAATAGCTTGCATTAATTTAAGTGCATCAGCTTCAAAATAAATATTTTATTAATGAATACTTATTTAAGTTGCTGCAATTCTAAAGTCCGCGAGTATTTAATTCATTTGCATTCAGTTTAATGCAACCAGAGAAATTCTGAAATAATACGAAATACATTTTGAAGCCAAAGTAATTTTATAAATTAAATATCAACAATTCCCCTTGCAGTGACAGCTAATTAAATGCACCTCGGCTACTGTATTTGAATAATAGCAGCAGCTATCAGATCTGTCTGCTCAATTGCACACCCTTCCAAGTTAGTTTTCCCTCCACGCTAGCGACAATTTTCTATTCCCAGGAAAGTTGCCACCACCAAACACCGACACACACACATAGAACACATCGAGATTGCCACACGCAGCTCGGAGCGATAATGTTGATGACAATTATTGGCAGCAGGCAGCGAACGCAATTTGCTGACTGCGCGTTTTGTCAAGCTGCTCTTGCAGCAAAGGTAGAGAAGGTAAATGGCAAACGGCAGAAGGCTAAAGTCTTGTTGGCCATTATCGTCATTATCGTCAGCCGTTAAGTACGATTCAAGCCATTATCATTGCGTAGTCCTGCTAGATTGCAGCTTCTTCCTGTCTTCGTGGCTGCCTCTAATGCCCAGAGTTATGCCTTAAATATGCCCAGCATTTTTTCAGTTCGCTGTTGTCGTTGCAAGTGGTCAATGGTTTTGAAAATTGAAAACCATATATCAATTGCCTAGACTAAGAGCAGCAGTCGCTGCGGTGTCACATCCTTTCTCTCTCGCTCTCTCGTCCTCTGTTTCTGTGTCAGCCATTGTCGCTTTCAGTTGTCGTTGTTGTCTGGCTGCAACTTCTTTGCTTTTCGTTTTGCGTTGTGCTCTCTCTGCCGTTGTTGCGTTTTTCTTATGGGCTTTCATTTATTTGCTATTAACCTGTCATTGTTCATTTTTATTATTGTGTGGTTTTTATGCTCGTCTGCCTGCCTTTCTGCCTGCTCTTCTGCCTGCCTTCCAAGCGCCCAGTCCATTTGGCTGCTGTTGTTGCAGTTGTGTCTCGCGGCATTTTCCGCCACTTGCCATACACTATGCACATGTGTTTCACTGTGTGTGTGTGTGTACAGCGGCTCTTTGTGTGCGTGCAATAAATTGTTATTATCGCCACGATGCAGCATGTCGTCGTCGTCGTCGTCGTCGTCGTCATCGTCGCCGCCGTCGTTGTCGCTGTCGTTGTCGCTGTTGCCCTTTCTGAATGTCCACATCCTACAGCTCATCCGCATCCTCAACGCCGTCGACAGGCAATGCTAAGATTTATAACTTTTATTATTATTGAAGCTTACTCTCCGTTTAATATTTGCCGCATTTATCTGGGCACGTTTCAGCCCAGCTGCTGAAATTCTCCTTTGCTGTGCTGCGCTGCGCTTCGCTTCTTTTCATTTTTATGGTTTATGACTAGAAAATCAATCATACGCCATGTTGACGCGGCAAGCCAGCCAGCTAGCGAACCTTAGCCTCTCACCTCACACCTCTTACCTGACTGACTGACTGATTTGCCATCATCACAATGTCGGATCTGTCGCTGCAATGTTAATTTTCGCTAATAACATGACCTGACATTCATTGATATCCAATTGACAGCCCTGTAAGAGATAGGGTATTAGTTTGCCAGCAGGAAAAGCTGCAGTCGCTAACGAAGTCCTTTCTATATAAGCGGCTGATTGCCAAACAGTGAGAGCCGTGATCAGACAGTTCCCGGTTCATTCAGGGGATGCAACAACGACGACAACGACAACAACGACAGCGAGAATGCTGATGAGAATGAGCGGGAGTCGGAGTAGGAACAGATTAGTATGCTTCTCGTGGCCAGAGACAACTGATGGCCGTTCATTTTCTGCAACGGACAGGACGTTCCTTCCTGACGCCTTGTTATTAAGTGAGGCGGGCGCTGGCGACTAGACACTGAGGTAAAAGTTTTTGCAGACCCTCCAACAGTGTTCTCTCGATTTCTTTTTGTTGTCGTTGGTTGCTTTTTTTTTGTATGTGTTTTTTGTTTTTTAAATGCCTGCAAACAACATGAGCAGAAGCAACAGCAAAAGCAGCATAAGGCAGTTTGGACAGGCGGGATGAGCATACAACGACGTAGCTAATACTTTAGCAGCCGGATTAGGTTCAATTGGAGCGGGCAGCAAGGCAGCAGGACATGCAGCACAACAAAACAGCAGAACAACAAAAAGAAAGACAAAAAAAAACCTAAATCCCACTAAAGCAGCCGGCGAGAGAAAAAGAGACAAAGAGGGAGAGCATGTGAAAGACTTTGGAACAAAACAGAACAACAATAAAAAAATGTGCGCTTGTACACAGCATTAAAGTTTAAACGTTGGCAAATTCCGACAGCTTCCGCTTAGTTGGACAACATGGTAGAGGCAATGGAGCACAAGCACACTACATTGTCTGCATGCGTAAGGCAGGTGCGTGTGTGTGTGTGCGTGAGACAGGTGCAAATGTAAGGAGAGCTGCCAAAAATCGATCAAGTTGCTTGTCTATTAATCAACTTCGATCCATAAACGCTAGCTGCACAAGATCCTCGCAGAAGGTATTGCATACTTTTAAGCTTGCTGCACCTCAGAATAAGCGCAAATAGTATTGCATACTTTTAAGCTGGTGACAGTTCAGGATAAACTGAAAGAGTATTGCATACTTTTAAGCGAACTGCGGATCAGGATAAACACAAATAGTATTGCATACTTTTAAGCTTGCTGCTGTCCAGGATAAACGAAAAGTATTGCATACTTTTAAGTGTTGCGGTTAAAATGCTGGCGCTACTACTGAAAATATAAAGCGATGTATAAAGCCATATATATATATATATATATAAAAACACACACACATTGATGACAATGTGCTGTGCTATGCTGCCATCCATGTTGCTGCTCGACCTCTGGCGACCACCTCGTCACGGCTGATCAATATTTTATATGCAAATTTTAAATGTCAGCAAATATTCATGTTGTTTCGTCTGTTTGCATGGCGCAAAAATAAAATCGATGCTGGCCGCGGTCTGGCGGCCCGCTCTTTAAAGCCGATGCGCCGTGCTCGAGGTCATCTTGGGGTCATGCAGCCAGCCAGGAAAACAGCAGGAAGAGCAACGGCAACTGAGGGGACGCCTTGAAGCCATTTTGACATTTGGTCGCAGTGCGCCTTTGTCTTTGGCGTTGACATAGCAACAAACCGACACCACGAGCACCATCACCATCACCGTCACCATCACCGCCGAATGCCACAGTGGTTTGCTATCTGCTGCTGCTGCTGCTTCTGCTGCTGCTCTGGCCACATTTGCACAATGCTGCTGCGCATATGACATTGTCATTCCACGCTGGCTGCCCGACTGCCTGGCGGGTTTTGTTGGCCAGTCTGCTTACTGAGAGCGTGGCACTTTTTAAAATGACTAACGGCAGCTGCGGTAGCTGCCAGCGGTCACACACACACACATACAGAGAGAAAGGGAGACGGCACAAACCCACAAAGCCACATCCGTCTGTGCTCCACAGCTTGCAGCTCGACAGCATGGCCTTTGTTTCGCAGTTGCCGTGCTGTGTGCTGTGTGCTGTGCGCTGTGTCGCAGCTCGTTTGTTTGCCGCGTGACCAGCCAAACAAGCGGACCCCACAGACCAAACAAGCAGACCAAGCCAACCAACCAACCACTCTGCAATCCTCCATGGCTCCTTTGTCTCCTCCGTTCGTTGATTTGTATATTTCGTGGCAGCATAATTTATTGATTGAGTGTTTGGCCAGTCTACCGCTTGCCCGCTTTCCCGATTCCCCGCCTGCCAACCAACCAACCGACCGACCGACCGACCGACCAATATATTTTAGTCCCTCCCCTTTCTATTGTCACTGCGAATATTTTTCGCTGTCGTCGCTCTTCCTCGTGCCATTTTTTATATGTTTGCTTGCCATTTCCCGATGGGTAGCTCTGCATTTGGTTTGATTTTGTCAGCTTCGCTTTGTTGCGCTTTTCACCAGCTCTTTTGCCTGCTGCTGTTAACTATGCTTTCCACCGCCGCCGCCGCCTCCCAAGTCTGGTCGAGCTGCGCTGAGCTGAGCTGTCCCCAGCAGCGCTAAAAATTTAAATTGGTTTGTTTTGTATTGCGGCTGCTTCTGTGTGGCACCTCCAGTGGCAGCTTCTGCTTCAACTTCAACTTCCTCCTCCTCTCGCTTCGCGCTGCTGCTCGTTTAGTTGTCAGCTCTTGATGCTCCTTCTGTTTTTAGCTGCGCTGCCATAAAATTGCAAATTGCAATTCGTCGCCATGACTCGTTGGCTGACACTGCCATCCTCTTGCCTCCCTGCCCCCTCCCTCTCCCCCTTCCCCTCACGCTTTCGCCACAGCTTTCAGCTGCCACAGCCACAGCGCCGGCTGCAAGATGCCGCCTCACTGCCTGACTGTCGCACGTTGCGCATCGTTGACAAAGTTACGAAACTGTGGTAAATTTTATTTGAATTTCCAATGCAGCAATTCCATCTGCAGCTTCAGCTTCAGCTTTCCCCTTCCCCCTTTCCGTCACCATGCTTCGGCGTATTGTTATTGTTGGCCAGCTCGTTGCGGTTAGGAAGCGTTGATGAATGAAGTGCAGTTAACACCCCCCTCCTCCCCTCCACCTCCAGTCCACACAACCACCAAAAAGTGTTGCCGCGTTTGGCTTTGCTTTTGATTTGTCGCCCCCACTTGCAACAGCAGCAACAGCAGCGACAGCTTGTGTTGCGTACCAATTAATCATGGCCAGCAGCGTAACGTGGCTCAAATTATTGGGCCAGCGTCGACGAAATACAAGATTGGATGCCATTATGTCGTGTCGGCCGCAAAAAGCTAAGCCAAGCGAACAATTTTTAATCATATCATGGATCAGTTTGGCTTGGCTCCTCGCTCAGTTCGGTTCGGTTTCCCCTCCCCCCACCTCCCACAAAAGCGCCATGTCAAACTTGTTGAGGCCGTCTCCTGAAGCCTGAAGGCTGTACGAGAACCCGCATCAAACGGGCACGAACAAGACAAGGCAAACAAGAGGACAACATGTCGTGGCGGAGACAACAGAGCGAGGGCGCGACGTGGGAGGTGTTGCCAGTTTAATGATAACAATAAAACAGAGAGCGCCAAGCACAGGGCATCAATGTCACAAGAGGGGCCCAGTGTGAGTGTGTGTGTGTGTGTGTGTTGTTGGCAACCAGCAACTTTCTTTTTTCCTTGTGGCAACCTGAAAATATGAGGGGTTGCCTTTCCTTTTGAAAAATTGCGACAGCAGCAGCAGCCTTAAATCAAAAAATTATATTGTCATACGAGTATAGGCAGTTCTCCCCTACCCCCTTCCCACCCTCTCTCCCTTCACCACACACACACACACACATACTCTCAGATTGGTTGACTAGGAAGCATAACAGGAGCAACATGTTTGCGATTCCCCCGCTTGGGTATTTTGGGGCTACAAGTGATAAAAGTGATAGCAAAAGGGAATGAGTTCGAAAAGAAGGCAACTTTGTGGCGCGGCGAAGAGTGAGAGTGAAACGGGAGGGGAACCAGCAGCCGTGGATGGTAAAAATTAATTTATAATAGGCATCCTTTATGAGATGACAAGGATGCTGAATAAGATAATGGCATCAACAAGCAGCCAGCTGGCAGGATGAGCAGACAAATGGCGCGAGCACCAAAAAGGCGTAGACTTTTTCTTCATCTCCTTCTGGTTGTTGTTGATGTTGCTTTCGAGGGCGTTGGTCGCATGTTTGGCAAATAACGAAATTACTTATCGCACGAGGCGAGACCATAAGGCAACAACAAACAACAACAACACCAACAACGGCAACATCATAAGATGATGCTTGTAAGCTGTTGCTAATAAATATTTAAAAATGTTTTGCTCCTCGCTCGTTTCTCACAGAGGCAACAACAAGTCGCAGACGTGTGTTTTTTTGTGGAAAATGAGAAAATGTGATTTGCAGCAGGGCTTGGCAAAATCAAAGCACAATAAACCTGAAAAACCTGAAGTGGCTGTGTCTGAAGTGTGAACAGATAGTTAATTATGTAATCGAAGAAGCAATACAGTTGAAATTTCACACACAGTTACCTTGGCAAAGTCGATAAGGAAGGATGCGTAAAATACTTAAAATAGCTTGTGCAAAAATTGATTTATAATTGACAATGAAATGTTTGTTAACATTCTTTAAGATGTATAAAGTTATTAAATTTTAATTTGTGTTGAATACGATGCTGTATAATGTATATATACATTAATATTTATTATATTCTCTTACTTGTAATAACACTCGTCATAATTCCATACTTAATTGTCAGTGTAAATCATTGTATATGGCTCTAGATGGCCCAGCACATTTCTTGGAAACAGATTAATCTAATTGAAGTCGAGCGTGATTTGCCATTTTGGGGGCAATTAGAAAGTGCTGCAAACTTATCAGTTTAATTTGAAATTTATGTTTCACTCGGCTATCTGTAAATGAAGCCGGCTCATCTCTTGGGCGGCTTCTCCTTCTCAAGTTTCGAGGCATTCATTTAATGCCGCACCTAAGCATTAACCTGATACGAGTATCGCTGCACAAACAAAAATAAGTATATGGAATATATATACGCGCACACACACACAGAGTGTTGGGTGTACCTGGCTCGTAAATGAGCAAAGATACGAGCCTGATAAAGGCAAAGGCAATAAAAAATATTTTATGAGCAAATTATGTTTATTAGCGCGTCAAAATGTCAACATTATGCATGACAAAATACATATTAAAGAAAATATGAAATATGAAGCGTGACATTAAGTAAACTTGGCAAACACACTTACACACACACACACACACACTCACAAGCACGCCGGCTCACACAGACAGCATACAACAATAGCTGACGAACGAGCAATAAAAAAAGTGTTGCATACTTCCAGGCGGCCAATTTAAAGCGAAAATGTGTGGGCTAAAGCAGACGCTATGCTAAAAATACTCGTGCAATATTTCGTTTGGCTTATTGGTCAAAGTGCAAAGGGGGCAAAGTGCATATGGTGCTCATAGCTCGATTACTCAATGCGGCCTTGTCTGTTGTCTACTTTGTGGCATGGGCAACAAATATAATTCGATTTGCTCTGGCAAAAGGCACGCTTCGAATATGAAAATCGTTTGGAAGCGCTGGGCAAAAAGCTCTCTTCGCATTGCCACGAAAAAGCGGCAAAGCCAACGAACCAAACGCAAAGCGGAACAACAATAACAAGAAAACAACTAAATTACAAACAATGTTGCAACACTGCACAACGATGCCACACGATGCATGCTAAACGTAATGCACAATGACAAAACGTTACTCCAACCAGCGAAAGCAACCCTCTCCCACAACGCAGACAGACGCAGCTGAGCAGCGTATAAAAATAGTTGATGCCAACGATTGCCGACAACGATGACGATGACGACGACGACGACGAGCAGCGACTAAAGACGAGCGCCTGAACTGTGCCGCCGCCTCCACAGCCAAACAGCCAAACAGCCACACAGCCACAGGGAATAGCACAGCCGTAACTGCAATTGCAAAAGCCATAGCCAAAGCAGGGCAGCTGGCAACGCGCATGACGCGACTGCTACAGTCGTTGGACTGGCTGGACGGCCGGCTCACTGCCTCACTGGCTGGCTGCCTGGCTGGCAGTCAGGACGGGCAGACGGGCAGACAGGCGGAAGCTGACGAAATGTTGCCGATGCGCTTTGCTAACGATGTGGGCAAAAACAACGCAACGCCTACGATGTTGCAGCAGCAGCAACTACAACAACACTGCCAGCTGCAGTTGTCCAAAGTTGCTTTCTCCACCTTCAGTTTCAGCTTGTGTTCGCCTTTTTATTTTCAACCATTTTTTGTTTTTTGTTGCCTGAAGTGGGTGGGGGTTGCATTATCTGCAATTGTGTGCGTATGTGTGTGTGACGTTGTTGCGTTTTTATTTGCTGCTGCTGCTGTTTCGGCTGCCTCACTCGTCGTCGTCGTCGTCGTCGTCATCGTCGTTTGGGCGCAAAACTTTTAAATTAGAAATTTTTGTTAGTGGCAACTGCAAGCGGTGGTTTGAGCGGTGTGTGTGTGTGTGTGTGTGTCTGTGTTGGGGAGCAATGAGCAGCTACTGCCTGGCACTCAATAGTTTTTTTCTCCTTCTGCTATTTCTTCTTTGTTGTTGTTTTTTGTTATATACTTTGTTAGTTGGTTAGTTTTTGTTTGCTACTCCAGCAGCAAAAGCAACAGCAACAGCAAGAGCTAGAGCAGTAGTTGTTGTTGTGGTTTCCATTGACACTCGCTAGTTGCAACTATTAATTTTTAATTTTTTCTCCTTTTCCTTTTTGTTTGTTGCTGTTGTTCTTGTTGTTTTTTGGCTGCTGTCGTGTGAAGCATTTTGTGGCTGCTCTTTCAAAGGTTCGAAATTTAAAGTTTTTAATGTAATTTGGCAGATCGCTTAAGTGTTTGCTGTTGATGTGGTTAGGGTGTGAAATGTTTGCAATTTAAGAGCGGCTTCAGTTCAGCTGCTGGTTAGTTGATCAAATAGATTGAAGTGTGTGTATATGAAGCGTAGTAAACAGACAGATAATGCTGCCAAATAGGATTTCAGTTCAACGCCATTGGCGACCGCATTTACAGACTCCTTTGCCGCCATAATAACTTAATCTATTTGTGCGAAATGACAATAGCCATTTGCCATTTGCCATTTGGCATTTACCTTCATTGCATTCGAACATTGCGATAGCAGTCAGCAGTCAACACTTTTGCCTCAAAAGCAAATTGTTCTCGAAACTTAATTCGATAGAATTTTCAGCGTTTTTATTTAGCAATTTCGTTCGTTTTGTGTGCAGCATTTTCCCCACGAAAAACTTGTTATTATCTTTTATTTCTTGAGCAGCAGCAGCAGACGGCGACAACAACAACAACGACGTCGACTACAACGATGAGTTTAACAAAAGATGATGTGATTGAATTTACTTCACCCACAGCCCGATCTGTGGCGAAAGCCGAAAGCAAAAAAAAATATATATAAAAATAAAAGTGGGAGAGATAATTTGAGCAGTAGGCGTCACCTAATGGCATTCCGCAAATTGTTTGTTGAATAAAAGTGAGGCAAGAAAGCCAAGTGAATGGAGGCCTAGAGTTCTTTCATTTTTTTTTTGCTCTCCCTCCCTCTCTTTACGTAAAATGCTTGTTAAAATGCCCGACTTCTGGCCGGGTCCAAAACTGGCTTCCAGCTACCCAAGAGCAACAACAACAGCCACAATGGGGAAAGTAAAAAAAGGTTGTCATGCTGCCAAGACGAGCCAAACGACAACAGGCAAAAAGGAAAGAAAAAAAAAACAACAACTTAATACCCAGCTGATGCCTATTAAGCACAGCATTTGTGGCACCCACCAGCAAAGCAGGCGAACCCCAAACCTCAGCCACTCCCCTCGGCCGGCACTGCGTGTGTTTTGCCTTGATTTTGAGGCTGTGATATTTTCATTTGCTTGATTTGTTGTGGCATAATTTCGCATCGACTTGGCTTGGGGGATGCTTCGGTGAATTATTGTGAACTGAATTCCGGTTTTTCATGAATGTTTGCACAAGTCTCTCGCTGTCTGTATGTGTGTGTTTGTGTGTGTGTGTGTGTGGTTGGCATTGGCAAACCGCAAATCAGCAGATTTTTTTCGGTGTTGTTCCTTAGTCTAGGCAGAGGCAGAGAGAGAGAGGCGCTCTGAATAATGGGCAAACTCGCACACATTAAGCATACGCCCCGTATGCCGATGCTCTGCACTCATCGTATGGGGTGCCAGTCAAGTGACGACGCACACGTAGCAACAATAATTTCAGCTAATTGCTCTCTGAACAGCCATTTCAATGCGAAATGAATTCTGTGCATTCTGCCACCCAAAAATTGGGGCACACCACACGAGAGGAACGACGAAAGGCAAGATGAAAAGGAGGGCGGGGGGGGGGAGTTGGGCGTTGCGAGGCAATTCATTTTGGGTTGCACAGAACGGACGGCCAGTCGGGGCAGTTGTAATAAAATTACGTATACGCAGCGTGCACGAGCTGCCGGACTGCATATGAAAAACGAGTTTGTCCGTGAATGCAAAGAGCCAGCGACAGGCAGAGGATCACACACACACACACACTAACGAGTGGTCCGTAACACAATAACAGACAGCTGGAATAGTTCGTCGTCCGTCCCCAACACGCCGGAGTTTGTCTGCCTCTGTGTGTGCTATGACTTTCATTGCCATTCATATCTAATCGCAGTTTCCCCATCCCCCCAACCCCCCCTCACCCACTTCGCTCGCCATTCGACGCTCGCTGTCTGCCGGAAAAAAAATTAAATTTGTCTCTTGACTGACAAATGTCCCCCGAGTGGGTAAAACCAGAAAAGTACTTGACGATACGTAAAAGTCAAGTCAAATTGCAGACGGAACAGAACACAGCACACTACGACACGACGAGTGGACAGAGGAGGTGCAGCTTGGAGCTTGGAGCTTGGTGCTTGGTGCTTGGTGCTCTGGAGCTCTTTCATAAGTCTGCTTGTAATGCTGTTAAGCGGGCAAAGATACTGTCACTGTAGTGTACTCCCCACACTCACTGAGAGCCAGCCACACTGCTGCTTACGAGTCAGAGAACGACAACAAGTACACTATATATATATATCTATATATGTGTTTGTGCATGTTATATCTGTAGCTTTGTATCTTTGGCCAAGCCCAAGCACTTGGCATCATCGACAGCGCACTGGCAAAAAGGGACAAGGCACAGGAATAGGGGACAGCCGGATAGGAACAGAGGGCAACCCGGGGGCAACTTGAACGGTAGCGTTTGCCTGTGGACGGAGGGGGGACTGTGACTTGTCCTGGGCTGAAGAGCAGCTGATGTTGATGATGATACACACTCAAGTGCGCTTTGGGTATAGCAAGTAGTTGAGTAAATATACACACGCACACACACGCACACACAGAAAGGTCGTGGAAGTGAGACAGGGATACTAAAAGCTATGCTGACAATATGGTGAACACAGAGGCCGCCGTTGCTCTTACTTATTTATGCCAATCTTCTATGTGTATGCCGAAGATTTCTCTGTGTGTGTGTGTGGTGTCTTTTATCCCGTCGTTGTTACTGTTGTTGATTTTTGGCGTATTCGCTTCTATTTAAACATTTAAAGCAAAGTCGCTACGTGCGTCGCATGTCAATCACACAGTGGGCGCCAACCACCGAAAATAACCGCGTAGGGAAATTATATATTTAAATACAATTTGATCAGCACGGCATTACTTCAACTGCAAAGTACGCGTACTTTGCCTCAGCTTGAATGTAATAAACGAATTAAAGAATTCGGCGCATTTTCCACTGTCTCGACGCTGGCATTGAGTGATGTGGTCTGTAAGTTGACGAAAAACCGGCGCTAGATGCCTTAGCTTTGGTTCTTGGCTCACTTGGATTGCCAAGCCAACGAACCAACCAAGCGAACAGCACAAATGAACGCGAATCAAATCTCGCGAGGGTTCCATTGAGTTTGCGTGCCATTCCACATTGGTTTTCATTTCATAAGCTTTGCATCAATTTAAATATTTAACGAGTATTTTTTCTCCCAGAGTTGATAACATTTTACGGGGGCAGCTTTAAATTGACTTACACAACAACAAAAAAAATTGAAAATAAAGGAGATGGGAAAACAGATTAAATTTGCGCTCTTATGAATGCGTGTAGCTAATAGAAACGCCGACTACACCAAAGCGATGGCAGCGGATGCGTTGTGAATTGCTCTGCAGCTGGAATGCGAGCTCCCCAAATGCTAGACCAGCAGGCCAGCTCCCTGGCCGGTGTTCGTCAGTTTCAAATGTCCGAAAAAAGAAATCCAATTTGCCAGACGCGAGCGTTCGCTTTTCCCTCGAGGACATGCGTGCATAAAAAAGTGGCGAGAAAATGAACAAAAAAAAAAAAAAAAAAATAAGATAACAACAACAGAAAATGTGGCGTACAACAACTGCATGAAATACACACAAAATAAAAAAAAAAAACGAATAGCAAACTAAAAACTGGCGACGGCTGTGCGACTATACAAAACCCAAACTCAAACTCAAACCCAAACCCAAAAGCTAACCGAAGCAGACCCTGAAACACAGCAGCGACAGCAGCCTGACCGTGTCGAGGAACGTGTAGAAAATAAAAATTTCTATTTAAATGGCAAAAATCAACAAATGCAACGCAAAACAATCTAAAACACAAATCGAAATTAAATGACCGCACTTGCACACAAAAGCGCGATTCTCACACACAAACAAACACACACACACACATACATAGACTGGAACATGGCAAAAACAAGCCACTCACAAAAACGAAAAAAAAACCGGGTTGAGGGGAGAAACAAAGTGCAGAGAACGAAGCGTCTGACTGAAATAAAGTGCAGCAGCTGCGCAGCCCCCAAAGGGAGCAACGGACGGATTCGGATAAAGGGCAGCTGTTGGCTTCTGCTGTAGATGAGGGCAGCGTATAAAGAGGGGAGGAACGGGGGTATAGGGCAATGGGGGCCAGCCTGCAGAGTCTGACAAATGCGGATGGCTTCGCGTCGCGATGCTTGTCCAGCGATTTCAACATTTCATTCAGCGGCTGCGAAGCGCGCGTTTCAAATTTGATTTTTTTCGCATTTTTTTTTTAAGTTAGACTTCTCTTTAGGTTATTGCTGGCATTTGTTGTATGTATGGTGCACATGAAGTGACCATTTTGCCATGTGCGCCTTTTGGGTATGCAACACATTTTTGAAGACGACTTTCACCTGACTTTTATTTGATTAAAACGCCAGCACTTTAACATGACTTTAAATAAATATCTGTGATGTGTAACAAATATTATTTATAATAAATATAATATATAAGCGTTGAATCAATGCTCAATTCTAAGCAAAGACTCAATCAAGGGGTTTAATGGAGTCAGAGTGTAATTTACATTCAATTACCTACAATTCAGCTTCAAATTGTTTATTTGTAACACTTAATTGTTTACGCTACTCCATGCAGTTGCAGTTTCTCATTTAAAATAATTATTTATGCTGTGTTCGCTCAAAACTTTAACTATTTTCATTAGCTTGCTGCTAAATTGAGTGAGCGCATTTTTCTGTTGATTTCTGCATGCGAGGCGATGGCGCGTTGTTAACCTTTTTACAGTGTGCGCTACGACTGGCAACAAAATTAATTAACTGTAAATGTGCGAAACTAAATAAAGCCACTTTCTCGGGGGCCAAAACCGCACACATACCCCTAAAAGAGCGAGAGAGAGGCAACTCGAAAACGCTCTACAATTAACAATCCAACGCGAGGCGACCCAATTTGTTGCCCAATTCCGGATAAACTCAAACCAGATATGCATATATACAAACGTATATATGTATATATACACATAGACAGACGCATATGTAACAGTCATGTCACGACCTAAACAGACTGAAACAAACACACACAAAAAAAAAAGCAGCATAGTTAGTAGCCGCCTTTTAGGCTAACATCTAACGTGTGACCGAGCCAGAAATGGCACTCCGGCTAGTTACTCAATGTGTGTGAGTGTGTTTTTGGTTATATCAACACCTACGCTTACACACACTAAAAACTAGTGACACGACAGCAAACAGCAAAAAGGGAAAGGGAAAATTGTTGGAAGAGCGAGAGAGAGAGTGAAACAACAACAACAAAAAAAGTGTAGGCGAAAAAAATGGAAAATAAGTAAGAAAAAGTCTGAAGCGGTAACCGCAATTTGACCCAGGTTTTTACTTGCTTTTGCCGTTCGTGGCGCCCGACAAATATGCAGATTGCATGAAGGGGGGCACTGGGAGTTGGGTCACCTGCGTCGCGTTTACTTTTAACATGTGCTACGAGCAGCAACAGCAGCAGGAGCAGGAGCAGGAGCAGGAGCAACATACTCCGCAGGGGTGTTTGTCTCGCCCATGCCGCGCTTCGGCAAATGCTAGAACAAACGCCGTTTAATGTACGTGGCGCTGGTGAGGCGGGCAGGGGAGTGGGGAGGTGTGGCGTGGTGTGGTGTGGTGTGGTGTGGTGGTTGGGGGCATGTCTGTTGGGTATAACTACCCAAAATCCAATGCAAACACATGAGCACATAGACAGGCAGAAACACGGCCAGGCCATATACAATCTTTGTGCCCCCCCTTTTTTTTTGGCTGTCTCTCTCTCGCTCTCTCTATCTCTCTCACTCTCTGTATCTGTTTGTTGTTTAGTCGAGCGCTTTCGCTTGTGCGTTGTTGTTGTTGCGGCTGCTGTTTAGGTGTTGTTGCTGCCCTTAAAAAGCAAACACACGCAATTTCTATTTCGTTCTCTATGTACTCGACACTCAAGTGCGTCAGCATACGAATGTGTGTGCGAGTGTGTGGATGTGTGTGTGTTTGTGTGTACTTTCTAATTTATAAGGCAACATGTTCGTTTGCTCGCCTTGGGAGCACTTTAATGCATTCGCTGAGGCCACCAACGTTGGCCTCCTGCTGGCCTGCCTCTTTTCGATTTCTGATACGCAAATTTGCCATTTCTCTGTGTCTTTGTCACCACTGCCTGCCGACTGCTGTTGCCATAGGCTGCATTGTCTTGTCCTGTGACGCTTTTTACACAATTGTCAACACACACACACACACACACACACGCAGACATATAGCAAATGCAAATGGCAGCACTCTGGCGACCCTTTGATCCGCTCGCCGCCTCCTTCGCCTCTCAATAGGCAAACAATGACGCCTATGACTAGCATTTAAATGCGAAATTTGCACGCGAGTGGCAACCGGAATAGAACTTGCCCCAAGACTAGCTCACACACCAACTCCCTTTCCCTCTCCCCTCTCTCCCACTCACTCGCTCGCTGTCTGTCTCTAATGCCGTCTCACTCGAAGAGCTAGCTGCCTGGCCTGATTGCTTTATAAGCAGAACCAACAATACATTCAGTTTTTTCTTGCATCATTACTACACTCTGTTGCCCCCCCACCCCCCCTCTGTTTCTCTCTCTCTCTCCATGTCACTGCTCGCTTTCTTCTCTTACTCTGTGGCAAATTTAAATCAAATTATTGACATTTGTTTAAAGTCAACGCAGGCGACTTGCATACAAATGACTTAAATTTTTCGCCACGCGTCTCTCGCTCTCTTAAAGTTGAGCTGCAAAATCAGCACAAAAATGGACACAAGCCGTAGGCAAAAGGCAAAAAGGGCACAACTGATAAGAGGCAGCGTTGAGACGTTCACCATTTGGGGGCAGCAACCCTTTGCCACAGTTGCCCTTACGGCGGTTGTTGTTGTTGCTGCTGCTGTTGCTGTTGCTTTTACTTTTGCCTCTGCCATGTTTTGTTTTTAATAGTTACTGAATCTCATTAGAATTTAGATGAGTCTTAATGAGTCATTGTTTTACACGTTAGACGGTCGCGATGAGGACGACGATGCCGTTGGCAGTAGCAGCTCCAACACACAACAACAATAATAATAACAACAACAAGAACAACAACAACAAGAACAACAACAACAAGAACAACAACAACAGCTAGAACAACACAACTACGACTACGATGAAGACGCTAAGAATAGTGCAGCGTCGACATAGAATAACCCAAAAAGTTTCTGCGGCAACGGCACGAAAAGGTAGCATGCCTCGATGTCAGCAACCCTCACAGCAGCAGAAACACACACACATCCAACCACACGCATAGGAACTCATAGAGTCAGAGATACAAACAAGACCCGGCGTCTCTCCTGCTCTATACATATATATGTATATGTATGTATATGAAAGTCATTCAAAGCATAGCGAAACGACGCAGAGAACACAATGAAACTTTCATTTGATCTGCGAACAACGCGACAACTTGATGAGGATGCTGCCTTCTTCCGAAAGTCTCCCGTGTGCCACAAAGAACTTTAATAACAGCGGCAGCGAATAAAACGTGCAGGAAATTGTTGCTAGACTACCGCTGATTACTTTAATTTATTTAATTGCATTTCAAGATGAAAGATTTTGCTGCAACGAATTTAGATAGATGAACAAATATAGCTAGATATATTTATAAATATCTACTAAAGTTACATAAAGCATATAGAGAATGATGAATGGTTTAATTAATCTAGTGGCATTCAAAAAATATGCAATATAGAATTCAACATCTGCGTTTATTTTATATTAAAAATATTTGCATGCATATATAGATATATATACATATATATGACTATTAAAAGCTTCAGCACAGCTCTATCAAAAACACTTAAGCTAAGCCATATTACAGCAGAGCGCTGTGGCAGTTGGCAGTTGGCAGTTTGCAGGTGGCGGTAATCAGCATTAGACAACAAACATTAACAGCACGAAGGCAACGTCTAATGGTGACAATGAGGACAATAACGACAGCTGAGTGGGGGCCAACGAGTTGAGTCGAGTCGAGAGTTGAGAGTCCTTAAAGTGACTGCAGTTCAATTAAATAGACAAGCGCAAAGACACCAAGCCAGTCAGTTAGTCACTCAGTTAGGCAGGAAGGCAGGCAGCAGAGTTGTAGTTGTTGTAGTTGTTATTGCAGTTGCAGTTGAAGTTGCAGCTAAATAAGTTGATTGGCTTTCAGTTTTGCATGCAGCTGCCGCAGTCACAGCGACAAGCAACGAGGCAGAGGCAAGGCGTTTACTTTGTTGCGAGTGCACGTAATTAAGTTGAAATTAAAGTGCAAAGTTTGCTTTAAGTTAACGCCAGACGCTGCTGTTCGCTCGTTCGCTCGTCCGCTAAACGCTAATTAGATCTTTTAGTTTCATTTAGTAAAGCGCGAAGAGGGGAGCGGAGAACGGGGAGCGGAGAGCGGGAGCAGCTTCTTCTTTTTGCTGCCACTTGCTGGCCATGCTGCATGCAAATGAATGAAATTAAAAGCACATTATACTTTATAATGCGCGCTGATTTGAGCCGAGGCAAATTTAATTTAAAGATTTGCTGAGCCAAGTCGCTTATCAGTCACTGGGCTCCCATAGAGCTCCACGCCTCGCCCCAACTTGAAGTCAAATTGTGTGTCATATATCAAAGCCAAATGGCTGAGAAGCAGAAAGGACTATAAGGCAATGCGGCTCTGTATCTCTGTGTTGCGTATCCTATTGCCTATTGCCGGAGATAACCGCAGTGCCAAATTGCGGGCATAAGTGACTCTCGAAGGCACATAAATGCGGCAAATGTGGAATGGACCAAATTGATTGGATGGCCCGGCATTGATCAAAGTCATAAGTCAGCGGCCGTGGCATACAAATCTCCATATAAATATCCCTTTTGCAAGTCAAGTTGTCCTTTTTTTTTCCTGTGCACAGCACGTCTAAGCAACTGGATTATTAACATTTCAATATAATTTGTGGCCCAGCTCAGTTCAGCTTCAGTTCCAGCTTCCTCTCTTCGTCCTTCGTCCGTCTCTTCACCGCTTCACCGCTTTGCCGCATTCATATTTTGTTGGGTCCCAAAAACTGGGCTGCGATTTGCTTTTTCTGCTGACGTTTGGCAAAATTAACGCTCCTCAGGACTTTGATCCTTTTCTGCACACACATACGCACATTAGTATGTATGGCACCCCACAGCGTGTTAGTCCTGTGTATTTGCTTACATATTCATCAATTTTTTGGGTTAAACTGTGGGAGTTCCTCAATCTACCCCCGAATCACCCCCCCCCCCCCACACACACTTGGACCCTCTCCAACCATTTGCTTTCGGCTTTGGCCTGTGTGTCCTGCACGTTTTGCGGTTACTGGCGTCAAATTGTTTGCTTATTTTGGGCTTTTATATGACAGCAGGCAGTCCCAGCAGCTCGGTCAGCTGGTGGTTTTTTTGGACTAGCCGCTAAACGCTTTTAGCTTTAATGCACTCTCATTTGGTCCCCCCAAAAAGAGCACATAATTGCCATTACGATTACGCATACGCTGTGTGGTCAATGGCCGGATGGCAGTCGCGAAAAATTAATTTTATATACGAAAATATGCGCCAAACTGGAGCAAAGCAATCAATAATGAATGTGGAAAGCGTGTACATTTTTGTGCTAATCGATGCAAAGCAATCGATAAGCAAATTAGAAAGTTTTTGAATTGCATAAATAAATGAACAATGGAAATTCTTTGAATCCTCAATATTTAGGTTTATAAAGAAATAAGTATTTTGGTCGCTTCATTGCAAAAGATAACAAAATATGTTGCACGCAAAGTGCTGTAAGTGAATCGATTACTTAATACCATTTTATGTATGGTGCTTGAGCGGCAATCGATAAATGTTATCTAACTGAAACAATTGCCATCGTTGCAAAGGCTGCTGCCCCTTTTGCCTCGACACCCTCTGTGATTGCGTGTAATTAAGCGTTGCAGCTTTATGTAAGACAAACAGGAAATAAGGTTTAGCACAAATGCATAAATAACAATAACAGTAGACACACAAACACACACGGCGAGGTAACGAGTCGACACATAAATAAAGGCATACAAACAATGAAAACGGATAACATAAAATTTACAACAACTCTGGCAACGCCAACTAAAAGCTGTAAAACATTCCCACACACACACACACACACACACAGACACCCGCACGGGGAAGCGCCCTTAATCAAAAGGTACAAGTGGGCGTGGCATGTGGCGCACTACTGACACACTTAGTTCGCATATCCTGCGCTCAGCTGTGTTGTTGTTCGCCAGGCTCTTTCAAGTCGACGCAGCCCAGACGCGTCCTCTGCAAATATACAAAACACTTGTTACAGCCCAAGCTCAAGCCACGTCCGTGTCTTTGCCGAGCAGCGACTGGCAAGGATTTATGATTAATTTATGTGCACGTGTGCTGTGTCTCCTTACAGCGCCACATCGCTCGAAGGAGGCTGCGTTGCGCTGCGCTGCGCAGGGCTGGGTTGGTTGCTCTGCCAAAAACTTAATTAACTCATTACATACGCACTGTTTTAATCAGGCAACGAGTTGACGAGGCAGCGAGCGAAAGAAATGGCTGCCAGCTCCCTTGACACGCTGACACCCGAGGCAACAATGTGGTTGATGCCACAAACGAGCTACCGATACAGGGGGACTCGACTCGACGCGTAGTCGTAAATTTAAAGCTCCCTTTTGACTGCAATTAGCGCACACGATTGTCTGTCTCAGTTGCCCACACTCTCGCTTTCTCTCTCTCGCTATCTCTCTCTCTCTCTCTCTCTCTCTCACTCTCGCTGCCTTCCGCTCTGCGAGCAATAAGAACTTTGCGTTTCGTTCGTTTCGTTTCGCTTCGCTTCATGAATATTACATTCGGTGGCTCCAATAAGCCAAGTCGCTGTCTGTCTGTCTGTCTGTCTGGCCTGGCCTGGCAGCCATTCAATGTGAATTCATTCGCAAGTTGCGTGCATGCCTCAATTGTCTTTGTGTCTCGCCCGCCTTTGACTACAACGGCGCACAATTGACTCACACAAATAATGACAACTACTCGACGCTCGTTGCGAGAGTTGCGAGTTTCTGGCCGAGCGGCGAAACTTCGCAGTCGCAGTCGCAGCAAGCACGCTAAGCCCGGCCACAGAATACCTTTACAATGGGCTCGTTAATGGTGGCGTATACGCAATTTCCAATTAAATAAAAAGTACACGCAGTGATTTTCCGCGCTTCGGTTTGTTTTTAAAAGCCAACATCATAGCCTTTATAACTCACTCAATCTGTCGCTCTCCCACTCCCACTCTATCGCTATCTCTATCTTATTCTCTGTCTCTCTGTCTCTTTCTGTCTCTCATTCGACGCTCATCATCGTCATGTGGTTGCGGCTCGGCCGGGCGAATTGCTTTTAATATTTATTTAACACAAAAGCTTTCCGCATTACGTTTCTGCTGCCGTTAATTTTTCGCTTTGCTTTTCATTTTCGCAAAATTACCGGAAATGTTAATTTCTGCACGTGCAGCAGACGACGACGACGACGACGACGACGACGACAGCGACAGCGACGACAGCGACGACGATGACAAGGACACAGGACGCACAGGACATGCAGCAGTCAGGCTGGCAGTCAAAGCCGCGCCCATCAACGTCGCCAACGTCGTCCTCGTCCTCGTCGTCGTCGTCGTTTTCGTCGTCGTCATGCCCCAGTTGAATAGTGCTAATTATTTAGGGTAAGACTTCTGCCTCTCACTGTGTGCATGTGTGTGTGTGTGTGTGTGTTTGTTTTTGTGTGTGTCTGTCGACCCCCAAAAACCCACTGCGTTGGCCCTTAACCCATTGCCACCCCAAGCGCGTCGTAGCAGCTTCGTTGTTGTTGTTGTTGTTGCTGCTGCTTTGGTTTTACTCAGCTTTAGAGCTTCGAGCTGAGCTGACACAAAAGCATACGAAGGACAACGGCAACCCCTACTCAACCCCTCCACGCTCTCCCTCTCTCCTTGCCCCTCTTGTCAGGCAGCAGCACTCACGACGACGACGACGACGACGACGGCGGCAGAAACGTTGCGACTTTTTCTGTGCCAAAGAGACAAAGCACACAAAAATAATAATAAATGATTGCGTTTTGAGTGTATGTGTTTGACTATGTGTGTGTGTGTGTGTGTCTTGTATGCTCACTGTGTTTGTGTGTGTGTGTGTGTGTGCATCTTGCACTATGCATTTGTGTTTGTGCAGCCTGCATGACAGCGAAAGCCTTTGAGTTTGTGCACTCGCTGAATTTGGTATACAAGTATAGCGAGCACACACTGTACAGTACACATGAGCACCCCCTTCAACCTCTCTCTCTCTCTGTCTCCCTGACCCCCCTGTTCGCCTGTTTACATAATGCGAGGCTGACATTTGGACACGATTTCAACAAACTTGGGCGACTTGCGCTGCAAGCTTACTTGCAATTAGATTTAGCTAATTAGTAATTATACACATTTCGCTGCAATTACGCGCTGCGAGCGCAGTTAATTAATTAAGTGAATTAATTAAGAATCAAAGCCACATAATCATAGGACAGTTCTCAGACAGTTCTCAGTTCAGTTTGCGTCGTTTTGCTTGATACAAACTGAGACACTGGGATTATTATCGATATCAGTTTAATTTCTGTACCAAATATAAAGATCAGTGGCTTCTAAACTTAAAATCACTTTAGCTTCATTATTGTTACCTATTTTTTATATCACAGAAGGAATTTCACAACAAAAATCAAGAGAGAAATACATTTATTTTGAATGTGTAACTAAGATATTTTCTATAATAGAGTTAAGCACATTACCGTTACTTTTACTATTAAGCATAATGCCCTGCACTTAATCCAATATTCTCATTTCGTCTTTTCTTTTCTGATTGCAGAACAATTCCACATCTTTGTCGGCGACTTAAGTTCAGAAATTGAAACTCAGCAATTGCGCGAGGCATTCACACCATTCGGCGAAATCTCGTAAGTATTTTAAATGCAAATTTCTCATTTGCCAGTTAACTTTTCACACACCGAAGTTCCACGAGCTCCCATCCCCTCCCCCCCTCTCTCTCTTTCCCCTCCCCTATCCAAGCAAACCTTTTACCATTTTTGGGGCCAGGCTTTTCGGCAGTTTTCTTTCATTCTTGCGCGCTTCTTTTCTGCCAATGGTGGGGAAAACGCAGTCGACGACGCTCGTTGATTATTGGCAGGCGCATGTGTAGTGGTTTGCCCCACCTGTGGTTGCAAGGGGGAGTGAGGGGGCGTGGTACGCAGTAAGCCGCTTGGTGGCTCACATAAAAAATTCATAACGGCGCGAAAAGTACATTTATGTAAATTTCACTTAAGCGAAACTCTTTTGGGCTCGCAGTGTGTGTGCGTGGCACGATTGTCGCTGCTTAAAGTAAACACAAAAGTGTCGCATCAGTTATTTCTGTGCAAAAACTGTAAACAGAGCGCCAAAAGCGAGGCATTTAAATATTTAAGTTGCTCTTTTTCAGCTCGAGCTGATGGTCAACAGCAGCAACAAAGCAACAGCCAAACTTGACTTAATTAACTGCTGTTGAAGCGAAAACTTTTAAACTGAAATGTCTGACAGACGGCTGTCTCTCTCTTTCTCTCTCTCTCTCTCCCACATTTACTGTGGCATGTTCTGCCCGGCGGCGGCTTGTCAAAAATGTTGCCCCAAAAAGTATTTGATTTTTGGATTACGCGCTCGCTGGCTTGTCGCTACTTCGCCAGCAGCCAGCAGTCAGCTGCTTTTTGGATTGCATCTCATTATCGGGGGCAATTTCAAATGTTAATAATTCAAAACTCATTAAAATGATTATGGCTTTGATTTGGCCGAGAGGCTTTTAGCCATTCGCATTCAGCGATGTGCTAATGAGTGGCGCATGTCCTTTGATTAGCCTCTCCCCCACCCCCCCTCCAGCCGGCGTTGCTAGCTAGTCCTTAAAGCACTGCTGAGTGGATGAATGGGAATTGTTGCCCACGCAGCCAGCCAGCCAGGCAGGCAGCCAGTTAAAGTGCCCTCAATCAGCTGGTGTATCGATGCCATCGCCTGCCTTGACGCCTTATTGAGCAATCGATTGGCACCTTTGTGATACATATCGCTGACATCATTATCATTGATACGGAATGCTCGTACGCTGACGACAACAACGACGACATGCCGCAGCGGTGCAGGCAACCGGAAACGGCAAAGCCCACGTTCCGTTCTGATTATCTCACTCTCGAGCCACTGTCTGTCTCACTGTCTGTCTGTCTGTGGCTCAGTCTCTGTCTGCCTTGAATCTCTGTGTCGGCTTGAATTGCCTGACGGCAGCTGCTGGCAACGCGAACGCGTTCCGGGCTTCAAATAACTTTCTTTTGCTGGTATTAGTCGTGAGTTCTGTTAGCCAAGATGTCAAAACGCTTAATGCAAACAGCCGAGGCGAACTTGGTTACAGATTCTTGGCATCCGATACGGATTCGGTCGTGCGGCTCGTTGGGATCAGCGGCGCGTCGTCTTCTGCACGGCCGAAGGGGGGCGGGGGGAAGAAGGGGGGAAGGGAGGGATACAAAGGGGACAAACGATTTCTTTGTCAAAAGTTTTATGCGTGCGTCGTTGTTTGCCCTTTTTTCTTATATTTTTTTACTTTTTTTTCCCTTGCGTGCGTGTGTTTGAGTGTGTGTGTGTGTTTCTTAGCCTGTCTGAGGTTTAACGGCCTGGCGTTGTTGCTGTTGCTGGGTTTTGGCATTATGTTTTCGGGGACTCGGCGCATTTCAGTTCCGTTTTGTTAAATGCGCGGCGCGTGTGAATATTTAATAAGTCGTCTGCCAGCCTTGACGGCTCACTGTGCTCTCTGCTCTCGGCGCTTGGCGCTTGGCTTTGTCGGCATTTTACTTATAATAATCATAAAAAAGTTGCCGGCCAGCGTTAAGTAAACTGCCAGGATCGGCGGGGGTAATTGCCAAAGTTTTGCTGGCAGCTTAGCTTAGTTGTTGCCTTGGTATCAGCGCTCCAAGCATGCCAACAAAAACAAGAAAAAGAAACTGAATCTTCGACGCTTACAATTGCTGTGGGAAATCAATTTGAAAGCCGGAAGCTTGGCAATCAACTAAATTGCTCTAAAAGTGACGAGATTAAAGAATTTTTATTAATAAAGCGAAGAAAAAAAAAAAACGAAACACTTGAACTGCGATTAGAAGTGTGTTTCATAAGTCTTCCATATCACAAAATATTACACAGCGTCCTAGAGCGTCGTCGAGTGGCCTTTAAGTTGGCTCGACTGCTAAATTTAACTGAAAAGATAAATAGAAAAGTTTTGAACATGAGGTCAGATTTCTAATTTCCGCAATACAGCGACGACAACCGAAAATAAATAAGAGAGCGGCGGAAACCTTTCAACAAAACTCTCGACAGCTGTTTCTGTTTTGCCACATAAATTTGCATAAAATTTTCAACTTGCACACACACAGCTTAAAGTTGACTTTATCTTTACACAATTTTTGGTCTCTGTCTAACGCAACTTTGTTGCTTTTTGTCAACATCTTTCTTGCTTCTTTCCAGGGATTGTCGCGTGGTGCGCGATCCACAAACCTTGAAGTCCAAGGGTTATGGATTTGTGTCCTTCATCAAGAAATCGGTAAGCATTGCATTCGCATAGTCTTCAACACACACTTTCTTACACTCACACTCATACTCTCTTCTCTCCTTCTCTTTCCCTCCTCTGTGGTATCGGCCGACACAGGAAGCTGAGAGCGCCATTACGGCCATGAACGGGCAATGGCTTGGCTCGCGCTCAATTCGCACGAATTGGGCTACACGGAAACCGCCGGCGAGTAAAGGTAAGGAAATCATGACTGTCACCTGGCCTGGCCCGAAGCTTCCGGCCATGCGTACGAATCGCAGCCAGGTCAGCCAACGAGCCAACGAGCCACCTGATGTTGTTATTGCCTCGTGCTCGTGCTTCTGCTTGTGTTGTTGTTGTAGTCGACGCGTCGTTCTTATTACAGGAAATTATGACAATGAATGCCAAAGGTAGCGGTGGCATGACACGGGTCAAACGCAAACGAGGGGGCAAGTGGGGCACGAGGTGGAAAAGAAAACCCACCTGCAATTTATAAACGTGTCGCAGCAAAATTTTCTGCCAGATTATGTTTTCTTAATATTTTTGCTACTGCCGCCGCTTCACGATTCGCTTCGTGTTGCTGTTGTACGCATGAAATGAAAAACCGCACGCGCTTAATTTCCTTAATGGCCTGGACCAAATTCGGTTTAAACTTTTTCAATTAGTCGTCGACGACGACGACGACGACGACGACGACGAGGACAAAGACCCCAAAAAGAAACGGGGACGAAATGCGACATATTCTATTAGGGAGCAGAGCAAATCAATTTTCATTTAGGCCCATTGCCGACCGACAACTGAAAGGGATGTCAGGACGACAGGACGACAGGACGGCAGGACGAAAGCCAGAGCATTGTTAACCACAAAACTAACTGTAACTAGCGTAATCATTATTAAGAGTTGGCAAACATGCGCGAAGGGCGTATCGTTTGTCATTCATAAATCAAAAGTTAACGCATATTTGCATGTTTTAACATAATTTTTATTTGCCCAACACACAAACGCACACGGTGCGAGTGAGGGGGCGAGGAAGTAAACGAGAGGGTGCAAATCAGATAAATAAATTTTGCCAACACGAAACTATTATCATAAAAGACACACACACACGCACACACACAGAATGGGAGACGGAGGATAGAAATTTTCATGGTTATAGAACAAACATTTGGCATTCCTCGGGATAGACACACACACACACACAAACACACAGACACAAGCTCAGCTAGACACACTTATACACAGAGACAAGGTGGAATTTATCGTGCGAAGGAAGGTCTGACATGTTGAAGGGTTCGTTCCACAGAGGGAAAAAAGTAGAAGAAAAAAATGTGGAATAAACTATGAGCATGAATTCTTTTTGTTTTTGGTTTTTTGCATTTATATTGTTGTCATAAAAAACGCCTATGAAAGCTTAAGCGGATTTTTATTGGTCTCATTGTTTATTTGCCTTTGTCACGGCTTTCTTCGCTCCTCCGTTTTGTCTATTGCCGTGCTTGAGGGTGGCATAGTTGTGCGGGGGCTTTGCCTGGTTGTAATACAAGTTATTATTAGCAATTTGGCAGCAAAATAATTTGGATATTTTGATGGCTGACTGGGAGCCCCCGAGTGCAGTCGGAGTAACAAACCCACCAACTACATGGCTGCTGACTCAGCACTAAAATCGAAGACTGCGAGCGCGACAACTTAACTCGCCTCATGGCCAAAAGATTTTACACAATTACGAGGCTGCCATTTAGTTGACTCTCCCTAAAGGGTTATTCCATATGCGTGTAACGCACATACGACGAGTGCCATACACATACATATATATTTCGATTTTATGGCCTGTCTAGTTGTTTGGGGCGCCTGCTGGCAGCCTTTACGATTTGTAGCACTCAACTCATTTCGCATTTCGCATTTCACATTTCGCCATTTGAAATTTGGGCATTACTTGATGTTTTACGCTGCCACTTTGCGACTCCTGCTCCAATTGCTGCTCTTGATGCTGCTGCGGATGCTTTGGACAGGCAGGCAGGCAGGCAGGCAGGCAGGCTTGTTCTGGCATTTTTATGTTTTAAGCAGGCTGCACATTTTATGGCTCTGGCAATCAGTCGACAGTAGTAGCGTTTAGTGAGCCACTCACTCACTGCATGTCGATCTAAGTGTGTGTGTGTGTGTGTCGCCTCCTTTTGTAGCCAAGATTTACGAGCCGACGCAATTGCGCATTTTACAGTTGTGACAATTTTGGCGTCGCTTTGCAATTTTCTCCTCTTTTTTATACTCTTTTTCACTACCCTGAGGTAGCAAGGGGTATTTTTAGTTTTAGCAGAATAGTAAATGAATTATTAATCAGCGCAAACTATAGAAGAAATATGTTACTATAGGGAGAGAGGAAGTATCGTGCATTACTAACTACAAGTAAATCTATTAAATATTAATTTATGTCTGTGAATTTAAATCACTTTTTGCTGCAAAAGTGTTGGCTATAGGGTATCTGGCAGTTCGACTCATGCTACTTACTTTCACATACTTGTTTTATGTTCTTTTCATTTTTTTTCTTTGGCTATTTAGAGCTTTGGGTTTATAACAAACGTGTTTGGCATTTTTTATGACCGAAAGTGAAGCTCGTGACAAAAGTTTTTGGCAAAGTTTTTCTTTTGTTAACCGATTCAGGCTTGAGTCGCTTTCAATGCATGCCATAAATAAAGGCCAAAATACTTACAAGCTCATTATGGTAATAACTTAATTAACCTGAAACAATATGCCAGAGCGAAAACACAAAGACGACGACGACAACGACGGCGTCGACGACGATGTTGTATGACAAATTTCTGTGCCCAAAACTATTTGACTTTTGACTGTGCTGAAGGAGCAAAACTCCAACCCCAAAGCTGCCTTCGAGTGGGTTTACCTGTAATGCCTGGGTGCAAAACTTGGAGCAAATTATTTAACAGTGTGCGTGGGCCAAGTTGCTACCAGCCTCAGTCAGCCAGGCGGGCTGCCAGTCGTAGTTGTCGCAATAAATCAACATTTTATGCCGAGTTGCGCACAATTAAGTAAAAGTTGAAATGCCTCAATGCGCTCAATGCCAAAGAAAGTTCGCAGCTAAAGGTAAATTATATGCTCAGCCATAAGTACATACAAAAGTCTACCTCTCTCTCTCTCTCTCCCTCTGTCTTGATATAAATGTGTGTGTGTGTGGTAGCCAGAGAAGCAGTAAATAATTTGTCAGACCAAACAAGCAGCAGATTGTTGAATGCCTCGTATTCGGTTTGACAAAGTGCCTTAAAACTTACACTGCCACGCCCACTCATGTTTATTGATTAGTTTAACAATTACTTGTGCAATTCAACGCATCAATTAAGTTTGCGGCTTCAATAATGTATGCAAATGATTGGCCAACTGTTTCACGATGCCAGTAATAGTTCATTAAAATTGCAGCTCGCTTTTTGGAGAAAATCGTGGCGAATGGACAGACAGACAATCACCTGGTTTATTAATTATTTAGTTGCTCGTGATAATGCTATCCACACTCCCACTCATTGAAAAAGAGAGCGCAGGGAAACCATGCAGCTGAGTCGCATTAATTTGATGCAGACATGAAATGAATCGAGGCGAACTGAACTAACTGAGACGAATGTGTTGCAGGCCCTGCCCAAAAGGTGGAACGGACCTGGCTGACAAGCCTCAAGGCTAGCAGCTAAGCTTGTGGAGAGAATATGAATGTGCCATATACAAGTATATATATGTATATTTACGAATTTAATTACACCTATTTAAAAGCGTAAAGAAACGAAACCAAACGAAACGAAACGAAAGCAAAGGAAAGCAGCAAAAACACAAAGCAAAGTGCAAATTAGTGAAACATTGCGCTCAAAAGTATGCAATGCCCCGCAGTCGACTTCGGTTACGTGAGGGCATGTTGTACTGTATGTGTGTGTGTGTGACTGTGTGTGTCTGTGTGCTTGTGTGCGAGTGCATTGCCTGCAAAGTCGCATACATTTGTAGCAAAGGCTTTCAAAAATATTTGCAAGCTTGTTAGTTTATACGGTGCACCCTCGACTGGGCCTTCGGATTGTTGTTGTACTCGCTCCCTTGTATGTCTGTGTGTGTGTGTGTGTGTATTTGTGTGTATGTGTGCAAGTATTGTCCTGTTGCATGCTTTTGAGCCATATTTTCGTGTTTTCTTTGGCATGCTCGTTACACGGACAAAGCAACCAACAGTAAGAGCGAGAGAGAGAGAGAGAGGACGAGTGAGAGCGAGTGAAAAAGAGGTAGCAAATAGCAAGTATGCAAAGGCATTTTAATGGGAGGGTTGGAATTGTGCCATTACGGCTCTTGGATTGGTCTGACTTATGCGATAGCAACAAATACGCTACATTCAAAACAATTTTCTTAGAATTTCGCATGGCATCTTTGTGCAATAATTTCAATGGCAATTTCAACCAAATTCCAATTGAAAATGTTTGGCAAACAAACTGAAACTAATCATGCCACACAGTTAGCAGTATAGTTTGCAGCATTGCCATCGATTCTTGGCCGAATGAAGTGTGCAAAAGGACTCATAGAGCTGCAGGGTCTGAAGGGCAGCTGAATGCTTCGTAAATTGTTCAAAACTAAACAAAGACATAAACACGCAAGGCTGACATTATTTTTAAAAGTGCAAATTTTGCTTTAACCTCAAAGGAAGTAATTAGTGTAACTTTTGCATACAAATACGTGTGCACAAATGCTGTACAGCAGGGACCAACAACAACAACAGCAGCAGCAGCAGCAGCAACAGTGAACAACGGCAGTAACAACAATAATAACAACAGCAGAACAACCACAATATGGCCAATAATGTGGGTTGCCTGCAAACTATACCAGAAAACACAAAAAATAAAAACATAAAAAAACATATACGAAAAATATAATAAAAAATGCAATAACAAGAGCAACAATTTTAAAAATGCAGCAACAACAATTGAAGCAACGGTAAATGGTGTCGCACAGCACACACACACACACACACGTCCACATGCATATTCATTTACATGGGCACAACCTCGAACACATTGACTAAGTGTATGCGGTTATTTTAATTACCAAAACGTAGGCAATGCCGTTGTCGTTGTCGTTGTCGTTGTCGTTGCCGCTGCCGTTGTCGTTATTCCTGCTGCGGGCAAAACCCTTAATTAATTTGCATATTAATCATGCAGTTGGTTGAAATAACAGAAACAACAAGACGAAATCGGAGTGGGCAATAAGAGAGTGTGTACGTTGGCACGGAAGCGGCATAAAAACTGCAGTCATTAATTGTGGCTTGCTATCAAAATGCGAAATGAATTTTTCGCCCTGCAAATTGTTGACAATCGTTTTTGATATCGCTTCGTTTTTCTTTTTTTCTTCTTCGCTTTTTCAGAGAACATCAAGCCGTTGACATTCGATGAGGTCTACAACCAGAGCAGTCCCTCCAATTGCACCGTTTATGTGGGCGGCGTCAACAGCGCCCTCACCGCACTCAGCGAGGAGGTGCTCCAGAAGACCTTTGCTCCCTACGGCGCGATACAGGAGATACGAGTCTTCAAGGACAAAGGCTACGCATTTGTGCGGTAAGTTGCCCAATCCCCTCCACCCCCACCCCATCAATAATACTTACATTATACTTACCTGCTTCATTTCTTGATTTCGACAGCTTCTCCACCAAGGAGGCAGCCACTCATGCCATTGTTGGTGTGCACAACACCGAAATCAATGCCCAGCCCGTGAAGTGCTCGTGGGGCAAGGAGAGCGGCGATCCAAACAATTCGCAGACCATGGCCAGCCAGGCATTGAACAGTGCTGCCGCTGCCGCCGCCGGTTTTCCGTATGGCGTCAGCGCTGCGGCAGCTGCTGCAGCTGCCTACGGTCAGCAGCTGGCCGCCACCGGGTGCTGGTATTCGCCGACACCAACTTATCCGGCCTCGTCGGCCACCGCGGCCGCTGTGACACCGGCAGCGGCGGCGGCCAGCGCTGCGGCCGTGCAAAATCAATTCCTGCAGGGCATCCAGGGCTACCACTTTGGACAGTACGGTGGCTACCAGCAGGGCTACATGGGGTAGGTAATCTGGGCATCGGTTTATGCATAATTATTTCATTAGTTGATGCAGCGATGTAGCCAAAGCAAGGAGCGCTCAGTTGAGTTGAGTGCGTTGCCCTGCTCACACCTGGCCACAGCTTAGGTGTATTTAGCTCGCCCCGCTTTGTCTCGCTGTATGTCTGTGTATGCGGCATGATTGAGCCGCCACCAGGGGAATGGGCAGCGACAGCATGACGGATGAGCGAATTCATTTGCTAATTGCTAAAGTTTTCATTCCGTGCTGCGGCTCTGGCGGGGCCAACACGGCGTATACGTCACATATGTGCATATATTTCCACACTCCACTATGCATACGCTTAGCTCGCTGTAAATGCAGCAACCACGTATCGAGTTGGTAATTTGTCCCACACACACAGACTAGAGTGGTATAGTTAGCACAGTCTCTGGGGGAGATTTGCAGCTTGCAGATCTGTGCGGCCGAAAAACTCTTTGCTAATGCTCGTGCGCATGTTCTGGCATGTTCACGTTTGTTCTTTTGTTCTTTTCTCCTTGCAGAATGGGCGTGCAGATACCAGCCACCTGGCAAGGCGTTACCCAAGCCCAGATCTCGCCAGCCCAGCAATTGGCAACGGGCGTTGCAGGCACAGCCATACCACAGGCCGCCGGCGTCGTCGCCTATCCGATACAGCAGTTCCAAGTGAGCCCACAGGTATGTGCCAACTGAACACACACTTGCATTTACACACACACACACACACATCCCAGATACACACTGATGTACATAAAAATGTCGCACATTGTTAGAATGTGCCTTGAATGTTTTGAATGCATTCTCAATTCGATACGTTTCGCTTATTTATTTATCGATTAGTTGCGTTGAGTTTATATTTCTTTTCCCTTTTGTTGTGTTTGTGTTTTGTGTTTTTTCGACATATTTTTAGACATTTTCATTGCACTTTTCATACGCTTCGGCGCCCTGCGTCGTTTGTGTGTTTTTTTTATGCAAATTCTGTTTGCTTACTTTTTGGTTATCTGCCTGGCCTGTGAGTTCCTTCCAAGCGCATGTGTTAGAGTTTATTTTGAAATACTGCAAATATTATTGAAGTAAACCAAACAGGTGCAAGTAGGCTGCAGGCTGAGACTGAGCAGGGATATAAATAGAAAACATATCAACTTAAGCTTACAGGACACCAACTTAATAAAGTTTTTCCTCATTTTCTATGCTACTACTCGTTTCATTATTACTATCGTTACTTATGTATAGTTATGTATATAGGCATGGGTCCTAGAAACGCACCATAAATATGATATTTTATTTGTTAATCGCTCTGCTCAATTTGACTACAATTCATTTGATAATTTTCACTTACTACAAAGTGCGTAGCTTTAGACATTTATTTATTTCGTTCTTGGTATTGTACACAAACTGCTGCTTACAATTTTCTCTGCATTATAAATCATTTTATTCCGACTACTATTTTTTTCCAATTTTTACTAACACCCATATTATTTTTTAAGGTTTATCCTTTACTTTTGCAGGCACAGTAAACAAGCAAACAAACCCTATTAATAATCAAATATGCAAAAGAAATCAATCGAAATTTTTGAGTACAGCAGAAGTTCTGAACAGAAACAAAACCAAAAGTCAGCTGTAAATAAATGCGAAGCGCCGAAAAAAATTGCAATTGACGAGAAGTTCGAAGCGAAGTTCGACGAGAATATTGAGTGCTGCACCCAAATGCAAAACAAAAAAAAAACAAAAAACCAAAAAAAATCATATGCCAAAAAAAAGTAGAATAACCACAGCACACACACTTACACACCCAACACACCCCAAACACATTGTTGCAATTGTTTATGATTAATTAGTGCATAAACAGTTGTAAGCGGCCCTTGAATAAGCCTCAAATGTGAAACAAAATATGCAAAACAAAAAGTTAAAAACGTGAAAAAAACACAGCAAAGAATATAAATAAAATATTAAATACATTTGGTATCCTAGTTGTCCTATCACATACACAAAATTCACAAAACACGTCCCACATTCACAATCAGACACGCAAACATATGCATAAAACGTATAAATTTATGCTTTATATAAATGTGTTAAGCATGCTGCGTATAAATAGAATTATAATTAATTGAAGGAGAATTCAAAAACAAAAAAAAAAAACAAACGAAAAAAAAACATTAAATGAAACAAAGAAAACAAAGAAGAACACAAAAAATGACAAACAAGAATTGCGTACTTAAATAAAAAGTAATTTGCTATAAAAAAAAGTGAGAGCCATAAATTAAGTATGCTGTATATTGTGCAGAAAAGAGGCTAGAGTACACACACATACATACACACACACATACATAAACATACATACGCATATTCATCTATATATATATATAGTACACAGACACAGGGACAGATACAGATACAGACAGTAAGCTCGACATATATGTACATGTGTATGTTAACGTGGAATTAAATTAAAATAAACATAATTAAAAATGCGTTAAAATTAATTACGCCCGTGCACACACACAAATACACACACAGACTCACGTACACAGACGCATACATTCGCACTTATTTATATAGATTTTTATGTCTGTATGCGGTGTGACAGACGCAGACATTGACGCGAAACGCAGACGTTCCCAGGAGCCCCTTGACAAACACATACATCCACCCATCCACACACATACACACACACACACCCAGTCAGACGCTCACTCACACACACTGAGACACACTTTTGTAGCATATAATTTAGCATTGCCTACTTTTATGCGCAGCTTTTGATAAACGCTTAGAGCAAGTACATCACAATGATAATACACCTAGCACTAGTGCCTATTACTATCGTAGATCTAGATGACGACGCCGCCACGTCTGAAGACCCTCACACACACACACACACACACACACACACTGACACGCATACACGCTCGCTAAACAGAGTCAACTGCCAAGCCATACGGCGAACTCGACATTTCCTGCTATCATTTTCCTATAACTAAATGCAACTGAATGTTACAAATACTAAAAAGTACTTTATTTTGTGATTGCTCAGTAATTGAAAGACATGTTCCTACAAACGTCTACACACACACACACATATTACACACACACGGTTAGATTCACACACACATACATAGAAACAATAGCACTCGCAGCTAATAGTATCTGAAAAACCTCATGATACGAGTATTAAAATATGTTTATAACTGAAATAAGAAACAAAAACAAAACAAAAAATGCAAAGTCAAAAGTCCAATGCAATCCAGCCACAATGCTTAAATCAAACTCTATAATCGATAACCGTTAACCGATAATCGAAACTAGATACTCAATGGCATCAAGCTTTAGTTTTTAACTGTCTCACAGGCTTTGTAATAATAGCAGCAGCAAAATCAACTTGACACACTTGATACAACTTATATATTTTCTCAGTTTTGCAATTATTTCATTATGCTTATGATTTCATGTTTGTTCAAATTAAATCAAAAAATAAAAATTTAAAATCCTCTGTACAAAGCAACATTACAAAAATTTCCACATGAATATTATCAAAAAAATTCTCATTTTGAACTTTTGAATATTTTTATACCTGTCTAAAACGTATAAAACGTATTTTGTATATGTTTTTATTTCAGTTGCCAGAAGATGAATGGTTAGCTGCAAATTTATTGTGTTAGTTTATCTCCACAAAACAAAATACAAAAAGAAAAAAACAAAGAAACAAAACGAAATTCAAAACAGACAAAAATGCCGATTTATGCAAGGAAAAAAATGTGTTCCACAAGTCTTTTCGATCTGGCGATTTGCTAAACTTCAAGTATTGAGTAGCAGCACCTATTGTCCTTGCAGAGTCTTTCAGTTTCAGTCTACCTCGTTGTCAATTGTAGACTCTACACACAAATTGCAAATTGTAAAAGGTTTGTGGAACAGAGTTTAGCTAAACACTAGTGAGAAATGCCCAATTACACAAGTACATGCATACCGATATACTCGTGTATATATATATAGTATATAATTATAAAAAATAACAATCAAATAATGCCATCGAATGATATTATATGATATATGATATATATATATTAGCCATAATCAAAAACACAAAGATACCAATTAAACAGGCCCATAATAATCGTGGAATAATGGAAGATCCAAAGATAGTATGATTTTAACCCGACTACGGCAAGACGAGCACTCCAATAACATTGATTCGGAAAATCGCATAAACATAAGCAGTGTGTCAGCTTGTTTAAAGAAACACTGCTAACTATAAATAGCCAGCGAGCCTACCTAACACACACACACACTCAATCATATGCATATAGAGTATATACATATATATATATGTGAATATAGAGAATAACAGAGTTGTAGATGCGATCTAGCATGGCATACACGAAGCTTCACTAGGTAAAGGCCATAGAGAACTTGCATAGTTCGTCAGTTCGTCAGCAGACGCAGGTCGGGTTAGTTTAAATACACAGAGTCAGATACACACGCGTACACGCATACAGAACTAGAACGTGAATTAGATACATATAAACATACATACATATATATATGTTTAATTGTTTATGTAGTTGGTACTCAAAACAGAACATGCTTATATAACATTCATACATCAATACATGCATACATATTTTAGAACTAGACAGACATATATATGGAATACTACATAGATACATATACATACATAACATAACAAACGTGTGTATATCGGCATAAATCAGTAAAAACTTATAAATATATACAGACACACAGATATGCATAAGCGAGCAGTCAACTAGCTGCGACACATAGTATATAATATTTATATAGATATGTGTTTAAACATACAATATATATATATATACATATACGGTACATTCACGCATATATATTGGAGTATGTCTTGGATGATAAATCACAACAACAGCAAAAAATGTTCAAAATGAAAACCAATTAAAATGATAAAAAAGGCAAATAACATGTAATAGCTCGCAAGTATGGTTTATGTAGCTGGTGTACGTATCGAGCAATTAAACTTGATATCATTTCACTTTGGACATTTGTGTTTGATGGCACGATGGCAAGCGAACGAGGTGTGGAGTGCGACGTGAAGGGCAGTGGGTTGTGGGTAGTGGGGAAATTCATGATTTGCATATGGCGCATTTTATCTGTATTTTTATGATTTTACTTTGACCATTTTGTTTGTGATTTTTATATCGTTAACAGCATTTTATGGACATACGCAAGCAGAGAGAATAGTTGAATTTTTATATGAATGGGCGGGATGTGCAATGCAATTTCTAATGGGGGCGTGGCATGACGGATTGCATAACAACTTAGCGTTGTGCACAGCCGTCTGTCTATTCGAACCCCCAGGAAAACGAGACAGACAGAGAGACGAACAAACAGAAGGAGACGGACAAACAGACAAGAGACAGATCGACAGGCATACATATACATAGATGTGTAGCTGTAAGTAACTAGAGAGTTGTAACGTAAACTTAAGATGTTTTTAGCACTAGAACTAACACGTAGTTGGAATATGAGAGGCATTGCATGTTTAAACCAAAAAGAGACAGCAAACGACTTAGATGTAGATGTGATTTTAAACCAGAGCAAAACCTTGGATCGATTTAGAGAGATTGAAGCTGATGCGATTATTGCAGTTTTTCTGTTGTTATTTTGTTTATAAACGAAAATTAAGGAACTAGTCAAAAATGAATGCACAAGCAAAAACCAAAAACTAAACATTTTTTGTTACATAAACAAAAAGAAAAAATAAACAATACAAAAAAAAAAAAAAAAAAAAAAAAAAAACTTAGGCAGATAAAAATTTAAAACATTGTTGACCAACCCATGAGAAAAAGAGTTAATGAAATTTGGCTATAAGAAAATACAGCACATTTATAAAAAGCAAACTTTATATATTATATAAAAATGAGACAAGAGGAAAAACAAAAAATTAATAATACTCAGAAAATGATAAATTATACACAAATATTATTGGTTTGTTTGTTAATGTTTGCGCAACATATCAGTAAAGAGTTAAACGAATAGTTTCCATATAGAAGAAGCTAACCAACAAGTTGGAAACTTAATCGAGAAAACAAAACAAAAATAATACTTTAAAATATTAAGATATAGTAAAAGTAATAAATATATATATATACATAATATATATATAATGAAAAAAAATCAGAAAAAACGAAAAAAAAAGTATTAATGTTGTGCAACTAATGAATGTGCTAAGACATTTATATACGTCTACATACATATATACAAGATATTTATATATATACAGTACGAGTAACTGAAGAACATAGATCATATTTATAGGCGTCTATACAGAAGATAACAGACAGTCAGCTCCAGTGGAGAGACATGAACAGGTAAGGGGTTTATTGTATTACGAAGTACTCCAGTAATCCATCATTATTATTTTTTAGGCATTGAGTAGGCTCATCATTATTATGTTACATTCTCGCAGAAAAAAACAGAACAGAACAAAACAGAACAGAACGATTAAAGAAAATAGAATCATAGCTCAATTGAAATGTTTTATAAGCTCATCATTTGTTGATACTATCTATAACTAAAACTAACTAAACTATCCTATATTCGATATATAATTTGAACTCATTTGAATTGGAACGTGTGTTGACGAGGAATTAGAAATGAAATATGAATGAATTATATAAAGAAAACCAAACAATTGTAGTTGATAATTAGAGGCTGCAATTACAAATTAGTCAATTTGGGGTGTAATTATTGAGAATTGTGGATAAAAAACCAAAGCTGAAACTGGAGCAGTTAGCAAAATTTTATGAGAAAAACTTACGCTCACACCGACATACACATACACACATACACAGACACAGACACCCACACTCAGATACAGCACGAGATGAACAAAGATTGGTCCAAGGGTCTGTCTGTAAACGTAATTAGGGCATGTAGCATAAATTAAATGAAATTGAAATCAAATCAAATGAAATTACAAACAAAACCGAAACAAAACTTCAAATCAATCAAATAAAAGTATTATTTAAGCAACAATACAATACGAGTATAAATAATAAATACATAAATCACAACGTACATAAATATAAATACATACATATATTTACATAAACCGGAAACCAATGCAAAAATAAAAAGGAAAAGCGTCAGACCGTTTATTTGTTATCTAACAATGTCAGAAACAAGCGCATGTTACGTAATTAACATTCGACTTACAGCAATTATATAATTCTGATTTCATTGTTTAATTACTCAGCAACAACAAAAGAGCCACAATGACAGGCAGAAGAGAATTCATCATCATTCAATAGAATGTTAGTTGTCGTGTGCTTGGATTTGCAAACAAAAACCAAAACATATGAGATACATAATTTATAGTATGAAGAAGAAAACAAAAAGAAAAACAAAAATACAAAAACAAATACAAGCATACAAGCAACATATTTAAAGTTAAAACTAGCAAACTAAATGTAATAGCAACGTAAGTAAGTAAAGCTAGAGTCCCCCTATATAATATGGTAAAAGTAAATCAAAAATGAAAGCTTATCCAGATGCTAACCAATGGCACTCGAAGAAGTACTCGTATTCGTGCGATCCACAATATTTTTTTGTGCAATAATCCGGATGGGCATAAGCATTTTATGCATTTAAAATCATACTAAGATTGTAGAAGAAATCAAAACGATGAGCAAACAACCAAAAGCTGCTAATAAAACTAAACAGAACAAACAAAAACAAACAAATACACACAAAACAAACAAGCAAACAAACATAGGTTTTGAATGGCATCAAACTAAGACGCAGCTACGAACTGTGCAAACTCACACACAAAGTAACAAAAACACACACAGATACACACACTAACACATACATGAGTTAGTATATAGATATCGACTAAAAAGCGTATGAATATGTGTAGAATATATAAATATGAATATATATACTATATGCGTATCTGTATAAACACATAAAATATGTTAAGTGAATAGCAAATAAAATAAACAAAGTATAGATATCGACTGCAGTATTGCAAATATTTTGTAGAAATTTAAGAATGTTTAAGTGTGTGTTTAGCAAAAAGAAGGACAAGAGGACACACACACACACACATACACACACACATACGCACACCACCACCCACACATAAAAAAAACAAACACACATGCGACAACAAAGACAAAATATGAGGCGAACAGAAATCAAATGCATTAGCTATGTTTTAAAAAAGAAAAAACAATATATATATATATATTATATATATGGTATGACGTACTCACAAAACTACACACACACACACACACATAAACGCGATCAAAAATGAAATCACTTGTGAAACAACATAACGAATATTAAAAGGTTAATCAAATTAAGCATGGCAAAAACCCAGTAAAGTAAACAAAATGAAAATATTTATAGTTAAAAAACGAAAAGCAAAAAAACACACAGAATTTGGTCGCGTGTTTTGTATACCAACGCGCCAAAATAAACAAAAAACAGAAACCCCAAAACAAAAAACAAAAACCAAAAAAGCAAGCAAGAATATTATACACAATTATATACAAAAACCAAAAGATGAAAAAATGAAAATTATGAAATAAAAAATAAAAAATATAATATATATGTATGTGCAGGCTACTAAATATGAGAGGTTCGAATATATAGTTATAAACAAGGCCAGCGCAGAATCTAGAGATAATCGGAATAAAACCAAAACAAACAAAATAGACGAAGTGAGTAAGTGCAAAAGAAAGAAGGGTTGCCAGCGCGAAGAATTATGAAAATACTTATACAAAGCTAAATAAAACAAAAACAAAAACAAAACCAAAAAACAAATGAAATGAAGCGAGAACAAATGAACAACAATTGCAACATATAAATGATGAACATAAGTAAAACGTAAATATAATAAATATAAATACAAATAAACAGAAAAGGAAACATAAAGGTAAAAGGTAAAAATTTAAAGGATAAAAAACGAAAACCAAAAAAAAAAACTTATATTATGTATACATAAATATATTGAAGGAAAACAAATAAAACAAGCAAAAAAATTTTGTAAAAATAAACAAATGCTTTTTATTTGGTTCAGTATTCGAGATCCTTGGACTTTCTATCAAATGATGCAATACAAAAAGTAAGGTGAGTTCCCAGAGCAACAGCTGTAGAATTCTAATAAACAGCAATGCGTAGCTCAGATTGTTGTGCCTCTCGAACCCAGATGCCCCGATGTTCTCTCTTCCTTTATCCGCTAGCCATTTCAGATATGTTGGCTCTTTATTATACATCTGCTTCTGCGCTGCGTTGTTGTAGTCATTGGCTTTCCCCGCCGTTTTTCCTCTTACAAGCACTTGCTTGTACTTTAGCTCGCTCAACTCCTTGCCATCATTCTGCCGCAGCACAGCAGCTGAACAAGCAACAACAGTTTAACGCAACATACGCACATAGCTATACTATATGCGCCATATGCCAGTTTTTCTCGCTACGGCTCTCAATATCGCCGCACCCCTGACCGTTGAGCCCGTTCAGCGGCTCAGTTGCCCGCCAAGCATAAATTGTCATAACAAAGGCAAAAGACAACACGTGCAACAATAACAAATCAAAAATTTACAAAAACGCCACAAAAAAAAAAAAAAAACAAAAACGAGCAGAAAAAGCAACGACGACGACAAAATGAAAACACGCACAGTTAAGGCAAATGCTTGGCCGGAGGCAGTTGGGCGGGGGACGGCGGGAGAGGCGACGAATGGCTGCCGGCGAAACAGAAGAACAGGAGAGGAACAAACGCAAAAATGCAAAGTGGAGGAAAATGTTTTAAACATATTTTTGCCAATTTTTTTTTCGCGTTTCTCTTCTGCACTTTTTTTTTGTGATTTTATTTTAGTCTTGTTTTTGCGCCGCGACTGCTGTCGTTTTACTGTAGTTGTTTTTCATTTTCCCGCAGGTTAAGAACACACACACACACACATACATCCCTGTGTTTCTTGCGTGCCTGGGTGTATGTGTGTGTGTGTGTGTTATTATCGCAATGATTTCAAGCAGAGCACAGAGCGCAAAGCGCGCACAACAAGCAGACAGATGGTCGTGTGCTTTTTGAAACAACATATGCGTCGAGGTTTCACTTTCATTTCCACATTTTCATGTGTGTGTGCGTGAAATAATGGCGCTATGTTTGATTTGCATTGCAAATCGTGGCAATTTTGCAAAATGTCTTCCTATATAAGAAACAATATGTTTTATTTACTTACATTTGACTTTGATTTCACCAACTCACAATCACTGGCTGGCTGCCTTCTGTCTCTCTGTCTGTCTATTGTCTGTCTGTCTGTCTGTCTGTCCTTGTGATTCTTGTAGGCGTGAGCGAGTACAGCTTTTCATTGGCTTTGTTTTATTTAGGAGTAGAAACTTTAAGGGCGAATCCGGGCAAGAAGTGCAAAGAAACATTTCCTTTCCATTTTGCAGTTATTCTTTTTTCTTTTGATATAATTATGCGCATCGATTCTAAATAAAGAAAAACTTCTACTCAGGCGGAACACAAATGTATTCAACCACATAAAATATTATGATGGGCTTAAGCTGCTGCTGCTGCTGAAGCTGATGCTGATGCAAAGGTCGGCGTCATTGTAGTACGAGTCCTTGGGGCGCATCGAGCTACTCAGCTGGCTTTAAGCAATGCACACACATCATAATATATTGTCAGAGTTTATGGATGCCATCAACAGACGCTCGTCTCCGTCTCGGTCTCCATTTCGTATCCATTTCGATGTCGGTGTCGTAGTCGTTGGCTGTGTCGCTCTTGGTCTCGGTCTCGATCCTGCATAGTGACATGCAGACGCCATAACGTGCATTACCTTAACGGTGCAGTGTCCTTGCTGATGCCGCTGCCTGTTTAGTTAATAATTCCCATGCATAGAGCCATCGCCAGGAGGCAACAACAACGACAACGACAACGATAGCGACAACGCCAACTTGGGTGCTGGGGAAGGGAAGCGGGTAGAATGCTGCACATAACAGGATATTTGCTGCATATAAAGAACGTTTGGGAGTTGCACGAGTACGTGCAACTGCAACGGAAACCGGAAATGCGCAAATAGCAAAGCACTGAAGATTTTTTCGCACACAGCATGCCTCGACGAGCAGTCGGTCCTGTCTGAGGACCACACGCTGTGCCATGCAGCTCCAACTGCTCCAACTGCAACTGCAGATAAGACCATCCCGACATTAGGTATAGGGAATTGGCTAAAGGAAATTGCTCATGACAGCGACAACAATGGAAATGCCAATGAACATGTGCGCTTTTGGCCAAAAGTTTGCTTTGCAAATAGCCAACTAAATATGTGGCCCAGCTAATTAGTTGGTCGTATTTAACTCAATTGACCAAATAGTCGCCATCAATCATAAACAAAAAAAAAAAAAAAATGCGTGGTCTGCCTAAGGCAAACATTATGGTTTGCTTTTTTTATGTTCTTGCTGTGGTTGTTGGCAAATCGCGGCCACGTGGAGTCGTATTACCAAATGGCATATTACCGGACGCTTATGTCCACTAACTGATACAGATGCCACCCCAAGGACGACACGCGCCTTCGCTCCAAGTCCAGGCACAACCGCAACGGGACATAATGAAACAAGCCATTTTCACAAAACAGAACACAGAGGACGACTTGCTCTCAGCGCTGTCCAGGCTGCCGTCCAGCTGCCTCCCGTCCTGCCCAGCCATACAAGTAGCCAAATATCCCCAGTTCATAACACGAAACAGAACAAATGTCCTCTGCTGATAAAGCCTCATAATAAATGTCGACCTTTCGTTTTTCCATTTATATTATCAAACTGTGGCTGGCGCTCTTAGCCAGGCAGCGGCAGGCAGGGAATGAGCGGCACAGGCGCCTCACCTTGGGCCAGCTTTTTGAGCAAAAAAGTTGCTGATGTTGTTGTTGTTGTTGTCTTCTGTTGTTGTTGAGTATAGTGGTTGTTATGGTATCTTTTACCTGGCCACCTGCAACGCACCTACATATATTAAAATTTATAATAAACAATGCGCCGCAGCAGCAGCAGCAACAACAACAAATACAACACAATCAACAACATCGCTGGGTGTGTGGGGTATGTGTGCATTAAAGTGAACAACGTTTTGGCCCTAGCTTTAAGAGTACATTGACTTTGGCAACTGGCTGGCAGCTTTAACTTGGATGTACATATAAATTTGTGGGCAATGCAATTTAAGTGCAGTAAAAAATTCTAAAATTGAACTAATGTGAAATTAAATATTTGTCAATTTTAGTACAAAATTGTTTCTGCTTTTGGTTAAAGGGCATTTGGACAATCGATGTGATTGTTTGAGAAAAGTTCAGCCAGTGTCGGTGATGCTCTCACACTTTTTTTTATAGGCCGTGCCCAGGCGAATCAAAGGGACCTGAGCCTGGACCTTGCAAAAGGCAAGGACAACGACAACAGCAGCGGCAGCGACAAGTGAATTTATGTTATTTCCTTGTTGTTGGCGTATCAGATAAGCTAATAAAAAATATTATAATTACATATCTGTCGGTCGAGACGCAAGGGCGTTGCAGGCACCGGGCATGGACGCAGGACACGGCGATTGTGCGCAGATAGTTGAAGCCGAAGCCAGCGTTGACTGCGCTGTGCTGCGTTGCGTTGCGTTGCGTTGCGTTACACGCGCTTTTAATGTTGTCCCTTGATGTTGTTTGCTTTGCGCCCAACAGGAGCAGCGAACAAACGACCGTGTGGATGTGGCAGGGAGTCCACCTGGTGGCCGTTCCGCAGCGCCTTGGGGCATTTGCTTGGTGCGCGCAGTTGAAACGAAATAAGCCATAAGGACAATTTAGACTTTGAAGTGCCATTGCCATGCGAACTTATTTTAATTAGATGTGCACACATAAATGCTTAACGCGTTCGCCGCAGACCTTTTTTTTTGTTTTTCGTTTTGTTTTTGTTTTTGCTGCTCTTCTTTTTGCGCTTTACGCTGTATGTGTATATGGGCCAAACTCTAAGGTCTCGCCAGAAGACAATGCGACAGGCACATAAAAACAGGGGCGGGGACATCGGGTGAGAGGGAGACGTCGAGGGGGACAATGGCGACCTGTCTCTGGCAAATGCCGTGTAACACACATTAACCGATGCCATGCAATGCAGCCATAATAACAGGCAGAGCACAAGTTTAATTAGTGCAGCCAACGAGGCCAAAGCAAGCAGCCAAAGGAAGCAGAGGAAGCCTGTGGCCAACGTTGCGTATGAGCAATGTGTGTTCGTGTGATAAAATGGCCACGCAACGTCAAGGTTGTGTATGTGTGCATGTGTGTGTGTGCGTGTGTATCTGCTTTTATTGCTGTCATCCATCTGAGAAGTAAAACTCTTATGGTCATAAAACTCTAGAACGCATTGCCAGCTGCAAAAACAATGGCAGCCAAAAACCCCAATAGGTTTCTGGATACAGCACAGCAGCAAAAAACCAAAAACAAAAAAAAAAATGTCAGAGTGCTGAACTAATAATGGCACATGTCAAAATTCGTTAGCCCGCAGGTGTGCGGTAAGCGGGTCGAGAGGGCAACGCGATGGCAGTGGCGATGGCGACGGCGATGGCAAAGGATGAAGGCGGGCTGAAAGACAGGCGGCAACTTTTGGTCGAATGATGAAACCCAAGTGACATTCATTGTGATTTCGTTTGGCAGTTTTGTGTCATTTGTTGGATTTAACCGATGGCACACATCGACTGGAGCCTTGGGCATTGCACTTGGACTTGCCGCACGTTGCGAGCGAGGGATGAGCGTCAAATGGAAGCGAAAGATAGAAAATAAAATAACGAGACAAGTCAACGAGCAAAGACCACACAATTTATGACTTTGAGCGCCAAGACGCACTAAATAAGCGCAAATTCAAGTTTAACACTTTGCGCAACAGAAAGCAGAGACTAAAGTGATATAGCAAAGAGAAGAGGAGCGAAAAGGAAGAAGAGATTGAGTGGTGCAAAGAGCAAGACAGCTGTCAGCTTGCGATGTCCAATTAAAGAAATCAGCATAGACTTCAAGTTATTAATCGAGCTCCAATTAAAGAATATGTCTGCTGCCATAAATCCATGTGGCAGGCCTCCCCACATTCCAGAGAAATAACATCGACAGCCTCAGTCGAGTCGTCAGCAATTGCGTAGCATTAGTTGTTGAATTCACATGTCTATATATTAATTTAAATAATATATATAACTTTATCTACAAGATTAAAGAGTTTTCCATATACAAAAATTTGCTAACTGGTTTAAAAAAAGCGGAATTTAGCCCAACGTGCAGTTGAAGGTTGTCAAGACAACTGCGGCTACATAGACCGTGTGCGTGAGCGTGGGCATGTGTGTGTGTGTGTGTGTGGCACTTCCGGTGACAATATGCCATGTTGGCAGAGAGGAGTGAAGACTTGCAAGTGGACAAGCCGGATGAGTGCAAAACTCGAATATAAAAATGCAAAAGCCGATGCAAAATATTCCAGCTGTGTCCACGCTGAGCAACCCAATCGACCACTGCAGTTGATACACACAGACACACCAGACTATAATATATGTACTTACATGGTTATATATCTGTGTATGCGTTGGCCAAAGGCAGCTGTAAACGATGCCAAACAGTTGCCAGTTGCAATATTTGAAATACATTTGAAAACTGCAATTGCGTGGCAAAAAGGACATTCATCTCATTCGCATTCCCGATCGCTCTCTGCGTCTGCTTTTGCTGCAAGATGATTTATGATGATAGGACATGTGTATTTTAAAGCTCATAAATTTGTCATTGCAACGTTGTCCGCCGCTGCAAAGAGCTGTCGACAAACTGACACTCTGCCAATTCTCTCTGCACGAAAAAAATTCTCCAACAACTTCTGGCCAAAGACGCACCCATATTGAGCGTATTAACCCAAAAAGAGAAACTCATACACAGAGAGAGAGAGAGTGAAAGGGACAAGGAGTGGAAGTATGTTCTGCATCACTTTGAGTGGCTCTGTTGCGACTCTCGTTTCGCCATTTGCCTTGGCATAAATGACATAGCCGCGTTTAATGTGACAACAGCAACAAATGCAACAATAAATTCAATTAATTGCATTTTATTTCGATTATCCATTGGAGAAGCACGCCATCGACCCCGCCTCGCCATAAATGTCAATTGTGGTCATTGAATATTTAAGCTCGAGTTGCTTTTGTTATTATACGCGATGTTATTGTTATTCTCATTGTTGTTGGCGTTGTTGTTGTTGTTGTTGCTGTTGTGGCTGGGTCGATGCGGAAGACACCCGAGACGCTCACATCTAATTTTTGCTCATTAATTTCATGCAACATTTTTATGCATTGTCATAAAACTAATTTTACGATGCTAGCACATCCAAATACACGCACATTGTTTCTCGCTTGCTTCCTCTGTCTCTTTATCATAGTATATCTTACTGTTTGCCTAATTAGATTAGTTAGCCGAGCATTCTTATTGTGCATGTGTGGATTTTTTGCTTGTCATGGCTTCGCTAACTCATCTTTACAACATAAATAGGTCAGAGGAGGCTTTAATTGTGTTTTTTAATTAATTCATATCACTGCAACTCAATTGTCGTTATTGAGGAATTGAAAATAAAAACCATTTCAGAAGAAATGAAGTGTCCTAAATAAAATAAAGCAAAAATAGAGGATTTCAAAAATAAGATTTTGCTGAAAATCCATCAATTTTTTTGTTTTGTTTTTCCTTAATAAACTTTTTCAACCATGCAGGAACTGCCGCCTTTTAGGCTCCATTCTTGTAACGGCGTTTGGGAGCAATGTAATTTTAGTTATTTCAGTGCATTATTCCTTGATTTAATTGGGAACAATGGCAGCTGTTGTGTGCAAATACTGAGGCCAATTACCCAAGAGCTATGCACTGACTGTGCAGTTAGTTAAGCATTTAAATCATTGCCTAAAAGGGCTTAGATAAACTTCACCTTGGTTAACGCAAAGTACACTTATGATTAACAGCCCACACATTGAACTTTTGACTACGCCACTGGCAAAACTGACATAACTGGAAATATAGATAGCTTTTTGCTAACACACACACACACACACACACACATGAGTAGAGAGCCGGGAATTGGAAGTGAAAGCAGAAGGTATACAATGGACTAAAATGGTACGTTATCAGTACGTATACTTGATTTTTATACGCACACTTAAGCAAATAACTGCAGGCATTATTTCAAAAATTCGAAAATTAAAAGCAAACAACATAGAGCACAGCGAGAGAGACAGAGAGATACAGCGAGTTGGGTTGAGGAGACGAGTGTGGCAGGTGGCCATAAGAAAATACTGAGGCAAGCATGCAACGATGAAAGCGAACGAGCTACAAATGCTTAGAGATGAGCCAGAGACCGAGCGAGCGAGGAGAGCAGAGTGCAAAGTTTTAATGTAAGATGATGTGAAATGTTTTCTTTGCGAATTTACCTTCAATTTATGCATTTATGAATATGTAAGCACATTCAAGACCAAGCTCTTGGCTGTGTGAGCAGTCAAGTGGCAAACTTGAATACAGAAACATACAAATACACACACTCACATGCGCGCATCTACAGCACACACACACACAGTGGCACAATCACACAAGCACTCAGTAATACATTCATTAATAAAATGCTTTTGGCTAATAAGTTTTGCCTTTTGCCCACTCGCATTTCCACTCCTCACATCCTCAGGTCTGCGCTCAAAAGGCAGCCTTATAATTTTTTTATGCATGTGGCATAAAAAACCATAAATTATTTATTGTTAAATGCTTTTCGGGCGGAGCCCAGTACTTGAAATTACCATTGCAGTCGCCAGCCAACGTCCATCTTGTGGCTGCGTATTTAATTGCAATTTTCGTAAAGCACAACTGTAAACTGAACGCTTACCAGATGCTTACACATGTCTCTGACTAAAGGGGATTATCGTCAAACGTTAAAAGTGCAATGCAATGCAATGCCAAATCAAAGTTAATCAATTACGAGCAAAGTCAGAACTCGTCATCAAAGTTGCATGACACCTTTTTGCCATCGAAGCGTTGTGTCTTTTCGATGTAAACACGAAAACATTTTGCACTGTCTGTCCGGCGATTGCCCTCAAAATCAATCAACAAAATGCCTATGTGGCAAACAATTAGCGTGACAGTTTCAGTGACAATTTGAAATGTTGTCACCTATGCGAAGGTGTCGATTATTATTGTACTTTTATTGTATTTTTATGCCCTTCTCCCATCGCCTGCTGACGTCCCCAACGATTGTTTGTGGCCATTAAATTGCGTATACGACATGCGGCCACGCCTACTTCTCATCGATTTATTTAACCCTTTTTATTGAGCAATTCGCTTATGACGTCCCGAAACGCGACTCACGACTCGCGTCTCGTGACATCGTGCACAAACATTTTTAGTGACTGTAAAATGCTTTTGTTGATTCGCCGAACTTTGCTTGATGACATCCAATTTATGACAGCAATTTTTTTTCATAGGCAAATGGCATGTGCTAATCAATGCGTTCTGCTCATATTTCTCCCCTCTTCTCGGGCTGGCAGACACTGCAAATGACAAACTTCCGTTACGCATCGTTTGGCAGTAACATAAACCTAATAGTCACTTGCCACGACATAGAAACACGATTCGTGTTGGTAAAATTAAATGAGCATTCAGACAATTGCTCGCGGCGAAGTGGGCAAAGTGAAAGAATGTTGTTGCGAGACATTCTACATTGTGCGAGTATTTATAGTATGATAGAGCTCTGCGCTGGTTGGCAAGGACAGGACGACGACGCTTCATTGAGTGAAAAAGGTAATAATTTCTGGGCATGTGATTGGATGAAGAACATTTGCGATAACAATGATTGATTGCTAAGTAGCGATAATGTTTAATCAATTATAATACTCAAATAATAATCAATACATCCTCCATTGGAGGATCGAATGCAGAAAGGGCGTCTCTAGTTGTATTATTAATGCCAGGCCTTAATCATATTTGTCTTTCGCTCACTCCCATTTTGTGGGAATTAAAGCGAAACTCGACTCGCATTTAGGGCATGTACTTAGCATAAATAAGCGGAAGCCATATACCAATGCGCTTAAAACTACAACGTGGCTAAGAGAGTGCTAGAACGGCAGCAACAACACAATGGGAGCAACAATAACGCCCAGCGGGGTCCACAACAAAAGTGGCAATAACAATAAAAACCAAAAGTACTTTTACACGCACTTCAAATACAAATAAACCACTCACTAGAGCATGTGTGTGTGAGTGTGTCGAACAAAGTGCGTTTGTATGCGTGTTTATTAGCGCGTGTGTGTGCGCATTTTTGAGTGGACGATAAATAAATTAGAAAGTCGCAAACGCGAAAAACGCTGTCGCAAATGCTGAATTCTCAGTCTCTCACTGAGGCCCGACAACAGCAACAGCAGCGACAGCGACAGCGTTGACGACGCACTGCGACATAATGGCGTCCACTTTGTGTCCTTATGCTTAATTTGCTTAAAAGGGTGCATTGTCCTGGACTGCACCGCTCTGGGCTCCGTTCCAATGTGTGATCGAGAGGCGGCGACAGAGGAGCGCCAAACTGTTATGAGTAGGCGCTAGAATGGCAATTGAACTGAGCCACAGACATGCACAGACACGCAATGCAAATGCAAATGCAAATGCAAAGTGAATCGGCCACTCGCACACCCATTTTATACACACTCGCTGAATTTCACATTTCACGCACAATTTTCCCTGGCACGCAATCTAGCGCTTAGTGTATCAGCGTTTGAGTTTAAAGCCACCCCATCGAGTAGCGCGAACTGCGGAGCTCATATCACATGCAGAACGGCATGCAGGCGACAGCTTAGCTAATGCTAAGCAAGTCCAAGTATGGGATCGGGTCTGGGTCTGAGTTTGGGTCTGGGTCCGTGTCCGTGTCTGGGTTGCGTTGCGCTACTGCTGCTCGTCATACTTGGTCGCATATTACATCACCGAGTCGTCGTGGTGGTGCTTCTCTCTCTCCAGCCATGTCACGTTGTTGTTAGCATTCCCCAACAGCAGCAGCAGCAGCAGGAGTTGTGAGGGGAGCAGGACATGTGCGTGGGCAAATAGTTGAAATAGTTTGATGCGCACTTTTCAGCGACTACAACGACTTGGGCTTGGCCTTTGAACCCGCACTGCATACCGGGGGTTAACCCTCAGCCAAACAGACCAACACCCCGCCCCCACCCTCTCGCTCAGCCCCTTTTGGCCCACGCATTTGCTCGTTGAATTGTTAATATCATTTTGGGGATATACGCATTTAAATGAGGCTCACGTACGCGGACGATTTGTCACAAAATAATTTTTACGACTTTACGACTCCATTGCCAGTGACCAAACCCAATTCCAAAGACACAGCCAACAACCAACAAGCAGCGCATATAATTTTCATTTCCATTCCATTTGTTGTTTGCCGCTGCTGTTGGTGTTGTTGTTGTTGCTTTGACTGTCGCCAACTGCGACAATAATGCTTCGATTTAGCGTAAAACGCGTTGCATACTTGACAGTTCCGCTGCCAAGCGATTGCCCTTGTTCGTGTCACTAGAAAGAGAGAATGTCAGATGGAGTAATAGTGTGAGAGAGAGAGAGAGAGTTTCAAGTAGGCTATTAGCAATTCTCTATACAACAGTTTAACTGTTGTTTATCTCTATCTCAGCCTGGCCTTGTCGCTGTCTCAATAGAAAATGGAAAGCGCAATGCAATAACCGCGAATTGTATCGAGTCAAGTCAATAGCTGGTTTGCCGAGTGCAAATCTAATTAATTGTTGTGTCTTTGCCTCAGTTGCTGCTATCATACACACACTGCCTGCTTGCACAGCACCCACACTCGCAACACAGTGTAGACTGACAATGTCGTATTTAAATGACGTGGGAAACAAGAATTTAATTTTCAACTCGTGTTTCGCAGCGAGATATCCACTTTCTACTGCCGCCGCGAAAATAGCAACCAATGTCTGACGCTACACTGCACAAAAAGTCAAGTAAGTTGCAAAGTTGCACAACAATTTCCAGATGTATTCAAAAATAATCCCTTGATCTAATCTAGTTTAAATTTGCAATTTATATACATTTCTTTCCCTCTTAACTATAATATTTTAGTAACTAGAATATTTTTATAGATGCCAAGATCATTTACTTTACAGCAACTATTTAAATTTTTCAATTTATACTCTTGTTATTGTCACCGTTGCTCCGCTAAGGAAGGAGAGACTTACACCGCGATACATTTGGCAACATGACAAATTTCGTCGAGCATGCCGTCGCTCAAAAGTGGGCATTGGGCGGGCCTGGACGCGAAGAAGTGCTTCCGAGGGTAGAAGCGACAGCCAATGGCAGAGCGTTTGGTTTTAGTTTCAGTTGCCGTCCGCTGTTCCGTGATGCTCGGGCTCGTGGCTGCTTGTGTGCAAAATGCGTTGCCTACTTTTAGGCTGGCATAATGAAATTCCAGCTTTTGACTTATTGACGACGTCGACGGCGGTGAGGACAAATAGGACATCGTGAAGGACTATGTCAAGTTCAGTTCTTAGTTCACTAGTTAGCGAGACATCGCTTGACGTTCTCGTTATTGCGGTGGCCTCTGCCTGGCGACAAAGTGACAGTTGCGCTTTTCATTTACGAATATTTTGCATACTCAGCACAAAAGCAAACATGAAGTTTGATTAGAGTTGAAAATACACAAATGTTAGCTCTACTATGAGAATCTAAGCTGTGACAAAACGTGCACTATTTGCTCGTTTGATTTCTTATGCTACTCTCAGTTCTCAATCAAATTGATTTTTGCAGTAAAAATACTTTTGCTTTTCCATTAAAAATGACACATTAGAAAATACAGTCATATCAAAGCAGAAATGTTTTTAATCACACTCAAACAAAATAGTAGCATGCTTTGACATGCAAAAATGATATTCGAAATATTCATGCCGACAGAGATCATAGCAAGCAATTGAAGTCGAGTTGACTCTTGAACTTCCATTTAAGGCTTAAATTTCTCGATGTGATTGACGAATAGAGAGCGAGAGAGAGAGAGTGCAAAGGTGCGCACAACGAAATGCATATTTTTGGACAGCATTCGAGATTATATTTAATGATAATGCGGCGAACAATGTGCAGCATTCAGTGTTGCGGCTATCTGCAGGCTCAGGAAATTGCTCAATTTTCTGGATGCTTTCACACCGCACAAAGTTGACTCGAACTTCAAATTTTCTTTTGTATTTTTCTTGTTCTCGATGTTCTTTGTTTTTATTTTTGGTTTTGCTTCTACTTTTGTTTCGGGGCGCCGGACGCACGGTCGAGTGGGCCAAAAGTCCTTTTTGCTCGGAATTCGCACCTTTAAAGTTATAACCTCGGGGCTTTTTGTGTGCCAATGAAAATTAATTTTAATTTTAATTGACTTTTCGGCGAGCTGGAGAGTTCAAGCAGCCGTGTAGTTCCCCCGCCACGGATTGCTCTCGGCAAATCGACGTGGCTGCCTGCCGCTTGTCAATATTTACATGCTACACATTAATTATACACGTACACACACACACACACACAGTCAGGAATTCACATAGAGATATGCACATACATATTTCAGCACACGCATTAGGTACAACAATGGCCAATTTCCTGTCCAGTTCCACGAACTATGCGCCATGGGCGAAATGTTGAAATAGTCGAGCTAAGCTGAGCACAGCTTATTAACAGTCCGGCACGCAAGTGCCTGCAAACTAAGAACCGAAACAAGTGCTGGCAATCAAAATTATCCACCGCACGCCCCCACCAACCGTGCCACGCCTCAGCCAGCGCTCTGTTGGTCAGAACCATCGAACTTTAACGCATTGTTTATGTTAACAAAATGTAAATAAATGTTGCGTACAAACAACGGCGTTGACGATAGCGGTGGCGGCGGCGGCGGCGTTGACGATGGCTGACGAAAACAAAGGGCAATTAAATTGGCTGGCCAAAAAAATAAAGTCAACGGCACACGCAAGTCTCGCTTTTGGGGAGAACTTGAAGGAGCAGGACTCCTGGGCTAGGACGACAACAGGTGTTCGAGCTTACAGGGTTGACTTAACGGGCCAAAAAGAAACGTAACAAAAAACTAAATAAATCAAATTGTTGGCAGACAAACGGCGCAACAAGAATAACAAAATACACGCGCACCCACACACACACACACACTAACAAACTAATACACACTCACACGCTGACACAGTTATCGAACAGTTATATCGAAGTGGTCACCATTTACACAGCGTCGCCAGCGTTGTTGTCGCAGTTTGTTTAAGTGGCTCGCGTGTTAATTGTCGAGGAATGTGCTCGCCATGGCGATAATATTGGACAGCCAATGGATCCAGCTGGGCAGCTGCTTAGCCGCTTAACCGCTTAGCCTTAGCCTTGCCTTCTCAGCCTTTCAGCCACGATGGGCTAACGTGCTCGCTGACAATTCAAAATTAACTGCCGAATTGGCCATAGTGGCAGAAGAAACGCATAATAAAATGGAGTTGCGACACATAAACAATTGCCTGCTTCTAAGCGTGCTGCCAATTACTGCAGTGATCAACTGTGCGCATACCCTGTAAATGATATCAATCAACTGGCATGCAAATATTCGATTAGAGATGGAACGCCATCACACAGAGAGTGAGAGAGAGAGCTCAAAAGAGTTGATTGTCTGCAGGGTAAACGGAAAGTTAAACGGAAAGCTAAACGGAAAGCTAAACGGAAAGCAGGCAGGGGAAGTGAGGTATGGTCACGCAGCTCTCGCTCTGAAATGAGCAAACAAACTGTACGATATTCAATGCTTCCCTTCCCCTCACTGGAGGCTACTTATATTTATATCAGCATTGTCTAAATGCGAGCGATGGGTCATCGGATTGAGCTTCAGCATTACGCTATTTATAGTACAATTTTCCTTGAGGCAGCCCACGGCAGCAGCGTACTCTTTGCTTAATGACCATTAAATGCTGGCTGCCATTAAAGTCACTTCCGTTTATTTTTATCGTTTTTAATTGCGTTTTTCTTTCCCTCTCTCTCCCTCTCGCTGTGTCTCTGTTCGTCTGCTACATGCGTTTTGTTGTCTTTTACTTTTTTGTGGCTGACTCATTTGTCGCCGTGTGTGTCGTCTGTCCGGTCGGTCGTTTGTTTTATTTAGCAATTTATTTCACACGTTCACCGTGAAGGCAGTGCCTACTACGTGCCCGGCTGAGTTTGGGGTTTGTGGCTTCGACTCTGCTCTGTGTGTATCTTTGCGGCGATGACTGTTTTTAATTTTAGGCTATTATGAGATGCCCAGTTCGCTGCTAGCGTCAGTTGCCATCAGTTGCTTTCGTTTCCCTCCCGTCGCTGCTGCTGGACGGGGCGGTCCAAACACAAAAACTCTGTATCGGAGAGAAAGAGAGAGAGAGAGAGGGAGAGAGTTTGCCTGCGTCGTTGGCAGGCTGACCAAAATTATGGCCACACATATAAATTGTCAAGCGGCCATTCGTCTTGCAGAATAAATGTTGCAATTTGTTGGCTTCTGCGTTCCGCGCGAGGCCTCAAAAAAAGATGGCGTCCAAGATAGTGCTGTGCAGCTTCCGTTGCGCACCAAAGTATGCTACAATTTCTGACCATTTCACTTTATAGCGCCGGCGCGCACCTTCGCTGACAGAGCGGGAGTTGTAGTCTCTGTGTGTGTGTGTGTGTGTGTCTCTGTTTGAGTGTGAGTAAGTGTGATTGTACTCAGTCGGTGGCGTTGTAAATTCTATTGCAGAGCATGTTGCGAGGCGACACAAATAACTCACGAGTCTGCAGGCTTTTATTAGGAGGAACATGCGAGCTCTTTCTGCCCCTCTGCGGCATATATTTGCGCACAATTAATTATTATAAATGTCGTGGTCACCACCCGGACATGGACCCGGACACGGACCCGGACCCGGATACGGATACGGCAACGACAACGGACATGGATCTAGTCCGCTGGTGGAGACAAAAGGCGAGCAAAATGTTTTCTGCTTGCAAACGCAAAAGCAAAATTGTTTATGAAAATTTATGATTACAATATTTGTGTCGCACTGCATCTTCCACACCACGCTGGCTCCCCTTCTCTCTCTCTCTCTCTATCTCTCAGACTCTCTCTCTCATTCGCATTCTCATTCTGGCATTTTATTCTGTGTGGTCTTTGGGTTTTAAATTAATGTCACATGCATTTTATTTATTTGCCTCGCTATTTTACAATTGCATTCCATTCTACTTGCCGTATGCCTCAACGCAGGTGTTCGCTCTCATTTCATTGCCAGCGTTTCCAGCGCGTTTATTCGGCTGGCAGATTATGATTATCTCCATTTAATGCGACATTCACTTACGTGTCGCTCTCTCTGTGTGTGTGTGTGTGAGTGTGTGTTTGCGATTGTATTGATACTTTGTTTACAAATGATTTCACACGACTTCATTCACGTTTATTCAAAGAAAAAAACTTTTTAATGCCTTCAAGTGCAAACAAAGCACACTCACATACACACACACGGATTCACTCACACACACACACACACACACACACACACACACTTATAAACACTCCACAGACACGTTTCTGAGGGCAGTAACATTCAGTCTCGTAGAGGAGAGAAAAATTCTTTGCCATTCATTGCCGACGATGTCGGTTGCCTTTTCACATTTCGATGTCTTGCTCCAGCTCGCTGCGCCCTCCTTTGGCTTTCGATTTCTGTATCTAGACTTATATTTGCTTAAATGATCTTTTATTTATTTGCTCAATGCTTTTCGATTTATTTTGCTTGTTATGGATATGAGAGACTGTTAAAAAGTTTGCCTTCATTTAATGGCCGCAACAGAGAGATTTGCAGACATCGCTGATACACGGAAATGGTTCGAATTTGGGACACATTACACACTGATATGAGTTCTCGTTCTTCAAACTAATGACCCGCACTGCGGAAGTGTTTATTTATTACGAGTGTGTCGTTATTTAAAAAACGGTGAAGAAAAATAAACTTAAATTGAGTAGATTTTAATAGGAATGTTTAGCATAAATTGGCAAAGAGCCAGAAGTTAAGCAGATAAACTTTATATTGATTTGCAATAGATTTATTTGAGCTGCCTTTAACCTTGAAGAACTTTGTTGTTCTTGTTGCCCTCGGCAGCAAATAGATAATTTCTTTGCATTCGAGGTTGGTTCATTATATCCACATTCATCATTTGAGGATTTTGCGCTTAAGCGCCACTTTGGACACTTTACCTTGGTTTTGGCGACGCCTCCTGTGCTCGTTATCAAACTTCATGCAGCTAATTATGCGCTAAGTAGACACGGTAAACACAACAACAACAACGACAGCAACGACGACGAGAACAAACAACAAAACTGTGAACGCAACGGGACACAGTGGTGAGCGGATAATTTATGGTCGCGATTGCAGCCAAAAATCCTTTGTCGAAAAGTTGCAAATACCTGGAACTTAATGTTGGACTTTGAACTGAACACGCGACTCGGGGGCCCAACCAAAATATGATAAATGTTGTGCGGAAGTTGGCGACTGACACAGCGCGTCGGCTCCCCTCCCCCTTTCCCTCCCCCTGCCCTCCTCCTCCCATCCCGCTCAAGCGTTGCCAAGTCCACTTTGCTACCCTCGCCCTTGTGTCCACTTCGAGCCCCCCGCAATCGTTGCGCAGGCACAACAAAGGTGCGCTAGAGGCCGTCAATTTGCGAATATGCGCCCCATCGAAATTCCCATAGACATAAGCATTGGCATTAAAGCGGTAGGTATTTCGTATCTCGACCAGTTGCATTGTCTGCCAGACCAGGCAGGTGCCAGATGGCAGGGGGAGCTGGGGTAAAGGAAGAGGGGGCGCAACGGCGAAGCTATGCCGCCATTATGTGGCGCGACCCTTGTGTCGGTTGGTTCTCTCTAATGCAGCAGATAAACACAGTCAAATGCCATGAAAACCTTTGGTTATTTGTCACACCAGACGGAGACTGCGTTGGACTGGACAGCGTGTGTGTGTGTGTGTGTGTGCGCAGGCTTAAGGACTTGCGTATTGCGTATACGTAATGCCGGCCAGAAGGAAATTGAATTAAAGCGTCAAAGGATAAATGCGAACGCTGCATGCAAATTGCAAACAAAAAACTTAAAAAAAAAACCAAAAACTTACAATCTCAACTTGTAAACAAAGAGAAGCGCGGAGGGTGAGAAAGGGGCGCAAAATTAACGACGGTCATAACTTTAGCAACGCGACATTCTCAGTTTTGCAGTTTTCGGCTGCTCGACATTTCACATTTCGCATTTCACACGCTGCCAAAACGTTTCCGCTTCCGCTGGCAGTCATAACTTTCTGCCGTCGTGAATACACAGAGTATATATAATTTTGTTTGTTATTGTTGTTGCACTTGCTCGCTTTTCGTGCTTTTTTTCTCTGTGGCTTCGGCAAAGTTATGAGCAGAAGGAGAAAATTGTGAGGCTGCAACTTTCACTGCTGCTCGGCGGACATTTGCGACCAAGGTAAATAAACCGGAAACAAGAATCGCTGTTTGCTCCACATAATAATCATCAGAGACACACATGCTGCCATTGAGACAACGTTATGCAATTAAAGCTCAGCAGCAGACACGTGAAACGTGAACCAACCTCAAAAAGTGTTTGTTGCATTTACTAATTGCGAGCATGGCGAAAGTATAAAAGGACAAGAGAAGCGTATTTAATCTATGCTTGTATTTCTATTTTAATTATTTTTGTCACTTTTGAAAGCGTGTCAGGTTGCTTATTGTGATATTTTAGTCCTTTCTGGCTTGACACATTTTGCTTAAAATCACACTTAATATTGCACAGAAGAGCTCCGCAATGGAATGAATGGATGGCGCCCCGAAAATTGAGAGGATGAGGGTTCTTCGCTCGTTGCCTGGGTGCTTAAGTTTCTGAAACCGCGTACAAAATATGCATTTAGCACGAACCTTTTGCCACGCCCCCAACCCACTTAATCTCCCCCTTTACTCTGCGGCATTGCCCTGACCTCTCGATGCCCTTCGTCCCCCCCGCCTGCTGTTGCTGAGGGGCTGCTACTCGAACTCATTTGGAATTTCTCTGCTTCTGTCTGTTCTGTTTTTTGTGCTCACTCTCGAGCTCTCTTTTTTTCTAATTACTTTAGGGATTAATTTGAAGAAGCAAACGAAGTGCACACACACACACACACACACACACATACACACACATACGCTGGGGCCATTTACATACACACAAACGCAACACGTTTCTTTACTTTTAATTTCAATTACTTTTATTACACCAAGCAAATGCGTTCAAATGAAGCAAAAAAAAAAGGTCACACACACACAGAGTATACACACATAGACATACAGACTTACTTAGAGACTTATATATTAACCGCGACGCTCTAGAGAAAAACCTGAGCGAGCAGCGAGAAAAAAGTTAACTTATTAATTTTCATAAGAGTAATTTTGTGTATTTTATGTTTGGCTTGCGCCGCACTCGGTGTCTGTGTGAGTGTGTGTGTGTGTTGGTAAGTCGCTAGGAGCCCAAACAAACATACGTACATACAAAACACAAAAAAAAAAAAAAAAGAATGAGAGGAATATAAAAAAAGCCACAGCCAGAGTGGCAACAACAAATGGCAGCTCATGAGCGTGGCGGGCGACGGTTAAACGGTTAAGGACATGCAAAAAAGGGCGCGCTCTGATGAGTTGATGAAGTGTTCAACGCCTGGTTGGCCCCGACAACCTACTCCACTCACCAGAGCCACCAGCTCCCCCGCCGAACAACCCGTCCGCAGGCAACTTTGGGGGCTACCCGCAGCGCAAATAAAAAGTCAGGTTTTTAACTAAATGACTTTTTGTTGTTGTGCACACGCATTGCTACACACAAACGCACTCAGAGTGGCAACAGCAGCAGCAGCAACAACAACTACAACAACGCCAACAACAACACTACAAATACATGTACATGCATGTCGACTTGTATCGTAATTATTTTGATGGCAACAGCCTTTTTCCACACACACCACGACGACTTGCACTCACACTGCCACATATGCTTAAGCGAGTGTGTGTGTTTGCGTGTGTGTGTGTGAGCGGCTTTCTTGCTCTGCATGTGTGTGAGTGTGCTGCCCAAAATGCGTTAAGTAAAAGGGCCTGAACCTCACCTTTTTTGCGCTATAAGTATAACGCTGTGTGAGCGCAAAAGTCTAAAAGTGTGGGCTACAGTTGCGAAAATAAGAATAGGAGCACATTTATTTTGTTATATTAAATTAACGATTGGTTTGTTTTATGTATAATATAGATATGTTTTAATGCAAATAAACTAAAATTGTTATATAAAAATATTTACTTTGGAATCTTAATACAAGATTCCTTGTTGTAAATTGAACGGAGATGAACTCATCAACAAATAAATTGTTGGAAACCTTTTTGGTCAATCCTTGGTTGAATAGTTTAATAAGGAAGCAAAAACCAAAAATTTAAGTAGTAATTTTTATAGTGTTTTCTTTTTATAATCAAATGTAACGATTACAGTTTTTTTAGTCAAGTTAATTTTGTATGTAGAAAATTCATGAATTTTGTAATTTGCCAATAATAAAGAAGCGTCACTATTCTTATGCTAACAGCTGTGACTATGTGTTATGCATATGTGTGTGTGTGAGTGCGTGTGTGTGTGTGTCTGACTTCGTTGTCTCTGTTTACCTTTTTGTGCTCTCTAGCGGCGGCCTGTGGCGGCCAGGTGCCGTGTACTGAGTTGGGTTTGTTGTCTCGTTGATTATGCGCTGATAACAAATTATTCACTTGGGAGCAGACTTCAACCAATACCCAAAAAAACACTCACACACACTCGCTCACATGGGGCACACGTGTGTGTGTGTGTGTGTGGCACGAGCCTCACATGAAAACATTAGACGCAGTTTGGTGGGCGTCTGAGTTGTAGACACACGCCTTCACTCGCCAGCCCCCTAAGCCTCGGGGGAGGCGACGCTGCGTGTCCGAAATTAATGAAAAGTCGCCGACGCCAATGTGGCACGGACACAGACTTTTGCCTATTTGCCGTGTCACCTGCATTGCGTTTGCAGAGAGGTGTGTGGGGAGAGGGAGGCGCCTTTATTATATTGCGATTACAATCAGCGCCAGTTTAGGCGGGCATTACATCGAATATTACGCATACGCATTGGCGACGTGTGCTGCTTGTTTTGGCCGTTGTTCGTTTTTTTTTTTTTTTTTGGTGGTTTCGTACAAAAGGTTAAGTGGACAGTGAACCCTAAAAAAGAAAAGCATGGCACTAAATCGATGCATCGATCCTATAAATGTATGCACACAAAGCAAACACAATTACGAAATTAAAGAGCTAAATTAAGCAGCTGAAAATTGGGGAATGGCATATTGTATGTGTAATCTATCGAGGCTTGCCGTGGAATTAAGCACAACTCATTTATGTTTTTATCTATTTGGTCGAGTCCTTTTGTGTCGGAGAGCCTCATAAAAATAACAATTCGAAAAAATCAAATGCTTGCGGAAATAAATAGCACAACTTCCTGGCTGGGCCAATAAAAATACAAAATAAAAAAAGGACACAACTGCCCAAATGTCCCCCAGGGATGGACGCTTCAGCCTCAGACTGCCGGCTGCTTTATTATGCGAAACAAGCGAAAGGAACAAACAACAGGCAACCTAGCAGAAATTTGTGCTTAAAAATAAAACAACAACTAGAATTGGAGACACACCAGTCGATGGTTTGTTCGAGAAGTCTTTGCTCGACCAACTGAGACGGAGATGGAGACGGAGAGAAAGAATGAGAGAACGAGTCGCCATTTATCTTAATCTACCTTTTAACTTATCTCGTTGCTGGATCTGAACTTGTTTCGTTGCCTTCACTTGATTCTCGAAGCACTCGAAGCGGCCTCGCTATCTCTCTCTCTCTCTCTGTCTCTCTTCCACTGCTTGTCTCTAGCTGTCTCTCGCCTTGCTATTGTTGCAACAAAAATCAATTAATTATTTATCACTTAAACTCTCCGCCACTTGTCATTATGTCATTGTTTACTCATTGCCCTGGGGGAGCAACGGTGGGGAAAACGGCAAAAAATTGTTCTTGCTGCTTTCTGCAACTTTATCAATACTCAATTGAGAAGCTCGCCCGTTCTCGCTCTCTTTCCATGTCTCGGGCGCAGCATTAGCTGACCCCATTGATGTTTGTGCGCTTAACTTTGCGACGGCAGTTTGTCTCGACGGGTTTCGCCCACGGGCCGACCAAACGATAAGGAGCAAATACTCGCTCGACTGTTGCCAGCCTTCCTGATGTCTGCTGCCTGCTGCCTTCTGCCTGCTGCCTTCTGCCTGTTTGGCTCGCCGTTATTCTTCTTATTTTATTTAACTTAATACTTATGTTGGCATCTTTTTTTTCTCTTGTGTCACTCTCTTGTTCTTGTTTCCGGCCACCTTGAAGGCCGTCGTTGTCGTCGCTGTGGCCTCTTGCTACAATCGAAATCCCCAATTGACAAAAAGAAAACCAATTTAGCAGACAACGACAAGCAACTGTGTCGATGGGAGGCGATGGGTGCAGCACACATTGCGATAAATTCATCAGGTGAATGCCAAAGCATTGCGCAAATATGCGACCGCCTCGTCTCTATCTCCCCAGCTCGCTGCCTCTGCCAGCCACGCCCCCTACAAAAGGCCTCTTGATGTGTGGCTTGATTGCGGCTTCGTTTCGAGCTGCCGCATCAAACGACAATTGAATTTGCCATGTTGAAAACTTGGACGGCTGTGCGAGTATTGAACAAAAGCCTTGTAGCTTGCCTGCCATCGGCTGGCCAAACAGACGCTCAGTCACCATCTGTTGGCCACCATGGCCAGGAGCTGGAGCACATTCCCTGGTCAGTTGTCATTAGGCGTATTTATTTAGTTGTATTTGCCATTGGCATGCCTTCAATTAATGTCAATTCGTTTTTAAGTAAGCTATCGATGGCAGCAGCCTGAAAGCAGAATGAATGCCACGACAAAACGAGCGACTCGATGGACGGGGAAGCGATGTAGATGGGTAAATATTTCGCCCTCGGGTTGCAGATGATAAAACGCATCAAATGAAATGAAAACATATGAGCAGACGATTCGTTTCTATTTGGAACGCATAATATACCACCGAAAAAATGTGCTGGGGTGCGGGAACGTGGAGCGAGGAGTTGTGGAAAGTGGGTCAGGTGATCAACCTGACGACAGCTGATGTCCTGGATATAAACTTAATGTTAATGCCGTGCCACACTGGCGTGCTTCCTCTTCATTTCCATCTACGGTTACTGTTTGCTCCTCCTCTGCTGTCTCTCGTCAACGGCACACGTCTAATAGTAGAAGGCTAGCAGAAATGTTTTCCATTATGTTAGAATGCAATAAATTACCTGTAAAAGGCAACTACAAAAACCGCACACACACACACAGAGAGAGAAAGCATTGGCTTGAGGGGTTGAGTAGAGAGGTAGAATCGAATGGGGGTTGCGAATGGTGGAGGGGAGTGTGAGGAGCAATGGCTTCTGGACACATGTATATGCACGCACATTAATTTACTTTTGTTGTCACTTTTGCCAGTGGGCCACATTTGAAGTGCGCTGCCGGCAGGGAAATAAAACAAATACAAATGACAAAGCACAAGGCAATGCCAGACTGTGGAGAGACAGAGATAAAAATTAAAGAGTAGCTAAAAGACAGACAGACCGAGTGAGAGAGATCGAGTCAGACTCAGAGAAGAGATAGAGTTAGGAGACGGAGAAGGAGACGGAGACGAGACGGAGAAGGAGTCGGGATGCCGGGCTTGATATGTAAATGCGTTTCGCACACATTTCGGGCCGAGTGTAATGGAATTGTATGACATTACTTTTAATTAAAAGTGCTCGACATTTGGCCGGCTAGCTGAGTGCCATTCTGACAGTTGTCCCGCTCTTTTGTCTCTAATCTTTTTTCCTTCTTTTTTTTGTGTTTTTCTTTTTTGGCAGGTAAGTGTGAATTGTTTGCTGCCTTTCAAAGGCTTAAGCTCGCACTTAGCTCGGCTGCCAAGTCATAAAGCAACACACACACACACACACACACTTGTAGAACACTTGGAGCACACATGCAGACAATCGCAATCGTTTATCAGTTGTATTTAATCTGATGGCAGCAGCGGAAATCGCATACAATTCAATTGCATACTTGACAGCGAACAATCAACGTAAGTATCTGAAGGAATTGAAGTGAGGGCATCTTGAATGATCCTCACGTGCAACGAGCTGCTAGAGCGAACTGCTAGACTATCAAACACCTTAGAATTTATTGCAAAAATGAACTACTGCTTTTGAGGCATCTTTCCCTTTCATTTCGTTGATCTACACTGACAAAAATTAATTAAATTGCATGGAATTTCGCTCAATAATAGCTGAACAAACCCCTCATTATCCCAATTCCAGGATATACAATTGTGAGGAAGTCTGCTCTATCTCATCAATGAATGGCCAACTCAACTTTATTGGATTACAATGAATGACGTTCGAAGCTTTTATTTGTTGCAAACTCTTACCTTAAACTCAACTTATTGAATTGTTAGCGTGTGAAAAACTACGAGTACTCATTTTCCTTCACTGACAGAAAGAGTTTCCTGGCCATGCAATGAAACAAAATGAGAGCACATTGTATTATGTTTTTTTTTTCTTGTGCTCTGCATTTTCTGATGACAATAATGATATTTTTCATTATATATCTTGCAATAAAGTTCACTCATTTTATTTGTAGCATTAACTGAAGATTCATTATTTGTTGTTAGAGGAAATTCATGTGCGACTTCGTTTCGTTGATATTGCAGTATTATAATAACCAATTTCATAGTCAAACCTGATGCCAGATTTCGAGCTTAGTTTTCGAGTATAGGTCGAAGAGGGTGAAGTTCATCGCCCAACGCCAGCAATTTTATGAGCAGCGCGTAAAAAGGCAAACAAGTAAAAAGCCAAAATTGCAAATAATGCGAATCACGTGGCGAATTTGAAGCTGAATCCAGAGCTGTAGGGACCCGGAGCTGGGATCGGAGCTAGAGATGGCGATGTTGTGACCCCTTCGCAGAGAAACCGCCAACAGCCAAAACGTAAATGAGGGAATATTTGTGGTGTGTGTGGAAGCGGAGATGGGGTTGATGAAAGGTGCACAGCATGATGGCAGTTGCCTCGTCTCCGTTGCCGGCAATCGGGCAATCAACCATTACCGAGCGCGATTCGCGTTGAGTGTTTCGATTTGCAGGCAAATCATAAAAACAAATGTATAAAATCAAATGGAAAATCAATGGAGCCAACCATCAACTGTGTTGATGGCATTGCCCGCGGTTTTGTATAAATTGCTTTATTGCCTAAATAATACAAAAGAGTTGATGCCATGGCAAAGGGGGGTGAGGTGAGGATGGAAGGGTCGAAGGGTGGAGGGGTGTAGACGGGGACAGGGGAGGGATTCGCTGTAAAACCCAACAAAATTCAATTCAATTCAGTTTTTTGAAATATTCATATTTCTCGGCAACTTAATGCAAAAATAACAACTAGAAAACCTGCAACATTTTGCCTCCCTCGCTGCCTCGCTGCCTCGCTTCCCTGCAACAACAATTAGCCACCCATATTTGTATGTACAGCATTGTGAGGGGATGGTTGGACTCCGTTGCCACTCGGTGGGGTGGTTGCTGTGGCGGTGGTGTCTGTTATGGAATGTATACAATGGCATCTTTGCATTCGACCGCCGAACCCAAAATAATTAAAAGTATTTGGCGTCTGTAAAGTAATTTTTAATTAAGTTGAAGTGCGCTGAAGTGGCCTCGTTGCCGCTGCTGCTGCTGCTGCTGCTGTTGCTGATGGGTTTCAAAAAAAGGGGGGCGTGGCACTCGTATCATTTGGGGCGGCTGCTGCTGCTGGTTGCTTATTACCGTGCATAAACATAAACAATTTTAGAAATTAAATGATAATTTCTGAATATTTACATAATTTTATGCATTATACCCGAGGGCTGCTCCCCAAAAAAATAACGAGGAAAGCGCTGCAAAGAGAATTGCGAATGGATATTGTAGGTTTTGCCCATCGCGAAGCTGCCAAATGATGATACACAAATGAGGTGGGGGGACAAAACCGAGTCTATTGTCTGCTCTTCGCCTCGCTTCTCTTTTTCTTTTCCTTTTTTTGTTGGCAAATATTTACCTTATGAAATTTCAGTCGCTTGCACAGTTAATCTCAATCTGGTAGATTGCTATCAGCTCGGCCTCAAATTGATTTTAGTTTCATTTGCGCTTCCTGCTGCTGTTCATTTCTGTGTTGGCCCCTTTGCCGTGCTGCATTTTGGCAGAACTCGCGCTCGCTCAACGCCAGCGCATAAATATTTATGATGAGGCCGCCCCAAACTGGAGCTAGGGGCGTGGCAATAAGAGGCCAGCCAGGCAGCAAGCAGGCCTTGTGTCCAACTTCGACTGGCGCATTTCGTTTCGTATATTTTCTTTTTTATTTTTCTCTTTTGGATCATTGCCAAATGCAATGAAATTCTATTTGAGCATTTGCAATGCGACCATTTCAGTTTTTGAGTGAATCTTCATTTGGCGCGTCGTCGCCATTTTTTTATTTTTTTTGCTTTTATTTTGATGCGCTCCCTTTCAGCTTGAAGTTTTAATTAAGTGCAAATTAAAAAAGTGTAAATTTTCAGGCAAACTGGGTGAGAGCGAGCGCTAGCATATTAAATGCCAGGCGATTTGTTGATGCTTCACAGCCGAATGGGCCTCGATGGATATGCTTTTATACGAGCATTGCTCTCGCTCACACTGCTTAATTATTTCCCTCTACTCACATTTATTGAAATAAAGATGCGAGCTGCTAATGAGCAAAGACAGCTAGACAGCGAGACAGACAGCCTCGAAAATAAAATGAACGAGTTGCTGCGAATTGTTCGAGCCAACCAAGGCTAAGGAACTTTGCATATGAAAATGGGGGATGTCGGCATAAAGAAAACATTAATATGCTGCATAATTATGCGATAACCATGGCGCATGGTTTCAGCTCAGCCCGCACTCTTCCCTGCACTCGGCGTCACTGTTTGTGAAAGAGAATATAACTGAACATCATAATATAATGCTACATAACGTTAACGCTAATGATGCCTGGCAAAAGCGTAGCCATAACCGACAACAGCAACAACAAGAGCAGCCGGAACAACAGCAGCAGGAACAGCGTGACAAAGGTGTGTTGCCAGGTGTGCGTATCGCTCTCTCTCTCTCTCTCTCGCTCTGTGTGTTTGTGTGTGTAAGTATTGGGTGTTACATGCTGCAAAGTACTCCCCAAAGTGCCCCTAAATGCAAGAAATGACAGTCATTTCATATTTGTTGTACTCAACGGGCTGCGCTCAGCTATTATTGTTGTTGTTGTTGTTCTTGTTGCTGCTGCTGTTGCTGCTGTAGTTGACGGTACTGTTGTTGTTGTAGTTGCTCGGAATACGCACACAAACACACACACACACACACACTTGGAGAGGGATATCGTGTCATAAAATTAAATACTTCACTGGAGAATTAAATGCAGTAAAAAGTGGGCGTGGCACGCACACAGCCGAACAACAACAAAACACACCTTCATCAGGTGTTCCGCAGACTGTCCAAGAGGATGAAGTGCGAGTTCATGGGTCACACGCATTGGGGAGAGCGGGAGGGGAGTGAGTTCCCCTTGAACGCTTGGGCGTTGCTTTCTCCTCTCCCTCCTGCTCCACCTTCTCCTCCTCGTCCTCCTGCAGCGGCGAGAGCAGCAAAATGAAGCTAATAACAAGTTTAAAGCTAAACGTGTTTTCATTATTATGAACATTACGGATTCCACATTGTCCCCTGACGTGGCTGCTCGAGTAACTATCCGTGATGTTGTTGTTGTTGTTGGTGTTGCTTGCTGTCGAGGATTTAGTGGGGAAAAGCTTTAAAATAAGTGTAATAAACATATACTACATAAGTCTAGATACGAGCGCGTTCGCAAATAAAACACAAGTTTAACAAGCTGCAAGCACTGAGCTGACTCACGCATTAGTGCTGAAACAGTTCCGACACAGATCCTTGACCCGCACGCATTAAAGGATATCTCAGGCATTCGTCCATAAAATATTGTGAAGGTTTGCTGCATTAACGTGTTCGTGTTTTGTCGTTGACTTACCTCGCCGTTAACTCTGACTCAACTCGACTTCACTGCTCGACTGCTGGCCACAATTCTGCCATTGCTTGGCATATTGACGGGGCTCTCAATGTCTCTATCACAATGACAGCCAGGTCTTTAGGTTATAAGCGGCTTGTGTTGGGGCTGCCAAGTCGGGATTTGGCATTTGGATGCTGAAATGGACTACTGTACATTTTCAGCTTCTCTGTGCTGAAACATTTTACCTAAGTCTAAAGCTCTTTTTGTGGCAAATTGATATATTCTTAAATAGACAATTTAATTAATATAAATCATCGTAATTAGTGTTTGAAAACTTTTTTACAAATTGAAGCTTGCAATTATACTTTATATAGGCCAAATACATCAGTAAGAAAACAAAGACACATTAATTTTTGCTATCCTCAAAAACCAAAGTCCAGCTAGAAATAATTCTGCTCAATTTCTGGAGCTGTTCGTGGCACTTGGAGGAAACGAATTGAGTTAATCGGAAATTGCATGCTCCCGATTGCTAGTATAATTAAAACAAACCAGCACTGATTTTGGTAAGATCTTTTGCCAGCGAGCCGTGGTGGTGTCTGGTCGTGGCCGACGTCGGGCGTTTGCAGCGTAGTTGACTGTCTTGAGCAGGCGGCGATGCGGTTTTGTTAAAATTACATTTGGCAAAGTTTTATCGCAGCTGCGGCAGCGTTGGCAGCAACGGCAGCAGCAGCGACTGAGACCAAAACCGAGACTGAGTCTGAGACTGAGACTGAGACTGAGACTGCGGCAGTGGATGTAACAGTGGCATGATATCAGGGCTGTAATTAATTGCGGCCGCTGCATTTCGGGGTGGCCATGGTAATTGTGGCGTGCAAATTAAAAGCCAGCGAGCGAGCAGGAAAAGAAACAGAAAGAAAGCGTGTGGAAAAGTTGAGCAAAACAAACAGCAAGCAGCGAACACTTTGAAACTGAGCTCAAAAATAAACCGAAACCAAAACAAAACACAGCAAAGAAAAAGAAAACAACAGAAAAATGTAAAACCAAAAACGACAAAGAAAACAACAAGCTGTAGAATAGTGTAAACAGTGACAGGAAAGGCAGTTGGAAGCTGGCATGTGGCTGCTAGCCGGAGGCTGAAAGCGATGGGCCAACCACAGTCGATAGATGCAGCGAAATACGTTTAAATGTGCCGTGAATATTATGTGCAAAACAAAAGCAAACCGCGAATTATCCCGCCGGCAATTTACGGTTAGGAAAAGTGAAAAGCAACACTCGGCAGCAGCAAAGTCGATGGAACTCTGGCAAAAAAGTCTTCGATTTCAAAGTGTTTGAGAAGTTTGTTGTTGCAGCCGCTAATGGCAGCAGTTTGAGTGTTGCCTCTGACGACAACAACAAAGCGAAAGGTAGAGCTTGAAAGGGAGCAAGAGAGACTGACAAAGCCGCCTAAAAGTGTCGCTACAAATTGAGTGGGAAGGCAGGAAATCACATCAAAAACATATTTGAATATTTGCCGTCACTTTGCTTTCAGGCGCCCAACTCTGAGCAAACGACAGTGAGCAGGGATGGAAGTGGATACGTTACCGTTCGCTGCTTGGTGTCAATGTCGCAGCCAGTGTTTGGCTAACCGAAATGGAGCAAAATGCTCAACTCTCCAAAAGGCTCAAAAGCACTGCAAAAAAAAACACACACACAAAATCAAGTATACGCACAATTAAAGTCAATGCCTTGCAGAACGTCTTGCGAAATGCATGAGTGCAATTCATTTGCATATCTCGTATATATTTTTAATTGCAATTCGTACATTTACTTGCGCTCAACCCTTTCGAGAATTTCTCGCAGTGCAGGCGAGTAACAAACAAAACAGAGAAAAAAAATGAGAACCGAAACTGCTGAAATCTCAACAATTTACATTGTGCACGGTGCCGTCTCTGGGTTTTAATTCGGCGCGGTAAGTAAAGCTTAACCGTTGCCTGACACCTTGTGTACATTACGGAAAGGAGCACCCTCCCCCGCCGCCGCCACCCCTTCTGCCCCTCGTCTAGCTGCCGCTCCTATGATATCCGTCTCGGACTCGGCGCAGAGCTCTGCTGTATGTGTTGGCAAGTGTATTGTCAGTGAAATGCCTGAGGCGAAAGTGTGCATTACGAGGTTTTAAATTACGCGAAAATACACACACAGACACACATATGTAGACACAGTCACAACAACTGACAGAAGCCAAGCTGCAGAACGTTCAACCTCAACGTTCTTCTCTCGTCGCCTCGTGTGTTGATTCTACTTACAGCGGAGCAAACTCTTAATGGAATGAGTGAAGCACCAAGTAAGCGAGTGTGAGTGTGAGAAGAAAGGGTGGCAACAAACCTCGATGGCAGCATTTGTGGGCACAATATGTACCCCTTAACTGTATCAATGGCAACGGCGAGGCGAAGACTGCGCCTTGCCTCAAAATTTGCACAAAGAATATACGAAGTAACTCTTGCTAATTTTCAGTGTTGTTGTACCAAGACAGCAGTGAAAAGTTTAGCGCCGAATGGGGAAGGGGTATTAAGTCGATGCGATGGCGAATTGTGCAATTACTTAAAATAAATCAATAATAATTGCCAGTTACTTAGCAATAAATTCGTTAATTTATGTGAAGTGAAACAGAGCTTAATTTCTATTTCTTTTCCAGATCTTTGCGACCCTCAACCTAGCGAGAAGCTGGCCCAAAAGGTCAGCTCTGTTCTTTTAGCCAAGTAAGTGCATTTGGACTGGACTTCCAATGTAACAGGCTTTGCATATTTGCATGTAAATACAGAGCACAACACAGTCACAGCACATACACAGAGTAAATTGCAATTTGCGTTTTATTTTATTACAATTTCGAGGCAGCATCGACAGCTGTTGGTTTCTAGCTTCAGTGGCATGCAAATAGAAAGGCAGCTGCTAATTGACTGGCCTATTGCGGAGACCTTTAACTTGGCTAAAAGGTTCCCTTTATTGAGCAAACACAATTTGCGGCTGCCATTTGCCATTCTCAACTTAATTTGATGCACTTTAACTGCGCCAAGTTGCAAGTGGTAAGTGGCAACATTTACAATTATTCCAACTTAATGCCAATGTTCTGATTCTGCTGCTGATAACTAGCTGCTGCTGCTGCTGCTGCTGCTGCTGCTGCTGCTGCTGCTGCTGCTGTTCCTTATAATCATTAGCCATCAAGCGCCGGAGAGCGGCTTTGTCTGCAAAACGCAATTGCCATTGCCATTGCCATTCCACATGCTGCAGCAAAAGGCATCAATTGCTGATTTTCATGCTCCATGCGCGACCCTTGCGAAATCTTTTTTGGGGGTCGAAACAGCTGCTAACTGTGTTGGCCCCCGCCCCGCGACGCGCACCCCAAAAACACAGCTGTATTTGCAGCTGTAGCTGACCCAACAAGCCATTTCGTTTAGCAATTCATTTCCATTATCATCATCAAAAGTTTTCTACTTTTCTGCTTGTTTTTATTCCATGTTGACGCTTATGTGAGTGTGTATGAGTGTGTGTGTGTGTGTGTGCGGCATCATCACGAGCAGCAGAAACAGCAGCAGCAGCATCGGCAGCGCACCATTTCTTAAAAAAGCAATTACATTAAAAAGGATATGGCAGCGGCAGCCCTTTTTTGCAAGCAGCAAACCAACCAGCCTGGCTTTCGCTCTCATGCTCTGGCTCACATTACGTATACGTAATCGCAATGCTCACTTACGTGCCTTGCACACGACGACGATGGCGGCGACGGCGGCGACGTCGTCTTGGTCGCCGAGTGTGTCTCTTAAATGTTCATTAAATTGGATTTTTAGTGCGCATCGTAAAAAATTCAAAGCGCCCATTTAATTCACCCGCCAACAACAGCAACAGGAACAGCAACAACAATTGCTTCAGGCAGACCAATGCCAAGTCAGGCTAAGCTGAGCCAGAAGCTGAAGCAGGCCAGAACTTCATTTGGGTTTCCTCTTTTTTTTTTTTTTTTGTTTTTGGTGGGAATACAGAAGGTGCTACATCGCGGCTGCTTGGTCAGCAGAAGTCTTGGACGAGTCAAGCACTTGCAGGCTGTGCTCCTTGGAGCCATAAAAGTGCTGGTGCCGTGAGTCGTGGACTTCACTTCGATTCGATGCGATTCGATTTGAAATATTTTGCACTTTTATTGATTTTCGGTTAACTGATGCGCTGCATATTAAATGGGTAACATGCACCAAACTGCAGTCATTATGCACGCCTGCTAAGTTTTTCAATTTTGCAGCGGTTCGCATTAAGAGCAGCAGCGGCAGTGGACGGGAGGAGATGGCCAGTAAAAATCCTTTTCACGGCGAATTGTGCTGCATTTTAAGCGGAAATGATGCGCGTCCTGCGGCGGCACATCCTGTCCACAAAATGGTCATGCCCCCTAGACAGTGACTCCGTTGCATTCTTCTGCTGCTGCCCTCTACTTCCATTTATTTATTCTCTTTTTTTTTTTTTTTTTGGGTTTTTGTGCAACCGCAAAATATTTGCATATTCATCTAAACAAAACACCAACTTCCCGAGCAGCGACAAATGGCAAAAAGAACGCCAGAGACTGTAAATAAAAACAAAAAAAAAAGCAGTGAAAAGAAAATTCGCGGAACGCTGAACGATGGACAGGCATAGTCTAATGGCCAAAGTGACCGTGACGAGTTTGCTGTTGCCGTTGCTGTTGCTCTTGCTGTTGCTGTTGATGCTGCTGTTTTGTGCTGTGCTGCAGTGGTGCAGGCGTGGCAGCAAGTCATCTTCAGTGCAAGTTTGCCATTAACTTTGCCTCGTCATGCCAGACTGCGGCATATTGGCGCAAAAAAAAAAATAAAAGAAGCGAAGTGAAGAACAGAAATCTAAATATTTGACAACACCAGCGCTGACAAGGACAACAACAACAACAACAAGGCGGCTTGATGGGCTTTCTAATTGCCTTATCGCTTTCAGTGCTGACACGCGTCCAGGCGTGATCGAGGAGTCAAAGTCCTTTGCCGTCCTTTGACGATGAGTGTGCACACTTTTGACCACACACACACAAAAAAAAAGGGGGGGAAAAGAGTACAACAACATGCAATTGAGCACACTCGCATGTCAATTGCAATTTGGGGCTTTTGCGGGTGGTAAAGACAACACTTTCAAAGGGGTCGCATTTGCACTTGCAAATGGCTTTTTGGCTGACTGCTGATGATAACGCGCAGAAATATTTCATAAGTGTTTTGCCGGCCAAAAAGGAGCATTCCCCCCAGCGTGATAGCCAATCAGGCCCATTGATGCGCACCGACAGCCTTCCAGCATCGGTTGCGTCAATGCGTCACAACGGTGTCATTGATTGTAGGTTAGATTGGCAATTAGGCGAAAACCCGGCGCACAGTTTGGCATCGAATTGCACAGCGACAAGCCAGCGAAAGTGGGTGTTGTTGGGTCCAGGGTCTAGGCTTGATGAATACCTGTGCGTGTCACAGCATGGATGGATATGAGAGCAGATGCCTGACTGTGATTTACTGGCCGCTAGCAAAGCCAACGTAATCTGAGGCGTGGTCTCCGCCAGTTCCTCAATAATTGAAACCGAAGCAGCGAAACTGTCAGAGGATTATTCAGTTTGTCTTATTAGTTAGAGGACGACTGTTCGATACTTCGTTTGGAATAATTTGCTTTATTAAAAAATAATAGAAGTTCGCTTAAAAGTGACTATACTTCAATGCAAAGTAAGCTTAAATTCATAATAATTAAAATGTATAATTAATAGAAGACGATATAATACCAAATGTATTTAAGAATTACAACATACTTATTGAACAATTAATATAAAATGCAGTTTGTATTCTATTCAAATCAGATGTTGAATTCTCATTCATTAAAATTGGCTTGTAACAAGGATTGAATGAAACAGATCTCTATATAGTTAAGCAGTGTGGCATGCAACGCAGCCTTGAGCAGCAGCAAAAACTTCACTTTGTAAGTAACTTGTAGCAAAAGTCTACCAAGTGTGCAACTAAATAAAAATTTATGCCTGGCAGCAACTCACACACACACACACACACTTACAATGAAAAAACACACACATGCGTAGACACTGAGAGTGTGAGAAGCAGAGTTAGATGGAGATGGAGAGGCAACTATTGCAAAGCACTTGACCACTTACACTTATGCAATTATGAAATTGCCATAGAAAGTGACACTTTTATACGTTCTCCTAGCTGGGCTGGCATTGTCCCTTTGGTTAAGGCACTTTACTTGCAGAGTGAGAGGGCGAGATAGAGAGAGAGAGAGAGATAGAAACAATGTCAAGTTTTTGGGCAAAAGCAGGGCCGAAATGAAGAAAATTGCGTTTGGAAAACTCTTAACAAAGTCATTTGGTCCAGATGCTGCCAGTTAAGTTAGTGCTCAGCATGGCGACTGAAGAGACTGCAGCATAAAGACCTGGTCAATGGACCTGGCTAAGCAGAGACACACACACCCCCAAGACACAGCACAGAAAAACACATGTGGTTAAGGCGTCTGCTCGCCTCGACTGCGAAGGGTTAAGGTGCCCAAATGTAGGCAAAATGTGGCATTTACTCGGCCAGGGAATAGAACTCCTGGAGTGGGGGCAGAAGAGTTGACAACTGCTTGGCTGGCAATTGGGTAAATTTTCTTTGTGTCGCAGTCGCATTTGCTCACTTACAGTAATTGTCGCCGCTGCGAAGGGAGTGAGAAAAGGGGAGGGAGAGAGAGACAGAGAGTAGAGTGGAGTGTCTCAAATTAAGTGCAGAAAACGATTAGACTGGCACTACAAGGCGTAGAGTGTTTGTTGGCCAGTGTCTCGTGGCCACCACGTTCAGGGTCAAGGCGTACCATTTGATGAACTGACGCCCAGGCGGAGGCAGAAGGCAGCAGGCGTAGTGAAAGTCGGGGTTATCATCAACATTAGGTTGCCGAAAATATGCGCCGTAAATTTAGAGTTTTATTGAAAGCACTTTATCTGTATGCCAGCTCGAGTGTATCTATTTGGACACGTGTCGCCTGCCACTCAAGGAAACAATTGCAGCTGCTTTTGCTTTTGCTTTTGCTTTTGCTCTTCTTTTGCCAACTCTCTCCGTCTTGCCTTTGCTCTTGCTCTTGCCAGCCGTCAAGTCGCGGCCATTTATTTTGGCAGACTGTGTCAATGGTCATACACAGAACACAGAACACAAACGCAGCTCCAGCAACAGAGAACACATGACAGGAGCGAGGGAATTGTACTCCTTGCTTCAGCAGCTGCATTTACAGACTTGGCGCTGGGGCAGTCGGTGGGGTGGGCAACTAGTTTGAAGTTTATTTCTCTGCCCGTTTCCGTCGAATGCTATAAATTGAGCACAGCTCGCGCCAAAAATTTGGCCGTCAATTTGCTACACTCAAAGTTGTTGGCTTGCGCTCGTGGTACAGCACGCAGTTAGCAGTTTACAGTTTGCAGTTCGCATTTCTGCTGTGCTTCCTTTGGCTTCTCGGCTGTGTCGCTGCCTTTGCCATGCCTTAAATGTCTCTGTGGAAAGTGGAAATCGAGAGTCGATAAAGGCGAAACAAAGTTCCACTTAAAGTGGAAAGCAGAAATTAGAAGTTTCTCGACTTTCATAGACAGCAAGCAAAATAATATAAAGAATATTCATATTATTATTCTTCAACTTTAGTTACAAACTAATTTTGTTAGTGTGCAAAAACCCAGCTTTTAAAACTGTGAGAATATTAAGTTTGTTTATTTTTGCAAAACATTTGCAAAAACACAGCTTTTAAAACTGTGAGAATATTAAGTTTGTTTATTTTTGCAAAACATTTGCACAACATCAACTCAATATCGAGTCATTAGAAATATTGCGAAATTCGTTGACTTCATTATTCGTATAAGTATGAATTCCAGCGAAAACCCTCTCGATTCTCATTGTATATGTGGTGAGTGTGCCGCATGTGGTTGGTAAATTGTTGTGGTGCCTTTTTCCGTCGAGCAACGAAGCCAAGCCAAGCCAAGCCAAGGCAGTGAGTGCAGCCAGTCGCACCCACAGTCAAGCAAGCGGAAACTCACAAAATAAATGCAACATTTGGCAGCGCATTTCATGGCAAACGGAAAAGTGGCCGCTGTGCACATTCATTGCGAGTGTGTGTAGACACATGTGTGTGTCTGTGTGTGTGTGTGTGTGTGCGATAATGTCTTGCTTAAGATTACGCACACAGGAGCTGCTGCTGCTGCTGCTGGCGTTGGTGCCTCGATGCGATTGCCAGGGGCACCCTGCTGCTGTCACACTTGCCAGACTCTCTGTGGCCCATTCTGGGTCTTCATTCTGCAATTTCCACTTGCTGCTTTGGCACTTCTTTCACTTCTTCTGCCCAGCAGTCGCTTCGGGTCTCTCTCTCTCTCTCTCTCTCTCTCTCTATCTCTTTGGCTCTGTGCATTCATGTTCCATCTGCTGGCTGCGACTTTTATTGTTTCAAATTTTATTGCTGCATCACTTTGTGGCAGACAGAGAGCTGGCGATGGCTTCCTTTTGAATTTTTCTTGATGCCTGTCCAAGTGGAGCATTCCTTGAGCTACTTGGCCAGGACGCCAGTCGTTTGCAGTTGTTGTTTGTTTTATTGCCTGCATCTGTCTCGCCCTCTCTCTCTGTGTCTTTGTCACTGTCTCGCACTCGGTGCGCCTAATCTCTTGATTATGTATGACATACGCATATGTAAGCCATTTTAAGTAGCCAATGTCTGCGTCGGCGTCGACGTCGCTTTGCCAGCATTATTTATGGTTTCCATGCTGAAGCGAAGGGTCAATAAAAATTCTAAAATATTGTTATTGTTGCCTCAACTCCAACAGCTGTGTCTCTCCATCTGACTGTCTCTATCCCGATGCCATCTAAATGTATGTGTCTGTGGCCAGCATTGAAAATTTCACAGCGCAATTTACGTGCGCAACGTGCAAAGGTCAGTCAGCGATATTGCAATTGTTGTGCTTGCAACAACAGCAGCAGCAGCAGCAGAAGCAGCTGCAACAATTGCTTCCATTTCCCGTATTGTTGTTGTTCTTGTTGTTGTCCTTGCTGACTCTTTTTTTGACGTGTTGGTCAACGCTGGCGCTGCTGACTGCTGGCAGCTGACTCTGCTGACTCGGCTGAACGCAGAGCTCACAACTTTATTTGCACTTGTTTCGCATGTGCTTCACACACACACACACACACACACACACACAGACACTGTTTGTGGCACGCTCTTGTTGACTCTGCTGCATGTTTGCAGCGCTTACGCAGCGACAGCAGCAACGCCAGCGTCGAAGTTGACGGCAGCGCATTGTGTTTGTCTTTAATTTGCGTTCGGCGCCTTCGCGTATGCAACACTTTTTTGTGCTGTTGCTGGTATTGTTGTTGTTTTACGTTGCATCCTCGCTTACTCTGCGCTTGATGCACACAATGCGATGACTGGCAACGCTGGCATGTTCACAGCAACCGCGCTGTATGTTTGGCTTATCAACGCTCGACTACACGCTATTTCCACCATCGTGTATTTATGGACATGGACATGGACATGGACAGCACACACAACAATATGGCCAACGCCTGACTGGAAAACTTATTAAATCGCAGCGATAGCGAACTGCAATTAGTGGCTAAATACAATGACAACGTGCTGGGAAAACGAACGCATTTATAAGGGAATCTTAATGTCTTTGACCCACGCCATTGAAGAGTGTTTTTGCATTCCCCGATATGGGCATTAATAATAGCGAAATCTCTTTGTCTGATTTGATTAACAAGTAAAAACACAAACACTAATTAAGCACGCTCCAAATGGCAGCTGAGCACCCACTCTCAGTTCCTCTCTTTCTCTCCCACTTTCCCTGCGGAAATATCATTTCTCTCTCTGTCTCTCTCTCTCTCGCTGCCTGTTTCTGTTGCGCTGTCTGACATAATTAACGGCAAAGCGAAATGGAATTGATTGTATACCTATGGATTTAACGGATTTTGCTGTCAGCGCACAAACACAAACAATATCATGCTTTCTCACCATCGCTCTCCATCTCTTTTTCTCGCATTCGCCGGCTCTGTCTGGCAAAGACCATTGATTGAAAATCAATCCAAGCACTTAAACTTTTAAGCAGGTTTGAGTTCTGCAAAATGCAGTGTTGCATAAACATAAATACATTCGCACACTCGTTCCCACACACACACATACACGCACACACACACACGCACACGCATGCACACAATGCTCAACTCAAACAAGATGGCCGACAAAGCAACGGGGAATTTGCCTGCTGCTGCTACTGCAGCAAAGCAGCAACAAAAACAGCAACAACAAAAATATGTTGGCCAAAGCGAAAGAAATACAAAAACAGAGGAACAAAAAATTGCATATTAATTATGTTTAACTGGCACAGTTCCATCTGTGAGCAGGCGGGCAGCGAAAGAGCGCGCGCGAGAGAGAGAGACAACAGCAAGGAGAAAGAGAGAGTGAGAGCGTATGTGTAAGGAGTGTAATTTTCACTTTGAACATGGCTAGAAACTGCAGTCGGGGCGACTCTTCATCTCTCTCTCTCTCGCTCTTTCGCTTGCTGTCTCGCTCTGTTGTTCAAGTTTCCGTATTCAGGGCGCGCAAAGTGTTTTGTGTGTGGGCCTGTGCCTGACTTTAATAAACACACGCACACACACACACAGACACACGCATTCACACACAGTCGCCTCACACACATTAGCATCTTTCAAAGGTGTTTGCGTTTAACTGCATGCTGTTTGTTTACACTTTTTGCATAGCTTTCTCCACACACTCACACTCACACACACACACACTCGCTCTCTTTCTCGCCCGCCTGCCATTATCTTACACGTGTGTGAGTTGTTTTCTCTACGCTCATTTTTTTTTGCTGCATCCTACCTTTTTTGCTGCAAACTAAAAATGGGAAATTGAACAACAACTTCTGCTCGCTTTGCTGCCCGAGCGAGCGGAAGCTGCAGAGCATACCTCAACCCAGGAGGCTCCTCAATACCCCCGACAAAGCCTAGCGCAGACCACGCAATGTTTTTCTTGCCTCACACACACACACACACACTCAGGTGGAGGAGAGGATTGTAGTTGCAGATGCCGTGGCGCTATTAAACGGCAAGGTTAACCATAATGAAAGTAAAATGATGAACAAAATGGTTTTGCTGCTTTTGGCCGACACCAAGCAGCAGGTGGAACAGCATCAATGACAACGGCAACGACAACGTCACTGGCAGCGCAACACAGCTGCCTCAATAAATGCAATTTTCCTGCCAGCACAAGGTGTGAGTGTGTGTGTGTGTGTGTGTGTGTTTCTCTTGTGTGTGCTGGCATTCGTTTTTTTTTCGCTTTTCTTTGCAACTTGGGTACATTTTATTCCGGCTTGCAGTCGGAGCAGTCGAAGCAGGATAATTGCGAAAACATTGGCACCCTCTCATTGCATGTGGCATGCTACCTACTGTGGTTGCCGCACCCCACTCTCTGCCTCTCTTGCTTGCCAGTAAATGAATTGCACAAAAATATGCCGCAACATTTTTCGGTAACATTTCGTTCATTTTCTTCGTTTTGTGCCCGCTTATTTAATAATAACTTTTTGGGTGCCAGCCCAAAGGAGGCTCGACCATGCGTCAGCCTGCAGTCTACGACATTTACGTGAGTGCGTGTGTATCCGGGTGTGTGTGTGTGTGTGTGTGTGTGTGTTTGAGGGCCTGTATGCTGATCTGAGCTGTGGCGTGGCCATTGCTTTATTTGCTCTTGTGCGTTTGCTCGCTGGCCAAAGTGACAGCAGCAACGGCAGCAGCAACAACAATTGTTTGTCTTTAATTATGTTTGGGAGCATTGCCATTTTTGCGCTGCACAGGACCTACTTATGTGCACACATACCCACACAACAGGCAGACAGAGAGAGTGAGGGTAATACGTTGTCATTGCCGTCGGACTGAGCCTGCCAAGATGCGTGCCTCGAGCAGCCAGAGGCAGCAGCAGACCCCCAATTGCTGTTATTACTCGACGGGCGCCAGTGGCAAAAATAAAATTAAATGAAAACATTTCCTTTTCATTTGCGCACGCATAAAATGCCCAGTGAGCAGTCGCAGCAACCAGCCAGGCAGACAGGCTAACACTGTGTCCTTGCCAAGGCATTTTTGCATATTCGTTTTGCGCATTCATTTTCGTAGTCGAAACATGAAAGTGCCATATAACATTGTCCTCGTCGTGCTCGTATTTTAAATTAATTAAATGGCCGCCACACTGCAATATTGATTGAAGACGTGAGTCTCTGTCTCAGTCGCAGTCGCAGTCTCAGCCTTGTGCCTTGTGGCATGTGGCGTATGCGTAATTTTAATTGACAGTCAAAGCAGCTGAGCAAAAATGCGCTGCACTTCATTTCGACTGCAGCGACCGAAGCGACCAGCAAATGGACTCCAGCGTCGAGAGTATAATCAAAGAAGCGGCTAGCCAAAGACCCTGCAGACAGCAGACGAACAGACGAGCAGCGGGAGAGAGGGAGGGGGAGGGCGAAGCTTGCAGTGCCGCCGCAACTGGACAGCTTCATTTCGCGACATTGCATGTCAAAGTGAAATATTGGCTGGAGACACGTAATAAATTTTAAAAAATTTTTTATGCCCTGCTCGGCAACACAGAAAATAAAAATAACCAAAAAACAAAAAAAAAAACAACGAAGCGAACTGCAAAAATGCGAAAAGGGAATGAGATTGAGAGCGAGAATGAGAGAATGAGAGAATGATATAGGCAGACTAAAAGGCAGGCTCAGCTGATGAGCAGCGGGCAACGAGAGAGGAAGGTGCCAGAGACGGAGGCGGGGCGACGCATTGCCGCCAAAGTGGTTTGCACGGCTGCCTGCGTGTCTGTCATGCGTGCATTGCCACATACGAGTACTCGTCGCACTTGTCGTTGTCGTTGCCGTTGTTGTTGTTGTTGTTGCTGTTGCTGGTGTGCGAATTCGGCGGCTCCTCAGTGTGGCGTGAATCGTAAATCAACGATTTAGGCGCATGCAGCGAATGAGCCTGCGTTTTTTTTTCTCGTACATTCTGTTCTTCATTTTCCCTTCATTTTTTTTGCTCTTCCTTTTTTCGGTTCAATTCTGCTGCCATTTGACATTTTCCTGTTTTTGCAGAGAAACATCGAGCTTTGCTCTGCGATTAAATACCCTACACAGTAGCGTAGATCTGATCAGATTTATTTAATATAAGCATTTGATGATTATTTCAATAGAAATGATTTGATTGTAAATAACTCTTTGATATCGTGTTCACATTAAAGCCGACTATATATTGTTATTTCTTGTCTTATATAAATCAACTGGTTTGTAGCTTTGATATTTCTCAACTTCTTGGTTAAAATACCTGTCGCTATTTGACATTCAACCGACAGTAGAGTAGCTGATTCGCTGTTCGTTGCGGCCTAATTTGATTTTGAAAATTTGGAAAATGGACGACACTGCGTATACGCAATAACGCGTCATTTTCGTGCACTCTGTCGCACTTCGCATACCGTCAACACATCAGCGTTGTTATTGCTTTTGCTGTTGTTACTGCCGCTGATGGTGTTGGCGACGTTGGTGTTGTTGTTGTTGTTGCTGTTGCTGTTGCTGTTGCCACAGCATCGGCGGCACAGCAACAGCATGAGCAGCCGTCTCATGACATATTGATTTGATGCCCTGCTATGTCGAGAATTTCCATTAAATTTGCGCGGCAAACAGCTGGAAAGCAAAAAAACAAAAACAAAAGCAAAAAGCAAAACAAAAAAAAACTGAATGTATCTACAGGCATTTGCCATTAGAAGGCAGACAATGAGCCCGACCGCTAGTCATGACCACCATCGCCGCACCCTCTGAATCCCCCGGCTGATAGGCGGCCTGTCATGTTTTTGCAATTGGCAATCGCGCGAAAAACTGCGGCACACATCAATCAGAGGCCGTGGCACGTCGAGTGGCATTGTAAAATATTAAATTGCCCTTTGTTGCGTAATTGAAAACATAATTAGCGCGAATTTATTAGCCGCTTCAAGCCTTTCTCTTGCCCCCTTGGACCCTTGGACGCTTCTCCTGCCAGAGCGCATCGTAGCGGGATTAGCCAGAAAATCACAACTAGAGGGGCGCCTGACATGGAGCCTCCTAATTTAATTAATCTATGCAGGCAGTTTGCTAAAAGTAACACTACACTGCACGGCACCCTCAAGTGCCGGGCTGCGTGCTAAACTTGAGATGAGATCGGAGAAATTTTCAAATTTCGATTAAAAAGTTTTGTGCATTTCTTTTGTCTGAACTAGATAATGATCTCCATCATGGCATCGATTATCCTGTGTGCCAAAGTTGCAGTGCACTTTTGTTGCACAGTGTGTTCGTTGCTGCTGTCGGTGCTGTTGTTAATACCTTAACTAAATATATAATGTTACAGCCGAGTAGAAGCAGAAGCTGGGCAAACTTGTGTGAAGTTTGCCTGTTGTCTGGTTGTCTGCTGTCGGCTGCTCTGCCTCGACAGCCTTCTGTCCCTGGGCATGCTGCGTGTCCCGTTCCGGCCGTCCTGACTGTCCTGCTGTCTTCTGCAGGCGCAGTTAGTTAATGTTGCACATTATTTCGACAGCAACAGCAGCAGCAGAGGCGTGCAGAGCGAGCGCCTTGGTTTTTTCGCTTGTTTGCTTGCCACTTTTCTTTCGGCTGCCTTCTCCCAGGACTAACTACGTTTTTTGACAAGCTCATGCATGTGACTTTGTCGTTTATAACTGCCATCCGGTGTCTCACTTGTATCTGCGATGCTGCGCGTATGTGTGCGATGGCGCTTGTAAATGTCTGTTGGTGTAAAAGTCTTGTATCCTTTTTAGCTGCGCTCGCCTCGACAGCCGTGCATTCATTTTAATTTTGAAACTTGTACGCCAGTTTCCCCAACACATACACACACTCACACACACACACACACACACATGTAAATATGGGCTCAATTTGTGTCTGCGTCATATTACTTCCGCTGCATGTTACGTATACGCCGCATGTGCTGCCGCCAGCCGCGCGCCACACACAACTAATTATTTTTCGCTTGACAATGAAAATGTTTAAGTTTAATTAAATGCAACTCGCGCTCACTGCTTTCTTTTCGCCTCTTTTCCAACTTGCTGCTGCCGCACCTGATGCTTTTGCCTCTTTGCTTGTCGCTGCTAAAGCCGAAACTGAAACTAAAGCTGCCGCTGCTGCTGCATCTTAGAAGACGTCGTGTGATTGCAACTTTTGCTGTAGTTTTGCCAACATCTTCAGCAACAATAAGAACAACAACTATAACAGCATCTCCATTGGCTGCCCCCAAAAAATTTATGTTGCTTGTTTTCATTCGGAAAGTGTTAAATGTGCTTTGGATTTTACAGATTCTCCACTCTGTGCTGCTGCCGACGCTGCTTGCAATTGCTTTTGTTGCAACTTGTGTGCGGAATTATTTGCTCGAGCTAATATAAAGTTGCTTCGTTTGCAGCGAATGAAACTCACAGCTAATTGCAGCAGTTTATTTTGCCGTACGCCTCGCAACAACAGCTGAAAGCAACAAACGCGTCGTGCTTTCCTTCGCATCCAATAAAAATGCAGTAATGGCATACAACTTATAGGGTATATACAAGTAACTTGTGCTACGTGCATGCCTTAAACCGAATGCAAAGTTAATGAATTTTCTTTTAAGAAGTTTATATTTTTTTCTTGCCTTTTTTTTCCTTCTGTGTTCATTCTCTTGCTGCGATTCATTAAAGTTTCAGCTGCTGGGAGGAATTTTGTTGCTGAGCAACTGGCATTGTGACTGTTGACATCTTTGAAACCTAATCGCCCTGAGCGGGCTTCAAATCCTCCCCCGTTCATTTCCTTAGCGACTTAACTGCTTCTGTGGCATTTTTGCAATCTTTCCAAGTCATTTGCCACAACAACTTGACACTTACTGCGTTTACAGCTCTCAAGCCTTGCCTGCCCCTCCCTCCTCTCGCTTCGTTTCCCACCTGCCGCTCTAGGCCTACATACAAACAGCCAGGGCGCACACATAACTCTTTCTGTGGCTGCTGAGGGGCACATGTTAAGTAAATAGGCGAAAAATGCTTTGAGAAAACAAAACTATTTGTCTTTGCATGACTTTCGGCAACGAAGTTTGCCATTAGGAATCGATAATCGTAAAAATGCTTGAAAAACGATGCGGGCGCCAAAATTATTTCGGCCCAAAGGCGCCAACGAGAACGACAGCGTCAACGACAAAGACGACGAGAACGAGAATGAGAATGGCGAACGGATGGAAGGATGACGCCCTGCGGTCACACTTGTCATGCCGTTGATAAATTTTTAAGCAAGCTCTAAACACTCTCTAAGCACAACTCATGCAGTTTATGCCTCAAAAGACTACACACAAAAACCAGCAGCAGCAGCAACAAAACGAAAAAAAAAAGAAAATAGAAGAAAATTATTCAAAAATGCTTGCAAACAATTTAGCAAGTAAAAGCGAGAGGCTGTGTGTGTGTGTGTCTGTGGTTAGGGGCGTGGCAAACGCTCTCTGTGCCATCGCATATGTATAAGTCTGTTAGTGTCTGTGGTGTGTGTGTTTGTGAAGGGCTTGTGCTTGTGTTTGCCGACTTGCTGACTTGCTGGGTGACGCTTTTTGGGTTTTGTCATTGCATACATTTAGGCGCTCACGTTCGCCGCACAGCATGACAGCAGAGCGACGATGGCAGGGAGTTAGAGAGGGCCGGGGGGAGGGGTGTAAGCGAGGGCTCGCTTATGTTTGCCAACGCGTTTTTGGTCGCGTCCATGTTTGCGTGCTAATGTTTATAAATGCTTAGCAAGCTTAGACTCCCAGACTGGCAGCAGAGGCAGCAGCAGCAGCCTTTTGAATATTTTAATATGATTTAATATTAAACATCACTACGAGTGTGTGTGTGTGACCGAGTATAGAGATCAAGATAACAAGGGATTACCAAACGCTTTCATTTGGCGCGTGTGGGCGCCATTTGCTTTGGCTCCGACTCCAGCTTCGACTTCGTCTCCGACTCATCGCTGAGTGTCTCTGTAGCAGGCGCCGAGCGTCAGCAGCAGCGGCAGCAACAGCAGCAGCAGCAGCAGCAGCAGCAGCATGCGAATATTAAGCAAATGTTTTGAATAGTTTTCAAAGTTATTTGGGTTAAGATTTTTTCGCAAAGGGGCCTCCATTTCGGTTCAATTGCCAGAGAGAGAGAGAGAGAGAGGGCGAGAGAGCAGAGAGGGGAGAGTCAGCGACAAAGTCGTCGATGTCGTCGTTGGCGGCGGCAGCATCGTAAGTTGGAGGTGGGAGTCGGTGTTTGTCCCACACACGAAGCGTGTTAAGAGCCCAAATAAACGCATTTTAATTCAAAGTTTTTCGACTTCTCCCTGGCTCCTCTTGCCCTCTCGCTCTCGCACTCTCGCTGTGTGTGCGAGCGCCATTTTGTGTGCGGTTGAGCGTGTTTGTTAAAAGCTTTGAAAAGATTTGCCTTGTAATCGCATGCACAAGAAGGACACGGGTTTGCCCAGCAGTCGGGCACGCAGGCGGGCAGGCAGGACATGGAGCGCCAACATGTTAAATCTCTTTGATGACATTGTTAATTTGACATACTTGGGTTTCTTTTTGTTGCCATTGTTGGTGCCATTGCCGCCGTTGCTGTTGTTGCTGTTGTTGCTGTTGTGTACCGCTTGACTTGATAGCATAGGCCTTGATTGCCGCATAAAAGGAATGTATAAAATGTGAATAAAAACTTCCTTTTTGTAGTGCACAGCACAATCATAATGATAAGTTTGACAGGCCCATAAATGGCATATCGAAAGCGCACAATCATTGCCATTTATGTGTCTTCCTCCGCCCGCCTGAAATGATTTGTCAAAGCGAAAGTGAAACTTAGCGAAATGCCAGCAACTTGCCCAAGTACCAATAATAAATGAAAGAATTTGTGCTGCCTGCCTGCCTGCCCGTCAGCTATCGTAATCATTAAATTTGCCAACTTTGCGCCGTTGGACACATACGCGTATTTAAGCAGAGCAGCAGAGCATCAGAGCAGCAGAGCCTCTAATGCGTTAACTGAGTGGAAAAAGTGTATGTAAAACGGGGCACACACACAAACGATAGACAGATAGAGGAGCATGCTTACAAGCCAGTTAGTGGAGACGGCAGACAGAAGACGAAATGTAGACAAGTTGTAGTCATGTTGCCGTTTGCAGTTTGCCGCTTCCCGTCGCCTGCTGCAGGTGACAACTCCGAGAGCAGCAACTCAACTGCAGCTGCAGCAGCAACAGCAACAGCAACAGCGATAACAACACATCATACACTTGGCTGCTGTTTGAGTAACGCACACTGAGACAGCTACAGAGAAAGAGAAAGAGAGAGCGAGAGGGAGAGAGACAGAGGCAGACACCCTTCGGCATCCAGAGGCTAGTGCTGCATACACAGCCTTGTCTTCTCGCTGGCTGTGTATGCTCATTATGGCCAGCCTCTTAGACGAAGCAGCTACATGCTGCCATGCTGCATGCAACTGTGCGAGGGTGTGTCAGTGTATGTGTGTGTGCGTGTGTGGATGTAATAGCTGCTGTTTATTCGGCAACAAGTTCCACTTTTGCTTGGCGCTCTTTCTTTTTTATCCCCTCGCCTTATCCTGTCGCACTTCACACACTCCCTTCATCCCTACCACGCCGCATGCTGCCCACCTCGAGCACAGTATTTGGGCGTTTGGCGTATTCGGCCAGTGGGCGTGTCTGCAATGGCGTTCGTGCGCTGAATTCTTCTTAATGAGCGACATCAAGTGTTGTATTAAATGTCAGTCTGTGTTTATATGCAGCTATCTGGCAATGAGTGCGAGTGTTTGTAACTGTATCTGGGCTGCTTCTCGCACTATGTGTGTGTGTGTGTGTATGTGTTTCTCTCGGTGTGTGTGTGTGTGTCGGCAAGTATCTGTAATAAAATTTGTAATGAGTTGCAGGCACGGAAAAGGATTTTTGAGTGCAATTTATTTTATTTCAGCGCTTTTATTTTTATTTCCTCTTTCGCCTCGTTTTCCTTTGGCATATTTTTATGGCACACACACACACATATAAAGGCAAAGGCACAGATACAAAACTATAAAGATTTGCAGTGCTCGCGGGGGTATCTGCAATTCCATGCTCTCAGCTATGACATGTTTATTTCTGTTTGTGTTTCATTTCTTATGATTTTTAATTACGCTCGCGATTCGTATTTCACGCGCACCATAAAACGTAGCATACTTTACAGCGCATGCTGCTGCAGGCTGCAAGCGATTGAGAGTGAGAATGAACGAGTAAGAGAGTGAGAGAGACACAGAAGGAGGAGTGTGAAGGGCAAATGGAAGGGATGGGGGGTGGGGGGCACTGCCTTTTTGGAATTGGATTGCAAGCGCAAAGCTTAAGCCAACGATGCTGCAGCGGCGGCAGCAGCACCACCACCATCATAGAGTCGAAAATTTATCGAATTGCCAAAAAGACAATTCATTACGTGCTTAGCCAATGCCACGCCCCGCTCGCCGCCCAGCTCGACTCCCTCGCCCCTCGCCCCTCGCTCCCCAGCGAGTTGTGCATAGCATAGCATTTGCATTTGAGATAATTGCCGCAGCGTTTTGTATGCATAGCCGCTGGCAGCTCTGGCAATGGCTGGACAAGTGCGTCACGAGCTCTACGCTTCGAGGCGGCCCATAAATTTCAGCAGTTGATGGGACGACAGCGCAAGAGAGTGAGAGAGAGCGGGGAGTGTGGCGAAGAGAGACGGGCTTCGCACATGCGACCCTGACGGTCGGCCCCGCAAACTGTTCCCATATCCTGCAGCAGATACCGATCCGATATCCCCTCCGAAACCAAAGCCTTCACTGGCCGGCCTGTCTGTTTACAGTCATTGCTACAAATTGACAAATTCGCTGTCGCCTATCAGAGAGCGAGAACGAGAAGACGAGAAGGAGAAGGAGGGCGTGAGACTGGGTCCGGGCATATCCTTTGCTTCGTTGAGCAGCAAACTGAACACAGTCCGTATGTGAAGAGGCGGCGGTGGCGGCGGCAGCGGATGCGGGGGCGTGGCATAAATGATAACAGTCGCAAAGCGCTGATTCATTTACTAAATATTTGCATAGGCCTTGTCAGTGCTGGTGTCAAAGGACAAAGCGACGCCGTCGGCCATTTTTTCCAGCCAACTCACTGTCGGAGCACCCTTCCTCGGCTCCCTCCCCCACTCCGCACTCCTCAACATTGAGGGGGGGGGGGCCTCATTGCGCAAACACTGGTCAGATATGTTGGTCAAGATTTACGATTGGCGCATGTCAAAGGCTTAATGCGCGGCCTGGGCATGGCATATGTATGTATATAGCCCAGCACAGCCCTCTGGCATACACACTGTATCCATCCAGCTGTATCCTGGCATCCTATTTGCTCAGCCTTATTAAAAGTATACCCCCCTCCCCCCTCTCTCGGCTGCCCCACTCAACTGCGAGCATGTCCAGCGGTTTCTTCATTAATTAAATGCATTGCCCATCGCAACGGCTGCTGTTCGGCTGTTGCTCCATCTACTGCTCTTCTGCTTCGTATGCGAATCGCTGACAAAAAGCATAAATATCGTAAAGCATAAAAATAAATAATAAAGACCCCCCTGCCCCCCTCTCTCTCGCCCTGTCTGCCACGCCGCACTCCGCCATCACCTCCTCGAACAGCAGCAATACTCTCGTATGTATGCGTTGCTTTATATGTTCGTTTGTTTTATGCATACAAATTGTAAGCACATGTCGCTCATTGAAAAGTCCTGGCAACAGATAGGATGTGCGCAAGGAGGCGGCTCGGGTAATCCCAGCCTTGGGTGCCATCGCCTGCTGAGTGATGGGAAATCGAGATTTTCTTCTGCGCTTCTGCGGAACGTCAGTTCTTAAATTCCGTGCCATGCAAATTTTTTTGTCTTGCTCTCAAGCCTTAAAACATGCAGTTAAATTGGCAACAATTTAATTTCATATTTATTAAAGGAACTAATTAATATTAACGCAGGAAGAAGGAGTTAAAAATTATGGCAAAATATCTACTTTCAAGCCCTTCGATCGCATCTATATGGCAAATACTTACTTTTCTATTTCGGAAATTGAATAAAAATAAAAAGTTGTTAGGAACTTTTGTAATTTATACCGCAGCTCCACAGAAAAGTACGTAGAAGGTAACTTTTAACTCTGCTATACATTGTTTTCAATTTAATATGTGCATGTCAGATTTTGTATTGCATTTGATGTTCCTCGTCGCAAACAAAAGCCCAATTAATTTTTCAACTTGTTGTTTGACCGACAATTATAAATTTTCAATAGAGCCCCCGTAGTTTACGGCAATATTTCCATTTATTGAATCCAATTTTAAAGCTAAATAAGAAAACCTGTACAGACTACAAATAGAATTCGCAGTCTGTGCTGTAGCAGAAAGGTTAATTAAAATACTTCAGTAACAGTTTGAGAAGAAAATAGAGCGGCTTAATTCCAGCTGCTGGCCGTAAATAACCTTTAAGTCTAGATCTAATCAAAAGCTTTATGCTGTGCAAAATTTGCTCGCACATATTGCCACAATTTGAGCAGTGCAATTGCAGCATCTTGTTCAAGGACACACGCTTCAAATTGATGCTCATTAAATGCCACAACCTTTGGCGCAAAGACACGGCCAAACATGTCATAGGGCATGGCAAAAAACGTGAAGAAGTGGAATCAACGGCAGCAGCGGCAGCAGCGGAGGAGCATAAAAGTGGCAAACATTTTGAGGCAATTTTATATTACCAGCCACAAAACTCCCCGCAGACTCTGATCACAGCAACAATGTGGCCAAATGGATGGCAAGAAGCGTGAGTGGAGCAAAGAGAGAGAGCGAGAGTGTGGGGGCAAAAAAAAGCAAAAGTTAACCACGTTGTCATGTTGCCATGCTTAAATTATAATGAAAAGGACTCTAGCTGCTCCTGGATGCGCCCTGCTGCTGCTGCTGCTGCTTCTACTGCTGCCTTTAAGTCACACACACACACACACTCACACCTACACCCACACTTACAGGGCAACTGACAGGCAACGTTTTTTTCTTGTAGCTGTAGCCTTATTTTCCCCAGGAGGTGCCCAGGAGGCCATGCCAGGAGACAGACACAGAGAGAGAGAGAGAGAGAGAGAGAGAGAGAGAGATGGAGCGAAGAGGGAGCCAGCGAATGCACAAGTCGATTCAGTCACATTGAAGGCTGCCAGTTTGCCTACAAAATTGTTGTTGCTGGACTGTAGTTGTTGCTGCTGCTGTTGTGACTGACTGACTTTTGGCATCACTTACCGCTCGGAAATGGGATCATCAGCCTGCCATTTCCTTGCGCGTTGCTTCACTACACTTTGCCTCAGTTATTCAGGGGGCCAAATGATTGTTTATGTGCGACTGTGCGAGTGTGCGAGTGTGCGACTGTGTGTGGCCATACATTATTAATATTTCATATGTCTGCAATGATTTTCTAGGTCTCTTTTGGCTTTCGCTAACCCATGACTGACTCACAGCTCTCAGCTCGTCGCTGCGTATTACATTAAATCCAAAATGAAGCTGCTGATGACGACGAATTGTCCTCGTTCTCGTCCTGCCTGTTTACCCTATAACTGTGCTGCCTCCCTTTCGCTCTTTTTCTCTCTCTCTCTCTCTCTCTCTCTTTCCTGCTTTCTCTTGCTCCTCCTCAGCTGTTTATTTGTCACTGGCTGGTCTAATGCGTCGCCTATGCGATGCCTTCTGCCTGCTGCCAGTTTGCCTTCTGTGTCCTGTTCCCGCTCATGTGTATTTCATTTTGTCTTTGCCAGTTCCGCTCGACTTGCGCAGCATGTTGACTGCAATTTGTATGGAGCCCAGTCAACGTTTCGCTTGGTTACCCGCCCCATCTAGCTGCTCCATCAGACTGCTCGCCAGGCTCGAAGGCCAAATGCGACGACTACTCGTATCTGCTGCCATTTTCCCTCTTTGCCTCATTTCTTTATTTTTATTTTTGCCTTGCTTTGCGTTCCATTGCTTTGCTGCTTGAAACAAAAGCTTCGGCTTTAATGTCATTTTAATTAGGCATCGTCCCGAGGCAAACGAAATTGTTCAAATCTCAAGCAAATTGACCGTTGACTCTGACTCTCAAAAACTTTTACTCCCCGTCGAGCCCAAGTTGCTCAGCCATCGAGCCAAAATATGCACATCCACAACTCATCCGCAAGCAGCCAGCATATATAGTCAGAGCCAAGAGCCAAGTGGTTGCAGCTCAGTTAAGAAAAATATGCTGGCTTGCTGCCTGCCTGTCTCTCTGTCTGTCTGCGAAATCGGGCAAAACTTAAGGTAAAAGCCAACTAACTAAAGTCAAAATGGTGTACTCGTATCCTCGCATCCCACGCCCATGTAGGCCAGCCCAGCGTTGGAGAGAGTTACGCCACTTCTTCACTTATGAGTGGGGCAAGTGCACTTTGCACGTTGTCGTAAGCATTTTAGGAAATTTCATTGGTTTCGGCTACGCTTTGCAGTCTCCAAATAAATTTTTGAACACTCGCTTGCAACACCGCCCCCCGTTTTGCCAGGGCGGGACAGGGGAAATGAGGGGCATATCACATGGCCGAGGCATAAAGTTTGCACAGCATAAATAGTCGACCAGAAATTTGTCATAAGTAGGCGACGATGCTTGGCATGCAACTGTAAAAGTAAAAGATTCGTTGGCCAAAAACTTTTCCGACCCGAAACTGTGGCTAATGAAAACTTCTGCGTCGGGGCAAAAGGTAACAAGAGCAGTTGACCAAATTCTAAAGAATATTGTGCACAGTTGCAAGGCACAAACGCACAATAGTCAATCCTTTTTAATTAGTTTTTAATGCGAAAAACAAAAATTCTGCTGTTGTGCGCAATGCAAATCATTGAGCAGTCTGAAGTAGAATATAGATACTTTACAATTATTATGTGCAAATCGTCTTACGCTTTTCGAAATGGCAAATGTCAAAGAGGAAATGCTGATTGCTTTGAGACACGAAAAAAGACTTTACGAGTTAATACTTTTCGCATTAGAAAGAAGCAGGTGAAGGAAGGTTCGTTTAACTGGCAGTCGCAGCGAAAGGTTGCAATGACAAGAAGCTGTTGGGGGGGGGGTGGGGTCATTGTGACTAATGTTGATTACACTGGGCGAAATTCCATTGGCTTTGCCAACGATTTCATAATGGCAGAGTGAAGGATTAAATTGTGAGAAATGCACAAATTCAGCTGACATACTTATACTTCCTGAGCGCTCTCAAACGAACACAAACACACTCAAGCTGTTCAGGCTGGCACACACATCGAGTGACTTCCGTTGCCCAAATCCTCAAGGAGTGAGCCAGAGTCCCCGTGTGGAGGGGGCGGACCACTAAAAAATTCCATTTGTAAACGGCAACCGCATTAAACCAAACTCATCTCCGGTTGTTAATGACTCACTGAGTGCCAGGGAAAGACCCTTAAGCACCCAAAACGACGAAGCTGTCAGCTGCCTGCCGACGCAGCTCCAGATCTCACTCTCTCCCTCCCTCTCTCTCTCGCTCTTCCTCGTCCTATATCTCTGCGCTCTTAGACTTTAAGCAAACTGCTAACAATTGACGCATTGGCCGACACTAAGACAAATGAAATCTGACGTTGCCGCTAACTGTTTGTTGGTCACGTGAATGATGGGGCAATGCTCATGTGCTGGCTGATTGGCATTTCCAGGTTAACGCTCGTTCGCCTGCCTGTTGCAACAGCTACAGCAGCAGCAGCGAAAGCGGTCGCGTCGCGGTAACATCAACACAGCGGCCGCAAATTAGTGCTAAGTGCCCCCCAAAGTGCAAGGACGATCTGCTTTGAATTATCCTCGACTTCGACTCCACAACGTGTGGAATTTGTTGTGGCAAGATTTGAAAGTTGATTAATGAATACACAAGCAAAACGAGCAAACGGGAGAAAGCCTGTAGCGACGACAAGGCAATACAAGTTGACCAGACAGCAGTTTAAATGCCGTCAAGACAGCTGAGCAAGGGAGCGGACAGACACAAGGGCGAAAGATGGCGGAAATGAATAAAGTGCGAATTTTTGTGTTTTCATTGCCAGCACAGCGCTCAGTCGATTCTCACTCTCTGTCGCTGTGCCTCTGTTTGAAGAATGCAATTTTGTGATGAAGAAAAATTGATTGTCGTCGAGTAAGCGTCGAGCTCAAAACGGGATAGGGAGAGACGACGAAACACTGCCACAGTTGTAAAATAAAAGAAAATCCGAGACATTGCCGAGCAGAATCATGAATAAAGCGAATCGTCCGACCAACTTCGAAGGACGACAAACGGCAGCAGCTATTGGCAGAAACTAAAATAAAAAAAAAACAGAAAAAACTGGCGAAGGGAAAGGCAAAAAAAAAACAACAAAAAAAATTAATATTTGTTCAAATTGCGGCAAAGAAAAATCGTTCAGTCTAAAGTTCAATAGTGCGTAAAATAAATTGTTTCCGTTTTTAATATGCGATAGAGTCGAGAACATCGCGAACACGACTTAAAGCGACATCAAGTCGAATCGAATCCCAGTTTCTATTTGTTTCGAGTTCGAGCATGATTCGCATTGAGTTTAAAGTGCTCATGCTTTATGCAGCGACTGATAATCAATTTGTCACTTTGGCCCAGTGTTTTGCATACCAAAACTCAATTAAATCGCAAACACACACACACACAAACGCACACAATTGGAGTTACATAGTTACAATTACATTTGCAGCTTGCAACTGCAACAGCAGGAGCAGCGGCTACAGTTGCAACTGACTGCGTCTGTCGCGGCAACAAAATGTTCAGATTTATGCGTAGCGTATCGCCAATGTCTATGCATATATCTATAGATATGTATATATGTATATATTCTACAATATTTTTGCATGAATTATGAATTGTGTAAATTGTGCACACGAACACACACGAAGAGAGAGAGAGAGAGAGAGACAGGGCGATACATTGAACCGCTGTGCGTGTGGATTTTGTGAACTGGGCAAACGTAACTTGTCGCCAGAGTTGCCAAGTCGCGTGTAGGCCAAACCGCCGCGCCAGCTGCGCGAGGGACACATAACTTTATAGACCGAGTCAGAGTCAGAGTCAGTGCGAGAAGCAGAGCCTACAGAGTACAAAATTTAAATCACTGCGTGGCCTCGAGTGCTTTTTGTTACAATTTACGCTTTATGGGTGACATTTTACAATTTACTTTGTCGCAAGAGCTCTTTGCTAGTGTGCGTGTGTGTGTGAGCCTCTCACTCTATATAATACACACACATAGAAGTGTGTGTGTGTGTGTGTGCGACTAAAAGCGAAATGGGCAATATAAATTATACAGTTATGTGCAGTTACTGTGACTCTGCAATGCGTTTGCCGTTGCCGTTGCCGTTGCCGTTGCCTTTACTTTTGCCTCGGCTATTGCTGCAGCTGCAGCTTGTAATGTCCCTAGTTTCCCGACAAGCCAAAATATTACCAGGCCCGTAAATTTGCCAAAATTAAAATCAGAGAGCGAGAGAAAGAAAGAAATAACGAGACATGCGGAGGCGAAGAGGGAGAAAGTAGCATTACAATTAGAAGCCATCTATAATGTGCTGCAAGGCTGTTGGCCTTGATCATCAGCCGCAATGCAATCGATGTGTCGCTGTCTACGTATTTTAATATTTTAGAATATTTATACATCTATGAAACTTTATTTAAATTCTAGAAACCTTCCAATTCTTTACGTGGGTGTCCATTATTTGTCTATGGCAAAAGCTGACAGTCAGAGCTCGAAATATGAGACGCTAGTTATTTTATAGATTCGAGTTATTCAAGTTATTTCGCGGTACATTAAATCGCCTTTTTCCCAGCACTCGTATTTGACTGTGATAATTCATACAAGGCATTTACTTACCCAGCTCTGCTATTCATTGAACATCCATCATTATACACAGCTTTACATGTCCTCAATCCTCAGTCCGCTAAAGTAGACATATTTTACGTTTTCAAATAGTAATCAAATGTGTGTAGTTAAGTTATTTGCCAAATGCGTTGTATCTTAAATTCTGTTTACTTGACTTTTTATTTGCTGACCCTTTAGTGTTTTGTTTTAATTCGCATTTTATGTACTATTTGCTCAACGGACAAGTTAGTTAGTTAATTTTTGTGCGGTTGGAGCGTATTTTAATTAAAAATATTAATAATTAGCATGGCTAAAAAGCTAAAGTCAAAAAGTGGTCCTAAGCGTGGCGGCGGCTAAGCTCCGACATCGCTTCATATCTGTGCAAAATACATTAAAGGAACATAAAAATTCATTACGAGGCCGTTGGCGATGCTACAGCAATGGCTGTGTCTATGGCAGTTGCCAAACAAATTATCGTTAGCCAAGTTAAAAGCCAAAATGGTGGCAGCCTACAAGCAACGTCAACAACAAAACACCAAATGAAAATGTCGCACTGCAGCCCGAAGGAGAGGCTGACGAGCAAAAAAAAAAAAGCCTAAAAATGTTTGGTCCACACACAATTTGGGGGGACAAACAAACACACACAGGGGAAATAAACGCAACGGAGACAGAGAAGCGGGTGTTGGCAGCAGATGGAGATGTAAACATAATCAATGGACACGTTCAGCTGTAACTTTTATATGAACTCGCTCCCACCTGCAGCTTCACTTCCTGCTGCTGCTTTTCCCACTCCGACTGCGAGGCGAAGCTCATCAAGCTGCTGTAGTCCCCGGTCGAGTACTTATTTCCATTATCTGGCACACCTATTTAAACATTTAAAGCGCCGAGTGTGACCCCCATTAGGCGGCACCTAACCAGAAGAAACTCGCCCCAAAATGTGCATAAATATTTCACTTATTTCGTTTTTACTGCCCCGTTGTTGTTGCTCATTCTGATGAGGTTGTTGTTGCTGTTTCTGTTGCTGTTGCTGTTGCTGTAGGTGCTCGGGTCGTCTTGAGCATGTGGACATCAGTTTATTTAGTGCGAGCTCGAAAGCAACCGAAAATTTGCACATTCCGAAAATAAACGAACCACCTAAGGACACCAGCAAAGACCCCCCGTGCTCTCTGTGTGCTGTCGGTTGCGGCCTGTTTTTGTGTTGTCTGCTCTCCCGTCGATGGCTGAAATTGTCTCGGGTGGCGTCTAAAACTGTCGCCCGAAAGGTGCTTAGGTGTTTTTGTTGAATGCATCGCCATCGGTCGTCATAATGACTCGAGCTGCCAAGCTGGCGACTGACGCTGTCAGGTTAGGCTTTTGTTTTTGACTTCAGTAGGATTTGAAGCTGCTTTGACTTTACTTGAGTTATTCCATAATTTTCCTGTGCACTCTTAATTGGCACTGCTCTTTGCATGTTCTTTTCTGTATAGAACATTTGCTCTCTAATTGTATTTGATGATTATTGCTAGCAAAGCGGCTTCCAGTTGTAAACTGCATCCTTCAATCACTGTCGACGCAGCTTTAAGACATGCTTGACCTCTCCGATCGAATGCCATCGAATGCAAAAGGTGGTCAGATCAAGTTGACCGACCAGTCCACATTACTCATACGCCTCGTGCGACGTCAGAAACTCGGGCACTTTACTAAACACTCTAATTGGCTTAGACAATGCCCTAATTTTCCGCTCGTATGCCAGTGGAAACGCGTTGCCACAAGAACAACAATAACAACAACAAGAACAACGAGAGCAAACAATGCGCCATTGTTGTGTCCTTACATATACAAATAAATATAAATGTAAATGTGTGTGTGTGTGTGTGTGTGTGAGTGTGATGATATGAAGACACACCCGCCATGCACTTCATTAGGAGGGAATATTTTTAGCCTCATTTTAGTTAAAGACGCTTAAGCACGTTATAACTCTGCACCCCCCTTCCCCAATGCATGACTATGTTGTTGCTATTGTTGTTGAGGTTGCTGTTTCTGTCGCTGCACAGTCCAATTTGACGCTGATTTACCTAACAAGCGACGTCCAAAGAACAAAAGGCAAATGGCAAAATGCGAAGGGAGCGTCGAGAACACAACGAATCCTGTTTTTGTTTTCATTTAAAGTGATTTTAAAAATTCAAAGGGCAATTGTCTTGACAAAGACACACACATCAAATATACACACACGCACATGCACACACACACACACACACACATGCAGAGACTGACAAGAAGAAGCTGTCCTCATGGGCTCCGAAAGAAAAGCGGCCCTTGGCTCGGTTCTTGCGTCGCGAAGAGCTCGCTTGGCTCCCATTGTTTACGTCACTTTTGTTATTATACACACTTGTTGTTGTTGTTGTTGTTGTTGTTGCTATTGTTGCTGCTGTTGCTGTCACCGCCGTTACATTTAAACACATGCAACACGCAGTCATTGGGCTAGCGTTGCGAGACAGAGAATGCGCTTACAGTAAGCTGTCTCCTGGACAACAGCTCCTCAGTCTGCAATTTCTTTCTCTACACACACACACACACACACACAGACTACAACAAACTGCATACGTGAGTATGTGTAATGGCGCTGATTCTTATGCTAAACAGAACAATGATAATGTCGCATGCTAAATTGCATGCAATTATGTATTTTTCTTATTTTTGTTGACACTTTTTGCCCCTCCATTCTCTTTACATTTCGCTCTCGTTCTCGTTCTACCCACCTCAACGCTCATTACCCCAACTACACACTTTTTTAACTGCCCCTCTCTTCCATTGTCAAAGAGCAACGACAACAACAGAATCTGAGAACTGTCATTGCGGTGTTCGTTTTGTTTTCTGCCATCGCCCCCACGCCCTCCTTGCATGCCACGTTCCTGGCCATGTTCTTCAGTAATTATGACTTCAAAATGCTGCAAATGAGTGGGGCTCAGTTTACAGTGTGTCCCATATGTGAGAATGACTAAGGATGTGTGTGTGTATTTGTATGAGTATGTGGTTACACTGCAAAATGCCACTGCGTTTGCACGGACTAACTTGGCTATTATTAGCGCACACATTCACACGCACTCACGTGTAATCAAGCACACTCACACACACATACACATGAAGTTGAACATATATTTAAATATATGTATATGCACCTAAAGTCACCCACACATTTGCATTCATGCATTCGAGTGACATTTTGTTGTCTTTTGACTGCAGCGTTTATTACCATTCTATTTGATTACGCCGAAAATAGCGCATTCTGGCACTCGTTCGTATATATAATTAAAGCTTAATTCGCAGCGAACCGTTGAGCTTTGCTTTGACATTTCATATTCAAATATGAGGCTTTGAACCAATGACTAATCCAATCAATATAACCAGCATTCAGTTTACTAGCTGCTATTAGTCACGCGCACAAAATTCGATCCCAAAGTGCTGCAAATTAAAGTGTAATCACGCTGCCGCCAATCGGTCACTTGATTTAAAAGGATTTTCAATTTAATCTTCTATTCATGCGTATACGTAATATATTAAATACTTTATTAATGCTTTAGTTTAATACAGAATTGCTTAATTAAATTTTATTCCTTTTCGCGTGGCAAATATATTTTTGCGATTTTGACAAAAAGTTTTCTTATTATAAGTAGCAGTCATAAAATCGAGAGTGTGCAAGAAAAATTATACAAAAATGATGCAGACTTAATGCATTCTAATTATATTTAAGAAACTTGGCATACTCAAGTTGATAATAATTTATTAATTTCTGATATTAATCTTAATGATATTTATAAAGTGTTTAATTGCGTAATACTTAAATTACATTATATAGAATTCCGTGACACATCAAAATGATGTCTGCTAAACTAACGACAATAGCGTAGCTGACCAATCTGAAAGCAATTTGATGCTCAACAGTACGTATAACAGTTTCACATCTATGGGCACAAAAATACTGGGAAAATTTCCTCATATGAAATGCATAGAATATTTTTCGAAGTTGCCTCTGATAGCCAATTAAAAGGCATAAAAATTTTAAATCAATTATTTTTACATTGAGAGAGATTAGAGAATATATTTTTTCAAATATTTGAATATTTTTGAAATTATAATATTCATATAATATTTGAGTAAATATTGATAATAGCTACGTTAAATTCAAATTCTGTTGGTCGCTTGCAGAGGTTTTGCGCCCAACTCGATGCTGATTCGGCGCAGTGACTCAAATCGATGCTATGTCGTCGTGAGAAAGACCGAAGCGTCCAGTGATGGTGCAAACGGCAGGCAAACGAAACATTTTGTGGACGTGGACGGGGACGAGGACGGCGAGAATGACAATTGACGAAGGAGGAGAGAAGAGAGGCGCGTGCTCGAGGTGGCACTGGTGAGAATGAGAGCGAGCAATTCGTGAATATTTTATGAACGAGCGCGTGTTATTCGAGAGTCGAGAATCGAGAGTCGGCAGTCGAGAGTAGAGAGGGGGCTCGCTCGAAGGCTCGCTCGCTCGCTTAGGCGACACAAATAACGGGTCTCTGGTAATTGGCAGCGTCGGGCCACAAAGCTCGTCCTCGTCCTCGACGCCGTCGCCCGACCTCATCGACGTCGACGTTCTCGTCCTGTTCATCGTCGGTGCCCATATATAACTCGCTGTCGTGGCGCCTCGTCGGAGAGAAATGTAGGGAAACGCATCCCGACAACGACAACGACAACGACGCCGTCGACAACGACGATGGCGACGACGACGACGACGACGGCGCCGATGAGGAAGACGACGTCGTCGTCGTCGTTGAATCCACTGCCTACGCGGATCGCTCGCTGGCAGCGGCAACCGTTTGTCCGCCTGCCATGTCCTGGCCAAAGGATAACGGAACGGCGCCGCCGTCGTCGCTGTCGTCGTTGCCGTTGCCGTTGCCGTCGCAGCGGCAGCGCTTTTTCAGTTTTTGGCCAATGCGTGTGCTGCTGGCGTTCAGTAAGAAAAGCGTCGCCTAACGGTCTAGTACGAACTCGTACCGTACGCTTTGTGTTCTTTCTGTTCTTTGGGGCATCCAGCGACGAATTAGTCGTAAAGTCGTATAGCCGTACAATCGTATAGCCGCATAGCCGCATAGCCGTATAGCCGTATTTAGTCGTATTTAGCCGTATTTGTGTGTGCGTTTCGCTCGTCTCTTGATTCGTGCGTTACTCTCGAAACAGATCAGGACAGCATTTCAAAGTAATACTAATTGTTAACGTTATCGCTATCGTTATCGTTATCGTTATCGTTATCGTTATCGTTACCGCTATCATTATGCTTATTATTTTATACTCTTACTTTGTGTTATTTTTTTTTTGTTCCTCTTCTTATTTTTATGGGCACATTAAAGCATAAGGAAGCAACTGCATGAAGTTCCTTCAACCCTGGCACAGTTTTCATTTCGCTTTTTGTTCGACGACTGCACTGTAAATAAATTTAATGCCTTTTGCGAGTCGCAAACTTTTGGGCGAGATTCATTAAAGTTGCATCGCTGTTTGTTGCTGTTGCTGTTGATATTGTTGTTGTTGTTGATGTTGACTCTCTTGTTGTTGTTGTTGTTGTTGTTGTCGCTGTTTTTGTTATCACCGACATTCGGTGACTTTTAAAGTTCACTGCAAAACTCATCAGAGTCAGCAGCGAGCAGCCAGCAAAATAATTTGCAAACTCTTTGCTCCCATGCCCAATGATGTTGTTGTAGTTGCTGCTGCTGTGCTGCAAACAAACTTTACAAGCGGCATTGAGCCGGGATTCTCCGACTGTGCGATGACGCCTTTTATTTATAATTTGTGCAGTTGTTTCTATATATGTATAGTATATATAATTTTTTTTTTGTGTTGCATAGACATTGAAATTGAAGAAGTCTACGTCTAACTGATTGTCTGGCATGCATACAGCGACAGCGACAGCGACAGCAACAGCAACAGCAACATATGACAGCAATATTTATAATTTCCGCTGCTGCTGCAGACAACAACAGCAACAAACAGTAAGCAGTAGGGGCATATAATTTGCGATTACTGACAGTCTGGCAGTCTGGCAAGCTGGCAGGCATACATAAAATCATATCCCCAAAATCCCCATATACAACAGAGTCGAATGTAACGTTGCGAAGGACAAGAAGACGGCTGTAAGGACAACGAAAAAAATTACAAGCCAAGTGCGCTCGTGTTCGTGAATTTCCGGTTGAACAAACACATAAGCAAAACGTAAAAGAAAAGCCAGCAAAAATTATAAAAATAATAAAAACAACACACACACATAAGACCAAGAGCGACACAGAGTGAGAGAGAGCAAGACAGAGAGTGAGCGTCGAGGAGAGCGAGAGACAGAGAAGGAGAGTGAGGAAGCAACAGCAACAGCAGCAGCAGCAGCAGCAGCATCGAAGTAGTACATAGCACAAGGGGCCATTCAGCGTGAAAGACGACGAAGTCACTGTAAGAAAAGTGAAAATACACGGAGCAAAGTTGCACAGAGCGGCAAGCATATTTCATAAGTTTACACAAACACAGACAGACACACAAGCACACACACACACATACGGATACAGTTACAGTTACACACGAACAGAGCCACAGACACAGTCATATAACATTGCCCGAAGCCAGTTAGAGCAAAGTCGAGGCAAAGTCATATATGTGAGAGAAGGAAAGCGAGAGCAGCAGCAGGAGACGGTGAAGGAGAAGCAGCAGCAGAAGCAGAAGCAGAAGCAGAAGGAGACGGAAACGTTGGCGGTGGCGACAAAGGCTAACGCTCGACCTTTGGCACAGGGTTCAGCAACTGCAGCAGAGGACACGAGCACGGACACAACGAGGCGAGGTCAACAAATCAATAGAAACAAAGCGCACAGCCCGAAAGCAATTGGACACTAGCAACAACAACACGCACAACAAGTAGAAGAATCACAGTTAAAACAGAAAAAAAAAAACAAAAACCACCAAAATTCACTCTCAAATTATGCTGGCCATGTCGACCTTAATGATGCCCGCGCCGACTATAGCCATGGGGGCCCCGCAGATCACGATGGGCCCCCACAAGCCACCGGAAACGAAACTGCTTGCCATACATCCAGCTGCAGCAGCAGCAGCCGCTGCCGCTCAGCAACAGCAATCCGTGACAGCTGCTCATCTGCAGCACAATGGCCAGCAGCAACATCCACAACAGCAGCAGCAGCAGCAGCAACAACAGCACCAGCAGCAAATGCAACAGCAGCAGTCAAATGCACAGCAACAGCAGCAAATTGTTGGCAGCAACTCAAAACCAGGTGAGTCAAAGAACGGAGTAAATAATTGCTTTTAAATTGAACAACAATATATTTAAGATGGCTAAAAATAACTAAGTTTAAATCTAAAAAAATGTTTCTGATATTTCTATTCAAAGTGAAGTGTGTTGCTTTTAAAACGAACTCGTCTAGACAGATTTATTAAATCTACTCCAGACATGAGTTTGCCGCATTAAAATATTTTAAAAATATTCAAGTTTAGTGTGCAAAAATGTATCTTGAAAATATGCATTTAAATTGTTGCTCTGCCAGAATGTGAAAGAACTTTGCAGTGATGGAACACGATTAGTCAATCAGTTTTCTGTCTGCGCTCCCACTCATTGTTTCAAGAGACAAATTTGAGCAATTACTCCAACGACTGCAGTTCCATTCAGTAACAGCCGTCGTTGTGTCGACGAGACAGACAGTTGTTGCAAATACAAAATTGTGAAGAAAATAAAAATAGACAATTTGTATGCAGGTCGAGTAAGCCGAGGCAACCATGCATGACATTCAATTAGAATATTTTTTGGGCAGGCTGAGTGGAGACAATTCCAATAAGTCATAATTTTCAACAGACATTTGCAGTCTCAGCTTGGAAGTCGTTTCAAATGTAAGTTAAATTCGCACACCGAAAATTCGCAATGCCAGGGAAATAACAAAAATTGCACACGCATTTCTCAAATGAATTATTGTGGACAGGCCACAGACCGGAATACAGACAGACAGACAGACGAGCAGGCAGGAAGGGAGGCAGGCAGGGAGGCCTAAATGTCAAGCGTTGGCATTACAAGCATAAATATCAGTTACAATTTTCATATTCCCAACCACAAATATACAATTTGATACTGCCAGTGTGCCCGATGCCTACAGCCGACAACCTAGATTTCGATGGCATTTTTGGGGCATGCTGACGACCGGGGCTGGGCGGGCGCAAGTTGCACAAACGAGGAGATTTACAACTTAAAAACAACTTAAGCCAAAACTTGGTAACAAAACGCAGGCCTAGACGAGAGCCGTGCCGAGAGCAAACGAGACACTCCGAGTGAGCGACTGAGATGGAATGCGATGCTACAATTGCTTGGCCAATTCCTGAGCCTGCGTCGCCTCCTGCCCCACATCCTGTTCTCCTCTGTGCCGTGCTGAAACTATACCATAGAAAGAGAGTATACAAATGGACAGAGGCAGGCGGAAAACCGGAAGTAACGGCTCAGGAAGCTGCATGAAAATGAAACGTTGGCAAAGCGTGTCTTGTGCGGGAGCGGAGGCGAGCATGCTGCCAGCTTAAGACTGTAATGAAAATGAAAAATGAAAATGAAAAATGGAAAATGTATAGTTAAAATATAGTGCAAACTAAGACCGTCTCGCTCGGTGGCAAAGGCAACTTGAAAATGAATTTAATTATGGCAAAAAAGTGAAAATTTCCACACTTGAGTCTGCGAAGTTTTGCCTTTTACCAAGCAAACTCAACGAAAGCTGCAAGGGAACGAGACAGACAGCATGATAGACAGAGAGACAGACAGATAGATAGAGACAGAAGGCAGAGGCGTTGATGAGCGCGTGCGAGAAGTGTGAGGAAATTGTTAGACAACACAAGGCATAAATAAGAAAACCGACTAACAAAAAGCTCAGCAAGAAAGTGAAGTGCCCATCTTCAACCACTGCAAAGTCCCTCAGAGTTGAGTAAAATTCTGGTGGGTGTGTGAATGTGTTTGTGGAAAAAGTAAGCCAAATTGTGGGCATTGTGATTACTTTTTTTTTTTGTTTTTAACTTTGTTGTTGGAGCAAGAGTATTTGTTGTTTTTGATTGCGAGCCAACGACGACAATTGACTTTGCAATGAGGCGCACTTACACGCTAATTAGTAGCGCTGGAAAAACAGTTCGAGGAGCAGCAGGACGCACATTGATTAGCACTCCAGATAAAGACAGACAGAGTGTGGGAGAGTGGCGGAGGAGGGGGGAGGCTGCTCAAATGATTGCAAATTGAAAATTAAGCACGCTGCAAATTTCCAATTCAAATATGCAGCAAGCCACAGGGCAAAGGACAGAGGCGGCAGCAGGCAGTCAGGCAAACAGCCAAGCAGCCAGGCAACCAAGCAGCTGCAGCGTAACTGAAACTGTGGCCAACTTGTGCTCTCTGCAAACAGCAGACGCAAATACAAACACGCATTCTCGTGCAACAAACACAGCAAGCCATTGGCACACACAAGCATATAAATTTATACATAGACATGTATACTAAACATGTATACACATAGACAAATATGTATACAGCGAGCAGTGTACGGTGCATGAACTTTGGAGCAGCACTTGCAACCACACACAGCAGCAATAGCAATGGCAAGAGCAAGAGACAGCAGTTGCACACCTATTGCGCCACAGCAAAAACAAACTGCGAGATTTGAAGTGCCGCTGCAGGAGCCGCCGAGGCAAGCCATCAAGTGCCACCGTTGCACCGACTAAAGCAAGAGACACTAACCGACAACAATTACAGCAACAACTGCAACAACTGCAACAACTCGGGCTAACAACTACAGTGGAGATCGCTTCGAAACAATCAATTATTCAAATAGTTTGTTGTTGAGAGAGCATTGCAAATTTATGAACTTGTGCTTAAACTTGTGCACATCAGCCAGACACAAAATTCTATTTTGAATATTTATTTTGAATTACTTGCAATATTCATGCTGCCTACAAGTCAATTGTCACCTTCAATATTATGCAAACAACTTGTAATTCTGTTGTTGTGCTACAAACTAATCCCGTCTTAGCTTAATGCTTACAAGTTCTTATTTCATTTTTTGAACTAAAATTGCATTTATTTGTTGTTGGGAATTTGCGCACCATTTAAGCTGCACACTTTAAGCAGCGCTCACTGTACAGTGCGATGCTGCACTTGGCTGTGTTTCTTTGGCATCATGCGAAACGGCGTGAACAACTGTGAGAGAAGCTGGCGGTGCTTCACTTTCGCTTTGCCAGTGGAGATGGCGACAGAGACAGCGACAGCAAAACTTTTAAATTGGTTGGCAACACTTGCCACACACTCGCATCGAGCAACACCCACTCACACACACACACACGTACGTAGAATCGTACAGACCTAGAGAGCACACACAATGACAGAGAGATGCATGTAAAATGTTTGTTTTGGAAATGAATTTGGAAAATTTCGTGCTGTGTGTGGACGGCGCGAAAGGCGGGCGAGAAAGTTGCAAGAAAGCCAAAGCCAATTCGTGTAGAGAGGGGGGCCGGGGGAGGGCGTGGAAAAGAGGGCGTTAGACAGCGTAACAGCGGCACCTCAACGTAATTTGCCAGCAAATCATTGGAAAAGCGTTGAGCATAGAGAAACAGAGAGGGGCCAGGGAGACGACGACTAAGAGGCAAAAGCGAATTGCTAGCAGCGCCGAAAAGTATGCAATGGCAAATGTGATACATAAATACATACACATGCGATCTGTGTGCATGCCTGAGTGTGTGTGTGTGTGTGTATGAGAGAGTGTGGGTGTAAAAACCACTAAAGTGAAATGCATTTATCGACCGCAAAGCGTTCGAAATGAAATCTGTTTAAGGGATTTTAATACTCTTGCGAACGTGCTGCCTCCGTCAAAGTGGATGTAAGTGTGTCTGTGTGTGTGTGTGTGTCTGAATGTGTTTACGTGTGTGTGTTGGTGTGGCAAGGACTGGCAGGCGAACACAAAAAGCCAATGAATTCGTTTGGCGAATTGAAAAATTAATTCAGTTGCCGTCGCTGGCGTCGATAAGTAGAAGAAAGAAAACTTTACACGCCACACTCAGTTCATGTGTCTTTATCTTCACTTTACTCTCTATAACTATGTGTATGTGTGTGCTTGTGTGTGTGGGTGTTTGAGCTTTTTACTTACTAATGATTTCTCATTTCGCTTACGGTATTTTCTGTGTTATTTGCGCTTTTTGTCTTACTCTGCTGTTTTACAGCCAAACGAACTGTTACGACCCGACCCAACTCGACCCCGAATGCTGCCTGCCTGCCTCCCGCCCAGCCGCTTTGTAAGCCTTGAAACTGAGGCCAAATTACTCACTGCCGTTGTTGTGGATTTTCCTCATTTCGCTCGCTTTACTCAGCAACAGCAGCAGCAGCAACAAGAACAAACAGCGAGACTGCGACTGTAACACAAGAAGCAAAACGAAGAGAAGGAAATTAAGCAAAAAGCGCAAAGATTTATTTCGCTTTGATCAAAATTAAATGAATTGATTTTAATACGCCCCGTGGGCAAGATATTTCCTACGTTGGCCAAATGAAAACGCATAAAAAAAAGCGCTAGCTATGGCCGTGGATGGTGCGATGCCCCTACACTGTGTTGCCACGGGGCGTGCCACACCGCCGCCCATTACAATTGAGTAGCTTTCGCTGTAGTTGTGGCTCTGCGGCTCCCGCTCTCCTCGTGTGTGCGGCCATTCAAAAGCGACTTGGCATTGGCTTCGGGCCGGGCAGCTCTGGTCTTAAAGATACACAATAAATTCTGCTTGAGCTAAGCACTTGATGCAGACTCCACAGATGCGATAAAATGCTAAATATATAAAAGCCCTGCTAGAAATTCATTTGCGTGACTTTAAGAGCAGCGCGCACAAAAAGAGTTTGGATCAGAGAGAGAGGACTTTAATCAATCAATACTTCGGAGCCGTCTAGACTTCAATAGTATTTTGGTAGCTTGCAATTATTGCTAACGATCCCATTTTAAATTGCTCAAATTGTTATTCAATTTATTTCATGGCAAGCACAAATGAAAAACAATTTGTCAGTCAATTCTTTTTTTTTTTTTTGCAGCCGCATTCGATCTTGATTTTGTTACGAATTTTTTGGTCCTGCACAACTGACAATTGGGGAAAAATAAAGAAATACACACATATTTCCTTAGTTGTTTTTTTTTCGTGCGCTTTCGTGTCAAATGGAAAGTTAACATTTCATTGCGCAATTCAGTTGACATTTGGCAGTCGCATTCGCATAGAAAATGAGGTTCACAATTCGCGTCCAGTCGCCCGAATTTGGCTGTTTTTGCCAGCGCCAACGGCAGCAACATCAACTCGATTTCCAAAATTCAGACATTTGACAGCGGCGTCGTTGTTGCCGCTATTTTGTCTGCCACTTTTAGACTCACTCCCTGTTGCCCTCCTCGTTACTCCGACGCTCTCAATAAAAGTGTCGATTTTCAGATCGCAGCCACCGCTGGGACCACCAAAGACCACCCACATTAGCGGCGCTGTGAGCCTCGTTTTGGGGGGCCTGGTCAACACTTTGGCACAATTTAAATTTCATGCATTTTTCATTAATACCGAACGGAGAAAACAAAAAAAAAACCCCTTGACCACTCGAGTGGCGGCGGTTGAGCTGAGGCCATTTGATGGCCTCACATCGACGTGCCCAGTGCTGAGAGCACGGCGGGAATCCGCTTCGTTCTCCGACGTTGGTCCATCTTAAATGCCCATCTATTTTACTGCTGTCCATATAACAAAACACAATAACTTGAGCACAGGTCCAGAGCCCCGTCTGTCCACCATTTGAATTTGCTCCTGCATTCCCTTTGCATTCGTTCACTCTACTCTCTCTTTCTATCTCTCCTTTCTGCTCTCTCGTTGTTTGTATCGATTTTAAGTGTCGCCTGCCATTCAAATGGATTTTATTTCGCATTTACGTTTGGAGTATATGCCGGGCCCCAGACTTGACTTGAATCCCGATCTCCTTCACATTGCTTTCGTCGCTGACTTTGGCACGTTTTAATGCATTTGCCACAGCAGCAACAACAGCAGCAGCGGCAGCGGCAGCAGGAGTTTGGCTACGTGTGCACTTTTGCTTAACCCCTTGCTGCCCTTTCTCGCATTGTTTGGCTTGTTTTGTAGTTTTCTTTATATTATTCTGATGGAATTTTAGAGCAGCGCCTGAGCAATGGTCCCGAATTTTATGTGCTGTGCGTGTTCGCATTTGTTTTCTCTTAATTGTTGGGGATTTTCCTGCTGTCTTTGCAGGCCAACAAATAATACAAGCACATGGGGGGGATGAGCACGATATATACACAATGTATGTGTGTAAATAATAATTTATGAAAATCCAAATAGTTTTTAAAAACAGAGGATAGCAACTCTCATGCCCCCCGTCGAGTAATGCAAACAGTGGCCAAAAATACAAATATAATGCTAAATAAAAACAGAGAATGTTGGTAAATAAAGCCAGCGCGCACTATGGACTCGTTTGGGAGTCTGGACCATCATGGAGTGTCCTGGCATGGACACAGGCCATAAAAAGTGCTAAGTAAACACATGTGCGACTAACCACGCCCCCTCGTCCTCGTCCCTCCTCCCTGCTGAATGAATGCCTGCACATAGTGTAAACACATAAATTTATGCATTTTCAATGGAGAACTGTTAGCATAAATTTACGACCCCCCGAAAAAAACGAAGGAAAAAAAAATACAAGCAACTAAAAAACATTAACAGGACTTGGGCGGAGTCCTGCCTGAGACGGACTCTGAGGTTGAGGTTGAAGCTTGCAAAGCCTGCAACAACAGCAAAAGCCAAATGTATAAAAAAAGAATGAGGCAAAAAAATAGAGTGAAGCGTAACAAAACAAAACAAAGCAGAAATAGCGTTAAAGCAACGCAAAGCAAACAGTCAAAAGCTCCGCAACAGCAACAACAACAAAAATACGCACACACACACACACACAAACGCAAAAAGAAGAAAGAGAAAACGCAAACAAACAAACAAAAAACAAACACTGCAAAAAGGCAATTCACCAAAAAACACAAGCGATGGGTCAGCTGGTCGAGAATGAGTCCGACGGGGGGGCTGGGGAATGGGGGCGATAGAAAAAGCAGGAAGCTGGGTGCTGAAGGCGTAGGCGTGGACAGGCGAAGAGTTCGAGGCTCAGTTGAGGGGAAGAAGGACACACAGCATGGCATGGCAAAAAACTTGAAGCATGTGACTGCAAATTTTTGTCGTGCTTTAAAAAGGTTCACACAAATCCAATCATTGAATCAATAAACGGCGACAAGTGCCACAGCGAGAGTACTTTATTCTGTATGTGTATGTGTATGTGTGTGTGTTTGAGTGTATGCAGTATCCAGGGGTGTGTGTGTGTGTGTGTGTGTGTATTCGTGTGGTCGCTAACTGCTGCCAATTGCAACACACAAAATTGTAGCCAGCGAAATGCGCATTGATTTCGTTTTCGTTCCATGGTCAACGGTGTCGCTGTGTGTGTGTTTTTACAGTGTCTGTGTGTGTGTGTGTCCTAGCGATCTTTCTGCCCGATTGCATACGAAAACCGCTTGTTAGCAGCTGACACAATGCAGCACCAGTTGCCACCAAATGCAATTTTTTGTTTGCATCCTGACCATTGAAAAGAATTTCAGCTGCTGCAGGGAATGACCAACGATATGTGATGGCAAATCTTTAAATAGTATAAGCGCCGTTAAGTCAATATAGAATTTTGAATACAAATAAACTAGAGAAATAGCTTATCGCAAATCAAAGACATTCCCAAATCATTTTGCTAACGTTTCAAATGTTTGCGATGGCTTTCGTTATTAATTTTGCGTATATTGAAACCTCATTACGATCTGCCTTGTGTTTACATCGCTGCATAATTACAAGTTGTTTGGCAGACCAGTTGTTGCCTTGCTTTGAGTCGTATTTGCTGAGCATTGGCCACAGGATTTAATTTCGAACTTTGCCTCTAATCCCATCGCTGGCAACCAATCGCAGGCAAACTCTCGCATTTCTGCGGCTCAAAATAGTGCTGCTGCTGGCTTACATATTGAAGATGCGGTTCGAAGTAGTGTCAATAAGCAGGAATGGCGAACAGTGTGGGGGAACTTGTCAATTTTGGAGGACCAAAGGTAGCAAACCATTCGACGGATGCACAAACATTTGGCTAGTGGCTAAAGCGGAAAACGGCATGTGGCATGTGGCAAGTGGCAAGTGGCAAGTGGCAAGCGGAGAGTCGAAGTCAAAACGATGCCGGAAATGCCATTGAAAATAGTTTAAAATTGCACCGAAAAAGGATATTGGGCTAAGCCGGTTGCGCACAGCAGCTTACCAAAGGGTAGGTTTACTCAGCCTCCCTTCTGCATCTATTTCTCGCTCTTTCTCTTTCTCATCCTTCGCTGTTTTTGCTGTGTGTATTTGTCTACCACATGCACTTCCGGCTGGCATCTTCATGCCTTATTTTCCCAACTACGCCGGGCTGTGTGCACTGCGTACCCCTGGCTTGATTTTCTATTTGCCAACTCGACTCACAGCTCGCTGGCTGGCTGACTGGTTGGCTGGCTGGCTGGATGCTTATGGAAATCCGCATGATGATTGCATATCCTTGGCTGCATGAAAACGGGCGACTCTGCCCCATATCCCTAATTCCATCGTCGAGGGGTGAGCGCCGAAACTTTGCGTTCATTTGGTTGGCTCACCCGTTATTTTCTTTTAGCTTTCAAGCTGGCAAAACTTTTACTTTACTCGGTTTTTCCCATTTTCCTTGGCTCTGAGTCAGTGTCGTGGCAGCGTCCTGCCAAAGTGTTTCTCTTCTTGCATTTGAAGAGCTTTTTCTTAATGTCACTTATGCATAAGTTCCTATGAGTTTGCCCACACACACACACACACACACACAAACACACTCGAACACGGAGCACGGTCGTGTTTGCTTGCGGATAAGTGCAACGAGCACGACACACGAGTCCCAGTTGTATTTGAATGTGTGTGCGTGTGTGTGTGTGTGTGTGTGTCTCTGTGTGTTTGTGTATGAGACTAACTTGACGGCACATCCTCTGTGGGGATTTACAAGTGCTTAGTTCTATGTCGGAAAAAAACGCTTTAATATTATTATATTTTCTTTTCAATGCACTTGGCATTTTCAGCACTTGCTTGGCTTTTCTTTTCTCAGCTATTTTGCAGTTCTCTTTTCACCGACTTAAATTAAATTAAATGAAATAAGCACGGGCATCTGCTGCGGCTACAACTGCTGCCAAAATAAGATACAAATGCAAAACGGGCGATACAAATTGACTACAATGGGGGCTTAAAGACGCTGCCTACCACACGAGAATCATAAATAAGGAGCACCCACAACAACACACACAGCACACACGCCTTGATGTATTACATGTGTTGGCATTATTTACTTAACTCTCAGCTCTATTTTTGCCGCTCCAAAAAGTCAAAGTCTACTTTTGTGCGGCAGCCGCAGCTATTAGTGCAACAGCAGCAACAACAATGCCACACTCAGCTAGCGAAGAAGCCATGAAGAAGACATTAAGACACAGCATGCGTTACTTACACTCACCCACACACACACTAATACATCCAGAGGAATGTAGACATGGACATGGACATGGCCTCGTGGCAGACTGTGCGCTGGGCGTAAGAAGAAAGAAATATAATGCCAACATAACATTTAATCCAAGAAATTCCATATCGTAGTCAGTGGGGAAGCGACAACAACAAAAAGCACAGTCAAGAAAAAGTATACGCACAGTGGAACCAAACAAACACTTCGAACTGACTTTAAGCTGATTAAATTCGAGTTAAATTAATGCTATTTTTGATAGGGAGTTTCCTTTATTTGAAACGTATTTGCTGTTCGCAGGAATGTGTTCTCTGCCAACAACAATTATTCGAGTAGTTTAAGCACTGTGCCTGCGAGCACAATTGTGCTTGGCTCTCGAGTCTAATGCTTAGATGATCATTGCAATGGTCCCCAGCTCAGGCAGCATAATGTTTATTTCCACTGTGCTTATCTAGCCTCAGCCAGAGCTGGGCGACTGCCACTGACTCTGCGTCGCACTTAAATTGCGCCCGGGAAAATAGAAAAGCGCACCAGAAACGAAACGTAACGTAACGAAACGAACGAAACGTTGCCGTGCTGCCAAATGCTCACATACTTTTAGCAGCGAGCGCATAAAAGCTGCCTGCGAACTACGAATGAGCCAGCAGCAGCAGCAGCAGCGGAAGGAAGAAATAATCATAAAAATTATTTCATCACACACACACTCGCACATAATGCACATGTGTGTTGATGTGTGTGAGTGTGGCAAGATGGTGATCATAATGTTGCAAGCCAACCAACGAATGCGAAGGCGTCCGCTGGGAATTTTCTTTACTTTCGATGCCGTCAACAAAAATGTTCACTTTAATGACCTGACGCTGGCAGACTTTTTAATTTTCGTTCTTCATATTTTTCTATTTACCCAAAGCCAGCCATTCTCCTCTCCCTCCCCTTGGTCCTGCTTTCAAGCCACCCAGTGCGGTCTGTGTGCAAAAAAAAAAAAAAAAAAGAAAAAAAATTGATATCCCGTCGTCATTTTTAATGCCTTCTGAATGCGGCTAATGAAAGCTTGTGTGTGTCTCACTGTGCTCAGTTATTTCTAAATAACATTTAATACGCATTTTTCTGCTCGTTTTATTTACAGGTAAGCCGTGCGTCCAACTTTTCCGCACTCCCCAATGAGTTTCATATTTAGAAAATTATGATTTGCTGGCAGCTTAAAGCACGAGGTCGAGAGCATGAGTTGCCACATTTATTGGCGCGCTAGTTGGAAATTTGAATGCGAATCCAGATCCGAATCAGATTATTTTGGCACGTGGCTTTAGGTGACATTGAGGATCTCATTAACATTTAATTAGGCCATTTTCGCTTCACTTTCACTTTGGCTTTCGCTTTAGCTTTCGTTCTCGCTTTCCGTGACGTCGCGTCGTCGATGTCGTTTTGTTAATGAAATGAATTTGTTTAGCCTAAGGAGGATACTTTGTTCCGTTCCCCATTGTGTATTGTGTATTGTGTATGGTATGTGAGTGTGTTTGTGTGGGTCGTTGGTCAAGTAAATTGTCATTGATTTTGTTGCTTAATCTGCTTAGCCTGGCCAATTGACAACTTGACCAGTTGTGCTTACCTTTTGGGCTGCAGTTCGAGTTCCAGCTGGAGAGTGGAGCATTAAATCGAATTAATTTGAGGTGCCATCTCCCCAGCTGACCCAGAGACAGCAACGGCAACAGCAACAGCAACAGCAACTGCCTTCGAGACGGACCCTTGACGCGCCTTTTCTGTGTTTCTGTGTTTCAGTGTTTCAGTCCTCTGCTTTTGGCCCCCACAATCGTTGGCCAAACGAATGGTCATTTGACATTTGTCGACAAAACGTTTACATTAAATGTTTTGCCATTTCTTTGCTTGGCTTCTGCTTCATTTTTTTTTTTTTTTTTTTGCGCTTCGGGTATCGTCTTGTTTCGCTTTCGCTTGTCCTGTTTGCAATGTCTTCGCCTGTCTACGGCGACATTCTTAAAATTGTGCGCATTGCCCGGCCAAATAGAAAGCAGAGATATTGTGACAACGACACAACGCACAAAGCGTTGAGATGAGTCGAGTGGGCGAAGCGAACACAAGTTGAGACATTGCCGTTGACAAGTGTTTTCAGTTTCAATTTCAGTTTCAGTTTCGGCTTCAATGCGAGGCTGGTTATTAGTAGCTGTACTAAGATGCTTAGGAGCTGCAATTTAAAATGTTTAAAATCTCCATATTAAAGCCAAATGAAATGGCAGTCAACGAGACGTGATAAAAGTGGAAAATTCATAGACCACATTTTCGGTAAAATGGCAAAAATGTTGTGCATTTGTCAAATTGTACCGAGAAATTCAATTAAACACATCCGAGTTGGTTTGACTTGGTGTTCTTCTGCTTCTTGCTCGGCACACGTATCAAAAATCACTCAATTTAGCATTTTCTATGCTTTAGCAAAAACCACACGCTCCATTAAACGGCAAACAAATGTCGAAGCCCGCAAATTCTGAATCTGCATTCCGCCATCCTCCACTCTCAGTCCTCAGTCCTCAGTGCGCAGCCCGCAATCCACAAACTGCTACCAGCTCGATGTTTGTAAGCAAATTTTTTAATTTATTGCATAAAATGTTGGGGTTTCGATGTTGGCAAGCCACAAAAGCCAAAGAAATTGTTTCAATTTGTCATGACAATTTCTTTGAAAAGTACGCTCGTTGCTGCCCCTTCCAAGCCCCGGCAAACAAAGAGGCAAGAAGTGACAAAAAGGGGGGAGGATGTGGCAATGAGAGCGCCGAATTCAATTTAGGTTTTAGCCGCCGTCGTCGTCGTCGTCGTCGCCGTCGTTGTTGTTGTCGTTGTCGTTGTAGACGCTTCCTTTGGCAATTTCCAGGAATAAGGAATAGGGAATAGGTCTATGTCGTTGCCTGTTTATTTGCTTTGATGTAATTTGCAATTTTCACCTTGCCACACAGCGAAAGAATCGTCGCGATGTCGGAAGGAAATTGTCGAATGCGAGGCCATTATCAAAAGAGGAATGGGAGCTGAGCTGAGCTGAAAACTGAGAGTTGACAAATCAGCAGCGCCTTCGCAAATGGCATTAAAGCCACCGCCATCGCCATCGCCATTGCCGGAGCTAACGCCTTGGGTTTTGGGTCGTAATGCTTCGTTGATGCCAAGGATAATGCGCCAGGCAGGCGATGGTGGGAGGAACTGCACTCCACTCGTAAATCTGATATTTCCCCATAGCTATCGCTACAGCTATAGCCGCAGCTAAGACGCTGCGTAGCATAAATAAATAAATATTTAATGGAAGCCGCACTCGACAGCCGCACAGAACAGGCGCAACCAGAAAGGATGTTTCCTCATTACGCCCCAAGAGCGATCGCTATCTGAAATGAGGCTGCCAAGTAATTGCGCCTATCCAGTTGTGGTTGCAGCCTCGACAGCAGCATCAGCCATTGCCTTTAGCTTCGCTATTGCTATTGCTGTTGCTGTTACTGTTTGCCATTTGCCGCAGTTGGCATTCGCATGTAAATAGGCCAAATTAATATTGCACAAGCTGCTGATTGGTACAAACAATTGCGGTTACCCACTGCCAATTAAATCAAGTGCAAGTTGTGCTCAAAAGGACATTTCATAAGGCCCATTTGCCTGTTGCTCTCTCTCTCTAACATAGCCAGCAATTTCATGCCTAAATTATTTGGCAATACAGAAGGCGACTTGAACGCGATCTCCAAGTGGCAGCAAATTGAACGTCGTGCATGCCACAACTGAGTGGCCAAAAACAAAGGCAAACACAATAATAAATCGCCTGCAACAACGGCGCATCAGCAGCATCGATGATGCGGCTTTAAGCTGCTTAAGCTGCCGCCATCGTCTGCCCCCATCTTCTGGCCTTGTGATGCAATTTCCGTTGCGCCGTCGGAACGCATATTAGCCGGCTGTCCTGGCTCCTTGGGTGTCGTTGAGGCGGAAGTGGAAGCTCTCAGTGGCAGCCAGGAAAAGCCTGGCAAAGCAGTGCGAGCGGAGAGCGAAGGGTCTGAGCTGCTGCTGCTGCTGCTGCAGCTGATGACTGGGCGCCATTCGCGGATGTAACGAAATGATTGGATTATTATTATTTTATTATTTATTGAGACGCTGCAGCAGCAATGTTGGCCAGCAGCTGCTGAAGAGTTAGAGCATCGTGGCAGCAAAATAAGAAAAGGACTCCAATCATATTATTTTCTTTTTTTTTGTGTTCGTTTTTTTTCGCTTATTCCTTCATTTTCTTGTGTCGCGTGGCCTTTTCTTGGCAATCCGTGTGGCTGGGTGGGTGGCTCAAATGGCAGGCAGACATGCAAGTGGCTTTGAATCTTTGCCGGCGCTTTTGTAATTGGCGCCTTTATCTCGTCTACCGCTGCCCAATTAAAGTTAGTTTGCAAAGTAATTAAGGCGATTATGTGGCGTTCAAGTATCAATAAACGGCAATTAGACGAGTGCTCGCACTCGCAATCGCATTGATTGTTGCGGCTATCTTTTTACCTTTTTTTCTCGTTAGACACTTAAGAGATTACTTTTGAATAAGCGAATTGAAAGGAATTTAACAATCTTGTAATTTTAATGCGCTGCATACACAGTACTCTAGATTTTTGTTCGGTCTCTAAAGCACGCAAGTTGGGTGAGTTAGAAATTAAATAGAGTCAGTCGGGTTGAAGTTTTGCAGTCGATACGACGAAGTGCATCAATCAAGCAACTTTTGCCCCTTGCTAATGAACTTCAATGTGCATCTACTAATTTGAAAGTCACTCAGCTTAATCCACCCAGCCACGCCCACTAGTCTCTGCACATACACAAACACACACACACTCACACAGCCAAGCTGAAGGCGAAGTAAAGTCTCTCTAGTCTCAGTGCCAAAAAGTCAAATTTTAATCTGTGATGTGGCAAAAGTTGATGAAGAAAGTTCTGTTTCGTTTCTGAGTCTCAGTCTGCCACATGTTGCGAGATGAATGCACACACACGCACACACAGATTTGTATGAGTGTGTTCCCTGGTTGAAAATTCATTCGCGTCATTGGCAAAAGTTACGCGCGATTTGCGATTTTCAACTGCACCAAAGTAGAAAACTCAAAATGAAAAGTATAAAATAAATAATTGTGGCAGTGAGAACGAGAGCGAACGAACTGTTGTTGCTGGTGCTAAAAAGCATTTGTTATCGCTGCTGCAACATAAATTCACTCACGTAATTATTTCTCGCATTAGTAGCTGAGGTGGAGACCAACAGCAAAGTCAGTGGCAGTTTTGCTGGCACCCCAGCCACTGTCTGAAAGATTCACTGAAATGAATGGACGCTGGCTGGGATTATTTGTTAAAGCACACAGCAGACTCACCCACACACCCACACGCACACACACATGCACACTCGCACCCTCGCACACACATACACAACTTTAAAATTGAATCAATCATTCTCACTTTGATGCACATCAGCAACAGAAGCTGCCCTCAGCTGCTGCTGCAGTTTTAGCTAAAGAAAATCATTTCTTCCCCCAGTGTGTGTGTGTGTGTGTGAGCGAGTGTGAAGTGTGTGAGGGGCGAAAGGCGGGGGCGAGGGGTAGGGAGAGATGTTAGGGGCTTTGCCTGGTAGCATAAGCTGTAACTATAAACAAGCAGCTTATGTGTTTTAGTCGTTCGCTCGTTCTCAACGTCATTCGGTTTCAGCTTCAGCTTCAGCTTCAGCGTCAGCTTCCAGCATCAGCTTCATCTTTGCGCAGGGTGTTAATTTTTGTGTTGGTTTATGAAGTCGACTCCCCCGCCTCTTGCTCCAGTTACCATTGCTGCTATTGCTGTTGTTGTCGCTGTTTTCTGGACTTGGCTGCCTTGCTTAAACACTTCTGGCACGGCAGCTGTGCGCAGTTCTAACGAGCAAAAACTAATAAATCCCCACGAAAATGGCTGCGGAAACGGAAGCCGTGTGTTCTGCTGTTTTTCCAAGCAAAGCAACAACCAGGCCCAAGCTCCAAGTCCAATCCCAATCCCAATTCATAGAGAGAGAGAGAGAGAGAGAGATAAAGTGAGAGAGTGAGAGAGGCCTGTCTACCCATGTCTGTGATGTGTTTTCTTGCTTAATTCTTATTATTATCCCAGGCATTATTATTATTATTGTTGTTGCCTTTCTTATTCTTGTTGTCGTCGTCTTTCACAGATTTCTTTCACTGCTACTCTATACACTGCTATTTATTTGTTTTGTCCCTGCTTCTTTTTTCTATCTCTTCTGTTTGGCCTGTTGTTATTGTTGCTCTTATTGTTGTTGTTGTTGTTTTTGTGTGTTGTGGCTTCTTCTTCTTTTATTCATTCGCCTTGTTCTTTAGCACTTCTTTTCTCCTTCGTGCCGCCTCTCTTCTTTGTTGGACGCTCACGTTCGTGTTGCTTATCGTTAGCTTGTATTCTGATTGCCGTTGCCATTGTTCACCATTGTCGTCGTTGTCTCGTTGTTGTTATTATTGTTGTTGCCATGCAATAGTTCATTTTAATCTACAAACAGGATAATGCAAGAAGGATTTCGTAATGTGGCCTCAACTTTATTTTCAGCCATTGCCTTAGTCAGTCATCTCCCCAAAAACTTCTCAGCTCTCGCCCTCAGCTTTCGTCGTCTCTTTGTCTTTTCTCTATCGCCTCGGCTTTTTATTAATACATAACTCAACAATTTTTGGCGCCTCCATACCCCAAAAATTCCAGCTGTTTTACCCCTGTTACCATCGCTGTTTGTTGATTGTGCAAACTTTGCGCTGAACTTTGAAGTCGTATAATAAATTTCATCGCTGTTGATTGCTTCAAATTTTTTAGAAGCTGGCTAAAAACTTTACCCCGAGTACTTATAATAATAGTTTTCACTCTTTTGCCTCTCTCTTTCTCGCTCTTTCTGTGTTTCTCTCAATTCTTTTTTCGTTTTTGTTGTTTGCATAATTGTTAGCAATAATATGTTTATTAGAGAAGAGCCCAGGGCTCAGAGCTCATCTTGCCATCGATTGCGGGTTCCCTTAGTTTTCCTGTAGTGCGGATTTAACTTTATAAGCAGCTTACGAAGTGCTTCAATTAATTGCAGCAGCATAAAAAGCAAAGAATTTATGCTTTGTGCTTAAAAAAAAAGCGAACAACAATTTGGTGCAAGATATTTTTAACAATTAACAGTCGAGTTCGATCGTCTGTTCATTGCGCCGAGGGGGAGATTGAGAGTTTATAATTGTTATATTTTTTTTTAATTTAGCTAACTGTCAAAATTCCACAATTTCTGTAATTAATAACACTTGATTTATAGATTTTCGTTCAACGTTTGTTTCGATTTCTAAATTGTTTCTATTTTTGACGTGCGGAGTTCGTACATGCCATGAAAAGTGTGTGAAAATCTATGAATAGCAGTTTTCCCAAAAGCCAAACGAGGAAAAAAGAGAGCAAGCGTTTGATAAAAGGGAGAATACAACGATGAATGGTCATTGGCCAGTGCAATTGGCAGAAGTTGGACAACAGTTAAAAAAAAAAACGAAACGAATTGTAAAACTTCACTACGAATGTGAGAGTGTGCATGTGTATGTGTGAGTGTGTGTGTGTTTGTTGTTGCGAGTGTGAAACAACAAAAATCTAATTGCGCACAAAATGAATTGATGTCGTTGCCAAGCGAAAATGAATGGATGGAAATGGGGCTTGGGTTTTTGGGACTGGGATTGGGATTGGAATGGGGACTGAGACTGAGATTGGGACTCAAGCTGGGGGACAAACAGCAGACTAAGCAGACGACGACTCAGCTGGGAGGGAAATAGCCTCTCGAGTGTTTTATTAAGCGCATGTATCCAATTTCGTAGCTGGGACTCAAGTGGCCAAGCTGGACGAAGGACAATGAACGAAGGACGCAACTAATTTATGGCGCTCCATTAAAACTTGAGTTCAATTGCCAAAAATTTCATAAAATTTTTATTTAAAAAGCAACAACTAAAGCACAAAGCCAAATAGAAATAAAACAAAAGCAAAAGTAAATGAGAGAGTGAGTGAGAGAAAGAAAAGAAAAAGGAAAATAATAGATACATATATATGAATATATATATATATATATATATAAAAGCGTACATAAGAGAGATGCGCAATCAAGTTTATTACGTACTCGTAGTCGTCGTCCTGATGGCGCCAGGCTTGGACCCCCTCAAGCCTTTGCAAGGCTGCACTTTGGCCATGTCCTGGGCACAGGACTAACCGCCTCCCTTCCCACCCCGCCACAGCCGCCTCGTTGGTCCACTTGCTGGGACTGTGCGCTCGCACCCCCCGCGCAGTTCATTTGAGCAAAATGAAATAAATTTAAATATATTTTTAGTGCATTTCGCATAAAACAAAAAGATGCCTCGCAGGGCCGCTGCTCGTCCTGCTAACTGCTAACTGCTGACTACAGACTGCCGACTACCGACTACCAACTGCGGATTGCGGACTACGGAGTGCGGACTGCGCACATTCGACTACTCCTGCTGGGCTGCTGTTGGCTGCTCGTTTTGCAGAGCCTTGGGCCTGCCTCTTTTTATTTTCCGGCCGTTTGCCGTCTCAGCTTTTGCGCCGCCTTTTATTGTTGTAGTTTTCGTTTGGCGCCCCCCCTCTTACGCTGCCTTTGTCTCTGTTTACTTATTTACTTTTGCGCTTTATTATTCTCCATTAACTTGACAAAATGAGCAGAGCAAGGAGCCAAGAGACAAGCGGCATCTTCACTTGCGACGACCGCCCATTGGCCGGCAAACTGTCCTTGCCACTTTGCCTAGCCTAGTTGAAAATTCACAACAACAAAAAAAAGAAAAACAAAAAAATGTAAAATAAAATGCTGAGCAAAATGTTAATAAATAAATAAATAAACCCGCCCCAAGCCAAAGAGTCTCGTGCTGATGCTGCCAGCCAGATTTCGAAGTAAGCCAGGTGCTGGCCCAGTTTGAAGCATTGCCATTTCATTTCCAAGCCAATCAGTCGGCTCACCTTCAGCTTAACATCTACGCTGCTTACGCTGCTGTCAAATTGGAATCTATGTCGCCGTCACAGTCGCAGTTTGTTTGGTAATCCCCTCGGAAACAAAAAAAAAAAACAAAAACAAAAAGGGAAACACAATGCTCATTAGGTTCGCTTTGCCGCAATTTCTTTTGTTTGGCGGCAAGGCAAAGAGGGAACTTTATGTATTATTTTGCATAGCAAAAGGCTTAAAACAAGCGAGCGAGCGAGTGAGCGAGTGGCAAAAACAATGTTCTTGTTTGTCGTCGAAATTGTTGCGAATTCTTAGCGCCTTAAATGAGTTTCTGCTCTGATTGTGTTTAATTTTGGATGCCGCCTCCTGTTCGCCTCCGTCGCTTGTCTCGTTTGCGGACATGTGCAAAACCAAAAGCTGTGCGGGAAATGAAACCAAAACGACATTTCCATTGAGCATGTGTTAACTCATCTGCCAACAACAAATGCAGCTGTCTCTATCTCGCTGTCTCGTCGTCTCTGCCTCTGCCTCTGCCTCTGTCTCTACCTCGGTCCCTGCCACGTCGTCTGTGTCTTTATCTCTGGTTGCGTGTGTGTGTGTGTGTGTGTATCCGGGGGGCAATTGCTCTTAGGGCAAGCCAATTAGGCGCTTACGAGCTGCACAAGAACTAGGACTCAGGCTCATAGCTCTCTTGTCCTGGCTCAGCTCTTGTCTTAGTCTAATTCCCAATGTAATGTAAATTTCATTCCATTCAAAGAACGACGAGCGACGAGTGTGTGTGTGTGTGTGTGTGTGTTGATGTGTTTGTATGTTGCACGACGATCCAAGAGTGACCAAGTTTTCAGGTTTAATTAGCTGCCGGCTAGTTAACTTGGTCTGCACTTCAGCTCACATCCATCCACCCATCCATCCATCCATCCATCCAGCCATCCATTCGTCCGTCCATCCATCCAAGTGCATTCCATTCGCTTCTTCTTGGCCCACAATTTGCGCACGGCTCGCATGTTATTTTGCCTGCATGCACCCAATTAAGAGATTTGCCCTCTGCCACGCCTCTCATCGCAACGTTTTCTTTTTACTTTTTTTTTTGATGTTGCTGGATTGGGGGTAAGTTTTTAAGTGAAAAATACTCAGCGCAATTTTACTTATTTAGTACGTAACTGCAATTTACGCCATGCATCTGCATATAAAATGCATTTTTTTTTGTTTCGTTGCGCGCTGCGTTTTTCATGTTGCGGAGGGCGGGCGGCACGCCCATTTTTTGCGCCATACTCTACACATACACTCAGACTTATTATTTATATGTCTATGTATAAGTGTTTCGTTCTCTCCGTGTGTGTGTGTGTGTGAGTGTGTGTTTGGCCCTCTCGACTTCTTTTTTATGTACTGGATAGTAGCGTTGCCAAAAAAACACAAAAAAAAAAAAAAATGAAGAGGACAGAATAAATGGGGAGGAGAAAATGCAAATAGCATAAAATACAATGCTGAAGCGCCTCCTCAAGCTTCTCCCCCAACTTGCACCGCTTCGCAGGCAACGTTGCCACGACGGCTCTTCTGCCTGTCCGACCGCTTTTTCACTTAGCTCCTCGCTCTGGATTTTTGTATATTTTAAATGCATTTTCAACAAGCACAAACACACACACACACACATACGCTCACAGCATACATTCAGCCGGGCACATACCAAAAAACGTTGCATACTTTTGGGCCAACTCACAAAAAATCTTGCCAAAAAGGGTTTCGCGTTTTTTCCTTCTCTTATTTTTCCCAAAAATTCTTCTTTACTTTTTTTCCCTGCACAGTGTCTGCGCTTCCTTAACGTTTGATTAATGAGTGCAGGACGCGCTGGCAGTTCATTTTTGGCGCACTCACAGCGACTTAAGCAGATAGCGACAGTTGCTGTGAATATTGCGCATACGCAGTGTTGGCTAATGCCGCAATTATGCCATCATCGATTGAGTGGGTCTTAGATACGCTCGCGAAGTTATGACACAACAAGAAAATTAATTAAGAGCACACACACACATACACACACACAATTTGAAACGCTGCTCAAATATCGATGAGTTCTGCAATTAAGCTGAATAAAATCTGTTGGCTGCGCAGCTTCGATGTGCAAGCGAAGAGTGCTTCAAGTTTTAAAGGCTTTCGTGACTTTCTTGTGTGTGCGAGAATTCGCCCCCAATTCAATTCAACGCCGATGACTGTGCCCGTGACTTGGGACTGGGGACTGGGGACTGGGCGAAGTCAGTCAGCGTTGTGGCCACATTCAAAGCCGGCTCAGAAATTGAATTGTAAGTAAGGCGAAAAGAAGAAAAATGCCGTCGCATAAATACGATGGCAAATAAAAAACATAAACTATGACCCGCTCGAATGGCAGAGAGTCTAGAAAGCTGTCGCGAGCAGCTAGGAAGCCCAACATCAATTCTGGGATTAAGGACACTGATTTGATATACTTTTTATTACCATTAAGTATAAGTTGACAAAATGCCGCCACTGCCGGCAATTTAATGTGAAGAAACCGACACACACAAAAATACAACTACGACTATCGAGCGGTTGAAATTTAAAGCATCTTCGGCACATTGTGCTCGCACTTGTCCTCGCAGTTGTAGTCGTACTTCATGAAATAGAATCGGCTCTCGGCTGCTCTCCAGTCATTAGCTGCGCACCATTAGCGCCGGCGACAGTCAACCAAGACACCCCGCCTACCACCCCGTCTCCCCCCCTCCCTCATCGCCATCACGCAGCCACAAGCACCCGTAACAGCCCTGTGCGCTTTGGCCCAAAATCGTGGCTCGTTATTATGGCTGATAACATTTTTACGATGCCGACAATGACATGACATGATTTTCTTCTTTTTTTTCATTCTTTTTTTTTTGATGTTTCTCTTTCCCTCTCTCCACTGCTTGGCATGTCTCGCTTTCTTTTCTTCGCGCACTCTGATGCTCTGATGTTCACTGTCAGGGGACAAAACGATTTTTTATGCTACCAAAATGACGCAGTTTTATTGCGCCTCGGCCAGATTCCCTTTTCCCTGTTCCCTTTTCGATTTTTTCTGCTCTTTCGTCCTCTGCACGCGCCGAGATTTTCATTTTTAAATCATTAAAAATGGCTCATAAATTTATTGTTAAAGTAGCCAAAGACTCCAGTCGTGCAAAAAAATAAAAAATAAAAGAAGAACGACAAAGAAAGGCCAAGAAAATATGCCGCCCTCAAGCTTATGTTTTCAGTTTTGCGAATTGTCCAATAACATGCGCTGACCACAGAGTCGACGACATCATTCACATCGATTGCCCCGCAATTGAGATAAAACATATTTTTCTTTTGGCAAATAGCATTAAAGACTAAATGAATCGCACTTGAATTCTAATTTAATATCTAGAGTAGATGCTCAACTAATTGAGAGGCACTGAATGAGCCACAGCGAGAGAGAGCTTAGCTAAGTAATAACTAAATAGCTTATGCATAAATTAGCAACAAATTATTGCAGCAATAACAACGACAACAGTAACAATGCGATGTTGGAGAAAGGGCGTAACATGTGTATTAAATATTATGTAATTAATTGGCATTAAAAGCGAACAATAACAAAACAACACAGGAGAGCACTGAGTGTGTGTGATAGACTCAAAACTACCCTGCAGGTACTAAATTTAAAGTAAATAAGCACTTTACAAATTCAACATAATTGTGCTTCCATTTAAATAGTTATATATGAATAACTACCAACAATAGTTGTAGTTTAATCGTATCAAGCTGACTGAAGGGTATCTGAATACTAAACTAAACCCGAACACAAAAAAAGTAAGCTGAAATCCAAACAAAACCACAATATTGAATATGCCACGAGTGGCGCTTACCTCAAACTTATCGAGACCGAACACTCTCCCTGCTCCCTGCCCTCTTCGGCAATTCGCAGTCTGCCTCTGAGTGGCTTCATGTTCGGCTTATGTTTTATTAATGAATGGGCGTGTGTGTCTGTGTGTCTGTGTGAGTGTGTGTGTGTGTGTGAGTGCATGTGGTTGTGCATGAGTGTGTGCTTGCATAATTAATATTAAAAGTAGGCATTATGGCTATTATTTTAATTACGCGCACATCAAGTGAATAACAACGCCGAAATACGAAACGCACAAGCTGGCAAAATTAGACGTAACCTAACTTGAGAATCGGTAAAGTAAACTCGTGTAATGTAATTATGATTACACACTCGCTATTCACACTCTTCCTTCCCGGATGCGTTGCCATTTGATGCTGTGCGTTGTTAGTCAGTGTCTTAGTCAAACGAACCGATTGTTAAATCAATCCTCTGAGGTTGCCCATAAAATTGCCGTCGTCTGTTGCATATTCAATTTGGAATTAATGTTGTGGCTTTTAAACCAGATTTTGCAATGCTTTTCAAATTCAAATTAATTGCAATTCGAATGCCAAATGACTTAAATAGTTGTTAGTTAATATAGACGTCAAACCTCATTTTGTGCTAAGGTTATTTGGCCAAATTGTCACGTATTCAACGTCTTCGACAACTGTCGACATCTTCCATCAAATGTCAGAGCGTCGGCTTCAGCTTCAGCTGCAACCGTCAGGTCAGTGCACGTCATGAAGTGCCTGGTAATTGCCAAACAAAACCACAAAAACTTACACTGCACCCCAGAGTGGGGTGGGGGGGGGGCGGCAGTGGGAGAGGGGCTGGATGGGGAAGTGAGGCTCTGTTAAATGCGTCATCAAATCGCCTTTGCATGACTTTGAGCCACTTAATGCTATTTGCATCCCATTGCGGCTGGCGACAAGTGAAGGACATTGACGTCGCCAGTTACGTTCCGTTGCATATGTCGGTCAAGCGCGGGGACTGAAGACTGCAAAGTAAAACACAGAGAGAGAGAGACACAGATACAGACAGAGAGAGAGTGAGAAAGGGGGCGGCATGTCATTATTATAATTTCTGTATTTGCACAAATGTCAGCCGGCGTCGCCAGCCCGTAAATTGCAATTGCCAACGATTATTGAATTTAGTTAAACAACGTTTGTCGTGGTCGACAGCCGGTCGATCCCTCGTCCTCAACCTGCCCCACTCACTCCACTCTCTCTCTCTCTCTCTCTCTCTCTCTCTCTGTGGCTGGCTGTTCGTCGTCGTCTCGACCCCAGCTGCTCCATGGAGCACCTAATCACCAGCTGTTGTACGCTTGTCAGTCGCCGCCTGTCGCCAGCACATTGCAAATCCTCTCCCCAATCCGCCCGCTGAATCGTTACTCTTGGCTCTCGCACGTCGTTTGCAGGTCCTGGCAGGACGTCGCCTCGTCGGCTCATTGCAGCAGAACTTCCGGTGCGCTTGCGTATCAAAGTCTGTCCGTTTGTCTGATTGACTTCCGTTGTCTACGTTTGTCAGTTTGTCAGTTTGGCCATTTCGGTTTTGACTCCAACCGGACAGACAATAAGCCGCAGCTCGATAGAGACAGAGAGACAAACAGAGAGAGAGAGAGAGTGGGAGAGTGAGAGGGAGCGAGATTGAATGAGGAATTTGCTTCAGTTGGCTGCTTTCTGCATTTATTTACACTTTAAGTGAATTGTTTGCTTGCGTTTTAACGCAAATGCAATTATGCGCAGCCAACAACGCAGTCGACGTAGCCACAGTTGCTAACATTGTTGTCCTTGTTGCCATTGTTGTTGCTCCTGCAGCCGCCACATTGGAAAATGTAAAGCGTGTTCTTACTAATGTCAGGCCATTAGTATTTGTTGTATTAGTTCGCTCACACTCTGACGATTTCACCCCCCTTTGGTCTTTGTCGAAAAAGCGAAGGCGCCGGCGACGGCGGCGGTAATTGAAGTGTTTCATTCGTTGATGGGCAATAAATTGAATGAATGCAAGACGAAAGCTGAGTTCAACCTCAACACATCGACTGTCATCATTATCAAAATCCATATTTCTTTCTCAACAGCAATTACACTTTGTTTCATGCATCGAGGTGGAGCTCTAATTAAATTCGATGGGGCAACGTAACAGCCGGCAATTAGATAGCGACAAACTTCGACCAACAACATCAAGTGCAAGAGTTGTAGTTGTAATAACACAGAGTAACAGCAGACGTATGAATTGTAAATTTAATTTAATCAGACTTAAGTGCAGCCGCGACGAACATACGTTCGTATGTGCGTATGTTTGTGTGTGTGTGTGGAGGCATAACGCATACGCTACGTTGGTCAGGCAAATATTGAAACTCACTCTGTGTGCGTGTGTTTGTGTGTGTGTGTGTGTGTGTGGTTAGGCTGCATGGACTTGGGGGCTTATTCGCTTTGCGGCCATACGGCAATAATTGTTAACAATTTATGAAAATGTCTCTAACTGGCGAGCTGTGTATATAATTGCAGCAACAACAGCGACAACAGCAACACAGACACATGACCTCGATGGGACTGTACACAAATGGTCGGCAGGGCTCGTCTAATTACATAGACTGAGCGCAGTCGAGTGAAGTGCGTTCTTCTTCTCATGCACAACAACAACAAATATCAATACACAAGGACCACAAACACATACGCAAACACAGATACAAATAGAAAGCAGGCAGGCAACGAATCGTGCAAATTGAAGCTGTCCTCCTAACTGTGGTAATGAATGGCAGCAACTGGGCGTGGCGGACACTCACACACACTCTCTCAGAGAGCGATGGAAAGAGAGTGAGAGAGAGAGGGTGAGGGGAGTCACAATTAATAGCGATTAGAAGAGCCTCAATAGGTAGCAGGCCTCATAGGCATTTAATTAGTGAAAGCCGAAAGCATAAAAGCCACTTTCGAGAACTCGACCAGAGTACAACCCATCCAGCAATTCCTGTTTTGATGTCCTTCGATTGGAAACTTTGTTGACAACCATCCCCATACTCACACTCACATTCAAAGTTCCGGCCATAAACTTATGGCTTATCAATCAACAGAAAAGTCTGCTGGCGTCTGGTCATAAAAGTAGCCCAAGCTGAAGGGACAGCAGCTGATGCTGCGCAACAAAATATGAATGTTTGCGAATAAAAAATGCGTCGTCCCCTTCTTTTGCCCTCTTGCCAATTTGAGCTAATGCCGAAGTTAAGCTCGACTGTCACTTTTGTTAAGCAATCGCATCGATGGCCCAAAGGTTGACTTTCCTGCATCCATTTTACAGCACGCATCACAACCATAGATGGGTTAAGGGGGGGGAAAGGAAGTGAACCCTTATCGTAAGGCAGTTTAAAGGGTTTTTGCATATACGTCGTAGAATTAAAAGTTCAATGCCTTATGCGGCACAATTAAATAGTCTTTCATGCCCGTAATATGCCTTAAATGGTTATCAAGCAACTTGGCCCATCTTGCTGTATTGTGGCATTTATCAAGTTCGGATGTTTCTTCGATATTTCAGACACGTGTCGACAGCTTATGAAGCAAGTCCTACTCGTCGTAATATGTAAATTGAAAACTTTTGCAATAAAATTACATTAAAGTACAATTTGTCTAAGCAACCGGGGATCTGCCGGGGGGAAGACAAGAAGGCGACTCAAAAAGGAGGCAGCTCAACGCTCGGCCTGTTGCCTGGCATGTGCGCCCGCCCCGTTCGAACCGAACTGAATCAATCAACTCCGGAAATTATGTTAACAGCACAAAAAAAAAAGAAAAAAAAAACTTTTTTGTGTTCCTCTTTCTTTTTTTTCTGTTGTTTTTTTTTTCTTGCCTCTTATTTTCTCATTGCTGTTGCTGAGATAAATGCGAGCAGCTTGAATTCAATTGTAATCGCAACTGCGTGCGTAATATATCATCGAGTGACCGCAAATGTAGCGCAAGATGCTGTCAGGCAACAGAAGAGGGGAGCGTGAAGGAGGCAGAGAGATTGGAACAAAGATGGCACCTCAAAGTCAAGTCTGTTGGCTGAATGTTGCAGCACGTTTGGGATACATCAATGTCAGAGCAGGGCTAATTATTTTACATTAAATTAAATAATGATACACTCGCTGAGCTCCACTCGACTCCATTGCAGCAGCAAAGGAGTACGCCGAAAAAGGTAGCGACTCTGAAGGGAACTTAATCATGACCATCATCGTCGTCGACGTCAGTGCTTGCTTCGGTTCGTGCAGCGACAAAGAAATCATTGGGGCACGTGACGCAATTTACATAAATTTGAGGCAGCCACACGATGCCGACACGGAAGCGAGCGCGTAATTTCAATTGCGGTTAAACAGCAGCCAAGTAGAAAAGCAGAAAAGTAGCAAAAGTGCCAAAGTGGCAAAGTGGCTGACGCACACACACACACACACACACACAGACAGACACAAGAGAGACACACACACACACGAAGAGGTCCCAAAAACTAGTTAAGTCTGCCATCTGCACGCTCGTCAAAGGCAAATGTAATGCGCACATTATTGAATACGAAGCCCTGTTGTCGACATAAATGTCTGAGAGCGTGTCGTTTAATGGCTCTTCAATTTATTGAAAAATTATTAAAAGACGAAGAAAAAAAGTTGGAATAGAAAATGGAAAAAGGAAAAAGGACTCGCCACAGGTCAGCAGACGATGAACGACAGTGAAATCAAGAGTGAGAGAGCTCAGTGGCAAGTTGCCTTTTGGCAGCGAGCGAAAGACTGACTATCAGCAAGTTGTCCTAAGCAAACAATTTGTACGCAACGCCAAATGGGCGAAATATATTTTGCTATTTGCTGTTGGATTTCTAATGAATTTCATCCCCTCTCATGCTGTGCTTTGCTGTGCTGTGCTTTGCTGTCAGTGTTTTGGTTGAGATAACGAAAGGCACTTGAAGTGTTTACTTGCGACAAATTGATGTGTTTGCATTAGTCGAAAATAATAAATTAAGTTTTGTCTCTCTTCTGCCTCTCTCTCTATGATTTTCGCACAGATGAGGGATGGCGCTATTAATCGCATCTTTTATTGAATTTTCATTTGCTAAACTACTCGTAATATTGCAGTATATTGAATATATTGATATCATATACGACGCACTGTTCGCACTAATTAATCATCCTTTATTTCCTCGCTACGTTTCAGGTAAGCAACACACGCAACGCAACTACAATCAACAACAATGTTCAGACCATTAGCTCTGACCCAAGGTGAGCAGAGAGGGAGAGAGACTACTACATTTATGGCAGGACGAGTAGTGAGTGGCATGAATATTATACTACATACATATATTTTGCTAAGGTTTCGCTAGCATTTAACCCCCACTTTGGCTGAACGTTGTTACACCGCAGCACAAGTCGCCGGCTAAAGTAGCGTATAATGCACAGTAAATCTCAAGCACAAGCTCGAGCAGCGGCTACATTCCAAAATGGGGGCCGCCTGAGTTCTGCCAATATTTTCTAAAAATAAAAACAGACGGCAGCCGGCAGTCGACAGTCGGCAACTCGAAACTCGGTTACCTGCTGCAGACCGTGAGGCACGCTTACAGCAATATGCGGCAGCTAAACGTTTCCGTGCACGCGAAAAATCGCAAGACTCTGACTGGCACCCAAACCTCGGGCTGCTTTGCATGCTCGTGGGCAGGGGACGAGGGGTGTAGAGGCCTGCAAATGCAGTTGGGAGAGCATGCCAGGCCATTTCTTTACACTTTTCGTGTGCTTTCATATTTTTTCTAACGTTAATGTGGCCACAAATTGAAAAATAACAGTAAAAGCGGGAAATAACAGCGAGACCAGAAGGGATAGAGAGCAAAGTATAGTCCGATAGGAGTCAGGAGTTGGTGGTGGAGGGAGGGGGAGGTAAGGTAATACAGCCAGGAGGCAGCACACCTGAACTCAATAAAAGCTTCATTTTGGGTTGTTCAAGCAGCAGAAAAGCAGCTGAAAAGAAAACAAAAACCGAAAAATAAATTATTTAAGAAAAATATGTTTTACATAAACTTTTTTTTCTCGAAGGAGCGAGCTCCTGAAAAGGTGCCGTAGAAACAGCGAGAGCAGCTAGAACAACAACACAAGCATTGGGAAAATAAACAAAGAAAAGCTAGAACAAATGGCATGCAGTTGGAGCGCTGAAAATTGCAAAAGTAAATAACTGAGGAGCGCTCTGAAGGGACAGACAGACGAGGGGAGGAGATGAGATGAAGTTGGCGGTGGCAGGGGAAGGGATTGAGCCACCCCACAAAATAAAGAATGAAATCCGCGTTAAGCCAACGCCAGCAGGCGAAACAGTTGCATAAAGTTGTAAAAGTATTATGAAATTTCAAATAATAACTGCATCTACATAGCGATGTAGTCTAAGACGAAGTCGCAGCTGGAGATATGAATAGAGTTGGATGGAGCTGTGAACTGTGAGCCCGGCCTAGGACTAGTCGGAGGCCAAGTAAATACATAACAATATCACGTAGAGTTGTTGTTAGCTGCGCTTGGCCGTTGGCTGTTTTTCCTGTTTTCTGTTTTTCTGTTTTTCTGCTGCGTTTGCTGGCTTAATAAAGTAAGTATCCATAAAAAGATATGACCACTATAAAAATGTGGCGGCTGTAAAAAAGGCCAAAGCAACAAAACAACAGTCGAGGCAGCAGCTAGAGGAAAGGCCATCAAAATGGGCAGTGAGCGAAAAGAGACTGAACCGGAAATTGCGCCCTGAAAGTATGCAACAGTGTTTGCAATTCAACTCATTTGAATGCAACAGCTAAGCAGATGATGGATCAGCTGAATGTATCCTTTTCCCCCTTAGGATCGTCGACTCCCTTCGAGCTGCCGCCAACGCAAAATGCTCATCCGCTTTAAGAAATTATCGAAATGGCAAAAGCAACGCTTTACAAATTGCCATAAAAGCTGCAAATTGCATTGCATTTATGCGTGGTTATGTCGCCATTGAAGTTGCCGTTGCTGTTGCAAGTTCCAATTTTAGAGTCACGAATTGGGGTCGCTGGCTACAAAATTGCAATGAACCATAAATGTTGCAAATGTCAGAAATGTCAGCCCGCCAACACAAAACGGTCAGCGGTCGACCCAGTCGAGCCGACAACGCCACCAACAACAGCAACTACAACTGCAATAACAACAATGGTGACAACTGGAAACTCTGGACTGTGGACTGTCGACTGTGGATGGTCACTGTGACCCATTGTCATTGGGGCAGCATGTAAAAATAAATGTCGCACATGCAAAGTAAATACAATTGAAATGAGCAGAGTGCGCAAAGTGCGTGTGGGAGGCGTGCGGGGCTCCAGACTCAGACTGACAGCTGAAATGCAGTTGCAACTTGCACAGCAGCTAGAGTTAGTTGGCCACAAAGCGCATTCAGACGTGTTAGAACCAAAGAGCGAAATTGGGCAACTTGTGGCGAAAAGCAATTAAAGTAACAGTTGAGAAAAAAACATGTCAAATTTAATACTATTTAGAAATGAATAAAGTTCAATAGGAGATACTTGTAGTGACAGTAAATTCAAATGCTCAGAACTAATTCGTTGATATACTAAGTAGTTTTTAATAAATATAGTTATATTCAGAAGTTATAAACAATAAATTCATATTTCTTTTATCAAAGGCCAGGCTATCACAATTACAAGCAGGCCAAACTGCACAAGAATTTTGTGATGCCCGCTGACGATGGCGATTGCAGAGTACTGTGTCGTCCGCTTATTGTCCGCCCACATGGGCGTGGCAGCAGCCCACACAAACGAGTCGAGCATAGTGCATTCATAGTGGCTGACATTCTGTGCTCATCTGTCCGCCTCCGACGCTTTTGTCCACTCGCCTGAAATATCCTTCTCAATCCCCGCATGTGCCTGTGTGTGTATGTAATAGTTGTGTAGTCGTCTTTGCGCTCATTTTGTTTTTGCCGCTGCATAAATTTAATATTTTGACATATGTAAGCGCAGCAGCAACGGCAACAGCAACGGCAATGGCAGCAACTGAAGCGGCGACAGAGAGACAGGCTACAAAAATGAGCACAAATAAATTTACATGCATGCATTTTGGTTAAACTGCCAGACCACAAATCAGAAATACACTAACACCATGATGTCTGTCCCCCCAAGTTCCCTGCCTCCCTCTCTCGTCCCGCTTCCTTCTTTAGTTATATGAATAACTACTGTCAAGCGTGGCAACATGGCCGTGAGCATGCCACAAAGCGTCGCACACACATCGAGAGTGAGAGCGAGTGCGAGTGCGACACTTATACGCCCACATATATGTAAGAGATTTATGAACGGCAACGGTTTTTAGTTGACGCTCATCTCCCTCAGCGTTGTCGCTTATCTGCATTTGTGCCGAGCTGAGCAGAGCTGAGTTGGTCTGAGTCTGAGTTTGGATCTGGGTCTGCTCTGCTCTGTTCTGCTCTCTCGTCGGTCGCCCTGTTCTCCACTCTATATTTAATGAATGCCATAATGACTGCAATGCAACGCATGAAATATTTATAGATGTGAATGGATACAAAGCCGAGTCCAAGCCGAAGCAGCGTCGCTCGTACAAACTGCGGCGGCATTCGCTTTAAAGGTGATTTTTGAATATACATTTTAACATATATAGTATCGTATAGTATAGTATAATTCACACGCTTACACGCATATCTATAAATACTCGCATCCATTTATGCAACGCATTGAAGGCTTAATGATCTAGGGCCTAGTGTTCGCATTGTCATTGTTCTTGTTGTTGTTGGTATTATTAATGCAATTGCTGTTGTTGCAGCTGTGGTGAGGCAGCCGCATAAAAATACGTAATTTCCTTTAATAAAGCCGCACAAATTTAATTAACCGGCATACAAATGCATTTACACCTTAATTATTAATTGAATTTAAATACATAAATACACCGCACAAATTGAGCCATGCCATACACGACGACGCATCTACGCATCGTCCTGTGTAAATAAAGCTGCATTTTAATATACAATAACCAACACATATTCACATGCAACTCTGTCTCTGTCTCTGTATTTGTGTGTCCCGTGTCTGTGTCTCTCTCTCTCTCTATGTTGTGTTGTTGCGAATCTTCCGTAATTCCCCTTCGGCTTGTTGTTTTTGTTTGTGCGAAAAAAAAATTGCAAATTGTTCTTTTCGCTGAAATTTTTGTTTATTTTTTGCTTTTTTTTATTTAAATATTTAAAATGTCATTATGGGCCTAACAAATATAAAAACAATATTTTGTTTACTTGCTTCGCTCTTTTATTACTTTTTGTTCCTCCCATACATTATGCATATTTAACTTGAATTATTTTCGTGGTATTTGTGGTAATATTGGTTACATGTGGCTCATCAATTGGCATAACATTGCGGCATTTAAATATAGTTTGGCCCATACCTAGAAAACGGCTTGATTTTTAATGGGCTTAGCAATTTTTTTGGTTTAAATTAAAGTTGAAGAACGAATATAAAGCAATTTATTCTTAACAGTAATACATATTATATACACAATTATTACTGTTAAGAATAAATTACTTTATATTCGTTCTTCAACTTTAATTTAAGCCTAAAAAATATTTTAAAAGTAAAATTCATTTATACAACAAAACTAATTACGGGGAACATTTTTGTATAATACAAAATTGTGATCTTCACTCGTTTAATTTATTACTTAGATATGCATTTTATAATTAGGCAGTTTCTCAGTGAGCACTGGAACTGCTGTCCCTCAATTTGTTCGCGCTGCGAATTGTTGTTGTTGCTGCCACGAGTGGCATGTGGCGGCCGAGTCAATCATAGTGAAAATCTGTTGTAAAGTGGGCGTGGCACTGGGCAAATGTCATTATGCAATGGCATATAATTAACCGAAAATCGTTTAAATGTTCGCCCCTGTCGCCTCAGCGATGACCGCAGCATGCAAATTAAAAACACAGCAGTGCATTGAAGGCATGGCTGGTCGGGCACATAAAGAGTCAGAGCGAGAGAGAGAGAGAGGGGATAAAGAGCGAGGGGAAGTTGCACGCTGCATGTTTACTTTGACATTAAATAAAGTTGTTTGGTCGGGGCTGTGTTTTTAATTTGCAACAGAGACATGGACCGTGAGATGGAAGCAACCAGCCAACAACCCAGCGACCAAGCAACCAAACGGGTGCCTGGCTGGGGCCAGAAAGCGAGGGATGGGAGCGAGCGAGGGGGATGTACGCATAAATAACAAATAAATCATTTATGGTCACAGCGAAAACATTTATTGAGGTTCCCGGTCACAAACATTGGCGCGCGTGCAGTTGCGAAGTTGAGCAAAATAAATTAATTAAAAGTTCGAGTGCGTGGCGCAATCAAACTTTCGCTTGCTTCGCCTCACTTCACTTCACATCGCATCGCTCTTGCTCTTGCTCTTGCTGCAGCGGCGGACAATATGGAAGTCGAGGCGAGGCCCAATGTGGCGTATGCGCAACGTTTGTCGTTTAGCTGTGACGCCAGGCCGTCGCCTTAAAACACAAATACAAACAAGCACACACACAAACACAATCGCAATTGTCAGGGCCAGAAGAGCCATGCTTCGATTGCTGAGCGAGTCGCCTGCCTGAGCAAACATAAATGTCAAATTGAGGACACAAGTTGGCCAGGATGCGGGAAGCATTGAGACGGCGACGTCGGTTGGGGACGCATTGCAATCAGCAGCCAAGTGCAAAGCTTTTCACTTGCTGCGCATTTCGTTCTTCATTTGCAAAATGTCTGCGCTTCGTGTGCAAGTCTGTGTGTGACTGTGTGTGTGTGTGTTTTTGAGGGTGTTGCGAATCTGCAGCTAGCATTTTTAATTTGTCTTAACATTTTAATTGCGACAACGTTGCCAGCGAACGAAACACATTTCCATTTTCATTTCTTATCGACGTGTCAATGCACCGTTAGGTGTTGCACAACAACACCACAGCACACTTGTGTCCTGTGCGCAGCGAACGAAGCGAAGGGATGGAAAATTAATTTCGTTGAAAAAAAGAAAACGCTACAACAAACTTGTTAGCTATTTTGTTGTTGTTGTGCTCTTCTTTTTTTTTATAATTTCAATGCATTTAAAATATTCAAAAGCCACTCAAGAACAACATCAACAACAAGAACTTTTACACCGCTCATTGCGGCCAGCAGCAAGTTGAAGCCCGAAGCCCCCCTCGCTGGTCCCGCTGGGAAGTTTTGCTGCTTCGTGCTTATTTTAGCATACAACTTTTGACGTTCTCTATGCCAGATGCTTATCAATAATTTATTTATAAGCTTCACCTCAAAACACATGTTGTCAGTATGCCATGTCACTTCTGCTCTCGCCCTCTCCTCTCCCAACGTCGTCTGCTGCTGCTTTATGAGTCGCTCACTGTAATAGTTGCGTTGGCAGTTTGGCTAACAAGCTGCCGTTGCCGCTTGGCACCTGACATGCCATAGCCAAGCACTCACACACACACTTACGTATACGTAATACACACACACACATGTCTAGCTGCTAGTTGAGTTTCTGCTGCTGGTCCTGGGCAGCAGCTCAGTTGCTGGCTGTGAACTCACTCGACGCGCTTGCATAATTTATGATTGCAAAATGTGTTCATTTAGTTTTGCAAATTGTTGACATGAACAATCATTAGGAAACCAGCACAGATTTCAGCACCATTTCATCCAAGCACAAAATTCATGCTACATGTTGGCAGATAAGCTCATCCAAATTGCTGACAGCTAGAAGAGGTGGCAAAGAATTCAACAAAAAACAGTCTAAATTATCATATGTAGCATATATTTAATTAACATTTGCCGTTTTTAGGATTGCACGCGTTGTGGCTGTGTTTGGTTGCCAAACAACTTAAGAAGTTGACACTATTTTCCTCGAGAACTCGACAAAAATTAGCAAGTGTCAAAGATAAATAAGACTAAACTGTAACTTGCCAGCCTCCAACTGTCTTTCTCTCTGGATTCTTTGGCATTTCCTTGTAGTTTGCCTCTCCTGTGGAAATAGTGTCAAAGTGAGTGGGCTCTTCACATACCCGAAACGCAGCCAACCCCAAAAGAAAACTGACTAACTATGCAAATAAGAGAGCGGCATGTGTGAGCCTCTCTCGCTCTCTCACATCCACTCTCGGCATCCACTTTGGAGGGCCTGGCGACAGTTGGCACTGGGTAAGTGCAGTTGGCAGAAATTAACTAAGTTTGTAGCTGCAATTTTTGGCGAGAACTATGTCAAGTTTGGTTTTAGTTGCCAGCAAAGTTTTGCTTAAGAAAATTGTAGCTTGTATGTGTATAAGTAGCATGGCAAGTATCAAGAGGGCATTTGGGGTCAGAGGGCAGGCAGAGTCGGCAGAGAACCTAATGAATTTCATGCATGACATGAAATGCGCGACGAGTCGCTTAATTAAAACCATTAGACGCGACCCGAACTTGTTGGCCGACTAAAATTTGATGGCCTCACCACTTTACTGGCCAGCCTCCTGGCCTCACCCTCTCCCCCTCCCTCCCCTTCACTCCCCTTCACTCGTCTAGTTGAGAGTGCACTGCACATTGTTCACTTTGCCTGCAGGCCGAAGCTGCAGCATCCAATTTACATACTTGCTTTAATGTTGTGCTGCATAATTTTCACATTTTTCAATGTCAAACTGTGCGGCGCTCCATTGTATTCCAGCTGCATGGCCAGCGAGAAATCTTTTGCATGTTTCGGTCATATTCTAAAAATAATAGCAGCAGACACACACACACACACACACACACACACACACTGTGTCTGGCTAAGATGGCCTGGTCAAGCGACCCACTTTGTCGACCCGGTGCTGAGATTTTTACGACTTCTGTGCCAGCGACAGGCCACAGGAAAGGGGAATGCAAAGATGGCAAGAGGACATTGTGTATGGGAAATTATAACATTTGACTAAATAATGTCACTTGACTGCAGCTGAAAGCGAAAGCCGAAAGCTTAACAAATTTGCTGCAAAGATTAGAAAAAAAATATAACATAGATATTCTATAATAATTTAAGAGAGAGCGCAGCGTGGCAGGAGAGGCCAAAAGGAAATGAAAAAACAGTAGGTGATGCAGCAAAACAAAATAATGATGCTTTCAAAAATGAACTTGTTTCATTTTCAACTACAAGCAGCAGGCAGGAAGGCAGGCGCAGAGCGCAAACTTCTCGAGCTGTTAGACAAGATGGCAAAATTACAAACCAAAGCCAAAAGGCAAGTTAAACGCCGAACGATGAACGGTAAATGGTGAATGGTGAATGTTGAACGGCTAAAGGCACCGCAGGATGCCACAGCCACGCCCAGCTGAGCTGAGCTATGGCCAAAGCAAAAAGTTTAATTCAAAAACTTGTACAAAAATGCACATTTAATGGAAATTTACTACCTGCAGTCGTGTCAAAGGCAGCAACAGCAGCAGCAACAGCAGCAGCAGCCACAAAAAGAAACAACAATAACAGTGCAGCAACAAGAACAACAACCACATAACAAGTGCCACAAAGTTGCAGTTGCAGTTGAGTGAATAATGGTGCGAGTCAAGTGGAGAGAGCGAGAGAGCGAGAGAAAGGGAGAGGTAGAGAGCCAGAATCTACAGCAAAGTGTTAACGGTTTGTTTGCGCGCCAAATGGCAGTCGAATGAGGGTTGGATTGTGAGGCGGGGCGGGGAAACTAGGCTAGGCGGCAGCAGGGGTTGTGCTCTATTTTTGGAGCGACTCCTGCAGTCGTTGTCTGTTGGCCTGCGACAAGCAGCAACCGGAAACGGAAATTGCGTAGCGCGTAGAACGTTCAGCGTTCAGCATGGCCGGCAGCCAGCACCAGCAGCAGCAGCAGCAGCAGCAGAACCTCGTGACCATAACCATTACACAAAGCAGCAAGAGCAAGAACAGCACAGCACAGCTTGGCATTGCTATCCAGTAGCCAGTATATGGCGTACACAGCACACAGCACACAGCTGGCGCTGGCTGGCCGCCATTAACGCGTTCCCCGAACGGGGGACGGGACGGGGGGACGCTGACGAGTGTTTTATAACCTGAGTGAAAATGTCAAGGTTATACTCGACGTTGTAGTCTCGGTCTCGCTGCGAAGGTATGAGAGTTTAAGTACACATAATGGCAAAAATACGATGTGGTGCATTGTTATTAGCGGCGAAATCAACAGAATAGCGCACAAAGAGCAGAGAGCAGAGAGCAGAAAGCAGAAATGCAGAAAGCGGAAAGAAAAGCAATGCAATCGTGCACTTAACTGCCACACATACATGCACACACAGTAACTCTCCCTTTCAGCGAGCGAGCTCATTTGATGGCATCGTCAAATATCACACAGTCTTAACTCTAGCACAAATAAACGAATCAGTGAATGAATGGCTGAACGAATCAGCGAATGAAAATGCCAAAAACTTTTCATGTGCAACATGGCTGGCCGCAATAAAAACCGCTTGCAGCCAAATGAAAATGGAAAACTTCATTTGCTTGGCTCGGCCAACCAAACAGCACTCCAAACCGCTGTCCTTTTATATACGTGTGTTTGTATGTTTGTGTTGCAGCCGAGAAGAGCCAAACAAATAAGAAATTAGTTGTTGAGAAATTGTTGCAGCTGCAACGGGAGAGAGCGGAGAAAGCGTCAAAGTAGCAACAGGAAAAAACTTTGCGCTAATGTCTTAATGCAAAAGTTTGTTAACGTTAGCAGCCGCCAGCAACGCGCAAAGTGGGCAGAAGGGTGGGAAAGCTAGCTGGCCGCCACTACCTGGCTTAAAAGTTGCGGCAACTTTTGGCGAGCACGTTTGATTGAAATTTGTGGCGTATTGCTTGCAGCAAATGCACTTTGCCACTGCAGCGAACGCACCAGGGTCATAATGCCATGATCAGAGCAGAGCCGAGCAGAGCAACTAAGCGAAATGAAGCATGAAATCAGTCAGCCAACCCAGCTCAGCACCACAACTATCTCCTTGTGCGCGCACGTTTATCAGCTGCAGAAAACCCTAAAAAAAGAAGACGAAATGGAACCGAAATCCATCCAAAAATTGTTGCCAATGAGCGTAGAGCACACAAACACAAACACAAAACCCACACACACAGACGTTTCTGCAGTTTGCTGCAGCAATGCCAAAAAGTGGCTGTGGCAGCAGCAGCACCAGCAGCAGCCAAACAAATTGTCAGCCATTACCAGTTGAAGGGTAATTTTTACTTTGCAGCTTTTGCCAGGCGCTTTATTTGCCAGCCAAATTTGTACGAATTGCAATAGCAGTTGTAAGAACCAACAAAGCCATCAAAGAGCAGCAGCAGCAGCAGCAGCAGACGCAGCAGCAGCAGCAGCTGCCTGTCGATTGCTAATAGGTGATTTGCCAAAGGAAATTGAGACATCAATAAATGTGGCAACGTTTCATGTGCTTGTGTGTTTGTGTGTGTGTGTGGAGATGAATAGAAAAAAGAAAGGCAAGCACGACTCAAATACAGCTGGAGCTGGGCAAATATGCAAAATATGAGAATATTGCGTATGCGCCCCGTGTTGCCAATGTATCAGTCTCTGTGTGTTTGTGTTATTGCCATTGTTGCCATTGGACTTGCCCTGTCTTCTTGACTCTCTAATTGACTCGAAATACTTCAACTACTCGTACATGCAAAAGCTATTCGGTTTGTCCCTTCACTCTCAGCGTCACAGCCCAGGCTCGCATCATGGCCGCTCTGTTGGCCAACAAGGTTTATGCCAGGGCTTGGCATTTATGTTTTTGCCTGCGGCGACTAGACCTCTATCTCTGGCTCCTTCTTGCCGTCTTCCACTCTGTGTCGCACGTTGTTGTTTGTCAACGCAAATTGAACGTTATTGCCACGATTGTGTCATGTTCTGAGCATTGTCCCTGCACAATTGCGAATGGAAAGCAAATCAACGCGGCTTGTTAGACAGTAAAATTTGATATGACGATTTGACCAAGAAGCACACAACAACAGCCAACGAGGCAATAAAGCCGCATGGTTTTCATTTAAGCGCTTCTTCTTTCGTTGCTCTCCAGCTGAAGGTGCAAATGGCTGCACATCTATCTAGTCGACAGTGGCGAAACAATAAATACTATTTGATGTTATCTTAATGAGTAGCAGAAGCAGACAACGGAAAACATGAAAAACTGGCAGCATTAAATGAAAACAAACTGTGCGAAAACATGAATAATTGCGACTGCAATAGCAACAGCAACAAGGATAACAATGGCAACTGCAATCACCGCAAGTAATTACAATGATAACAGCAATAATTGAAATCGCAGCTGCTGTCAAAAAGCGTTCGTAATGTTGGCAAAATGCTGCTTGGGGCACAATGCAAATATAGTCATGAATTTTGCCACAACGCTTGCAGTAATTGAGCTAAACACACACATGAGCACACCACACAGACATGCAATAAATGTCATAATCTGCGTGCATTTTGCGCCTAAAAGTTGCCAACAAATCGCACATTTCGCTGCGCTTCTGTTATGTTAGCCTAAAACATCAAGCGCTGCATTGGTTTTTTCTTTTTTTTTTTGGTATTCTATTCTGTTTTGTGTGTTTGCTGTCGCTGCAGTGCAAAATATATATATATACTATATAATTTAGCTTGCATAAATTTTGTCGCCTGGCGGGCAAGCCAGAAATTTGGTTAACAATTTTCTGGGCCAACACAAAAGTGTTGCGTGTTTGAGTTTCCCAGTTTCCCAGCAGTGGCAGCAGCAGCAGCTAAAGCTAACAATAGCACACACAAGATAAATACACACACGCACACACACACACACACACACACACACATATGCACGCTCCCATAGATGGGATTGCTTATGTATTATTTGCAGTCAAATTAAATCTAACAGCTGTGAATTTTACATATGTGTGCTCTGCCTCTCTGTCTTTCTGCCTCTAGTTGCCCCGCTTTTGCTGTCCCGCTTCTGCACGCTTCGCACTTGCGAAAACAAATTTAGGCAAATATGAATTTTTAATACAATTTTATAAAAGTTGTGTGTTTGGTCGCTGTTCCTCAACTTTGGCGCATTGAAACTTTCCTGCAATATTTCTGCTTAATTAGCTATGCTAAAAGTGGGCGTTCGGCACGCCCCCATCCAACACACACACACACACACACACACATTCACACGCCTACACACATATGCAATCAGTTTGGCAGTCTAATCAAATTAGATTATTTATATTCAAGCGACAACAATAAAACACTTCTTGCTCTCGTCCATCTGCTTTGTCCATTTAGTTGTCGCTTTTGTGGTCTGATTTCAAGCGGCATGAAGAGGATGTGGAGGAGTAACAACTTGAACTAATAATTTACACAAATTGCCAATTTTGCTCTGGCCGTTCAACGTTGAACGTTGAACCTCCGTCAGCCATTGAGGCTCTCGTAAAATGCTAAAAATTTCGGTCAGAAAGTTTGTCAGGCATATCGCAAAACTTGTTCTCACTTTATCGCATCTTTATCGCTTCAGCTTCAGCTCGACAAACACGTCGAGAAATTCAAATGATAAGAGAGCGACTGAAGCAGGAGACAGTGAGAGAGTGAGAGAGGGGCGGGAGGGAATGGAGAAGTGTTGCTGCTGGGCATAGCGCGTTATGACAACATAAACGATATTTACTTTTTGGTTTGCTTTTTCTTGTTCTTGTTCGTTTTCGTTTTCGTTTTCTTGTACGTTTGCTTTGGTTTTTCCTTTTGCAGCTCCCTTTGCCCTTTTTAGTTCTCCTCACACAGCCCGTCAGCCATTTCTTTATGCTTCTCGATGGTTTTTATGTGCGTTTTGCTGGCTTTTGCCATTTTTGTCGAACTGAAACTGGAACTCGAACTCGAGAACTCGTACTCAACCGAACGCAAAACTTTTCGACTCACTGTATGCCATTTGCCTTTCTTCTCATTTCTATTTTGTTCGTCTTTTTGTTTCCTTTTTTTTTTCTTCACTTTTTGCTATTTGAAGTACTTCAAAGATTTTAGCATATTTTATTTGAATACTTTATTTCGCTGAAATGCGTTTGTCTGCCTCTCACTCACACTATACACGACACGACTGTATATGTGTCTGTGTGTCCGTGTGTGTGTGTGTGTGTGTGTGTGTGTGTGTAGATGAGAAAGAGAGCGAAAAAGTAGCCAAAGAACGACACGACTTTCAGCTTTGTTGACCTCGTCCTCGCTTCCCACTTCTAACTAGTTCTATGTCTTTGGCTCAAAGTTTTTCTTTAGACGTTGTGAAATGAAATTTTTGAAAATTTTTCCGCGGGGAAATGAAAAAGTTTGTCCTGGGCGGACACAATGCGGCTGGCCGCGTTTCCCGGTACCCCCGTAGCCCGGTCCCCAAGCCTCCAATCTCGCAATCTCCACTACATTCACTGCACTGCATTCGATTCAAGCATCCCTTCCCTAGCTCGACTCACAACACAGTGTCATAGTTAATATTACGCATACGCCGCGTTGCCCTTTTGACTTTTCGCCTAGACCAAAAGTAAAAGCTGAGCTGAAGCTGCTGCTGCTGCTGCTGCTGCTGCTTCAGCTCTATCTTCTGCTTCTGCCAGTGCCATTTGCGTGCCAATGTACAGAGCACAGCTGCCAGCGAATCCGATGTACAGCCGCAAGGAGAAGGGGAAGGAGACAGCGAAGGAGCGAACGAACGAACGAACAACGAGCGTCGAGCACAGAACACAGAGCACAGAGCACAGAGCGTAGAGCGCAAAGCATGGGATAAGCAATAAAGGATAATGTCATTCAATGTTTTGTGTGTCGTGCACACAGAGCTACAACAACAGCAGCAGTAACAAGAGCAACAACAAAAGCGGAAGCGCTTGCCATCATCAACGTCTTCCTCATCGTTGTCGTTGTCGTTGCCATTGCCGTTGCCGTTGCCGTCGTCGTCGTTGCTGTCGCTCTCGCTGTCGCTGTCGTAGTTGTTGTCCTTGCCATCGTCATTGCCATCGCCATCGCCATCGCCATCGCCGTTGTCATCGTTGTCGTTGTCATTGGCAATAGTTTCGCAGCGACATTGTTGCTGTTTTGAGCTTTCTTCTCGCATCGTGCTCATCGCATTGCCACGCGACAGACAATAGTCAAAAATGTCTTCATGCTCAACGCGACGCGCATAACGGAAATTCGCATTTGAAAAATACTTTCTTCATTTAACAACAATGTCTTCGAGTGTATTGGGCGGGGGGAGATGGGGGATGGTGCCTCCTAAGGGGGAGCGGGGGACAACAGAGGGCAGAGCAAATGCTTGGGTGGCAAAGTGTTGGCATTACTGTAAATCGCTTTCGTTTTACGTTTCATAATGATGAAGACAGAAGAAGCGCTTCACTGCCACCAACAGTGGGAGAAATCAACAGAATACCTGCCCAAAAACAAAAAAAAATGCAAATTAAATAAAGTACTGTATATTTTTGTTTATAGTAGTTTTGCTTAAAATAAATACATATATTTACTTTTTATCAAATAGCACCATTCTTTTCGCAATTTTATTAAGTATACGCCCCGCAGGCAGCTTTACAAAATTTTATTTGCTTACACAATCAAAACAGAAACTGAAATTTGATCGAATCTCTTTCGGTATCATGCCATTATTGGGAGAGAGCTCAGCTTTTTGGGTGAGTTGCCTCGAGTTTCATTGAAAAACTTTTCACATAAGCGTAAATATGAAATCAAATTGATTTTGCGTTTGATTGAAAGGAGAGAGAGAGAGAGAGAGAGAGCTAGAGAGAGAGAGAGAAATGGGGGACAAAAAGAACTAGGAATTGTATGGAATCCACCTAAATCCGCGCAACGATTGATAGAGTTTTTCCAATTACATTTAGCAACGGCTTCCAACAGTTGCCCTCGCTCTGCTGAAACTATTCGATGTATTTTATTCAGATACAATCGAGCACTGAAAGACATTATCTGCTCCAACAACTAACTGCATGCTGTCTGACGTGATGCGTTGATGTTGTGAGTGCTCAGAGTTTGCCCTTAATGCCAATTAAAAACAGAAATCCTTCCGCAAGCAGTCGATACTCAGTGCTCAGTGCTCAATGCTCAATGCTCTCATCAAGTGCGGCAGGACATGCGCTGACATTTTGCCTCACAGCGCGATGGCCTGCGGGTGCGCCATATTTAAATCTAATTTTGTCACCATGCAAATAACGACACGTTTACGCGCCAAAGACACATGACGTCCCGCTCCTGTTGCTCCTCTTGCTCCTGTTGCTCCTGTCGTTGCAGCTGGCTGCTCTTCCTGCACCTCATGTGTGGTGTGTGTGCTTTTGACTCGTTGTAATCGTGATTTCCTGCGCAACAGACGGCGTCAGCATGCCAGCAAAGTGTGGGGGAAGCTGGGCCAGCAGGAAGCAGCGTAGGGAAGAAGCAGCTGCCGCTGCTTTGGTTAGATGCTTGACATTGTTGTTGCTACAGCCTTTGTTGGCGGCGTTAAAAATGTCACAGCGCATTGCATACTTATTGGCCCGTGTGTTAATGCACACCACCACCCACATCAGAGGTAGAAAGACCAACAGAAAGAGCGAGAGCGACAGAAAGAGCAAGAGAGAGGGCGTTACTCGCACCGCCGCAGTCACCACTGCCACCGCCTTCCATTTAGTCCCCAATCGTCATGCCCCGCTTTGGCCTTGTGACGCCCGCTAGCTATTCACGCCGCAGGCTAAATGTTATACGCCGTGTGCATTTGTGGCTGCTGAAAAACCTTTTGCTTTCATTGTTGTACCAGCCGTTGTTGTCGTTGCTGCAGCTGCATTGTGTCGTGCACCACATTCACATACACTCACTTGCGTGTCTGTCTCTCTATGTGTGTGTGTGTGTGTGTGTGTGTTTGTGTGTCTCTCTCGTCAGTTTTTGCCACCTTTTGTGCCATGTGTTTGAATTAGCTTTCAGCTGGTTGGCGGAAAAAAGCGCGAATGCTCGCAATTGCACAAAAGCTTATTAGGTTCGTTTTTTTCTGTTTTGTTTCTCGCTCTGTGCACTAATGTCTGTGTGTGTGGATGTCAGTGTAGTTGTGTGGTTGGAAAGTAATACCGCTGCAACAACAAATGCACTTTGAGGTCGTGCGCTTCACGTGCGTCCAATCCCCTCATTTTATACTCTCTCACTTTTCACATTCTACCAAATGCGACAATCAATTGACACTAACAAACACCCTGTAAATACCCAGTACTTGGCAAGTAAATTCCTAGTCTAAGTAGAGTAATTACAACGATTTTAAATAGCTAAAATATCTCTGTCTACGCATTAAAGTGTTTGCCAATTATTCCATTTTTCCTTGGAATTCTTTTGAGTAAATATTCACACTCGCAGATTAAGCGTTTAAAATTTAATTTATTCCCTCCGATAACCAGCACTTGTATAATAGCTGGCTTACATAATGCTTAAATCTAACCAGCAGAAGAAACCCGTTTGGCAAAATGAGAAATGCATTGAAGCCCCTGTCGACAACAATGCCAATGGCGTGGCGAAGCAGGAGGGAGGCATCGGGGTGGATGCAGAAGGAGATGTCGATACAGTCATATATAGTATGCATGTATTTTACAATACTATACGTATTATTCGTTGCCAATGGTAATATCTAGAGGAGCACACGTAATGCTCAATGTTGAATACTTTTTCGGAGCACTTTTCGGCTCATTGTTGTTGGTCATGTGAGCTGCGACGGATGGTGGAGGAGGAGGAGGAGGAGGAGGAGGGGGATTGGGGTACGAATATTTTCAGCTTGAGTTGTTGTTGATTTAATTCAAGAGGCAATGCATTTTACAGTCGAGTGTTCATATGAAAAATGTACAGCAATTCGAACCAGGACTTCTGCCCACTTATGCTGTTATCCTTTTTATCAGTGCCATTGTGTTGTGCTGGCCAGGACATCAGCTGCAACGAGAGGAACGAGCACGAGAACGAGAACGAGAACGGAACTAGCAAGCACGGGAAAGGGGAGCCGACTATGTTTGTATGCGTGTCTCTCTCTCTCTGTCTGTGCAGTACTTGGGCCAACAATGGACTCTGATAGCCGCTGCTTTTATTATGTTTGTTGTTGTCTAGTTGCTAGTGTTGTTATAGTTGTTGTAGGTAGAAGTGGCATTGTAACATAATTTCCGTTGAAAATACATCAAAATGCGCCAACGTTGTAATCCAGCTTTGCATGTGTGTTTGTCTGCCTCACTCAGACACACACACGCACACTGAGACACACACACACACGCACACACTCTAACAATTGCTGTGGTTAGTTAGCATCTGTGTTTATATTTGTATTTGTGTTTGCATTTGTTGTTGCCACACTCATACTAATGCACAGATATTAGCAGGGGCTCAAGCGTGTGCACGACGATGGTGGGGAAGCGGGGGCGGGGGCGGGGGCGTGGCATAGCCAACACACACGTGCCCATCACTTTGCCTTTTGCATACGTATTTGTGTGTTTGCTTCCCATTCGACTGTGTGTTTGTATGTTTTGTTTTGTTTTTTTTTTATTTGGCTCTTTTTTTATGTGAACGCTCACAGCGATTTTGCCCGGCATTCGAGTGGAGTATTTGTGTTTGTTCAGCTACTTTTGCGGTTTGCCGCTTTTCGCGTACATTTCAACCACATTTTGCAGTCAGTCCGGTTTCAGTTCGCGCATTGGACACATGCCAAAATATGATCCCAAACCAGTCCGACCAGCCACACAACGTTCTAATACCACAACATGCTTCACTTGAGTACACACTTACAGCGCTGACTGCCTAAATGAAGGTAAACACTTTGCAGCACAAATTTCATGCATAGTACAACACATCTTTCGTTTCAAACATTAGGCGCTCGGGTTTCCAAAAGCACAGCTCCAGCTGAAAAAGTATTTAATTTCTTTGCTGTGTTTCTTTGTTTTCCCATTAAACATGCAGCACAATAATAGCAATCGCTTGAAAAGCATGCGCATTCATATTCAATTTGCATTCACTTGGCAATAAGCAACGAGGGCTAATTGAGGTGCATGAGCGAAAAAGCGATAATACTGGCGAAATTAGAGCAAATTATAACAACAATTCGATGGCATTCAGAAACTTTGACATTGCACGGGGCGTATGCGCAATGTGCAATTTGATGTGCTCGCAATTCAATTAAATGCGCCAAATTGCAGTACCAAATTAAAGCGAAACTGCAATCACTGAACTGAAATTTAATTGTATTCGATTGGTCGATTGGGGGGCACGCACCACGCCCCTCCCAAGGGGCGATGGCAGACTGCAGCACGTATTTATTAGCTGACTTGCATTGACGAAGGTCACAATCGCTATCGCTCTCTCCCTCTCGCCGTTTCTGACTTTTTCTATTGCTCTCGCTCTCCAACGCATTTTGCCTCTCTATCGCGTTGCTTTGTTCTCTGCCAGGTCGTTGATTGACTCACGATTATGCAATAAAACAGCAGAGACGAGGACAACAGCAGCAAGATTGAACATGGTTTGGGACCATAGAGACAATACCCAATAGTCCTCTCTCTCGCTCGCACTCCTTCTCTGTCTCATTCGCACTGAGTGGGAGTATTGGCTTCATTTCGACGCCAGCTTTTGAAAAGCTAAAACTTTTTTATGTCCAACTCATTAAAAATGTGCGGCAATGGACTTTCTGCCGACCCCGCCGCTCTGACCGGCCACGCCCATTTGCCCATTTGGCGCCTTTGCTTTTGGGAATATTGTTGGATTTTGTTCGCCGTTTGCCGGGGATTTTCATGAATGAGCCGGCAGCCGGCAGCCAACAGCCAACAGACAACAGCGAGCAGTGAACAGAACACAACCTGAATGCAATTTCCAAGTTTTTAATGTGCGAAATTTCTAATTTAAGATTTACGATATTTTTATGTTGAATTACATTTACCTCCGCCCCTGCCCTCCGCTAATTTCCTCTCGACGCCCCGGCTCCCAACTCGCAGACTAACATCCTTAAGCTATTCCTTATGCCTGGGTGTTATGTTCTTGATGTTGGCTCATTTTCATTTCCTGCTTTTGCCTTGGCTGCGAACTCATTTCGCTTCGCACACTTTTCAAGTTTCGTCCTCACATTTTTATTCCTTTTATGGCATACTGACTCTTTAATTGTGGGCCCAATGCGTTGGCCAGATTGCAGGGCGAGATTAACGGTTTGTTCGGGGCCTCAAATATGCCAAGGGTCATAGGTCAGTTTAATGCAATTTTATCTACTGGAACTTAATTGACCAACAGATCAGAGAGTATCTCTCTCTCTCTCACCCACTCTCTATCAATCTCTTTGGCTGCAGTTAAATAAAAAGCACTGATTAAATTGTTTTCGGCTGACCAATTGACTAAATTCAGTAAAAACTTCAAATTGTTGTTCTCATCGTTGCTGTGGTTGTTGCTCTTGTTGTTGTCGTTGTTGTCGTTGGCGTGAATACGTTACAGAGTTTATGGCTGGTTGTTTATGGTCGAAGCTTGTTGTTTTGGGGTATGTTAACATAGCTACTACTACGAGCGAATATTCCGACTGCACTTTGTTTTGTTGCTGGCAATAAATTTTGTTGGCCGAAACAGATTTAGTTGCAACGACTGACAGAGTCCGAGCTATGCATATGTTTGCAGGCGAGAGCAGCATCGAATATGCGACTGCAGAGTTCAGCATAAAATGAATTGTGCACCGATTGATTTGGGGATTTGCAATACAATTTATAGCCGCAATTCGAATGCGCACAAAAAACTGTTTTAAATGTATAAAAACGCGCAATTGGCTTTGTCAACTCAACTAAAAGTTAAGCAGCTAAGCAGTTAAGTATTCGAGAGTTATTCTACAGAGCACGTGCTGAAACTGAAACCACTTAAGGCCACAGTCAGAAGCTGAGGCCGCGCACCCAAAAAAATAAAAAAAAAAAAAATGGGAAAAAGAAAGGAAACCACAGAAAAAGCGTATCTCAATTGCAATCACTCAAAACAACGGAAATGACGCTTAGCACAACTTCCTGTCGTTCAGACGGACAAATTGTGAGCGGAGGGCGGCATGTCCAGGACAACACGGAACAACGCGCAGCTAAAACGTGGCCAGCACAAGCACAAGCTGCAGACTTGGCCAAATTGTGGGGCCACTAAAACATTGTAGTTGGATCTGTTGATGGCTGACCAGAATTCATGACGCTTTTTCTCCCTTTTCCGCTCTATGTCTCTCTCTCTCTCTCTGTTTTTTGGCATATTTGTCAACGCTGTTTCCACTGTAACACGACTGTCACGCCCACTGTGCGGCATGCACTTGTCGCTTGCCACACTGACTGACACATTCAAGTGCAATTTGCTTGTAATGCGAAACTATGTCATTTCGGCACGGACGCGATCCCCCAGCCGGGCAGTCAACGAGCTTGCCCCACAGAGATAGGGAAAAGTTACAGCTGGCATCGCTGTTGCCATCGCCATCGTCGTCTGCATACAAACATGACACGTTGCCACACTTGGGCGGCACTTGTGTCCACCTGCGCTCCAGCAACCGGAGCGACAGTTCCTGCTGTGCCTGTTCCAGCAGCCGCATACTCACATGAGCGTGGAGTAACTGCCACTAGTCGCTTGTGCTCTCGTATCTGTTACTGCCAGTTTTCTCTAAAGTAGCCAACCAAGTGGCAGCTGGAGATGCCGTGTAGACAACGCCAACCGAGCAAGGACGTTGGGACGGACTGACGTGCGGCATTTGATAATGTCAGAACGAAAATCAGCAGCAGCCAAGTGAGAGGAACTACACAATCCGGACTGCTGCTGCCTACACAATTGCACGTTGCGATTTCAGCAAATGCCAACTGGCAACTGGCAACTGGCAACTGGCAACCGACAGCAACTGTTGCCGAGGCACATCTCATGTGGGTTTCGAGCACACGTCAAGGGTTTTGGCCTTAAGCTGTTGCTGCAATCGAACTGGAAGCTGTAGTCTTGCATGACGATGATGAGCGCGCAGTTCTTGTCAGTCAGTTTAATTAGTTTCAACTGCTTGCTGACTAAACTCTCATACAAATTGTATGTGTTATATTAGGCAGCTCATTGTCAGTTTTTAATATACACATATTTTCAACCATTCCGATTAAATGTTTCAATTTGGTTTAGCAAATATTTCTTAAAGTGTTCCGCACACAACAACGAAACTAATTAGAGCGACGAGATGCCCCGTTGATTATTCAAAATGTATTTATTGAAACTTGATACTCGTTCTTAATTGCCATCACTCACTCACACTCTAACCCTTGCTTTATGTTATTACAGAACAGTTTCACATCTTTGTGGGCGACTTGAGTGCTGAAATTGAAACACAACAGCTTAAGGATGCATTCACGCCATTTGGAGAAATATCGTAAGTACTGATTCCACTCATTCAATATTCAAATAGACATTAAGCTCAAGCGTCCAGGTCAGACTAAAGTGTATCTTTGATACATTATTCTCTCAGTTAACGTCGTTTAGTCCGGTTAATTGCCATTTGATGGCAGGCAGACTGCCAACAGTCGTCAGTCATCAGTCGGCAGTCGTCAGTCGCCAGTCGCCCGTCGCTTGTCGAGTGGCTATTGGTTAATATATAATAAAAATGGGCCAAGAGTCTAGACCAGGCCGAAGCTGGGGCATCGATTCGCAGCTAGCGGATGGGGCGCATTAACTTCAATCAAAGTACAGTTTGCGGCACTTGTGCAAATTATTAAATAAACAAACAAACGGCGAATGAAGTGCCCCAGTCGAAGCTATCCCCATCAGCAGCAGCAGCAGCAGCAGCAGCAACAGCAGGAACAGCAGCAGCTTTATTTATGAATAATTAGCAAGCCGTGGGGGCCTTCGTTGAGGCAGAAAAACTGAACCGCTGAATGTGGCACCACAGAAATGGCCAGGTCATTTTTATGTTTTTTTTTTCTTTTTTGCTTTCTGCTTATTTTATTTTTTATTTTCTCTTCTTCTGCTTTTTTTTTTTGTGTTGAATGGCAGACCGAATTGGGGGCCTTAGAAAGCTCTGCTTGAGCAGCGGGGCAATAAATTAATAATTTAATTTTCGACTTTTTTGTTTGAGCTGCCAACAACAAAAATGCAACTGGGCTCTGGCGAGATGAAAACCGCAAACGGCGACGCGGCAGCAAACAAAACGGTCCAAATATGGCCCAAAATAAAAAAAAAAAAGCAGAAGAAATGGGCAGAAAAGAAATGAAAATAATATCAGAGTGAAGCAAGTGAAAGCAAATAAAACCTGATTTATTCGCCGAGCGGCCAACGCAGCGCCCATCGTTTTGCCACACCCACTCAACACTCAGCTGCCTCCGCTCCGCCCCTTGTGATGTTTCCTCGAAGTCAGGTCAGTGCTGAGCTCGTTGCCGTTGCCGTTGCCGTTGCCGTTGCCGTTGTCGTCGCACTGGGAAGCCCCTCTTAATTTGAAGCGTGTTTTGCTGGCTTTTCATTTGCCACTTTCTTAATTAATGAGCAGCAGTAGCTGGAGCAGCAGCACCAGCAACACCAGCAGCAGAGGCAGCCTCCAGTCTCTGCATCTGCCACGCCCCCTTTTGCACCTGCTCGACCAGCCCCGCAAGTTGTTTGCGCTAATTTCTTTGAGATTTTGCAAACGGCAGCTACAAAAGTTGAACTCATTTGGGCCAATTCTCTGTCAGCCACTATTTATTTATTTAACATTTTATGGGCCAGGCCTTTTTAAGTTTTCCTTCCTTCGGCAGCTGCCGCTTGCTCATTAGGCGATCTGCTCCGCCCACTTTTCCGCTCAGCGATTGCTTTAAGAGAACGCGGAGTTTGGTGGGTGAGTGGGTGGGTGGGTTGGAGGCCCGAGGCCAGCAAATAGTAAAATTTTCCGCGTGTTTATTTTTGTGAACGCAAATCTACGAAATAATTACATTTTTCATTTGCACCTGAAGTGGCCTGCTTGCCTGCTGCCTGCTGCCTGAGGGAGGCTAACCGAAAGGTGCACCGTTATTTGCTTTTTAGCGTCTTGAAGGACGTCAGCATCCTTGTCGTCCTGCGTCTTGATGTCGATGCCGTCCTAGTAGTCGTCGTTATCGTCATCCTCCTCATCTGCCGCATCTTCATCTTCATTTTCAGCGTCGTCGTCGTCGTCGTCGTCGTCATCCACGTTGTCGTCGTTGTACTTAGTCGTAGTTGTCTCTGGCTTTAGCTTTTAATTTATTGCTCTTTATGTTTTGAGTGCCCGCGTGGGAAATAATCGCAAATGTGCTGGCGCTGCCAGCGTCGCAGTCGACGTCGCCGTCGCCGTCGCTGTTCCCGTTTGCCACTCAGTCGAGGCTGAGCTCTGTGTTTTACCTACTTTTCATCAGGTTAACAACACTCATGGGTAGATTTTTCATTTAGTTGCGCATAAAGAGCAAAATTTATACAACAATTTAGCCCTGCGCCGCCTCTCTTCACTTCCTCATTTCCTTGCTTGCTCTGTTCTTTTTCTACTTTTTTTTTAATTAACTGAAAGTTTCTTTTGCATACACTTTGTATCCTTGCCAACAACACCAAACAACAACAACAGCCATGAGATGGAAAACTTAATAAATATAGATGTGTATGCTGACATATGAATGTGTGTGTGTGTGTGCGTCATGTGTGTCTGTGTGTGTGTGGTTCAAAGTAACGACAGTGGAAACTTGCCTCATGTAAATTTATAATGCCTTCAACTTTCTGTGGTTTTCCCGTTTGGCATGAAACTCATTAGAACATTCGCAAAGAACACGAAATTTAATTTCTGAAATGCTCAACAAATTGATTTATCTGTAGCCAACTTTAATTTGGTATTTTCACGATATGCAATTCATAATCGCACCACATAAATGGGCTGAAGCAAGAACCATATTTTATTATCAATATACTTTCAGTCTGCGCTAATTGACAGACATAAAACTGAGATAGTATCTTGACGCTGTTGAAAAGCACATGGCCCCAAACGTCTTTCGCCATTTACTGCCACGCACACACAAAAGAGGTCATCGACGTCGACGTCGACGTCGTCGTTGATTTGCTTTTGATATGGTTAATAAATAATTGGGGGTATTCAATGAAATTTGAGCCAAATGCCCAATGAAACAAAGTCCAGACATTGGCTGACTTGTGTCAGCAATTAGGCAAAACCAATCGATGTGGTGGGAGTCATCGCTTTGAGGGTATAAAACTGAAATTCAATTATTCGCCTTTGGCGATCCATTGCCAAATTACCGCTGATTGTAAGCTGAGAGAGCTGTGTGTGTGTGTGTGTGGCCATTCAGATTGATGCAACGTGGCGCCTACTTGGAGCTGTAGTGCTGATTAATTACATGCAATGTATTTATGGGGCCCATGGGCTCAGTCAGGGCGCTTGTTCTGGAGGTGACGACAGGGAGCAGGGAGCAGGGGTCACAATGGCAGCCTTGATTATTGCCATAGAGATCCCTATCAAAGTGTGACGGTGGCCACATTTGTGTCGACATTATTAGCCATATTTCCTGCTCGCATTGTTCTTTGTTATTGCCCCGTCGCATACTTGTGCATTAGTTAGGAGTCATAATAATTGAATTACATTTTTCTGTAGCATACTTTGCCGGCCAACTGCCTCATAATTGGCAGCCATCGTCGTTTGGCCATTGCCGTTTGCCATTTGCTGTGCGTTCGTTCTCTGCGTTCTCTGTACTGTTATTGTTACTGCCATTTGTTGGCTACAAAAGGCTTAACTCGAGTTTTGCGCAAAAGTTTGCAACATATTTCAAATTCGAATCGCCGGGCAACATAAGAGGCAGACAAAACACACGGCCAGGTGGACAGACAGGCGAGTGAAGTACGTGCCAGTGCGGCGAAGAAAGCAAATCGAGAAGATAATAGTTGAATGAGGCTGCACTGCATTCACTCACTCACCTTCTGCTAGACACACTTTTTTTTTTTTTTTTTTTGGTTATTTTTAATGATACTTGAGAAAGTTTTGATTTTGGCTGAGCTTCAGCCATAGCTGCGACTCTCTTTGCTGGCGTTGACATCATTACGTTGATTTTTCTTGGCGGACTTACATAGGTGGCACAGTTCGACGTCGCTTAGGCAACAGCTTTTGCACTCTCTCTCTCTAGCTCTCTGTCTCAATTGAGGCGATGCTGAAAATGAGCAAAACTTTCAACTTAATCTATTCAGAAAGTTGGCTTTGTCGCCGCCGTTGCCGCTGTTTCATAAACTTCAAAATGCGCTTGTGCACGTCGAGCAAGTTCGACTTGCAGCTGCTGCTGCTGGAATGGAAACGGAAACCAATGATCGGCGACAAGTGGGCGCCGAGCGTCTGATGGAGCCACTGCATCCACTTGAGCCAAACGGAAGTGGAAATGGAAGTGGAAAATGAAAATGAAAAAAGAAGTGAAAACTTGTTGTACTCGTCGCCTCGTTCTCGCCTTAAGTAGGCATTCGGCTTTTGTCACGACTGCCGCGAATGACAAATCAAAATCGCATTCAAATGCGACGCGGCGTGCAGCGGAAGTTAATGCGAAAAACTTTTGCGCCCACCCAACAGCCCCCAACAGCACAATCAGTCAGCGCAGTCCTGGAGCCGCAAGCACCACTCTCTGACCCAACTGCGACTCCAACGCTCGCTTCAGGACATCTTTTTAGTGTGCTGCTGAAAAATGGGTCTTGTGACTTTGGTTGCAGCCAGCGAAATGCAGCAGCCGCAGAAGCCAGACACTTTTTCACGCTGCCTGCAACAATTTATATTTGTTGGCAAGTGTCAAAAGTTGTTGCTGCTGCTGCCAACAGCAGAGGGAGCAGAGTGAGCAAAGAGAGAAACACACATCTATATATGGCTTCGGTTCGCTCGACTCAAATGCCACTTCATTAAATGCAAATTAAACGGAAATGCAAAACGCTTTCAAAGTCCTCTCCAAAAATATATATAAAAGCAAAACTGTCAGGCATTAAATTTTTTGAAATAGGCCAGAAAGCGGCTGCCGTGTAAACTTTTTAATATAATTTTAATGGTTGCTCGTTTGAAAAGTTTTGCAGGTCTAACAGGCGGTCGAAATCATTAAAAGCCAAACGATTTCCATTTTCAATTTGTTGACAATTTTGTATCAATCGCTTCCCCACACCCTTCTCCCCACCCCCCAGCAGTTCGCCTAATGCTTAGATAATAGAGAACAGAAATGAACAGAACAGAGATTCTGTTGTCGGCTGTTGTTTGGTTGGGCAACATAAATTTATTTAATTTACTTTAGAGTTTTTGTGTGGCAGCCACAAAACAGGAACATCAAGGAAAAGTTTGCTGCCTGGCGACAACAACTTTTCACATAAAATGCGCATTAATTCATTAAAATTGACAAAAAGGCTAAACACGAGTGCCAAACATGGTTGACTGCCTTTTGGTTAGCACAGTGCCAACTTCTCTGCACTCGGCGCAAGCGGCTAACTGACTGACTAAATGACTGACTGACTGAATCACGGAATGAATGACAAACTGAATGACTATTCGACTCAATGCGTTGGGAATAGCAGCAGCAAAGTGTGAGAGAGAGAGAGAGAGCGGGGGGAGCAGGGGACTGACTGCTGGCATTGTGCTGCGCCAGGGGCCAACTAAACGGCTCTCAGTTGGCAAGCCAAACAATTTGCAAGGCGCCTACCCTTCTGTGTATCTACAATGCATATATATATACATATATATAGTAGTATATATCTAAATAAAAGTGCTTCGGTGCGCAATGAAGAGACTGACGATGGGCGACGTCACCATTTCAAATTAAATCAACAGCATAAAGGCCAAGTGGGCTGTGAAGAGCGGCAGCCAAGAGGGGACAGCTGTGGCCGGAGCAACTTTTTTATCGCGCCAACAAAGCAGCAGCAACGGCAGCGGCAGCATCAGAAATTATGCTGCAATGAAGACGACAATTTTTGGCTGCCATTTAAAATGGCACTTTTCGTCTTCACTCTCCCTCTCTCGCCTCCTCCCCCTCCACCACCGCATTCTCCTCGTCGCCACTCGCAACTCGCATAGCGCCTGTCATTTGCAGCCAGCGTGGCACAAATTGAATTTAAGTGCAGTTTTGGCTTTGCCACAGCCTCCAAATTCTCCGTCTCTAGTCTCCAGTCTTTCAGCCTTTCAGCCTGGCTCGGCACCAAATATTGAGCCGCTGCCAAAAGCGGCTCAGTTGCAAAAGAAAGCCCAGAAATGTTGAACCCGTGCTGCTCTCACTGACACTGTGTATAAGTGTGTGTGTGCGTGTGTCGCACATATGTTGCAAGTTTATCACTGGGGCAAATAAAAATGTTTGAAATTTTGCGCTTTCCTCACCTCGTCTTCTCATCGCAGCTTGACTTTGCTGGCCTTGCTCTAAACTTTTTGGCTACAAATTTATTGGCAATAAATTGACTGCCATTAAAGTAAGCGCCGGGTCGAACAGAGGGCGCGAGCACCGGGTGGATGTGGGGAGGAGCAAGGGCATAAAAAATGGCTGCCAACGCATAAATCCCCAAAATAATTTGACACAATGAGTCACACAGATTGAGTGGCCCACTTTATGACGGGGCCGAGGCCTATGAGACCTGCGAGCATCGAGTTTGCGAACTGCGAACTGCGACCTGGACTGAGACTGAGCCTGAGCCGCAGGTGCAATTTCGACACGGAAATGTAATTTTAAAGCACTCAGGCTAAGGTTGACAAAATATATATAAAAAAAAAAATAAAATAAAACGAGAGAAGAATCGCTGAAGCCAGAGAAAAAAAGAAAAAATTAGCAAGCACACAAAAGGAGACTTACAATGTAATATAATCATGGCCCAATAGAGTCGTGGCGAGGCGCAACCGGGAGCCAGCTTCAGCATTCGGAGTCAGGTGTGTCGTCCATGAAGTGGACGCCATTGAGTGACACTCTGTGGCGCCCCTAGGAGCAAGACAGACGACATTCCGAGCGAGCGAATTGCTGCATTGAGACGATGTGGAGATGTGGAAACGGCGGATGGTGAATGGAGGATGGAGGATGGCGGATAGAGCTGGCATTCGTTGTCGCGGCAGCAAACAAGAAAAAATCTAATCAAAGCTAATCCAACAAAAGCGAATGACGGCCAATGTCAAGAGCCTTTTGTTTGCCCAAAGTGGCGTAAGCGCTGAAATTTGCACAGCTGTGGCGTGGTAACTACGCCGAGTGACAGCAATACGGGGGGACGGGGCAAAGGCGAAAGCGGCGAAAGCCAAAGAGAATGCCAACCGAGAACATTTATTTAAAATACAAGCTATAAAATGAGCTGTGCTCTCCTGTGTGTCCTGTCTCCTTTTATGTCCTTTACTTTCCTGAACGAACGACTGTCGAGTGCCGTGTAATTGCAGCACAAAGGTGCGCAGCAATGGCAAAAGGCGGCGAGGCGAGGCGAGATGAGGCGAGGAGAGGCGAGCAGCGGGGCAAGAGATTTAAATGAATTTGATTTACGTTTTTAAAGCCAAATAAACGCCTTTCAATTAAGTCCAAGCGTCAGCCACAGTCGCGACCCATCTGCGTTCTGCGATCTTCTCTCTGTTTCCCTCTTTCGTCCTTCGTGTCCTTCTCGTATTGACTTAGCAGTGGCGTTGACAACGCGGACGCAGCGTTGGCTTGCCATCGGTTGCCATCCCGGCAAAATACTCGAAAAACCACCGCAAACACCTAGCAAGCATTCATTCAACAGAGCACCGTGACCAGCGTCCTCTCCGCCTCTCACTTTATCTCTTTGCATACAGCACTCATACGCCCCGTTGCCTCGTTTCGTTTGTCGTTACGCTGTACGGTTTGCTCGTTGTCATTCTGTAAGATAGAGAGGTGACTGAGCGTGCCGGAGGAAGGGGAGAGAGGAGAGCCGTGTTCACTGATTTCACTTGCAAATTAATGAGAAATTAGAGACAACGTTGGGGCAAGCAGCAAGCGAAAGCCATCGTCGTTGCCATTGCCATTGCCAGTGCCATTGCCACCGCTAGCCACCGCTGTCAAAGTCGTAAAAAGAACATTTGTGCTAATTTAGGAAAAGGCAAATTTGGACAGGACTTCATTACGGGCACGTAACGGCATTGGCATTGCCTCCTTGTTTTTGATTGATTGAATTTGTGTGCGGCGGCCTTTTCCCTTCGGCCGGGGCTTAACAATAGGTGCTGTTCTTCTTTGTTTTTTTTTTGTTTGTTGTTGTTGGTTTCTTTCTGGCTCTGGGGTCAACTCATATACATTTAGTATGCGAGTATTTAAATTATTTTCTTGTATAGATTGATATCAATTTGATGTCTTTTTGGCACTGGCATTTGCATAATGGCTTTTTGATTTCAAATTGTTTAGAGTGTTCCCTGAAATTCGCACAGACTGCAAGAGACAATGGAAAGAGAGAGAGGGAGAGAGAGAGAGAGAGAGTGGGCGAGAGAAGTCGAAGGAAGTGGAAATGTTAAAGCATGGCTTTAAATAATTTGCAGTAATTGAATTTAATTGAATCAATTGCCTCGCCCTCATTGGAGCACACTTCCAGGCCAAGCCCCGCTCATTGCGTTGCGTTTGCGATGTGTTGTAATTTTAGATTAATTTGCATACTCGAAGGCATGACATGAGCAGCAGCAGCAGCAGCAACAACTAGGGCAGTAACAACTGAAACAGTTAGAGAGCAGTTTGCTGCTGGGTCGAGTGACATGTTTGTACTTTGTCAAAACAGTGACGAACCGATTAATTGCGTTAGATTACACAGGCATACAATGGCAGAGACATGCAGAGGCAGGCAGAGACACGCACTCACACACACGCACTTAATTTGTGCTTTGAGTTAATTTCATTTCTTCGTTTTGTTATTGCAAAACACACGATGACGACGACGACTACGACGACGACAAAGGACATGGCATGAAATTATAATTGAGCAGCCGCAGCAAAATCCTCAAGCGCACGCGCTCTAATGAAATCCGCCATCAAACGAGATGGTCAGAGAGGCGTGGAGTCGACGCTAAGCATACGAGAATGGAAATGAGGCTGCACATGTGTGGTGTATGTGAGTCTGTGTGTGTGTGTGTGTGTGTGTGTGTGTGTTCGTTTGCTCAGCTAAATAGCTATGCATGCCTAATGTCTGTATTCAACTGGGCATGAACTGTGGTGGCTCTCCCCCCACCTTCCCAGCTCTGGGCATGACCGTAATTACAGACATGCGAGCAGAGCAATAGTAGAAGTCATAGTCGAAGCAGCCCCGTAACGCCCACAGAACATTTGCTGGTTAATAATCAACTTACACATCTCTACATGGTAAACCTCTATAACTGCCCCCTCAGCACCGGCCAAACCACCCCTTTGCTCGCTCGGCACAAAGATAATGTCGCTTTGTTTCCATAACATGGCCACACGCTTTTTATGATTAAAATAACAAAATAAATATGTGCGCGTGTGTGTTTTTGTTGAGTGCTCAAATTAATTAAGCACAACACAAAAAAAGACAGGAAAAAACAACAACAAATAAATATGTAAACAAAAATACTCGGAATAAAACAAGAAAAAAGCCACATCAAATTTGATAAAAGCCTCCACAATTTGCCGAAATAGAAGCCAACCCATTCTCATTCTCATTTTCGTTTCCATTTCCATTTCCATTGCCATTCCCATTCTCATTCTTCCCACTTCCATTTCCACTCGCAAGGCTTAACAAGGTGACATTCAGGTAACTGGAGCCAGTGTTCATTCTATGTAATTAGCAAATTTAATTTGATTTCGCACCGCTGTCTTATGACTTCTCCGAAAAGCTCATTACAAAAACGACTCTCGAAAGCGAAACATTGTATAATTGACATGAGTTCAAACAAGAAAATTACTTCCCGAAAAACCGTGTGGCAAATTAAACCATTCACAATTCTAGGTACTATCATAGTCACTGACTTCATTACCTCAAATATTAATTACTTGGTAGAAATTTTTAAGGATATCTAAATATATACGCCAAAGTTTATCTAATGGTAATAAGAGTTATGTTTGCAAAGCCAACAAAAGTTTAATTATTGTCGCTTATCCAAGCGTCATTTTACGATCCCTACAGCCAGCAAATAAAACAAACGTGGCCACAGATCATACTCAAATATTATTTGAAATGATAAAAAAAAGCCTTCAACATGCAACAAAGCTGTTTTTCACATCTGCTGACGTTGCCACTTCAACTTTCGCAGCACACACATTCAAATGATATTCAGGCTTAAAAGTTACCTCTCAGAATGAAATATAGCCTGTGTGGCGAGAGCAGAGACCAGAGTTGGGGGTGAGGGTAGGTGTGGGAGAAGTCGAGCATATCTCGGGTTGCTGCGTTGTCACCAATGTCAAGACAGCTGCCAACTGCCGGCGGCCAGATGATGTTTGATTAATTGTTGATTTATCGCGGACAGACGGGCAGACGAACAGACGAACAGACGAACAGACTGAGCGTAGCTTAGGCATATCACGTATACGTACTAACATTTATAAACCCAAGGATGCGGACTGCGAACGAAAGACATGCTGGCATATACTCGTCGCACTCGTATGAATAAAACAGTCGACTCGAGAGTGAAGATTTTGCAAATGGCATTAAATTTATTTTCCAACTTGAGCACAGCTGCAGAAAGCATTGGAGACAGCGCAAGGTGGCCGTGTGGCAGTGTGGCAGAGTGGCAGAGTGGCTGTGGCAGTTCATTGGCTTCTTGCAACAGCTGTTAGGCATCCGCTTGGAAGAGGGTCAAAGTGCTCTTTGTTATGCGCTAAAGCGGATGAGCTGTGTTTGTCCAAGAAAGAAAGGGAATAACTAAACTAGTTGTCGCCTTTTGTTTGCTGCCTCTGCGATGAAGTCATCTCGTGAAGTTGAAATTCCACTGCTGCTGAACTGCTGAGTCCTGTTTCCTTTTTCGGGGCAATGTCAAGCGCACGTCGTGCGCCCAGGACACACCTCTTGAGTAATTATGTCAGCCAATGCTCGGGTCGAAATCATGTTGTGTATTTCCGTAGCAATTTCGAAATTTTAAACTTGTTAACAGCAAATTGAAGTCATTTCCTGCGGCAAAACACCAACAACAAGGACTCCTGCTGCAGGCAATGGCAATATGTTGAAGGTTTTTGTTGTGCTCATTGCTCTTGTTGTTGTTGCCGAAGTGCACCAAATAAATGAGAAAACCGCAAAGTGCAGCAACAAACAAACGAAAAGAAAAACAAAAACCAAAAAAAAAAGGAAGAGAGAATGCACAAAAAGGCAAAGGCAAACGCAGAGACCAAAAGAAAACAAAATGCCAAAAAGGTACAAAAGCGGAAATAAATGCAGCCGGCAGCCAGTCAAAAGGTGGCACGAGGCAACGACGGTTTTGCGAAGGCAGAGGCAGCCAAGACTCACAGGCGGACACAGGATAACCTGTTGACCACGTGCATACTGCAATTCCAAGCAAAACTAACAAACAAACACACACCCACACACTTCCACAATGGCTCACAAAAGGAGTTTGCAGGAGCCGCAAGTTTTCGGCAGAAGTGCCAAGAAAATTGCATTTTCGTATGGCAGAAAAACACAAAACAAAAAAGAAAAGAAATGAGAAAAAGCAAGCGTGGCGAAAAAAGGAAAAACATGAAAAAGGTAGCAGAAGGCTGCTGAGAAATAAACTCGAGCGTTTTGTGTTTGTCGGGCAAGTGAAATGCGCTCATCGCGTGCCATGAATGCAATTTTGGAGTAACCCCACAACACCAACAACACCCGCTTGGCGCTGCAGGGAGGCGCTGTCTTGCTGAGCAGAGCAATGGGGAAGGGGGGAAAGAGGAGACAGAGGCAAATGGGGTGCGGCTGGAGCGACAAATGCAATCTACAAACAATGAAATGAATTGTCAAGTGCAAACATGTCGCTGACGTGCAATTGCAGCTACGTCGTCGTCGTGCCCCAATGCGAGTGTGTTGCAAGCAACAAGCCTTCATTGGCTGCAATTGCAATCCACATGCCCCCGTCGCACTCTCACGCTCAGCGCTCAGCGCAATTCTCGCAGCCTCCACAACTGTTATCCGCGTTGCGAGTCCAAATTTGTTTTGCATGCGTTTGGCAGTTAAAAATCAACGTAAAGTGTCGCCATCCCCCCAGTCACTGTTGCATGCCACGAATGTGCAACAAATTTAACACTAAACGATGGCGCATACAAACGCCAGCCAGCAGCTGGTTAGGCACTTCCGTCACTTGCCACTTGGCACTTGGCACTTGGCACTCGGGAGTCAAACAAACCAGTCACTCGTCGCAGCAATCAACACAAAAGAAACCAAACCAAAAAAAAAAAAAGTAAAAAAATAGTGAACCTCTAAAGCAAGTAACTGAAATCAAACTACTTGAGTGTGTTCGTTCGCTTGGTCAAAAAAAGGCGAAGAAAAGGTCTAAAACTTTTATGACACTGCAATTTAGTTGGAGTTGTGTTTGTTTGCTTGTTGTTGCGAAACATTTAAGAATGTGTCTGGAGTAGCCTTGAGTTGACGTCTCGTTGCCGTCTCTTGTTGTTGTTGCTGTTAGTGTTGTTGTGCAGCTCGTTTTGCATTTTCCCTTGGCTATAGAATTTATTGCACTTACTGCACCAAGTGGCCAAGTTAAGCGGATATCCGCTGTTGACACGCCAAACAGTTCCAAAATAGTCGCATGTTATGGCGTTCTGCAAGAGTTGTCTTGCGAAAATGCAAGCAATAAAACAAGTTTCATATATTGCTATATTGCATCTTAGCAGTTTAACTTTAATATAGCTAAAAATATGAATCAGAGTTTCTAATTTCTGCTATCAATAAATATAATTAGCTACTTGTCACAATAGTGCTGCGAATATAGAACATTTTTCCGTTTTAATATCACATTTATTGCATCGAAAGCATCGTGCCGTTGTGTTGCGTTGTCCATTCATTGTCAAAGTAAACTTAACGGCAGAAGTTGCAACTTTTCCCGTTCGCTTTCAGCGCGCACATCTCTCAGCTCTCGCTGCTTGCCACAATTGTTGCACGGCATTGACATTTTGAGTCCTTTGTTGATTTGAACTTTTGTTCGGCGACGTTTCTGCCCCGCTTCATTTCTATGGCCAACTCACTTTTTGCTGTTATCCGCCGTTGACATGCGAGTAAAGGACATTGACATGTCCATTTTTTACCGAGCCCAGCGCGGAGCAAGCAAACAATAAGCATAAGAAAGCCCTTCTGCTTATGGCTACTATAACAACCATCAACGAGCAAAAGGTGATTTATTATTAAATTTCTTTTGTTATATGCCCGTTTATTTTCGGGTCTCGGTGTCGGGGGCTGTTACGATGTCCGTCTGTCGTCTGTCGTCTGTCGGCGCCCACAAATTGAATCAATTTTCAATGACGTCATTATTAAGCTGCAACGGCAGACACGTCTATGAGCATGTGAGCTGTGTGAGTGTGTGTGAATCGGCACTCACACAACAATTAACACTTGGCCATTACTTCCATTTGCGGCATGTTAATTTGTTGCCACATCAATTGCTGTTACCAATATGCGAGGCACATAGCCCACAAATACAAGCATACGCACATGTAGTAGCACTTATAGAGAGAGAGACAGATAGTGCTAGAGAGAGAGAGAGAGAGAGCACTGGCAATGAGCCTGGTTTGCGTCTGTATCGCAATGCGAGGACCTTTGGCTGTCTGTGTAACAATCTCACCGACAGCTGACGCTGTTGCGGTCTGCAGCTACAACTATTACAACAGCAGCAGCCGCAGCAACAGCAACAACAACAACAGCAGCAGCCTGCTGACAATTGCCTGACACTCGGCAGCTGGTTTATTTGCCACACACACACACACGTGGACAGAGGCCACACACACTCGGCTCTGCCGCCCACTGATTTAGCCAGCCAAGTCAGTGGCATTGGCAACAGCAGCAGCATCCCAGTTTGGCCAGGGAGGGAGGGGTGGTGGAAGGGGGGAAGGGGCGTGGCGTAGGTGGGGCAAGCAGGCGCCGGCTGAGCAGTTGAACAATAACGCTTGAGTGATTATGCAATTGACAGCTAAATCAATCAATGATGTCAACTACATGCCGACAACGGCCAAACCAAACTCACACACACACACGCACACAAGGACACAAGCACACACACACTGACACACACACACACACACGCACACACACAGCAGAAGCAAACATACAGCAAGCACACTCAATGTTTATTTCTACGTTTTGTACAGCGACACAACAACATCGCTATCGCTCTCGCTCTCGCTTCCTCTCCCTCTCTCTCCCTCCCTCTCTTTCTGTCAGTCGCCGGGCATGCTCAACTTGTTTTTGACATTTTCAATTTTTTATGACAAAACTCGAAATTGGCACATTTCGCTTTTTTCATGTATTTCATTTTTGTTGCTTGTTCCCGTCGCTTCAATCACTTTTTCAATACACATATAAATATTGCTGACCCATCGTCAGCATTAAATTTTCTGCATTTTTAAACGGCACACCAAACAAAATGCTCTTCGCGCCATCGAACAAATTAACACGACTTTAATGTGTCCAAAGCCAATTCAAATATGACAAATTTCGACAGCAGTCCAAGAGAAGACGCTGTTTTGTCTCGTCTCAGCTCTCAGCATATTTGTCAATTCCTCATTTCTATTGTCTTTGTTTCTCTCGTTTTTGGCGCTGATTGCCAGCAATCGTCAGCCTGACAAATGGGCCAAAACACCAACGCACGTCGCATTCCCATCCACATTCACATTTTCATTCGCATTGTTTGCTCTTGGAGCTGGAGCAACGTTCTCCGATGATAGATACTTGCTTCTGTTTTTTTTTTTTTGTTTCCTTTTTAATGGTCTGGCAGGCAAACACACGCGACACGCACACAACATCTCCGACTCACTTTTCTGTTTCTCTGTGGTAGCTGTGTGCTTTGTTTTACCTCAGTTTCCTGACGTATCGATAGCGTCTAATGTGTGTATAAATATAATGAAGTTTATGCCTCTGTTCACATGCAGCACACATGGCGAGCAGTCGTCAATCAACCCCAAATCAGAAGAAACTCGAGCACAAATTCGAATGTACAACAAACACAACATACATAAAACAAGTTTACAACAGGCGAGAGCGGAAGTGTTCGTTTTGTGCTCTGCGCGCATTGCCATAGAAATATTTATAAGCTCTATAAGCTACTTCCGGCTCTGCATGAGAAACGGGATAAAAAATGAGATATGGCTTGCTGTGGCGAGAAATGCTTGTCTCACAGTGGCAAAAAGGATTGAACGACACGTTTTCATAATATTTCAAACTTTGCGCACTTTCTTATCAATTCACTTTGATATTGTAGCTTAAAGCTAAAATACTCTGGCTGATATAAATTTAGTATTGTGGAGAATCTAGAAGAGAATCTAAAATAGACATAACAAAAGAATTGCAATTTAATTGAGGCAATTATTTCAGCTTTTATCCCATAGTGCAGTTTCCATAGATATCGAGTATCTAATAACATATGTGTGTATGTTTACTTTACTGTTTTGTTGTGGCGCATCATCAATTATGGCCACCGGAAGTTGCATTGCTGTATTATGTGTTGTGTCTTCATGTTGGTTTAAAGAAGCACAGCACACAATACGAACTCGCAATCGAGATGGATGTGGAGTGTGGGGGAGTAAAGTAAGTGCAGAACAAACACTGATTGTTTTTCTCATTGAATAAATATTTGAAACTCACTCGTCGACCGAGCAAGAATAGAAACAATAACACAGTCAACATAAATTATTTAAATATTATTAAAATAACAAAAGCGGAAATTCACGCAGGACTTTCCGATTGCCCTTCCTCGCGTTTTATGTAAATCAATGTGCGAGTACCCGTCGCATGTGAATATTTCAGAAAATCTGCTTATGAACGAGTGCGAACATCTGTTGGGAATCTAAAATATTTCTATTCGAAGCCGTTGCGAACTGAAGCAGACGCCGGGAGTGGAGGAGTAGAGGGCAGGACAATTCATCGTTGTTGCATTTGGAATGTGATTCGAGAGTTTGTTTTGCTTTCCTGCACATACTCTCTCCATTTATGAAATCCATACTCTACCGAGGTGGTGGGTAACTCTATCCCCAGACTCTCTGCTCTCCCTTCTGCTGCTAGTGCTCTGACAGCGCAGACAGCAGTCAGAGGGCTTTCAGCCTGTCGGCACATTCATATATCGTGCTTCAATAAAATTTTTCATTCAATATTTCTAACCTGAGCACAAGGGGGAAAAACTGGAGCCAGGCGATGCGGCACATTGTTGTTGCTGGATTAACAGGCAGCCAAGGATGTGATGTGAGGTGTGTGAGTGTGTATTTTACAGCATATGTTCTGCGACTAAAATAGCAGTTAAAGCTGCAGCAGAAGCTGAAGCTGATGCTGATGCTGATGCCTGAATGGAAGCCCGAAGCACTGCAAATTCCTATAAATACAAAATACCAAAAATAGCTGCCAAACTCTGGCAACGAACTGAACGCAGTCTGGATAGCTGGAAGCTGTGCGAGGAATGCGATTGGAAGTACAACATAAATATTTTGCCAATACAAAATGCTTTGCCACAAAATTATAGACCATGAGAATGCGCCACAAAATAGTTGGCTTGCGACTCTTGTGTGCGAGTTTTTGCAATCGCACTCGACAATTCGATATGAAAGGATGCGAGATTCCAGCTAAGCCGACAGCTCTAATGCGAGTATATGCAGTTAATGAATGAAGCTGAAACTGAACCCGATGCTCAAGCTGAAGCTGAAGCTTAAGTTGGAGTTGAAGCCAAGTCAGACAGCTGCAGTCGTTCATTAGACAATAAGCCCAGTTGGGAGCAAAGCTGCATGGCGTTGGCGATTTTCGACCCATCCAGAGATAATCAGCGCCCAAAAAAAAGGTGAGGTGCACAATGCCATCCCATGTAGACGGCAGGGAGAAAACAATACGAAAAGCTGCAAAAGCAATGCTGAAAAAGCATCTGCAATACACAGAGCTTAAGCAACGTTGAGCAGACTGACCGAATGCGTCGACAACCGAACAAACAGATAGACAGACAGACAGACAGACAGAAAGAGAGACGGGGGATGGGGTGGATGGGCAGTTGGGCAGTCGAACAGTTGGATAGACAGACGGACCGCAAATGAATGCAACTCGAAGCGCTCAGCTGCTGGCTTTTGGCCTCGGACCCGACGCCGCCACTGACTTCAGCTCTGGCTCGACTCGCTGCAAAAGTCAGAAGCATAAAATCCGATAGCTTCCGCTAAGCTAGCTTATTCAAGCGTAGGTAGGGCTAATAAAACATTTCTAAGGATTTCGCTAGGATTTCACAGAGCGCGTCCTTGCACATTCCCAATGCGAAACCGAAACTGAACCCGATCCCGTTGTTGTTGTTGCTTTTGCTGTTGAAGGTGGCAACTGCTTGTTGCACTTTTCTTATATGTTTTCTTCTATTCTTTGCTTTTTTTTTTTTGGTTGCTGGCAAGCCACTGTTACGGCACTTATTTGACGCTGTAAATGATTTCCTAATTAGTTGGGACTGACTGCTTTTAATGAATGCCGCAACAATTGATGTGAAGCCAGGCCATATGTTTAATGTGGCCATTTAGAGCGAATACGAGTGGCTAGTTATCTGCTTGCCACATCTGCGTCTTCATTCGATTGCCACAAATTCAAGCAATATAATCGTAACACTCTCGCAACGGGGATTTAAAGGACAAAGCTTTATTTTTATTGCCTTTGTCCTTTGTCTGCTGCTGTAGCTGCACTTATCGCAGGCAAGTTTTGCACAAAGCGCAGAATGGCTACAAACAAATTCAAAGCCAGTTTGATGCTTATCCTTAATGATGCAGTAAAATGTGTCTTTCGTTTTTCGATTTTTTTTTTCTTTTTGTTGCTTCTTCTCTTATTCCACTTCTTCTTCGGCTTCCACTGTGTTTTGTCACTGGTCACTGGACACGCCGGCTTTGCGTTTTGCAGTTTAAAGACCCAGCCGAAGGCGAAACTTTGCCCCAGCCAGAGACTCACTCGCAATCTCAGTCCCAGGCCCATTCCGAGGCCCATTTCCAGTCCCAGCACGAAGCAATCAAACTTTTGCCGGCACAAACGCCTAACACAAAAAAAAAAAGAAAAAATGAGAATGAATGAAACGATTTGTCCCCAGCAGATTTGTTTCAGTTCGCAGACACAGGCTCACTTTTAATTGCTGCCAGTGCTCATCTATCAATAAAACTATAGGCGAAGCGATACGGCATGCAAATCAAATTACTTATACGCCATGTCTGCAAGGGCTTCTCTTTGTTTTGCGGGGATTGCGCCAAAAAAAAACGGGATAACGAGCCAAGTTGTTACAAGGTTTTAATAGAGCACAGCAGACGGCGGCGAATACAAAGTAAGTGGGCACTGCGCGACAGGCGAAATACCCTGTAAAATTATGCACAAAACAGCAAATATTATAAATTAGTTTGTGAGATAGTTAAACGACTTTATTGCTATACTCTTCGTAAACTCGAGGGTATAACAAAGACGCTGTCGAACAAAAAGCAACACCAGCCGGCAAAACAGACTCCAGACTCCAGACTGCAACTTGACTGCGCATAGGCAGCAAACTGCCGCATAAACTGCTAAAAAGATGATGAATTTCCAGCATAGAACGGCGACTCCATAAGCTGACTCTGTCTGCATACTTTTCGCCCTTTTCTTCGCAGTGAAAGCTACTCACTTCTTTGTCGACTGTCGGCTGTCGGCTCTCGGCGCGTAATAAACAAACTTTTGAGCAAAGTTTATTTCACTATTTTTTCGGCTCTTATATATACACACTTTTTCTTTTTTTTTTGCTGCTGCCAACTATGGTGTGGCATGCAGTCCATGTAGGACACAAGTTTAACACCCAAAGTCGTCGACGATGACGACGACTGCAACATGGCACGCTTAGTTAGTTATGTAGATGGCCAGGTCGACAACTGCCAACGGAGCGAAGCAAAGTCCATTGACACACACAGTGATCCAGCTGCTGTTGCTGCTGCTGCTGCTGCTGCTGCTGCTGCTGCTGCGGTCGCTCATCTCTGGCATCATTAAGCGCCATTTTGTAGTGGGTCGTCAGGTGGCTGGTGGCGAGTTGCGAGTGGCAACTTTAAACTGCTGGCTGCCTGAGATTCGGCCAGACAAAGTTGCCCGAGTGAAGTCGAGCAGAAAGTGAGTCGCAACTTGCTGCGCCCACAATAAAGATACAAAACGAGTAATTCACTTTTATTATGTATATCATTTGTGGCTGCGTTCGGTGTCTGTCTGTCTGTCCGTCTGTCTGTCTTTGTGGCTGTGTGTGCGCTGAATTTTTTATGAGCACGCAACTCGAAGAGTGTGTTGAGGCCATCTAGGCAGAGATTTGTGCGCAATGGCCATTAAAGTAGCCGCAAGAAGTATTTCAGCGCCAGCGAGAAAGGAGAGAGTGACGCCAAAGCAGCGCGCCACACAGTCGTGCAGCAACATCGCACCATGCAGACGTAGAACGTTGAACAACCACCCAATGCGCTTGTTTCGCTTAAAAACTAATTAATCTAAATGGATTTTTTTTGTTGTTGCATTCTGCATATACTCGTAAAAACCAAACCCACTCACACACGCATACAATGTGTGTGGTACAAAATAAAAGTCGAGTAAACTGTAAGCGGGGCACTCATTGAAAGCGAAAAACCGAAGCGAACCGCAAGCAATTTGCATGTTTGAAACGCCATGCAACGCCATGGCCAACCCATTCCCTAGATGCGCCCCCTTCCCCCACTCCATCTCCATCTCCATCTCCTTTACACCGTCCCCGTGCCGCCGTCCACTCGAGCTGTCCCTACACCATTCAGTCATTGGCTAAAACACGAAAGGGGCCGATCCGCCTCGAAACGTAGTCGGGTATCATGCTCAAAACGGGGACAGCGTTAAAGTAGCCTTATCGCCAGGCCACACATCGCATCAGCTCCCCACCACGCGCCTCGCACTCCGTCGCCGCTCCGCGCGTCACCCAGAATAGCTTGCAGCTCCTGCTCGTTCTCTGTAGCTTCAATGTGGACAGTTTGAAGCAGTTTTATTGACGTGTGTCCGGGCGTGGCCAGTGCAAGCCAACAGTAGCTGTGGCTGCCCCCAATAGAGGGCGCGGGGGATGCGGTTGTTGCGTTATAAATAAAACCCGCTCAATCCGCCCAAAGCAGCCCAAAGCACCCCAAACCAGAAGGCAGCAGCAGCCAGCAAAGCAGCAAAACCAGCAACGACCACTCGCCTGGCTTAAATGCACTTATTTTCAACATTTTCGCCAGCGGCTGTCAGCATTTAATGGAAATTTATATGTATGAACGAGTGTATTATTAAAGCAGCAAACACTTTGATTAAATAACCAGATATGCATACGTTTAAATGTACTAGAAACGTATAAATATATATTTGTATGTACATCGATATTTGTATCCATTTGCGACAAAAGTCGCATAAGGCATTGTTCTATAATTCATGCCAAATCAATGCCACAGGCAAAGCGTAATTTATCGAGCAACTTTTGCATAACACACACACACACTCACACACACACTTACATCCGCAATTCTCGAGCTGTCTGTGTGTGAGACGTTTGTGTCTGCAAAATGGCAGCGGCGCCATTTTAATTTGATTTTTACCAGATTTTTTTTTGGGAGAATTCTGGTTCCTTTTTATTTTTTGCTGTCCTTTGCCAATGTCGGCGTCATTTTGTCCATGTGTGACAGTTGGTTGACCGTTTTTGGCGATTTTAGCTGATGGCTTTTGCAGAGAGTCCGCAAAAGTTGACAGTTATAAATTGAATAAATACTGCAAATTCATTGGGCCTCACTGAGCACAGCCCATAATACATAATTGTTTGGAAAAAACTACAAACAAAGGACGACAAAAAATGCGACCAGCCGCCAGGCGGCATTTAGAGTTTGACCTTTAAGTGTTAGGCTCCGTGAAATTGGCAGGCAGACAGTTCTTTTTATTATTATTATTTAATGTCCATCAATTGAATGGAATACAATTTTCATTCAACTTACTTCGTATATATATATGTATGTATATACATATATATTCGAATGTACTCGGCTAATTTTACAGCTTATCGAACCGCAATTAAAATTTATTTCCGAACACTCACTAAGTTCTCTCAGTTTTTCTCTGACCCCGCTTCCATTCATATGCATACGATTTTGTGGCGCAGATGTTGCCAGCATTCAAATACCCTACAAGCAAATTATATAAGGCATATTCAACTCCCATTACTATGCTTCAGAAAAGGATATTCAACTATAGAGTATCTGGCTGTTAAGACAACTACAATGTTGTATTATTTTTTTGCATTTTGTTTCGAGGTTTTGGTGGTTTTTTGGCACATCGTTTATTATGCCAAACGAAAAATGCAATATTTTCTGCTGCGCCGCTACGTGGCCGACAAAAATATTTACAATTTGGCAATGCCCCATTCTCCCCCCGTTCCCCTCACTCAATCCCCAAAAAGCCAGCCAACAACCAGCTGCTGCTGCCGCTGCTACAGTAAAGAAGAAAAAAATAAGCGGAAGCCATAAAAGGAAGCGCCATCGAGGCAAACCGAACACCATCGCCACCAAAAGCAGCAGCAGCAGCAGCAGCACTGGCAACAGCATGAGGCACAAGGCACAAGGCAGAAGGCATGTGGCATGTGGAAGCCACCGTTGACTGTCGGCGCACTCCATAAAAAAAAGAGGCCACACACCATTCGACTAAGCTCAAAAGCGGCAACTTCAATCTTTGAATGTTTTATTTACTGCAAAATCGATATGGTTTTTATAAGTGTGCGAGTGTCAGCTCGAAGGGACGAGGCTGCCACCGCCACGTTGGCTTAACACACAAGTGCCAGCCGTAACGAGTTGCATGCAAATTCCTTTCCATTTCTTTCTTTTTTTTTTTTTTGTTTCATCTTTCAGAGTTCTTCCTCCATTATTTTTTTTTCGCAAAGGGAGTTTTTTGCTCCGGCTCTTTGACGCTTTTGGCGCTAAAATATCGTCTCAGTCCGTGGCCGTGTCCGCGTTCGTGTCTTCGAAATGCGTCTCTGAGCACAAAAGCAGAAGTAAATGTGTTGCAACTAGACTGTGTGGCTGGGGAAATGGATGGTGGGATGATGGGAGAGACGGGAGAGAGAGGGGTGAAATGTCTGTGGCAAATCACACACCACATAATTTGCCGCTGCACTGCGCACACCAATACAACAGCGATTCCCCACAACACACACACTTACACACACACACACTCGCAGAGGAGAAGAGGAGGATGAGATAGAGACTGGAATTAGTAAAGCAGCTGGTGTTGCTGTTGCTGTCGCTGCTGCGTCGTCGTCGTCCCCAACCGCATTACGTATGCATGACGTTGGCGCTGACGCTGACGCTGGCGTTTGCCTGATGCCGACCAGTGTCTATGGCGTAAATGCTTGAACGGAATGAAAAACGTGGCAGCGTGGCAGCGTGGCAACGTGGCGCCCAGCGACCATCCAAAAGCCAAGGCAGACATCGCGACAGAAGTCGACCAAAAAGGCAAAGCAGCATTTGCTGTTTGCCCTTGCCACACGCTCTCACATCTCTCTCGCCCTCGCTCTCGCTCTCTCTCTCACTCTCTGCGGCCCCATTGGCCGGTTCAATGCTGATTGCGATCGCTGGCTTTAGCCATTTCAGCATTTGGCCAAAGCCAGAACGAGAACGGAAAGTTCTTTCCGTTTGTCCCACGTTGATAATTCGAAATTTGTATTCCAATCTTCAAATTGTCTCGAAAATGGAATTGATTTTATGCAGATGAGCATGAAATTGTCTCAATGCGAGTTAACCATGTTAGTGTAAATAAATGTTGCATAGACGACAACTTGGCACGTGACACGCCCCTACAGCTTCCCCCCTGCCCTTTCCCCCCTTCCACGCCTGCGCTGCCAATTCGTATTGTTTAGTGCAAAGTTGGCGAAAATTTTTTAATTTAACTTTAAGCATTCCCCAGCAGCAAAACTGCAAAAGTCGAGAATTTATTGCGTGTTGTGGGGGTGGGGGGAGGGCAAGAGTTGGCCGGCAAACTTCAAATCGAATTCAATTGCGATAATAGAACGCAGTCGCGTGCGTAACGAAACGTTCTCACAAAATGCTAAGGAAATCATCCACTTTAAATATTTGGCTAAGCAGAAATCAAACTCTTACCCCCGGAATCATGGCATCGGATCCAATCAAACAATGCGCCCACTTGCATTTCATTTGAATTTACAACTGTATTTGAGTGATCGAAGTAACATGCGGCCACGCCCCAGCGCCCCAACATCCCAACGCCCCTCTTACACAACCAGGCAAAACGGAAATCATCGAGCAGGCCAATAAAACGCCAGCGAGCATCGAGATGGAGGGAGATGAGCAAATCGCATAAAAATTCGCTGGGATATTTGGTAAAAATTCATCGAGGAGCCGCCAGTCAATGGCCCAGTATGCAAACATGACCAAAAAATATTTCAAAATTTCAAACGAACAAACTGACGATGATGACGATGATGTGGATGATGATGGTGGTGGTGATGATGAAAGTCCTGGATGCTGACTGTTGAATAGAACGAGAAAATTCGAGTATGGATGTCTGCGGCGAATGCAATAACAAAATTGGCCAAAAGGAAATTGAAGTACAGCCACAATTCATTGACTTAGTGATGGATTTTGACTTTGCAGTTTGCTTCCGGCTGACGTCCCTTTCCCCACCCCTTGCCCTTGGCTTGCCTATGCATTCTCTCTCTCGTTGGCCCTGAGAGTACGCGATATTATCGGTTTACATTTGTTTGCAATGCTGAGTAATTTGTGTTTACTGCTGATGTGTTTAGCATGCAGCCAGCTGCTTGCTTCTACGCCTTGTATATGTACGTATCTATCGCATACGAGCTGAAAATTATAGTATGTCTATACAAGGGGACAAAGCAAGGAGAGCGAGACGGTTATGTGAGTGCGATGAAGTATCGATAAAGTGCTTTAAGTGGCCAGGAAATTGCAAATTGCTGGTTTAGTTGAGACGAGACAACAACAAGCCGGCAATGATATGCGTTCAACTGTCTGTCTACTCGTGAGTGTTTATAGTATGTTATATATGCCTTGAGCCATTTCTAATGATAGTTTAGTGTGCAAAAATAAATATTGACTCGAGCGATAAGAGCCTCGAAGCTCGAAGAGTTACGAGCCCGGCCAATAAGAGTTTTGCAATCTTTGGCAATTTATTTGTTGTCCATTCGGCCGAGGGCTGAGAGGGGCGATGAGCAGGCTTTTGCTGTGATAACTTCGTTGCACACACAGTCTTCGCACAGTGGCGCAATTGCATTTGCCGTCACAGAAAATCTCATGCATAAGTTTTCATCTTATTTACTCGAGCCAAAGTCGTGCCAAACTGCAACGGCAACGGCAACGGCAACGGCATCGGTATCGGCATCAGCACGATCTCGAATTTCTCTATAAATCATCTATGCAATTTTAATTCAAACACAAAAGAATTTCAACCGCACATGCCGCACACTACGTACATAATCCCACAAACACACAAGCGTAGAAAGAGAGTGTGGAAGAGCGGGAGAGAGATAGACATGGGGGTATTGTTAGCATAAACCAATTGTTAAAGCCAAAATAGCGACAACCCTCAAAGCTCCGACCACCGCCTCACTGCGCCCCCTGCTAATGCGCTCAACGCGCCCTCAAGATACACACAGAAAGAAGCAGAGACTGAGCGACACACAGAGAGAAGTGGCACGAGATGTTGCCCCCTCGAGAGTCGAGGCCAAAAGCTACTCGAAGCACGGGCCAAAGGCTTGGGAATAAAGCCAAAATATGTAGTCTAAATAACCGCATTTGTATATGTGCATATCTGTTTCTATGCATGCCATTCTGTATGTGTGTATGTGAGTGTGTGTGTGAAATATTTTGTTTAACGTTTATAGTTTTATGCACTTAAGATACGAAAATATTTTTTGGAAATTTATTTTCGAACTGCAGCCAAAGCAAAGCCAAAGCCAAAGCCAAACCCAAAGCTAAAGTAAAAGCAAACGCAAAAACTTTTGCCAATATTTGTAAAAAAGATATTGATTGGCCTTAGCTATATGCACTTGCCGCACACTCACATTGAGCTCCACACACACACTCACACACATATGCGGGTCCTGCTTATGCACATAAATTTATCCTTTCAATAAGACATGCAGGTTTCTGGTCTGCATTTGCTTTTGCCACCACCCAACATCACTGCTCAATTCGTTGGGCAAACACACACAGTGTGCGACTGTATGCGTGTGTACGCCGCTCGTTGCTTGCTGCTTGCCACACTCCAGTTGGCTGCTGCATAAGTAAACGTCAGCGGATAAATTGCCACAGTTGTTGCCGTAGTCGTTGTCGACGTAGTCAAATTTTTGAGTTTTTCGTGCATGATAACAACTATGGCAACAGTTTGAGAGCCATTGAAGCGAAGTGGCATTCGCACACAGACACACACACACAGATATGTTTGTATATACTAGTGTATTTACATATATGCGACATTTGGATTTATTTCTTGAGCACTGCCAAAGGTTATGTTTGTTTTATGTTAAATGTTCAAACATATTATTGCAACACGATGCTCAAGCGTGTACTTACCCAAATTTTCGTATTTGTTTGCCTCTACTCTCCAAAGTTGCAAGTTGTCGTTGCCGTCGTTGTTGTTGCACTCACTGTTGTCGTTGTCGTTGGAGTTGTTGTTGTGTCTGCTGCATGCTGAAATATTCAAACAAAAATGTTATGAAAATATGAACTGATGCTTATCGATTGTGAAATATGATCAAGTTGGGGGTTGCAGCCCAATGCAGCGCACACACACTTGTATATCATGCAACATGGGCTTGCATACATTTGCATGGCGCTTAATTTGTTGGCACAATCAAAGCCCAACCAAAATGGGAGGCTGCTAACAGAAATGTGTCTGTATGTATGTGACAGACATATATATGTATATATTGGTGTGTGTTTGTGTGTGTTTTCATATCGTGTTCATTTGTTTGTTTGCTTGGCCATCACGTCGTGCGCAGGCAGCAGACAAGAGCAGCGCACCAAACCAAACCGAACGAGCCCAAACTCAAAGCCAGTCCCAAGCCCCATTTTCAGGGCCCGAAGCAATTGCAGCCAAATTCCTTTGGTAGCTAATAAATATTAAAGTTTAATTAAATATGCTTTTTCCCCAATATTTATGTGCGTATCGATTACACTGCGCCCCCCTGCTCCCCTGCCCAATGCCCCGCTGTCGCTGGCATTGCTCTGGGGCTGCAGCAATGCAATTTCGCTGTTGGTCAGCGCCATAAATTGCAACCTTGAAGCTTGAAAGCTGAAGCTGAAGCCAAAGCCAAAGCCAAAGCCCAAGCCAAAGGCCATTAAAATACTTTTCTTCTTTTATATTTCTCTTTTTTAAACATGGCCTGAAGTATTTGTTGAGGTAGAGCGGTGAAGTGAGGGGCGGGGTGTGGGCTTAGCTTGGGCTAAACTAAAACTCATATTAAAAATTGACTTTTATCGTGATTTACAATCAAGTTGGCCTTTTTTAAATGCCGCGGTCGACATGCGGGTTCCCAGCCCCGCCACCCCCGCCAGCCCAGCTCAATGCTGGCAGAGTTGCTTTTGTTGGTGTTGTGGCTGAAGCGAAGACTCCAACACACACAAACACACACTCCCACGCCACACACTCATCAGCGGGCAGCGCAAAATATTTCTTCGTGGCTTAAGCAAGACGGGGCACATATTTAAAGCCCACTCACTCCTCGGCATCGTGGCCCGAGCTGTTGGCTGCTAGAGTGAAGCCAAACGGCCGACACGTGGTCTAACACTTTGTGTGGAATTTGCAGCTGGAAAATCCTTTTCAGATGCCACGCCCAGCGCATAAGCTGCTTGCTGTCGTTCTTAAGGAGCAGCTTTTACAATTCAGCTGGCTTTTCCATCTACACGTTTATATAGAAATCCCATTCCAAAACATTTTTTTTGCCGTAATTTCTATTCGCTTCATATTTCTGCACATGCAATTACATTTTTTTTTCTCTGTCATTTTCGTTTTGGCAAAGGACATTCGACTTACAGCTTTTCGCATTCGACTTTCGACATTTAGTTCACTCTTCTTTTAATGGGATTTTCCTCAGCTACTTTCTATGTCTCTGTGTTTGTGTGTTTATGCCTTTGGGTCAACATTAAAAGATAATTTTAAATTGCTTAAATTAATTAAATCGAGTGACCCATTCGAATGCAGCACAATCTTAATTGTACCAAAGATACGAACGATAATAAATTGTTTCCCTTTTGTCTGTCATTTGTCATTTTCAGAGACTGTCGAGTTGTGCGCGATCCACAGACGCTGAAATCAAAGGGTTATGGATTCGTCAGCTTTGTCAAGAAATCGGTGAGTACAAAACGAGAGCACAAAAGACAGGTGTTCTGCGAAATGCGGGAACCTCATCAAAACGTGGCGGAAACATATTCAAGTTCGACTGTTGTTAAGCCGTTGGCATATCAAAGAGCAGCCCCTGGGAGTAACTTTTTATCCTGCAACCCCGCCAAGGAAGGCAGCCCCTTTATGCGAGAGTCACGCACGCACAGTTGGGCGCAGATGCAACAAATCTCACGGCCACGTTAAGAGAGAGAACCGAAAACATTTACACATCATATTCAATATGTTTAAACCGCAAGTGATAAGGGTACAAATAACTCACACTCACACAATTGAGTGGAAGTTGCCTAGATGTAAGTGTGTGTGTGTGTGTGCGAGTGTGTGGCTTTAAGGTTTGTGGGTTTTTGTCTGTTGTGATTGAATTTCATGTGCTTAATAGGTAGAAAATGCGAGAAAGCCGAGAGTTGACGCATAGTCTGGGATCAAACGCAATGCGTGTCAGCCAGTCAAGCAGAAAAAATGCGCAAGCTTAGCTGGAGCCGCAGAGAAAGCGAGAACGAAGAGCCAGAGATGTGTCTTGGCAAAATCAAAGCAAAAGTCAAAAGTGAAATCAAAGCTCAAGTCAAGACAGTCAGTCACTGACTGATATTAGAGCCAAGGGCCATGCAACTCAATTAAGTAGCAAATGTTGAAAATTGTTAATTAAATTTTAATGCTAATATCAATATTTCCACACACACACACACACACCCACAGAGAAAATGAGACAGATAGAGATAGATGAAGGGAAATGTTGTGTGACAGCCAGCAACGGAGTGTGTAAATATAACATAATCCTTGACACTTAGACACTGCCATGGCCTGTCCACAAGCGAGCAGAGGCTGTCATTCAAATGGTTAAGCTAAAGCCATAAGTCTCTTAGCTTTCGCCAAGTGTTGTTGTTGTTGTTGCTGATGCTGAATTACAACGAATTTGAGTGCAATGCGGCGTATACGCAATTTGGTTTGCGGCTGGCGTGTCAAAAGCATCACCAAGCGCTCTAACTAGTTAACTTTTTATGTTGCACCGATGCTGCTCGAGACGGGGCGAGGAAGCGAGCGAGTAGCAGGCGACAAATTTCCGAACTTTCTCGATTAGTTTCGATGCATTGCAAAGGCAAATGAAAGAAAAACAAACGCGCTCCAAATAGCAAACTCAAATATTTCAAATTAAGTTTCTCGACATGAGTTTTGCGCACAAACACAGACAGACACACACACAGACACAGACACACACATATAGATGCATAACGGACTCATATGCGGCACACTAAGCCGTTGCCACGCCCCCCAATTGCCGCTGCCGTCGCTTGCAGCTGATTTAATGCAAATTTTATTTATGCGAAAAGTTTTATTAAATTTTTGTGCAAAGTTTATATATTTTCTGTGGTTTTGCGGAAATTGAAAAGTTATTTTTCGAATGGCTTACTGCTCACACACGCACACACACACACACAGAGTGTATGTGTGTGCATTTCGATTGCAACTGGCAACGGAAAAGGAAGAAACATTTTCTTCATTCAGCACTTCCGCCTGCGCATGAATATTTTGCCAATCGCCGCAGCTTTGCATAATGCGTTACCGAAGCACGATGCACAGCTGAAGTTGAAGCTGAATCTCAAGCAGAAGATGAAGCAGAAGCTGATGCTGGAGGAGTCTTCAAATATTTAGCGCAAATTGTTTGGCAACATGCTTTAAATAAACACCAACAGCAAGTGCTGCCAAACACTGACGATGTTCACAAATTGCCATAATTTAATAACCATCAGCGGCAGCAGCAGCAGCAACAGTCGACTCTCGACGTTTCAGACGCCGCCGACGAGGCGTGAGCGCTGTCAGGACACTGCTTGGCTGCCTGCGTGTCATTAGCATCATAAATCACAACAACAACAAGAACGACAAGTAAACCAGCAGTAACTGCAAAAAAAAAAATAACAGGCAGCGAAGGGAAGCCCAACAAATTCCCGCAAACATTAAGCGCAATAAACATGTCGATGCAGGAGACAGAAGCTGCCTTCAGGTTTACTTGCGCCTGCTGCTTGAAAATGCTAATGGCTGACAAGACTGGCGGTGGCATCAGTTATTGTCGCACACATAACATTAACATATTATTGCACGCCAATGCGGCAAATGCGGCAAACGCGGTTAACGTGGCGTATGAGCAACAACTCAACGACTGTTGCGCGTTCCACGCGTGTTCCTTGCATCTTAAGTGGACACCGACTCACAACTTAACTACTCACGCACACAGTTAATGCAACTGCAACTTCTGTATAGAACCAAATCAGAGTCTCAGACACGATTTTCTTCACGTCTCCTCTCACTCTCTCTCTCTCTCTCTTTCTGGTTCGCTGTCTGCTTGAATTTTATTTAAGAATTGCAAGCGAATTTCGACAATGTGTGCAGCGAACAAGACATAATGCCACCTAGCAACCCAGCAAACCTCCGTTAATAATGCAGCCACACGATGTCGCCGCTGGGGGGCATGCAACTGGCATTCTTTTCATCAAATGCTTCAGCAGTTCATTGTTGCATTATTATCGTGTGTTGTAGTTGCCTTCGTCGTCGTTTTCGTTGTTGTCGCTTCTGTCATTGGCATTGTCACGACGCACAATGACTGCGGTTAACCCAATGTTTCGCTGCTGTTGCCTTGCGGTTCACTGCAATTGAAGTGCATTTTCCCCATGTGTTGCCATCAATATTCAAAAGGTTATGACTCTAAATATCAGCTTGTTTAGTTTGGAATTTCACCGTTGCTTAATGTACTTTTCAAAGGAATGCACAATTGTCTCTTTAAAGCATAACATATTGAATTGAATTACAACAATTTAACAAGTTGTGAAAACTTGCAAATCAGAGAATCTTAGCCCAACAATAAATTAATTTAAAAATCAAAGTTAAATTGCTCAGAGTTTTATTAGTAACGAGTAGTTAAACTCTAAATATTTGTAAATTTGTCGTTTTCATTCTGCACTTTTTGCACAACTTGCAGCAAAAGTCAAAGTGTTGGTTGCTCTTTAAAATTTAAGTCGTTCCATATTTTGTTTCTTTTTTTTTTTTGGGCAAGCTAATTTCAAACAAAAAGCAAAATGCTCAAGTTGTGTGTAATAAATTTGCTGAAGCGAACAGAACTTGCGTTATAAATATAAATGGCCAGGACATTCATTTTATGTTTTCCATAATAATTCAGAAACTAGTGATTTGAAGCCTGAAACTGCCTACACACGCATAAGCCGACCGACCCACTGGACACCGACGCATGGACACACATGACCAGCAGGCAGGCCGGCAGGCAGACAAGCAGGAACAGGACACAAGCGGGAGGAGCAGCGACAGCTCGACTGACCCTCCGGGGGTAGCAACTATAAAAAAAAAGAAATCGAGAGTGGGGAACCAAAAATCGAAATGAAAAATAAAGAAGATGAGGAGGGAGACTGCGACTGAATGGGGCGGGAGGGGAGAAATGGCATACACAAATAAATCCCATGGAATTATGTCTTGACAAAAGTGCGCTCTTGCGTGAAATACTGATTTCTGGCAAACGCCGTTGCCGTTGCCGATGCCGACGCTAAAGCCCAACTTCAGCATTGGCCATGTTCGAAAATGTTCTGATGTGTGACCAGGCAATGGTCAAAAATCGAAAAACGTATTATTTTTTTTTTTCCTTCTTTTTTGGTCTAAACAGAGAATGAAAACTGTTTTTGCCATTGGGCTACCGAATTCTATACACCCCCAACATCGATATCTGTTTGATGCTTTAGAATGCGACAAATGGGACAGCATTTCAAGTGTGTAAACGATTTGCCACTTGAGTTATTCTATAAATATCAAGAAATCATCAGAAATGTCCAGCCAACGAGAGAAAATCATGCAATTGCAGTCCGACAGAATGAGAGCAGAAAACAGACAACAAAATTCTAGACTTCTTGTGGTTGTATGTATTTATTTTTTTGTGTGTTGGCTGCTGTTGTGGTGACTTTAATGTTAGACTCCGTTAATGGTGGCTGCTTAAAGCCGTCGACGAGCTGACGAGCTGACGCTCTGACGCTTATCTAAATAGCCACGTTAATGAATCTGACCGAAGAACAACGCAAAACCGGCTTAGGAGCCAGGCTGGTCAAACCTTTTAGTCTGATGATGTGCGGATATGGAAGCTGGGACTGTGGATTGCGAGGCGGTTGCGGAATAACGGTTCGCCAGCACTAAATACTCTGTGTCTGTTACCTTTCTCAAGACAAAACGGTTGCCATGAACAAAACACACGAAAAAAGAAAACTGAAAGGGAAAATGGAAAATGGAAAAAGACAACACAAGAAAAGGCAACAAATTCTTATTTTCTTGGAGTGTATTTGTGCGGGGATTATCCCCTTTTTGTGTTTGACTTTGCCTTTTTTCACCTTTTGCTGCCGTTAGAGCTGAGCTCTTCCTGCCCTGGCCTGCGTCGTCCTTGTTTCGGGCCCCTTTTTTTGTACTCTCGTTTTTTGGCACAAACCATTTCCTTATTGTTTTAATAAACATTTAAAATGTCTTGCTCCCAACTTATGTACGTTGTGTACACAAAATGTCAGCCACAACCAGCACGAGGCCCGCCCATTTGTGGCAGTCGCCTAAGTGGGCGAGGAGGGTGAGCTGGCGAAGGGGGGGATTGGTGGATAGCAAGATCCAGATGAAAAGTATGACAAAACCCTTTTAAACCACTTAAAAATTCTTCAACTTACTTTGCTTTTCTTCATTCGCTTAATGAAGGTATTTCGCCTTTTTGGTTTTGTTTCTTGAGCTCCTTGGCAGCAAACTTTTTGTGACTTTCCTCTGCCTGCGCCTCCCCCCCCCCCACCAACCCATGCTCAGCCGTGACCCCATCGACCAACCCCCATTGTCCTTAGCGCCGCCGATAACTCGGCATCGTGCAGTCGCCTGGCAGTCTCATTTCCTTGACTCTGGCCTGACGGGGCATTAAAGGATTCACCGCTTATCAAGTAATCAATATTTACAAAAGAGGCGGCGCACAGCAAAAGTTGCACCAGCAAAATGATGACTTACAGCAAGTTGAACATCAAATTGAATTTAGACAAAAATTTCACTTTAAATGCTGCCTTTGCCTTGTCCAGGGAACCATAAACTTTTCAGTTGGCCGTCATGTTCTTGGAAATTAATTAACTTATCCGAATGCGGAAGTTGTCGTCTATTAAAATTAACTTATACGCCGTAAACTGGAACTTGGCATTTATGAAATTTTTATTTTTTGTTCCCCCACCCTCTCTGTTAGTCTCGGGACGAGTTAAGCTCCAAGTTGAATCGTGATTAAGCTGACAACCAGCAGGTTCGACGCGCACTTAAGCAGAATTTAATTAATTTACAGATGCTTCAAGCGACGCTCATAAGTAGGCAACACTTTTTGTGCGCTGTGCGAGAATAGCCGAGACTTGTTTATTGTTATGGTTATCGTTTGTGCCAAGTATTAGTTGTCACAACCGCAGCAGGCCGCAAAACAGGCAAACGTTCTCAAAAACTTTTCCAGCTATTAGCTGCAAATTTGCCATACACAATTAATTAATTTCGCCTGGCCACAGCAGCAACAACAGCAACGAGAACAACTGGGCAACAAATCGACTGACATCTTAACCATACCCACAAAATTGCCTGTGAGCCAAATGGTCATGCCCAAAAACTGTCTACACAAAGCCAAAACCATTCTGTTGTTATTTCAGCTTCATGTTTATCCCAGAAACTTTGCAATTAGTTTTAGACATTTTTTGAGACAACAAACATGGCTGCTGTTGCTGCTGCTGCTGCTGCTTTCAATGCTGTTTGTTGTTGTTCTTGCTGTTGTAAAAGAGTAGACTTGGACTTGGAGCTAGAGTTGGAGTTGGACTGTTGATGGCGGGACTTTCATAAATAGTTTTAGCAAGTTGTTGCCTTGAGATTGGGTGTCGTGTTGTGGTATTTAACAGACACTTGAGCCAGATGAATTGCCAAATTACTTGAAGCCCCTTGAACTGTGTGCGAAGTTATGACAGCCAATGGGGCATTTAAATGAGAGCCACTTGGCCACTCTTTTTCAGTCATAAATATTGCATGAGAATTGTCGCAGACTTTAAACACTCACTTCGCTCTCACTGCTTTCCGCTTCAATTTCTGTCTTCCTTTTGCTGCTTTACAGTTCATGTTCTGCAAATGTTTTCTAAGCAATTTACCACCAAAATGATTGATAAACTTTTGGCCATCCAAAAGAAAAACGAAAACGCAGCCAAAGGCAATGGCGAAGGCAACTTTTTGGCTAAAGTTCGTTGCATTAGCTGCGGCCGAAAGTTCACTTTGACATGCCCCATTCCCATGCCTCAGCTGACCGTTTGTCAAGACTATTTTCGTTGTCACATTGCAATGGCAATATTGCGATTGGCGCACAAGAAAAGCGCATTTCGTTGCACTTGAGTTGCGGCCACATTTATAGCAAATTAAATATTGCATGTGGCGGCTTTAAGAGTCGCCAGGCGGCGCCACACGGCTCGGCTGATAAATAAATGTAAAATATTTAAATAGCTTTCTGATGCCCCGAGGGCGAGTAGGGCCGACAGTTAGCTTGCTGCTGTTGTTGTTTTTGTTGTTTGTGTTGTTGTTGTTGCGCACATTGCTTGCCTGCCCGCAAGGATCTGGCAGTTGTTGTCGTTATTGTTGTTGTTGCAGTGCTGTTGCAGTGTCGCAATCAACGATGCGTATCGGTTAAAAAATGTAAAATTTATAGTTTATGCAAATATGAAAAATGCAACTGGCAATGCATAAAAATGCGCACGCACGCAAACTGCGTGACTTAACCAAGGCAAGCACACACACACACACACACATTCACTCACAATACATGCACTCATACACACACTCAATTTAAATTATGGACAAAGTTACGCGACAGTTGCTTGCTTTATCGCTGGGGGCAGCCACTCAATTGTTGACTTTTGTTCAAGCGTTTAAATTAAAGGGGGGGGGTGTTGTTCTGAACAACCAAACCAAACCAAAAACGAAAATGAAAACCCCAGCTCTGTGGCCCGCAAGGACATTGAAATACCCTTTGTGACAAGATTTCAGCATAAGTAAATAAATGCCAGTTTGCTGCTCGAATAAATTACAACTGCTCACTCAACACACAATAGTATGCCAAACATACAATACGCGTTCGCGTATTTCAACTGCAGATTGTTGAGGTTAACTCAACCGCTGATAGAGTATACGGCCTGTCGGCAGTCGGGCAACATTTTCGCTGATTTCAAGCGTTACTGCCAAACGTGGCCTCCATGTAAAAATGTTTGCGAAAAAACTAAAAAAATACGTTAAACCTGTGGCAGGCTGCACCTAGTTGCAACCACGACCGTCCGAAACGTGCAACTCGAACGCCAAGGAACTCCATTATGGCACTGCTCCTTGGCGGCGACTTAGTCTTGCGGCGTGCCGCAACTAAATTGCTGTGCAACGCCCATACGACACACACACACTGAGTGCATGCAAGTTTTTCAGCAAGTTGCAATCATTGTGGTATGAATCACGTTTGATACGCACGAAATACCTTTTTAGCGAAATTGAAATTATAATTTGTGGCTGCCCTTGTAAATGCAGTACTAGAGCAGCAGCGGCTTCTACGCCAATTGTGGCAAAGAGAATCAAAGAGCGACCAAGTTGCTGTCGTTCCAGCGAAAGGAGCAACTTTTGTGCGACAGCGGCAATTGTTTCTTCTTCAACACTTTCTCGACTTTCGTCGCTTTGTTGATGTTGTTTTTTTTTTTTTGTTTTTAGGGGGTGCGCGCGAGGGGCTTAAGCCGTGAGCGGTAAGCGGCTTAAGCGGCTAGACAAACCATTGCAAATGGCGCTGAGCTTTTAGCTAATTGCCTCACCATTTAATTTGGCTATTTGCAGGAAGCGGAAACCGCCATCACGGCCATGAACGGACAATGGCTTGGCTCACGTTCGATACGCACAAACTGGGCCACACGAAAACCGCCGGCCACCAAGGCAGACAGTAAGTACATCGCTGTTGTTGGCACTCAATAAACAAATTGAGTTTTCATTGTTGTCAACCGATTTATATTCCCTTGCGTTCACAGTGAACGTCAAGCCGTTGACCTTTGATGAAGTGTATAATCAGAGCAGCCCCACAAACTGCACCGTCTACTGCGGCGGCATCAATGGTGCTTTGTCCGGCTTTCTCAACGAAGACATCTTGCAGAAGACATTCTCGCCCTATGGCACAATTCAGGAGATTCGTGTGTTCAAGGACAAGGGCTACGCATTTGTGCGGTAAGTAACAAATAAATAAACTAACGATCACAATCAAATCTTCTGTGAGTCTTCAGCAATTTGCTCATGATGCATACAGTTAATTGCCTAGAATAACAAAATATAGCATACAAATTGAAGCATAGAACACATTTCGTTGTGAAATTAGCACGTCAATGGCAGAAAAACCCCTTTTACATAACATATACATCAACTACCATTTCACTTAATTTATTATCAGAATTTAGGAATTTTTAGTCATCATTGCGTATACGTTATCTTACAGCCTTGTGTATTTTATTGCCTATACTGAATGTTGTTCACAATTTATTATATTGCGTATACGAAGCATTACCCTCTAAATTGTTTCACATACGCGACGTCGACCGTAAATAACGTATACAGAAAATTACGTTTTAACAATTGCATTCATGATTGCATAATAAGTAATTCTTAGTTGCGTATTCTAAGTTTTAAGCAAATTGTGCGAATTTCCCAAAGACGTTCCGCATACGTGGCTCACTTCTTACAATTCTTTCTCTGCCATATTGCTTAATTATTTCATTGCGCATACGCCAATCAGACTGCGCCTAGTTTCCGAAATGACCTGAATGCAAAACACTGCGACTGCGTTTCAATGATCGCGTTTTACATTAGCCTGGCAACAAATACGCAAACAAAGATCAAAGTAAATGTTGCAGCCAGGCGTACAAGAAAAAAGTGAAAAGCGGCTACTTGTACCACATTAACCCATTGTTTCCGCACCATTTTGATTTTGTTAGCGAACTGTTGTGTATTGTGGCCTGTGGCTGCCACCTTTTTGGTGGTGCGACCCTCTTCAGTCTCCAGTCCTGCTTTCCGCTTGTAGTTTCAGTTGTTGTTGCTGCTGCTGCTGTCGCTGCAATTGAGTGCACGCCATTTCAATGTGCCTCCATTCAGCTTCGGCTATGCCGCACCGTTAATAAATCAACTACACTTTTGCACTCAACAACAGCAGCAGCAACGACAACAACAATAGGCAAATTTGAGGCAACAAAACAATGAAACGCAATAACAGGAACAACGACGATGCTCATGGCAAAAATGAGAGAAAGCGAGAGAGAGGGAGAGAGAGAAAAAAAAATGCAAACAAACAAGGCAAAAACGATGGCGAAAAAGGGCGCGTTGAGGAGTGGTGAGAGGGGGGGGAGTCTCAGGCAAACGTGTGCTCGTATGGGGGCAGCGAAGACAGAGAGAAGGGCTGTGCAGCAAGCAGATCGCAGCTGCTGCCACGAATGCTGATAGGATTTTAATGGCAGCGGTTTGCCCTCCCGGCGAGTTTCGGGGCTTAAAATCACCAGCCAAACGCAATGCAGTCGCCGGCTCCAGGTTCAGGCGCGCCTTTTGTCCACGCTGCCCAAAACTCATTTCTGTATTAAACGAGAGAGGAAAACAGAGCGACAGAACAGAGAAAGGGTGGCAGGGCGAGGGCGAGAGAGAGAGAGAGAGAGAGACAGAGAGGAAGGGGGCGCAAAAGAACCGCATTGGCATTGTTTGGCGTTTTGTAACATAATGAGCTTGGGGACTACAAGTAGTCTCTGCTGGCGGCAGTTTGCTGCTGCTGCTGCTGCTGCTGCTGCTGCATTTATATCCAAACCCAGCCACAGCAACAACAGCAACAGCAACAACAACAACAACACCAAACAGCAGGCAACCCCAAGCCCTGCGCTCAACTAGCAGCTACAAGTACAATAAGAGCCAAACAATTCCACAGACGCTTGTACCACTTTTACGCTTTGTTCTGCTAACACAACTCGTTCTTGCCGTCGCTGTTGTTGCTCTTGTCGAGTGGTTATTGCTGCAGGTTAAATGGAAATTTAAGCAGGTCAATCTGCAATCTGCAACGTGCAATGTGCAATGTGCGCTGAGCAATCTGCAGTTAGTCCACGCTTTACCCCAGCGTATTAGTTTGCCTTGACTTAACACTCTGCTAAACACACTCACACACACTTTTACTCTCTTGCAGATTCTCCACCAAAGAGGCGGCCACACACGCCATCGTGGCCGTCAATAATACGGAAATCAACCAGCAGCCGGTGAAGTGTGCGTGGGGCAAGGAGAGCGGCGATCCAAATCATATGTCCGCCATCGCAGGCCAGGCTCTCGCACAAGGCTTCCCATTTGGATCGGCCGCAGCTGCGGCCGCTGCAGCCGCTGCCTACGGGCAGCAAGTGGCCGGCTACTGGTATCCACCGGCACCAACATATCCCACAGCGGCACCGGCCAGCGCCTTACAGCCGGGCCAGTTTCTGCAGGGCATGCAGGGCTTTACCTACGGTCAATTTGCGGGCTATCAGCAGGCCAGCTACATGGGGTAAGCAGCCAGCGATTGCACCGACGTCTGTCAGTGCAACAGCAGCACAATTCTTATGCCTTGCTCTTTCTTTCTCTCTCTCCCTCTATCTGCCTCTGTCTGGCCATTTGCTGCTCAGCATGGGCGTCCAACTGCCGGGCACTTGGCAGAGTGTGCCGCCACAGCCGCAGTTAACCAGCGCTGCGGCCGCTGCAGCGCCACAGATCACACAGAGCGTGGGCGGCGCACTGCCTCAGGCAGCTGGTGTTGTGGCCTATCCTATGCAACAGTTTCAGGTTAGTCCGCAGGTGAGTGAATGCGCAGACAGTGCGTATACTTGATGCCTGACGATGCCTCATGCCTCTTACAGCTGGCGGAGGACGAGTGGCTGGCGCCCAGTTTGCTGGTGTAGCTGCCATGAGCGGTGGCCATGTATCCCACCCAACAACAACAACACCAACAGCAACAACAGCAGCAACAGCAGCAGCAGCAGCAACAACAACAGCAGGAGCAGCAGCCTGGCGTGGGCAGCGATTATGTGAAGGAGTCGCGCTACCAGCTACAGCAGCAACCACAGCACCATCACCAGCAACAGCAACAGCAACAGCAGCAGCAGCCACAACAGCTCCATCACCACCACCAGCAGCAACAACAGCAGCAGCAGACCTATGAGTTGCAGCAACAGCAGCAGCAACAAGCACATTATGCCCCGCAGCTGCATTATACGCAGCCACATTGGATGCATCAGCAGGTAGCCAACAACGAGCCGCATCTTCAACTGCAACTTCAGGCGCAGCAACAGCCAAGTCAAGTCTATGGCATGCCAGAATTGTACAAAGATTGAAGTGACAGGCCAGTTAGATTATAGGAAGAGCATCAGAAGTGAAAGGCGAAAAGATATGGTAAATTATCAGAACACACATAAATTAGAAGCAAAGCAGACAAACAGACGGACAGACTGACAGAGAACAACTGCATTATATATGGAATATACAATGATGATATTAACCAATAGCCCACTAACTAAATATCCAATTTGTTGACGGCAAAACTTAGGTATAAGTATTAATGGCAAGCAACAGCAACAAGAGCAGCAGCAGCAACAATAAAGCCAAATGTGCAATAGCTAATAACCATAAATAATACAAAAACAAAAAAAAAAACAAAAACTAATTAAAGCAAAATCCCAAACCAAAGCGCTAACGATAATGATAATTATATAAAATACAATATTTATGTATGTGTGTTATTTGTGTCTATTTTCGCAGTGCCCCCAGTCAAATAGAAGGGGAACGGATCAGAGAATCATAGAGTAGTGCACATATATTGAAAGTGTACCTAACAGATTGGGTGCTAACAAATTTGCTGTTAAGCCTAATGCTTCGGATTTTACTCGTATAGTTGTCTAACCTTAGCGTATAGAAGCGATATGAAGAGAGCAAACTAGAGATCAGATTTCACAGAGTTAAAAAGCTATTGGAAAATGTATTTTACTGACTGAAAATTTCAACTATTTCAATTCGCTTTTGATTTCCATTGCGAACGCAATAAATTTCTTTTTAATCTTTACCCTTCTGAGTCATTTCCACTCAGCTGCAAATGTGAAATTCGAGTCAAGTACAGCTTCATCAATGGATGTGCCTAACTTAAGGTATAGTTTTTTAGATGGCAAATCGATTTGGCCAATTGCTTCGATCAGTTAATCCCCTAAACTAAACCGAAACATGTGTTGATTTTTAAATATCGAGCAAAGGAACCAAAACAAGTTGAGTCAGCGACAAAATTGGAAAAGAGATCAAATAAAAATACACGTAAAATACCTATAAATAAATAAATGTAAACACAAGTCATAAACGTAGAAAATTTGCACATAGGTAAACATAGTGATAAAGCAACAGAAACCAAAACGAGATCAAAAATGAAAAAGAAAATGAAAACGAAAAAAAAATGAAAAATATACAATTAATTAACTGCATGTACTTAGATGTACCCATGACTAGCTACAATTAAGCAGCACTTTAATATGAGGACATATATATATAAATATATATATATATATATATTTATTCGAGGGGTAACAACACATATAGAAACTTATTAATGTATCTGTGTACTGTAAATGTGAACAAATCTTTAAGTAAACCAATGATAACGACGAAAACGAGCTGAATGAGGCAAACACAAAATGAAAATAGTGAAATATTTAGATGAAAGCGATAAGAAGAAAAAGTGAACGAAATGAAAAAATTCTTATAAGCAGCGTCCATGACGTCAACTGCAACGTGTAGCAAAAGCAAATTACAAAATTTAGTCAATGTTTAGTTAAGATTGTAATTGTAACTATAAAAACTATATATACTAAATGTTAACGAAACACAATTATTTATGGTATTTACAAGGAGACGAAAACCGAAAACAAAACCAACAACAACAACAAAAAAATCATCAAAATTGTAAACTATTTTTTACAACAAAAAAAATGAAAGCAAAAAAACCAAATTAATCGAAGAAAAATGGTAAACAAAATTAGCACACTTTGTATTGGATGTGGTAAAAAAAAAAACAGAAAAAAAACTTAAAAATATTGCCACGCTAAGGTGCGTCTAATTTCTATAAGTTGTGATTTTATGCGATGAAAGTAAACGATGCTATTGACAAAGTAAACTGATTTATTTTTTAAAACTTGGCAAAACGCGTTTTTTTGAGAGCCAACGGCGAAATTGTGTGCAGCATTGTATGCATAACTTTACATATATATACAAATCTATATATACTTATATATACATACAAGTAGATAAATTTAAATGACGAAAAAAAGCGAAAACAAAAATAAATATAAATATAAAAATATATATACTAAATGTTATTTGAGCAAACAAGAACAAAACTGTCTGCTAACCAAAAGGCAAACCACAGCAAAAAGCTATGCATAATTTTAAAACAAAAACCATACATAAAATATAATACAGAAAAATACAATTTATTGTAGCTGAACATATGTACTATGTTAAACAAAGATTGTGGCCAGTCGACGATCGAGTGGAATGGGTGGAAGAAAGCGCTAGAAATGGATAGGATATAGAGGGAGATACTTATAATATGATTACAAATAATATAATACGAAATATACTTATGTATTTAGCATAACTATGTTTAATTATGTATACATAGTTACAATTTAAGCTAAATGCAGATACATATAAAAACAATAAATGATTCAATGTTGTGTATGTACATATATATAAATAAATATATATTATAAAAATAGAAAATGCATATAATTAAAGAGCGTCTATGAATGTAAACACACAATTACACACAACAAACACCACAAAAGCAAATAAAACCAAAAGAAAAAATAAACAGAAAACAAAAAGAATATAAATTTAAATGTAAAAAAATGCCACAGATTAAACAAAGCTGAATAAAACATCAGAATATGTTTGAAAAATGAAACAACAACAACAAATGTAAAACGAATTATAAAAGAGCAAAGCCAGTAAACGCACACATTCACATACACACACTCACACATACAGAGCGAGTCATAGAACTACATAATTGCATTTGAATTAGCAGCAGTAAAAAGAGAAAGAGTAAAACCAATACACACCCACACACAGAGAGACACAAAAGGATTAAGAGCATCGTGCAAGCAGAATGGCATAATTATGTTAAGAGCCTATCAAAGCCTATCCAATGCAATCCAATCAAATCGTTCAAACGACGCCCACTCAATCCACACACATACACACACACTCACACACATACACACGCGGAAATGCACGCAGGTGTGCAGGTAAACACGTTAATACATGCATAGAAAAGTGCGGAAAAGCAGGAGAGAAATAATCAAATAAAATGGAAAAATGTTAATCAAAAATAAAACCAAAAAAAAAAAAAATTGCAGTTTTCTTTTTGCGTTCTCATTCTACGTCGAGTGCTACGATGCACTGATTATTATTGGGAAGTGGAGTTGAATTAATGGACATGGTAAGAGGTAAATAATAAAAAGCGCTGAAAAGTATGCTACAAATTCGAATGGCATTTTGCTTGCAGCTGTAATTGATTATTGCAAGAAAAATGGATGATCAGAGACTTGAATCATCAGAAATCACAAATCGATGATTAGCAAACTGTTGATTAGAGAGCGACTTTATCTGTAACTGCGCCGTCTGTAGTGCTATATATTGCTATATATGGTCATGTCGCATTTCCACTTGACTCGATTTACCGGCACTGCAGTTGCAACGCTTGCAATAACGACGACGGCAAACTACAGCTGTCGCATGCTGGTCACGTCTGTCACTCCTCCCTGTGTGTGTGTGTGTGAAGTGCACCTTTCAACTCGCTTGTAGCAACAAAAACTTGACTGCCATTGCGCATCATTGCACAACGGCAAACTGTACAATTTCAATATTTTACTGCATTTTGCACTTTGGGGTCGCTGCTGTCACTTTTCCCATTGCCGGAGCCACTGCAACCTGCTTAATATGCGCGCCTCGGAACGACACAGTTAAAAACTCCAAAGCAAGCTGAATGTGCAAACACCAACAATGCATAAACATAAAATGCATATGTTACTCATACGCCCAGTTGCCATTTGTCCTTAACATTCAACATCGAATGCATCACAAAACGCATAATATTAACAATAAGTAAAAAAGTTCTGCAATTTGTCAGATTGTTTGACAATAACGACTCGAGCAGAGATTATTAATTAAATCCAAATCTCTGTCTGTCTCTGCTCTCTCAAATTCGCTGGTGCTCAACAGTGCATTCTGAAAGAAGTTGTTATTAAGCCAATTTCCAGTTTTTCAGTTTAATATGCTCACAAACCAGCTTATACTTTGCCAAGAGCAGAACATTTTTAGTGGCTAATATTTTATACTATGCAGCAATAAAAAAACTAAACTTATAAAATTTGACTGCTTTCCATGCTTTACTTCTTGCTTTGTTTTCTTTTACCTCCATTTCCTTATTTCTTCGGTGCTGCTTTTTTTTTGTTTTTCCTGAGCATTAAAAAGCACGTCAAAAGGCCAACTACAAAAGTGCACCTAAGCTGCTTTATATATTTTAAAATGTGAAACAACAAAACAGCAATAATAAACGAGAACAACAATTAGAGTGCCACTCAACAGGCAGATACCCATCACACAATGCATTTTCTGCGAGACAATCAACACGCGTAAGAACTTCGAATACAATATTCAGCATGTCACATTTATTTCGCTGTAAGCAAACAACCCTTTCGGCACTTGCGTAGAGGGTATGCGAAATAAGCCAACGATTGTGCGACTGTGAACTGCATATAGATTGGGCCGAGCTTATTACAGAGCTGCTTCTTCAGTAGATGCCTTGGCATTGGCCCTTTACGACTGCTGCACGGTACATGCAGAGCATTATTCTGCCCGATCCCCACTCCCGCCCCCGCGCTCACCCTGCAGGCTGCAGCTTTCAGCTTCCAGCTTCCAGCTTCCACCTTTATGCTCTTTTAATAGCACTTGTTTAGCAAGCAAACAACGCTGGCAACTTAAAAAACTCGTTTCTCCCCCATTCTCACTTGAAGTCTGCCGCTGCACAAGCATCCTGATATTTTTATAACCAAAGTTTGAGTGTTTGTCTGTTTTATTAACCGCGCTCACTCGCGATGACTCCTGTCGCGCCCTCCTCCTCCTCCTCCATCTTCTCCTCCGCGTCGCGCTGCACTTCTAGGATGCCGGTTTTGCAATGATGATAGCGAAGCAAGGCAAAAGTTTCTTGGCTTATTCATAACACAAACACACATGCGACTCTCCGGCTGAAAATCATTGGCAACTTGCAGCCAAGTTGCGGCAACTTTATGCCATTCTTTCGTTCTCTCGAGTTGAGTTTGTATGTTTTTGTTTAGCACTTGACGGCTCTGCGTTTGTCGTTGGCCTTAGCCGGGGTTTCGGGGCTTCGGGGCTTCGGAGCTGCGGGGCTTCGGCTTGGGGTACTGCTATTGCTTTAATTGATTGCCGAATGGAGAGTGGAGGCAGCTGGCTTGCCACTTTACCAATGTTGCCATTAAGCTGCAGCAATTTCTTGCCGCCGCCGCAACGACAAACAACAATCTCGTTCCTAGAATGCAAACACTAATGACAAAATGCTAAAATTTAGCCGCCATCGTCGCCAGCGCTAAAAGCAAACGATGTGGCGGCCCAATGCGTTTGCTTGCCACTTGCAACTCACGGCGCGTAGCGGACCGAAGTGGAGCAGAGCGGAGCGGAGCGGAGAGTCGCGCGTGCCCCACAGCGTTGTGCCACTCAGTCTGGCAACGCGCAAACCAAAAACCGCACAAAAGCGAGGCATCCATTAATTTTCGCGCAACCGCAAAATTCAAAATTGTTTATAAAGCTACGCAGGATGCGGCTTCAGAGACACGTGCGGCAGCCTCTCTCTCTCTCTCGCTCTCTCTCGCTTCAACTCTAACTCTGTCTTCGCAGCTCTTTATGACCAGCAGCATCGCTCTGGCGCTGACTCTGACTCTGGCTCTGCTCTGCAACGACAACAACTAGAAATTAAAATGAATTTTAACGAGTCAAAAGCGAAAAGTGTCAGCTAGCAAAAGGGGAGTCCAACTCGAGCGTTGTCTAAAACCAACAGCAGCGCTACTAAATTATACACAATGCTCTCTCTCTCTCTCTCTCTCCCCCTCTCTCTTCTCTGTTCCGTTGCATTTGCAGGACACAGCGCACAGAGGACGATGCGTGGGCCAAGTTTTTCGGGCCGAAGCGGGCGAAAGCGTAACGTTATCCAATGTGTGTGTGTGTGTGTTGCGGCGCTTCTCTAAAATTGCGAACAAATTACGCAGAAAACTATTATCGTTAGGAGCATATGTGACGCCGTTAAAGCGCCAAAGGCCCAAACTCTTGACTGTCCTCGGGACGAGTGCCTATTGCCCCGCTCCCCAGCCCCGCGGCTCCGCGACGCCTCATCTCCACGTCAGATGGCAAATGACGACGACAACGCCGCTTGAGTACCTAAATGCAAGCCACAGATCCAGCGCAAACCCTTCTCTCACTCTCACTCTGTCTATTGCTTTTGCTGCCACAACTCGCTGCGTGCGGCGCTTTGTCTATTTAACCCTGTCGCTGGCATGCGTGATGCCTCCTGTCTCCGTCTCCATCTCCGTCTGTGTCTCCGTCTCCGTCTCCATCTCTCTCTCCCTCTGTCTGTGTCTCTGTCTCTATCCGTGTCCATGTCCATGGCCGTGCATTAAGCCACCATCGTATAACCGCCAGCTATGTGCAATACGCGTTCATTGTCTGGGTGCCCCCTTCTCAAATCTCGAGCACAAAACTGACGCTGCAAACTTATCGCACGCGAAAATTTCGTTGCCCTGTTAATGTTGTTAGTTGATTTCAGTTTTGCCTTTCAAAACAGCCCTGTGTGTTGCTGCTGCCCGTTGTCGTTGCCGTTGTCGTTGTCATTGTCAATGCCGTTGTTGCCGTTGCCGTTGCCATTGCTGTGGCTGTCGTTGACACAGCCCCAATGGTTGGCTCAACGGGGTCAATAGGGTTGGATTTCATTTCAGGTGGAAGCCAGAGCAAAGAGCATTGCCAAAATTGTTAAATACACACAGAGAAAGCAATATCAACACATCGCATTTTCCAAATATATACAGTGTGTGTGTTTGTGTGTTTGTGTGTGTTTATATATTTGAGTTATGTGCGACATTTTGCTTTTGTGAGTTTTCGGGGGAAACTGCATCCGATTTGAATGGTAATAAAAACTAAAGCTGCTTTCGAGCACTCACGAATTCGCAGCTGGCCGCCTCATCTTTCTATTTGCCTCGCTGTCCGACAGCCTGTCTGTCTGTCCCTTCTGTCCCTCCTCCGTCCGTCTGTCTGGCTGTTGTTCATCCGGTGGTGCGACAAAATGGCTGCCGTGTGCAACGGAAGTGCACTAAACTAAACTAAGCCAAATTAATTGCCAGTGGCAGAGGTTGTTTTAATGTGCCAACAAAACTTTGATTGCACAAAAGAGTAAAAGAGACGCTCGTATAATATATGATTATAGTAGCAGTGCGACGGCCAAAAACCTGTGAAAACCGGCATAATAATTCGGCATTTCCAGTGTTAAATTCCCCAAAAACTACAAACTCAAATACAATCTCTTTAATAAAGCGAGTGCAGAGAATATTAAACCAAATTATAGACAAATGAATCATGGCCAGCAAGAGAGAGAAGGAGGCAGGGACAGAGACACAGAGAGACAGAGAGAATCACAAGACTAGACTAGAGAAATGTTCAACTTGATTAAGCAAAAGGTAACCCACAGGCAAATGGTGTTCAAAACTGGTAAGAATTAACTGCAATAAACGTAGAGCGAGCAAAACATTTTCTAAACCCAAAATGGGGCAGCAGCAGCAGCAGCAAAAGCAGCAAGAAAATGCAAGAAGCACAAAAAAGCGTAGCGTAAATGCAGAAAGCAAACGGAAAGCTGAAAGAAAACGAAATGCAAGAGCAGGAAAATTAATGGTCCTCGCAAGGAATTTTAATAAAAATGCTTGTGACTAGATAGCAGCTAGAGAGGTGAGCAGCAAAAAAAAAACTGGCTAACTGCTGCTGCTGCTGCTGCTTGTGCTGCTGTTCCTGTCATAATGCTGCAATTGTTCATTATCCACTAATGAACAAAAAGTGTGAGTGTGTGAATTGCACAGACACACACAGAAAACCTAAATGAAGAAAATGCCGCACGGCGCACAAAGATGAAAAAGCGGCGACGAATGACAGCAAAAGAAGCAGCACTGAGTCGCCAACGATGAGAGAGAGAGAGAGAGACAATGAGAATATGTAAGAGTGAGAATATGGGGGAATGCAGCGAGTTGCTGCGAAACACATTGCGCTGTCAGCAGCTGAGGAGTCAGTGCAGGACCAAGAACAGAATCCGGCTTCCTGCCCAGTGAGCAACTTTAATTTGCACCACAGCTCGCACGTTTTCTTATTTGCCGTCTGTTTTCGGGCAAGAAAGAAGCCGACATAGATAATGAGAGAGAGAGAGAGAGATGGAGAGAAAGGGAGACAGCGTCAGGGGCATCTCTCTTGGGGGCTCGACAGACGTTGCTTTGAGTGCATTACGTGGAATTTTGAAGCACTTAAGCTGTGCCATAAAATGCTGCTGCTGCTCCTGCTGCTGCTGCTGCTGCTGCTGGTGAAGCTTCAGCTACTGCTGGTTGGGCTCACATGTGACAGTTGCAGTTGTGCCTGGGCTCGACTTGTGTGTAGTCCTTGGGCGAGATGCAGAGATGGAGATGGTGAGCTGGAGAGCTGGAGCTTCCTTTGTCTGCACCGTTTTTGTTCGTGCGGCATTTTCTAATGACAATTGTTTTGCAATATAAATTGCACAAGTGCGCAATATTTGCTTTTGTTTATGCGAAAACTTCAGCGCTGCTGCTGCTGCTGCTACTGCTTCTGTTTCATGGAAGAGGCCACCTCCTGTGCCTGACACCTGCCCACCGAAATGGAAAGGCGACTCAGCGAAACAGAAGCAGCAGCAGCAGCAACAGCAGCAGCCGGAGTCGACGTTTTCAGCCATTTGTCTCGCTCTGCACGTTCCACACTCTCTACATATGTGGCACTCTGTGTGTGCTGCTGTTGTGTTTCTTGTTTCATTACGGACCGCCATTCGAACTTGGAGCCAGGCCGAGCAGAACTGGCCTCCAAAAACGCTCAGGTCCCCGCCCATTAACCATTTACCCATTGCGCCTGCCACCAAAAACGACAGCAACAGCAGTTGCATCCAATGGCTTTTGTTCAGGTCGTGATATTTGCTGAAATTAAATGACGTGAGTTATAAAATTAGATTTCTCTCTCCTCATTTCGACGGCCACACAACAATACTAACAATCAGCAAAAACAGGCTACCGAAAATGCAAAACTCAAATGGAAATGCGTGTCAAGGACTTGCAGAAAATAAACTCAATTTGCATCATTTCAATTACGCATAACATTTCACTCTTAACAAATTCACAAGGAAACATAATATGTGTGCATCTGCAAATGTTTCAATAACAAATTTTTAATTAATAATCTGTGTTTTGATTAAACTATATATTAGAAATTAGTGTATTCATAAAAGACTTATATACTCTAATCACATTAAATATTTTTGGAAATAAACAAAGTTTTCAGTTGATCATATTAAGAATGTATTAACAAATGTCAACAAGGTCTAATTTCTGATTAAATGAATATTATTTCTGTGCGCTTTTTAAATGTGATTTTAAAATATTTTAAAGGCTGACTAAAATGTTGCTATTTTTTCCATGCATATTAACAATTACAATAATTATGTTAAAGTACAAAATATGAAAATAAATTATCATTTTGTTGCACTTAAATTCATTAGAGTATTTAATGATGGTGCTTTGCAAAATAAACTATGTGAAAAGAGCTAAATGCCTGCTCTTATTCAGCTGCATTTAGTTTATATTTAACAGATGCAAGCGATGACATGGAAGCGTCAACAGCGTGAATGCCACTGAGGTTGGTGGCCTGTCGAGTGACGGATTTATCCTTATTTGCATATCATTTTGCAAGTTAACGGTGAATGCGTACACTTCCATGTATGTGTGTTGGTGTGCGGTGCACATTAGTGGCACGTTGCAAAGCTGTCGTGCTGCCCATGGAATGCCAGGGGCAGGCTGCTTTTCAAAAGCGTGGCAAACAGTGCAAATATGTAACAGTCTAATGTAAATTTATTGTTAAGCAAAAGGGGGAGCTGGCTGAAAGGAAAAGCGCAAAAAAAACAGAAAGCCCTTAACGATGTCCCCGCAGGTCAGGCGGACAACCGCAGTGGCCAGCAGGTGGAGCCGTTGTTGGGGCCTCACCTACGTCCAGAGCTACAGCTCCATCTCCATTTCTACATTTCTCCAGTTCTCCATCTCCGTTTCCTCGTCCGCATCCAGAGCGAGTGGAGCCAACTGGCAGGTGCAGTGGCGTACAATAAATCTAATTTGCGTCGCATTTAATGACTTTGTCATGGCAGCCCCAGCAAAAACGGGGCCACGGCGACTCACCTGGCAGTTGACTCGTGAAAATAGTGGCCGACTCGGATAGCACTGTTTGCCGTTGTTGCTGCTGCTGCCGCTGCTACTGTCGCTAATGGGGCACTTGGCAGTGTCCGGCGTTGGTGATATTTAAGCCTGTACCCCAGCGCAATTTTAGCCAGCAATAATTTTAGGTAACGGTGCAAAGTGCCCCATAAACAAATTAAAAGCGCTAATTAGAATTATGTGACAAAGTTAATGCGCAAATTGTAAATTAAACAATGTGCAAGCAGGCTGCCACTCGGGAGGCAACCACGCATTTTCTTACACTTTTGGGGTTAACGCTGCGGCTACGTAATATATACAAAATACTCTACATAATTCACACTCAAATCAACGACTCAAGGCCATGAACTCTTTACCCCAGCACTCATCGCTCATCAACTCTTATCAACGCCGTAATTGCTGACTCAGCGTCAAAGTACGCACAGTATTTTCAATAAATATTCGTGCTCATCTGACAAATGACTTGTTCTGCATCCCATAGCCGAGACCTGTGACTGTGTCGCCCAATAAAACTAAGTTGACGCGCTCGCGCGCTCGCCCTCGTCTCCTTCCACATTTCGCAGACGCATGAGTCTGTAAAACATTTGTTCGATCGTGATTTGGCTGATTTATGCGCTGCTCTAATAAGTGCTCTAACTGCACGACCTGATAATCAGACGCCAGACACCAGGCCGAGTCTCAGCCTCCCCCGTTTGCTGTGTGCATGGTGGTGGGGGAGGGGGGAATCTATGTAATGAGGAAAGGAAGAAAAATATTTATGGCCAGGCACACACCCAACACATTCACAGTACAAAAGCAAAGGCAAACAATTTACAATTTACAATTTACAATTTGCATATTTGATGCTGTCTTAAACGTCACCCCTGAATAGCCCTGCACACGCTTTTGTTCCCTATCCATGTTCCCCCTGGAGTTCACGAGTTCCTTCAATATTTTGCCCATGCGCTGGCATTTTTGATTTACAACGCAGCCTTCGAATTTCTTTCTACATCGTTTCTTTTTTTTTGGCATCATTTTGAAAATATTTCGTACGCATTTTCTTCTTTTTTTTTGTCTTGGTAGCCGACTGTCAAGCAACCAACCGGCTAAGAGCTCCCTAATTCTGGGCTCAAAGGCAGCGGCGCTGCAATTGAGGCATATTCGAGTCACTCACTCAGCCAGTCAGGCAGACAGCGCGACAGGCAGGCTGGCAGGCATTCATTCATACAGTCATTCATTTGATTTGATAACATTTGAGGCGTCTCCTCATGTTACGCATTTCATTCAAAATGATTTATTAAAATTCCAAACGCAACAGCAGCAGCGACATTAATAATAAAAAAGTGCCTTTGACTTGCGGCTCAATGGCGGTTTTGCGGCGACCATGCAACAGTTTGGCTTACCAAACACAATGGCCCCAAACGAAACGAGAAAGTGTGTGTAAAGCTTCGATTGACCACAGACAAAACACCAAATTCATTTGCTGTGCAAACCCAAACAAATCAATAAACAAACCCAGCCAAACCAAACCAAAACACTGAACAAACAAAACAGCAGCAAGAAATCACAGGTTGTCACATAAAATATGCATTAGGCGGCAATCTAACGGGCAGGCAACCACTTAACATTACTGCTGGAGAGAGTGTGCTTGCTCTCTGTCTCTCTGTCGCTCGCCAGCGAAAGGTTAAATTTAAAACTGTATTTGAGCTGGTCACACGGCGAGGCGGCAAAATGTGCATAAATTCCCATCAAATTATGTTCTGCTGTCTGTCCACTTGCAAACTTGCCCTGTCAAGATTTAATTCTCCCATGAAACCAAACTGAATCTTTAATGAGTCACACAACTCTCTTTCGTTCTCAGTCTCGTTATTGTTGTAGTTGTCGCTGTCATGTTGTTGTTTCTGCTGTTGTTCGCTTGTACTGATTGTTGTGGCTGATTTTATTAAAGTGGCAAGCTGGACACAGGTGTTGTAACTCCGCCTCCGTGAGGCCGAAAATACGAACATAACTATTTTATTTGCTCTTGTGGCACTTACATTTAATTTGTTATGCAAAGATTTCCCTCAAGTGTTGAGGAGTTACGAAATGTGTCGACCAAAACCACACACACACACACACACATTCACATACACACACACATTCACACACACGGACACACAGAAAGACGTTATCATCATTGGCATACACATATCTATATATGTACATTTGCTGTAATTATTCCTTTTGTCAATTGCAGTTACTGCAGTTGCATTAAATTTATTACAATTTAGCAAATATCAAAATTATACAATAACATTGTGTGTCTCTGTGTGTGTTCGAGTGTTTATCGCATTTTACGCTTGAATGTACAAACATTTCACTTCAAGATTTCAATGCAATATCATCGTAGCATATGTAGTTATAATATTGTATTCTATGACTAAATGGTTAATTGCAACTATGATTAATAAACACTTGTCAATTAAGGCACTGAAACATGCAATCCAACTACAAATGAAATACATTTTATAACAGTTAAGAAGTTGTGTCAAAAGCAACAATTTTATCAGACTAGTCGACTGCATTAAACCGCTTGGAAGTGGAAAGCAAAGTTGATACTCAATTCACTATTAACTAAAATCTGTAAAGTATATAAAATGGCATAAGATATTTGTCGAATCTTTTTGGTTTACATATCTTTAAAGCGAACTTACAACAATAATTCCGAACAACAAATCGAAATGCTTTACGCCTTGATCGCATTTCAAACACCTGCAACACATAAAAGCTGTAGAGCCAAAAACAACAAAAAAAAAAGGGAAGGGAAAACACTTTGAGTGATGCCAGCTGTGGCATAGAAATGTCCTCGGCGTGTACTGTACTTTATTACAGTCGGGGCAGCAACAACAATAACAAACGGTGTCCACTAATAACACCAATGCAGCAACACAGACAAAAACAATAAATAAATAAAAAGATGGCTGATGCCTGCAAAGCCGCAACAAGCACACAACACACGTAGCAGTTATAAAGCACACACACACACACACACACACACACACTCACACACACACATGTAGAGAGAGTGAGTGAGAGGGAGAGCGAGTGAGTGTGAGAGGTGGCTGGCAAAAGGAGTAATCTGCCTCGTTTTTATTTGTTTTCACAATTTCAACCGTTTCTGCATGTGTATAAAATGGTTGTGTTTGTGTTTTGTGTTGTGTGTTTTCTGCTCTATTTTTGGCTGCCTCCAAAAAGGATGGCGCACACATGCAGAAATTTTTCTTCACGCGCTTGTCAAACCGTTGCACCGCTGTCATCCATTCGCCGAAGCTTACGCCCTCCGCTGGCCGCTGGCCGCTGGATGCTGCTCCTAGTTATAGTTCTAGTGACGCTCCTGCTCCTGCTCCTGTTGCTGCTGCCTCTTTGGTCTGACTGTGTCCAGCTGCGCTTAGTTGTCATGCGCCGCCATAGACCAAAACTCGTGGCTCCGCTTGAAGGACTCGCGTACGTGGTGGACACAACAAAAATGCTGCCGCCCTCTCTCCCCATCCTTCCGCTCGCTGTGAACGCAGTTGTGAATTTTTACAAGGTTTGCAGTTTTGTTGTTGTCGTCGTCGTTGACGTTGTTGCTATTGTTGCTGCTGTATTTGTGCTGGGTTTCCGCTTTTTGTTGTTGTTGTTTTTTTTGTTTTTAGTGAGCCGCTGACAACGCTGACGTGGATGGAGCCAGCGAGGCAAGCGAGGCAAGCGAGCTAGCGAGCCAAGCGCATGTTGAGGTTGGGCTTATTTGTTTTGCCTGTTGGGCAGTTTTGGCTGCCGTTGCCGTTCTGTTTGCCGTTGCTGCGGCACGATTAAAATGTGCTCGACAAAGGAATTATTTAATACACGTTTCACCTTTTTGCCAAGATTTTTATTTGCACTGCGTCGCATGTGTCTTCCTATGTGTGTGTGCGAGTGTAGATTGCCTCAAGCAAATAGCGTTTTGGTTACACATTTGTGTGCGCGCTGCTCAAATATTTGGCTTGAGCAGCTCGCTTACATTACAGCAGCTGAAAATATAACGAATACGCAGCATTAATATGCCTGTCTATCCAAGCTTCCAAGCCAGTGTGTGTGTGTGTGTGTGTGTATTTACAGGTGTGCGATCCTTTAACGCTTGACAGCATTCATGACTTTGATATGGGCAAACTTTTGGCTATTACAATAAATGCAAATGCCTGAACTCGAGCGTTCGCTCGCTCGCGTTTATTTATCGCACGCCAGCTGAAATGCTCTAGATAATAATTTAATTTGTCAAAGGCAAGAAGGTCGACCGACGCCAGATTTCAAGCGAGAGAGACTCACTCAAAACGAATCTCAACGATTCGCACTCACACTCAGAGACGCATTCGCACATCAATTCAAGTACATAAAAAGTAATGCTAATGCTTGGCAATTGGCACTCGTGCACGTTACACATATCTTTATTTACCTAAGACTCCTCGCTCTCACACACACACTGCAGCATTTATAGCCGCCGTGCCGCGCACTTTACGCTTCACTTACAATTAGCGATAAAATAGCGCTTATCGCCACTGCCACAATTGGCTCTGGCTGTGGCAGCGACTCGACTCGAGTCGACTGAACGCTGGCTATGACTGGGACGATGACTATCATAAGCATTTATTAGCAAAAGGCAAATCAGAGCACATCTATAACCATAAGAAATCGAAACGGAACGCAACACAACGCAACGAACGGGGCAAGTAACCCGTTTGGCCCGAAAGCGGGCAAACGCCATCGTCCTATCGCATTACTGATCATTTGCTAAAAGGCGGCGCACAAGTGCAGCATCATTTCCGTTACATATAAATACACTTTTCTGCTTCAATTGAGACTGGGCCATGACTTGGCCAACATCAGCTTTAGCATCGGCATCTTCCGCACGGCAGTCAACAGTCAACGAGCGCAATTTAAACTTGTTACGTGCTCCAAGTGCCGAAGCCACGTCATGTTGAACGTAATGAAATGTGGCACACACACACACACACACCCACACACCCACACAAATACACTATGCCACACTATCGATAGGACTACAGCAATGGCGCTGGCGCTGGCGATGGCGATGGTGGAATAGCTAGTCAGACACGGCAGCGTTTTTCTGCCTGATTTGAAAGCGACGATGCTGGCGCTGCCTATCGAAGCGTATCCTTTTATGATTATCAGAGTCATGCTTACTCGTCGTCTTCCCGTCTCTCTCTCTCTCTCTCTCTCTGCTGGTGCTTCGACTCGGCCGTCGTCGTCGTCGTCGTCTCATCATGTGTTTATCTAAGGCTCGAAATTATGAATGAGCTTTGCAACTGCCTGACTGGGATTTTGCAGTCAAGTCATTGGCAATTTCAAAATGTATGAGAGCAGTAAGCACTGCTCTCAGCACGTTAGACGTTACGTATACGCCGCGTTATCGACCATGTTGATTAGAGGCTGCCTTTACGACTTTTGTTTTATTTCATCAAGTTTTCTTCGTTGTACACAGCCAGATAATTCGGCTGTGCTTTTGTGGCCTTGTTTTTTGGGGCTATAAAAACCAATCATTCATGCGATTTCCTCTTTTCTCTGCAGTCATAAAATTCAATTAAACTTGAGGTCCACCACCCACAGCCCCCACCAATCCAGCAAGTACAGTTAACGCTGTTTGCTGTATGTGTATGCACAGGGTAATTGATCGAAATGCATAGCATACATACGATATATGCGAATATTTGCTATACTCGCATGTGTAATTCAATTACTATTCTTATAAATTGCATTTAAACAAGCAACAAAATGCAGCCAGCAGGTCGCCGTTTGCATTTGGCCAACATCGACGAGTAATTGCCAATGAATAACCAATTAAAAGTAAATATTCGAGAAAAGTCATAAACGAATAATGGAATTTTTAAAAGATTTGACCAATGCGAACGCTTTGTGCACTAGCTGCTGCTGCTGCTGCTGTTGCTGTTGCTGCTGACCACCTCAATAGCATTCGATCAATCAAACAGTAATTAAAACTTCAGTGGCATTGGCAATCGGCAATTGGCATATAAACAACAACAATCGCAACGACACGACTAGAATCTGGCATGCCACAAATCCACAAACTGTTCACCCATTCTCATCCATAACTCAGGCCAATAAATTCCACGCCTTTCACGACGCGCACTCGCACACTGATTGCAGCCGTTTGATGATAAATTAAGCCATGTGTCTACAGCTCGAATTTATTATGCGCCAAAACGCCAAATGGCTGTTAGACCTGGCCAACGGCGTGAAGCGGGGGGCGGGGGACTGTTGTAGCTTGGGGGCCTCCGGCAAGCCGCGAAACCTTTTAAACTTTAAATCCCGCTTCAATGCATCATCGCCAGCCAAAGTGCGGCCTTAGCCAAGTTAGTGCCAAAGTAGAATACAACCAAAAAAAAAAAGTACAGAAAAAAAACGAGAGAGAGAAGCGAAAAAAAACGCGGAAAGAGAACTTTGCTGTTGCCACGCTTGCCATAAATTGCAAAAGTGGCTTTGCTGGCAACTACATGGAATCTCGGGCCACAGCCCACAAACTCGCAAACCTTTCGCTGAGGCTTTGTTTATGCGCTTCACACGCTTGTCTTTTGGCCCCAGCGCCTCCCCCGTTCAACTGGCATATTGATGTTATTAATGTTTATGGCTGTGTGTCGACGTCATTCAATTGCCTAATGCAATTTATAATTTAGTTTGCACTTTCCGTTTATAATAATTGAAGCCATCATTGAAGTGGTCGCTTCCCGATTCACGTGCAACTTTTAATTTGGCGCCAAAGCCACACTTCCGCTTGAGAGCGATTTGATTTTGTTATACGCCAGCATAGATACATATACATATATATACACTAAACTCGGATTTTTGCTAGCCATGCTTTATTGGTTTAATATTGGCTCATATTTTGTGCAGCCAACTGAGGGGCTGGCTAACAGACTGCCGCTTGTTGTTGTCCATAGTTTGCTGCACCGAACAGAGGACAGGTTGTGTGAGTTGTGACAAGTTGGCAATGGGGCTTTAAATTTCAATATGTTGCTGGTGTTGCTGCTATTGCTGTTGTGTGTTGTGTGTTGCGTGAAGCTTCGTGTCATCGTGCTGCCATCGTCCCAATCTATCTGTCCCTCCATCCATCCGCCTCTGTCTCTGTCTCTGTCTCTGTCTCTGTCTCTGTCGCTTTGTGTTCCTGTCCGTGCGGGTGTAGAGCCGAAAATTTATGGCGTAATTGAAACCGGAAACTACAACGTTTTGTGGTGAATTTTAATAAAGTTCGCCTTTGTATAAGAGTTATTTATTGACAAATAGCAGATAATTTGATTTTGTGCCAATATTGAAAACAATGCATGACACACACACACACACACACACACACACACACACACACACTCACACACACGTGCAGACAGGGATAGTTAAAATATATGTATATAACAAAAATTACGATCAAAGGCTGGCCATCCAATCATCTATGTCTATGTTTTACAATTTTATTCGCACAAAGGCGCAGTTTTAATTGCATGTTCACACGACAGAGGGTCGACAGAGTAAAAACTCGTTTCTTTTTTTCGGACATAAACCAAAGAATTTGGTAGACAACATAAATAGAAATGTTGACGCTTCTCTATGACACTCGGCTGCAGTTGAAGTAGTGCAAAATGAACCCAAAAAAACGCACAGGCAAACTGCCAATTCTCTAGAAAAAATTATAAATAAATATAAAAGAGTTTTGGCAGCAGCAACAGTTGAATAAAAAAGAAATTAAATTAAAAACTCTGCAGCAGCTTCTGATGAGGTATTGAAGAGCATTTTTTAATTGTTTCATGATGCTATTTTGCAACTTATTTGTATGGTTGAAACTTACAAATTCTAAATCGGTTCACATCAAAATCAAAACTATTAAAGTTAGCAAATTGGGTCGCATGGAGAACAAACTACAATGGATTTGGTCATAAAATAATGCTGATGAGACTGATTTGAAAGTCATAGATAAAACTTGCGAGAAGTTTTCATTCAGTTTTTTTGGGCAATAAAATTCCATTAAATGAAAGACAACTTATCATGCCAAAGGCAGCAGCAGCAGCAGCAGCGACAATGACAAGAGCGAAGTGCTCCCAGAGGAATGCAAAACGAGACAACGTTCAGTGATGAGAATGATGACATTTTTATAACTGAAGGAGCCAACCACACATAGACACAGACACAGACACAAAGTCGAAAACTAGTTCAATTTCATGCCTGCATGAGAGGCACAGAGGAGACGAAAGGAGAAACGAAGCGACGGGTGGCAGAGAGTGAACGAAACAAATCCAAGGATGTGACAAAGGCATATTAATGGGTCTGCTGCTGTCCCGATGGGCGAGATTAGCCATCGTTGCCATCGTCGTCGTCATGGTACATAAGTAGAAGCCCATTTAACAGTCGCCCTCAGTTGGCTGCAAAGCAAAAGCCAAAGCCACAACAGTTGACCAAGTGATGGCTTTAAGCATATGTGAGAGGGCTCATAGCTCGATTGCCACTCGACACGACTCGGAATCGACTCGACTCGACTCGACTCGACTTTGGACTCGACTCTGCTTTGAGTTATGACTTTAATTTCAATTTCAGCCTGGATAGCTACCACTATTTGTATTACTTGCTCGTACTTTTTTCTAGTCCTACCCCCACCGCTCGCCCTTCGCTGTGTATAATTCCCGAGTTGGCATGGCCGAAAGCTATTGGCCATAATTCTAAACTCTGTGACGGATCATAAATTGAAAAGTTGCAGATGGGCGACAAGAGATGAAGCCATCGAGCCAATAGCCAATGACGAAAGCATCAAATGGAAAACCAAATGAAAATATTGAACTCAAGCCACACACAAACACACACACATTGAAATGTTTAAGCTCAACGGATTATGAAGAAACTTCAAGAGATTTTAAGCTGATGCAGCTGATAAACAAAGATTTGAAATCATTTCATTTACTTTTATTTGTGCAAAATTAAAGATACCTTACGTAAGCCACAGCAAAATTCAGAGGGTATCAGCAAAGGGAGCGTTTGTGAGCCAGAGACAATAACGGGGACAGGCTGCAAATTACTTTTCACAGGAACACACAGATCTAACAACAACAGCAAAAAAGAAGCAAAACATGGTGGCGGAGGAGGAGAAGAAGAACAAAAGTAATAAGAGCAATAGCAAAAGGTAAAAGGCAAGAATGCGATTGGAAAACGATTTTCATTTCTGCAGCTAATATAAGCGACAAATCTAAACGAGGCTGGATTGCAAGTAGCAAAAGGCATTGTCATGAGATGGGCAGCACTCCTCACTCCCCCACACACTCCCCCACACACATCATACACACTCGTACACACATGCAGACAATTTTGAAATCAATATTTATGACTACCGAAGCAGATTTATTGCAGTTTGCATACACACGAGACGATAACGGTCGAAGTGAGAGGAAGGGGTAGAGCAGGGGGAAGAGCAGCAACTTCATGGGGTCAATGCGTTTGAGTGTGTGTTTGTGTGTGTGTGTGTGTGTGAGTGTGAGGCAACAGTTCGTGTTGCTGCTGTCATTGATTTGCACGTTGTCTCGTTTGGAATCTTTTTGCTGTTGCTGCTGCTGTCGTCGCTTTTTGCTGTATTCACAAAATAATAATATCCTTTCTTTGATTTTCACATGTGCATTACAGAGACACAGAGAGAGAGAGAGAGCAGGAGAGCCAAGACTTATTTGCTGCCTTTTTGTATTTGTAGTTAGTTACGCTTATGGCAATGCAGCAATTCAATGATTTATGCATTTTAAACAAAATGTCAGCAAATGGACGACACGACTCGACTCGACGAATTCAGCTAAGTTCTGTGCCAGTTTATTTCGCAAAAACTTCTTGCCAATGGCAAACGAAATGAAACGACAGAGATCAAAGGAAGACAAATTGAAAATTTTTGCTAAGCAAGCAAGCAACAAGCAACGCATACTTTTAGGGGGGGTTGGCTGTTGCCGTTAAGTAAAACAAAAATTGCATTCAATTAACACACGCACACACACTCACACACACACACACAGGCAGATAGCCGGCAGCTGTATTTACCACAAACAGCCCCTTCACCCCTCACTTGTAGTTCTATTTCGTCTCTCGCTTTGGTAAACCACCACAAAACATAGCAAAATTTTCGTTTGTTGTTTGATTTTGTGCTGCCAAGCACAAGTCCAATTGAATTATGAATTTCAATTTTACTTCAGCAGCAAAGCATGGGCAACAGCAACAGCAGCAGGAGCAGCAGAAACAACAACAATCCACAGCAATGCTAGCAAATGCATAAACAAACAGTAATTGCTACCTAGCCAATGGTAATCTCCAAATGAGAGTGCGGCCCTTCAAAGCGAGGCGACTCCCCCACCCACACCCCTCTCTGTGTTTGCTTTTGATGAGGATGCAGCTGATGCTGCTCGGCATCAAATGCGATTTCAACTATCATAATAATCACAATGATCATTACCATAACGAAGCTCACAAACCCCTCTCTCTCTCTCTCTCTCTCTCTGTCTCCCCATCTGCAATGTTCATTAAATCCTTAAGCTGTTTGTCTGCCCTGCACACACAGACATTTTGGGATTTTGTTGTTCTTAACTTCACAAAAAGGCCGAAACATTGCATATTGAATGGGCTGCCATTTGTCTATACATGAATGCATGCGTGTGTCATTATTTGATTGAGTTTTATGCTATTGCTGATGCTGTTGCTGCTGAGAGATTCAAACATAATATTTGATGTGATTGTTAGTTTCGAAATGTGATGCGAAGTGTGCAAACAACACAACAGTTTCCCATGATGATATTAATTTGCACTCTACAGTTTGTATATCGCATTTGTCCGATCGTTAAGGGGCTCGACAAGCCAGCAAGCAAGCGCAAGTTTTTGGCTAATGAGCCGCATTTAATGAACTACAAACAAGCCATCCACCTGCAACACAGCGACAAGCATAACATGCCGCAGATTGATGTTCAGCGCATTGTCGGCGGCATGGGCAAAATTCAGGCACCCGCACAAACTCACAACAGCAGAGAGGCAGAGCACATGATGTACACGAGTTCGAGTTCGAGTAGCGCGGGTGGTAGTTGCTTTGGCTGGCCTGCGGCAATTTTGGCAACTTCAGGTTCAGTCAGCAGCACAGACACAACGCAAGGCCGGGGCTTACTTATACTTACCACACATGGCGCGGCTTATTTCATTAAATATGACAGCAAGTTGTAAGTAACATGCGCCCAAAACGCCGCCAGCCACCACAGCTAGTTTGTGTTAACAATGTGCCTCGCTGCGGCCAAGTTTCGCCACACAGCATCGCAAATATACACATCTCGCTGCGACTTTAAAGTAACTCGGCTTACAGTCGAACTTGATCCTCAAATTTCGATTGGAACAACATATAAAATTCTAAGCATCAAAAAGGAAAATAAGGCAAATCGTGTGGTATTATATTAATTATAGACGTATTAATTTAATTTCCAATAATTATTAATACCAAATTGTTAAAACATTTTTCTAATTGTCAAGATCTCTTCACATATTCTTGAATTAGAATTCTTGCGGCAATAGAAAAATTTGCGAATTTAATTAAACTGTCAATTTTGTACAACTGAATGAATGCGCGTATGAATGAGTTGAAATCATTTGTGTCGACAACATTATAAACATAAAACGTGAAACACACACACACATAGACACGCATACAGATGCGCACTTCTCGTTTTATCTTGCAATTTGTGTGCTGTCAGTTTAATTAAATTTGCGAATGCCGCAGAGTGCTTATAATAGACGAAATTTTAATTATTACAAGAGCAAGCAAGCAGCGAAATGAGATTTACAAGGAAATCCAGTGAATCAATGCAATACTTCGCCCACTGTGCGCGGCTTTAAAAGTATATATTGTGTACACATGGCAACGGCTTAGGGCTCAACCCTTTAGCTCCGCTGATGCTAATTGTTTTCATCAAAGCAGCACTTTAACTAATAGATAACACGCGCATTAAATTTCATAGAAACTCCATGCTCTGCCCACTTTACTGAATTTCCAGCCCAAAATTCAATTTTTAATTAAACTCTTGGCTTTCTTTTCTTTTTTGTTTTTTCTTTTTTTTTTTTTTGCCTGGCAACAGCAAACGGCAAGAATTTAAAGGGAGAATTCTAGGCATTTTGCTGGCGACTGGAAATAACCGCAAATGGAAAGCTAATAAGAGAGGCTGTTGCTAGCAAATGTGTTCGATTTGTGAACCGATTAGCTTAAAGCCGAGTGCAAGGCTTGAAAGCAGAAAGCAGGCAGAAAGCAGCTGGTCATCAGAATTGCACAAACAATAGCAAAATGGGGAGCGAGCAGCTGGCACCTGCTGCTGGTTGTTATCCTCGTTGCAAGCCGCAAAACAACAGCAACGCATTAGGCTTCAGTACAAAGGCAAATGCAGCAGCTGTTTGGCAGCAGTCATGAGCGACTTAGTGCGACAGGAGGAACAGCAGCAGCAGCAGCAGCAGCAGCAACAACTTGCCATGCCACCAACAACTTAATTCCCAAGCAAAAATCTTTTGCCTTTTGGCGTCCGGCTGCACTTAGAGCAGCTTCGGCTTCGTCCTCGCCCTCATCCTCGGCCTGGCTGCTATTATTTAGTGCGTAGGCAATTCGGCAGTGCGAGTGCTTAATTACTTACATACCCATGGCCCTCGGGCCGTGGCCACTTCGTAGTGAGAAGTGTTGGGAGAGGGGCGAGGGGGGGTGGCGGTGCATGCCACTTGGCCAAGATTAAAATGCCAGCTTAGTGCAGACTTTTGCATGTGAAATTAGAAGCTTAAACAGAGTGCAATGTGTGCGTGTGTGTTGCTATAGTAGCTGCAACTTGTTTGTGGCATGCCCCACCACTTACACCCAAACAGCCTGCAAATGCATGTATTGTTCTATATATGTCCATGTGTGTGTGAATGTTGGCTTGTTGCTGCATGCGTATGATAAAATAATTCACTCGACTGCAACTCATAAATTCTCTAAGGTAGCGCATAAATTTTCGACAAATCTCGGCAAAATGCCGCAAAGCAGCCTCTAACCTCAGACGGGAACCAAAACAAAGCAGGCAGCCAGGCAGGCAGGCTGGCGGGCACCAAAGGGGTCATGAGATGAGCACCAGACAAACACCGCAACTTGGCCTGTTAAGCTTAGTTCAACTCCGAGTGCTGTTGTCCACGCTTAGCTCTCCTCGCTGCTAACTTGACTTTCACTGCAAGACAGCAAACGTTACAACAACATTTATTTAGCAAAATATATGAGTCTTCACATCAGCAGCAGCAGCAACAGCAACAGCAGCAGCAGCGTCAAGTCTAAAGGGTGAAGATGGCCACAAACATGCAGCAAATGCATTGAATGTCCTCAACAAATATGGCAAAAGATTAGCAGCAAATTGAGTGGTTCGTTGCGATATTTGTGTAGATTACCAAGTTATTTATTAATATTTCCAATGACATGGCAACTATATAATATTGATAAAAAGAGTCAACAGTGTACAATATATTCTAAGATTAGTTATAAAATATTATTGGCTGCAAAAATAAATTACACTTTAAAGGCACACATAAATAAACAATAGACTTATCTTGGGCTCTTACAAAGTAGATTGACTTTCATTAAATATGTATAAAGTCCGCTCTTTGCATTTACGCTAATAACATATTTAATAATTATCGAAGCAAGAAAATAAAACAAACATTGCGCGGACAATGCCCAAGTGATGCATGTAATAAAGTTCCCGGAAGCGGAAGTGTCAATAATTTTGATTTTTACACTTGCAAAGTTAATGCAATTTCACATTTGGACAAGGCCAAAAGCACATAAAGGCAATAAAGAAGCTGTAAAAAATGTAGAACGGGAAATAGAACAGAGTAAAAGTAGAAGAAATGGTGGATGGATGGCAGCGAGTTTACAATGTAATGTAAGCTGAAAAATACGAACAACAACAATAACAACTCGACAGCTCGGCGCGGAGATGAGGGAAAAAATTACCATTTAAAAAATGCCAAAAAAATAAAAAAGAGAGAAGAGAAAAAAAGAAAACGTTGCCGTTGCATTTTGCACGCATCATTGATGCTCAATGGAGTGTGCACACACTGATACAAAATGGCGGCTGGCCATATGAGTACACGTGTGTGTGTGTGAGTAAGTGGGAACGAGAATGTATCGAAAAAAGTTTGCATGGCACAAGGATTCGCTTGGTGTGGTTGCTTCATTGGCTTTCGCCTCGGCCAAGCGAGCATTTCGTTGTTTGCCAATTGTTTTGGCCACTTGCAAAGCAAATCAAAAGGTTGCCTCTAATAAACGGAAACGGAAATGCGCACATGCAACTTTTGGCAGAGCAGCGAACAACGAGCAGCGAACAGCACCAGCAGGCAGCAGAAAGAATGCTCAGCAACTTTTGTGCAACTCATAAGGAACAACAAGAAAAGTTGCCGCACGCAAGTGAAAAGACTACACAGAAAAAAGTCTCATAAATTTGAAGACTAGCAGCGTGTGCGTTTAAAGTCCGAATAAGAGCACTCTAAGCACTGTAGCCATGGTAACTCAGTTATTGACTAACCCGCCTCGTCTGTGTGTGTGAGAAGAAAGCGGGCTGAGGCAGGGGGAACAGAAGATGTAAGAAACAGTCAGCAGCCAGCAGTCAGCATTGGCAATCCCTTAAGATTCTAATTTATATCAGTGGCAAACTTATTTCCTATTTCCGCGCCGCTGTGAAAATGTCGTACGTGATTCAATTATAAAATGCGGTCTCTCAAATCGTTGCAAAATTTATGTATTTCATTTTATTTGCAGCGTCCGCGTTCGCCTCTGTCTTAGGGCTGCCACATGTGGCCCTTGGGTGTCCTGCCCCATGCCTGTGCCCCAGCTCGTGCCCGTGCCCGTGCCCCCATTTTAATGGACTGCCTCGTAAAATGCCACAAAAAATGTCACGAAATTTATGCGCACCATAAAGAGCCGCAAAAATTCTTAAACAAAGCTGCCACCAAAGGCTGCCCGAACAACTCTGGAATAGAGTGAACATTGCGCTTAACGAAAAGCAGCGAAGGGAAAGGCAATGAAATGACACACTTTAAGGGGTCGCCACTTGAGTTGTGCACTTGTAGTTTAGCGCTTACTTAGCCGCATTTCAAGCGCAGCTCGGATATCAAATTAATTATGCACTTACCGTTGCCGTTGCCATTGCCGTGCAGATAAGTGTCTTGTCCTGGCTGTGATTCCGACACGAACACCAGCTGGCTGCCGCTGATTTGGGTGCCGAATTCAGGTTGCTGGTGTTGATACTGGGTTGGCCTAATGAAAGCAGTTTTGCGGTTGGATTGCCATTGTTAGGGTCGTGTGCTGTGTTTCGCTAATTGAACAAAGCTGCGGCAGCTTTTCGGTCTGAGCTCAAGTTGAGCGCAGCATCTCGCAGCAGTTTCTCTTTTGTGGTCGCGACCGCTTCGGCGTCTATCAATTTGCACAGTTAATTGCTGATTGACCTCAGGAGGAGCTCTTAATGTTACCGATAATGGGCTGCGGTTATTTCGCGCTCTTCAAGACGCACTCTTAGCCTCAGCGTTGCAGCTTAATGCCCCACGGTTTTATAGACACCATTAAAATAGTCAAAAAAAAACCAAAAAAAAAAAAAAATAAAAAATGTAGAAGACAAAAAATTGGAATGAAATGAACGAGAATGGCAAGCAGCAAAACTTGAAAGCACATGAAAAATGTATTTTCATAAAAATACGAATGGCAGTGCGAAAGAAATGACAGGCATCTACTAACTCTTGGTGGATGTTGCATTTCGCAGTTCTTTTGCGTTGTTTCCTTAACATTTGCTTGTCCTGCCATCAGTCAGCTCTGTGCAAAAGTCATAAATCGCAATGCGTGGATTATGCAATTTTCATGTTTGCATTTCCAACAGCTTCACACACACACACACACCGATACACACACACAAAAAGGCTGACAACAATGCGTTACATTTAGCAGCATCAAGAGTAGAAAAAGCAAACAGCATCAAGAGCGAACAAATGTTAAATGTATTCAGTAATATGAAGGCACGACGCATGCAGCGGCAACAGGAAGCATCTGTATACGGCGAACCTAAGTAGCTAGGATATGCGGCACTTGCAACACTGCAGCAACACTGACGCCAGCTACACCGGAAGCCATCAAACAATGACGCGTATGTGAGGAGGCAGAGCAGCACGACAGTTTCAAATACACTCACAGATCTCCGTGTGTGCGTGGGTGAGTGTGGCATATCAAAGCGCAAAAAATGACGGAGAACTAAAGACATGTTAGTTGACAAAAACACAAAAAAAATGAAGAAAGGTAGCAGATAGTTGTGTGTTTACATCTGAAATAAAAATAATACGAGACGCTGCTTACAAGCATAATAAATTCGTCGCATTATGCGGACGTTACTCCCTAAACGCTGCAACTTATTCTTCAACTTGTCTTAAATATTATTCAAATTATTCCTATAAATGTGATTCACAAATAATAGTGCTTGTATATTTCAAACAATTATCTAATTTTTATCCAACAATTTAGTCAAATGAAGTATTCCAGTAAATGAATTAACAAATTCGTAAATGTGTTAAATATAATTCTAAAAATAATAAGTATAATTATATATTTGTGGTAGTCACTGCTATTAAAATAATGGACTACTCATGATTGTTATGTGTTTTGTTTATTAACAACTTTTATGCTTAACCTCAATTGTATTTAATTTCAATTCAATTTCATAGATCTCACCGTCGACAGCCAATCCGGAGAATTCTTAATATAAACTCGGAGCACAGCTTGATGCTTCAGTTAATACGGCAAATAAGGAGCGTGCGATGGTAACCCAGAGATACGCTAATCAGAATGAGCGTTGCCAACGAATATGGTCGCCACTCTGCCCCCTACTTTGACACTCCCAGTGCGTGAAACAGAATCCAACAGCACGAAAACCCAACGCAAATCAACCGCTAAAAAATGCACAGTCAAAGGAAAGTTGCCGCGGCAGTTGCCAAACGAGGGGGCGGGGGAAGGTTGCTAGAGGTGATGCAGGCAATGGGTTAAGGCGTGAATAGAGCAAAGAGCGAGGAACGAAGAGCGATATACACACACACGTTGCCACCCACTGCTCTTGGGGAGTTTTTGATCTGGTTTAAGCAAAGGGAAAATCAAATTTCACTGCTGCAGCAAGAGCAGGAGCAACGCTTTGGCGACTGACAACCAACCAACTGCCATGTGTGAAAATTTTTAATACATCAACTCAAAGGCGAACCACAATGTGCCGCCCACCAAGCAAGAAGAACTGCGGAGCGAGAGGAGGTAGCGGAGGGAGAGAGAGTGCGGAGAGACCCACAGCAAAGCGCAGCCCCAAATGAAATGCATAAATAAACCTTGCGCAGGGATCCAAGCATCACAAGCACACGACACATATCCTGTCTGCCCGACTATATGCCCTCAGTCTGCCCCTGTCACCTCGCCACCCTCGCCTCCCCTCTCCTCTGCTCAACTGCCCCGCTGTCTGTCTGACTGGCTGCCTGGATGTGGCGTAGTCAAAGGCACAAAAAGTCGCTGCACCCGCAACATAATCATGTTCACGAATTGGTTGAAATTCAAGAGCGTAAGCGAGTATTTGTGTGTGTGTGTGTATGCGTGTGTGTGTGAGTGTGTGTGTGTGAGTGTTTGTGTGCAGCAAATGGACACGCAAAACTTAAAAGCGCCAACAATGCAGGCACACAAACAATTTAAATATAAATAATTTGTTTACTCATGTTCATGCTCATTGTTCATCCTCATTTGTTGCCGTTGTTCTGCCTCTTCTCGCTGTTTTTGTTGCTGCTGCTGCTGCTGCTGTTGTCTGTCGGGAGCTGCTGTTGCTGCCTCATACATAATAAAGTGTCTGGGCAATCATTTGATGCCCGTACTGACCGTGCACTGGCCGTGTCAGTGAGTCGCGTTTACTGTCCATCCCTGGCTGCCATTTTCACCCTCCCCTCCGCCTCCCCCTCTCACACCCATCACATTGGCTTGACCAATGCTTCAAGCTGGCCCGGGGGCACGACTTGTTTCAGCAACCAGGCCACAGAACCAACTAAATAATTTAGTTATACTGGGCCCACACATGCCGCTGCAGTCTGCAAGTGTTTGAATGTGTGTGTGTGTTCATGTGTGTGTGTGTGGCTGACCAGTCGACAGCCAACAATTCACTCAGTTTTTATGTTAAACGTAAATGTTAATAAGCCGCCGGAGTTCAAATGAGAGCGCAACATGCAGCGCATTGCATTGCAAATATTATTAAAATCCTTGCATCGCAATGCATGAAATATTATTAAAATCCTTGCATCGCAATCCATGAAAATGTTGAGCTAAAGTTTAAACAATTCAAACAAACATTCACTGTGCTGTATTTTTTATCTTAACAATACAGAATTCTAGAAAATGATAATTATTTATCAAAGCGCTGGCAAAAACTTTTAGAAACCATGATTATTTGCAGACTCAATTTGTGGACTAATTTAAATGAAATTCTTTCAATTACATTAGAGATTTTTAATTTGATTTCATGATAAAACGTAGCTATCAATATTTAAATAAGCACTTAATTTAAATGAAATGCAAACTATTATAATTAAATAATATGCAACGTAGTCAAAGACATAAATGCAATTAACAAAAGAGATTTTTCAAGCAAATAACCAAATAATTTTGTTAGATAAGAAGCAAACAAATGTATGAAATTTAATTAGAGTGTGAAACATTTAAATTATTAATTTCACTTTGTTTCCAGATTTCATTATTCCAACTACTACTCAACTTATTACTCGATGAATTGTATGGCCAACAACAAGCAGCGATCCATCTTGTGGATAATCCCGAGCCTCGTCGTCGTCCGGTCAAAGGATGTGTTTTAGTTAATGTCAACGTCGTGGCGTTGGGTGACGTCTTGCTGTCGGATGTGCCGCACATCTTGAATGCAATTTAATCAATTTGAAGTTTAGGCAAATGTCAAACCATTTTTGTTTATTATTAATTTGCATTTTGATTGGATTCTGACAATGTCAACGCCGCTGACATCTGCCGACATATGAAATGAGTATTGAGAAATGAGAAATGAGAAATGGGAAAATTACATTAGCAATTACGAGTACAATTTGCGAATTTGCGGGCACAACGCCTCAAGACCACTCACTTCCACTGACTGTGTTGTCTCAGCATTAACATTGGGTATTGGCATTTCTTTCTATTCTAATAAATATTTAACTGACAGTCGAGCCCCCCAAAAAAAAAACAAAGCAATTTATTGCCTAACAATAATTGATTAATGTGGGGGGAGGCGAAAGCAGCGAAATTCTTATCGCTGGGCGTTGACAGGCGAAGGAAGCTGAAAACTCAAAAATGAAAACAGCAGAGCGCAAGGCTAAAGACTGGAGAAAACTTTTGCCATTTGGGTTTTGGCGCAAAGAAAGCGCTCTAATTAACAGGCCAACAAGAAACGCGGTTCAACGCTGGCAACCCAATTGGCCTCGAGGTAAGCGCTTTGTGCGGCGGCGTCGCAGAACTAATTTAAATTGATTGAATATGCTTCGATAGCGTTTCAATTAACTTTTAGTCGGCCTTGTGCCCCGCGCAGTTCTAGATAGAATTTCCTTACCGCTCTCTCTCTGTATGCATTTAAGGTGCAGGACATCAGGAGAGCAGTAATACAGCTGTAGTTAGTTGCCAGGCTACAAGGCAGCACCGGCTCCAGGCAACAGAAACAGTTCTATGTATGTAAATGAGATTCGCTTCGTCATTGCGGACCACGAAGTGTAGAGCATGTAGCATGCAGCGTGTGGCATGTGTGTGTGTGTGTGTGTGACATGTGCGGCATCATTTTGCATAGTAAGTGGCCGGAGCTGGGCCTCGTCTCATTGCATTTTGTGAGCCAACTAAATCACCAGAAATCAGTTATAAATCCAATGGATGCTGCGCAGCAGGACATTAAACATACAAATACGTATGCGTAATTCCCTTTGCCTCAGGACCACCAAATTCCAGTTTCGCTCACTCTCTCTGTGTGTGCATGTGTGTTAGTGTGTGTGCGCCTTTCAATTATTCAAATAAAACAGCATTTTGGCAGCAATGTCCAGGCCAACAGCACTAGAACTCTGAGTGGGCTTTGGCTATGCTGTCATTGGTCCTCAGCTGCCGTCGCGTTGTCCTCACCCAGCGTGCCACAAGCCACGTTCGACGTGCAACGTCCATTGAGGTGGGCAACGCTCATTTGGATCGTCATGGAGCCTGCATGGCTGCCCATTAGTATACGCATTGGGGCTTACCAAGCGACGACTTTAATCTATTGCCTAGAAAATGCACACACACATACTGCCAGGCATTTAAGAGGGAGAGAAAGAGACTGGGAGCGAGTGGAGGGAGTGTTGCTTGTGTGTACGACATGAAAACATCAAACAACATTCGTCGGGTTTTAATTATTATTTGAAATCACGATGACGATGTCTGCCTCCAACCTTCGTCATTCAGAATCCCTGCCATTGGTTGCCTGCAATCTAATGAAACATTAGCTGCTAGACTACATCTACACACACACACAATCGTGTTAGTCATGTGCATGTGCATGCCACGCCATGCAGCAGGCGACAAGCGGCAGGCGGCAGGCAGCAGGCGGCGAGCGACAGACAGGCCTGAAGCCTGAAGCGCGCTTAAGCATAAATTTTATTGTTTGCACGGCAACAGAAACCAACTGCAGAGACACACGCCAACACAGCCGCACACACAGAGGCAAATAACAACAGCGTCAATAATATTTGTTGCTGCCATCTTTGCATGTCATCAGAGCACACGAAGCCAAACATACAAGTGTTATGAATGCTCTGCCAGATAAATACACTAGGTATTTAATTGACAAATTGAAGTACAGTCAAACTTGAGACTGAATAAACAATTTAGAAAGATTTAACTATAGCAATGATTTAAAAACAGACAAGAAATTAACGGAAGTGCAATTAATAATTATAGAAAAAAGTATCAAGTAAATATAAAGCAAATCCTTCGGAAATTAATTGTCGATTTAGAAATCTACACTTTTCTTCCAGGTTCTAACAAACTCTTCATTCTTTTTACCTTTATATCTTTACCTAGAAAGCTTAGCAACTACTTTCATATTCATTACGAATTGAACCCAATTTGTATAAATTCTTTATAGTAACACCTAACAGCACTTAATTGCTTTTCGGATATGTTGAATATTCATGGCAAGGTCAACATTATTCAACGCAACAAATCTCGCATAATCTTGCCCACAGTCGAAGGAGCCAATTTGATTGATTGATAGCACCGACAGCGGCAGTGGCAGTGGCAAGAACAGCAGCCTGTTGACCATACTGTCAAGTGCCAATTAAACTAAAACGCGGCGGCAACAGGCAACAAACCAAACCGATTTGCGACATACGCAAGCCAGACATGTTGTATAGGCCGATAAAAATGCCAGTTATTTTTTGTTTCATGATTCGCTCCACAAGTTTTTTTTTCCTATTTGTTTTTTTTGTTCGCACTAATGACACAGGACATCCCAGCGCTCCTGCCTTTGGCACGACGCGTGGAGACCGCGTTGACGTTGATAGGCCACAACAATTTTCATTGGACAGCCATTTACAATAAACGTCAGCGATTGCTATGTAGTCAGGCACCAGGCGTTTGGTAAACTTGAAAGCAAAAACACAACACACAAAAAAGAAAGAAGAATAGAAAATATGTGGCATGGCGTAGAAAAAATGAAAAGGACGTCGTGTAGTTTAGGTTAAGCGCAAAATCAAAGTGGCATTGAGAGGCCGAGGCTTGATAAGCGCTAATGAATGGTTTTCTTCTGCGCTTCAATGGGCCGTGTCTATGGCTGGCCGCAGCCATGGCAGCAGTCGCAGCAGGACACTTGTCGCGGTTTGGGCAATTTAAGTGGCGGTTGATGTTGTCGTTCATGTCGACGACGATGACGTCGAGAGCGACGACGCTGCCTGCGGTCGGGCTGACGCAAATGTTTGGTTTCGCTGGCAATTAACGTGGCCAAAAAAAAAAAAAAAAAAAAAGAAAAAAACAATTCTGTTGCATTTTTTCGCTGGCCATTTTTGGGCTTGTAATAAAATGGCAAACGTATGCCTGCAATCAATAACCGAAGCGAGCTACACTTTTCTCTGTTTGCCTTCCCCCTTTTTTGCTGTTCTTGTTGTATGTGCAGGACCAAAAACCACAACACCAACAGCAGCAACAGCAGTTCGTATAGCGACAGCGACAAGACGAATGAGAGAAGGAAAGCGCACAAAAAAGTGAGTGGGAAGTGGAGTGTGGAGGGGGAGAAGAAAGAGGATTGGCGGCTGCCAACAAGCGACTTAATACAGGCCAAGTTGATGAAGACACAAGACAGATGGATAACGGCAGGTAAGCCAGGCATACAAATAAGAAAATTTTGCAATGCCATATAGAGTAAAGTGGAAGTGGAAGTGGAAGTGGAAGTGGAAGGAGCGAAGGAGCGCATAAGCGAAGTGTAGCAAGCGGGCAAAAGTTTTGAACAACCACTCCACACATTCAACACTCGGCAGACGACACAGAGGACTCAGGACTCAGAACTCTGGACTCTCAGGCAGAAGTTGGTGCAGACGCCAGTCTCGATGCTGGGCACAATGGCAGCCTCTTTTGTGCTGGCCATTGCAATACAAATCGTTACCAATTTTCAACCGGACACAGCAGAAAGCAACACAACAACAACCACAACAGCAACAGGAAGGCTGAAGTCCTGGCAAACCAGCCCCATAAGCAACGGTCAACTATATGTCCAAACATGCGGCGCACACCTTTCATTTATTGTTCGTTTCATACATGCCTCCTCTTCTCCTTCAATGGTGTTGGTGGCGTATACGTAACATGGCCAAGTTTCACATAGCCACAGCTTTCGGGGTGGCCACGTCTGTAACGGCTTTATGTTGTGCATGTGTCTGGCCGGGGTCTTTACGTTGGCTTGATTGGATTTGCCGATGCAAATGAAGAATCCAATTTTTAAAGTTTGTTTTTCGTTATCGTTACGTTTCTTGTTAGCCCTGCTGCCGTTTTCCCACTCCAACCGCCGCTGTTCCAGCTCCAGCTACAGCTCCAGCTCGCAACGTTGAATGCTACTCGACGATTCCCCTTTTTTTTCGCACATGCAGCGCGACTTAGTTCTCATCCAGGAGGTTCAAAATGCCGTCCATGTCTTGGTCATTCCAACTGCAACTCCACCTCCATTTCCATTTCCTTATCTCCACTCTGTCTTTTTTCTGTTATGTGTTTGTGTGAGTGTGTGTGTTGTTTACACGTTTGTTGTATATTTTTTGGTCACATCATCACACACAGTCAGACACAAGCACACATGCTATGAAGTAACTGCTCTGCAATTGACACAAAGCATCAGCATGGCCAGCAAAAGCAACAGCAACAGCAGCAGCAGCAGCAACAACAGCAACAACAATAACAGGCAATTCAAACTAAAAGGAAGCAAACATTTTGGTTCCACAAACAAGTTTACAATAAATAGAAAAAAAAGAAGTGGAAAGGAAAATATAAAGAAATTTTTGTTCTTTTGATTTTGCACTCCATTTGTCTGCAGTCCTATTATTGTTGCTATTGTCGCTGTTTTTTCTATTCAATTGTTGTTGTTGTTGTTGTTATTATTGTTGTCTTTGTCTTACCAAAAAATCGAATTTTCACTTTTAAACAATTGATGTTGCCACACACACATATCCACTGCAGTTGCATGCCACAGATTCCTTCCATTTAGCTACCACTCCATTCTATCTCTATTTTTTCGCAGTTGTCGTCTCTTATTTTTCTTCAATTCACATTTCATGCCTTTCAATTTGTTGTTTGCTCTTTTGTTTTTCCTCTGGTCAACTTAATTCTTTGCCAACTTTTCCACATGATGATGTTGCAGCAGCAATTTCATTTGATGAATGCGATTTACAGCAGTTTGTCTCGTAACTAAAAACCAAAAAATGCTATTTGAATAATTAAAGCAGCATATATATTTCACAAAGGTATTCATTTTTGAAGTGATTAAGTGCAAAGTGCATAATAACAGCTCGTTCATATTTCGTATAGATCGAATATTTACCACCACAATCTCGACTGTCGAAATTAAACAATAAAATTAAATTGCTTGAAATTTGATCGGTGCGCAGCGAAGGCAACAGCAATACGGCTAATACTAACGCGTTGGCCACTTCATTAAATAATTGAACACCCAATTCGGGCAATTTATCATTAATGATTGCCACAACACCGAAATAAAACAGCAACAACCGTTGCTCGACTACAGAATCCTACGTAAATATAGACATTATCAAAACAAAAATGTGATTCACGTCGGACATTAAGTTACTTACTTGGCTTCAACTTTCCGAGACTCAGACTCATGCAATCATCATTAGTGTTTTATTTTGAACATACCTCTCATGTTTAACTACTGGGTATTAATAAGGTAAGCTATCGTTTTGCCTTCTCCATGTTCTCGGACCCCAAGCAACAGCAAAAAATAAGTTATAAATTTGTACGTCATGCGAGCCATTGACAAGCAGCTACAATTACCAAAAGCACCACGACAAATTGGCCAACAGTTGGGCGGCGAGGAAACCAGAGCAAGAAGTAGATACTCACATAAATAAATCAGCTCGGGACATGTGTTAATTATCTAAAAGAAGTCCCGAGACGAGCTCCACAACATTAACATATTTTAAGAAAGCAATAAAATTAGGCACAAGGCCTGAGAAAGAGCGTTTCACTTGAAGTGTTTACTTTGGGAGCATGATAAACTAGCAGATATTCCTTAAATAGAACTGTGTAAATTCCATGTTCATCTCTTATTCTTAACTTATAAATTATGACGACTGCTTCAAGCATCTGAGCTGCTATTATTGTACTTATTTCAGTCACCTTATCATCTTGGTTTGTAGTACTGGAAATAAGCAAGCTAAGAATGTAGAAAAATAATAATGTTTGAGTAGAAACATTAATCTGTTTGCATGCTAAGCGCCGTTGAAAGTAATTCCCCAGAACCATTTAAGCCATAAATTGTATCGCAAAGTGAGTGAACGAGACAGACAGCAGAGGAGAGAAAGAGAGCACGTTAAACGTTGCTTAAACCAGGAATACGAGAGCACGAGTATCAAGTTTTATTGACCCACAAATAACGTGCAGATAATTACAAAAACAATGGCAATTGCTGGCGGCTAGTTAGTGGCCAAAACAAATGTGCAAGAAGAAGTCTTTGTCATGCCATGTGGACGCTCTGCACGGACGGCGGGGGCAGCTGCGATGTTAGAATAACATGGCAAAGTGGAAAAACTACTTACAAGTATGTTAACATGCGCAATTGTTAGAGACCCATTGCCGTTGCCGATGCCGGTTGTAGCCCTTAGGGGGCGACTTGCCAAAGCACAGCCTGAGAGCCAGGGAACCGGAGACGGAGTCAGAGCCCAAAACCGAAGCCAGGACAGACAGCCAAACAACAACAATAGCTATAGAATTTTCCTTTTTCTTCTGCGTGTTTCTTGCTCCCACTACTGCTGAATTTCGCCCAAGATGCTCGAGTTTATTTGTTGTGGTCATGGCAAAAAGTAATCCAAAGATAAAATACAATAAAATAAAAGGCCAAGCGGTGAGTAATGTCTTTTTTGTTGTTGCTGCCCGTTGTTTTTGTTCCTGGTTTCGTGTTGTTTCCGTTGTTGTTGTTGTTGTTGTTGTGTCCAGTCGCTGCATTTGTGGGCAGGTCGCTTAGACAATACCTTGAAGCGATACACGCTGTGGTGGCTGTGCATAATTTATACAGTGAGCTTCACATGTTTTCGGCTAAATTATTTGCCTGGCCTCGGCACGTACTTGTTGTGCAGGGCCTGCCAGCTCGAAGCTTCCTCAATGATGACTACTAGCCTCATAGCAGGCTATGAGTATAACACACGGGGCTCCAGGTCAACAATTTGGTCATAAATTTTGGCGCCTGGCCTGCGACACGCTCTATGACATTATTGAACCTGAAAGGGGAGAAGCTCCAAAAGGACAACAACAAAAATGCCAGCAACCGCAGCCAAAAGCCAACAAAAACCAACTACTAGTTGACCTTGAAAATGTGTGCGTGTATGTGTGTGTCTTACAGAATAGACTGCTGTGAAATGTGTGTGGTGTGCGAAGGGCAAACAAAAGATTTTGCTAATAGAAATATGCGGCTGGCATCTTAAATTCAGTTGTTGGCAAGGTTAAGGAAAGATTAAATAAGTTAAATACACATTTATTGCGATTATTTCCTGTTCATGATGTAGTAGTAAGGATACCAAAAAGAAGAGCGATAGAATTTTCATGGAGATGAAAGTTATCTATGTCTAGCAAGTTTGACCCTCAAGATCGCCAACTGTTCATTTGAATATTATTACTATTTAATAGATAGTAACCATGACTACATTTCCCATGCGTACAAAGTAAAATAAGTTATAAAATACTGATTCAAATAGTTAATAAAACAGAGAGTGTCTGCTCAAATTTCACAACATAGACACGTGCCATTTACACTAAGCTCCATCAGCGAAATAAAACCTTAAACAAGCCACAACACAGCCAAAAGCCCAACACGACCGTCAAAATTTGTGAGATGTAAACAAAAGAAACTCAAAAAAAAAAAGTAGCCAAAAATTAACTTTAAACAAAGTCTAAAGAAGTGTAAAGAAAAAAGCGAAGAACTTATGAATGACTTTGCTTGGCTCATTTTATTAGACAAGCGAGCGCATTTGGCAGAAATTGTTCATTGGTTCTGGCCGGGCTCAGTGTTTAAAGCCAACTGATGTCTCCTTCTGGCCCCTTCATGTTGCGCTTGCTTGTTTGCCAGTTGTTTCTGCCGTTGCGGTTGCAATTGCTTTGGGACCATTTAGCATTTTTGAAGTAACCACATGGGGCTAAGCTCGGGCCAAGCGGCAGCAGTTCAACCATAATGGCTGAAAGCGCCAAAAACAAGCAACATGGGACTGGATCTAGGAGACGCTCAAGCCTCAAGATGTTCAACACGCCGATGTGAACGCTGCGCAGCGTTGAAGTATTACAAAACTCTAAACAGGCGCAAAAGTTTTTGGCCAAAAAAGGAAATTTTCTTAATTTGATTTCTTCAACGCCCCTGGAGTGCAGTGCGGTGCCTAAATGTGCGTGTATATTTTATAAATATGTATAAAACACAAGACAGCAGACAACTGGAAGACGTGGGATGCTCCCAAAAAAAAAAAAAAATATAAAAGGCTTGGGCACAAAGTTTTTAATAAAGTTTTTTTCGTGTATACCTTTGCTCAAGTTCAAGGGAGGGCGAAACGAGAGGAAGGTGAAAACGAAAATAATTGAGCCAATTTGTTGTTAAGGGAATTGCGAGCCATGGACGTGAATGCTGAGCAGCTTTCAGAGTTGCGGCTCTAAACTTGAAGAGAATTATATCTAATAATAACTAGCAATAGGAATTCCGAACTCAACGTACCCAATTCTTTGTGAATAGTGAAACAGACCTTGACAATTTGTATAATTCCATTATTAATAATAACTGCAGTAATATCCAGCTGACGACTACTGTATTCAGTATGTTTGTGCAATTGAATATTGGTGTAAGAGGCAAGTGAAAGCCACAAGACAATACCCATTGCAATAGTCCGTGGAGAGCGTGGCGCTTGAATTTCATTTGAAAACAATTTGTAAAAGTCTCACACACACTCGTTGCAGTCGAAGTTTGTTTGGCAGCTAAGCAAATTTGCAGTCATCCGCTCCTGCTGAGCCAGCAATGCCAAGTGCGTGCCAGGATCAGAGAGACAGAGGCAACGCAACATAAGTGAGAGAGAGAGAGAGAGAGAGAGCGAGAGAGAGGGAGCACTGTTGGCCTCCAGTAGCTGCTCAAACTGCGCTGTCTCCTCTGGGTGCGTGACTGTCCATAGTTTTGTGGCAACCTCAACTTTACGGGAAACACAGCGAATATGGCCATATTTAGCTATGTGTCTGTAAATTTAATGCTTAGTAAAATCAATATAGAATTGGCTTGATTTTAAAATAGACATTAAAAATGTTTGCGTTCATTTCAAAAGTTTAGACAGAGCATCTAGTCGTCTAACATTAGACACCGAATCGCTTCTTTTATTTCTCTTCATCTCCCTTTTTTGTTCTTTCTTTTTTTTTTGATGAATTGACAGGCAATGCTATTTGTCAGCAGTCAATGTGCTTGTTACATTAAATTGCCAGCCGGCTGGAAGCCTGCCTCGCTGCCTGTCTCGCTGCTGCTTGTTGCGTGTTGCTCGCTGTTGTATTGTTAATATCAAGCGCGCAAGTAACGAGGATTGCTCTGCATTTTATATGCAATTGCGCTATGTGTATTTTACAAACTATCTGACTGCCTGACTGCCTGGCTGTCTGATGTGGAGCCGAGCGCGGTAACGCGCAACGCCAGCAAATTGTTTTGTATTGTGCTGCCGACAGGCGACAGCTCGATTTGCATTGGTCTCTGTTTGAAATAGGTTACGCACATGGCATGTTGCATCCAGTGAGAGCGTGCCAATTGCACTTCGTATCCGCAACCAGCATCAGCATCGGGAAACCGGATCTATATATACAAATACATATTCTCACCATCGTTGATGCCTGTCTGACAATTTCGCTTGAGCTTTATGAAAAATTGCCATCAAAATTGAGCGTTTTGTGTGCGCTGCGTTCCACTCGCAATGTCCAATCAAAATAGTTATGTCCCTATGATTGACTAGCAAATTGCAATCAGCTTGCATCACTCGCATATTTTGTCAGCGATACAATATTACGTTTATAGACAGCAAATTGCATTTCCGGACAGGTGTCTTTGCATGCACGGAAATTGTGTCGCTCGTCTCCACATTTTGTAAGCCTTACGCACCACAAACTCTCTCTCTCTCTCTCTGAAATCAAACTCTTGCCTCAGCACTCGACTTCATCTCTATTTAGTTCGTTTTTCGCCACCCGCCCCCGCTGTGATGATTGTGCTCTTTGGCTATCCTTGGATTTCATTTCATTTTGCACCTTGGCTCGATTTGCATGCGAATTCCTTTGGCCCGCCCAATGGCGGAACACCATGACACCGGAAATGAGATGCCATTTTGGCTACGTGCTCCACGCTGCCCACATGCCGACAGAGCGGATAGACAGACAGAGTGCTAGTCAGAAAGAAAACGAGTTGAAAGTCATTGTTTGGGATGCACTCAATGCTAAACTACTGCCAGCTCAACTTTTCCCAAATAAAATGGTAAAATTGGAAAAAATGTGAAGCATTGCGTGAATAATAATGGAGTTGAAAACAATTGCGATCATTGAGAGCGAAAATCAGTACAATCCGAAGGGTTGAAGTTGCTGCTCGTTACTGCGTGACCTTTTCACCCCCATATTCTGAAGCCCTTTCCCCATTCGAGTGGCGTTCGAAATGCGACTAATATGCAATATACATTAAATATTCAACACATTTCTCTCATGTCAAGCCTCTTGCGGCAGCGGCCACGCCCCGTGAAGGGGAGGCAACAAAAAACAAGAGAAAAGCGAAAAATCCAAGTCGCTGTTGTTAATGATGTTTCTGCATTGCCATTCTTTTGGTGTGCTGCGTATTTTATAAATAAGTGCATGTCAACATAAATTATAAATACTCCCAGTTGATTAATAATACACAAGAAAAATGTCACAAAGAAACATGTGGGAATGTGCACCCAGCGTCTGCCTCTCCACCACTTCTTCACTTCGCCACATCGCCACTTTGCCACACTCTCTGGTTCGCTCAACCTGCACGCACTTCTCCTGATACGAGAGCGACGGCAAAAGCGCAAAAGTAACAAGATACATATGTACGAACGGCGTTTTAAATGCGTGTCGCGACTTTTTAATACTCTGAATATAAATAACTCTTTAATATAAAAAGCAAAAATCAAACATCTACATTTCGGTAGACATTAAGACGAAGATTAAAAAAAAAACATTATATTACAAGTTTGTTAATATTGCATTTTAAATAAAATACTCCACTATTAATAATATTACTGATTTAAATAGACAACTAGAGAAATTGTATTATATTAAAGCGCAAATTGCTAAAGGACAAAATAAATAACAAATCGATAGATCAAATTTTTAATTAAAATTGATAGACGCATAAACATTCGGAAAGTATCGAAAGATAAAATGTGCAACAGCCAAGCGCAGGGAATTTCAAACGTTATGGCGAAGTAACAATAATCCACAGCGAGTGTATAAATAATATTGTATGGCAGCACAAAAATAAAGTCATTAAAATTCTCTATATATATGCAAAAGGCGAATGAACAAGCTGGAAGGTAGGAAGGGGGGTGGGGGCGGCAATCAGGGCAACAGCAGCAAGCGGCTACCCAAGCAGAGAGCAGAGAGCGGGGGAGGGGGAGCGGGACGCGAGAAGTGGCGTTGTGGTCGTTCTGCATGCGTGCAAGAAATGGAAATGCGGTTAATTTCCGTAAAGTATGCAATAATTTCTGGCGCTGAGCATAAGCAAGTAAATGTGTGTGTGTGAGCAAGAGGGCAATAACAAAAGTTCAGTATTCCGTATCCCGTGTATTCGCATGCATCGAAAGTAAATCTCTTTGGCAGTCTGTGAAGACGGAACTAACGAACAAACGGACATTCATCAATATAAATCAAGCAGCGACCACAAGGATCAGGCGGCAGGACCAACAGCAGCACACAAACAGCAACAGCAACAGCAACAACAACGACAAGGAACGAGACGCCCCAATAGTATAAATAAAAACATTTTTGTATGAAAATTGTTGCGAATTGTTGGTCGGTCAGCGGAACACGGAGCGGGCTGGTTGGCGAGGGCCACGCCGAGAGGCTGTTAAAATGTTGGCCAAAGAAATATTTGCATGTTTTTTATTTATTTTCTTTATTCGGCTTTCGGTTACGGACGCCGTCCGTCGCATTGTGCATTTCGAGCCCAATCCCAATGCCAATTCCAATCCCCAACCGAATCGTAGTGGCCGCCGTTGCCGTTGCCGTTTGCTCGTCGTTGGCTTGCTCCATGTCCTTGCTGGCCACGGTAGGATTGTAGCTGCCGCTGCCGCTGCCACAGTAGCATTTTCGTTTCATTATGTTCCATACGCCTAAAGGATTGCAATATATATTTGCATTTATTTTCTGTATTTGTTTTTTTTCTTGATTTCGTTGCTCTGTTTGTTGCCTTTGCTCTACGTAGGATGCAGAACGGAGAACGTTGTGCTGCAGTTACACACTCGCATTGGTATGCTTTGCACTCCGTGTCGGCAGCAACAGCAACAACAATGCTTTAGAGCAACGCATTTTGACTTCGGTATTTGCGGCTTTTTATGTAATTCATGGTCATTCAAAGCCTTGCTGCCAGTATGTGCTTGTGTGTCTGTGTGTGTGTGTGCTCCAAAAATATACCATCCATTTTTTCGCAAGCGACTTTCATGCTTGGATTTGGCCAAAAGAACCGTACGCGAAAATCACGTAATTTATGTGATTCCCAGTTGCAATTCCAGTCGCAGTTGCAGTCAAAAAACGGCTCACGCAATTATAGCCAAACGCGCACGCACACCATAAAAAAGCACACACACGCATACAAACAAACACATACACACAAGCAAAGATGCTTGAACAACTGACGGTGCCAAATGTCAAAAGAGGAATCAAAGGCAATTGAAGGGGTTAAAGCTGAATTTACCCATCAACAACAGCGATAAATAAGCAAGTTAAGAAATGCATTTAAAAACCCATATATTGCCGAGTCCTTATCGTACTTTGTTTATAACATTTAATATAAATCAATATCAATGTTATCTCACAGTTATTTCTCGATTTTTTCCATACGATTTATTGTTATTTTGTCATTCACTTAATATTTTCTTTAAACCTCTGCGTTTCAAGCATTTTGCAGATCAAATAACTTTTCATTTGTCCACAGTGCACTTGGAAAAAATGAATGTTGCAAATAGCGTTTGATATTATGAAAAATATTGTTTGCATTCGCTGTTGTGATTTTCTGGCAGTGCATGTGAATGGCGCTGCATTTTATTTGTCATTTCCGGTTTATGCCGGAAGTTTAAATTATTGAATTCAAACGGAAATGCAGCCAAGCAAAAGCATACAAAAAATCCATCGGCTGTGTGTGTGTCTGTGTGTGTGTGTGTGTGTCTGAGTGTTTAAAGCGCGAGCGATGCCAACCTATCTGTCTGCGTGACTGCAACAATGTATTTGCATTGCGAACGGCCATAAATAAATATATAAATTTAAATAAATGCCAGTGACGTACACACGCACACACAGCGAGAAGGCGAACGAAACAGAGAAAACAGTGTACAGTTTGTTTGTCAATAAATCAGAATGCTTATCAACGTCAAACGACCACAAAGACTCGAAGCAAACAATATAAGCAGCCACGAGGCCAGCGCAACACTAGTTGGCCGCAGAGTGTGCGTATTTGTATGTGTTCGTGTGTAACTGTGTGTGTGTGTGTGTGTGTGAGGCTACTATAAGAGCCTTGTACATTGAGCCTGCGACGGTTTATTACGCGCGATTAAATTCATTAAAGAAATATGCCTGGCAAGCGACATGAAGCGGAATAAAAGCGTCGCGACGCGATGCGATGCGATGCGATGGGATGCGAGGCAACGACAACGACAACGACAACGACACAAACACGAAATCAGCCGCTTGGCCAGGAAGCAGGCGTAACCACAAAATGGCAACAGCCAAAAGGAGGCACAACAAACGATAGCTACGGCCAGGACAACAACTGACAGCTGACATTTGCCGCTCTATCTGAGCGCCTGCAGGCATTTTCAGCTGCCAATTTATGGCTGGGCCGCAAAATGTTGCCCCACTAAACCCGCTAATTGCGTCGCTTTAGACGAGTATCCTGACACGCCTCCTCTTTACATCCTCCTCCGTCTCATCATAATTATCTACAATTTGCGCCCCGTTCCGCAGTCGGTCGCTCTCCATTCGCATTGTTTGCATTATTAGCTGACAATTTTTGTGAGGAAAAGTCGCAAAAGTCTTTCTCGAGGATTAGCTGGCGCTTTGTCTGGTTGCCATAACAAGCCGGATAACCCCACATCGAAAATCGCGGCAGCTGTTCAGACAGCGTTTTGGGCCGATAAGCCTTTTATTATTTTGGCCAAGTAGTTGCTGTTTTTCTTTCGTCTTCATCCGGCCGGCCCAAGGTTACGACTGTTATTACAGGCCAAGAGATTCTATCAGAAATCGAAGTGGAACTTTAACTTTTAATTTAATATGTTTGAATTTAGGCTGAGCACAGCTAAGTTTCCATGAAGTTTTCGTGCCGAATTCAATTTTATGCCGTCGAATAGCAGCAGCCTTTGTTTTATGAATTCAATATGGCTTTGCATTTTTTTCGGTTTTTTTATTTCTGTATTTTGTTTTGTTTTGTATTCCAGTGTCCGCATTTTGACATGCACAAAGCATTGATTGCACCAACACTGTGTTGAAGGCAACACAATATGACATTTTCCACTCCCTTTTCACTGTTTTTTGTATTGATGACAGTTCGGAAAGAATGCGGGGCAAAAAATGGCGAGCTGTGTAAAATAGATGGCAGGTCGAGCAGGTAAATCGCCGTTTTTCACAACAATCTTTGGGTTAGTAGAAAAAATGCTGGCTGCATAAAAAAGTCGGTGGCATATTAAGGGATTCAGCGCACTCACGATAAAATTCATTTTTGGCCGCGTATTTTATTGACCATACAATAAAGCTTTATTAATAATGGTTCATATGCACATATATATCTATTTTTATGTGTGTGTGCGTGTGTGTATTGTGCTATACATTAAATGTTATTTATGCTATGATGCAAAACATAATTATTTATTATAAATGGTGCTTTGCAGGTGGCAGCTCATCATATGACAGATACTTAGTTTAAAATATGCTAGCACGCAAATTAATCAGCTTTAAAATTGTATCTAATAACAACATCTGTGCGCACATCATTTTTGGCATAGTAAATATTTCAAGCTTCGTTTAACGATCATTAACTAAGAGATTTATTAAGACATATGTTACACTAGCATCGCCTTCTTCTAAGCTCAGTTGAAAGTCAGCCAGTGTTTTGTTTAAATGTTTGTAAAAAATGTGCATGAAATTGGTTAAACGATAAAAATGTGTGCAATTTAAAATGAGGGGCGCTGCCCCCGCCACCTTTGCGATTGTCCTGTGTGTTGCTCATCAAAATGGCGCAGCAATGGCAGCAAACAAAGCGAGTGCACGGCCCGCACATCCTGTCAATCCTTGTATATACTTATGCGCATCCGGTATGCAAATGCAGTGGCTGTGGTCTCCACTCTCCAGCTCTGCTCCGGCAGGCGCTGCTTGTCTATCTGTATCTGTGTGTGCATCGTCGTTCGCTGCCATTCGACCGGAAGAAATTATTGTTATTCGAATTGATCTGGCATCGGCCATGATGTTGCTGGGCATCGATAGGCAATGACGCTGCCGCGACAGCGATAACGCTCCATTGCCTGACTGCTGGCAGCGTGCTGATAACGTCAGCGCACAAAAGTATGCAACGCTTTTTCCAGCCGCCCAATGCAAATGCAGCTGGCTTTGCACTGCCCCCAACCCTCGGCCCATGGAGCTGCTGCTCGCTCGGTGCACGTTATTTATGGACGCTCACATATGCATAAATAAAAATATAAATGCTGCACTCAGTCGCAACGGTCGACGAATGCACAATAAATTGTAAAAATATTATTTTATCAACAATAATTAATTAAATGCACTTAATTGCGTGCCGCATTCGCTGTTGCAGTTGCAGTTGCTGTTGCTGCACTGGCCTTGCAACATTCTCTCTCTCTCTCTCTTTCTTTCTCTGTCTCTCTCTTTGTTGTTTCGTGCAGCTGCCGTCGACAGGCAGAGCTGAGTTGGGTGTGGGGGGTTGGACAAAACATGGCCATCTGCATATGCTTGAGGAGCGTTGTAAGTAGCCATGTAAGTGGACAAGTGACCGAACAGGCAGGCGGGCAACAGTTGCCAACTGACCGATGCGGCCTCTTCGCCACTTTTGCTACAGTCCTGGCGATTTATGTATATTTTTAAGTGGCATTAAGTGCGCGTTAACATCTTATGCAAGCCGACGGACGCCACTGCTTGTGTCATCCACAGCAGCCCATTAACTGCCATTGTTACGCCCCAAACAGCAGCTAATTGACAATGGTTGTGGCAGCCTTTAAAAATTGTCAGTTGTAACTCTCATTGAGCCGTGCGGCTAATTGTGACTGAGCCTTGCAGCTGCAACAAAGTTACCGCACAGCAGTCGCTGCCTGCTGCCAGCTTGTTACATTTGCATTTTGTAGCAACCTGCTGGCTGCTTTGCTTGTTTGTTGATGAAGTTTCTCGAGTAACTTGCAATGGACACATGCGCCAAAGGAATATTACACATACGCCATGTTGTGTTCACTTGTTTGGCCAAAACTTTACACATTTTTGCTGTCGCACTCGAGCTGCAGCATTGCTTTTGCTTTTGCCGTTGCCGTTGCCTTTGCCACTGACGTCTCATTTCGGGTTCTCTCAAAGTACGAATATCTACAAATTCAATTCATTTGCCTGCAGCAACTATAAAAGCAGCAATATCCCCTTACACAACATTTTCTTTCTATGTGTGTGTATTGTGTGTTCTGTGTGTGTGTTTGTGTAATTTACAATCCCAAGTGCATGCATGCATGTGTATGAGTAAATTGTTAAATTTATATACAAAAGCAGCGCAGTTGCAACTGCCAAAGTAATTTGCGATAAGTGCGTCAGATTCTTTGGGGAAAATTCGACCACACACAACAGTAGCATCAACGGCAACAACAGCAACAACAACGACAACAACAACAATAACGACGACAACAACAAAAACGCCAGAAATAAGGAATGTAAAAAGTGAAAATTTATATTATGCAACTGCAGCTCCAACGAAACTGGAATGCGCTGCTTGCAAATGAAAGAATATCTTTACATTTCCCCGACCTCTTCATTATTTTTTTGTTTGTTCTTTTTTTTTCGTTCATTCCTTCTCTAGCCGTTGTTTGTAATTTAATGCAACCTTAACTCGTAACATAGCAAAGAGAAACTGTGGGTTGAGAGGTCATTTAATCATCATCAACATTCTCAATGACTTTTTTTTAATGCTCGCTCACATTCATTTGATATATTTTTCTGATGAAATAAAAACTGAATTTAAAACTGGAGGTAACAACAGGAAATATGAGCTAAGCATTAAATTAACACTTTTTTAACGAGTTTTTATGCGGAACTTGTAGAAAAAACAGCGCGCTGAGCGATTAATTCGGAAGCCTTGATCCTATTAATGACAGTTGCTAAAAAAAAAAAACACTAAGTGAATAAATAGTCAAAATTTCTTTTAAGTCCTTAAAATTCTATATATTTATAATAGTGCTCGATAATAACAGAGCTTAAAATTAGCTTTAACGAACTTTTAGAATACACAGTATAAAGTGCTTTGAATTTCTTACAAAATGTATTTATTTAAAATAATTTGTCGTGCTAAAAAGGCTTTTAAAACATTTTCAATTTATATCAAACTATCGATTATAGCATTTAATCTTTTGCCAATAATCTGTGGTTATCCAAGAAAAGCTATAAGCTGCGAAACGAGTGAAAAAATTGTTATGCCCCTTTATGCAATAAGCGATCAAATGGAACGACAGTGGACGGTAAACAGTCGAAACTGCGGCAACTATGCAAATAAGCAGCAGCAACAGCTGAGAGCGGAAAAGGACAAAGTCGAGAAGTATGAGGACGAAGAGTTCACGTTTCATTTGTGGCTTGTCCAGCTCGCCGCAATACGCCATATTCAACGCGTGTGTTTGTGTGTGTGTGTGTGTGTGTGTGTTTCCCTCACTCAGTCAATAACTCACACAAATACATGCAGCGACAACAACAAACGAAAATGGCAATTTGCTGGAGTATTTCAACATTTTGTGTTGTGCTGTGAGGCAGGCAGGCAGAGCCTCGCATTGCAATAATAAATTGTATAAAAGTATGCAATGAAAATAAAAATGCCAGTGCGTAATTAATGAGTCAAGGTGGTGTCAGATGGCGCATACACACTCTCTCACACACGCACACACACACGCACACAGATTGACTATGGCGGGAGGGAGAGATACTGAGACAGAGAGCTGTGTTAAGTCGCGTATTTCATGGCGTTTATTTATTATGCACAATGTGCCACCGACCGTAGAATGCGGCAGAGTCAAATTATTGACTCAATTTGTAGGCATGTGTGTGTGTGTTTGTAAGGGTGTGTGTGTGTAAGCCCAGTAGGCGCGTTAATTGCTTATGGAGCGCACATTATTCAGCTGTCATTTGGCTAGCAGCAGCAGCAGCAGCAGAGGCAAAGGCAGCAACCATGGCAGTGGCAGCAAAGCGGCAAAGCGAAGTGAAGCCCTCTAAGAAGCGCTCCCCAAAGTTGCTTTGCGGCTTTGGCAAACAATTAGGCAGCTAATTTGCAGCGGCTCAGTCAGCAGCGGCGACAAACGACGACGACGACGACGACGAGGACGTTGCCATAATGTCTCCCTGTCTCACTCTCACGCTCTCTTTCGTATGTAGAGCTCTGTCGTTGGTGCTGGCGCGGTGCTAATCCTATCGCACACACACACACACACACATACTAGATACACAGACACAAAAGGCGAGTGCGAGTCCTTGTCAGAGGCTGTCCGTCAGTGGCGGGCGTGAAATTTGGGCCAGTTGCTAAATCACTGCGAAATCCTTTTGACAAATACCCACAGAGGGACACAGAGGCGCTCAACTGAAATGTACTTAACTGAACTGAACTCAACTCAACTGAACTCAACTGAACTGAACTGAAGTGAAGTCGAAAGGATACGGATACGGATGCGGAAACGGAAACGCTAATATGGCAAGTTATTCAAAAGGCATTCGCCATACTCTCTATACATATGTATAGGCATGCACCGGCTGAGGAGGCTGTGGAGGCTGCGGAGGCTGTGGAGGCTGCAGCCTTCTGTCGTCCGGGGCTGCTGAGATAAATGCACTTGCAGCGTGATGCGAACGAAGCCCTGTCAACTGTATGCGCTTGTCAACGCCGAAAACTAAAAGGTGACAAGGATAAACGCAGCCCATGACACGCTCTGGCATCGCACACATGTCACTGGAGCAACTGCATCTGCTGTGGTTTACACCCAGCATCCAGCACCCGGCAATCCACGCTGCCTCAGCTTCAGCCCGAGCGTCGGCAAAGGACCCTTGCACATGGCAGCTGTCATGCGTGTGCAAGCGCACCTCATTCTGACTCGTGGATCCTTCTTGGCTTACGGGCAGAAAGTGGCAAAAGTTGCAGAATCGCTGCCTGCACAAACCGAGGCCAGGCGAGGCGAGGCGAGGCACATCAATCAGCCATCGCCGTCATAGACAACGCTTGTCAGCCGTAATTTACGCGCATTCACAACGCTTTTGCGATGCCAACAAACAAAAGCTGCGCACGACGCACTCACTACTGACTGACTGCGTTTTTGATTTTGCCCACACGTGACTGAGGTCAGCCCCCTTTCCCGCTTCTGCCCACTTCCTGCCGTCTGTGTCTGAGTAAACCACAGCAAATGTCTGGGCGTCATCTTCAAGATGCGCTGATGTCGCATTTATGTTAGTTTCCAACCCAGTCAAGTGCTGAGCCACAGGTACAAAATATTGATGACTTACACAGTTCGTCGATAACCAGTTTTTCCGATTTGTGCGTTTGCTAAAAAATATTACAACTTTCTTTGTGGTTTTGATATTCATGTAATGCTTTTAAAGCACCACAACTTATACATTTGATTTCCATTTTGCAACTCACTGCAGTTTTTCTAATAGTTTAATCTCTTGCTTTAAATTAAATTCAATTCAATTTAATTATCATTCGGCGGCAGTAAAAAAAACATAAAAACGTCGAATTCAAATGAAAGCTTTTATGCAAACAATAAACGGTTATGTTTGAAATAACGCTTAACACTTTGACGATAAAAAAGCGGCATTGAAAACTTTGTTGCCATTTTCCATCTAGCATTTCTATATATGTATATATATACTCAATATGAGAATTTCCGCTGGTGGGCGCACAAATTTCATTTCATTTTGGCTGCCATTTGTAATGAAAACAATTTAATTCAATAGACAATAGTTTTATGTGTTCTATGACGTGCTTGGATAACGAAATCAATTTCTTGGCATTCACACACAACCCCTCCCCAGACACACACACCACACACACTCACACACACACCAATACACAGGTGATCATTACATTTGGCAGGTCGCTGCGATTCGGAACGAATTTACTACACTGAATCGACATTATTGGGGAATGGCTGTCTATTGAATTATTATAACAGTTTCTGCTGTCAACATTGCCAACATTGTTAGCCTTGTTATTGTCTGTCTCTCTCTTTGTGTGTGTGTGTGTCCCTAATGTGTGGGTGTTTGGGGAATGTGTGTGTGTGGGTGACTGTTGTTGGCAAGTACGTGACAGACGCGGTTTGGCGCGATTAAATTACGTTTATGATTATATTTTGTTACAAAAACAGTGTGCCACACATACACACACACACAAACGCCATAAACAATCGCTTGCGCAGACACAGAGACAGAGAGACAGGCACATGAATGAATCTGTTCAGCAGCTGCCAGCCACAATGTATTGAAGTGTAAATGGTTAACAATTGTGGCAAATGCAACAACAAAACGCGAGCAGGCGACACGACACACATCACATCAAGGCCCCCCGAAAACTGTAAAATGAATATTGAAGCATTGTAAGTGCTTGTGACGCTCTCGACGTTGTTGGAGTTTAGCTAAAAATATTTGCGTTGCAGTCGTTTTAATTGCATTTTCATAGCATAAACGCTCAAATTGAATTGCAGTTAGCGTTGATTAAATGCAATTATTAAATCGATGTTTCAAAACAGTATATTTGCAAAATTTACTTAGCAAACTCGACTGTCATTTAAACGGCAAATATTATTAAATATATATAAAATGCATTGATAAACTTGGCCTAATGCCAAATTATTAATACTTGAGTTGACAAAAAACAAATTAGCTTTCAGCTGACTTCCACTCCAGCCAACTCTCCAACTCAATTCGAAGTGAACATTATTGCTTTGATTTAACTGGCGATTGCTGGGAAATTTGAATCAAAAGTCGACTACCTGCCATATCCATTATGTTGAGCACTCTCGACTGGGCCATTATCACTTGTTTTCCGCGCTGTTGCTGTCGCTGCTGCTGCTTGCTGCTGCTGGCTGACAGTAAATATCATTTGAGCTGACACTTATTGCATATTGCAAAAACAGCGGGGCTGCAAACGCTTATACATAATAATACGAAATTAATAACAATCATACGCCACGTTGCCGCGCCCGTTTAGCCCGTTAGCCAGTTGCCAGTTGGAGCTGACAGACGCATTTACTGCGTTGGGCTTGAGACTGGAGCTACTGGGTTCATAAGTTCTGTTCACCATGATTTTCTAAGCCTGTCAGAAATTGCAGTAAAATTGCGCAGAGCATTGAAGCAGGCGCCAGAGCGCAGCTGCAAGAATGCTTATTAAAATATAAATATGCATACAAAAAACAAAACAAAAGAAAATCGCACTGCAACTGCGAACGGAAAAACACGAAGCAAAAACGGTGGCGGTGACGGGCAAGCAAAAGTTAAAAAACTAAAGTTTTATACTATAAAATAATTTCAACTACTCGAAACGAGCACGCGCCAAGAGTTGAAGTGGAAGGGGAGGATCAGAGCTCTGCCTCTGCAGCAATGAAGAGCGTGTGTTGAAGGGAAAACAACAACAACAAAAAATATATACATATATATACTACTATTACACAGTACACAACTTAAGTAGAAATTTCATGCGCGCAGTCCAAACTTTAGCACTTTTCAGCCCCAATCCCCAAACTCTGACTGCATCCGCATCTCGGCAGCTTTATGCCGTCTTCGTGTGGAAGGAAGCAGGAGCAAGAACAAGGACTGCAAAACCACCCAAGGGACGGCAAAATGTAAAGTTGTTCTTTGCAAACAATGCACAGTTATTCTTTTGGCAGCGCATTTCGGACCAAGGTTATTTCTATATGCATTATGCAGAGAGAGACAGAGAGAGCGCAACCTGATGGATGCTCCAGGCAATCTGCGTGCCAGCTTCGAGTCCCTGGACGCAACCAGGTTCGTGGGGGTGACAGCAGCGGCCAAAGATAAACTTAACAAACCCTACAGGGTTTATGCATTTTTGATAAACTACGCAACAGTTTGCTGCAGCACTGTGCACTCCGTGCACGGTGTACCTTAAGTGCAATTAGGCAAACATTGCTACGCTCTCTACCCGAAGTGTATGCTTGACTGTCTGTCTGTCTGTTTGTCTGTCTGTCAGCCATCAATCAATTAGCCAATTAGCTCAACATGCTCATCAATTTGCTGGCAAAAGTAACTAATTGGCGGGCCAAAGCTAAGGCAAAACACATCTAATCAAATTTAATTAAGCCATCCAGCAAACAACTTGCAAGCCAAATGCAGTGCACGCCTAGGCCTACAACGCCCACGCATACGCCCAGCCTTTTAGCATGGCATGTATTTGATTTGCTGTTGAAATATGTGAGCAATGCACGAAACGTCCGTAAACACACACGCACACACACCAAGCACACACACACACTTGTGTGCATGTAACAAAAGCTGGAACTAGCATTTTGGGTTATCAATGCAATTGCAACTGCGTTGCCCCTAAAAGTATGCACCGCAAAAAGCGCACAATGCACAATGCGTGCCACGCCCTTAGAAATCCGTTGTCGTAACCATATCCGCGCTACCTGTTTCCTCCCCCCCGCCACCTCCAGCAAACAACTGATAATCTGCAGCTCCTGCACGACACACAAACATTGAAAAGCGAACCGCAATCCAAGCGTTGAGCTGCGCGTTGCGTGCCCAAAACGAACTTGAGGTAATTTTTAGAGTTTTTATGGCCAAGTTGTTGACTGTTTATTTGCGCATTATAGACCGACCCAAAACTCCGACTCTCTCTCTCTGACTGCCTGCCTAAAACGCAAAACAAACCCAACGCTGTCTGATTGCATACAACTTTGCTTGCCCATTATGCGAATAGGCTTTGCAAATCCGAATTGGAAATTGGGTAGTCGTCGAATCGTTTCGCCAGCAAGCAGACAATCTATCCCCCACCATACTCCACACACACACACACACTCCACTCCACTGCACGACCCTCCACTGCAATCGTACATCTCCCATTCCGTGGGCGCTGATCCCGGGCCTATGCGTTCAGATAATCAACTAAACACTTCATTATTTCGTCGGCGGCAGCGCAAATTGTTTCGCCAATGCGTTCGCTTTTCCTGTGCGCTTATTTGTGTTGTTTAGCCATGGCATCGTGGGCATCGTGGGCATCGTGGGCTTCGTGGTTTCAGCGCATGGAAATTGGAGAGTTAGTGCGAAAATTTGCTCCGTTTTAGTTTCGCACATTTTGTATGCACGCGTTTCCTTTTCTTTTTATTTTGTTTTTAATTGAATGATAAAGCCACGGCCGCTTTCATTCTGACTGAGGGGCATTCATTTAGATTAGCGAATGAAAAGTGCAGCAGGTCGGTTGAGCAGTTGATAGGGTTTCGTTTGCAGCTACACTAAGTCCTGGCTTTCAATTGCATTCGCCTAAATGTGATTACACAACGGAAACGGAAACAGAAACGAATTGTCGCGGTTGCCCGTCAAGTTAAGTTTAGTAAAGTATTTAAAGTGAAACCTCCTTGTTATCATTAAACGTTCACTTCAGTCTATTTGCGACTTCCGCCCTTTTAAAGAGCGCACATATTTTTGTATTTGCCATTGCAGAAAACAGTTATTAACTGTATGCGAACTTCCCCCTTGTTGCCAACATAATTTTACGGCCTAATCGAATTTTGTGTGAATAATTCAACACTCTGGTCATAAATCGTTGATGGTGTAATAATATTTTTACAATGAAAGGTTGTTGCACCTAAAATGCCATTCAAATCTCATCAGCATCAACCCCACCCCGCCCCTGGAGAAAAAAAGAATAATAATATTATTATTCCACATGGCAAAAACAAAGGCAATTTATATATGGCCTACGCTCCTTTTGTCCAAAAATTGAATGCAAAGAGCTATGCGAAAAATTACATAAAATAATATGAAAATTAAATAATCAAAACACACGCACGAGCAAAACGAAACAACAGATGGATGGATGAAGCAAAAATTATGCATTTTTGTTGAAATTATGCTGAATATGCTACACTCAAAAAAAAACACAGTAGGGTTAAAGTAACATATGGTAAAAATAATGAAAATCAAAGGCAAGTACTTTTAAAAGAAATTGTTAATATCTTAGAAGACATTCCAATTTAAATTCAAAGCAAGTCAGCCTTACTTTAACTCAAATTTGTGTCTAGCCGAATCAACCCTTTCGCATTAACTTGCCAGGGTAGTTATGATTTGCTATATGTGAATGAATAGACGGAAGTTTCCAACAATAATTCTGTTCCCAAGGGAACACCCGTGTGGGTGTTTTTGTGTGCATCGAATGCACTTAATGCGGCAATGAATACAACAACAAATGCAACAAAAATAGCATGAGCAGCGACAGCAAAAACTAACGCGACATTTATAATCGTTTTAGTGGACACAAAAACAAAATTAAACCATGCTCACAATATAGACGAGCAGAATGTATGCGAAGCAACAAAAAGTATTTATTCAGTATTAAATATGAACCAGCCAAAAATAACACATTATGCATAATAATTTTGGCGAAAATTTAATATCAAGTTGAGCGTAATTAAAAGTGCAAATTGCAACGAAACACGACTCATCCCCGAAATCGTGGTATTTACAGTATGCAGCAAAATAGTTGTTTATTTTAATTGTTGACTTAGTAAGAAAAATCTATTTAATACCTAAAAATTCTAGCATTTCATCATAAGCTCACAAATTAGCTGTACTGACAGACAGTATTCAAACGACTGTCAGAATTAGTTGACCGCCTGCTGAAGTCGAGTGTTAATGAAATGCATTTCATCAGCGGCCCAGGCACAGACAGCATCACAAAGTATGTGTTCACTCTGCCAGCTGGATTGCAGCGTTATTGTTCTCTTGTCAAATCATTTCAACAACAATTATTTGCAGAGAGTCTCTGGCTTTTCAAATTACTTTCTGTCGTACTGGAAAATGCACTCGAGACGAGCCATTGTCATTTTATTGACAAATGAATGAGCTGATTTGCTTGACAACATTGCCCAGCACTTGCCATCGAGTCTGTAATTTTGTGAATTAACTTTGCTCTTGCCGTCGACATCAGCATTGAGATGCATTTGAGCATTTCACACTCATTAAGTTTAATTACATATTTTCGCACACTTCGGCCATTCGAAGCACTTGAAATTGCCGTTTTGTGAAAAGAAATGTGTGTAGCTCGAATATGATGGCATTTGGCTCGAGCAGGGACTCAAAGAAATCTCTCTCTTAGTATTCAGATTTAATTGTTTCAGCAACTTCAACTTCAATGCCGGTTTCAACTCTTTGGCCAGACCATCGTTTGGTTAAACAACTTTTCGGTTGTCTGTCTGTCCTTGCGCAAAAGAGGCATAAAAAGCACACATAACAAATCATTAAGCGTTCGCGTGTAATGCTCTGGGGAGAGAGCTCGACAGACAGCAAACAGCTGTGGTTGCTCTGCATGGCCACCCTTTAAACACACATTTAGTATTTGCTAGGTACCACATTAGGGGGTCTGTCAACCGGGGGCTCAACGGTGACCGACCGGCAAGATCGTAAAATCGACGCTCGTTAGAGCCAAAGTTTGACGCATTTTATTGCTAGGCCAAGGCGCGAGTAGCGCACGAGTCACGACCCCGTTTGCTGCTGGATGGTGGTTGGACTCCAGCACTCCGTTGTCTCCCGGTGCACGTAAAAGCAAATCAAGCAAATGGACAAAATGTGGAGCCGACCGCGACAGACGCGCAACTTCACTGGATATATCCATATAGGACTGTTGTGGTGGCTAGAGAAGAGCAGGGAAATGGGGGGGGAAGGGTGGTAGGAGGCGGCTTGGACGCTGTATAGAGCTGCATGATTGCATTTTATGTTTGTGTTAATTTTTTATGTCTACTTTCCGAGTGCGAGAGCATCATAAATAAAGCAACAATCAATTTTCATACGCACCGTTGTACGACAAAGTACAAAGTAGCGCCGATTGTGAACTAACGCCGAGCGGCGCGCAACGCATCGAGTCGTAAAAAAAATACCGAACGGAAATCGTATATTTTAACATAATATTATTGCACAGCTGGCTGCTGTGGTGAAGCCCAGTCCACGTCAACTCACTCCCTTATATCCCCCTCTCTCTCTCTCGACGTCAACGACAACAACAACAACAACAACAACAATGCCGACAAGAGTTGCTGCGTAGACTCCCGATGCCAGCCCACTACTTAAACATCATAAAATATGAAAATTCATCTGCAATTCATCAATTATTTATTTATGGCAATGTTCTTCTGCGTTTTACGCATGTGTTAATGAATAATTTTTTGTCATTTTTCGTCTGTGTGCCGCATGTGTGTGTGTGTATTGTATATGTCTTGTGTGTGCTGCGTGTGTGTAATCAATTCGAATTTCGGTTTTGCATTTTTATTGCACTTATGCGCATTGGCTGAAATATAACAAGGAACCTGGCAACAGCTTAAAGGCAGCGACTAAAATATACCCTAGATCTAGAAGATATATTTCACGTCTTACTAGACGTATAAGCATTATAAATATATACAAATTTAAAAAGTTATTTCATTTGAACGCCAATATTTTGTAGACAACTTTCTAGGTTTGTCAGCCATAAAATGAAAATATGCTTATCTATGTCTAAAATAAATTTAACTATATTTAACAATTTTTTCTATGTTAAGTATACGCCCTTTAATCAGCCATTGAAAAAAAGGGCACAAAATCAAACCAAATGTCGCGCATTAATGACCATGAAATTTTCGTGTTTTATTTCCCTTTTTTGTTTGCGCTGTTGCTGTTGCTGATGCTGTGGCTTTTGTTGCACATCGGATCACATGGCGGACAATTGAAGACACCAGCTGTGTCAGTGGCCAGCGCTCAGCGCAGAGCTTGGGGATCGAGGAACAGCGTGCAGCAAGCAATCAGACTCTTTACTGTCTACTCGCACAATTTGCAATTTAAATGATGATTTCGTTAATGCAGCGAACAACAACAACAACAACTTAGTTGGCAGATGGACAGATTGTAGTAGTTGATGACGCTGGGCGAATGCACTTGACGATGAAGATGGATTGTGAATGTCATTTAAATGCAATAAATATGAATCAAATGCCTATTACGCATGCATTGAAAATCTTTTAAATAAACATGCACAAATGCGAGTGTTCTCTTTTATCCTTATGGGCTGATAAGCTGCTTATGAGAGGCGGCTATAAATTGCGGTCGTAATAACATTATACATATGTTGTACATATATATATATATAGATCCATCCATATACATAAATATCATTAATATTAATTAGTCTGTCATTCGTATCGCTTGTTTTAAGTGTTTTCAGTGCGCAGAAACTTTGTGTTAATGTATTTCACTATAATAATCATGGAATCCGTTTCGTTAATTATTCCCACAATCGATATATTCAGTTCGTTGTTTTCGCTCGCTTACCTGCTTCAATTATTTCATGTTTCATTGTTTTCTTATGATTGTTCACTTTCCATGTTAAATAGGCTTAAAATAAATTGATTTCTTTACTGCTGCAGTTTTTGTAGCCAGACTTCAACTGTCATTTTTTCTTTTCTTACACTCTTCGCTTGCACTCGCTGCCTGGTTTTCTCATTAGCTCGCTTAAAGCACTCGCAGCGCCTTTGGCAATGTGGATCGACGTCGTCTAATATCCATATCTCCTGCTCGCAGCTCGGTCCCCGTGTGTGCTGCCATCACATTAGCATACTTCAATTGGTGTACACAGAAGTTTGCAGAGCGCAACCCATCGGCACATCAAATGCGATTACGGCCGCAACGCTGCAAACGTAGCTGGTTGTGGCAGCATTTGACAGCTTGCAACTTGGCGCAACAAAATGCAGACAAAGTTGACTCCGCCTGCGTAAAAAGTGCGAAATGTGGCGAGGTGTGGTGTGAAGTAAAATAAAGTGATGCAGGTGGTCGGTCCATTACAGGCTGAAGCGAACAGCGAGCCCGGCCCAGGCAGGCGGTCACCCAACCAGCAAATAAGCAAAAGAAAATTCCATTTGAGACGCCACCCATTGGCATGCGTTCCACGGGGCGGCGGCAACTTTTTCCGCCGAGTCGAGTGCAAATTAAACCGAGCAGCGCTCGAGGTTAATTTCACATGCATTTCAGTGGCAATCAGTGCGTGCGGCATTTGCCACACACCGCTCTCTCCGCTAGCACTTAGTGCCAAACTACTTACATACACTAGACAGCACTCTGACGGCAATCGCTGTCCGCAAAGTCGGTCTGCCCTCCAACCTCCTCCCTGCCCACCGGCATCTTGACACCCTCTTGCGATTGGTGTCCTAATCCGAAACTCATTTCCTTACCGTGCCAGCTTCACTCAGTGTGCTGCGGAAATGAAGCGCTGTCAAGGATTTGCTGTAAGTGCAGCTGCCGCTGCAGCTGAAGCAGCAGCAGCAGTCCGGAGTCCGCACCCGAAAGTTTCTTTGCATGTGGCCGGATAATTGCGTGTAACAGGTGTGAAAGACAGAATTTACAATGCGAAGTAGTTGTTGATACTCTCGGGCCACTCTCGCATTTTGCACTTAGCTCCTCCGTTTTCCACCCCAAGTTGCCAGCCAAATTAAGTTCACGTTTCCGCCCGCCCCAAAAACGACGCCACGTTCATTTCACTTAATGATAATTATTGCAATAAATAAAGCAAGCGCCAAGAACTGCAAAATTTACATAGTACGAGTTTCTTCTATCTGGAAAGCACATGACAACCTTTAGCACGCTTAATTTACAAGCGGACGCTGAGTGTTAAAGAAGTCGATGCTAAACTCGCTGCATTTTGTCGTTCATTTCGCATTTTAATTAACCAAACAGAAGTGAAAGAGAAAAAGAAGCGAAGAAAAGCGAAACCGACTTTTTGCCTTTTACAGTGCGAAAGCTCAAAAGTTTGAATGTCCTTTTGCCCGTGTCCTGGCACTAGATTCTCATTAAGCGAAATGAAGAAAAACTGTGTTAGTTTTTTGGCTCGCCTTTGGCACAGTCGCATTATCTACACGCACTGCGCATGGTCCAATTAAGTTATTAGCCCTGACTGGAGGGATTTCCACACACACACACACACACACACACACAGAGAATCGAGGCAGAGAAATGGAATCTTCAAATGCTGGCTGAGGCTCAAAAAGCATATGTTAATTATATTTAGTCGGGGGTCTCGCTCATTAGGACGCGGCCCAAGCACTTGAAAGGGAATTTTTGAAAGGTAGCATCAACACGGCGTATGCGTAATGTGCCCCAAACCATCCACAACCCCAAGCCCAAGTTGAGCCATTAGGTAAATATGCAATTGCCGCTTGAAGAAGTCGCAACAACAAGGCCTAATGTTAATTATATTAAAATGCCGCGACTGACGAACAATGGGGGACTGAAAACGGAAAACAGCTAAAAGAATACAGAGCAAAATAAAGCTTACAATGTGCGTCATCAAGCTCTGCCTCAGCAAGGTCAGAGCAGCAAACCCGAAAAATCATTTTGCTGCAGTCTCGAGTTGACCAAAAAGAACAACACGACGACGCAACGTTGAACTGTTGCAAGCGCAGCAACGAGGCAATCAAAAAGTTGCTCCTGTTAGCGAAAGGATCATCGGTAGCTCGTGCACATTGTGCTGCCTGTCTGCGACACGCCCACTGCACGCTTCACGTTTGCTAAATGATGAGCAGAATTGGCGGGGGGGGAACGGTAGGAGGGCGTGCCACATTTGCATGCAACGCCAGAGCGTTGCACACGCATTTGATGCAAATGAAACATAATGAAATTGTAAAAGTTACTTTTGCCAAAGATAAAATTTACATTTCTCACACAGACAATGGCTGGCTGTGGCAAGAAGCGTTGGGAGGGGGACAGTGGCATGCAGCAGATAGCTGCGGCACAACTTTGACATTTTTATGTGGCGCGTTTTGTGCGATTTGCTTAGGAATTGTGTTTAGCGTTGCGTATTTGACATTTAAACGTGTAACAAACATGCGAAACTAACAAAACGATGCCAAGAAGGGGCGTGCCACAACAGCTGCAATTGTCTCTGCCTCAATATGTGTGTGTGTGTGTGTGTGTGTGTTGAGTGTGTGTGTCTATGTAAATGCAAATGCATAGCGACGACAGTTCAAGTTGCAGCGAAGCGAATCCCTTGAAAAGGCGAAGCGCGCGATGTCAAATGTAAAAATAATTGAAAGAAGTTGCACGAAAACGAAAATGGAATAATACTTTGTATAATGTATTCTTAAAAAAGACACAGAAAGGGAGCAATATATAGAAAGGGAGTTTCAGTAGTTTAAAGGAAAACAACAATATTTTAGTGCAGTTTAGTCCACATCTAGACAACATATTTCAACAAGTCTGAATGCAAACAAAAAAATTTTCATTACTGAATATACGCGTCGTCTGTTAATATTTCATATCCATTTGTCTACCTACAAAGCTAACAGCTTTCAATACAAAAAAAAGGAATTGTAAATACGCGTAAAACTCGTTAAATTGTGCTTTTAATATCGAAATGTGCTTCAAATGAATGAAATGGAATAAAGGTGAATTCAGCAAATGTAGGAAATATGATAGCAGGTTGTCAATTAATAAAATGTATATTACAAAAAAAGAAAAAAAATGAAAATGTTGCTGAAAAACTGTTGATAAACGCACTGACTCGTGTGCGTAATGAAAGGATATTGCAGGATTTATGCAAATTTGCAGATATGCGTGCAAGGATCAAGGACTTCAATGCACATACGCACAATTTGTTACAGCCTGGGACATTGCTTAATATCCGTTTCGACATTGCGTTGCACTTTATTCCTTCTACTGTGGCATAAATAAAATCGGAGCGAAACGAAGGCGCCACAGGCGAGTAAAAAAAAAATATAAAGAAGCACAAACTGAAATGATAAAAGCGAAGAAGACATTGCGAAGAGTGCGAAAAATATACACGCAGATAGTATATATACACACACACACACATTTTAAGCATAATTTCAACAGTTGAAGAAATTTATTGTCGTTTGCAATTAGGCGAACTCGTAAATCCTGAGACGTTGCCCAGCACAAAAGGAATATAAATAAAATTAAGGCAGAAGCGAATGGCAAAGGCCAAAAGGCAAGCGAAACGAAACGAAACTATAACTCATAATCTCGTCTGCTGCTGTGGACGTGGCAATGATTTCAATGGCTAACTAGAACAAAGATCAGCCAGCAATAAACATGACATAAACAAGCCCCTTTTCTCACCCTCCCCATTGCCTTCCCTTCCCTCCCCTCCCCACACACACACACGTTGGCATTAAATGTATTTATGCCAGAGGCAGCGAAACATGTTTAAAAATCTTAAAATATATTACTTTATAGCCATTTAAAGGGGTTGGCGACTGTGCATGTGTATTGTGTGTGTGTATGTGTGTGTTTATGTATGTGTATTGTATGTGGTTGTGTGCGTGCAACAGCTAAACAAACGACGCGCGTATTGTGCAACACTTAAGAATTCAATTTAAGCGCCAAACTAACTCACACACACACTCTCACCCACAGCTCTGACTGAGTGTGTGTGTATTGTGTATTGTGTGGCTAGTTTACCTTTTGAACAAATACAACAACAACAACGACAGCAGTGAGAACCACAGCAACAACAATAAAAGCTAGAGCGCCATGCATTAACAGTACATGTTTGTGCCATAAAGAAAGCGTTTTCTCTACGTTTCTCTCCCCTCTCACTCTCACTCACACACTCTCTATGTATATATATATATATATGGTTGTATGTATATGTATTTGCTCAGTCAAAGCGCCCCACGCTTACAGCAAAACAAAACGCCCATTAGGTTGCACAATAAAAATGTTTAAAATACTATACAGAGCAATATGTATAAAGAAAATGGGGCAGCAGTCGAATTGCGTTCGGTCTGCAAGAATTTCAAATATCCTGTGCTCAACAGCAGTTTAGCAACCAAATAAAAATAATAGTATTATATAGAGATTAAATAGAGTTGTTTGAAGTTCATTTTACTTTCGATTTGTATAGTGTATAAATTGTTTATTTGAACACACTTTTAATTTAATTGTTTAGCACGAATTCACTGTGAGTTTTAAGCTTTTATGCAATAATAAAAAACAATTTATTTGTGTATAATAAATTATGTGGACTTAAAACATGCTAATAATAATATTTCAAATTCCTTATTTTGTTTTACAAATGTTTCAAAATTTGTGTGCGAAATCTTATTTTGAATTGAGCTTTGTTTCCTTTTCGCTACTCGACAAATGAATCGCATGCCCCTAATTTATACGCTTCAGTTAGCAGCATTGGCAAACTATTAAATCAGCCCGTCATAATACTTTCACTTATCCAACGGCAATTTCCCGCAATTTCCCGCCGTGGAACGCATAAAGCCAACGACTCGCTGCAGCGCAGAGCCAACTACAATTCCGAGCATTTGTTGTGCATAAATAGCCTGCTTATTTACAGTTAGCCCCGACCGATGTGTGTGTGTGTGTTGAGGTCTACGTGTCTTGAGGCCAATGTCCAATGGCTTTTAAAGTTGTGCCAAGGTTTGTGCTTTAAATCGCGCTAACCTAGGCGTATGTTAATTAACATGGCTAGCGCGGCGTATACGCAATATAAACAGCAAGCGACAGGCCCAATTGTGGGCGTCTATTGCGCTCTGGGAGCTAATGGCGTCGAGGCTGTCTATATAGACGCCATTGGGCTGCCAACTGCCAGCTGCCAACAGCCGCGGCAGTCTTGGCTACACATTTATGACAGGCGTCTGTCGTTCAATTTTCGTATTTTTCTACTTCACATTTTTTTTTGTGTTGTGCCCTTTTTGCCATTAAGCAAATGCGACGCTGATGAGCAGCGCACAAAAAGGACACTGCGAAACGCACTTAGCGGGCCAACTTCAGCAACAGCAGCAGCAGTGCAATAGTGCAAGTGAAAAGGGCTGAAGGGGAAGGCGAGAGAAGCCGTCGGATAGCAGACCAATGAATGTCCTTGCTTGTCTGGCTGTCTGCCTGCTGGTCGCAGCAATTGAAGTTGACTTTGAAGTAGCATCGTCCGGGGCTATCAGCGCCATCATTGCCATCATCATCAACGCCAGGATGCGACTCCTTGTTGCTGTTGTGCCGAGTGCTGTTGCTGTTGGTGTTGCTATAGCTGTTTTTTTTTTTATTATTGTTATAGACCCATAACTGTCAGCGCAATAAATTTTCCATTTTGCTCGAGCACCACTTTCATTACCAATGCAGCGTTCGCCTCACTGCTGACTGCCATTGTCAGGGAGAAGCCTGTGTGCTACGGCCAATCAGTGGGTCGCTCTCGCTGGCTCTAACGCTGATTGTTAGGCAAGGCCGAAGCGTAATTAAAATGCGTCAAAATTCGCGAGACAAACCTGTGACGTCACTCGACCCGGGCACGTGATGCATGCAAATGAACAAATATTTGTTGCTGCCGTACTATTGGGCCTGGCGGTCATTTTAATTTAATTGCGGAAGTCAGCAGGGACAGCGGCGGCAACGGCGGCAGCTGAGGATAACCTGAGGCTGTCGCATTGGGGCATTATACCGAGGGTCAAGCGGAAATGCTTGCAGCTTCGTTGCTTTTGTGTGCTTAATTGCGGCAACTGCTGCAGATTCTCTTGTTTGAACAGTTGTTGTTGTTGTTGTTGTTGCCGCTGTTGTTGTTCAGCCTGTTGGGCAGTCGAGCGTGCAAAAACATGACGCTTTTAGTTTTGTTGTATGTCCTTTTTGTTTGCTCTGACTCTGGCACCGCCTGCAGCAGAAACATGTTGTCCAGCCAGGTGCACCTATCCATGTGTGTGTGTGTGTGTGTTTGCGTGTGTGTGTGTGTGCTGGGCGAAATGTTTTTTGGAGCCGACGCGCACACATCTTAAATGCCATTGTTCATAAGACATGCACGCATTTTGAATGGTCGAATGCATTTCCGGCACGCCTGCAGCCACGCCCCTAAACACCGAACACACACGCCCACACCCACAAACACACACACACATACTCACCTGCCCGCAACAGCTCTAAGTCAACACACACACAGGCACTGGAACATGCATAAAACGGCATCATTTGGCTGCAGGCGCATTAATTAATGTTCTGAGCCACAGCAGCAGAAACAACAACAACAACAACATACTTAATGCATGTGGCGCCCGTGGTGTGTATAACAAATTCATAGCTTTCTCTCTCTCTCTCTCTCTATCTCTCTCAGTGTTTTTGTGTGTGTCTACATACATAACGCATTATGTTTTATTAGTGACAACTTAATAACGACTCTGGGCGCTAAAACTGAAGCTGATACAAAACTCTTGCAATTTAATCGAAATTTCAAATTGTGCTTGAGGAAAGTAGCTTCTAATACTAATATAAATATAAATATAGAACAGCGAATGTGCAGTAAACCATGTGCTCCAAGGATTTCAGCTACTTTGCATAAAATGCATTTATTAATTATGCTCAAAAATAAATAGGTTGACACAGTCTTTAACAAATTGTTCTAGAACTTCTTAATATATATGTCAAAGTTGCGAGGAACTTGGTATTTAAAGTGTAGTTTCTTATAGATACGTTTCTCAGTCACAAGAATTAAACTTAGACTTATTAAAATATGTAGTTTAATATTATAGTTTTAAGAAAAAGAGAAGAACAATCAAATAAATTACTAAAGAATTATTAAGCTTTCTGATTACATAAAAATGTTAGATTTTATCTATATAAATTATTTGATTAATTCATTACATTTTTAATGATTTTTAAAATGCACTTTATGTATTTGACTCAATTTTCCCCACAACTGCAACCTTTTGTTGTCTTCCTTAAACAAATAAATTGATATTGGTATTAATCGTGTCACGACACGCTGCCATATCTAAAGCAGAGCCACAGGTAAGACAGACAGACGGACAGACAGAGAGTCAGGCGAACGTGTCGCAAAGTAAATGCCATATGAAAACTTTATATCGAGCAATCCTTGCCGCCAGCTGCCAATAAGAAAGCGCTGTCTCATGCTGACATGTGTGCAGCCCCCACTCAAGTGGGCCTGGTGGCTCCGCCAACACGGTGGGTTAGTTTAGCTCGGCACTGCGGAGACGACGCACACAATATTTCTTCATCAACAGCTTAAGGCGGCGGGCAGGCAATAAATTTTGCGCTGTTAATTTGTCACATGATTTTAGTTGGCCAATTACAACTATCAGACAACAACAGCAGCGGCAGCAGGAGCGACAACAATGGCAGCAACTTGACAGGACTTAGATACACACACACACACACACACACACACACACATACACACATGCAGACAGGCACTAAGGAATGACCACAACGATGGCAGCTAAGCTGACCGAGAAGCCAAAGTGTAGAAAAATGCGAACGAGGCAAAAGCAGATAGAGCGAGTGTGCGTGTCTTGGTATTTATCTAATTGTCACACACACACATACACATGAAGAGAGAAAGAGAGAGAGAGCGAGAGGGGGAGAGGGTGAGAGAGAGAGAGAGAGCAGTTGGTGAATGTTTTAACGCAATTCTTGCATTTCTCGACTGCCAGATAAATGTGTGTGGCACAAAAATGTGGAAATAATGCGGCATTTGTATAAGTCTAATTGCAACTGCGTGTGGCTTTGTGTGCGTAGCCATTGATCCTGCCCAGTCTGACATTTTAATAAATCCCCAGACTCCCACGCAGCCAGAGAGCCAACAAGCGCTAGAGCGAGAGCGAGAGCGAGAGCGAGACAGTCATAAGTAAACACTGACGCACTTCCGCTTCCTGTTTTGTTGTTGGCCAATTTGTGTAGGCTCATCGTTTGCTGCTGTCTGTGGACACTGGGGCTTCAGCAGGACTTGCGTTAATGTCCTTAACTTAGGAAATCATATCATTAATTTCAACTCAACTCGCAGCACTCTCTAGCTGCTCCCCACACTCGAATAATTTGTCACGCCAGGCGAGTTAAGCATGATTTTGAGCACATTCTCTTTTATACATTATAATTGCCAACTAAGCTATAAGTTCAAGCACTCTTCCAATTGCCAATATGCGCTCACTTAGCACCTTAACTAATTGCGGAATTTCTGTCAATGTTCTTTTAGTCGTTTCTATGCAAGCGAGACAAAAGAATCGAAGAGAACGTGATAATATTGTCGAGGTAAAATGAAAAATTATACAATAAAAATATATTTTATTTACAGATAAAATGCCTAGATATGTATATAATTTACTTTTGTTTACAATCGCTTTATTTGACTACAATTTATGATGTCATTTTTTACAAAAATGTTATGCATTTCATATTATTTACTCTCTATTCGCAAACTTAACCACAAAACACTTTTTTCTTTTGATTACTCCTCAGTGTGTTATGATTTTATTATTTGCTTGGGGCCAACAAATTGACTGCTTATTTAAGTAAATACCTTTTTCATACTCTAAGGTAGCTTACAGTTTCTATTTGTATCTGGCAAAAGATCAACACAGGCTGGCAAATATAACTTTGAAAAATATTGCACAATTTACCAAGATGAAGCAAAGCGTTTCAAGCATATCGTATTTGGTAGGTAATTAATATTTGTCTTGGGTGGCAAATTAAAATGTCCATTTATTATGTCGAGCCGAACTCAGAAATAGATTGCAATGCTGTCAAAGCGAATCCATCGAATGCAATTGCCAATATTATTGGCTGCATTGGTTATTTACCAAGGCAAATGCAATGCACAAAGCCGCAAGTTGTGAAACCTCTAAAATATAATTAGTTTTTAGACCTGCCCACATTCTCAACACACACGTGAATCACAACACACCTGAAATCACTCAAACACACACAAATTGGACGACTTTTTAGGGGGCATCTAAAACAATTTTATGAAATATTTAATTTAATTATTTGGCATATCGTAGATACAAAGATCAGATCACCCTAACCGTGCTGTTGCGATATGCGGTGGCACAGCAATTTGCAGCACAACCATTGCAATTTCATTCTCACCCTACGCCAAAAAGGTTCCCTGCTGCAGCGACCAAACTAATTATGCGATGCGGCAAAGCGAAAATATTCCTATTAAAATGTGCAATGCACAAATATAATATATTTATGCATCGTGCCAATAATTGCGCTAAGCCGCTGTGCCACATTCCCCTGCTTTATGCTCCTTGCTATTGCTGTTATTATTGTTGTGGTTACGCTGCGTGTACAGAGAAGAGGGAGAGAGCCATGCAAGCATTGGTCAAGAGAGCGAGTCTCGAAGCTGCATCACTTATGTATATCACTTTCATCAAGGAAAATGTTGCATAAAATATTGTAATTAGATGTTGTGCAAGGCGAGTTGATTTGTGCTTTATAAACATTTTATTGCCCCATCCATGAAGTTAAGGAAAAATATGAATTTCTCTTCTTGGTAAAAAGATTAAAGAAATCATTAAAATAGTCGTTTATCACTTATGTTATTTGCCAACTTGTTAAGCTTAAGGCATCAATGACTAACAAGTTGATGCATTTTTGAATTGAGCAACTTCAATTGATTAATGCCAACATACCCCTGAGCCATAAAGGATGCATCATAACTTGGACATGCATCTACTTAACTGCCTGCGAGTGGTTCGACAAATTGATCCCTCCGGGCTGACAAACAAGCCCCAATTTGCCAGACAGGCAGGGCGGGCGCGGCGAGTGCAGCTGGCTGATTATGAGGCGAGGTGCCAATAAATTGCACCGTAGTGTCATACACGGTATCCATCAGCGGCGCTGGCAGCGAGTGGAAAAGGAAACGTGTGCGTGAGCTAAGTGCGGCGGCAGGCAAAGTTCTCGATGGCAAGTCAAAGGTTAAACGCCCATTAAATTTTTGTGACGCCCCCAATCGCATGATGATTCAAAGAACTAAACGCTGCACCATGGGGTCATGCGATTAGAGTTGGCCCCCCCCAGCTCGGCCCAAGCTGTGCCCGCCCTGATCCAGGAGGTCAGCGGTCACGCCAGCCAAAAGTCGCGCGTCGCCCCAAACGTCGTGTATCCCCATCGAGCCATAAATATTGGTAACACAATCTAAACACTGAGCCCAAGTGGCGGCCCAAAGAAGTGTGAAAAGTCACACAATGAGGCGGCGGCACACATGCTACACACACATACATATATGCGAGTGTATGTGTGTGTGTGTGTGTGTGTAGCTCCACCCAATCGAGTGGCATCGTCGTTTTAAATCGCTTCGAAATTGGTTTTCAATTTTTAAACGCCTCATGCCCGGGCTCCGTTCGATGTGCTGGCATCTGTACGTAGGTGTTATGGCCTCCTGTGCCTGAGACTTGCGTGCCTCTGAGCTCTGCTCCTTGCCCCTCGCCTGCCCCCTCGATTGATTGTGTGTGTGCGTGTTTGTCGCTCTTATGTTTTATACATGATTTTTCCACGCGCCGCCTTTTTGTTTCTGTTCGGATTTGTAGAGTAGTTTGCTCCCCGCCCTCTGACCAACCCCTCCTCCCCTCTGGTGCCGAGGGATCGTGGGGCTTTGCTGCCAGCCCATAATTCAAGTAAGGCGTTAATCTGTGACACCCAACGTACCGACAAAGGCCCCAACTGCACTCGCATTTGCCAAGCTGAGCAGGATATAGAATGTGTACACTATAGATTGTGTGTGTGGGAGGATTGGTCCTTGTCGTGTACTTTGTGTAGCCTGGCTGACAAATGGCGCATAACTTCAAAAGGGGTTAATTACTCAAAAGGTCAATTTATGTGGCGCGTTTATTAAGTTTAGTTTCAGCTTTTTGTTTATGACATGTACGTAGTACATACGTTATGCATTCCATTCGCCTGCGCTTGTAGTCAGTCTTAATGCTGTTCCTCTTAGCAACATGTTGCCGCAACATCATGTTGCTGGCCACACTGGCGCCCTCTGGCGGCGTGTTCGTGAACTATGTAGTGCATTGTGTATCCGCCCAGTTGAAATGCCAAGGAAAATTGCGCAAGTGTTTTCTTTGAGTTTTTTTCAAGTTTTTTTATTCATTTTTTTGTTTTAGTTTTTTCTACTCAATTACTTTTAACATTTTTTTTTAATTTTAAAAAAATTTTTATACTTTTTTTGTTACGTTAGTTTATAAATTTTTTTGTTTTTCGTTTTATGCTTTATAATTAATTATTCATATAATAATAGTAGTAAATATTAATCTTTATGGTTTAAACTATCACGTTTTTCACATTAATCTTTTTTCGTTTTTTTTCTTTCTCCGTTTTGTTTTGTTTTTTTTTTTTGTTTTGCATCTTTACTCGTATTTCATTTAAGTAGCTTACAAAATTAATTATTAGACTTTCTTAACTTTCATTTTACTTGCATCATTTCTTAGTTTTTGTTTTTTTTTTTTGTTTTGTTTGTTGTGTGGTTTTGTTTTTGTTGTATATAAAGGTATCATAGATTAAGTTTAATATGTATACTTTATAAAAATTGAAAACTTAAAAGAAACACACACACTAACAGGCTACATATGTGTGTGCGTGTGTGTTGTGTGTATGTATGTGCGGGTGTAGATTAAGTTAATAATAATTATCAGATGAAAATTAAACAAAACTCAACATACGCACTCTTAATATGATCAATAGAAAAGAAAAACACTCTGACCACAGATAATTAGACTATTTAAATTATGCAACAGCCAAATTTTGTTTGTCATTAGAAAAGTGGTCAATATTGATGAGTGATAAATGTATAATCGATAAGGTAAGCTCACTAAGAAATTGTTGCAAGTTGCATGTTGCATATTGCTGTGTAGTATACGTGTTTGTGAGTGTGAGTGTGAGTGTATATATATGTGTGTGTGTGTGTATGTGTTTACAAGTAGGAAGAATTGGGCGACAATTTAAAAGCAGAAAAAATATTTACAAATAACTAATGTTAAAAAATATATTAATTACACAATATGTAATGACATTGTTTGCACTTTTTTCTTTTTGGTTGCTTATTGTTTAAGACGCGCGAAGCAATAACCAAGGAGAGCTAATGGATTTGGGGTTTTTATTTTCAATATAGTTCAGTTAGTTCGATACGCTATTGGTATCGCTGTAAGTGAGTTTAGGTATTCGCAGCCCATCCTTATGATCAACAGTTTTCCAAACTTCATCATCGTGGCATTTTGTCGCTTAGATATTTCACGAATTGTAGTCATATGTATGTATGTATATATCGTATATAGGTAATTATCAGTAGTAAGCTTACGTTTGATTTCTCACATATCTTTAAAACTAATTCTAATAGCTATGCAAAACACATTTTCTTTTTGTATTTATTTATATTTTTATATATAAATTGTTTTTTGTTTTCGTATGCATTTTTATTTGCCGTTTTTTTTTTGTTTTTATTTTCGAAAGTTTTAAACTTTTTTTGGACTTGACATTTTTTCAAATAGTTTTAATAATTTTTTTTCCAGAATTTTTCTTGTATTTCAAATTAATGTAACAAGTGCAATAACTTAAGTGTAAAATAAAGGATTTTCGATTTTGGACATGAACTTGTTAAATGCTGCTGAATCGGTTAGCTAATTGAACTGGGCTCGGAGGAGGCTTGTGGGCTGGCCAAGTGGGAGGGGGGCAAAAAAGGGAGGCAGTGTGCAATGCTAAGGAAAAGTACAGACCCCATTTGAATTGTAGAATGGATTATTTCACTCGTGGCAATTGTGTTTGTTATTCAGTGTTTTTTGTTGAGTTTGCATTTCGTTTTAATTTTAAATGCTTAAAAATAAAATTCGCTGGCAGTTGGCGCGCCGCATGCCTCGATCTAGGTTTAAGGTTTTAACAAACGCCTGCCTCTCTTAAATAATATAACATTACAATTGCGCCAATGCCACACACACGATATATAAGTTGTTATACGCATATATACATATATACGTGTATATATATTGTTTATATATATATATATATATATATAGATTGAATGTACTTTTGCGCTTGCATTTAATGTACAAAAGATCATTTGGTTTCTGTATATTAATTTCGTTTACCTTGTCGTTTGGTTGTAGTAATTATAATAGGGTTATTTATCGTTATCTTTATCTTTATGTTTATCGTTATCGTTATGTTTATGTATTTATCGTTATGTATGTATATAGTACAAGAGTTCATGGCATTACGTTCAAATTATTGACGCTGCTTTAGTAGGAAATTTGCTTCTTGTCGCTTGTTGTTGTGCAGAAAATATATGAAATATATATAGATATATATTCGGATCAATAGAAAAATAATATTAATATAATATTTGAAAGCACGTTTGAAAAATAAAAAAGGAATAAATTTAGTTCATATCTGATTGGCACTGGGCACACAGACCCAAAGTCTGCCAATATATCAAAGGGTTGTGGTGTGTGTGTGTGATTGTGTGTGTGCTAACAACATTGAGCATTTCATAAGAAATTGTTTCAGTTTCAGATTTTGAAATGGAAATAGAAGAATTAAAAAAAAAAAAAAATAGAGGGGAAAAACAACGGAAACAATTAATCGTAACTACAAAACCAACGCTAAGGGCAATTGCAATATATAAACAAGATTTCAAATTTAACTTAATTAGGCTAACGCTAACGGATGTCCCCACATTCGCTTGACTCGAATACTACTAAAGAATAATATGAATAAACAAAAGAGAGAAGAGCTATTGGACTCGCTACTCCAAATGGCCCCGTGCTAATCGTAAGAGTCATAAAGTAATCTAAAACCAATCAAATGGTTGCGTTAACAAAATTACTTCTGTTGCGACGACGACGACGAAGACGACGATGTTGCTGCCGCCGCCGATGTCGATGCTGCTGCTGCTGCTGCTGATGATGCAACGACAACTGGTGCCGCCGAGTTGGTGGCACGTGCTGCACTCAGCTGTGCCCCAACTTGAGCCGGCGCCTGTGGCTTGCCTTTGTGCTGCTGTTGCTGCTGACGCTTGTGTGGCGCCAGGCCAGAGTTGCTGCCACCACGGCGCAACTCGTGCTGTGATCCCTGCTGATAATTGCGATTGGCCACCTGTGGCTTGTTGCCCAGGGAACCACTGCGTATGCGTACTGTGCTGCTGCCAAAGGAGCCAGTGCGCCGGCGATTCTGTTGCTGACCATAGCCGCCGTATTGATGCTGATAATGTTGTTGTTGTTGCTGCTGCTGTTGTTGCTGCTGCTGATGCTGCTGTTGCTGCTGCTGCTGCAGGAGACGGCCCACGTAATCGCTGCGATTGGTGATTGTGGTGTTGAGACGACGACCACCAGAAGTGATTACAGCGGTGCCATCGCTCTCGGACACGCTGCGATGTCTGTTGAGTTGACGGCCCGGATTCAGGCTGCCAACGCCCTGTAGCATCTCGTTGATCTCTGGCTCGACCACGCGGAAGTCTTCAATGTTCTTGAAGCTCTTCAGATATTCGGCCAACTTCGGTTGCACCTCCAACTTCTCGCCGTTCTTGTAGTACTTGAGGAAGGCCCAGAACTTCTCGAGGCCATACAATTGACCTAACGAACGAATTGGAATTTATTATTACAATCTGACTGACAAAACTCTCTCGTAGCTAGCTTACCTGTTTCGTAGTCGTTGATGGTCTCGTCCTGGAAGTCCTGATACACGTTGGGTCGGAACTTCTTCTCCAGGCCGTAGGAGAAGAAGCGGAAGAGGCACTCGAGGCCATAGCGGAAACCGTTGCCCGCATCGTCGAGCGCCAGCGTGCGGAACTCATTGTACATGCTCTTGTTGAAGTTCTCGCGCAGGAAGAAGGACCAGAAACGGTACAGGGTATTCATCTCCTGCGACTGTCCGTAGCCCAGGCGACGGCGCTCCTTGAGGCAGCGCGAATGATACTTGTGATACGCCTGCTGCGTAAAGTTGTTCTCCTTGAGCAGCGCATGCGACGGATGCTGGAAAACGGGCAGCGACTGCGGCACCGATGACCCAAACGAACCGTACGACGACGTTGTCGGCGACGTGCCCGCCGACGAGCCCATCGATGTGGTGCGCGGCCGATGCTCCACCGTGTCCAGCAGCCAGCCCACGTGCGCCTCCACCGGCGGATTGGCGGTGTGACGCAACTTTCGCTTCCTGGGCGTGCGCGGATCAATCGAATGCGAATTGGGCGCCGCATAGAAGCGAGCGCGACGCGACTTCAGTGTCGAATTCAACGTGGAGTTGAGCGTGGTGTCAGCGCCCACCAGCGTATCATCGGCATCGTGCTCCTGGTCGTCCACATAGCTTGGCGGCGGCGGTGGCGGCTGCTGTTGTTGTTGCAACTGGGCGCCCGCTCGCTTGCCGCCGGCCAGCTTCTCGAAGTCCGCCTGGGAGATGACGTTGACGGTGCGATAGTCGTTGGACACCACATTGGTGGTGGTCCACAAGTCCTCCTCGTAGTTGGCCAGGCCGTCGTTGATGATGTTCTCCAGGTCCTGGGTGATCTTGGTGCGCGAGGTGAAGTCGGCGGTGCGATCGTAGCCCTCGTGTTTGGGGGCGCGTCCCACCTGGGCGACAATGAGCAGCTTGTTGATGTCGCGGTCGGCGAACTCGTAGTCGGATTCATCGTCGTCGGAGAAGTTTTCGGTGAAGTTGTTGATGCGTCCGGTGGCGGGTATGGGGTCCATTAGCTCCTCGTCAAATTGAAAGTCTAGTTCTTCCTTTTCGGCATGGCACGGAGCGGATGACGAAGCAGCAGCTGTTTTGGAGGAGGATTGGGAGTTGGTCGTGTAAGCAGCGTTGCCAGATGATTTTAAGTTCTTATTATTGTTCTTGTTGCTGTTGTTGTTGTTTGTAACAGAGGCATTGTTGGTGGTGGTTGTGGTGGTGGTGGTGATGGTGGTGTTGGTGGTGTTGGTGGAGGCGGTGTTGTTGGTGACTGTGTCGTTGCTGACTGTTGATGAGGCGTTGGATGCGTTGGATGCAGATGCGGACGAGGACGTGGTGTTGTTGGTGTTTGACGAGGACGAGGACTTTGTGGTGGACATGGACGAGGTGGCGGTTGCGTTTGCGGTGGCGGTGGCGATGTTGTTGCTGTTTTTCTGATTGGACTTGACATTTTTGACATTGTTGTTGTTACTATTAATGTTGTTGTTGTTGTTATTTTTGTTGAGCGTTTGTGAAAGCGTTTGCTGTAGCTGTTGTTGTTGTTGTTGTTGTTGTTGTGTTGACGTGGACGTGGAGGTGTTGTTGATGTTGTTGCTGATTGATTTAGTAGTAGCGTTTTCTTTTAAGGAAGCGTTTGTTTGTTTGGAGCGTCTCTTTACCTCTTTCCACATGCCCTCAGGCTCCGCCACCAAAGCAGCTGCTACCCCATCACCAACACCAGACCCAGTCTTATTAGTCGTCCCTGCCGGTGCAGTACCAGCTGCCCGTTGTTTCTCCGGTGTCGAGCTGCTCTTTGGCTTGACACTCTCGGCGAGGCCGCTCAGATGATCGGCCAGCTCGGCGGCGGCACCAGCGCCACCCGCCTTCTGTCCGCCCACCACGCCCTCCACACGCTGTGTCAGCGCACTGATCGCATTCACCGGATTCATGCTTGGTCGCTGCTGTTTGTCCAGCAGCATCTTGGGCACCAGGTTCTGTGAGTTCCTTGGCACCGGCGGCGGTGGTATGCTGCTCAATGGTTTCGTTGCCATGCCAGCGGTGAGTATAGCTGCGAGTGGTGGCGACGATGACGACGACGATGTCGACTCCAATTCAGCCGCCTGTTTGGACACCACCACAGCCTCTGTTTGCGATTCAGTCTGCTTTTCTGGCTTTTGTTCCTGCTCCAACTTCTGCTGTTGCTGTTGCTGCTGCTGCTGCTGCTGCTGCTGTTGCAGCTCAGCCTTTGCCTTCTGCTGCAGTTGCAGCTGCTCGGTTAGAGTGTGACCATGCTCATCGGTGACATCGCTGATGGGCCAGATGGTGGGCTCCGTCTTGGTGCGCACCTTGTAGCCCTCGAACAGTTCCAGCTTGTCCGAGTCCTTGATGGCGGTCACGATCAGGGCAACGTCCGTGGTGAGTGCCAGCACGCGATGGAACGAGGCGATCAGTGTGACCGGTATGTAGCCCTCTGGATCCATTTTGCGTCGCAAAAAGAAGTCGCCGTTGAGATTATCGGCGCTAAAATAGTATTCACTGCAGGGGCAAAGAGAAGGTCGCGAACAGAAACGCAGCGTTAATATCACGAACGATTTTGAACACAACACAATACCAAATATATATATAAATAGACGCAGTGCAAGCTTCGAGGAGTGAACACCAAATAATTGATAATTGTATAGAGTAACATTAATTAGACTAGGTAATAAAAGTGTTTGTATTGTAACTTATTCTATCTACACTTGAATACAAAACATTAACAATTCATCAACTCAGTAGATTGCACTTATTTATATGTATATTTGAACAAAAGATAATACTTGGCACTGACAACAAAGACTAGACACAGCTACGAATATCATGCAATATGTATGGAGTGACTCTTCGTGTACTTACACTTGCTTCTTGATGGCCTCCTTGACGCTGGCGGCGTCCATTTCAATGTACGCAGCGGGCACGTTGCCAAAGTAGTGAGTGCCCATGAGCACATAGGATTGCGATGAATCTGCGCCGGCTGCGTCCGCCGGCAAATAGTTGACGTACTCGCCGGAAGCTAACAGATGGCGTGGTATGCGATTAGTTGGACGACCTGGTCCCGGTCTTGTGAATCCACCGCGCCCTTGCCGACCGCCGCGATACGGCGTCCGGAATCGGCGTGGACCGCGCACACCCCCGACACCTGGCGCTGTCCCGGCACCCGCTGCCCCTCCTCCTTCTGCTGCTGTCCCCGAGCGTCCCTGCTCATCATAGCCTGCGGCACTGGGGCCGCTGCTACGCCAGGAATCCACGCGCTCGGACGCAGCAGCCGATGTGCGTGTGTTGTACGCATAACGGCCGCCGCCATGTGGCCGCGTCGATTCTGTGGCTGCTCCACCGGCGACGGCGTCAACACCGCCGCGCCCAGCTGCACCGGAGCCGGCGCCGTGGCGCTCATGGTAGGCGCGCGGCGGACGACGCTGGTCGTAGGCATCGTCGCCGTAGCGACGATTGGAGCGACCGCCAATGGGCTTGGGGCGGCTAGACTTGGCCAGGTCGATGGGCAGTGGACGCCACTTGTGCTTGGGTATCTTCTTGTTAATGGCAGCTGGGCCGGCAAGGGGGCCAGGAGCTGGGACAGTTGTGCTGCCAGCAGATTGCTCGGCTTCTCGCTGGCTTTTGGCATCATGACTCGTGCTGGCTGTGGCAACGTTGCTGCCTCCTTGGCTCTGGTTACCACCGCTGTTGCTGCTGCTAGTGGTTGCAGCTCCGGCTGCAACGTTTGACTCGCCGCTAACTTCGTTAGCTGAGGCTCCAACAGTTGCTGCTCCTGTTCCAGCTGCTGTGGCGACTGTGGTTGTGGCTGCAGTTGCAGTTACTGCACCTTTGGCCGCTGTCTGCTGTTTCTTTGTCGAGCTGCGCTTGGTCTCGTTCACGGTGGCTTTGCCACTCAACGAAATTCCACCAACCAGCGTCGGCCACTCACCAACGTTGCTAAAGTCGCTGGCCTAGAGAGTGTGGTAGAGATGGGAATGGAATATAGTAAATTCTATAGTTAATTGGATTGCATGAAATGAAATGCTTACCTTTTGGTTGACCTTCTTTTTGTCCTTTACCACTGAGTTGGCGAGCGCATCCGCGTTAGTTGCATCGACTGTGTGTATGTGTGGAGGGCAATGGAAAGTTTAGGAATTAGTAAGAATCAGGCCAATCACATCATATTCGACGCAGTTGCGCCGAAAGCCAGAGACAGCGATAGAGTGAGTGGAAGCAACAGAGCGAGAGAGAACCAAAGAGAGCATTTTACTCACCGTTTGCCGAAGCCGCGTCGCTTGTTGTTGCTGCTGCTGCTGTTGTGGCTGCTGCTGCTGTTGCTGCTGCGGCAGTTGTTGCGGTTTTTATTGCTGTCTGTGTTGCTGCCTGCTGCTGCGGCTGTTGCTGCTGCTGCTGTGTCTTTTTGTTGCTAGGATTGCTGTTATTGCTATGCTGTGCGCTTTGATTATTGTTGTTGTTGACAGTCTGTTTGGGTTGCTGTTGCTGCTGTTGCGTCTTGGGCTGCAAGACGCGTTTGTCCAACGGCGATGTGCCAGCTTTTGGGCTGCCCACTTGTTTTGTTGATATCTGCATGGATTACATATAAAATAGCAAAATGCATTAATTTATAAATATTTACAATAACTACAACTACTAAGCAATTTTAAATTAAAGTATGCGACTCTAAAAGTCCCGACTGGAAAATCAATTCAAGCACATTGTTTTTTCTTTTTTTTTTTATTGAGTTCGCTCGCTACTTCCAACTTCGACATAACCTAGAAAATAATGTGCCACAACAACAACGACAACCACAAGGCACAAAGACTTCCCCAGCCTTAATGGGGACAGCAGGGAGTGTCCCTAACCCACTTTCGCACTATAATAATGTGTATACCAGATTCAAGTGAAAATTGAAATTACCTCAACTTAAACTCAACACAGTTGCCAATTAATTATGTTTTCTGTTTTTGTTTTTCTATCGCAGCAGTATCTTATCGCACTTTTGTTGTTTGTTTTGCTGTTCACATAAAAACAGTTTCAGTTTCTTGTGTGTTTGCTGTTTGCGATCTCTTTCACTTCTTCTGCTGCCGTCTCACTCTCACAAATTGTTTAAACAAATGGCTGGTTTATTTATAGCTTTCTGGAGCACTTTGTAAAAACGCGTGCGTTCTCTTTAACTGCTCGTTGAATTCTGTGCTCGACCATCGCAGCCACGCCAACGATAATAACTCGCCATCGACGCAGACGTCAACGTCGGCGTCGCTGCTGCTGCTGCTGTGCACGCGTTGGCTACGTGAGCAAAAACGAGCACAGCAAAGATGAAAACAACAACGCGACACTGGCTACTCAACGACGGACAAAGAGGGCCAAGCAAACGCAGGCAGGCAGGCAGGCAGCCAACAACAACAACTGGTTTAACAAAGCAACAACAAAGAGCACATAAAAAATTAAATTCAAAATAAAAACAAAAAACAGCCGATGCGCCGGTTGCGCGCATAAGACACACACAACGAACCCGAGCGAGAGAGAGAGAGCGCCAACAAAGATGAGAGCGACGCAATTTGCCGGGCCAAGGTAGCGAGAAGAGACACAGCGCAGACAAAGCGAGCACCCTGTATCTAGAAATGAATACAGGTTTTGTGTTTTCTATGCTTTATGTGTATGTGCCGATGACTGCACGTAGGCTTTGTTGTTTTGTTTTTATCATATTCTCTCCTATCGACTAACTACTGTATGCTGGCTGCTATTAAGGCGTTGTTTTCGGCAGATAGCACTGCATATTAATGCGAAACGCAAACAAATCGCCGATAAACATAAACATAAACAACAACATGCTGTAACTGTAACTGTAATGTGAAAAAACAGCAAAACAAACAACATGTGATTTTCGGCACGTAGGCCACAGACGCTGCAACAGCAGCCGCGGGTGGTGGAAAACTCGCCATGCAAGAGTTCGGCTAGAGAGAATGAAAGAAGCCAGAGCATGGGAGAACCGAACCACTGAGCAAAGAGAGAGAGCAAGCACTCAAAACGAGTTGCGCGTTGTTTTCTTTGTATTTGGTTTTTTATTTTGTTATTTTGTATTTTTCTCATTTAAATATGCATGAAATTTTAATTAATTTACATTTGTTCGCCTTGCTTTTTTTGCAGTCTCCTCTCGCTAAGAACACAAGCGTGCGACAAAAATCACGTAATCATTTTCAGAATGAGCTTCCACTCGAATTCTACTCCTTGGAAAACCCCTGACGACTTCGACGCATTGCACCGCAGGATTCCGGTGACTACGTGTCGGCAACTACGATGAATCATACATGGCAGCAATTCAGGGTATCAGGGTCAGTAATTTTCCACTCAAGTGAAACTTTACGGGAATGCAAACATTTCCCTGAATGGTACACGTGATATGGGCGTGATGTTGATTCATGTAACTAGTATTTATGTAAGTACACCGAATTAAAACTAATGTATTTATGGCTCTTATCTCCGTCTATCTCTATCGTCAGTCCCTCTGACGTATTTGCCACATAAAAATAAAATGTTTAAAAATAAAATACAATTTTACTCAGATTAGAGGAATCATTAGTAATTGTGATAATACAAGGTCATCGATTAGACAAAATACAGTGGAAACTTGTGAACAAAGAACACACCTCAAATCAACAACTAGTTTATTACTCTATAGATTAAACTATTTCAATGGACACCTCGAATAAATTTCTGTGTAAATTTCGTCACATTTGGCAGAGAAATTCTTAATACATGACGAATCATGCTGAATATATTTTCAAAATAATAAATGAAATTGTTTTAGTTTATAAAACATTGTTCAAGGGCATAAAACAGGTGAATCATCAACTTATACTATACTTTGAATATAAAGACATCTTTAGGTGAATAAAGGTTCTTTGTTTATCCAGACTAAATATTACTCATGATAAGGCTTTCACAGTATAGACTGATTTGATCCAGGGGTCTTAATATCTTGTCAACAACAAAGTTATTTTAAGGGTTTCTGTCAGTCCATTAGCAAAGCGTTCACAGCATTTGCATGGCACAAAATTGAACGACTCGCTAACCCATTAATCATATAAGTTAATAGCCATATGCATATACTATCTAGTAAATGTACATTTCTAAAAACTCATCACAAGTCACGAATCAAATTGAAAGAACCTTGAGAATATTTTGCAAAACCAAAACTTGAACTTGCCTCTCGAATTAATTATTCAGTCGGATTGGCAACCAAATCGCGAATAGTAATACGCAATAAACTTGCTGTTGTTGTAACACTTTGGAGTCACAAAATAGATATATCTATTGGAGATATTTTCAGTTTAGTTCTCTGTTCTGTACATTTGCGTTTAGTTCCACAACGGACGATCGCTGAACGACAACTGAGGCGAATCCGAGTCAAAATAACATTTTTAAATGTCCCCCAGTTAGCACAGCCAACGTCGCAGTCAACGTCGACAACTTTTCGCTTGGCATTAGAATCAAGAACCTCGGCTGCGAACCCGAGGCGGGCATTGCAAATGAAATCGTATAAAAAGTAAATAAAAAGCCGCAAAAAACGTGCAAAAAGACTCACATTCTCTTTTTTACTTTTTTTTTTTTAGTCTATTTGCCACTCCCCCGCTACGGCTTCCTCCGCCGCAATCATACCAGTTGGGTCTTTCTACGCTTTAGAAAATTGAAATAGATTGCAATGCGGGCAAAAGATGACGATGCCGGCCGCAAAAGTCGTTATGTAAAATTAAAATACTCGTAACTAAGCAGAATTCGAGCAACAACAACAACAACAGTAAACATCAGCAAATTCTAGACAACGTGCTCATAATCGAATCAACGACTGACTATATCTATACCCCCTTTCTTACTGACTGCGAGGGGGTGTGGCCCCTGACCAGCTAAGCAGGTTTTTCAACTTAATTGAACACACATTGTACTCGCACAACGCGGGCAACGGCTGCTAAGAGAACAGAGCATGTCTTATCAATTAAATGGCAAATAAAAATGCCGACAACTAATGAGCATAATTTGTACTGTAAAGAAGAGACTGCGAGATACCACGGATTGAATTCTTGCTTGGTATTCAAGCACATTCAGAAAGAAATATCATACAATTCTGCAGCAATCAATCAATATCTTTGATATTCATTCGTCATTCCTAAATTGATTATACTATAAGTTTCGCATTCCATATCAAACTCTTTTTTGAGCTGTGAATACAGGGTACAAAGAGGTCAATACTTTGCGCGTAAACAAATTTATGAGTATTTTTCATTTTACTTCTAGCTATTTTTAGTATTTTTATTGGATTAAACGCAATTGCAATGACAACAGGCTGACAAAATGGAGCCAACTGAAGGCAACGACTCCGAAGTGCTTGAGTGTGTGTTCGTGGGCGGGTAAGTATGAATCGGTTGTTGTTTATGTTGTTGAGGGGTCTCTTGGCATAACTGCGCACCGTGCCTATCTCAAGGCAAGAACCGAAGCTCTAGGGAAATTAATGATTCTCAGAGTTAACACAATTGTAAATATGGTTCAATTTTTAACAGAACGGTGCTAATGATTTGTTTCATTAACAGCGTAATTAATTTCAATTCGAATGATAATTTCAACAGACGCCTTGACAACATAACACTTACAAGTGCAAACAATTTAATGTGCATACAATATGATAGTAAATTTCAACGGATTTATTTAAAATAACTTTTTTTTATCTAACTAAGCCCACAAAACTACGCAGCGATTTGTATGACAACTTGAAATGTTTACAAAGTAATGCAATCTTATCTATTGTATGCAATAGAGGACTATTTAACTTTTATAGCAATTGTACAGAAAACCGATCGAACGATAACTTGCAATACACAAATATAGTATTTATTTGAAGTATCAATCTAAATTGACCCAGTGTCGTAATTGAGCATGTAAATGTATTACAAAATTACTTAATTTATATATACACATAATTATTCAACATGTACTTGTAACAAATTGATATAACAATCGTTATCAGAACAGGGTTTAATGATCTTAGATAATGCAGCTTTCCTAGGAATACTACGATGTTGTATAATACAACAAAAGATATAAAATACGCAATATATACTATCAGATTGCAATAATTTCAATACATTTTGTCTAATGTATGAGTTGTAGTGAAAACATTCCCGATTAACCAATTCTCGTCACAATTTCACATCCAGGAAAAGGAAGCACAACGTGAATAAATGACAATGACGTGAAAATGGGTGAGAAGAAAGAAAATTCTACAGATGGGCTGCAGAAGAAAGATATTAACAAAGAAATCATTAAGCTTTGCAGTTACAGTCGAATGTATTCGACCATAATAAATGTGATTGCCCATAGGAATAAAATAAAAACCGAATTATTAATTCGTAATTCTTTAGTTTACGGTTGGAAGTGAATTCTGTCACAAAATGAAAGCTTACAATAATACTCTACTATTTTTATATCGCTATTTCATCATCACATAATTTACGAAATTGAATATGATTATAAATGTCATTGAAAATTTTATTAATAAGCTACAAATCTATACGAAAGTAAAAATGATTATGAAAATGGTTTTTAGTTTCCTATCGGCTGTCATGGATATCAGAATCCGAATATTAGCACTGGGTCTTCCGTTATTAATTCTCTCGGGCTTTGTGAGCTAATGAACTTATTACACTTAAATCATTACAATATAAGATTAAATCTTTTGCAGGATGCGTCTTCATTCAAATTCACCAATGCAGTATGTGATTCGATCAACAAATCATGGCTTTTTGTGGACGAGTGTCGTTTACGAGTACTAAAGCGAAATGTGATCGTTTTCAATTTTAGCAGTTCCATTAGGCATCCCGTAAAAATAATACATATTCATACACAAATCCTGAAAAGGGCCAACGGATTTAAACCTTGGCTAATAAATATAACGTTCGATGCATGTGAATATTTTCGCAAGCATCACATTCCCTATTTCAATGTAATAACGAGCATAATAAAAAATGTTTCAAACTTCGACAAAATTTGCCCCCGAAATGTGAGTATGTTAAGCATTTCATGAATCGTCACACAAATTATTTTACACATTTACACAGGGCTCAGTGTATGTGAGGAACCTTTATGTAACACCCCCAATGATAAGGCTTCCAATTCCAAGTGGTGATTATCTATTACACACCAGATGGATGTTTGCTCACAAGACTCAACTTGTAACCAAACTCTATTTTTCGTTCGTCGAGGATTAGGGCAGGAAATTGGAATTTGTCGAAATAAAATATAAACCCAAATAAATTATGCAACATAGTATCTACAAAACAATAAAAGAAATTTGCTATTTCGCTAGAAAATAATGTTGACTAATATATTAACCATTTATATAATTTTCCCTAGATTATTATTATCGAATCATTTTCATACAATAATTAGAACCATTTAATTAGACAATTAAAGCTGTTTTTTGAATAACCCATACCTAAAAATAATGTTATTAGAAGCACACAGGTTATATTCGACTAACATGAGTCCACGACTAAAATTATTAGCTTAACCATTATTGCTCATATAACGTTTTGTAAGATCATACAAGTATATGGCGATACTGCGATTTTTATAAATGAACAACATTTTTTAAGAAAAAGTTCACAGACATCTTTGAAATTGTGTATAAATCAGTGGTTAAAACGGAATGTGATTTTCAATTTGAATGGAAATATTTCATATATATAAAATTGATTCCCTATAGGAATATAATATAAATTGAATCATTAATACGACAGATCTGAAAAATTTGTATATATATTTGCATTCGTAATTCTTTGCTTTACGGTTGCATGTGAATTCTGTCATTTAAACTTTTGCCACAAAATGAAAGCTTACAATAATACTATACATTACTATACATTTTTATATCGCTATTTCATCATCACTTAATTTACGAAATTTAATATGATTATAAATGGGCATTGAACATTTAATGGAGAAACTACAAATCTATACAAAAGTAAAAAAGATTATGAAAATAGTTTTTAGTTTTTTATCGGCTGTCATGGATATCAGAATCCAAATATTGGCAATGGGTCTTCCGCTATTTATTCTCTCGGGCTTTGTGAGCTAATGAACTTATTAAACTTAAATCATTGCAATATTAGATTAAATCTTTTGCAGGATGCGTCTACATTCAAATTCACAAATGCTGTATGTCAGTCGATTAACAAATCATGGTGTTTTGTGGACGAGTGTCGTTTACGAGTACTAAAGCGAGATATGATCGTTTTCAATTTTAGCAGTTCCATTAGGCATCCCGTAAAAATAATGCATATTCATACACAAATCTTGAAAAAGGCCAACGGATTTAAACCATGGCTAATAAATATAACGTTCGATGCATGTGAATATTTTCGCAAGCATCACATTCCCTACGTGAATTTAATAATGAGGCTCATAAAAAATGTTTCAAACTTGAATAGAATTTGCCCCCGAAATGTGAGTATGGCAAGCATTTCATAAATCGTCACAAACAATAATTTTACACATTTACACAGGGCTCAGTGTACGTGAGGGACCTTTACGTAACACCCCCAATGATAAGGCTTCCAATTCCAAGTGGTGATTATCTATTACACACCAGATGGATGTTCGATAAGAAGACTCAACTTGTAACACAGGTCTATTTTTCATTCATCGAGGATTGAGGCAGGATATTGGAATTTCTCGAAATAAAATATCAACCCAAATAATCATTTATGCAACATAGCAACTACAAAAAAAGATAAAACATATTTGCCATTTCGCTAGAAAATAATGTTGTCATATATATGGGAATTTATATAATTTTCCCTAGATTATTATTATCGGATCATTTTTATACAATAATTAGAACAATTTCATTAGACAATTAAAACTGTATTAAGAGGCACACAGGCTATATTCGACTAACATGAGTCTACGAATAAAATTATTATTATTTTGAAATCATACAAGTTTATGGCGATGCTACAATTTTTACAAATAAGCAATTTATTTTTTTTTTAGAAAAAATTCACATACATCTTTGAAAATGTGTATAGATCAGTGGTTAAAAAGGAATGTTATTTTCAATTTTAATGGAACTATTTTATATCCAAAAAATTAAAAATTGTATCCAAAATATCACAAGGTAATTTAATATTTTATAACAAACAAAAATATGTTTTAAATATCGATCAAAATCCTCCCAATAAAGTGATGTAATCCAAAATGTATCAATAATTTAACTGAATTAGATAATCTCAGGCAACTAATTCAAACGCGAAATAAAGTTAGAAATGAGAACATAAGAATTATCATAAGTACACAAAAAAAAATGTCTATGATTAGCTAATAAAAGAATTAATTAAAGTACGCCTAATTCGTAAACGTTTAACTTGATTGCATATTTACTTTTGTTTTCATGTTTGTTGTATCAGGTTATTCTTGTCGCAAGTGTTATTATTATAGCACGTTGTGTTGCCGTAATAGCCCTGTGATTTATGGCCGTTCTTGATTCGCATGCATATTAACATACACACTCGCATATACACATTATACACAGTTTAGTCAAAGCAAGTTACTGCCACGGTATGAAATTCGTAATAAGCACTAAAACAAAACGACAAACCGGCAGAGAAGCAGCGAGAGAGTGAGAACGAGAGAGATGTTGATATCAACAAGTAATTGTACCGAACATATGTGTGCGAGTAAATATGCGATTAGGTTTATACGTGTACAATATCGGGTTTATAATTCCACGTTTATATTTTGCCGCCTGCTGCTTGCTGTGTAGAACATTCTAATTTCGATTTGTTATTCGCGGCACAACGGGGCGAATTCACAATTCACCACAGCACAAGTGTGGTGAGTTCACCACACATCAAAGACACGTGCTGCTCACTCGCCTACGGAACGAGCGAAAGTTCGTAGGCAAGAAATGCACTGGATTATTTTGTCGTTTTTTGAACCATCAAATTAAATATTAATTGGGTTTTTTGCTGTTTCAGAAATTATTGAATAACTGCGTCCACAAAAATTGTAGTAAATTGATTGTCGCGCACGTTGCGAACGTCTGAAACGCCACACGTCAACTGGATTTGAATTCGCTGCGCTGCGCTCCGCTCGCTGTGTTGGGCGCTGCGATTGCGTTGCAGCGACGCGCCGTCGACGGGTAGTTAAATAAAAAAGAAACAGAAGCAGAAACAAGAACAGACAAGTCGAAACTTGTGTGACAACACAGGCCAATAACAAAAACAATAACAAACGGAAGCAAAAGCGCGAGTTAATATTATTATCATCATTGTTATTGCAGCTGTTCACCTCGGCAACAGTGCGAATTGAATTTCGAAAGAAGCTTCTTCTGCTTCTTGCTGCATAATTAGTCTAATTTGCATAATATTTGCATAATGTAGGCCAAGCGAGAGGAGTTAAGCAATTTGTCAACAATCCCCAAATTGGGATATGTGGTGAAACTGTACATAAAATAAAACTTGAGGGGGAAGATAAAATTTATCTCGACATGAAATATGCCACACCTCTGTTTCAAGATGCTTTTTGCTTTTGATTATTCTTTCACTCGTCAAAACACAAATTGCTATTTGCTTTTTCCTCTCGTTTTCGTTTCTGATAAACAACAACAGCAAACGTGGAACTAACGGCAAATGCTGACGTTGACGTCGACAGCGACTGAGACAGAGAGACGCAGTCGCTGCCGCTGTTGACCTTGACATTTATTTTTAACTGTACAATTTTACTTTTTCCTCTCATCGCTTGTATTGTGCGCGATAAATGGAAAGAGAAAAAACAACATCAACAACGCGAAAATCCAATTAATTTCGGGACGAACACAGATCTAAAAGAATAGACGAGAATTGAATCGCGTAATGAGAGCAAAAGGCGTAATAAACAATCGCCGAATGTGAACGCAGAGCAAAAGACAACAACCGATTGATGTGCTGTTGGTGGTGTTTTGTGTTGTTGTTGTTGTTATTGTGGGCGTGTTTTTCATTTTTGTGGGTTGTTCACTCGCCGGCGACGATGGCTTCATTTATTCCGCCGTATTGCATAATACCGAAAAAAAGAATAACTAAAACAAAACGAACTACAGCAAAATAAACGCAAACAAATAATTCGATTGTTTGTTAATTCTTTTTGTCTGCTTTCGCTTTGTTTTGACAAATCGCTTCTATTCAATTATTATGCAATCCGAATGCATCAAGAGCAATAAATTGTATTCAGTGGGAATGCATTCTAAAATTTACATACACACACATAGATAACGAAAAATCACAGTAGGCATTTGTTATGATTGTACAAACGAACCAAACCAAAACAATAACGTGTTTTCCCCCTATTGTTTTCATTTTCATCGCCTGCTTGTGCACTGGTGTTTATCAGCTGTTATGCTTTGTAGCATTGTTGCGTACACGCCATTCTACGCACATTTGTTTACCAACAACAGACACAGATCGACAAACAAAACAAAAACAAAGTCGTCTTCAACAACATTGGGTCACAAAATCATAAAATGCGCATAATAAACGTATTTGGGCTCGACTTCGATAGCACATCGATATCGATAACTTGCCCTAGTCACACGTCAGTGTTGACCGGCAGTTTTTCGGCTAGGTCAAGAAACTGCTATTAGCTATAAATTTGGCTTTTTTTTAATATATTCCTACTATGTTAGTCACTCTTCTGTCACAATTTTGGAAGCGCAGATCCACATAGCGAAACGAACACGTTTTCAGTCAACAATGTCTGCGATAACCTATCGATAACAAGACTTACCTTCCAAGCGTTGACCTTTGGCGGCGGCGCTGCAACAAAGCGCTTTGGCTGCGCTGCTCCTGCGGCGCCAGTGGCGGCGGCTCCAGCCGAGGCGGCAGCTTGAGCGGCCGACTGAGGATCAGAGTCGCCAGCGGACTTGGCTTCGTTGCCGCTGCCGCTGCTTGTGGCTGCCTCGAGACTGGCGCTGGGTGAGGTATCATCAGACTTGCGTTCCTTGTGGTTCTTGTTATTATTGTTGTTGTTGCCACCAGCTGTGGCAGCATTCTTGCGTGGACTGTTGCCGCGTGCGGCACGTGAGCGAACGCTTTGTTTGCGTCCCTCGGTCTCCCCACCGACGCCTCCGCGTCGTGGCTTTTGTCCCTGTCCTGGACCCGAACCCGAGCCACTGGCTCCGTTTCCGGCCCCTGATTGTTGTTGTTGCTGCTGCTGCTGCTTGTCGCGATAGGATTCGCGATGGACAGTAATCGTTTTATCCTTGCGCGCCTTTTTGCGATCTCGTCGATGATGCGAGAGCACCGGCAAAAAGTCATTGTTGTCGTCCATTTCCGATGAATTCTCCGCAGTGTTGTCGCCACCAGCTGCCGCACGTTTTTCGCCCACATTGGGTGCATCGTCGACGGCAGCTGCAGCAGTGGCAGCTTCGGCGGCAGCGGTTTCCTCGCTCCATGATTTCAATGTTTTCAAATTCGGTTGATTCTCCTTATTGTCAGCGGCGGCGACGGCGGCAACTTGCTTCTTGTTGTCCAAATTCTGCACAACATTGGCATATGATGCGGTGGCAGCTGGGGCAGCAACAGCAGCGGCTGTGGCATCCTCCTTGATGCTCGACATCTTCGCTAGTTGTTGCCTCGCTTGCTTCGTTGTTGTTGCTGTTGTTCCTCGAGTAGGCAGCCTAAGTTGCCGCTACTCCAGATTGTGGCACCTCCTCTGCTGCTAGCTGCTGCGTTGCACGTTGCACGTTTGTTGGATGGGGAAACTCTTTGGTGCTTCCTTGCCAGACAAAATAACAAAAAAACGTGCAACGAGTTCGGAACAAACGAGAGTTGCTGTGTAACTGTAAAAAATGACACAATAATTAATAAAAAGTTGGTTAAATTATTGTATAAAAAATAGTAGAGAAGAAAAACATTAAATCACATTTCGCATGTTGTTGTTTTTTATTCACACACACACACACTCATACTTCTAATGCTAGACAATTTTGCACCTCGACCTTTACAAGCAGAGCTAAAAAAAAAACGCAGCTTACAATTTCAACACTACCAATGTGCCATACTCCTGCCTCTTGCCCCCCTGCCCCACACACGTCGTATATAACTCTATTATTTTTCTTTTTTCTCTATTTTCCCAATTTGCACGCTCTTTTTTGCCAATATAATAAAACTTTTTTCGATTTATTTGTTGTTGTCACATGCAGTCAGCAATGGTGCATTATAAACGCCTCTAATGAAGCACGATAAATTGATAGTAGCGAGTATAGCAACTAAACTGAAGTGTAATATTATGCAGCCACCACAAGTGAGGTTAAGGCGCGGCGGCGAAGCAAGCAGAGCAGCAGCAGTAGCAGCACCAGTTGTTGTAGCTACAAATACAAATGCCCCCCACACTAGGTACGAAGCAGCAGAGCAAAAAGCAACAAGCGCTTAGTTGCGGCGCTGCCAACTCGCCTAAAATTGGCCACACTACACGAAATGTCCAGCGAGAGAACGCTCAGATATTTGAATGCGACGCAATATCCCCCAACAACAAAAAAATAAGTATCAAGTTGATGAGATAGCTTGCCAAAATAATTGCGAGCAGGTAAACACATTAATTGGTGGTGAGTAAATGCGGAGTAGCGTGGTTATGCAACAACAACGCTTGCATCGTGTGCATCCCTGGCGCAGCGAACAGCTGTTTATGCAGCCTCAGCCTCAGCAGAGTGCGCTGCTTCTGCTGCACTATTCTCAAGCTCAAATTTCAACAAATCACTTTTACAAACACTCATGCAAACCCACACACACAGCCCAACACACGCATGCATGCACATTTAATTATATATTTATGGTATAAACAAATATTACGCACCACGAATCTAAATCACAATATATATGTATGTATAACAACACACGAGAGCAAGAACAAAAAAAATTGATACACAATTGCCGAGTTTTTTGCTTTGCTCTTTGCTTTGCTAACGTTTCACGTATGCGTTGGTTAGTCGCGTTGTAGTTGTTGTTGTTACTGCTGCTGTTGTTGTTTTTATTTCTCGTATGCTTTGCTTTGCGGTTTTCGTACTCTTCGCACTCGCACTCACTCACACTCGCTCTCGCTCGCTCACTCACGCGCTGTGGGTTGGTAGGTAAGAACGTTTTTTTGTTGGTTACGAATAAGCTCGAATGCAATTAATTCGCACAGATTGTCACAAATTGCAATTGTATTCAGTTAGTAGTTAACACGGTAAGCACTTGTTTATGTTTTAACAGCACTTTGCAGCATTATTTCATAATAAAATCTCGGATACCGAGCAAGACATGTGGTTTTTTACCCGTCGCGGTCGAAAAGAGCGTGACCGCAAGTTCTATTTCAAAATATACCATTTTCCAGCCTGAAAACATGCAAAATATACCGCTTCCGCAATGCAAGAATTTATTAGCAAGGGCACACTGCTGCTAGTCAAATTTGCATTGGACAGCAAACTTGTAAAAAGGCGCAATTTTTAAATATATCACTTATGTGTGCTGAGCACTCGAAAAAATAAAATTTCTTGTTGAAGAAAATATTTAATATTAAGACGTGTAATTACTTTTTATTTATGATGTTTATGATAAACAGAGAATAAAATCGTTATAGAGCAGAACACCGGATGACACTGTGACATGCAGCTCAAATCAATTCCGATAACACATTTCTGGTATATTAAGGTCCTACTCAACCGTTTGGCCATTCACAGCGCAACGCTGGAATCATAGCAATACGGCAACACTGCGCAGAAACCCACCATGAACTTGGCTGTTTTTTTTTTTATACGTTTCGCTTATCTCTTGCTGCAGCGCAAAGCTTAATGCTAAATGAAAAGACACGCACGCAGCCAGCAAAACCGCAGTCAATGCAACAGCGGCAACCAATCGGCACTCGCTGACGTGCCGCCCACCCAGCACCAGGCAGCACAAATTGCATTATACTTTTTGTTTACATTGCGCACGTCATCAGCTGTTTCAGCGCTTTCTTGATTAGTGTTGCGCGTGTGTAAGAATTTCCTGTGTGCGTGAGCTTGTGTGTGTGTGTGTGAGCTGGGCAGCAATTTATCACTCGCCAGAAAGAAAAAAGCGAACAATCCGCATTTATAGCCGCAACCGCAGTGTACACAAGTCGACGTGGCCCAAGAAAAAGCAAGCAAACCAAATTCATCTTCGTCATGTGCGGCATCTTCGCTTATCTCAACTATCTGACGCCCAAGTCGCGTCAGCAGGTCTTGGAGCTGCTCGTCCAGGGCCTCAAGCGTCTCGAGTATCGTGGCTACGACTCCACCGGACTGGCCATCGATGCACCCAACGAGGGACACGACATCCTGCTGGTGAAGCGCACAGGCAAAGTCAAGATACTGGAGGACGCCATTGCAGAGGTGTGTCAGGGCGAGGGCTATGCGCAGCCCGTGGACATTCACATTGGCATTGCGCACACTCGCTGGGCCACCCACGGTGTGCCCTCCGAGCTCAATTCGCATCCGCAGCGCTCGGACGAATCAAACTCATTTGTGGTCGTGCACAACGGCATCATCACCAACTACAAGGATGTGAAGACGCTGCTCGAGAAGCGCGGCTACGTTTTCGAGTCCGAGACGGACACGGAGGTAATGGCCAAGCTGGTGCATCATCTGTGGCAATCGCATCCGGGCTACACGTTCGGTGAGCTCGTCGAGCAAGCGATTCAGCAGCTGGAAGGCGCCTTTGCCATTGCCCTGAAGTCGAAGCATTTCCCCGGCGAATGCGTCGCCTCGCGTCGCGGCTCGCCGCTGCTCGTGGGCATCAAGGCCAAGACGAAGCTGGCCACGGATCACGTGCCCATACTCTACACCAAGGCGCATCGTCCGCACGGCCAGCAGCAGTTGCAGCTGCTGCAGGGAAGCGGCGATGTCAGCGCCGAGTTTCAGCCGCTGGAGCACAAGGAGGTCGAGTATTTCTTCGCCTCGGACGCCTCGGCGGTGATTGAGCACACGAATCGCGTCATCTACCTGGAGGACGACGATGTGGCCGCCGTCAAACGCGACGGCACGCTGAGCATACATCGTCTCAACAAATCCTCGGATGATCCGCATGCTCGCGAGATTATCACACTCAAAATGGAGATACAGCAGATCATGAAGGGCAACTACGACTACTTCATGCTCAAGGAGATCTTCGAGCAGCCCGAATCCGTGGTGAACACGATGCGCGGTCGCGTGCGCTTCGACACCCAAACCGTCGTCTTGGGCGGCATCAAGGAGTACATACCGGAGATCAAGCGCTGCCGTCGCCTCATGCTCATCGCTTGCGGCACCTCGTATCACAGCGCGGTGGCCACGCGACAGCTGCTGGAGGAGCTGACGGAACTGCCAGTTATGGTGGAGCTGGCGTCGGATTTCCTCGATCGCAACACGCCCATTTATCGCGATGATGTCTGCTTCTTCATCTCGCAGTCCGGCGAGACGGCGGACACCTTGATGGCCCTCAGATATTGCAAGCAGCGCGGCGCTTTGATTGTCGGCATCACCAACACCGTGGGCAGCAGCATCTGCCGCGAATCGCACTGCGGCGTCCACATCAATGCCGGGCCAGAGATTGGTGTGGCTTCCACCAAGGCGTACACCTCGCAGTTCATTTCCCTGGTCATGTTTGCGCTGGTCATGTCCGAGGATCGCTTGTCGCTGCAGCAGCGCCGGCAGGAGATCATCGCTGGCCTCGCGCAGCTGGATCAGCACATTCGCACGGTGCTGCAGTTGAACAGTCAGGTGCAGCAGCTGGCCAAGGAGCTGTATCAGCACAAGTCGCTGCTGATCATGGGACGTGGCTTCAATTTCGCCACCTGCCTGGAGGGCGCACTCAAAGTGAAGGAGCTGACCTACATGCACAGCGAGGGCATCTTGGCGGGCGAGCTGAAACACGGTCCCTTGGCGCTGGTGGACGACGAGATGCCTGTGCTGATGATTGTGCTGCGCGATCCGGTTTACATCAAGTGCATGAACGCCTTGCAGCAGGTGACGTCACGGAAGGGGCGTCCGATTCTCATCTGCGAGGAAGGCGACGAGGAGACGATGGCGTTCTCCACGCGCTCGCTGCAAATACCCCGTACTGTGGACTGTCTGCAGGGTATTTTGACGGTCATCCCCATGCAGTTGTTGTCGTATCACATTGCTGTGCTGCGTGGCTGTGATGTGGACTGTCCGCGCAATTTGGCCAAATCCGTGACCGTGGAGTAGAAGCAGCTAGTAGAAACCAGAAGAATTCCATTTTACTGACCGTCTTTCATGTATTTTATTGATATTCACAATTATTGTTAGCTGTAAGTCGCAACAATTTCAATTGTTTTTCCCCCCAAGTCCCTTTTTAGCATTTTCCAGTCTCTTTGTTTTGTTAATCTTTTTCGTATGTTTAAAGTTATAAGCACTTGTGTATTCCCGTAGATCTAATAAACATTATTATTCCCCAAAAGATTGAATTGATTCTGATTTGAATTTAAATTTAAATTCGCAAAACTTGCGTGGCGTTGCCGTACCTGTTTACCGTCACTGACAATACAAGGTGTACATCTTCGTTTCAATGTGCATTATTTATAGCATTAAAAGTAGCTGTAATAAATAATAAAATTTTCAAATTGACAACATCTGTAATTTACATGGATATGTTGTGAATACGCAGCGTTGCCATATTGAGCATAGATTAGTGCAACCCTGGTGCTACGTATATTCGCTCAACAGTGCTGTGTGACCAAGCATACTTTATTTTCGGTAAAAACGATTTAACAGTAGTGGGGTCACACTGCTGTGCGAGCGCAAATGCAGAACTAATCCCACAAAAAAAAGAACAAAAAGTTGTGCAACGTGAAAACGTATCAATAAAAATAATTAGTGTATCGTGTGTTGCATTTAAGCGAAGCAATAAATCATGACGGTGAATAAGCGGGACGCGAGTACAACGCGTCCGCGTTGCTTTTTCGACATAACACTCGGTGGTTTGAGCGTCGGTCGCATCGTGTTCGAATTGTTTAGCGATGTTGCTCCCAAGACGGTGGAGAATTTTCGTGCGCTGTGCACGGGTGAAAAGGGCAACGGGCTTGTGACCGGCAAGAGACTGCACTACAAAGGTGTCATATTCCATCGTGTGGTCAAGGATTTTATGGTGCAAGCGGGCGACTTTAGTGCTGGCAACGGCACCGGCGGCGAGTCAATTTATGGCGGCACATTCGAGGGTAAGTTTCTAAATATGCGTGTGTGGGTATGTGTGTATTTGTGTTCGTGTGTGTATTCGCTGGCCAGCAAAGCCCCCGGTTGTGTTTGTGTGAGTGTGGGTGTCCAGTGTTATCAAACGAATCAAACTAAAAGCTGAATGCTACGCTCCATTGATAATTGTTATTGTGGCTTCCCATTGACATGCCAAATGTCAATTAAAGTTGAAAACTGGCCGATTAGTTGCTAAATTGCACACAGCAATTTTAAACGCAATCTCGCTTGATTAAAATCACATTAATATATGGCTAAGCTTTTTACCGTTTGTCTTGCCCAGTACTGAACTCTTAATGACAGTGGGCCAAAGTCAAGAGACTATAGATTATAATTATTTGTGCTTATTATTTTAAATGAAGAGTAATAATTTTTGTTTACAAAATAATTCATTGTTGAAATTAATTTTGTATTTAAAAGTAAAACGATGACTATCAATATTTTGTATGCATTTTTATAATTAAAAACAAAAACTTTCATTCATTTTGATTTGAAAAAATAAATTAAGCGTTTGGTGAGATTAGTAAATACTATTTTTCTAATGTTGTTGATATAAAAAATTGATTACAAAAATACAAATTACTCTTTTAAATAACGTATGTGAAATATTCCCATTATCTTGCATTTGCAATCCAGTCAAAAATCAATAAATTCTATTTTCTAATTCACCTAATTGCAGACGAATGCTTTGACAAAAAGCACGATCGTCCCTTTCTGCTGTCCATGGCGAATCGCGGTAAAAACACGAATGGCTCGCAGTTCTTTATGTAAGTGGGTTGCTCGAGAAGTTCCCCCCTCCCCAACCCAAAATTAATAGAAGAAATCAATAACATGTGTAATATGCATTCAAGTTTCTTTTGCAGCGACAACAACAATACTTTTAATATCTTTTTCTTATATGTATATTTAAAAAACCAAATCTGTTGTTGTTCATTGATCTATTGCCATATAGCGAGAGTGTTGCGTGTTATCTCTGATCAGCTGTGCAGCGGACTCAACACCACCAACCCCCCCTTCTCTCAGCGAACCCACAAGCCACCAAAGCCGACGACGCTGTCAAACACTGGCTAATTGTACACACGATATGTGTGTCTTGGGGGCGTGAGTGTGTGTGTGTGTGAGTGTGACCGTATTGCCCCCCGACCACCCACCATTAAAGTTCACTCTGCTGCTGTCCTTGGTGCTTGGCAACAACAACGACAACAACAACTGCAACCTGGAGAGATTTGAGGGTCGTTGCTAGTGGCGACGGCGACTCCAACTTGACTCTTGTTTGTTACTACAATCACAACAACAACAACAAACAAAAGCAGCAACTACAAATAGCAACTGCAACAACAACTACAACTACCACAACAACAACAACTACAACAACAACAATCGCTATGCAATGTGTAAAGAATATTTTTCTTCTCTTCTGTTTTTCATTGTAGTACAACACAGCCTGCGCCACACTTGGACAAGTAAGTAAAACACGAAGGTCGCCTTTCTCAGCTGCAAGTTAAACCGATTCCAATCGCTTGAATACTTTTGTTTGGTTAAAAACAATTTGACATTCTCGATGTCTTCTTGTCGATTAGCTACACTTTGAGTAAATTACTTTGTTATGGCGTTAACTTGCGGCTGTGAAGAATTTAAATATTTCCCCTGCTAACCCATTTCTTTTCTCTTCTTACTCTTGCAGCATTCATGTTGTATTCGGTCAAGTTTTGTCCGGTCAGGATTTGGTGCGTCAATTAGAGGATCTGCCCATTGATCGCAACTCACGCCCGCTGCAGGATGCAGCCATCTCCAATTGCGGCGAGCTGGTCAAGCAGACGAAGGGTAAGTGCTTAATACCACTCAGCTTTTTCACTTGATGGTTGACGGTGTTCTGCGTTCACAGCCAAGAAAGAAAAGAAACGTCGCAAGCGTTCCACGGCCACAGAAGATTCGGACAGCGAGCAGGAGGAAGTGCAGTCGAAGCTCAAGGAGAAAGCCAAGAAGAAGCGCTCACGCAAACAATCCAAATCCAGCGAAAGCGAAAAGTATAAAATGAACATAAACTCAAACAGTTTTGTAAACGAATCTCGTGTCATTTGCAGCAGCGACACAGGACGTGCCACAACGCGTGGCAACGGACGCCAGAACAATGACGAGGATGAGGACGATGAGGAGGGCGAAATACATCCGCTGGTCACATTAACTAAAATCGATCCAAGCGAGATACCAGAGGCAAGCACCACACATTGTAAACAGCTTAAACTGTCGCCAATCTCAACTGTTTCCTCATAGGTTTCGAATAAATTCCTAATGCGCGGCGAGAAATCGCGCTCCCGCGACCGTGATCGCGACAATTCGCGTGAAGCACGCCAGCGGGAACGCGATCGTGACAGGGAACGTGAGCGCGAGGAGCGCGACCGAGGCAGAGATCGCAATCGCAATACATTTGGCTGGTCGAAGAAGCAGGTGCCAACCTCACGCAGCGGTCGCATTGTCAAGGGACGCGGTGTCTTCGTAAGCCAGCCGAAAACCCATTTGAACTGTGTGACAATCCAGCTAATTTTCGTCTACTTTTACAGCGCTTTCGCACGCCGTCGCGCAGCCGCTCGAAGAGCATAACGCCGCCGCATTGGAAGCATGCCCAGAAGCGCACCATCAAATTATCGGACTTGGAGCGCATGGAGGAGGAGAACAAGATGCGCGACGAGGAGGTCAAGCGGCGCGAACAGGAGCGCAAGAAGCGACACGAGGAGGCTACCAAGGATCCCAAGAAGTCCTACTTTGAGCTATCACACGCCAGCACCTACGGCGGCAAGGTGACGCCGGACAAGAAGCCGCAGAGCAGCAATGCTCCTGCTCGCAAGCGCACCGAATCCCACTCACAAAAGGACGCGGAACGCGGCAAGGTAAAGGAGACACACGACAAGGAGAAGGAGAAGCCCAAAGAGGAGGCGCCACCAAAGCGTCGCAAATCCGTGGACATGAACGCTTTGGACTACGAGCAGCAGACGGAAAGCGAACCAGAGCCGGAGCTAAGCAAACCCATGCAGAAAAACGAGTCCAAAGCGCCAGCCAAGGAGCAGGAGCGCTCCAAGCAGGCAACAGAGCCAAGGCGCGAGGAGAAAACCAGAGAACGCGATCGTTCCAAGCGCAGTCGAGAACGCTCCGGCTCACGGAATCGCCAGCGAAGTCGCTCGCGTTCCGCGCAACGTCGTCGCTCGCCTGCGAGACGTCAACAACAACAGCAGCAGCAACAGCAACAGCAGCGTTCGCCAGTGCGACGACAGGGCAACAATGGCAACGCCAATCAGAATGCTGGGCAGGGCAATCGCAACCGACGCAATCCATTCGCCGACCGTGATCGACGCCAGCGTTCGCCGGACAACGAGTATCGCAATCGCTTTCCGCTGTCGCCCATTCGGCAACGCAGCTCGCCTGCCGAGCGACGTCGCGGCTCCAGGGAACGTCAGCGACGTTCGCGCAGTCGCGGCCGACGTCAAGAGTCGCCAGAGCGACGACGCGAGTCGCCCAATCGCCGGCGTCAGGATTCGCCAGTTAGAAAGCGACAGGATTCGGCTGAACGCAAGCGACAGGACTCAACGGATCGCAAGCGTCGCGAGTCGCCCAGTCGAAAGCGACGCGAGTCGCCAGATCGCAAGCGTCGCGAGTCGCCAGAACGCAAGCGTCGCGCTTCACCCGAGCGTCGACGCAGTCGCAGTCACGGACGACGGCACAGCAGCTCGCGCAGCCCGAGTCGACGCAGTCCACGGCGCAGTCATCGTTCGCAGGACCGCAGTCCGGGCAAGATAACATCGGCTGTGTGTGCTGGCGACTTTGAGGATAAGGACAAGGCGGCGCGCGAGAAGATGCAGAAGCGTGCGGAGGCAGCGCTGTTGATGAAGGAGCACATGCGCAAGGAGATCGCCAAGGTGGAGAAGCAGCGACAGGACGAGCTCGAAAAGGAGCGGACTACGCGTGAACTGAATGAGCTGGAACGCCTGAAGGCGGAGACACTGAAGAAGCTGCATGAGGAGGAGGAACGTGATCATCCTGCTGCGCCGTCGGAGCCGTCAAATAGTCGCAATCGACGCGACAGTCGAGGCAGCAGCCATGAGGCCAAGAAGCGCAAGCATAAAAAGTCAAAGAAACAGTCGACACGCTCGCCACGTTCGGACACGGATTAGTTTCCTAGATCCCAACAAACCCAACAATCATTAAACTACAGCAGAAACTTAGTTCGACTCTCACAATCAAAATCAAAATTCTTTTTTGATTTACACCACACAGTCAAGCAATCTAAAATAATTATACATACTCTCCAACAATTGTAAAAATCTGTTCACCACTTTCTTGGCATTGAGCGGCCCAATAAACCAAACTTTACTACACTTTAGAATACAATAATTACCACGTTGTGTTATTATGAGCCGCACATTTGAATTACGCGCTTATGGCTTAAGTTTTAAAAGCTGACTGCTATGTCACGCAGTCACACAAATTTTAGTGTTGAGCAAGCCTGTTATCGAATATTAACATGTAATTGGTAGCGTTTTCAAAATTTTGTTTAAAACTAAAATTTGATACGCTTAAATGAAATATTTGTTATTGTATTTTTAAAAGGTGTGATTCCAACCGAGTGTCCAGCACTTTGCAATTGCAAATTTTATTCACACATTCAAAACTGACTAATTGCTGCACTCAAACTTAATTAACTCATAATCAAAACTAATGATCATAAATTTAAATTAATTACTATGCCGTGCTGTGTCTGGCAACGCCAATCGACGTTAAAATTTCTGCCTCGTTTGTTTTGCACATCGTTTTTCTGTCGTTGCGCCGCTTACACTGCGAAACTTTCATTCATGGAGGCGAGCTTTTGACGCTGCCATTGAAATTTGTTTCTTCTTTTTGCGGCGCAAACAAAAACAAAAGTTGCCATCAACGTCGACGTCGCCGGCAAATGCAAGCTTACGACGCGTTTACACACATACGCATCTATGTATCTGTGTGTGTTTGCGTTCTCTGGCTCTCTCTCTCTCTCGTTCTCTCTCTGTGGACTGTGCGTGTACTCCTTATGTGTTAGTATGTGAGCACGTTAATGGCAGCGCTAGTTGTTGTGCGGTGCAAAGCTCCCAGTACACGAATGGCGTACAAACTGTTTGGACGTGTTTGCTGCTCGCTGGCGACGTCGCGGCTTCGGGTTCGAGTTCGAGAGTTCGCATTTCAATTCTGAGCGCAGAGTTGTAAATATTGCACAAGCGGCGCTCGCGAATTAATTGTATCAGTGTGTGTGTGTGCATAGCAAAGCAACAAACAAACAACAAGCAAACAAAAAACAAAGAAATGCTACATAAATAACAACAAGAACAATCGCACTAAAAATAATGTCAAAAGCAACAGTGAAAAATACTCGTAATTTGTTGATTTAAGCGGCGTCAAAGCTGAAGCTGAAGCTGAATGTCGTCGACGTCGTTTATGTGTGTGAGTGTGTGCAAAAAAGAAATACAAATTAAAAAAAATTGATAGGCTGAGCCAGCGAAATACAAACATAAAGCGGAAATGCAAAAAATACAACAAAGGTAGTAACAAAGCACAAACCGATGGCGTCAGCAGTGAACGCGGGGGCGACAGTGGCGGCGGCAGCGACGATGGCGGCAACAAAAGCCGGTGCAATGCGTATACCACACATACCATACATATGTATGTATATGTGTACATATGTATGTGTGTAGTTGGCAATGTGTGTGAAGGAGAGCGCAATAGGCATATTTTTAATGCTGCAAATCAAATGAAATCTGATGCTTTATTGGCTGCTGTTGCTGCAAAATTGCGGCATTGTTGATTTTTGTGTCCTGTTGCAAATAAATTATGACATAATAAGGCGTAACAAACAAAAGAAATCAAGTGCGTGCCGATGTCGCAGTCGCCGCTGACGTCGCTTCATGTGCATATGTGTGTGCACATGCCAACGTGTGTGTGTGTGTGTGTGGGTGATTGTGTGAGAGAGGCTGTGTGTGTGTGGGGTAGACCAATAATAGGCATAAATATGAAATGAATATTTCAAAATGAGAAATGCCAAGCAAACAAAACACAAAAAAGGATATAAAACGCAATAAAGTAAACTCCGAAAGCCGCCAAGTACAGTAGTAGTTCTTTGGCCTGGCCACAAAGCAGAAGCAGCGGCGACGTCGAACAAAAAAGCACTCGGCACGAACACAGTGACAAAACAACAACAACAACAACAGTCACAAGGCCATGAAAGCAACAGCGGCGGTTGTAGAAGGCAGACGGCAGGCAACGGCAAAGGCAAAAGCAAAGCCAAAGCCAAAGCTCGGCGCACAAAACACAAAGCGAAAGCGTAGCAAAAACAAGGAGCAAAACATCAGCAGCGCACAGTGTAACAAATTTGATTGGAATTTAGAACGCTGCCACTTCTAATTGCATTATGAATATACTTTAATTGATTAAGTGCCTATTTCGCACTTTAAAATCAGCAATTAATGTTGATTGTTCCGTCGTCAAATAAGCTAATTATTTTATACAAGTTCAGATTTATTATTAGCTAATTAGCTGCCTTTTCATGACATTTTCATAGTTTTTTAGGTGTCACTGAATTTTTATTGAGTTCAAATTGCAAATTATGTCTGAGCGAATTAATTTTATAGTAAGGCGTAAAGAAATAAAAAGTTTACTTCCTTCGCGCCTGTAAAACACTGTGCGTCGTCGGCGTTGGCGTCGGCAGCAGCAGAGGACGACAGCCAAAGTGAGAGTGGGCTGCTGTTGCTCTGCTTTGCGAATGCTGCTGATGCGAATGTGGATGCTCAGAAAAAAGCTTAGTAAGCTGCGCTGCCGCTGCTGCTGCCCTCTGTCGCTGTTTCTGTTGTCGTTTTTGCAAACAAAAGTACAAAATGTATATGACGCTTAAACGTAGCTGATGATGAAGAATGATGATGATGATGGAGAAGTAAGAACACGAAGAATATGCATAATAGAAGGCACAACAAGGTAGAATTTCGAGGAAATCGAAATTTGCGTCGTCGTTCAATTTCGACCGGCATCCGCAGTCACCGTCGCCGTTGCCGTAGCACAAAATAAACTTTTATACTCGCATGTGTGTGTGTGTGTGCGTACGTGTGTGTGTGTTTCGTATAGTCAAATTTGTTTTATATAATTCGCAACTACCCCGATATGATTTCCGTTGCGATTCTTCCTTATCTCTCAATTGAGCATGGCGATTTTTTTGCCTTTTTTTGTTTGCTACAGTGAGAGCAAAACACAGTTTGCTTTTTGTTCGAAACTTTTTGGAAAACAAATAAATGCGTGGCTATGCAATAAATACATGTTTTCAACAATAAGCAAAACTTTGCGCAATAAAAACCCTAAAAGCATTATTAAATTTTAACACGAAAAAACTGCAGAAAAAGCGGAGAATATTTATTCTCTTAATTTTCAAAAATATTTAATCCAAAAAGTTAAACAATAGAATACAAAAATACCGCTGCACACACACACATAAATATTTGCAAAACTTTACTACGTCAGTGCTGCTGCGGTCGCTGCTGACTTTCACGTCGCTGCCGCTGCCTCTGCCGCCGTCGACATCTGCTTTATTTGTACATTTTTCTCTCTTTTTTGGCACAAAGCCTTTGATAGCAGTTGAAGCAACAGCAACAACAACAACAATGGCGACGCCGAAATATATATTTGAGCATTCATTTATGCGACGTTTTCTTTGCTTTTTTGCCGCGCGAATTCGTGCACTCTAGCTCTAGAAATGTATCTTATAGATACACGCGCACTTTGGCTACTTGCTTGTGAAATTGAAATATGCTTAGCCTGCTATATGGCATCATCATCAGACGACGACGCCGCCGCGTTATGATCATTATGATGCTCGTCATAATAATAATGAAGCAGCAGGATTGGGGGCTATAGCTACTTTTAGTTGGACTACTGGGACAATCCCTAATACAACAAATATCAGGCAATAAAACCCGCATCAAAAGCAAAAAAAGTACAATGGAAAAATACGTAAAAAGGAGTAAGCGTCAGAAAAATGATGTGGTCATAATTCTAGAGATTTGTGAATGTACCCGAACACACTCAGTGAGATAGACAGAGCAGTGGCTTGACTTTATGACTGTTCCACTCGTAATGAAATAGTCAGGATTATGATTTCAGCAATTAGGTTATTAAAGAAGTCAGCAAAGAGGAGGAGCATTTGGGAGTGAGTGCTAATTATAGTAACCTTTAGGCCCGGTTCTAAAAGTGTTCATTAGTTCCGCAAATTCAGCCGAGTGGCATAATAGATCCAATGGGAACACGAGTTAATAACGTCTTAAAAGCCGTTTATGCGCATACATTTGTACAATGCACGTAACATTAGAACATTGCTTTTTTATGCGTTTATGTTCGAATATTAAATTTGACTTTTATTAAACTGCGTTTATACGGATTGCGCGACGCCTTTGACTGACTTTTTGGGCAACAACAACAACAACAACAGGTCTGGTCTGTTCTGTTGATAGGTAAAGGCCATTTCCATAAATTTCACAGTGCCCAATGCCAGCCTGGCTGCAAATAGCATTTTAATGGTGGCGCCTTTGGTGGCGCCAGTGTTTTGCGGCCTATTAAGCAAATTACGTATACGCACTGTTACACGCGTAAAATATTTATGCATGTTTCATAAGCGTTGCCAAAAAATATTAGCATACTTTTGTGTGCGTGTCGCCAATTTCGCCGTGATGAGTGTGTCTTTGTTTGTGTGTGAGTTTGTTGAAGAGAGTTAAGCAAATCAAATTTCTTGCTTTTTAGATACACAGGTCAACAAAAGAAAACGTCGGAAAAGCGCGCACATAAACAATGAAATGGCTGTGTGTGTGAGCGAACGGGTGCATCAAATGCAAGTGACCTTGAGAAAATGCACCTAAAAACCAAAAACCAACGAAATCACTGAAGAAGACACCCGCAAGAAGCCGAAGAAGGAGTTAACCATAAAAACTAAAAAGGAAAACAAAACAATTCCAGCAAATCAAAATTATAATCGGAGAGCAGCAGATAATTGCGATTGCGATCGGGCAACTTGCAAGAACATCAACGGGGGAATAAACGCGAGATTGCAATGTTTTTGTTTTACAATCGACACATTTTTGTCATTATTATAATTGAAATCCTGCTGCTGCTGCTGAGCGATGACAATGGACAACCAACGCTGACCAAGTTGCCGACAACAGGTGAGTAAAAACCACATCCACTTCAACTAACACTTCGCCCACAAAAACAAGTAAAACGAAAAAAAAAATATAAGTGTAGACTCCCGCGCCAAACTCCAATAATCATAAACTAATGGCCAAATGTGCGGGCGTGTCCCAAGCCAAAAAACAAAAAAAAAAAAATAAGAAGTCTGAACTTGTTGAGTTCTCTCTGAAGAGTTCGAAATAGGCGTGGGAAGGAGCAAGCAGGCCATAAAGAAAATCGGCAATATAAAATATTAAAGTTGGTAAAACACGCGAGAAAAGTTTTTTTTTTTTTTTGTTCGCTGTGTTTTTGGCCAACACAACTGCTAAAACACTGTGGCCTCTCTAGTATGTCGTCGTGTAGCAGCCACCCCTTTGCTAAGGGCTGCCTGTCGCCGTTTACTTGGGGGTTGATCCCTGTTCAGCATCGACTTGGAGTATAGCCCTTTCGCATGTATTTGTGCCATTGCGGGAGCTTATTGCGTCGTTGATTTGGCTAAGCGAAATTATAATTCTAATTTATGTGCATTACCGGAAAGAGTACAAACGCTGTCGTCGAGCCTCGACAGCTTGTCGCATTCACACGCAACGTTGCGACGTTTGCTTTGAAGATTTCTGCAGTGCAAACCGTCGTCAAATTGACCCACAGAATTGTAATTTGCCTGAAAGTATTCAACAATCAATCAATGCAAACACATTTCCCAGCAAGGCTTCCTTTTTTCCTTTTTCGCCCTCAATCATTAACTATTTAGCCCAATGAAGTGCAGAGCATGGGCAAGTCCATAAGACCCCAATCCGAAAACTTTTCCGCACACATGATAGAGCAGCAATGGCTTTAGGAGTTTAGGGCGATGTGTGGCAAAAGTCCAAGTCCAAGTCAAACGACTAAGCGGCATGTCGTCAATAAATTTTCCATTAAATTCAAAGCAACCCAAAAAAAAAAAAAAAACCAAAAAGAAAAGTACAACATAAAAAAAAAAAGCAGGGAAAACATAGCAAAATAGAAAAGGGAGAAAGAAAAACAAGCTACCATAAAGGAAGGTAGCGTCGAGTACACTACATAACTTTTGCTCGTTACACACAGCCGCACACACTGTGTGTACTCGTGTGTGTTTGGGTGTTGTGTGTGTTGTTGTATAGCTTCCTGTCTGTCCTGGGAGGCCGCTTATTCAATTTAGCACTGGCGTGTGGCGCCATCTAGCGCCCACCCGTTATAGGCAACAACGCCAATAAATAACACACAATGCCGGGCTACGTTCTTAACACCCTGTAACCAAAACGCCAAGATATGCGCCATAATTTGGCAAAGAAGTCGAAAATTCCCTCAGTGAGTTGAGCAAATGTAGCTACCGCTTGCCAAACGCTTGACTACAGGGTATCCCGGCTGCAGAGTGATCTCGAGCCGCAAGTAATGTTTTCTATTTTTGTTTTTTGTTACCGTCGGCAAATAACTACAACATAAGCTATTGGAAAAGCAACTCTCACATCATCATTTCTCGTCGTTGTCGTTGTTGTCGTTGTTGCTGTTGTTACTGTTGTTGTTGCTGGCCTTTTATTCATATAGCAAACAGCATATCATGTCGTTGTTGTTGCCGCGTGCCGCGTGCCTCGCAGCAACCCACAAGCTGCCACTGAACCCTCCATATTCATATGCAAATTGCGTTGGAGGACCTTTGGGCTCAGCTGGGATGTTGCTGATTTTTGTCGTTGTCGTTGTTGTTGTTGTAGTGGTTGTTGTTGTTATGCGCTGTGTTTTGTTTTGTTTTGTTTTTTGGCCCTGCCAAGTTGTGCTTTAGTTGTTGGTGCTGTCGCTGTTGCCGTTGCTGTTGCGTTGGTGGCGCCCAGCGCTTGATTTCAATTTTCAAGTGCTTCCTGTTTTGTGCAGTTGTTGTTGCTGTATTTGCCGCTGCCCCGACGTTTTGCTATTTGACATCTCAAGCAGCGTTACTTGGCTGCCACAACAAGTAAGAACAGAAACAACAAACAGTTGAAATAACAAGTTGAGTGCCTGGCTCACTCCCTCCTACCTACTTCCCCTCCATTTCCACCTCCAGCTCAAACCACTTTCTTCCCTTTTGGGGGCCTGCAGCAAGAGCAAATCGGCTCTATTCTGGTCACAAATGCGCCGAGGCATTCGGCGCTGCTCTTGACTGGATGAGTGTGCCTACTATGGACTATGACGACCTTATGAGAAACTCAAGCGAGCCTCGAGTACGGCTGTCGTTGTTGTTGTAGTTGTAGCTGTTGCAGCCAAAGGCGCCAGGGTCGGGCACCAAGTGGTTGTGTGCGAGGGATTGGCGTTTGGGTTTTGGGATTGCTATTGGGATTGGGATTGGGATTGGGATTGGCATTGGGATTGGAGTGGCAGCATCGCCTTGTGGCGCCTTTGCGGTTTTTAAGCCTCGCCTGAGGTTCAACCATTTTTAAACCGAAAACACACACCAACCAGCAAGCAGTCTCTGCTCAGTGTGTGTTTGTGTGTGTGTGGCGTTTGTGCTGAGCATAAGTATTTGCTCTGATTAAAGTTGCCATTGGAATATGCTGCAAGCAATCGCCTGCACGGCATTACTGTTAGCAATATTTCCTTTTTTATAGCTCTCGACCATTGAGAATTCTCGACAGCTTTAAACTGATTGCTCGCTGCTGGTTGCCAAGGCTACATCCTGTTCCCAGCTCAGCTATCTGTGTGTGTGTGTGTGTGTGTAAGTGTGGCAATTCCCGGAAATCAGTTAAGTACAGCATGGAACTGCGCCTCGGGCATTTGGCACCCAGCTAAAAGCGGCAATGATTACATTTGGCAGCTTTTCGCCACTGCCCTCCCAAAAAGCACCAAAAAGCAAGAAAAAAAAGTAATAATGTTGCAAGAAAAATCATAATTTTTAATGCCACCCATGGAATGGGGCCAGCAAACGAGCATTTAAAACATATTTTTTGTTGGTAAAGCACGACCGGATCCTGGATCTTTGGACCACCCCCATCTCATTAATGCCCAACTTCCCCCCACCAAAAAAAAAAAAAAAAAGAAGCTGTTCCTTCATATCTGTGACGCGTGGCCCGTGCGACGGGCGTGAATAAAAAAAAAAAAAATTTGGGAAAGAAGAGAAATTCTATTAGTTCAATTAGACAGCTGCTGTCGTGTTGCGGCTGCCTGGTGACAGACCTTTTGCCTAGAACTCTGTGGGCCATTATTTAATTTGAATTTATACAGTTGTCTGTTGGCGTTAAGGGCTTCGCGGATGTCCACAGACATTCGTGTATTTTCATCTTATTGAACTTATTTCACGGCGACAACTGTCGTTTCCCAGGCAATCGTGTTATTTTTATTTGGTTCCCAAGAAATCATTGAACTCGCGACAAAAAAAAAATACACAACAAAATGTTGTGCTATTGCCCTCGTCATAATTTCCTTAGATGCGCTTATTATCAGAGATCAGCATTCAGAAATTTTCAATTATTTAGAAAGCGCCGCATTTTGATGCTTTTTAACTTCAAAAGATGCCGATTCGTGTAGCCTACTTATTTAAGCCCCAAAATAGCGAGGGTATAGCTTCTCAATATCTAATGGGAATAGAAGAATAATGCTCTACTATAGTGGTTCGAATATTGCAAGGAATCGCGGGCTAATGATTCAAAGCTTAAGAGCTCTAAATGCTCAAACATTTGTATAAGTTTAAAGATTGATTAAAATACTTTAATTTATAGTCAGTTTCTATTTAGTCTAATATAAATGACTCGAAGATATACAAAACAATAATTTTGCAAGCCGTTCGCAATTTATTTACGTTTAAGACGTGCTGATTATTATAATTTATTTATAGAATGCCAAATTCACTTCCACAAATTGCTTCCATTAATTATAGCTTATTTATAGAACTCATATCCATTGGCTAATGCATTATTAAAGGATATGTGCGCGTTTATCATTTGGGCGTATGACTTGTGTTTATCATATTTCTGTGTTGTCATCAAATGGGACAAGTAGGCTGCTTATAATTTTGGCGCTCAGACTTTGGCACTTGGCTGTGCTTGTAAGCCCATTAGGCGCTCACTGGTTCTGGGCCGTCATCTGCAAACAAAACGACGCCGACTCAATGGAAACTTTCTTCTTGGCCAGTAGGCAAAGTGGCAGTAAAAATAAAATAACGAAATAGGAAAGAAAAAATCAGCACATGGAAAAAATTCCCCTTAGTCAGCATGATGTTTGATTTTTATTTTCCATTTTTTTTTATATTTTTTGTTTGCCCCGTCGTCAACATGTGCGCCAAGTTCTTGAAAGAATGTACACATGTTTGTATGTGTGTGTGTGTATATATATGTATATATAACTTGCGCACATTTATAATAAAAAAACGAGCTCTGAACTCCACGTTGAGTGCCGCCGTTTGGCAATTAAAATTATTATTATTATTATAAGTTAGTTGGCAGAAATTCAAGTGGCCGGGGCGCCACATTAGAAAAGTTTACAAAACTTTTTGAATTACTAGAGCGGCACCCCTAATTAAGTTCATTTTCATGGAGTGCAGCCCTAAAATGGCTTTAAATGTTTTCAAGAACTCTCACAAATGGATCGATAACCGGGGTGTTATTTTAAATATTAAAAAACAGAAATATTTGTTTATGCCATATGAATCGATAACCTGGGCGTTATTTTAAATATTAAAAAACAGAAATATTTGTGTATGCCATATGAAGAAATTCTTTAAGAAATTTAAGATGTTATCGATACACAGCTTTTCTTACTACTCATTTTATTTAAGAACTCGTTCCAAGTACATTCGTCGACTTATACAACTTTTTAGTTTTCTATTGCGTTATATTGTTCAATCACTGAGTTTCTTTTCGGAACAAGAGTAATCTCTCGATGGTGTGGCCTTCATAAGTAACAGCGTTTTGATATTAAGTATCTGGTCCCAGTTCGCTTGGCTGTTATACGCATAATCAACACGAAACGTGTAGCAAAACGTTGACAAAACACCCCCTCGCCACTGTCTAGCCGAACACCCCCTCTCCGGGTCCACATGATGGCTCTGCTAACAGTGGCAAGTACAAATAAAATCCATTAAAAGTAGAACCACATGTAAGCCGACTTTGAGTAGTTTCGTATTGTTTCTTTTTGCTGCTGCTTTTTTTTTTTTTTTACTGTTTCTTGTTATTGTTCATATTAGAATGACGCACCTTATTGAAGAGGGGAGAGTTTGGAGTGGGAAGGGGCTAGAACAGCAGCCACTTTACTCGCAAACTTGCCAATGGCCAGCAATAACCAATCGCTTTTATATGATCTAGTCGAAATATGGCGTATTTCGATACAATCGTTGAGGGCATTGATGTATGAACGCGAAGACAGAAGAAGTATGTAGAAGTCACAATACTAGATATTTCTTTGCAAAGGTATTTTATAAATTATTCTGATCTGCGTTCATTGAATCTCAAACTCACTGTATTTCTTGCCTTTCTTACCACAAACTCAAAAATGAGTATCTTCAGTATTCTGCTAAGATAGGTGAAAGAGTATTAAATCATCGGCTGTCCACAGAGTTCGTTTGTTTCTTGCTTGGCACCTCTGCGTACTCCATGTGCTCCGCTATTATGTGTGGTCATTGTGGCTTGAGGTCAACAAAAACAATTTCGTCGACCGTCTCTTGGCAGTTTACTATAAATAGGCACGATTTTCAAGTAGTTTGTTATTGTCATTAGCGTGTTAGATGCTATACCTCAGGTTCAGATACGAAGAGTGGCAAGTACTTGGGTCATGTGAATGTCTGTCTAGGAATAGTTGGGTGTCTATTTATTGTTTTTGAGTGACAGCGTTGTTCAGGCTCCTCCTGCCCTGGGTGTTGGGCGGATATATGGGGCGTTGATAATGGGAATGAAGATGGAGATGGGTTCGTGTACTCGTTGCTGTTTGGTTGTCAGTTGAAAACAACATTATTACTACTATTATTATTATTTTTATTGCGAGTATTATCAGCAGGTTTCGAGTTCATTGAATTCGACTGCGTCCCGTCCGTGACAAAACCTTGGCAGGCAAAGTGGGTCAGCGTAATCAACACAATCAGTGCCTAGGCATGCTCCTACATTCCATTTGCTCCTCCCCTCTCCTCCCATCCCCGCACTTGCCCCTCTTGCTCCTTGACGGCGCCACCCACATCCACCACAGAGATTTTTTGCTCGTCTCGTTGCTGGTTCGTTCGTTTGTTCAACGTTCGGATGGTTCATTCTAACACTTGTGTTGGTGTTTACTCTACTCTCCTTGGTTGCCATGTTGCTGCGACAATGGTGATTGCAATAAATGAAATTAATGCGTATTTGAAAGAGCCAGACAGGCGAATCAATTGACAGAAATGGAGTCCCACATTTCTGCGACACCGTGCAAATCAAAACCCATGAAAAAAACCAAACAAAAAAAAAAAAATGAAAACAATTTCACAGAGTATTTCTTCTATTTTATTTTCTTCTGCTCTTTCACTTTTTTTCTGGACACAACTTTCGTCATGAATTTCTAAATCATTTTGGTCTTATAATCTAAGCAAGCGAAACAGCTCCAATAAATCGCCACACGAATTGAATTATTTGCTAGAGAAGACAAAGTGTGAGAACATTTCATAAAAATATTGAACAATTTACTGCACGGTTTTAAACATTTTGGATGCATCACATAAAGCTATATTAAAGGTTTTATATTAAAAGAAAATATTTCTTTTGAATTAATTAATTTTTACCGGGAATTTCGACGCGAAAGGAAGTTGAAGACCTTCTTATGAAATTAATCTATACCATGCGGGACACGTTTCTAGGAACAGCAGACCGCAGAGCGAGTATTTGACTGACATATTCGCTTTCTCTGCATTTTTTTTCTGCCTATGGATTAATGACGCTTAGTTCATATCCTCAAAACGTCCAATCTCCTTTAATATTCATAAGTCAAATGTCTTTCTCATGCATATTACCACAATGTGTTATTACAATGCTCATTTTCACTAGATAAAAGCGATGAAAATGATATGGATGACAAATTGTTGGCCTTTTTACGAAAGTGGCAGGAAAAGCTCGTGGGGGGAATTTTTTGTATTGTATTGTATTCTTGGCAAAGAAATTAATTAATGCAAAAGACCGAAAAACAATGTAAGCATGCAAGCGCGCATATATAATTTATTAATTTGTATGCCACGCTGAGCGTAGAATGTTGAATCGGTGGGAGGCGATGGATAACTAAATACATAATAAAATGCATTTGGGATCATTAAGTTAATTTCATAAATATATAATTATATATTTTTTGTTTAAGTGCTCGTGGCTCAACACGTTGCATGTGCTCAGCATATTTCTTAGGAAGCTAACCAACCGTAGAAGTCAGCCAAAAAGTAGAAAAGCGAACAATAAATAAACAAAAAAGGAACACAAAAAAAACCCCCATTGAGGTGTGTGCAAAGGGTGTGCCCACTTTGCAATTAAACTCGCCGATTATACCAAAAAAAAAAAGTAAAAACCAAAAAAGCCCCCAACTAAAAGTGCATTAAAAAAGGCATTAAATATATGTGTTGTGGCGAGCCAGAGAAAAACTTCAGCTTGCAAATTGACACGAGATATGAGCACGGACATGGATAGGGACAGGCAAAAAGTAAAGCAACTTGGCTTGGTTTTAACACTTCTTGGCTTGGATTGCCATTGGTATTTGCTGTTGTCCGTTGTGTTGTCTGTTCTTGATGTTGTTTTCTGCTGGCTTTTTGTTTTTTTTTGGCAGACACTGTAAGAGCACACCCTTGACGCTGCTCGCCACTCACCCCAGACTATGCCCAAAAAGTAGGTACAATTCATATATATGTATACGTATGAATGTGGTAGGTAAAGGTAGGAGGGGATCAAATGCTGGCGCAAGCTCGTTAAAAAGAATTTGGTTCACTTGCTGTTGCTGTTGTTGCTGGTCAAAAAATGGAAGCGAGACAGAGATGGAGCACAAATAAAACGCAGCACGTTGTGTTGTGCTTGAGACACTGGCCATGTCCACAGGCTGTACGCCAAAACTGGTTTTCGGACTGCATTCTTTGGGGCCACGTTTATAGCCAACTAGCCTAGCAGCCAGGCAGATCGACGCAGAAGCAGGCTCTCCTTTTGCACAGTTTTGCCAAGTTGTTTGGCTGAAAACAAAATTGAATCATATGCGGCGATGGCAGCCTCAAAAAAACAAAAAAAAATTGCAAAAAAAAAAATCAAACTGAAGACTAAAGTAGGAAAAGGAAAAGGCAAAAAGAAAACGTTGTTTCTATGAATTTCAGAGCGTTGCAATGTATCGATATATCGGAGCTTACCTGCTACACTTTCTGACTGCGACTCTCAAGCCGTCGCTTTGTCTTTCTTGATTCTACAGTTTCTGGTCGGGTTTTGGTTTTCTTGTTGCCACATTTCGCAGCTATATTTAGGCTTCAGAATTTCGTGCACGTTTTGCGCTTTGCATGATTAATTGTTTATGCAAATTGATGTTTGCTTATAAGGCATACAAAGTGAGACAACGAGCGAGACCGAGAGCGAGCGGCAGAGTGTGAGGGAGATGGCGCAAGATTAAGAACGAGATGGAGTGTATATATGGCTTCTAAAGCCATTTAGGCAACTTGATATTGGCATTTAATCACTTGAGTTCAACATTTATTGCCTGCATTCCGAATCGAATCTGAAATTAGTATTAGATTGTTATTTATGCAGATGGCGGCAGAAGTCATAATTCCATTATTACACATGCACTGCTTATGCTCATTTAATTAATACACAATTAGCTCTCTGTTGCTGTTCATTTGCATAATATGCGATATGAATTCAAGTGCAATTCAATTCGTTATTCGTTATTCGTTACGCCGTCTCAGTTGGAAGTTCATTTGAATAACGTGATTAACTTTGTTGCAAAATTAGTTGGCAACCACAGAACACCAACAGCACAGCATCGGCTTATACTATAAGATAAACAGCCAAAGATACAGAGGCAATAACAGACCAAGAGATTGAGACAAAACTTTTAATTAACATTACAGCTTAGTTTTGTTTTGACTTGGTTTGTTGTTTTGCTTTGCTTTGGTTTTCTGTTGTCAGACACACTGATTCGTGTTCTATACAACAAATTTCGTACTTTGAACTGTGCAAAAAACGTTTTGAAATGTTTGCTTTTAACTTTGGTGTTTAATGATCTGCAAAGTTAAAGACCGTTAAGTGATACGTAAAAAAGTTGTTTAGCTTAAGGCCAAGCGACTCCATGTGATAAGTTTATTATAATTAACGGCTCTCCGCAAGCATCTAAACGCGCGACGAACGCAATCAATCAAAAGCGATTTAAAGATTTTAACTTTTACTTTTAATTGCAATCACAATATCTCTGAGGAAATCTGCAATACTTGGAAAGCACATTAAAGCTTAACCTCCAAGCAATTAGCTACAACATTTGCATCATAATTAAGACACGCTCCCAATCGATATGAATTTCTTTGATGGTGTCCCACTGTGCCACCCCACTGACATTTAAACTTGATGCGAACGCACGAATTAGCATAGTTAATCGATAGTTGGATTGAAGTCGAGGCAACTGCACGACTTACTTGTCTCACAGCTCACACACACACACATACACAAACACACACAGATTGCGTGCACTTCATGACACGCGGTTCTAATTGGTTGACAGGTAATTGTAATAAATAACGCGACTAATTAGTTTTGAAGTTTTCGATATTTATGCGCATTAGACAAAATTTGAAGCTTTGGCAAACGTCAAATCATTAGTGCAAAACATGTTGCGGCAATCACAGGCTCAACTCCTACTACATACAACCATCCATCGGCTTTAACCCATCACCTGGAAAAACAACAAAACAAATAAAGGGGTGGGGAGGGGGTGAAATGAAAAACGAGCGGAGGCAGCTGCTGGTTTGCCAGCGATGCTGGCGATTCATAATCGAATCGGGCTGTTTTCGAAGTTCGGTGGCAGTTCGTAAAAACTGTGAAAATGTAAAAGTAAAATTGATGAATTGGCTGACAAGGAATTGTGCTGCTGTCGCTGACGCCGCCGATGCTGTTGTTGCTGCTGCTGTTGCTGCTGCCCAGCAGACCCAGCACGTAACAAGCGGCGTATACGTATTTTCTAATTAAACGCTAGCTCACGCTTCCTCCAGCAGGCCTGCCTGCCAGTCTGCCTGCGCTGAAAAATCAACTGCACGTGCCATTGTGTTGGGCGGAGTAATTGGGGTGAATGGATGGATGGGGAGAGGGGCAGGTGTGGGGCTGCCGCTGCCACCTTCTCAGACATATTCTGAAATGGCCACAGCCGCCACCTGGCATCACAACAACAGGCTGTCGCCTGTTTAGTCCTGATATCAAAATGGCTGCCATGCGGCCATGTTGTGCGGTGTGTCCCCTCCATCCTTCGCCTTCCCCTTCCCCATTCGGTGTCCTATGGAATCTCTCCAGTGTATTTGCTGTCATTTGTAGGTATTTCTGTTGTTGCTTTGGTAACTAATTGTCATATTGCCCCCGGAGAGTGCTGAAAGCGACACAGACACACAGCGCACTCCCCGCCACCCGCTCCCGCTTTTACAGAGGCGTTGAGGGACTCGAGTGGCAGAAACAGTGGCAATGCCAGTCGCACTTTGTGTGTACATGATTCAATTTTACTTTGTTTGCACATTGAACTGGTGTCTCTGCTTTTTTGGTCGTTGTCGTTGTTGTTGTCGTATTTTTCAATGTTGTCTCTCCCGCTTTATTTTGTTTCATTCATTCTGTTTTATTGTTAAACGGAAATACCACCAATAATTGAAAATGGCGTGCAATGAAAAACAGGCAGCCACAGTATTTGCCACATATTCGTTTGGTTTCGTTTCGTTTCGTTTCATTTCATTTCATTTCATTTCGATTTGTTGCGATTCGATTCGTCCTTTGCAATAATTAATGACCTTTGGAGCTGGCGATGCCAGTGATTTATGCAAGCAGTTTACGACATAAGTGAACTGTCCCACCCAGCGTATACGTAATGTATGTGATTGTCTGTTCAGGAATATACAAAAAACAAATTGCTGGCCATTATGCAAGATTCGTTGCTCTCCGGTTACATTTATGGCCATTGGATTTGTATTTAATTAATTTCACTTTTATATAAGCAAAATATCTATTTCCTGTCTCGCCAACCCGCCCAAAATTCCTGTCGACACTTGTTGATCTCCCTCGCCCCCCGAAATTTGGCAAGGAAATGCCATTTTCAAAAACTACGCCCACCTGTCAGCGCTTTCAGCCAGCTCTCGGCTGCTGCACTTCATCTCTCTCTCTCTCTCTCTGTCTGCCCGCCCTTATATAACGTATAACGTCTGCCGCATCATTTTCTGCCCACTTAATTTAATTGCCATAGAAACTATATAGAGGCGATGCTTTGCTTTTAATATGTGTCTTGGCAACGAAATATATATAAATCGCACGGCCATTTGTCTCAAGTAGTCCATGCGCATCCATTGAGCAATTTTTAGGCTGTGGGGCGACGAGGCGCAAATAGATATTTAGTGAGCCATGTGAAGGTTATCAACGTAAAATATTTGCACCACTTGTCATCAGGTACACAAGAAGCTGAAGTAAGCGAATAGGAGGAGACTTAGTTGGGAGTTGATCTTTGCTTAAATCAGGATTATCCAGGTGGGGATGGAGGGAACTACAAGTAAATTCAACTTAAAACCTCGCATGAAACTTGTGTATTAAATAAGCTAAGCCTTAACTGAAGAACCGAAGAGAAAAATTGCAGGCTGTTGTCATCTCATTAATATTTTACATCATCCTCTATAAAATTTATTGAAAAAACAATAGCTAAATTTAATAGCTATTTTGAAGATAATTTTTGCAGCTTTTGCAAGCTATTAATTATCGTATTATTTTCTGGGAATTTTGATAAACGTCAACAGCTTAAAAGTTCTTTATGACCAAGCCAGAAATGGACCTATAATTAACGGTCATTATCTATGGTAGAGACAAGCGCAAATACCTCCGGCAACATTTTGTTTACATTTTGAAGAATGGCTCAAAAGAGTAGAGCAAAGAATGATCAATAATTTCAAAATGATTATGCTAAAAAATGTACATAAACCATGAGCGCGAAATGGATGCGGAGAGGGGCCGTATTTTGAATTGGGCGATGGCGATGGCGATGGCGATGTATGTAATTTATCAATCTGAAGTAAGGCAAACGACAGCGTGTTATTTAAGGCGTTTATCATAAATCAGGCAAACATAAATCCATTGGCCGAAAGACACATGTTAAGTACTCACACACAGATAGATACAGGTATATAAATCTAATTGATGGCTGTTTAATGAAGCGTTTGATTTGGCATTTGTTAATTAAATTTATGCCACGCTTACAGGGCGCGCACCACCGGGGCCAACCACATGGAACCCACCAGGCTGTTACACACAATGCATATGTGTAACAAATGTGCCCAACTCACGGAGTCAATGATTTATTGTTGTTTGTCGAACGCCAAACTTTTTCTAAAGTAATTTGCGACAAATCATAAAGGCATTTTTTTTGCTTTTTATTTTTGCCTTTTGTTTTCCAAGGTGTGTGTGTGTGTTTGTGTGTGTGAGTGAGAGTGTGTCATGCCGCATGTGGCGCAAAATTTATGCGCACACATGCGGCTCAGGTGACGGCGCTCTCAACTCTTGTCACAATTTACTTAACTTGGCGTTTTTTTTTTTTTTTTTGCTTTGTTTGGCACACAGCTGCGACATTAACTCAAAAAGTTGCTCTTGGCCATTGGCTGGCAACTGAGGCGACAACTGGCGCTGAAGCTGTGGTGGATTGGTTCTCTCTATCAACATAATTAACACTTTGATACAATTTAACAGTTTGGCAAAGTTGTTGTAGCACCGCAGAGCTGTAGAGCCTGTGGACCAGCATCCATCCATTAAAATAATTATGTAAAAACATAAAATTATCATGGCGTATCCTGTGCGTTTCTCTGGCTGTATGCTGTCTGTTGCCTGCTGTTTGCTGTTTGCTGTTTGCTATTTGCTGCTGCTTGCTGTTTGCTGCTGTCGTTCTTGTTGTCTTGCTGGTTGATTTTAATTTGTTTTGAACTGAGAGCAAAGAGCAAAAACCAACACGTCCTGCAGTACATCATCGTCATCATTAGCGCTTCCTACCAACTACAACTACAACGAATACGATTGCAGCCGCAACAACATCAGCTACGGCTACGGCTACAGCTACAGCTGGCCTCGTGTCGTCTTGCCTCGTCTGGCTGCCACTTTGCATAAGCTTGAGCTTCAGCTGGAGCTGGAGCTGGAGCTGGAGTTGTAACGTGGAACGGTTCGGTCGGTTGCCGCTGCTTATGCTTCCTTATGGCAGTACTCAACGCCACTTCCCTTGGCTCATTCATCTCGCAGCACGCACACACACACACTCGCACACAGCAGACACTGAGTGGCACAGACAGGACGCACATAATTCAAGTTGTGCTCATGGCACGAGGCTCAGCTCAGTTCAGATCCGCTTCGTTCTGCTCAGTTCAGCTGAGCTCTCTGCTCTCCACTACACTATATATATATATATATATATATATATATGGGTGTGTGTATATATAGCACTATATTCAAGCGAGTCTGGGGAACGGGCTCAGCTGTCGTAACTGGCAGCTTTACTTCACGCCGTTCAGCGTTCCCGTTCGCCTTGTTGTCTGCATTGCCTGTCGCCTCAAATTGGGTATGGCTTTGTGTCTTCAGCGGGGCAGAGAGGCGCAGAGAGACTGCTGCACTGCACCCCTAGTCGCAGGCGACCCTAGTTGGCCCTTCAATTTTCGTGAGCTGCGTTAAGTGTTTCCCAAATTCGTAATTATACTTTTGCGTTTCAAGTTATTTGTCGTAGTTATGCCACATCCTTGCCTTCCTGTCTTGCCAGCAGCGCGCCGCCTTTAGCTGTTTATTTTTACTCCTTTTTGTTGTTGCTGTTGCTGTTTGCTGTTGCTGTTCCCGTTGTCGTTGGCTGTCGGTTTTCGGTTTACGGCTTTTTATTTTCCCCTAAATTTTGACGCAATTGAAATTGATATGATAAAGTGTGAGCAAGCGGCAAGCAGCCAAATGCCAGGCATTTCACCATTTTTGCATTTCGGCAATTGCATTTTAAGCAAGGGGTGTGTGCGATTGTCTCTCCTTGTTTCCTTGTCATTTGCGGAATGCTTCGGCTTCAGGGGTGGATGTGCACGTACAACGCCTCGTATGCGTAATGTCTTCTTCAAAAGCAACCAGTTTGTCGCATTTCTTTGCCTGCGGTCTGTGGATCTCCACTCGTCCTTGGCATGTCTGCTTGCCTTGCCTGGTCGCTAGCTCTAAGTGTCTATCTGTCTGTGGCAAAGTGTTCATTTCGTAAGCTAAAAAAGTTTATAAATCATTTCAATTACATTTCGCTGAGCTGTGACAGGAAGCAGAACTTGGGCCGCAACTTTTTGCCGGCGCGCACTCACTGGGCGAGTTTTACGAAAAGTTTGTCAAAAAGTTGGCTCTGTCTGCTCATACTTGGGCCATAGATGAGATATGTATAAGCGTTGACAGCTGCTTTGAGTTGATGCTTCAAGATTGTGGAATTAACTCTGAGACTCATAAGAATTGTGTAGTCGCTCGTAGGTGTTAAGATCTCTTCTTCTTTATTTCTCTTTTTGTTGTTGCGCCTTCTTGCCCTCTGATGATAGGATCAAAGACTTTCCAATGCCATTTGATTGCCTCGAAAGGAAGTTGGTTTTATCTACGCGTTTGACCCGACTCTGACCCGATTCAAACAGAAGACAAAGCTGGGGACCGAGCGTGCTACACACGCCACCAAGATATTGATGACACTGGCGCACATCGTGAAGGCAAACTTCACAATTCATCGAGTTATCTGTGACAAGTGAACGGAGGGAAACTGCACCGGCCATTACTTTATCTATCTACTCCAATGATGTCTCCGCTAATATGCCAGGCAACTCCTCCAGCAGCAGCAGCAGCAGCAGCAGCTGTAACCGTTGCTTGGCTATCATGGCAGCTCCTCCGCCCTCCGGGGTACACGTGCTTCCTCTCAGCTAGCTTGCCCTCCTCCCTAGTGCACCCACATTTCGCTATGCAGCTTTTGCTGCCCTTTCGTTCGTTTTATGTGCTCTCTATAATCAGATATGGCATTTTATTTGCTCAGCAAAGCTGCCCGAGCTGCAGAGCGAAGGCGAACAAAAATGAAATGCAGATAAATATCAAATAGAACGTTCATTGTTTGGCAGGACAGAGCAGTCAGCCCCCTTTTATATAGCGACTATAGATAGGTCTAGCATATACATATATACATATATGTATGTTACGTATATACATGTGTATCATGTACATACATACATATGTGTGTTATATTATCTTATGATATATTTCGCAACATTTATCACAAGTTAATTTGATTTTAATGAAATGAATTCAGCACACACACAGCACACAGACAGCAACAACAAAACTGGAATCGCCGAAAACAACTTCTAAGATTACAAAGGGTAGATAATGTTAATGAATGAAAAAAGAGAGCGCAAACTGGAGGGAATTGGCAGGGTACCAAAGGTACAATAAGCGCCTTGAGGGGTTTTGCTCGGCTTCTCGTTTTGTTCGCTACGTAAATTCGACAATATTATGCCACATTTCCCTTTGCCGCTGCTCAGCTCTTTGTCCCCTGCTGCAACTGCAATTAACAGCGCAATAATGATGCGAAAAAAATACGAAAAAGTACCAAATAAAAAAAATGTGTTTAGCTTTTTGAAAACAATTTTTTTTATTCTACATTTTGGGTTCTCATTTTTTGTCCGTGTTTTTGTTTTTCTTTTTTTGGTTTTGCAGCTGCCGCTGTCAGGGAAACGTGACGAGCATTTTGGCGTTTTTATAGAATTTTTACAGCTCCTTTTTTTACGTATTTTTTTTCACTTTTAATGTATAGCTAAAAAATTAACATAAGCGTCAGCGGCGCATATTTTAACTCGGTCAAATTGCCTGCGTCCGGTTCGCAGTCCGCGCGTTAGTTGCGACCCCACAATCCGTCTCCTTCCCTGTCCACGACCTCGTTCCCCCCTCCTGGTCGCGTCCTCGTCCCGACCGCGTGCGCTCTCATTGGCCCGTATTATGGTTTGCATAAACAAATTTGCAGCACCATTTGCCGGCCGGTTTCGTTTTCGGTTTTGGTTTACTTTTCGCAGCTGAGCTGCTGATGCTTTTTTTTTGCCCGACTCTGACGCTGTGTGCAGTTTTGTTAATGAAAGTTCCCACCATTAGAAACAGGTTTAGCGCTTTAAACTTAACGATGGAGACGAGACGACAGGAAGAAATCGCATTCGCTCGCTGATTACGCAAGAAAATTTGCTTTTGAAATGTTTTGAATTGTATTTATGCAAATTTAATTGCCATTTGATTCGGTGTTTCACTCCGCAAACATTTAATTTGTCATCGCTGTCATGGCATTGCATTGCCAGCTAAAATAACTGGCGCAAATATGATAATAAAAACCAGAAATGTATAATAAATAATAACAACAGCAGCAAACGAAAACAAATTGAATGCAAAATAATCTGTAGAAATGGGGCGAGTTCATTGCACTTTCTTGCACTGAAATTTCATTTCATTTCATTTTCGCTTTCCTTTTCCTTTTCGTTGGCAGCCAACGAAACGTGCCAAATTTTAAGGGTTGCTTCATTAAGCGTGGCCGGGCAGCACTCCTGCCTCCTTCTCTCTCTCTCTCTCTACCCCCAGCACCCCCCGCCCTAGAGTCGAGCTTGGCCCAGGCCAGTTGGCCTCAAACAAAAGGCAAATGCCGTTAAGCGGCAAAAGGAAACGAAGACCGACAAACAAAATGATGTTATTGCGTTGCCAAAATGTCGAGCTACGTCGAGCTTGGCTATGAAGCGATTTTTGTCCTTGCATGCAAATGGCATTTGTCTGCTGCTCCTCATCCGTCGGCGTCATCCTCATCCTCATCTGTATGCTGATCCTGGCGGAATATGCATGCAAGCCCTTTGGCATGTGCGAGCTGCCAGTTCTTTGTTCACTTGAATTACGCACCAAATGCTCACTGGCTAAAGTGTTTTTAAAAATACATAATTAATTTGCAGCTTGTCTTTATTCTACTCTTTTTCTATTTACTTGTCATTTCCATTGTTTGTGCGTAAATCATTTGCTGAGCTTAAAGGCATAAAATGTGCTGGCAATTTCTATTGCAAAGAGCACGCAAGTTTTGTACATTTGTAATGCAATTTATATAACAACTTATAATTGAATTTTTATGTTATTTTCATAAATTGTATCTACCATGGTTTTTCTCAGAATCTTTTTCTTTGATATTTTGCACACTTCCGTTTGAATGTGCTCCCTTTGCTCCCATTCTTGGTTTCAACTCTTTGATGTAATTCAGTTAAACATTAGTTAATTTGCCATTTGAATGCCAGAGCATTGAGGCATGAGGGTTGTGATTCCATTGAATGGTTCTTTAGAGTTTTAAGTATCTATTCGCAATATTGTGCTGGAATTGAAGGCGTCTTGAAAGTTAGCCATTGCATTGTCAATTTCAATGGAAACTACATTAGGAGCTTCAATAAAGCCATAAAATTCGATAAGGCAATAAAAACCCTTTCTCCACACCAGCAGCAAAGCGTCTCAATCGTGTTCGTGTTCCCTGGAAGGACGTGGGGACAAAGGGAAGCCTTAATAAAGAGCTGCCAAAAAGCAGCGCACTCAGAAGACGCATTGTTGGCGTTGGGCGTCATATTGGGCGAAGCGTCTAGAGCTCCCACACACACACACACCAACACACAGAGTTCCTCGGTTTCCTTTTCTTTCTGCACCATTCGTGCTTATTTGTTAAGCTTTTTGGCCGTTGTTGCTGCATGTGTCGGCTACAATTTGACGTCATGCTTCAAGCTAACGTAAATCACCAGGAATAAAGCGAGGCGAAAAAACAGAGAGCAACGAGATCATCAGCTGGTTGAGCTGCTGCTACCAAAACAGTGCGAAAGGAATTAAACTATGGTTGCAGAGCAATATTTGCGGAAATTCTTCACAATTTCAAGTTAGTTGCTCACTTGCAAAATTGTGATGATGAGCTGAAACATTTGCAGTTTGAGATGAAGCTGGCAAATTAAGCGATAATCTGCACATCTGATGTGAGTTGGAGCTGCTCAATGAAACAAAATGACAAACTAATGCCAACTGATTCTAAGGGCAATCATGTTGTGTTAATTAGTATTCTTTTTACTAGAGGCATCTTTAAAACATGTGCACTTTACCTATTGATCCTTATTGGCTTTAATGCTGCTGCCTGTTCTTTGATATACCAATTATAGCCATTACTTTGTCGCTTCTTTTATATCAAAGTGCAAATTTGGTTATACAAAATAGCACTCTATGCTGTGGATAGCGGTTATAAAAAGGCGCAGAAGAGAGACAGAGAACTGGAAAAGTTTTATACGGCTGCTTAGGGTTAAGGGAGGTGCAACGAAGATGACAGCAAAAGAGGCAGCCGCAGACGCCTTTTGTTGTTGATGACGTCGTCGCAGCAGATATTCAATTGACAGGCGTCCACCACACTCAAACACACACGCAAACACACACAAAGTAACACATACACACATGGATACACACTCTGAAAAGATATCTCAAAATGTAACTTACTGAAAATCACGTTGTCGTAGGCCATGGTCGATGTCATCCTCACGTCACATCCTCGGCGCGTCATTCATTTTGCTTTTGTTTAAAGCCTGTCAGTCACAGGCCTTTGTTGTTTGTGTAATTTTCTTGTCATTGTTGTTGCTGCTGTTGCTTAAGCCACTTGCAGCAGTTTCGCAGCAAGCGAGCGACTACATCACAAATTCGATTTGCTGTGTAACGCAATATTTTCTTTAACTTTTGCCAGAGACTGTCGCCCTCTCTCTATCTCTCTCTCTCTCTCTCTCTCTCTCTCTCTCTCTCTCTCTTCTCTCTGGCTTTGGTTGCTTTGTCTGTCTGTCTGCCTGCTTGCATTGTGTACGGCTCAGTTGACGGCATTATAATAATGAAGTTTGATTGGATTACATTGCAGCGGACACAGAATGCAAAACGTTAACACTGTTCAACAACATCTTGGCAATGGCCAAATGCATTGAGGGAAAAACTTTCATAATTTCAAGCAGTTAGCAAAAGTTCTCTCTGCCAGACACTGAGCCAGACAGCCGACCGGACAGTCTGAAAAAACATCGTAGGCAACAAAGAGCAGGAGCAGAAGTAGAAGCAAGAGCGAGTGAGAGATGAGAGATGAAGCGTTGCCGCATTTCAGAGTTTGACGCCGGAACCAGGGGAAGTTGTCATGACCAAAAGTTTTTGCTTCTATGAAACGCTTAAAATTTTATACATTGACTTCCTTTGGATTCTTGCGAAATGTTTCCTCTTCGACTTTGTGCAACTGGCGGACGACAACGACAACACCAACAACACCAACAACAGCAACAACAACAACGTCCGCATCGACGTCGCAGTGAAAGTCAATTTTGGAAAATCAGATGCCAGCAGAAGTAGTTTGCCAGTGTCAAGAGTTGAGCAAGATAAATGACCCTTGGAAACATTCACAACATCAACAACATGCCGAACTACTCTCAATCTCCCATTCCTCAAGCATTGCCACGCTTTTTCTGCTTCTGATACCACAATCAAAAATATTTATTTCCTTTTATTTTTGTCTTTTTCCTAAATGCCATTTCATACTAGCAAAAACTTGACAATTTGTGTGAGCGTTTCGAAAGTTGAATTTATTGAAACCAACGTAAGTAAACAGCAAATAGCACTTGAAGTAATCATAGCGAGTTCTTCGGGCATAAGTTAAAAGCTTCTAAATTCTATATATTTCGTAGGAAAAGAAATCACATTATAAGAAGATTGTGTGTCGAAGATTTTAGCAATTGAATTTTCCCTGATTACTTGTTACATATTTGATGTTGATGTTGAACATGAGCTCATTAAGAAAAGCAGTACGAATAAACTCTGAAATGCTTTATTTTCCATATCCGTCCTTTAAGTGGCAATTTGCAGAAGCCTTCAAAAGATACAATCGCTTTCAGCTGCAGTTTACAGAAAAGTAATTTATTTTTGATAAGCGCTCAGCTCCGAGTTAATTACGCAGTCGAAAAAGAAAAACCCCATTTATTCGTATTCTACTTTGTTGCGCTGTTTGTGACAATCTCTCGGTAGACGAAGTGTTCTACTCAGCTCATAGGTTTCATAGGTTTTTTTTTGCATTTTCTATCGTTAACTCATCATGTCACGCTGACTTGACTGGTTGATGTTGATGTTGATGTTGATGTTGATGTTGATGTTACTCTTTCTCGGCGTCTTGTTGTTATTTTTATTTGCATATTTGCTTGACATCAGCAGCAGTGGCAGCAAGAGCCATAACCGCAGCAGTTAGAGCCAATGCATTTTGTTATTTATTTGTTGTTGTTTGTGGCGTTTAGCTTTTGTGCTGTTTTCTTCGTGTTATCAAACAATTTTTACCCAGCTATTTTAGCTATGGTTGAGTTTTACGTCTGCCTTTTCAGCTGCTGCTGCTGCTGCTGTTGCACTTGTCGAAGTTGAAGTGCAATTTTAATGCAAACAATTGAAGCTGAAGCGTGCAGAGCGTGCATACAAGTGGCATGGCTGAGGAGTAGAGAAGTAGAAGTGGAGAACTAGAAGTAGAAGCAGAAGAAGAAGAAGAAGAGGGCCCTTACAACTGATCTTAATACCCAGTCAAACATTCAGCTTGAAGTTTTCCATTCGCAGTTTGTTCTACAAACTCGACGATTTGAGCGCATTTTTAAGTACAAAACGTACTTTGAACCTGCTTGGCTTAGGTTTCCACCTCTTAGGTATCCATTCCTATCTCGCTTGCTCGCATTTGTTCGCTGCTTGTAGCGCCGTCTATCTCTGACAGTCACTTTGTGGTTGTTGTGTTGATTGTTGCCGTTGTAGTTGTTGTTGATGCGGTTCGTGGTTGTCGGTTTGCTGCTGATGTTGTTGGTGCTGTTGTTGTTGTTTGCTGGCGTCAGCGGCTGTCGTTGGCTTATTGAAATGCATTTGTTCAATATGTTGTTCAACATGTTTGTTGGTGTGCTGCGTGTGCAGTTATTGTTGCTTTTGTTGCTGTTGTTGTTGTAACCATGGTTGTTTGTTGTTGTAGTTTGACTGTTGTTAGCTTAAGTTGCCACTGAGTGACGTCGTCGGTGGCAGCGTCATCGTTGACTGTTGCAAATATTGACAATGCCAATGTGTGCGCCTCCCTCTCACTCTCTTCCCCCCTCCCTCTCTCTCTCTCTCTCTGTCTCTGTCTCTCTCTGACTCTCGGTGGTGCGCTGTGCGTGTTGAGTGTTGTGGGAGTAAGTTTTAGCACTATTAGCCATTGTTTGCATTGAAATGGAGCTGTCGTTCGTCTGACATTGCTGTGGCCTGCATTGACTGCCTGCCCATATCACGTATACGCCGCACTGTCCGCTGTCCTTAGGGCCTAAGTGCTTGTGCTCGGAGCGTGAGCGTGTGTGCAACTAAAGTGACATTAATGCGTTAAAAGTGGTTTGGTTTGGTTTGGTTTGGTTTTAGCTTGGCTCTTGGCTCTTGGCTCATCCACATTGCTATTTGCATTTTGTATTATTTACACGTTGAACGCAAATATTCAGCCAGGTAAAGGCACGTCAATTGGCCCAACACAGCAGTGGAAGGACAGTCAGTGACGAGGACGACGTTTGGACAATGACGACTTCATTGCGAGCACACAACGAAAATCAATATAAAGGACACAAAATACAGAACGAAAAAAAACAAAACAAAAAGCAACAAAAGCAAGAAGCAGTCGAGAAACAAAACTGACAGTATCTATGACAGATGGGCAAGGGATTTGGATTGTTTTGCCGTTTGTCTGGCTGGTTGCTTGTTTATTAAGTTAAGCAACGAACGCAGCGCGCAGCGGGCACAAAAATTGTTGCCAGTTGCCAGTGCGAGAAAGGATTCATAAGGATTCCGGATCGCACGCACCAATACACTTACGCACACCCATCTAGACATACATATATATATATTTATATAGATGTGTGTATACGCATATAGAATGCTATATATTACATAAGCACCATTGTTATGCGCCCGCCGCGCTGCTGCTGCTGCTGCTGCGGGCTTCAGCCAAATGCAATGCGAGCTTTTGCAACCCTTCGCTTCGAGTAACACAAGCAGTGTGTGGCAGGAACAGTAGCAGGAAGACGCAGGGGGAGCGGTGGATGGCGTTGGGTTTAGAGCAGCAACCGCAGCAGGAATAGCAACAGCAGCCACAACGTAACAGACTTCAGACGTCGAGTGTTGAAGCTCAAATGTCGCATTGCAATAAACTTTAGCCGTGTGTGCGAAGAGAGGTGTATACAACAAGTCTCTCTCTGTGTGTGTGTGTGTGTGCGGTGTGAGTGTAACTCTGTGTGCCTGTCTGTGTGTCTGTGTGTGTGTGGCATTTCATTTTAATGCCCGAACAAGGGTAGCAAAGAGCCAGAGAGACGCTTCAGTCGAGACGGGAGGCAGGTAACATCATGAAAGCGCATCAAGCACAAATTTATTAGGATAGGTTTCGGTGAATGCTTGCATTTTGATGTGTTCATAAGTGTCGTTTCTTCAGCCCGACAGAGACAGCAACAGAATGCACTCAGTTTCAATCCGTGTCCATGTGTGTGTGTGTGTGTGTTTGTGTGTGTGTGTGTAGGCCAATGAACCTTTCACTTATGCGAGCACTCGCATTAGCACTCGCAAAATCGAAACGACCCCAATGAACCATCGAAAAAAAAAAAAGATGATGAGAATAACAAATACAACAAGAACACGAAGAAGAACAAACGAGTTGAATGTAAAATGCTCTGTCTGCTCCTGCGGCCTTTACATTTGCACAGTTCACACAGTTCGCAGTTCAATTTGATTGTGCATTACCCTTCGCCTGAAAAAATAAAATCAGTTCGAGGGCAAGCAGGGAATATGAAAAGTTTGCTTTCCATTTTGCCAAATGCATCATTCATCGGCTTTGCGAGTAATGCAACAGTGTAAACAGAGAGCAAGCGAGTCTACGGGGCAGCTGGGCGCCAAAAAAGTGGGCGAAAAACTAACCAGCAAACTAACGTACAATTTGCTTTTGGCCCCGAATGGCCAGAGCGTGTGCGGTGTGGTGAAGCGGTGGAGCGGTGACTGTGCAATTTGTCGGATGTTTGGATTAGTAATAGTCGTCGTAGTTGGATTCGAGTTCGTGTTCGAACTGCTTCGTTTCATTCGTTGTATGTGCCCAGCAGATTTGAGTGAGATATATATGTGTACATATATTTGACATGTTCTTAATTAAGATGCTGTCGAGATTAATTACCAATAGATGAACGTAGAAGACGCTCGTGAGCAAAGAGTTATGACCATGTAAATGCGAACAAAAGCAAGAGTGAGTCGAGTCGAGTATTGTTATCATTCTAATTGGATTGCACATTGAGAGTGTGTATTTTAATTATTGCGCTGCATAACTTACGAAGTCTCTGCCCCGTCAGCGGCGGCTTAAGGCACTTTAGCAATGGGATAAGCCTGGGGCAAGATGGCTTCTATGCTGCTGCTGCTGCTGCTTATCAAGCCCGAAAATGTAAATGAGTTGAGTTCTCTCCTGCAGTTTATTTTATTATTTATATTTTTTCTTCGTTTTTGCCACAAAACTGAAGTTTAGCAGCCTTTTCCTAAAGAGTCCCCCTCTTGACATGCTTGACTTTCTAAGCAGCTTTGGATTTATGCAGATGACTCGCAATTGAATGAATGAGAGGCAACAAAATGGAGAAAAAAAAAGGGAAGCACAGAAAAAGAACAGAAAAAAGGAGAAGCACATAAATATGATAAGACCGAAATGAGCTTGATTTAACTGTTAACTGTGTTTATGCTGGAGTTAATAAAGATGCTTTCCTCCAGCGCTGGCAAATATGACTTAACTGCTTATCAGGACTCTGCACTCGACATAACCCCAAAAGGAAGAACATGATTTTTAATAATGAAATTCTCCTCCATACCTCCCAGCTTCCTCGTTTGCACTCTCTCTCTCTCATTCCGTTTCTCTTTGGCGCACAAAAACTTTCAAAAACGAGAAATTCTTGTAAAATGCGTTGGCAATGTGTCCTGGCACATTCCCTTTTGCCTCGCCACTCGCCGCAGCTCGCCTCGCCTGCTGCATAAGCAAAAAAGGACGGACGAGTCGCATATTTTAACATAATGCTTCAAATGATGTGCTTTCGCTCCTTTCTCTACTTGCGACTCCTTCATGCCATGCAAAATTTAATGCCAGCAAAATGAGCATAGCTCCAAAAATTGCCATAAAACCCTTTTTCTGTAGTCCCACCTCCAGTTGTTGGTCCTTGTTGTCATTGCTGTTGTCGTTGCTGTTGTTGTTGCCAGTGCAGTGTTAGAACTAAGCTTTGGAAATTATTTCAGCTTTTTTGGTATTTTGCTTGGTATTTTTTGTGCTTTACTCCCGCTCCTCTCACATGCCCTCCAGGCGCTCTTTCTCTCTCGTTCTCTCACCCTCGCTACCTTCATGGGTTGCCTTTGCCAACATAGTCCATTTGCTTGCTCAATTTATGCAAATTAAATTGCAATACTTTATTTTCTTGTGCTGCTGCTGCTGTTGCCTCTTCCCCCTCCCCACTTTTTTATGTCACCATCAACAACAAAAACAACAACAACAACAGCAGTTAGAGCAACCCACATAACACTCTCGTGGTGTGTGTGCATGTTTATAAAATTATTAACGTAACTTTGATAAATTATGCTCATAAAAAATGCTTAAACGGCAATTTAAGTACGCCCAAAGTTGCACGTAGTTTTTGCTGTGTTGTGTTGTGTCGATTTATTGGCCATAGACTCATTTGGCCAGCAAACTCATTTGCGCGACGACACGAAACATGAGCAACGGCTACCAAAATACGCGCCAACAACAGCAGCTTTGAAGCTGCAACTGCCACCTGGAAATATAGACGTGGGCTGCCAACTATCATGTGTAAAAACAGTGTGTGTCTCTGTGTCTGTGTGTGTGTGTGCATTGCGTTAAATTAATAACAGCAGCGGATGATGTTGCTACTGGGAACTGGCTGGCGGCCTAGCAGCCTCTACCCGCGTCCCCCTTTGCTCATGCCCAGCTCGAATGATGCCAGCGAACGGTGAACGACTCCAGCTTCGACTAACACATTGAGGGCACAAACACACACACACACACACACAGTCACACTGTCACAGACACGTGTGGGTGTTGCTGCTTGGCACCTTGGCAGCTGAAAGACTGCAGAGACTGCATTGCTCCGCCTGGAGAGTATTGCGGCTGTCTGGCGCTGGCTCTCGCTCTGACTCTGACTCTGGCTCCAGCTTCAACATCCATTCCATATACAACTATGGCCGGGGTCTCTTGGCCTGCCTCTCGCGCTGATGACGAATGTGAATGACTTGCCTCGAGACATGCAGTCAACTTGACGCGCATTTGTCTGGCAATGCGTCTGCCCAAACCTACACACACACAGAGAGACGCGGAGAGTTAAAACAAATATACATATATGTATATATATATATATCAAAACTCAGGTAGACAACTTGTACGTTGTTGTTGTTGTCGCTGTAGCTTGATGATGATGTGGTTGCTGCTGCTGCTGTTGCTGTTGCTGCTGTTGTCTCTGTCAAGATGGCGTCATTTGCAAATGCAACATGCAGCAGTTGCAGCCTCTGGTTGCCAAGAACTGGACTGGGGAGCACTGGTAACCTGGCTAACAAGCTGTTGAGATTGCAATGACGTGGGCATAATTTGTTTTACTTTATCAACCTCTCCTCACTTCTCACTCCTCTCCCTCTCTCTTTCTCTTTTTAGTTTTTAATCAAACAACTTTTGACATGTGGTTTATAGTTTGCTGAATAATTATTTTTATTTTCGTTTATTTGTTTGCGCAAATATATTTTTGCATACTTTTATTTGGCAATTTTGAAATATGCTGCTCTCGCTCTCTCCATTAGCGTGTAGTTTGTGAAGCGGCAAACAACTTTTAAGTCTTATAAAACTTGCACGTCCTTTGCACTTTTTCATTATTCGTGCACAGATTTGCCATGCAAAGCGAGCATTTTCGCTCTGCTGCACATTATTACAAAAGTTTTCTTTTTTTTTTTTTTTTTTTTGGATTCAAGTTTTTTATTTTGTTTTTACGCTGGCTTATCCAGTGCGACGGGTCGCTTAATTCAATTAATTTTTATTTAGTTTTCGTTTAATATTTGCTCGCTTTGCACATTTTTAAGCAAATATCCCAGCTAACTAAATGAAATGTTATTTGCATAAAAATTCCAGCAGTTCTTTTTTTTTTTTTTGCTTTTCGCCCCTTCTCTGCTCTGGGTTATTGTTCTTCTTTTGGCGTTTCTCTTATTTTTTTTCATATTTTGTGGGCCTTTTGTGATAGGTGGTCTGCCGCGCAACATTTTCCCCCTCCGTTCTCAAGCATGTTTCTATCTGTGAGTTGGCTTTTTAGCAGAGGGTACTTTAATTGTGCCAGCAAAAGTGCGACGCTTTAATTTCATCAATTAATTAATGAGTGCAAACGATTTCAATTAGCAAGGATTTCAATTTCAAAATTGATTTTAGATTGCCGATTCAATTAGGTTCGCTGAATTTCATTTATAATTTATTTCTGTATTGAATCATTTAGTAATTGACTTAACAGTCTCTTGTTTATGATTTTATTTATTAGTATCATTTCATTAAATTAATATATGTACAAGTATGAATCACATGAAACGCCGCTTTGCATTCGCACCTTGCGTAAGAGTATTAAATCTTCATCATTTTGCGGGTCATCTTTGTGTGTGTGTGTGTGTGTGTTGTATTTTTTTCTTTGTAGGTTTTTGGTGTGCACATTAACACGCAGTTGCTGTTGGTTTTCTTTAATTTTTTTTTTCTTTTTTCATTTTCCACTTTTTGAGGCAAAAGACTAAGCGCATTTTACACATTTTGCCATCTCCAGCCTCAACTCGTAGTCGCAGCCTGGCGCAGCGCCTTTTACAATTTAGTTTCTGCCCGCGGGCGGAAACAAAAGGCGGACCACACCACGCCAGCCCCACACCCCTCCCTCCCTCCCTCCTCCGCTTCCATCTCTCCCTCGCCTTGCATATGGTAGGTGTGGAACTGTTTTTTCTCATTTTTTCTTGTTGTTGTTGTTGTTGTTGTTGTTGTATAGTAGAGCGTCAGAAATTACTTTATTTTAATAGGACTTCATTTAATCCGCCGCGCACATTATAAAGCGTTCTGTGGGGCAGGCAATTTGGTCCGGGGCACACGCTGCGTATACGCAATCTGGGCGTTGTGTGCGTTTGTTTTTAAAATGTAAACTGCACGACAGATGAAAGACAAGCAAGGAGTTGGGCGGGCGGGCGTTCGTTCGGTGGGACGGTCGGATAGGAAGGCAGGCAGGCAAGCAAACAAACAACAAATGCGTCCCTATATACAAACAAAATGGAGCCAACGAGCAGCACCGAGACAGAGAGAGAGAGAGAGAGAGAGAAAGAGAGAGGACAGAGGACCCACAACAGCGTCTGCTTGTTTAATACAAAAGTTTCATTTCCGCTTTTCATTAGCTCAACGGCGACACAAACAGGGCGAAAATGCGTAAATATCACATTCACACACACGCACACACAAGCATAGACTTACACACACACACACACACACATGCATACGCACGTACAGATACATATACATTTAAGGCCATAATGAGATATATACAAAAGCCGAGCCGAGGCAACTCAGTGGCAAATCGGGCGAGTGTCAACCTCAAACCACGTGTTAATTTAACTCCTTTTTACCCCCAAAACATGCAAAAGGCCCCTGACTGCTGCTCCCGCTGCTGTTCCTGATGTTGCTACTTATTGCCCATGTTGTTGTCCGCTGTGGTGTTGTAGAGCTTGTTGTTGTTGTCGTTGTTGTTAATGTTGTTGCTGCTGCTTTTGGTGTTGCTGAACTAAAAAGCCTGAAAGGCGCTACGTTGACTTTTATTTCGTAGGGCTGCGAGAGTTGTGTTTTTCCAGCGCTTTTTCATATGGCAAACGGGGCAGCCAACTAGCTGCTATATTAACTGACTTACTGCCACGCCCCACATGCCTTTAACTGCCGCTCATGGGCGTTGCAGTCTGCGTGTGTGTGTGTGTGTGTGTTAACCCAACACGCACCGTAATGAAGTAGCCTCCACCAAACCAGCGTAATGGCAATGCCTGACTGGGCCTCATACTTAATAATCTGACTGCTGTAAAGTGTGAGTGTCTATGAGTATGTGTGTGGCTGTGTGTGTGTGTGTGTGTGTGTGTGTGTGTGTTGTGGATGGGGTGTTTGTTGGGGGCGTTTGTTGGGTGGGTGTGTGTTGATCCTAGTGAGAGTCCTAGCACTGAGAGATACAAGCAAAACGCAGTCGTCGCTGGCAGCAGAGGTTATTCAACTGCAACCAGAGTTCGGGACGGGGAATGTTCTGGGATGCCGTTGGTGCGTTTTGCTCCCATTTGGCCCCAAACGCTCGCATCCGCTTCACTTTGCACGCCATTTCCGCCTCGGAACAAGTTGCCAGCACTCCGACCGTCGTCTATCGGTATCTATTGCCGACACCACCCCCTGTCCCCCGCCTGCCGCCTTTTCGCTCCCTTTGCAACAACTCCCGAGGACGTATCCTAAACGTGTGTGAATACAACACATTCATTCACATACTGGGCACCATCGTTAGTCAGTTTTATTGATTTTTGGTTTTTTAACATGCGCATTTAATAATAACGAGAACTGTGCTTCATTCTGCTAGACAACGGCCAACGGTGAAGCGCCGCCACTCATCAGGTTCCCTTCTGCATTCTCCCAGCTGCTGCCTGCGCGTTCAATTATGTGCGCGCATTAAGCCTTTCGTGTCGTTGCGTTGTGGCTCCTCCTTTTGTGCGGTGGAGTTGGGTGGCCTTTTGGCCTTTCATTATGCTGATGATATTATTATTGAATTATTTGCATTATTGCATTATTTACTTGTGGCTCTCTCGGCACGGACCTATAATAATATTATAACTGGCGAGCGACACACACACACACACACACACACGCATACTGGCATAAATGTAATTTTGCTGTCTCTGTTGTTTCATATTATTTAACATTAATTTGTTTATACAACGCTTGGATTGCTGCTGTATGGTTATTCCAATTACGACCGGTTAATAACCATCATTAAAAGGCAAAAATAAAAGGTGTTTCTGTCAACTCTCCTATCGACCTATCGAATTACCACTAAAAACAACAACAACAACAACAACGCCAACTCAAACTCAAACACCAACAAATACAACAATTACAACTACAACTACAACTACAACTTCAACTACAATGAAAGCAGAAATTGCAAGCCACTGCAATATGCTCGATGTCTGTGTCGTGTGTGTTGTTTGTGCTTTTGTTTGCATTGCAATTTGCCAGCAGCTGTAGAGCAAATTGCATATTACGCATACGCCGCATCGTACATGCCATACAACAAAATTTCACATATGCTAGACGTTACTCGTGGCTCCCACACAAACACACACACACACACACACACACATTGACACACATACGTCTACGAACAAACAAAGAACGAACACAGACAAACAAACATTTATTTGTCAGCCCGTCTGTGTTTGTTTGTCTAAATTTAAAGCACTCACTGTGGCATTTGCTATCGTCATTCCCATCGTCATCGTCTATAAATCCACGCACACGCAATGCGTTCATTGAACTTTATTTAATATAATTTTCTCATGTTTGTCAGTGAAAGAAATTTGCAATTGAAGTATTTGGCTCATCTTACAACTGCAAATCAAATGTTGTAAATTAATTAATATCCTTATTGACGTAGCTCTTGCTTTTATTTTCCGGAATTCTCGTGACAACAAATATTTTCATTTATTATTGGCTTATGGTTCATCAGCTAAATAGTAACATAACAATTTGTGTTATTTAATTTCAATCAAAATGAATTTGGACTGTTAATAAACAATATGCAATAATAATGCATCTTCATTAGCAAGTTATTTCAATTATTTGTCATGTTTGTTTGTGAAAATTCACTTAGCAAAAATAACTATTTTCATATGTATTGAAATGGAAGTAAACCAAATAACCTTACCAATATTTTTTTGATTAAATTAGATAAATCGCAATTTATTGACACAGCTCGTTGATTTTGTTTTGTTTTCGTTTTGTTTTTTTTCCACATTTTCACAAGAGAAACTAATTAAAAACTAGACCAGTGTGCATTTCGTAATTATTTAGTTGTTCAAATGGTTCAAACGAAATACTGTCCACTAATTATTGACATTCTGGCTGTACTTTATAGCAGACTTTCATTACCTTTTGCTCCAAACTGTATTTTCTGAAATAACCTCAACTATGCGTGACATTTGAAGCCAGACTGTTTGCAACCCGAGAAAATAAGCCGGGTGAAAATGTTAATTAGCTGCAAATGAATAAATAATTAACTAGTTAGATGCCTAATCAAGTGTTGAAATGCTGATGTAATGATGATGTGTTAAGCAACCACACGAAATCGTTGCTGTCTATTTCATTTCTACCTACATCCCTTTCTGTATTTTGGCAATTTAACTAAAATAGTTGTACCCTCTAAGGGCTTAATTTAGGATTTAATTGATTTGAAGGCTCAAGTAAATCTTAAGACAGAGCGCGCAGACAAATTGTTAGACTTATGGATATACTCATGCTTATGTGTATGAATTTACTGATGGCTGCCCATTCAGTAGATTCTGAATAGGCATTTTGCTTAGCTGCCATAGCAACTTGGCTATAATCACACTGCCATTTGCAAGCAAATCGTCTCTAAGCTCTTAATGCTGTCCATCAGAATTTCCTCACACTTCAGTCTCTGTTTCTTGTTAGCCTTGCCACAATCATCACACACAGTCATTCATACAGTTAAATATATAGAGAGATATATTCGTATACAGTCGGCACCCACACAACACATAATATAATGAAATTAAAATTTGATAAATGAATGTGTTTAGCAGCATTTAAACTCTGACCAAATGCGATGACTGCCTTCAAAGCGTAAAGACGTTGGTTGCCCTGTTTTAATAGTATGCTCTTGTGTGTTCTCCACGTTCTAATACCCTGCAACCAATTAAATTGGCCATGGAATAGACTGATGATATTGTATTAGCAAGCGATATATATTTCAATGCTTAAGAACATATTGAATTTTGCCCTCTATAAAGCTTTGAAATCACTTCAGCTTGCACATTGAACATATGCTGACTTAAAGCCATTTAATACTCATCTGAATAGTTGACTTGCATATTATAGGATATGCTGTAGTAAAGCATTTATTTGAGCTTGAACTCACTTGATTTTTCCTCTTTTTATTTGATTTTGTAGTACTTATGTTCTTATATGTGAATTTGTTGTGATTGTTTGTTGTTGTTTCTGCTGGCAATGCGTGTGGCAAGTGGTTTTCAACGGCTCACAAAATTTCATTTCGTGGAAAATAAAATTTTATTGCCATTCTGCAATTGTAATGAATGAATGGACTGGGAACGGGGACTGTCGACTATAGCAGACTGTAGCAGACTGTAGTAGACTTGGTCAGAGGATGGAAGGGTGAGGTCGATGCTGTTGACTGCTTTCATTAGCCAACGTCTACGTGGTGTAATTTTAAGTGTTACTTTTAATTTGTTTGCAAGCATAGCAGCTCAGTTTCAATAGCCGCTCGTTCTTCTAAACTCTCTCTCTCTCTTGGTCTCTCAATATGTGTATGTGTGTGTGTGTGTGCTTTTATTGCTTATTAAGCGTTTTTAGTTCAATTAAATCGTATAATCGATTAAATCCCGTCGATAGAGACGACAACGCTGTTCACGTGCCACGTCCAGGTCCACAGCCACACATCCACATCCACATCCACATCGACAGCCACAACCATAATCCCCGTCGTCGCCCCGCTTCGCCCTGCGCGCAGTGAGACGTGCGACGCAGTGTCTGGGACGACTAATAGCCACCAGCTAACAACTAAGTGCAAACGGTCTGACGGTCTGTTGGTCAGACCAATCCACGACTCCCACTCTCGTGCACGTTGATTACTGCTGATTGCCCCGACAGCAAACAACGCGCCAAATAGCAGGCATCAGACCTCCCGCCGACGCGTCGTCTTCCTCTTGCCTCTGCCCTCCTCCCACACTCACTCTCTTTCCGTCTCTGGCTGTGGCCCTTATCGCCGACTGTAAGCCATTAATTGATTTGTTACAATGAAATTTCCACACTCCATCCCGAACGGCAAAAAGTGTGATGAAAATTTCGTTAATGCCAGTCGAGAGGAAGCTTTACCGCGAATTGATTTCAAAAAATAAACAATCTATAATTCTTTTTTGGTTTGCGACTTAAACGGAATACGATCCATTTATTTTTTAGCATTTTTATTTTTAGTTACTTGGTAACATGCCAAGCGAGATGGGAACATGAACTGCTGCAATAAAATAAGCATAAATTTGTCGGCTTTTTGTGCTTTTTATTATTGTGCCACAATTAAATTGTGCAATTTTGGCAAATGCACAAAAATATTTGCACATTTCATTTGACAGTTTTATGAGTCGTCGCTTTGGCTACAGCATTTCAGCATTTTGCCCGCCCATTGCCAAAGCGTCGTAACCCATTCAGATTCCAATGGTAAATCTCTCTAGCTCTCGCTCATTGCCATACTTGGTTTTGGGCCTTGATTTATGAAGTTGCTTGTCCAACTCTCACAGTCGAAGCCGGCAACAAATGTAGACGTCACGTAACCTAACCGAACCGAACTGAACTGGACTCCGTCTGGGTTGATTTCTTGCAGTGTATTTGCGTGTGCACGCTTTATCGTTTATTCCACATTACTCAAGTCATAATTAAGATCTTGGCAGGCGGTTTGCAAAAGCAGAAGAAGCGGCATGGCGGCAGCATCGCTCATAAATTGTGGAAGTGGCTCATTGACAACTTCATTTCCGTGCATGGTGTGCAGCGGCAGCAGCAACAACAACGGCAACCTGCTTCTGCCGCTGTGGCATGTGATCCACTTAAGATCGTGGAACTCAAAGTTGGCGTCATCGTCGTCATCATCTGCTCAGCTGCAACTGCGACTGTGAATGCCACTGAAGAGTGTGTCGCAGTGCACGCAACGTGCCGCTAAATGACATAATGAACTGCATTATTTATGCGGCACACACACACACACACACACACACACTCTTTACCATATGCCAAAATGCAACAACAACAATAACAACAGCTTCAACATCAGCTGCGTCTGCTGTTGCTGGGGCAACTTCAGCTCAGCCACGACAACAAAGGCGACAATTTTGTGCGTGTGCCTGATAATGAAACTGCTGACATTTTGCCATATGATGTCATCACACGACACTCCCATCCCCTTGCTCTCTCTCTCTCGCCTTGCCGCCTGTACGATGCACAGATTGCGCTTTTTCTCAGTGTATTATTATTATTAAGCATGTTATTAACTGTGGTCAGTTCCTCTTATGCATATCCTGCAGCTTTTGCTTTAACAAAAACCAGCTGCACAATGTGCTTTTTTCTCAGGCTGATTCATCGCATTGCACAGTGGTTGGGTCGAGTGTTTGCAGTTGTATTTATTTAATCGCTGTATGACTAGGCTATCAATGTCTGTCGAGTTTATTGAACTTGCTTGCTACTTATCAATCAAGCTAATGTTTCACAGCACACAGAGATTGTGTTTTTAGAGCAGACTGTCTACAGACTGTCTAGCGTTGAAATCGAGAAAGTCTACAAATTTGGGTTGTGTAAACAACGTAAATGTAATATACTGATGACTCAATTAAGCTGCTGGCAATGAGTGCACGCTTTTGATTTCCGCTACAATATGTTCGCTTTGCGTCCTGAAGTTCCTAATTTACAGTACAGATACATTTGTATATTTTAAGACTGTACAAATTTGAATTCATTGAAAAGTTTGCCAGCGCCTTTAACTGCAATTATGGCACTCAATTCAAATAATATTGAAATAAATACTCTCTGACTTGACAGACATCAAGTGTGGCTCACACTCGAACGCTCTGCTTCTTTAGCTTTCTCTCGCAAATATTTGCTTTCTTTCCATTAGCCAAGTGCTGATTTTACTGACGCTTTTATATGCTATCTCAATTTGCTGCAACTATAGCCAAATGGGTGTGTTTTCAACTGCATCCACAAAATGTTGCCGCTCACTTCTCTCTCTCTCTCTAATTTATTATCCACCTCTATCACTCTTTGGCTATTAACGAATTTTGGGGCACATTAAAAACTGTTGATTTAAGGCAACAGCTCCCATTTCACAGTTCATTTATTTTGCTTTCATTCTACCCAAAAACTGGCGACTAATTAGCGCGTTTTAAACCATGGCTAAAAACTAAATAGACGCTGGTTTAGGATGGATTTTTGCCGTGTGTGTGGTTTTAGCTTGTTTGCTGGCAATTTGCAGACTTTATGCATTCGGCTTTTGCATTTGGCCATAAACTATTTACAGTATCGTAGCTATTTACCGCTTTTTGATTACGCCGCATTTGTTTGCTTCCTGTGGCCTTAATTTGCACATTGCATTCGCAGTCAGTTAAATGACAGGCACACACACTCTCGCACACTTACGCAGGTGGCGTTTCACGTTTCACGCGCTTTTAATTGAGTGCTTCCGCTGCAATTAACAAGTACAACGCGTCCAGTGACGCCACTTGACTGGGCCCTGACTGACTGGCCGGCCAAGTGTCTGGCTGCTCGGTTGTTTGGTTGCCCGGTTGGTTAGCTCGGGAGCTGGTTGCCTGTCGAGTTGCCTGGTCAACTGCTCCGGTCAGTCAACGTGCGGACAGTTGAGTCTCCCCTCATGCTTGGCTCTAGATTACAGCATACTTACGCACTAATGCCTCTTTAAGTTAATGCAAAACCATTAAACGTGTTGACTGCCACACTTTGCGGCAACAGCAGGGGTCGAGTCTGCACTCGTTTCCTCTCAGTCACTTACTGTTCAAATTAATTATCAATCCCTCGTCTGCTGTGCTCTGGCTGTTGTCCTTGACGTTCAAAAGGATAATAACGAATTTGGGCAATCCTGTTGCTGATTGAAATTTGGCACATCGATCGATCCAACGACCGAGCGAGCGTTCGAACGAACGAACGCCAAACGCACTTTGCCAGCTCATTTCCTTCCATTTCCCTGGCATTTTATCTTCAACAATTTCTATCGAAATTTCGCCAGCTCTGCGAGGCTGCCAGCTTGCAGTTTAGTTTGCAATTTTCCAGCTCAACGATAAATGCAAATAGATTTCACCTGCAGACGTTGTTTGTCCAACATTTTCGAGAATCTTTTAATAAATTATGCGCATGGCATTTTCGTAGCAACGTTTCCAACGCTCCTTGTTGTTGTTGCTGTAGTTGTTGCTGTAGTTGTTGCTGTTGTTGACGTCGTTGCAATTGCTGTAACTGTTTGGCTTTGGCATGTTGAGTATCGGGAATCATGCATGAGTTTGACATGGATAACATGGCAGTAACTTCGACAGGATTCGTTTACAGCAGCCAGCAAGTGCCGCGTACCTGTGATTACAAGCATACCAAAATGGCAACATGGCCAGAAGTTGCAGGGGCAGAGACGGGCAACGACGTGCGGAATTGTTGTACACTTTACGTTTATTTACATTTGTGTGCCTGGGGAGCGCAGATGGAGAAGGAGCAGCGGCAGCGGCAGCAACGTCTGCTGCACAGCGAGAAATGGCAGTTGACAAGGGTCTAACATTTGACTTGTTGTCAGCTCACAAATTTGGCCTATATCAAAGGGTTCTGTCTGTGTTGTCACAATATTGTCAGTTTGCCTAATGCCAAATTATTGCAGACATCAATCAAGCGGCCGAATCGCCAGTTTACACTCCACTGTTTGTCACAGTGCATAAGCAAAGCGACTGCGGCTACTCAGCAGCTCAGCGGCAAACAGCAATAGCGACGCTCGACGCGAGACGTGAAGCAATCAGAGGGGAATGAGGAGGAGGAGGAGAAGGCGTAGCAGCATTTCATACTGTTTCGTTCCGCCGTTGCCGCCTCCCTTTTTGGTTTTGTGTCCACATCAACTCCATTCAATTAGCAACTCATAATAACAATAATTTTTCTTACAATTCGCATTCAGTAAAACATTTTTGCGGCACGTTCGACGTCGTTGACGTTGACGACGTTGTCGATGTTCGTGACGTTGCCTCTCTCGCCCCACAAAACGTCAGCCGAGGGAAACACATACAGCCACTGCCACTGCCATTGCCACAGCCACTGCCACTGCCACCGTCGCTTGCCACAGCCACAACTAGTGCCACAGGCACGATACCGACCTGGACCCAGGTTGAGTTGACGGTGGCTGGCGGCGAGAGCTGGAGAAGGTGGAGAAGGCGTACCCGAAAACCCCCCATGCCATTTTAGCCATTGACTGCAACAATGTTGCCTGTTAAATGATGCATAATAATCGGGAGCGAGAGCGCGCTTGCTGAGCTTTGCCTCCGACTGTGGCACTGCTGTTGGCCGCGTGGGGATGTGGGACAACGTTCCATTTTGCCCAATGGCAATGCCAAGCGTTGGTTAAGAAATCATAGCTGTAGTCCTCACTATAATAACACAAAATAGGGAAGAAAATAAACGTCAGTGGCACAGTGGGCTAGCAATAATTTTGTTGAAGCCATAACGCTGCGACACGGCAATAAAACGAAACTTCCGCTGAGCTGCTTTGCTTCGCAAGTTGTCACTGGAGCTCGCAGCTAAACATGGCAATGCATACAATGTAGAGTTTGTGCTTTTAACAAGATTGCTGCACTTAAAGTCGAGTATTATAGTGAAAACTGTCTAGTTAAGTTCTAAGAAACATGAACTATGAAGTAAAGAATTGTTTTATTGGGAAGATTTTGGCATATTTCTAATATAAATTAAACACAATATTTATAGCAAAGTATGAAAAAGATCATTGAATATAGATTTCTCCCTTGCAATTCCCTTTTTCTACTGCTGCCCTTAAATTCCTCAGTTGCTCCACTGTGCGCCTGTGAAGGCTCATGTCACTGTGTTGATGATGATGGCCGCACGCTGACCAAGCGCAGTCCCTACTCAGCACTCAGTACATTGTTGCCCTCTGCTGCCCACACCCACGCACACACACACACACACACACTCGCTCTACACGCCCACAATTTGCAGAAAATTTCGCTGACTGCAGCTGGAAGCCTCGTTGGAGTGCTCAATGACGACGTGAACGTGGACGATGACGATGAGAACGTCGACGACGACGACGACGATGACGACTGGTCACTTTGGCTGCGTAGCTGATGAAAATTCGACTGGCTTCCGTTGGCCAAAGAGTTGCGTTCTGTGTTGGCCAAAGTTGGTCATCGTGACCATAAGCCACCGTAACTCGTTTCATTGTACGTGCGTGTGCTTGTGTGTGTGAGTGTGTGTGTGTGTGTGTGAGTGTGAGTGTGTGTTTGTATGTGTGTCTTTCAATATTTACTCAGCTTGAAATGAAACATTTTTATAATTTCTTTTCGGCTTGCCTTTTTGTTTTGTTCCCGAGGAAAAGGGGGGCGGGCGCTGTTGGCAATTGCTGGTGCCTTTTGTTGTTTGTTTTGTTATTGTTGCTGCTGCTGCTGCTGCTGCGGCTGTTGTTGTTTGGTTCGTTGGCTATTGGCAACATTGTTATTTTCTGCTATTTGGCCATTGACTATTGACCATCGAGCAGTCGAAAAACCCGTGGACACACAGTGCTCAGCATTTTTTGTGTCCAGCGGTTTATTTATTTATTTCGGTTTAATGCATGTTGCCTCTGTTGTCCCGGCATCTGGGGCTATTTTCTCTCCAGCTCTCCGCTGTTGTTGTTGTTGTGCTCTTTCTGTTTTGTTCTGCGCTGTGCTGTGCTGCGCTGTGTTCCAGGAAGTTGTATTGAGTCATTGGTAAATGGTTTACGTTTAACCCATTTAAAAATGCAAACGGCGCGGAGCAGTTGGTAAACGCATTTTCCACATTCCGCAATTTACCAATGCCCATTTAGCATACAATGTGGCCGAAAAACACGAACGAAAATCAAAAAACAAACGCGACCAACAGGAATACGCTATAACAAAGGTCTCAGTCTGTATTATATAGTAGCACTCGGGATGTTGGACTATAGACTCTTCTTCTCCACTCTCTGTCTCGCTCTCTCTCTCTCTGTCTGACGCTCTGTCTGTCTTTCCGTCTCCTTCGGCGCTTCAATTTGTTATTATTGTTTGTTTACGTCGCCAGCGCAAAAATATTGAACGGAAATTTCGTGCAATATGATTTATTGTGGCGGGGAAGCGGACGGGCAATGTTTGCACTGCAAGTTGGCTGCCAAAAATTTGCAACGGAAATGAATTCGTTTATGGCATAGCATATTGTATGCTGGCTATCCGGTCTGTTATGACAATCGACAGTGCTGCATTGATTTGCCAGCGGAAGATATTTGTGCGGCACTTGTGAAATGGCCAATTACAGCTGCAACACAACACAACTCACAGCACAACACACAGCACACAATAACAATGACAGTTACGCTTATTGCATACAATCAAAAATAGATTTCTAATAGCGAATGGCTGAGCATTGACCCCCACCCCCCCAAATTAACATCCCTTTGAGCCTCTAGTCGGAAAGATCGGGGCTCTGGGGGCCTCATGCCTATTGTTCTGTAAGTTTGGCAAACTCCATAAACTTTTACAACATACTCGTGTAATGGTTATGCCTTTGGGCCATACATATTTAGATAACACTTCTTCTGCTTGGCCAGAATCCAGGATTCGAAATCCAAGCAAATTCCAATGGCAAATGCAAATTGGCAAAGACAATTTATTCCAATTGCGCCAAAAAGTTAAGCAAATATGTCAATTGAATGAATGCGAGAGCAACTGTGAGTGTATGCGAGGGTGTTTGCAAGTGTGTGTGAGTGTGTGCGAGTGTGTGTGTGTGTGTGTGTGTGTGTGTGTGTTGCAAACAAACAAAAGCTCAGGACTTTTGGCAAGCAACTAAACAAACGGAGCTTGTAGTTTAAAAGGCAATTTATCTTTGACTTTTGCAAAGTAAATTCCCGCCATTGTTTAAAGTGTGGTTCAATCGCCAATTGCAGGGTGTCTCTCTGCTTTCTCCTCCACCAATCCTCCAGCTCAGTGGGGAATGCTCTGCATATGTGGGCGTGCCCCAGGGGACGCAAGCGAGTTTATGTGGGAGTTTGTGGTAAGCGCTTTTAACTAGTTCGCAGCGCTGCCAGCAAAATTTCGAGCATTTTCAAACCACTCAATTACACAGCAACCACACAGCCGTTTATATGTATGTATAGAATGGATATATGTATATATAACATACATATATATATATATATATGTATGTATGCACACATATGTATATAGAGAGTAGTAATCAATTGAGTTGGCGGGCAAAAGCCACAAGGCACAAGGCAAACAATGTGCCATTATGCAACGAAAAGGGGAAGAGCGAATAAGCTAGCTCAAGGGACTTTCTCATAAATTGTTCGCGGTATTTGGGAATTGCATTTGGGCAAACGCACGTAGAACTATTTGAGCTGCTAACCCAAATAATGCTGCCGCACTCAAGCGAAAGATGCCCCGCAACAATAAAACTCCGTAAAAAAGCCGCAAAATGACTGCAATTGCTGCAAATGCTGCTTCCAGCTGCAGCTAGAGTTTGCTGTCTCTCCCTCTCTCTCTCTCTCTCTCTGTCTCTCTCACTACGATTCACAATCCCCTGCGCCCGCTGTCGTCGCGACGCGACGGCAGCAGCAACTGTAAACTGTGGACGCACCAATGAACTGTGGCAAGGCAATCAATAGATGCGGCTACAACTTGAGATACAAGATACTTTCATGCTTGCAACCGTAGAACTTCCCACATGCATGCTGCTGTTGCTCTCGGTGTGGAATGCAATGGAATGTGCACACGCATCTTCAACTCGCCTCCCCTCTCTCTCTCTCTCTCGCGCTATCTCTCTGTCTCTATCTTTCCCTAACCACAGCAATGCGGTGGGTGTTGCACACACACATAGACAGAGAGAGAGAGAGAGAGAGAGAGAGAGAGGAGAAGGCAAGCAGTAGCTTACATTTATGCGCGAAATTGTCGTATACATTTGCACATTCATAAATTCTCGTTGAGCGCCCCCAAAGCGACAGTCGCAGCGTCCAAAGAATGCTCCAGCAATCGTCCAAGGAGGCAGCCGCAGGAGGTGGAGAAGGAGGCGGCAAGCTGCAAGTGGAATATTGTGCCGTAGTTGTTGTTGTTGGTAGCAGTAACAGTAGCTGCTTCGTAGGCGCAGCTCATGCATGATGCTTGCAACCATTTGAAAATTCATTTTAATTTTATTTTTATTTTGCATTCTAGTTATTTTTTCTGTTTTTTTGTTTTTTGTCTTTTGTGTGTGTGTGTGCCAACAAACATTTTATTACTGCATTTTATAACAAGGCCAGGGCAACCTTAGAACAGCACGTCATTAGGCGATAAATTATCTCTCGTGCGCGCCGCATTTTGCATAAAATGTTGCCGCAAAAGTGTGCCAACAGCTGTGGCCCTGGCACGGCTCTTTCTCCTACTCCTCGCCGTCGGGATGCAGCGCGAGGCTGCGGCGGCTTACGCTGAGACAGCGACTGCGACTGCAACTGTGCCTCCGACTGTGGCTGTTGCTGTTGCTGGACCTGAATGAGAAACTGAATCTGGTGCGCGCTAACTGCGGCTGCTTGCATTAAAAGGATGCCAGGCAATTTGAATTTGTGAAATTCCATTAAAGGTGGCACGCTCGATGGAAGGCAGCCAGCAGCCAAAGGCGATGGCAACGGCAACGGCAACGGCAAATGTTGCCCCATTGAAAGGCTATTGCCGGGGTCTGGCTTATCTATGCACAAGATGTTGCCGTTTGATAAGCGCAACGCTGCGCAGCAAGTTGGCAATTTATGTGCCGACGTTGCCGCTGTTGCAGCAATTGCAGTTGCAGTTGCATTCATCATCGACTGCCGCAGCAGCAGCAGCAGCAGCAGCAACAGTTGCTGCATGTGGAATGCGCTGGCTGCCCGTGCGACGTGCGTTCAACTATGCAAATTTGTGCAAGTTCCCCAACCCCAAGCATAGACCACAGCATTGACTTGCAACTTGCTACAACTTAGTAACTGCCTATACAGCATAGTGAATGCATGTGTGTGAGTGTATGGGTGTGTGTGTGCTTGTTGTCAAACAGCATTCAAGCACGATTCTGGGAAACATTCTTCCCCAGTGAGTAGTTGCAAAGAGTTTTGCATTGCTGTGGCTTTACTCTCTGCCTCTGCCTTTGCCTCTGCCTTTGGCTTTGACTTTGGCCTGATGCGGAGCAGAGATTATAGAATAAATGAGCTGAAATTATATTGAAGAGATTGCACATAACGGTAGGGCCATCGACTGGGGGACTGGGAGCGAATAGAAAGTTGCGCCAGCGGAATGTTTAAGCTGTTCAATCATCCGAGATCTTTGTCGAACTTGTTGAAGCCATGAAGAATTATGGCAACAAACGACAGCTGTTGATGGAACACAACAAAGCACTCATTCATTAATTCATTTATGAGCAGACAACAAAAAAAATGTGCCAATTAAATAGAAAATATGAAATATTTTAATTCAAAACGAGTGGAGAAGAGAGAGAGAGAGAGAGAGATAGAATATCTATTGCAAATCCTATAAAGTCAACCTCATTCCTGCTGTTAAATGCTTTGTCGCAATTATAATTCAATATTCACAAGGCCATTTTCAACTCGAAATGTGTTGCTGCTGCTGCTGGTGCTAATGGATCTCAGCAGTGCTGTTGACACTGCCCTCTCAGGTAAATGATAAATGGCCCAGAGGTGTGTCCGCAAATGGCTGCAGCAGAAACAGAAACAGAAACCGAAACAGCAAATTGCCAACTGCAAAAGTGTAAAACTAAAAAAGCAAAACAAATCGCTGAACTTTGACTGGCAAACTGGACGCTCGGCATCGAGTTCGGGGCGACCGGGGACGGGCAATGGGCGACTTGTTTCTAAAGCGCAATTAAACGCCCTGCCATTGAAACAATTATGCCATAACAATTACGCTTTTCGTTGCACATGCGAGCCACCTTGCCGCTGCTAACTGCTGTCAGTGCCACACTGCCACACTGCCACTGCCACTGTTGCTGCCACTGCCACTGCCCCGATGTATGTTAGTAAATGTGGCGCATTTAGCGCTGATGTTGTACGGCGGCTACTGCTGACATGACATTTGGTTATTTGGCGAGTCGTCAAAACGGCAACTCAAAGGAATTTTCATGCGTCAAATTGCGGCATGTGCATGTGCGTGTAATTACAGCAATAAAAATTGCAACACATTGCGTACAAACATGCAACTCGACGCCGCGTCTCCTCATTTCGTTACATTATTCGTTACATACTTCCTCGGCTTTTTGATCAACTTGAAGCCAAACAGAGCTGAAGAAGCCAACGCGCCACTCGCAGCCAGCACACTCCACAATTCAGTTGCGTTTCAGCAATTATCTTATTTATTTCAGTTCATTTATCAAAAACTGAACAAATTCACAGTTTCCTTAGAACTCAACCAAGAACGAGGGCGAGAGAAGAGCGCAGAGCGCAGAGCCATTGTCGTCTCAGTTGCAATTGGCTAACGAGCTAACAGACCTTGCCACAAGTGAGTGCACCCGGCTTGGCACTCAGCACTCAGCACTCGGCACGCTCGTCTGTCGTCTGTAGAGTGGCGTCCATCGTCCCGTCCACCGTCCATCGTCCGTCGACTGTCGACTTGGGTGGCCATAGCTGGAGCGTAACGTTAGTTGATTGCATTTTTAGCATAAATTTCAACGCATTTGACTAATGTTTGGCTATTTGTTATTTGGTGAACAGCGAAACGCTTTGCTTGCTGCCCATTTTTCACTTCAACCACTTCAAGCTGCCACTAGAAATTTCTAAGAATGCCCGAGCACAACCCACAGACAGTCAGACAGACAGACAGACAGACAGACAGTCGGGCATTTCGTGGAGCCAGCATTTATTGCAACTAATAGATATTTCGACGATACAAGCTTGTATGCAAATTGCTGCAGAAAATACTTGGAACGCTCTGCGAACGTTGTTATCATTCGATATTAAGTATACGCAGTGGGCACTCGCACTTGACTTGAATTAATGTCTCCCAAGTGCAACAACAACAGGCAGCAGCAAGAATCAGAATCACAGTGGCAACGTCAGCAATAGCCAAGTAATTAATTAACACTCCAGGGCATTATCCGAACGATGGCTGCAGCACGCACCACAAAGACGCAGCCAGGCCAACAGCCAGCAGTAGTCCCATTGAAAAAATCAAAATCTTCGCCCAGAACGGCGTTTTCTCGTTTGGCATTTTCCAGTTGTGAACGTGCCAAAAAGCAGACCTTCGGCAAAGCAAATAGCAAAGCTGGAAATCTACAACAGTTAATCGATTATGTGCGAGTAGAAAGAACAACAACTGTTGTATTATTTATTTTGATTGTTTTCCCTGACACAAGCATACTAGATTATGATTCAGATCTTTATGTGCAATTGAACTTCCATAACTGCGAGCGAAATAGAGCGAAAAGTCTATACAATTTAACGTTCGCAGCTCAAATATCTTTGCCCATACAAACGGAAAATAAAAAGTTTGCTCGCGCTTCGCCAAATCCAATTTTTCTGCGAAATCACAAATTGTGAAGAACACTTGCTGTCAAGTCGAGTGCAATTTTTGCTACAAAATGCCAGCGAATGAAACTTGAAGCTGATTGTTCGTTCGTTCCGTATAGCAATTGGATGCAGCATTGAAATATATATTCGAGTGACGCGTTGTTTGTTGCCCATGATAATATTTTAGCTGCCTTTTAAATCTTATGCTGCGTGTAACATCGAAAATCGTTTTGAAACCTTTATGCCTAACAAATTTATTGATGATTTTTCTTGCAGTTGCTGCCGCCACACAACCGAAAAACTCAACACTACAGAAGCCATATCTACAGATTATAAAGCACAACACTACAAGACTGACCATAACCAATCCACACTCAATCAACTATCTGAACTGCACTCCCGTGATTACCAACTATGATTACTATCAAGGTGAGCCCCCTCAAATTGCATCTGACAATTAATTGTCTATGGGACTCTTGTGCAAATTAACAACTCTATTTGCCATTGCCATTTGCTATTTTGCAGAAGGAGCGTCCGTCTACTGCAGCTGGTATCGCAACGATGAGGCCATCGAGCACTTGTCGATACGCAAAAATGATTTCTTCATTTTCATGAACGGCACGTTACGTTTGCCGCCCACCGAGCGAGCCAGCGGCGTTTATCATTGCCAAATTGAGGCCGATTACACGAAAGTCATATCCGACAGCATCACCGTCGAGTATCCTGGTGAGACTTCCTTTTTTTTTTTGTTTTTTTTGTTTTCGTTGCCATCATCGACTAACACTCGTCTCGTTACGTTTTGCAGTACTCAAGCGATTAATTGGTGGCCCACAGCAGAGCAGCAACATCAGTGCCATTGAGCATCTGCCTCTTGTGCTTAGCTGTCCATTTTTCAGTGTGCCAGCTGCTCGCTTCAGCTGGTACTTTGGCAACGACTCCCTGGCGAATGACAGCAGGCGAGTAAAGATCAGTGTTGTTGCCATCGAGTTGCGTGCTGCGGTTGCAACTACCTAAATATGAACTCAAAATACAAATCGAATGGCCGCCTGTCAACTTGGTGGCTTCACTAACGCTTTGCATTTCTGCCGATCACCCTATCGAAGAAACGGATTTAATATTTCGTCTTTTATCTTATCGTGTTTTCTTCCAACTTGCAGCGCCATCATCTTGTCCAATGGCACTCTCGTTCTGCGACAGTTGCGCTCGGAGCAGGCTGGCAAATACAAGTAAGTCGAAGGCAACTGAAGTACAATGCAAACTTTTCCCATTTTTATCAAATTAAATATAAGTTTGATTCCATTTAAAGGAAAACTTTGGCTTCACTGAGAAAGCTTGAAAGTCTTTCTGTTTTCTTTTTGCATACAGAATCTATTGTTATTTAGTACACCTTTCATTTAGGTCTCGTTGTTGCATTATTTAAATTAAATGGAGAGCACTAACTATTAAGTTGTATCTACTCTACTGATTCAGCTATTTAAGTTATTTAAATTCCATTCCGAAATATGTCTACGTTTTATTTTATTTGCACTTTTTTTTTATTATTTATTTGAGAGGTATTCAGTTAGAACGAAAAGTTTTTTAATGTGCAAATTCTAAACTCTAGCTTGTATTTTTCTTTTGCTTTTACATTCTGTCAAAATTGCACATATGCTTTGGGCTTGTAGTTGGCTCAAAGCATTTGAATACTATCATATTTCAAAACATTTGGCATGCAAATAAAAACGAGAATTTTTTCTATGAATACTGTGAATTTCATTTGAAAATATGATTTCATGGATAAGCTCTTTCTTATATTTGAAAATTACATACAAATACATATATAGACAATTGAACTACTGCAGCTATCTAAAAGCAGTTAAATTGAATTTTGCATTTAAATCTGTTATGATTTCCCATTGTGTGCGTGCACAAAACAATTTCCTTGCCTTTAGCTTGCCTCTAAAATTTAAATCTAGTAGTTAGCTTCATTTTCTAATTAGATTTTAAATTGTTTGCTCTGTGAAAATTGCTTTTTCACCTCTAGCTAGCAGTTAACTCAGTTTACAACTACAAGTAGTTTAATTATTGTAGAACATTGTGCGTCTGCTCTTCGAATACATTGAGTCTTTAAGTACTAGTTTCTTCCCCTCTGTCCCAGTGAGCAGTTAATTTATAAGTAGCCGCAGGTAGGTGCTTCATTTTGGTTTACTGATGTTGCATATCAACACCTTGGCCAACTATCCATCAACCCCTTGCACTGACCACTGACGTCTTGGAATGTGTGTGTGTGTGTGTGAGTGTGTGCATTAATTAACACCACGCATCGAGCGCCCGAATGCCCAGCATAATTATTGCTGCTTGGTGGCGGCTACTGTTGCGGCCACTTAATGTGCGAAATGTTGTTATGAATGCTATGTTGCCTCCCGTTGCAGATGCGTGGCACAGAACCAGTACGCCATCCGGACTCATCGCCAGTTCGTGTGGCTGGTGCGCGTCGAGTCCAATGCGGACGGCAACCCGTTGGCAGCGGGCGGCGGCGACGAGACGCAGCTGCTGCCCGCCTTCCAGAATGCCACGCTCTATGTGCCCACGGGTGGCACACTGATGTTGCAGTGTCGCGCCGTCGCCGATTATGTGCCCATCGACTGGTGGCTGCAGCATCCCAACAACACGCTCACCCAGCTGCGGAACAACAGCGTCGCCCTGGAGGAGACGGGCGTGAGCATGGAACGCCACGAGGGCTATTACATCTGCACCACGCCCACCGACCGACAGACGTTTCGGGTGATTGTCACGAGGCCACCGAAAATAGTGAGCACTTTGCCGGTGGAGGTGGGCTACATTAGTCTGTCGACGACGCTGACCTGCCGGGCGGAGGGCAATCCGGCGCCCAGTTTGAGCTGGTATCACAATGGAGCGGTGCTCAACAGTTCCTACACACGCTACATTAGCGGCAATGAGCTGCACATACACTCCTTCGATCCCGACGAGGAGGGCATCTATCAGTGCTTTGCGCGCAACGTGGCCGGCGAGGATTCGGTGACCGGGGAGGTGCGATTCAAGCGGCAGCCCGAGAATCCGAATCCACTGCAGAACATACGCTGTTATCCGCACAGTTTTCACACCATCAACGTGACCTTTGACAGTCGCACCATGGAGGTAATTTATCACGCATACGCACCGTGGAGCAACGTTTATTCTATTCTGCTCATTCTTTTCGTTTTGCAGGCCATGTTCGTGGTGCACATTGTGCGCAGCAATCCGCATCAGTGGAGCTCGTTTGCGCCCATGAAACTCAATCACACCTCGTTCGTGGTGATCTCAACCGGTCTGCCTGTCTATCGGCCCTTTGCGCTGATCACACGCTTCCTCACGCCCACCTCGGAGGTGCGCTCCGGCACCATTGTGCCCCAGCAGATGATACTCAGCTCGCTGCGCAGTCCGGCTGTGGTCTGCTGCACCCAAGGCTGTAAGCCTACAACTGATTTACAACTCGTAACTCGCTTTGCTAATCACTGTCAATTTTCATTCACAGTGCTGCTGCGTCTGGTGCATTTGGGCAACGACACGTTCGTGAAGTGGTCGCAGGCCGAGCTGGACAACAAAAAGTACTTCATACTGCAGTTCTCGGTCAATCACACGCATCCCCATCCCGCCCAGCTGCTCGATGGGCCGCTGCACGGCACCGTGACGCCCGTCGAGGAGAAGGCGGACGAAGTGCGTCGCCATCTGACGATTATACGGCCGCTCAATCAGTCGGCGGCAGCCACAGTGATGCGCAACGCTGAGTACGAGGTGCTGGACAACGAGGTCGACGACGTCACGCTCGAGATGGAGGAGGACATCTTCAGTCTGGTGGTGGACGCCAGCGTTACGGGCGTGCTGCTGCAACATTTCAGTCGCATCAAGATGCGTGTGCTCATCATCACCAGCGAGAACGAGTTCCTCGCGCAGGACTTTCGCTACGTACAGTGGAAGATTGTGAGTAGACTGTACTGTAGTGGCAATTGTCAGACACACAACTGGTGGTGTTCCACCTTTGTTGCGGCCCCACACTAAAGTCCTGCCTACGCTCCACTCTCTTCCGCACAGATCGAGAACGGCACCTCGGATCAGTCGAATATGTCGTTTCGCCTGATCACCGTGGAGTCGCGTATGCTGGCCTTTCAGTTCCTCGACAGCCTCAACGACACCTGTGTCTACGAGTGTCATCTGCACATTCAGCTGCCGCTGAAGAAGCAGGAGCCCAAGTGCAAGGAGCGCACCATTGTCAACTCGGTGCTGCTGGTCAGTGGCTTGAGCGCCAATGAGAGCTACAACTTTCACTTCTACAACTGCAAGCCGCAAATCTTCTACGGCGAAATGGATGTGAAGACGCTGCCCGACCGTAAGCTTAACTCAAATGACTTTTTGCTACTCGGAAATTGAATGTATCTTTGATTGTTCAGCACCGGGCACCATCAGCAATTCGCGTGTGGTCAAGGACAATGGCCTGAAGCTGCTCTGGGAGCCGCCCGTGCATCCCAATGGACGTGTGCATCACTACAGCATCGAGTGGACGCTGGGCAACGTCACACACGAGGCAGTCGTCTACGAGTGTCGCAGCTGCTCCTACAAAGTAATATGTTGTAGTTTGTTGCCCCACGTGGCGCGTTTACTAAACAACTTTTGTGCTTGCAGTTCCCCAATGTCTCCGAGACGGACAAGATGCATGTGACGGTGCGCGTGGTGGGCGAGACGGGCGTCGGGGCGCCGCTCTACTTTGATCTGATGAACCACCGCATACTGCCCGACGATATGCGGCACTCGAATCACGAGGTCTACAGCGGCATCGCCATCGGCTCGCTGCTCTCCACCATGTGTGTGTTTGGCTTTGCGCTCTTCATCATCTTCCAGCGGCGTCGCTTCAAGGCGCGCGTCCAGGGCCCCACCCACCTCACCACGCCCACGGACATCACGTTCGGCAATCTGAGCAGCGCCTCCGGCATGCCGGGCGACAGCGCTGGCGGCCTGAGCGGCAGCACGCTGCAGCAGGATTGCCACGAGATGCAGACACTGATACCGCATCGCTCACGCTATCACATCGAGCTGCTGCCCGAGAACACGCTCGAGTACCAGACGAGCTCGGCAGCTGCGCCACCGCTGGCCAACGGTCACAGCAACGGGCCGATCGCACGGCGCGCCGATCAGGAGCCGCTGCAGCTGGAGCTGAGCATTGCGGGCGTGCACAATCTGTCGCAGCTGCCGCTGTGCGCGAGTTCGCCGGAGCGCAAGGAGGAGGCGAAGGCCTTCTACATACCCTATCGCCACACGCCGCCCAACGCCGTCGCCCTGCAGGCGGGCAGCAGCGCGGGCAGCGGCAGCGGCAGTGGCAGCAACAATACCAACGTCAATCACAAGCAGCCAAGCTCCGCAATGAACGGCAGCGGCGTTGGCGGCGGTGGTGGAGGCGATGTTGGTCTCGAGTTGGCCATGCCACCGAATTCGCTGCCCTTGGTGTCCACAATGGCCGGCCTGGGCGGCAGTGTGGGTGCGCGACGCAGCGGCAGCCTGAGCAGCAGCAGCGCCAGCAGCAGCAGCAATGGCAGCAAAAAGCAATACCACACGAACTTCACCCGTCACTCGAACTCAAACGATGGCATTTGCCTGCTGGCCGAGGAGGAATCGGCGGCCACACTGACGCCCACCTCGGAGCACGAGTATGCGTGTGTTAGTCTCACCAATGGTTTCAAGTTGCCCGCCGAACTGACGAGAAGTAACCACTACAGCGTTAGCAGCAGCGGCAACAGCAACAACAGCAACAACAACAACAGCAACTGCAGCAGCAGCAGCGGCAGCGGCAGCAACCAGCAGAAGCCGATCGCTGTGCAGCTCAAGGATCGCCAGCAGCAACAGCAACAGCAACAGAAGCAGAAGCAGCATCCACAAGCATCCATAGTTCCTGCCAACGGACCGCAGTCCGTTAACAATGTTAAGGCGACGAGGGCAATGGCCAAACAGACTTGGCCAGCAGCGCCGACGGCGTTGCAGCGTCGCGCTCAAGTCGATCCCAACGGCTGAGTGGCAGCTGGGGGAGCAGCCATTGTTGTCGTCGCCTCGCCAAGCAAAAGTATTCTCTGAGAAGCTACTATTACACTCACACACACACACACACACACACACACACACAAACACAAGAACAATACACATTCGCAGCTTGAAACATTCCAAACATTGTGCACGATTGATCAATTGATCGATTGATCGATCGTGTTTTGAATGCATTTTATAAATGCATTGCGCTTCAGTCTCTGACTTGAAGTTGAACTACGAGAATAAGCAGCATATTTATACACATACAAAGATATATATATATATCTATATCTTTACACACATATATATATATATATATAAATTATATGATTAAACTAAGTTTTAAGCATTTTGACATTTTTATACGACGACATTCTTATATGTGTATGCTTTAGTTTTACAATATTTTTTGTTTGTTTTTCTTTCGTTTAATGGAGGCTAATTACCATTTATGATTTGTATGTTTAACAGTTTTCCACATTAATCAAACTGCCGCAAATAGTCTATACTTATAGCCAAAACACAGAAAAAAAAAACAGAAAAAAATATAAACAAATGCAATAGCCCAACTCACGTACACCAATACATCACACACACACATACACTCTCAAACACACACACACAACCACAGACTCATTCAATAGTCACAAGTGTTCATATCCATATACAAACATACAATATATATTTATATAAATATTTAAGCAAACATATTAATTTCCGTTTACATTAATTGCTGCATTTTGTTTGTTTTTTATATTTTGTTTATACCGATATATCAAATGTACCTGATTATATTCATTTTGCATTTCGTTGAAGCGCTTATTTTCAAGCACCAACAACACACACACACTAACACACATATACACACACCCATAAAACACACACACACGCACATTGCATTCCCTTTTGCTTTGATTAATTCAACAGATGCTTTTTGTTTATGCCTAGAATGTACCGCAGCCGTATTTTACGAGTCTATCCCTATTACCGACTGTACCTAGTTTGTACAAACGACCACAACAAGAACAACAACCACAACAACAACCATGTAACCTGTAGCTAAACACACACACACTCATACACACACACACGCAACATTCTCAGCAACAGCAAATAGTCAAACGCAGATATTATTTTTCGATAGCATTGAAAATGGGCTCAGCTTAGCAAAATGTTATGAGAGACAGAAACACACACACACACACATACATGATTAAACACTCACACCCACAATTATTCACATTCCATTTCCATAGAGTAACATAATGGATGTATATGAAGTTTAGACACAATTTTGAAGTGAAGCAAGTCAAATGGAACGAAATGAAAATGTTTGAAAATTGAATCCGTTTAAGAACTTTAAATGTAGACGTATTTAGACCTAAGTGCAATAACAAATATATAAGCCTATACCTTGAAAATCAACCAAAACAAAGCTAAAAACAACAACAACAACAGCAACAACAAAATATTACAAACAATAGTACCTTTCCACATAAGCAACAAAGAGAAATATGATACACAAAGACGTGAAATACACGCATAAATTAATATATATATGTATATATGAATATATTCCACAGGCTGAGTAATATGTGTGTGCCCTGCTCAAAAAATATATATTTGCATAATAATATATATAAATATAAATCAAGTAAATTCCCCTCCAAAATCATGTTCTCTCTAAACTTTATAACAAGCGTGTTAATAGAGCTTCGATAAGCCGAAGTATAGAATGTTCTTTTTTAAACTGAATGCAGAATGTTGTTTGGGGCACGCAGATCGTAATCAGCAAAACATTTTTATTTACCAATCTGATTTGTGTTCATATTAAAATAAGTCACAATTTTTCCATTTCAACTGCATTTCAAAAACAACTGATAGAAAATAGTTTTAGGTCATACAAAACTTTAATGGTGTTCCAGAATAAAAATATATAAAAATTGCAAAAAAAAAGTATAGAAAAACGAAAAACTCAAACTTAATGTATACAATGTATAGAAAAGCAAAAACAAAAAAACTTTTGATGAACGCATAAACTTTGCATTTAATTCAAGCAAAAAAAAAAAAATGAAAAATATTCCGCAAATGAACTCGAAATTCCTAAATGAATGATGAAGAAAAACAAAACAAAAAACAATTTAAGCGTTACAAAGTTAAGGCAAACACAAAAACGAAGCAAAAAATTTACGGATAATTAAAAATTTATTTAAAAGAAGAATTAGGCATAAGAAATAAATGTTTGAAAATGAGAAGGAGAAATTAACTGCGATTGTGATCGCTGTGTAAGTGGATGTGATAAATGTTTAAATTATTTAAGCGCGAAAACAATAAAAAATAAAATTAATTATTTGATGGCATGGATAATGCTTAATGCGACTTTTGCATAGGTTTTGGCTAAACAAGAAGAAACGAAACGATACGAAAGAAAAGAGATGAAACCAATCAATAACTAAGAGTCCACTAAAATTTTAAGCAAATTATGTTCTTAACTATCTTTTTGGGTGAAACTAAACATTTGATCCTAAACGAAAACATTTGTTTTTACACTTATCTAATTTTAGTTTTGAGTTTTAAGTCCTCATTCTGTATACCTCATTAGTAGAGTGGCAACTATGTATGTAACTAAATTTTAAACGGAATATATACCTATATACTTTAGTTGATTTCCCCATTAAGAATTGCTTAGAAGCTGAACAGAATGAAAGATTATGAGAAAAAAAGGCAAATGTATTTTTTATGTAATTTATATATGCAAATGGAAACATCCGAAATATTATTATTATGTATTATTATTGTATGTAGAAACTAAGATGGCATATATATATAATATATATATATATATATATACATACATAGATACACACACATAGATGCATATACATACACATACGATATGTATTTGTAGGTTCGTGTTAAAGTTTTCGGTGCAAATAATTTGGCATAAAAAACCAGCAATTAGCGCGGCTACAGAGTCTAATAAAATGTAATCTATTGAATGCAAATTGCAAATTGCGAATTGGGTGAAAAGCAACCTTAACTATTGGGAAAAGCAAACGATAACGATGGATAGAGGAAACCAGAAACATATTAAAACTAAGTTATGACGACAAAAAACACATACGACAAAATCTGCATTTTGATTTATTTAAAAAATATGGTCAAACTTCAAACGTGGATTCGCTTCTTCACAAATGGTGGTAAATATTTACATATACATAAAATTGGTTGTAAGTATTTCGATATATACAGAATACATTGAATTTTGCTTATCTGTTGTATTTATTTGTAATATTTTTTCTTTAGTAACTTTCAGTACTTTACAGGTTGGTATAAAATATCAAATGGGCAATTGTACATTTGTCTTGTAATATCTTGTAAATTCCCCAGTTAGTTTGCATTCGTTGGTAACATTTAACAGCGGTGTTCAAGTAATATCCTATAATTTATACTATGTACTTATATACTGTGTATAACTTGTACATCACAATTAACTGAACAAATCATCACAATTGAAAATCGCAAAAAAATGATTATTTTGTATATCATATATCATATCTCAATATCAATAGCTAAGTATAGTTTGTAGCTTACGTGCTAAAATGGCATGCTTAAACGCATCTTTTACAGTGTATGAGTGTATTTGTTTATGTGTGTGTGAGTGGCTTAAAATGAACAAACTTGAATATATTGTAACTTGTTAGGTTATGAACTTTCTTCAAACATCTTTATGCTATGCACCATAACAACAAAAGATACAAAATGAAGAACAAATTTGCAAAAAAGGATATATATCAATAGTTAGGTACGCTTAATTATGGGAGCAACTTAAAGTTGCAAGCTTATTCACATATCGATTGCATATTTAATGAGGTCCAGTAATTGACGTGGCACACACCGCTCAGCACACCTTCTTAATCATTTTCACCAGCTCCTTGTACAGTATGCAATCTCGACTGCGCGGCTTGCAGATCTCTCGATGATCCAGCCGAATGCCGCACACCTCGCCGAAACCAGGATCTGCAAAGTGTAAAAGCTTAATCGCATATCTTTGCAGGATAGTTGCATGACTCACCAGCCGAGTCCACGCCCACAATGCGCAGATAGAGCACCGACATCAGCGTCAGTGCCGTTTCCACAAAGCTAAACACCTCGATCTTCAGATGGCCCAAGTGATACAGCGCCGCAAAGCGACGATGCAGATCCAGCAAATACTTGTTGTCTATAAGCAAATAATATATGCAATCTCTTGCCAACTGAAACCACTTAGCAACTCTTACTCTTTTCAATCTCTAGCAGCTCCACGGAGCGCGTCAGCAGCGGCGCCTTGATGGAGGCCAAGTGGGAGCCGCGATGCGGCACCGAGTAGAAGAAACAACCGCGTGCCGAACGCCAGAGTGGACGCATGGCTGGCCGCCCACACTCCCAGGCATCGACAATCAGCTGCTTGATGAACAGACCGCCCTTGGAGTGGCCCACATAGATGATGGGATGGCCGTGGCCAACGCGCTGTTGTATCAACAAATCGGCCATTTCACGCGAACGCTGAATGAGGCTGGAGCGCGGTTCTTTGTTCTTCCACAGCGGACGCCAGAGATACTGATCCGTCGTGTAGTTGACAGCAATGACGCGCACGCCGGGACAGTCGAGCGGCAACCAATCGCCGGGCCAGCACTTGGAGTAGTTCGGGTCATTGGGCGATGGTTTCTTCTGTTTGCCCGGTGATTTTCTGGGCGTCGAAGTAGCCGAGGTCTCGGTGTTGGAGTTTTCGCTGCTCTCGGTCTGCAGCATGGACTCCAGCTCGACTTGCAGCTGCCGATTGCTGTCGTGCATGCGCAGACGGAATGTGGGGAAACTGTACTCGATGCCCTCGCAGATCTGTATATCCTCTGGCTCGCCGCACACATAGGCGAAGCTGCAAGGGTTGCATGAATTAGTGAACAATTTATGTGCTGATCGACTGTACTCACTCTTCGGCATTGTCATCGGAAGCCTCAGAAGTTTCGGAAGCACTGAAGCAATACTGCTGCGTATCAACGGCCGGCTGCAGCTGCGCTTCCTGCCACGCTGCGCCCGCATCCGCCAAATCCTTCTCCACGGTACGCTTGCAGGACGTGAACTTGGCACGCTTCTCGCGTGGCGCCGGATGAATGGCTGCGCTGCGCGAATACCGCGGACGCTTGGGCGGTCGCACTGGCGGACGAGGGGGACGATCAAACTCGACGGGATGGCGTTCGTTCTGCCAGAGTCCCTGCTTCCAGGTGTTCACCAACGAACCGTGCAGTCCGTGTATCAGCACAATGTCCGCTCGAATCGGGGTGCCCGCTGGCGGCTCGGCAAGAATGTTGAGGGTGACGCAGCTGGAGCTGGAGCTGGTGCTGGAGCCGGCTGGCGATGTGCTGTAGACGGGCGGACCCTGCAACGGTGTGCTTGGCGTTGTGGGCATTGTGAGCGTAATGGGTGTGGTCGGTGTGCTGGGTTGTGTGGCCAACGTATCGGGCAGACTTTCCAAGCCATCTTGGGATTTGCGCAATTTGAGCAAATTGAGCAAAGGCCCCAGACGATTGGAAACTGTCAATGGAAAGATTTGAATGTGAACAGCGTATGAGCATTTTATATAGAAAGCTGTGTGCGAGGCGGTTTAATGTATGATGAGTACGATGACGGGGACGGAAAATGAAGCATCCACCAAATTGGTAGCACCTGTTGTGCATCTCTCAAACAATTCGCATCAAAACACTTACCCTGCACTGAGGATAGATTCAGCGATATGGTATTCGCCGCAAAGGCAACCAAATTGGTCAAGGCCTGGCGACTGGAGGCCAAATTCTGCAGCACACGCAACACACGCACATCCCTGATGCCCTTGATGCCGCGTGCCACACCGTTCGCCAGTGGCAGCACGAGACGCACCAGAATGCCGAAAACAACACGCATGCTGCCGCTGTTGTTGCTGCCCCTACGAAAGCAAGGATCATACGTGTGTGTGTGTGTGTGTGTGTGTAGTAATCAATCATGGGCATTATTATCTGTGGCCACTTACGGTTCTATCAGGGCGTTGGCGCTGGACGAACGCACCAGCTCACTGATGGCCTGCTCCTCCTCCTGGCGATCCAATTCCAGCTCGTTTACATTCTGATTCATCAGCATTGCTGGCGGATCCACGTCGTCGTGCTGTTGTGCTGCTTTGTTTGCCATTTGATTAACCCCTTCGCCAAGACTCATCATTGCAATGTCGCAGACGTAATGTTCATCGATTGATTGCAGCAATAGGCCCTCTTTGCCTTTGGCTTCTTTGTATTTAAGCCCCTTCTTGTTACTGTCACTGTCACTGCAGCTATCGGCGCGTGTAAGCATTGCGTTTTCCCTGTAGCTTGCTCTCTTTCTCTCGCTCTCGCTCTGTCGTGTTTGCTTGATGATAGCAAATAAAAAGGTTTCTGCTATTATTGCGATTGTTGTGGTTCTGTTGTTCCTGTTGCTGCTGCTGAGACTGGCTGGCTGCCAATTAGCACAGATTCAACATGTTGCTGGCCAAGAAACGGTGTGCTTTCTGCAAGATAATAAAATCTGAATTTACTCTCTTGTTCAGCTCTCAATTAATCGGGCTAATGCCCCTCGCCAATGCCAATGTCGCGGCTATATTTATGGTTAATGCAGTCTTGCCTTTTGTGTGTCTTCATACAATTTGTTTATCGCTCAGAAGAAAGTGCCATTGAACGACCTAAATATCAATGCCGAAATTAATCACGCATACGACTTGTGGGTCGTACGGATAAAACAAGCGCCAAACGGTTAATTAATCACTTTTATAAATAGAAATATCTCGTTACTTTTAGAAATATGTATGCTAGTTACTTAATAATATATATATATATATATATGTATAAAGATTCATAAGCAGGGTCTGTCTGAAAGCAGAACAATTGTTGTATTTGACATGTATGGCTTGTATAACTTGATAGGATCGATTACAATTGGAATGCAGCCATTACGTATACAAATATTATTCATACGAGCTGTAAGCCGTGCGCGTCAATCATATATTTTTATGATTTCTTTGCTTAAATCCTCTTAGATAACACAATGAGCGACGTCAGAACAATAGTTACGTTGGCCATTATGCCGCATGGTTACAAAAAAGGTTCAAGTTGAGGGTCGTTTCAAGTTGCGACACGAAAAGGCCACACAGCTTGTTGCATGCCACACAATGAGCTTTTGTTTATGCAGCTACTGCTAGTTGCTATTTATAGTCAGCTGGAATCAGATGCGCCACAACAATACATGTTGCACCACCAAACCACCACCAACTGCCAGTTGCCAGTTGCCAGTTGCCGGATTCCAGTTTCGTGTGTGCAAGTGACATTCGCATGCCAAAGGCGATTCACAGCGGGCAGATGAAATGTCAATTCGAGCATCATAACTGATTGCCTCGAGTGATAAATAGCAGCAGAGCAAATGGAGAAGAGTTGCCAGTCACCCACAACCACATATGGAATTGGGGCTCGACTTACACTCGATTCACTTGGGAGTTGTGTTCGTGGTGTGTGTGCGATGCAAATCAAAAGTAAAACTATGCCTGGCACGAGGCCCAGTTGCGGTTACAGCAAGCGAGCACGCATTGCGACTGACACGAGTGTGGCTCAGTGGTTGAGTGGTCGACTGGTCGAGTGGCTGAGTGGCTGTATCGACAAACACGGAGCAAACAGCAAACAGCACACAGCCCACAACGCACTTATGCAAAGTACTCGTACTTATTTGTACTCTTCAATTGCCGTCGCAGCACTCATTCAATTGTGCCGACTACAAACTTCGAGTGCTTGTTGCAGTGCGTCAACGAGTCAACGAGAGGGACAACGTCAATTGCAGTCAGCTGTGAACAGTGGGCGTAGCACACTTGTTATTTTTTTGTAGCCAATGAAAGAGTTTGATAACACATAAAAGGTTTCATCAGGCCTTATCGCGCTATCGTATAGCGCTTTCAATCGCTTTCTGCGAAATCTTTGGCCTCTGTCTAATTGGAAAACGCCTTTAGGCATTTGTTTATTTAATTGAGCACTGTGAGATTAATGAGCACTCTCAAATCTATGAGCAGCTGCAGATTATTTATTGAATTCCTCTTATTTCATTAATTAACGAGCAGCTGCAAATTTGATTAAAAATTCCGATAATTCTGACATAAGAACCAAAGTGCGCTAATGTTACAATTATTTGTTTATCAGACTTATTGAAATTGAAACTGCTTATTTATGAATATGCAGTCAATCTGATTCCCACCAACAACTTCTTTTGTGCAGTGTACTCCTTAATCATCATTTATTTAATCAACTCTTTCTAGTGTCAGCGTCTGATAAGCTGCACGCCGACAGATCCATTGTTTGGGCCACTTGACGACAACGAATTGCGTTAGATGACATTTGAATTAGCTTACTGGATATGGCGCATGATTCAAGCAAAATGCTTATTGATAAGCAATACAATAGAAAACACTTGTCGCTCACATTAAAAATTGAAGGAAAAAGCACTCAGACTACTTCCATTCACACTATTCTCGCCTAATCTCACTTTGAGGGCTGTGAACTTTAGCGATTAACTAACAAATTGTTATTCTAGCGATTGCACTTCCTGGTTGATAAAATTCATGCATGTGCGTATAATATTGAGGTGTGCTTCTGCATTGATTGTTGAGGTGGACAACGTCTTGCATAAATATCTCATAGAATTTCCAAGTGAGTTGTGCAACGACTTGAACGGAAGGGTTGACACACAAAAGCAAATAGGAATCACACACAATGTATTGTTTCGATCAGCATCAACTGAAGCGTCAGTGACTGACGCTCTGTCGTTGTCTACCTTTATGAGGTCGTTGACCTTTTTGTATGTGAATTATAGCAACAATTATACAGATGCAGGGTATACGCTTGTGAAGCAATATTCGTTTGTGGATGCGATGCTGGTCAGCAAAGTTTCGATGAGCTCGCGACAGGCCCATTCATTTAGCGTTGGCAACGGGGCGTATACGTGCATTGGCACTTTGCATTTACGTTACTCATGCGCCATGTGGACTTTGGACTGCAGCCGATCTTCGACTGTCGCTGTGGCTGCGACTGAAACTACGACGGCGACTTTACGACGTGTCCGCCGCTTTATCGTTGCACTCGTTTGGTGTTGTTATTTGTTTGTTGTTGTGGTTGCTTTTGCTGTTGCTGCTGCTGTCTTTTTTATCACAAAATACTGCGTAATAAGGCCAGTGGGCAACTGCACTCGCAGACAGTTAAGTAAATAAATTAAAAACGCTGCCTTCGGCTATATACAGTATAAAGATATGAATTGTATTTAATTTTTCTTTTGTTAACTGATTGTGTTCAATGTAATAAATATGTTTGTTATTTTGCATAATTGTTGGCTAACAAGCTGCTAAACATGCCCGCATTTGTTGTTGTAGAAATTGACAGAGGCACGAAAGGCAACCGCAACATGGTAATTGAAATGTCGCATGTGGCAGCCACGTGAGCGCCAAATAATATACACACACACATACATACAAACATATATTTGTATGCGACAGATTGCATGCTACAGTGGCCAACAAGTGCCTGTTCACCTGCCTGGCTTTGACGCCCACGTCGACAATAACAACAAATAACAAACTGGCGTCAATTGTGCAATAAACTGGAACAACATCTCATCGAAATCTAAGCGCAATATCAAATTGATGTAACCGAGCCATGTATACACACAACAGATGTACATAAGTGCCGCAAAATAAAATCATACGCTTGAATTGGCTGTAATTACAACAGCATTAAATTGTATTTCAATGTATTCACTGTATACATATGTTTGTACGTTTGTACATTGATTTGCACGCAATTTTGTAAATTTATTCAATTCCATTCTATTGAATTGAATTGCAATTTATGCATCCAACGTGGATCTCAATGAAAATTTCAATAACAATTGACATTCAATTGATAGTATTCATTCGCAAAACAAGTGCAGGCAGATAAGACTACGTGGTTATAAACCACTAAAATTGAAGTCAAAAATCAATATCTGCCACTCGACAGTTGTTTCATTAAACAGCTGCCTTTATTGTCGTTTCCATGCTGATGCAAGAGGTCAACACCAAGGCATCCGATTCACGACGATATGGGCCATGTAAGGGCAATCGAGTGAATGCATTCAAAAATAAATAAAAGGAAATAAATATAGTACTTTCTGAGCGCTGTGCGAGAACTCATTTACGAGTGAATATAATTATTTTATATATTTTATGTCTCGAGTACATGCACTATGTATAATAATGCAAATGTTGTTGTTGTTGTTGCTGTTGGCAAAACAACAAAGTGTAAGCGACTAAAATAGCTGAGATGCACGACATGGGCATGACATGCCAAACGAATACCCTATAACTTACTTTATATGGCAACTATGGCCCTGGACATGCTGTAGTGAATATCTATTATAAATAGCATGGAGCAGCGATCTGACATGCGATCAAAGTGACCATGGAAAGCATTTTGGGTGTTGATTGTTTAATTTGTAAAAGAAAACTGACAATGTCGGCAAAAGTTTAAAATTTTAATTGGCATATAAATGCATATATAGTACATACATATATATGATATACTCAGAGTATACGCTCGTCACATCAATTTTTGACAATCGCTGGCAGTCGACTGTAAAGTTCTCACCTGTTTTGGATGGGGAGACACTTGGTCATTATATCGCCTAATGCTTATCGAAGCAAAATGGCATCTCTATAGAAATCATTTCGTTTTTGTCAATTTATTTCATATAACAGTTGCCTAGCAACAATTGCCAAACGAGTTGTACCAAAAAAACTTGCCGCCAATGAGATACGTTTAAACAGCCACACAAACGACGTGTTCATATGTGTTGTTTATACTTATATGTATGTATAAATATGGTATCTATATCTATAGGCTTGTTTCTGTGTATACTATATATGCGCAACATCCGATCTTACGCATTATTTATTTATCTTTTTTTGCCGCCGACGCTGCTGCTGCTGCGAGTATTGCTCTACCATCTGCCTTGGGCAGCAGAACCAGAACTTGCCGGGCCATGGCCAACTAAAACCACAAAAGCAGGCAGCACACAGAATTTATAATGAAGTCGGTTTAGTCAGCTGATGTTTGAATTAGTTGAAACGCTCTGATAAAGTTAAATGGACTTTGCATTAATTTGCGTTGATTAATTCCCTCAACGAGCTGAGTCAAGCAATCAAAACTTGACAATTTTCTTGTACACACCGACGAGGTGAAGGTGGCTCCCTCCCCTACCTCCCCTACCTCCCCTCCATCCCCCAGGTGACCTACCCTACACTCTAAAGAGAGCAGCAAAGAATCCCGGTATGTGTTGTAAAATGCCATAATAAGACAGCAGGCAAAGCGGGCAGCAAGTGGTTGATGACGCCTGCGGCTTTTTCACTCAGGAATACACACGGCAGCTGAGCTAAGGGTGGAGTTTGGCGATAGTTGGACGAGTGGCATGGCTTATGGCTTAACCTTCAGAGCGCGTGATGAGCGTTAACAAAGAACCAGGCAAATGACAATAAGCAAGCGCAAGAGCAAGAGCAAGAGCAGCAGAAGTGAAATAATCATCGGCCTGGGACTGGCATTATGTTTTGTGTGTTTGCTGTTGTTGCTCTCGGTTTGGCAGAAACGTGTTTTGTGTGCACGATATTTGTTTGCCCCCCCTAGAGCCCCCTATGATCAGCTGGACGGCAAACTCCACTATGCGCCGTCTATTTGCAGCCACAATGCGGACCAGATAATTAGAAGCAGCAGCGAATTTAATAATACGCATGATAACATTGCCCACAATTCCTGTTCTATTTACTCGAATTCTACTCTTGCCTTAGGGTTCAACTTACTTAAGAACACACACACACACACGGCGACACATTAGACACATTCACACACACACATAAAGGCACTCTTGTATATACAATTGAACATACGCATAATAGCTTTGTTTTTGCCGCACTTTTAAGCTTTTCAATGTATTCAGCAGTCTTGGCACCGAACTTTAATTGTATCTTTAAGTTATTTTTTTGATTTCCCAATGTTTCAATTAGACTTTTAAACACCTGTTTGATTATCGTTTGTACAGTTTTATCAGCGCTCGAGTTGACAGTTGTCATAACAACAAATAGTTTTAGTGTTTTTGCTGTTGTTTTTGTTGCTGGTCGATGGCAACAAGCAGCGAGTTGAGCATGTCACTTGTTTGTTTTCGTTTGTGGTTGCATGGGAGGAGCGGACCACAAAACAGAGAGTTCCCACATAAGATTTTAATAAGATTTATTTGCCTGCTCACTTACACAAAACATCGCATAGTCCATGTGTATACAGTGTATTATGTATATTGGCTACAACAATAGCACACACTCGTACTCACACTTACACTCACGCTAGACTCAAACTCGACGAACAGCAAAAAGAGCTTTTCACGCAGCGTACACACAACCGACAACAGCGCGTCCGAAGCGCTCGAACGCTCAACAGCAACTATTTATTTTTACAAACAGCACACATATAGCGCTGGCTCACTCACATAACACACACACACAGTCTGCTCGCACACTCCCATGCGATTATCTGTGAGTGTCAACAAAAGTTTTACGCTGTCGCCGCCGCTGTCGCAGCGTTGCTAGGCTCAAGTTTGTATAAAAAGCTTTTGACGAGAGCGCAAGCGGGCGTAGCAGCAGCTAAATCTATGAGAGAGCTGCCAATTCGTTGGAAAATCAAGGCGCCATTTTATTCAATTCAAATTTCGTTCAAGATAAACATATGAAAATATATGTTTTGCTTATGGTTTACAAAATTCTTTAGACCACACAGTGGGTCACACAAAAAAACGACAACTGGTCGCTAAAGGCGTTGATCCTTCGACCAGCGTCTGTAGCCAAATGTGTTTGACTGTCACAAAAAATGTTTGCTAACCTAACGTTTACATTCGGAGCGGTGTCCGCAACGAGATGCCGTTTGGTCCTAATAAAAAACAATTGGCCACAACGGGCAGCTCACGAGGAGGATGAGGAGGAGTCCGAGCTGCTGTCACTGGAGCTGGAATCGCTGCTGCGACCATGTTTGCGACGTCGTGACTTCTTCTCATCGATTACCTCATAGCTGGGCAGCGTCGAGTTGCTCGAGTCTGAGCTGCTGCTGCTCGTACTTGTCGACTCCTCGGCAACTACCTCGATTTTTCGGGATTTCCTAGAGCCAATGTGTGGAATTATATAAAGAAAGTTGCATATGACAGTTGGTTACCTACTTTTTATCCGACTTTTCGGCGTTCTTTGCGCGTTTCTGTTTTTTGGCATTCATATCGCAGTCGCTGGGAGAGCTGCTGCAATTTCGTTTTGATTTCTTGCCCTTTTTGTCCTTGCCGCCCTTGGTCGAGTACAGATTCTGTGAGCTGGCAGTGGAGTAGCCCGTGTCCTTTTTCTTTCTCTTTTTCCTATTGAAATTTATACATATTAAATTTTTTAAAATCTTCCTGGGTCTTCTACTTACTTGTCTTTTTTGTCCTTCTTCTTTTTGCTATAGCTGGCCTCGGTCTCAACGAAATCTCGATCTCTATCTTTGGCTCTGTTTGTGTAAAACCCAGAAACTGTATCAGTGATAACCTCATAAATCATTGTTAATTACTTACTTTTTAATCTTCTTTCTGACATCGCCGCCGCGCTCATTAGATATCATATAGATGCTGTTCTGATCTGAATCGTGAACTCGTCGTCGCGACTGATACTGACGAGCCTTGTCCATGCGACTCTCACGTCGATTCTTCCAGAACTCTGCATTTACCACATAAAGGCGATACAACTGTAGAATAATAACCAGGGAATTCTTGCCTGTCAACAAAAAAAGTAACACAAATTTGTAATATGAATAAATTACATTTGAAGCGCCACTTACAAGTGAAGAAGACATTCATATAATTGATGATTCTATATTGGAATATAATCAGGAGCCGAAAGGTGAGAAAAGGCGCATCCTGTAGTATAACGTTAAGCACAATTCCTGTAGTAAAGTAGAAGTATAATTGATGTACACTAAATTGCAATTCTAAATATATTTTGTGAATACTTTACCCCACACATCAATGCCGCAGCAGCAGTTTTGACAGCAGTCTGTGTGTCTGCAAAGAGAAGAATGCTATAATTAATCTGTCCCACTCTTAAAAATTGCAGAGCATACTCTTCCTTATGATGGGAGCCACTGCCCCGAGGCCGCCTGCCCCTTGTGGCAGACAGCACAATCGTAAATTGCATCAGACTCCACGACCAAATGCCCAGCGTAAGGAAGACCAGGAAATCAATGCGTGCTATCGAATCATCTTTGTACGAGTCAAAGAACTCAATAATATCCGCCGCAGTGCCGATGTAAACTAACAACAACTGGCTGAGCTGATCCCGAGTCAAGTCGCCTTTGGGCAGCAGCCAACGACCCACAATGAGGATCAGCATCAGAAACTGTTCGATGAGTGTAATCCAGGTATCCGGATTAATCACAGGCAATGTGATGCCGGCATCGTCGAGCAGATCGGCCACCGGGGCCATGGCGCTGCTGTTGATGGAGTTGCTGCTGCTGGTGCTGGTGCTGCTAATGATGGTGATGGGATTGCTGCTGTCGTTGATGGCATTGCTGGCATTTACAATGGGCATGGAACTATTCGCCAGACGTCGCTCAATCTTGTCCAGTTCGAGCAGCCAAATGGCCGGCACAATGCTGCTCAGGTAGAGAAAGACTGAGGGGCAGAACCTGCAATTTAGTAGAAAGGGAGGAGAATGTGTGAGGGTGTGAGGGTGGCATAAACGCGAATGGCCAAAATAAACAACAAGTCAAAGTGATGCGCCCCGCGACAAAAGGTAAACAACTAGTCAAAGACACAGACTGGCCACCAAAAGCGAAATTCCATTAAAGTTTTTACTACTACAGCGCAGCGTAGTAGTGTCTGTGTGTGTGGGTGACTGGAGGAGTGGTCTTTGTGGTTGGCTATCTCTGGGGTGGTTAGACGTTACGTTGCGAACACGGGCATACACATTAAACACATGATTTCACTTTTAATTGAAAATCAAAACTCGAACATGACGTCAGCATCAGCCGACTTTTGTTTACATTGGCTTTAAGCCAAGTACCCGGATTTCGGGATCAGACAGCATATTACAAGACTTACCAGCGCCATTCCTGCGTCTTCTTGATCATTATCGTGAAGATGCCCTCGAGCAGCAGCAGCAGCAGTGGTCCGCATAGTGTCCAATAGATGATGTCCTTTTTGAATGTGGTCACCTGCCAAATGGCCAGCAAACTGTGCGCCCCAAAGATGATGCGCGTTAGTATGGCCTTAATCGTTGATATTATCTTGGCCATGATCACATCATATCATCATAATCGCTACACTAAACACTCTCCTCCACTCCAAGACTGCTTCAGTGTGTCCTGCCCAGTTGGAGCAACGAGGGCGACCGCTTTCAAATTCCAAATCGAACCGCACGCAGCGAAGTGCCAAACGCAACTAAATTGACGGACAGCGAAAATCGTAGGCCAAATGCTTTCATTAGATGTTTAAACGCTTTCTAAGAAATTAAGGACAACGCAGCGACTACAGCGGGATACATAAACGCGAGTAATTGGTGAATGAACGCGGGGCGCTTGTCTCGTCTGGCGTTGAAACCAAATACTCCTATGTGCAAAAACACTAAAATCGTGAACACAAACTGGGGAACTAAAATCTGAACTGATAAGCCAACTTATATGTATAACTCGTGAAGAACTCTTTTTAAAATCTCTCTTCCAAAATAGAATAAGTTAAGCTCAAAGCTCCATAGTAGTAAATCTCGCCAAAAAATATATATGTCTTTATATAATATATAGGTTGATCTGAAAAATGTATGCTCATGAATATTTATATTTTAATTTATATTTGGAAAATAATTAAAAGAGCATAGAATTTACAAAAACTAATGCACACTGTTTATAGGCACGCCACGAATTTCCTACAGTTTTCTATAGCTGAGGACAACGATCCCTTAGGCGCTCCTCTGCTGAGATACGGTCCTGTCAGTGACTTTTCAAACCAAACTGTACACACGCGTGCCAACACATCCACTAATACTTAGTATACTTGGAAGTCACACGACCGTTAAATGCTTTTACTCTTGCTGTCTTTAAGCTGGCCGATGACTGAACCAACCCACCTACGGCTGGGCCACAAATGCAATGCAAACAAATCGCGAGAATGAGAGCCACAGGCGGTGGCTATCAACACCGTGACCGTATGTACACTAAAAAGGTAAGTTATAGTTATCATTAACCTCTCATTGGCAATACATTGATGTTTAGGTCAATGTTTTTGTTCACGTGAAGTTCGTAGGCGGGCAATGAGCGCTCAACATGCGACCAACTGTTGAAAGTGTGTAGTTTGTTTTTTTTTCTTAACCCGTTTTAGAATTCCTCAAAGTTGTTTTTGAACACAAATGTTAGCGCCAATATATATTCAATTTTGCAGAGTTGCCACTCTGTCAAATTAAGATAAGTTCACAGCTGTAATGCATTGCCATCTGGAAAATGCTTTGCCTATCGATACGCTGTTATCATACTGTTATAATCTATCGATTATCAGACCAAAACAAAATCAAAACAAAACACGTGAAAATTTATAAAATATATCCAGCTGCATTTTCTGCTTATAATGTCCTCTTCAAGTGAATCTTCAGATGTATCGGAGCACGAAGCTAGCAGCGATGAGCAAGAAGCTAGCGGCAATGAAGAAACACAGGTAAAATGACTTTTGCAAAACAATATAGCCAGCAGATTGCAAAAACTATATTTTGCAGAATGCTATTCGGGAGGATCTCAAGGGAATGACGCTCGAAGAGATTATGCAACTCAAGGAGGAGCTGGGCGCCAAAGTCTACAAAGAGGCTGTTCTGGGCAACAAGAGCGTCAAGGTGAAACGTCCTAAAGCAAAAAGCGAACTCAAACGATTGAACAAGAATAGGCCCCGCGAAATCAGTGCAAAACGCCAGGTGCCTTTTTTGGGCGCCGAGCAACGAGTGGAACGTAAGAAGGAAAAGGAGCTGCGTGATCCCCGATTTGATGAAAGAACTGGCAACTATAACATTGATACGTTCAAGAAAAACTACAAGTTCATCACAAATATACGTCACAATGAAGTCAATCAACTCAAGAAACAACTGGACACCGTAGAAGGCGATGAAAAGCAGAAAATCAAACACACCATGCAACGGCTCATTAACAAGAATGTGGAGGACAAAAAGTGGCACGCCAAGCAAAAACAATTGCAGAAGGAACGCAAAGCCATACAGAAAGCACACGACGAGGGTCGACAGCCTCACTATATAACAAAGAGTACGGGAAAAATCCATTATGTTTAACTTTCCTAATATCTCTTAAATACTTTTGCAGAGGAACGACGTGCCAAGGAGCTGGTGGCACAATTTGAGCATCTCAAGAGCACGGGCAAGCTGAACAAACATCTGGAGAAACGCAGGAAAAAGAACGCGGCCAAGGATCGCAAGCGCATTAGCATAGAATAAACATTGCAGTCTTCTTAGTTATAAATATATTTTAACAATTTCATATTGAAGTTCAACCCGTTCGCAACATCTTGGCCTCACGCTTCTCCTGTAGCTCGCGACGCTGATCCTCGACAATCACCTTGCGCTCCTCCAGAAACTGCGCGTATTCCGTGGCATCCAGATCTCGTACCACTTTAATGCCACATGTGCGTGCAATTCCAATGAGCATTTCACACATTTGCTAAACAAAAATGAAAAGCTAATCGAAGAAACTGGTTAGTTTAACACTCTTAAAACTCACCTGCATCGTAAGCAGTGCATTTGGCGGATCTTGTATCTTAATCGCTGCAATCTCGTATAAATGCTTGAGCGTTATCTTGCCAGCAACCTCCCGACCAGGTGTCATTGTTCCACGTTGAATTCCCGCTGCCTGCTTCAAGAAAAATGTGGCAGGCGGATGATGTATGACGAGATCGTAGCTGCGATCACTGTTCATCGAGATGCGGCAGGGCAGTGGCACACCTTCCTTCATTTCCGCAGTCTTCGTATTGAAGTCCTTACAAAAAGCGGCAATATTGATCGCGCGCTATAAATGAGAAAAAACATTTTAATTGAGAAACAGAGACACAATGTGACTTTTGTTGTTGTTGCTTACCTGGCCCAGCATGGGACCCAATGGTGGACCTGCTGCCGCCATGCCTGCGGGTATATTTGTCTTTAGTTTAGTCGTGTGCGTCACGCGTTCCACATTCTTTTTCAGCGATTTCAGTTTACCAGCTGCTTTTGACATTTTTATTCAATTAACTCGGATTGTAAGTTGGTTTTGGTTGTTATGCAAAGGCGGCGTATTGTGGCGAAGAAGAAGAAGCTAAACAGCTGTTGGGTTTCTGTTATTATAATGTTATTGTATCGATGCATCGATAAAAAAGCTATCGAAGTAATTATTTCCTGGTGAAGAGGACGCGTTTTGTGAAGAAAACAATAATTATTTTGTAAAATTATTAATTTAAGTGATATTTGCGGCATTTATAGTGCATAAAAGCGCAACATGTCTATTGAAATCGAATCCGCTGAGTAAGTAATTCAAGGAAAGGCATTTCCTTGCTTAGTTAGATATTTGTACATGTGTTTTGCCCGACTCGGTTATTAATAAACATTGATTTTTATTGTTGCAGTGTTATCCGCCTAATCCAACAGTACCTGAAAGAGTCCAATCTGCTAAAAACATTACAAACCTTGCAGGTATGCATAAAGATCTCTGGGCAAGATCATATAACAAGTTATTAATTTGCAGGAGGAAACTGGCGTCTCACTGAATACAGTTGATAGCGTCGATGGCTTTGTGCAGGATATTTCGAATGGACACTGGGACACAGTGCTCAAGGTAACGCAATCGCTGAAGCTGCCAGATAAGAAACTACTCAATTTGTATGAACAAATCGTCTTGGAACTGATAGAACTACGTGAATTGGGTGCTGCACGTTCGTTGTTGCGTCAAACGGATCCCATGAGCATGCTGAAGCAACACGAACCGGAACGTTACATACACTTGGGTGAGTACCGAGTGAGCCATCGGTATTAAGAATATTATTGAAGCAATTCCATTATGTAGAAAACATGTTGCAACGCGCCTACTTCGACCCCCGTGAAGCGTATGCGGAGGGTAGCAGCAAGGAGAAACGTCGTACGGCAATTGCCCAGGAATTGAGTGGAGAAGTGCATGTCGTGCCCTCTTCCAGGTTGCTGGCGTTGCTTGGTCAAGCGCTCAAATGGCAACAACATCAAGGTCTTCTGCCACCCGGCACCACCATCGATTTGTTCCGCGGCAAAGCAGCCATGAAGGATCAGGAGGAAGAAATGTATCCCACGCAACTGTTCCGACAGATCAAATTCGGCGAAAAGTCGCATGTGGAGTGTGCACAGTTCTCGCCCGATGGACAGTATTTGATCACAGGCAGTGTGGATGGTTTTTTGGAAGTCTGGAATTTCACCACTGGCAAAGTGCGTAAGGATTTGAAGTACCAGGCACAGGATCAGTTCATGATGATGGAGCAAGCCGTTCTCGCATTGAATTTCTCACGCGACTCTGAGATGGTGGCATCTGGCGCTCAGGATGGTCAAATAAAGGTCTGGCGCATCATCACTGGTCAGTGTCTGCGCAAGTTTGAAAAGGCACATACCAAAGGCATCACCTGTCTGCAATTCTCCCGTGACAATAGCCAAGTTCTCAGTGCATCATTTGATTATACAGTACGATTGCACGGCCTCAAGTCGGGCAAAATGCTCAAGGAGTTCAAGGGACACACATCATTTGTCAATGAGACGACATTTACGCCAGATGGACATAGTATACTCAGTGCATCGTCAGACGGCACTGTCAAGGTCTGGTCTTTGAAGACCACTGAATGTGTGGCCACCTATAAGCCATTGGGCAATGAACTGGCCGTCAACACAGTGCTGATATTGCCGAAAAATCCCGAGCACTTTATTGTCTGCAACAGATCAAACACGGTTGTCATCATGAACATGCAGGGACAAATTGTGCGATCGTTCTCATCGGGTAAGCGCGAAGGCGGCGCATTCATCTCAGCCACACTCTCGCCTAGAGGTGAATTCATTTACTGTGCTGGCGAGGATCAGGTGCTCTATTGTTTCTCGGTCTCATCAGGCAAGCTGGAGCGTACTTTGAACGTGAGTTGTATATATTTATTCCATTTTTGTCGCCATTTTAAATATGTTTTCGTCTTCAGGTGCACGAAAAGGACGTAATTGGCCTTACTCACCATCCGCATCAGAATCTTCTGGCCAGCTACAGCGAAGATGGCCTGCTGAAACTGTGGAAGCCATAGATTATGTTAGATTTTACCAATTACTTGCATACTAAGTTTTATTTAGTAATTCTGATTTTTACCTATCTAAATATATTTATACAAATTAGACCAGCCCTTAATTAAAAAACAGATCCAGCAAGAAATTTAAATTCTTTAAATGCAACAAATGGGAAATATTTAAATTCAACGTTCGCTTTAGGGAGTGATTCAAAATTAACAGCTGTTCAATACAAAGCAATTAAACTTATCGGTAAAAATTCTCACACATGCAAAATTTCAATGCGCCAACCACACATACAGATGCTTGCTGCTGATTTCTGTTCGCCTGGTATCCCAGTTTGCATATCAGCTGTTCAGAACTGTGCAAACCGCAACGCAAATGCACGCACGCACACAATCGCAAGCGCACTCACACACACAATGCGCTCACACAAATATAGAAACGTGCCAGTTGCTCAAAACATCGAAAAACATCGAATTGCCTTTCAACTAATAGGCGAACAGAAATTGCAGCAAGCAGTACATTTTGTGGTGACACCTAATTTAAAAGATCTTTATAACTGTGCTAAAATATTTTTGCCGATTAAATTTGAATATTTGATTGATTTAAACATATTAGGTAAAACTGATAATTCTCACTGATCTACTGCATAGATTGTGCTTTAGATTTTCACATGCCCCTGCATCAATATGGTCAATCATGTATCTATCAAACAAATTGACTTTAATTAAGAATTATGCAAAACCATGTTGAGAGCGTCTGCTCTAATCCGCAGTCGACGATTCAATTGGTGTCCACGTCTGAATTAGTCAAGCAAGTGAGCTCAAGTGATCAAGTTGTGCCTTGTTTTCTGTCTATCTGTGACAAGATGAAAAGTGACGAAATAATTGAGAAAATACGCAACAAACTGAAGGATTCGGATCCCAGCAAACGTACCGTTGTGAATACGTTTCAGTTTAATTTCACGGATGCCGAGGGACAACTTATCAAGAGTATGGGTGAGTTTACGACTATGGATTAATTGTGGTTCCCCTGCTGATCTGCTCATGCGGTTAGTCTTCGATTTCAAAGCTCTGGACATTTATGAAGGTAAAGCACCAGATGCTGACGGAAGTGTTACTATAGCTGATGAAGACTTCTATTTGGTTGGCACCAAACAAACAACTTTCGATAAGATAATGGAACAGGAGAAGGCCAAAGTCGATGGCGATACTGACGCCATCAACAAAATGCTAGAGAAATTTCGCTTGGCTTCGTAATATCTCAAATTATATATTATTATTCTACTTTGTAAATGTTTTTACAATCGTAAAATAAAAATCTTTGTGATGAAATTGAGTAGAATTTATTCCATTAACACGAGAGTTGATAGAGAAAAGGGCGTAATTAAATCATTGATATTGCCATTTGGTTTAGTATTCATTTATTTAATTACCTTTATTTATATTTAATGTTAACATGGAATTGTTTTTGTAGGTGTTTTTGTTCAATTTTTAAAATTTTGCCTTTTAGTCAACTATCTTTTTTGCTAAAGCGCCACGTTCTATGCCAATGCATGCGCTCGGATTTGTTTTTTGGTTTCATTTTGGTTTAGGCTTTACATATTGTTTAGCATAACTTTTCTTTGTTTGGTTTGCTTTGCTTATTTATTAGATTTAATTGTAAATTTAACACTTGCTTGTTTAAATTAACGTTGTGTTTTTAGTAAACGCTTAGAACATTTTATGGGGAATTTTTTTCCGTGTGTTTCTTGAACATTGTTTTTATTTTATTTAATTTTTGTTTGTTTAGTAAATAGTTTTTTTGATTTTTTGTTTTGGTTTTTAGTTTACTTTTCATTTTTATTGCTAGAACACAAATTCAATTTTTTTAATTAACTAATTTAATTGGGTTCACTTTAATGTCATACAACAACAAAATTTATACACTTAAACTAAATATGCATTTTATTTGTATTTTTTGCAAATATTTAAAAATAATTTGTTTTGTTTTTTTTTTGTTTTTATATCTTATGAATTAGTTGATCTTTATGCATTTTGCAACAATTTAACAACGTTTTACTTGTTCAATGTATTTGATTTTATTTATATTTTATGTTTTATTAAACACCTACATACTTGTTTTTTATTATTAATGATTTTCTTTACGTTAAACTTGTTTTTAATTTTCCTCATTATTTAAGCATTTTTCTTAATGTTTTTGTTTTTATATGTTAATTTTATATTTTTTTGCAAAACGTACGAGCGCTATGAAACCAATAATTTTATTTTTGTCAAATTTTCTTTGCTTGTATTATTGTTATTAATAATAATAGATGAAACTTAACAATAAAAAAGGATAATAGTTACACAATTACATTTTCTTAGAATATATTGTGGAAATAGTAGTAACATAATAATTAACTCAATTTAAATAAAATGGAGGATAACACAAATAATTGATTCTCATTACTTGGCACAAATGTATTTGTATTTATTTTCTAATCAGTATTAATTTTTGGATTTTAATTTACTGTAAAAGTTTTTATTATCGTTCTCTTTAGCGTGTACATTTTTATAAATATTTGTTTTTTCTTAATGTCGCTGCAACATTCGCTCATTAAATGTCTATAAAAATGTGCTTAAATAGACAAAAATCTTTTGAATTTATCAATTTGGAAATTAGGAGCTCCCGTCGAATGGCGCTACTAGATTTAGTTACTTGTATGCATTAATTTATTTATTCATTTTTATTTATACAGATCTCTCGATTTAAGAATTTTGCGTTTAACTTTTGCTGGAAGATACAGGTTTGATAGTCACTAATTCTTCATTTTATTTATGCATTATTTTGTTTGTAATGTATTTTGTTGATTTTTTCTCGTTTCTTATTTTATTTCTGTTAGTTGAAAACTTCAATTTATAAACTTGCTTTAACTTCAGTTATTGCTATGTGTGTGTATGTGACGTGGTGTGTATGTAATTTGTATTGTGTTTTGCTTATTGTAAAAAAATGTGTAAATAAAAGTTATTTTGCGGCTGTTAAGGTTTTATAGGTATAGTAATAGGTAATTATTTATGTTATTGTTTTATGCCCATTATTAAGCAAATTGTTCATACTTTTTGCTCGCTTGCAATTCGAATTTATTTGTGAATGTTTGGTATTGTTGTATAATTAATTCAATTTATGCTTCACCTAAATATTACTCGTATCAAATATAAAAATCAACAACTTTTTGCGGTCACCTGTGGCTAAGAAAATGCTGACACATAATCGCCGCTTGGTTTTTCATCTTCATCGTTACGTCTTCAACCATCCGTCCCCTCCTCATCAAGCCTTGTGGTTTATCTCCATTTCATTTATTTTTTCTTTTATCTGTCATACGTAGTCGCTATGTGTATAATATAGTTATGTATGCATGTATGTATATTTAAATGTAATTATTATTTGTTGCCTGTCGTCATTGTTCATCGTTTAATCGATTCATCATTTCATCGTTTATCGCTACTACAATGTTTATCGCCCTACTGTACTTTTTACGTTTACGTTTTGCGCCTTGTCTATTAGCTTATTAAATTTATATCTTAATCAATTCGCACTTTTGCATAATTTTTCGTCTTTTAGGTATTGTTAACTTTTGAATTTATCTTCTTGTTCATCATCATCATCATCTTCAACTCGAACTTCATCGTCATCTACTCTGCTTATGCTTATGCTGTTTATTCTTGTGTTTGATGCTGTTTGCGGTTTCTGGGCTGTGCTGTTGCAGTTCGTAAACATTGAACTACTCCAGCCAGCTGCACACAGTTCGCACTTTGCATTTATGCATTTAAGTGTCATTTGTTTGGCAAAGACACGGCTTAACCTAAAGCGCTCTACAACAGAAACTAACGATAAAAATGCTTAAAAACCGAAACGAAAACATAGTTTAAACATTTGCCATTTGGTTTACATGATCGATATTATCCTCGTCGAAATGCACATCGTTTATAAATATATCCGCAGCCAGCTGATCCTCCTCATCCAGCTCGAGGTCGTCGTCATCATCATCATCGTCCTCATCGTTGGACATCAGACCATGCACCATGTCCACACCGGCTATACATATGTGTGGAGGCGGTGGCACGCTGGTGGGTGGAAGGGGCGCGGGCGGAATGATCAAGGTGCCGCTATTAATGCCGTGCAGACTTCCTGCAATGCTCGCGCCGCCACTCTGCAAATGCCGCCGACTAGAGCTAAGACCAGCTGTGATGAACAAAAGATACAAGTTATTCAACTGCTCATAGGATAAAAGCCACAATTACCTCAACTAAAAACAAAGACACAAAAACACAACTTAAAGGAAACCTAAGTGAAAAGTAACTCAAAAATTATAATCAATTCAAACTTTTTTTCTCCCTTCCTTACCTGTAGCACTCGTCTGCGAATCGTAATGCGCATTCCGATGTAAACCCAATTGACGGACATGATTTCTACGTTTTCTTCTGGAGTGACAGAGTGTGCATAGGAGACAGATTAGGGACAAGACGACGACTAGTGTTATTATAATTAGGACGTCGTGATCCTCCTCTGCCGCTTCCGTGATACCTGTTTTGCCGGAATTAAGACATAAATAAGCCAAAGAATAGTACAGAGATGTTTATATAGAGAATATTGTACTATTTAGTTAATGTTAATGCATTGCTATATAAATAATGCGAATAGATATTGAGATCATATAGGCTTCTAAAAAGATGCGCTGCTCTGAATTAATGTTACTTGGTGTAAATGATGTACTAACTAACTGAGAGTACGAAATCAATTCCGAAATCCTAGTTGGAAGTTTAAATACTTTTTTTAGAGACAGCTTATGATGATACAAATTAATATTTTCTCTTTGCAAATGGATTTCGGAATATTTCTCATCGACTTGTGTTCTTGTTGCTGTACTGTTTTGTTGTTGCAGTGGTTGGTTTACAGATTTAAAAAGTTGTTATTTATCACATTAATAGATGGTATTTAAAAATGTTAAGTTCAGTAGGCAGCTCAGTTTAGCGGGAAAAGAGTTGGGTGCAAAACAGAAAGAAGCCAGAAACAATAAGTAATTAATCAACAAACAATAAATAATTATTCCATTGACATGCCTTCAAAATGACTGCTACGAATGCTCTAGAGAACTTAAATGTATTTGCAACAGAAGATTAATTGGGTTAAACGTAGGGACATCACTAGCTTCGACAATAGTTGTTGTGGTTGTTGTGTTTCTTAACGATGCTTAGTTTAAACTTGTCGATTTGTGGGGGGAGTTGGTGGTGTGATTGGTTGGTTGGTCTATAAGTTGAGTGCTGTGCATGTCATGATTGTGGTCTGTGGGCGTGGCTATGGCTATGGCTATGGCTTTTGTTGTGGGCGTGGACGTGTGCAGCGATTTGAGACAAGTATATGCAGGACTCACGTGTTAGATGTGACCAAAAGTATTTATTATGTATTTCTTATTCTTAATAGATTAGCATTTACTTGGCGTGTAATTTTATGGTTAGAAAAATTATTAAAATTCTGTTACTGTGAGCATGTTTTCTTCGTTTTCATTTTCTTATTCTTTTGTGTTTCTTATCGCTTTATTGTAATAGTTTTCATCACTTTTGATTCTCGTGGCAATTCCTTATGATTTAGCAATCCAATTTTTTAATTTTGTTTTCTTATCGCTTTGATTAATTTCTTCATTATGTTTGTTTTATTCTTTTTTGTATTCCATTCGTTTCGTTTCATTTTCTTTTTTGATTTGTTTAATTGTACGTATTCAAGACTAATGACATAATTGCTAAAACAAATATTTGCAGAAATGTGGGCAAATGCGTTACGTTCGCATCACCTGTGTCATTGTCACGGGTTTTATGTATTTTATTTAAGTGATTTGAGGAGGTTGTTAAGTTATTTATAGTTTATTTAGATTGATTGTTTTTTGTAGTGGAAAATCACATCGAGAATGTACAAAAGAAATGCAAAGAACAGAGAACACAGAGAGAAATATATATATATATATAGAGAGAGAGGAGAAGAGAGAGAGAGAGAGAGAGAGAGAGAGAAATAGAAGAAGAATAAGAAGACAAGTGAGAAAGAGAGATATTGTTGTTGTAGTGGTGTGGGCAGTGGCTGTTGATACGAGTTCTGAGATATCGCTTTGGTATTTATTTGTAGTCTGGATTTGTACGAGATGCCATTCGAAACTGCGACTAGGAGCAACATAATGAGTAGGTAGTATTTATACGTATATACTTATAATAATAATAATAAAAATAACGATAATAACAAGAGTTATGCATAGCTGCGGTTTGGGTTTCGATTGAGTGGGTGAGCGCAGGTAAAGATCTTATCTAAGAGTATTAACAAAATTCTGGCTATGAAAATGAACCAAAAACCACAAACAAAACGTAGACAACAGAGAAATATATTTATATATATAGATATAGATAGAGAGAGAGAGCTGATTTAATTTTGGTGCTTTGGTTTGAGTTGAGAGTTGATTTAATCGATAATTTAAGTATTTGTATTAGTATTAGTATAAGTATTAGTTAATATGATTAGTTGGCACATTTAATTTGATACGGTTTTATTTTAGCAAGTGTTTCGTCGGGTTCAAGTTATCGTGGTTGTTTTATAAACAAATGAAAAGCGTAATAAATGAAATTGCTGACTGATTAGATTGCATAGACATAGAGATCGATATGCAATCAGCGTAAATACGAAATGAAAATGACGTAAAGTGAAAAAGAACAACGAAAAAACTCATTGGTCACTCAGTGGACGCACTGAAAAAACCCAAAAAAAAGAAAGCAATGATAAAACGCATAAATAGATAATAAGTAAGTAAGTAAGACATAATAAAAAAGTAGATCAAAAGATCGAAATAAAAATTGAACTGAACCGTTCGACTCACTCACGACTCACAATGCAATTCGTCACTATCATCGCCGGGCCCACAGTTCTTGACGCCGTCGCAGCGCAGCTTGTCCGATATGCAATATCCGGCCGCGCACTGGAAGTGATAGGTGGACTCGCAGAGCAGCCCAATGGATGGTGGACCCGGCCCCGAGTCCTGTATTTCAGTCCATACAATGCGGAAGCCCTGAGAAAACAACGAATATTTATTTAGTTATTATTTATATGCAATACCAGTTAAACTCAATGCACTCACCTGTGCACCAACGGTCTTGTCGCTGGTGGTGAAACTGATGCGTGCCGTTTGGCCTGTGGATATATAATGCCACTGCTCGATGGCGGGCTTCTCGCCGCACAGCTCCACGGGCGGCTGATCGGAATCGACATTCACCCACAGGCGCAGCACAGCCGCCGGACAGCCTCGACCTAGCAAATGCCACACAGTTCAGCATCTCAGTTGTATTCAGTTGAAAAGAGAGTGATGCTAATTTACCTGCTGGGTCGCCCTCGAGTGCAAACTGCTCAAAGTTAATGGACAGCTTGTAGCCGGCGCGTGCAGTCATCACCCAGTTGCAGGCATTGGAGGCCAGGCCGCGACCTGGTGCTTTGTAGCCGGCTGGATAGTTTGGCGAGGTGATGATGCCGGAGTCCTCGTTGCTGAAGTTGCCGCCGCAGTCGCCAGCGTCGGATTTGGCCGACTCGAAGAAATAGCGCGCCTTGAAGCCGCTGGCCACGCTCTCCTGATCCGTGTGCAACGTGATGCGCAGACCAACCGCACCCCGGGGGCTCTCAACGGGTCCGGGTGCTGTCAAACCACAATAGCGGCCGAGCAGGCGATCATTGTTGTCCCGATAAACGACGTACATCTCCAGCCAGTCCTCGAAGCAGGCGCCGGAACTGCAATATGATTGCAGACAGATTTATTGCATAACAACTTATCTTGTCGTTTCTCTGGACTCACCCATAAGCACCCGCTGTGGCGTTCGCATTGTTGTCCGCCTTGATCTTGAAGTGATCGAAAACAATGGTCACCTGTTCGTTGTGCTCGGCCAGGAACAGATAGGAACAGTTCGTGTCCGACGGATAGTTGGAGGGATAGCGTGGACTGTTTAGCTCGCCGCGCTTCTTCGAGCTGCTCACATACGTGAAGCTGCAGGTGCCGTCGGGGGCCGCAGTGCCGGGTATTTTATACTCCGTCTCGAATGTGTATTTGCCCTTGAAGCCGCGCCCCTGCAGCTCACCCGAACTGAACACCATCGCCAAGCGAGGACCATCGCTGATCACACGCTGCGTCTCGTTGCCGCACAGCTCGTAATCGAACTTGTCGTACGCATCGGCAGTCTCCTGTCCCTTCAGATAGATTTTCAGATAGCCATCAGTACAGTTGGATCTGGCAAATGGAGATTGCAATTAATAACGAATGCCTAATCTATAATTTCTTGGCACGCACTCGCTCTTGTCCTTGTGCTCCATTTTGGGTATGTTGAAAGAATTAAACTCGAGCCGAACACGCTCCAGATGCTGTGCATCCTGCATGCCATAGATGAAATATCTGCGAAGGCATCGGATTAGCCAGCGTTCTTTATATATTTGAGAGAGCTAGGGATGTTTTGCACTTACCTACATACAGTTTTTGGTATATATGGATAGGGATAGTTAGGTGAGAGCACAAAGCCAGTTGATTCCTTCTTCGATAAAATCTTTTGATCACATTCTGAGCCACGTATGTGAATGCCATCATTTTCACCTGATGGACGCAATCATTTTTGTTTTTTTTTTTTGGTATTTGTTGTAGCATTTACGAGCGAAAATTTTTAGCAGGGTAGTAGAGTTTGCAGCAGATTTCATCAGATAGAATTTCGAGGAATTTTACAGTTTTGTTGAAGAGAGTTCAGATGTGTTAAAGAGCGAGAGAGCGAAAGAGAGAGAGGGGAAGAGAGAAAGCATCGAGTAGTTGATAGTTTCAGTTAGTGATTTGTCAATTAGTTCCAATTAAAAGAGGAAATGCGACAAAAATTAACAAAAAGCCACACAGTACGATAAGTAAATAATGTGGCAACGGAAATGCAACAGACACATACAATGGAACCCTTAAATGTGTGGTTTTCTGTGTGTGTGTGTTTATGTGTTTATGTGTGTGGCGGCCATTTTGCGGCAAGTATTCAGCATTCGCCACAAAATGGCCGCCGCTGACGATAAAACTGAAAGCAAACGGATAGATAATAGAAAATTGATGAATTGTCAATACTTACGTATAAAATCTAATTTAACAAAACTTTCGCTAAATTCATAAATTCCTTTAAAGCCACGATTTTGCGTATTTGCGGTGCGCGGTAAGGTATAAAAATGAACAAAAAGGCTCGACTCGCTCGAATACAATACTAAGTTTCTTTGCTGTCCGCAATATGTACCGATTAATGCTGACGAATTGTCTGGACCATCGTACACTTTCACATAGTCAAATGGGCAGCTGATTTGTTGTAGTTGTTGATTGTATTTGATTGGAGGAGTTGTTGTTGTTGTTATTGTTGTTGTTGTTGATAGTTGTTGTTGTTGTGGTGGTTGTAATTGTCGATAGATAGATAAATTTGTTGTAGTTGGAGTCGAATAAGTTGGCAGATAGATAGACAATTGGAATAAAGCGAAAAGAATAGAATTTACATAGAATTTAAATGAACAATTGTTTCGCAGACAGTTGAAAGTTATGATTGTTTCAGTCTGTGCGTGTGTGTGTCTGTGTGTGTTTGATTGTTAATTGTGCGAGTGTCTGTGTGTGTGTGTGTGTGGAAGTGTTGGTTTGTTTAGCAGCTGCTTGGTCAAAGCAAATTGCTGGCAAGTGTTCACAATTTGCTCTGATTTTGACTTGTTGTGCGGCTATAGTGTCTATATGTGCGTGTCTGTGTGTGTGTAGTTGTGTTGTTTTTGTGTGGCATTGCGCAGCATTAGGGGTACTCACTGTGGTCCACCAAAAAACAGATCAAAATCACGAAACTCTAATCTAACTCTTTGATTCGATTCACCAAGAAATTGATATGTGCATGACATATCCTTCGGATAGGCACCTGGATAGGTTGGCGATATGAGTGCGCCAGTTTTATTGATACTCATGCTAGGCGTTATCGTGTAGGAACATGGCGACCCAGCAATGGGTATGCCAATTTCATATTCCGCTGCAAAAGCAAACGTCGAAACATTAATTATATATATTACACAACAATATGAAATGGAAAGTTGTCAATTGTTGTGTGTGGTCAGGTGTCTCTTACATGCATTTATAAACCTAAACGTGCCCTCGAACAGATCGGTCGACACATTCTTGTTGCTAAAAAACGAAATTGCAACGGCGCGGTACATGGAAATGCGACGACGCGGCGGAATGGCGCCACAATAGCGACCTCCGAATGGGGAATTGATCAGCTCCGCTGGTTCGGACGATTGCACCTCCGAGTAGATATCCATGTACTCATGAACACAGCTATATTTATATATATATATAAATGCAAGTGAAGGGGCAATTTGTAATTGCTTTGTAATTTAATTAATATTTCAATTGAATTTTACCTTGGTAATTCACCGACGGCCGAACCGCTGCATGAGTGTGAAATGAACAAAGCAAAAAACAAAAAAGTAATTGGGAAATCAATGAATTAATTGCTTTTGTAGTCGCTCAACACATAGACTGTGTGCTACTCACTCTGGCGGACTTCCTCTTAAATTAAAGGATTTAAAAACTACTTCGACGCGCTGTCCAGGTCCTGCTAGGAATGTGTAGAGGCATTGGCGCGAATGATTGCGATGGTTGTGCAGCAGCGGCGCCGTGAAGCTGCCGTTCTGTGGCCCGCCAATGCGCGAGACAAACGTCTGATCACATTCTGTGTGCAGCAAGCGAGGAAAAACAAAAGAAAAGAGAAGAGAACAGAGAGGGGGGAGAGAGTTGGGACACACACAAAGCGATAAAGTTTGTGTGTGCGTGTGTGTGTGGTTTTGGCATTGATAAGTCGAGTTTGTTACAAGTCGCAGCAATAATGCTTAGATATATATATAGACACACACAACAATACAAACACATACACAGAACGGTAGCAGTAAAACAAGAGTTTAACTGTTTGCATGGCAGCCATTTGCTGTTTTTGCTGTTGTTACTTTGTGAGTGCGCGTGTGAGGCTGTGTGAGTGACTATGTATGCGTGTGTGGGTGGATGTGTGTGTGTGTGTGTGTGTGTATGCAACTAGAAAGCGTTTTTTTTGTTTTTTGGTATTTATTTCATTTTCAACTAAGTCAACTTTCAACTACGGTTAAGACATTTAAAATTTGTTTTGTAACGATTTAACTACGGGCTGCGGTATACAAAAACACACATCAAGAGAGAGATCGAGACAGACAAACATATGGAGAGACAGAGAGAGAGAGAAAGTGAATTTTTGTGATAGTTTGCGGCGCCACCTACTTGGCGATTTTGTGGGTCGCACCGGCGCCTCCAAATATGCCACAACCGGCTGCATCCAAGGCTCGCCATCGCCCTCGACGACGCCAGGCGACTTCAAATGCCCCGTGGCCGCCACTGGAGTTCGAGTTTTTCAGTTATGTCGGGGTTTCGGAAGGTTGGGAGAAGTGTATTTTTTTTTTGAGTTTTTGTCGAGGGCATAGACGAAAGACAAATACATGTTGTTTGTTAATGATTTGGATTTGAATTCACATGAAATTTCTATGTTTTCTCTATAAATATGCACATGTGTGTGTGGGTGTGTGTGTGTGATGTGTGTGTATAAATTAAGTTGACGTTTAACATGGAAAACGCTTCAATGCTTATGACAGGTGCGCTAGAAATCTGTCTGTCTCTGCTGCCACATTAACTGCGATGGAAGTGGGGCAGAAATCGGGATGTCAACAAACACGTATTTTCCATAATGAAATTTTAGCAACTAAAGAGGAAATCGCTGTAACTAAGCTGCACCCAAAAGCAAATCGCACACACACACACACAAATAAATATATGTGTATATATTATGCATGTGTGATATGTTATATATACACTAGCGACCACTCAAAGGAATTGCATTGATTACTGTGGCAATGGCGCTGGTGGCGTATGCGCAACGTTGTGTGCTTATAAGCGCGGAAATTGTGAACAGCTTTTCGTTCAGTGAGTTTCACTTTGGCAAACACGCATAGCTCAACAAACACCCACACACACACACACACACACAGCTTCGTACACATTGTGAATTTTCAAGGTTTGATTGCAGTTAAAACTTGCTTCGGCATCCTCTTAACTTTCGAGTGCAACTAATCGGCTTTGCCTTTCCCATTCCAGCATACTCGATATGCTCGATGCTCCTTCGCTCAGCTCAAAGTCGCTCACTAAGCGTCTTTTGATACACGAGCGAACGCACGTTTCATTCACGAGCCAGTCACAACTGAAGCCCGGCATTCTGATTATGATTCCATTCATTGCCATTTTTGTAGCAAGCATTTAAGTTCAAAGGTAACCGCCATGCCGCCAGCATGCGGTTGTGGCTTCTAATTAAATTCAATTTTGAACACATAATAAATGAGCTGAGTGGAGTTGAGCTGCTACACCCTGAAGCAGCCGCATTTTTCCCGTTATATTTTAGTTTTGGGTTTGCGCTTTTGCGGTCTGTGTGTGTGGATAGCAGCAGCTGCTGCCGCTGCCGTTCAAAAGTTGTGTCTGCCAGCGTTGAATCTTTGCCCGGAACCCATCAATTTGTTTGGCTTTAAAACGCGTTTACTGCTCGCCCGCAATAAGTAGGCAAAAGAGTGTTTAAGCGTGTTTTCAACTATGTTCTAATTGAAAGCGACCTTTAATTATCTGTGTGTGCATCCAAAATGAATTAATTTCTATTCGCCGTTTATCGTCTGCATTTCTTGTCACGATTGCGTTTGCTAAAACTGCAAATAAATGGCGTGCACAGCAGACCGAAAGTTTGCTCATTAAAATGAGAACGGAATCACGGCGAGGGGAAGGATGCACAGGATACCCCAGGACGCACGCAACGTGTAAGGCTATATATATATATATGTAGACGCGTATACCTTGTGCTTGTGCGATAAACACGCCCGTCGGTGGGGCGTGACCATGGGCGTAGCAATGTCAACCGCAACGAAATCTGACTAAACGGAAGAGACCTGCACAATGCCAAAAGCCACCCACCGCCCACCCCGCGCTCAGCGCAATCCGCTGGCATAACAGCCCACTAGACACCTAACCATGACAATGACAATGGCGCACAACGCCTCGCCAAAGTGTCAATAAATTTTATGCAGACGCCATTTGCATTGGCATAAATATTTTTGTTGAGCACTCGCTTTGTTGAGCGCTGTTTTTTTGTCGCGCTGTCGTTTTGTCAGCCAACGCCAAGCATTATGTTAATTTACAGCATTTGGTGTGCGTGTGTTTTTTGTTTGATATTGTTGTGGAGTGTGCATAAAAATGCAGCATTTAATTGCATATTGTGCAACTAAAACAATCAACAAAAACCACAGAATGGCAGCAATAATCCGCGCAACTGCCATGTAAACAGCTTGTCTGTGGCAATATACATATACACGTATAATATTCAAAGTTAACTGTGCCACACGCACACAGACCGAGAAAAACACATGCCACAAGCACGAAACAGGTGTAACCGACCACTTAGTGAGCAATACAATATACGGGGCACAGGACACAGAGGATACGCAGAGGAACAACCGCAACTTTGGTGCTGTGCTGTGCAAATTACACTCCAAGGATGCGTGTCGACTAAATGCGACGGAGACTAAGAAGTTTGACGAACACGATAATGACAATGTCGATAGTCGTTCCAAAGACTCAACGCAGTCGCAGCAGTGACGGCAGCAGCAGCCGCCCAGACAGGCGTCCCAAGGCGACACGTAACATTACGCTAATAACCATAAGTACACACAGAGAGGGAGAGAGAGAGCGAGACAGTCACCCCACAAGCAGGTGGAATGGTTTATAGCAGCTGCTTAGGCTGGCATTGCAATACTTTCGCCAAATAATTATTTGCTGCCTGCAATAAAAGTCGCTGGCTGCCATTAAAACAGAACGTATTGCGTTGCTTCTAAAATTGGATGTGTTGGGGAAAATCTTGACTGATATTTTGTGCTATCTTAATTGCAATAGTTTGTTAGACTGACTGACATTCAAGCTGCTTGAATGCTATTCGTCAAGTTGCTTCTGACACTTTTGTCGGCACTCGTATAATCTCCAGCTGTGCGCCAGCTCGCCTGTCTGCAACTTCCTCCTTAGCTGCTCTCAAGATACACACACACAAGCAAACATACGCACTCGCAGAGAGTTGTTGAAAATTTAATGGCTGCCACTGCTGTTGGCACTTACAAAGGCACCCGCAGTGCCAGCAAGTTGCCCCTCTTCACCGCCGGACCACCGCCCACGACACCTCGGCTCGCACAGCTCATGTTACAGACAATTTGCGTTAAATTTACAAGAGTAACGTCGTTGCTGTTGCCGTTGCCGTTGCCGTTTGCCAAATAACAGATGCACAGCCAGACTGAGAGAAACCGCAACCACGACTGCGATATCAGAGCCGTCTGCGTGTTATTGCTGTTGTTGCTAGAGCAATTAAAGTGGATTTTCATGAAAATGAGTTTTCCTAATAGTTTATTTAGCCCCGAAAATAAAATTGTGACGGTAAAACGCGCCTTGATTAAGCGTAGGCAAAGATGCGATGGCGATGGCGATGCCGAAGGTAATACCTCACACACAAAAACATTGTACATACATATGTACGTATATAAATTCGCTGAGATAAGACGAAGCTGAGCCTTGGCCAAGGCTAAGCACAATCTGGTGGTTGCCACAGCAACAGCCACCAGCCACCAGCCACCAGTAATCGCTTGTTGTTGTTGTCGCTCTCTCAGTTAGTAATCTTTATCTCGAGGGCTGACATAATTATGCATATTATATTGCAGGCTTTAAGTGCATATTTAGTTGTAGTTGACGGTGCTGCAGAGCAGGTAGATTGAGTTTGATTTATTGCCAATTAGTCTGATAATTACATTCAAGTGCCCTCTATTAATTGGCACTTAAGTTGCAAATTGCAATTAGCCACGATGCTACAGCGGCAAATCAACTGTGCTCCAGCCAGGATATGCATTAGGCTAAAGCGTACCAAATATTACGTATACGCAGTGGCCGCTTATAAATATTCAATATCATAATATCGTAAGCATGTCAAAGCATTAATGTGGCTTAAGTATTGACATGTGGCTGCATAAATATTACGCATACGCCACGTAACATCACAAATCATTGCAGTCGCTTTGGCGAACTGCTTTAATGTGGCTTAAACACTGACATGCTAATTAACTTTCCACTCACGCAGTGCCAACTAACGCTTCGACGGTCTTCAAGACCTGTCGACGCTCGACAGGCAACTTGGCCAAATAAAAGCAAGGGGGGAGAAAAAGGAATGAGCTAATGGGGAAGAAGGCGAACGGCAAAAGTGAAGGCGCAAACTTTGACCAGTCATCGGTCGAGTGACTTGCGCAAAAGGTATTCCATTTACATTTACATTTTCATTTTGATTCTGATTTCGGTTTTCATTTAAATGTATCTCGACGCCACTCAACAACTTTCCAGTGGGCGTGGTCGGGGGCAGGTGGGTCGGAAATTTGAATTTGTTTGCTGCCTCTGCATATTTATGCATTTACTGTGTTTTTTGTTTTTTTTTTTTTTTTTGGGAGGGGTATTGAATTTTGTCTGAATTTGTCGAATTTCATATCTGATTTCAAAATAAGTTGTACGCAGAGAGCCATTGAAGCGCCCTCGAAAGCTGCCGTGCAACTTTGAGCGCATTCAAGGCAACTTGATCAATAAGTGGGTAATAATAAAAGCGATTCGTTTGCGATTCGATTGAAAATTACTTACGCTTTTGGCTGGCTTGTTGGAACGTACCTGCAACGAGAAAGCAAATATATATGCAGATTGTTAATTAATGTTTCGCATACAGGACTGAGATGTAACTGAAACGATGTTGCAATCGTCTGTTAAGGGACCGCAAAGACAACAATGACAACGACATCGACAACGATTGAGTGCATTGAAGAGCGATTTCAAAGATATATATTATGTGAGTGTAATTAAATGCAGACACACTTGCAGCACACAACAGGCGCATACATCATTGTCGGCAGCAGCGTGAACAAAGGGCTCGACCATCTTGGCGAAGACGACGCCATTCGCCATTCGCTGTGGCCCTGACATCAAAAAGAATACAACACGCCCAACAACAACTGCAATAATAACAACACAGCAGCCACAGCCACAGCTCCGACAGCAGCAGCAGCCAGAGCAGCATCGACTCAATAGGCGCCATTATGCATTCTGGCTGTGTGCCTTCGTGTGTGCTGAAGCACCTCATGTTGCATGCTGCTAATCAATCATGGCTTAGCTGCAGTTAGAGCGACTGCTCTTCCAGCTGCTGCACTCAATGGGCAATTATTGATTGATGCCAAGTGCACAGAGCCCAGAGCACAGAGCACAGAGAGCCTTTTGCCTGCTTACGTTTCCATTCCCTCCATTCGAGGCATTCAAGGGGTGTTGCTCAAGTGGCACGACCGCCCACCCGCCAGCCATGGCTTCTAACCCTGATCTAGTGGCCTTTTTCTATGGCGTCTTGGGCCTGTTGTCGCTGCAGTCAATTGCAGCTGACAGCCAAGCAACCAAGCAGCCAGCCAGCGTGTCAATGTTAAGATCTTAGACATTGAAATTGCTTTGCCTTGCGCCCTTTTGCGAGGCGTGAAAGCTTAAAGTTTTAATTTGCTATGATGACTAGGAACCAATCAATGAGACTGCATTATAGAGCTTAGATTGACTCTGTTGAAGTAATAGAATAATCGTTTATGCAGCGGACAGCTGCTTGTAATTACTTAATTATTTAGCTTGCTTCGCTGTAAATGCATTTTAGTAGATTAAAAATGAATTGAAACGTATTTCAGATAAATGACGCATTTCCGTGTTCGTGGAAATCAGACTGAATAAGTTAGTACCCGGAGCAGACTTAAATATTGCGTATACGTATCACAGTTGAACGGAATTCAATCAAGACTGAAACGAAGAGAATTAGGAAACAGCAAGTGGGATTTTTAATAGCCCAATATAAATATTGAGCAGACTTTGACTAATGGAGAGTTTGAGAAAAGTCCTTAAGCCTGCAGGTCAATTGATAGTCAAACTCCAACGTATTTATTTATGTGAATCTGCACAGCTTAAGGCTCTTTAAGTGTACTATAGAGAGTTTTTGCACAAATTCTTATAGTTTTCAGCCACATGCCATGTTTGTTTTGCACTCTGTGGCACAAAAAAATATAAAATAAATATTCCATTGGCTTCGTGTCGTCTTTTGTTTGAATTGTCAACCTGTGCAGATTGGCAGCATATTTTTGTTTGACTTCTAGGTCCAAGTTTGAGTTGCCCGCCATTCACAATCAGCGTAAAAAGAATTTCAGTGTTAACGTCGAAATTGTTGTGGCTTTGCTGTCGCTGTCGCTGTTGATTGTGCATACAAATTTGCATATTATTTAATTTAAATTGAAAGCGAATTGCGAATGAATTTCGGGCATGCGAAGCCAAATACAAAGAATGTATTCAAATGAGTCATGAAAATTAAGTGAAAGTGCCTGGCAACTGCCTGAATCTCAGTCTCCAGCACTCGCACAATAACTTCGCAGTCTCATTTGTTGTCGTTGTCGTTGCTGTCGTCGCCAATCACAATCGCAGTCACAGTCACAGTCACGTCGTTTTAGGTGTAGTTTTTAGCTGAGGCAAATGCGCGAGATGTAGATAACACAACGCCAAGGAATTCGTTAGACAAATAAAACTATAAATAAAGGCGTGCCCCCTTTGGCCCCTCGCTGCTCATCGGAGGAAGAACCTATTTACATAAGTGCTGGCGCACGTGTTTGATATTTCTTTTAGTTTTATGCCAGACAATGTCGCGCTAACAAACACGAACGCAAACTGTCACACACACACACATACAGAAGGCATTTCTGTACGCCTTCGTTGATAATTCAATAAACTAAACAAGATTCTGCAGAAGATTTATGGGTTTGCTGAACCCACACGGCAAAACCACAACTCCGAGCAGTGGCCAAAACAACGCTGAGGGGTTTATAAATCTTTATTTCAACACACAATCACACTCTCTCCGTCTCTCTCTCTCTCTCTCTCTCTCTCTCTCTCTGCCTCCCTCTGGGGTCTCTGTTTCCGCTCTGACGGGAGTGACATCAGAACAGCGGCTTACATTGAGAACATGGGGACGCACTGACATTGGGGGCGTTGTTATTAAAATGCCATCTGAGAGATTTAAAATTGTCCTTTCATAATAAAGAGCACGCAGCTGCTACATGAATTGCCAGGCACTTATGCTCAATAAATGCCTATAAAATCGTGCCACGCTGTCGTGCCATTAAAATGCACAACGCACCTCAAAAGTAGGCAACAGACAAAATGCCAACAAAAATGAAATATGCTCAGAATGCGTGTGTGTGCGTGTGTGCGTGAGTGGGGTGTATGTGTGTGTGTTGTTTGTTTGTTTGCCTCTGCCACAAATCTGTGTATTATTTTCGCGGCATAACGCAGTTTCAGTTTAAAAGCCCAACCATTTGTTACAGCAGCCCCCAAAGCTCTGCTTCAGGTTACACAGCTCATCCTCCGCCCACGCTGCTCTCCCACTACTCAGCTTCTCCTATATCTCCAGCTGCTGTAGCTGTTGTAACGTTCGCACATTAAATTGATGGCCTAGGCAGCAGCAACAACAGCATTTGGCAAAACAGCAACAGCAGCAAGCGAATTGATTAATTGACAGTTGACTCAGCGGCATTTTGAGAGGTCGCCTCCAAGCACACACAATTTACACTGTAAGCTCTCTCTCTCCCTCTCTCTGTCATTAATGTCCAGCATTTTTATGTGTCAATAATGCCAAAATGCGCGAAAGAATGTTTTTCAGTTATTTGAGCTTGCGCCACATTTCATATTTCATAAAAGTGCATTAAATTTCAGTCGATTAGACAGCCGACAAGCGAGAAGTCGACGTGGCCCGATTAGCGCGAAATTGGCAAGCATTTCTTGGACATTTTCTATCTGCAGTTTACGCATCGTTGACTGCAATTCTAGACACTATCTTGGCATGCAAATTAACAAGCCCCAAACGCTCAAATGCAAATGAGACGAAATTGTGCATGAATTCTTGAACTACTTAGGTTATCATTTGTGGCGTTCTATGTTCAAAATGTAACTAAAGCTGAGTGTTCACTCTAAAATCTCAATTTGCCTGCGTTTTTCGTTTTTTGTTTTCAATTTGCTGCTTTCCTAATTGCGCAATTTCCTTTTGGGTAATTGCTTTTTGGCCATGGCCAACAACATTTTGCAGAGGCGGCGATTGAAAGCGCGACACAAACTACACTTAGTTTAGCGAACGCCTCGATTGCCTGTTGCTAATTGCCGACAGATTTGTAATATGATTTTTGTTGCCGGCGACACACAGAGGGCAAATTGAAAATTGAAAAAGCGCAACATTTGCATAATGCCAGAGCCAAGTGGACGAGCACTCGGGCACGTCGCAGAAGAACATGGATATTGAGCGTTGAGTGTTGAGCGTTGAACGCTGAGAGCACACTGCACAAATTGTTGATATGCAAACGCGCAGTCATAAAACGTGACATTTGGCGTGAGGTCGAAATTTAGTCGAGCCATCGCATCGACTGTCCATAAATACACGTGTGTTGGTGTGTTGGTGTGTGTGTGTGTGGCTATTTAAACACCCACCCACATGTACACAGAAACTACTTGGAAAGGCAGCTGAAAGCTCAAAATGAAACGCAATTTACATATATGCTCACATGTTAGCACACTTATGGAGCCACCTCAAAGTTAAAAGTTGCTTGTGTGTGCGCTTGTGGATTTTTATGTGCAAGTTAAAGGTAAAGGTGAATCCAACGACTTGCCCTAATCTGCATAATAATAAACCACACTCACACTCCCTGCCCCCGCTCAAAGTCACACAAAAAGTGCCAAATTGCCGCCTCAACCGAAGCCGAAGCCGTTGCCTCCTCGCTGCTACCACCCATCCATCCACCGCCCCCTGCTCCCTGCCCCACCCCGTGTGTTTGTTATGTGTTTTCTCCACCTTCGTCACCTGCTCAGCGCCTCGCACTTTCTCAGTGTCGCTCTCTGCCCACTTGCCATATTTAATATTGTGTAAATTGAATTTCCATCACTTTATGATTACTTGACGCTCTCAGTCGGAAATACTTGGCATAACGGACAAGCAGGTCAACCCAGTCTACCAACTACCTTCACCCAGTCCCATCTCTTAGGCTTGGTCCCAGATCCCAGATCCCAGAGCCCAGAACCCAGAGACGACACGACACAAGCGCAAACACAAATCAAATCGTCTTCAGGCAGGCGGAAAAGTTCTTAAATTCAAGATTTCACTGCGCTCAGATTCCGCTATTGTTTATTCAAGTGGAAAATTTCCATTTCATGTCAGCATATATATATATATTTATATTTGGCTAAAGATGAATATCTGTTGTGAATGTGCTTTAGGTGTCGTTTCAAATTAAAAATAAACAAATTTTAATTGAAATTAAAGCAATTTTTCCACGGTTATTCTAATTTACAGTGCAATTTGTGGACTAGGGTATTTCTCGGTTAGAATTGCGGCCTGTTGTCTACCAGCGCTAACAAATGGCTCTGTTTTTTTTGGGTCTTTGGCTGATAGGCAATGGCAGTGTGTAAGCCAGTGACAAGGCCAAAATCCAAACATGGCTAACAAATGTGCTGTGGAGGCGGCTGCTGCTTAGGCTATTTCGACTACATTTCCTGGCTTATCCCCACAGGCCAGCTGCACTTTAATGCCACCGCAAGCGACTGGCTGGCTGGCATCGTTGCCATGTTTCCATTTTAATCAACTCTCGCCGGCAGAGCGAATCATTGACAGGACCTGAACTAATAAAACTTTATTGCCAGACACCTCCCGCAGCTGCTGCTGCTGCTGCTGCTGTTGCTGTTGCCATCTTCTGCAGATGTTTATGTTGTTGAAAATTTATAGTGCTGTTACAACTAAACTGAGACCAGAGACCGCCCAGAGAAGCTTAGCTGCCGAGCATTTGGCGAGCTGTTTGCATATTTGCCATTCTACGCTCTGCAACTTGCTGCAGCTGCCGAAGTTGCTCAGGTGGAGGCGCCGCGCTATGCAAAGCTATGCAACACAGGCAACAAGAGACTCCCTCGATACCTCTGCGTGAAATTGCGTGCAAGAGCTGCTTGAGAATGGAAATTGAAATTGAATTTGATTTTGATTTTGTTTGGCACGCTTTTGTCGGCAACTTGGCAACTTGTCGAAACAAATTGCAATCGCACCGCAAAATGGCAATCATTTGTGGTCTGTTGCGTGGTTGCCACAACGACAATAACGACGATGACGACGATGATGATGATGTTGCAAAGAGTTTATTCATTTATAGAAATTTATCTATATTTAATCACTCCACAGCGCTGCTTACCTTTTGTTTATGCTTCTTTTGTGTGTTTGCTGCCCACAAAAAGTTGTCGATTTTACATAATACGAGCATTGATTGAATAATTAATGCGTTTATTAGTTTCAATAATATAATTTATATGTGTAGTTTATAGCGCCGCGCACGTTTTGCATTCGCTTGTGTTTTGTTATAACTCGATTATAGACATTTAATTCGAGGACTAAGAGAACTGTCTGTGGTATACATTGAATACTTGTATTATTTGGTTAGTTAACTAATTACGTACAGGTAACCATATGTATTTTTGAATTGTTTAATTAATACACGCACAAACACACACACATAAAACTTATCCAAAAAAAAGTTACGTTTTGTTTTCATTTGTTGATATATAAAATGCATATCATTTTGCTACAACTATTGCCTCGACTTGTCCCGCTCTCTCCCTCTCTCTCTCTCTCTATTTCTCCGCCTCTCTTTGTCTCTCTGTGACTGCTGCTAACAAGTGCAGTTACTTAATGGTGTCATAACATTAACTAAATTTGTTGAGCTCTCTGTTTACAATTTTGTTTGCTATTGTCCTTCCGTTTTTCTCTCTCATTCTCTTCTGTCTGTCTTCTGGCTCTGCTTGCGTTTTTAGCCGCGTTTGTTATCGCTTTGGACTGTTGGCTTAGTTTTAGTCAATTCAAGACATTAACATTATCATGAACATTAACATTAAAGTTATGGTTAATTAATTGTGGCTTAGTTATACAGCTAATGCATATGGCTGCGTGTGTGTATAAGTTTGTTGGTTTTTCTTTGTTTTGTTTGCAACATCAATAAAACATCAATAAAAATTTATTAACAACACTTGTATAAAAACGCGACGTTACGACGGTTGGGTTACACATTAGTATACACACATATATACACATATATTTATATATATATATATGCACCAATATATATATATATGTTCGTATTCTATATATATTTTATAATATTAACACACACATATAATGTAATATAATTTAATATACTCGTATAGGGTTCGCTACTTTGAGATGTCTTCGGCTTGTGGAATGATCCAAAATTTCATTTCTGTTTAATTATATATGTTATTGATTTTGTTTAATTTGATTATTTGATTTTGTTATGCTAATAATTTCTCATCACAGCCAATGGGTACTGACGATGGGATGCTTTCTCTTTCGCTTGATATCGCTGACTCTCTCCGTCTCTCTCTCTCTCTCTGTCTGTCTCTCTCGATCTGCTCCATTCTCTCGCCTCGTGTTGGATTGCAGTGGATTATAAGGTTAATTTGATGTGTTTAGTCGACGATGCGTTGCTTGTGTGGCAATGATATCTGCCCCCGGCTCTAAAACTAACAGCTTGGGGGCCTCTGTTATCCATCTGGGAAGTTGCCAGGTCCCAGCTGGAGCATATCTCATTTGGGCTCCTCGAACTGCTGGCCAACCACTATGATGATCACAATGAACACCGCCAGCAGCACCAAGATGCAGCAAATGGCCACGGCCACCATGGCGCTGTTACTCATCCTGACAGCTGTCGCTCGCTGTGATCAACGGCTCAACGCGTGTTCGTAGCTGTAGCTGTTGCTGTAGCTGTTGCAGTTGCTGTTAATAAGCTGTGTGTGTGGGATACAAATTTATTTGCATATTTTCTCGCCTTTTGCTCTTTTTACTCGTCGTCGCCGCCCAAGCTATATTGCCTTTTGTCTGTGCACATTTGAGATCATCTATGGGGATTAAGTTGAGCGTTGAGGCAGCACAATCCACCCAAAAATGGCCCTCAATCAGTTGTCATAACTGAAAGGCGACCCCACCACCGTCTGGCCCCCATCGCTGGCCTTGATGCATGGCCATTCTTTGCTGCGGGCGGCCCAAAACAAATTACCAGTCATAAATTCTGAGAACTGCCTATCAGTCGCTCGACTGTGCGTAAAATGTTACCCCGCCAGCTTCCGGTTTCGATTGCCCTTTCAGTCCACAAGTGACCTGTTCTATCCGCAACCCGAAGCCGAACCCTTTCAACTCCCACACTCTCTCACTCTGTGCTTGTGACAGCTTGTGGACAGCCCAAAACTTGTCACACGTCGGCGTCCGCATTGTGCAGAAACAAATTGCACAATCTCTGTATGTGTGTGTGTGTGTGGCATCGTGGCACTTCATCAAGAGGCGCACAAGTGGAAACTCACCAAAAATCACAACCAATAATAGTGAGAACTCCCGTCTGACCCGGGGCAGCTATTAACTTGTGTGTCTGTGTGTGTGTGTCTGACAGATGATTAATGTTGTCCTCGTGGGAGAACATTTGTGTTGTTGCAGTTGTGCAACAGAATGCAATTTGAAGTGTCCATTATCCTTAGCCTAATCGACGCTGAGTCAACACTAATGGACTGACAGCCTTTGCAATAATTGAACTAAATGCCACATTCGCTGCAAGTCCGCACAAGGCAGGAAAATTCAATTACCGCTAAAACAAAACTTGAAAGCATCGATACAAAAAACAACAAAAATAAAGCAACAAGCCTCGAAATAACAAACTGACCGACTAGACGATTGTTGCACGTTGCGTATGCTTAATATACGATTCGCCTTAGCTTCGTTTGTGGCGCTCGCTAGTTTCTCATCATATTTTCGAAAGCAACACTTTAGCCGCTGCACAGCATACCCCATAAAGCACTTGAGAAGTGCAGGGCATATAAATATATATAAAATGTATCGCACAAATGAAAACTGCGCTGACATTTTGTCAATGGGCCAAAGGTAACAGCAACGTCAAATAAGAAACAAGCAAAACAAAATTCCAATAACAAGAGGAACAACAAACGGCAATATGAAAGCGGGACAGAACAAAAAACAAGTAAAACACTTTTGATAAGTTTTTCCGCAGCGAGCTGCGCACTCTGTCAAATGGAAGGTGAGCGGAATTGAACATAAAAACTAATATTGCCCTTACCCAGCGACGGTCCCAGCTGCTGGCAGTCGGCAGCAAACAAACACACACAACGGCGAGAACAACACGAGAAGTAAAAAAAATGTTCAATTGAATTGTCAGACAACAGATCAGCGGACGAGGGGGCTGAAAACCTTTTGCTTGCCAAAGACATTTCAAGCTGCGCTCGCTTAATATTTGAATTTCCTTTCATGCAATTTTCAGCAACATTTAGCAAGAGAGCGCTTCAGTAGTTTCCAAGGAACTATTCGCCGCTATTTATATAGTGAATTAAGGGGAATGTTGTACGAGTTTGGCTCGATTAATTAGGGATTTGACTCATCATTTGCAGGCCTGACGCGCGTCGCTTTTACTCTCGGTAATTTGAAAGGCTCGGCTATTTACATATTTCGGCGTTATTTTATTTCATTTCATTTTATTTGGGGCTCGACGTTGCTTTAATGCCTGTCGTTATTTATGTGCTTGTCGCTGGCATCGCTTCGTTCTTTTCCTCTTCTGCAGTTTTTTTTCTGATTTCTTTTTTTTTGCTTTTTTTTCTGCTGTGCGTAATTTGTGTGAAATGTTATAAATAAACCTGGGCATAGTTTGAACTTGTCGGCTTTTGTTTTTGGCTTCCTTGTCCCTTTTTGGCTGTCCCTTTGAATTGGTCAATTAATATTAATGAAATGGCGGACACAATTCCCTCACACGCCCAGATCCCGGTGCCCGGCTAAATGGCCCTTGTTTGCCCTGATAAATGTAGCAAGTACATAATTTATGCGGTTATGTCTGGCCGCAAGTTAAAATTTAACAGGAAGATTAAAGCCGAAAACAAAATGTTGGCTGTCATAAAGTTGATGATCAAAGTGTCTCCTGCGCAGCGATCAATGAGGCAGTGCTTGGTAATAAGTCAATTTACCTGCCTTATTTTTAGCTTAGCCCCGGCAAACTGCAAATGCAAGAGGCAGAGAGCAAACATTGCGTATACGCAACGTATACAACTTGAGAATTGTGATGCGCATGTTTATGACATATGCATTGTGTGTGCTTGTGGCAAAACAATAATAAGCTTGAAAAGTCTTTATGCTTTCTTTATTGTGGCAGCCGCCACATGTTGTGGCAAGCTGAAACACACTGAGACGCCTCAAAGACCTACAGCACATATTTCAGTGACACATATCGCCTGTCGGTTTGTCTATGGCTCTTAATTAAATTAGCGCTACCCACATACAACATGCAACAACAACGACAAGCGACAACAAAGACAACAAACAGCTGGCTGTGAAGGCAACTTCGCCACAACAAGGGGCGTTAGACGAGCCACGGCAAGATGACAGCATGTCACCCCGCCTGGGACCCACAGAAGAAGAACAAGGAGCAAGGAGCAGGCAGCAAGGAGCAAGGAGCAAGGAATGCCTGCCATCCTATCTCGCGTTGCTTGCTTGGAATTCTGTGTGAAATAAAATACAATTTGCAATTTCGTAAGTTTTATGCGCACATTTGCAAAAATTTGTTTATGCTGACTGAATGTACACCCACACACACACACTCAGACTTACACATGCGTGTATATAGAAATATATAGACCATGACGTCGCCAAATGGAGCTGGAACTGACGCTGAAACTGGCGTTAGTGATGTCGAACAAAACGCTTAGCCATCGACATCATCGACTGCGCGTGACGTTGCCAAAAAGAAGCCAAATGTTTGGCTTTTTATGAATTCAATTTGCTGCCGCCGTCGCCGTTGCCGTCGTTTAAAGTGCGCTCAAAATCTGCCATCAAATTATAGAAAATGGCACAGGATGTGACGCGTGTTAAAGGACTCTATGGCCAAGTTCAACTGCTTGACTAGCGCGCTGACCTTGAGGCGGTTTGCCTCCAAGTGTCGCCACCGGTCGCTCGGTCGGCTTAGCACTGTGTAGACAAAACAATGCCAAGCATAAATGCTTGAAAAGTGCTTTAAGATTGTTGTTCTTGTTGTTCTGCTTTGTAGCTGCGGAGGCGGCAGCAGCTGTTGTTGTTGTCTTTGCAATGTCAAAAGTCAAAAGTGCATTAAAATAATTGCACTTGTTTAGTCCGCACTCGGCAACTGCCAGCAAAACATTTTCTGATTTTTTTTAAGCACACGGAAAATGCAGCCAGGTGAGTAAGTCTCTCGCTCTCTCTCTCTCTCTCCCTCTCCCTCTCTCTCTCTCTCTCTCTCTCTCTGCCTGTGCATGTGTGTGTAATATTTCCGCCAGTGACTACACTTAAACTTGATTTCTGTAGATCTTTTGTCTTTGCGCCTTTTTAGACAAGACGTCTGCCGCTCTTTGTTGCACACGAAAGATTTATATGCCCCATTGCTGGCACAATCTGTGTTGTGTGAGTAACTTAACCTCGACTCAGTGGCAACGCTTGCCCTTCATACTATTGTATTGTGCTGTGTTGTTGTCCCCACGCTGCTTTCGCTCCTCCTGCCTCTCCTGGGCTCCTGTTGCACGCCTCGCTTTCACTTTCGCTTTCTGCGAGCGCTTTAAAGATTACGCAAATGCGACACAAAGGCATACTTTTTTTTATACGACATATATATAGCTTATATATGGCACACACACACACAAAAGATATCGTAATATGGCTGGGCGACGACAGTCAAAAGGACGACAAGTCCTGTTCCTGCTGCTGCTGTTGATGCTGCAGGTCGCTTTGTGCGACCCCAACGAAGATTGATGAAATTCTTGACTAAATCACATTGCCATTTATGTTCGCATAATAACTGACTGAATGCCTCACTTTTAGCCATACGATTGGCCCTTGGTTATGCAAAGCATTTGCCACGGCGAACAACAACTGAAAGCACTACCTCGATTCGTCAATACAAATTCACATCTTTTATTTATGTGTAGCACAAATTAAATTTGCAAAAAAAATATTGAAATTCAAATGAGCAATAAGTTCAATTTAAATTACATTTGCTGCTTTTTATGCCCTCGCCTCATTACGAATTGAAGCAGAAGACTTTGCGCAATCGAAAATGAATATATTCAAATTGTTGCTAGACAAAAAGCAAAAGCAAAAGAGCAATTACTTCAACTGCTGTTAATTGAGAGCTTAACTTGTGGCATTTCCCAATCGTTCATCGACAAACTCATGCATTTAATGCAGAGTATTTTGCGCGTCAAGCACACTCAGCTTATTTCTTGGAATTAGGGACAGTATTTCATGGGAATACGCGATAACCTGCGGCCCTCGAATGAATTCAAGTAGCTTTTTCTTTTTCTTTTTGCCCGTGCTGTATTTGCAACAATTTGGCCGCGTTATGAATATGCACATAATTTGATTGTATTCGCAGTATTTGAAGCTCATCCACTCGATTATCAGCTCATCCAGCGATAATTGCGCACCATTAATATTTAATGTGGCCGAAACTTTCCCTTTTTATTTGGGGCAAAACCGCACATTAACGAATTTTATTGAAATCGGCATAGTTTGTGTTCCATTATCTGAGTGTTTTTTTTTTTTTTTTTTGTCTACTTATCGGCTTTGTGTTCATTGAGAGAGCTTTGGCAATTTGGCAATATATACGAAACGTTGCCATAAATTCATAATGCAAACAAAGAAAGAAACTTTTTCTGGAACACTCTTGGACACAAGTTTTCGCTCTGTAATGCTGTCAAGTTCTGGCCATTGGAGCCCCGAGATTGATTGACCGTCTGCAGTTAAGTGAAAATGACTTTGTACAACTCGAAAGCTAATTGATTAGATTGTCTGAATAATAGACCAGCAGCTGCCAGTCTCATGTCAAGTAATAAATATGAGAGCAGTTTTGTTAAAATAATGTCATTTTACATTCGAGCTGATGGCGAGGGAAAATGTAATTAACTTAAACCAATAATGACTGCAATACTGCGTTCTCGACTGTCTCGAGTAATTTGCTTTCTGATCAAATGTAAAATGAATAATGAACTGAAAGGCAGTCACTGTAGTCAGTAATTGCTTTATTGTCCAGTCTTTTGCAGAGCGTTGCACACCGTGCGTATACTTAACACACTTGCCAACGGCAGTCTAATCAGTTTTCAATTACTGTGCAATTTGGCGTTCAGAAATTGAAGCTTCTTAGAGTTAATAAAGTGCCACGACTACCAATTAAGAGGCTTAGCCGAGCATCCTTTTTGGATGGCGAGAGCAGGCGCGAACATCAAACGGGGGCGACAGGTTACGGCAGCTTATTACGCTTTAATCAGCAAACTCATTAGCCCTGGCGTCGACAAACCAAACACAATTTAAAGTAACGGGGCATTGCGCCCAGTTGCGGCACGTCGCTGTTAGACAACTGCCACTGCCACACAGTCGTTGCGACTCTGACACGCTGTCCGCTTGTTCAAGTTGTTTGGCAACAGAAAGTTTTTGCTTGTCAGGCGGCATCACAAGTTGATATAATATATTGTATAATAAAAAAGTTGCAACATTTTTCTCATATCACATGACAACAGCAGCGACAACAGCAACAGCAACATTTTGTTGCAACGCCAGTAAACTGCCCGGAAAGTACAAAAACGAGGAGCAAACTAAAAATAAATAAATAGAGACGAGTAAAGCCTAGCGCAAGGGGAGCAGACGTAACAACAAGAACGGATCCACTCATGTGCATGAGACGCTAATTAATTTCGAGTTTTGGCTTCAAAAGTTACGCATACGCAACGTGCGACCAATGCCAATGGGCAAAATTATAATAATTTTTTTCTTTTTGTTTTTTTTTTGTGCCTTTCGCTGGCAAAGCGGCAAATAGAAATGAAAAAGCGCAGCACCCCGGAAATAATCAAAAAACAAAACGGAAACTTGCCATATCCACACTTCCCCCGCCTCCCGCTGGCCTTCAGTTGGACTCGACTCCCTTCAGCTGGCAGCCCGCTTAGCATTTTTCTTTGCATTTCATGCGGCGGAAAAAGTTGCTGAAAAAAAAGCGGGCCACACTCTAGAGAGAGGGCGGGCATATGAGCAAAAGTGCCCGGCGGTCGCTGTATGCAGGTGGCTTTGGGGGCGTGGGGCGTGGCTGTGGAATTTTCATGAGTTCGCATAAAAGTTGAGCAAGTGCAGCTCATTATGAAATACTTAGTTCGTCAACCGTAGTTTGGGATTAGATTTCGCCTCCACAACACACACAAACACACACAGCCACAGAAAAGGGCCAATAGAAATTTTAATGTTACGCCACAAAAGACGAAAGCGAAAGCGAATAAACGAAAACCCAGCAGCGACAGCAAATGAATAAATAATTTATGCGTTAAACGTTAAACCTTGCTCGTAGCCAGAGCACCGTGCAGAAGCCCAAAACATTTATAGTCGTCACTCAACCTTTTCTTTTCTTTTTTTGGTTGTTGCTCATTTTTAACATTTGCCACACGTAGCAACTTTTATCTCTTCATTAGCTGCAGGAACCAAAGAAGACGGAGGACGGAAGAGCGGCAGAGGCAGCATTGGGGGCGACAGAGTCGAACAGGTGGGAGCTCTTAAAGCTGCAAAAGGATTGTGGTTATCACTGCCATCTAGTGTTTGCTTATCACCTGGATGGGCGTGCGGAATGCGAGCCGAGGACGATTGCCTATTGATTGACTATTTGCACAGTTGGCACGTTTCAATCTTGCACCGATTGCCAAATTGTTTCCAGGGAACACAAAAATGTGGCGAATGCAGAACACGGACTCGTAAGTCATGTCCTGACCCCACAGAATATCTAACGCCGACATGCGACAATATCCCGAAGTGGGAGCGTGGGGAGAGTGAGGAGAGTGGCTTAAGCCAGCTCGATAAGTTGTTTGTTTGACCAATGCGATGATTGAACGGCAACCGTTATCAAAGTGTCCTGCTACAAGGCTGTCAGCGTCAGGCAACAAGTCTAATTGGATGGGTGTCGTGTCCTGTCGGGACTGCGACTATTTGCAGCCAGCAATTTTTGCATTAAGCCAGTTTCCCTCCCCCATCTCTATCTCCACCTCAATCACCCAATCCTAAGTACTGCCATTGTCTGTATCCTGAGAATTCCATTCGCATGTCTGCCTCGGCCATTGTGAGTGCCGAGCATTATTGCGAATCTGTGGCAACAATACGAGACTTGTTTGGCCAAGAGAGACGTAATAATAATATTAGAGCAACTACTTCACATATTATTATTATTATTGTTACAATTCTGTTCACCAATTGTGCTCTCGGATTAGTTTCGAATCGCCTGGAGGAGAATGCCATGAATGCTCTGAATGAAATGCAACACAATTGAACATTTGTATTGTCTACGCTTAAGATTATCGAATATATTCCTGGCCCCCAAAACTGTGAGTCTCAAATGTGCACAGACAAATATGCAATATAGCTAGATATGTGGAATAAGATGTATTTACATTTTAGTTTTATATTTACGCTGAGCAACCCTTTGCTTGAGTCCTTGTGTTGTGTCTTCGAGTCGAAGAACTCGCGAGCTTGGCACGTCAAGTTAATTGTACAAATAGTTGATTAAGTGATGTGATTGGTTGACAATTGAAAAGCGCGACACGTGAGTTTAAACCAATCTGCGATTGTCAGTTTAACGTTCAAGCTGCTGCTAAAGCTTGTCACACGACACGACGACGATACAACCAACTGTAATTATTGCTGCTGCTGTGTGAGTGCTGCGGAAGCTGCGATGTTGCTGAAGCGTTGTTTGCTTGCTTGTTGCTGGCTGAAGCGACTGGCGTGCTTGGCCGACTGTCATCGACTGAGCTGATTCGTGTCTCGCAGCCAGCATATAAAGGCAGAGAGAACAAACACACGGAGAGCGAAGCGAATGTTGCTCTGTGTGTTGTGTGTGTGTGTGTGTGTGTGCAAGGACTGCGAAAGCTTTCGCAGTAACGGTGACTGTTCCTTGGCTTGGACGCTACTCACATTCAATAAATCTTAAATCAAATTGAATTTATGATTCTTTTATTTCTTTTTCTGTTGTTTTTTTTTTGTTGCCCATCGTCGTCGTCGTCGTCATCATCGTCGAGGGACTCGCAATTCGACTCATGCCACAGCAGCTGTTTAGCTTTCGCTTTTGGCTTTGGCTTTGGGTTTGGGTTTGGTTTAGATTCAGCTTCAGCTTCTTACTCATAAGTTGTTTATTCTGCGATTTCATTTCAATTGCAGCCAGCAGCTTCAAGCTCAATGAATCGCACACTTCTGATTCCTCTCGAACGTCGCCGCCGTCTTGCGTTTCCACTCGTTTCGAGTGGCGAGCACCGCATTTTCATTTTCATTTTCATTATGGCATTGCTGCCTTAATCGCTCCTCAAGTTGCCACTTGAGGCGCCACCAGGTGGCAACTGGCAGCTGGCACTCATCCAACACTCACTCAACTGAGCTGAGCGCGCTGCTTTCACAATCATTGTTTAGAATATGCACAAGGGATCAAGCTTTAATAGTCGTTTCGCATTTAGCACAAGGTTGATTGGAACATTCGCATTTTAGTTGAATGTCATTAGGATATCGCAGATAAATGCAGTCAGCGATTTGGGCGCGCGAAACAAAACAATGACAACACAATGACTACCCAGTAAACCATTTCAATGGCCAACTGATAAACGCTTGCCGTGTGATAAGACTGCTGGCCAATCAGGACACTGCGCAGGCGTGAGCTTTCAGAGAGCAGCAGCAGCGGCTGTGTCAGCATCAGTTGTTCTAAGGATGTTGTAGCTGTGTGTTGTCTCCGCACTGATAAGAAAGTTCAGCCACACCGCAGAGTCGCGGGGAGTCGAGGAGTCGAGGAGTGGGGCGCGAGGTTGAGCCGAATTTACTTTAATCGCTGCTCAGATATGGCCAACGATAATAATGAGGGACATTTAACGAATTGTCATTGATTTCGTTTCCCTTTTGAACTGTCGCTGTCGCTGGTGTCCTTTGTTTGCCGTCACTGCCGCTGCCGCTGCCGCTGCCGCTACTTTTGATACATTAGCCACACACGCGCCTTGAAAAACGATGAAGTTGCTGATTGGTGTCGTCAGCTCAGACTATATATAAAGTTACAACAATCGAGCGACGATCGCAAATTGAATTTGCCTCTAAACACAGCTGTGTGTCTTAAATAATTATGTTCGCAATTTAATTAATAAGTTTGGCGCGCTGCAGCAACAAAAGCCGTTCGAGCAGCAAAACAAGCAAACCAAACCAAAATAAAAAGGTCCTGGCCTATTGTCTCTGTGTGGCCACAAGCCCACATTTGACCCAAACTTTCTAATGATGTCGGGTCTTTTTTTTGTTTCTGCTGTTTTTGTTTTTGAAAAATGAGTAGCAGCTACAGCAAGCAGGCACAGAAACGATGCTCAAAAGTTGAAGAAGCAAGGGATTGTAATGCTTCCTGGGGCTATGTCCAGTTTTGTAGGTCATTAAAATTTGTGCCTTCTTGCATGTCGATATAAATAATGAGCAACTTTCTGGGGCTACACACTTTTGCAATCGGACGGAAAGAGCCGGAAATGGTTATTTAAGTAGCTGCACATTAATTTGCATCGATTGGTCGCTCAAATGGATAAATTGCAGCACTTTGGGATGTAACTTAACTTAGCTTAAAGTATATTATAAAATCACGATTGCTTAAACGATAGATAGTTATTATGTCGCCTTACTCGGGTGGCAACTGTGAACATTTAAATATTGCCAATAAATTATTTACTCAAGCGGCAACAACACAATTGCAAACACTTGACTTGATTGCCATGCCAAGGACAATTGGCAAAACAAAGCGCACTGACCAGGATCAGGACACAATGACACACAGTTGGCCTCAATTAGCTTCAGCAGTGTGGCAGTGTGATAAATTAAGTGTTTATGTTGGCAAAAGTGTGTGCGATAAAGATGGGGAGATGGAGAATAAATACTTGGGGGTGGGTTGAAAGGGGGACTTAATCTAGTGTGCAGCCTGCAGATAAATAACGTATACATATATTTAATATGTTTCGCTCTCGGCACTCACCTGCATAGAACAAAGGTAGCAGATTGAAGACAATAACAAGCGGAAAGACAGTGCGTGCGAATTTTTGCATATCCATAAAGATTTTGACAGTCCGTGAGCCGAGGGCAGTGGCAGCGACATCGTTTGTGCAGTGTTGATAGACTTTTCGTTGTTTCTTTGTTGTTGTTCTTGTTGTTGTTCCTGTTGTTGTAGTTGTTGTTGCTGTTGCTGTTGTACGTGTTGCACAGTCCCGACCTTGGCCGTGTTGGGTTTTGGAAGATAAGCGTGATTGTATTGCTGACTTACAGGCGCCAGCTGCGTTGCCTTTGCTGTCGTCGACAACTTGCTGAGTATGGCCAACAGCAAGAGTGGCAGCCACAGTAGCAACAGCCACGTGTTGCCGTCCCGCAAGGCAAGTGCCAATAACGTCGTCGCCGTCATTGCAATTAGCACCATGTGAACTTGCGACAGGATATTGCTGATGCAGTTCCTGCTGCCGTTGCTGCTGATCGTCGCCTGCATTGGGAAGCATTCTGGCGCTGCTGTTGCTGCCGGCAGCAATCTCATGTATTGTCCATAACCGATTTGACGCACCTTTTTCACATCCACTCGCTTGTGCATCATCTGCTGATGCTGTTGCTGTTGCTGTTGCTCTTGCTGCTGTTGCTGCTGCTGCTGCGGTTGCTTTTGCTGTTGCTGGCTCGCGTGTTGCTGGCTGCCATGTTGCATCCAATTTAGTTTGTGTTGCTCCTGCTTTTGCTTTTGTTGTTGTGTGGCACAGAAACGTTTCACTCTCAAATTGCTTCCGTTTGCTGCTGCTGTTGTTGGCCGTGTGCTGTAGTTGCTGCTGCTGTTGTAAGAGTTGGCGTGTTGTGATAGAAGTAGACTTGTTTGTTGTTGTTGTTGTTGTTGTTGGTGTGTTATAGAAATGTCGCATCTGTGCTGAGGCCATGTTGTGCCCTGGCAAATGAAAGAGTAAAGCACAAGCAAGAAACATAATATGTTAAAAAGATGTCAACCAAAAAAGTACACACAAAAAAAAAGGATCCCATCAACTGAGTGCACCAAAGGACACCAAGGGAGCAGCGGAGATTCCACACACACACACACACACACACTTACAGGTCCAGAGGATAAACAAACTGGCAATGTTCACATCACATGAACTGACCGATACCCAAATTCATTGAATTCGAGTATAACTTTGATGGACTCCGGCTATATTCCCTTAGATAATCGATTCGCTTTGCTATTTAGTGCGAAATTCCTGCCTTTGCCTTTGTGCAGCGTGGCGCGGAGGATTACGCGCCACAAAAAAAAAAAAGATTTGGTTTATTCTCTTCACTCTCACTCTGTCGCCATCATCGTCGTCGTCTCTCTCTCTCTCTCTCTCTCTCTCCCTCGCTATGCTTGTGTATGTGTATTTAGGTTATCTGCCATCTACGATACTTCGTTTTTTTTTTAATCAATTTCCAGTGGCGATGGCGATGGCCAACGGGGCAATCCTTTGACGTTTCGTTAGACCACTTCTTGTCTCAAATGAGGGTTCATTTTGCGTTTCTTTTTTATTTGCAATTGCCGCTGGCTTATTTCTTTGTATTCCTTCCCTTTGTTTATTTTGTTTTTTGTTTTTTTTAAATGTTTATACATGCAATTTAAAGCTCAACTTGTTAAATCAACCTAATGGATGCTTTCAGCTTTACTGTATTACAAATTACTATACTTTTGCTGCCAAACGCGACAACTTGACTTTTCTGCTTCAAAACTTGAGTAATTACAAGTTTTTCGCTATCTGTCACATGGGAAGGTTATATCATTAAAGAATAAGCTATCATTAATATAATCTATAATTACATTATTATGCTGCTTCTTTCGATTTCCTATCATATAACATTATTATATTTTAAATTTAAACGAATCTCTCATCTATTATCAGTGTAATTCAAACTGTTAACAGCTAGCAGTTCAGCCTGTTTACAGCTTACAGTTTCTGTTAACCGCGTACAGTAGGCAGTTAACATTAACGCGCACCGAAAGCTTTTGCGCTCACTTACAAAAGTTAACAGTCACAAGCTCGCGCAAAGTTAGCCAAGTTTTGCACTCGGTTTCCTGTTTTGTAAACTTACACAAAAGCTTTCGCGGCTGTTGTAAGTGTGGGCAGCTTTTGTGTTCGTAAATTTGAGTTATGAGCCGGAGGAGCTTTTAGCACATGTTATGGCTATAACTAATATCAGTTGGCGTATCATAACGCTTTCAGCTGTGAATAATAATAAATTATCTTCAAGTGCAATGGATTAGCCTAGCCACGCCCACATTCTCAGGCAGCGCACATTTATCAAAGGAAATTTGTTACAGCAAGACAAAGAGCGAGAGAGAGAGAGAGAGAGAGAGATGGAAGAAAGTTAGCTCTTGGGGTTATCTAACAAAATGGAGTGTGTGACGAGTCTGAACGTCTCGTCCTTGTGCCGATTACAGACACTGATAATAAAGTAAAAATTGCAACAATGAGCGAACGCATAGTTGTCATTGTCATGTTCAGCTGATGGCAAACAGACACAGATACAAACACACACAGACACACACACACACACATACAGTCGAACAGTGCTACAGCTAGAGAGGCGGATACGGATACGTAGGACATTCGCCCACACGTAACACGGAAGCATAAAGTGCTCGTAATCAACGTAAAATTCCAAAGCACACACACACACACACTCACATCGAGTGTAGCACACATGTGACTTGCTGTTAACGCATTCGAGTGTCCTTTGCCCCAAAATTGGCCCCGAAAAAATATTCAGCAAACCGCAGCCACAGTCTCCTCCTGCCCGCCCACCAATTTCTCAAATTCTCCCCTTTTGGTCCAGCTGTAATTTTTCGTTTTGCTTCGTCGAAATGTCTGCAATGCTGCACTAATGTCATCAGGACATATGCGTAACTAGGTGAATGTGAGACATGTATATGTCTGTGTGTGTGTGTGCTGATGTTTGCTTGCCTGCGAAGGGCGTAGCGAGAGGGGGGAGAAACAGTTGCCAGTTGCCAGTTGCTGTCGAGTCAGTTGCCGTGTCTGTTGCTGGCTTTGCGGTTACTTCCTGTGGCATTTCAACATTGCTACAGCGTCCATTAATGTCAGTACGTGTTTGTATACACTCACACACACGCAGGCACACCGATGTGTGTGGGTGTGACGCACCTGTAAAAATGTGTGTCCTGCTAAATAATTGAGGCAGTGCTCGCAAACTGAAAGCGGACAGTAAAAGTCACAAGCGAGGCGCGACTCACGACTCGTCTCGGCTTTTGCAGCGACTGCAGGCATGCAGTTGCCACATAATTGTTTATTTTGCATGCAACCAACACTCACACACACACACACACACACACACACACACACAGACATACAGACACTCTTGCAGGCGTACATAAATATAAAGTTGTTGATTTTAATTGCAATGCGAGTGAAAAGCGGCCACAGAAAAAAAAACACAACAATTTGTTTTGTCATTCTGCAATGTTTGCCACATTGTGAAGGTGTTGCTTCTGTTGTGTGTCACACACAGTCACACCAACCCACACACACACCAACACATTTGCTTATACGTGTCGTTGTTGTTGTGCCTTGTTTTACGACTGTCGCAATGTTTATATTTGATGTGCTGACTGCTGTTACTGCCACTCGGTTACCATTTGTATTTTTTGTAATTACATTTCACGCAGCGAAACCGACGCCACCCAGAAAGAGTGAGAGCATAAGCGTGGGAGATACAGAGGGAGAGAGAGAGAGAGAAAGCCATTTGAAGTGTAATTATAACCCTGACCAGTTTGGGCATCGGGCAATTTATCTGTGTGGCTTTCGTTTAAAGTTAAAGCCACAAACTGCAACTGCAGCTGCTGCAGCACAGGCAACAACAAATATATGGAAAACAATGGCAAAAAAAGAGGGGGAAAAAACGTAATACAAAACAAAATGGAAAGCTGAGAAAAATTAAAAAGCAGCCGCAGCCAATTAGAGGAAACTAAAGCGCAGCAACCACTTCAAAGTAAGCGCAGAAAACACAGAGAGAGAGAGAAAGCGAGAGACTGCCAAGTAAGCACCGACGTCACAAATACACTCGAACAGCCTTCAATCGTAAACACACAGTGAATGAATGGCAGGCAAACTGAGCATATGAATATTCAAATAGTTGACATAACAACGACGCGTCATCGTTTGGGGAGTTCAATTGATGTTGGAGCCGAGCTGTAGCCATAAGTCGTTGCCATGACTGCCATATGGCCCGAAAGTAGTAAATATTGAACGCTTCCTGCCACTGAGCATAGCAAATAGTGAAAGCCTTTGCCAATATTGAAACAGTGAGTAGCATACAATATAGACTCAAATCATCAGCAGCAAGTATGCGATTTCATTTTCAAAATTTATAGCATACTTTCTGGGGCAATCGTTGGTGCATTTTGCTTTGATCAAGCGACCCACATTTTATGCACTCTTCCTGGCATTCCATTTCCAATTCATTTTTGTCCAGTTGCAGTGCTGCCGCTTTTGAAGACGACACCACAGCTGGCTGCAACAAATTGCTGCTGTTGCAGCGCAAAAACTCCACTAAGCCAGAGCAACCAACAACAGCTTCAGCTGGGGAATTTTTGGGGCATTTTGTTGTTGTTGCGCATGCATTTCATGCACCCTCGTTGTGGTTTGCATAAATTTTGCGAGACCGCATAACCAAGCGACGGCGACGGCGGTAACGGAAGCAGCTCTCAAAAACAAAAAAACTGATTGAAGTCGATATTGACAGATGGGGGGAGTGACCAACTGGCTGACTGCATGATTGATTGACTGGCTGAGCAATTGAATGAGAAACCGACTGAAAAATTGGCTATTAAGCCGACTAGCAGACTGTCTACTAAGCTACAAAACACTGATTGATAATTATTAACGACTGATTGAGCAATTGCAGGGGCAGCAACTGAATCTCCGATGGAGAGACTGAACAGAGGAGCAGCTAATAACAAAGTCTACTTGGCTGATTGACAGACAAACTCAATAACTATGAAATGAGATAGTGAAACAATTTATGAATAAGTAAAATTTTGAAGTCATTAAGCTACTCACTTGCAAACGAACAAACTAATTGACTGATTTATTCTAGGTCTAACTTATTATGACTAGATAATTTAACCACAACATTCATTGGCAGACAAACAGTCTAACTAAAAAATGCATTTATAAACGACTTTCACCTTTGAAACTAATAGCAAAGACTGTTTGCAAAGCAGCCTCACAAATATGCGAACAAGTGATAAAAACATTAACTTAGCTAATGAAAATAATTAGTTGATATTTAACTGAGTGCAGACAAGTTAAATGACTGACTAACTGATTGTAAATCTTGCTAATAAAGTCACGTCTTCGACCGTGCAAGATTGTAATTTCGAATACATTACTATTGCTTAAAATGACTAGAAGACTGTGCAATAGCAGTCTGCACGACAAGATTAAACAAGATACGAATATGCTGCTGTTGTCATTTCCGTTTGTCGCTGTTGCCGCTGCGACAATCCGACTAAAGCCGCATGCTTAATGCCACACAATGCGTTGCATTGCGTTGCGTTGCGTTGTGTATGCATTTCAATGCAAGCGCCGTGCGACACTCTGGGCGTGGCATGCTGCTTAACTGTTATACTTGCAACAGCAGCAGCAGCAGCAGCAGCAACAACAACTGCAACAACGGACTGTGTAAATATATGAATTCTTTGGCGCTGTCACACGAATGCATTTTGCGCCACTTTTTTGTTATTTCCGAGCAGAGTTATTGCAGCATGAAGCATTTGCGAGGGCGATGTTGGGCAGTGGGCGGTGAGCGATGGGCGTGGCAGGCAGCCATGCATGCCACAGACTGGCTGTCGAGTTGCATGCATGCATGGCCTGGCAGCAAAGGACGACACCAAAGCCAAGGCACAACTTCAACGCAATCATCAACAGCATCATCACCATCATCATCAGCATCATCATCATCTGCAGTTGGCTGTGGAAATTAGCGAGACGACACAACGCGTCGCATGTGTGAGCCTCGTTGTTGCTGCTGCTGCTATTTTGCCACTGTTGTCGCTGCCTTTATGACAAATGACAAATGGTAATTTAAATTTGGCTTTTGTTGCCGCACAGAGCTTAAATTGCCAACTGTGGCGCCTGTGCAGCAGGGCCACTCACTCATTATGCTTGAAAATAATTTGTAGTTTTTAATTAGAAAACGTAGCTCGGCTTTTCATCAGCCAGCGCCCTGCAATTTGTTGGCAAACAACGCAGACAACGTTATGCACAATATGCAGATGTCTAAAATGCAAACTGCTCCACTGCATAAATATGCAATGTGCTGGCTAATAGTTCAGGGCATATGCGGCGTATGCGTAATGCAAGAGCTCTGTGTGGCTGTAACGTAGCTGGCACGAGTGGCCAAAATGTCCAAAATGGCCCCAAGTAACTCGGAGTAGGCAATAGTTTGAGTTGAGTTAACGCTGGACAAAGTTTGGCCTGTGTGTTTGCTTATGTGGAATTCAATTTCGGGGATCGCAGGCACTTGATTATATTGTGGACGAGGCGCATACTCACCATATCGTCTGCATTTAGAGCGCTTGGGTACACCACGTCCTAATCACGGAATCTGCCAAGTTTCTGCAATGCGAGAAAAACAGAAGATGAAAAGCGTGAGTAAGATAACCATGCAACTGCATTTCAAGGGGTGTTGGGGGGGGAGGGGGTGGTAGGTGCTTTGGGGATGATGAGAGACTGCAAGTTCAGCAGTTTGCATGTGAGTGAACTTAATGGCTAACAGGACGACGAGTTTTGTGCAACTTTAATGCGACTTTGGCGCCGGAAGTTGGAGCTCAAGTTTACAAACTGCCGCAAACTTTGTTTTTTTCGTTCGAGGGGGGGCGGGGGAAGGGTGTGTTTGTGTCGAAAAAATAAATAGCAGCGCAGCAGCTTCAAATCAATTTCAAAGCGAGCGAACAGCATTAAACAGCGACAGCAAAGTATGCGTGCAAATAGATAAAAACGCCAAAAGCCGAGGCCAAGACGGGGGAAAGAGAAAGTGTGTGCTTGCTACATGTGTGTGTGTTTGTGGGTGTGTGTGGGTGGGGGGCAGTGTGGCAAGTGAGGGACAAGTGAAGCCGCAAACAAATTGTAAAAATGTTGAGCTGCTTGCTGGACGAGAGAAAAAAGGGAGAAGGGAGAAGTTGCCTGCAGGGGAAGCTGCTGGCTGGAAGCTGGCTCGTTGGCTCGTTGGCTCGTTGGCAGCACTTTTAGCCAACTCCCAGAGCAATTTATCATCTCTATGTTTAAAATTTATTACATTTATTTTATGTTGTTTTTCGCCTTTTCGCCTCGTCGCTTGCCTGCGCTTTTTAACTGTTTGTTTCTGTTTCTGTTTCTGTGCCATTTCATTGTGCGTGTCTGCGGCTCTCTAACAATTCCCAGACAACACTTTAAAAGCCAAACCCAAACGTCACGCCAATGAAGGTAAAGAGCTGTTCGCTCTCCCTTAGCTCCCTCAGCTTGCCATCAAACATTTGATGTCAAGCTTGCAGTTGAGTTATAGCATCGACTGCTTGTAATTGAATCTATCCGGTGAGCTGCAGTCATCAGCGTCCGTTCAAAATTGAAGTGTCACAGATTATGCAATTGCGCATACGCAGCGTAGCCAGCTGTCCCTCTGCCTGCCTTTCTGTCCGTCTTTCTGTCCGTCTTTCCGGCTGGCCCTCAGCCCAAATGGCACTGCCAAATTCCCTTTGATATCAATTTGCTGGCAAATGCTTTTGTTTTGCTGCCAGCTTTGGCCACAGCTGCAACGAAATCCGATTAGAATGGCATTCTAACCCGCATCCTTTTGGCCCCCCCTCTCAACTCTCTCTCTCTCTCTCTCTCTCTCTCTTCGTATTTTTCTCTATCTATCTGCCCGCCTGCCGTGTGCGCTAAATGAAATTGTTTCAAATGGTTGGCTGTTGTGTTGGATAAAAACCACACTCGACCCCATCCGACTCGAACAAAACCAAAGCATATTCATACAGTGGCTGCCAAAAAGCTCTGCACACCCGATAACCGCAGCTGCAATGCCAAATCAATGGAGCCTGGCAACCGCGAGCGTATTTGGATTTTGGGTGCGCTGCCCGCACTAAAATTACGATATGATAATGCAATTAAAGTTAGTTGCTTTTGACCAGCTGGCGAACTCATTTGCCACCCCCCCATTTGATGGCAGCATTGGGGCTCGATAATAATATCAGCGACAAGTCAGCAAATTTAATGCAATTCCCGCATCAAAATTAAATCAATTTTTCAGCTCAAACAAGCTGGGGGCGGAGGGAGTGGGGGAGGAGGGAGGGGGAGGCAGACAAGAGGGGCAACGAGCAGCGTGCTGCCACTTTGCGTTTATAAACATTTTGGCACATTATATAAATCGCATTTAACACCGTCGTTGTCATTTGTACAGGGAGCAAATTTATTCATTCACCATCAAGTGAATATTGTAAATTTGTGCACAATGGGAAATCAAACAATGTAACAACAAGTGTTAAATATTTAAAGGCATTGCCAAAAAACACTTGAATTTCACTTCGTTAAATATTAACAAACGATTTTATTCACTGATTAGCAATTTATGACGAATCAACGGCAAATAGCAAATGAAAATAAACAAGATGAAATTGTGTTGGTTGAGCATACGCTATTTTCAGATACTCTAAGTCGTTAGCAAAGCTATAGAAGACATGAGATAGTAATAAACAAAGCAAATGTCGACAGAAAGCAAATATGATTCACCATTGTCTTCTCCGAACAATTTAAGTACAATAAATAACTGATGCAACCTCAACAAATTGCAACTCAATTTGGACTTTGCTGCACAAAACGGACAATTAAACTAATTCAAGTTTCAATTGTTTATTTGCGTAGCACAAATGTGCAATTTCAATTAAAGCATTGTGCAGTTTAACTGGCAATCAGCTTGCAGTTCTTATCAATTGACGTTGCCAACACACGAGTCTGATATTGCAATTTCAGTTTATTGTTTCTAGTGACAGCAACTAAATGGAAATGCAAATGCAAACCCTGCACAAACGCACAAAAGTCCCAGGAGGAAGGAGCAGAGAGAGAGAGAGAGAGAGAGAGTGGGCAATTTGTAAATCGAATTTGCCAGCGAAATTGAGAATCAAACATGCGAGAAAATCAATTGTAGCTGTCAGTTGATGTTGCAGTTGCAATTTGCACCGTTCGCACAGTTGGCGGCAACCAACAAAACAGTTCGATGAATGCGGCTTTAATGAGAGTCATTAGCCAGTCATCAGTGAGGAACATTTATCCTTGACAGGCGGCATAATCGGTAACCATTTTTACCGAAGTGTCGCACGGCATGCAAATTGAAAAAGTGCTGTGACAATGGCGGGCGCACATATGATGTATGATAGCTGCTAGCGCCTGGAAGTATGCAACATAAATTATCAAAGTGCAAGTTGCAAATTACTTGGCCTTCGCTTCGCAGCAACAGCAAAAGGCACGTTGTGTGCACATAATTCCAAATTTATTACGAATTTACGTGTCGTGTCACATGATGCATGGTTTACACGGCCACACACACAAACACACACACACAAGTATCGAAGGAGCAGAAAGCTGGGAGTTAAAAACCCCCAGCGAGTGCAACGAAGCAGCAAAGCAAGCCAACGGAGCCTGCTCCTTGCTCAGGTATCCGTGGCACGTTGGGGGCGTGTGTCACATGCAAATAAGGTCACACACACAGGGATAGAATGGGGCACGTTGCTGGTCGTTACCTCGTTTAAGACACTGCCAACGCCTTCAGCTGCAGCTGCTGCTGTAAAGCAGCCTTTTGTGTCAACTTCCGCCTACTGCTGAGCATGCAATGTCCATTGCCCCGCCCACAATCCACTGTCGCCTGTCGCCTGTCGCCCCTGTGTTTTGCTCGTTTCGATTTAATGCATCATTGCCTGGCATTTGAAATGCAGCCAACAACAGCATCGCAACAAGCTTTTGCCGCAACGTCAAAAGCCACCGCAGTGGACATTTAGCTCATTCAGGACATTCACGAGACGGGACGGGACGGGACGGGACGGGAGGGGGCGGATGCCAACGATCGAAAAGAATGTTATGCATTTCATGTTTGGCCTTTTGTTTCGCCCCTTCACAACGTGCTGTGTTAACAATCTTGTACTTGGCATCCAGTTTAACTATTAACGCTCCCGTTGTCGCCATCATTTTCCATTTTCCGTTCGCCATTCGCCATTCGCCATTGTCCTCGACGCTGCAGCAGGTAAAGGATGCGCATAAAAGTTCTTAAATTGATTTGGACAGGCGACAGCAGGCAGCAGGCAGCAGACAGCGGGCGCTCAGAGCACAGAGCACGTGATATTAAAAGGAAAAACCCAATCAAATTAAAATTTAATAATATGAGCTGCTAAAAGCACAGAGACAGCACAATTTTGTGCCTTTAAGTAGAAGCTTCAAGTGCAGCATAAAATGATGTAATATAATTACAATTACAGTTTGTAGTTTAGTTAAATTTGCAGAAGCCGGAAGAGAAAACAAGTTAAAGTTTACTAGTTGAAATCTAAGCAAGCTCTTCAAACAAAGCACTTTTCAACTACTTCTTATTTATTTGAATTTTTAAACACTTTTGCCTAAAACTCACAATTTCTTATTTACTTTGGTGGCACAACTAAGCAAGCCACCAACTGAATGCACTGAGTCTTTGTGGCTATTCAATAAGCAAGCTGCCTGGAGACATGTCCTTTCAATAGCCCAGAGGCTGACAAGCCAAAGATGCATTCATATCAGTTGATTAGTGCAGTGCACAAAAGGCGAAAGCTGCGCTCATAAGAATGAGAATCGAGAAGCGAGAATGAGAATCAGAATCAGAATCAGAATAGCGAATGCCTGCAGCGTAAGGCGAAGACTCAAGGCGAGGCAATGAAAGTAAACACACACACACAGACACACAGAGAGAGATTTTTAATAATGTGAGTGAGACAAGCAGATGGGGGAAAGGACGGAGGGAGGGATGGGCAGACAGACAGACGCTCGGATGAAGCAAACAGTCTGAAGTAGACGCAAAATTAGCGCGAGGTTGCAGAAAATTGAAAGCAAATGAAACTGAACTGCATTTTGCAAGAGTTCTCAGTACTCACAGTGTGTGTGTGTGTGTGTTGGTGTGTGTGTGTGTGTTGGTGTGTGTGTGTGTTTGGGTGTGCTTTCTCTGCTCAATGTGTCTCTATTGACTCTTGTTGCTGCGCATAACCAATGCAATTAGCCGAGCGACACGCCCCCTCAGTCCCCGCGCTCTCCGCCCTCCACCCTTCGCCCCCTCCTCGTTGTCATAGTCATAGTCTTAGTTATACTTACATTTATGCTCGTTGCATGGCATCGCATTTGCTGTTCCACTCTGGCCATGTCCTTTGCCAGCGCTACATTTTCAGTTAATTGCTTCGGTTGTATCCAAAAAAAATAAAAACGAAAAAAAAGATGGAAACAAAAAAGTGAAACAAAACAAACCAAAACGAAGAATGGCAGAAAGTCTTTTGTTCCAATGTTGAAATTGCCAGCTGCAACGAGAGAAGCCAGAGGGGAATGTGAATGATAAATAGAACGAGAGAGAAAGAAGCAAACAGCAGATGTGGAAAGAAGTAGAACGAGCAATTGAAGTGGCTGCAAAATGCGAATTGGCCGCGCATAAAAAGCAACGATCCTTGTCGGCACGCTGAATACGCCGATAGACTCTCGTCTCCCACCTATTTATATGTTAGAATGTACAAGTATATATATATATATATGTCTATAGATATAGCATATATATTCATTGCATTCGTAAATATGTTCGAGATGCGAGACGGACGGAATTGAGGCAATATTGTAGCTAGCTAGCTGGTCAATTATGCGGCTCACGTAACAAAACCACCATAATTGCCAAAAGGATATGCAAATTACGGGGCCAGCCGCAAAGTATGCAATACAAACACACACACACACACACACGGAGCGCAGAAAGAATAAAGCACACACATATCAATGGAATTAATTGGTAAGCCATAGGCAGACAGTCAAACAAATAGACAGACAGACAGACAGATGGAGAAATCGACTTCGACTTCGGCTTCGACGTAGACAAACAAGAAAAGCGCAAGCCAAACGCGTATCAATCTCAACAATAACAACGCACACACACACAAACACAAACACACACGCATACACACACACACACATGCGCACGATTAGAGCGTGAGGCAGAGGCGACTAAATTACAACCAATTTTTATTGCTGCGAAAACAAAGGCGCAGCATATTATCACAGCAGCAGCAATCAGAGACATGGCAACAAAATGGCGACACGGGGCGTGGCTGGGCTGACGTCTGCACGTTCCACTAACAATAAATGATAAAACATAAATTCGCGCGCAACGCACACACACACACACACATGCTCGTACTCACACCACAGAGAGCAGACGCACACAAAGACACGAACACACACACACACACACACATGTGTGTATCATATCGTTAAAAGTCAATTGTAAACTTATGCGCCTGAAGGCGCAGCCTCAACTACTTTCACACACACACACACACACACATACGCACACTCGCTTACATAGACAAAAGCTGAACGTGTTATGCGACTGTTCGAATCATAATGCCGCCTTATCAGCAGCATTTAAATCAGCGCCTAAAACGACTGAACTGAAACGTGGGCTGAGATGGCAGCTGAGACGCCGACGCTGCTGACGCTGCTGCTTCTGCTGAGCTGCTGCTGCAGTAAAAGAAACCACTGAAGCGGCAGTTGGATAAAAGTTACATTGACATTGCCAAATAAGTAGCGCCAGCAGCGGCAGCGGCAGCGGCAGCATCCGCACACACACACACACATAAACACACAAAGTAACAAACGAAGCAGAAGAGCCAAAGCCAGGCCGAACCACGCAGAGAGCGCACACAGCAAAAGAAAGAGAGTGAGAGAGCGTGAAACGCGTCTGCGCTGCAGCGCGTACACCAACGCATAAGAGAGGCGCAAAATAAAGAGCCAGTTAGCGTAGAGAGCACAGCGAATTCGTTTTGCGCTGCTTCTAAAGATGCTGCTGCTGCTGCTACTGCTGCTGCTGTTAGCGTCGCCCTTTTTATATTCGTTTGGAAGCCTGCGAACGCATACCACAAACATTTGTTGTTGGTTTTGTTTTTACTTTTACCTTTTGCTGTTTCGCTGTTCACTGTTCACTGTTCGCTGTTCGTTGTTCGTTGTTCGCTATTCGCCATTTGCCATTTCGCTTATGCTTGGCTTGTTTACGCTTTGCCGCATATGTCGCTGCAAATTTGTATTTAATTGTGGCCGCGCACAAAAGTAGGCAACGCACATTTGGCGATTTGCAATTTGATTATTTGTTTTGTATTCTCTTGATTTTTAGCCCCCGTTCTCTAACGGTGTGCGTTGATTATGTGGGTGTGTGTGTGTGTGTGCGTTATTCGCTTGTTTTGTTTGCTTACAGACTTCTTTTGCTTTTAATTTTTTGCAGACGTCGTTTAATGACGTAACAATTATCTAGGCTCATCTGAGTACGCCCTTTATGGCACTCTCGGGTGCGCTTCTGCGGCCGTAGGCCGTCAATTGAATTGTCACACACACACACACAAACACGGATACAGGTACAGTAGACACACACACTCACTTAGACTCACGCATATGTATGAAGCAAGACAAATAAAGATGCTCCTTTATGGCGCACAGTGTCATTTTTTGACATTTAATTAAAAAGACAAAAGTATCTTGGCCTTAAACTACTCGCAACTCGCTCACTCTCTCGTTCTCGTTTCCCTTCGCTTTAGCTCCCTCTTCTAGGAAATTGTAATATGGCCGCAGGCGTTGGGTGCTGCAGCTTAATGTTTTGTGCTCCTGCTGCTGCTAAACGTTTTGCAAATAACTATTTTTTATTCATAAACAAGCAACAACAGAACAGAACAGAACTGAAAACGTAGCACACTCTAAGCGACCACTTAAGTGTTTGTTGTTGCAACAACAGCAGTGACAACGACAACAACAACAACAACAACAGCAACAACAAAGACAACGAAGCTCCCCCCTTTTGGGTTTCGCAGTCATCTGAGCACGTCCAGTGTGCAGCACAAGTGGAGCGCATGAATGAATGAATGAATGAATGACAGACTCGCCTCATCTTGCTTCGCTTCGCCTCGCCGGTGGCATCATGAGTGGGCGTGGCCAGCTGCTTAGCCAGTGCCCCCATTGTTAAATGCGGCTGCTTCTGCTGCTGTTACTGTCATTACTCGACATGCCTGCTACAGTTCTTGTCGTTGTTGTTGCTGCTGCTGCTGCTGCTGCTGCTGTCATTTTCATCTAAGTGCACACCAAGTGCGCTCCAGGTTTCCCTGCATATGTGTGTGTGTAAGTGTGTGTGAGTTCTTGAGGTATTTGTTTGAGTGCAATGCTTGTTGCTTTTGTTTGCGGGCTGTTGTTATTCTTTTTTTAGTGTCGTTTATTTTCTTTTATTTGGTTTTTTCCTTTTCTTTGTTTTGCGTTGTGCCATTTGTGTGTATGGCATGATTATTTTTGCATGCCACTGTGCGGGCCACCGACCAACAAGCATTTTAAGCCGATGGGCAATGAGGCCAAAATCAACATAGTTAAAAAAAAAATAGAAATTGTGGCAACTGCACATGACTAATAAATGCGGCTTACACTATGAGTGTGATTGTGTGTGTTTTGTGTGTGGCGGCCATTTGCAGGCACTTGTTATATGATTTTTAAATATTTCACAGCATACTTTCAGGCGAGCATCCGAAATGCGATTTGCATTTGTGCTTCAACATTTCATAGCATACTTTCGCGCGCAACTCGTCTATAGCAGCACAAAACTCCTTCAAACAACAGCAGAGAAGCAGCAGCAATACATTTGTAATTAAGAAAGTTTTGTCTGAAAAGCACTTGAATGAAATTTTAATTTATTTCTAAACTGTGCTGCCATTGTCATTATTGCCACACAGACCAACAACACGCAAAACACAAAACTTTTGCTTAAGCGTTGACAGAAACGAAAACAAACAGACAGACAAACAGTCAGAGAGACAGTCAGAGACATTGACTGACTTAAGTGAGAGGCAAAGAAAGGCTATTAAATATTTAACCTTATCACGAGTCATTTTGAGATATTGAGGGCAGAAGGAAAACATTTCAAAATGCGCCTGCTGAACACGTTTGAACACGAGAGAGATAATGAGAAAGAGAGAGTGTGAGAGGGAGCTCATGAAACGCTTAAGCTATCAACACGATATTCGGTAATTAACCCAGCTAAATACGATACTATAGCCAAATTATGCTTGCTGCCATTCCACTTGCCACTTGCCACTTGCCATTTTATACTACGTGCGCCATGTTAATGGCCTTCGCCATAGACAACAAAAACAGCGTGAAGCGAAAGCGACATTTGACTACTGTAGGCTGTGTGTGTTTGCGTATGTGTATGTGTGTGTGTTTGTGTGTATGTGCGTGTAAATGTGTTGTCTTTTTTATTTGTTTCGCGCATTATCGTGATTAAAATTTTGCAATTTTTTGAGCAGTTTTAAGCGTTGCCACCACGTTGCCATTAACAACTGTGCAGCCTTCTTATCAGTATGTCGCCCTTCCTCCCCCCCTGCCCATCTAGTCCACAACACACTCTACATAAACCCACAACTTTAACGGTATCAACAAAGAGCACAATACAGGAAGCAACGAAAGAGCGGGAAATGCGAGTGAGCGCCAGAGGTAAAGAGAGAGGCGCATGCTTTGCTTTTGCTACTGCAAACGCAGAGTAAACACGTCGCTCTTCGCTCTGCCAACGTCGCAGCAGGCAGCGGACAGCGGCAGCGACAGCCGCAGAGCCACAGCCGAAAATCGCCCATTATCCATTTTTATTTTATCATCAATTTTATTACGCACAAAGTAAAGAGGCGCAACCGAAGCCAAAGCCAACGCAAGTTGATGATGTGCTCTACAAGCAGCGGCAGCTCAAAATAACAACAACAAAGCGCACTCACACACTGTCGCACACACACACACACTCACAGACGCAGACACATGCAGAGTGCGTGTGAATGCTGAGAGCAGCAGCTGAAGACACAACACGCCCTTTTCGCATTTTCTTTTATATATTTTGTCACTTTTGAGTACTTTTCTCAGCGCTCTTCGCTTACTTCTGTTCTTCTGTTTTTTTCTTTTTTTTTTGACTTGTTTTAGTCAACTATTGTCATTTATTGTTAGTATTATTGTTATTAATTTTACCTGCAGTTGTTGCAGCCTCTTAAAATATCCTTTTGTTTTGAGTATGTTGCTGTTGTTGGTTTAGTTGTTGCTGTTGTTGTTGTTGTTGATTATGATGATGATGATGATGATGTTGTTGCTGAACACTTTTATTGTTGCTGTTGTTTACTGCACTTTGTGTTTGCCTCCGCTTGGAGCAAATATTTGCAAAAATCCTTATGTGTTTATAAATGTGGAAATAAAGCCGTTATAAAAAAGGATTAGCACTGCACTTTACACACGCACACACACATACACTCGAGTATGATTATTGCATTTAGTTCGCTTTTATTTCTATTGTTGTTGTGTCAATTGTCATCTTGAATTTGCAACTAAATCAGCGTCGTAGAAAGCATCACAGCACACTCTCACACACACACGCACGCACGCACACACACAGACACACACACACAACACTCGAGTGGGGCACCTAAAGTAACGAGCATCTTCAATTGGCCCCAATTTATGATAATGTCTTTCACTCTCTGGATGTGTCTTGATTAAATCAAGTATCCGCTAATAAACCGAGATTTAAATTTAGTTTGCAAACACCTTAACTAGACCTAAATGGGGGAAAACTACTCGACGTCGCTGTCGTCGTCGTAGTTCAACAACTATTTGTCGCGCCACAAATTGGGCTGTTAAGAAATTGTGCTTTGATTTTATGTAGAATTGTCCTCGTTTTGATTTAGCGCTTATTCAATTTACAACATTTTCCAATGATCGTTTTGCAGTTGCAACAAAACAAATGAGACCTTCAATGAGAGCAGCTTCAGCTTCAGCTTTAGTTCAAGCTTCAACTTAAGTAGGTCGCGCCCAGAGAATTAAAAAAAAAAAAAAGAGTGCATGTGGGATGTGGTCTGAGGGTGTGGGCTGCATGTGTGGAACGTGCGTTGAATGCTGTGGATCAACAACAGTTTATCAGTGCACGAAATCTACAGTTTGTGGATTTTATCTGCAAATTGCAAATAGGAATTCGCATGCCTTGCTTTGCTTTTGCTTTGTTGCTTTTTTGACATTTTTTAGTCAATTATTGTGCTCGCGCTTTTTGTTGTTGATATAAAACTCGCATTTTTTGGGAGCGGCCTCAGCGCAAACCAAAGCAAAACGAAGCGAAAGGAAAGCAGAGAGCTTCTCTCTTTTTCCATTTGCTGCTGTCGTCGCCTTTTTGTGGCCAAATCTTTGGCCAATTATTTACTACACATTTGACTATGGTTTTTCATGTTTTTTGTTGTCGTCTTTTTTGCGCACACCTTTTTTTGTAGAGCATATTTGTAAGAAATTCCATAAAACGGAAAATTGACTGTCACTTATGTGCGATGCGATGCGATGCGAGGGGGGGATTGATTTTTTTTCCTTTTACATTTTCGCTGCTTTTTTCGTGTTTGGCATAGCATACTTTTGGGGGTTGCGGTGCGGCAACAGCAGCAGCAGAAGCTGAAGCTGAAGCAGAAGCAGGAGCAGAACCTGAACCCAAAAAAACCGACGACAACAACAACGGGCAACTCGCTCGCGCATATGTAACCAGCATCAGAGCATCAGTAACATCTCAGCAGCAGCAGTAAATTTTTCAATTACAAAAATGTTGTCTTTGTTGTCTGATTCATTTCTGGTGGATCGCAAAATGGCACACTGACCCACACACACACACACATATACACATTTATGTATGTACACACACCCATAACATACACATACACACTCACGCACACACACCGATAAACAAAGTGAAGGCACGAGGCGAAAAACAGAAACAGAACTCAAACAGCGGCAAGCATCAAATTTTCTGCTTTGACCATCCCCAACTTCCACTTTCCACTTCGCTATGCCTATTCACATGTTTCTTGTTATTGTTGTTGTTGTTGTTGTTGTTGTTGTTGCTTGTGTATTTATTTGCCTGGACCATTTACCGAACCTTTCTTTAGCCGCAGTCGTTCCGTCGCTCTCGAGTTACAAATTCACACTGACGACTCGCTGGCTGAGCATCGAAAAATGTCGCCCAATAGCATCGTTCTCCAGCATCATCGTCGTCGGCTGCTGGCGCTGCCAACGTCGTCGTCGTCGCTGTTAGTTCTTGGACCCATTGTAAAGCCAAGGACTCGCCGGCGCCCACTCTCTTTCTGTTGCCAAAGAGCGCCAAGAGCCAAAATGTATGTAGAGTGCGTGCGAAGAGCGGACGGAAGGCGTGATTAAACACTCAAAAACTGCACTGTTAATGGGTGCATAACAAATGCAAATTACAACTAATCTTAATTGACATGCATTAGCACGTGCAAATTGCCTTGCATTAACACTACTGCATTACACCCACTTAACTTTCTTCTTAACTGCCAAACTAATTATTAGGTATTGCACTATTTTCATAATCCATTTTTTGTGAATGAATTATTCTTTGAGATTAATTTACTTTTATCCTTAAAAAAAAAAGGATTTTGAACAAAGCTCTTTTTTTAAACCGGGATTTGACCTCAACCAAACACATTGAAATTAACATTATTGTATAAGCCACGTAAGGGAATATGTTTTCATACGAATAACAACAAAAATTAAAATGTGAAATATATTGAATGAAACACCGATTTTTATCATTTAATATTGAAGCTGGTTGTAAAAAATATTGTAAGTACTGAAAAGCATACTGAAACCTTCAAGCAGAAAACAATTCAAATGTCGCGCCTCAAAAGTATTTATTTACAAAAAATAGTTGGTATTTTGAGTAGTATGAAATTCACCTAGCGGTCACACTGGATTTTGTAACAAACAAATTTGAAATATCGATACATCGATAGTGGTATTGCTCTTTGCCCACCATTAGTAACTCAGCTCCTCACGTAAAATATTGTACGTTTTCAACTGTGCAGAAGTTTCAATTGCCAACCCATTATAGTCAACCGTACGTAAGACTAAATAAAGAAATTATGCAAATTGTTGTTGTAGTGGAATATTAAGAAGTGCAATACCTATGATTCACCTGTCGTCGAACGGAAACAGCAATCGTACCACGGCAGCACTTTCTTTTTATCTGCCAACAACGAATGAAAAATCAATAAATCGGTGTAGAGAATAAATGCTGCTTTGGTGTCGCATCGAGTATATAATTCAGTCATTTAATCGAACATAAATGAACAACATAAAGGGGCGTCAATAGTGGAAAAACAAATTACTCATAAACGCAGTTGAAAGTCCCCCCTGAAACGCAACGCATATTGTACCTATTAAAAATTGAGCATTGCGGCTTGGCAAATGAACGACATATAATTTTGGTTTACTTTGTTTTGCAGTTGAATTTTTGACGGTGTCTGAACTGTTGAGCTGACAAAATGGGTTCACTGTTTCGTAGCGAGGAGATGGCGCTCTGCCAGCTCTTCCTACAGAGCGAGGCGGCCTATGCCTGTGTCTCAGAGCTTGGCGAGCTGGGATTGGTCCAGTTCCGTGATGTAAGATTTACAGAGAGAAAGAGAGAGATAGACAGAGAGAGTGCATATATCAATTAAGAGGTAAACTAACATTGTCTATTTCTCTTGTGTGCAGCTTAATCCGGATGTGAATGCCTTTCAACGTAAGTTCGTTAACGAGGTGCGACGTTGCGATGAAATGGAACGAAAGTTGCGCTACCTCGAGAAGGAGATTAAGAAGGATGGCATTCCCATGCTGGACACAGGCGAGAGTCCTGAGGCTCCACAGCCCCGTGAAATGATTGACTTGGAGGTGAGCAAGAGCAAATAACGATATTGAATCGATCTCGTTTTTACATGGCTTCGGTTTTGTGGTCTTTGTGTTCGTTTGACAGGCCACCTTTGAGAAACTTGAGAACGAGCTGCGAGAAGTCAACCAGAATGCCGAGGCATTGAAACGTAATTTCCTGGAGTTGACCGAACTGAAGCACATATTGCGCAAGACGCAAGTCTTCTTCGACGAGGTATGCATGCGGTTTATTGGCTAACACACATAGATCCACATACTATTATAGGGTGTCTACATTGAAAGCTAACAAAACATACACAGAAAAAAGGTGTTCTGCGGTTTGCCATAAACACTGCACATATATATTATTCAATTTCTAATTAACATATGGCACAAAAGCTTGCTAACCAAATACCGAGACTGACAATCAAAAACCTAACCCAACAACACAAGCTCAGATTTGGTTTTAATTTCACCAATTTTTCCAACCAACTGAACTATATTAATTTATAATAATTGACCTGAAGTGTATACTATTATTATGCGTATTTGTTGTTATCTTTATGCCATCTCCTAAACTGTACAAATTTTCTATTGCTATTCCCTGAAAGATGTTTTCTTTTTGACATTGTCTATACTTTCACTTGAGTTATTTCTGTATATAGTTAGCTATTGCTTAGTGTATATAAGTATGTATATTTAATTAATTTTTGGTTATTATTTTCGCTATATTATTTGTTTTTACGTTTTATTTTCCATATCAATCAAATCAATGCCAAAACCCAAAACAAAACTACCCTTAACAAAAAAAAAAAACAAATACAAAAAAACAAAAACGAAACCAAAACATCGAATTGCTAAAAATGCACAACACACAACAAAACCGACCCCCAATCTGCCCCCAACCACCGTCCATTTAAATGCCACACACAATGCAACCCGATTGTCCCAGTCGGTGCCAATGGTTTACAAATCGAGCACGTCCCATTCATCAAACAAATATCGACGCTATCTGCAGATGGCCGACAACCAGAACGAGGATGAGCAAGCGCAGCTGTTGGGCGAAGAAGGCGTTCGCGCCAGCCAGCCGGGCCAAAATTTGAAGCTTGGGTAAATATTGTAACCACTCTCTCTCAAAAGAAAAAAACCAAAAAAAAAAAAAAAAAAAAAAAAACAAACCTGACAAGTCAACAACGAAATGGAAAACTAAACTCAACCTCAGCGCAATGTCCAATAAACGCTCTACAAAATGAGAACAAAATCTAAGTAAACCAGAATCAAAATCAAAAAACAAACCCGACTCGCTCGCTCGCTCTCTCTTGCTCTCATTCTTCATGGCTATATCTCTCCTATCTCTATGTTATAAATATAACTATCTATATCTCGTTGTGCCTCTGTCCTATGTGTGTGTGCGTGTGTGCGTGTGTGTGTGTGTGTATGTGTGAATGTGCGTCTGATAATGTATGGTAATTAGCTTAAGCAAATGGTTCAAAGGTTACTTTGGTAAACTGGTCAGGTGTTGGTCAAAAATCACTTTTCTTTTCTATGTACCTCCTGCATTCCTCATCCCACAAAAATAAAAATATCGTGGAGGCGGAAAGCTTTATTAACTTACTAAGCATAATATCATAGAGATAACAATGCCACAAAAACAAAAAAAACAAAAACCAAAAACAAAAGAAATCGCCTCAGCAACAAAAACAATTTTACCAACAATTTTTAGCAGGAAGGCGGCTTGAACCACACGACCGAGTCGATGACGCGAGCTCTCATCACGGATGAGGTGCGCGCCACCGGTGCTTCAATGGGTCCCGTACAGCTCGGGTATGTATCGAACAGTGTGCATACTACTATAACTACGTACATAACGTTATCTTTTGTGCAACATTAAATTATTGCTTAACGCCGCAAAATAATCAAAAAAAATGCAAAAACTAACCAAAGAAGCTGCGCGCCTAATGCCAAATCAAAAGCAAACCAAATCCCCAAGAACCCAATCGAACTACATACAATACAAGTACAATAAATAATACTATATATGTATATGTAATGAATCCAACACATCGAGATGCAACTCAACCAGGATGTCCAGATCAACTCGGGTCGATTGGGAGCTTTCTTTCCATTTACCCGTTTTGAAGCAATAATTTTCTGTGCAAAATTCTCGCAAACAATAACTCCTAAAAACAAACTTCTCTATTCTGCTCCTCTCTTCCCCAAAACAAACAAAAACAAAACAAAACAAAACACACAAACAACAAACAATTGTTGCATACAACAAAAACAATTAATTAACCGAAATCGCAAATTGTTATAGTTTTATGGAAAAATCGAATGAACGTGAGGATTATCTGCCATGGTTGGTATCCCACAACAAAATTCCAAATTAGACTAGGAAGAAATAAAATCAAATACTCATGCAACACGATGTGCGCCCTCATTAACTCTGTATATTGTATATAGTGTCGTCATCTCCATTAGCTACGCTCTCGCCGCATTAGACCTCGTTCCTTTTACCGCAAACAAAAAAAAAAAAAATAAAAATAAAAAAACCAGAATCCAAAAGCAAGTGAATTCCCCGAATCCCACAATCTCGTTCAAATGTAATATCGTCGAGTCACAATCCATCTCCATAATGCGTTCCATATTGGTATTTGTGCTTGAGAGTTTAGTTTTCCTTTTCGCTGTAATTAACCGGAATGTAATGAATGAATGATGAACTTAACGAATCTACGCCTTGTGTCACGCCCACTAATCTTTAATCTCTTTAGCTTCGTCGCTGGCGTCATTTCACGCGAGAAGTTGCCGGCCTTTGAGCGGATGCTGTGGCGTGCGTGTCGTGGCAACGTCTTCCTGCGCCAGGCCATGATCGAGTCGCCCCTGGAGGATCCCACCAATGTACGTTGTGCTCTAGTCATTCTCATCACACATCCAATTTATTACTGTCTTTCCTTTGCAGGGCGATCAAGTGTACAAATCGGTGTTCATCATTTTCTTCCAAGGTGACCAGCTGAAGACGCGCGTCAAGAAAATCTGCGAAGGTTTCCGCGCCACGCTCTATCCATGCCCCGAGGCGCCAGCCGATCGTCGTGAGATGGCCATGGGTGTGATGACGCGCATCGAGGATCTGAACACTGTGCTCGGCCAGACGCAGGATCATCGCCATCGTGTGCTGGTCGCTGCCGCCAAGAATCTGAAGAACTGGTTCGTCAAGGTGCGCAAAATCAAGGCCATCTACCATACGCTGAATCTCTTCAATCTGGACGTGACCCAGAAGTGTCTGATCGCCGAGTGTTGGGTGCCCTTGTTGGACATTGAGACCATTCAGTTGGCGCTGCGTCGTGGCACTGAACGCTCGGGTTCCTCAGTGCCGCCGATTCTCAATCGCATGCAAACGTTCGAGAATCCGCCGACTTACAATCGCACCAACAAGTTCACCAAGGCCTTTCAGGCGCTCATCGATGCCTATGGCGTGGCTAGCTACAGGGAAATGAATCCGGCTCCCTATACCATCATCACGTTCCCATTCCTGTTTGCGGTGATGTTCGGCGATATTGGTCACGGTGCCATTATGGCGCTCTTTGGCCTCTGGATGATACGGAAGGAGAAGGGCTTGGCTGCTCAGAAAACGGACAATGAGATTTGGAATATTTTCTTTGGCGGACGATACATCATCTTCCTCATGGGTGTATTCTCGATGTACACGGGTTTGATCTACAACGACATCTTCTCCAAGTCGCTCAACATATTTGGCTCGCATTGGCACATGTCGTACAACAAGTCGACGGTGTGGAACAACAAGTTGCTGCAGTTGAATCCGTCAAGCAACGACTACGAAGGCACACCGTATCCCTTTGGCTTAGATCCCATTTGGCAGGTGGCTACCGCCAATAAGATTATCTTTCAGAATGCCTATAAAATGAAGATCTCGATCATATTTGGCGTTTGCCACATGATCTTTGGCGTCGTCATGAGCTGGCACAATCACACATATTTCCGGAATCGTTTGTCGCTGATCTACGAGTTCATTCCACAACTTGTCTTTTTGCTGTTGCTCTTCTTCTACATGGTGCTGCTGATGTTTATCAAATGGAATCGCTTTGCGGCAACCAATGCTAGTAAGTTGAAAAGCTGCAAGTTGTTCAACTATTTGCTAATCATTATTTTTACTTTTCTTGCCTTATAGTGCCATTTAGCGAGTCCTGTGCTCCATCGATTCTCATCACGTTCATCGACATGGTGCTCTTTAATACGCCCAAGAAAGCGCCCGAAGGCTGCGAAGTCTACATGTTCTGGGGACAGCATTTCATACAAGTTGTCTTTGTCCTCATCGCAATTGGCTGCATTCCCGTCATGCTGTTAGGCAAGCCCATCAAGATTATGCAGGCTCGTAAGCTGGCCAACGTAAGTAGCTGATGCACAGTTGATCTCTGTGCCTCGCCTCATGCATTCACTAGTCATCCCACATCAGATCCACATTACATGACAACTTAAGCGTACATTAACAGCTATACTTATGTTTGCACTTCTGTTTATTTGTACCTTGACTCTACCAAACCCAACTAACCAACCAATAAATCACACCCAAAAATATCAAAAACAAAACCAATAAACTTAACACCAATATCCAAATGCTAAAGGAAGAGGTTAGTCGTGTCATTTGTTTGTCACCTAGTTTTCCTGCTTTCAAGCAGCTGAACGCATCACTAATCCCTGTTTTCCCTTCCATTCAAATAGGTGCAGCCCATAACTGGCGCCGATGCTGAGGTGGGCGGTATGTCCAATGGAGGCGGCGGCGGTGGCCATGGCGGCGGGCATCATGACGAGGAGGAGATGTCCGAGATATTCATACACCAGGGCATACACACCATTGAGTATGTGCTCGGTTCGGTGTCCCACACTGCATCCTATTTGCGTCTCTGGGCTCTCTCACTTGCCCATGCCCGTAAGTTTATTTTGATTGGCATCAACCGCACTCCGAAATCTAATTAAATTTTCGTACATTTCTGCTGCAGAACTTGCCGAGGTCTTGTGGACTATGGTTCTATCGATTGGCCTCAATAAAGAGGGCTGGTATGGCGGCATCTTCGTCACCGTCGTCTTTGCAGTCTGGGCCGTTCTTACCATAGGCATTTTGGTGTTGATGGAAGGTCTATCTGCCTTCCTGCACACGCTGCGTCTGCATTGGTGCGCTAACACTTCTTTGCCACAAATGATTAGATCACTTATAATATTCTCTATATTTGCAGGGTTGAATTCCAAAGTAAATTCTACTTGGGTCAAGGATACGCCTTCCAACCCTTCTCCTTTGATAGCATTATTGAGAACGGAGGCTCTGGTTCCGGAGATGCCGAATAGACAGTTGACACAGGATTTCAAACAGCAACCAAAGCATGTCAAGGAGTCTCATTGCTTGGCGCAGATTACAAGCACATATATATTAATAATTATAAACCAATAGCAAGGAATTTAAATATGTTTAGTAATCGTTCTATATTAATGTTTAATAATCGTGAATTTATGTACCGTATAGCCACATTCATAATATTCTCGTCGTAATGTTCATGTAATCGTTTATCGTGTTTACTCAAAATATATCTATAGCTTAGCCTAGGCGTCCACTTCGGACGTCGGGCCCGAAAAACAAAATACGACTACTGACTCATCAGTTCATTTAAAGCATTTACAAACTTTTCCATATTTTTGGTGACTTGTTCGTAGGGTTTAAGCGCTGCAAAGTCAAGTGTCGCCAGACTGTGGGCCACCTCGTTCACCCGACAGTAATATAAATATTCATCGGCTGCCAATTGACGCGCCAGTTCAAGTTGATGATTATCCATTAGCTGATCGTTGACTACAATTAATCCAGCCTTTTGATTGTTCAATATATCCATGCAGGTGCCGGCACCCGCATGTCCGATTATCACATCTGCTTTTTGGATATCTTCCACATTGGGTCGGAACTTGTATTGCTCTACCTCGATACTATATTTGTCGCTGATAAGCTTCAGTTCTGTTTCCTTAACCGGCGTCGAGTTTCCATGTTGCAAAACGAGTTTTTCGCATTTACGTTCTTGCAATGCACTCAAAACTGCATCTGATGTCATCGCCTTGATGAGTGCATCAAACTTAGTCGTACCAACGGTCACATAAACAACTTTTAAATGCATTTTAAATGCAAAACAATAAGACGCAAACAATTCAGAAAAGAATAACAAAGGCCCGAACAGTGCAACCACAAGTTTACGTCCATAATATACCTGATTGTGCTTTTTAAATATATCAAAATATACTAATAATATGTCTTCAAAAATGGGCACACTATGAATTTTCAGGGATGACGTATGCAAATTGTTACGACCTATCGCCAATCACGATACACGATGACTGTCGATAATTTAAACGATAACTTCCCGAATAAACCGTTACAATTGCAATAGTATGCGTGTGTACAATTGCAATAATTTGGCCGACTAATTGCAAAGCCTGTGTCCATCCAATTATTACGAGCATTTATTAAGCCAAACAGTAAATTGTTTAAATTTCGAATTGATTTTATGGTGTTTCGTAGAACATTCAATTTGCATGCGCATTTTTAACAATGCATGTACATACATGTGTGTGTGTGCGTTTGTGGTACTAGAAGCATTTTCACTTACCAAAATATTTTTCTTCACTTTATTGTTAATTTTCAAGTGTGAATCCATTGTACATTTAACAATATGCGCACATTAATATTCGTTTTTATTATATTGCAATAAGTTTTACACATTTGCCGACCGTTTACAATATTATTAACTGCTGCTTAATTTTCACTCTCACTTATTTCGCCGCCAAAAATTACTAACACACACACTCACACACGCAGAGAGCCGAACCGTCTGTGCAAATTCTCCACATCGCGTTGCTCTCTTTACGTCAATTTCGATCTGTACGCGGAATGCGATTATGTTGGCGCTCTTTCTTGCGGGCGGCTGTTGTTGCGCTTTCAGTCTGTTCTCGACAGTTAGGCGCAGCGGTTGTGTTTCATTCCCACAGCGCAGCAGCTGCCGGCGCCCAGTTCCAACAACACTTCAAATTGCATTAATGCACAAGTTTTCTGTATGAGCTCATAGCGTGCAGGAACATCGGTGTAGTGTATACAGTAGTGAATTCATCTTCCTTGACAGCTCAATTTGTTTACTTTAATTCAATTATCAACGCGCGCCTGTTCAAGTGAAAGTATTGCCTTGACCGTCAGATATACTTACATACACACATGCATATGCAAATTTTCGCCTGTAATTGTGTTAGTGACCACTGAGTGGTGCCGCCTGATTGTCCGCGAGTGTGTGTTTGTGTGAGTGAGTGCTCTGTTTACTGCCATATGCGAATAAGACAAAGTGCATAGCTGAAAAGAGAGGTGAAGAAACGAACATTACAAAGTGCCCGAAGCAACAACACCAAACAACAGGTTGAAGAGGTAAATATGCAAAAAATTAATAAGAAAAATTCATTTATCGTCCCTTTAATTTGATTTAAATTTGAAGTGGATTTTGCTTTTGCCTTGCTCCAACGCAAATCCAGATGTGTTCCATGTTCTTGATTACACTGCTGAAACTTTTGGTGCCGGTCGTTGCTATGAGAGACGTCGGCATCATCCAGCAACACACATACATGCTCACATACTGATATATACGTATGTATGTGTATGCATATGCTAATATAAGCCGTGAACTTATCGACACTCCATTTAATTTCGTTTTTATTTCTGCACAATTCAAATGTTGTTTATTTTGTATACAATAACCTTGCCCCTTCCCCTTTCCTTTTGTTTCGCCGGCGTTGTTGATGCTTTTGCGCACATCTTTCAGCGTCATCTTTGCATCTGTTAAAGATAAACAACAAACAAATTAATTTCTGTACCCGGCTTTTCAGGTTTAACAGACACTTGAGATATGCTTCCTCCATTGCTCCCTCCCTTAGCAGGACGAATTATAATAAGATTTTTTTTATTTCACAGTGAAACCTAAACTCTAAATTGAGATCATTTAAAGAAAGTCGCTAGAAAATATAATACAAATCACATATAATAATTAAAAGGGCTGAATTGTGGGTTTACTACTAATAAACAAAACTAAAAAGATAAATTAAATATTTAATAGGTTCACTCGTGTGATCAGTGGAAAAAAATGAGAAAAGTATAGAGCAAATTGCGCACAAAATATAAAACAAAACACATCTAATTAAGTAGACTGAATTCTAGCAAATATTTGTGTTTTATTTTTCGCTTCAATAAAAACTTCTATGCAATAGAGATATTTAATAAAGTCTATGAATAGACTAAAATGTGCACATATTTGGTTCAGAAGCAATTTAAACTAAATATAGCAACTATGTCAAGCAATTGAGCTAGATATTTTCCTATCGACAGCTGTTTGTTCGTTCGCCGAGTGTCCACTGTACATAAATGCCAACGGACGTTCGAATACGCTCATTATTTATGGCATGCTCACGCAGGATTAATAAATAATTTTTTGCTAAAAATTTCCTTAATTAAATGAGCACTCTTTATTATTATGGCCATTCATAGACTGAATTCATAAAATGTGTATATAAAAAACGAAAAAAAAAACTGACGGAAGGAAAGAACCGAGAGAAAAAAAAATAAAACTGAAGAAAAGTCTATTTAACTTTGGGGCCGAAATTTGATTAGAGCCCATGTGCAAATTGACCAGACCAAACGGAGATCAGATCTTCATTGGTACCAAATTCAATTTGTATCAAGTGCGGAAGGAGGAGGAGCGGCTGGAGAGGGGGGAAGTGGGGTTTGGCAACCGCATGCCACATAAACATTAACATCATCATTATGATAATCTGTCATCGTGTAATAAATAAACTTTTTATGGCCGCGCTGTCTAAAAATGCGTGCGAGTGAAAAACAATTTCAAAGAAGAAGCCGCGGGGCGCACACAAGCGATTAAATCTGTTTTCAACTGTTTTAATCAAATGGACTAGCACACACACACAGAGAGAATACACAAACATATTCATATGTCTAAACACACCCATGTACATTGAGGCGAGTCTGCAATTCATGTCCTTGTATTAATTATTTGCCACACAAGCCACAGAGACGACGGCGACATCGTCATCGTCATCATGATGAGCACCTTAATCATCATATTTGGTCATCTTCATTATCTCTGCCTTGCCTACGCATGTGATCAATAAAATAATTCTATAAATTGGACCCCCGCCATGGGGGACCATTAAACCCCCCTCAGCCCACCCACCAAGTGGCTAGTGACACTCCCCAAAGACGAGGGCGACGCGTCGTCGTTTCGGTTTCAGTTTCAGTTTTTAATGAAGGTCACAGGGTCAACACCGCTGCCACAGCGGCTACTGCTGCTGCTGTTGCTGCCACAATCGCCGGCATTTAATTGTTGCAATTTGCAACAGCCAACAACAGATCAAATTAATGTCATAACTCAACTCAATTAGCCGGGACATTCGGGGACATTCATATGCCACTTTTTGCTGTTGCTGTTGCTCTTGTTGCTGCTACAAATTTGCATATTCAAGCAGCACAAAGAAAATGAACCAGTCGAGCGTGCTCGACTCGCATTCACAGCATTTAAGAATTTCAAAATATGAAAATAATATCAAAACCTGATTTTTTGACAAAGACGCAAGCGAAATTATTATTATTATCCATCCAGAAACGAGTTGCTCTTTATTACATTAAGATTTCGAGAGTAAATAAATATGGGTTAAAGATAGCTTCAAAACAATTCAAAATATGTATGCAAATTAGTAGGTACTCAATAATTAAGCTTGATGTTATTCAGTTGCAATCATCGCTAGATTAGCCGCATAAAAAGTGTCTTCATAACGCCTTCAGAGAGTATTGAATTTAACCTATGACCAAATTGTTGCTAATTGGAAAGGAAACTTAATTGAATTAAACTGCTCGAATCCATATGCTTATCTTCAACGCTCACAGACGACATGAATAATTTCTTTATAGAAGATTATAGCAACGATAAGTAGAAGCGGGATTTGCCGCTCAAAGCTCTCATATTAATAATATGTTTCTGGCATAACAAGTTGAAGATGGTAAAACCAACTGTTAATTGTTCACTACGCCTAGAATTCCCTACAGGTAATTAGCATACAATAAATTGATAAACTTTACGTTGAACTGTGGAGGGAAAACCCGCTAAGAGAAAAGTGGTAGCTACTTATTGAATTCGTATTACAAGTGTTAACTGAAATTGAGCACTCGCGTCTAGACCTGTTTTTATTACAAGTTCCTAGATATTCGAACAGCGCTGTGACGTCGATCGTTACAGACTTTAATATGTATCCATGTGCTTACTTAACTTAATGAGTTGTCATTGCACAACATGCATAACTCTGTCAGAACTTATAAAGGCTTTAAAATTGATTTTAAATGTTGCTTGCTTCAGCGCTCATCCAATGCACTGCGAGAAAATGAAAGTCAAATTTGAAAATTGTCAATTTATCAAAGATTTGCAATGAAAATGTACGAATTCATTGAAAGACAATTTTAAAACATTACATTATCATTTAAAGCCCATATTAAAGCCTTCATTTGATGTCTATCTGTTATTCTGTTACTAAATTTTGTATAGATGCGATTTGATAAGACATAAATGGCAAATATTATTGTAGTTGGTATACAAAAATCAAAATTCATTCTCAAGATATTTCTGCAGAAGTACTTAATGAATTGTTTTAAAGTGCATTTGGTTAAAGTTTCGAATGAAATCAACTGTGCTGAAGCTGAAATTGTCTTTGTTTTAAAATTGCAACTTAAACTTTCAACTTGAGGCAAGTGCAAATGATGCTTAAGTAAAAACATTGCCAAAGGGGAAGTTGTCTACATCGGATTTGACCATTTCAAGGGAAATTTTGTCGAATCCTTTGTGCTGCACTGCGTCAAGGGGTTAATCACATAGCATAAATATGTAAGCAAGCGTGCAACCCTTTCTATTAACCACCAAAAAAAAAAAGGAGCAGCGAGAATTTGTCGCAAGGAAACCACTTAAGTGGCAATCGCTGCCGACTGAGATTGCAACCTGCAGTTGCATATCGGGTTACGTGGCAAACGTAATGCACAACCACCAGACGTGCCACCTCTCAAACTGCCAACTCGAAGACACAATTAAGTGACACAAATTGCAGCGGAAGTGGAAGTGGATGTGGCAGTGGCAGTGGCAGCGGCAGCGGATGTGGTGCTCTTCGCTAGCCAATAGCTTATATTCGAGGAGCTAAAATAATAATAAGAAATATTGCCCAAAAGAGGCTTTAAAAAGGACTGACTATAGTGTTAAGTTTACGAAATTACAAAGTAATATCATCAGCTTGTAGTTGTTACCAAATAACGTAGAATGATTGTGGTTCCATCTCCTTTTCTTCCTCAACTTTAGAATGGTTGTTAAGGAGGTGCCGTTGCACGAGAATCTCAGCATGGAGAACCGTCACGGCAACACGGCGCCCAACGTGGCCAGCAACAATGCCACACGTCCACCGACCACGACATTCTCCAGCTCGGGTAAACGCTACAGCTTCTCGTTGATGACCGCTGTGCTGCTCGCCTCGTTCTTCTTGTGCACGATGCTCGCGGTGGGCTTCATTGTCTACAATTTCGCCACGTGCGCCCAATTGGAGCCCGAGAACGGTGAGGAAATCGTTTGCACCAGCGTCCGTCACCACAACTCGAAGGCGTTGCATGGTGGCGACGATGGCCCCAAATACGATCAGGATGTGCGTCTGCCACGCTCGATACGGCCGCTGAAGTACAACATCACGCTCGAGCCGGAGATGGAGGGCAACTTTAGCTTCACGGGCATTGTGCAGATTCGAGTGCGTGTCCTGGAGGATTGCTACAACATCACCATGCACGCTGAGGATCTGAATATAACGCGCAACGATGTCGCCGTCTATCGCGTGGTGGCCAAGGGCAGCAAGGACGAATGGGAGCCGGATAGTTTGCGCATCCACAAGCAGTATCTGGTGGCTGCCAAGCAGTTCTTCGTCATCCAGCTGTACGACAAGTTGCAACGCGGCTCAGAGTATGTGGTGCACATTCGCTTCACGGGCACCATCAAGGACTATCTGCAGGGCTTCTATCGCAGCTCCTACCAGGTGCTCAACGAGACCAGGTACAACTTTGTTGAATTCAAATTATAACTAGAATAGCTAGTAACTTATTATGAAAATCTTTAAAAGACAGTGTTCTAGCTTAACTATAAAATTCGTGACTTGGCACACCAAATTTAAAGTAATAACTAAGGAGCTTTAGCTTGCAGCTTTAAGATGAAAAGAAATGACTTAGGTGACCTATATTTCTCTGACTTCAGATGGGTCGCTTCCACGCAGTTCCAGGCTACAGACGCACGACGCGCCTTTCCCTGCTTCGACGAGCCTGCACTCAAGGCCAACTTTACGCTGCACATTGCGCGTCCTCGCCATCTGACCACCATCTCCAATATGCCCATTGTGTCCAGCAACAAGCAGTGAGTAGCTGAATTTCAACGCTTATTCAGAGTAATTTGTTAACATGTCTTGCCATTTCTTGCAGCGACTCCATACCCAACTATGTGTGGGATCACTTTGCCGAATCGCTGCCCATGTCCACCTATCTGGTGGCCTATGCCATCTCCGACTTTACGCACATCTCGTCGGGCAACTTCTCGGTGTGGGCGCGAGCTGATGCCATACGCTCTGCGGAGTATGCGTTGACTGTGGGCCCCAAAATACTTGACTTCCTGCAGAACTTCTTTGGCATTGCCTTTCCACTGCCCAAAATTGATATGATTGCGCTGCCAGAGTTCCAGGCGGGTGCCATGGAGAACTGGGGCTTGATCACCTTCCGCGAGACGGCGATGCTGTATGAGAAGGGCGTCACCACGGCCAGCAATAAGCAGCGAGTCGCCTCGGTGGTGGGTCACGAGTTGGCGCACCAGTGGTTCGGAAATCTGGTCACGCCCAGCTGGTGGTCAGACATTTGGCTGAACGAAGGCTTTGCCAGCTACATGGAGTACCTGACTGCCAATGCTGTGGCGCCCGAGTGGAAGTTGCTCGATGAATTTGTGGTCAACGAGCTGCAGACGGTATTCCAGCTGGACGCACTCACCACATCGCACAAGATATCGCAGGAAGTGGGCAATCCACAGGAGATTTTCGAGCTATTCGATCGCATTTCATATGCCAAAGGCTCCACTGTGATACGCATGATGAGTCACTTCCTCACCGACACTGTCTTCCGTGGCGGACTCAGCAAATACCTGGGCGAGATGTAAGTGCAGTGTTGTCGCTTAGTGAATCCCTTATTTATTTACCATCTATTATTGCAGGGCCTACAAATCTGCCACTCAGGACGATCTCTGGCGCTTCCTTACCAATGAGGCCAAGGCATCCGGTTTGTTGGACAGCAGCACCAGCGTCAAGGCCATTATGGACACCTGGACTCTGCAGACTGGCTATCCGGTGGTCAAGATCTCACGCCATCCCAATTCGGATGCCATACGCTTGGAGCAGGTGCGTTTTGTCTATGGCAACAGCAGCAAGACGGACGATGGACTGCTCTGGTGGATACCACTCACATATACGACGGCCACAGAGCTGAACTTTAAGAACACACGTCCCACCACTTGGATACCGCGCACCAAGACGTACGAGCTGCAGAATCGCAATCTGTCGACAGCCAAATGGTTCATCTTCAACATACAGCAGACGGGCTACTATCGCATCAATTACGATCTGGACAATTGGCGTGCGATCACCGCACATCTGATGGATGAGGAGCACTTCGCTGAGATTGTGCCAGCCAATCGTGCCCAGCTGATGGATGATGTCTTGAATCTGGCCAGAGGATCGTATCTCTCATACGACACGGCCATGAATCTAACGCGTTATCTGGCGCATGAGACAAACCATGTGCCCTGGAAGGCGGCCATCACGAACTTTAACTTTATCGATTCCATGTTTGTCAAGTCCGGCGACTACGATCTGCTCAAGGTGCAGTTAAACTCTTAGCTTGTTTCTTTGTTCTTTTTATCAGCAACATGTTTTTCATATTCCAGAATTATTTGCTGAAGCTGATAGTTCGAGTGTTCAACGAGGTTAGCAAAGAAGACCAGGGAGACAATGAGAACATTCCGGTGCTGCTGAAGCGTTCCGAGATTATGGGCATGGCCTGTCATCTGGGCCATCAGCGCTGCATCTCGGAGAGCACCAAGCAATTCCAGAACTGGGTACAAACACCCAATCCCGATGCGTACAATCCGTGAGTATATTTATAAATTTGCCTCTGTGCCAACATTTAAAGCTTCTCTCCATAGAATTAATCCGAACCTGCGCGGCGTTGTCTACTGCTCGGCCATTCAGTACGGCACGGAATACGAGTGGGACTTTGCCTTTGAGCGGTACTTAAAGACAAACGTGCCCGCTGAGAAGGAGATACTGCTGAGTGCCTTGGGCTGCTCCAAGGAACCCTGGCTGCTCTATCGTTATTTGCGCCGCTCCGTTGCCGGGCAGCACATACGCAAGCAGGATGTATTCCGGGTATTTGCCGCTGTCTCCAACACTGTGGTGGGTCAAGAGATTGCCTTTGATTATCTGCGCAACAACTGGAAGGACATTAATGCCTAGTAGGTTATCACTCTGCGTCCGACAGCAACTGAAATTAATTCTCTGCCATTTACAGCATGGGCTCGCAGATATCCAACATTCATACAATCTTAAAGTTTGCCACAAAGCGCATGAACTCCAAGTTCCAACTGGCCGAGCTGGAGGAATTTGTGCATGATGCTCACTGGGCATACGACAGACCCATTCAACAGATCATGGAGCAGGTGGACATACGCGTCGATTGGATGAATCGCAACTACAAGTCGATTGTCAAGTGGCTGCAGCGCGAGGCAGGCATCAGTGCGTAGATCATCGAATGGCATCTCTAGCCGCATCACCAGATCAGGCTTGACTGGCTTCGAGCAGTATTAGAGGGGACAGGCGAAGAGAGAGAGATTGTTTATTTAAGCGTATGTTTTATTAGTATTTTGTATGTATGTACGTCCAAGAGCCATAAAGCCAAAGAAACAATTGCATTGAAAGTGGTCACATCAGCAGAAGTTTTTTAAACCTTAATTTGTAATCAATTGTACTTTTATTTCGTATATATGTGTATTGTATTGTAATTTGTACTTAAATGTAAAATGAAATAATTAATCAAATATGCTTTCTTCATCTATCTGTACATATAAAACGTTTTGTCCTTACTGGCTTAACTGCCAACGAACAGCCAAATTGATAAGGAGATTGTACAACATAATTACGTTATCCAACTTTATATAAAAATTCAAATAGTCCGTCAATAGAATTAACGAACTATAATTGTTCATCAATATTAGTTAAGTCTTAAAGTATTGCACCTATTTCAATCAATGCTTATTGAAGGCAGCGATCAGTTGTAGCTTACAGGCATATTTCAAGATCATTTCAAAATTCGGAATGCTTAATTCGTTTTCACAGTTTTACGCCTCGTACCAAAGACGTCGGCAAAGAGCAAGGTGCCCGCAAAGACGAGCAGCGTGCCCAGCCAGTGATAGAGCGTAAATGGATTGTTAAAGTAGACTATAGAGAATACCAGGGAGACAAACTTACGCAGCGTGAGAATGAAGGTGACCGTCAGCGAACTGCACTCGGTGCTCAAATAGTAGACGGAACTGATGCACAGATGCTGCATCAGCACATTGCCCACCAAGTAGAGCAGCAGCAGCGGCACAGCTACGCCGCCCAGCCAATGGAGCGTATAGGGTTCACTAGCCAGCGCCACATTCCAATGGCTGCGAATGTTGTCGTGGAGACAGAGGAAGGCGGGCAGCGGCAAAAGGTGGGTGAAGTAGAGCGCCTCCCTGGCGCACTTGCCGTGCTTGCGATACAGCAGCTCCTGTGTGATGCCCATGTAGGAGGAGATGAACAATGCCAGCAGCAGCAGCAACACACCCACCAACCACCAGAACATGGCGCCAGCCGTCTTCAATTCACCGCCGGCATCGACTTCGAGCACTTGTCGGCTGGAGAAATAGGTGCAGATGAATATGCCGATGGTGATCATGACAACGGCCACGTATTGTCGCAGCTGATAGCGGCGCTTCAGCACCAGAATGCCCAGGCACATGTTCGATATCAAGCTGCCGCCACGAATGATCATGTGCAGCGTCATGCCCACGTTCAAGTGGAAGACGTAATTGTTGCATACGCTGGTCAAGAAAAACATTGCCACGAGCAGCGCATAGTCACGTAGACTGACTACGCGTTTGGCCAGTCCGAATTTTGACGTGAAGACGAAACCTTCGAGCGCAATAAATGCAAACTGTGCTGCTGTAATTAAATTCCCTGCTCCAGGATCCAGTTTGACCAGCGACTCGAGGAACACCACAGCGCCGCAGCAGCCCACGAAGACGCTGGCAATGGCCAAATACGCTCTGCCCTTCATTGCACTGCAAAGATACGAAATTAATAAAACTAGCTTTAATTTTCGTAGAAGCAGACCTACTGCTGGCCTGCTAACTGGGTTTAATGGCCTTTGGCCAGAACGCTTTCTATTTGCCCATGTCAACAAAAACAAACTCAACAGGTGGTTATCGATAGACTTATCGGTAAGTACGCTGTTCTGTTTGAGGTACACTTGTGAAATTAAGATCAAATAGTATAAATGATTAATTATAACTAATATATTAATTAGCATACTTATGAGAAGTATACAAAATAATTAAAAGAGTAAAGTGAATTAAATAATACCTTTAATAAGCAGTGTTATCGTTGAACAACGCTGATAGTTCAATTTGCAAAACTTACCACAGGTAGCGGCAAATTTTGTGTTCTACAACACTGCCACGGGCGCCATTTAAATTTGAATTCAAAATTGTGGAGGAGAGACTTAATATAAAGAATTTGTAATCAGAAAAAGTGAAATCTCAAAATATTCCGCAACAATAAGTGTTAATTTATATTATTTATTAATAATTAACAATTAGCGTTCAATTAACACGCTGTGTCTAAGGCGAAACAAAATTCGTTCCCCTACAAAAAAAGTCAAGCAAATGAGCACTCCCAACGCGTAGCCGTAAAATACGTGGTGCATATCCTTTGTCCTCAACGAACGTATGATGTGTGGCTCGCTAAAGTTGCGGCTTTGCAGACGACCCGCTTGCACCATATACTGAAAGCTTTTGGCCGTCCAATAATTATAGAGGCCCGACTCTCCCAGCTGCAACATGAGGCGATCCAGCGTCGCACGATGCGGCGAGTTCTCGGGAATGACCAGCGCAAAGGGCACAAACTGATAAAAGCACAGATCCTTGGAGAAGTAAAACAACGGCCTCGTGCTATGCGCCTGCTGCTCCGCATAGAGCAGCCACTTGGTGTGGGTGACGGTGTAGGCGAAAGAAGTGTTCAATGAATTGCGCCGAGAAATTAGCTCCGACATCTTATCGCTCAGCTGGAAAGTAGCCGAGTACTTGGTGCGCATATCAAAGTCATAGGCGTTGTACTCGCTGCGCAGTCCAAACACTCTCAGCTTCGACTTGTGCAGCGCCTCGAAGCTTGTGATGGGCGCCTCAGCTGTCGGTGCAATAAACAACGACACCAGGCGACCCTGCACATTGATGGCCAGCAGCACAGCCAGCAGCCACCAGCCGATGGAGAGCAGACGTCGATGCCGCTGCCAACGTCCGCGCAGCAACTCGTAGAGCAGCCAAAGCAGGCAGAGCAAGCAAATGGTCCTGACGGGCATCAGCCAGGCGTAGGAATCGCGCACGCCAACGAGCTGCTCCTTGGGCAGCATCGTGCACCAGCTGCCCATGTGCACGGGATAAGCGTACTCATGATACCGTTCAAGGTAGCGCATTGTGACAGGCTGCACACTGGCCGCAATGTCCACGTTGCCATGTCTGGCCAGATCCAGCACTTGAATGTGACTCAAGGGTTTGTTCTGATCCGGAATATAGCTGAGCTCCAGCTGCGCATTGTGCTTACGAGCGAATTCCTCCAGCATGTTCCAAACGTAGCCAAATAGACGCGGCTTCCCCTGCTGGTCGTAGGAGAGTATGGAATTGGGCTCCGAGAGATCGGGCTGAGTGCGCAGTCGAAAGCCCTTCAGATCGATTCGCTGCTCGGCATACAAGCTGAACAACTGTGCTCCAAATGTCTGACGTTGGAGCTCGAATTGCGGATACGCAACGTAGCTGTAAAGCGTGTGCGTCTGGCCAAAGCCTGTGAAGATTGCGGCCACATTCAGCATCTCATGCTGACGGCAATATAAGAGCACTCGACTGACGAGACCCACATCCTCTTGGCTGGCCAATTCGATTAGCACTTTGGTCTGTCGCAGGTGCTGCAACGACTGCGTCACTGTGTTCAGCAGATCCCTGCGATAGACACCCGGCAAGCAGGCGAGCACCAGCAGCTCTGCGTTGATGAACTGGCTCAGCTTGAGCGTCATCACCGAACGCCAGATTAGCCAGGGTATCGCATTGCCCGTCCAGCGCAGCCAGTGTTCCAGTTGACAGCGTTCTCGGGCATCCTCGGGGCCGAAGTACAAAATGGTGCTAAAGGTATTGAAGCGCACAATGCTGGAGAGCAGCTCAGCGTAGATGATGTGGCTATCGTTCATTGCGAAGGACTAAAAGGGACTCGATGTTTTGTATTCGAACTAAACAAAGGTACGTAAGTACTTAGAAGCTACCAAGTATTCATGAACCAACGGGTATCTTGACTATTAAGTATTGTATTATTATTACTATATTGAACATTTGCTGACATATCATTATTTATTACTGTTTTACAAACTAAAGTGATGTTTATAATTATATTAAATTTAAATTTTAATCATTTTATTTAAAGCGCATTTGACAGTCGCATCTTATTTCATTTACAACTCATCTATTTTAGGGTTAATTAGAAAACTTTCTCGGGAAACTTTGCAAGGTAATGCAAGTCAATATTGACATAGGTCACAAATAACACGGCCTATTGCAATATGGCCCACATAACGTCGTCTCACTGAAGTGCGTAGTTGAGTGATTACCAGTTTAACTACAACTTAACAGTTGATACTGCCAAATAGAATGAGAGTCAGTGTGAAATTAGAAATAATACTAAACTAATAGCAGAAAACATCACAAAAATTATATATTTTATTTTTATTCAAAGTGTTTCCCTTAAAAGCTGAAATTTTAATAATGCCCAGTATGTGAAACTTGACGTATACTTAACGCCGCTCATTAGCAGCCACAAAACGCAATTTAGATGTTATCTTAAATGTTCAAAATTTCTACAAAACATTATACAATCGAAGTTGACTTTTCAGGCATTCTAAATGTTATGCTAATTTGAAAACCAGTTCAATTTGTTCAATGCACATGCATGGGACGCGCACGTTCAGCGTTTACCGGAACCATGACAAGACAAACAAAAAAAAAACAAAAAAGAAAAAATGCCTGCAAATTCGCAACCAATAAAATCGATCAAATTAAAATGATTCGGAGCCATCGACTCGTTCGAGTTCTACCAGGCGCGCATAAGGCGCTAGCAATGCTTCAAATCAATAGCAAATATGCCGATGGCTGCCAATCGCCCCACAATTTCGAATTGGAGCCAAAGCGCCCAGCAGCGGGCGCGACAGTAGCAAACGCAGCGCTTACAAAGTTACACACCAAACACACAAACACACGGACGGCAAGTGTAGACACACACACACAAGCACACAAACATAAATATGTATGCAAAGGTACGCAATGGTTCGAGCCCTCTGCCAATTCAAGCGACGCGCCAAGCATCAACTGCAAATGGGGAAAGCACAAGCAAACACACACACACACACACACACACTCCCTAGCACACACAATACATACCATACATGTCTATGCGCAGTCTGCGACAGACTGTGTTAATGCTCATGTTAAGTTAACAGCAGACAAAAGAAACTGTTAAACAGTAGCGAACCTTAATAAATCAGCAATGAATACAAATTTATCAGCATGACAAAACAATAATTGTTATTGTTTGACAGTTTATTAGCATAAAGTAGCGCTGCTTCAGCAAGGAAATCGTATTTGAAATACTCTGAATGTAGTATTTACGTATTTATTTTGAAGTGTATCTCAAGATGATTTATTGCCTAGCTAAACATACATCTAAACTTTTGGATGCTGATAAAAGTTCGCTAGTGCTGCTGCAGGGTATTAGAATCTCTCACATGCACGCGTTTGCGCTGTTTCAGTTCTTGCGCTCCCTCGCCCTCTCTCACTCTTTCTCTTGCTCTTTCACTGCGCGCGCTCTCTCTCTCTCTTTCTCTCGCTGCTCGGTCTCGCTCATTCTAACACGACGCTACACCTTCCAAGCACACACATTTCTATGTACCTATGTGTGTATGCTTGGAACGTGTGTGAGTGTGATTGTTGTTTGCTGTTCTCTCGACGCGCATCTAACCTTCTTGCTTGCTTGTGTTGTTCTAGAGCGCGTTCGCAGGCTGCTATTGCTGGGCGCCTGGTAACATATTCACATGTTTTCTAATCGCGCTTAGCTGGCGTTAGATGCCGTTTGATGACGCGCCGTGGGGCAGTTTAGTTGGCACAAGTGCTTAGAAGTGCAACAACAACAGCAACGTGGTGTTTGTGTACATTACACCCACTGAACAGGCAGGTTGAGCATGATGTACTTGGGTGACTGCTCGTGACTCACGTTGGAAGGTAACTGAAGCGTTTGTTTTTACCCTCTTTGCTTTATGCACGGCTCTTTGCCCTGTAGAGCCTAACTTTATTTGTAATTCGCCAAATAGAAGAGCCCTTTTTAATATACCTTCAAAATAGGGTATTTCATCGTTTAGCAGCCGATCAAAAATCCCTGTTAATATGGAAATCAAACACTTTCTTTATTTCGCAGTATAAACATTTATATTTGTAAAGTATTTTGTATTGGAATAAATATTGTTTAAGAGATTCGGAGGAACATTTTATAAAATATGTGTGTCAACGCACCCGTAAACATTTATAAAAACCTATGGTATAGTATGTGTTCAGAAGACGTAGAATGCAAAAACTTTATACTTTATGTACGACTCTTTTTGTGTGTATATTTAATTATGCTGGAACAATTATGGAGGTCAACTTGAAGGACCATTGAAAAGGCAACGGACATAATGTAAGCTGGTAACCTGATGGTTTTTGTACAGATTTTGTTGTGCTGAAAGCAAGTAGAGAATTTGATTATATCAATCTATTAATTTTTATTTATCTATCAAGCTTACCTGCTTTATCTAGTGCTTAATGAATTTTTCAGCTTATTGTAACCATCAGAAAGGCCGTCATGAATGTTGTCCTTGATTGTTTCGAGATCACTGTCCTTCTCGTGGTAGTAGACAAAGTAAACTACCAATCCAATAATTACGAAGACCACAAAGAAGGCACTGATGATGGATACGAGCATGCTAAGTGCGCAGCTGAAGCAGCTGAAATTAGATACGAAGAAAGAAGACGTTATTAGAATTGCAAGACTCAAAAGAACACATTTATATCAATTAATTTCTTAATTATCTTTTAGACATTACTTATTGTACCAGCTGTTCATTTAAAGTGCTGGCCAAACTCTCATGTCCACTCAATTTGGAATGCATAATAATTTAAGCGCAATTAGTTAATTAAGAGTTAACCTAGATCATGGCGCTAACTATGGTTATACATGCATATCATTTGCGTCGTACAGTTTCGCTTTCAACCCTTGTTAACATAGTTATTGCATTTACGGCTTATGCTTATAAAAAAATGTGAAATTGACGATTGGCGCCCAGCTGGCGGCTGGCTGAGCTGAAGGTTGCTGTTGTTGGTGTCCTCGATTGTCCTGGGGGTTGGATAAACAAAGTTATGTCGTCTCGCCCGAGTGGAGCCGGCGACTGCCTGGTGACATCCAAATACGTACTTCAATTCAAATACATACAAATATGTACATATGTACATATATCAAATGAATATGATAGACACTGTTATACCCTCTAATGTAAATAGCATTTAGTAATAGTAATAGCATTTTTGAAACGCTTTTATTTTGTCTTTAGTTGGCAAATATTCAACAATCAGCCGATGAACTTGTATATAATGTACCCAATTAATGCTCTAATGCTCCCCAATTAATGATGATGTTGGATAAAAATATATAACAAGTTGAGGTTGAGTAACACTTGACTTTCTTGAAACAGTCAGACTTCTCTTTAGTCTGCATCCTGTTCTGAATTCATGTCAAGGATATACAGAATATAATAAAAATGCTAGTAGCTGAATATAAGCACGCAGACGACAATAGCTGGGGATAGAAGTAAATGAAATAGGGGTGGCCAGCCCTCTCTAGCAAGTTGATAGTGCGTAGCATGAAAGAATGCTAATAGACCGATATGCATGTGTCATTGCTGTTTGAGTGTACGCATAATATCATTTAGTCATGAAATATATACATACGCATATATATATATATATTCTTATTTTACATACATACGTAATTAGAAAAGAAGTATTTTTTTTTACAGAAATAACCACAATATTAATTTAAATGCATGAGTGTGAGCGATCTTTCGGCTGATATCAGCCACAGTATCTCGTTTATGTTTGTACTGGGATATTCTCAGCTTGTACACGGTTCTAAGCCCATAAACAAGTCCAGAGCTTCCGGTTTGAGCCCAACAAGCAAATGACGCCTCAACTACATGACTCGCTTTGTTGTCTGGCTATTTACTCACGAAGGAAAGCAGATAAACGAATTTACGCATACAAACGTAAACTAACTAATTACAGACTGCAAAAATTAATTTAATTCAATTAAACTTACCAGCACGCTACGTTACCGGCCAGACACTTGCACATTTTGCGTTAGTTATTGGTACTTTTAGTGGGATACAAAATGAAATAGCTACCGCCTGCGATATTGTGTCGTCCAACTGTAGTGGAGCATAAAAATTTAAATTATTATTTTTATTATTATTACTGCACGCACTCAGTTCGCATTTAAACGATGCTCGCAACAAATACAAAGTCAAAAAGCGAGGCGATATTTTACTGTAAATGGAACTCTCTGATCAGCTGTTAGCCGAAACATCTTGTGTTCTATTTACATTTCCTTCTTTGTATTGTTTTTCTTGTGTATATATTTTTATAAATCTTTAAATTGCAAATAATTCAATCGTTGAAATGCGAACGCGCACCACCAAACACAACATACCACGCCTGAAGATGTGGAGAAACTGAAAACGAAAACGGGCTGGCAGCTGCTCGGCGGCAAATCGTGCTCTGTGAGACAGAGCAGAAACGGCGGTCAGTAAACAAATGTGAGCATATCGTGTGCACAGTGGTGCGCATTCGTTGCACTCGAAGTAATTTTGAGCCAGCTGCATCAAGTGTTCAAAAGTGATTAATGATAGAATAGCGGTAAGTGGTTGATAATGCGTAAACTCAAATGATGGTATCAAATGTATAGAAGTTTCGTATAACATATCTATTTAAGCCTATTTAAGCCACTGTGCATTCAAACATTATGTATTTGGCGTGAGTACAAGTAAAGTGGATTACGCGTATAATATCAGGCGAGCAATTGAGAGACGAAACCGGAGAGTCACAAACAAATATGGCGTTAATTGAGATTAAGAGTATCTGAGAAGAAGAAGAAATGCAAAGAAAGAGCGTAAGACAGGCGGTTGAGAGAGTGAACTCACCACGTTGCCAAAGGTGAAAAAGGTAGGTTTACTGATCACCTGCATCATTGTCGTAAAGCCTATTACCAACAACAGTGTTATCAGAAGTGCAAGTATTACTACAATGCAAGCCAGATAATCAAATCAGCTTCAACTTATGTATGTATGTCTGTTTACGTATATATTCAAATGCGTGAACATTTTCTCAATGTATGATCTAAGCAAATAATAATTTAGAAAAATGTTATACCATGCAGTGAGCACACTCAGTTGTAAAAATATGTATATACACATCTGTATATGTATCTAAGTGTAGTTCTTCTGAAGAATGCGTACAGAATCTTAAAGATATCTTGTGGCGCACAATTTTTAATAATTTCAAATAAATCATACTTCCTGGATACGGAGTTCATTATGTATTCCATAAGCGTGTATGATTTAATGCTCTATAATCTATAATCCCGCAGATATGTGAGTTTATTATTGACCTTACTGAAATAATACCCTTCTTGGGTAGAACGTAGGTAGTGTGTATTAAAATTTACGTTGTATATATGTTTTTATTTGTATAGTATATTTAATAATCAGATATAAAAACGTTACACATGATATTGGTTTTAACTCTTACATATTGTTTATTAATCGTACTTAAATATTAATGTATGTATATCGTATCTGATTTATCCAACACATTCTTTTTGCTTTCATAAATCAGGTGCTTCTGTTAGACAATGCTTATCAATAGATATTTACATTAACATTAGAGGCAAGAATATTGTTCCAATAACTTTGTATTAAGATCTATTCGTTATATACAAGTTCATCGGCTGATTGTTAATATCATGTAGATGATTATACGTCAATATGGCAGTTATTATTTAAAAATGTATTTCGTTTACATTAATGTTTGAGCGGAAACTAAAGCAGAACAGATTCGAGACTTCTAAACAATAAACATTGTAATAGGAATAGCACATAGAATGACTATCATAAAGGTAACTGGTGATTTATTTATATTGTATTCGGTTAAGATAAATTAAACTCGAACTCATAATTCTAGAGTCTACTGAAGTACAATTATTATTTTGCGCTTGAATACTTTTTCATTGATTGCACCAGTTTTGTTGCATTTGCAAATTAGGCATATAATTACATTTATAATCGATCTACAAAAAATGGTTTAACTTATTAAAAATGAATTTTGGCTAGGTTAAGTCCTGGGCATAATAACAATACATATGTACTTATGAGCAAACATAGGAATCAAGTGGATATAGACCTCAGAATTAAAGAAACATTTTTGGTAGGTTGATATAGATGAACTTGGATGGATAGAATGAATAGATAGATAATCAACAGATGGAATATTTACAATGACAAATAATACTCAGCATACACCAACTATAATTGAATATATTTATTAAACATATATTATTTGCAGGGACAAAACCCATGCTGTAATTAAAACATATCTGATAAAAACTACAATATTTGACAATCGTGAAGACATCCCAAGATGTATTCGGTGCGTGAAAACTAATTGCAAGGACCTCAACAGGATCATGTCATACCTTAGCTATGTATTTATTTAGATAGCAATTGAGAAATCGTATAACGATTCGTATTGCTTGAAGGTTAAACGAGCCTTAGAGGCTATCACATATATTGGTTAATTCAAAATGCTCGAGAATCCGTGATAGCATTATGAATACTGGGGGGACTCTCCACCTGAAGCGATCTTCTTCACACGACTCACATCGTCGTAGGCAATGGAGAAAACGCTTTTCTTTTCGGCAATCGGATTGCGGCGTCCCATGCTGTTCATTAGCGAGTTCATCGCAATGCCCGAGTCGTGGTCATCCTCCAGTGTGGATGCATTCAACTGCTTCTGAACATGCGATGTGGCATGGCCTGTGCCCCCTCCTCCTCCTACTCCGCCATGATGATCGTCGACATTTAGATTGATTCTCGATTTGGTCACTTTGATTTCGTTCTCCTTGATGGGCGATGGCTTCGGCTTCTGTCTCTGCGATGAATGATCCTTATCCGCATACGTCGGCGTCTCCGGATACATGTAGTGTGGCAACTTTGTGGGTGGCGCTGGCACCTCTGGCGCATTCTCGCGCTCGAATCGATGCTCAGAGTGCTGCAACAGCGGATGATTGGTGTCAGTCTCAATTTTGGGCTTGTGCTGCTTGTTCAGGGCGCGATCCTCCTTGAGCATGCGACTTCCCTTGGGCGGTGATCTGCGAGGTGCTGGCTCCGGCTTAAATTTGGCCGCATCTTCGTATGGCGACGGATCTTCAGACTTGGCATTCGCTCGTGGCTTCGAGACACGCTTCTCAACACCGTTGACTTTCTTCTTGGACGACAGCTGCGACTTGGACGACTCTGTCGAGGTGCGACCGCTGTTCGAAGTCTTCTTTTTGCCATAATACCATTCCATATACTTGGGCACGTTGCGTGAGTTCGCTTCCTCATGTCCAGCCAGTTCCGTTTCGCTTTGATAGTAACGCTCGTTGGAGGAACGCCGCTTGGAGCCAGACAACTCAGCTGGGTGATCGTTGCGACCATTGTCTTCCATGGCACTTTCGTATTTCGATACGGACAAACGACTGTGTGGCGGTTCTGAGGACGTCTGCTTTCGGGACTCTTGGCTGCGCCTCGAGCTGTCCCGTCTAGACAGTCGTGGCTTGACTTCGGGTTCGACTTCTTCGCGTGTCTCCGAGGGAGATCTTTTGCTGCTGGCCTTTGTTTGGTGGGATGTGCTGTGCTTCTGATGCATTTCCGTTTCTCTATCTGCATCTCTTGACTTTCTATGCATTTCAGCTTCTCTATCGGCATCTCTTGACTTTCGAGCATAGGCCTCTGAACGCTCATGCGGATAACCCGACGAGTTGCCATTTGTTCGGATCACAATCTCATCGTCGTCCGAGTCAATGGAGTATTCAGTCTCGTTCTCATCGACTTCGCCATCAGAGTTGTTGTAGTACTGTTCCACGGGAATGCTGCGCGATCTGTGTCGTCTCGGACTTCCGGCATCATCCAACGAATCCGAGATTTCCATGAGCACTTCTCGACTCAGCACTTCTGACTTGTGTCTGTGATTCACGCTGGGCTCCTTGTGTGAAATACTTTCGTTTTTGCGGCTCTCATCGCTCAGCTGTTTGCGCAGTATGCTGGTCTTGGTCTCCCTCAAGGGCTTCTTGGGCGGCACACGCTTTTTCACGTAGACCTCCTCCTCCTCCTTAATGGGTGTTCGGATCTTGCGTTTGACGTCTTCAACCATAACGATTCTCTTGCCCGGTCGAGCGCCCTCTCGTAGTCGCGAGCGTTTCTTGGGACGCCGTCGCTTAATCCAATAGACGCCCTCGGGACTGTTTGGCGGACTGAAACGCACATATCTGTATTCATCCTCGGACATGGAGTCGTCGTTCTCACTGCGCGCACGTCGTCGCGTCGTTGTGCCCACTTGTGCCTGCGAGCTCACGGAGGTCCTTTCGATGTAGCTCTCGGCTGGCTCCGTTTGGGTGCCGGCATCGCAGTCCGTCTGTGTGCCAATGGCCATCGATTGACCTGGAAGACTTTGTGTTTCTAAAACTAGCTCGTGCTGGGTGTAACGCGTCTCCAGCAGCTCCTTCTCCATCAGTATCTGGCGCAGGAGTGCGTTCTGCTGCTTCAGCGAATTCTCCAGCTCCTGGGTGAGTGATTGATTCGAGACGGCAGGTTGCAGTTGTCCGGCTCCCTCTGCCGCCTGCACGGACTGTGTGTGTATGACTTTCACCTCGGGCTCCGTTTGCGAGTAGACGATGCTATTTGGTCCCGATTTGCCAAAGGGAAACGTGTCGCCCTTGAGTGTTGAGCCCTGTTGGATCTCGTTTGGCATTGATTGAATGTACGTGGCGCCTGGCACAATGTGATAGTGTTCCCGGATGATCTGTTTGCCATCCGGTTGCTCCTCGATGAAGCGTCGCATGAGGATCTCCTTGCCGGTGTTGTCGACCATCAGCAGCTGGGGATGCGTGAGATCCGTTGATGTTTTCATGGGCACATTCATATAGATGTTGTCCTCCTCCATGCCAGCGCCGTCTCGCGTCTTGTCTCTGGTCATTAGCTGCAATATCTCCACATTGCCATCTTTGATGAACAGTTCTCGCTTATTTTTGAGACTGTTGTGCGCTGTATTCAGATCGATATCGCTGCCGCGTTCAATTTCATGACGACGCATCGAATCGTCGTCGATTTGTCGGGTCTCCGTGTCGTAGTTCTTCATGCGAGTGTGCTCCAAGTTGCGGTTGCCTTTGGCGCGCGTAAAGTTCTCTTTGATCTCGGCTAGGTGCTGATCATCCAATACATCTTCGATGTACACGTCACGATCGTTGATTAAATTAGTTCTAGAGTTATGGAAACTATGATGAGGCTCTTCTTTGGCTGTGCGGTTGTTTCTAATGTGGCGGAGATTAGCTCATTAGTTCAATATATGTATTCGAGATTAATCGCAATTACACTTACTTGATGCGAACGCGTCGTTGCTGGTATTCGGCCGATTGGGTGCGCGTGTTATCGTTATCGATACCAGCGTGTTGCATCTCTAGGTTTTCGTCAGACTGTTCACGGCCATCCCGGAACTCCCAGCGTGTGGGCTTCGTTCGTGTATCGGCTGGCTTCTCCGCTGACCACGCCTCTCTTCTTCCCATCCACTCGGCGACCTGTAACAGTATTTGAGAATTGTGTACTCGAAATTGGAAAATAAAGCACATACTTCCAAAAACCGGTGTGAGTAAAAGTTAGGTATTCAAGTTAGATTGGAAAATTAAAATGAAACAGAAACAGAACACAAACGTAAAGAAATTAAAACTAACGAAATTGCCATTAAGTGAGAGAGTGTGTTTTGTGAATGAATACATTGAAGATCTCTGTTTAAATTGTATCTACGAGTGTGTAATTCGAAATTGTTCAAAATCTACCTGAACAGATTTTGTATGTTTTCCATTTGCCATTTCCCTATGCACTAGATGTACATCGTCTTCAGTTTTACTGATATTAACTATTCTTTTGCTACAAGAGAAGAATAAACGATTAAAGATGATATAAATGGTGTTGATGTTGTTGTTGATGTTGATGTTGTGATTAATGCTATGAAATTTCCTCGCTCCGTTGAGCTCTGTACTTAGTCTTTGGCACGATGCTCGAGAGTATCATATCAAAACATCTCTTGAACAGTTTTAGAAAGCACACAATTTGAGTGAGCGGAGTTAGGGCAGAGTTACTGAAGATTAGATACGTTAGGGGCTTGTGGTTGTTAATTAACTTAGCATAGACTCTCTTCATGCGGAGTTAAATGAATTGCAACTGTGTCTAGGTATTTGTTCTTTGGCATTTTTCGTATAGCTTCGAAAGGTATTTTCCCAAGACTAAGTTACCGAGTCAATAAGCAAGGGATGACAGTATAGGATAGTCGAACAAACATTACACTTAACAGTTAATAGACTCAAAAGCTACTCACGTTGTTGCCCCATACAAAGGACACCACGAACAGATGCAGCACAGCAGCAGGATAAGAATGGTGAGGGCAACCAGTGTGGCCAAGAGGATGAGCAGCCAGAAGAGCACTTTATTCTCGGCCTTGTACTGCGTCTGCAAGGGAGTGAGACTCTGTTAAACCAAAAACATACTCGCATTAGTTCGCAGTTAATGGTTAGTTTGCTCGCATTCACTTACGTCCGTCTGCGCCGTATCCTGCGGCATGATCGCATACGAGTTGTTGTGCTGCGACAATCGCTGTTGAATCTGCGAAATGTCCACCACCGAGGAGCTGTCGTAGAGCACCGTTGCGGTGACAACGCTGCGCTCCTTCACATTTGGATTGCCATTGGGAATGTCCTTGGCGCCGGCTTCCTCCGACGTCAGTGGCCGCATGTCGTGTATGAACACCTTGCCGCCAGTGATGGCCGACAGAGTTTCCTCGGTCTTGCGCTTGTCTGGATTCAGTCCGGGCACCACAAAGGTCACCGTACGCTTGCGACTCTCTGGCGGATAGATGCGTATCATGGTGGTGGAGAAGCGCACTGGAACTCCCAGATCATAGGCTCTGGCAGTGAGTATGAAGAGATCTCCCTCATCATCGGCGACGGCGCGTCGCCTGCGCTCGCTGACTTGCTTCTTGGAGCGCAGCTTGATCTTCTCGCGCACCGTCAGCTCGCCGCTGACTTTGTCCAGCACGAAGTTGTTCTCGTAGTTGCCGTTGATGAGCTCGTAGCGCACCACATTGTTGGGCGCCGTGGCGTCCTTGTCGGTGGCATGAATAAACGCATTCGTTGTGAAGCTCTGCAGATCGGTGGCCAGTATAAACTCGTACAGATCCTTGTCGAACACGGGCACCTCGTCGTTCACATCGATCAGCTTGATGATCAGCGGCACCTGAGCACGATTCCCATTGCCATCCATGTCCCGGGCCTCCACATACAAATGGTACTCGGGCATCACCTCGCGATCGAAGCCGTGACTGTTGGTGGACACCGTAATAACACCGTCCTCGGCATTCAGATTCAGCGAGGTGTTCAGATAGCCCAGAATGGCTGTGTAGCGCACCTTGCCGCCCAGACCCGAGTCCAAGTCGCTGGCGTGCACCTGCACCACCTTAGTGCCCACGGTCATGTTCTCGGGCAGCTCCACGGTGTACGCTGGCTGATCGAAGACCGGCGTGTTGTCATTCACATCGTTGATGTACACCGTGACATTGACAATGGCCGACAGGTTCGTGGCGGGTCCCAGCTCCTGGGCGAGCACATTGAACTGCACCGAGTGCCGCTGCTCGTAGTCCAGCCACGAGTTGTCGCGCACTCGTATGAGGAACGATGCACTGCGTTCGGCCACATTGGGGGTAATCTCGAATGTGCCATTATTGTTGAGCAGCGTCAGCGAGAAGACGCCGTTCTTGCCGGTATCATCGTCGTACACTCGCGGCACATATGGATCGATGAACGTCAGCGCTGTGCCCTGCGGCGCATTCTCGTCCACCCTCGAGACGTAGCTGCACGATGATGGGAAGACAGCGAGAGACAGAAGAAAACGAAAAAGCGGAGGGAACAAATCGTGAGCGAGTTATTAGCATCCAGGCAAGAACTATGTAAATGCTGTAAGCACACGACGAAGACGCCGACGACGATGGCGAGACTTCAGCTACAGCCACAGCCTCAACTTCAAGTTCAACTTGAGCTATTCAACTGTATAAAGGTATTTTCGAGTTTTAGGAGGAATTTCGCCTAGACGAGCTTGGGCATAAATTGATATAGTCTTCGAGACGGCGATGTTGTGGTAATCTTATCATCCTCTCATTGCGAGCTGCTGCAAGTTTATGCTAATGGATGTGGTTGCAAGGAAATGTGGTTTTTCATTGCCTCGTCTGCACTTTTTATTTTGCTTGCTTTTTTTTGTTGTTCTTGTGATTTTGAGGTAAGACCATCAAATTGCAATAGAGTTGTAAAAACTGAAGATCACTGAACCCATAAAGTATTTATGGACATCCTGATTGCCAGCGCTTGGCACAGGGTAACTGCAAGTCGGTCAGCGTCGTGTGCTTGGCAAATTTTTACATATTTGATTGTACGAGTACTGTACTTACTGATCGTTCTCGAAGTAAGGCGGTGAATTGGTACGTTCCGGCAGAAAGAACGCCAATTGCACTGTGGATGCCATCGCTGGCGGTTCGTCACGACCGACTTTAACTTCTTCCGCAATTACGGTGAGCAGGACGGGATCGCCCACATGCGTTATGGCCGCAATATCTTCGAGGGGTCGCATCAGGAAGATCTCACCTGCAAATTGGCAAACAAGTGACGACGGCTCTCTTAAAAACTCATTGCAAACGGATTAACAGCCATTGAATTAGTCTAATTAAAATTGTTAACCAGCGATTAGGCCTTATAAAATAATAACATCATAAAAGTTAGCAGTAAATGCGCATTTTTCCCATTGTTTAACACGTCTTTCGCCTCTTTCTCGCAGCAAATTATATTAATATAGATTTTGTTTTTCTTTTTTTTTGCTTTTCCATTCAGGACTGTCCCTCGATAATAACCATTATTATAAGCGGCAGTAGAAACAAAAAAAAATAAAAAGAAAAAAAAGCGTTGCTGCAGTCAGCCATGGGAACAATTGCTCCGCAGTTGGCTAAAGTAAAGCAAAAAGAGATTGCTCTCATGGCAATAGACTAGGCCGTTGCTGTTGCTGTTGCTGTTACTGTTGCCGCTTTTAGCCAAGTTATGTACGAGATAATGCTACCATTTCACTTTTTGCTCGGCAGCAGCCCACAGACAAAGGAAACAGAAAGTAATCAGGCGCTGGGCTGAGAACATTTTAATGCAACTTTGTTTATATTTTTTTCTTTTTGCTATGCTTTTTTTTTGTTATCGTTGTGCTCTGCATGTAAATTGATGTCATTTACATTAAAATATTTCATATGCCTACGAGGAGAGTACGAGACGAGTACACATGTATAATTAGCTCAGAGACTGTGTAGATCATAATCGAACGACTGTAATCCCCAGCATCTATCTGCTACACACATAGAGAGAGAGAGACACATGCACAGCATGTTCATGAAATTCTTGTAGCTTGGCCGAAAAGAGTTGGCCCAAACACAGAGTGAGGCACGAAATTTTGTTGCTGCTGCTGCTGTTGCTGTTGCTGCCTCATCTTCAACGAGCCAAACAAAAGGCAGACAGACAGACAGAGCCTCACAGAGTCTGCCAAGAGACAGACAGAGTCGGAGTCGTAGTCGGAGTCAGAGACTAAGACTCACAGCCAGAGCCACAGCGCTGCCGTCGCTACGGCCAGAGAGTCATTGCCATCAAGCGCTGGCAGTGAACCAGACGAGCACAACACGAAACAAGGAAGCTGAAGCGCAATCATTGCAGCAGTTGACTCGAGGAGAGCGCGGGCAGGCGGCGGGCGAAGGGCAGAGTCATTGCTGGAGCCTAGAGCCAAATTGCAGTACCAGAACTTGGTCACAGCCAAAGCTTACACACGTACGGACATCATCGCCGTGGCTGTCGCTGTTGGGGGAGCAGGATGGGAAAGAGGAAGCGGCAGACGATGAGCTTTGCTATCTAACGAGTCTAACGACAGACCGGATTGGAGCTGGTCCGTTCGATTGCTGTTAAGGCTGTTCTTTTGCTGGTAGTTATGTTAATATGCATCTCTCTCTTGCATGCTTGCCATACCCTGCAGGCGACGCAGCGAGAGGTAGGCTTGACTAAATGATAGCATAAAGCAGCTGCACAATTAAAGAACTAACTTAATAATCGCATACTAAACAATTTTCTCAACCTAGTAGCTATTGAATTGACAATTTCACTTACCACTCGTGTCGTTGATATCGAAAAACGATGTGAACGGATTGTTCTCGGACACCAAACCATAGCGCACCTCCCGCGGATTGCCCTTGTCGCCGTCCTCCGCGTGAACTTGCAATATCTGGCGAAGGCAGTAAAACGAATACAAAGTAGCATAAATAAATATGGTTGTGCTGTGCTTTATCTGCATTGCTGCATCTTAATTACTTTGTCGCCGGGCAGAATACCGGGTGGCAGCTTTGTAACCGGTGGGGCCAGTGTGAAGACCGGCGGTTGATCTTGTACGTCTTGGACAATGACAACAATTTCCATGCCTGCAATATTGCGCCCGTCCTGTCCAGGTTCGGCATATGCATCCTAAAATGTTCCAAACAACAACGAGAAGAGGCAGAAAGAACAAGAATTTGGCATTACACATCACGACTATTGAAATGCAAATGCAACCAGTTATAGACATAGACGTACATTAGCCAGTATTGTCAAGTGGTACATGGCTTGCTTCTCGAAGTCCAAAGGGCCCAGCAGGAACACGGTGCCTTCCGTCGTCTCCGCCGATATGATCTTTTGTCTTATGGCAAATAAAGGGGAACCCTGGAGGCAGGATAATTACACAATGGTTATAATTACAAACAATATACAATACAAAAAACAAACATGTTTTAAGAATGCTTGCTTACCCATAGCTCGAGGTAGACTGGTTTCTGATAAAGCGGATTCTTGCGTGCGATTACGTAGTCGAGTTCGGTGCCTCGCTTTGCATCCTTGAAAGAGTAACAAATAATATGTTGTCGAAGGTCAAAAAATGTGCACATATTCAAATAGGAACAAAATTATGCAATTATTTCTAAACAAGTTTATTACACTTTAATAACACTCCACAGGAATATGTAATTTATTTTCGCCGACACGCTAATATTCTTATCGCTGGTAGACTAAATTAAATCTTGAAATAATTATATATTTATTACGATTAGTGCTGAGTGTTATTATCTGTATTTAAATCAACTTGATTTCACTTGACTGACTTTTTTTCATAAAAAAAAAAACTAAATTAAACTCTATTATGATTGCAATCATTGCGGCTCTCAGACTGAGGAATGGCTAAATTAAGTATTGGCCGGGTCAAATGATTATCTATCAAATGCTATCCTCCGCTGATTAGATCTTCAGCTGAGTATGTAAGTACGCCACTTTGGGGTCTATTAACTAGCAGTCGGGTTAGATGTTTAACGACAAGAACCCATCATACCACGATTATGATTATATTGATTTCGATCGGTATTTAAGTATTCTTGCTGCATACCAACGAAAACCGTGAGCGTGCCTAAGCAATTCTATTCCCTTTGGCGGACATACGAATTTTTGTGATTTTTGTTTTCTTTTGGAATTTCGGATGGATGGATGGATGGATGGATGGATGGATGGCTGGCTGGGTTTTGCTGTTGCATTGCGGACTCACCTCGGGTATCATTATGATGCCGGGCTTGTGTGGAAAGATGAGGTCATGGGGCGTCGTGAAATTGGTTGCCGTAATTGAACACAATTGCGTGGCTATGCCACCATTTGTGTCCTTCACTGAGACCTGGAAGTCGTAGTAGCGGCCGGGCTCGAGGCGACGCTGGAGGACAACATTTGCCTGACAGACCGAATTGTACTTGGTGCATGGAAGCGATTCCACCTTGACGGTGGACGACGATGCATCGCCCATAAACTCAAAGGTCAGTGGATAGTCGAACTCCTCGTCAGTTGCACGCAATCTATAGATTACAGAGCCGACCTGTGCGTCTGCCGGCACAAGTACGAGTCTCATGCGCGTGGATGGATCGAATTTGGGATCCACACCGTGAACGTGATGTAGACACAGAATTCCAATTAGGAGGCTGATTGTCAGCAATCGATAGGCGGTCATTGCGCTCAGCCAGCGGCCAAACTGCTGCAAACTTGGCCAACACTGATGTCGATGTTGCTGTTGCAGTTGCTTTTGTTGCTGCTTGTGTTGCTGTTGCTGTTGCTGTGGCTGCTGCTGTGGCTGCTGCTGCAGAGGCTGTTCCTGTAACTGAAGCTGGAGCTGATGCTGATGCTGGTGCTGGGAGGTAGGTGGTTGATAATAGTAGCATTCCTTCTGGCCTCGCTCACAACTTGCATCCAAAGTCGTGGTCGTTGAGCCATTGCCGGTTCTCAGGCGGCATTGCGGCACATGTGTTAGGTTGTGACTTTTGCTGCTGCGGAAATTGTTGTTGCTGCTGCTGCTACTGCTGGAAGCCATTGCTGCAATTAAAGAGCAGAGAAGATATATTGTAGTTGTCACATACATACATATGTATGCGAGAAAACGTCACGTAGATGAATTAAGCTGCACAATAATCGCACTCATTATTGACCTTGCAAGGCAGCGAACACTTTACGGCGATCGCAATCTTTTAAATGTTATATGCACTGTAATCTCGAATGATTCAGTTAATTAGCTTCGATTTAAGCAAATGCAGAGTGTGCGGTGTGCAGTGTGCAAAACGAGTGTGTGTATTTATGACCGTGCCTTAAAATTAAACTTAATTAAACTGTTGAGCAATGCTCTCAGTCGATCTATCCGTCTGTCTGACTGTGAACCATGTAGGCAAGTCGAAAACTTAACCGAATCATAATTGTGTTTGTTACCTAAGACAAATATGAAAACTTGTTGTTGCCCCTCGTAGATTGCTGCAGCTGACGCTGAATTTGAAGCTGTGGCGAACATGGCTCAACATGGATCTGTTGTTGTTTTATTTTCTGTTGCAGTTGCAGAGTTGGAGCTGAAGTTGGGTTGGTCAACGCTTTAACCGCAAAACCCACAATAAAGTGAGTCGCGCTTGCTCAGCTGCTTCCCCTTGGCAGCCAACAGCGAGTGCATTTTGAATTTTCATTTTCCATTTTTCAGTTGTGGTGTTTTCCGTTTTCATTTTTCATTTTCTATTTCATGCTGTGCTCCGCTTTGAAATGCAGTTGTGCTGTCCCCATATTTAATAAGCGTACCCCTCACTCATTCATTGCACTTTCATTTTCTCAGCGACGTAACAGCGAAAAAGATGCAACGAAACCGAAACCAAAACCGACGGCGCATTTGGGGCGACGACTAAATTAAGTATAACATTTTAATACCTATTTAAGTCGCTTGTCGAGCTACTTAAGTTTAGTCGGAACAGTAATATATTGGTAATTAAGAGATCGGCGATATTTTCAATTTGTTCCCACTAAAAAGCGGCGGCCATGACGTCAGCTTAACACAGTGGGAGATGTTGAGGGAAAAAACGACAAAAATATAAATATATGGCATTTTAATTTACGAATTTTTATTGACGTTTGATAGTAATTATAGACTTGCTATTACAAATTGTGCATCTTGCGAATAAGCTCTGGAGTTTCAATTAGTTTTGCAAGCGAGCATAAATTTCAAGCAATTTCAATTAAAAGTATGTATATCGAAAATCATATTGTTCTACTTGCAATAAATATCGCTCCCAACGACTTCCTTATGTGTGCATTATTCAAATGCACGCCATTAGTTTGTCCCACAGTGCGACAGCGAAACCATGAACGAATCGGCATGGTCACTAAGACAAATCGATTTGGACAAAGTTCAACATAAATTTGTTGAATTTCGTAAGCTGGATCTACCACGAAATACATATATGCATGTGCTCTACTACCCAAATAAAAGAGAAACAGAAACAGAAACTGAAGCATAACATACAACATACGAGGAGTGTGTGATCAGTTTGAATGCCTTTGCTTCAATGCTCGATGGGATACCGCAAAACTAATTCAATGTGCAACTCATTGAAGATCATTTGCTACTCAAAAGATACCGCGTACGCGACGAGTGCTTTCTTTTCTTCTCTTTTTTTTATGGGTAGGCTCGCAGCTACAATTAGAGATAAGCTAGACAATAGCTTGTAATTATATATTAAAGTAATTCGGTTTTTTGCTTGGGAATTACGCATTACTTGAAACTTGATTTGAAATTGTAATGTCTAGGCTGATGGAAATGTGCCGCTTCGCCAAAGACATCTTTGTGCCCGACCGAACGAGCGTCTTATTCACATAATCGTTTGACCTTGTTGGCTGGGAATCTGGGAATCGTTTGCGCTCGTCGATAAGTAATGTAATGCCTGATTGACCAACTTGATGATTGGACAATCATTAATTCTGAAAGAGTACACACACACACACACATACAAACCGATATAGACGCATTTACGCAACTGGTCGAGAACATTAAGTGGTCACGTATTTCGTTGTCTGCCTAAACGCGAAATACAATTTTTTTCATTTTTAACGTTGAATCATGTGCGACAATTACGAGCGGTACTTTAGACGCATTTCAGAGAGAAATGTCTTCTTCTTTAGTCGTCGTATTGTGTGTTGATCTAGTTTTTGCAGCGGTGAATTCTCTTGGCAGCGCTGTAAAGCGGTAAAAGGGGAAGCGGCTAAAGATGGCCATGAAGTTGACAAAAGCGTAGCACAAGTGGAATTATTTTTTATGAAAATGCTAAAAGCATTTAAACGTTTCCGACACAACAACAAATAAATGCTGAGTGCAAAGAAAAAAAACAAAAAAATAATGTATATGACGAATTTTGTATTTATGCGAGTTGCAAATACTCCACTTGAGTGTGTGTTCTAGCCTTCAGCTAATTTAGTATCGTGGTATCTGCTGACATACTTGTTCACATGACAAATGACATGGAACGGTATTAGCAATGGTAATGAAATGCCTTTCGAGCCCGTTAGAGTTAAGGCCTACAGTTGACAGCGAGGCAGAGAGGCAGAAGAGGCAACAGAACAGCAACTGGCCAACGGGCCAACGGTCAGGGACAGCTAGCGTAAGTATTATTCCATGGTAATACACTTTTTATGCTAATTATGGCGAAATGTGTCTTCGAGCGTTGCGTAACTGGAATAGTTTTTGAAGGCCCTCTGGCCTATTCTATGAGGATGGGAATGGCACATGAGCCGCATGATTTATAACGATTATCGTATTTATTGCTAATACGCCCCTGTGCACAGTAGTCGAAGTCAAAGTCAGCCAGCGGATGGCAATTTTTGTGCGAGTCGGGTTATTTTGGTAAGCTTGGGCAATTGGCCCTCAACGCGAGCAACGCGTTGGCAATTGAATAAAAAATGGCCAAGTCTAACTGCTGCTGCTGCATCTGCATTTGTGTGTTCTCATTGCACGAGTCTCTCTGTGTGTGTGTGTGTGCAAGCAACGAACTCGAACTTATTGCCAATCCGGTTTAGCAGCGAACGTCTGGCGTAGATGCTAGTTGCATTTGCGAATATTTCCAGTTTGCGCAGCTGCATCGTGTCCTTAGCTTCAGCAGCAGCAGCAGCAGCAGCAGCAGCAATAGCAACAGCATCGCTCCAAAGCGAATGACCAGTTATGTCAGTCGACTCGAGACTCGCGTCTAGGCGAGGCGAGGCAAGGCAAGGCAAAGGCGATCGGATCGGATCCATTGCGATCCGAGGCAACTCTCGCCACCCTCACACCCTCGCAATTGGCGCTGCGTCGTTTGAATTTACGGCCAAGTATGTTGCAATATTATGTTTTGCCCGCATTTGGCTTAGACAGGCTCCACTATTAGATGCATGTGTGTATCTGTGTGTGTCTGTGTGTGTGTGAGTTTGAGTCTGAGACTGCAAGTAAAGCGCCAGCCAGCCGCAGCCTGAACCTCAATCCCAGTTGCTGTCGCAGTCACAGTCGCCGTTGCAGTCTTAGTCTCGTTCCCAGTTTTGCAGTCCCTGCTGCTGTCTGCTGGCGTTTTTCGCGTTCACTGGTTTTTAAGACCGCACCATTATTGCGCAACAATTGTAGCACACAATATTTGTGCCATTTGGTTAAATTTCTCTTAACACACATACGACGACCAGACTGCTGCCAGCCTGCCAACCAGCCAGCCTGCCTGCTATTGCCAACAACGAGTAATGGCCATCTGATGCGGTCTATTTTGCGGTCTACTTGCAGTAGCTGATGCTGCTGTTGCTGTTGCTGCTGTTGCTTCTCCTGCTGTTGCTGTTGACTCTCTGGCTGCTCGAGAGCTGCGCTGAGATTTTTTTGGTCAGTCCTTAAATTGTATTTTCCCAAAGTCGTTGATTGACATCGTGAATTCATTAGCAGATGGAGACCTCAATGATATATGCATGCACACACACATAAGTAAGTCTTCGATCTATCTTTGTTGCATTTGTCGATTTAGCAAATAATTATTCCCACTGGAGTTCAGTTGCTTAATTAGCATATTGTTTTGTGGCTCCAATAAAAATAGACTTGTTAGGCTAATTACTGCAATAGCCTTGGTCACCTAAACTCAACGCGGATCTATAGTACGAATAGTACTGTAAATTATATTGAGAGCTTGCTAGATACTCTAGAACAGAATATAATTAACGACGATTCGACTTCGACTAAGGGCTCGGCTTGTGAATAAAATGACTGTTGATAATATTAGACAGCAGTCATAGTCTAATTACTTTTGTTTTATAAACCATTAAGCTTTCAAGCTGATAAGTTGCTACAGTTCGCATACTTAATATTGTTCTTACGCTTAGATAATGAGTTTTTTATGTGAGAACTCAATTTATTTGCTGCTCGAAACAGTTTGCAAATCCCATTTAGTAGATACCACTAGATTATCATGTTCTTTCCAAATGCATCTTGATCTATGCACGATTATTGATTAATTATAATTGAGATTATAGATGTGCTAATCTTTGCAGCTTTGCTTTCGCATGCTTGTGGCATTCGTCACACATGGTGAAGGGTATTTAGAGTTCGACCCGATCGTGTGGCCCCTGTGCCAAGATACGATTAATGTCCTTCCTTGTTGCTGGCTCATAGTTGCAGTCTGGTCTGGCCGCGCCAAAAAATCGTGAGTTCAGTCTGAAGCAAAACAAGATTTTGGGCGTTGTTCAATTTTTAGGCTGACTTCGCGGTCGCCGTTTGCTGCATGCGGAAAATGCAGCAGCCGCAGCATTCGTGAGACGTGCAACTTTTGTCTCTTTTTGGACTATGTTTTTTTTTTTTGTTTTCTCTTGTGTTACCACAACTTGCAACTGGCAACTGGCCCGGCTATTGCCTGCATTTCAACTAGAATGAAAATTTGTGTTGCAAATAAAGTTGAACCCGATGGCAAACTAATCTGCTTCACGACAATGGACCAGCCAGTCAGCTAGCCAGTCAGCCAGCTCAGCGGAGCTCAGCTCAGTCAGCTCTATGCCTCGCAGGCCACAGCCACAGCCACAGCTAGAGTCACAGCCAGAGCCAGGCGAGCCAGAGCAGTCTCAGGCAGTCAGCGAGTCAGCGAGTCAGCGAACGATGCAGACTCGTAATCAACTTTTATTTGGAGCCGCACTCGTACTTGGCATCCCCGTTGCTGCCCCCTCGATTCCATTGGTCCCGTGATATGACCGTCCTTCAGCATGCTAGATGCCTGTCTGCGCTTTCCTGCCTTCACTGCGAGTGTATTTTGCAGGGGATTGTTGGGCGCTGTCCGTCTTTGCATTTGTTGCTATTTTTTTTTTATTTGCTGTTTTCGACTATCCGACTTTCAGTGCGTCTGGGCAACTCGGCATAGATATGTGAGTGTGTATCTGCATCTGTGCCTATGACTGTCTACTACGTATTAAAAGTGTCTGTGTGTGTGTGTATGCATATTTATGTGCATACATATACATATGAACATTTTATTGCCGCAGCTGCGGGTGTGTTTTGGGTGCGCCTTTTGCGCTCTAAATGGGCGCATAAACAAGTTAAGTTAGAATGCTTTCTGGCCAAGAGTTACCCTGTAGCCAGATCGAAGGTACCCCAATTCCATTATAAATATGAAGTGTTTATGTATTGGCGTGTCTGACTTTTTGTGGCACATTGCGTACTCGACAAGAGTTGATTTCTACAATTCATTCGGTGTCCCTAGCGTTTATGCTAAGCGATCGCAGCGGGCGCTCTTACAGCCTGGATATATGATACTATAATGTATTCCTATTTGTCAGAGAAGTCAGCTACCATTGGCTTTGCATATTCCCAGCATTTACAGGGTATTTGCGGAGGTAATTTGCGTATAATTTCAAGCAGTTTCATATGCAAATACACTCATGCACTCACGCAAAATCGCCAAGAATTTGTAATGAATTGCTTATTTAAAATACTTTTGATTTAATTTTGCAACTATTCTGCAAATTGCAGAACGAGTAAATACCAACAGTATTAAAGACAGCGAATTTCATGTATACCAGTAGCTCCGTTTTAATAAACATGAAATATGATCGTAAATGAAGAACGGCGCGTTTAAACCACGCATAAACAATATATTATGAGAACGCATTCAACACGTGCCGCTCGAACGAGAGAACGAGCGGATTGCGACCCTTTTGCTGTGAACTTGATAGCAATAAAAATGCACTTTATAAAGTGGCATCATACAATGTTGCCCAGCAATATTAATGGCCGGCTTTTCATGATGCAGCCGATGGCTGGGCAGCTCCCACCGACCGATTGGTAATCCAAATCGAAGTGGAGGAAGATAAAATAATTTTCATTTTTTTAGCTAGACAAGAAGTCGATGCGGTTCGCAGCACTTCGGTCTTTATAATTAACAATGTTTCAGTGCTGCAGCGCAGAGCGTTGGATGTTGAATGTTGGATGGCCTGCAATTTACAGTCGATTGTAAATGAAGAGCACAAACAATGCACAAGATCTTCACGCTGGACTTCCAATGCCCAAACCCAAACCCAAGCCCCAAAACCGAAACTCAGAGCTGAGCTGAAAACCCAAAGTTGAGCTCATGCCCAAGCCACGGGGGCTGGACCAGGGCCAGGAAAGTCACTCGATTAGTTGCGGTGCCAACCGCCGACGTCGGCTTCATCATCACCGTCATGATAAGCATTAACAGACTTCAACATCTACGCCGTCATCGCCTGAGACTGTTGTGTCTTCTCTCTGTCTCTCTCCCGCCCTCCTGCGTCTAGCCAATGTCTTGCTGACTTTAGAGTTGTCTGTCTTTTTGGTCTATCATGCTGTTGCCGAGGTTCTTTGGGTTCTACGAGTCGTTTTGCTGGTTGCTGGCATCGGAGGTGGCATACGTAATGGGCTGCAGACCGCCGAGTTTTAATGAAATGCAGCAAAAATAAAAATGTAAATAAAAGCCTCACAAATGAACGCAATAACAACAACTACAACTACAGCAACGACAACGACATGGCACAAACAACGACGAGGAGCGTTATAAAAATGTGCGTGGGACTGCCAACGGCAATGACGATGCGTCGCAACTCAGCCTGACTTGGCCAAGTAGTCAGACAGCCAGCCAGCCAGCTGGATACGAAGTGTATTCATACCATACACTGATACACTCGCTTAGCCAGCGGGCAGCATTTGGCCATGCTAAGAGACGCAGTGGCCAGAGGCCGAGTACTCAAATTGAATCTCGACTTTATTGGTATCAGGTCTTGGCATGGTTATTGCAAGCATGAAAATAATTGGCTTAATTTATGTGTGCTTTTATCTTTAAGGAAATGCACTAAAATGCAAAGACCAGCGACTAACACTAAGACTTTGGCTAAGACTACAACTAAGCTCAAGGAATTTCAGAGACGAGTTGAAAAGCCAAGGCTGAGGCTCTTTAATTTATGTGCTTAATTAAAAAATGACATCAGGCAAACAAGCCAAAGTTAAGACCAGTTACATTATGATGCGTATTCTATCGTCCAGCAGTCTCGAAAAAATGCACCGTCAATTGGTGACTTGCATGCGATGCCATATAGTTGATAATATGGATGTTTATACAACATTAAGTGCACCACTGATGGGTAATCAAAGCATCTGAACGCTGATGTATGTCTTATTTGCTTTGAGGCGAAACTAACTAATTGAAAAATATTGCCGACTTGAGCAGATTGATTTATGGCCAAAATGACATTTATATTCGATTTGCAGCGAATGCAAATTTAAATAATAACATTTTTACGTTTATGTAGAAAGTGTCCGCTCAAAGGAAAGCTGCAAATATTTGCAAAAGAAAATAAACATAAAAATAAAACTGATTTAGTTATTCCAGCCAGGTGGGCGGAAGTTCATTTGTATGCATATATAGAAGCACGGACAACGCCGGTTAAACCCAACTTGTGTATATACATATGTATGTATATAGAGGAAGGTCTATAACAATAACATGAAAAGCGCGTTTTCTGTTTCGCAAATTGCCAATTGCGGGGGAAGAAAAGGAACGGAATGGAACGGTCGCGGCGAACAAAGAGTGTGACTGATGAATGCATAGGCGGCATAAGTGAGCGAGACACGAGAAGGGAGACGCGAGAAGAGAGACGCGGAGGGGCGACATTGGGACGCTAGGCTGGACGGAGTTTTCAGTGCTGTGCAAAATCTATTTGCAGCCATGGTTAAGGGTTCGCCGCTGCGTCTGTCTGTCGCAATTACTCTCCTCAATAACGTAATAATTTATTTCCACTTCAGCCGACGTCGTCGTCGTCGATGCCAAAGTCGAAGTCAAAGCCGAAGCTGGGAGTCGTCGCAGTCGGAGCTGGAGCCAGACCCAAAGTCAGAGGCACAGCGAATGCGACGCGCTGAGTTTTGCCATGTTTAAGCGGCTGCTTGGACTGCCTTTTAGCCATATTGCCAAAGTGGCGACGATGATGACGATCTCGGCCACGACACCGACAGCGGCAACAACAACAGCAACAACAAGACCGATGGCGATGGCGACGAAGTCGGCGACGTCAACAACATTGTGGGCGTCAGGCATTAATGATTGTCTTGATGTGACTTTTGCGCTGTTATTGTTCTTCATTTAGCGTCTGCTTGTTGTACTCGAAATTTTAATTTTCAACTTCAGTTGAACGACACTTTTACGACCGCAAACAGTTGGGCAATAGTCAGAGTATAAATGCCTAAGGCCGAACGAGTTTCCATTACATGCGTTCGCGTTTGTTCCATTTTTCACCGTTGTTCTTGTTGCTGTACCTCAGCAGACAAAAGACAAAACAGAAGACTTAGGCAACGAACGTGCGCAGCAATCCTGCTTTTTAATTAAGTTCAAGTAGAAGTCGAAGCAGAAGCAGCAGCAGCAGAAGCAGAAGTCTAGAGGCATTGTTTATCTCCAAGTGGCGATCGGAATAGTGACTACACACTATATAGATATACATATGTATGTACATACATGCAGTAGCATAATTAGCCCTATTAGACGGTAGCCCCCATTCATTCTCAGAAACTGGTCAGCCATTAGCCAATAGCCTGGTCTGGTCGAGACAGTAGTATACATCGATTAATAAATAAGTTATCGCCTCCGATGCTGCTGTTTTGTGGTGTGTTCGCCAGCTAAATGAGTGAGCGAACACCTTTGGGGCTTATCTTTCGCTTATGACAACAAATTTGTTTCTTAGATCGAATTTGATTCGACTGTTGCATAAATCATTATCGACGCGACTCGACTTGGGTCTGGGGTCGAGTCGAATAGAGTGTCGGAGTGGAGTAGAGTGGAGTGGAGTGGAGTGAAGTGAAGTGACTGCACCCCTCTGCGGCGTTTCGAATTTTATAAATGAGGTGCTCTCAACAAGAAAGGCTGCCGCACTAGTGGCATGCTAGCTGCTGCTGTTGTTGTTGTTGCTGTTGTCGTTGTTATGATTGTTTTTGTTGCTGTTGCTGTTGCCGGTGCGTTGCCAACGGTTGTTGACTACTTAAGCGACGCGACGCGTCGGTCCCAGGCCTGGTCTTGGACTTGGACTTACTTGGTGGTGCTGTTCGCGTTGCCAAAGCAAAAGCAAAACAAAATAAAATAACAACATATTTCTGCAACACTCGTGCGACTCGCAAACGCAACACGCATGTGGTGCCACAAAATACTCGTCGGGTAATAGAGAAATACTCGGCAATTGTATAAATACTCGCAGCAACTTTGTAAGTTTTTCGTACATAAATTGTAAAATGCCGCACAGCTGTCAGTTTTGGCACTGCGCCGTCTAAAGTGGGTCAGACAAGGTCGTATTCGAGTTGTTTTTGTTTACTTTAACTCGATGCGCGCACACACACACACAGAGCAGCAACACACAATCACAACTGTATGCAGTAGTTAGCTTAGTTATTTTATTTATTTTACTTTTTTGTTGTTGCTGTTTGTCCAGCCGCCTATCTGGTTTTAGTATATCTATCGTCTAAGCGCCGTTGCATAACCTACATAGATCAACTCGGTAATTTTAACTTTCAACTGCTGCCATATGGCGCTATCGGTGTATAATTTTTGCCATGTGTGGGTTTCGCAGCACTTACTTAAATATAGACTTTCAAACCGTCCGTTTACTCAATGCTTTCATCAAAAAATCACAGCTCATTTTCAAGAAATTACCCAATAAAATAGCCATAGCCAAAATGATATTTTGCATGGCGTCTGATTCAAATAGACTTTTTCCAATTCACCATTAACAAATCTTAGCAAAGCATAGAGAAAAAGAAAGCCATTAAGCAACATTGCATGTAAGCAATGATTCAAAATTTATAAAGCAACGATAATTGAAAATATTTTAGAAGAATAATTCGGGAATGATTGCGCGGAATTTCGGGAACACCCCCAATACGAAGAATTCTATTTTTCATTCATTAACATTAATTCAATTCTGACCAATAGATGATAAAAGTATTTGATTACCATCCGAAAAGAATTTTTCATGTGAAAATCTGCTCTATTTTAGAGCAGTAATGATGTTCAATAAAGGAAAAAGAAATCTTTCATTTCGTAACTGGATACTGCAGTTTTTTCTTCTCCAAGTTTCTCACATATTTCAATCCGCTAATAAAAAATGCCATTGACTACCCTTCTTTGCTACCGCTTTTGCAAGCTGCCCTGCAAGCATGAGGTGACTAATTGATCGTGTCATTAGGGAAGCTAAAACAATATGTTGCCGGATTTAAATTCCTGGCGCTCTCAGCCCTTCTCAGCAAAGGCACCTGAAGCGACGAGCACTGCGCTTAATGGTTTATTACAATTTATGCAGACAAGTAATATGAAAAAAATGTGCAGCAAGTCGAGCAAATAATGAAGAATGTTTATGGTAAGTACCTTTTGAGCGTAAAAAATGTGCTAAATATGTAGAAATCCAAAAGCAGATCAGGTGTGCCTTTGCCTTGGCATTCTGTAACATCCTTTGTCGTTTAGTATCAAGTTTCCGGCATTTTCAGATAAAACCATTCAGTTTTTTCGTCTTTTTTTTCTTTACAGTCAAATGCATAAAACCACCAAGGAAGCAACTTGGTCTGGTTGAATTAGCTTCACTCGTTACGATTATTTGAAAGTTTCACATAAACTTGAGTGGGGCTGCTAACCACTCTTTTGATTTATATTCAATTCTTGTGCAATCCTCATGCTTTTATACAGCCGAATATTGTGGCCAGTTTGGCGTCTATTGGCGTCTCAGGTAGCCTGTTTACCGGTTCAGCGAACTCCAGTCGACCTTGTTCACAGATCAAACAAATCGGATTAGAGTCGGTCACATCACTTGGGACCACACTCTCAGTTCTTTCTAAGGTTTGTTTTCAGCGATATCAATATCTTTGCTGACAGCAGGAAATATCGCTGTCGTTAACAACCATTTAGGTTTGCTATAGTTTTTGAAAGGGCATTTCGTATCTTGCAAATATTTATACACTTTTTTTCTGTTGTGTGCAGTTATTTGAGCAGTATTCACTTTCGTTCGCGTCCGCGACACAAAACTCACAATGATTTATTCATAAATTCAAATCTAAAATCGCCTCTTTTACATAAATATCTATATACATAAATGCTTAAGTAATCTCGCACAGCGCACACCTCCGGATTAAATTACTTCGCAGGTACCGAGCCTGTTTTGTTATGCATTAAATATACACAAACACACTCTCGCACACAGGCAGCAGACACTCACGCACACACATAAGAATGTGCTGTTTGTTTGTGTTTGTGGTCGTGATCGTGGTCGTGTTTGTGCCCGACTTCGATCAGATTGTTGTGCTGCGCGACGTTGTTGAAATGGTACTGGAAGTAAATCGAGCATAAAGACGACGCCGAAGCTGCAGCTGAGCGATCGTCGAACGTTGAGCGTTCGCGTCGCGCGTCGAGCGTCGAGCGCCACTTAAGCCGAATCTCCATCGTCAGAGAGAACGTACACAGACACAGACAGAGACTCACACACGGACACAGCCACTTACTGGAAGCCGGTTTCTGTGCTCTCTTTAAATGCGATCGACGCGTCGGCCGGCGCTCTTTGTTTATGGGGCCAGCATTCGCATCCAGTTGTAAACATTCTGTTCTCTTCGTTTGCACGTTCAACCTTAAGCCAATTTCGCAAACGGACAATCTCAGCGAATGGTAAGTGAATTAAGTTGGGCAGGATGCTTGACTTTTATAAATTTAAACAGCACAACGCTTTTATGCATATCTGCACTAAATTGAATTCAACTTTTTAATATAGTTGTCGCAACTTGGCTTGTCTGCTTGGGTTGCTGTTTATAAGCTCTTATATTGCTTGTATAAGAGTTCGCTGCTGACGCTAAGCTTGCAGCAATTTAAATTCTATCATTTGAAATGCAGTTAAAGCTCTTTTGATCGTTGATTATTTCCGGGATTCCTGCTTATTTCAAAAGATTACATTTCTTTAATTTTTAAAATAGACACACATGCAAGAAGTGCAAGTCTTCTGTTGCATAATCATGCAATCATACTCCTGCAATAACTGCATCTTAAACTGTGCTAATTGCAGTTAGTGGATGCAACAGAGGAATTATATAGTTAGCATAGGAGCCTATTATTGCACATCGGTTGCGTAATGTAATCGATTTGATATGTACTTAGTGGATGTGAGCAACAAGAAGTGCAACGATAATCACATGCTTAAAGATACCCGGTAGTGAGCGTCTTAATTAATTGTTAATAAAATGTATTAATGTGCTCGCTTAACGATCACCCAGAGTCTTAATTATCTATTCATAAAAACTAATAATTGCTCTCTAAGCGATCAGCACTCCCACTCAACGGCAACTACAGAATTAGGTGTAGTAAAAAATGAGCTAATTAAAAAAGCTATCCGTAGGGATGCTTCAGTTATAGTTTGATTTTGGGTTACTGTTACCCTGGCAGCTCGAACATTTTCCAGCGTGTTCGTACATGATCGTAGTGTTATTGTTTTTTTTGATTTGGTTTTTTTTTTGTAGTCGCCGTTTTATCTGTTGGCCTGCATCTAATGCAGTGGCTCGATATTTGCACAAAAATATTTACGTTGTCGCTGTAAACTGACTGCAAGATTATTTCTACACAGGAAAAACACCGCAGCATTGAGCACAGAGCACAGAGCACAGCAACACAGCACAGCACAACAGAGCACTGAGTACAGAGCACGGCACAACGAGGGCGGCAACCTAAACGGGTTTACAAAGGCCCAAGCCCAAACCAGTACAACGCGCAGATGTTGAACTCATTTCTCATATTAACCTCTATACGAAAAAAACATAAAAAAAAAAAACGAAATAGGAACTAAAAAACTAAAAAAAAAACTTTTCAATTGATGTTGCACAGATATTGGCATTGCAACCAGAAAATTCACTTTGGGCAAGACCTAAAAGCCAGTAGACAAGCTGAGGAGGTCCACTTAGTGACATACTTTCCCACTTTTCATTAGTCACGTCTTGCAGCCATTGCAGGGCATAGACAGACTGACTATCTAGTCAGTTGAGTATGAGCTAGACGTTAAGTCAATACCTTCCTATAATTTTTGGTTATCACCTCCGGCCGTCCTTTGGCTATAAACTGCTCCTGTTTAGCTCTGCCCACGAAACAAAACCTTTTACCCACCCACCGAACGTCGAGTTAATGACTGTTATTGTGTTTGAATTAAACGCAGTTTCAATCGAAATTCATTTTTATGACCATTGTGACAATAATCTAAATATTAACGACCTGACCTTGATAAAAAAAAAAACAGAAAAAAGGAAAAAACCCACCCACCCCGTGTCGCGTTGCATGGTGACCTTTGTGACTCATTGTAAATAATTGATGACAGCATATCAATAATGGCATTTGAATGATAACATTCATATATTCCATGCAGTTAATAGGGCCACCAGGACCGGGACCGAGACCGGGAATGTGGGCATTTCAATAATCGAGTCAAATAAGGACTGACTAAATTGGGTAACAAGTCAAACGAAGAGATGCATCATTGATTCAATTGCCAAAGATGGCATGTGGTTGAGCTGCTTTTATGGCATAACCAAATCAAATGCTTCACTTGGATTTCTCGTTATCCTGAACCCGATAACGACAGCAGCTAGTTAAGGCGAAGCTGAGTTCAGTAAGGGCATGATTATAGGGTATCAGTTAGTCACACGGCTTTCACGAAATTGAACAAGTAACATAAACTATTCTTAGTCTAGATATTCTGATAACACAGCAAACAATCAAAAGAAACTACGTATATCCGGCTTCTCCCTTACTGTCTTTCCTTTTAGCGGTTAAACTTTGACTACTTACTTCACATACACTTTGCACGTTCGCTTTGTCTGTATGTGGATTATTGACTCTGGCTGCGGTTTGCCTCGGCAGACATAGTGTTGAACAATGTCGTGTTAATATGCCTGGCATGGCGTGGCATGCTTGCCACACACCTCCAGAGGGCATAAATCACGCGATTTGCCCCCAGAGAGTGGTTACAATTTAAAATTTTTGAATTTTGACACCCTTTCCAAAAGATATAAATATCTGCATTGCCGTCATTTTCTAAGTTCCTGCAACTAATATTAGTGAATGGCTGGCTTAGTTCTCTGCTGTTCTGTTCTGTAGTGGGGCAAACAAATGGGTTACAAGTCGGGCGCTGCAAACTTGACTCGGATGCCACATTTTGTTATCTAGCCGAATTACATGCAACCGAAAGGTCTATTTAGATTTAGGTTAATTGCACGTATTGTTTGGACTCTCACACACTCACTTATTTAATGTGTTTACCAACGAACAAACGAGCCTATGTCGAAGAGACAGCTAAGTAATTTCGGCAGGTTCGACGTTTGATAGATTTGAACACAGACAGAACAATTAAAAGACGACTTGGCAACCGGAATCTGGGTTACACACACACCTCACAGCAGGCCTAGCTATTTGAATACCCATTCAATTTATAAGTAATGTGAAAGTCTACAAAAGAAGGCAGTAAATCCTTTGTGTCAAAATCGTAGATTTAACAATATTAATTATCTCTACCAATGTATTACAATTGCAAAAGTATTTAACTAATTAGCCACCAAATACAATCACATATTACTCATACGCCGCATTGGACATGTAGCTCTGCATAATTAATAAGCGTTATTAAGTTGTTATTGTGTGATATGCGTAATGTGATTATTGGAAATATTCAATTAATATATACAGACGTTGTTATCTGTCATTGAGGGTTTTTTTGGGATAGGAAAACACATATTACTCATACGCTGCGTATGCAATACAATTAATTACATTATTAAATGCAATTTTTTATTTCACTTCAGAAAATGTTTGACTACATTTAAAAGTTAAGCAGCCACTTATTGTATTGATTATAATTCACTTAAATAAATTTAACAAATTCCGCAGCTACCTTTGAAGTTGTTGTCGACGACCAATCAAAATTTCAAAATCGTATCTGCATTTTATAATGATTCGATATAACGCCGTGCACATACTTTGGGTTCACCAAACTTTTTAATTATTTTAGTTAATTTTGTGTGACATTGCGTTTTTTTTATTAACAAATAAATTCATTTGTTACGGAAGAGCAAACGTTACTTTATTATTGGGCAGCGAATGCCAGACTGAGAAACGCCCGCATAAAAAAAATAGAAGCAAGTTAACACAAAGTCTTGACCAGGTCTAAAGGACCGTGGATTTGATTTGCATACGAGAGAGTGAGAAAGAGTGAGAGAGAGAGAGAGAGGGCTACAAGAATTTCTAGTCTCTGGAATATAAACACGTAGCCTGCCTGCACTGGAACTTGGAATATGCCCCTGGGCCTCACTACTTGCAACAAATTCAAATTAATTGGTAACTCAAGAATAACTCGAAGGCTAACAAAGGGTTGGGTTGACTCAAGCGACATCCACGACTTCTAAGCACACAAAATTGCAGCTACCTGAAAGCTATCAACATTTTATGGAATTTTGCTCAGTATTCTGCAGCAGATAGTTCTTAGTAGCACCTAATAAAAATAGTAATTATTTAAATAAGAATGTGCACAAGGACAAGTGAACGGGATGTATTCGGGAAAGCGAAACACCCTAATGGTAGTTCTTGCTGTGACCTCTCAGTGGCTCTCAGTGGCTAATGCTAGAGCCATGGTTACCAGTTGTGGTCATAACATAAGCCGACTGGACTGGACTTTCCATTAACTAGTAGAAGTATGTATGAAATTCTGGGCTGGAGGCCGACCACGTTATAAAGTTCCGAGTATAAATATTGCGGTGACGAATTCGAATTGTGGTTTCTACTCCACATTCACACACACTCATACATACACACACACACACGTTTATATCCGGCCAGCAGCTGAAATAGTGAGGCACATTTTCCATATGTTTTGCTTGGTTTGAGTTGTAGGCAAAAGTTGGCTAAAGTGTTTGGGTTTCCGGGCTTTGGCCAGGGGTTGACTTGTTGAGGTTTCATTTGCATAGGCCATGGCGGCCATTGGGCCACAAGCAGAATGTTTAATTATTACTTGTTTGACTTCACTTTATTCCTCTGTCCACGCAATCCTATTTGACCGCTGTCGGTGTCGCGAACGTTTGAAAACTCAGATTCAACTTTAATGACATTTACTTATAACACAGAGAGTACTTTACTTTCACTGTGATTTGCGTGCCTCCGGTGCACATACAACACACACATTATAATAATAATAAATGCCACTGGGTCATATTTTCATAAAGAATTGGCTGATAAATTGGGGTCATGCATATTTATAGGCTGCCAGAACACGCAGCATTCTTAAAAATCGAAAGCTTTTGATGGGCTTCTGTTGAAATAAAAGTATAGTATATACTTGATAAATGTGGATAAGTTATGAAACAAGTCCTTCAAGAATGTTTGCTATGCTTATCAAGATTTAATTTGATTAATTGTTTTTCCTACTTTTTACTACTTGCTTTGATATGCGTAATTTCCTCGTGCTGCAAATAACGTTGTTACTCAAATGAATTCATTTAACCTTGCTGCAATAATTTTGAATTTGGGCATTACATTTGTTAAATGCTTAGCAACAAGTGTACTTTGTATTTCAATTTGAAATTCCCTAACATCTGGTTTAAATTCATTTCAAAAGTATGCTATAAAATGACAATATAAGAAAGAAATCATACGACCAATAATATAGTAAAGGCAACCAATGGATTTAAGATGTAGCTCTGAAAGTTGCTCCTTCGCATGTTAGAAGTGACAGTTTGAACAGCGAGAAAAGAATGCTGAGCAGTGCTATTAAAATCTTGGCAAAGTTGTCGAAATTACCACACTCACTTTATTTAACATGGCGATAATTTGGACGGGTCACAAAATAGTTAGTGCAACACGCCAGGTTTGCCTGGCACATTTGCCGAAAACCGTCGTGGTTATAAGTATAAGGATATGTCTATGTATATATATATAAATACATATACAGCTAGTTAACTACTGTGTGTACAAGCAAACTGCGTGTGTGTGGCTGACAATGTAAATGTATGTAAATAAAGTATGTCATGCACGATATTAACATAAGATGAGTTTATGATTAAGGAAGTGCCAACGATTCATATGTATGTAAATATGTGGCTATGTATGCAAAATATGCGCTTACCATGGAGCTGCTTCTGTTTCTGGTGCTGCGTCGAACTGGGAGTTGTTATGATTATGATTATGAGTCGATGGAATTGCGAGGCAGGACGCGGCGCATGAGAGTCCTGGATCCAATTGAACTGAATTGGCCACCAGGTGAGAAGTTGTAATTGTAGTTTGTGAATGGCTTCATTGCGTTCCAAGTGTTGAATTAATGTTTCATTCACGAGTTCACATTTGAGTGCAGCAAACATCCGTGGCCGACCCGACGCGCAAAACACCCGACAATCGACGCTGGCGAAGAACGCAATATAAATGAATTGCTGCGCTCAACTATTTTTTGGGCGTTATTGTAAATTTTTATAAATGCACACACATGCTCAACTCTCACTCACACTCTCACTCACACAGTCGAGAGTGCTATGTATATTCATTCGATTTCGGAGTCGACTCTCGATTGGGAGTGCGACGTGTTGCGATGGCGGTGCCGCAGCGTTTGCTTTGCGTTTCACGTGCTGACTGTCAAAGTAAATAAAAATAACAAAATGGCTTCACCTGGCACCTGTATCCTGGCAACATTCATTTAAACACCTTGGACGGGCCCCTTACGAGAGCAGCCAGCTACCGTATCGCGTATATAGAGTCATCGGCAGCCCACGCGGAACTCCGAGCAGTCATTGTTTCACAGAGCTCTCATGTTTTTGAGCGCCTGCCGAATTTTGTCCGGGCTGGCTTATTAATTTCCATTTGCATTTGGGGTTTTGCCCGCTCGCTCGCTCGGCATTGCATTAGACAAATCCGCTGCCACGGAACACAACCACACACACACACACAGACACACTCACACATACAGGCACACAAGGAAGGCGACGTCTTAACGTGCTGCGAAAAACGAGCAAAATATTTAATGATCCCGTTTGTTTATTGAATTGCAGTCAAAAGTTTTGGCACTAACGGAAACCCTGCCCTGCCCGGCTTCTTGAACTTCCCTCTCTCTCTCTCTCTCTGCCTTTCTCCAGTTCGAGGTGGTACGCATGTGTTGGTAAGTTGCAACGGCAACGGGAAAAGGCAACACGTCTGTCATAGTGGGAGTCCGACGACGCCCCGAAAAGTGAAATAGCTTCTGTCAATATTCTGTCAATGAGCCCATGTTTGCTATAAGCCAAGTGGCCCCAAACTGGGGTGCTTTGGCCAGGACTGTCTCTGTGTGTGTGTGTGTGTGTGTGCGACTCTGTTGCACGACTTTCTCTTTCGCCAAATATTTAATCGATCTACCAACCATGGATATTGATCAATTTCAGTTTGGAATTTGCTGCAGATAAATGCAAATAATTATGTGTCTTGTAGAAGCTTTCAAACATCCTTTTTTTTGCGTTCCTGCTTTTAAATTTGACTAGAGTATTACACCATCGACATGGAAGTATTGTTTGCAATGCTTTCGCTATTCTATCCACATGTCAAATATTTAACAGCCAGACGAACTGAATGACTGACGGACTGGCTGACAGACAGATCAGTTAACACGAACACAATAAAACTGCATACGAGAAAATTGACAACAGGTTACACTACAACTCGCAGTTCTTGTACTTTCTGACAGCGACATGACAAAGTGCGCTGAAAAGGATTGAACAAAACAATGGCATGTCAACCCACTGTGCAACACACAACAAAGAACTTTTTTGTGTGTGTTTTTGCTTGAATCGTCGTCGTGTGACGTCACGCTAAGCAAGAATTTATTAGTTGCTTTTTATTTACTCATATTTTTGTGTTTTTTTTTGCGGTTCAACATAGATTCTATCCGCGAGGATAGCAGATCAAAACAAGTTGCTGAAAGTGCTTCTTGAAAATATACATGTGTATATTTAGATTGCATGTGACGATGTGACGACGACGCTTCGGTTTCTGGCTAAAATGTTCACACTAAACACAATTGGCCAAATTAGCTAAAATAAATGTACACAAAAAAGAAAGAAAACGATTTGTGTTGCCGCCGTCGCCGTTGTTGTTGTTGTTGTTGTTGTTGACGTTGATGTCGCGTCTTTAGGATGGAATGGCAATGGTCAAGCATGAGCGTATGCTTTTTGCAAGCCGATATCAGGTAAGATACGTCAACGTCAACATCAATGTTGCCAATGAATACACTTGGGCAGCATTAGGCACCGACGGCAAAGAAAGGGGGCGAAAGGGGGGCGACTCTGGCCGGACCGCATCGCATCGCGGTACCCAACCCATAATCGGAGGAGCTACACGAGGAAATGTCAGTCTTGATAAAATATTGTCTAGAATACATTCTTATTCAGCCGAAGTCGCGCCGAATGCGAATGCTCAAACTGAAACGCGCTTGGTTGGCTAAATGTTAAAATGCGGCATAGTCGAATCGACAGACTTTAGTCTTAGACTCCCCGTTTAGTTGTTGTTAACTTAAGGAGAGGATGACGCTTTGTCGGCAATTATTTGTGGCGGTGTGAACCGATGGATTTATTGCCCTAACAGCTAATCAAGAAGCTGAATTTATCGCTGACTTCGTTCGACATTTAGAGGCTGTATTCGCTTGCTCTCCCTCTCTCTCTCTCTCTCTCTCTTGCTGTCTCTTGCTGGCTGGTCATAAACGAGAAATGGTCCAGTGTCCAGTGGCATGGGAAAGCAGCAAAAAGCGCTGCGTGCTCACTACGCTGAGTGCTCTCTGCAATCAGTCGATCTGACAAGTCTAATTCAACAAAAGCCATTCAAGTACTCATCATTTAACTAAACTTTAATTAAGTACATATAGTAGCAACTTCCTTGTGGGACTCGCACACATAAATACCAACTAGTCCCTTAAAGTCGTCGTCAAATACTTGTACATGGAATGCACATTAAAATCGATTGTTGTTTAATTGAAATTAAATTATTTAGCTCGTTAAAGAAAGTGATTGGAGAGTTCTACAAATTTATTGCGTTTTCTTGTGCCCTCATCTGAGTAGTTCACCTGATAATTTACAACTTTGCGTATTTTGGCATTATGCACTAAGTTGGTAGGTAGATTAAATAGAGCAATAAAATAAGATTCATGCAGTTTAATGGCTCCATTCTACTATTTGAGATAGTGTTGCTACTTTTGTTACGCAAGAGACATTTAAGTTTCCGCTTAACGGTTACACGGAGCACACCAGCTACGAGCATTCTGAAAAGTCGTAGGAAACAACTTTTCCTTTAACTTGGCTTTGAGCATGAGCTTCGAGTGCTACCACAACTTCGAGACTATGACTTCGGGTTCGGGTTCAGGTTCGGCTTTGGCTGTGGCTTTGGCTTTGGCTAGAGCTGGAGCTGGAGCTTCAGTTGCAGCTTGGGTCCCATCATTTTAGTAATTAATAGCGGCTCATGTGCGGCAATTTAAATAGCCGCTAATTGTAAGCACCACCAAACCGCAGGGGAACCGGTTCAAACGCCAGGCCAGGAAATGGCCAGCACAGTGGTTCGCTGCACTCCTTTTGATATTGTAATTTCGCTCTTAATGTTAGCGCATATTTCATTTGCATTTTGTTCGCAATCTTGTTTAAACTTGAGTCCAGTCGACTCCGCACTGAGAACTATAAGAATAATCGCACTCAAACACACACACACAAAAAATGCATAAGCTGCTCTCTCATGTATTTGCATAGTCAACTTAGTCAACGTGATCGACTTATGAGGATGCATTTATTTAAAGAGTTTCTCTTTTATTTATGCGCTAATTATACCCTGTAACCATGCGCTTAATTGTCATCCGCGAGCCATCTATAAATACCCGGATCGGCTTTAGGCCAATCTGTATTTGTTATAAGTATAGTCGTGTCTATTTATACTTGTAGCTACTTGCAGATGATACAGGCTATCTTGTAGTCGTGCACTCTCAGCCTAGATCAAGATTCTTACTTGTTTTTTTTTATTGTATCATTTGGCTTAATTGCGATCGCCTTAAGCGAAATCTCAGAGTGTAAAATATTTGCACCTGTTTTACCTTACGCACTTCCTTATGTATTCATTTATGTACTTCGAGACACATTTATGTATGTCTCTGTGCACCTGTTAACTACTCAATTGATGTACATCATTCGGCTCTGTGGCGCCCAGACTCTCAAGCTCAAGCCGTCATTAGCTCGTTCACCCTTGTAACTTGAGATCTCCTAATTTGTTGACGTCAAGGAATTCTTGGCCGAGCATAACTTGAAATCTGTTTTTTATCTGCTGCAACATTAATTTTATACCCGACTCAAGTTCATGCAGTTACCGCATTTCTAATTATCATGACTTCTAGGGTATCTACTGCGCGGCACCCGAAGCGTAGTTCGCTCGCTCTTCATTCCCTTTGGCAAAGTACAATTTCTTGACACCATATTTCAATGCACACATATGCAGGCCAACATTTAGTGTATAGGTAACATATACACAATTATGAATACCTTCGAGTGAGGCAACTATCTATAGCAGAGAGTCTTTAACTGCAGTTGGCCCATTTCGTGTGCTTGCTTGCCTTACCGAAAACACAAAAAAATCTGCAACTCGTATGACCAGCGAATCCTTCGACCCTCGTCCCTCGTCCCTCATATGAACACAACACTAGTCTAATGGCTGTTGCTGCTGCCTATCGCAGTACTGCGATTTTTATGGTCTGGATCAATTTCAATGCCTTGCTTCCGTTAGTTGACCCCGAGAACTTTAAGAATTTGAATTGCTATTGAAAATTATGGTACATGGAGACGAAATAGCTGGCGGCCAAAGAAAAGTGTTAGTCAACAAGCGTCAACAGGCAACAGACAACAGTGAACAGTGAACAGTGAACAGACAAGCAGACAACAGGCAACGGCCGTACGTACAACAAGTTTTTCCCATTCGCAATTTTCAGATCTTTGTCTACAAAAGCATTTAACCTTACGTGGTCCACGGGCAGCGATGTTAGAAGACACATACGAGGAGACATGTACTATACATACAAACAAGTAAATATGCATACATGTGTGTATGTAAATATATATTGCACTCGCTGCTCTCTCAGGCAGCAGTAATTAACGGTTAGAACGAGGTTGGTAAAATGTTGTACAACGTATGTAAATATTTATGAATATTTAAACATTGCCTCGAAGTGTTAAAGTGTGGATCTGTAAAGGGCGGGTCTAATAATAGATTGCATATAAATGCGACCTTCAGTCAATTATCCACATGGAATTTTAACTTATAGGTAAAATGTTTGCTGAAAGAGACGACTGGCTATTCTATAGAATACAAAAAAACGAACTGAGCTTTAATACTGGTTTTTATTGGTTTTAACTTTTAGTTTACCCGAAACCCATGGAGTATAAAAAGTATAACAATTTGATAAATTATTAGTGTAAATAAAAAAAAATATACTATTATTTATATAAGTTAAGGCACTGCTTTTTGTTTTGATTCGTAGAGACTAGTCACATAATTTCGAAGATTAACAATCCTCTACACTAACGAATTCATTTAAGTCCATACTAAAAAACTATGCAGAAAAACATACATGTGTCATGTCTAGGTTCCCGTAAAAACTGTGTGATGTACACCGTTTTTAACGACTCTGTTTCACAATCATCTTCATCTTTGATGGTTAGTAAACGTTACTTAGCTTTAATTAAAATTTCAGCTACTAGTTGTTAATATTTATATAAATGTGTTTCTTTTTAAATCGGCTTAAAAACATAAAATGTAGCCTCTAATTGAAAACAACGTACTAAAAGCAACTTTCGAATATTTGAGAATCAAAAAATTTGCATATGCTGCAAGAGGCTGCATACTAAAAAAAGAAACAAAAGATTCAAATTTGCGTTCTATCTAGTGAACATAAATTATGATCAGTCGCCTACCACTTGATTTCAATAAATATTGAAAACTTGTTTAAACTCTATGCTTAAAGTGCCATTAAGATGAACATTTGCGGACGGAAGACACACTGACGAAGAGATAAAATCGTTCCTAAGTATCTTGTACCTCAACATAGATTCTAATTGGTATAACAAGAGTTAAAGAGGTTTGTGATACATACATAATAATGATGTGTGTTAATGATGATGTGTTTAAATGGTTTTGTTATCACGTGCACCAGGTACGATCGTATTCGCATTTATTGTGAAACCAACGAGTTATCCATTCGTTTCTCTTCGTCATGTTTCTGGTCTCGCTTTCAATATCGAACGCATTAATGTCAAGCTGCAAATATTGAAAACATTATTGAAGATCCCATAAAGTATGAATTTATAGATATTTACTATTGGCTTTGGGAAGATGCGCTTCATATCAACGCGATGCAGATGCTCCTCGTGTGCTCTCTTCAGCCATTCATATTGGCTGCCACTTAAGCAAGGCAGACATAGATCGCATTCGTCTCTATTGCAGGACTTATCACAATTATACTGTCCACATTTGTTAAGGCCGGTAACTAAATTCTTGTCAGCAGTAACCATTTCAGAAGGTCTAGAAATACATAAACTTAAATTATTTGTTTTCATTAATTATCTCTTCCATATTTACGTACATGTTTCGACTGACTCCCGATGCGGAGACTGGAAGAATTCCCACCAGGTTGAAGACACTGTACAGGACTTGCTCGTAAAGCAAGGAGTTTGGCTTAAAGTGAGCCGACGAAAGATTGGGTGACATATTGGCTTCCATTAGATATACCTTAAGGTTCTCATCGATAAACAGATCAAAGCGCAACAGATCGAAGAAATTGTGTGTTTTATATGTGCGCAGCGAGCCAATAATATCCTGTTCTTTAGCCAAGAGCGTTGAGCGTATTATATGCTCAACTTGTGGCCATATTTTCGATGGATCCATGGACTGGTCACGAACATAAGCCTCAAAGGCGGCCCGCATGCTGCCGCCGTAGCTGTTGTAATACTTGCCCAACGAGGGCACTTCCCAGGTGGGCAAGTAATTGTCGCCCACCACATACTTGTCCAGATTATCGGCATCGAAGGGATAATATTTGACAGGGCAGTATCGGAAGAGGACGTCTCCAGTGTAGATATAAGCTCGCAATGGATTGATGGATGTGATGACAACATAAATGCCGATATCGAACTTATGGCCATCGACCAGAAATGGTTTCTGAATGAATTCCTGCACAAATGAGTCATTGGAGTTGAAAGCGATCTCATTGGGTGGCCGCACTTTAATATGCCGATGCTCATTGTGTTTCTGCACGAAGAGAGCTTCTGGATGAGCTGCGGCGTACTCCAGAAACTCATCCCGTTGTTGGGGAAGTCGAAAGGCGTGTGGCAGGAAAGGCAGCCGAGTTGTACACAGGTCCACCTTGTTCGTTAGATAGCCACAGCCAGGAAAATGGTTAACCAACTGATCGGCAGCAAGATTCTTAAGATTTGGCAGCACACGAAATGGATAATCATGGGCCCACAAAAGATCCCAGCCACCTTGTTCGAATTGCACTCGTTTATAGCCGAAATTGTGGAGCACATGCACCACGTGCACCAAGTGATCCTCTATGGGATCTTGGCTGTAGATCGCGTACGTTGGATGACGCGAATTCGAAATATCCGTTTTATTAATTGCATTTTGTCCACTGGAGTAACGTTTGTAGTGTGGCAGTAGCTCAATTAGTATGGCAGTGAGAACTGTAGCTGCTAGAAATAGCATAACCGAACGCAATGGGATAGTTGTCAGACTTGGCCTTGACGGCTTAGCCGGGTTTTCTTCCAACTAAAAAAAGGTGAAAGTTTTTTGTGCTTTAAAGTTTTCTCTGCAGCGAAATTTCGGTTTAACGCTGTTCTTACCTTATCTTTTCCATGCTCTTCACCTTCACTTATCAAATTTGTTGTCATTCTCAAGTCAGCCACAGTTAATACAGAATTGTACTAAAATTATTTAAACCGACCTTTTAAATTGAAATCGCCAAGCAAGGTAATAAATTTCTAAATAATTAGTCATTCACAAGGCAACGTCATCAGCTGTTGCTCTTCCTCTTCAGCAGTGGCATTCAGACGGCGACTTTGGCGCTTAGCTGTAACCGCTTTTAAAAAACTTCGTTTCCAACACTGCTGTCTGAAGTTATTTCGATAGGCGAGAGTTGGGACTATCGAATTGAATTGAAAGCCGCCTAAATTCAAAAGCAACATGAAATCACCCTCTAATTTAGGAACATGCACTATTAATATTTTTAACAACAATATTTTATAAACTTCAACAACCATTCAATTAGTTTTCATTTTGTTTCCCATTTCCTCATTGTTTATTTTTCCATTTTCTATAACTTTTGTATAATCGTTGTTTTTTTTGTGATAAAAAAAATTAACCATTATGAATTCAAAGCGGTTACGTGAAGCAGAGGAGGAGAAAAAAAAGAATGAACTGAGGCTGCGTTTCAAAAGGGTGATAAGGCTTATAATTATCAATTCTAATTGGATCGCATCGGAAGAAGAAGATGACATGTATGAAAGAATCTTTAATAATAAAGATGACATACGCTTTCTGGTTCGAATGACCCAAAAAAGCGAACTATTTACTGCTAGTGTAAGGTTGCGCGGTGCTTAAAGAAGTGTACAAGTTAATTTATTAATTGCTATTAAAGGATAAATCGTTGTTACGCACTCCACACAGTGTTCGAACTGCGGCTGAGCGAAAGAAGTTGCGTACCTTATTTGTCAATTTAAAATGTTTCCGCGACTTCCCACCAGTATGTAGAAAAATCTGCGTAATGAATTTTTCAATGATTTATTAAGTATTTCAGATATTACGTGTTCGCTTGATGCCCGTTATAACTTTCTCGTCACTCAATGCAGGTCGGACGATTATGAGACAGGGTGATGTTCCGCGTTCAGTAGCTTTTATTGTAGCTGGGAACGTTGAAATGTCTACAAACAAACATGTAAAGTGATATTCTTTCTGAGCGATTTTAATTTCTAAACAATTGTCTTAGGTGGGCGGCGAAATCATGTTCGGGCCAGGGGATTACATTGGCGATGTAGAGCTAAATGAGGAATGCGACCGCATATATACATTTACCACTAAATGTAAGTATATATGCTATTAATTCTTTCGTTGAGTTCCTATATAATTTAATTCAATTAAGTCCATACGTTAATAATTATTTTTATAAGCGTCAATAGCTTTCTGCTTTCTTGACGCAAGCAGCTTTTTATCGATTGTTAGCAACTCGTGGTGGGATCAGTGTGGTGAATTTGGTTTGAATACTTTTAAGGCGGGAAACTCGAGTGATCATGAGTTATGCCCTGTCGTCTAGTGTAATAATACAACATTATCTGTATATTATTAGTTAATTGGGTCGAAAGCGATTCGTTCAATAAGTTGTACATTTTTATCATATATTGTTGATGTTTCAAAGGAAGAAAAATTAGTTGAATCGTCGTGGAATTCGCAAAACACGCGATCTGCATTTGGCATAAGTTTGTACGTCAGTGTAGACATCGGGAACATTTCAGCATTTCGTGACCCAAAGCAAAGGCCTGCACCAGCCAATTTAATCAGCAATAAAAAAAAAGTTAAGTCCTAATTCGATTCAATCAAAATGAATAGCAAAACACAGCGCCCTCGCCAATTCGTGCCCCCAACCCCGATACCTCCGATACTTCGTCCTTTGACGGGGGTACTACAATGTGCCAGTAGTTGCGCCCACTACGTAATGCAAATATAGGTTGGCACCAACAACAAATCCAGACCCTTCAGACGACCCTTCCCTTCCCTTCCCTTCCCTTCCCTTCCCTTCCATCGCTCACAGCACACCTCTTGGACCCTTCAGAGGTTGCAACGAATTCTCAATTTTGCTTTCACTTCGCAACGTTGGTGCTTATTATTTGTATTTTTGTTGCTTTCGACATGTTTTCCTCTTTTGGGTAATCGGCTGGGAATCTTCAAACGAATTGATGTACTCCATTCTCATTTTGCAATTGCCGTTGGTCCCCATTAAACGTACATTTTGTGCATCGGCTGCTTCTTAGCCCAATGTGAACTTCTAGTATTGTTCGACGAGGACTTTCATACTATCCTAGCGCCCTACATGAAGAAGATTTGGCGTGACAAGAAGAGGGCCTTAAAGGCTTTAGAATACTTCAATTTTCTAAACGATGATCAAGTAAGTCATGTTTTACCTCCACCATATATGTATGTTGTTAAATACTTATAAGTGTTTCAATTAAACAGATTTTAAAGACGTGTAAAATGAGTTCTCTCAGGCAGTATAAGCCCTTGGATACAATTTATTCTCACGATAGAGGAACCCTGAGCAATGTTCATTTTGTATTGAGTGGGGAATGTGTAATTCTTCAGTGTCTTAATGTAAAAGTGAGTCTGGCAACTTAACAATTAGTTTGTAAATATTCTTGTATTGAATTTGTTTTTTTTGTATATAAAGGTATGTGAATTTGATGGTAAAAGGACTTATAAATTAGATGAAACTGTCGAGGTATTCAGTGAAGGTAGCGAAGAAATTGACAAGTTGAAAGAAAAAGATAACCCCATATCAAAGCTAACAATACAAATGAGTGAAGATTCAATAAAAACAAAGAAAAAGGTAAGTTTATAATGCAAACAAAATGGAAATATTTCGAGGAACTTGGTATTTGTGTATGTGTATACTTTATGCATATCCAGACTTGAATCATTTAATATTTTATTAAAATTATCGACAATGTAGGTTGGTAAAATGAATCTTGAAGAAATTGAAATGGCATGTGGATTAGTCAAAGCAAAAGAGAAGCAAACATCAGTTCATAGTCACTTAGGTTACAATAGAAGTATAACTGGGATGACAACGCATGACAATGCCGATGAGTTTGCCGATTATATAGAAGAATGTGACGAATATTCAATAAATAAATCAATTAACTCTCTGGATAGTAAAGAGTTATCCCAAGAAACTGATGCAATTTCAACTATAGAACTTGCAAATGTTGTCGATGGCGATGAAAGTCAAGTTTTCAATGAATCAGACATATTAATTGATTCATCACTTTTTGAATTGTCGTTTTCTCATTCTGTAAGTTTTAAGGATATATGGACCTAAAATAATTTATTTACTTATTTAGTAAATTCATTTTTATTTTCTAGGACGAAACCACTGAAAGTCATTTTATTGATGTAGGGACCCTAAATTTTGGTGGCATCTTCGGTTTGGGCGAGAAGACCCAACAACGTGTGATTATGGCCCGCGATGTGGTTCAATGCCTGACGATTCCACGATTCTACCTAATGGACAAAGAACTAAATCCTGGCAATATATGGCAGCGTCGACTTTTCTACTTAGATTGCATCATTCCGACAAGAGAAATGCTTTTCAAAGATTTCCTACAAAATCTTAAGTGGAAAAAATTTAAATCCAATTACATCAAAGAAAATGTACATACTCCTGACCATGATGTTGCCACCATTGATGATATACCAATTTTGTGTCGCATTGAGGAGGGTCTTGCCTAAAAGAAATAAACAAAACTCAGAACACTAAATTAATTACAGTCACATTTTTTTTTTGGGCCCTCAAGTAGACTTATTCAGCTTAACGCATTTTGAAGTTAGGTTCTAGTAAAAACAAGCAATAAACCACTTCTACAAACTATGGCTAATAAAAATAATAAGTTCCGAGAAATTAAGTTTAACTGACAGACCCGAACTACTAATTTGCCATTGCCGAACTGAGTCAACATTGTTGTGGCCACCGATTGGTAAACATGGAAACGCTTCACAATGGATTCGCTTACAGGTTTCCAAGCACAAAGCGCAGCGTTTCTTAGACAGTATTGATTCAACGTTTGCAGTGAAAGTTTGGTAAATTGGGCCGCAGATTATTTTAATATGGCCGGAACAAATTTACCAAGAGTCCCGGAAGGTCTGCGGGACCTAATGAAAGCCTATACTAAGGAGGTTCTACGCGAAAAACCAACGAATCTTTATGAATTCTCATCTTGCTACTTTGAACGCATCGCGGCCGATAGAATGCCACACAAAGTGCAGAGGTACGAGCCACCGCAGAGTTATGAAATCATCATGAAAAATCGCATACGACAGCAAGTACCGATTTCCCTTGTCTTCAACATTATACCCGATAATCTCACCGATCTGATTAAGAAGTTCATCAAAGCAGTACTGCGAGAAAAGCCCGACAATTTGCTCGCTTTTGCTGTGGAATATTTCCAAAGGCTTCGCAATGCTTCGCATTCTCCTCGCATGGAGTACACCAAGTATGCGGCCTACGAAAAATTCGTTGATGAGAAGGGAAACGGCGACCCCGTCTCACAGGAAAAGTGTACTTGCGGTCGTTTACTTGGCTCAAAAGCTATCGAAACGGAAAGCGAGGAAAAGGAGCAATCTACTAAGTCTGTTGAGCACACATATAGTGTTCAATATTTGCGTGCAGTTTGCATTATTCAAAAATATATTCGAAAATATTTAAGGGAAAAGCGTGAGAAGTCTGTTAAGAAGTCGGTGAAGACGGTGTCGACAGACCACTGTCGAAGTGAGGATTATATGAATGCCATATTTCTGATTCAAAGACAATTTCGACGGTATTTATCTAGGAAACGAGCTGAGAAAGTAGTCGACTCAAAGAAGAATCAATATGATTCGGTTGAGTACATGAATGCTATTTATATTATTCAGCGTTACTGTCGGCGATATTTGCGTAAGAGAGCCATGAAAGCTCGACCCTTAAATAGCCATAAAACCCCTTCCACGGACAGTAAACTTTCTCTTACGACAGCAGCATTTATTATTCAGAGAGCATTTCGAAATATGGTCAAGACACGGAGGGCCAAAAGACACATAAATGCCGAGCTCGACCAGGGCGATGATGTCAATGATAATGCCTCCGAGGCAGCCTCATACACCTCCGCATCTACCGCTCTCCTCTCCACAGAGTCCACCTGCGAGCACGCTGAGTTTGGTGGTGTTAATTATGAGGAGGGAGTCCATCAACAAACCATTCGGGAAGATGAGGAAGTTGAAAATGACAACACCAACAACCTTCAAAACGAATATAAAATGAAAGCTATTAAATCGAAAGGAAAATCAATAAATGCAGATGGAAATGGTAAATATTGTCACTCGATATCATATGATAGACAGCTCTTATATCATAATTAAATTCTAACTGAACGATATTTTTATGACTGTATTTTTTATTTTCAGAATTAACTATGGATGAAATCAATGATGAAATGAATAATAGAATGAAACGAGGACTCTATGCACAAAAGAGCCGTAAAGATATTCAAAATGACTCAGCAATTGACAAAGGAATGGCGAGTAAAGGAAATTCTGAGGACCTCTCAAGTGACCAAGTCCAAAAGGGTTTTACGCCAACGGAAAATATCGTAAAGACTATAATGAGAGCTGACTCTTTAGCATCAGTGGAAGCTCAATCAAAAGAATCAGGAAGGAAAAGTATTCCCCAAGAAGAAATCGTCGAAGCTGCCACTGAGTCACAAAAAACTGACAGCATGGTACCGGCAAAAAAGCCGGAAATAGGCACAACTGTTTTAGAAGATCAAGATAATACAATAAATCCAGAGAAACCTGTTGAAGTAAGGTTGTCCCCAGTTGAAAGCTCGATCACTGTTGCAGAGTCTCAGGATAGCGCAGACTCAGCTAAAAGTACTGAAGAAACTGTTAAGAACGCCTCCCAAGAGGAAAGCATGGAGAAAACAACTTCGCTTAGTCAAACTGTTGATTCGCTGAACTCTACTCAACCCACTGCTGTCTCGAATACAGAAAGCTCTATAAAAAAGAGTACTTCTCAAGTTGATAGCTTGGATGAAGTTGCTCCTTCTCAGGATAGCGCTGAGTCACAAATGCCTAAGCAGCTCAGTCAAGTAAAAGATACCGACGAATCCAATGAAAGGAGCATTTCGACAATTAAGAGCATAGAAACAGCTGCTCAGCCTGGTGATGAATCCAAGCAACTAGTAAAGTCAGAAGAATCGGCTAAAGGAAGCATATCGAATGCTGAGGCTGCTGAAAAAACTCTTAAATCAGTGGAAGATTCAATTTTACCAGAGGAAGCATTAGATGACAATGAAAGTAATTTAAATAACTTAATTAAGGAAAGTACCTCCCAATCTCAACCTGAGAACATAAAGCACTCTGACTCCTCAACTACAGTTAATGATAAGAAAAATACAGAAGATTCTATTCAAAGAAGTGACTCCCAAGCGAAGAGCTTACAAACTGCTCCACAATCTGATAAACTTGTATCTGATAAATCCTTCGAGGATAAGAATGAAAATACCGTTGAAAAGCCAATTGAGAAAAGTATTTCTCAATCGCAGAGCTTAGAAGCTGTTCCACAGCAAAATAAACATGAAAATTCATCACAATCGAAAACGACTACGGTGGAAAATAATATTGGTGCAGATGAAAATGTTTTAACGAAAGAGGCCATAGCTTCTCCAACGCATGCTGCAGGCGAAAATCTAGCCCTTTCGGATACTTCATCCCAGACAAATACAAATTTACAATCGGCTGATAATGCTGATTCATCTGAACGCCATTTAGCCGATATTGTTAGCACAGTTGTTGGCCAAGAAACTCCCAATGTAAGCCTACCAAAAACAGCATCAATGAATGAAAGTTCTCAGCAAAGCTCGACAAACGAATCCAGCGAAAATAATAAAGGTGAATATATAAATTGTAAATACTCAAAATTTGTAACGTTCCTTCTCTTTCAGCTCCAGAGGCTTTGTTGGTAAACAATACAGAAACTTCGGAAGGCCCGCATTCGGAAAATGATTATTCAGTTGAGGTAAATAGTCTTCAGACAGTTCTGAATACAATGAAGGAGCAATATAACCAAGATGAGTTAATTTTGAGTGGTAAGAGTAAGTATAAGAATACATTTTTTAAAGTTTTTTATCTAACATATATTTTTGTGATTTATTTAGAATCGTCTACATTTTCACCAACTACAGAACAAAGTTCGGAATTGCAATCTGCGTCTGCTTCCACTTTTGAGTCGGCTGTACCACTAGAGGATAATAAAGATCCTGAAACTACCAAAGTTTCCATATCACAAGAAGAAAATGTTGATTCAAACACAGACCCAATTATGAGATCTGCAAAGAGTCTAAAAGAAAATGAAGATACTAAGCCAGATATACTTAATGCAAAAGATGACTATCAAAGCGAGGAAACACTAGAAGACATAGGAAAATCAATAATTATTCACAGTGTGCTTCCGGGTGAAGATGATTATGTATTACCGCTTACTTCCAATGCTACAATAAGTTCAGATTCTACCAACATAACAGAAAATGTTGTTGATAAAACTGAGAACGTAAAAGACAACAAGAGCATCGAAGAAATTAATGAAGCTGAACAACAATTAAATGTAAACACTGATGAAAATCCAGAAAGTTCAGAAAAGGATTCTGCGGTTAAGCAAAGCATTGATGAACCCGTAATTAAAGAAACTACACAAATATTATCTAGTCCACCATCGAAATCTACCGATACATCCAAAGAGGGAAGTAATTTAGATAGCATGCAGGCAATGAAAATATCGAAACAAGAAACAGGGGAAGTAGAGATGGATGATATGAGTTCATCGAACGAAAGGAAGATTCCAAACAATCAATCTTCGGAAAGTATTAAGAAACTTGATGATAAGACACTTAATGAAGGTCCTTCAACGCAATCTTTAAGAGAAAACTTGGAATTACTTGCTCCAGCAAAACCAGCAGAAGAAAATATTGACGATATCATTAAAAACGAACTTCAAGAATCCTTAGATAAGTCTGAAAATGCCGAGAGCACAGAAAATACGAAATCAGAATCTCTTAATAATTCCCCATTGAAAGAATTACAAGAAAGCGCAGATGCTGCTATTGACATCATAGAAAATAAGTCAGTTGCTATAAAGGAGGAAAATTTAGCTGTGGCTGAAACTATTTTAAGCTCAGATTTACCTACAATAGTTAATGAAGATAAGAAAGTTTTTGAACAATCTACGTCAATACCGAAAATATCTGTTGAGCTTTCGACAGACGAAAATGAAGTGACTGCTAATGCGAATATTGAGGAAAGTAATATAGACGTTAGCAACGATTCAACTGTATCTGCAGATACAACTCAACAGGACATCACAAAAGAAAGTGGTGCAGATACAGATGATATTAAATCAGCAGATGAATCAATGAGTAAGCAAGTTGACGAAAAAGTTACTGATGATAATGATAAAAATAACACATCTAAAGAATCTAGTGAAAAAAGTGGGGATAATAAACAAACTACGTTAGAGAAAGATGAAAAATCTTCTTCAATATCATTGAGTGATGAGAAACCTACGATTAAATCCGCACTTTCTGAAGAAGCAGAGGAAAAAATGAAAGAAATTATTCAATTAACATTATTAGAAGAAGCTGAAAAAAATATCAAAGATGGGGCTGAACTAAATGCACCTCAAGAAGTTGGGGAAAGCATAAGTCAAGATACCAAATCCCCTCCCACATCCGCAGTTCCATCAGAGGCAGATCAAGAGAAAATTGCAAATCCGGTTATAACCAAGGAAACTAGTAAAGTTGTTTTAACTGAGGAAACGGCGTTAAAACCTGAAAGTGATAACAAATCTGAAGAGCTTCTTGAAACAACATCGTCTGAAGTTATTGGAAAAATTGAAGATAATATTAAACCAATTTCGTCTAAACAATCAGAAAAGCCTGCTATAACTGAAGACGATTTTATCTCAAATGAGACTATAAAAGAGGATTCTGAGTCCCCACAAAGCAAATCAATTGGAAGTGTGGAGTCAAATTCAAAAAAAGATGAAGAACATCAAATATCAAAAGAAGATCTAAAAACACAAAGTTCTGAACATAAATCAGAATTATCAACAGAAAACTTAAAAGAACAAAAAACTGCAGAAACATCTAAGATATCAACAGAAGACTCGAAGGATGAAAAACCGGTAGAAATGTCTAAAATATCAGAAGATGGTAAATTAGCCATCAGTAAAGATGCAGTAGATTCACAAGGTAATAAATTTCGTATTAAAATAACTCCATCAAGAAACTAAGAAGAACTATATTTTGCAGATGAATCCATTAAGTTAATTGACGAGAAAAATCAATCCGTTGCTGAAGTAGCCTATGAACAAGGTAAGAAATTGTAGTAATGGAATAAGTACGGTAATTATAAGTTTATTTCCACAAAGCTCAATCCAATAAAGTTACTGACGAAGTGAAGTCGGAACCTCAAAATGCCGAAGTAAATACTGGTAAGAGTTGCAAATAATTGATTATTCTAAAACTTGTCCTTCACATTAGCAGAACAAATCTTCTTTGCATTTGAGTCGTCAATTAACTGACACACAAATCAAAAAAATGCCAATCGCTAAAGACAAACATTCAACAAGTTACTCGTCGGGTCGATTGACAAACGCTCCAGTTGCTGAGCTACAGCTCAAATCATTTAAAACAGCTCCCGATGCGGGAAATTGGTATGATGTTCACAATGAACCTTTTGAAGATGCTGAAGCTGGCGGCAGTGCAGTGAAAGATATTGTTAGATCCAATGACACATATGCTGAAAATGTGAGATTGCTAGAAAGTCAATCAGTTGAAGTTCCCGAGAGAAGGCCAAATTATGTATTTGGCGAGCCGCCAACATCACCAGAAGCTATAAAACCCAAACAATCAGTGGCATTTTTCATTTCATTTGATGGGGATGATGGAAAAGCCACCTTTAAGATACCAAAAAAATTTCTAAGACACGATGAGTCCAGTAATGAGACACCAAAGAAACATAAAATGTTGGATAATGAGGAAGACTTGAGCATGGAGCCAGTAATAACAGCTGAAGAGGACTTTGTTGAATCTGATTCTGATGTAGGCTATCAGCAATATGGCATACAAAAGTTGCAAACAATACACGAACTCAATGAAAATGAATCGAGCAATGAGCTTAGAAGCTTATTGGATAAATCAAATGATAATGAAGGTGATGAGCAGGAAACGACTATTCTGGAACCAGAAGTAAAATCTAATGTAGAAGATATCGATGAAGTGGAGAGAAAACTTGTTAAACAAGTTGAAAATGGAGTTGAAAACTCATTGAAAGTAAATGATAGCCAAGAAAACATTTTAGATAAGAAAGAATCCGATCTATCTCATGAGCTTAAGCGCAAGGCCAGCGCTCAAATTATACAGAGAGCATATAAAAATTATGTAACACGTCGTGATAATAATGCAAAGCAGAGTTCTGAAGCCATTGTGAAAAATGAATTATCAAATAATGCGGAGTCTAAAATAAACGAAAACTTGGCAGCTACTAGAATTCAGAAGGCAATCCGGCAATTCCTGTCAAGAATTGCATTAAAGAAAGCAGAAACTAAAGTCTCTAATGAACGAAAATATACAAATGCTGAAATATTGGCAGCTATTCGCATCCAGAAGATGTTCCGAAATTATATTCGACGAAAGAAACACGCAGATATTGATGATATTTCCAAGGGCACATCTGCCACATCGTTGATAACAATAATTCCAAATACCAACGATTCGCATACACCAGAAGTATCAATAAATGATGAAGAACTTTCAGATGATGTGAGCATTACAAGTTCTGAGGTCAACTCAAGCAAACCCGAATGGTTCGTGGGCTCACAACGCATATCCTTGGAACCCAGCGAGAAATCTGTCAGTGTGGTTCAATCATCCGAGACTGACGCAATTGGCAAAACTGAAATCACTGATAATACGCAATTAGAAACTGATGCAAAATTAGCAACTGATATTGGCAATAATGTTAACGACTTAAACGCAAGCGAAGTATTTGCACAAGATAATGGAGCTTCTAATAATTCAGCAGGTTCAACGGAGGACACCGATTTAGTTGAGGATTTAGCCATTGCGGCTTTCGGCGCACTAGATGCAGCCGCACAAGGTAAAAGTGATAATATTTGCATTTCAAGTTTAATTCATTTTATTTCTCATTTGTAGTGGGTGCATCAAACCGCAAGATTTTAAGCGATTTTCTGATCAGAGAAATCGAATTCTCATCGATACGGGAATCTTATCCAAAGAGTCAAGTCACCACAATACTCGAGGAGGTTCACGAGGAAAAGTGCATCAAGAAAATCGTATCACGTGGCAATCTCATTGATGATGAAGTTAAGGAGGAGGCAGCAAACGAACAAATTGATCCTCAACTAGACTCATTGGCTGCAGATGCAATGGACGAAGCAACCATAAAGTTGATGAAAACCGAAGAGGCTATTGAGAAAATGGCTCAGCGAAGGTCATCGGAAACACGTGAAAAACTTAAAGAAGATGTGCAGATGATGGAACCCGTTTTTGGAGAACCTATTATACGATCAATGAGCATGCTGCAGGAACAGAGTTCTCTCGATATCGAGGATGGTGATATCATCGTCTACAAACGCCTGCAACGTGACGAGACTCGTGAGAGTTCTGCTCAGAGTGAGTCGGTTGTATTCGGTAACGACGAAGATGACGATAAAGAGTTCAATACCGATGCTGAAACTGCCAGGACACAATTATCCCGCCACTACACAATCGCCGGCGATGATCCTCGTGCCATGTTCAGATCTGTGACCATTGATGATACGGTCAGATACATTGAAGATGATGGTCGTGGTATGGACAACAGCATGAGTTTCTGTTTGGACGATGAAACCTCTGAGAACATACGTAAAAAGATGATGGCATATTCGCTTTCTGAAGGCGACTCTGATTATTACGATCCCAATAAAATAACGCCAGACGATTTCCATATAGACACTGCAATGACAGATGCCATGGACACATCCACGGAAACTGAATCGACTATTGTTTCCGCTGCTACCAAAATACAAGCCGGAGCTCGAGGATTTTTGGCTAGACGAAGATTACGTCGTGCCAGTGCAGGAACAAAGTCATCCACACAGGATACAAAGGCCTCGTTTGGCAACGATGCCATAAGCGAGTCCCTGGAACGCTTTATTGAGGAAGAAGCCGCTAAGAAGATTCAAGTTGCGTATCGTCTGCACAGTAGAAAGCAGAAGAAAAAGACCAACAACGTGAAGAGTGCGAGTCTGGAAAGCAGTTTGGCTGCTAAACGACAAACTCTGCAACGCGGCGATGCACTGCGAAATGATTCCAACTCAACGCCCGAGGATGAAAACAGTAGCAGTAGCACCAGTGTTGCACAACTGCCCAAAGATGCAGGGGCTAAGACTAGCAAAGATACTGGTAATTAAATGGCACATACTCGGAAATAATGTTATAGCTTTATTAATTCTGATTTTCCCACAATAGCTACGCGTTCAAAAAAATCTATGGATTTGACATTAAAATGGCCTGCAGTGAGGCAAAACTCAATGCCTGTTCAAATAGATTGTGAAGTTCTGCGGCCTATTCCGAAGCACATGAGGAGACGCATTAAGAGCGCTGAAAACGGAAAAAAGAAGAATCGAAAATGAGTCTTACAGAAGCTCATGGAAAGCTACATTGCAACATACACTCGTCTGCAAGTCTGCTCCCAATTCTACTTTCTCAGTCAGTCTTCAGAAATAAGTAAAGTGTAGAATTCAGATGGGAGCGGACTTTGTATTTTTTATTTTATAATCTTCAATATGATACTCGAAAGCTATTTAATAAATAAATATTTGACGGTTTCATTTTCGACACTAAAAATGCATTTTCGTTGCATACTTTACAGAGCCAGCAGAAATAATCTTTGCGTTTACATAATTTATAGGTGCGCCTGAAATTATGCAACGCAAATATAGTTTAAGTGGTTTGAAATGTTGCTTTGGGAAATGGTGTAAATTGGGGTTCGACATATTATAAGATAATTTTTACCTTAAACCATATCTCCATATCTGATCTTACAGCGATTTAAATTTATCAGCTACTTTTAGGCACAGCGGACACTTTAACAAAGCTTTTAAGTTGAAACTGAAAATAAAGTACCTTAACCATAATTTCAGCTATTAAACGGCCCTTTATGTGAATGGATATGCGTTTGGGCCAATGTAAGTATCATCTCGAAGCAATGTCGTTTCCAGGAAACGAGCATCGCCTCATTCATTAGCCATTTAAGACTTTTCTCAGACATTTTTGGTGCCGCAAAGTGGGTCGCACACCTGTAAGCAAAAGAAAGAGACGCAATCCCCACACACATACACAACTTGGAGTGCAAATATTATGAAATCTTCTCGTAACAGAACGAAATTCAACAATGTTTCGACTTGCTGCGGTTGCCCGTGGGGCGCCCACAAAATAATGGAGAACTGAGAAGTTGCTGAACAATAACAACAACGAGCATTTCTCTGGCTTGAAGGAAAGTTGAGGAGGCCCAAGCAGATTCACTCTTGATGATTATAAAGTTTTGTTGTTTTGGGGGCACTCGTCGAATCGGCCGAATCGTCTGTTTTGCTTTCCTTTCATTATCGAGCGGCAAAATATTGGTTAAGCAAGCAAAAACAATGAAAACGAAAGAAGAAACGAAGATAAAAAGTAAATTTGTAAACGACAGAAAAAGAAAGAAGCAAAATACAACAAAAATAAATACAACAAAATACAACAAAAAAAACAGCAGCGTGACCAACAAATGATGACGATGGTGCCAGCCATTCAGCCAGCTAGCCAGCATCTGCATCTCTTTTGAGAAAAATCACGATTATGATGATGATCAGGCGGGCAGAACGCTAACGTTCAAGTTAAAGCTCATTACGATTGCTATCAAGTGGAATCATCATCAGTGAAAGAGGAAGACCAAGAAGAAGATGGAGCAGACAACAAGGCAGAGAAGCGTGGGTACGAAATAATGAAACAGAATCGCCTGCATGACAATGATTACCCTAACGACAACTGAAACTGAAACGAGAAATATCATTTCCATCGCACTCGCACAACAGGAATGAGAATGCGAATGGGAACGGGAATGGAACTCAAACTGCCGCTCTCTCCATCTCTTTCGTTCTGTCTATCTCTCTCTCTCTCTCTTTCTTTCTTTCCTTCTTTCTTGGTGTGTGATTGTGTGTTGGTGGCTGTCAGCTTTTAAGAATTTGGGCCAAAGCAGCGAACATAAACAAAACTTGGATGATGATGGTTACTTAACAATGTTGAACAATAAATGAGTAAATACACATACTTACAGAGACACACACACACACACACTGGCACACACATGTAGAACTGCGTGAGTGTTAGTTAGGTGTAGGTGTGGTGAAATAACGAGTGCGATTGTGAGCGACTGTGGGTGCAGGTGCGTAGGGATTTACCGCTTGATTCATCAAGTGCAGAATATAATTGGCAGTCAATAAATTGGCGATTGTTTTGTTCCCCATATTGGAACTCGTAATGCCTATTATTAAAAATGCATTAAGTGTGTAATAAACAGTGCTGATTACGGTCAAGAATTATTTAACAGTACTTTTATTACATTGAAAAAGTATTATTTTCGTTTTTAAGTATGCTTAATTACAAATAATGCACATTTAACGCTAATGGAAAGTAACAAACTTAATAAACTAAAGATATAACTTCAAAGAGTTCTAATTAAGTATTTATAATTATAAAAATACGAAAATGCAAAAATAATAAAATGAATTATACTATTATTATATGCTCACTAAAAATATGTAATTTAAAAAGTATAGTTCTGTTTAAATCATTTTTATTACCAAAATGTGATGGCGAAAGAAATATGAAATTCATTATGCTGAATTTTACTAGCTTTTAAGTACTTTCATATGTGCCTTCAAAACATATGGGTGTAATAATTACTGTCTTTGAGTTTGTATTCCCTGCTAACTAAGTAACCCACTGACTAAATTGTTGAAATGATGTCATTGTATTTTTTGGCCAACTTATTGGGCTTTCCTCTAAGCATAATTTATATGGGTGTTACCTCTTTTGCCGCTGCTCCATGCCCTTTCACCAATGCCCTCTCTATCGCTCCCACTCAGCGCCCTCTACATCTCTGGCAACCTCGCTATCTTTCTCTCTCATTCGCTCTCTGTCACACAGACACAATTTGCAAATGAGTTGGTTGATTCTTTTGGCTGACTTTTCGTTGAGTTAATTAGTGAGTATCTTTCCTCTGCACGCACGCAACGACAGCAACAGCAACAACAACAATAACGCGTTTTGGCGCTTGACTTTATGTGCATGTGTGTGAGGGTATTTGTATTCGTAATGGCGGCATTGCTGTTCTTATTAGCGTTGTATGGCTCTCTGCAGTCAGCTTTTAAGCTGCCTCTGCCCCAAAAGTGGGTCAGCAGCGTCGTTAAAGCTTTTACGTGTATGTGTGTATGTGTGTGAGTGTGTGTGCAAATTAAATATTCACAGCGTTGGTTAAGCAAATAAAATCTCATTCTCAGCTTTGTTGTAATTGTTGTTGCATTTCGTTCTCTGTGCGTGTATTAATAGTGTGTGTGTGCGTGTGTTGGTTGTGGCTTTTATTTGTTTGTACGTCTTTCGGTTTTGGCTCGACGCTTTGCTCACAATCACAATCAAAATCGACGATCGCGCTGCGCATGAAAGTGAATCAGAATGTTAGCAACAGCCTCGTTGTTGTTTTGTTGTCGTTGCTCTTGTTGTTGTGGTATTGTTAATGTTGTTTGTTGTTGTTGTTGTTGCTGCTGCGGCTCCGGCTGCTGCTCTTTGCAAAGCAAATGAGATCAAAAGTGGGCTTAAGTCGCATCTCTTTAACCTGAATCTGTCAATGCTGTTAGCCAAAAAGCGCGCGAGTTGCCTTAATGCGAGCCACAGTTGCGTTGTTGCGTTTTAATGCTCAGCATTCTAAAGGGAATCGTTAAAGCGGCATCGAGCCAAAAAGATGGCTCTATAGTTAACAAAGCCCCAATTTAACTGTCAATGGCTTAAAAGGCAATTCTTCGGATGCTCTTGTTCCTTTACCAAGTGTTTATTAAACGCTGAAAAGGGAAAGGTTCTTTAAAATAGTTAAAAACGAAAATGGGGTTAAACTATTAATATGCAGGCGAATTGAGGTTTGATATAATATTTATTTGAGTAATTTCAATAAGTTTCCAATAAATTGTTTATATTGAAAGAGGTTACATTCAGAATATATAAATAATCCATGCAAATTAAAACTTGATCTAATATTTATGTAAATAATTTAAATAATTTTTCAATAACTATACCTTAATAGATCGAATTTAATTAAATGTTGATTAAAACAGATAAAAATCATATAGTGATTGATTTACAATATTCTAATGATACTACTTTCTTTTCTTGGTCATTCAGAATCATGCTTTCAGATATTATATTTGTTGAGTTTATGATGTAGTAAATTATGGAATCTATGTTCTCAGCAAATTCCCTGAGTATGAGCAAATTCTGCGAGCTTTATGGCAAATTCTTTCACCAGACAGGCATCAATTCGTTGTTTGTATAACATTTCTTTCGTTTATAACTTTTAATGTGGACTCGTGAAAAAGCCGTGAAGCGCGTCAGTTGGGCCAAGATTGTGTGTTGTATTGTGTTTTATTTTTTATATGATTTGTGGGCGTTGCTTATTATATGAGTTATGTGAGATCTGAGATCTGAGATGTGGATGTGGATGTGGCGGCTGTAAACTCGATCTGTCAATGAGCCGGGAGCTATATAAAGAGGTGTGCCCTGACCCAATTCGAGCGCGATTCTGTTATTTACTTAGGCATGAGCTCAGCGCCCGGTGCTGACGAAGCATTGAGTATATTATCGAATGGCTTTACGCCTAAATATCTTCAGTAGTAAAAGTAAGTATTTGAATTTGGTTCACTGATGGTGCAAACGTATTGTTGTGTTATGTGTGCGAGTGTGTGCGCGCTTTGCTAGCGGTCATAAAGCATTGAGGCACAACAAAACGCCCACTAAATTTGAATACAATTCCCGGGGAACCCTTTCGACCTCAGGACAAGGGCAAACGCAGCACAGCGGTTCGGTCATTAAGTAAAATACGCTTTTGCATCATTTGCAAGACCATGGCTAAAGCAGCGTTTGCCGTTTGCTTCTTGGGTAGACGATGATGGTCAGGCATGCCACGGCAGTAGGTAGGCAGTTAGGCAAGCAGCATGTCAAAGGACAGCAAACAGTGAAATGCGCGATTTTATGACAACAGCGAAAGAGCGAACTTAAGTGGAAACAGTCAGCGAGCACGCCTTTGAGATGGACACGCTAAAACATGGCATTTTATGGCCATGACAAAAGATGACAACGTCGCCCATCTCCGTCTTCGACATCGTCATCGTCCACGTCGTCGTCGTCGTCGCCGTCGACGTCTTTGCTGTCATCACAGCATCCGCAATCGCATCATGTGACAGTCGCAGTCGCAGTTGCAGTTGCAGTTGCTCTCACTGTCGCCATTTGTCCATTTCTTGGCAGTCGTAAATCATCCCGCAATGTTTTGCATGTGACACAAAATTGACCCAGTTTCTCTGTTTCCCCGAGCAACCCGCAGCGTTGTCTCGAACTTATGCAAAACTCTAAATTTGAACCCTTTGCCATGTCTGCCGGAGTCTATTTTATCTTAATGTAAGAAAAATTCACCTTGAACATCACGACCTTGAGTTTATAGTTTCTGGCTAATATTCTAGTATTGCGTAATATAAAAAGATGACACGCGTCGTGCGTCTGCCAGCCTCTATTATCCTTTGCAGGACACACGCACGACACATATGTGAGAAAACATTACATAACCTTGACAATGCGCAGCATCATGCGATTAAATTTTCACCATGTGTGTTCTTCATTCAGTTATTCTTCAGCATGAATATTCAATGTAAATAAAAGAACTACAAATTTCAATGGATGGAAATCATGCTGAAATAACAACAGTAATTGAAATACTTCAAATAGAAATGCTAAAACCACTGCGCAATGCACAAAAGTTGACTCATAAATTCCAGCGATTAGATTTCACTGCAAGTTCGTTGCCTAAGTCTTTTGATATTTAGGGCAACTATTCAAGTTAATTGATAAAACAAACACTCATAACAATTTCATCTTAAATTTAGCAAAGTATTTCAGACAAATATTTTGTTTAGCCAGAATAATACGCATAATAATAATAAAAGCCATCATAATGGCTAAAAGTGAGTTGTGCGCAGCAATTGACAAAAACTGTTACTTTCACATTGGCTAAAAGTCAAGATTAGTGCGAAACCAACAACAACAGCAACAAAAACAACAAAAAACAGCAGTCAGAAAGAACAACAAAAGAAATGTAATAGATGCTCATTTGGCAGCATTGCTGTGGCACAACCACAACAACAACAACAACAACAACAGCAACTACAAATAGGGCTAATTATGCGCACACTTTCAGCCAGCGTTTTTTATCTCTTTTCCTCTTTCTTTCTGGTCTGTTTTTTTTTGTGCAATTCTGCTCGTGGCAAAAAAATGAATAAAAAAATAAAATAAATTGAGAGGCCAGACAATGCAAAAGAATCACGTCGCTATAATATTTTTCTTCTTTTTTCTCCCGACTGGCTGCTGTTGAGCATTGTAATGGGATTTTCTGTTGTTATTGCCACAATAACAGCAGCAGCAGCAGCAACAACCACAAAAGGGGTGCACTTAAATGAAAGTTGTTTAAGCCCGTCGCAGTTGCTCTCAAAGCATTTCGGCGGCACCAAAGCAGCCCATCGAGGGCCACATCTTGATACGAAATGCCAAATTGAACAGGCTGCCATATGCACTAAAAGAACAAGTGAGCAGTGAGTGTCTTTTTGCGACAGCTCGACTTCAGATACTCTGACTCGGTAAACTATAAGTCGGCCGCATGGGCTGAGGAATAAACTTGTTGTTTAATAAGTTGATCTGCCCAGTTGATGAAGAACATAGTAATTATAAATGCATTCTCTTTTCTTGTACTTGCTTTCATTTTGATATCACACCAGTTTTAATTTAAATTAAAGATTAATCGAATCATTATTCTTCATCCCTCAATTTTTAAAATCTTGCAAAATATGAGTTGAGCTAAGTTCCGGAACAAGCTGCAATATGGGTACATATACTATATACACGTAATTTCTGGCATATCCGGCCAACCAGATATTATCATCATATAAATTATAAATATTATATTTTTGGCCCACTCGAGTCGCGTTATTTTGGTGGCGCGTGACTCGCTGCGTATGGCTTGCCGGGTGCGGATATAACTGCAGACTAAGCCAGGCGTAGGAGGTGGAGGAGGAGAGCAGTAGTTGGAGGGTTCGTTCGGATCTGGCAAAGTACTTAGTGTGGGCCCTTGTGGGTCTCCCAGTCATGCTTGTTAAACTTTTGGTTCTGTTCCAAATACTATTTTGGGCGGGCGCACAGACTTTATGATTGGTAATTAAAATTTTTGGCTCTGTCTTTGGCTGGCTAAGTAGTTACGCTTGGTTCGCTTGGCTCAGAAACTGAGACTCAAGTGCTTGCCATGAAGAATAATCATGTGTATGTGTGTGTGTGTTTATGCGTTTGCTCTATGTTTGCAGTTGCGCTCATTTGTGGCAACGAGTGAAACACCCAAAAATGACACGCCAAACATGACAACAAATGTTGCACTACATTTGTTGCCGTTTGCCGTTTGCCGTTGCTGATGTTGCTGTTGCTATTGGCGGTGTTGCTCCTGCACCCGGATTCAAAGTAAACACAAAACCGGAGTCGGGTTTTGGTGTTGCAGTTGCAAAACTTGTTGCACATGTTGCCTGGCGACTTTAATAACATTTGTAGTCGTTGTGCCAAAGCAGTTCCTAGTTGTTGTTTCGTCTTCAGCTTTTTTCTTTTTCATTTTTAATCAAAACACTTAACAACTTGTAAAATTCTCTGGCTGCAGTTGACACACATCTGTCAGGCGGGCCAAGTGGGGCCCAAGTGGGTCAGGAGACAGCAGCAACAGCAACAGCAGCAGCAGCAGCAGCGGCAGCGGCAGCGGCAGCAGCAGCAGTTGTAGGGGGAGGAAGGGGCAGAGAGTGGCGTGGCTTGCAGTCGCGATCTTGTTAATCGTTTTTGATTGCCGCGTTGATGTGCACACCACCAGCTAAATCAGAATGCCAATGATGATGGCCACCATGATAACGATGATGATGATGATGATGATGATGATAACTGTCGTTTAGCAGCAGTCCCAATTGACGCTCTTGCTCTTGATGTTGTTGTAGACTAATAATTATTCTATTTTGCTGCGCTACCATTTAGCACACTTTACTTATTATAAGCATTATACTTAACTCGCACTCGATTGTCTTGTATCGGTTTGATTTGCACTTGAAAAGCCGCCAGCCGGCGACAGTTCTGCTCTCGGCTATTTAATATAATCGAGTAGTCCTGATTTCCTAATAAACTGAAAAGAAAGCATTGAAATAAGAAACATTTTTATTGAATACTTAAATCTTTTGTAACGAACAAGAATGTGAAATTTTAAAGTTTCCTGTATTTGTCATTAAGGTTGTAATATTATTTCGATTTATGGTTCCTTCTGTATTGAACCAAATAAAATCACTGCTCAATAAACGTCAAATTGGTCAAGTCGATTTCATTGCTATTTTTAGAAACTGCTTCTGTCTATTTCCATATCGTGCAATCAACAAATCATTCTTTATGTTTGCCCTCAAAAAGTTTAAGCAACATGTTCCGCTCGTTTTATTGCGGCTCAACTCACATTATTTGGGCTGCTTTTTCTTCATCCTTAACTGATATGTACATATATATTTACGTGCTGTAATAATTAGCTTCACGTATTTGCTTTTCGCATAAAAGTTTTCAGGTTGAGACAGACGTCCAAAAAGGCCGGAGGCTAAGGATGAGTATGAATGGCGTCGGTTTGTGTGTGAGAAGAGTTTTTCGAGTGTCATGTGCGCACTTTATATTCAATAAAGATTTAACGAGACTTGTTAACATCACTGCAGAATGCATAAATAATTATAGAATTAAGCAACAATTTCAGCAAGTCGTTAAAGAAGCAACAAAACAGTCAGCGTCGAGCTGGAAGCGAGGCAATTAATTTCAATTTGTGGCCACTGCAGTGAAATGGCTATAAACTTGGGCTGGTCCATGCACGCGGTCAGTGGAGAATGAAGCAGCAGGGGCAGCGACAGAAAGGGGGCAGGGATAGGGGCAGGGACGGGGCAGGGACAGGGGCAGGGGCTGGTTAGCTGAAAACAGTTATGAAAAGTACTCAAACAAATGCATACAGATAATTTTCTTTTTGTTATTTAATTGCCAGTCTTTGTGTGTTATATTTCAATCGTTCGGTACGGTAAATCACGTACCTTGTCAGAGAGAAAAAGACAGCGAGCTAGAGAGAGAGAGAGAGTTTGTGAGCTGGACAGAATAATATAATAACAACATACATGCACACATATATGTATGTATGTATATTGAGCATATCGGTGGACCCAAGCGCATAATTGGCATCTTGATATTTTTATGTTGTCTTAACCACAACTGAAGCGTAAACAAAAAGCGAACGAATGTCAGAGCGAAAAGCGAGACGAAAAGAACCCTCAACTCGCACATTGCCTCACACAAGTATTTGGCCAGGCCATTAGCAAGATCACAAAAATCAAGCGAACGGTAACTGTCACTTTCAAAATGGAGCATAGCGGGCCAACAAAATAATCAAATGAAGCCGCACAAAACGTTTTGGCATTTGCCATTTGCCATTTGCATGTCCAAAGAATCAAGAGGGCCAATTAATAAAAATGTTTCCACTTTAAATAATTAAATAAATAAAAATGTTTTATATATCGGCAGACGTATAAATATGTATTAAGACTGACGCATAGAAAGCATTTCTTTGATTGCAAACAGTGGGCATTGGCATTGAATGGGATTCGCCTGTGCGACCAGCTAAACAATCATAAATAACTGCACACAATGACAGAGGAGGAGGAGGCAAAAGTCGAGGCAGAAGCAACTGAAGAGACAGTGTGTGTGTATGAAAAAGCTAAAAGTCGGTCATGAAATCGCAAGTGACCCACTTGGAGGCAACACCATAACGACGTCGGCAACGACGACAGCCAGAGCCGCAACTAAACGAAAGACTCAAGCAACGAACACGAAGACGCGGCAGACAAATATGACAAGCTAAAGATAGAGCCACTGCCACAGCAACAACAGCAACGACTTCAACGACGACGACGACAAACGGCAAGAGCCAACTAGCCAGTTGGATAGACAACGACGCAAAATAAGGAGGACACCATAATTGGCAAAACTAACACACACTCACAGCTCAAGCGACAGCGCGAGCGAGCGACAGAGAGAGAGAGAGAGAGAGAGAGAGAGAGAGAGAGAGAAGAGGTGGAACGAGTGGCGATAGCGCTTGGCATGAATGGATACACAGATAGCATAGCATAGGCCTGGGCCTGACTAACTAGTTGCCGCTTGCAGTTTGGCATACTTGGCCAAGCCGGACTTGACGACTGTCTTCTGTTGTCTTGTCTTGTCTTGCGTGGAACTCGTATGCGTCACTAAACTTGACCAAATTACACAAGGAAGTTGTGCGCACGTTCCCCACCATGGCAATTTGTTTGCACTGTCGACTGCCACGTCGTGCCTCGCATCCCGTTCCCGGTCCCGATTCCGCCGCATAACGATGCCAATGGCGATGCAAGCATCCATTAGACTTGGAACACGTTGTGCATTGTGCAATGATGACATTTGTGGGTCTCTGTGTCGGCGTCTGGCTCAATGCCTTCGGCTGCCTGGACAGCAGGTTAAGCGCCAGCCAGCCAACACAGTCACTCAGCCACAGCAGAGTGCAGAGCGCACTCACAATCCCATTGGTTGAGGCGGAACTCAGGTTTGAAACCAATCTGTAAGTTGAAGTTGCCGTGCGGGCGAAGCTCAACTCAAATATTTTTCTGCTTTTGTTTTGGTGGGAAAATAGATGAGAGCCAGATAAGGGCCGAATGGTGCTTCAGGTGCTGCTAATGGATTTCCAACTCCTACTTTCGACGTGGCAAAGGACGCGGAATTCACCGATTAAATAGATTGTGTACAATATGTAAAGCGCACTAACTGATTGACAGTCAATTTAGCAGCTCACTTTATCGCATGCGATCGCAAAAGATCTATGTTTCAGCGAAAGCAAAATATTTCAGCTGTAGGTCAAAAAACAATACATTCAACATTTTATGGGTGAAAGTTTAATTTATGTTCAATCGGTTTGCAGCACATTTGTATTTTGAAGTTCTACATGCAGACATGCTATCGTATATTTTCGATACGATAACATTTATTTCTCACCACAATTTTATATGATGAATTCCTGCATTTAACTGCTCGTTTAGTTATAGTTGCTTTTACTAGCAAACAGTCATAACTATGGGTAAGTATGCTCGAGCCTGCAGCTGTAGACGTTGGCTCAGACGGAGCTCGCACTTGCCCGTAGAGCGGCGGGCATAATAGTCTTGGCCTACATTCATCAGAGTGCATGAGTATTCTAAGCAGACACACTCACACTCACACTCACACTCAAATTCACATCCACATCCACTTACAATGCGAACACTTTTACTCTCGGCACACTCGCATGCCTTCATAAACATAAACATACGTATACTTCCACACAGACGCTCACACACACACACACTCACTTCGGCATAATCATGCTTACTCATGATAATCAGACTCTGGCTGGCTGCTCATTACCATGCCAACTACCAGCAAACAATAACAATTATTATACCAACTCACTTTAACTAGTTTCCACACTTGGCCTGGTCTAGTCTCCGTCTTCATCGCACTCCGTCGCTCGCCTCCATCTGAGTCGCAGTCAGACTCTAAGTCTAACTTACTGCGTCTCACTGTCTGTTTGTCTGAGTGCCTCTGGCTTGGCTTTTAAGTCGGTGTGTTTCTGAGTCTCTGAGGCTTTCAACTTGCCCGCACAATTTTCCTTTTTTTCTTCCATTTTCTTTGCGAATGCGGTCGCAGCTGCTTGTAATTAAACAAAGCTCAGAAAATGGAAAATCGGAAACAGCAGCTCGAAACACAACCGAAGAGGTTTTTGGGAAATCCATCTTGTAATATATAAATAATGAAGAGGCCATGCTAGATGGGTAAATAGCACATTTCAAACTTATATTTACAACTATATTAATTGCATATACTGTGAATGTCTTATTTACTTACACATTATCATCATTTATTATTTATTTATCAATTTGTATATAATGTGATATTTAAATTTGGCGACATTTTATGCAAGCAACAGTTGCGGCATTGGCGTCGGCGTCTGTGCAACTTAAAAGCAGCACGCACTCACACCCATACTCAAGCACACACCCATATAAACACACACACACACACACACGTGCGCTCACACGCAGCAGATAAAACGTTTTTCGAATATTTTGAATAACGGTGCATGGAATACCAAAATCAAATCAAGTGGAAGCGCTGAACGAGGCCCCATCGAACTGTGCTCCCAGCCCCAGAAACACTTGAAGCCCACGGAATCGACGACGCATATGAAATTTGTTGTTCTTGGTGTTGCTGTTGTTGTTTTTGATTTTGTGTCTTTAGTTTTTTTTTTGGGCGTCTTTGCGATGGCAACAAGTGCGCCGGAAAACCTGTTGGCCCATATCACGTACTACGCGTACTCCTTCCCTTGGCGACTTGTAACTGGCACAGGGAGCGTGGAGTGGGGAACGGGGTGCGGTGTGCTGGATTGGGGGCCTATATAAAATGCTGGGCGGCCTGGCGGAATTAATTATGTAGCCCAAAGCTGAATTATATGCGAAAGCAGCGAATTCTCCATCGCTTCACGTCTCTCTCTCTCTCTACATCTCTTTCTCTGTCTTTCTATAGCTGCCTTTCAGTCTCAGTTTCAGTCTCCATCTTCAACTGTGAATCCGTCTTGCAGCCACCCGCTGCCCCCTTTTCACTTAATCTTACGGTGCGATGCGAAACTCGTTTGTGCATTTAATTTATGGGCGCGACGCCGGCAACAGCAGCAGCAACAACAACAACTGAAACAGCAAAAACTGAAACAACAACAATAACAACCATAAAGATGCATTGCACTTGTCGAGTGGTGCGAATCTTTTAGGCAAACTGTGCTGCAAAACGACGACGGCAACTTATGTACCTTTTGACTACGCACATTGCCACAGAGCCACGTCTCCGACTCAAACTACAGCTCGCAGTCAGACTCCTCCTCTCTTTCCCCCCCCATCTCTCCCTGCCTCAGACTTTGGCTGGCTGTGACTTTGTCTCAGGCTTTGGCATATCGTAAAGTTGTCAGTTGCCGCCGTCGCCGGCTGCGTTGCGTTGCATTGGGTTGCGCTGAGCACGTGACCCAATTTGGTTCGGGTTCAGCTCAGCATAGGGTGATGCTGCGTGGGGCAGGGTGGAGCAGTGAAGGTGGTGCTTGTGTGGTGTCTGCAACCGCATGTGGTTAACTGGCCAAGTCGCCAGTTTGGACTCCTTCCTCGTTGCTTTTTCGGCGACATGTCCACTTTAATTATGTTGCGCCTCTCATAATTGGGTTAATTTTGTGTGGCAAGCTTGCAAAGCTGCCGCAAACAGTCCCACTCGCAATACCAGTCCCAGTTGCAGCTCCAGCTCCAGCTTCAGCTCCAGCTTCAGCTTCAGCTTCAGCTTCAGCTTCAGCTTCAAGTTGATGCCGCAGGCGTGCAACCAGGCGATTTACAAATTTGTTGCTTGTCTTTGAATCTTTTTTGACAGGCGCATTAAGTTCGGCAGCAAAGGAAAAGCAACGAAATGGCAGCACAGTTACAGGTACAACATTTTGGACAAGCGTGACCTATGTGATAAATCAGAAATCTAAATGAAATAAATTAAAATAAATTAAAAACAATTTGGCATCCCTGGGAGCCCTCCAATTAAAAGTTATTTTCAAGGAATTTTAAACGCTAAAGAAGGTGATTTTTTTCCTGAAATTTATAACTTAATCGAAACTTTAAGTAAACTCGATTCATATAATCAAAAGACTTAGGCAACAAACTTGCAAAATATTTAAAGTCCTATAAACAAACTAATTGAAATTAGTTGAACTTAACTAACTGGCAAATTTACTATATATCAACTTAAGATGTATGAAGCAAACATAGCATTGTTAGCATCATTAATTCGCCGAATTGAAAATCAAATGACTTGGACAACAAACTTGTCGCATAACACTTTATGCGTTTTATCTGCAAACGAAGCTACAGCTATCAAATTGACAGAACCACCTCAGCCATTTGTTACGGCGAGTATCTGATAAATAGAGACAGTGGCAACGTTTGCTCTGCATTTAATGGCAAACTGATTACAAAGTGACACAAAAACAAGAAGCAATGGTGCCGCCGCCACCAAGTCAGGGATTGCCTGTTGGATGAGTACCCCCGGTTCGCTGGGATAGATATGCAAATCTCGGAGCTGGGTCAACAGCAGCTAGAGCCGTCACTCACTCACGGTGCTACGGCTTTGCGGTTGCTGCTGCAGCAGCATTCGTAATCGAGCTCATGTGAAGCTTTGACAGTGACTTCGACGATGGCGGTAAGTCTGCGACTGCAACTGCAACTGCAACTGTGACTGTGACTGAGACTGCAAATCGATTAATTTGCTTCAGTGGATTGTCACAACGGTAACCCGAAAGTCCCCCCAACCGTGCAATGCGACAAACCTCATGCCACCGCCACTGCGACTGCGACTGCAACTGGCAATGGCAATGGCAATTAAACAATTAAGGCGCTTAAACGGTAACCCAGTCAAGCCAGCCAACGGTGACCCTTGTCTGTCTCTCTCTCTCTCTCTCTCTCGCTCTCGCTGCATTGCATCTCATCGACCCCAAACTTCGACTGCAACGGCCCATTACGTTTAACTGATTATCAGCGTCCAAAGTTGCCGGCAAGTTGACGTTTTCAAAGATCTGCCCCAACCCCAAAAAGTTTAATTAAAAAACAGTCAACAGATATACAGAGAGACGCTGCCTCAGCAGTCGGGGGGAACACACAAAGCGCACAGTCATCGAGCTGCATCTTCTATGCAACGTCTGTCGCAGCTGCAGGTGGCAGTCTTGGCAGTTGTTGTGTCTTTCGATGCGAGTATCTGTATCTCATAGATGCAGCAAAAGTGAAAAAAGTGCCGTTGCCAGTGTTAGCTCTTCTTAAGTCCCCACCACCTCCCTCCTGTCCGCTCCCACTCCGCGATAACCGTTATACAAAACGCTGCGTTGCGTTATAATTTCCAAGCGTCGCGTCTTTTTAGTTTATTTTTTTTTTTGGGATTCTGCTTTCTGACTGATTTTCGGCCGTTATGCTGGCTCTGCTCATTGTTGTTGTTGTTGTTGTTGTTATTGTTTGTTGCTGTGCTTGGCTGCACAAAAACGTTCTGTGCACCCAATCCCAGATGTATCATAAAGTCCACAATGCGCAATTGTTGGGTTGGTACTTTAACGGCAAGTTCGTTGCCTCAGTCTTTCGTTTTGTCTGCAATAAATTCTTGAGTTATCAATAAAAATCGCATAAATATCTGGCACTCAAGCGCAATCTGAGACACGCGGAGCACGCAAAAGATGAGATTGGCTAAAATTATGGCCAAAAGACATCGATTTATACGCTATTTTAAGCGCATAGCTATTGACTCTCCTTGCGCTGAATAGAAATATTCTCACCATTATTAGGAAACTTCAATGGCGAACTCGTAAATGTAAATTAAACGCGAGTATATAGAAAAATATGTAAACTCATTTAAGCACACATTTATATTGCTTACTATTATTCTGAATTTCAGACGTATTTGTAAACTTCTATTAGCTGGCGAACTCTCAAAGGTAAATTGTCGCCTTCGTCGGGCGTTTGTTTGTACTCGCTGTTATTTGCTCGACTCCAACTCCAACTCCAACTGCAACATCAACATCACCATCGACATCAACACCAACTTCGACTCCAACTCCGACTTTGTCGACTTCGACGGCATCTTCATTAGAGCCCACAGCGTTCAGCAAACAGACAACAAAAAGTTGTCGCCCATTGCCGTCCGCAGAGTTAGTCAAGCGTTGCGCTGCATTGTCTGCCTTCCACTTGGTCATGCTACAACCCTGCCCCCCCCCCCCTCCCACTCTTTCCAGCCCCCTCCCCTCTGCCCTATCCCCTGCAATGGTCCATGCCCATGACACCTCAAAACGGCACTTCTTTGCCAGCTTGTCTGCCTAGCTGTCTGTCTGTATTTTTCTGTTCCTCTGTTGCTGTTCCTCCTTCTACTCTGCCTGCTTCCCAGCAGACTCAGTGCATTTTGGGGGCCATTGGCAAATTTAATGGCGTGCATTATTTTGATGTTTATTTATGTTGCTGGCAACACACACACTCACACACACATGGACACTCTCACACACTCACACACACAGAAAGCCGGCCCAGCAACATGTGGCCAATGCAATTTGCATTTGCATCTCAATTGCAGTTTGCATTGTTTGTTTTCGCAGTTGCTGTTGTTGCAGTTTGTTGCTGTTGTCATTGTTGCTGTTGTTTATCTCTCTCCACACACAGCTGCGTTTGGAGTTTTGCATTTTGCGATGCGGATCCGGTTTTCGTTGACCCACTTCCGGTTGCCAGTTTGCCCGCTTGCCAGTTGCGTTTCAGCTTGACCTTTGTCTCGCCCTCGCCTTGGCACACACACACACACAGCACTCTGGTTGCTTTGCCCACCCACCCGGCAGCCAGCAGCAAACTCCCACCTCATCCGTCGCTTCCAGCTGGCATTTGCAACTTTAGTGTCAGATAAAACGCCTACGGTTTGCACTACATTCATATTTTGTCGACTTCGTCGTCGTCGTCGTCGTCGTCACCGTCATCGTCTGTCTGCAGCCATTTCTCCAGCTGTAGATTGTTCTTTTTGTTTATTGTTTCTCTTTCAACAACTATCCCTATTCCTACACCACCTCCTCGTCTTCTGCTTCCCCCCATCACTCGGCACTCGATTCGCTTAGCTCAGCTCAGTTCACTTCAGCTCCTACATGGCAATTTATTTAGCATTTTTATTGTGGTGCGTTTTGTTGTTCTGCTTTTTTATGCTTGCCATCTATTTTTATCGCCCGTTGTTGTTGTCGTTGTTTTCTGCCTGTTATTAGCTTTGATGAACCCTCCAGGCGCACCCCCCTCAGTTCACTCTTTCCTGACAGTTGTCTTTGGGAGCTCACGCCCGCACCTTGGCCCAGCATACGAATGAAAAAAAAACACACACAGAAAAAAGAATACAAATTATGCATGCAAAATTTGCCGCATCGCTGTTGTTATTGTTATTGTTGTTATTATTATCGTACTACTCGTAGTTGTTGCTGGCACCAAATGGTAAATTATGCAAAATTTATGCAATATTTGACATATATTTCGGTGGCTATGGCCAAAGTCATTTCTGGTAATGCTCTGAATATGATTGTTTTATACACTTGGAGCTGATCTCAGCTAATCTTGAGGCTGCAAAGCAGAGAACAATGAAGATTTAGTAGCGTTAAGAAGCACGAATTCGTGCCTAGGGATTTGGCAAAGATTCAATTTATTAAGGCTTTAAACTTTCAAATCTGGCAAGTATTTTTACATAAGTTTTAGGACGACTTTTAATCGATTGAATTTCTTAAACTACACAAAATGTTTCGCTCTCTTTTTAAAGTGCAAAACCTGCAACGAATTCGCAACTGCAATTTAGTATACTATAGATGTTCAGTTGCTGCTTCTGGACCTGTTGAAACTGTGGGTGGCATTGCCAAAGTATTTCCTGCTGCGACTATTGCCACTGTCGTCGCCGTGTGGGCGACAATTGTTTTGCCAATTTAGCAGTAGACAATTCAATTGATGGCTGAATTCGAGCACAACAGGTAGGCCAAAGAGCCACCCAAGGCGATGGCAAGGCAGCCGGCAACCGGCAGCCAACACCCGCGGCGTGCAGCGAGCACTTGCCACAAATGAGCCCGAGATTTGTCACATTTGCCTGCCGGTCAGCGGCAATTGACGGCGGCAAATAGAAAGGTGTTGGCCAAACGGAAAACGGAGCCTGTCGAACTGTGAGAGTGTGTGTGTGTGTGTGTGAGAGTCTTCACATTGTTTGCACCTTAATTTACAATCTTTTGCGGTCAGCAGGTACCGCCTGGGGTGCCAAAAGATAGTCTCTCATCTCGCTGTCTTCATTTCTAGGCTTCAATCGTGGCTGCCTCATTTCCTCGTTTCCTGGGCGTCGTCGCACAGCTCTTCGCTGAACACTTGGGAGCTTTGCCTAACCTATATCGTATGGTTGGGTATGATTTTAACCCATTTTCAGTTGTTGGCCCTGTCAAATGCACATTTGTTGTTTCGTAGATCGCTGTGTGGTTTGACTTTGACCCCCATGTCAATATTGGTTATGGTATTCGGTTAATGGTAATGGCATTGCACTTCAAGACTTTACCGTTTTCGTGGCATTGCCGCATTGTGGCGACCCTTTTCCAGGTGCTACTCCCGTGGCGTTTGCCTTAATTTGATAGCTTGTTTTATTTGTGTGAAGCAAATAGCTTGAGTGATGGCCAGGCATCAACCCGAACCTGGCCTAAACCTCAACTGTCAAGCTTGCTCCCGTCGCCCTTTTCGCTCTCTCTCTCTCTCTGTCTCTATTGCTATTTCTGTCGCTCCTATATTGTTCAGATTTTGGGGCCTTCTTAGGTTATTTTTTCTAGTTTTTTTTTTTTTGTGATGAAGTGTCACGCTGTCCAAGTTCAATTAGTTTTGTATGCCGCTCTTCAAAAGCTGCGCCGATATTCTGTGCCCTGCCATGTTTAAAGCCAAGATTGATTTTCATTATCATTATTTTTCTCTCTTCGCTTTTTTGCCTACATCAGTTGCCTGTACTGTTTGTACTGTTTCGGAGATTGACATTTGACGTGCATAGAATTTGTCTAACTGTATTTTGGCTTTCGTGTGCGAGTCTTCATGCCGTGCCCATGAGCTTGACGCTTTGGTCTTTCTTCGGTTGCTGCTTCAAAACTATTTGCTTCAGTTGGCGAATGACAGCTTCACCTTTGAATTTGGCAAGGGAAACAATGATGAAGGATTCGCTTATAAATAACTTTTAATTGTGATTTATAGCTAAAACTCGTTTACTGTGAATAGTAATAATCCACTATATAATTTAATTGATTACTAAAATATATTCCCAATATTCGCTTCATTTTAAATCAGATTCCATTCATCTGGCAGAAGTTGTCCACTCGAAAAGCACATGAAAACAAAAGACTTAGGCAACAAACTTGCCATTGAAAGCAAAACTTTGTAATAGCCGGCAGATGATAAAGTTAGCGGCATAAAACTCGAATACTCGAGCAGCCCACGCAACCAAAGCTGTAACTCCAATGAGTCACGCGTCACAAAAAAACGCAAGTAAATAAATAAATATTAAAAAAAGCATGCATATAAAATGAATTTGTGAGTAAAAAATTGCAAGTAAATTCCAGTGAAAAAATATAAAACGCAAAAAATAAAAGTTGAAAAACAAATCATGAGCCATAAACATGAGACACAGCTTTAGCGAAGCGCCGCTGAGCTGGACACGGACACGGAGGCTGATCGAATGAAATTGGACTGGCACAAAAAAGGGGGAGAAGAGCAGACGCAAAGATAGCCAAATGACGTAGTTGCATTTGGTCAAGAGGCCAAGTCGATGATGAGGCGGCGTCGCTCGTTTGTGCTTATGCTAATGTCACAACAATAATAACAACAACAACAATAGCAAGATGAATCGTGGACAACAACAAAGATTTACACAACCTGCGAGCCGTGGTCTGTGCTCTTCATGCATATCTTCATCGGCATCTGCATCTGTATTTGTCTCTGTGTGAGCTTTCATTTTCGAAGCGATACCGTTACCTGCAAAATGCTGGAAATAAACAGAAAAATCTAAAAAGCAAAAAAAAAAAACAAAAAAAAACACACTGAAATACAAACAACAACAGCGAAAAAATACCCCGAACGAACGACCGAATGAACGAATGAGCGAAGCAACATCAGCCGCAACAGCAACAGCAACAATCAAGCAGCAGCAATCAACGCGGCCTGCAAAGCAACAACAAGTGCGAAATGAGCAGTCGAAGAGGAAATGCAACAACAAAATGGCAAATGCAGCGACGCGTCGCAGCAGCAACCGCCGAAGCAGCGACGGCGACGGTGACGACGACAGCAGAAAGAGCAGCGCGCCGGCAACTGTAATTGTTGCTCGCATGTTTACAAGGCGAAATAACAGGAAAAAATGTTAAATTTTTGTTAAGTAGGTCAAGTTGCGAGCGCGAGAGCGCAAGAGCGCAAGAGAGATGGAGCCAACGTGCGACTGAGATGCAGCAACGGCCAGAGAGAAAGAAAGAGCGTAAATGACTGAGCATCAAACACGTATGGTTGTAAAGTTAGAACTTGACAAAACTTTGCACAATTGAACAAAGTTATAAATTTCGCAAAATTAAAAAAATAATTAGTATTCAATTGATTTAATAAATAATATAATAAAATGCACACCTTTTTGCAGAGGAAAACTTTAGTTGAAGTTTCTCGGCAACCAAGAGCTTGAACATAAACAAACTTAGCCCTGACTTTGACCGCCGACAGCAGCAACAGCAGCAGCAGTAACAGCCGCATGATCGACCTCGACAACACCTGCGACCCAACATGTTGAGCATCGAACATGTTGCCGAGCACGATTGTCTCTCATTCGGTCTGCTGCTCTCAGAGCGCGCAACCAGGTGAGTGAGTAACTTCTTTGCACGCTGCTTCGCTTGGCGACTGCGCCGTCGACGTTGACAGCGGCTTCTTGGGCCGCTGCGGCTCGAAAATTTCTTTTCGTGTTGCGCCTGCGCACAGTTGGCTTTCTACCGTTGACGTCTTCGGATTTGTGCGATTCTTGTGGCGCAGCAAATTTGTTCAAAGCGTTTGGTTTCGCGTGATTCCGCTGTGCGGACGTGGACTCTCTCAGATAGACACTCATACATCCAAGCGACATACAAACACGTTTCCATGTAGAGTATAAAGCACACGCAGAGTGGCATAACAACAAGAGCAAGCAAACAGAAATTGGAACAACCAATAAAAGAAGTGACCAGTTCAACAAAAATAAAGTGTGCAAAAACAAAAACAACAACAGCAACAGCATCAAACGACAACAACAATAGTGGCAAAAATTGAAAATATTACTAATATTTAGAGTGTTAAATATGTCTAAAATGCGTTACAAAAATTGTGAAAATGGTTGACGAAAATGCCAAGAGCAAAACTACAGATTGCTCCAGATTGTATTTAACAATCGAATAATAAATAAATATATATATATATTTATATACAAAGCATATATATCAAAGAGTGCAAGTGCAATCGATACAGAAGTGTGCAATATTGAAAACAAGCAAAGGAAATACACAAAAAAGTTAAAATTCAAACCAACAATTATATCAAAGTTATTATTCTCTATCCGTCCACAACAAAACAACAACAACTACAACAATCAACAACAACCCAAAATAAAATAACTATTCCAGAACGCTGTTGTAAATATTTTCACATCAAAAGCAAAATATTACAATAATCACCATCTCGAAATTCCCGACGTCGTCCATTGTACATATATACAATAAACAAAACAAATAAAAACAATATATATATACTATATTGAGAACAAGGATTAAAAAATATCAAAAAAAAAAAATATATATATATAAATATATACTATATACCCACTCGTACTACTCCCCGTTCATTATTTTATGCATATATTTATGTCTTCCTCCCATTGTTTTTGTGAGTATACAAAAATGTTTATGCTTTTCATTTTAATTTTATTTCACTCCCCATCAACTCTTTGCTTGTATCCAAAACATCTTTTTCCTTCTTCTTTTCGGCATGTCTAACAATTTTGCTAACTAATATTTAAAGTTGAATTTTCCGCTATCATTTTACTGCCATTTTTTATTTGTCTGGCTGACGGCGTTATCATAATAAAAACAAACCCTCATCTAAAGCTAATTAAAACAAGCTTAAAGTATAAGTCCATCTCCCAATACACGACAATTTGGATATAAACATTTTAATCGCAACCATAAAACTGTCTTAAAGGATTCAAATAAAAACGCATTGCAAGGATTACAAACGTAGCTCGAAAAACTGTACAAGGATTATATAAACAAACAACAAGCAATTTATAAAGCATACAAAACAAATCGTAAACATCCAATCATCTTAAGCAATTTGTTAACAAGATGTTCAACAGCTGAAGGCTGCAATTTCGTAAATGTAAGTAAAAATGCGAATGAATTTTCTAGGAGGCAAAAACTTAAGTCAATGGCCTCACAATAAGAACATTCTCAAGCCTGATTTATAAACAAATCAGCGAAGAGTCATTGACCGAAATCGTTTCCGATATTACTCACCTGTTATGAAATACACAACGCAGTACATAGGTCTGAGAGCGGTGCGGAGGGGAGGCAAGGGGTGTGACTGATGTTTGACAATTGCGAAATTCCACAGCCTCAATATGTTAATTGATGTTGTATAGTAACCTATTATCGTGATCTGGTTAAAGCCCCCTTTCCTGACCTATATCACGACAACTCGGTTCTTCTTCTTTATATAAGCTATTTAGAAGAGACCATTATTCTCAGTGGAATTGGTTGTGAGGGATCCCTCGACGCGTAGTGTCCAATTTTAGTGACCCCGACCCAAAAGTCGAACTCTTAACTGCACTCGGAAGTAAAGTTCTTTTCATTTACAGCTAAGATTGTTGCCAAGCGCTTTTGCCAAGCTAAAAATAAATCATAAAAACCGTTTGTTTGTCTACCAAAATGGTCTAAAATACAACAACAACGGAATATAACAGCCAAAAAAAAAAAAGAACAACAACAAAAAACACACAACTTGGACGGCAACAACAACAGTAGCGGCTGTTTGTACCGTTATATGACGCAAAATTACGCTTACTCATTCTGTGAGGCGGCGGCTCCAGAAAAAGAGCTTCTCCTCGATCTCAAGCTCTCTCTCTCTCTCTCTCTCTCTCTCTCTCGCGCAGTCGAAGTCAAAATAGGCACAACAACAACAATTTATAAGTCTGTCAGCGTCAATGAGCGTAACAAATTCAACTGAGCATTAAGTTGCATTTCGGCTCCTCGGGAGATTCTGATTATTTCATATTTTTCGTCATTAATTGAATTCTTTTTTTTTTTTTTTTTGGTTCGGTCTTTTTTTATTTGTAGTATTTTGAGCGCTGTACATTTTAAGCTGCTTCGATTTTCACTGCAACTGATGAGCTTTGGAAACTGTAACATATCAATTACACAAGATTAGAGCTGCGATTCCAATGCTCTCACACACAGAAGCCGTCGCAAGATATTTTAATTAGATTTTTGTTTCACATTTTTATGGTTGTACTATTCAAGTTGCAGGGGTGCCACATGCTGCGAAGCGACCGAAATAAAAGTTGTTATTATTATAATAGTCGATGCCGCACACATTTGAGCGATACGAAAACCGGGCATCAGCTCATGGCTTAGTGTAGCCAGAAGCGCCACCTAGCGTGCGCAGCTGGCATCACGCGCTTATTCACAGAATGTCCCCATATATAGTAGTATTCGTCTCGAATAATTAAGAATAATTATAGGGTATCTGTGTCTAGCTTGTTGGCTTCCCGTTCCTTATTTCGCATTATGATCAAATTTCGAACTGTGTCGCATGACTCTTTTCGTTACCAAAAGCTAATTTAAATCTATTACTTAATTTGCAATACGCGTAAATTAGCCTGGAATATTTATACTAATAATCCCGTTTGAAAATGTAGAATATCTGCTTTAGGGTTCAATTTGCACATTTCGCAGGCAAATCAAAACACACTATACTATGCTATAATATTCAAATGACAGCAACAATAATAAAATAACAACATCGCCCAGCAACAACAGCAACAACCATAACAATAAACAACAATTTTAGACGTGCGCTTTTGAAAAGTTCGCTGACCTGAGCAATGTTTTGGGTTTTTGGGGGATTCAACTTGCCAGACACGCTGTATTGTTCGTCTTCATTGGTGTTGTTGTTGCTGCCGTTGCTGTTGGCGCAGATGACCACATAAAGCTTAAAAGTCACGCCAATGTCTGAGCAGGCTAATACTCTGTAATTAGATTAGCAGCTCCAATTTCAACGGCACTTGAGTCTACAAACAGCAGCAGCAACATAAGAAATCAAGATTTTATGCAGCTCATTTTACAGTATAATTTTGAGTTAACTAATAAGCATTTAATTGGCAAGCTTAGAGCATAACTATCTCTTAGGATATACCCGCTTGCCAGCGCTGATTACAGGGTGTTAACAGTTTCGGCACACACACACACACAGCGACAAGAGCGGCAACAACGACCGCAAGAGGCACGAGGGCGTCATTTAAATAACAACAAAGTAAAAACCAACTAAAAATAGTTAAACATCATAAAAAAAATTTGCATAGTTGTTGTTAGTTGTCGGTTGGCTGCTTGGTTGGCTGGTTGGTTGCTTCGCCGCTTTGCTTGTTGTTTTGGCTGGGCCAAGACCGCTAAGCAGGCGCACACAGGGTGTGGTGTTAGTCTGGGTTACACCAGTCACAGCCACAGCCACAGCCACAGTCAGCAGCCTCTTGTACAGCCTCCGTCATAAAAATAGCGCCAAGCCTCTCTGACTAACTACTCGTACTTTAAGGCAGGCTGACCACCGCACGGCTTCATTTCAAGTTTATCGCCAGGTTGTCATCTCGTTGCTGTCGCTGTTGTTGTTGTTGGACACATATTTGCTGGCCACCTTTTGCTAGGGACGGCTAACGGATCATCATCATCATCATCACAGCCATTGTCGGAGTCAGTGCACGATCCCCAGCCGCGTCAGGCACACGTATTTAGCCTATTCACAAGACTTGTTAGCAGATAGCATACATTGTAAAATCGTGCAGTCTCTGCACTAAATATAACAACTATATAAACTGAAATTACTAAGCAAACACAACTGCTATATTTATGTGCCATAACTATTACTCGAAACATCTATTTTTGTGGCACGCCGCAGTCGAAGTTCAGTCAATTGCCGATCGGCGATAAATGTGCCAACATTTGATCCATTTAATGTACAATCGAATTTACACCTGGCACACATTACTCATATGCAACACCCCCATAAGTGCCCGTAGCTTACGTGCAACGCCCACAACTGCATAACGAAGATACACGACAGAAGAAGACAGACAACGCTTTGTTGACCAGCTTGCAACCCACATGAAAGCTACACAACTCCCGCTTGGTCAGAGGAAGCAACAGCAGTTGGTAGAGACTAGTTGCAACTACAGCAGCAGCAACACCAACAACATCACACGTGCCACATGTGCTGTCAAGTGCGCAGCAAACGAGCACAAAAAAAAAGGCAGCGAGCACGTCTCCCATTGTTGCCAGTTGGCTGTTCTCACTAATTTTTTCACTGTTGAAGCTGCTGCTCACTGGCAACAATTTGCTGCATCCACAAGATGAAGTCGTTGTTGTTGCTGTTGCTGTTGCTGTGACTGTGGCTGCTGCAGTTGTGGCAACCTTCATTGAGTGATGGCGACCTCAATGCCAGCCACACGTTTCTGAGGCTGTGGCTGCCTTTTTTTTCGGCTTCTCGGTCTTGGTCAAAGTTTGTTGGAGTTTTGTTGGAAAACCGCTTTTCAGCCTTGCAGAGTTGCTGCTGCTGCCGTTGTTGTTTGTGTTGTTATTGTTGATACTCCTCTGGCTAATGTACGTGCGGTTTTCCAAGTGGAAATCGTAGCGGTTGTAAATTTTGCAATCAAATAATTTTTCATTCGCTTTTTCCGACGCCAGTCCGCCGACCTGATTTTTCTTTTCATTTTGCCCGCACCACACAAGGGAAAAAAGTGTTTGCTGTCCTCTCAGCTCCTCCCCCACTCTATCTCCACGCGTCTCTCTCGCTCTCTCTCTCTCTTGGCCATTTGGTGTTTTGGCCATTTGCCTATTTGAGCGTATTGGCTGGGGTAAAAACGTTTTGACCTTTGCCGCTGCTTCGTGTTCGAACATTTAAACGGAAGTTGATTGCCGCCAAAGGTTAAGCTCAATTTCCGTTAAAGCCCCAGCTGAAGCATCAGTTTTATACCCCGTTTCTTGGACCTCGACAACGTGAGCTGTTCGCTTTTTTTTATTGTTTTCGCTCGTTTTCGTTCTTTGTTGTTAAGAACTCAATTTCTTGGCTGATTTCGGCTAACAGCTGTTGCCATTCTCGTTGACGTCTTGTTGCTGTTCCGAATTACTTTAAGTAGTTGTTGCAGTTGAAAAGTTCAATTCCTTGGGTCAACGAGAAGTTCGCTCAACAAGGGGAAGCGAACGATTGCCAAGGGAAACAAGAACTGGTTGCTTGATACAGTTAAAAGATATTGGAATTTATTTTACTCATTCTATACATCGATAACTGTCGCATTTTATATATATATATATATATTTATAATTACCACATCGATGGTAAAGTGCGACACTTCACCTAGTTATTGTTGAGCTGATTCATCGGCCCATTACTTAACGGTAATTCAAGTGCACCCACAAACTGACCAACTAACTCATTAAAAGCATAATCGTCAAAAGACAAAAAAATCAAAACTCTCAGCTCAGGGTCATAAAATCACTCGGCTGTCAAAAATTTGCACTAATTCGTTCAAAATAACCGTTAAAAACACTCAGTGGGAGAGAGAGAGGGAGAAAGAGCGGAGAGTGTGGAGAGGTAGAAATATTGTAATTATAAAGCCCACAGCAAAGCCGAATGCGAAGTCAAATGTATAGAGCTCTCTGACCATAATCTAAAAAATCCCATTTACAAGCTCAAATTACAATAGAGGCGCATTGTTTGTTTTGTTTTTTTTTCGAGTTGTTGCTCTTGCTGTTGCTGTGTGGCGCACCCACGCACTGTGTTTGTTGTGTTTGCGAGTTGATGTTGATGTTGCTGTTGATGTTGGCGTTGGGGGCTGCCATTCAAATGCAAAAAGACCAACGGACAACCGTTACAATGTAGCTCATTAAAAGCGGCAACAACAACATCGAAATGTTGAGTAGCCACAGCAGCAAACAATAAAACTTAACAATAAAATTGAAAAAACAAAAATGTGTTAAAACTGACGCGTAGTCGAAAGAATAGAAGACACAGAATTGAAACATTTCACGCCAATTTTGAGGGCGCATCCAAAACGTCACTCAATCTCAAAATTCATGAAATCCAAAAAAAAACTCTTAACGATGACAACAACTAGGCACTCAGCGAAACTATGCCAGCTTCAAAACTCAAAGTAATGAGCAATGAGTGAATGAGTAAAAAAGTAACCAAAAAGCCATCAAACAACAATTATACACAGTACCTGAAAGAAAGATGAGAGATACAGTAAAGGAATCAACACGAAAAAAAAACTAAAATTTATTACACTGGAAAAAAAACTATTTAGTTTAGCTAATAAAGCTTTAAATATAAAGCTCTGCACACAAAGTTGGATTTCAGAATAAAATGTTGAACGTATCTAGAACCTACAAAGTAAATAGTACTCACATTAAATAGACACAAAAAATAAAAATATTTAATTTAGAAATTTTTTTTTTATGTTTGACAGTTTTTCGAATTATGCTTACATATATTTATTTAAAAAAAAAATTATTTTATACAGTTTGAATTTAGATGCAATTTTTGCGTATTTTAAATCATTGTAATATTTTTTATCTTAATTGTCAACATATAAGCACACATTTATGCTTAAATGCAATTTCCATTCATGCCTAAACGCCGTGGCCGCCATGTTGAATTCAGTGTTGTTGTTTTTTCTTAGTGCACGCAGAGCTGCGCTTGAGCTTGAGCTTCTCTGCGAAGTGCTTCGTGTCGGCTTCGGCTCGGCTCTGCCGAACACGGAAGTATGTCAGCAGGTCTCTCGTGTAACGGTAGTTTGGCTGCTGCCGCTACAAGCGCAGCCACCACGCTTAGCTGCGCATGCTTAGCTGACGCTAACGTCGCCGTCGCAGTCGCAGTCGCAGCTGCTGTCGGCGACGCAGTCACAAGTCGTACTAGTCGCTGTCTCTATCTCTATCTCTATCTGTGTATCTGTCTGTGTCTGTTGCTTTGTTGCTTGCCGCAGGCTGAGCTAGCAACATGTTGCTACAACACAACCTGTTGAAAGCGAAACTTCGTGTGCGCTCTCGTGCTGCTGACCAACAGGCGGCAGAGGCAGGCAAAGTCTAGCTGCAAGTCGTGTCGGTCTTTGCCTGTGCTTTCTTCTTTCTCACACACACACACGCAGACACATACGCACACACTCACACTTCAAAAGTGGCCAAGCCTCAAAAAATCAAGTATGCACAAAACGAGAAAAAATACTTTATATTGTTGGCTTCATTTGCTTTACCGTTTGGTTCTCCCAAAAAAAAAAACAACAAAAAAAAAACGCTAACGAAGCGAACTTCTACTTTGTTGTTATTTTATCTATCTCTCTCTTTCGATCTCTTTCGCTGTCTGCGTTTGGGATTTTCTATTTCATTGCGTCTTCGTCTTAGTGTTGAATATTTCGTAGTTACTTCTGAAGCGAGGGGCAAGTGGTGCGGAGTGGCAACATCAAGGTGGTAACTCTGCACCTGTGTCGCATGTCCATCGTTGTCGTTTGTCGCTTGTTGTACTTTCATTGCCGTCTATCGATATCCAAATACGATATCCACGCCATCCAAACATATTCTGCCGCTTCGCTGCTGGCGTCGCAGTCGCATTATTTCTACCAATTTATATGCTAATTTAACTGATTATTAATGTTTTGACCCAAATACCGTTTGGAAATTATTATTGGCCATTCTGAGTATCGATTTTTTTCGGGCTTCTTTCGTCTCTCCGTTTTGTATTCGTTGCTCGAATGTCTCAACTATGTTGGCGGCGTCTTCTCCTTGTTAATCGCTGTGTGAAATATGAAAAGCTCCGTGGAAATGTTTCTGTTTCCCCCCCCCCCATCTACATATATAGACCACAGGCGGCCTCAAATATGTTTCGACTATTTCAAGTATTCCAAATTCAAGTTTGAATTCGGGATTTGTATTAAACTCACATTAGGCCCAACAACTCGTTTGGTCTGTCAGCAAGTGCAGCTGCCACTTGCTGGGCTGGTATGGGGCAGAACCTGTAGATCTTTGAGATACTATCAGATGGATTAAAGACCTAACGGAAGTGGCTTGTAAGCTGAGCTTAAAATGAAGCAAATAATAGTGTTCTGGCTTACATGTGAATGCGGTATTGGGAACTCAGCTAAAAGCTTTTGAAGGAAATGATCGATTTTTGGAAAATCCCTTAGACAACGATTTATCATGAACGATCAATGCTTGCTTAACTGCAATGCACTTCGTCACTGATATTCTTGTTTGGTCTCCAAAAGCAGACAATACTTGTCATTGAGAGTATTTACTTTGTATTCTTTCCGTAGTAATTAATCAACCTCGTACATAGTCTATGAACCTTCGCATGCTTACTTCATCTACAACGTAGTTCATTTAATCCACTTATTTTTAGAATAACCTGTAATAACGTGAACCCACTTAACCTTCTACCTTTCTCTCTCTGTCGCTTGCAGCTTCAAGTGGTACTTAATTAATTACGTATACGCCAAGAAGGAGCACAAACAATTCCTGTCCAACGCCCGGGTCAACTGACAATGAAGTTGTGCAGCATGAACGGGCCAAGTGAATCAGAAGTCGAAAGCCTACTGATGAGCCCCTGCTGGGGACCCACGCAGACCAGTAGCCAGGATCAGTATCTGCTCGACGGCCACAAGCTGCTGCTGGAGCACGACCTGGACTCGCTGCCCAGCGACACCGACCAGAAGAACTCGCTCGATGTGCTCGACAATCTGCTGCTGAACAGCTCCTCGCTGAACGCACTCTCCGATCTGAAACCGCTGCCACCATTCACCGGCTACACCGGCCATCTGTCGATCAATGGCATCTCGGGGCATCACTACCATGCGATCGCCCAGCGATTGCCGGATGAGAGCAACAACAATTACATACAGAGCGCCTACCATCAGCACCATCAGCAGCAGCAGCAGCAACAGCAGCAGCATCAGCATCCGCACCAGCAATCGCACAACAACAACAATAACAACAACAATCCGAATGCGAATCCCACGTCCACAACGGCGGCAACAACGTGCAGCGGGACAGGCGGCAACGGAGGCGGTGGCGGCGGCGGCGGTGGTGGAGGCGGTGGCTCCTCGCAGGAGCACAACATTGTGTCGTCATCAACCTGCCTGCCCGAGAGCGTGCTCAGCACGGACGCGGACGCCTGCCTCAACGATGTGAAGCTCTTCGCCGATAGTCAGTTAGATTCTAAGCTTTACTCCGTGGCCGATAGCTGTGTTATGAACAACGGCCCGGTGAACGGTGGCGGCGGCGGTGGAGGAGTGGGAAACGGCAACAACTCCCTGGCCAGCAGCGGCTCGACGCTGACGCCCATCGATCAGGTGGCCGACTCGCTGCACGGCAGCGGAGTGCGCATCTACAAGGATCTGACCGAGTACGTGGACATGAACAGCATCGATGATATCGCCGCGATCATTGGCTCGGCGATAGCCGACACCACGGTCTCCAACCAGCTGGACAAGGACGAGGGCAACGACACGCGCGACAGCTGGATGGATCTGGACGCCTGGATCGACGGCAACTGCATACAGCCCGAGGGCAAGGTGCTCGTCTCGCAGCAGGACACGCTTAGCGACTTCATGCTGCCGCATTCGCCGCTGCCGGTGCACGCGAGCAGCTCCACGCTGCAGAGCCTGCTCAGCCATGGCTATATGCCGCTGCTGCAGAATCGGCTGCAGCACGGACCGCCCGGCGCGGGGTCGGTCAACGGCAGTGGCAATGGCTCGTCGACGACGACAACAACGCTGAAAAGCGAGACGCCCAGTTCTACCTCATACTGCAACGAGTTGTCGGCGGCCAGCAGCAGCTGCAGTCCGCCCGGCTCGGTGGTCAGCACCACGGACAACAATCTGATGATCAATCCGCGCTATCTGACCAACAGCAGCAACAACCCGAATCAGCAGCAGCAACAGCAGCAGCAGCAGCAGCAACAACAGCAGCAACAGCAGCAGCAGCAGCAGGCGACGTATCAGCTGACGCCCAACGGCGGCCTGTCTGGCACAGGACTGAAGGACAACGGACTGTGCAGTCCGGACATGCTGAGCAACTATCCGCACACCACCAGCACAACAACGGCGCCCACGGGCACGCCCAAGGCGAAGCGTTCGCGGGCGCAGAAAAAGTCCAGCCAGCAGCAGCAGCAGCAGCAACAGCAGGCGGGCCAGGGTCAGGGACCCGGCGAGGTCGGCGGGCCGCAGATGAGCGCAATGTCGCCGTCGGGCGTGGCCAGCTTCAGTGCCAGCGATCTGAGCGGTCTGCTGGGCAAGGAGAAGCCGGTGCATCGGTGCAGCATCTGCAATCGGGGCTTCCTCAACAAGTCAAACATCAAGGTGCATCTGCGCACGCACACGGGCGAGAAGCCGTTCCGGTGCGATGTCTGCGCGAAGGCGTTTCGCCAGAAGGCGCACTTGCTGAAACATCAACAGATGCATAAGAGAATTGGGCGTGACTGACCGCGGCCACTTGCACCCGCTCGCCAATAGCAAACAGCAACCAAGCAGCAAAATGTTTCTGCCCGCTAAACCAGCCACGCAGAATACCATATGCAACAAGCAAATACAAATGAGAAAACAAAAACACAAAGCTTAAATAAAAATGCCCACTAAGCGTGGCCAGCAGACCAGATGATGCAGTGCAGCCAACTGGCCAGCTGGCCACCGCTGCCATGGGCCGTGCTAGAGAAAGTGCCCGCCAATGTCACTCGGTCACCGCACTACGCTGCGCTACGCACAGCAAGCAGGCAGTGTGCATGTCCGGGTCTTTGGGAGCGGCAGCTTCTCGTGTATCGCATTGCTTGACCAATGCCAGCACAGTGTGGAGCAGACATATGTCCACGCTGCGGCTGAGTTTGCCATCGCCCCGGGGTGAAGCAGTGCTGTACACAAGCATTTTGATATATTCGTTGTTGTTGGTTGCTTTTGATCTCTTTGAATAGTCAATACACGGGAACGGGGTTTGGGGGCATATTTACTATACACGGGTACAATGGGCATTATTCGTAGAGAAGTAGTCGAAAAGAATGGCACAATATCACCACAATTCAAATCTGCTTGAAATTATTTGTTTGTTGTGGGGTCAATCACAGCTTACCAATTGATTGTTTGCGTTATGGAATATCAACCTACTACCTCCACTGTTTCATGAAGCATGTCGATTTCAATCAGCTTACATCTTTGGCAGCCCTTTAAATGATTTCGAGATTTAAAATTGTAGAAAGAAAAATGGGAGAATAATCTAAAGAGGCCTAACAGAACTAGAGTTCCTTAAGATTGGCAAACTAGAAACGTCTTTTAGCTATCATTATTCCATTATTCCCCAGCTTTATCTAGCCACAGTTTGCTGTCAAAGAGACCACAAGCAATGTAAGAACAACGAAGCGTCCAATTGTCTTTTTGCAACTGTTGTTCTGTTTCGATGCAAAACTGCGCGCTTCGTGCACCTTAGACCCTGGCACAGGTATAAACACCTAGATGATATACATACATAAGTACATGCATAAGTATATAGCTAGATGGTAGTTAATATCTAGCTGAATGTTCGTTAAGTAAGTTTTTTGTATAAATTATGTACCTCATCGTGTTGAAAACTTTAATCGTAAACAAGACAAAATAACAAACAAAAAAAAACAAAACTAAAAGCAAAACCATCATAGAAGCAATACAATTCTAAATTAATAAAATTAAAGAAATGTACAAACAAGTAAGGAGAAACACTAATTTTAAAGCATATATCTTGGCATATATGTACATATATTTATATGCGTTTAATATAAGTTGTAGCGGGCTTGGCAAAATAATAATAATTGTTAAACATTTAGCGTAAACAAAATGAAAAACACACACAAAAACAAAGCAAATTAAATACATTATAATAATGATAATGAAACAAACAGAAATATGAAATAGAAAAGTACTCAAGTAATAAATTTTATTACACCTTACATTTAAATGTTGTTAATTTGTTTTTTAAAAATTTGTTGCTAAAGTTTATGTTAATCTTACAATGGAAATTATACAAACACTTACAAAAAAAAAAAAGAAAATAAAAAATATTTCAAATATGCTAAAAATCATTGCAAATATTTATCAATACAAAAAATCTTAGCACATATATTTAAAATACACATATAACAAAATACTGTTGAAGCTATTTAAATAACATTTCGTAACAAAAAACAAAATATTAATATCGTAAGCAATTAATTTTAAAGTCTTTTACCAATATCTAATGTTATTTTAGTTTTGTGCAATTTTATTTATTCAATTTGAACAAAGTGCAAGACACACAAATCGCCGCTTTGTACTTCAAAACACACAATTCGATTGTAAATATTTATTTTGTTAATTTTAATCTTTACTTCTAATGTTTATTCTTAAATAAAGAAATACAAAAATTTTGTCATTTTAAATGTACAAAAATAATCATACTTAAAGCCAGAAACCAAACAAGTTTGCTCTACTTTTCAAACATTTAAATTCTTTCAAAATTAATATCACGTATACGCCGTTTAGATGGCAACTAATGCAAGACAATTACACTTTTGGGTGTTTCGAGTAGATCTGCTTGATTGGGTGGCAAGCACAGTGACACCACACGGTGGTGTCCGCATTGCTTATGCCGCACGCATGTGCCGCCGGCCATTAGCAGGAACCTGACATAAAAGCAGCACGTCTGCCTCGAAACAGAAAATAGAGTAGGTGCGAGAGTGCGGCCGCACAAATTCAGTGTAAGAAGTGTACAACAAATGCGGTAAGCTAAAGACAACAACAGCAACAATAATGTGAAGAAGCAAGAGAAGCAGTAGGAGAAGCGAAACCAAAAAGCAAAGCAAACCAAACCAAACCAAACCAAGTCAATCCGAGTCAAGTCGAGCTGAGCTGAGCGAGCCAAAGCGAACGAACAAGTCAGAATCATTATATTGACCACAAATGCCGCCGCAAAGAAAGCCATGCGAAGAAGAAAGAGCTAAAGGCAAACCCAAAAAAACCCACACACATACACGGCGACAGAGAGCGGCACAAATACAGCAACAAAATGCCATGCATACTGTGCCACTGACCCAATTTCCAGACTCGTTTTCTTCCATCGCTTCTTAGCGCGCGCTCGCGCTGGAGAACCGCACGAAGCAGTCACAAGAAGTGGCAGAAATAGCAGAAGTCGAGGCAGCAGCAGCAGTGACTGTGGCAGCCACAACGGATTTGAAATGTTAACTGGCCTGGCTTGGCTGCCAGCGGCGAGCAGAGCGCGCGGCAATGAGATACAAAGATACTTTGCCCGGTCGCATGCTCTTTCACCGCAGCAAAATGGAGAGACAGAGTCTGAGACTGAGTCTGAAGCTGAGTCTGAAGCTGAATCTGAAGCTCCAGACACCGATAGCTATGCTTGGTGCCCGAGTACGAGGCTGGAGTATGTAGTTTAGTTTGCATCGCATCGCATCGCATGGCATCGCATCCGCATTTCTATGTTGCTTTTGTATCTTTGCTTGGCTTCGTTTACGAAGAAGCTTTTTTTTCTTTTCGTTTTTTTTTTTTCTTGAGCGTCGAGACGTTGCATGTACGAGTATCTGTAACTCGTTTCTGTATCTTGCGCCTCGTATCTGTGGCACTTAAATTTATGCAACATCATGGCAATGCCTCCGACTGTCGCTCTTCTCTGCTTTCATCCCCCTGCTCTTTACAGCGTTTACAGTGTCCACGTTTTGTTCTAATCAAAATGCGCTACGTGTTGCTTTGTTCCACAGCCAAAGGTCAAACACAAATATTAACAATTGGCTGCAACAAAAACAAAAAAAACAAACCTCGTGCCCAAACCATAGCATTTTGCAGCGTATTAACAATAACACTTTGGCTTTATTCTGTGCGCTGTGAATTTCTTTTTGGCATTTTTAATTGAGTTTTTTTCGTACCAATTAAACGTAATTTTCCGCTCGTTCTCCAACTGCGTCGCTTTGTCGTAGGCAGCCATCAGTTTTATTTCTTTATTTACTTCTTCAGTCTTGATTTTTTGTCTTTTATTTATTTTATTTTTTTTTTGGCTTTTTGGCTTAGCATGACACACTTTCTGGCAAGATTTTGACACGGGCTATCTGACAAGGCAGCCGCTGCTCATTTGAGACAGTTAGACGTAGTTAGTAATGGGCGTGGAGCTTGTCTGCGGCACTGCGTGGGTGTCTTACATCGTCTAATCGCCCGCTATTTGATGGGGCATATGCAGATGGCGGCTTCTGCTCCAAATGGGGCATTACACGTGCCATATTTATGACTACAGCATGGCACAAGGAACTGTGTGGAAAGATCATCGGCCTAAAGTTTAATTTGTAATAAAAAGAATGATAATTTTACAGCAGATTATGAATTTTAGTACAGAAGTCTGAAAGTAATAATATTGATAGCCTTTCTATTGTGCATAGGAAAAAGAATAAATGGGAATAAATAAGTATAAGCTGTAAAATTTAAATCTCTAGCGAACGAATATGTAATTTAGAAATTATATAAAGTATGCGCTCAGCTATAAAATAATAAATAAATAATAATTATTACGTATGCGTGATTTGACAAAAAATAAGTATATGTAGTGAATATATAAGAATAAGTAAAGTATATGCTACCCTGTACAATTAAAATTTGTAATGTGCGTATGCGTAATTTAAAATTAAAATAAAGTAAATGCTTTTCTGTAAAATTAATAATTCTTTTGAACAAATGCGCAATATAAGACATATAAAAAAAGTACATCAAAATATTTAATATGTAGAATTAATTGATAATTAGCAGCGATAAGAGAAGAAGCGACTAGTTACAGTCTAATGTTTAATAATTCACAAAATATACCCAAATCACATCTTAATCTGCCAAACAGACATACATACTTTTCGCTGTGTATACTTGCAACTGCGGACTTGTTGTACCACAAATTTATACACCGCACATTCCCAGATTCACTACGATTAAATTTGCCAGACTTATTCTGATACTGAATCAGAATCTTTCATTCACAAGATGCGCGAGATGTGTGGAGTTAGATTGTTGCCCCAGAGCAACCGAACTATGACCGTCCACGCTTAGCGGCAGCAACGCCAAACGAAATACACAACAAGAATAACAACTAAGTGGAGCAACTTGCTGCAGTCGCCAGTTAGTTTCAGTTAGTCGGCAGTGCAACAAAGGACGTTGCAACTAAACGGGCGGGCAACGCCTTTCACCGCGCCCTGCAGCTCCATTGTAGTGCTCGTTGACAAAAAGGCGGACAGAGAAAGGGACCGACAGACAGACGGACAGTCAGACAAATGGACGCTACAATAAAGTTGGCAAAATGGCAAAAGCGACGTCGCAGCCGTAGTCGCAGTCGAAGTCGCAGTCGAAGTCGAAGCCGCAGTTAACTTTGTCGCATATTGTCCAGCAGTTGTTGGCGTTGCTGTTGTTGTTGCTGTTGTTGTTGCTGCTGTGGCGCAGTTAAAGACACAATGACCTTGGGTGAAAGTTGCTCTCCATTTCTATTTTGTGTTTTGCTGTTGCCTGCCACTGCTGCCACCGCTTGTGTCTTGCCGCTGTTGCTGTTTGCTGTTTGCTGTTGTCGATGTTGCTGCCATGCCATTTTTATAAATATGTACACAGACACACACACACACACACACAGCCATGCATGCTTGTATATTTATTGTTATTTTTGTTTTTAACGATTTTCTTGTCACTGTGCTTGTCGTGCTTGTGTCTCTATCTGCGAGTATCTACTATTACTATGCGTATACGCTGCTCCCCTTTTTTTGTATTTTTTTGCCTTTGTCTTTTTGATTTGTTTGTTTGCTTAGTCGTATTTTTCCATTTGATTTGTTGTTGATTTTGATTACTTTTGCTCTTGATTGAGGGTCTGTTGATGGATGCACACATCACACATCACTCACCACATATGAAGAGCCCAGCTCAGCTGTTTTGAGGTTCGACAACGTCTTCGACTAGCTCTAGCTTGTGGCGGGCAAAGCAAAGCAGAACGGAAGTTGCTTGCGTGCAGGAAGTAGTCAAGTTTGCGCTGGCGGCGCGGGCGGCAGGCGAGGCACTGCACTAAAGGTGAGAAAAGGCCAAAAAATTAGCAAATGTTTTAGTATTGTTGCAATCATAATCATAATCATAATGTGTAATTTATGCACTCAATTTTTCGGTTAATTGTCGGACTCAACAAAAAGAAGAAAAACAGAACAATAACAATCTACAGCAATAAAAAAAAAACAAAAACGGCTACTTATCGTTTTGCAATGCGGCGTCTTCACGCCTCGACGGCTGGCTGACCAAGATTCTAGGCAGAATAAATCATGGCTATAATTACATTATATTAAATTAATATTTTTAACACAGTTTTTACTCCAACTGCGAATCCGAGTTCGACTCCGGCTGTGAGTTTAATTAACTGCAAAAGCAAACAGTGCACAACGGAAATCTTATGAAATAAGCAATTAGACTTGATTTGAAACTATGATTAACTTTGTTCTTTTCTAGAGCGAATGTAACAGGCACAGATTACAGATTATGTATTCTTATTACATTTCATATTTAAATTAATTAAACCACCATAGTTTGAAATCAATAAAAATATTTTCTTTAGTGTAAGTATTTAATCTTTTGCTTAACGCTTAACAATTTCTATTAGGCGCATTTTTTGGTTGGGTTTATGTTTAAATTTCCATAGGCTTTTTCGTTCTCAAGTTCGTGGTGCGTTTTAATGGCACACACGATGGCCTAAAACCGGCTAACAAAACGGTTAAAGCCAAAAGACGCGACTCGAAGCGACGCGTCGCGACTGCAATTAATTTACTTATAATGCAACATTCTGAAGGCAGACATCTGACAACAACAACAACAACCAAACTCTGCTGCGGGATCTATTCAATAATGGCAAGCAACGTGGAGGGGAGTTGGTGGCGGTGAAGGAGAGACGAGAGGCCGCCGCATGGTGGCGCTGTTGGTCAGCGACAAGTGACCTCAATTTTATTGGAACCTCTCGGCAAGTTGCGTGGCTTGGCCAGTTGTACGTGTTGCGGCAGTTGATGTTGTTGTTGTTGTTGTTATTGTTGCTTGTTCTACTTTGAAATTTCACTTTTCAAATGTGAGTGTCAGTGTGTTTGTGTGTATAGAAGAAATAAAAATAATAATTAATAAACTAAATAAAAGCATGTGAGCATTTCTGTGCGTGCGCTGATCAAAATTTGTGCCACGCGGCACCACAAAAAAAAATGCACTGTCAATGCAAGTTTGTTGTTCAAGTCTTTTGAATTTACATGCAACTGGAACAACAACAACCACAAGAGCAATAACAACAGCAAGCATGAAACAACCAAAAATGCTCGGCACGAAATATGTCGAAAATATTAAAGAGCAACCACAACAACAGCCCAGCCAGCGAGCCAGCCAGCAAACCCAAAGAGCAACCAACAACATTGACAATTTAACCTCAAACTTCAAAGTGTCACTGTCATGGCCCTTTTTACTACTCCCAGCGACTGCGACGACGACGACGACGGCGGCAGCGACTGCGACAGCGTTGCAGCCACAACCTCAGCACAGTCGTTGCTATAACCTGTTGGCAATTCAGTTTATGACTTTTTGCGGCGCACATTGGGACCAGAGCACACAGCACCAACCGGCAAATGTACCCAAATAGCAAAACAAAGCTTTCACCGTAACTGCGACCCACTGTGCGAGTGGCTGTCGCGCTGCTATTGTTGCTGCTGCTGCGACGTCGACATCGCACGTATTGCCACGAAAAGTGGGTCAACATGAAACGAGCCAGAAATGTAGAAAAAAAGCAGCAACAGCAACAGCAGCAGCAGCAGCCGTAGCAACAACAACAAAAAAGCAAATCACGCTGACGAACTTGCTTGCGGACTGGTTGACTGCTGATATTGTTGTTGTTGTCGCTGCTGCGGCTATCGCGGTGGCTGCTGGTAAAGAAAGCATGAAAACACACGCGTGCGACAGAGATGCATAGCATGCTGAGCAACTTGTTTCTCTACTATGAGCAGTTGTAAATTTATATTTTTTTGGGTTTGGCCTTTTGGAATTTACGTGCCGTTCTCGCTGTAGCTGCAATCTCAGGTTGATTGCTGCAGCTTATTGATTTACACCATAATTTCATATTTTACAAACACCCTATAATTTCAGTTCATTATTGATTTATTTATGGCTCACGCGGTTTAAACGCTAATCAAAAATTTCAATTGTACGATTGGCGCCAAAATGCTATAGCGCCATCTATGAGTCATGACTCACACTTGTAGTAGTGCTGGCAAACAATGCCAACCGATGTGTAGCAGTGTTGCTTCAATTTCATTTATCGACCGACCGCCACAATCTATCGGCGATAATCGTGCTGCGCTAAAATTCTTTTTTTTTTGTTTATACTTGAAAAGCAGTAGTGGCTTTATAAAATTAAAACATGTTGAATGGACAGATTACACACAGTTTTGTGGGCAACACATGCAGCGTCGTGATACCACATCCACATGCCAAGGAAAAACCAAAGCCCACGCCATCGCCATCGCATGAGCCAGCGGATGCTTGCACGGTTGGTGGAGTAGGAGGAGGGGTAGAGGAGACGGGAGCGACGGGTGCTGGTGCGATACATGTGAATTTGGATCGCATAAGAAACGTCGATATATTTATTGGCGACAATGATTTGTACTTCTACGCAAATGTCAAGCTATATAGGTGAGTCATGTGATTGTTTTGACGCTTCTCAAGCCACGCGATCGATCGATCTCCACTTGATTCAGATTTCACAGCCGACGCACTTTCGACTTGAGGGGACTTAAAACAGTTCTCATCAAATACGACACGAGTGAGCAATGCTACCAGTTGTGTTTGCGCTGCCTGCCGCCCGTTGCCATTGTTGGTAGCGGCAGCCATGCATCAGCAGCTGGCAACAGCAGTGGCGGGGGTGGCGTGGTGCCTAAACCAAAGACAGCGCGCAAGGAATACATTGCAGCGTTCCTCAATCTGCCCAAACTGGCGGACACCCTGCAGGACAAGGACCCGCTGGTGCACGAGTGGAAACTGAAGCGCATTACCGAACAGTGCCAATTGCAGCTGGATAGCGACGAGACCAGCTACAAGCTGACCAGCCATTTTTGCTACGGCTATGCCAGTCAATACAACGGTCCACTGCAAACCAGCGAGGTGAGTAATTTATTGAATTGTATGATATGACGCAGTAGATAAACATATATGTATATTTCTCCAATACAGCTGGATAAGTCAACGTGCCGTGTGCCAGAACCGCAGCAGACAAGCCCGTTGCAGCGACGTCTAGAACGCGTTGTCGACGAGATGAAGCGTTTCTCGCGCGATCAGTACAAAATGAATTTTGTGGAACTGCAGGTGCCAGCTGGCCATCAGAATCCGTTGCGCTATAAGCCCAAAATCCACGAGACTTCCATGACACAAGAGCAGGCGCACTTGCTGCACAATCTCTGCAGTCGGGTACCCTCCACAACGAGTGGTGAGTCAACAACAGGCAGCCAGGCTGAGCGACAGGTGCAGAACGAGATTGATTGTGGCCTCATCAGCATTGTGTTGGCTATTTGTTATGATGTGCGCACAACCAACAATGATCCAACTTGCGAGTCGGGCTGGACAAGAAGTATATTGTGCCCACTCTTCTGTTATTTCGAGCAGTTTGACAACTATCGGGATGTGCTTGTGGCGTTTATGCGACGCGTAATCACCTATCCACTGTATCGCAACTTTGAGCTGGGCCGTCAATGTGTTAAGGATGCCATTGAGGTGCTAAAGGGTGGACGCAACTGGTTGATCAATCAACTGTTGCTGACTCATCAGCAGTTCGCTAGTGGTGAGCCGTGTCGTGATAGTTTCAATAGCTACTATCTGGAGGATTACATTAGGTACATAAGTAATGCAAAGGTCTGCAGCGATGAGCATCTGCGTCTGCTGGCGCGCAATGTGAAGAACGTGTTGATGGATGTGAATAAACGACACTTGGATCTGGGTGTCATCGAAATAGAGACTGAATTGATCAAGGAGCTAATGCAGGAGATGCGCATCGATGCGGGCAGTGGCAGTGAATCGCCATCGCAACAGCAGAGCCACCAAGGGGATGATGAAGCTGATTTGGATAATGATACGTCCGGCCAAGAGGATGAGACAACAACCGATGACGACAGTGTTATAACAGATTCCTTCGATAGCATGGATTTGCGACTCATTGAGAACGATGTCTATGCGGTCGATGAAGAGGACGAAGGCGACGTTGACGATGGCGAGGAAGAGCAGTCGGAGGTTGATGACGACGACGACGATGATGGCAGCAATTCATCGACCACCACCACAAGCGACGCTGAGGGTAACAGTGTCATCGAACAGTGCACCAGTAACAGCGAGGCAGCCGCCTCGGCCAGTATAAGTGCCAGTGCTAGTACGAGCACCAAATAGACAAGTCAACAGCAGCCTGAAGCCAAATTGTTGTCCATGTTGTCTGTCCTGCCATGCCTAAACCAATCAACCAACCAACAAACTTAATGTCAAAGAACGGAGGCTAAACAGTGATTACTTTTATGCAAAAAGCAAAAAAACTTAAAGGTAAAAAAATTACAGAAACGATAACATAAACGAAAACATACAAACGAAAATTGTAAATTTTTAAAGAAAACTAAAAAAAAACAAATGGAAATCTATTTAATTAATTAATAATGTACAAGAATTTTAAAGCAAGAAAAACACAAACAAACAAAGAAATTGTTCATGCCAAATGCGAAAGAATATTTGCATATATTTTTTCCCCTTTTTTGCTCTTTTTAAAAATATTTTGTTCATTAAACAAATAATTAAGAATTTTAGCATTTAGCGTGGCATTAGTGTATGAAATTTGAATTTTGAATTCTTCAAACCGAAAATCTAGTTGTGCATTTTGTATATACAAGCATATATATTATATATATAAATAATATACTAGTATATATATTTATATAATATATATGTTGTTGGTGCTGCAAGCAAAGTGAAATAAAATATGTAAACGGAGGCAAAGTCATCTACAATTTACCAGTTAAAGTTGTATAAATGTCATAGAAATCAAGGCCAAACAAAAATATATATTTTTTCTTAATATTTTACAATGCATTTTCAATAGTTACATTTCACCAACACCAGTAAAAACAATAACGAATAGGATATAATTATTCTAATAATACAAGTGCACGAAAACAATTATTTAAACGTCGACTGGCATCCGAATGGTCACCACTTTGCTAGCCGGTTCCAAATTAACGCCACGAAGAATTAACTTGAGTTTGACCTTATACAATGAATTCGACTTTACATCAGACAGATCAAATTCCAATTTTCGAGTCGCAATACGATCATTGGGTGGCGCAAATAATTGACAATTCCAGGTCGAGATATCATTGCTAGTTTCGGTGGTATAAAGCATCAAAAGACGTCCAAGTGTTTGCACAAAATTGTTGGGGATAATAACGCCAATGCGGATGGTGTGTGGATCAATAGCCTTTGCTAAGTACACATCCAGAACTGGTTGGAAAAGGAATAGGCAAGGTGTTAAGTATGTTTTTATATATCTACATTTACGATGAATGATGTAATCATGGCTTAATTCCAATTGAAAGTTTATTTCGTTTGCTTGGAATTAATAAGACTCATCGATTTAGTATGCCAACAAGTAACAATTAATCGGATGCTTTGTGAATGACAACAAATAAATGTTTGTGATTTATTGTAGTGTGTAATATTTTCTTACAATCGACGTATTACCTGAATACAAGAAAATAGAAAAACAATTTGTTTAATATTTTATTTATTCATAAGATTGCATATCTCTGTACGTTTACAAGCTAATTTAAATATTTATGGACTGTTAATTGAAGAACTGCTGTTGTTCGTTCTTAAATTATGGTATGTATATAAGTATGTATATGTGTAAAGCTAAAATTTACAAGTTAAACTAACTATGCATTTGTTTTCGTAGAAATCGCTAGAAGAATTGCGCACAATGCGAACATTTCACACGTCCCCTGGCGAGGCCAATTGGAGTTACTTGGACTTTTCAGTTGTCTCTTCTATCTCTCTATATACACAAGTTACAATTGTTTAACGTGGGGCAAAGAAACAAGTATTTTTGTTGTTTAAGAATTCCTTAATCATTACATACAACATGGCGACCTTTTGTTTTGTTTTTTTTTCAAGTTTGGATAATTATCAGAATCCTGCGCCGGGGAATGGATAATCCATATATTCATTTCATAACTTTTACTGACACTGAGTTTTCTTTCGTTTTGTTTTGTTTGTGTGTGTTTTTAAATATTTACAAGAAACGTTGCTCTAAGCTAGTTTGGGAGTTTTGAGTATGCTACCCATCAGTTCGGGCCGTTACAGATCTGCAAGTAGTTCAGAATTTGTTAGTCAGGTGTATTGAACAAATGCTTTTACAACTGGCTACTAACTCATTGTCTCCTGTTGTATCTCTACTTTATACGACGGATTGTCGTAGGCCGCATCGCTCTTTCGCGGTGGTGTGATGGACGCCGTCTGATGCACACGCCTCCTGGTGATGATGAGCAGCAAGGCCAGCGTCGACATTATCGCCAAGGCGGCAATCACAGATACAACCACAAGTGGACCATAGTAATCGCCAACTGGTTGCTCAGAGACACCAGCCGTGAGGAGTTTACCTGCGGAGGAATCAGCGATTAAAGACATTCTTAAATGAAGTATAAATGAATATCTAATCTATCAGTCTGGTAAATATTACCCAGATTCTTAAAACTTAGATAGATCCTTTCAAGAAAACGCAAGACTTGAAATGTCAATAGTTTATGGTAAACAATCAATCAACTAGCACATTATAAATTGCTCTTAACTCACCCGTCTTGCCCGGCGTCGCTGGACCACCTGGTTTGGTGATGAAGTTGACCACATTACTCTTCTTGGTGTTGCCATTGGTCAGATACATCTCCAGCCAGAGGCGATACTTGGTGCCGGGCTTGAGGTCCATAATCAGCGTGCCCGTTGTGCTGTCGCGCTTGGCCACCTTGAAGACACTGGAGTCCTCCTTGCCCAAATCGCTCTGGTAAATGGCGCGGTAGATGTGCACAAACTTATCCTCTGGATACGGCACACCATTCCAGGAGATCTCCACACTCTGTGACTTCACCTTGGTGACATTGACATTCACATCGAAGCCATACACATCCACCTTGGGTGCTGTGCGCACCTTGATCATGTGGCCAGCACGCAACTCGGCGCCATGACCCGCAAATGGAATGTAGTAGAGGCCAATCTCATAGCCCGTATCGGGCTGCAGGTTCTGTATGGTGTAGCTGGTGAGCGTGCGATGTATCAGTGGCGACGACGAGTAAATCATGCCAGTGAGTTCCTTGTAGCGCAACTGGACGCCATCCACATACTCCATCTGATCGTCGCTCAGCTTCTTCCAGGTGAGCTGCAGCCAAGAGGCGTTCGTCTCAATCACATTCAGTTCTGGATCGTCGACAGTCTTGAAGATGTCCTGGAAGTCGGGTCTGTAATCGGAGATCTGTGGCGGCGGCGTAATCGTGCGTTCCGCTGGCATCTTGACTGTGTAAATGCTGCTCGTTGCCTGCGAGTTGAGATCGCGCAGGAGCAGCGTCACCTTGACCTTGTACAGAGTGTTGGCCTCCAGATTGGACAAATCGAATTCCATCTGTGAGGTGGCAATAAGATCTTCGGGTGGCGCAAACGTTTGCAGCTCCCAGGTGCTGGTATCGTTGCTAGGTTTATTGGTATAACGCAGCTCGACGCGTCCATGGAGATTCACATAGACCATGGGCACCGTGAAGACCATGCGAATGGTGTGTGGATCTATGGCGTCCAAGGTGTGCACCTCGATGTCCGACTGCAGATTGCTCAAACCTGTAAGGAGTAGTGATTTGCAATGAAGTGAGTTCTATTTGGGAAATCTATATCTATGAGTAGGATTAGTAAATTCTAAAAAGCGCAACAATGAGTGGTGCATGTGAATGAATGTGTCTTTGGGATGTGTCTGTGGGAGTGTGGGTGGCTTGTTGTTGTGGTCACAGTTAGTACAGTAAAACCCTGTCGTTGTGTGTATTCAGTATAACAGTGTCCACGCGGTATGAGCGAAAAAGAGAGAGAGAGAGAGAAGAGTTGACAGAGATTTGCTAGGCTAAAGCTACAAAGGTTTTTCATTGACTAGAATAGTGGGATCTGAACCTGCTTGCTGCGTTGCTGGCCGCTTCTCCGGGCCCTGGCTCTGCGCCTGGCTGTGATGCAGACTGTGCTCGCTGGCCTGCGTGGAGAGGCCGGAGCTGGTGCTGGAGCTGGGTATAATGGTTGCCTGCTGCTGCGGAGATTCACGCTGAGGCGGACGTTGTTGCTGTTGCTGCTGCTGCTGCAGTTGCTGTTGGATCTGCTGCTGCTGCAGTTGCTGTTGATGCAGTGCTGGTGGCACGCCTAGTCCAGGTATCAACGGATAGCTCTCGTAGGTCACCGGCTGGCCATCGACTATGGCAATGCCGTGCGGTGGCGGCGGCGGTGGCACGCCACTGTGCACAATGGGCACATAATGCGGTGGTCCAGGTCTCTGCTGCTGTTGCTGCTGCTGCTGCTGTTGTTGCTGTTGTGCTCCTGGTCCTGCTGCGCCAGCAGCTCCGGCTGGCACGCTCTGCTGCAAGTGCTGCAGGATCTGCTCGATTCTCACATGCGGCGGCAGATTGTGATTGTCCTTGTGGCCAGCAGCCTGTGACGGATGCCCTGGATGCTCGGCGCCCAGTATATTGAACAGATCCGATTGACTAGTGGGCGCCGGAGGCGGTTTGCCTTGCGGTATGCCATTGGGATTGATGTCGTACGGCTCGTAGGGATTGTAGGCATCGTAGGCGGGCTTGGCGGGATTGTAGAAGCCGTAGGGACCGAGGTGTTGCTGATGCTGCTGCTGCTGCTGATAGTCGTTGTAGTGCCCGCCCAGCTGGAGCGGCACAAAGCCGCCTCCAGGCGGCAATGGCGGACCATTGTTGACATCATCCTCCTGCTGATCCTCATGCACATCGTACTTGATGTCATTCTGCTGCTGTTGCTGCTGCTGTGCCTTCTTGTGCGGCTTTTCGTGTTTCTCAAAGAGACCGGGACTCGACTTGGGCGGCTTGCCGTCCAGCGTTGGATAGAAGGCGCCTAACGTTGGCTTCTTCTCGTAGTCGAGCTCCAAAGGTTTGCTAGTGGAAGTTGTTGTAGTTGTTGTTGTGGTTGTTGTCGTGCTTGTGGCTGTCGCAGTCGAAGTTGTTGCTGTTGTTTCTGATAGCGGTTGCATGTTGAATGGTATTTTGATTATTTACAATGCATAGCGTGAATTATTGTTTTAGATGAGCGTTTGGAAATAAATAAATAATAAAGCAAATAAAATCAGGGTCATACAATATGTATAAAAACAAAAGAGAGAGTCACAAAGAGACAGAAAAGATAGAGAGAGGGAGAGAGAAAGAGAGAAGAGGAGGCAAGTTAAGTAGCAAAAGCTCAATAAATATACATAGTTGGATGGCGGAGAAGTATGAAATCAAAGATGGAAAAGCCAAAAATGCTTTGAAAACATGCGAGAATGAATGCACTCATGAATTGAGTGAGTTTTCTTGAATAGCTTTGCCAATGATTATGCATTCAAACTTGACTGACTTGATCATGCAAAAGTGAAAAAAGTTATGGTTAGTCTGTCACTTACCATTGGGTTGTGGTGCAATTGGGTAAGGCTGACGAGGATCATCGATCGACTGGCCATGCTGTACGGGATCAGATGATGCGCAGTCCCAATGCTTGCAGCAATCATCATCGGGAATGGGCACGAGACGCGCCTGCTCCAAAGGACAGGGCAGATCGGCAGGAGGCAGCGCCAACACTGGCGGACAAGCGGGACGACACTCGACCTTGCCGCTCTCACAATAGCAATGCTGCTCGCAGCCTGCAGAGATGGGGAGAACACCTTATTAGTTAGAAACTATTTGCACAATAACATTACATGCAGAGAGAAATTCTTGTTCTTTAATTTTAAAAAATAAACCAAGAGTACAAAGAAGGTCTTAAAACTCCATTTTCTTTTTTTTTTTTTGGTTAATCTTTGGTATAATTTTAGCTAGATGTTTTATCTCTCTGCATTTATGCATTGTTCTTTTTCCCTCTGTTCACTTACCCGTTAGATTGTCTGGGATCTGCTGCCAGTTGTCGAACTGCATTCCTTGGTAGGTGCACGTGCCATTGTCCACGCAGCGCATGCTCTCCGGACAGCAGTGGGGCGCCACAGGCTTGAAGTCAGCCGGCACCGGCTCCCAGCGGATGCAGTGTGGATTGAGCACGTCCAGGCCGAAGGTAGAGGGACACTCGACCTTGGCACAATGCACGCCCTGCTCGTTGCAGATGCACAGCTGATCGCAGCCGTCGCGGAACTGCTGGCCCAGCTCATACTGAGTGCCCTTGAACTCGCAGCTGGGCGTGGCACCGCCCGCATCGCGTGCCTGCTGCTCCAGTCCGTAGCTACGCACCTGTTCGTGTTCCCGCTCCTGCTCCCGCTCCTGTTCCTGTTCCTGCTCGTCGCCAATGCTGTTGGGGCCAACCTGCAGCAGTGGAGCAAGCGGCGGCTGCTGCTCGTGATCGTCGAGTGTGACATCGCAGAGTTCCAGCTGGCAGCAGACATCCTTGGGATCCTTCACGTACACACACTTGTCGGCACGCGTGTGGTTGCGTTCCGGGCAACGTGGTCGGCAATTCATGACGCCGCCTTCGTCGCAGTGGCAAATCTGCTCGCAGCCAATCTCCTTGCGTTCGCGGAATTTGTAGACACCGCCCTCAAAGTGGCAATCGTTGCGGGGCTTGGGCGTGCTCTCTGAGCAGTTGCAGTTATGATTGTATGGTGTCAAATGTGGATGTGTGTGTGTGTGTGTGTGTAGTAAGCACATGACGTTTATGGAATGCACAAGAAACATGAGACGTTAAAGCATGGACCAAAGGCTACAAACAAATATGCGACAACTACGATTGAGTAGCTAAGCTAACTAAAAAAATGAAACGGCGCTTTCTCTCATTGGCTTGAACTCAAACTCACCTTCGTTCTGCTCAACAGCTGTCTGGTTAATGTCTGCCGTGGCCACACTCGGCTCCAGCAGCGACGGCTCATCGCATTCCATCGTCCGACAGCAGTCGTCCTCCTCCACGATGCGTTCGTGGCAATGGGGATTAGCCATGGTGCGTTGACTGCCGCGTGGATAGGTGGCACCTTTGCAGCGCGGCTCACAGATCCATTCGCCTCGGTTGCAGGTGCAACGCTCGTCACAATCCCGTTCCATGCTCTCGCCGTGCTAAACGGATAAATCAAAGACATTTAATTAGCAAGTTAACAGCTGCAGACGACTTTATAATTAATCCATGAATGACTAAACGCTTACGTAAAACAGGTATTTGCAGCGTGAAACTATTGTTAATCAGTTGTGTGTGTAAATTTAGCTTGAATTAAATTAGTTTGTACTTGGAAGATCTACGCTGTAGATTCCACAGCTGTGACTATGAAAAATGGCAAATGGAATTTCAGTTTCTAGGAAAAAGCCCTGAGATTTCAGAGTGAGAAAGTGAGCTATAAGTTGTCAAAATAGCTTCATAACTTTTGTTTAACACCTTCACTCTCTTTTGCTCGCAGAAAGTGAGTAAGTGAGTGCACTTCTAATTATTCTCTCGCTTTATTAACTCGAGACACTAATGAAGTATTACGATAAAACATACTGGTTTTATCCACCTTCTGTATAACTGCAAATAACTACGGAAATTCTTAATACCCTTTCCAAAAGTACTGTGTTTTCTTTACCTAATTTCTCAAGCCATTAGTTCTCAAGTACATAAAAGTGTACTTACTCATTCATCACTTTCGTACATAAACTATGTTAAACCATGAATTTGTAGCATTAATTGGCCAGAAACGAGTGCCAGTTATTGTTAAGCTTTCCCTTGCGAACGCTGCGCTGCCTCATGAAATCTCCACAATTATCGTTGCCTTAGAATTGTGACCCAATTGACAAGTAATGACAATAGATTCAGTTTGTGCCAGTTTAAGTTTGCAAATGGCATTTGCTACCAAATGCCACAATGTTTACGATGTGAAAGGCGTGCCATGTGATGTCTTTGCGCAAATTGCGTCAATTTGCACAGTCAAGCTCATCAATCATTTGATCGTTTGCTCACTCGCCGTCTACTAAAGAAAATTGGCAAACATTTCCTGCTCCGAATCGAAGTTGGAGTCGAAGTAGAAGTCTGACTGCATCACTAGCCAAATATGTCAATACTCGTAGTACTGCTTAAACTGGCTTATGAACGTCCCACACTGTCTGTGATTATTAACGCAGTCAGATTCAAATCAGGTTCGTTGCTTGAGTCTTTTGTTTTGCTTTCAAGTCTTTTGTTCTTTTAATGTTAATTAAAAGTTTGCGTAGGTCGTGCGTGTACTCTCAGAACTTTTAATATGCATATTAAATGATTATGTTTCAAATGAGCTCATACGTGAGACTTTTCACGCCCTTTTTTAACGAATCTCACAGGGAAGGGTGTTTGTTTATTCCCAGCGACTGTAAACACGTTTCATGACAACTTCCTGGGAACTCTAAAGCTAAAACCTTAAAGTCCATAAAGTTATGACTATGAACACTGAAAGCTGACGCCAATAAGCACTCAAAGTGGCACACTAAACTATATATACTACTGTGTTGAATATTTGCAGGCACTGGAAAATGTATTTGTGGCATGCGGCTTGGCATGTTGCACGTGTTCGTTGTGCCGATCGATCGCTATTTATAAAAAAAATACAAAAAGCATGAGGGAGCGCAGTGCACGAACAAAAACAACTACTATTCATTAAAAGTGAAAGCAAAAATTATTTCATATCGAGCCGAAGCGTGCCGCAAGCCCGATTATGAAAAGTACAACGAAAACAATTTAAGGCATTTATAAAAAAATAAGAAAATAAAAAAAATAATAACTAAATTGAATTAACTGCACATTGCCCACAGGAATACTCTGAAAATATGTTTTAAAAATCAATATAAAAACTATAAAGACGTTGAGCTAACCTTATGCTTGAGCCTTGCTTAAGCTATCTAACGAGTTTAATATCGTGTCTTCTCTTCATCTTATTCTTCATTCCCAAACAGTAATCTCATTAAAAATATATTACACGTATAAATCTATAGGAATTAATTTCTCGGGATTTATCTGATTGCATTAGCGGCTCTTACAAATGGCATTACACATGCAGTAGACCCAAATAAATTGGTTAGAGTAGCGCAACAGAAAACCCAAGTGGCCGTTTAATTAAAACAAAATCAACACCGAAGGCAGCCACTCAAAGCAATCGCTGGCAGCAACAAGAGCTAATGCACCAATAGCAACAGCAACTGCAACAAGACAAACAACAAAAGGCAACTCAATGGGTTGGTCAGTAGTGGCAGCCCAAAGGCGTTGCTGTGGCTGCTCGGACTGCAGTCCATTTGCGAGTAATGTACGTGACTCGCCACAATGGCTTATGGCACGGGTGCAATGTCTGATGAACACGTCACACTCGAGCAGACCGACGGACAGACAGAGACAGAGAGGCGTGTAGCAATTTATGGAAATTAGACGCTGACGTTAATTAGATGATAGATAAAAAGGCAAAGCCTTTTCAGATGATTCTACCCGAGACAGCGAAGACAGCCATAGAGATTGACACAATTTACATGTGGACCGAACGGAACGGCTGAAGCTGGTGGGATTAAGCGACTGCAATGGTAGAAATAATGGCAATAACCGCAATGGCGACAACATCAATCACGGCCCAGCAAATTGCTGGCATTTTTCTGTCGATTTTAAAGGCGCGCAAATATTTGCATAATTGCTGCTTGCCCAAGCAACAACAAACCGCGAAAAAGAAATAATGAAAACACAAAATAAGACAACCAGGGAAATGTGCACCAAAAATATTTTTGGCGTGCAAAAAAAAAACGACTGCAGCAACAGCCAAAGCGACAGCAGCAGCAGCTGCGACAAAACTGCCTGTTGACCGGTTTTTTTATGAGTGGCCCGAAACTTGTTGGCCATTATGCAATCAAGTGACGACAAGCCAAATTGCAGTTGCGTGCCAGGAAGTGCAACAGTCTGCCCCCAAAACGGGGGCGGTTATACACAAAGAGTGTGCAAATAAAATCATCTGGGGGAGGCGACAACTCAAGGTGGGTTTGTTTTGAGTTAAGTGTGATTGCTAGATGACGACAAGATTAAACTTATTTCTGAGTACGTATGCTCAGCTAGCTTTTTTCTTACACAAAACTTATTCGCGGTATTTTGACAAATTAAGCATACGCACCTTGTAGCTCTTGTTGTCCGCCAAGCATTCACGCTGCATGGTGTCCCCACTGGCTGTAATTTCCACAATTTTCGGCACTTCCGTTTCGGGTTGTGCAGTTGTCGTAGACGTGCTGGTTGTTGATGTAGATGTCGCTGCCTGCGCCGTGGTTGTTGTAATTATCTCAGTGCGTTCATCGTCCATGCTGACATCGCTGAGATCCATTAGCGCCTGATGATGCAGGCTGGCATTGTGACGGAAGAGCAGCTCTGCATCCTCGTCGCTGCCCGCTGAGCGACCCTCGCCGACGAACGCAACAAATGGTGTATCAGTTGCTGATGGCTCTGTCGTTGTGGTTGTTGCTGCTGTTGTTGTCGTTGTCGTTGTTGTTGTTGTGCTGGAGCTGGAGCTGAAGCTGTCGCCTGAGCTAACTTCGTCCTCGACTGGGTGCTGTGCAAGCACATGCTGTCCTTCAACAATGTTAATCACTTCGCTCTGCGGCATCACAGTGGTGGCCTCTGCCTTTGCCTCCAACTCTGTGGCAATCTCTGTTGCCGACTCGGTTTGCGGCTGCGTTTCGGGCTCATTCATATGCATGGCGCGTGCTCGCGATGTTGTTGTTGTTGTTGTTGATGTTGATGTTGATGTCGTCTCAGTAACTGGCTGCGCTGTTGCCTTATTCTCCAGACTGACAATAATGCCAGCACTCGATTCTGTTGTCGATGTTGTTGTTGTTGTCGTCGTTGTTGCTGCAGCTGGTTCGCCCTCCTCGGTGCTGCTCGACAGCATTTGATAATCTTCGTGCTCGGCCAGGCGATCATGATTCTCGGACAGTATATGCACATGATAGGGATCTTCTGACTCACTTGTTGCTGCTGTCGCTGTTGCAGTTGTAGTCGTTGGTGCCTCTGCTGTCGTCGACGTCGTCGTTGTCGTCGTTGTTGTTGTTACTGCAGACTTGTCGCTGTCACTTTCATTCTCGCTGGCATTGGGCTCGTTCTCCTCACTGTTGCTGGCCGTTATGAGTGTCGCCGGATGTCGAAAATTATTCAAATCTTTGGCATCATCATCGTTCTCGTTGGATATCTGATTCAGCAGCTCCTGCTCCTGTTCCTGTTCCTGCTGCTTTTGTGCTTCCCGTTGCTGCTCAGTGGTGGCATCGCCTCCCACATTCTCCGCGTGCTCATCCCTCAGTGGAATGTGCTGAATGTGCGTCTGGTCATCCTCCGTGTGATGAAAGATTGTGGGCTCTTCAGAAGCTACGCTCTCAGCACGTGGCGTTGTTGTCGGCTCAGTGGATGTAATCGGCTCAATACTTGTCGAACGCATTGTGGTTTCCTCCTGCAGGTGAATGCTGCCGCTGCTGCTGCTGCTGCTGCTGCTGCTTTCGATGCCAGCGGCTGGCATTGTTGTAATTTCTGCTAAAGAAAAGATAAACATAATTATTGTAGAGATAGCAAAAACGTAGTTTGAACTCAGTATAAGTATATAATAAATATATTATAATACAAATTCGATAAGGGGAATCTTGACGAATAAATAACCATTCAATTCTCATAGAAAAATACTCTCATTACAGCAGAGGCTTTACTAATAACTCAACTGAAAGGGTCTTTAACAAAGTAAGCAATTACTTTGTGTTGCTTTAGCTGCTTTTTGTTCCCCCTTTGAAAGCCATATCCGCTTCCGTTTAAGGTCTTATTACACATCTACACCTACGAATAGGAATACACATAGATATGTGTGTAGGATTCTTGATTCGCATATTAATTTTAAATCAATTAACACCACACCTACAGTTATTCATACCCAATTCTGTTGAGTTCTTTTGGCATTGAGTCATTTGGGGAGGTAAATAAACTTTAAGCCCATTCGCATAGTTGTCTATTCTCTTAAGCTGGCCCACATTTACGGTACACAGAATCTTTTGCGCAATTCTAGCGGAAATCGTTGTGGAAAAAAAACGCGAAAAAAAGAAGAGAAGAAAAGATAAACTATTCGTATTGGAAATATCTCACGCGTCCCATCATCATCATTGGCAGCATCGTTTGCAGCACAGTACACGTAATTTTCAGTTCTGTTTTCGGCTGTACACCGCAAAACACCTCAGACGTAGACGCAGCAGCAGCATCAGTTCTTCAGAATCAGCAAAGGTATTCATTAAGCTGCGACTCCGACTGCGACTGCGACAGCGAAAGCGACGCGACTCTGTGGCTCTGGCTGAATCATCGAGGTTTGGTCCGCCATTCTTGGAAGCTGGACAATTGGAGGGACGCGAGGGAGGGGAGGCGATGCCAAAATATCAGACAGCCGCATCTTTTCTGATATTGTTTACCCCTTGTGATTCGTCTTCAGGTCTTTTTGGCTGTGCTTTAACGCGCTTATGAAAAAACGAAGAGTGCGAGAGAAGCTTCAGCAGATTGAGACGGCGAGTCAAGGCAAGTTGTTATTCTTCTTGGATTTTGATTCTTCTCCGTTCCTTCGCTCTTATATAATTACATTTGTTTTCGGGCATAGTTTCGGGGCTCAACAGCAAAGCTCAAGTCATAAATAAATGATGACTTTAGTGAGGGTTCTTCAACACAGCAACAACACACTTGACTTACTATTGGTACAGTGGGTCTCAAAAGATATCAAACTTCAATTGAACTCTAATTCATGCACTTGAAAAACCAGAAGCTAAGAAGACGTTAAGTCACTAATTACAGCGATTAGTGTTTGTGTAATTAGGATTAGTAAACAAATCAATTAACTGCTTTTCTCTCGACTGTTGTCTGTAATTGCTTAGGCAAATAGATTCCCACGTGAAAACAGAGTCCATAATAAATGTTTGGTTCTTAAGACGGTCTGTGTTTCTCTGACGCAAGTTGTTTGAATCTTAGATATCTTGAATCGCTGTTACATAAAGTTGAGCTAAGAAAAGATAGTCGCAGTCTGTTTAATCTATTAATATTCATTAGAACTTGACACAATATGGTTGAAGGTTTCGACGTTTAATTGCGTTAATTGCTTAATGCTATTGTATTTATTGTTATTGTTATATAATTGATAGTGTTCCGATTCAGTTAAATAAAACAGGTTTCATGGCGGATAAACCAATTTCTCAACAGAACATTAATCTTGTCAAAAGCTCAATACAATCAGAATGAGAGTTCCGCAAAATAAGAAATATTATTTCAGACTGCAAATATAATTTCATTTTCATTTGATTCCTGCAAATTCTTTAAGTGCAGTTGCACATATATTAACTACTTGGTTAACTCTACCATTTCATTTCATATGGATCCAACTGATTCATGATGGCACAAAAAAAAAAAAGGGAAAGAGGGAAACGCAAGAAAAACACCCGCAAGACAACTCTTGACGGGCGCTGCAAATGTAGCCCCATGGGGGCGAGTCGAGTGCCAGACGCAGACGACAGCGACGGCGACGGCGGCGACGACGAAGATGGAGATGGAGCCTCGAGTTGTGAGTTGAAGTCAGAGTCAGAGTCGGAGTCGGAGTTGAAGTTGCAGCTTGGAGAGCTATGGGTTCGAGTGCGCCTAGGCATAAGGCCTGACATGCATGCGTGGTAATAAGCATAAAGGCGGCACCGATCTCATCCCGCCAGGTCGAGGCTCAAAAGCGAGAGCGAGGAAGAGAGGAAGAGAGAGAGAGAGAGAGCCGCAACAAGAAACAGACAGACGACAACGCTGTGGTCCGCATGCAATGGACGCCAATTTAGCGCTAAAAAATACTCGCATAGAAGAGAGCAGAACTCCTGCACAGTTCGTTAGCCCAGAGCCAGACGACGGCCCTAGTCTGGGCAGCGAGCTCATAAAAGACGAGGAGACTCTTTCAGCTCTATCAAAATGAGTGAGTGTGTTTGTGTGCGTGTGTGTGTTTTATGCTTAAGTTGCAGTCGTTGCTTTTATTGTTGCTCTTACTGAGACAGCGACTGCGACTGCGACTGAGACTTCAGTAGGGGAAGGGGGTCAGAACTTGTGGTAGGGTTACTGACTTGAACCTTGAATTTCAGTTCGTTATGCTGCCTGCAGCAGTCGTTGCAATAGCTATTGTTGTTATTGTTGTTGTTGTTGTTGTTGTTGTTATTGTCACGGTTTGCCGTTTATAATAGTGGCTGTTGCAGTTCTTTGCCGTTTGTTCCAGCTCCTTTGTTTTGTCCATTTTTGCGCGCTGCACAATTTGTCTTTTACTGTCATTGATTTTCATTTTTCACTCGCCACTCGTTAAGCCCTTCGCCAGCAAGACAGTATATTCTTTAGTATTTTTTATGTATATACCAATATGCACAGTGTGGCGTATAAGCTTGTCTTTTGTTGCTGTTGCTCTTTTGGTGGTCTGTCCCTTTTTCTGGGGCCGTTATGCAAGTTCGTTTTTATTCCAATTGTTGCATACAAAAGACTCAGGCAACGAACTTCACTAGTTCTGTCGGCCACGTCAAAATGTCTTTTCTTCTGTCGAGTCCCTCTCGGTCTCAGTCTTGTTTATGACGTGCATAGCTAAGCCGGTTCGGTCAGCTGCCGCCACTGCCGCTTGATTATGATATATGACAATGGCCCCTCTATCTGCATACCTATTATATGTATTACGCCCACAACAACTAACGCAAACACCAACGGCATCAGCAACTTCAACATCAAAAGGAACAGCAATGGCAAACGGCACAAGTTATGCAGAAATGCAAAAGCGTTGTCGGTAGTTGAAACTCATTTGCGGTTTTTTCAATTCGCCGCACGTTCTGCGGCTCTAAACAAACAATCGAACGAATGCAATGGAGTTGGTCAGGGGTCTTATAAGAGGTCCACATACAAATGATGTGCTTAGAATTGACAAGCCGTCAGCAGCAGCAACCGGATGTCTTTCTTGCCAACGCCAAAGACAAACAACATGGCATTACAGTAGTTAATCGCTAAACGGAACTCTGCCTATTTGAATATTCGTCAAGTACCCAATTAAAATTGACTTCATTTCGAGTCGGCGGCCATATTTAAAATGCCATACAACTGTAAATCCTAAATGGAAATTTCGTTTTGCCTTGCTATACATTTTTCTTGCATAAATTCACATTTCTTCGAATTGTGTGGAGTTGCTCAAGCCAAGTCCTCAGACAAAGGAAAGCGGTTGGCTGTTGTGTGTCAACAATGTCAAAGCAGCCAACCGGAAGCGCTTCACACACTTCCCACTTGCTAATCATAATGAGCACTGCATAATGACCATTAACATCAATCCAGTCACCGTGTTGCTACGAAGTGGGCCTGTCCATTGGCCAGGCAAAAAGTGTCAACGAATGGGAGACGTACAAATTTCAAATATAAATTTACATTTGCTTGGTTTTATTTTGGATAATGTAACGGTCATGCGTCAAAGCGCGTGTATTTGTGTGTGTGTCACGTATCCACAAACTCACAACCGAAACACCAAAAAAAAATCAGTTGATTTGCCTACTTGAGTTGTTGTTGTTGATCCGGTTTCGAGTTTGATTTGAACAAAACTTCAAAAAATTATAAACAAATCCGAATGGTTATTACGCAATTGGTGACGCGTCGCATACATTTGGAAAGCTGAACATATGTATACACCGTTTACGAATATCCAAGCGAGTTCGAGTATATTCATATTTTTAGCAGAGTGTTAATGGAACTTTATAATTAATGCCGAAGTTTGGCTTTTCTGTTCATTATCCACACATATGTTTTGTTTTTATTTTATTTGCCCGTTGTTGTTGTTCATAAAAATTGCGTGGTCTTTGTCGAGGATGAGTGAGAGATGAGTAAATGTAAGGGAAAGGGAAATGCTTATGAGGATGACAATGCAATGTTGTTATTGTTTACGTTATTGTTTTCATTGTATGCGTAGTATGTTAATTTGTGAAACCGAGTGTTAAAACTACTTTTCAAATGGGAGTGAAGGTTGTTTGTTGTGCGACGAGCGATTTGCAGATTATAATCATTGTCTAGTGGCGATGATATGATTACATCCAGATAAAACATTTTGAAAGTTCATTTGACAAAATAAATCAGTTAATTGGATTGAATTTTAGTGAAAATGCAAACCAAATTATTTCTTTTGTAAATTGTTCGCAGAGTAAATAGAGTAAAGCTGCAATATAGGTCATGTACATTTGATATTCCCTAGACAAAAGCGTTATATACTAAACACTACGATGGATAGCACTAACTGCTTCTTGGCATTTTATCTGCCTTTCTATCTCCGCCAGCTAATGACTAGAAATGTAGCTAGGAGACTCACAGAAATGTCTAGTGATAGGCAAAAAGACATTAGAAAAGACCCCACAATATCAGCAGCAACAACAACAACAACAACAACATCAACAGCGACAGCAAGTTAAGGAAATACAGACAGGCAGTTTGACTAGCTGGTTAGCTATAAAACAAAACAATTTTCCACTGTAAAAGGCAGCGTGTAAAGCAGCATTTGACCTTTTCAAGTGTTCAACTTCGAAAGTTCATGTGCCCGGGCAGCTAATGAAAAATGCAGCTTCACTTGGAATGCGAGCAGAGGGGGAGGGCGGAGTAGCTAGAGACAGCACATCTAATGCTAAAGCAAGAAAACAAAACACGTTTCAGCGCGTGTCATCGTCCATGGGGAGGCCAAGACAAAGACCCCAGCCACAGCAGCAGCAAAAAAATATTATACTTATGTATATGACTAAACAGAAATGCCACTTAACTCTGCACAATTGATAGCTGTACTTGTTGTTGCTGTTAGCTAGCTGTTAGTTTATTGTTCGGTGCTTGCAACAAGCAGCCAGTATCTAAGCGACTGTAGATACATCTGTAGCTGTATCTGCGTATTTGTATCTCAATGCAATGACACCACGCTTTTCATTTGTTGCCTGGCCAAGTGAATGCTCCACAAGTTGCCTGTGGCCGGCCATGAAATCGACTTGCAATTGCTTTTCGAATTGGAGCTGCAAGTGTTTCATACATATGCTGTTAGTAGTCTGTGTATCTGTGAGTGGTTGTCGTAGACAGCTGTGTGCCAAGTGCGTTAGTGTGTCGACTTGAAGGTCAATTGAATGGCACAAGCCAGCTAAATGGGATTACTAACTATGTACATGCCATAGACTGACTAGCTTCAGCAATTGTAACTCGTATTATTACACTTAATCAAAGAGACGGTCACAAGAATTGGATAAATTGCTGGAAATTAGTAACCGTAGAATACAGAAATTATAAATAGTCCCATAACAAAATGCATTATTTAATAATACGAAATACTTATTAGCATAACAATAACATACTTCTAGTTATGTAAACTAGTTTAAATTCTATTTCTCTCTAACTTCATATAATTTCCAACTCTTTATACCAATTATGCATGCAACTCATGCTCATTTATAGCTCTCTCTGTCTCGCTTTTTCTCTTCTGTTGCTCTTTGCTTCTTTCGCTAAAGTATTTACTTCCTGACAACATTCTGTACACCGTTCAATGACACAGTTAATTACCCAAACACCCCAGTAATACACACACACACAAGTACACTATTTACACATATACACTCAGCATACTTGTAATTAAATTGGTTTAATTAGAGTCGACTTTTTGCGCCACATTTTTCCCAACGCATAAAAAAGAAAATTACCAAATGGAAAATCAGACACCTCAACGTGAAGATACCCTCAGACATAATTGTGAATGTATAATAAGCATTGCATCATATTATAGGGTATGCAAAACTCACAGCTAGACCAGAGATATAAATGCAAAATATCTGATTGGAAGCAATTAGTATTAAATCGCAGCTTAAGTAAAAACTAGACATAATTATCTTGACTATTTTATTGAACTGTATTCGCAGTCGAATACTTGTTGGACTTGTGCCCCTGACACAAATACCAGAAGCTCGTTGCCTGGCCAGGTTTTCACTTGACGTTTGGTAGCAATTGATGTCATCTGGGTAACCAGTTGTTGTTCTATTGCTTGATGAAGGCAATAAATTTACGAAACGGAGAAAGCAGATAGTTGCATTTTTTGGGGGACAACAACCATTCCCACTCAAAGTTCAAAGACCAGAGTTTTATGGATGGACCATGTGCCATGTATTTTTGACACTAAAGTTCGAAAATCCATGTAGTTACATTTTATGGGCGAAATGTTAATTGTTAACTGCAAGCGCTGTCTACACTTTCACGCGCCTTCAAATGCTCAGCCATATCAGCCTCAGGCTGTGTAAAAGCTCGCACCATCAAGTGTCAATGTACAGTCATAGGGGGATTTTAGCAACAACAAACAAGCTGCAATTAACAGCATTTTGTTTTTGTTGTTGCTCCACTCACACAGCGATTTTTAACAATTTTTCTCTATTTATTTATTTTTTATTTTTAACTCTTTTTTTGTTGCTTGGCTCTTGTTGAAAAGTTTTAAGCTACTTTTACTTATCGATTCATTATAACGGACGGTCAATTTTGCCAGCTAATCGTGCATGAACCCCAAGCGAAAGGTAACACAAACCATACGAAAATGACAACAACAATCAAAACACTTACACATATGTACATATATATTTTGATATAGTATATATATTTCGCACGCATTGCCACACCCAGCTTACGAAATACTTTTCATTTTTTGTGAATTTCTCACACAGCTACTTTTGGCGATATCCTTGAAAAATATAGAAGAAAAAAAAACAAATGACTTAGGGCACAAACTTGTTTGTCTACCTTTTTCTGCAGAATTTCTAAAAGCAACAAAAGACGATAAGATGAAGAAACAAATAAATATAAACAACAGAAAAACTCACTCACACGGCTTCAGCTAAACGAAAGACTTGAACAACAAACTTGAGGACATTTATAAGATACGTTTGTGAGAAAATATTGAATATTATTCACTGAGTGTACAGTTATGTTTTTTTTTTTTTTGGTAATTGTTAAATTCACAGAGGTCAAAATACAATTTGCGTTCAATCTTCACGACATCGTGCAGCCAATATGCAAATCTCCAAGTGCGTCGATTGGAAGCAACAGCACCAACAGCATCAACAGCAACAACAGCAACAATCAACGTAATAACAACTCATTCAATGCAATCTTTTGTTTCTCCGAAATCTTAATTTATTAAATTTACAGCCTTTCCTTGAAGAAAGTGACCAAAAACCACCAAAAGATGATGAGCTTGGCCGGTAATTGAGGTCGTTACTTGCCTTTATCGTTCGGTTTTTGTTTCTGTTATTAAATTTTATATTTCGTGATGTGTATTATTGTGCAAGCAAGCGCCATGGACAAATATATGTATATAAAAATATAATATGTTATAATAGACTACTTATATATTATTTTTGGCAAGCCATGAAGAGTGCAGGCCCTGAATTGCATTTGAGCCACTTAATTGGATTTGTCAGTGCCTTCATATTACTTAACCACGACAAGGCCATCAATTAGCGCCCCATTTGCAGTAGTTTGGCCAAAAATTGAGCCAACATTGTAAACCGCATACACAAAATTAGCATAAATGATTTATGCACTCGGCTCTTTGGCATGCTCGCCAATTTTCCAGCTCATTAGCATGCTGCAATTTATGTGCACTTGGCTTTGGCTAAAACCCCAATTTGTGTTTAGCTTAGATAACAACAGAAATATAGTTTACTTAAAAGATAAAAGTGCAAAATTCAGCATTTTACAATTTTCTAATACGTTTTTAATTGGCTTCTATTTGTTGATAGAATAAAAGCCTTGAGCCAACTGTAACTGAGTTGAAAATATTAAAACTAGAAACTAATTACAGCAATATATCTATTGACTGCCACCCAATTAAACTCACTTCAACTCTAGCTAATTGCAAAGATCAGGTTTTGTAGGGCTCTTAGGTCAAATTTAAAGGCTAATAAAAATGCAACAATTTTTTGCTGCTTTTGCTGTTGCTTTGAAATCCACCTTTTTTTCTCATTATGCACGTTTATACACAATAGTGAAGTTCGTTTAGTGACAGTTTAATGAATTACAAAATAACCGGCAGAAAACTAAATCAATAGTCAAGCAAACTAGTTTTGCAACTTTGAATAATTATAATATTTATGGCTCATTCGATTGCATTCAAGTCAGCGTTAAGCCCACTTTATATTTAGTTAATCAATTGACCTAGGACAGCTCCTCGTATATTTATAGTTTTTGAAGTATTGTCTTTTGTGTGATTCATTAATTAACACTCGTTTGCATGGGGGTTGAGATTTCTAAGGTCTTTAGGAGTTGCGTCAAAGTTGCGTGTGTGTTTTTATTGCGGGGGTGTTTTGGCATCTGGATGATTTATGGATATTTGTTTTGTTGCCATCGAAGTTCAAGTTAAATTACTCCATGTCTATTTAATTGGCAATACCCAAACAACATTAAATGCTGTGGCGTATACGAAGTGGCACCCAAATAAACAAATTACTTTAGCAAACATTTCTGACACAAATTAAAAAGGTGTAACGGTTGTCTACGCCAATCACGTAGGTGAGCAAAATGACTCATCCGCATTTTTCAACATTTACACGAACGCAAAAATCCGAAATATTTTCCTCAATATTCTCTATGGTTGATAATCTGCTTGAAAACCAAACCCAGTTCGTTTTCTCAGTCTTTTGTTTAGTACAGCTAACGATCGGTGTGGCCCCGTTTAATCGCACCGTCAACAGACAGTTTTGAGCTAAAACAGCACAAACTATAATGATGTTTCATGAGCTCAAAGCAACTATAAACTCTGATGTAAATCGCCGGCAACGTGACACGTTTGATGTGCAACTGACATTAAACCGAAAATTACAACAAGCTAATTATAATAGTAAAAGAAAAAAAAACAAGTTACTACAAAGTCTGCAGAGAATAAGGCTAGACAATTAAACTGTTAACCCAATTAAAAATAGTTGATTGACTTGGATTTTCGATCGGAGACTGGAATAGAGGCCTTTCACTTACTTTACCATAACATACAAGCCAAGAAATTAGATCAGATCTAACCAGAAACCACCAAAGAAGAAGTACGAGTCTCGCTGTCTGCTTTGCTCCACTTGACTTCAGTCAGAATATTTAAATAAAATCGAAAGGCAACTTTCAAGTTGCAAAAACTGGTAACTGGTTGACTCTTTCGAACCACAATCAATTGAATAATATTACAAAAAAACTATTATGAATGGTTCATAATGCGTGTAGGTACAGTTTGTTGCATGCTTCACTTGATAAAGAAGCTGAGAGAGACTTTCATCATTTCACTTTGAAGCGCCGCATAATTAACGAAATAATTCAACAGGAAACTAATAAGAAATGCCAAGCACACAGAGTTCTGTCTATGATTAATCTAAAGAAAATGACGCAAACCCGAATAAAAAAAATTTCTTTTACGTTGCTTGTACGCTCCATTTAAGCGAAAAGAGTAATAATTATGGAAAAATGTTCGACGGATCGAACCGTAAAAGGGCGGTGGCGGCACACGACCGAAGAGTTGAATGGAGCTCAAGTTGTAGCTGGAAGTGGGGCTGAAGCTGGTGCGGCGTTAATTGGTAACTCAAAGAACGATATTTGATTATGGGGCAAGCGTCAAGCTAAAGTCTAAGAGAGCTCGAGTTGAGAGAGAGATTAAAGTGTCTGGAAAGCTTTCGAGACGCGCCTAGGCGACGTCTAACGTATCTATAATTTTCGTGCTTCGGCTCAGGTTTTATTTTTTTCTAACTCACCAGTTTCGCTTGCGTTCAATCTGTTGGGCTCCAAAGTCGTTGAACTATCCAACATGTTGGCAGCCGCAGTCGCCGCCGAAGTCGAAGTCGACTCGCTGCTTTGTTCTACGCCAATTGTTGTTGCGGCTGCTGATGTTGTTGTTGTTGTAGTCGACGTTGTTGTTGTTGTTGTGGAGGAATCAGCAGCAGCAGCAGCAACGGTCTCAGTTGTTGTATCCAACGCTGGCATCATGGTACTGGGGATGACTGCAGCATCATCCTCGCCTGCAGGCGCAGACGCCGCGCGCTCAATTTGAATGCCAAGCAGCAATAATCCGCAGAGACTTGCCACAAAGAGTCTCCTCCGCAAGATCGACGCCGCATCGCCCGCGGCTCTTTTTTTTCTACACGCTTGCATTTTAAATTTGGTTTTTTAACGTTTCTTTTTTCTTTTTTTTCAAGTTTCTCTCGCAACTTTTGCACTTGTTGTTAATTTGGAAATAATCGAACAACTATAAAAAAATTAAGTTAAGCAAAATTTATTAAAGATTTCGCAAACACAAAATTATCTAACAAAACATTATAGAGTTCATAAATTACGCGTTGTGTTTTCTTGCTTTCATTTTGTTAATATTTAATTTAAGCGCGCTTTTGTTGAACGCCGTTGATTTTTTGCACCATTTTTTTCCTGTTTGTGTTTTGTTTGACATTTGCTCGCATTTGGAGTGTGTGATTTTTGTACTTTCATAGCGGTTATTTGTCATTTACTATTTGGTAATCCCTAAATGCTGTCATTTCCGTCGAAAGTTTAGCTGAAGCAATCGTGTGAGTATTGTGTCTTTGAATCAACAAATGATTGTTGTTTAAATATGCTCGAAAATGTGTTTCAATAATGGAAATTTATGCGGACATTTTCTCTCACTGTGAGTGATGTGACAACAAGTTCGTTTCCTAAGTCTTTTGTTTTGCTGGCCAAATAAAACCCAAACTCGAAACCACTTATCTATGTCAAGGCTTCCATTTTATTACACTATTTAGCATGCAAACATTAAATTTAAATGTTTGCTAAAATTTTCTTCAGGTGTTTCGCGACAAGTTCGCTTCTTAAGTCTCTTGTATGTTTGCCATATTCTAGCTCAAATTAAAACCTGACGGCCTTCATTTGAACACATTAGCTGGTATACATATTTTAAGTGAGCTCAAATAAAAATGTTACCATTGCCCCATTCTCTTCCTCTTTAGCTAAGTAATTCGTGGCATTCTTTACGTGGCCCTAAAAAACAAACAAACCAAGTAAACTGGGAAAGAAATATGCAAGAAACTCAAAGCGCATGCAATTCGCAAATAATGCAATAGTACCCACAGCAACAACAACAAACACCTTAGATCCAAATTACAGCGGCATAAATATATATATTTGAACCGGTTCCGAGGTTGCACTCGGAAAAACTAACAACAGCAGCAACAACTTGAAGCGGCTCTGTGGCATTATTTGCGGCAACTTTGGCCGACTGCGAGTAACTAGAAAACCACAAATGCTATCGATGTTGTTGCTGTTCTTGCTGCAGTTGCTATTGCATTTGGCCAAGATTCGGCTTGCATATTAGCTCAATAATTAATTTGCCGGTTCATCTGTCACAACAATGCCGACAAACTGTCACAGTTCGCATACATCAATCGGCCCTATTTCTAATCAAATTAAATAATATAATTTATTTTTTTATGGCGTATTATAGTTAATTTTTTTGCGCTCAAATGATGTCATTGTAAAAGTTGCTTTTGCACTTTAATGTTTGACATTTCACTCTCACTCCTTTTATGTAGAAATGGCAGCGGCAATAAGCAAACAAAACGCAAAAGAAAACATTCACGTAGCAGAGAGAGGGACAGAGAGAGAGTTCGAATGGAAAGAGGCGAAAAACTTGTTTGTTTTTTTAGTTTTGGTATTTTTAATGGAATTTTTCCTCTTTTTTGTAGTATTTGTTTCACTCGATAGCGATGCGTATCTCGGCATTTGCTAAGAAGCAAATGAATCTCGATCTTTGCATAAATCCAATACACTCTTCACTTGAACACAACACACACAGGCACACAGTTGGTTGAAGGTATTACGTTTTGCACTTAACCGATCCAAAGTTGGCCAAGCGCACGGGCCACGTTTCTAGAGAACTGTTTTACGTTTTGCGTTTTGGTTTTGTCTAGCAACCGCTCCGGCTGAAGCACATCCACCAACTGAGCACGCAACGCGACCACAACTAGACTCTGAGCAAGTTGACGATCTTTCATGAATGCGAACTCACCACGACCGCCGGCCACGTCGTTGTCGGCCAAGACTCTGACTCTAATCACGAGACTCAGCGAACGGCGACAGCAATGGTAACTGGTTTGAGTCGCTCTTGCTGCTGCTGTTTCGATTTCAATTTCGACTGTGTTGAGTTTCGTCTGGGCCGCAACAGCTGAGCAATTCCGAGTGCCGCAACAGGTGAGAGAGCGCTGCGCTTGACATAATCGTTGTCGGAGTTGGAGTATTAGTGCTCTCGCATGCCTCAGGTGAGTACGCGTCTGTGTGTGTGTGTGTATGTGTGGGTGTGTTGCTGCTGCCAGAAGTCGTTGGGTTTTTGAAATTCATCAAAAGGAAGGCTGTGTCTATGGAAATTTGGCAAGGCAACGACTTGTCAAGTCAAGTCAACTCAACTCAACGAACTTCTTTGAACCGGCCAATGAAAGAGTCAATCTCAATCACAGTCACAATAACAGTCTCCCAATCTCAATAAGAGTCTCAATAAAAAGACCAGCTGACAGTCATTACGCCCACAGTTATCAATTTCTTCAGTATGATTTACAAATCAACTCAGCGAATGACTTTGGGAAAATAATATGTTCTGTTTTTTATGACGACTTCACCGATGCTGCGCCCCGAAATAAATTCTTGTGGATGCAATTTTTGAAATGCCATGAAGGCAAAACGAAGACGCGCCCAGAAACCGTCAACATACATCAATGGCATGGCACGATTGTATGTATCTTGGCTAATCTGGCTGATCCGTCAAAGAAATGTGACTCAATGAATTCAAAGACGTCAAAATTCATAAGATATCAAGGCGCAAACTTGCCCACAAATATCACTCAAATGTGCACCTCTGTCTGTTATTTGTACGAGTTGTTTGTTGTTGTTGTATTGTTGCTGATTTCGTATTTGTTGCTCGTTGCGGTTGCAAATTTTAAATGCAAAAAATGCAGAAATGCGCTTTTGGGCTATTGCACAAACTTTTTGGCCAAGTGTGCGCCACAATGGCATGGTGGCAACCATTTCCATTTCCATTGTTCCATTGCTCTGTGGTTTCTCGCATTTGTTTCTTGTCTTTTCTGTTTTTCAAGCTTATCGTGCCGCGCTGCTGTATAGAACAATAACAACAAGTAGAAACAAAAACCGCGCTGCACTCATTTTTGAATGGAGCAATAAGCTGCTTGGAGAGATAAGTTATGTGTTCACGAAAAAACACTCGAAGGTCCCTTAGAAAACGGCACAGCGTTGCTATGAGTCATGCTTCAGAAGCAGACATGTTTCGAATGTGAAATAATTGGGATAATTTCAACGTTTTCTATATTTAACAAATGCATCAAGACATTGTTATGCGTTGTGTTTCATTTCGGAAACAATTTCTCACACAAAACCAGTTAGCACTATCAACTAATAAATTAAATCAAGAGCAAAGTTGTTTTTTAATGCTTAACCATGCAATATTTAAATATTTTCTTGTTCGCTGCAGTCAAATTTGATTTATGCTTTGTCTTGCCTTTCGAAAAACAAATGACTTAGACAACAAACGCAGAAAAAAACAATAAATATGAACTTGTATTTTGAATACACATCAAACTAAAGATTCACACCTCAAATCATTTGGTAAATAGATTGCAAGGCCAAGAAGAGATGTTCGTTTGTGGATTCACATGGTAACCCTTGAGTCATTTGAATATTCAATCGAGCATTCTGAAGAAATGCCGTCGAAACTTTATGCAGAACGTTATTATGCCATGATGTCATATTGGCTTTTGGCTTATGAGTGTTTATGGATCGTATACGATTTTTTGGGTTTTTACTCTTTGGGTTAACAATTTTATCAGGGTCCGCGTCGGGCAGCCAGCGCAGCGGCCTTTTTGAACGCATTTTATTTGTGACTAAATGCTCACATATATATATACATATATATATTCAAGTGAGTGGGTATGTGTGTATCATGTGTGTGTGTGTGTGCATGTACAAGTTGTCTGCAACCGGTGTGGCTGTCTGCTTCAGCTTCAGCTTCGGCTTTTGTTTGTTTTATATAGGAGCAATACTTATACATGCGATACGGCTGCATTTAAATGCACGCTGTGTGTGCGGCGTGTGTATACATATTACACACTTATATGTATGCATGTATGTCTGAGACTTGCATTTGTTTTCGACTGCGTTGCTTTACTTTTACTTTCATATGCAACTGGTTGCTGCCGTTGACTGAATGGGGAAGCAGCAAGAGCCACAGCCAAAGCAACAGCAGCAGTAGCAACAACAACATTATATGAATTGGGTGTCTCGTTGTGTTGCAGTCTCCAAGTCACGGGCTAAAAACGAAATTGTTTATAAAGTGATTGTCAATCATTTTTGGTGGCATGTCGCTTAACCGCTTTGACAACACCAAAAACAACATAAACGGCAGCTGCTACACAAACGCTGTTTAAGCCACGTTTACTTGCTCCACCAAATGCTGCTCAATTAAGTCCACTAATATATTTTACCAATTAATTTCAACTAATTTTCTATATAAATCAACCAAATTTTTATTTCATTTATATTCCATGAAATCATTTGAACCGATAGCTTAAAGTAAAACTATTAAAGTTAACCGAAAACAAAAAAAAACAAAAGTTATGTGATCTGTAAATCATTTAGCTCGATTTCAAAATAAATTAGCTAAATGGTTTTAATGAGCAAATAAGGAAAACTAAAGCGAATTAACTCTTACAACTGTTTGTTTTTGTAATTGTTGTAATCACGTTGCTTTTGGGCCACCAAAAACAAACGAAAAACAAACAAAGATTTCTTTTTGATTTCACGCATCAGTTTTTGGGCATTGCTTTGGTAAAGGAAAATGAAAATATGCCAAAAACCTTCATGTGCAACCAGAAAAATGAAGACATCTTAAATATATAGACGTTGTTGACTCGGAGCTTCACCATCATCAAAATTCATTTGCGCTTTTATGTAACGTGGAAACGAAATTTCGTCTCTCTCATTTCTATGTAGATTTCTGCATTAAATTCATGCAATTTTATAATCATAGAAAATTGTTCAACTTTCGCCCGACTTTAGTCACTTCGTTAGTATCACGTTTCTGGTGATTAACCGATGACAACTCGCACGCAGATTAAGTTACTTATTAAACTAACTTCAATCAAACTGGGTTTCAGATAAAAATCAGCAATAACAAAATTATATAACTTTAATTAAATAGCCTTATATGCAGAGGCTGGAAATGATCGAGCTGTAGGTGTGTTCATCAAATAAAAGGAAGTGTTTCTTTAGAGTTTCCCTTAACAATAGTAAAGCTCAAGAAATTAAATGTTTTATCTACTTTTGGCCCACATTCACGTTTTGGAAACACTTTATAGAGTCATTTAAATACTTTTATTTAGCTGTTTGACATTTTGAAGCACAAGTCGTTGACATATTGGCCAGACAGTCACCAAAGCCAGTTGGCCTTTAGGCCATGACCATGACATTAGCTGATCTTTCGTGGGCAGTTTGTTGTTAAATTTATGCGTGTTTGAACACGATGCGACACACAATTATAATAATTATTGACAAAATTATTGCAAATTGTAACTGGCTTTCGGCAAAGGTGTTGTGAAAGTTTTCACACAGGAAGCGGGCCAAGATTTATGTAATCATTTTATGGTAAATATTTTGATGTTGCTTTTTCATTACTCGCTCCCCATCAAATGCAAATGGTAGCTCAAGGCTGTTCGGGGACAACAACGTCGACTGCATACTAAATACGAAAATAAAACAGTGTGATTCAGATTTGTCACAAACACACCACACACACCGACACACACACACCCGCACACACAATGCAAGTATGTATTCAACATATATACTTCGAATACGAGACTTGAGGCTGGGTAAAAAATGGTCGATCGACCTTGCCGGCCTGCGAAAGTTGGCTGAAAAACGTCACGAAAAATGTTCGAGTAATTCCAGAAAAAAACCTCAATTGAATTTTATGAACAACTGTTTAACATTTACCACATTAAGCGTTGAGAATTATGTGGGGTATTTTGTTATTAGCCAGATGACTCACGATATGAGCATTTTAGACTCCATTAATTTTGGCCAAGCTCGCTGATTTATATGGTAAAGGCAAGTGAATAATTAAACGTTTAAGTGTAAACAAGCTGGCTAACGGCAAAGCTCTTTATGAAATAATTAATAACATAAAAATTCTGCTGGCCCACTTATAGATGACTGCCTCGCATAAAACATAACAAGGCATTTAGAATAGCGATCGTGATCGTGGATCTCAAGAGCAATAAGTGCAAAACAACAAAATTGAAGGCGAAACAAAAAGACATGACACTAAAAAAATAAACTAGTTGCAATCCCAGAAAACACAAAAGCATCCAAGGAAATAAATAGATAAAAATAAAATATATACAACTTGTGAACGACCTTCATAAATTATGCTTGCAAATATTGTGGTCAGAGAAAGATGTTATGCATCAAAACAAGATGTGAAGCCAAATGATATATTCATGCTGGTCAATTTATAAGCATTAAATGTGACCTTTGTAACGCTGCTTGATTTGGCAATGTGAAGTTTAAACAAAAAAATACTTGAAATACTTTAGATCCGCTTAGCGCTAAATTGTTTACTCAAATGCGAACATATTAATAGAGATAATAGAGCTCCCCTTCGCATGCACTTCGTCTATGGGACTGATTGCGTCTACTTAAGCTTGCCGCAGCACGGTGCGTATGAGCGATTTAGCATGCACGAGTAAGCTTGGGGGCTCCCCATTTATGCATCTATAGATACGTAGATACGTAGATACATTCATTTGTCTGTCGTTAATTATTACCATTGTGGTAATGCTGTTGCCACAGCGCACATTGCAAAACGAGCGATAAGCTTTTAATTAATTAATTTGATTATCAGACAACCAAAGCTGATCAGTTAGTGGGGGGCATCGAAGAGTATTTGGGGCAAGACACGAGTTGAAACAGAACCAACTAACGGCTCTTTAGCAATGCAAATGAGTTCGCTGCTCAAACATTAATATGAATAATGTAAATGTCTATATACGAGAATATTTATAATAGATAAAAACGCTGTTAATTGTTGATTCTCATTGATATTTAGCGAATTCCATAACTGGTCTCTCTCGCTCTCCCTCTCTGACGGCATGGTAATAATTCGATTTGATCAAAATGCCGGCTGGCCAAAGTTGTTGTTGCCTAACTCCAGCAGCCGCCGGGGGCGCTCGTGCTCCAAGATACCCGTTCAACAAGAATGTTCAGCTGAAGGTAGACCACTTTCAAGCACAGCACGCAACCAGATCAAGCCAAGAACAGCCGACTAATCTGTCTTAAATATTGTTCTAACGTGCGAGTATGGTTCATTGTTTGAACCTCTTGTAACAAATAGAAAATAAATCATTTTCAATTTTATTTTATGGCACCTTTATCTTTGAATTTCGTCATAACACCCTCAAACTATATTAGTGCCAATCTATTTAATCAAAATATTGGCCGCAAAGTATAACGTGTCGATGACTAATGGTTGTTAGAGCATTTCAGCCACGACTTTCGCATTTCATTACTTGAATTTTTGTTATTAATTTATAAATAGTTTTCATGTAGCAAACAAAAACCCGTTGGAAGTTGCCTTTTGGCATCGCTGGCTTCATGATTTGCGATTTATCATGAAAATTCTAAATGACTTTGCGGTTGCCCATTTGTTAATTTTTAATGGCCATAAGACAAGTTCGTTGCCGCGGACTTTTGCCAAAGACCTTGACTTTCTTTTCAAAATTTTCTTCATCAACTACAACAATTAGTTGAACGAACATGTACACACACACACACACACAAAATGGCACTTGAAGCTGGCAAAGTTGACATTACACTGCGCATTTTGAAAGCAAAAATGTTTATCTATGTGTAGAAAGCCAAAGGCAAAGCGTTGACAATGAGTCTTGTTATTGTTTACTCATGCATGCGGCTAGCAAAGTTTCTATTAAGCTCCACAGCATTTCACTTTACCATGATCACGATAATTATGACCTTTCTTAATATTCCTCAACAACATCTTTTCATATGCAAATTCTTCACATTTTGGTCACTCACATTATGGTTCTTATTCGAGCATAAATTCAGTTTCTGCTTCTGATGTTTGGTGAACAAAAGACATGCATAAATTATTGAACAAAAAGCGTTGCTTTTGTCTTTACAATGGCAAATCAATTAAAGATTGCCGCCTGGCCAAACAGCCTTCCGCCTGTTAAAACCCTTTTAGTTGGCAGGAGGGAGAAGTTGCAGGTTGAGACTTAAGCTGCGAGTGAGCCAGGTATTCAACTAGTTTTCACCAAAACACACATTTCAAGGCAATAAACTATGTCTATACACATGTATTTATGTTTAACCAAAGCCGGCAGACGGGTCTGAAACGTCTGGACGCGTGTCTGCATAAAATGCATTTCAATTTCATTGCGTTGTTGCGATGGTCGTTTGTTGGTTTGTCTGGTGGTGGACCAGGTGAATGTTGACCGTGCATGTCACTCGAATTTAGATTTGAAAGTTGTTTGCTTCCTGCTGATCAGCTCATATTTGTTTTTTTTTTTGCAATTATAATTATAAAGCACTTTACACAATCGCTCAATGGATAAAGGCTATCAGACAAATGAAATGTGACATTAGAGAGAACTCTGACTGGCTCAACACGTCATAGCTAACTGAAAGTGAAATGAATGAACAAAAGAGCATCCATCATAAATCAATAAAAATCATTGCAATGCATGTGCTTAGCCTAGGCACTTGCCTCAAGTACTTTGACACACTTGAGTCCTTTCAACGAGATAAGTGTGAGCAAATGTGTGCAAAAGGCACATTTTCTAATGCTGTCATGGCCAAAGTGTAAGCACTTTTTCTACCAAATATAGAAACTTTTATGTTATATAACTTAATTTCATGTTCATTGTTGCATGAGATTTAAATTTAACGACTAATTAATTTTGTCATCGATTACCATGAGCAATTTGTTGTTATCGATAAAAATAACCAATCAACAGGTCGAAAGCAGTCAGCTGCTTAGCGAACAATTTACAACACTAATGCACATTTCAACATTTGGCAACTCTGTTGCTGTTTGTAAACAGTTGTCGAACATTTCCCGCTCAGTTAATGCGCATTTATTACTAAATTCAACAAAATTCCATATAAATGGCTAGCACATCGCGAAATACATCGCGTCGAGGAAATGCAAGGCTTACGCAATCACAATCACATCAAACACAATCCCAGGAGGCAACTCCTGTGCAAATAGACAATGAAGTGCGAACTCTATTGAATTTCATATTATGCCATTCGGCAAACAAAGTGCCAATCAAATTCACCGATCTGACAGCAGCGATTGATAACAGGAACGAAATGTTGAAACGGTTACCATTGGTCACTAAACTGTTGGAGGATACCTATGGCATTAAACTGATCCACCTGGAAGGAGCCCCAAAAAGATGCATCTGTATCGCCGAAGCTCCAGTGGCATCCACACACGAGTTGACCCCGTCTCAGCGACAACATCAAACCCTGCTTTACATTGTACTCACCTACATTTTTCTGCGTGGTAATCGCATCGAGGACGAGAAGCTCTATGGAATGCTGTCAATGATGGACATTGATGTGCACGAGGAACATGGCTATTTTGGGGAGGATATCTCGCAGATGATAAACGAAACCTTCGTCAACCAGCAGTATCTAAAGCGAGAACGTTCTCAACTCAGTCCCTACGATGATCCAAAGAATTATTTTAGCTGGGGTCCGCGTGCCAAGTGCGAGATTACATATGAAGAAATCGTGAAGTTCGCATCCAAACTATTTAATCAGGACACATCGTTCTTCCAACAGCAGCTAATGATGGCTGAAGGAGCCGATAATCCTGAGATATTGGAAAGTTTAAACGAATCCGTCGAGAACACTGAAACATATGATGTTACAATGGATATCGACAGTTAATGAACAGCATGAATAAATTTACAAAATAATGCATTACTAATGTTAGAACGTTAAAAAAATTTAAATTTAAAATAATATTTAGTTACATTTCAGGCGAATTTCCAAAACACAGCATATATAAGCCAGAAATATTGAAAAGTCCCAGCGAATCCAACGAGAAGTCGAAGAGAGGCCATCAAAAATTCGCAAAATTATGCATTACTATTCTTACATCTAGATTGTTAACAAAAATTGTATCATAAAAATAACTAATTACATTGCAGTCCAGCTTAATACTTCGCATAATCTGTGTCCATTATGAGCTTGCCATCCTTGTCTTTAAGACGCACCCGGCCATTGGAGTATCGTGTCTCCTGACTGCCATCGGGATAGACAAGCTTGACGGTGCCATCGGGATATTCGCGTCGTTTATTCAGTTTGGTGTGTATCTCCTTCTGGCCATTGGGCAGATTTAAGATCTTGTCGCCATTGCGCAGTTGCACCAAATGCGTGCCATCCGCGTAACGCCACTCTTCCAACTTCTCTGCATCGCTAGGATCTACGATTTTGATAGTGTTATTGGGAAAGTGTATCTCGACGGTGCCATCCTTGCGCCTGTGCTCAGTCTGTCCATTGGGAAATTCGAGTATTTCCAAGCCATCTAGATAGCTGGTGTGCCAAGTGTTTGACTCTGCATAGTAATACTTGACGGTGCCCGCACGTATATCCGTCTCCTTAATGTCCTTGTTGAAGTAGAGCATACGCACACTCATTCCATCGGCGCTCATCTTCTTGAGATTGCCATTCGGATACCAAATGTCTTTGCTGCCGTCTGCATTCACAATCTCCCGCTTGAAGTCGCTGTTATTGCTGTTGCTCTTGTTCATATCCGCAACTGTTGCCTCCTCGGTATGGGTTTCCTTGGCAGCTGCTGCCTTGACTGTTGGTAATGAAACTTCATACAATTCGTTGGAGCTACTCGAGGCGTCGTCTTCTTGCATTGGCTCCGGTTTCTTGCGTATTCGGCTGGAGCTGTGACGGCGATTGAGAGGCACACGCGGCTTGGATGGCTTGTCGTGATTGGCATCACCCAGCGATTTGCTGGGACGCCTGTCATTTTCATCCACATGTTTTACAGCAGGCAAAGTTGGTTCCTGCTAAATAAATATATATAAAGAATTGAATTATAAGGGCCTATTTATCTACTTACCACCCTTGGCGCTAATCTTGCAATATTTCGATTGATCTCCTGCAGCATTTTACTGTTACTCTCGCGCGTAATCTTCGCCAGCTCCTGCTCTAATCGCTTATTCTCGCGTTGGAGCAACTCGATCTCATCGCGATAGCCACGCAGCTCCCTTTCGTTGGCACGCAGCTGAGCCCTCAAACGCGCCTGCGCAGAGACATGATTCTGTTCCTTTTGTTTGAGCTGCAGTTGTAACGATTCCACTTCTTGCTTGAGTGCCGCCTGCTCCTTTTTCTCCTTGCTGTTTACATTGCTCTTTTGCATCCGCATTTGCTGCTCGAACTTGCGACGCTCTTCCTCGATCTTCATGCGCTCGTCATGCAAATAGATTTCCGCTTGAATCTTTTCATCATGCACACGCTCCATGGCCTCCATATGTTCCTGTGCACACTGCGCCCGCTCCACTTCATGCTGCTGTTTCAGACGCAGCAATTCGGCATTTTGCTGCTTAAATGTGGCAATCTCTGCTTCGAGATCTTGCAGACGAGTGCGCACTAAATTCGCCTTCTCTTGCAATTCCTGCGTCAACGGTTCCTCAGCGGGAGTTTGTGTCTTTAGCTTTGGCTGCGGCTGGGGTTGTGGCGCCTTTTTCTGCTCCAGCGCCTGAAACAAGGCAGCTTTGAACTCTTCAAATAGCTGCACATTGCTGCCGTCATCCTGCAGTGTGGTCTCATCCGAATACTCGTGCGTATCTGTGGAGTCCGAGAAGCGCACACGTACCTGAGTTTTGCCCGTGCCCAATTTTAAGGGCGTCAGCGTGGAATTGTCATCCTCCTCATCGTCGTGGTCTTTTATTACTTCAGAAACTTCGGGCTGTAGTCGCATTTGGCGCAGCTGCTGCGTGACCACAATCTGATCACTATCATCGGCCTCAGCCGACTGACGACGCTGCTCCTTGCGTGCCATGAACGTGCGAATGCAGCTGGAGTTCATGTCAATGCTGCCCTCACGTGCCTTTTGCTCCAACAGCTCAAAGATGCTAATGTTATCCTCGTTCTCTACGCATATTTGTGCCGAGCGTCGCTGCAGCAAGGGCGGCTTTATCTGCTGCGAATCCAACACTTTGGCCCAGCACAAGTTTTGTAGCGCCCCAGGAGTTAACTCTCTAGAGGATTCCTCTTCATCATCTGCCGACTGTCCTTTGCCTGGATCAGCCACAAAACGCACCTTAGGTGATATAGTGGAGTTGGTGTTGCTGTTGGAGCTACTCGATGTTTTCAGATCCGGAGTGGAACTGCAAACATTATTGCCACTCATCAGAAGCTGTTGCTGGAAACGTTGTTCCTTGAGGCAAAGTTGAGGAGTTGCCTCAGTAGCTGCCTTGGGAGCCGTCTTCGTCGACTTTAAAATACTGCGTTTCTGTGTTCTGCCAGGCACTGGCATTCTGTACTGCGGATGCGCATTGGCGAACTTGTAACGCGGTAAATTGTTGAGACGCAGCTGCTCAGGATCCACTTTAAAGCGCTGCTTGAGCCCTTCACCGCGTCGCAGAAAAGCACGTTTCGGCTTGACTGTGGACTGTGAACTACTCTGCTGAGCATTAAACTCCAAGCCTGCTTGTTCAGCAGCCTCCTTGTCCTCGTCCTGCTCCTGCTCCTGATGATGATAATCCGCATGCCGCGGCATTTGTATGCTGGAAACGTGACTAGCCTCCAAATCGTGCTGTGGTTCATTATCAGAGAGTGAAGCATCTGAATTATCGTCTATTGTGTCCAGTTTATCGTGCAATAGTCCAAGCATTTGATACATATTCCTTTGCTCGATGCCCAACATAAGGCGTTGATTATTTTGACGCTCCTCGAGCAGTCTTTTCTGCTCCTCTTGCCAGCGATTGAGTGCAGCCAGGCGTGTCGTTATATCCTGTTGCGTAGATATATTTTCGCCCGATTCTGCCATGTTTCACTGGGATTTACTTAAAACTACGCTTTATTTACTGTTTATCTTATTACTAGCAATCGGCAACGCTGCGCATTCAAATAGCAGCCCGACAATCAGTGTTGAAAACTGCCGCAAGGGCAATTAAATAACCAGGGCTACACACAATAGTAAGGAAAAATAACACACCCAATAAGGGGAAATCTAAATAATAAGATCTATGTGATGTATTAAAAAACAAGTTTATTGAATTATTTTAAATTAAATTCTAATTTATTTAAATTAGTCTTCGTGGACTAATTACATATCTGGATCAGTTTCATCGTTCTCCTCCAGCTCATCAAAGTCGCGCACTTGCACATCAGCATCTTCTCCAAATTGCAATATGCTGTCGATCTGCAGCAACAGATCGCCAACACTCTCTTCATCCTCCGTGTCTAGTGGGAAAAATCTTACCAAGCTGAAAAAAAAAAACAAATACTATGTATTTCCAAGGAAAGAGCACAATGTACAGTTGTACACAGACAGACTGCTCAGTGGCAACGCCAAACATGGCATAAGTTTGCCAACCCTGGTAATCGAGCAACAAATTTTTCGTCGCGTCGTAAAATGTGTGCATTAACTCAACCTTAAAATTGCGCTTTTATTTAATTTTTATGTAACCAATTTCAATGCAGGACTCAGTGTGACTGTGTTTGTGAGAAAAAAACCCTAGCGAGCGTTTTGCAGCAACAAGAGTGTATTGAAAATACCACCAAAAAATCCCAAGCAACACGGCGAAACAACAACAAAAACTACAATTGACTCATTTTCGATACAATATTTTTTGGGCACACATCAAAAACGGCAAAGTAACTAAAAAACGCTGAAATTACGACCGCACAATAAATTCAAAACAGTCAAAACATGGATGAACACGACATGGACTTGACCAAGGTATATGTTGTACGCTCCGCCAAGGGCGTCGACATGCTTTGCGTCGACGATTATCTATATCACTTCGATCGCATTGGCAAGAACAATACGTATCGTTGGCTTTGCAATCGTCGCAAGGATAAAGTGACGCCATGCCGGTCACGCATTTCCACTATTGTGCCCAACTCCATGGACAAGACCACGCATATTGTGGTCGAAGTGATGCAGGGTCATGTCCATGCGCGGTGCAGTGACCATGAAATAACCAAGGTGTCGCAACGGAAACGTCTTTCCAACATGAAGATGAATGATGCCTACAGCACCACTCAACCGAAGCGCGCTCGTCTCTTTGAGCGAGCCTCGGCTGGGCTTAATCCGCCCGAATGGATAACTACTAGCGGGGATCACGATTCACAACAATATTCCTTCCACTTGGACTTTGAGGTGTGCACCAGTATAAAGTTCTTTGTTGCATTTGCCCATTCCATTCCCTCTTGAAAGTCTACAATGGCAATTTTCATTTCATTCCTCATAATGACTCTTAAAGTTACGAAAGTAAAGTAATTAAACATTGCTTTCAATAAGCTGTAGTTTATCTCTAAATTCTAAATTCATCGTAAAATTTGTACATTTTTCCACTTCTAAAATTAACTTTTGAGTGATCATATTCTCCTATATCTATTGGCCACTTACAAGTTTAGATTCATTCTGAACTTAACTTTATCAATACAAATTTAATATATGCTTTTAAAATATAAAAATCTTAAATGCATTGCAACATTTTCAAGGCAACATTTTATCTAAACTCATGTCGTGTTAATCTTTATCACATGTATTAAAAACTTTAGTCACTCTAAACCACCCTAATTTTTCTTCATATCCTATTGATAATGTTTAACATATTTAATTGTATATTCTATTTGAATTCTCCAGCAGGACAAGGATCGTGTTTACATGCTAAGGCGGCGTGATGGTCGCGTCATGGTCTGCATTGATGGCCATCTATATTATTTGGCTGGCAAGTCCTTCAAGGGTGACATGTATCGTTGGACATGTGTACGAAAGCGGGACATTGAATGCACCGCCAAGATCTGCACAGAGGCTACATTAGCTGGCGCCCACCGGTTGCACGCCATGGAGTCGGATGCCCATATACATACACACTATTCGGCCGATAAGCTAATGCAAATGTTCACAAGACATCAGATACTTTTGGTAGACGACGAGCAAACGGTAGAGGTGTTGCAGGAATGCCCCAATCTGGAGTACTTTAATCCTGAGGTTTCTTTTGAGACACAAGTGAAAGCCGATGATGTCGAGTCCATGATCATTGAGGACTGTGAGGATAGCTATGAGGTGTATTCGAATGTGGGCAATGAAGACGCATCTGGCTCCACGCAGCACGAGCAGTCGGAAGCCGGTGGTGATGAGGAGATGAAGTGGCCAAATGGCGCGGATATCATTGACAATTATGTAGCCCCAGCCGGCTATGATCCGCTGACGGAAACCGACTTGACGAAGTTTACGTTCTTGCCATCGGCCAAAGGCCGCAAGGTGCTCTGTTTGGATCGGCATCTGTTCCATTTTGACTCGCAGAGTCGTGCCAATGGACACATGTTTTTCACGTGCATTATGAGACGCGACAAGCAGCAAAGCTGCCATGTGCGTGTCACCCTTGATCCCGTCGAGAACGGTCCAGAAGTGTTGCGCATCAATGGCGAACATACACATAAGCCTGATCTGCAGGAAATTCAACGACGCATGAATCAGCCTAAGAAGAGTAAAAACAGTTCAACAGATGTGAAACCGGAACCTGACGAGTCGGCTAACAATTCGGCTGAGTTCGAAAGCCAAGACGAGGAGGAATACGAGGAGACAGAAGATTCGGCAACAGGCGCTGAGCACGACAGTAGCTATGAGCCATCAAAAGATCAATCGCCCACAACTAGCGAATCTCGACGCTCGGTAGTTATGAAGAAGGTCATTGGCATCGATGGCATTAAAATGGAACCAGAGCAGAACAAAGCGGCCTCCATGATTGTGCAGTATATGGACGACGGTGCTGACAACATCAGCGCCCAAATTAAGATACTGCCCAATGCGCTGGAGAATTTAGGGGACAACACTTCCACGCCCAAACCACAATTGACTAATGCACGCAAGCGCCGCACCAACACACAGAATGCTCCAACTCCAAGTCCGGTGATTGCACCAGTCGCTGACATGGATCTAACCAAAATCTGCACGCTCCGCTCGGCAAAGGGCAGCGAAATGCTTTGCGTCGACGGCTACATCTATCATGCCAAGAATCGTGGCTTGATCTCACGCAACTATTGGGTGTGCATCAAGTGCCGTGATCCCGAGATTAATTGCAAGAGTCGCATTTCGACAGCCACCCAAAAAGATGGCTCCATCCGTGTGCTTCGCGTGTACAACAGCCACAATCATCCGTTCAGTGAGGATGACATAAAGCGACGACTCTTCAATGAGATCAACAAGAAGAACAACAAGAAACTCAAGTTTCGACCACTGCATTTCATTGGCAAGTCGCTGGAGCAGATCAAACAGGAGTTTGGCGATCTGGCAGTAGAACGCCTTAATGTCTCCAATCTGACCGATGGCATTGTGGTCCACAAGAAGCCACGTAACAGCAGCCAGCAGGGTGCCGTGACACCAGCGGCTACAGCAACTAGAGCCACGAAGGCAGCAGGATCACCAAAGACATCTGAAGCAATCACGATCAAGCAGCATGCACAGGATCAAGAGTATGAGGAAGATGTGGTTATCGAGGAGGAGGAAGAGGAGGGTGAGGAGACAACATTGGCCGAGGATAGTCAGTACATGACCATCGAAGAAGACAACACTGATGCCATTATCGAAGTGGTCGAAGAGGTTGCCGACATGGATGGCTATGGCATTGAGTAAGTAGTAGCCCTATACTTTTACTATAGTGTATACATTATACATATATCGATTAGGGACAATTTAAACGTATAACAATAGATTCTACAATCAATAAAACAATTTTATATTGATTGTAAGCTGGCAATAAACCAATTGCTTTTATCACATGATAAGATCTCAATTATATTGAACTTCCATTCTATTTCGACAATTCACAATCTACTCAATCATAAATCCAGTAAATTTAACTGATAAAAGCGATTGAGAATATAATCGATACTGTAGTACTTTATACTATTAAATGTATGTTATTAGGGCATTCAATCGTCGCCTAACTGAAGTTCACCAACCTGAATAGCAATTCACTTTAAACCTAACAACCTGATCAACATTCAAGTTAGTTGAGTTTAAGATCTTCGACTGCGCGTTTCATTCCGCCCACATTCCAATTGAGTCCGGTAAATGTCGACTTTAAAATAGTTAACAATAAATATATCTTGTAGAATGTACAAGTGTACAACTGAAAAAACTGCATAAATATCACGAAACAAAAACAGTGTCAAAAATAGACTCACAATTGACATGCTTTCACTTTTGGCTATGACGGCAAAATGGTTCGTTGTTAGCCACACAGTGAAACCGGTTCCACATCATTCTCGCAACAACGATATGCTCATTAATATTTTTTATTTTACATAGACCGATTTACACGATGAAGCTGTACGCCGTATCCGATGGACCGCCCTCGCTGGCCGTGCGCATGACGCTCAAGGCGCTGGACATACAATACCAGCTAATCAGCGTGGACTACTGTGCTCTCGAGCATCGCACTGAGGATTATGCCAAGGTAAGAGACATTAATTACAATATCGAACTGAATTTCTAATGAAATACTGTCACCCATAGATGAACCCACAAAAGGAGATACCGGTTCTAGATGACGACGGATTCCATCTGTCGGAGAGCATTGCTATTATGCAATATCTGTGCGACAAGTACTCGCCACTGTCCACACTTTATCCCGAGGACCCGAATGAGCGTGCGCTGGTCAATCAGCGACTATGCTTCAACATGGGATTCTACTATGCACCCATTTCGGCACACAGCATGGCACCTATCTTCTTTGACTATGAACGCACGCCGATGAGCCAGAAGAAGGTAGAGAATGCTCTCGAAGTGTTCGAGACTTATTTGCAACGCTTGGGCACGAAGTATGCGGCTTCAGACAATGTTACCATTGCGGATTTTGCCTTGGTCTCGTCGACCCTTTGTTTGGAAGCCATCGATTTTGATTTGTCACCTTATCCGTTGGTGCAGAAATGGTATGCCACCTTTAAGGAGGAATACCCAGAGTTGTGGGCGATTGCCAATAGCGGCATGCAGGAGATCAATTCCTTCGAGCATAATCCACCAGATTTGTCGCACATGGAGCATCCGTTCCATCCAACACGCAAGAACAAGGTCTAAATCTCGCGAAGAATATTAGCACTAAGTGGTATTTTTGGCTGCATTTTCACAGCGCTATTAATTATTGTAATATACACTCAAATGTTTCTGTATAAACCCAATAAACAGATTAACAATCATCCAAAACTAATGATTGAAATCGAGACCCAAACTTTTGTTAAACAACATATACCAAAACCATGTAATTTGTAAAATATAATTAATAATCATTTTACACTCACCTAAAGTCCTCGATGAGCGATCCAATAGCCTCGGTTAGCTTCCGATATTTCTCCCCAAAGGCTGTGCCAATCGTCAGTTCACCCATTAGATTATGGGTATCCGGCTCCAAATAGAGTTCCAGCTGTTTGCGTGCCTCACTGCTTAAAAGATCGACTTTGGTCAGCACATTCACATGAGGTTGCTCCATGTTGGCCATAACACTTAATGCGGCCATTGTGCCTGATATAAACTTGGCACCATCGACCATAAACTGTGAGTCCAGGCAAAAGACAACGCATGTGCGAAAGTTCCACGATTCCAGCAGCTGTACCAGTTGTTTGCCCATCTTAAGATGTGTGAAAAGTTCTATTTGGCCGGGCATATCGAACAGTATGTAATCATCATCGGGTTCTCCGAGCATCAGCTCATCTTCGCCGCCACAAAGCTGCGCTTTCAGCCAATCTTGATTTTCGATGAGAAACTCTAGGCAGAATATCAAACCGCCATTGGGGCCATAGTGCAGCTCTTCATCCTCCATGGCATCGTCCAGATGTATTAGCTCGCGTATATCCGCCAGCGGTGTGTAGTTAAAGTGCTCCGCAGCGGGATCCAGGTTGACCACCTGAATATTTCGTTTACTGTCCATGGCATGTTGTTGCATATAGCTGCAGTATGTGGACTACGATTGATAATCAATATATGATCAATTTTTCAAAAATAGCACTATTATATACTAACCTTTCCACTGCCAGCAGGTCCCACAATTATCTGTGCAAACCGCATTTGTATTTTTATTTAAATTTACAAAAAGAAACAAACTCAATTCGCGTGCTGCCGCGTAAGTGTTGGAAGGCATACAAACAAAAGCTGTGTAACACTTTTTTAACATGTGCACAAAACGCAGTGGCAACGCCGTCGCGCGCTTTTAATCAGATTTGAATATGAGGGTGACCATCTTTGGCCTTACAGCTGCAGAGTTAATTAAATCATTGATTGAGCTGCCACACAAACATGATAAATTTACATATGATCAAATTGATTTATCAGAACAGTCAATCACACCAAATACTGTGGCCACCCTGGCTGCGGCTAAGCCTAATTGCTGATAAACATCTAAATTGTGCCACCAAACGTACACACGCGTCACAAGGACAGCGAATGAAACGACAGCTGTCCATCTAACAGACAAGGGAGATTGTGCCAAGCATGAAAGTTCTAATGATTTTTTAAATGCCACGCTTGAAGCAAAACTATAACGCTTAAAAATAATAAATTTCTATTTTGAGCTCAATTGCTGTGTCAGCTTGCAGACCAGTCGAATCCTCAGGACTACCAAAACATTTTCATTTTTTAATGTCCTTGTTCGGCGTGTGCATGTCGGAAGACCGGAAATAATTTTCTAGTTGCACCCAGGCCAAAAACAAAAAAAAACAACAAAACACCCACCCCCAGAATGTGCACTTGTGCAACACGAAAAAATATGATTGTCGGCTGTCGCTTGTAGATATTTATTTTTAATGATATCAGCGACAGGGGCCGCGACCAGGTGTTCAATAAATGTCGAACAGATAACTATATAATTTAGCCGTAAATTGCGCCTTTTGCCCCTAACGCTTGAACTACAAAACACAGGACATTGATTTTTTAAATACTTGTATTTATTCGATTTTTAAACTAAACGACTAAGTATAACATTTAGATATTAGCAAACTTAGAGCAATTAAATACCACAGAACATGTTTTTAAATATATTTTTAAAATTGGAATATATATGCATATATATTTTTAGGTATATTTATTATTAGTAGGTGTGTGTGTTTTTTTTTTCTTTTTTTCTGATGACTAGCAAGCGCTGACTAGTTGAGAGATTTGAGGAATATCCATTTTAGAGTGCACCACCGCTGCCGAAGATGCTCGCTGGGTTTGCCCCACCAGCCAATTCGGCGCTGACATTGAAGTCATCGCTGCTCTGATTGCTGTTTTGATTTTGACTAGAATTGGAGCTGTGATTGCTCTTCGTAGTGTTGTTGTTGGTGAAGAGCGGTTGAATTGATTGCTGGTTGGGATCATCGGGTGTCCAAGTGCGTGCATACAACTTGCTGCCGGGATAGCGATCCCCCTTGCGATACCAGGATAAGGAATGCGCCATGCCGCCAGCTACAAGAAAAAAAACATAAACATAGACACAATCAATCGAGAGTCAAGCGCCGCCCAGTCAATTAAGGATTGTGTAGCCAACGAAAACGCAAAGTAAATGCCATTAGCGGACACATTACAACACATCAACAGGAGCAGTGTCAACAAGCAAAGGGTTCTTCTCTGCACGTCCAGCTTGTTGTTGCAGCTGCTGTGCTTGCAGCCGACCCACCATTTGCGTTGCACAAACAAAAACGGCAAACTACAGCAATCATCCCCCCTCCGCTGCATCCAATCAGCTTGCACGCAGGATAACAGCCTCAGTCCCAGTCTCAGTTCCAATTCCAGTTCCCCGGCTCAACCAAGTTGGGTAATTTGTAGCGCTCACAGTTCTCGAGTGCTTCATGCGGGTGTTGTTCAAATATGCGACACTCCGCTCCACTCCCCTGCAATTCAACCCACCACCCGACCACACAGCTTCACCCACCCACTCCCAATGCCATTTCGAGTCTCTCTCTCTCAGTCATCTCGCAAGTTGGTGTGAACATATGCCAGGCGCGTGCCTGACTCCTCCTCAGGCCAATCCACTTGCAGTCCCATTTAAATGGCCATTGTGGGTTTTTACCTCCCACTTTTTGCGATTTTTATCTATTTCTCTCTTTTTGTTTTTGCTGTTTTTGCTCAACATTTTTAATGCCCGTTAAGCATGAAAACGCTTTTGCCATATACCATATACCATCTACCACTATGCTCGTTCACCGCACATCGTGTTCCCTCTCCCCATCATATCTCTTTCTCTCTTTGATTCTCCAACTCCCATGTTTGGCCTCAGTTGCCCTTTAACAGGACCCAACTCTGGCGACAGCAGACATCTGCTGGAGTGTAACGAATTTCTCACGATATGATTATGTCGATTCCGTTTTGTTGTTGTTACTACTTTGTTGGTGTACCTTATTCTGATCGTTGTGATAAAATGTGTGTGTGTGCATAAGCGTGAGTGAGTGTGTGTCTGTGTGTGTATGTTATTGGAGTCACTGTTGCAAGTTGGGCAAGGTGTATGTCATGTTGGATTTTATCACAACAAATTATAGCTCCGCCTGTCGCATGTTCTTTTTGACAATGTTTCAACAGAGATTTGTATTCTGACCTTAGCAGAAAGGGAATCTATTCGAAATAAAGGATTTTAGTGATTTATGCATGGATTGCTATACTTTTGAGACTTTCTCAAGTATATTAATCTGTCGTCCTACATTTTTCCACTATTTTCTTTAGTGATGTTAAGTTTTTCTTGCTTTTTATTTTATGTTGTTTGTGTATTATGCTGAAGTATATATTACTTGGATTTGTTTCTTCAATTACTGTTTTCCCTTCTTTTATTTGATATATCTGATTTTATAAGTCCAACACGTTTTGTTAAATGGTTTTTAATTTACAATCACTAAATACATTTAATATTATAAGTTCCCAATTTCAAAGCCATAAATATGTTGCTTGTTCAAACATATTTCCAAACTAATTTAAGTACATCCCTCAGGTATTTAAGCTATTGTAAAAGTTTCCCTAGGCAATGTTAACCAGTAAAAATGTGTGTTTTGACACGGAGAACTTAAAAAAAATATAAAAAAAAAACTTGAAAAAACGCTGCAGATCATTCAAAAATTACCCTTCCACAGAAAACTATGATGAGTTTAGTATCAGAGGGTTATCCCTTTATGGCCAACGAAGTGGTTTAGCTATTAGCTATGCAGATGCTTTTGCCTCGGTCGGGATTCATTGGGGAAGACGGGAAGGAAACGAAGTGTCATACATTTTGAATAGAATAATGATTAACCAAAAAACCGTAACTAAAGGCACTTTTATGAGCTGGCTCACGGAAACCCTTAATCCATGCCATCCCAGCCATTTTCCCCCTCTAATGAAAACCTTTCGTGTCTGCATCCGTACCATGTACGCCAATGAACCGTTCATTGTATGTCGTGATCGATGCGACTGCGAAGCAATTTGCTTGACTGGCAGTCACGCAAAGCCCGCAATGCGAGCCGGAGTCGGAGAAGTGTGAAAATTCTAATTAGTTACACTTAGCAAGAAGAACACAGCAGCCCTGGCCAGAAAGAGATCCCAACCCCTGGACAACCCTCACATCAAACCATCAAAAATATGCAACCGACAACCGCAGTCCAGCTGAATTATGTTATTTAATATAGAACTAGTACTGGTCCAACATTTAACCCAAGTGAACTGAATTCAACGCCCACCACAGTTTTGATTGATGAGCAATTGACAACTTACTGCGATCCTTTAGGATGATTTTCTTGGGCGGTTCCTTTTGATAGTTGCGCTGCAGGCTCAGCCCAGCCTCATTGCCGTTCTTATCCTTCTTGACCATCTCGCTCAGAAATGTTATATAGCTGATGGCCAGCTTGAGCGTATCCACCTTTAAAAGAGAAAGTGGAAACAATTGGTGAGAATTTTTGTATCATAGACCACGCTTCTGCCTTGAATTAACTAATTATTTTCGGTGGTAATTCTGCTGAGTTCACGATGATGTGATGAATTTCTTTATTTTTCTCATTTGTGCGCTATTGAAAATATTTACGGAAAATTTGTTTTGAAAAGCAGACTTTGTCAGCTTGCAATCCCTATAAAATTTGGACTGATCGCAGAAAAAGATAGATGATTCACACGTGAACAGTTCAGTGATTGCATATTATATTTATCTTTAAGTTATAGCTCTAGGTAAATAAGTATAAACTAAGGAGGAGATTTTGCAGAAAATCATAGTGTTTAAATATTCATCTAAATAAATTTAGTTGCTGATTTCTTACCTTGCTTAGCCGCTTCTCGTAGGGCAACGTGGGTATATGAGTACGGAGTCCCTCGAATGCCTCATTGATGCTCTGCATGCGCCGTCGCTCTCGAAGATTAGCCGCCTGGCGTTGTTGAGCCATCTGGGAAGCGCACTTCAAGCGACGCGGCTTGTGGCTACGTCGGCTAAACATGGAGTAGCTAAAATCGGTTAGTATCGAACACAGGATATCGAACAGTCGTTGGTTGAGGGTTCTTACGTCTTCTCGTTGTTCTCCTGATCGCTATTGAAACCGCTGCTATAGGCATCGTCATCGTCGTCGCTCTCTGAGCTGTGCTCATCACCGAAAAAGTATTCGGAGCTGGAGTTCGAAGCGTTTGTCGCCTGGGAGCCCTCAAAGAAGTGGCGAGCCATGGTGGCCTCCAAATCGAAATTGTCCATGGAAAACATGTTTGTTAAATGCTGATTTTGTTGTAATATTTCCGCTAATTGTCTATTAATTGCATAACGCCTCCGAGTAACTGAAATCTGATGTAGAACGCGTGTGCGGCACGTGTCGTGGTCCGAAGAATAGTGTGGCAAGTGCGGCACGTGTTGTCACTCTTGACTTTTGATTTCCTGTAACAAAAAAGGACATACAAATTGATTTCCTATACTCATGTCAATGACTCGTAATCAGTAATTGTTTAGTAGTTGGATTGATAATAAACATGTTCAACACATAAGTAATTCCCTACCGCTGATAAGATAAGCTCCTGATAGATATAGTATGAGCAATCAGTTAGATAAATATGTAAATAAAACTTTGAGATAAATGAACTGCCATTGGAAATAGAAACCATAATGATTCAAACAGTTGTTAAGAACCTAAACGATCTAATGATCTATAAATTGTGAGCTAGTTATGGTAATTATAAAATTTGTTATGAAAACTTATTACAAAGTCCGAAGAAAATGTATCCTAATATATAATAAAATTGATCTTATACTTGATTAAATTTTAACCTTTTTGCATATACTGCTGCCTCAGGATAAACAATTAAAAATATGTATTTTCAAATGTATTGCCAAACGTATTCAGAGTTTAATACACAGCTACATCTTTTCGAAGTTCTTTTTACTCTCAAGAATTCACTGCGTAAAATATGTCCTATTAAAATCTGTTTATAACCATTTTTTATTTGATGAGTCCAAATTATAGCTGTTCTCCCGACGGCTGTCAGGTATCTTCCGACTGCCAATCCTTCGTTACCTTTCCTAATATTTTACCTTGATTTAACGTGCTCTGATTATATCCAAAATTAGCAAGTATTAAAATTTTCACAAGATATATATAAACTTCAGTCAATATTCGATTTTTAATTTCTTTCGAATCAGAATTAATTGCACAATACACGAGTCCACTTAATACATGTTCTCTATATTATAGAACAGTGCGACAAGACTAGACTATTTGCCACCGTTAGTTGCAACATTGAAGCGCGATTTGGTAGCGAACGCGCGAACAGCTACAAAGCGAATGATACAATTCCCCGGGCCGAGCGCAGGACACGTCTGATAAGAGCCCAGAAACGAGGGGTTGCTGCCACGCTATGTCCGTATGTGCGTGCGGTCGTTTGTCTGCCCGGATAAAGCCCATGCAAGTCTATCATATCAATGGCGGTGCCACATCAAAAGGTATTGCCAAATGGGGCGGAGTCCGAGGCGAAGCCAGCCAATCAACGTTGGCCAAAAGGAAACTTGCCGCACAACAGGGTTGCATTTCGGAGGGTGTTATAAGCTTATTAAGTATGAGCTTGACGATTTGATAGAGTGTTGCGGAGGTAAATCGGGTGCTGATTTTCATATGGCAGCGACATTAAATTGTTTTTTGATTTGGGCACGTTTATCTGTTTAAGCGGAATTATTGCCCGAGTGGTGTTCAAGTGGCATGCTGTGCATTCATTGTTCGACAAATTCAACAAATGAAAACTGTAGCACAAGTGTAGCATGAACATTTTCTGATTGGGAAGGGGTGAGATTAAAATAGTCTACAGGCAGCTGCTGCAATTTTGGTTTAATGCACTTTCTTGTCGAACAGCATCTAAGTCTAATTAATGGATTGTTGCCACACAGCGGAGACAACAAAATGACAACGCTGAAATTTGTCAACCAGCATAATTTTTAAGCATTAACGCGCAATGCAAATATTTGCATTGTCTAGGCTTCCCAAATAAAAAAGAGAACCCGAAACAGCTCCATTAAAATCAACGAATACGAATTCGAATCCGAATGCGAATATCCGCTGCATACTTTGTGGCGCCACGACAGGGGTGTCAAAATATGCGAGTTGCGTTGCCGCAATATTTTTACCCCAGCCTTGATGAGTCCTTCCCTCGTTTCGCTGCGTTTCGTTTGTTTGTTGTCCTTTTTCCCGTGTCTGTTGCTGCCGCCTCTGCCGCTGCCTCCTGCCCCTGTCCTTGTGCTTCGTCCCATCATCAGTGGCGACTGACAACCTCACTAAGGCTACCCATGATAAACAAATTGTTTTGCCTCACCATCTCCGGCTCCTGGCGTGTTGTTTTCATTTCCAGCGCTGCTCGTTTTGTGCAGCTGTATAAACAAATTAGTTTTCAATTTTTATCAAGTTGTTGCCTAGTGGCAACCAGTTAACATCAAACTGCAGTATTGGTGGCAAAGTGGTAAAGGATTCTCTGAAGTTCTGTAATTTATTCAAGGAAACGCATGGAATTCTACCATCGTTATTATTGCTGGAGCTGACGAAAATATTCAAGACGGAGAATATATTTCTGTAATATTGTTTTCTAGTTAATATATTTTTTATATAATTTCAATTGCCATCTGAAAGTTTAAAAGTTATTATTCAACGCTTAAACTATTTGTTGCTTTTGATATTACAATAGCTATAGATTCGGAGCATACGTTAGAATTCACACACAATTATTAAAAGGTGCCAAGCACCTGCTACGAATTCTCTTTCGGCTTTCTGGTTTCGCTGCTGAACTTTACCAGTCAACCAGCTTTCTCTGTATAATTAAGTCTCGAAGAAATTAAATAGTACTTGAACATTACTACACCCCAGCACAATATCAAGCTGCGAATTATGCACACGTCATATAGCACAATCAAGCGTAACCGCCTCACTGAGGGACGACGTTACCCTACTTAATGTTAATGCCCGCTCCCTATATCCCTCTCTACATACTCGTATCATTACACGCAATTGCCCAGTGAAAAGGGGGTTGCCTCGACCTCAACCTCAATGCATTGTCATTTTGCAGTACGATTTTCAATTCGGTTTATTTTTTTTTATTATTCGAATTCTAATTAAAAACCCAAATGTATTGTTGAGGTAGACAGCAAAAACTAGAGCCGGCACCGTCAAATGCTTATCACACTGCTGCTGCCTCCCCGTTCTCTGCCCATCATCCATCGATCCCATTGCTCGTCCATTTCGTAGTGTTGACACTGAGTATTAAGCAAGACGAAATCCTCTTGAGTGCATGCCTGGACGAACAACCCAATGTGTGTGTGTATGTGAATGGATTGTGAGTAAATTTTAATCTCATTTGAAAAGTTTTATTTTTTTAAGTAAAGTGCAAAAATTGAAATCAACAATGGGATGAATAACTGAAGTGAAGGGTTGAGCGATTTAACAGTATTGTATTTAGAGTCCCCTAAAAAAAGGGTAGCAGACAGAGATATGGGCACATATTTAAACAATTATAACAAAATACATTTATGATTGCAACTTCATATAAATAATATAAATTCACAAGTATGAATTCAATCAGTTTATTTAATAACGATCGAAAGCATTTTAAAACATAAATTAAACCGCCAAGAGGATGCAAAATAGGGTGTCACTTGGTAACACTTCCTGAGGTATACTGGTATATTAACAAAAAGTGTGTTAAAAAATGTATATGCCGTATAGAACAAACATATTTTGCCCATAATTGCTTCGAAAATAATTGCACAATACGTAGTTTTTCCAATTTTAATTAAAATGTAAAATACTTCAAAAATACAAAAATTCTGTTATATTAAACTGTTAGTTAACATAGCAATGCAAAATATTTTGCTCGAAGTGAGCGAGTACTTTGCCAACAGAATCGCTTAAGTATACATACGAGTGCAATCCAAAAGACGGCGTCGGTGGTGTAATGGTTAGCATAGTTGCCTTCCAAGCAGTTGACCCGGGTTCGATTCCCGGCCGACGCACAAAGAAACTTTTTTCTGTTTTTATTTATGTATTTTCATTCAGAATTTATACACAACTTGCTCGGAGTATTTATTATGCACCGGATCAATACGTTCATCGTAACGTTTTCCGTTGTATTCAAACTCCGAGTAAGGCACTGAATTGAGCACCTTAAAGCCCACCTTCTTGCCAATTTTTTGCGTAAACAAAGAGGTCCATAGGGCGGTTACTGCCGCTGGCCGCAATTCACGCAACTCCTCAGCAATATCTTCCACTCCTTTTCCCTCACTTAATTCTTGCGTAAATTGAATAGTGGCTTCGACCAGAGCGCGACCAATTCCAAGTTGCCCAAATTCCGGCAGCGTGGCTAAGAACATAAGTTCATTAACACAATCCATGTCGTACATAGCACAGACATCGACCTTAGAATCCATTGCTATCATGTAATTCATTAGGCTTAATGCCTGCGGACTACGCACGTGCTCCTTAAGGAATTTCAAAAAAAAATTATCCTGGCCAGGTGGTGGTGCAAACTAGAATTCATTTAAGTAAAATTATATAAAGTTAAATAGGTTTGACTTCATACAGCTTACCTGAATTTTATTAAAGGATACTGCAGCAATACGTCCACTCTCCACATGTTTCGCAATTAGGGAAACACCATCCTGTGCTGTTATTCGACACAGCTCTCTCAATTCTTGACGCGCCTGCACATTTTGCGGCAAATTGATTTCGCAACCGTTGCAAACTGATTCGTTTATAAAAAATGAGTCGTTTAAGACCTGAGTTAAGTAAAATAAATTAAATTGATATATTTGAAATACAAAAATACAAAAAAAAATGATCTGCGTCGGCCGGGAATCGAACCCGGGTCAACTGCTTGGAAGGCAACTATGCTAACCATTACACCACCGACGCCACGTTGTGCTCGGCGCTAACAATTGCTTTTAAGCAGCATCTCAGACTGAATGTTCTTAATTTTTCGCACATGTGAAAGATATTTGCATTTGTTATTAATGAACATCATATACTCACATCAAGAGCTTCCACCAAGTCGGCTTTTGCTAGACTCCGAATTTCAAATTTTCCTGGAATAAACAATGTACTTGTATATTAAATGCATTTACAATTATTAATTTAATTGGGACATGAGGAAATAAAGTCCAGCATCTTTCCTTGTATGAAATTTTTGTCGTGCTCAAAATTATACATGAGAGCAGTAATTGACAACATCATGCACTCCCTATTTGGAAGCGAAATAACAACACTTACATTAAACATAGTTTATAGGTATGTTAACGTTTCCAATAACCGTGAAAATAGAGTCATTAGTATTTATAATAGGAGCTTTAACATGCGTGTCAAATTTAGAAACTATAATGCGCGCTTTACTTAACAGCTCGATTTATGAACGTTGCTCATATTCTTCTTAATTATCACCCCACTGTAATAATTTAAAACTAATTTTAGGTAAACTCTCTCTTTACGCACCATCCTGAACAGTTGACCAAAGTCTTCCAACAAGTTCTTGCATTTTCGCGTTATCTGCGGTATGGAAACAGCTGCTGGCTTCGAATGTTTGATTATAACTAAACTATAAAAAATTTTATAGCCTCTAGTTCGGTGCTGAGAACAACCGGTATGTATTTTGAGAGCCATGCCGCGTTAGATGTTTGACCTTATCAGTTTGCACGATAAGCTAAACGTATAAGACTTTCTTTCGACTTATACAAATGCTAAATGGCGCGATAATCAAAAGTAAGCAAGAGATTGCGCAAGTCTGAAACAGATGTTTAAGTGACGCCATCGCCGAATCGATCAACAAACATGATATGTTAATGTGATGCACAAATGAATTATACTTTTATTGGAGTTTGCCTTATTTTATTAAAAAAGCTTTATTGAAACTGTTAACACCCTGTGTTAAAGTGTGTGGCCACAAGAAAAAAACCAAGAAATACCTAAATAAAATAATATTTTTATACCAAAAAGTATATTTCACCTCGTTTGTGATCTCGTCTACTGCTTGGAGCTGTTATTAACAGCTTATTTAAAAGTTCTAGTGTTGTGAAGAATCATATATCAATTCAACAGCTGAACAAAAAACATAACTGCACAGCACTAGCACAGTGCTCAATATATTATTACAATAAATACGAAGCAGTTCTATTATTATTATAGCTGTCATTTAAAAATAATAATTAGTAATCGTACCTGCATTAATACCACATTTAACTACCGATATTAATCAGCCTTTTTTGCTCAAGTAGAGAGCAGTCGCATTGTCATGACAACGCAAACCTAAACAAAAAAGTTTATTAGTCCATTTTGCTAGTAAAAACTACGCAAAGTGAAAATGTTTATATTGGATAAAATACTGCCGTTCATCTTCAGCTATATACGACCCTTCATCAAGTGGTTTCTACATGTCTTTACCCGCCTCTCGGAGCTACAACGCATCTGCTATGGGGCCAAAGCAGGCGCATCGCGCTGCCGCCAAATCGAACGATCTTTGTTGCAATCAAAGCAACCAGAAATCAAGACTTTGTTGCGCGAACTGGATGAAGCAGTTGTCTATGCGGCAGACAAAGAGTTGCTGTACTTTGGTGAGTCAGCACATATTCGTAAAACCTAAATACTAAGCCAGCTTTTCCTGTAAAATGTGTCTTTGATAAGCACTGATTGTTATATACGCTATGTTTGATGTTTCACTTAGCTGTCCATCTTTGCAGCACCTCGTGCCGTCCAAGTTGTTTCACGTGTGAAGCGCATCAAGGCAAATGTTCATCCGGATTTTGGCCGCCTCTTTGGCAACTGCATCACCACCATTTGGGGCTACAAGCGCCTCATGCACAACGTCGAGGAGCTGCGCGCCGAAGCATATGACTCCGATAATCTGGATCACGAACGCAAGCTTTGGGAGCTATGGCAACTCCTGATGCCCGACACGCCGCTGACTGGTCGCATCTCGAAGCAGTGGCAGGAAATTGGCTTCCAAGGTGAAGACCCCAAGACAGACTTCCGTGGCATGGGCATGTTGGGCCTCGACAATCTGCTGTACTTTGCCAGTGCCTACAACGATGCCGCCAAGCATGTGCTGCTTCATTCAATGCACCCCACGCTGGGCTATACTTATGCCATTGTGGGCATTAATCTCACTGCTCTGGCCTTCAATTTGTTGCGCACGGGTGCAGCGAAGACGCATTTCTACAATCAGGTGGCGCAGCATAAGCAGAACTTTAGCACAATTGAGGATTTCCACAAGTTGTATTGCTATCTGTTCTTTGAATTTGATCGCTTTTGGATGGAGAGTTCTCCGCGGAATATTATGGACTTTCGAGAGGTTTATCAGGCCTTTGAAATTACCAAACTGGAGGCGCTGCATAATGATAACACCATCTTTAAAACGAATCTTGTCGTCGAATCAGTCTAACATAGTACTTAAAATGAAAGAGCAATCGATATTTGTATAAATGCAGCTTTTTATGCGTTTATTTGAGAGCTATATAATATATATATATATATGTATTGTATGTATATTTAATATGTATATAATTTTATTTTAATGCAAGTTTATAAATCGTTAAGTAGGCGCAACTGCAACCAAAAAACCTAAACGAAACACAAAACATGGAATGTAATGCATAATAATACTATAAAATCAAGATCGAGATTGCACATAGGAGTCATGAAAATATAAATATCACGTTAACCGAAAACTGATGAAATAAACGAATGAAAATGCATAAATATAAATATAGTATGAACATTTTGCTTGGAGTATCCTATCAATTTGTTAAGATGTACTTATGAATACATTATATAAAATGCACAAGTCGAATCAAATCGAATATCGAATCAGAGAGTAGATCTCTCGCTCAAAAGAGCGTCTGTCGCGTGTCGCGTGTTTTTTTGCAAGCTAGTTTGTTGAATATTTTAATAATTTGTTGAGCATAGTCTCCAGTCTAGCGATAGAATTTGACCTCGGCTTCAACACAGTCCTTGAGCAGTTCATCCAGCTCATCGCTGGCATGATCCTGCAGCGAAAAGTAATTGTTCAACTCATCCACGCACGAGCGCTCCAAGCTCCTCAAATGCTCCAACGCGGCTGGTTTACGATTGGCATGCAAACTATGCAACAGTGTCTGCTCCGCATCCGGCTGCACCTGGGTCAATGGTGAAATCCGCGGCTTAGGCGCAAACACAAACGGCTTGAACACCGATTCCGCTGCATTTGGAGTGCCAGTGAACCAATGACACGAGATCGAGCTGCCCTTGGCACTCAGCACCGAGACGGTAGCTGCTCTGGAGCCATCACTGCTCGCCTCACGCAGCGTCTCAAACATGTCCTGTTGCGTAAAGCTCGCCTCGCCATCTGCCTTTGGACCGCACCAGTCTGCTGCTGGCGTCTGTGCCTCAGCATCGTGGGCAGCTGCAAAGCTGGCAGCCGTGTCCAGCCCTTCGCTGGACTTATCAATGGTCTGGGTGACAGTCAGGCCACCGCTGGGCAAACGTTTCCAGCTGTCTTTCAGTTGCTCGGCAGCCCAGACTTTACCAGCACTGCTGACAGTCCAGGCGGCACTCGGATCACATACAACTAAATTGAGTTTGCTGCTGTCGTTGCTGTGCTTTACCACCAAACTACCAATACGGTCAACAGCAGCTTCCACATCGCTGGACTCGGCTAACACAATGCTGCAAAGCAGGAATTTTGCAATCAAGATTTGATCAAAAGTTTGAAGTACCTTGAGACTTACCGCACAATGTCAGTGCCCAGCAAGCTGTCACTGTCCTTGGCCCCCTCCTGGCCAGCGCACCAGCTGAGCCCGATTGCCACGCCCCGCTCGTTAGCCCCAAAGTCGCCGCCCCAGACGCCGGGCTTGGGTTTTTGCAATATGACACGTAGCGCCTCGGCAGGCGGCTCCACAGCTGCGCCGCCATCAGTCTAATATACGTATATATGTTGCAAGCATACATGTTCATTCACGATGAGTCACTTGCAGAGTTTCGTCAAGCTTGTCTTACCTTCCCCTCCAGCACGTCGCTGACATCATAGTAACAAACTTCGGTTGCCACGCCTACGCCGCCCACTGCCTCGGTGTCCTCGGCATTGCGGCCAAAGATTAGCGATCCAGCGGCACAGTTGGAGGGCAGCACAATGAAGCAGTCAGCGCTAGAGGACATATTTTCTTTTGCTTCAAATCAGATATGCACAGACACAGACGGATTTGCAAAATTGATTTTTCCCAACAGCTGGTTGCCGAATAACAGTCGACGCGAATTGAAATCAACAGAGCTCTGTTATGGTTAATTTGTACGACGTGAAGTTGGCCGTACCCAGGAGTGCCAACTCATTCCAATTGTCCATCTAACAGGTCGATTGACTGAAATTATCGATTATATTCACTTCCAAGTGACACAGATGCTGTTTATCGTTCTAATTGTGCAAATTGAATTACGATAATTGCCTGTTATTCTTAAATCTGATTAGCGCATGTCCAACAGAAAACTGTTCAAAAACGTGCGCCATTTTCTAATCTCTTTTCATAAATACCAATTGGGTATTTCACCAAGTGTTACCAGATAGAACCAGCGAACATGTATTTTAGTATATTTCTCAATGTAATAGTAGTAGTATATTTGGAAATTGAGCTTGCGGTCACGCTGACACCGTCGCAGTGGTCTAAAAAAACGTAAAAGTTGTAAATCACTCAGTTTTACTACTAAAAATACCGGAATTCTTTTGACTTTCGCTGTCAGCAAAAGAATATAAAAGTTAGTAGTGTAGTAAATGTGTCGCGCAAGTTGAAAAATCGTCTACGAGAAACTGCATTTGTATACAGTGGAGCAGTCAGTGTGCAGGTGTTGTTGTCTCATTCAGACGTACTTTCGAGTTGGGTTGCTGTGCGAGCGAAACAACAACAAACAAGTTACAAGGTAAATACTCGTGCATACTGCTGCTGCTGTTGTTGTTGTTGTTGCTGCTGGTGGATGTTCAGCGCCTTTTTTCGAGTGTTGATTATTTTACTTGCGTGCATTGTAACTCGTGGGCGGCTCAACACCATCACTTTGTCCGGCTCTCGTTTGTACACGGAAAAATATAAAGAAAAGAAACTAAACAAATTAGTGATTGTAAAAAAAAAACATTAGCTGAGTTGCAGCAAATTGCGAAATAAAAGTGACAAGTGTTTCGGTAAAGAAAATCAATATCCCTGGCTTTCCAATAAGAAATATTACGGTGCTTACTAAAGTGAAAATAACAAAACGCAATGCGAAAAGAATTCAAGTTTTAGACGCCCAAATCGCCTACAAAACAGCCGCTCCCTAAACAGATATTTCTTTCATTCCTTCTTGCTTTTCTATGCATGTGTGTGCGTTTGTGTAACTGTGTGTGTGCGTGTGCCGCTTTGCGTTGCTTGACCACTTTGACCGCGCGCATTTTTATGTTGTTTTTGCTCTCGAAACTAGTTTTTGTTGTTGTTGTTTTTTTTCGGTTTGTTTGTTACTGTCTTTGGGTTCAATTTTCACCCTGCTTGGCAGTGAATGTGATGACGTTTTAAAGCAGCGGCGGCTAAGTAAATTTCAATTAAATCGCAAGAAAATCAATAATTTCAAGCTTTCGGGTATACATACATTTTATGTTGGAAAAACTGGTTGAAATGCTTTAAGTGTGAAAGCGGAACACAAACCACCCTCGCGCTCTCGTCTCCCTCCCTAGCTGTCAGCTCCAACTCCACAGTAAAAGCTGAAGCAGCCCATCCCCAGTTCGGTTGCAAAGCATCTTGAAAGTGATGTAAATACATAGAAAACACATACATACACACACATACTGTGTGGGTATATAAAGTGCCGTTACATTCCTCCCCCATATGCGCCCCATTATGCGGCATTTCGCCTTATATACATATTGTATGTATTTATGTACATCTCATCTTTGTATGTATCTGTCTACAAGAGTGCATTGCTCTGACTCCTTCTCTGCCCCATCGTGGTATTGTAAACATTACAAAAGCTGCGTGCGATGCGGCCTCGTTTTATCGTTTCTATATGTGTGTGTTCGGCTCTCACTATGTATGTGTGTGTTTTTAGTTCTTTTATTTACACTTAAACTGCACATATAACCGTTGCTCTCGCTAGCAAGCAAGAAACAGTTGGCAACACGCGCATCGATGTCGCTGCGTTTTCGGCAGTTGGCAACACGTTGACCCAATAACAGTAAAACGAGACACCCGCATGCACCCACACACATACAGACACGAAGTATGAATGAAAGCCCGCATGTCACTCGTCGGCTGTCGGTATTATGATTGTGTTATTGTTGTTGTAATCATAAAATCTCTGCTGTTGCGACCCACATATGCAATATGTGCATAATAATTATGTGTGCTAATTAACTAAACAGACCGAATGCTGCTACTCGGCACAGTAGTTTAAAATTAGTATTAGTCTACAATGTTGCTGCATTTGTAGTACATAGTGTTATTTTTGACTTTGGCTTTGTTTACATCGTTACAATGAAAGAAGAAAAGAGAAAAACCAACGTTTAGTGTTGTTGTGGCCACCGACAAGTTCAATGAACCAACCAAAACAGTGGAATGCTCATCCGCTCTGTTGCGTTTGTATGTGTGTGTGTGTGTACGATCGGTGTGCGCACGTAACCGAAATTTGTTGGTATTTTTATGTTCATCGATTTGGTGATTGTGCCTCCGCTTAAGTGCCGATATGTTTATCGCCATAATTTGTGTGCCCTCAATAAAAAAAAAAACAAAACAAAAACAATTGTTGTGAATACGTTGGCGACACCAACAAAAAATACCTTGACATTGAGAACTTATTTACACACATGCAAACTCATGTGCTGTGTATGTGTGTGTTTTCGTGTTTTGCAAACAAAACCCAATACAATGTGCATACGTGTGTATATAACTGTGTAAATTGAACGCATTTGCTGTCTCATTCATGCGCACATTGAATTTACGTGAAGTATTATTTAATAAATAAACCGGCGCGCTCTGCCCATGTTGTTATTTGTTATGCTTTTTGCTGTTTATGAATGCGCCAATGACCTTGCATATGGCACCTGCAATGCACTCGCTGCTTGTGGGCCATAAGGCTATTATCGATAACGCTATAACGATAACTAATCGATATATTGCTTAAAAACTCATGCATTTTGTACACAGTAAATAATCTGTTTTTAATTGTTTTATTTTTTCAGCTTTAATACACAGTTTTAGGTTGATTGACTGCTCGCACGTGTCAATTGACCAAATATTGTCATTCACAGGTAAGATTTGAAGTACACGTATACAATACGTTTTTAAATTATATATAGAGTCAACCTTGCCTATCCACCTCTTTTTTCGACGGCGTAGATATAAATATGCCGATATATATAAAGTCCAATTGGAAATATATCGATCCAGAGTCCACAAATTAGATACGCTAACTAAGCGCTAAATAATTATTAGATAAAAATCTAATTCCAATCGCATATTTATTTTAATTGCAGTCGGTGCTTGCAAACAGACGCGATTCCTTCATCAATAAATGCGAAACTGGAGTTGTTAGACTCCAGCAGCAACGACGACACCATTCACTCCACCAACTTGAATCGTAAATTGATCAAAATTAAAAAGTTCAAGCTGGACGACATGAAGGAAATGGTGGGCGGCTGTTGCGTTTGTTCGGACGAGCGGGGGTGGCCGGAGAACCCGCTCGTATACTGTGACGGCCAAAACTGCACCGTTGCCGTGCATCAAGCCTGCTACGGCATCGTTACCGTCCCCACCGGACCCTGGTATTGCCGCAAATGCGAATCGCAGGAGCGCACATCCCGCGTACGTTGCGAGATCTGCCCATCACGAGATGGCGCCCTCAAGAAAACGGATACGGCGGGCTGGGCCCATGTGGTGTGTGCGCTGTACATACCTGAGATTCGATTTGGCAATGTGACCACCATGGAGCCCATCATACTGACGCTGATACCGCAGGAACGCTACTCGAAGAGTGAGTCACATTTTCAAGTAGTTACAATGCGCTAGTTGGTGTCACTTTACTAACATTGCATTCTTCTGCAAACTGACAGCTTGCTACATTTGCCTGGAGATTGGCAAACCAAATCGCGCTAATGTCGGTGCCTGCATGCAGTGCAACAAAGCCAACTGTAAGCAGCAATTCCACGTGACGTGCGCTCAGAGCTTGGGCCTGCTCTGCGAGGAGGCGGGCAACTATTTGGACAACGTCAAGTACTGCGGTTATTGTCAGCATCATTATAGCAAATTGGTTCGTATGTGAGGCAGCTGTTGTTTGATTAAGCACTAAAGTCTTTCATATTGCAGAAAAAGGGCGGAAACGTCAAAACCATACCACCCTACAAACCCATACAACACGACACCTCCTCCGATTCGTGCTCGTCTCCCGAGAAGGAGATTGATTCGACCATGAACTCGGCATCCACCTCAGCGACAAGCATCAAAATCACAAGCAGCAATCTGGCCGCCAGCTCATCGACAAATATTTCAAGTGGTGGCAGTGGCAGCAACGTTTCATCCTCATCCAAGCAACGCAAGTCGAATACGTCGGGCAAATCGTCTTCTTCCTTGTCATCGGGCAGCAGTTCAGCCACATCGACGGGCATGTCCTCGAATCCACTAAGCTCCTCGAATGCTGGCGTTGGGGCTGGCAACTCTTCAAGTGCAGGCAATTTTCTACCCGGCAGCAGCAGCAACAACAGCAATAATAGCAACAATACTGTGAGCAACAGCTTAACAAGCGCTGTCAACAGCAGTGCTGCATCCTCTCACGCCAGCAGTGCTGGCGGCAGCAGCAGCAACAACAGTGGCAGTAGCAATCCAATTAACAGCAGCTCTGTACCTGGTTCCGGCAGCGGCAATAGTGGCATGGGCCCCAGCAATTCAAGTACCAAGTCATCGGCTAGTAGCTCCAGTAGCAGTTATAAGGATAAGCATAGTAAAAACATGGGCAAACAATCCAGTTCTAGCTCGAGCAAGGACAAGGATAAGGATGGTGGCAGTAATTCATCCAGCAATAGTTTCTCTCATTCATCGGCTTCATCGTCATCCTCATCGTCTTCGTCGTCGCGCGAGAAATCCTCCAAGTCATCGAAAAACAAAGAAAGCTCTAAGGAAACCGCTGCAGCCACGAGCAGCAGCAGCAGCAACAACAACAACAACGTTGCGACCAGCAGCAGCAACTTGCCCAGTACATCAGGCATGCCAGCGAATAGCAGCAGCTCCACAACGCATCCCAGTGCAGTGCCCCATGTGTCTAGCAGTGGCAGCAGCAGCGGAATTTCTGCTGCCGCCGCGTTGAGTGAGCACAGCAATCATGCCCAGAACCTGAGCACCACGGCCCCAACAAGCTCGGCAGGCAGCCTGACTGGCAAACTACATTTAGCCAGCAACTTGGGCGGTGGATTTGGCACTGAGCTGCATCCCGCAAGTAGCAGTAGCAGCAGCGGTAGCAGCAGCAATGTCTTGAAGGATTCAGCTGCTGTCTTTGGGGGCAGTAGCAATGCTGGCAATTTGGATGGCTTGTCGGGCGCTGGTTCGTCCACAAGCGGTAGCAGCAATGTAATGGGCATGAGTGGCATTAGCAGCAATACATCGACTAATTTAAGCAGCAGCAGTAAAACATCGCTCTCTGTGGCATCTGCCTCATCGACAACAACTTCGAGCCAGTCCCTGACATCGAGCAGCTCCTCGTCGGCATCATCCAAGAAGCGGAAAGCAGACATTTCCAAGTCAAGCCTTCTGCTTGATGATCACAATAGGTAACATTTGCAGACAATTAATTATAAATATAATTATTAATGCTGAACCGCATTTTGTTCTGCAGTTCGTTTCGGGATATTATTAAGGATGTGCACGTGACGTTGACGCCGCTAACAGATTTTGAGAAGGAAATCGAAAAAAGCTCGAAACGGGTGAGTGATTCTCATAGTTTTGCTCAAACGAATTGAAATTTATAAATAGTTGTAAGAAAGAGAAGCTCTTTGAGTTATTTGAAGTCTCTTTAGTTTTAAGTCTCATTCCCCCAACGAATTCTCTTAACCGGCTACATTGTTGCCCCATTGAGGGATGGTCTTCTAATCTTGTACACTTGTCTACAACTTGTCAAGTGCCAAAGTGCTGTTGCCGATTGCTGTTTATTCCTCTCCTCACAATCTCTTTCTCTCTCTCTAGTTGATTGGAAAGGATCAGCTAAATAGTTTTCACAGTTCTATAGTCATTCCACTCGCTCCCCAGTCACATACATATAGAAAACAGCTAAAGGCGCAGGCGCTTTGCCAACTTTCGTATCATATTTATAAGTAGAAAATGCAATTATTAATGCATACACCTTGCCGAACATCTTTTAAATATTCAAGCACAAGGTGTGCGTCAGTGTATACGAAATAAAACATGTACAAATAATATATACATAAATGAGGTGTGCATACCAAATAGAATTGCTCAAGTATTGCTTGTTTCTTTCAAAAATACTCGTCAAGTGCTGAAATGATCGCGGGTATATGCGTCACGTGAGCGAAAAGCAATTTGCTATTGTAATCTTGATATGCTTTCTGGTTGAATTGAGAAAGTATTTGTATAATATATGTTTATAAATATAATTCATTGACTACAGATAAGTAGCGGCTGTTAGTTATTTGATACCGAATTTTGTTGAACAATTGAAAATGTATTGGCTCTAAAATTAAGATATATGTTAAGTGAAAATTACTATAATTATTTGAACGAATTTGGATTTCCGTTGAAGTTTCGTTAAGTCCTTGACAGCTCCCGAAAGTATGCTGCACTTTCGTCGGCTGTTCATTTAATCCCGAAAGGGAAATTCCGCATATTCAGTTTTGATAGGAGGGTATTTAATATTCGCCGCTGATCTATGATCTTGTTCCATCATGTGTGTATAAATTTTCTAATTTTGTTTGATAATTTGATTGATGCAGATTGAAGTGCCCATGCCTCATTAATTACTTTTTAATGCAAAATGCTTGTGCAAGGCAAATCTAGCATATACAAATTTAATGAAATGCAAATGTTAAGGCTAATTAATTGTTGACAACATAACCAAACAAATAAATAATCTTCAGCGTACAACACGAGAGAGATCGTTATAAGAGTTCATTACTCTGCGATTTTGACAACTCCTTTCATTTAATATTCTACGTAAACAGCATTTCAATTTTCTTGATCAAATTTACGGGTCGTTTTTTTTTCTTATTTCTGACAAAAAAAAGTCTGGGAATATATGTATAAGATTTGATTTGTTGGGCGTGTATTATTCATATTGTTTTTATTGTTGTTAGTGCTTGCTGATGATATAGTCATCGTCGTTTGGCTTCGGCGACAGAAAAGAACTCGATTGTCATTGTCGCTATCGTCGTGCCGTGTGCAGACGAAGACGCTCAATTTTCTCCCAAGTCCCCACATTCAAAAAGTTGACAATTTTCTAGCGCGCTCAGTCGAAAATCGTTGCTAATCGAAGCCAAAAGGCTCTAGTAAAATTAAGAAATCAACTAAAAATTTTATTGCGAAATTTTTATTATTACGAACGAAAAGTAAATATAGTATATAACATAATATACACGTACATTCAAACACTGCATACACCACTACATATACATTTGCTATATCGCATATAGAATGAAAGTCGTGCAGTGCTCTGATAATATCGGTTAAAGCTGCCCACCAACAAAAATAAAAAAAATGCATATGATGAAGTTTAATTTTAGAAGCGCCTTAAAAATTTGGCACACATTTTGACCACAACGACGACAACAACACCAACGACAACAACAGCAACGACAACGACAACAACAGTAGTAGCAGCAGCAGCAGCAACAGGAAAAACGAAAAGCGAAGAAAAAGAAAATGTAGTTGGCTCCATTGGGGGAACACATTTCCCACGTACTCGTATTTATAGATCTGTTTTTTAGTGTAAAGCTTTTCGCCTAGGAGTGAGAAAACTGCATACATATGCATACTACTACATCTACTTTATATGTGTGTGTGTGTGAAAACTTGAAAATATCAAAATAAAAAGTTGGTGCTCCCAAGTACTCCAATTATACGAATGTGTGCTTCAATGCAGCAAACTGCAACTTTAACTACAAATTGTAAACAAGATCTCATTAGAGACTATTATTATTATGGTATTCAATTAGCTAATCATAGCTAATGATAGTGCATTTCGCAGCGAACGAAGCATAGAAGGAACCGAATAAGAAGGAACAAATAAAAGAATGAAAAAAAAAATAAAAAAAGAATTTATTTCGCACAACATTTTCGCCCTGTTACCGCACATAAAAAACAACTGAGAATCGGGGCGAAATGTGTGAGGAAAATGAAAAACTTTTTCGTGCGTGTGTGTGATGAGTGTGTGTAGAACAAGTTGAGAAACCACAGACGCCGCTGGCTGCCTTGAGATACACACACATACACGCACACACACCACACACTCAGTCGAAAGCAACGCACACAGTCATATTTCCATCCCACTCTCTTGCGAGATATTAGCTGAAAAAAAATTGTTCCGCATCTAAAGTTTCTCAAATTTAACTCAAAAGATTCGAAATACGAAAAATGAAAACGGAAAATGTAGGAAAAACTCAGCACCGTGTGCCGTGTGCACTCACAATTCTATAGATTAGTTTGCGTTGAGCAATCTTCCAGTTCAGTACTCGGTCTCTGTCGTGTGCGGTGTTGTGTATGGGATAGGTATAGTTTCCTCATATCTTTAGGTACATACATATAGCAAAGATTTATATTTATATATACGAATATATATGTATATATATAAGTATGTATGTACGGCGACTATTAACCGATATTGCAGTTGCAACTAACTAACCCGCCGTCCAGTTATCATCAAGTAAACACAGCTCTTCATTTGCATCTATCTAATCCATGGAACCGCCTCAAACCGATATAAGTGTGTAGAGTGACTCAGACAGATCGGGCGAGAGATAGAAAGAGAGACATCGAGAGGACTATGTGTTTGTCATAGGGCTAGAGCGATCATATTTGCGGTATATTTATCTATCATTCACCTGTGTTCTTTTTATAAAACATTTCTCTCGAAATCCCCGATAGATACACAAATATTGCTCACGTTATTTTTTGTTTGCGACATGAAGAAATTAATTTTTCATTTTCAAGCATATTTCTCATCTAAAGTGATCGTTAATAAGCGTGTATACGTAATATTTGTGTATCTGGTTAGGTAATTTTCTTTGAGCATTTATTAGCAATATTAATCAGAATGATTGCCCAATTAAGTGAAGCTAATTAAGACATGTGCTAAATGGGGAGGGGACTCGTTTTAGTACATGTACTAAAATGTTTATTTGACGTCGAGAGATTGAATAGTTTTAGTAATTTCCAAGAGAACTTGTAAATGTCATTTAAATGCAGTCATGAGTTAATTAAAGAAGTATAGATGTAAACAGAGCATTTTTATGAATTGATTAGATTAGTATGTGTACTTAAGAAACATATGCTGAAAGAAAACTATTGCAGAATCAGTAAATAGAAGAAACACGCCTACAAAACACACATCTCTACTCACTCACTCACTGACGCATTTGAGTACGGACTTTAGATCAGTTACTTTTCTCATTTAGCGCTTAAATCATCATCGATCACGATCACGATCACCACAACAACAACCACTGTCACTGTCACTGCCACTGCCACAGCCACAGCTTTCGCTTCAGCTTCCCCAGTTCAGCTTGCCACGGCCGACGACGATGTTCAATTCTGCTCTCTGTTTGCACTTTCAGATAATAAGCATAATATACCACATAGATACAGATACAAATAGTCGCGGTTAAAGCTCAAGAATAAAAAGAAAAAGGATTTTAACATATATAAGATTCACACACACGAAATTTGTTTAAAAGCAAAAAAATAACAGAATGCCACTGCAAGTGATTGAATCCCCAAAATGCCCGCGTTGCAGCAAGAGTGTATACGCCGCCGAGGAGCGTCTCGCCGGCGGTTATTCATTCCACAAGAATTGCTTCAGGTGCTCCATGTGCAACAAATCATTGGACTCCACCAACTGCACCGAGCACGAACGTGAGCTGTACTGCAAGGTCTGCCATGGCCGCAAATATGGACCCAAGGGCTACGGCTTCGGCACCGGCGCTGGCACACTCTCCATGGACAACGGTGCACAGTTCCAGAATGGCGTCGAGACGGTGAGGAACGGTGCTCGCATGGAGCCACGTGCCATCGCCCGCGCCCCCGAGGGCGAGGGTTGCCCCCGCTGCGGTGGCTTCGTCTATGCCGCCGAACAGATGTTGGCCCGCGGCCGCAGCTGGCACAAGGAGTGCTTCAAGTGCGGCACCTGCAAGAAGGGCCTCGACTCGATACTGTGCTGCGAGGCGCCCGACAAGAACATCTACTGCAAGGGCTGCTACGCCAAGCAGTTCGGTCCCAAGGGCTATGGCTACGGTCAGGGCGGCGGCGCTCTCCAGTCCGATTGCTATGCCAACGATGAGGGTGCACCGCAGATGCGTGCCGCCATCGAGGTGGACAAGATTCGTGCTCGCCCCGGCGAGGGTTGCCCCCGCTGCGGCGGCGCCGTCTTTGCCGCCGAGCAGAAGCTGTCGAAGGGTCGCGAGTGGCACAAGAAGTGCTTCAATTGCAAGGACTGCCACAAGACCCTCGACTCGATCAATGCCAGCGACGGTCCCGATGGCGATGTCTACTGCCGCACCTGCTACGGCAAGAAGTGGGGACCCCATGGCTATGGCTTTGCCTGCGGCTCCGGTTTCCTGCAGACCGACGGTCTCACCGAGGACCAGATCAGCGCCAGTCGCCCCTTCATCAACCCAGACACCACCTCGATCAAGGCGCCCGAAGGTGAGGGCTGCCCTCGCTGCGGTGGCGCTGTGTTCGCCGCCGAGCAGCAGCTGTCGAAGGGCAAGATGTGGCACAAGAAGTGCTACAACTGCACCGATTGCCACCGTCCGCTGGACTCGGTGCTGGCCTGCGATGGCCCCGATGGCGACATCTACTGCAAGGCCTGCTACGGCAAGCGCTATGGCCCCAAAGGCTTTGGCTATGGCCACGCCCCCACACTGGTCTCCACCAGCGGCGAGTCGACCATTCAGTTCCCCGACGGTCGTCCCCTGAACGGTCAGCGCACCTCGGGCGGCTGCCCACGCTGCGGCTTCGCCGTCTTTGCCGCCGAACAGATGATCAGCAAGAGCCGCATCTGGCACAAGCGTTGCTTCTACTGCTCCGATTGCCGCAAGTCCCTCGACTCGACGAATCTCAACGATGGACCCGACGGCGATATCTATTGCCGATCGTGCTACAGCCGCAATTTCGGGCCTAAGGGCGTGGGCTATGGCTTGGGCGCGGGCGCTTTGACCACGTTCTAAAGAGTGCTTAATGCGAAAGCAGCAGCAGCAGCAACGACAACAACTGCAGCAAACAAAACAAATTTAATTTAATTAAATTTATCAATAATATCCGTAATGAAGAGCAACAGTAGCGATTGTTCCAAAACATTTTGTTAAAATCTGTCCCAGAAACTAATCTATCTTATTCACAACACTAGCTAACTTAGTAGTCTTCGGTTTCGGTTTTTCCAACGATTTTTTGATGAACGAAATGTCTTAGGTTATGTGAGATAATAAGCTTTATGAACAACTACAAAAACAACAAAAAGAAAAAAACACAAAAAAATAAAAGAAAATTTACAAAAACCTACCAAAAAAAAAAACAACCATTAATGACGTTCAAAACTTACGAAAAGCAAAACCAAACAAATAATACGAATCTTAACTTATCGAACGCTAAACTTTAACTAACGAATCAAACTACCGACAATGGCACAGGCTAAAAGAAAAACAAAAAGAAAATCCCCAACAAAAAAATACAAAAAAATATGAATGAAAGAAAGAAAGAAAATAATGCAGGCTAACATTGGGTACAGTTGTGCAGTGGAAGCTTCAGATGCTATCGATTGGCACCCGGCTGCAAACTGTACCTGGTAGAGACTATCAGATAACACAGAAAGGAAGCGAGAGCGAGCGAACTGCAGTTTCGACTTCGACTTCGACTTTGATTTCGATAAATCAATGTGTAATATGCTCCAATATAAAACCAGAAGAGCTATTGCTCAATTGAATATGTTTATATGATTATGATAAATGATAATAATATATATATATATGATTATTTTGATGATGAAGATGATGATGATGATGATGTTTTGAAGATGATGATATATGTATGTATATTTAGCTTATTTAGTTTTTTTGTATCTTATAAGTACTTTCGAATTCTTGCAAATATTCGTTTAATTTCTTTTCTAATTCATGAGCAAATTCATTCACGCTCTATATACAACACACATAACATCCAATAATATATATGCCCCAGTGGGTTCCATGAAAAACAACCGCACAATTTTGTTTTGGAATTTTCGATGTGTTCTGAAAATTTGTTGTACAATTATTTTTTTAATGGGAATACCTGTATAAAATTCATTTGCATTGGACTAGTGGGTGGGTGGGTACGGTGCGTTGTTTTTCCTAGTTTTCGTCGGTTTTTCTCGAGATTGAGCCACCGTATATGATCTATATTTAGCGTCCGACCGATCGACCGACTTCGTGAACAATATAATTTCTCAACATACATACGCAAAGTTTTCTAGAAGTTACACACGATGTGTACATATGATGAGCTGATCGTTCGTACGTTTGTCTACTCGTCGGTTGCTCAAGAAAAAAGCATACGAAATGTTCCATAACCGATCTGATATAGTCTAAATATAAATATGATGCTAATATGCTGTCCTCTCCGCAAAGAGAGAGGGTCGAGAAAAAGCTTTGCTCTTTCACTCAAGAGCATCTCGTGTTTGTTTATTGCAATCTATAGCCATACATAACTCTGCCGATTCCTAGGCCACGTGCTTGTTTATGCTTTCATTCAAGTGAGTTCTCTTAAAAAAAAAAAAGCCCATTACGCTCTTGAGCATTTTTTTATGCGATACTCTATAGGATATTTAGTTTGGAAATGGAAATGGAATTCGTGTCATGTTATGTTCATGTCGTGTTTTTCAGAAATATAAAAAATAAAACACTCCCAACTAATCGGCGATTGACGTTTGGTCAGCGTCATCACCCCAAATACGCTCAAAAATATTCGCATTGCTGTAAATACTTAGTCTATGCAATGCCACATTGTCCTTATACTCTACCAAAAGTAAAGAAAGTATATTAGTTAATCGTGTGTAACGCTAAACCCAAACAATGTCAACTTAAATGATTCAATCTTTTAAATAATATACTATAGTAATTCTTTTTTGTATTTATGTTTCAGCCACTAATGTCTTTCACGACATTTCGGTATTTTACTGTAGAAAATACCTGAAAGTAGAGAGTATTATTGTTGCCAAAAAAATACCCTTTCCTTCGCTGCAGTTGGCATTGCATTATTGCAATGAAGGTTGCGCTCTGTTAGGTGTTATACGTTTAATAATTGTGTCGTTCAACGGTCTGCAGGGTATCGTGGTAGTCTACCATCAGCTTGAATCACTTAGTCAATTATTTATTGTGTTTTTCTAATGACGTTGACCACGAATATTTGACGTTGCCATGCCAAGCATACGATGTCATATATTATATTCTTAAATTTTTTCAATAGACAACAACAAACAAAATATATAGCGAAGAAAATAAATAAATAAAATTGTCTGAGGTCGCCGGCAACCAGGTGTGTTTGTAGAGTGGGTTATTCATTCGTTCTTCGCTGTTCGATACGTAGCTATGCTATTATATTTATAGACCTTCCGAGTCACCGTCTATTTCTGAGTGATTCGTTTTTGAAATATTTGCACATATGACACATGCACCCACAGATGAAAAATCTCTTAACATTTTTCCAATTGATAAACAGCAATTTTCAGGCATTGGCGATGACTACAGTGATGAGCTCTAAATATAGTTTATATTGTACATAAGTATATATAATTATTCGTTTCTTTTGGCTTTAATTAATCTTTAATATCTTGTGATCACTGGTGCGAATGGATTTATGCGTTGAAATATGTAAATATTTCTTGCTTTATATATTCAAAGCTAAATTGGATCAAAACTTTGTATATAAATCAAATATGTGGGTGCCAGTATAAAGAAGGAAATGTCAGAAGATTAAAAATGTGAAAATCAAAATGAATTTTGAAAGATTTCAAGTTGCTTAAGATTTTTTATTTACCCAAGGTGTAAAAGAAACTGTAAGTTTAATGGTTGCTTATCAAAAGCCATAAATCATAGTAATCGATTTCATTTACTGTTCATGTCTGGCATTGAAGTGCACGTCTGCCGATGGTATTGATGACAATTACGTGAAAACATTGCATTTAATGGCCAAATTATTGATTTGCCATTACCAAATTTTGCCGCACGAGCTGGATAGTTGGGCGCCTTCCAAAAGGTGTCGCTTCGATTTCTGGCAACAAATTGAAATTTCCAAATTGCGATTCATATTTTATTTGCCACAGCTACCGCATTTGTTGTCTGGCACAACGGGGGGTTCGGTTCGAGTTTAAACAAGAGTAATCAAGAGTAAATCGTAAGCAACGGCAGGACTTCATGCTGTTTTGTTTAGTGTATTTTTTGGTGGTGATGGTGGTGTCGCCATTGTAGTGTATTTAGGGGGGTGGGTGATAATTCATAGGTTTGTCACCCGTGACTATCAACAATTACGAACGCCTGTCAAAAATCATACAAGTGCTGTTGATGCATGATTTGTGTGTGTTGCCAAGAATTCTGGCAAAAGCTGCAAAGTGTGTGATGGCTTCACTTTATGACAGTGGCTCATAAAAAGTATTTACTCGCTGGCTTAACTGATTCCCTCTAAATAGTCATAAACATAAAACATTTCGACAAATCGCCTTCCTGAAGCAATTAATTTCTGGTACGCGTCGTTGTGCAGGGACTTTCGGTCGTCAGGTCAACCGGCAACAATATCAACACCTTTTTTATTCTGCACTGTGGGTGCGTATGCCGCCTGGTGCCTTGCATCGCGTGCTGGCCTTCCTGTTTAGGTACGACACGTGTCGCATGTGTGTTTTATAGCTTTAAGCAATTTTCCTTATTTCGTTTACAACGTTTTGCCATCTAGATATAGGTTTTCGAGAGTGCTGCAATGAGAATTTAGATGATTTATGTTAATGCTGGTTAACAGTAGATACTTTTTAACACCACCGGCAATCAAGTCTTCCACGCACTGTTAACCACATTGGTTAATGTAAGGTCTTAACAGCTGTTACTGCTCTGCTCTTAAACTCTTCCCACCCACACTTTACGCTAAATAAATATTTGCCTGTTGACATTTTCGAATATTACTTGATCTTTGAAATGTATTTGCTTAGGCGTAGCCCCTTTTTTTAATTTTTTTGTTTATTGATAATGTGCATACATCAAATGAGTTTATTCAGTGTCGTGTGCAGAGTGCACACGCTGCCTGGCTAAATATTTACATGCTTTTTACTCCTGGGAGCCTTTTGCCTTTTTGAAGTTGAATGAACCCAACTCCGGCCTGTGGCCTGCCCTCAAAAGCATTAAGTCTAATGTATGGTTGAAGCACCTGTCTGGTTCGAGATCTGCGAGTGGCCCGTCTGGGCCATATTAATTCATATTACTTGCTTTAAGTTTTTGTGTCTGTTAATTAAGCTTGTCAAATTGATGAAAATTTATTTTGTTGTCAAAGTAACCACCGCCACAACAACAATACAGTCGGTTGCATATTAAAATTAATTCTTTAGCTTACGACAATGCGGCGCCATTATTGTGCTCTTGCCACCTTCTATGATTTGATTACTGTCGACTGTTTTCGGAATGCGGGGGGAGTGGGGAGGGGGGCGGTAAGGAGAACCCAACGAACCATTCGTTGGCCATGCAGCGGCAACGTTTGTGCCGTTCCCATTTCCAAGACGGTTTCTTGTTGTTTGTTTTGTAAAACAGGCACGTTCACCGACGCTCTCGCTGCTCCCCCTCCTCGCGGTCGCTCAGGTAAATGCCACTTAACGTTATTTTGTTGTGTTTGTATTTTTTCTACCCCATGATTTTTCGGGCTTTGTATTTCCCATTTATTTGCATCGCAAATTATGCTGCCTCTCTCAGATTTTCAACTCCAGCTGCAGTGATTCCTCTGCGTCTTCTTCTTCATCTTCTTTTTATTTATTGCCAATTGCAATCGTCTGGTGGTCACAGGTTTGCCGTCGCTGCATGATCCTCCTGTAAACATCGTCTTACAATTCAATTATTTTTCATTTTCCTGTTTTGTCTTCTTCAATGTCTGGCTAGCATACTGGCAACAACAAAAACAACAACAGCAGGGAAATTAACCTGCATACAACACCCGCCCCCGTTGACGGCATTGCATAAAGCACACAAACACGCACACTCATCCATACACAGACACGCAGAATAAATAGAGAGAGTATGAGAGAGACACCCATTGTTATTGTTGTTGTATATTGCAATGAGTTCTCTCGGGCGGACGCTCTCTTTATCTCTCTCCCTTACGCTCACGCGCAGCACAAACTGTTCCCAAAAGATGTGAGTGACTGTGAACAGTTTGCACACCTTAAAATGTATTTTGGAAAATATTAAGCACACAAGCAATTAAGTAAGTTCATATCATTTCCTGTGAATTCGTATTTTCTATTATTCTTTGTCCTCTCCTTTTCACATTTTGTTTTGCTAAGCTTTTCGTTGATTTCGTTTCCTGGTCACTTAAAGCAAAAGCTGTCTGTCTGCATTGATAACATTGTCATCACCGTTGTTGTTGTAGCCGTATTTATTACAACATCAACAGCATTACGACATGCGCTGCATGTTAGAGCTTGCATTTGTGTGTGTGTGACGGTGAGTGTGTGTGTGTGTGTGCTTTGAGCGCCTGTGAAAGATTCACTTTTACGCGTTCTGCTTTGTATCGTGTTGCCCAGCAAACATTTTGTATCAAAGCTAACTATCCATAATGTGTTTCAACTGCATGTTGCATAGAACATATTATAATAATATAACATATTATATAAAACTATTTTTTCCAGTAAAACAATGCAATGTGAACAGTTGTTTAGTAGCAACATTATTGATAGCTAATTAATGAATCTCGGAAACGAATAAATAAATAAATAAATCAAGGATTTCCCCCTAATCAAAACTACATATACATATTAAGTTTTTGCGTCACTGAACCTTATCGCTGCGCTCTCGACTTTGCTTACTGGGTGACGTTTTTCCAGTTAACTTTTGCTTGCTTCTCTTGTATGCCTATATAAGAATGTATGTGTGTATGTTATTTTTATGCTGTCGCCGAGTTCGAGTTCTTATGCGCTTCATTTTGTTTGTGTACACGTCGTTGTGGCTGTCGCTTGTTGTATTGGTGTTGGTGCGTGTCTGGTCTACGTGCAGACATAACATGCAAACATACGTACAAGCAGACATACATACATACGTCAATAATCCCCCCTGAAAACCGGCTGCAGATAACAACAACAACATCAGCGCTTTTCTCTCTCATTTAATACTCACGTACCCAGTGGGATTTTGTGCTGATAGCAAGTTGTTCCCTGTCCAATACAGTTTGCACAGGAGTATGAGTCAATTACTCACAATGATAATGGTAATTATTGCCAATGCTCAGTGCTGAATTACATTGTAGTTTTAATAGAACTGCTCACCCACCCCTTGAGAGACAATTGAAAAACAACCACACAATGCCTACGTCTCATAGCAGTGACGAATTCAGCATCTGTTGTGCCGCTGGGTCATGTTTGCGTGTGCTACTGCAGCAACAAAAACCGTCGACGGAGAGCAGAGTTTAGTACAACTCCGCACGGCCAGCAACCCACAACACTGTAGCGGCCGCCGTCTTGTTCTGCTTTCGGTTGTTTTTAACTTGTCGTTTTTTGTGTATGCATAAAAGGTGCATGTGTATTCGTATTTTTATATGCATTGTTGCAAGCCTGGCCTTTTTTTACATTTGTAATTGTTCGTCGTTGTTGCAATTGTTGTTAACTCCATTAAATGCAATCATTGCAAATACATCGCGCGTAAAGAGTGCACCATTTTATGGCCATCAGTGTCAGTCAGTGAGAAGCAGCAGCAAAAAGTTGTTTTTCGTGTATGAAGAAAACTGCTCAAATATTACTCGTTCACGTGGCCAGCTAAGCACATGTTTTAAATGCTGCCAGAAAAAAAGCTAATTTCCAACTAAAAGAAATTCAATTTGTGTGTTTTTGTGTGTGCTTGGAGCCAAAAAGTAGAAAATAAAACGATTTGTCGGCGAGTCTCTCTGTTGTGTGCGCCAGAGTGAGAAAGAGTGTGCGTCTTTTACGCTAAACGCTCAGAGAGAGAGGAGGAAAGAGGGAGAGCCAGAGCCAGCCCAGTCGCCGCCACGCAAGTTATTCACCCCAACAACAACAACACAGCAGTAGCAGCAGCTACGCACACATTCACAGTTGGCTCTCACATATACGCAGCCCGTGATTTTGTCTGTGTGTACGTGCGTGCCTGTCGGTGTCGGTAACTGTGCGTGTGTGTGAGTGTGATTTGAAGTAAAAAAAAAAGAACAGCCCAAAAGAGCATACAAAATAATAATATTGAAAAAGAATCAACAACAATTGGGAACAGAGAGAGAGAGCGAAAGCGAGAGAGAGAGAGAAAAGTGGAGAACAGAGACTGAGATTGACAGTAAGACGACGACTATGTTGCCATTCGGCTAATCACAGTGAACAAAACAAAATTGACGCTAAAAGAACAGTCAAAGCAGTGCACAGAGAACGCGAACCTGGCTTGCAGCCAAAAACCGAAGAAGTTCAAACTGTGATCACACACTCACACACAACACACAGACACACATAGAAACACAGTGAACACTTAACAAAATGATGATGATGGACACACTGGATGCCCAGCCCATGGATGTGGCGCCCGCTGTGGCTGTGGCAGCCACCTCAGTCACAGTTAACGGTAGTCTGGACTTTACCGCCACCATGGTTAGCATGGCAGCCACGGCGGAGAGCAACAACAATAACAGTAATAACAACAACAATCACATGGAGGTGGCCGACTACAAAGAGCATCGCAAGAACAAGAAGAAGAAGCGCGAAAAGCGTGAAAAGGATAAGGAACATCGTCACAAACATCGCGAACACCGTGAGCATCGCCGGCATCGTGATCGCGATCGGGAACGTGATCGTGACTCAGCATCGCATCATCACCAGCAGCAGCATCAGAGCCACCATCATCACAACAGCAGCCAGCATTCGACATCCGCCTCATCATCCCCATCATCCGCCTCGACGACGCCATCGGCGACCATTGAGTACGTTGGCGGTTCAGCGTCCGCGTCGCCTTCGTATTTGGGCGCCAGTGGCGGTGCCGCAGGAGCTGCCGTTGCTGGAGGAGGAGCTGCTGCCACCACATACCCGCACAATTTAAAAATACGTTTCCTGCTTTCCGGGGTAAGGCGAAAAAGATTATGCTACGGATCGGCGCCCTTGTTGCACGCCCATCGCGGTGGCAAGCCGAACAGCTTGCATCTATTTTTGGGGCGGTTTTATGGAGTCTGTGTCAAGATGTGTCAGCCACACAAGACAGCCGTCGACAGCTGGCAGTGGGCACGAGAAGCTGCAATTCTTCGAGTTGAAGAACTCGAGGAAAATGATATTCGATCTGTCTTCTATAACAGAAGAGTTTTAAACTGATGTTTTAGGCTTCTAATTACAACTCTTTGTGTAGAGTATATCCCATTACTTTGGCTATGATATACGAAATTTCAAGAAGTATGGAATGCAAACTGCTTAACTTTCTTTAATTTGATTTTCGATTTAGTGGTACTTAAAGCTTTACGAATTTGTTTCCGATCTAAATATTCTGGCTCCTATTGTTTGCTCGGGTCAACGACCCAATAAAAAACATGGAAGCTTAAGTAGGTGCAAATTCTATCAACAAGACTGATCCTATAATTCAAATTATTACTTAAGTTTATTTAAGGATCTGTTTGATGAATAGTCTTTTAATAGTACCAAGATATGAGAAATAATATTTCCATTTTCAACAATACTTGAATATAGAATCAATTAACTAATGAATTAGCGTTCTCTAGAACAAAGGACAATTTAAACATATGTAGATTCGATGCAATTGATACATATATCATGATAAGGACCTGAATTAATGTCCTAGATTGTAATTGCACCATGAGGTTTTTCAAGCAGACAAGCATTACTCATGGAATTGATTTGTGGCTTGCTTTCAAGCGATTTGCATAAGAGATGATGTGGCAATGTGAGCGAGGCATGCCACTTGCGACTTACATACCAAATAGCCAGATGGTGCCACTTATTGAGCTGCACACGCGAAGTCTTTGACACTCCATCAATAATTGAAGCGCATTATTCATGCAACTGTGTTGCACCTGCACCCTCTGCGAATGCGTGATGACGTCCTGTAAGCATGCCGCCACCTGCCACTTGCCACAGCTCAAAACAAATGGGAATGCAGCAGGCGGCCAGAGAGGGCGTCCCCATTGCAATTATAATAACATTCGAACGGGATCCAGAGAGATAGGGAGAGTATCTATCTGTCGGCTTGCAATTATTGATTAGTGTAAGTGGCATTTAAAGCGGGCTCAGCTGCTGTCCCGCAGCACGCTGCCTGGAGTCCCGTCTTAGCCAAAGGGTCGCAGACAGCTGTTCGCAGTGTTGAGGCTGAGTTTTATTCCATGTTTTTTTTTGCGCGCGCTCTCTCAAGGATAACGTATTCTGTCCAATATGTCTTCGCGTATCCTGTGGCAGTCTTAAAACTAAAAAACAAAAAAAAACGAGAACATTGTTGTTTGGCACGTTTGTACCTAGTTTACGACAGCTGCCACGATCGAAGAGCAGAGCTACCCCGAGTTTCTTTGTCCTGTTGCTGCTGCTGCGGCTTCCTGGCAGCTGATTGATCCTGCTTTCGATCTTATTACAGCTGCCTTCTGAGACTCAGGGCTTCAGGTATGCGGGACACAAGGTCTTCGACTTTACTTATGTTTACTCTTGTTTTTTGTCTCTCATTCTTCTTTGCTGCTGCTGTCAGGTTTCAATTGATATAGGAAATACGGCAGCTTGCAACAGGCGAACTATTTCTCACAGAGATTAGCTTATCCCCAGTTTGTTGTCATCCCAACTCAAGGCTGAAAGCGCAACTCTTTGAGGAATTAATTGATTTGCTGTCTAGACAGTTATAATCTTTTATTTATCTTCACGAAGCAACAGAATTAAGCATTAAGTTCATTAAATTTTGTTACATGACAAGAAATTTAAAAAGCACCAAATAAAATTGGGACTGTGGCAATTAATTTAAATAGTACATCACAAAATATATTAAAAATTCATGTTTTCCAAAAACCTTAGACAATTGAGAAACGAACAGAATTGCGAATCGAATTGATTGAATGCTTTTTTATACAGTGTACTATAACATTTAAAATGTAAATTCAATAACTATAAAATCAAAGGAATAGTCCTTGTCCTCCCCCATTTTTTTTGATAAACTCAATGCCGACCCCAAAATGTAATGGACTTGATTGGTAGTCGCTTTGTGTTGCAATCAGTCGTTGATGTCGTTTATTTCAATTTGCGATAGACACTCTTAATGTCCTCGATGTTTGTATGTGGCGCGTTTGCGTTTTTGCCAAATTCCTGCCACACAATGCAAGGACAAGGTCGCAACCCTTTTCTCGTGGAGTGTGTGTGCGACGACAACGACAATTATCCGCGACATCGGGTCGGATGTGATGGAGGGTTCAACGAGAAATCAGGCAGAGCAACCACGGGGCATCGAGACACACGCTAATATAATATTTATAGTTGGTATTTTGTTTCCGGCCGTCGCACTTATTGAATTTGTAGCTCTGCCAGCCAGCCAGCCTGGCAATAAAAAAACGAATTTACAGAAATTGAAATATTGTCGACGGCGGAAAGGAAGTAAAGAGTATGATTCGTAATTCAAAATGCAAAGCACGCCAATGTCACAGAAAAGGGGTTGTTGGTTGATTCGTTGGTTCGTTGGTTGATTCTTGGACCCATTAGCTACTTCAGCAACAGGATAATCAGCGATACTCAATGGCAGCCATTGTTTTAGCTGCAGCTGCCGCATGAACGCATACATAGAACGCTTTTGCGATTGATGTGTTTGACCGTGAAACAGAAAACTCTGCAACGAAAAATGTCTTTTTATTTTTGTTGACAAGCCGCCACTGAATTGATTTAATGTCCAGGATCTCTTCTCTTGACCCGAATCTAATGAGCCATGAAGGTGTTTACTCGAAATTCGACACTGTTTCGGACAGAGCAACAGGCGACGACCAACCACAGCCAGGTAGTAAGTGGTTAACGTTGACAACATAGGTTCTTGGTTCTGATTGGAATTGGCTGGAGCTGACTGGGTGGCAACGCTGCCGTGTGCTGCATAGTTTTTGTCTACGTGACCAAACTACAACAACAATGCATTGACAGGCGAGCGAGCTACTGCACCCCCACCACCCAAATAAACAACAATCCTCTCACGCATCGACCGAAGAGAGCGCGAGAACAGTCGAGACAGCAACATGAATTCACACTGAGTATGTGTGTGTGTGTGAGAGAGTGTGCGTGAGAGCGAATGCGAGCATAGGAACGGATCGGGTGGTGGTCTCTGGAAACTGTTCCCAGACAGCGTCTGTTGCTTTTGCTCTTTATTGTTTTGTGCATTAGCTGCAAGTAACATTTGCTGCTTCACACTCATACACACACAAGCAGAAGCGCAAGCACACGCACACAATACATTCAAGCGAGTGCATATGGCAGCATATGGGAAAACCACAAAATAAAATAAGAATAAGAAAAAAACTTGTCCATTGTGTGTTGCAGCCGCAACAGCAGCAGCCGTATTTGTTGCCCTCGCCGAGTTTTGACAGCAGTCTGTTGGTTGCAGGCTGCTGCTGCTGCTGCAGCATTCTTCTGACTCTGACTCATTTTATTACATGCTGCGCTGCTTTTACCATTGACATCAACGTCGACGGCTGCCGATAAGCTTTGAGTTGCATTATGTACACACACATTCAAGGCACAGTATTCACATTGTCTCGATGTATGCATATGTATGTGTGTGTGAGGCTGACTGGCAGCTTTTTAATCTATATGGAACACATGCGGCGCCGCCGTGCCCCCTTCCCAACGAAGAAGCAAAAAAAAAAAAAAAACAAACAACAAATGCAGCAACTTTGCTGCATTGATTGTTGGTCTCTGTTAACAGTGCGCTGTTATTGCGCAATGTTAATGCTAATCTCTTGTATATACTTGTTGTTGCTGCTGTTCTTGTGCTGCTTCTTCTCTCTTATGGCTTGTAAACATGTGTGTTTACATGCCGCAATTTGCGGCCGGAAGTCTCGACAACGTTTTTAATGACCGCAAAAGACAACAACTAAACAGAGAAGTAACAATAAGCGAACGAAGGTTATCAAAGAAACGACAGCGCTAAAAGCGAAACACATGAATGAAAACTATATATATTTATGTGCATATATATGTTTGTATGTGTCTGAATGAAGCTCAATTATTGACAAGTTTTCTTGTAATATGATTAAAAGTTTTTCCATAGAAACATTTACTGCGTGTCGTTTTCCGGTCACTTGCCGCTGATAATGCAACTGAAATTACAAGTGACTTATCTATTTTCACACTATGCAGTGTACTTGTAATCGCTCATCTAGTGTAGAAATACTCCAGTGTTGCCAGATGCAGCAAACAACAGGTGTGAATTTACAGTAAATGCGTAACTTTACTTTACATAAAAATGTTAATATTTTTGATTTATGGGAAAAAACTTAATTGCTTTTATCTGGGCTAAACATTTTTGGCAGCGATAACTAAATATCGCTCTTAGTTGAATATGAGATAACGTATATATTTTCGATTTGCTTTTATTGTTATTACTGAGAAGTTAAAGCAATAGCCATTAACAGCGATAGCAACAACAGAAGTAGTTTAATAATGTTCGCTTGACTAACGCTTAATTTCTATGTCCTCAATTTAATTACAGCAACGCACCGAGTTAAGTCCACCCACCCACCAAACATCTGCAACCGCTGAAGTGAACGCTACATTAGCCAGTGCAACGATAGCACCAAGCAGGACGGCGATAGCAACCACCGCAACAGCAGCAGCCGCCACTACCTCAACCTCCAGCAGTGCGGGCAGCTCAGCAGGCGCAAGCTATGCCAAGTCCGAGTCAAGCAAGGCGAGCAGCAGCAGCAGCAGCAGTAAGCATGGCAACAGCAGCAGCAACAAGGACAACGGCAGCAATAGCTCAGCAACAGTTGCTGCTAGCAGCAGCAGCAGCGGCGGCAGCAGTAGCGGCAATGCGCCCAGTCTCTATGTCTCGGTGCCGTTGTCCACGGCCAATGTACCTGGCATCAATTTGCCCAACAGCAGCAGCAGCAGCAACAATTTGAGTGGTGAGTCTGCAACTACCTGCAACAACCAAGAAACAGTGTTTAATTAACTCTATAATCCTCTGCAGAAGCACACGAAACCCCGCAGCAACAGCAATCGGCACAGTCGCCACTCACTGGGGCGGGCGGCGCTTATGCAGCAGCTGCCACTGGCAACAGCGGCAGCGGCAACAGCAGCAGTTCCGCCTCGGTGATACAGCATCAGAGCGGCAAGTCTTCGCCAGCCCTGGGCTCGTTGGTGAGCAGCAGTGCAGCGGGTGGCAACACTGGCAATCCGACGGCCACCACCACGGAGAGTGGCAACCTCAAGATCAGCTTTGAGAAGCAGACGACGCGAGTGCAACAGCTGCAGGAGCAGGAGGCATCCCCAGCACGACGCAGCAGGTAAATATGAGTGAACATTGAACACCCAAAAAAGGGTGACCATACCACACGACTGCTCTCAAGCAGCGCTTGTGAAGTATTGAAGTATTTGTTTCTGTTGTTTTGTTGCATTGTGTTGCTTATAGTCACCAGCTGGTGAGTTTCAGTTTATGATTTCTTCTTCGTATGCATTTTTGATAGCTGTTGCACCACAACCAAACACTCACCACACCACACCACGCTTCATCCACCACCATCACCATTACCAAACTCACCACACTGCAACGCGTCAAGCATTTTTCTTATATTTGGTTTGGCTTTGTTTTCGACTAACTCAACATTCACTCAAATAATGCGTACTCTAAAAATTGCTCTTGTTCTTTCTCTCTCTCTCTCTCTTTCTCTCAACTTCTCATTTTGCTTCTTCCCACCACACCACAAACACTAACCCACCACACCCTACTGCCCCGCCTCTGCATACATTAACCCAAATCCACCACACCATAAAACAACAACAACAACTAAACAATTGCAAGTAGATCGCGGTCTGGTGAAAGTGGTAACCATCATCATCACCACCATGCGAATCACCAAACTCACCAAACCCACCACAACCATCAGCAAACACAATCGCAAGCGTCGCAGCAGCAGCAGCAACAACAACAACAACACCAGCAGCAGCAACAACAGCAGCAGCAGCAATCATCGCAGCACCATCAGCTGCAGCAACAACAATCGTTGCACTCCTCAGCCAACTCCTCTGCCTCCGCTTCCTCCTCGTCCGTCTCTGCTTTGAGCACGCCCACCAAATCACAGTCGCGTTCGGGCAAGAAACGCGCTGCGGCGTTGAGCAAAAGCGATGCTGCAGCAGCCGCAGCTGCAGCTGCAGCGACGGCAGCAGCAACAACATCAGCAACAGCGACAACAGCAGCGTCCACGACGAGCACAGCAACAACACTGAGCACCGCGGCAACAGCTGCTGTGGAGAAATTGAGTCGCACCGGCAGCAGCAACAGTCGCCACAGCTCGCCACATTATCGTGCCACGCCGACGCCTCCGCCGCCACAAGCGATGTTGCACGGCGGCGTCGGTTCGCCTGTGGTCATGTTGCAGGCGTTGTCCTCCTCGTCGATCGACTCGCCGCCGACGGTGGCAACGACGCGCAATACGCGCAACAACAGCAGCCACAACAATAGCAACAGCGGCAACAATGTGGCTGCCACCGCAGAGCATCTTGGTGCAGGCAGCTCGGCGTCGTCCACTTGCTCCTCCACATCCTCCATGTCCTCGACTGTTGTCAGTCTGCTAGACTCCCCCGTCAATATGTCCACACAGTCGCAGTCGCAGTCGCAGCCACAGCCGCATGTGGCATGCTACCGCAGTGGCAGCAACGCGACCGCAAAGCCATTAAACAAGAAAATGTTGCGTGCACAGCAAACGCAGTTGTATCAGCAACAACAGCAACAGCAGCAGCAACAACAACAGCAGCAGCAGCAGCAGCAACATGTTAGCTTAAGCAATGCGTCAGGTGCTAATGCCACCTCTGCAACTGCCTCCGCCTCTGTCTCTGCCTCCGCTTCTAGCTCCTCCTCACCTCCCGCCAGTAGTCCATTTGTGCAGCTGCAACAGCAACAGCAGCAAAAGCAACAGCAACACCAACATCAAGATTTAGAGATTTTACAATTTACTAATACAAATAACAATGCTTCTTCCCACACCACAACAACGACGCCAACGCCATCGACAACCAACAACAACAACAACAATGGCAAAACAACAACCACAACGGCCACAAAACCAAACAGAACTCCTGATCTCAGTGTGGCGAGCAGCGTGAGCAACACAGCAACCACAGCCGCCACCAGCAGCAGCAACACTTTGCTTAGCCTCAATCTGGGCAACAGCAGCAACAACACGCCCAGCAGCAGCAGCAACAACAGCAGCAGCGGCGTCGGTGGCCTCAAATTCACGTACGAGGCCCAAATGGATGTGCCCATGTTGCCGGTGAGTGCCATCAAGGATTCGCCGCCCAGTTCGCCGGGCTCCGAGATCGGTGCCAATCTGCACACGAACCTGACGACGGTAGCGATGAACGCAGCTGCTGCAGCGGCGCCGGTGACAGCGGCGGGCAGCAGCAATGTGCGCAAACGTGGACGCAAGGCCAAAGATGCAACACTCGCCGCTGCGGCAGCAGCAGCAGCAGCAGCAGCAGCGGCAGCTGCCACAGCTGTCACACCGCCGGATCTCAAGGATGTGCGCATACTGCAGAATGGCTGCAGCAGCGTGTCAGCAGCTGCAGCTGCAACAGCTGCCGTGGCGCCACCAGTCAATGCACCCACGCCGCCCGCCACGCCCGCCAGCAGTGTGAGCAGCGGCAGCAACACAAGCGGTGGCAGCGGCAGCTCGATTATTGCGCACACGGCAACGCATATGCTGGGCAACCATGTGAATCCCAGCAGCAGCGTGGCCCAGAAGCTGTCCGAGCAGCTGCACATGGAGGTGCAGGATCACGCCATCTACACGCCCGACTCCATGACCTCACAGTTCGCCGGCGTCCCATTTCCGGGCAAGCAGCGTCAAGCGAGCAGCGCTGCGGCGGCAGCGGCGGCGGCTGCTGCAACAGCGACGCCAGCGCCGAATCCGCTGCAGTCGATGTTCGGTGGCGGCGGCATCAATGGCAACATGCCCATACCGCAGAGTCTGGAGCAGCTGCTGGAGCGTCAGTGGGAGCAGGGTTCGCAGTTTCTCATGGAGCAGGCGCAGCACTTTGACAGTGAGTATGGCGCATCCTAAGCACACAGCTGCGATATCGCCAAGGACTAAGAAACTAATCGCTATGGTTTTCTATTTGCAGTTGCATCGTTGCTGAACTGTCTGCATCAGCTGCAGAGCGAGAACCTGCGGCTGGAGGAGCATGTGACCAGTTTGATAGCACGTCGCGATCATTTGCTGGCCGTCAATGCGCGCCTGCAGATTCCGCTGAACAATGCGATCAACAATGCCAAAGCCGAGGCGCATGGTAAGTAGTGCCATCTCGCTCCCTCTCACACACTCACTTGGTGTCGGCACGCACACACACACACATACCCAAACGAACACACACACATACATACACGCGCACACATGCATACACTATGGAGCAGCTATGCTGAACAGTGAACTGTTCTCACCCTATGTATTTCTGTACATACGAAACCAACAGCAACAACAACAGCGACAGCGACTTTGGCGTTGCTAGCTTAATTAAGTTACTAAGCTTAAGTTTAACTAACTGGGTACAAGTGATCATGTACATACACACACACACACACATACTATACACACAGACACACACATACAGTTTTACAATGTCAAGCAATACTCTCCCAAAAATTGCATCAATTTATCTAAGTGTAATTTACAAATTGTACAAATATTTACACTTTCTATCGCTATTGATTCTAATTTAGGTTAAACACTTGTACTTAAATCGAATATTAAGCCAAACTACGTATTTATATATAAATATACACCATACACCACTATATATTCATTTCTTCTATATTCATTGTAAACTAAACAAAACAAAAACCAAAAGACACAAAAATACCACTTTTTTTTCTTTACTTCAATCTACAAATTAATATTAAGTTAATTTTACATAGATACGAACAACTAAACGCTAATATTTTTCCTATTTTATTTATTTGAAAAATGAATAAAATGTATATTTTAAAGCAAAACCAAAATCAATTTCTAAATTCATTTATTTGTGTTTTACGCAATTCTCTTCATTTGGGCACACACTAACAGCGGCTGTTAATGTTAAGTTTAATCCATTCGTATTTAACATCAATGGTGTGCTAACAGTACTTGTCACTGTTCTGAATTACACGCTATTGCATACCACAACACACACACACATACTTAAAAACACACTGCCACTAACTGATAATTGAGATGTGTGCAAAGCGAATCATATATCATTTCCTACATTAGCTTCCAGCAACAGCAGCAGCAACAACAACAACAGCATCAGCAGCGCAAATGCTCTCAATGCTGCTACCACAATAGCGGCAGCCGTTTCGCTGGCAACAACAGCTATAAATACAACAACACCCACCATGGCCAATAGTCGAGCGAGCAGCGCCAGCAGCAGCATTCTGGACTATCGTGCCAACAGCAACAGCAACAACAACAGCAACAATAGCAGCGGCAGCAACAACAACATTAGCAATAATCCCGCAGCTCCCAATGCCAATGCAAGCACATCGAATCCAACAGCAATGTCAGCGGTTGGCAGTCTCTCGATGAGCAATGCTAGCAACTTGGGTTTGAGGTGAGTCCTCTGACTGTAAAATGCAATGTTATCTGTTACTGTATGAAGAACTCTTCCCACCTAGACACGTGGCCGCATCGCATGCGTATAACAGCGCAGGTAACAACAGCAGCAGCAGCAACACTAACAACAGCAACAGTCTCGGCAATGTTAATGCTAACAGTGCCAGCAGCAACAACTTGCACACGCATCAACAACAGCACGCATCGTATTTGCAAACGCAGCAGCAGCAGCAGTCGCAGCATTTGCATCAATCGCAGCACGTATTGGGCGTGAGCATTGGCGGCACTGCGGCTATTGGACGAGGTGGGTCAGCTACAGCGGTGGCAGCAGCTGCAGCTGCAACAACAATAACAACCACAACCACAACAGCAGCAAGAGCAACATTGACAACAACAACAACAACAACAACAACAACATCAGGCAGTTTGCAACACCACGTGCACCCGATACCGATAACGATAACGAATATGAATGCGAATGCGAATGCGATTACGAATATGAATTCGCAGCACTCGCTGCACCATCATCACTCTAGCATACCAGCTCAATTGGGTGCCGGCGGTGTTGGGGGTGCGGGGGGTGGAATTGTCGGCGGCAGCGTTCACGTTGATGATGTTTTGAGTAGCTCCTCCACCTCTTCCTACGCAGCGCATCATGCGCTTTACAACACGCATCACCAGGTAGTGTGTGCGTGTGCGTGTGCGTGTGGCTGCATGTGTATGTGTGTGCAAGTTAGCGCCAATCAATGAGTGTTGTTCATTCTCCCTCTCTCGCTCTCCATACATTCGTGTCACTTTTGATTTTATGCCGTCCCCCCCTCTTCATCAACTTCACACACGTTTTCGATCAATTGCAATTCGGAAATTCTTCATGTGCTTTTGTGTTTTTGCTCCAATATGCAACCGCCTACATCATCCAACAATTATTCATTGCCATCTGAGAAAAGACAAAAAAATTAATATGTATATATATGAAAATATCTATTTTACATACTTACCAATACATTTTGCCAAATTGTTTGTTGTTTTTGTGTGCCAGCGCTGAAAGATACGAAACTGTTACCAAAACTGTTCCTCTGCTAATCACAACTGCTAACTAACACACTGTTATGGTCTTTACAGTCCCAACTAAGGCGCGACGATAACCTAACCAAATCTAGCTGAAAGTCGTACCGTGAGCAGCAACAGCAACAGCAAGCAAATAAGCAACACATTAAGAAGTCCTCAATCCTGGCCAGACGTGGCCGCCAAACCAGTAGCAATAGCAATAGCAACGTCACCAACAAATTCCAGTCACACACTTACAATAAGCTTAAGCAGACAGCAATCAGCTTTCAGCAACTGCGCGACAATGAAGAAGGCGATGTAAGTTCAGTGTTGAGTAAAAAATAAAATAACATTAAATTAACTAATGTGTAATATTGGACTCAGCAGCTCAGTAGCAGTAGCAGCAGCTCATCAACGTTTTCATCGTCATCGCAACAACACTCTTCGTTGGACTATGAGGCCGAAGATGAAAACGAAGATAAGCAGCGACAGCATCGGCATAAGCATGAAAATGACAGTTTAATAAATGTGCAAAACTTTCTCAAATGCTTTGGGGCCAATGCCTTTGCCGGCTCTGCAGTGAGAACAGTAACAGCAACAGCGACAACAGCAGCGGGACCAGTTGCTACTTTAACAGAGAGCAAAGAGTTCAGCTCGCCAAACACAGAACTGCGGAACTGGCGTCAAAACTTTCGCTCCAGTTCCACAACAACAACACCAACAACACCAGCAATAACAGCAACGACATCCCGAGCAATTGCACCAGCAACAACTCTACCACAAATACAATTTAGCAGCAAGCCGCAAAAGTTTCAAATCAATACAAAATTTTTACGCAAGCCGCGCAACAAACTCATGAAAATGTTGCCTGCAACAGTAACAACAACAACAACAACATTAACATCGGGACAGCAGCCCGAGCAACAAGGAGAAGAACAGCTTACACAGCTATTTATTGATGATTCCAACGCCAAATTCAAAGACTTTTCAATTGACTCGCTATTGAATAAGTAACAAAAATAAAACGTAACGCAATTTACCCATTAGATCTATCATTTGTAGCCTAATTCTTCTCACACAACAGCAGCCACCCATAAAACAAAACCGCGTTCCTAAAGTTCCCTCAATTATTGTATATTTTTTTCATTTAGCCAATCGCATCGTTAGCAGTTGTAACACACAAATACATATACATTTAAATATATTAACATAGTAATCGAATACATTATGATTAAGTTGTTTATTTATTACATTTGTACACAACCAATGGCGCAATTCATAATTAGCATTAGCATGTATGTATATATCTACTTAATTACGAGTTAATAAACACCACAACAGAATGTGCTAGAATTTAAACTTATACTCTTTTATCTATCATTATTTCTTTGGGATTTGAACAAATTTTTGCAGTGTTGTGAATCGAGCGAGCCAGTGTTCTATAACTCATGCTTGACCGTTTTCATTAGAGAGTAACGGCGACTCCAAAGCTTCGCGCACGCGCATCATCATCTCCTTGCGAACGTCTTCGGGCACAAGAGCACGAGCCTGAAATACTAAAATATTATTTTTACTCGACAAATAGAATTAAATCGACTAATTTAACTTGTGGCATAATCTCCGCTGACAGCTGTTCGTGGGTAATGTTAGCCAAGCCACGTTCTTCCAAAGTAGCACGAATCTTCTGCTCCACGTCTTTGCGCCAACCGCACTCAAGCAGTCGCTGCTGCAACAAATCCTTGAGTGCGACTTTTTCGTTTTTGGCCAGATGGAATTTCTTGACACACTCCGGATCTGTACCAATGCCAGTCTCCTTGCTTTTCGACATGATCGTTGCGCTTGATTCGTTGAAAATTAATGTTTTGCTTGCAATCAATTTGTTTTTGTCTGTGGCAGTTCATTCAAAGCCGACATGTGGAAATCGATTTCTCGAAATCATATCGATAGAGTCGGGTAATCGAACGACCGCCACCGACGAAACATGAATTGAAAAGTGCACATTGTAATCCCACATCTTCTAAAAACACCCATCAAATAATTTCAAATGTTTAACAAACTAGAAAACCATAGTAGATGATGGAAAAGTTATATATATGTCGACCAGGTTTTAGATTATTGATATTAAATTTGTTTTCCTACTGCTTAACAAAGTATGATCCTAAATGTTGGGTAAACTAGTATTGAACCTTCTGAAAGGGCTATAGAATAAGCTCGAAGTCTCCTGAAAGAAATTTTTTTGTTAACATTACTTTGACATGGTTATGTTAAATTTAAAAAAACTATTTAAATTTGTATGGCGGAAAGTGACAGTGCTGCCACTTAGTTATAATCGTTTGCGGCAGCCGATTGCCTAACTATCGATATTTCCATAGAAAAGTACTCATTTCCTAATATGCATGTGTTTGTGCAGCTAATATACATATACATATATATGTATTCATGGTACATTCGCATTTACAAATACATATTTACATACAACTGTACATATATACATTTTTTTCAATTTATTTACTACGCTCCATTGATCAAATAATTTAGCTAGGTACAGCAGTGAATAATATTAAATCACAACATTATTTGTGTTGCCAGCCTGATGGGAAATAAAATCAATTTTAACTGTCAACCCACTCAACCGCCTACAGTACTTTCATAGAGCCGGCCTGCTTAGCTTGGGTTGAGGTTGTCGTCATCGTTACTGTTCGCTGTGTGTGGTGAACTTGATTCATGCAAATGGATTTGTGTCCATGTAGACATAAAAATACAAAAAAATAATAAGATGTGGGTTTGCTTGTACTCCATTGAAACTGCTTTCAAAAATCGATGTTTAATAATGCCATCTGCTATAAACTAAAGCCAAAACAAGCCCTCTTTCATAATTTACCATTTGTTCAACCATGTAAATAGAAAGGCCTTTTTTTAATTTGTAATAGTTTAAACCGTTATTTGGCAAAAAACATTTGTTTTCATCAAAGTATACATATGTGTGTATACATGAATTGGCAAACATAACCTTAAACGACGCTTGATACATGCATTCATTTATACATAAACGTATATACATATACATATGCATGTATAAATGTATAACACATGTATGTGTGTGCATACATGACGAAGCCATCTGTGCGGCTTTTCTGCATTTCCTGTGCGTTTCTGTTGAATTTCTGGAAATTTAATAGCAGCAGCTGTTTGCCTGCTCCTCGAATTTACCCAAATGACAAGCCGGTTTACCTAGGCTTCAATTTCTTAGTGAGAACTCGCTACCCCCTTAAACGGTCTACTGAGCTTACACACAACACTGCATATACACATGTGTATGCGTACTTAAAAGGCGAGGTTGGAGATACGGGGCCAGCCGGCGATTACCGCACTCATACACTCACGCACTGTCGTATACAGAAATGAAGTCATCGCCTCATTCTGCTCCCCCTTACTATGAATGTTTTGTGGTTTGAGTTATGCTGCAGCATGAGTCATCATATTAAATCGATAACTAGGCATGCACTCCCCGTGGGTCGTCGTACCATCTCTATATTTAGGCTGCAAATGCACGCCAAGTACAGTCTCGTCTGGTGCCATTCACTGCAACGGCAAATGGATTAGAGTAGAAAGCGGCACTTTACAACTGCATACACAACTACTGCTATTAATAGAGCGAGAGGTATTCAGTCTGCTTTCCCTCTTGGCCAGATGGCCACGTCGGCAGCGCAATTAGCTTCTTTTTTGTGCGTTCAATGAACTCAGCTGGAAATGCTTGGGAAAAGAAAAGGCAATCTAGTTTTTTTGCTGACAAACACTGACAAACGCTGTTTTTTTTATTCTGGAACAACAATTTAAGACATTATTTTTTTCTCTTTTCTTTGTTTCTGTCTCTCGTCTTTAGCAATAAAATACTTTTGGTTTTACCATATTTTACTCCCAGTGTTTTTTTTGCGAATTTTCTCTTGTTATTGTTTTGTTGACAAAGCGTGAGCATTGGTTTCGACGTGAGCCTCGGATAACACGCCCACCAATGACGCTTGTCTCGCATGGTGTGTATGTGTGCGAGTGAGTTTAGTACTCCTCAGCACCCTCGCCCTCACCATCACCAGAGTCCATGCCGACCTCCTCGTAATCCTTCTCGAGAGCAGCCAAATCCTCACGAGCCTCGGAGAACTCGCCTTCCTCCATACCCTCACCGACGTACCAGTGGACGAAGGCACGCTTGGCGTACATCAGATCGAACTTGTGATCCAGACGGGCCCAGGCCTCGGCGATGGCCGTGGTGTTGGACAACATGCACACGGCACGCTGAACCTTGGCCAAATCACCACCAGGCACCACAGTAGGTGGCTGGTAGTTGATGCCCACCTTGAAGCCAGTGGGACACCAGTCCACGAACTGAATGGTACGCTTAGTCTTGATGGTGGCAATAGCGGCGTTCACATCCTTGGGCACCACATCACCACGGTACAACATGCAGCAGGCCATGTACTTGCCGTGACGGGGATCGCACTTGACCATCTGGTTGGCTGGCTCGAAGCAGGCGTTGGTGATCTCAGCCACCGACAGTTGCTCATGGTAAGCCTTCTCGGCGGAGATGACGGGTGCGTAGGTGACCAGAGGGAAATGGATACGTGGGTAGGGCACCAAGTTGGTCTGGAATTCAGTCAGATCCACGTTGAGGGCACCATCGAAACGCAGGGAAGCGGTGATCGAGGACACAATCTGGCCGATCAGACGATTCAGATTGGTGTATGTGGGACGCTCAATATCCAAGTTACGACGGCAGATGTCGTAGATAGCCTCATTGTCGACCATGAAGGCGCAGTCAGAGTGCTCCAGCGTGGTGTGCGTGGTCAGAATAGAGTTGTAGGGCTCAACCACAGCAGTGGAGACCTGGGGTGCTGGGTAGATGGCGAACTCCAGCTTGGACTTCTTGCCATAGTCCACGGAGAGACGCTCCATTAGCAGAGAAGTGAAGCCAGAGCCGGTACCGCCACCGAAAGAGTGGAAGATCAGGAAACCCTGGAGACCAGTGCACTGATCGGCCAACTTGCGAATGCGATCCAGCACCAAATCGACGATCTCCTTGCCAATGGTGTAGTGACCACGAGCGTAGTTGTTGGCGGCATCCTCCTTACCGGTGATCAACTGCTCGGGATGGAACAGCTGGCGGTAGGTACCAGTGCGCACCTCATCCACAACGGTAGGCTCCAGATCGACGAAAACGGCACGGGGCACATGCTTGCCGGCGCCGGTCTCACTGAAGAAGGTGTTGAATGAGTCATCGCCACCACCGACGGTCTTGTCAGAGGGCATCTGACCATCGGGCTGGATGCCGTGCTCCAAGCAGTACAACTCCCAGCAGGCATTACCGATCTGGACACCAGCTTGGCCAACGTGGATAGAGATACACTCACGCTGTTATGAGACGATAGCAAAAAAAAAGTTCGGTCAGAAAAAAAGAAAAATCGATATGTATTGTAGCCACACCCAAATTCATGTGTTGTGTGTGAAGTAGAAATTTACTTTGATGTACGAAATAAAAAAATATTTTTCGGCATCAATTAATACAAATTTTAAAATGGAAAACGAAATTAACGAATAGATGTTTTTAAAGCCAAAATTTTACATGACGTCATCACATTGCTTAAAAATGTGACGCCGCCATTTTGAGGAAACTAAATTTGGTAAGACTCGACTTGCAGGCACAGCAAATGCACAAACTATATTATAGAAACAAAAAAGAAGTATTTCAAGACTTACCATATTGAGATTTTATTTTTTTCTTTTTTTTCACACACAGGAAAAATTCACAGAAACTCTGTAGAGCAACTTCTGATCTCGATCTCGAAGAGACTTTACGTTCGAATTGCCGGCTATGAGGCTTCACAAACGTATGATGAAAATTTTCACTGCGACTGCTATTTATAGTCTCGGAAGCGGAACTGTTTCTATGTGTAAGTGAGTACAAACTGCTTGATGTTCGATATCTAGTATCGTTTTTCCAACGGACATATCGATATTTTTCACAACGCCTACTCATTAAAGGTTGCCACTCGTTTGCAAGTACATAATTTAATTAACATATTTATGTTAAGTAACAGTGTAACGGAATCTTTGAGATTGTGTTTACAGGGTCTGCTTTACAGGGACTGGTTTTAGTAATTGTTGTATCACTCATCGAATTTTCAAATATTTAAAAGGCGATAGTCGGCTACATTCAAATTTTCTGGAAAATACGAATATAACGTGGCTCTCAAAATTGAGTATAACATAATAGAGTAACCAGATCCCGATAATACAGATTTCCCTGATTTGGTGTATTTCAGGAATTTCGATTATGGCCACACTCCCAACAGAAAAGTTTGTGTGTGTGTATTTCTAAGAAGCTTTTTAGCTATTCTGTAAGTCTAAGAGGATTAACTAAATAATTATTAGAACCTTAAATATTTTATCAAAGTTGATTGTTTAAGTGCTTTGCATTCACTTATTTTATTAATCGCTTTGGCGTTTGACTTAATACGGACAACCCGCCATTTCGAGATATATAATTTGCACGTCGTGGCAACCCTAGTTAGGAAACATACATTAGTGTATTTTGTCTGGCCAAAATTCACTCGCGTTTTAAAACGACATACTGTTTTTATATTTCATTTCTTGCGATCAAATTACTAAAAACATGAGAGTCGACGACGTTGATACATTTTGGTGTAATAAGGCAGATTACAACAATGCCGAGCGACTGTTTTACGAGGGAATTAACAAGAACACAAGGGAATCAGGATCGAGTGTGAGTTGATTTCACCAGAGACAAACGATGCATCGTTTCGAACATCAATTGACTTCACACAACTTGATCGAACGCTCTGACTTATAGGTTCTATGTGCAAGTCAAATGAGTGAAATAAATGACAAATGTATTTACATATTTATAAATATTATGTATGTACATTGATGTGTGTGTGTGTGTGTGTTAATGGTACACAGGCACGCTCAAAAGTTGCCGTGTGCATCGCAACCGGCAAGTTGCTATTTTGGTTGGTGGCAACGCTGGCAGCAAATCAGCTGCTGCTGTTGCTACTGTTGCTTAGAAAGCGTCGCCCATTGTCCCACTCGAAGCTGTGTTCGTTGTATTTGCTTGAAATAACTTAAAAGCAGTTCAGAATTTATATGCTGTTACTAATCACTTTGACTTTCGTTTTGTAGAGGGACCTTATTCACTCCCCTATTATCGCTACAGTCACTGCGAAAACCAGCAAAAAGAATAAAAAGCACAAAACTATGGCGGAAAATCAAGAATTACTATACGTAAGTAATATTGCCATTTTACTTGAATGCATAACAAATTAAATTTCAACGCTTTTAAATAGTTAAACCCTTTGACTATGGAGGCGAATTATTTTTTGGAGTCCCTGGAATCTGCATCTCGTCAGATTCAAGTTCAACTGGATCCACACTTAACGCACCTATTGAATCGCATTGTGGTGGGTATAGAAAAGTACTTGGACAAGAATCCCACATACATACTGCCCAAGCCGACACAAGAGGTACCCAACGAGCAACAGGCAACACCAGCAACAGCTAATGGAGGTGTTACATTTGTGCCTCTCGAGGAGTTGAACACAATCAAGCGTACATTCAGTTGCACATCGTGCACAAATCGTATTGTGGGCACCACAATTGCCAAGGCTGTCGCACATTTGGCCGAGAAGCATCCAAATCCTAATCCTAAACCTCCTAATAATCCCAATTCAAATGGTAAGGTGGCGAATCCGACGAAAGCCGCGCCGACAAAGCAAGAGAAGAAAGTGGCCAATGTGGAAGCTCGAAGTTTGAAGTGCACCATGGTATTGCCCAAGAGTAAGAACATGCTTCACAGCATCTACTATTGAAGTGTGTTAAGCTAAGTGCTCGTTTTACAGAGGCCAAATCCATGGTCACGTCGGATATTACGAACATGTTTAAGGAGAAATACCAGGTGGCGGATAAGTTGAAAGTGTTGCCCGAGTACGATGCTATTGATCGTGATCTATGCGAGTTGATGGCACCCCGTTTTCCTCATGAGCCAATACGCATCTACAAGTTTGGTTCCAGGATTACGGGCATTGGCAGTTGCTCCTCCGATCTAGATGTGTTTGTTGATATTGGTGTGTACAGATTTTATACAAATAAGCCAGCAATATTTATTTTGACTGTGAATCTTGCAGGTAACAACTTTAACGTGTTCGAGCATCGTGCTTCTCAGACGACGCTCGTCAAACTACGAGTAATACGGGAACTTCTCATAGCGAGCAAAAAATGGCGCATCATAAATGTGAGATACTTATTACTTTGATTTAAAACATATCTGAACTTCAAAATTGTTAACAGTTTATTGAGCAAGCGCGTGTGCCAATTATAAAGACCTGTCACTTGTCTTCTGGCATCGAGTGTGATATTTGCCTAAATAGCTTAGGCTTTTGTAATACCAACTTGCTGAAATACTTATTTGAGGTGCAGCCATTAGGTAAATTGGTTAATCATGAGTCTTCATTGAAGTGTTAACATTGCTTATTCCAATTGTAGTTCAGTACATGTGTATTTACGTCAAGACCTGGTTGGAGCGTTGCAAATTATCGGAGCAGATCACAACGTATAGCATGGCCTTGATGGTCATATACTTTTTGCAACTCAATCAGCTGCTGCCATCGATTATGTTGCTTCAAAACTATGAGTCACATAACGCCAAACAGTTTGTAGGACGTAAGTGCTGCTGCTGAAAAATTATGTACTTCCCCCTAAATACATTTCAATTTCTATTTGCAGCATGGCTTGCCAGCTTTGCTCAAAAGTCACTGAATGATTTGAAAATCCAGCAGGTTGAGGTTACCATACCGATGATCAAAGAATATATGCGAGAATTTTTCAAATTCTATGCAACGTTTAACTATGAGCGTTTCGCCGTCTGTCCGTACTTGGGCATGAGTGATATACTCATAGCGGAATTGGAAAAACGCATGCCACAAACGTAAATAGCTGATTACTTATTACCATTTAAGAAACTAAACATTATTTGAATTTAGGTACTTGGATTATACTAAGCGGAATCCAACATTGCAAATAAGCAAACCGATGGTCGTTCAGGATCCCATACAGCTGAATCACAATGTTACCAAGGCTGTCACTAACATTACGCTGTCTAAATTTGTCAATTTCTGCGCACAAACGGCAATGCTACTTGGCGATTCTTCCACGAGTTCTCGACCAGGCCAATAATAAGCAATTAAACTGCTGGTAGATTAAGTTTGCTCGCTCCCATCCACTCTATTTATGTTAAGTTCAACTGTACATAATAGAAGTCGTTCTCTAATATGTATGTGCATACATATAATGTAATGAGGTTAAAGTTGTCCATCGAATTCTGAACATAATTAAAATGATTACTGTAAGAGAAGCCAGAAAAACAACAAATCAATTACGAGTTGCAATTGTATAATTTATTTACTACATGGTTGCGGGTGTCTGTACCAAGATATTTGGTATGAATTTATAAACATAAAATACAATTTAAATAAATAAGACACGGTAATTACTCGCACACACACAGTGGCTTGCAAGGAACATTTTAACGGATTTTAGACATTGGCCATAACTCAAAGGTATTGCAAACAAAAAATATGGCAAAGCATACAATGAGAATGGAGCCAAGAAGGAAGCCACGATTATACCAATGCTTATTGCTCTCCTGCATCATATTAAAAATACGCATAGCAGCCTCTTCAGTATCGTCAATGCTGCCATTATTGTCGACCACAAAATGTGACTTTTCGCATTTTTGCTCCAAGGGCATTTGCGACTCGATGCGATTACGTGCCTCCGGCTCCGATAGCTCATTGCGTTCCAACAACCGCTGCAGCTGTTTGTCCGAGTCGCTAATAAAAAAGTGAATAATATATAAATATGACAATATTTTGGATTATGGGCTTTGGTTAGCATGAACTAGCAATAACGATAACATTTTTAAAGTTTTTTCTTCAAATAATTATATTATAGTAATTATAATATTACTTTTAATTACGGTCTTACGCGCTTGGCCTTCTTTGTTCTTACCAGGAGACTGTGACAATTTTGTGTATGAAGTCCATTAGGATACCGGTTTCGAATAGCAATGGCAAATCAAGGACTATGTATGCGTGGCCAGACATGAAATACTTGAAAACACGCCAAAATATCGTCCGATGTATTGTGGGGTGTGTGATTTGATTCAGTTTTCCACGCAGCTCCTTGTTTTCAAATATTAAACGACCCAGTACAGCTCGATTGATTTCCTTGCTGGGCAACAAAACTTCGTCGCCAAAAACAGATCTTATCTTTTGCCAGCATGGTTGACCTGGTTCCACAACTGTAGGAGTGGCGTTAAGTATATATATTGTTAATTCGACACGTTAATTAAATTTAATTAGAACATCCTCTAAAGTGCACTTACTCTCCCGAGCAATTTTGTCCGCATCCACGATTGGAATGCCATTGCGTTCAAATACCTTGCTAACAGTACTTTTGCCTGTAGCAATGCCACCAGTTATTGCTACGATGAACATCTTTTGGCGATTTATGGAATGTCTTTAGCTTGTTATTTTTATTTATTTTTTTCTATGCAGATATTGCAGTAACGTTAGTGATTTCAGAGTGACCACAAGAGGGATTTAAAAATATTATTGCTATTAACGGTCACACTATGTAGCAGTATTTTTGTTTCAAATATTCGATATACGATTGTCAAATATTTGTGTTTACAATACTCAATAAAGATATTCTACGCGTTCAACAACACTTTTTTTCATTAAAGTCAGCCATCTTTGATTTTGTTTCTACAATTTTCATTCTCGTGCGTCGTTTTCAGCAATTGGCGAAATTTTGCACGCGCTTCGTAAAAATAAATCAACATTTAACAACGCGAGTTTAATTAAAAGAGACTCGATACCACCTTGAAAGATATTTTTAGCAGTTGGAACTCCCAAACTACAAAAACAACGCAAAAATGGTGGACAAAATTGAAATGAGCTTGGATGATATCATTAAGTCGACGCGTACACAGAAGAAACCACAGGGCAGCACTCGCGGTGGACCAGGTGGAGCACGTCGCTCAGGCGGTCAACAGCGCTTTGCTGCTGGCGGAGGACCACGTCGCGGAGGTGGCTCACCTCGCAAACCGGCACCGGCTAGCGGCGCCGGTGGCGTGCTCAAAGGTCGCCGCGGTGGCGCCGGCGGTGGCGGTATCATACAGAAGCCTCGGCTCGCACGGGTAATTGAAACGTAACGTTGTGTCATGTAGAGGAGAAAGCAGAAAATATATATCCATGCAATATACATTGAAAAAGGACAGCCTAAATAAGTTGGAAACTTGCCGATTCCTTGCGAATTTGACTTACATGCAATATAAAAACAGATGCGCAGCAAAATGCGAATATATCAAATATCACAACACGGAATCCAAAATGGCTACCATATGCAGAATATACGGTACCTGTGTACTGTAACGCGTACCATGTGCACACGTATACATAACTGCAAAATGGCGGTTAGCCAAATTGTAACAACAAATGCTTTAACTAAAACAATGTATTTAATACACAAGTTTGGGTTGTTTTAAGGATGACGCGGCGGCGGCAGCAGTAGCAGCATACCCGATCGATCTATACAACAAAATGCGTCGTCGAAATATTGAACTCTTTTTAAATATTTTACAGCACTACCGAATAATTTCGCGTTGCGTTTTGCGTAGTTTGTTTTTCTTTATATTCCCCGTTCATACATAACACGTTCAAATTGTTATTTTTCTTGTGTGCGCTTGGCAAACAATCAATCAATCAATCAAAACAAACATCAATCAATCAATAAGCATACATATTTAGTGTTTTCTGCTGCACTCTTACTTCGATGGCGCGTCCTCTCTGATAAATATGGCTAGGATACTACAACTCTGCTGGCTACTACTCTACATACTCTCCCCAACAAGACTATTTGATCGCAAATAAATTCTTGTCCCCATACTCTACACGCGTTCCGCTCGAATCAACCAACAAAAACCTTCTACCTAATACTACCCCCCTCTAGGGCGATGTGAACAGCGCTTGGAAGCATGATATGTACGATGGTCCAAAACGGAATGGAAGCGCTGTCAGCAGTGCTGGTCCAACACGTTTGATTGTTGGTAATTTGGACTATGGCGTCTCAAATACGGACATCAAGGAGCTCTTCAATGACTTCGGCCCGATGAAGAAGGCAGCCGTGCATTACGATCGTTCGGGTCGCTCATTGGGTAAGTTCAAAATAATAACTGCATATTGTGCTCTTAATATTAATATATTATTTAATGTTTTTTTCAGGCACTGCGGACGTAATTTTTGAGCGCAGATCTGATGCTCTGAAGGCCATCAAGCAATACCATGGTGTGCCATTAGACGGTCGTCCTATGACCATACAACTTGCCGTCTCTGATGTTGCGGCCCTGACGCGTCCTTTGCCTGCCGATGATGTGAAACGTCGTGTTGGTTCAGGACCACAATTCAAGCGTGGTGGTAAGTAATAATCGTGATTGTTTACGTAATTCGAAAGCCATTTATTGAATGTTTACCATTTCATTTTAGGAGGCCAAGCTGGTGGCGCACCTCGTCGTGGTAGCTTCAAGCGTCCAATTGGCGGCAAGGCTGCTGCTGGAGGAGCAGGAGGTCAACGTCGCGAACGAAAAGCTCCCCCAACTGCCGAAGAACTTGATGCCGAATTGGATTCATACATTAACGACATGAAATTAGTCTAATTATTAGCTATAGTTTGAATTTAGCCTAACAACAACAAACAATACAAAAACACAAATAAGGACTTATTGCGGTTCAGTTTAAACGACGCGGAACCAAGAAATAATTCAACGAAACGAACAGAGAAACAGCTTTTAGTCCTAATTTCTTTAACTTTTATTAATTTTCACATAAATTATCTAAACTCAAATGCTGTTTGTGGAGCGTGCGCCTTAAAAAGCCAGTTGTTAAATCTATTTTGATGTGACGCCCGCTCCGCTCCCTCTAGTTGATAAGATATCAAAATATAATACAGATCTATGTATTTATTCGTAAATATAAATTGACATAATCGTCATGATAATTATTAATTCAGGTGTAATAAATGATAGACTTAAAATATGCTAACTAAGAACACAAAATATCTCAATAATTCATAATTTCATTCGCACAAGTCTTTGATCCAAGATCTCGTGCGCTGATCGCTGCAATTTGATCGCAAATTAAAGTTTATACCTTTTTGGTACAAGAAGAACATGGAGTTTCAATTATCGTGGTACGCAACAGGAACTGATAAATAATAAAAGATAATAAAATACAGGATGTTTCTTTGTATTAAATGTTAAATTTATTTTGTCGCAATTTACTTACGTATTTAGAAAATAATTTTTGACAAATTTTACAGACCATTACAAGTTTCGATTGGACATTTAAGTACAGATACAAAATGTAAATGGTAAATCTGTTAAATACGTTTTTTTAGGGCGGAATCGCACTTAAAGATTAAACAATTGCGTTAGACGTTTTAATAGTAGTATGCGTAGAAACATTAAAATCATAAAAGTAGAGAGCAGAAGGTAATAGTCAATAAAGTTCAGTAATAAAATTGGACAATTCGCATTTCATTAACTTGTGTTTTCAACTGTTTGAACATTTTGTTTTCATTATAGCCAATTTTAAATATGAATATGAATGTTGTATAGGCTAAATATGTATATATATGTAATATTTTAAGCGAGTTATATTTATAAATGTATTTAATGGTGTTGAGGATGTCTTGGCGTGTGTGTGTGTGTTTGTATGTGTGTATGATAGTGTCATTAAATGCGTGTGGCAGCCACACAAATACAGCTACCCCTCTATCCATCCTCATCCTCCGGCATTTCGGCGTCATCGCCTACCAAAAGCCACCCGATGAGTAACCGCCGGGTGGAACGCGACCGCGCGCCTGATCTGACGCCGCTTTGTTGCCATTGTTGTTCTCTTTGGGCTGGCTGGCTGCAGGCTTTTGTTCCTCCTTTGGGGCGGCGGCCACCTCATCACGCAGCTTCTCCACCACCTGATTAGCATCCGTGGAACCCATGCAGGCATTCAGATTGGAAGAGTTTTGTTGATTGTATTTAGGACGCGGGGCATTCACAGCAACTTCGGGTTCCGAAAAGATGTTGGTGTGTCCGCCACCTGGAGGCTTCAGGACGCGGCTAGAAGGACGAGCGGAGGTGCTAAGGCCAATTTTCAGTTCGGTGGAAGTCATTTCGTTGGTTCAAAGGCTGCAAGACAGTTATTAATTGAGAAATTCAGGTTAAAACACATTTTTTAAAATGCATACGCGCATGAAAAGACTATCGTGACACTGTGTAATGTATTGTACGCTATGAAAATGGTCACGCCACTTACAACAAAAAAAAGTGGCCAACAATGAAGCGACGACTGTGACGAACGTCAGCAAACTGAGCCACGATGAAAAATGGCAGAAGGCAGAAACGGAGAACGAAGAACCGAAACAGAGTCAGACACAACAAAAACAACAACCAAAGAGCGCAGAATGGAAAACATTTGCACCAACAGCGTGAGCCCCCCTCAAGTCCTCACCTCTCTTCATATCGCACACATTCACGATTCGACTGTTCACTTTTCACACATACACAAAAACACACATATATACATATATACTTATACAAACATTATCTCTATTTTTGAGCACTGCGTTCTTTTAACTATAATTGCGGCTCTGTCGCCGCCATTCGCACACTTTCTCATTTTTTGAACATTTTTATATTGTTTCGTGTTGTACGCTGCATTATGTTAGCCATAAGAACATACCTATATAATGATAGTTGTGGGCCTTAATAATGGTCTTTCTATGTATCCCTGGACAGCTTAAACTGCTTTCAACTTTTCTTCAATACATTTTGCAAGTTTGGTATATTTTTATATACAATGTCCGTTCTCCTCTATATTGTTTTCTTATATCAAATTTTTATATATAACAATAAGCAGAAACTGTCTTAGGCTGGTAGACTCATATTCAATTCACTCACATTTAAATGCTTTCGTTAAAATAATGTGTTCAAGATTTTAAATACTTTAATTGTATTTTCCTTAGTGCCCATAATCGACTCCCATTTTTAAATATTATATATTCTTCAAGTATCGCAAGTGCCTGGTGTTACTGTTTGTGGAGGAATGAGGTCAAAGTGGGGGTAGTTTGCTGACGCGAGAGAGACGATGACATCTGCGAGAAAATGATGCGTCATGCTTTGTGGGAGGCGAAAGTCTCCCTATGGGATGCCAAAGCACATAAACACAGACAAACACAATTATGTTGAGGTATGTAGTTGTAATTGTATATGTGTGTGTTTGTTTGCGTAAAACAAAGCGAAGTGAATGACCGATAATACAACAAGAGTCAAAGATCTCTAAGCGAGCAACGACTACGGGTTAAGTAACTCTCGATGTTTTTGCTAGTAAAACATTTTCCAAGCTAAACAGAGCACTTAGATACATATCACTGTGAGCGAGTGTGTGCAAAACACAAACATATGCGTCAACAACAATAACTGAGTATAATGGTAGACTTTTGATGCGCTGTTGTTGTTGTTCATTTGTTGTTGTATTGGTCACGTCGAGCGGCCCTAAGTTGTTTACAGCTAACGCACACTAATACAATTATTATTAACAATGCCTACCACAGTGTGTGCGTGTGTGTGTAAGCGTTTTTTTTTAGAAATTATGAGTAATGAGCAATCTGGATATAACTTGAATTGTCGACTTCGATTCCCGTCTCTCTCTTTCTCTCTATTACGCTCTTGTTACCGATTGTTTTATTGTTTTAAGATTATTGCCTAAATGACAACACACCAAACGAAATACAGTAAAATAAATATGGCAAGACATAAATTAAAAGCAAACAACGTTTTGACCATGGGTCATGTTATATGTACAAAGCAAAATCAAGTTTAACCAGTGGCAGCCAACCTATATTTATTTGACCATTATAACAACAAACGGACGAACATTTTAGCGCATTCAAATTCAAAAGTGACCCGAAACAACGGCGGCGTCATTTCCACACAACTACTCACACATGTATGTACATATATGTACATACAAGCATGTATACATATGCCTTGCCTTTTAGCAAACACCGCCGGTTGAAACCGCCTTTAGCTAGTTTTTAGCCAGCGCATGCGATTATTAAGTTGGGCAGCCTGCAGTCGAGACTAAAAAGAGCCGCAAATGAGTATAATGCAAAAAACATGGCTACACTTGCCGGGGGGAATAGCTCGGGAAAATGGGATGTTGTATGTGATATTTTTATGCTTCAGTCAGTATGCAGCAGATGGCGCTATGGCAGCTGTGCTAAATACAACATTTTAAAAGCAGCTGCGCTTCACACACAAACACACTCACGCACCTTTTCCCCTGCCAAAGCCCTTCAACGCATTATCATTATGATGAGCAATGATACACACAGTTTAGTTAGCCTCAAAATTCCATGACACCAATACCAGTGAAAAGTTAATGATAATTAAGTTTGCTTCCGCAAATTAATCGATTTTCAGTGCACATGCAACAAGTTATCACTGCAGCCTATATTTGTTAACTGCTCATCGCCATTTGTCTTTTTACATACCTTATGTATATGTCGATAAAAATTTTTGCTTTGTTTGCAGCACTTTTTCGTTTAATGGAATTTTTCACTGCAAAAACCGACGCCACCTTCTTCAATGAACGGTTTATTTAAAATGGACTATGTCAGTGTAACCGAAATTGCCAAACATCAGAATGCCAAGCATGAAACTACGCAATGCATTGCGTGTGACGTAAGTTGTCGTTAACCGTTTGGGATGCATGAAGATACAAATCAAGAACTGGTCACACTTGCATAGTACAAAGTACCAGTGTTGGGTCTTCTTCTAATTTAAATGTTGTGAAACACTTGCCAGAAATAGATTTAAATTTTGATTTTGATCCATCTCATATACTAATACACAATGTATGAATAGTAATTCGCCTTTAATTGAATTGTAAATCATTAAACCTCCATTTACCTTTCTTGTGCGCAAGAAACAATAAGTGTAAGCTATACATATTTTCTCTATAAACAATCGATTCTAGGCAATAAATGCCAAACTAAATTATCTGACTTGTACTTTGGAGCCGTTTCCACTGTTAGGTATTTATCAACTACCTACTACGTATTTGTAAATTTTACGATCGCAATTTAGATTCAGTTGTTAATAAACACATTTTTAAGGGTAGCACGTTTTTGTTATTCCATGTGTTAGTTATTCACAAAATAAACAAGATAGTAATTGAAAGAAATTTGTTTAAAAATACAAGTATACTTGTAATTAAATTTAAATTGTTTCATTTATTATGATGTAAACGGATTTCTTGCAGGTCATTTAAAGTTAATTATTAACTTAAATCCTTGATGGGTACAGCATCTGAAATATTGATAAGAAATTTACAATTAATATCAAAAATAAGAGCTTATAATATTCTCATTTTAATACTTACAATGCGCACGCGGTGTCCCATGGCATGACCGGGCAAATTCCTGTTGAAACGAGCACGGACGGAGCCAGTGTTACCGTGGATGCGGGTAACCTTGCCCCACACAGCACGGACACGGGTCTTGCGCTCTGGGTGCTGGGGCACACACTTCTTGGTCTGTGCCTTGTAGACATACACGCAACGCTTGCCAACATAGAACTCGCCATGCTCCTTGCGACGAGCACCCTCAATCTATAAGTGTTAATAAATTCTTGAATTAAGATTGGCCAGATTTACATTGAATGGAAACTTACCTTGAGGATAGCGTGATTCTCGTGCTGGTTCCTCAGACCACGCTTGTAGCCAGTGAAGACAGCCTTGGCAAACAGACGACCGTGACGTTTGTACTTCTTGGCAGAAACTTTCGTCTCGGTAGCTGCCGCCTTCTCAGCCTTAGGAGCCTTGGCGGCCTTTGCCGCTTTGGGTGCCTTTGCAGCCTTAGGCGCAGCAGCAGCGGGCTTAGCTTGTGTGTCAGCCATAGTTCACTGCAAGGAATTGAAATACATTAGTTACAAAACAGTTCACAATAAGTTAGCTCATTAACATTTGTTTTGATTCGTCAGACTTGTGTGGTTGCACTTTTCATTCAGCCATAAACATCGCAATGTATGCAAGTTGTGGTAACGAAACATTTATGTTTTAACATAATACACATATTGAACAATACACTGCCACAACAATTTTCTGACATTCTTGTAGTTTTCACGTATATTTTTATAGTTTTTCATCGCATAGCACAAAATCCGCGTACGTACCGGAAATCTGTCAAATGGCGAAAGAGAGAGGAGATATGACAGGCAGGGTGACCGCAAGTGATATTCCGAAATATACTAATTAAGGTTGAAAATATACCATTGATACTGTTTTCAATGACAGGTCTGGTTACACCCTATCCGTCCGATGTATCGATGGCAGAGTTATGTGCAGGGTTGCTGCGCAACATCGTATTGAGAACAAACTCAAAAAAAACAATAAATTTTATAAAAACAATGTTATTTTGAATAATCACAGTTGGATAATTTTACAAAATTTTTTTTAAAAATACATGTACCCACTTTTAATTATTTGCTCATAAAGCATATAATAATAGTACAAGTAGTGTACATACCCCCCTCATCAGTCAGTTGCATAAAAGCTGTTCCCAGATTTCTCATTCAGTTATTCAGGCCAACAACTACAACGAACTGCGAACGGCTGCTGTTGCTGCACTCTGCACGTAGTTTTTGCGATTGATGACGATTGACGACAACTAATGGGTTTATTACTGCACATTTTCAAATGGGACAAGCGCTGGCAACTGCTGCACAAATGTGATATATTGGTGAAGCGAAGTATTAAGAAGCAGGCCGCCAGTTCAACCAAGTAAGTGTTCCCACACTCCCCTAACTGATATCAGATGATATGCTGGGGTTAGTTGACACTGCGATGCCTTCAAAACAAAAACAAATGTTGCATAATTTTGACTTGATTGCAGACTTGCTGAGGTGGGTCGCTTATTGGACGCCAAGGAGGGAAAATATGATACAGGTCAACTCTTCCTGCACCGCATCTTCGGCTACCGAGGCGTCATACTGTTCCCATGGACGGCGCGTGTCTATGACCGCGATTTGCATAATCCAAGCAGGCAGCAGGCGTCAACGGCGACGGCCACAACACCAGCAACATGCAATACAGAGGCTTCATCCATTATATTTAAGGCTGGTCAGAGCAACAATGCCGCTGCACCGCAAGCAGATGGTACAGCTACAACTGCATCAGCGGCATGGCAAGAAAGCAGCAGTGCGAGTGCAGCAGATGCCCAGCAGAGCACCACCAAAGTGGGTACAGCTACTCCGATAACAAGCAACAGCAACAGCGGCAGTAATAGGGTTACTAGTAGCGCTGTCGACGCCAAAGAGGTCAAGGGCAAAACTCAGACATTTTATCAGGTGCTCATCGACACCAGGGACTGTCCACATATTGTAAGTGATATGCCAAATGATTCCCAACCAATGTTCATCTCTCAATTCTGTTTCAGCGCGCGCAAACGGAGGCTGTTACATTTCTGGGCAATCAGGATTCAAATCGTAGCCTGTATGCTATTCCTGGGCTGGATTACGTGGCACATGATGACATCATGCCGTATGCGTCCAACGAGAAGCAGCCGTTGCAGCACGAGCTTTTCGACAAGTTCCTGACTCATACGCCCGATTCGGACCCGCCGTTTGTCAGCCAGGATACGCTCAAGGCGTGGCAGGAAAAGAACCATCCATGGCTGGACATGAGCGATGTGCACAAGGAGACTACGGAAAATGTGCGCATCACTGTTATACCCTTTTATATGGGTTGCCGTGAGACGCCCGCTTCGTCAGTCTATTGGGTAAATTGCAAAACTTAAGAGCATAGAACTAGAAACATAGCTGACAATTTTTAAATCTTTGTTTTAGTGGCGCTACTGCATTCGGTTGGAGAATCTGGGCGAGCTCAGTGTACAACTGCGTGAGCGACATTGGCGTATCTTCTCATTGTCCGGCACCTTGGAAACGGTGCGTGGACGCGGCGTTGTTGGCCAGGAACCCATTCTCAGTCCACGACTGCCAGCGTTCCAGTACAGCAGTCATGTTAGCCTTCAGGCGCCTAGCGGTCATATGTGGGGCACCTTCCGCTTGGAACGTGAGGATGGTTACTCCTTCGACTGCAAGATACCGCCCTTTTCACTCGAGTCGAAGCCAGATGATGTTAATGTGCCGCCAGTTGGTGGCACGTCCTCTCGTGATGACAGCGATTGAGCAGCGGATTTACTAACAGAGTTGTTATTATCGTAGTTGGCCATATTTGCAACTCAAAGAAGTTAATATATTCATCATTCAGGAAGTACATGTGTTTAGGACAAATTAAAAATATATATATTTAACGCGCGCATCTCCACTCAACTCTTTTTCACATCTCTACGCTAGCCTCACGAGCTTGGCCTCCAGCTGCAGGCTAAAGTCAAACGGACGTCGATTGTCGTGCAGATCGTAGAGTGTTTGCAGCGCATCAATGGCTGCCGTCTCTGTAGCTGTCTGCACATCCTCGCCGAATCCTTTGCCTAGCAGCTGGCGGTTGGCGTAGACGCCCACATGATAGGCAGACAGCACTGTGTTCTTGCCGCAATCGCCTAGCAGTCGTGGCTCAGGCTCACCCAGCTTACGCTGTGCGCACACTTCGGCTAACAGTTGCAGTGGCTGGTCCGGCGTCCAAATATCCAGTAAATCCTTCTGGTTGAGTTGTGTGCAAATAAAATCGCGTACAAAGAGAAAAGCGCGCTCCACGCCACTCGAATCCGCCAAGGCGCCAATCACAGCCTGTAGCGTATGCGCTAAGGTTTCATTGGTGGGTGGATACTCGTTGGCATAGATTAGATCTTTGGTGCCCAGATGTGTAGAGACATGAGCCAAGGTTTCAGTGCTTAGGAGGTATGAAGCAATTGCTTGTTGACCGACTGCCGGCACTTTGGGTAACGAATGTTGCACATACGCCTCAGTGTAGGCCTTGGCTATATGTGCTCCTTTGGCAGCCAGGTCGGTATTGTCGGCCGTGTGCAAATCGGACTCTGCAATGCCCAATTTACGTTGTCGCTCCTGCTCTTGATGTGCATAGGAGCGCTCTGTGAATGCGGTTTGAAGCAGAGGCAGTTGGAATTCTTCATTTAAACGTTTTCCAAAGGCAAACAGTTCAGAACGATAGTTCCACTCCACAAACCCTGCACGTGGCTCCGGCTTTTGGGGTCCTTGTTTTTTTACGCGGTGTGCGAGCTCACGTAACGTCGGTGCGACCCAACGTTTGATGTGACGGCACGTTTGAACTGCACAAATAAGTTGATTATTGTATGAATCAAGTTTATGTATACATGCATACTTGTGCCAGTTCTGTTGATGGGCCTAGCCAGTGTGACGGCGACAGCAAAACCGCGGATTAAGGACATCTTCAAATAATTAAAAGAAATAATCACAATTCTGCGGCAGTATGCGACTAAGTTGCCACCTCTTTTGTGCCGCTTGGACGTTGCCACTTTTTGCTATTTTCAATTGTTAAGTTTTTGAAATGATAGCTATCGCTCCCAGAAGTGTTTTATTTTAGTATATTGTGCAACGGGAAAGTGCATATTTTGGAAATTTGAGTTGTGGTCACACTGCTTGCCATCTTAGCGACGCCATGTCTCCGTTTGCATGAAAAAGTATAAGCCTGCGAAAAAGTGGCCGATAAAATAATTAAATAAAAGAAAAGCAATTGAAAAAAGTGTAAAAAGTGTAGAGCATAGGCGTATAACATAAGCTACCAAGATGGCGCTGCAGACGTATGGTGATAAACCAGTGGCATTCCAACTGGAAGAGGGCGGCGAGTATTATTATGTGGGTTCCGAGGTGGGAAATTATATGCGCCATTTCCGCGGCATCCTGTACAAGAAGTATCCTGGCATGACACGCATTGTGCTGTCCAACGAGGAGCGGAAACGATTAGCTGACTCTGGCCTCAGTTCACACATATTGGCGAGCTCAGTGTCGCTACTGCGCGCAGTTGAAGTCGACGATATTATGGCCGGCAATGATGAAAAGTAAGTTGCACTTGTTATAAGCTAAATTTTAACATGTTCTAAACAATTTGACTGTTTTCAGATATCGCGCCGTTTCTGTTAACACCTCTGACACGCCAGTGCCACGTGAGAGCAAGTCAAAGAAACAACCACAATACGTTCCAACAATGCCCAACTCAAGTCATCTGGATGCAGTGCCCCAGGCCACGCCCATCAATCGCAACCGTGTGCACACGAAGAAAGTGCGTACATTTCCCATGTGTTTTGACGATACAGACCCAACAGCCAGTCTAGAGAATGCGGCACAAAAGGAATGTTTGGTCCCCATACGCCTGGACATGGAGCTGGAGGGACAAAAGCTGCGCGATACTTTCACATGGAACAAGAATGAGAGCATGATAACACCAGAGCAGTTTGCCGAAGTGCTGTGTGATGATCTCGACTTGAATCCCCTGCCATTTGTTCCAGCTATTGCCCAAGCAATACGCCAGCAAATCGAAGCTTTTCCCAACGATCCCCCAATACTGGAGGAGAGCTGCGATCAGCGCGTCATTGTCAAACTCAACATACATGTGGGCAACACTTCTCTGGTGGATCAAGTCGAGTGGGACATGTCCGAGAAGAACAACAATCCCGAAGAGTTTGCTATCAAGCTGTGCGCCGAATTGGGACTCGGTGGAGAATTCGTTACTGCGATTGCATACAGCATACGCGGTCAGTTATCGTGGCATTGTCGCACCTATGCATTCAGCGAGGCTCCGTTGTCCACCATCGATGTACCGTTTCGTAATCCCAGCGATGCGGACGCTTGGGCCCCATTCCTAGAGACGCTAACCGATGCCGAGATGGAGAAGAAAATACGCGATCAGGATCGAAATACACGACGCATGCGACGTTTGGCGAATACAACAACGGGCTGGTAAATCAGCATATGGATTGTTACGAAAATATTCTCTCATTATTTTTTATTACTGGAAAGAATTGTAAATCCCTATCACTATTAAGAGTTCTTCGAGCTCCTGCGTGCGATTTTTGCCAGTTCTTGTAATAGTGATTCTACATTAATTGGATATTCGACCCTGCGAATGATAAATTCGTAGTCACCATTAAGTAATCCGTGTATAAATGTTGTATGGTACAAACTGCATTCTTCTCTCAGTCCAGTTTCGCTCGGCAATATAAATCTATAAATATAATAAATAACATACATGTGTCTGTATCTATTTTAAAGCCAATTGTGGCCAGCTATTTTGTATTTTTTTGCATCCGGAATTGTAAATCTAAATAATGCTTAACTTTCTACCGAGTCGGGCTTGTCCTGATCTTGATCACCATCGTAAAACTCATTCTTCACCTCGACGAGCTTATCCTCGTCTGCCTGCGACATGCGCACATCGGGGTCGGTTTCTTCCCGCATTCGTAACTCCTCAATATCAACATCAGGAGGTGTTTGCACCATTTGTACACTGGGCGAGTGCTGGCACATTTTCAGATTCTCGTAGACGTGCTTGACAATCAACTCCAAATACTGCTTGGAATTCGCATTATCCTGCCGCGAATTGACATCAGGATGCAACGTAAAGTCGGGCGCAAAGAAATCATAATATTCCGTTGCAGGCAAATCATTCGCAATCTCCTGATCCACCAACAACGAAGTTTCGTGTGTCCAACAGCGTGCCACATTGCGCAGCGTGTAACCGCCGCCGCCCACCACTAAAGTGGGCACATTGAGCTGCTTGACAAACTTGACGCATTCCCCGTGACCACGTGTACTCAGTGAGAAACAACCAAGACGATCGCCCGCCAAGGAATCTGCACCACATTGCAGCACAATTGCTGTCGGACGATAAAAGTCCATGATAGCCGAGATAATAGGTTTAAACACTTGAAAGTAACTCTGATCATCGATGCCCTCCTTAAGTGGCACATTGACGCTGTAATAACGCCCAGACTCTGCTCCCAATTCGTACATATCGCCAGTGCCGGGGAAGAAGTAGTTGCCGTATTTATGAAACGATGCAGTCATCACGCGATCCGTTAAATAAAATGCCTCCTGTACGCCGTCACCGTGATGTACATCGATGTCAATGTAGAGCACGCGCGGGTGATATTTAAGTAGCTCCAAGATGCCAATGACAATATCGTTGACATAGCAAAATCCTGATGCTTCGAACTTCTTGGCATGATGCAGGCCACCCGACCAATTGATGCAGATATCGCTGTGATTGTGATTTAACTTCTGGGCGCCCTCAAGCGAAGCTCCTGTGTACATAGCGCAGAAATCAAAGAGACCATCGAAAACGGGACAATCCTCGCCAACGCTGAAGTGTGCCAAATACTTGGTATAAGCAACGGCTGCAAAAAAAAGGTGTGCTAATTGTTAACAATTGGTACCTTATTAACTTACAATTGCATTGAATATTCTGTGGAGTAACTTGCTGCAAATAGGCGATGTATTCATCACTATGGAATCGAAGCATGTCCTGTGCACTGGCTCTGCAAATAGATTGAGACTATTGAGTTCCTACCACTCTTCGAGTCTCTCACTTTGACTTACTTGTATGGACGGTAGATTTTCATCTTTTTGTGCAACTCATAGTTCATAACCAGACTGTGGGTGACCGCCAAACGTTGCGGCTTCATCGGATGACCGGCGCCGTAGTGAAAATTGCCGACATCGGCATTGTAAAAGTATGAAACGCGTCTGTCCGTCATCTTTATAACGGCTATAAGCTAATCGCTGTCCAGTACCACTCCAGAACGGGTAGAATATGGATTTTTGCATATAGTACAATCACCAAAACAGCCACAATAAACAAAAGTCGTCGTGTTGTGGTCAGCTCGTTCAAGCCCAATAACATGCCGTTGTTGTCTAAGGAATATATCCGTTTTCCGCACCCTTACGTATATTTGAGTGTTTTGCGCTTTAGCCTGCAATTGCTGTATGTAGTTATCGATCGTATTGTGTATTTTCAGTACACAAAACAGCAAATAATTCAATAGTTACGCCGCGACCGGTGAGCCATCTTGATTTTTTTACTGCTGGATTCTATCTTTCCGTTAGCGTGACTGTAAATTATATTTTGCAATATACTAATTTACGTCTCAAAATATACCATTTCCATTATTACTATTTTGGTTTCACTTTCAGCGGAACGATGAGAATATGTTGGAAAATAAGTTATATTACTACGAACTTTTAACTTCATGAATGAAATACATAAAAGTAGAAACATTTGCTCAAAACAAGTTCACTAACCTAATTCAATCGATTTACTTTAAATATTTCTGATCTTGTAAATTGACTTTCAAAATCATATGGATTTAAAAACGGGTAAAGTTCATTCATAGTTATTTGTGGTTAAATCAATGTTGTTAGTAATTTTTTCGTTGGATAATGAAGTGTTTTTGCATATTGTAACGAAAAGAATAATTATTCAACGAAAAATAATATCTTAATTAATTCAAAGTTTTGCGCGCAATTTTTTCAAAATTTTAATATTCCTTGTCAAGTGTAACCAGTCTAGTATCAAAGTCATGTATTTTTCTATGTAAAGCAGTATATTTCGATTTTCGACTTGCGGTCACGCTTATATTTTGTTTAGTTTTTGTTGTGAATTCGATAAAGAAAAGTGTAAAATCCGTTTAAAACAATTTAATATCATGTTTTTTGGTATAACATCTTGATTTAAATTATGCCTGTGTAATGCTAGAAAACATTTCGTTGTGTGTCATCAAAATCGAAATCGATTTGGAAGCCAGCGCAGGTAAATGACCCCGAATCTGCAAACCCCTAAAAAGCAGAGACAAAGAAAAATTGAAGTCGACGGACACAATACGCAATTTTCATTTGACCCCCCGCAGAACAAGAAGGCGCTGTTTCCACAGAGCATCCCACCAATCCCCGTGTGCAGAAGGAGCGTGAACGTGATCGCGGACTGCGACAGTCTCGCGATATTGTCATCGAGACGTACACCAATCAGCGTTGGACTCGTGAACTGAGTGCGGGAGTAGAGAACGATCCCAACAAGATGAACTGGGCCGCTGCTCTGCAGCAGCACACAAATAGTCCGACGGCTGGCAGTTCACGTGAAACAACCCCACGCAGTGGCGATGAGTCACAAGCAGGCGCAACAGCCTCGAACTTTCCAAAGGAAATTGGCTACTTCTCGGGTAATCCCATTGTCGAGGTAACCAAAGGTATCATTCATCTGTACAAAAAGAAGTGAGTAAGTTATCTATCACTGCATTGCATTTAGTTAACCCTATTGTGCTTGCAGTGAACGTAAAGCTATAAAGGAGGCCCCTTCGAATCAACTATGTTTGCTGGCAGTGCCAGCAACGTTAAACTGCCATGATTTGCTCAACTTTATTGCACCTTGTCACGCCGAGATCAGACATGTTCGCATTGTGCGCGATGGCAGCCCAAATCAGTTCATGGTGCTACTAGAGTAAGTCTTTTTATATTAGCATCTAATAGTTTTCTAATGTCATTTTTCCCTTTCAGATTCCGTTCGAATGAAGCTGCACTGGAGTTTTATAAATCCTATAATGGCATTGCGTACAACTCACTGGAGCCGGACTCACTTTGCCATGCTGTCTGGGTGTCGGATGTAGAGCGTGGCGAGCATGGATTGCCACCGTTGGGACACACTGAGTTGCCAACATGTCCAGTTTGCTTGGAGCGTATGGACGAAAGCGTTGATGGCGTCTTAACCATACTGTGCAATCATGCTTTTCACGCCAGCTGCTTAATGAAGTGGGGCGACTCTACTTGCCCCGTGTGCCGCCATGTGCAAACTCCCGAGCTGGTTGAGGATTCGGTGTGCATGGAGTGCGAGGGCACCGATTCCCTGTGGATTTGCTTGATCTGTGGCCATGTGGGCTGCGGTCGTTATCAAGGCGGGCATGCAGCAGCTCATTATCGTGCCACCAATCACACCTTTGCAATGCAATTGGGCACCTCGAGCGTTTGGGATTATGCTGGCGATAATTTTGTGCATCGGTTGTTTCAAAACAAATCGGACGGCAAGCTGGTGGCCTCGCAAACGGAGAAGGATGAGCGTGAAGAGAAAATCGACTCTATGCAAATGGAGTTCACCTATTTGTTGACCTCTCAGCTGGACACACAACGCAAGTATTATGAGGAGCGCTTGGAACGTTTGGAGCAAGAGTGGCAGAACTTTAAGTCCTCAGCGAATGAAACCAAGTCTGAGAAGGATGAGTTGCAGCAGACGCAGCAAACAATGCTGAAAGAGAAGCAGAATCTAGAACGTAAACTAGCACACCATTCTACCAAGTAAGTTATTCGTGTCCATAAATGAGATTTTATTTAAAACTCTTATTCGCATCAGGCTCAAGGAGATGCAAAAGCAACTGACCGAGGAGCGTGAGCTCTCAAAGGCTTTACAGACTAATCAAAGCTCGTGGCATGTTAAGTACAAGAATCTGGAGCAGCAGTACAACGAATTCAAGCACAATCATGATAAGGAAGTCACTGAGCTGCAGGAACAACTGCGTGATGTCATGTTCTTTCTGGATACACAGCAGAAAATGGCCAACACGGATCTAGCTGGCGCCTCCATTACTGGCATCAACGACAAGGAGTCGGAAACCAGCACTCGGCGTGGCAATCGTCGCAAGAAGAAGGAGTAAACTATGTAACAAGTTTGGTCTCGATCCTTATAAAAGGTTTTTGATTCGAAATAACATAATAAAATGGCCGTAGCATTTGAATGTTCGAATTTAAGTTAGAAAGTTGGCTCAGGCCTAATCCCAAATTCCGTATATGATCTGAGAACCTACTAAAAACAACAAACAATAATATTAACAACAACTCTAAATGTGATTTCCTTTGTGAAGCAAAATGCTTAAGCATTACTTATTTGTATTTCATTTAATATGAATGTACTTAATACCATATGAATAGCAAGTCCTATTGTGCATGTCTATTTGTATTCAAATATTAATTATAAATATTCAACTCTATAAAATGGTACATAATGTTTTAAAGAATTAGACTTGGAATGCGTTTGCTATTTATTTAAACATTTAACAAGTGAATTTTTATTTAATTGCCGGAGCAAAGTCACTCAGGTTTGGGGCAATCCGTATCACAGCGGAATGTTGGATCCGGCATCTCTTTCTCTTGCTGTTCCACGTTATCCTGAAATATATCCAGTTTCTCCTTAACTTCCTGCTCGTTGCGCTCCACATTCATCAAATAGCCGGCTATGAAGCCGTGCATATCTTGTGGCATATGGGTGTGCAACTGAGCCAGGGCACCAACTAAAACCTTGCCCATTTTCTCCTTCAACTCGGCTGATATGCAGTCAACTGCTTCCATATTTTTACCCTGTGGCAACCATTCGTAATCCTTGAAGCAGCAACACTCACAATAGGTATTTGGATCGGAGTCTTTGAGCAACTTAAAGAACGAATGCAATTGTGCCTCACACTGCTTCAAATTGGCCACCTCCTTAACGAATCTCTTGTGCATCTCGCAAATATCGAGCTCACAGCGTTGAATGACAATCGGATCCTGAGACAAAGTCGCAGTGCGTTTGATATAATCAATGGTATTCTCGTGGAAGGACTTGAATTTACACTTCTCCTCATTATAAGCTCGCATGCATTGCCGGCCATAGACAATAATACTATCGCGACGCTTGCGTATTTCCTCACAGCGTTTGGTATAGAAATGCTTCACCTCGTCCAAATCGATGATGCGCTTAGTGAAGTCCGTCCTGATCTCATCGAGTTCACATACTGTTGGCTCGGAATGTTTCTTTTTCCCTGTATCACATTTTTCAGGATCATTGTCAATTTTCTTCAACTCTTCCTTGAGTTCCGCCTGAAGATTCCTCAGCTCAATGTTCAAACGTTTGACATCTTGATCATTGCAGATCAGCGTATTGAGCATCTCTCGCAGGCAATTCTTGTGCGGATTTGGGAGCTCTTCAGGACATGCATTAAACATTTTCAGTTATTATTTTAGTTGTGTAGATTTCGGTTGAAAGTTAATAAGTTTGAAATTTTTAGAATATACTGAGTTATTTCAAAGGGCCACTTAACGATTGTTTGATTTTTGATTCTGAGTGAATTTCTAACAAAACCTCCAAGATATCTCTGATCTCACATATTTGAACTGGCGGCTATCTTAATCAATTTCAATCCCATTTCAATTCATTTCTTTTTTGAAAAGTGAAACAATACTTAATATTTACAACAATTTTCCATGCTCTTCTATTTAACAGATGTCTTCAATGTAGTCATCTTAATATTGAAACCGGTTTGACTAGAAATCGAGTCCTCACTTACCAAAAATTACTCACTCTACCAAAATATTTAATTACCGTTTACTCTGCCCCTTTGTGCTAGCTTAGTTTCCATGCAGTGTGGTGTTCAATCAATCATATTGTGTGTGTTTTTATACCCAGCAGCGATAGAAAGAATATTGGGTTTGATAAATATCAATATACCATATTTATCCATTTCGATATTTTAACACTCAAAACGAATTCTGCTGTAGTAGATTTAAGTTAATCCTAATTTTAAATGATGTCCATAATAATATCTATCTCCAATCTTAACCCCCTTTGAGTTCGCCATCTCTGTATGGTAATACCCATAAAATTAACTTCATCAGAAATTAATTTTGGCACAAGTTAACCAGTTTGTTGAGAGGTCAGTCAGCTCCATCTTTGGCTCTATTGCCAGTTCAGTCCAGTTGCCAGTTGGGCCTGTAATTAAGTAAATTAATTAATTTATGTCTGAGGTGAAATATCTTTTTTGTTTTGGAATTGAAAATTCGCATCTTTGTGTATATGTACATCTGAATTGATTGGATTTTTGCCAATTTTATTTGGTGACTGTATAATTTTTGCATAATTTATTTTCGTCTGCTAATTAATTTTATAGAGTTTGATGGATTTTTATATTGTTATCTTGATGTCACATTATTTGATTGATTTTGCCCGTTGCCTTTGAAATGCTCCCTGAACCGAGCTTGCTAATTATTCGAAATCGTTGGTAATCCGTTAACAACGAAATCTCTGCCAAATTGGCACAATATTGTTATCATTAATAATGGCAAAAGCAATCTTTATCAAAGGTAATCTTGAGACTGCCATTTGCGTATTAATGTAGGACAGAATAAAATTATATGTATAAATGTTGAATCGTACATCGTTTTAAATTGCTGCATATGAAATAAGTTTTAAAAATATATTAAGTCACACTAAATGTTCGGGATTTGTGAATATCTTACAGCTTTCACTCTTGCTCTAACATCTTTCAAGACTTTCCTCATTGCCGACAACAGCTGCTATCTGCATTTCTACTTAATTTCAATGACTGAAGAAATAAATTATAATAATTAGAATTATTGAACATGACTAATGAACAAATATTGATTTAAAACTTTCACAAAGCGCACAAGGGCAGCACAAAGACTGAATATGCAAAATAGATAAACAAATAACCGAGGCCGAAGACGTTATTGAAAAGACGATTTCCTATTTCCTAATTTTTCCTGCCCACAGGGTAGGTTCGTCCTCAACGCCTGCGGCTGACTCCTTGCACAAATTTGCATAGATTGTCTACCTAGAAAAAAATGACACTGTCCTCTATAGATCTGTCAGTGACAGATGTATGAATGTAGTGTATGCTTTAAAATGTGTCTCTAAAATTCCACATATCTATAGATAAGCTTTGCCAGGAAAAGGCTGTTTTACTATTGATGCATAGTTGTACAAAAAAATGGTCAATAAAACATCAATAACATATAGTTTGCTATGTCCTTAAACGAAACAACGCAGTAGTTTAGCTACGCACCAGGATGTTATTTGAATAATTTGCGTATTTTTCTTCTCGAAAGAACATTTTTTTAAATGAAAAATGATGCTGACCCTGACGCACCCATGACAAAAGGAATTGATCAAATATGCAAATGGGCGAGCGGACGAGCAAAGCGGCAAGCGGATGAGCGAACGGGATGCATAGATATCCTGTGCGCGGATCAGGATTGCCAACCCTTTTGCACCGCGTCCGATCCGCGAACGTGTCGTGCATAAATTAAGCGTTCTTTATCCTTTGTCAGAATTCACCCTTTTGGTGAGCGGCTTCTTAAGCACAGCGCGTCCGCATGGAAATGAGGCAAAAAATCCGGATTTTTTTTTCTTCCTGCTGTCTTCCTTACGAGTCTCGTTTCTTCATTATCCTTGATCGTCACCCAGGGCTGTGGGTAGTCTTAGACATACAAAGCAAGAAAAAAATCGTGAGAAAATTTCCAGCGCCAAATATTCAAATGAGGCCGCCCGTTGCATGTTTTCTGGGTAGTTGTTTTTTTTTCGATTCTCGTAACAAAAAAAAAATCATCAGGATGCCAGCGCATCCTTGTTGCATGTGCGGCATATGAGTTTTTTTAACCCATTTTTTTTAATGCTGCGTTTTTTATGCTTGACTACAGCAAAAAGTCGTTTATAATTGGGTACTGGCGTTTTTTTTTCCTTTTTTTTTCAATTGAAACGCCTTTTGTGCATACATATGTAGTCTGTTCAGATGCTGTGTGACAAGTTTTTTATATTTATAATTTTTTGAAAGTTTTTTTTTCGAAAAAAAGGATCGAGTTTGCGTATTGTTAATTCGTTACTGTAAGATTTTTTTGTGTGGAATTCCTAAACCTTTTTATTACAATTGAAATGGGTTTTTTTTTGTGCTTTTTACTTTTTAGCGTGAAAATGTTAACTAAATTTTTTGTTGGTGCGTCATTTTGTTTGCTCTCAAAGAGGATGAAAAAATGACGCAGTTCCCCAACACGTGCCTTTGATACATTTCGCTTATTGCATTTTGTAGGTCTGGCAATTGGTTTAAAAAGTGTAAAAATAAAAATGTATCCCATGTAAATATTTGTATATCCAAGTGCAAAAATCGAAAAAAAAATAATGGGAAACTTTTTTCATACAAAATTGTATTCAATTCAATTTTACTAGAAATTTTGTTGTACTTTTGTTGGCGATTATATTAGTAGAGTATTCTATTAAGTATATATTAACTCAGATATTTGGCAATATTTAAACAGCTTTTAATACTCTTAAGCGAAACTCGAAATTAATATAAACTATTCGGCAATGAGAACATTAAAACCAAGCGTTTAAGAAGGATAATATAATTATTAACGCTTTTAAATGTGAATTCGGATCTATCTATCTCTATAAACTGCTGCTGTTAAAATATGAATACATGAATTTGAATTAGTAGCTCAATTTAAAGAATAATACAAGAATTCTAAATGGTTTATAGCAATTCAAATTGCAAATCTTATAAATAGCCTGACGGAGCTCAATATTATCATCACTATGAGAATAATCATCAATAATGCTGCTAATCAATGAGAATTCGCAATAAACCTATAATTAAATATACGTAAATTTCGCAATGTGCCAAAATATACAGAGGCGCATCCATAACATATCAATCGAAATGATAATCAGATATACAAAACCTCAACAATCAAGTTCTTTGTAAGAGGTGCACAATAGATCTGCAAAAACCCAAAGGGTGCGCAAAAAAAGAAAAACAACAGAAGAACCTGAAGAGAAATAATAATAATAAAAGAAAATGGCATCAAATTTCACAATATCGCACCTTATTAGAATCGAACAATGAACTGAATGGCGATGATACAAATAACGTTCTATGAAAGAAAGAAACCAATATGCAAAAATCGAGCTTGGTTTCAACAACAAAAAGGCGCACCCAGCCAACAAGAAGTTATGGGAAAAACATACACACCTCTCCTTCTGTCTGCCCCGGAAATCAAGCCAAGCTAATCAGAGCACCCCACTCAATAGATTGTCTTGCATTGTGTAATAATTTCATAAATAGTTTATCCATAAGAATTGCTGAATGCTCGACTAAATGCTATTGCGAATAGAGTTTTGTGCAAGGCTTACAATCGGCTTCACACGGCGAAACGATTCAGGACCCGAGACCTTTCTTATGCAAAACTCAAGTTGAGGGGTTGCACATCCCCTCAATATCCAGGGGTAACCAGCTTGATGCTCTGCCAGTTTTGATACCCTTGATTTCCCTTCTGGCTGCTGTGTGTGTTTTGATTATGTCTCGAGTTTAGAAACCATAAATCTATTGATGCCATTGACGACGCCTTTCTGCAGCATCAAATTATCTTTTGGCCATTCAAATCACACACACAATATTCAAATTATTATGCAATTTACATTTGCATAATGATTCAGGACTCAATCGGGAAGTTGCTTTAGATGGAACTGTTGGATCCGAAGTTATCTTTTCAACTAGCGAAACAGATTTGAAAATTTCAACAGATTCAGATCTTTATAAAATTCGATGTTTGGTTTTTTCTATGAAATAATTCTTACATTTTAATTCTACCAAGTGATTAAATTAATTTTAGTCAATTACTTTTTTACCAGTCTTAAAAATGTTGCTCAACTTTTAAAATTTATAAATATGCTTTATCTTTTAAATATTTAAGTTATCTAAGCAGTTCTGTAATTCAGTAGACTTTTTTTCCACATCATCTTTGGCAGATGCCTCACATATTTTTTGTCAGCTCACTCTCTCAATCCGAATCCTTGATGACCTCAAGCATTGCATTCTAATTATCATATCGATCAAACCGGTGGGACACGAGAAAAGTGACAGTGAAAAAAATGGGAACCCTTGAACAGGATAGTTTTTTTTTCTCATAGTTAACATAACAAAAGCTGATGATGCACACAGAGTGAAAGGAATGAAAGGAAGGAAGAGCAGCAGATTCGTGATGATTTCAGCACCCAAGTGACACGACAAGGCAGACCCAAGAACCACCCCAGAAGCAGTCAGATCAGTTGAGATCAGATAACTGCGATAAGAAGACGAGAGAGAGAGACGCAAACAATCCCATGATCATTAGTGCATTTATAATCACGTATATTGATATGCTAATCAATGACTAGGCACTACCTTTAATGGCTCTGAGGTATGAGCATCTTGGTATGCTTCGCTGCATTTATGATCGATGCGATCGCGAAATCAAATCATTTATCAATTAAATTATTGGCAAACATTGCGTAGCGCCTTCGATCTATAGAAATCGACAACCCTCTTGAGAAGGTTGCCAAATTTCCCCTCTAGCACAATGCAAAAATGGAAAGAAAAGAAAAACTGCCAAATGATCGATTATCGCATTGTGTAGCGTTTCGGGGTTTGCATTTTTCTCTCACTCTATCTCACTTTTTGCGGTGTGTTTGCCAATTTTTGTCATTGTGCGAGATCTTCGACGGGTTTAGCGATGATTTGTTGGTTTTTATTGCCAGCAATCCTTTTGAGTAGGGGCGTCCTTTTTGCAAAAGGATCACTCGTGCCGAAATGCGGCACAAATACCCTTTTATTTGCATTGTTTTGCGAAAACCATTTGCCTGTTGACAAACAAGGCAGCGAAGACAAGACAATTGTCGAACTGCTTTGCTGAACTGTCCTTTTTTAAGCCACTCGAATTGACTCCTTGTGGGTGCATTTTAATATCCATTCAATTTTCGGCATTTAGCACATTTTACGAGCCCATAAATAGAACTCACTTTTATGTCGAATACGAGTATAAAAAATATCGTAAAGTCTTTTGTTTCGCTCGTTTTATTGCATGTTTGTTTTTATTTGCTTCGTTTTGTGTTGACTTTTTTGTTGTGGATTTTTATGTACATATATTTAACACAATTCGCTGTTATTAATAATGGTATTCAAACGCTTGAGAGTCTGACCAAAACACCTGTTAAGAATTGAAACTGGTTTTCATGTCTTTGCGTCGATCTCGCTCTCTTCTTCTTTTAAAGAGGGATTTGCGTTTAATTTTATGTGTTTTTTCTTTATTAATTTGCCATGAAATTGATTCGGTGGGTCTGGTGTATTTGCAATTATACATACGGGTATGTATAAATATTTATAGTGTGCTTACTCAGAATTGAGATGTCACTCGGCTCCAAGTACATGAATGCATGGTTCTTGAAAGAAATTTAACTTAGCTTAAATCCCAATTAGAGTATTTAATCTTCGTCTACATATTCTCCCCAATATCAAATACTTGGAATTTGATTTTAGCTAAGACCAACAAAAACAATAAAAAAAGAAAGTTAAAAAATTGGTCTATAAATAATTCTTGTGATATATAGTAAACCAGTCCTAAGTACTTGGATGCGAATTTGTCTAATAGTAGGTGGTCTAATACCCTGCCATAAATGTTCATAAAAACTCCACGCATCGTTTTGAGAACCCTTTGATGTGCTCATTTATGAAGAGGACACTTGTTGTACAAGTTGAAAGTCGTGATGTAGCAGCCTCAACGTATAAGCAAATTTGTTGGTGCCGAAAAACAAATAAAAAGCTGCACACATTGTTTTTGCCAAATAAGTCTGAACGGTTTCCACAGAAACGATGACTTTAAAATACCTTAGAAATATAACACGTTGGTGATCGTAATAAATTCTAAAATAAAATATTCAATTATATTATTGAATTTTAAATTAACAGCCTGTGCTATATTCCAAAACTTTCGGACGTATTTCCTTAAATAACCACAACACTCTACATTTTGGTAGAGTCTATCCACATTATTCACATCCGTTTCACAAGTGCCACCCATTATAAATGCTTGTTATATCTAAATTTAACTTGATTTTTGTGTACTCCCTGTCCCATCAAGAGACGCAACAATTCAATCATTAATCTTTAAGAGAGCGACGTCAATCGCAGCAGCAGCCGCAGCAGCTGTTGCCAATTAAATTTTATCATAGACTTTGAACAAACGCTGAGGCGATTCGGGATGCCGAATCAATCTCAGACGCACACAGTTTTTTCAAAGGAACATAAATCTCTTATGTCGCTCTGAGCATAATGCAACCCGTAGGTCGGCTATGCTGTCGCTCCTTTTGGCCAACTTAAGCGGATTATCGTGCATTTTTCTACACCATTGCATCTTTTGATCCTGTAGCGCTGATAAAAATTGAATTCCTGCGGTTTTCCGAAATTTGAATACGAGTACACTCGAATGGTTAATAAATAGTTTTCTCAATTTTTTATTATTATAATTTTACTTTCACTTTTTACATACTTGCATAAATATAAAATTTGCTTCTTAGCTTATTGATAGATCCATAAGTTTACATACAAACTCTTGATTGTATTAACTATGTTGATACGTTGACTTTTACGGTACATTTATCTTTAATAATTATAATAATAATTTCAAGATTGTAATCCTATGTACAGAACTATCGCAGTACTTTGTACGGCATCTATATCATATAACTATATATTATAGGTAGTTGTACAATCTTTAAATCTAACCCCCAAAAACCGTGAACCACTCAAAATCGTAAAGTTTCGAGTTGTGCAGGGTTTTTTAGTGGAGAAATTGTTGCCTTTTTTTGTTGTAAATATTGCTTACGAGTTAGAAAATTGTATGAAAAGCTAATTTAAAACCTGAGTTATGTCTGGAAAAATTACATCCTCCAAACCGGAGGCTGTGCGTGGATGGGGCCCAACTCTCAGTGCCTGGTTTCATCTCATCTCGGGAGGCAGTGTGAAAATGATGTAGCACTAAAGTCATTCGCGTCTAGAGTGACACATCACGGTTGGAATTTGGGAGGGAAACAAAGCCTCGAGAGTTGAGCAGTTCAGCCTCTATTTAAACTTAGCTTACCGCTAACTTAGGCTAATTGTTGTCATCGTAGCTGTTGTTGATCCTTTGGCTGCCCTCTTGTGGCCGATCCCCCGATACTATTGAGCCTTCTCCTTGGCCACAGCGCTGAGACCAAGAGCAAGATGATCGCTGGGTATTAGCCCTGCCCCAGGCTGATGGGCATAGTTGCGTATCTGATGAAGCGAGATCAGCTGCGTGGGAAATGCAGCAGCGGCGGCGGCTGCATTCTGCTGATACAGATAGGCAGCTGTGGCGGCTGGCGGTGCGCGATGCTGTTGCAGATGCGAGGGCGGCGGCACCACGGTGGCGTTCAGTGGCGTAAAGGCCGAGGTGCCGGGACCCGGTGAGTGAGAGTGCTGTTGTTGCTGGTGCTGCTGTTGTTGTTGCTGCTGCTGCTGCTGCTGTTGTTGCTGCTGCTGCTGCTGCAGGTGATGCTGTGGCGTGCTCTGACGCAGCACCAGATCCTCGCCAGCGTCTTCGTGGGGACTTTGCGAATGCCCCGGCGTATCGCCACCGCCATTGGCCAGACGCTGATGATGCTGCTGCAGCAGTTCCTGTTGCTGTTGTTGCTGCTGCTGATGTTGCTGGAGAGTAGCGAAATTGGCATAGCTGCTGCCATTCGCCTGTGGCAGCTGCTGCTGTATGGCCTCCGCCAGCGTGGCAGCCGCACTGTCGGCTCCCATCTTTGCCCAATACGCGGCATTCGCATCGTTCATGGCCTGGCGCTGCAGATTCAAACCAATGCCGCCGGCGGGCACATGTTGCTGCAGATTCGTCACCGGCGCCGTGTGACGCTGTTGCTGTTTCTCCGCCTTGTCGGCGTGCTTTTGCAGATGCTTCTGCAGATAGGTTTCCTGCGTGTAGGATTTGCCACACAGCTGGCAAATGTGCGTCTTCAGATGCTTCGAATCCTTGTGCTTGGGTATGTGCTCGAGCAGCGTCACCTCGTCAACGAAGCACTTGTAGCACGAGTTGCATTTAAATGGCTTATCGGTTTGATGGCAACGCGAATGCGACTGCAGATTGGACAGCTGCGAGAATGCCTTGGGACAGCCAGCATGCCGGCACTTGTACGGCTTGTCCCCAGTGTGGGTGCGAATGTGTTGCTGCAGGTGCGACAACTGTGTGAACTTGCGCTGGCAAATCTCGCAGCGATACGGCTTGATGCCCAGATGGATGCGTGTGTGCTGCGACAGATACGATGAGTTGGCAAAGGATTTGCTGCACGAGTTGCACTTGTAGGGCTTCGTTTGCTCGCCACCCTGACGCTGATCCTCCGGCGAGGAGCCGTTGCTGCCATTGCTGCCCTGTTGACGCGATGGCGAGCGACTCGCATCGTACTGCAAGACAAGAGAAGACGATCAGGGCATTAAAGATTAGTTTGAAGTACATATGTCCGGCTAGTTGCTTACCTTTTGCTCTTGCTGCTCACTAAGCTGAGTGGGCGTTGGCGGCGAACTGGGCGCACTGTAGCTCACCTTGAGCTGCGGCTGATGATGCAGTTGCTGTTGCTGCTGCTGTTGTTGCTGCTGCTGCTCCTGCTCGTGCTGCAGCGACTGCTGATGTTGCTGCTGCTGCTGCTGATGCTCGACGAGTATTTGCTGGTGCTGCACGAGGCCATTCTTCAGCGAATAGTCCAGACGCTCAACGTTCTGGCGAAACTCACTGATGTTGAAGGGCTTGTAGTCATGAACCAGCTGCGCGGTCCGCAAATCCGCCTGCGTCAGATGGCTGAGGGTGCGCAGTTGATCGATGGAGCGATGCAGATAGTCGCCACCAGCGCCAATGGCAGCAGCGCCGTTCGGCGTTGTTGGCAGCTCGGCCATAAGCGGCTGCCCGCCAAGGTTTAGCGGTCGATAGGCAATGGTTCGTGCGTCCAGATTGGGGCCTTGCACCAGCTGCAATGCTGCTGTCCGTCAGTAGTTCAATATAATTGTTGTTTGTTTTTTTGTTTTTTTTTGATTGTGGTAGCGCGGACAACGGGACCGAATCGTGCAACGATCGTGGCCAAAATGAAATTGACACTTGGCCCGCAAGTTTGCTTGGCTTACACAACCTTTTTTTTTGGTCGTTTTTGTGCTGAAAATACAGAATTGTTTGTAATTTGTTATTTAGGCTTCCGTCAGTCTTTGGACGCAAAATTCTGTACAGTCGACAGAAACTGCATTTAAACTACTTTTTCCATTTAGCTTTCGATTTTTTGCATCGACTTTTTGTGTGTGTTCTTTTTGTTTTCTCGCTTTTTATTACCTCTGTACATAAATTTCAGCACTTTAACATAAATGTGCATGAATTAATTAATTGTTTATGAATTAAACGTGCAACAAATAAAGCAAAACCGCTCTCGGAGCTGCACATTAAGCAAAAGCAAATCGACAAAAAACTCAAGAATTGCATTAAAAAACAATGCCAAAAAAATACAAGATAAACAAAAAAGGCGCTTGAGCCAAGCAAAAACTCGATGATGGTGACAACACAACATTTAAATAAAAATAATTTCCACTTCGTTTCTTTCTCTTCTGTTGCCCCGCTTCTTCTTTAAATCGAAAGTTAGGAGCGGCGGCATGGAGGGGCCTGCTAAGAGTCAGGGGCGCCACCGAACGTGTCAATCACCTCGAACTGAAGAATAAAACCACCAGAAATTGGGGCGCTTATTAATCTGTCAGAAGATGGACACAAAGCGATGATTGAACTGGCTAAAAAGCATAGAAGTGAGTGGGAATATACTAATAGTTGATAAGACATGCACTAAACAAAACTGTTAAGTTGATTTTAGAAGAGTTGTCTATTTCTGATATAAAAATTTATGCACAAAGAGAAATCATTAGAAAGAAAAAGGAAAAAACATAAAATTATAGGATGGTTGACTGTCCCAATGATAGATATGTACTGGAGAAATTGGAAGGCAAGGGGAATCCATATATCTGATGTTCTAGAAAATGCTTAGATCACATTATCTACATTATTAATTTAATCTGCAGTTAATGCTCGAAATGTTATAGTTTGTACTGCACAGATTAAGGGAGTTTATACAAAACTGTAGTATTCCAAAAATTTAGCTTGATAATCTGTCTTTAGGAAGATTCTTTTTGTTTGTTGCAATGATCATTTCAATATAAACGCATTCAAAATTAGATGGGCTTTGCCTGACAATCATTTGAAATGCATTTTCCAAAACTAAAATCGGGATGCATAAAAATAGATATCCAAGCACGAAGATTGTGAATCAATCACTCAACAAACATACCAATGAATCTACATAAGATGTGCAAAGCGAACAGCCGACTAGTCTAATAATATATTCAAGCATTCATTCATAGATACAATATGCATGTGCGCGGTTCTCACGGTGCAACGGTGCTTAATCCTTCGGGGGCATTGAAACGCACTGCTGACCCACAAACAGAGAATGAGTGAGAAATTTGTAAACAAAAACCTGTCACAGGTGTCTGTCTGTCTTGTTGTTGTGTTTCATGTTTTTTCATGTTATTTGTTTCCTTCTTTTTTTTTCGTTATACAGAAGAAAAAGGCAACGTGAAAATCAATAAAGAAAAACAATCAGAATTGGCGCGCGCCGCAATGGAATAAAACAAAATTGAGTTATTAAATAGCGAAGAGCGCGTCGTGCGAGGGAGAGCACAAAAGGAGAGTGGGAGAGTGACACACATACATACATACGCACACACATAGCACGCATTGCGTAGCAGTTTTTGTTGTTGCTGCGCAGTTGACGTCAGAAGCAAATTCTTTTTTTTTTTTGTTTTTTGTGTGTGTTTGTGTGTGTGTATGTTTGGTTTGGTTTTTTGAAAACATTTTTTTTTTTATTGCTGACTGGTCAAAAGAACCGGTTAGTGTTGCTGCTGTGCTGACGTTGTTGGTCGGTCACTTGAACAGTAGGCCGTACTGAAAAGAGAAGTCAATGGCAGGATACTCTGCCAGGCAGCTTGTTGAGCGTGCTTTGCGTACGACAAAAGGGGTTATAAAGCACTTGGAACGGGAAACAGATGGACATCTGCGTCGCAAATGTAACTCGCTAAATTACAGCTTAGCATTAATTTTTGCATCAATTTGAATGCAATATTCTGTACATCTGTAAAATATAAATTGACATACCACACAAGTCATTTGTATGAATTTACATAAAACACGCATACATGTGTATGTACATTCAAACACATGTAACAACAGCAAAACGCAAGACAAAAATCACTCAGCCGGCCCCAAAAGCACGGCGACGCTGACGGCGACTGCGGTGTTTGCGTTAACATCAACGTTGCTCTGCTCACCAGCATATAATAAAAAAATGGTATACACAAAAAAAATTCATCGCACAAACACTCACATAAGAGACTGCCATACACACACATGCACGCTCACACTTACACAAATCATGTACAAAAAACGAATCAACGAAAATTAATTGAGCGCAAGCAGCGACCGCAGCTGAAAAACAACTTAAACATAGATAGAGAGAGAGAGAGAGAGAGGCAGAGCGCGAGTGAGCGCGCAACATAAACAAATGAAGAGTCGCCGCACACAACTGCAAAAAAGAAAGAAAAGAAAAGCAGAAAAAACGAAGCTTGCACTGCAAAGCAAATAAACGAAAAAGTATCTGCCGCTCGGCTGCTGCTGCTGTTGGGGGCGACATGTGCAAAAAACAAAAACGAAAATGCTGCGCGCGAGAGCAAAAAAAGAGGAGATAAAAAGACGGCACACAAACCGCCACCGAATGAATGGCACATAAAGAATTCAGACAATAGCCGGGGCGGGTGGGCAAATATTGGCAACCGTTGCACAGTGACACAAGCACACTCGATTGCAGAGCGCTAAAATTGTTTTGGGTTTAGTTTATTTGCGTTTCATCAAACTTATTTAAATGACTGCTTTTTTAATTAGTAAACAATTTTACCTTTGAACATTTGAATTAAAAATACAGCAAATTATGCTTGCGCCTATGTTAATACTAAATCGATCTCTTTTTCCAAAAATCAATTTATGTTACGAAAGTTGTTGGATTAGCGATGAATTTATGATATTCAAAAATGTATTAAAAAACATATGACAAGGATGGTAAAACATTCTCGATTTGTGGTTTCACAATTAACCACTGTGCTAGCAAAAACGAACTATTTGCTCAATAAAATACAAATAAAACATTCATTTTGGAGTACTTACCAATTGGAGCTTTTGTTATTGTTGTGTTCTTTTGGTATTGTGGGTTTTGTGCGCGACTCTGTTGATATTTTGGTCGTAAAGGCAAAAGCACGTGTTCTGCGTGACCTATTAGTAGCAGCGCAGAAGTGGAGTAGAAGGGGGATCGTCGTTTCCCCTCCTGTGCTCCTCTTCCTGTACACCTTTTCTAGCTTTCTGTTTTCACTTTCGCGTGTACTATGAATGGGTATTTGTTTACAATCAGCATTTTACGCACATTTTTAACTGTAGCCGATAATTCACTTCTATAATTTCAAATTTTTTTTGTCTATTTGCGCTTTTTACGTTTTCTCCTCTTACGCCAAATTTCGAGTACACTTAGCTCGCACACAGACACAACACATGCAAATTGAGACTTGAGTGCTAAGGAAAAAAATGGCCGCGCACGCCAAAAATATACACACACACACTCACGCGTGGTCGTATGTGTGAATTTGCACTTGTGCTGGCCCCTTTTCTTCTTTTCGTTTTACGAGAATTTGGCGCGACTTAATTTTGGCGCCTCTACTCGTTACAATTGTGGGCAAATGGGTGAAGCCTGGATGCGTTATTTGTAACACGATTGATTCAATTTTAGTGTGAGTTTCGTCTCGACCCGCGTTGTGTTTACATGCCGCGAACAACAAATCACAACCAAAAACGCAAAGAGACGGGCGAGAAGAAGACGAGGAACCGTTCGGTTCGAATGCAAAAACTCGACTGAAAAAAAAATCACTCAACTTTTTTCATGCCACCGCGAACGGAACATCTACGTCAAGCAGCTGTGAGCGTAATTGGTGGGGTGTAAGTGTGTGTGCTAATGTCGATGTCTGTTCTCACTGCAACTCTCTCGCTCGCACACGCATTGAAAAAACGCTTGTTTATGTTTTTTATGTGCGAGTTTTTTGCCTGCACTGTTGCGCTCTCTGTCTGGCTCTTCATTTCTCTGCGGCTCTCTCGCTGTGTTTATTCCGGTTTTTCTCCGATTGGTTGTGATTTTAGAGCACGCTCATAGTATACCCTTTCTTTTTATTTTGAATATGACGCTTACGACATTTATTAAAAATAAAAAAATTTAATTTAACGTTTTCTTTTCAGACATTTATTTAAGTGTTTAATTGTTCTTAACCTATTTTTTATGATTTTTCTTATACGTTTTGTTGTCAGAAGCAATATTGTTAATTTAATTAAATTTAATCTTTTAATTAATTATTTAAGGCAAAATAAATAAGTTACAACAGCGAATATGAACTTCGAATTGAATTTAAAGTAGCGCGCTGAGTTGTCATAGAATTGGGAAGTGGTAACTAAGTATGCGTTACTTTTGATTCTTTGCAACACTGTTCACTGGTGGCTGTAATTTGTGGAAGAGTATATTTTGATATTCAATTTGTGGTCACACTGCTACACAGCTGTAGTTGGCGTGCAATGTTATTGTTTTTGGCGCTAAAAATTTGTTAATTCTTGCTCACAATTTATTTGTTTTAAGCATGTCCGCGCAATACCAAAGATTTCTAAAAGTACTCGAGAAGTGGCCAGCAGAGAAAACCAAAGTCGGCAGGTAAGTGATGCCAAAAAAACAACACACAACACACTGTTCGTTCAGCAGCGGCGGCGTCTTTTGTTTGCTATTATCTAACAACTGAAATTGTCTAAAACTATTATTTAATGTAATGTTTGAGACATTTACTGTATATTTTAGGGCGACCTAGTCTAAACAGGTGAAGCATTTGTTGTGCACAGTTCTTCTGGTAGATCGCAAGTCGCGATTTCTGCTGTCTACAGAGTCCACAGTTCTGGATCCACAACACGTGGATCGTGGAACTTAGTTGACTTTAACTTGGCTTAATTGCAGTTCATTCTGTTGCCGGCTTTCGCGACGTTACATTGAACTATAATTTGTGGTTGCATAAAAATAAAATTAATTGTGTGTAGTTATGTCATCAAAATACGCATATCAACTGATACCCGAGTCATTCCTTCTGGGTGGAGATGATGCGGATACCATGTGAGTGGATTCCATTTGAAATTTCCCAATTGGATATACATTTTTACGTTAAGATTACTATTTATTGGTCTAATCTGCTTGTATTTTTCGTTGATATTTGCATTGAAAGATCTTGAGATCTATTTGGATTGTTAACAAAGCTGAGGTTTGTTATATAATAAGCTTTATGTAGATATCGACTTGTCTTTCACTGCAATCTGTTTCTGTGGCTTGCCAAAGTAATTTAATATGTTTCGAGTTGTTGGCAAACTTTCCACTACCTCTTAATTGCATTACCTCGTAAAATTGCTTTCATAGGGTGTTGTGTTTAATTTATCTTTATTTATTTTATCTGCTAACAGGAGTTTTGGTTTCAATTTCATGAATTGTCTGGGCTCGATCTTAGTTCGTTTCTAGTATGAGGTTAGTTTTGAAGTTTCGCTTGTTATTCCCTCTACGCGCTGCAACGAACATCACACAACATAAAGCGCTTTTGAACTCCTGCCAATAAACATTTCTTTCCCCAAGGGATCTGGGTGAACAAATCCGCAAGAAACTTACCAAACTGACGGGCAGCGAAGCCAGCCTCAGTAGCCAAGCTAGCGCCGATCTGATCCAGCAAATTGACGCCCTGGAGCGGCTGTCCCAGAACGTCTACGCCAAGCAGTATCCACGGCAATACGACTCCACAGCCACAGGACTGACGGCCGCCCAGTGCAGCCAGGTGCTCAGCTCCGAGTTTCTGCAGTATCTCAACGAAAAGCCCAAGTAAACACAAAAACAAACCCCTAGACGAAGATGAAGATTGAGACGATGAGCAAATTCCTGACTAGACTAAATTCAATACGATTAACAAGACAACAAGTGCGGCACAGCACGGCTCCCCCAACTACCACAGCGTCGGCGCCACCGTCAGCGCCAGGACATGTGCCTGTGCTGCTCCAGACAGCCATTGATTACCTGCAGCCCAAGGCAGGTGGCACGTACATCGACATGACCTTTGGTGCCGGCGGACACACACGACGACTGCTCGACAGCTGCCCCGAGGCGAAAGTCTATGCGCTCGACCGCGATCCTCTGGCCCATGAGCTGGCCCAGCGGCTCAGCCAGGAGCCCGAGTATGCGGGCAGGTTGGTGCCGCTGCTGGGCAAATTCTCGGAGCTGCCGCAATTGCTGCAGCAGCAGCAGGTGTCGCGTCACAGCATCGATGGCATGCTCTTCGACTTCGGCTGCAGTTCCATGCAGTTCGATGAAGCAGCTCGCGGATTTTCCATCTCGCACAACGGGCCGCTTGACATGCGCATGGACTGCGGCCGCAGCGGCGGCGTCAGTGCAGCCGATGTGCTCGCCCGCGCCGAGGAGGCGGACTTGGCGCGCATCCTGCGTGTGTACGGCGAGGAGAAGGCGGCCAAGAAGATTGCGCGCGCCATTGTCGAAGCACGCGGTGCACTGCAGCGCATCGAGACGACGCGACAGCTGGCCGAACTGGTGGCGGCGGTGCTCGGCGATGGCCAGCGTCTGGACAAGCTGCAGCGGCCGGCGCATGTGGCCACCAAAACATTTCAGGCGCTGCGCATCTTTGTGAACAACGAGCTGAACGAGATCAACTACGGCATGCTGTTGGCCCACGAATATCTGCGCGCCGAGGGGCGACTCGTGGCCATCACGTTCCACTCGCTGGAGGACACCATTGTGAAGCGGCACATCAACGGCAACGTCGTCGAGGGTGTCGCCAATCCGGTGCCGCTCAAGTACTGCGGCTACGATCTCACCCACGACCCGGAGCTGCTCGAATCGTTTGTGCAATCCAACTGGCGTCAGCTGCATCGTCACGTCATTCTGCCCGATGCCGAGGAGGTCGCTTGCAACAGTCGCAGTCGATCGGCCAAGCTGCGTGCTGCCGTTAAGATTAAGTAAATTGAGTTCTATTCTTGTTTGTTTTGCTTGTCGGGATTAATAAAGGAATTGCTGTGCGATCACGTCATGTCAGCAGCCACCAATTGAACTGTCTTTGCTCTAATTACCATGTTGATAAATTTCTGCATGTTATCTGTGTTATTACGCTTCTTCACTATATTATTATTATCATCAATTGGCACCTTCCGATAACGCACGTTTATCTATTTTTTGCTTTCGTTCTGTGTTTATTGTTTGTGTTCCCAGTCGATTGTGTTTGCTTTGCAGTCAAATCAGGTTTACTTTTGTGATAGATTACGAAACCAATGTTGGGAGCAGGTGCTGCCCACAGTGGCTTAAAATGTATTGGCCGAAGAAGTCCAGAAATTCCAAATTCACTGTCAGGGGTAAATATGTTCGTTCTTCTCGATCTACAAATATCAGTTATATTTCATTTACACCTGAAAGCAAATCCCAATAGTTTGATAGTTTTTAGAAGGGTTATTAGTATTACTTTGTTGTCGGAATACTATCTATAGTTACCAACGGCGCTATTAGATTAGACCTTTATAGCTTTGCTGCTCAATCAATTTGTATTTTATGGACTCGGTTTATGGAAAGTGAAGCGTTTTGCGGTCACAGCTCCTCGGCGGCTCGACAGAAGAAGATCGTGATCGTGATTGTGTTGTTTGCATACAGAGGAGCTGTGACCCTTGAGTAACCCGAGATTCGAGACCTCAGAGACCGATATACCAGCCAACTGCGGACGATAATGATAAGCTGGCGATCGAGGAGGGTTCCGGTGAGCAGAGAGAGCGCGAGAGAGACAGAGCGAGAGATTAGTGAGCGATAGACCAAGCGAAACACCTATTACCTATTAGCTTATGCCACTGGGTATAGATAGGGCCCGCCTGGTGGCCTGGAGCTCAGTTGCATTGCGCGAGCGCTGGCGTTGCTATCGACGATCGTAGCGCGGACATCGGGACTGAGTCTGAGACTGAGATTGAGATTGTGTGACTTTGTGCGTTTTTACAGCGAGACCAGCAAGATGAGCGGCGAGGCGAAGATCATATCCGGCACCCTGGTGGCCAAGTGAGTGAGCCCAAGTATTCCATGCAATTCCCCTAGTTACCCATTCATTCGTTGCCTCGTTTGCCTAGAACCATTCGCGAGGAGCTGACTCGGGAGGTGAAGGCGTTGGGCGCACAGTTTGTGCCTGGCCTGCGCATCGTGCAGGTGGGCGGCCGGGAGGACTCCAATGTCTACATACGCATGAAGATCAAGGCGGCCACCGAGATTGGCATCCAGGCCGAGCACGTCCAGTTGCCGCGCTCTATCACCGAACTGGAGCTGCTCGATAAGGTGAGTCGAAAGTCAACCGACAGCCGGTTACGCAACGCAGCCAATCGAGCAGGAGGCGACGCGTCCCCCCCCCCATCAAGTGTTATGCAATCATGTGTGTGCTGCTTTCTTGCGTTTTTTTGTGGCCTAGGTGCGTGAACTGAACGCTGATCCTCGGGTGCACGGCATCATTGTGCAGATGCCGCTGGACAGCGACAACAAGATCGACGCCCATCGCGTCGCCGACGCCGTGTCGCCGTCGAAGGACGTCGACGGTCTGCACACGCTGAACGAGGGTCGCCTCGCCACCGGCGACATGGGCGGCTTCCTGCCCTGCACACCCTGGGGCTGCATGGAGCTGATACGTCGCACCGGCGTGGAGATTGCCGGCGCCCAAGCCGTTGTTCTGGGACGCAGCAAGATCGTGGGCACACCGGCCGCGGAGCTGCTCAAGTGGAACAACGCCACGGTGACCGTGTGCCACTCGAAGACGCGCAATCTGGAGCAGATCACACGCAGCGCCGACATTCTGGTCGTGGGCATTGGCGTGCCCGAGATGGTGAAGGGTTCGTGGATCAAGCCGGGCGCCGTGGTCATCGACTGTGGCATCAACTGCAAGCCAGGTGGGTGTGGCAACAAATGTAACAATGTAATCTACGCTCGCTGCGTTATCAGAGCAGCGCCTGACCCGGGCGGGCGACCCCCGCGGCGTCGATAAGGGCAGCAGGGAGTCAGGGAACAGCTGTCGGTTGTTTTCCACTCAGTGCTCGGTGTTGTTTGCGGGTTCATTTAGTAGTTCAGTCTGAGCTGTCCACGATCTCAGAGCTAACAAACTTGGGGTTAACGGGATTTGTGACTCGACCACGCCTACTGCGCAGCCTCAATCCTCTAAGCCTTCAACTGTGAGCACAATTCTGACTTTAGTTCCGTAGTTTCTGCTAATTCAAATTGTCTGCTTCCATATTTTCCCAAAATTGAGCATGTAGTGTCCACAGATCGAGCGTCGTGTATCTTACTAAACAATTTTCCGTCTTCCCTCTGCCCCCTCCTTCCCCCTGCAGACGCCAGCAAGGCGAGCGGCAATCGGCTGGTGGGCGACGTCGACTACGAGCAGGCCAAGCAGGTGGCCGGCTTCCTCACACCCGTGCCCGGCGGCGTGGGACCCATGACGGTGGCCATGCTCATGAAGAACACCGTGGCCTCGGCCACCAAGGCAGCGGCGCTGGCCAGGTGCAGCAGCTGGGCGCTCCAGCCGCTGCCCCTGCAGCTGGTGCGTCCCGTGCCCAGCGACATTGTGATAGCGCGCGCCCAGCGGCCCAAGCACATCGCCTACCTGGCCGAGGAGATCGGGCTGGAGGAGAGCGAGGTGTCGCTCTACGGCAGCAACAAGGCCAAGATCTCGCTGAGCGTGCTGCAGCGTCTGCGCTCCCGTCCCGCCGGCAACTATGTGGTTGTGGCGGGCATCACGCCCACGCCGCTGGGCGAGGGCAAGACGACGACGCTGATGGGTCTGGTGCAGGCGCTGGGCGCGCACAAGGGCAAGAATGTGATGGCGGCGCTGCGCCAGCCGTCGCAGGGTCCCACGTTCGGCATCAAGGGCGGCGCCGCCGGCGGCGGCTATGCCCAGGTGATACCCATGGAGGAGTTCAATCTGCATCTCACCGGCGACATACACGCGGTGTCCGCGGCCAACAATCTGCTGGCCGCCCAGCTGGACACGCGCATCTTCCACGAGGCCACGCAGACGGACAAGGCGCTGTACCAGCGGCTGGTGCCCAAGATCAAGGGACAGCGCAAGTTCAGTGCCATACAGCTGCGACGCTTGCAGCGTCTGGGCATCGCCAAGACCGATCCCGACGAGCTCACCGAGGCGGAGTACGGTCGGTTCGCTCGGCTGGACATCGATCCCGAGACCATCATGTGGGAGCGTGTGGTGGACATCAACGATCGCCACCTGCGTGCCATCACCATTGGCCAGTCGCCCACGGAGAAGGGTATGAGCCGCAAGACGCGCTTCTCGATTGCCGTCGCCAGCGAGATTATGGCCGTGCTGGCGCTCTCCGGCTGCCTGGCCGACATGAAGCAGCGTCTGGGCGCCATGGTGGTGGCGTTCAACAAATCCGGCCAGCCGGTGACCGCCGACGATCTGGGCGTCACCGGCGCCTTGGCTGTGCTGCTCAAGGACGCCCTGGAGCCCAATTTGATGCAGTCGCTCGAGGGCACGCCGGTCCTGGTGCACGCCGGACCCTTCGCCAACATTGCGCACGGCTGCAATTCGATCATTGCCGACGAAATCGGCCTCAAGCTGGTGGGCAGCGACGGCTTTGTGTGCACCGAGGCGGGCTTCGGCTCCGACATTGGCATGGAGAAGTTCTGCAACATCAAGTGCCGCAACTCGGGCCGCAAGCCCAACGCCATGGTCCTCGTCACCACGGTGCGCGCCATCAAGATGCATGGCGGCGGGGCGCCGGTGACGCCGGGCACACCGCTCAACAAGCAGTACACGGAGGAGAATCTGGAGCTGCTCGAGCAGGGTCTGCCCAATCTGCTGCAGCACATCTCGAACGGCTGCGCCTTCGGCATGCCCGTGGTGGTGTCCATCAATGCGCACGTGGCCGACACTGCTGCCGAGCACAAGTTGCTCAAGGAGGCTGCCCTCAAGGCGGGCGCCTTCGCTGCTGTCGTCTCCACCCACTGGTCGGACGGTGGCGCTGGCGCTGTGCCCCTGGCCGAGGCGGTCATTGAGGCCTGCAAGCTGCCCAACAGGTTCAAGCTGCTGTACGATCTGGAGCTGCCACTGGTCGACAAGATGAACAAGATTGCACAGACCATGTACGGAGCCGGCAAGGTGGAGTTGTCCGCGGAGGCGCTGGAGCAGGTCAAGCGTCTGACCGATGCGGTAAGTTGCTAGCAATTAATATATGTAGTAAATATATCGTAATTATGTTGTGCACTTCTCTTGCAGGGCTTTGGCAAGCTGCCCATCTGCATGTCGAAGACCTCGGGCTCCGTCACCGGCGACGCGAACATCAAGGGTGCGCCCAAGGGATTCACGTTGAATGTGGAGAGCGTTTATGTCTCGGCTGGCGCCGGCTTTGTGGTCGCCATGTGCGGCGATATCACCAAAATGCCCGGACTCTCCACACGCCCGGCCATTTATGATATCGATCTGAATGTCGAAACTGGCCAGATTGAGGGACTCTTCTAATAAACTATTTGTGTCGCTTTAAGTCTACAACCCTTTTTCTCTTACTATGTGTTTTGCATATGCCGCATCAATAAATCTAATCGGACGATTTTTATATAATCTGTAGTCGCTTTTTTTTTGTTCTAATCTTTGCCTCTGGATTAGATAGACATTTATTGGACATACTAATTGATTTCGCAGAAGGGGATTTATACATTGTGGATTTATTACACAAGCTAATGATTGATTTTATGGCACATGGAAATTATTCCATTCTTTTTTTTTAGAGAAAAGTGCTTAATGGAATTTAATCAGAAGGTATGAATGGGATTTATATTTTAATAGATGCAATGAAATGGTAAACAAATTAGTGGATTTCGAATCGGCAATTAAGCAATAATTTAATATTTGTATGCAATTCACGCCAAATCGGCAATTAAGCAATAATTTAATATTTGTATGCAATTCACTGCAGAAACTGTGACTATGTTTTCCCCATATCGTGGACACTATCTTTTCGGTATTAGCTTTGGGTTTTAAGTTTCGAAACTCAAATGTAGCTGCTTGAGAATATGGAAAATGGGTTTTGGATTCAAGTAAACTAGGCAGTAATATTAACATTCAATGTAATTATAAGTAACGATCAAAGTTGAGTTGAGCAAACTGTTTCAGGCATGTTCCGAGCGCGAGTTCGCGATATTGCGCATCCCGGCATCAGGCAGTTCATCCTGCGGACCGCCGTGCTCAACTATTTGGGCAAATGTCTGCAGCTGCAGTGGGATGATTGGCAGAACCAGCGCATGCACCTGCGAACGCTTCAAGCCGAGGGTGTCAAGAACGAAGCCACGGAAGCCGCACTTTTGGATGCAGCCATCGATGCCACAGGCTCAAGCCTCGTCCGGGCAATTGAGGAGCTGCGTGGCAAGGTGTCAACGACACGCAAACTGCTGCAGCGGGAATACGATGAGCTGTTCGCCTATATGATGGACAAACGCGATCTGTGGGACAGTCCCGAGTACTTCAAGGCGAAGACAGCGCTGGGCACGGCCAATCATCACCTGAAAATGTATATGACCGAAAAGTGAACATACATATATATGTATATATATATATATAGCTTATGTATAGAGGAGCAGTTTGCCAACCAAATTTCGCATTTACATTCCATAAACCAAATTTAACAGCTTTACAAACATAACAAATGATTCATCATTATTTATAAAATGGTATTTCTACGCGTCCCGACTTTGTGTTCACCGTCTCCCAGCAGGTGCACATGAACGTTGAGCGATCCATGTGATCGATATACAGTTTGCCATCCAAGTGATCCATTTCGTGCTGTGCAATACGCGCATTCCAACCGCTTAGCTCCAGCTCGATGTCGGCGCCTTCTCTATCCAGTCCTGTGAGCTTGACGCCCCCATAGCGTTCCACCTCGCCTGAGAAGCCACGCACACTCATGCAGCCCTCGGGGTATTTGTGCTTCATGTAATCTGTCACCGCCAACTGGGGATTGATGAACACCTGGTCAAGAAATAAGCGTCTCGCATTAGTTGCTGTTCATTCCGACTCTATGGTTACTCACAGTTAGTGGCAGCTCAGACATTTGTCGCGCTTTCCATGTGACTTCGGACAGTTCCTTTTTGATGCTCGGATTGAATTCCATGGCAATGATACGTAATGAGACGCCAATTTGGGGTGCCGCTATGCCCACACAGTTGTACTTGCGCAGCACGGTCACCATCTGGTCAACGATCGCTCGAATCTCCTTGCTGTCCACGTAGTCGGCGGGCACTTCGGCTGCCTTGTCCCGCAGCACGGGATCTCCGATCTGTGTGAAGTGGCTGTAGGGTGGCAGATTTGTGCGTTTGGTTGTCCATAGCTGTTGATACCATTTCCGAAATGATTGGGGCTTCGCTAAACTGGTGCTTAGGTAACGTACTGGTTCTCGATACAGTCTCATCTGTTTAAATAGCATTTTGTCTGACACAACCTATTGGGTCGGCAGCCGGCGTAATGTTTGCAGCGTGTAATTTATGCAAATGATACTGTGTACTACTATTAATTTGGCGGCTTTCAAATTAGCTGCATTTGAATTGCATAGTCTGTTAGTAAATATCACACGAAGTTTAACGGTTTTAAAAAGTGTAACACATCTAAATTAAATGGGCTGCTCGTTTATTTTATTTATATAAATTTAAATATTTTCTAACACTAGCCTTCATAGTGATAAGAGGAACGAACAATCGATAAGTATCGCCGGTAAACAGTGCAGTATTTTCGACAGTTGTTTCGCTTGGTATATTTTAAGAAGCTGCGCATTCAAATTAGCCGTTAAATTTAATTTTTACAAAATTTTTTATTTATTAATGCTTTAATATGATGTATTTTAATATTAGCTTCAGTAGCTCTTTAATGTGCCACATAAAGCGACACCAGGTATTTTGGTATATCTTGGCGTTGAATAATAAATCGATACATCGATCTTTTGCATCATTGTTTATTTATCAAACGGTATAACTGCGCGCCCGCCATTTGCATTAATTTGCTCCCAAGTGACACAAGTAAATGTTGAAACATCCATGCGGTCAATGCAAACGATGCCATTTAAATGATCCACCTCGTGTTGGGCTATACGTGCACTCCAGCCTTCCAGCTCGAGTTCCGCTGGTGTTCCAAGCTTTCCAATGCCGGTAACGCGAACGCGATCGTAACGTGCGACATGAGCAGTGAAACCGCGCACGCTCATGCAACCCTCGGGATGCGAGTGCTTAACATCGCTGATTATCTCGATTTTCGGATTGATAAATACCTGTGTGTAAATGTGCATACAATTAACAAAGCAATAGTAAAAGATAACGGACAGTGCTTACTGCCAACGGTAGTGTAGCCATTTTACGTTGCTCGTAAATTTCTGGTGGAATTAGCTGCCGCTTGCCCTCGCGAAACTCCATGACAATGATGCGCAGTGGAACGCCCAATTGGGGTGCTGCCACGCCCACGCAATCGTAGTGGCGCAGCACATTGACCATTTGGTCCACAAGATCATTGATCTCTTTGCTGTCTTGACTCTCATCTTCGACCTCCACGGCGTGTTGTCGCAAAACTGGATCGCCAATTTGCGTAAAGTGGTTGTAAGGCGGAGTCGTGCGCGCGGTAAGTTCCCTAGACATTATACTTTTTACTACTGATAAGCAATTGGGGGTCTTGATACAATACCGATACATCGATATGATTATTATGCGCAGCGATATTTAAGCTGCGATAGTTTTGTTTCGATATTATTGAATACGAAGTTTTCCAATTGCGATAATCTGGCGGAATGATATAATTACTTAAATTAATATAGTACATAGTGAGATTTAAAGGGAAATTAAACGCAGGTTGGGTAATGTTCATAGGATGTTTATTTGTGATATATGTAGGTGCATTTGTTTCACTATTACTGATAGATCTATTCTTCAAAATAACGATCATCTGATTGCACTGGTTTTTTGCGAGTCCAAGGCGCGTTGATCATCATACTTCTAGAGGCGAGACTCTCTCCCTCGTCCTTGAGAACGTTTGCCTTTTTACGGAGTCTGGAAACTAGCTTGAAGTATTTGGCAATAATCTGCATCACAGATGGACCATATTTGTTGCTCATCAGATCCTTGTTACAGCGCACATATATGTCATCCAAAACACCACCACTGCGATAGAAGTTGACAACCTTTTCGCGGCGACACCACTTGTTTAACATCTGGCGACTAATCGGCTCGTATATGCGAAAAACTTTGAAGAATTGATCGTAATGCTTCGACATGCGTCGTAATTTTACTTCGTCAATATTGGGTATCTTCAGATGTGGTTGCCGCACTATATGATAAGGATCGTGTTCGACCGAATAGTTGGCGAATCGCACTGCTGGCCAGTCTAGGTTCAACATGGTGTCATACAATCTCTTTGGATGTCCCAGTATTCCATGGGCCACATCAATCATAAATAGCTGCGGACCCGGCACTATGTACTCGAGTTCAATCTGAACAATCCGGGTATCGGTGCCGCGATACTTTCGCTCGCCTATCCAAAGAATGGGCAGATCCTCATCGGTGATGTGCTCAAGTTCCTCTATCAATGGCGAGACTTGAGTGCGATAGTTGACAATTTTATTATTCCGGCCATAAAGCAAACTCTTCTCCACCACCGTAAACCGTAAATACTCTGGTCGATTCATTAAAAAATGCTCGGATCGAAAAAGTCGATTCATCTCCATTTCAATCACATTGTAGGCCCGTCTGTGCATCGTTATCCAGATGATCTGAATGGCCACGGCTAGAAACTGTTCGTGAAAGTATTTATCCTTGATTGTAGCCGAAATGTTGACTATTTCCTTCATATGGTAAAAGTGCGCCATGTCGCCTTGGCCCTTTAGTATCACACTATAGTTTCTGGCAGCTAACATGCGATACTGACTCAAATAGATGGAGAAAATACGCTTCATTTCGTTCGTTTGCTCGCTCTGAATTTGAGCCATATCGCCTGCCAGCTCATCCCGTCGAACGAGCACAAACTCCACCAGGCGCAGAAAGTACTCAAAGTAGATGATAAGAGCATGAAGTAATCTATGCACTGTTGGCTTATGCATGAACTCCAGAAACTTCATGGTGAGAAACTCCTTGGGCATTAGAAATAAAACCAGATCACGCACATCGTTTATCACGACGGTGTCCGTATCAAAGGTGGCTTCGGAGCGAACATATTGCTGGCGAAAGATCATCTCCTCCTCTTGGTTGATAGTGCGCAAAAACTTGTAGCCATTGGTTTCGATGTAGCGCTCCTTGGCATCAGCCAGATCATGATGTGGCTCAAAGTGTAGACTATCTGTTTTAATGTCCCACGACCACTTTCCACTCCGGTACTTTGGTACATAGGTATCAGCATAAATTCTTATCATTGCACAACGTTTTTGCGCACATGTGTTGTATGTGTAATTGGTGTGTGTGTGTGTCTGTAATTAAATGGCTTTGCTGCAGATATGTGTTGTATGTGTACGTGGTATGTGTAATAGAATATTTGTGTTCTAATAGTAAAGCATTCTGAAAGTTCAGCTGACAATATTCCCAATGAACACTGAATTTGAGCATCACATGTTGGAAATATACATACAATAATTAGTTGGAAGCATTGGATTAATTGCATTTAAATCAATTGGAGTTTAATATTTTTTATTTTGTAGATATGTAAGAAATTAACACAGTTACTTCTTAACTTGGCTCATACTAAATTTGCTATGTAAACTAACACACGCTGCAATCTCCCTTTCTCTATCCTTATTGGCCTTTCGTAGGTGGGAGACAACTTTGAAATAATCGTGGATAACCTGAAGAATGTTAGTCGATGTAGTTCTCTTGGCCAGTTCGTATTCACAACGCGCAAGTATGTTTGGCTTATCATCGATTTTGGCCGTTAGCACTTTGTTGTCTCTTTTAAGCCACTTGCGAAACACTTTGCGCGAATATGGCTCAATGATATGAAAGATCTTCAAGAAATGTTCGCCTCTCTTGAATATTTCGTTATCACTCTTGGCGATAATGTTTGGTATTTGAAGAGTTGGTTGCCGTATAATGTGAAAGGGATCATTCTTCTCCGAATAATTTTCCAAGCGCAATGCTGGCCAGTTTAAGTCAAGGATGGTATTGTAGAGACGCTTCGGATTTCCCAGTATGCCGTGGGTCACGTCTATCAAGTGCAGCTGAGTGTCTGGCACAATGTACTCCAACTCGATCTCCGCAATTCGAGTATTGTCTCCCCGATACAATCGCTCGCCTATCCACAAAATGGGCAGATCCTCATCGCCCACAAACTCCAGTTCCTGTATCAATGGTGATCGTTGCAATCGATAGTTCAATACTTTGTTCCTACGTCCATAGAGAAAACTTCGTTCCACTGGTGTAAACTTTAGATACTCTTGTCGATGTTTTATGAAATGCTCAGAACAAAAGAGTCTATTCATTTCCATCTCGATCACATCATGGGCCCGACGATGCATCGTGATCCAGACGATCTGAATGGCCACGGCTAAAAAGTGTTCGTGAAAGATTCCATCCTTCTGGGTAGCTGAAATATTCGTAAGGTGTTTCATATGATAAAACTCGGCCATATCGCCTTCACCCTTAAGTATTATGCTATAGTTTCTGGCTACTAACATACGATACTGGCTCAAATAGATGGAGAAAATTCGCTTCATTTCGTTGGTTTGTTCGCTTTGTATTTGTGACATTTGCCCGTTCACTTCATCCCGTCGAACCATCAAAAACTCCACCATACGGAGAAAGTACTCAAAGTAGATGATAAGAGCATGCAATACATTTCTCACAGCTGGCCTGTGCATGAAATCAATGAATTTCAGTCTCAAAAACTCCTTGGGCATTAGGAATAAAACCAGATCTCGCACATCATTGATTGCTATAAAGTCGACATCGTACGTAGACGCAGGTCTCACGTATTCATCGCGAAACACAATTTCCTCTACAACATTTAGAGTGCGTAGAAATCGATATCCATTCGTTACAATGTACCGCTCTCTGCCGTCCTCTAAATCCATGTGAGGCTCAAAGTGTAAACGGTCCGTTTCATTGTCCCACGACCATGTTCCGGTCTGGCATACGGCTTGTCCAGTGCCGACGTTCATACGCAGCATTGTGAAAGTAAACACAAAGAATTCCAAACCAATCTAATCTCTGCTAATTAATTAAAAAACAGCAATACCAAACAAAAAATTACAAAAAATTAACAAATTGTAATAAATTCTAAAAACAAGTGAACGTTTAACAAAAATGAAAGTTTGAAATTACATAATGACATTTAAAGCAGACCATAAAAAGTCACAGTCTAGATTTTTATGCTTATATATTGAATTCTTCTTGTTTATCATTAAATGACATTCGTGAATGCTGACAAGATTCAAGCTGAAAGCTTGTTGAAAGTCTCTCAGCTCAATTAAGTTCTTCTTAAGTTCTCAATGATGCAAGGCATAATTGACTTACATATATGCAAGCTGCCCACACTTTAAGAATAACAAACAACGGCTGTCACTGCCTGTGCATCCGTAGCAAGGATTAATAAAAAAATAAAACAAGAGCAACGAAAACAAAAGACGAAATCCAAACGTACGTTTTGCATGCAACAATTAAGAGTGTTCAAATATGCCGCCCATGGTTACGCCCACCGCCCTTGCGGCACTCTCACCAACTGGTAAATAAATTAAAATGCACAAGTGGTAAGCGCCTGAGCCATGGCCAGGGGCGATTGTTCTGTTAATAACTGGCAGTTGAGTATATTTAAGACAGATTTTTATTCACATATTTTATAGCTAAAGTCCTTGTTGCTGTTGTTGGTGTTGCTTACTACTGTTGTTATGGTTGTTGTTATTGTTGTTGGCTTTTGGCTCGCACATAAATTTGCCGCAAGGTGCCCATAAATTGTGCCTGTTTGTTGCGAATGTTAACACGGCCGATGCATAAATTCGTAATGAGATAAGCAACTCAGTCAATGCGTGGCGCCAGAATAACGTCGACAGGATTATGTTGTGTGCTCTCTGTTAATTTGCCTTCCAGCTGGTAAAATACAATAATTTTTTATTGAATTACACGCGATTTTGTAAATGCTAAACGGGGGATTAAAATCAAAACAAAGCCTCAAGCCACGCGTAATTATACCCTTTAGCTATTCAAATATCTAATGGCACATTTTCATAGTTCCCATTTTTGCTTAACATTTTTCAGATGAGAAAATTAAAGCCACGAATCGAGAATTTATTTAATAACAAATTAATTTACCATATACACTTACGGTAAATTATAGATGTGCTCAAAGCTTCTGTTACTTCTGATAGTTCAGTGAGTGTTTATTATGGTAATTGAATTAATCTCAGCCATTTCACTCGTCTATAAAGTTCAATTTGTCGAATAAGCCAAACAATTGTTCATATCGATAAAAAGTCATGTGAATTTTCAAGTATTTCTCTCAAGTGAAATTGCAATTGTGGTGACGACAAGTTGAGTAGGAAAATCAATTTCCCAGTCAAAGAAAAGCTGCACGTGTGCAAAAATGAAAACAATTCGAATTGTGGGAGGAATATAAATTTCAATACTATTGATTGAAGGGGTATTATATTATTTGCTATTTGATTACATATATTTTATATTATAAATTCACATTGATTTAAACACACACAAATATTGTTTACATATTTTGATTGAATGCATTTTAAATTTTTTTTTTAGTTTTATATAGCTTTTTTTTTAACCTTTAACAAAATGTTTTTTCCGTGAGCTTGCATGATTTTGATTATGATAAAAATACTTTGAAGAAGGAAGAGCGAGATCCAGTTAATAAGTTTTTCTGCTAGGGTATTAAAAACTTTGTCGCCCCGGGGATAACAGTGCTCTCTTATTTTTTTTTTGCTTTTTTGGTTTTTAATTTAATTCGTTACACTGGACAGAGAAGTCGAGTGCAACAGAAGCGAACGGAAGCAAAGTAGAGTAGCGAAAACAGAGAGAAGGAATGCGAAGAGTGTGAGCGGAACTCGTGCCGTCTGTTTCATTGTTTTCTTTGACATGTTGTCAACAAGGACCAACAACTGGAGAATTTTTTTGTAAGCTCTGCTGAGCATATTATGCTGGAAATATTTTCCAGCTAAAAGTACTGAGTCTCAACGAGACAGAGACACTGCGAATCAGAATGAGAACGAATTGAGCTTGCTTCGTTTGTTATGGTTGTTGTTAACGCAACGTCATCTTTATTGTTTACGAAGGTCTGTGTGGTTTCACATTTTTATAATCAGTTCGCAGGCTATTGTTTTTCGTTGACCAGCATAACCTGATATTTCTTGCGAAGGACCACAGCCAGAACCTTTTCCTTTTCCTTATATTTTTTCTTTTTCCTTATTTTGCTGCAGTGTTCACGACAAGCTGTGGTTTCTGCCTTTGGAAATGCAGCAAAGTGCGAAATGCCTTTGCCAGCCTACGAAGCGAGTAAATTATTGTGCGCAATTAGAAAACACACGGGCCAAGGAAATAAAATCCACTTTGTGCGCATACACGCATAGTGTGCTTGTAATTTCTCAAAATTTACCCTTACTTTGAATGTGCATCTCAAGTTTTCCTTAGAGGAATGAAATGAAGAAAGTACGAGTAAAGGGCGAGCAACTTAACCTAGGCTGAAATAATATACAATTCACCATATTCACAGATCGTTCGTTATTTCAGATAAAATAAGCTTGACTTGTGCTGTGAGCAGAAATAATAGCTTATTAAGTGACAGCAAGAACTGTGTGTGTGTCACAATTTGATTTACATAACAAATATTTGCACTTTTGCTGAAAGAATCATGCAATTTTGCAACAATGGCTTGTGTATTAATTAAGTATGCGTGCGTCTGTGTGTTTTGTACACTGAAGTGAAGTGAACGATGTGTGCTAAATGTCATTTACAATTACATAAACATTTAGCCACAAATGTGTAAATCTCTCTTTGTCTTGTGTGTGTGTCAACAAGTGTTGGCAGTTTAATCAGCTCTTGTACAAAGGCATTAAGAAATTGTCATTGATGTGATATGTAGAAATAAAATGGAATGCGTAACACATTCCAAAGTTGTCCTTATAATAATAGGAATGTGTACAAATTGGCATTAACGTTTTACACATAAAGAACTGTAAAGAATTTCTGTTGAATTGCTATATTTGGACAGGCAATTGGTAACACATTGTATTTATTTGAAAATACAAATTGATTTAATTTAATTTATGTAAATTCATTAAAAGTGTACGAACAAATAAATGTATTCAGCATTTATTATCTGCATTTATAAAACAAATGTGACATCGAGTGACTTATTAAAATGCAGCTTCTGCTTCCGGGAATAAATAACGAAATTATAACACATATACATATATAGTATGTATGTGTCTGTTGCCTAGAGTGCCAGTAAATGGCAATTAATAACGTATAGAAGCGGCAAAAGCTGGGAGAGCTTTTGAGAGCAGGTGTTGAGAATGGCGTTAAATAAAAAATAATAAAATTCAATATATTAAAACGAAACCAGCGATGCGCAATTTGAGCAGTCCCAAACGAGAAGGGCGAGAAAATCACACACAAAGACACATACATAGTACATATGTGTGCATATACTCGTATACACCCGGAAAGGACACGTATACGCCGCATGGTACGGCTGAATTGAACCGAAATGGAAAAGACAGGAAGTGGCTGTGCGGCATATTCAAGATGCGAGTGTTAGGGCGCTAGGGAGTTAGCCCAACTCCCTCGATTACACTTCAGTTCGCTTCTCTCCTGACGTCCTGTTCACTTTGGTTTCTTAATGGTTCGTTGGCATTTATGGTTCCAAGGCGAGCACGAATCTGGTGGGTACGAGTATGGGGCCAGAATGCTCTCATTTTAGGCAGCTTCTAAAAATTTATTAGCTCACTGATTTATTTGCTCAATTGGATGTCGCGTGGCTCTACTTACGTGACACGGCACATTACATGGCCCCCCTTTAAAGTACAAAGCTGAATTTAAATCAGTCAAATCGAACAGCTGTTGTATCCCTTGAGAGTGCTTTTTTTGTTTAGAGGCACTTTCTAAATATAATATGACATATACACACACTTAACCAAAGAAGGCAGCAATTTTGACATCCATATTCATAATTTATTAAGAAACTTGAGTGGCAATTAATCAAATTGCGTCAAGAGGGTCACATTTGTCATCGACAAAGTTAAATCCGATTTGGTCTCTGCCTGAACTTCTCTTGAAATAATAAGGTTAGATACACCCAAATGTGACTGTGGCTCAGTAACTTACACAACATTTTCATATCAAAGTAATTTTTTTTTTATTCGGTATGAAAGACTTTAATAAATAATTTCATTTGTGCCTTTAAAGAGAAAAATCTAAAGAAATTCGCAGTCTGAAGCACTTTCCATTAACGACAAAGTTAGAAAGACGAAATTGTTAAAGTGAAATTTCATTCTGCATTTATTTGGCTTGCAACACTTTTACTAAAATAGGCCTTCATTAAATTATTGCTTGGCACTTGAAAGGGCTACTGTTACGAGTATTGTCTAGGCAACAATACGAGCAATTTCTTTAATTACGTGTTAGTAATAATTTTGCCAATCGCTATGCCAACACATATTAATTTCAAATTGTACTTTCACTTGAATTGGACAAGGTTAAAGTGTTTAATAACAAAACGCCTACTTGTATTATTTGTAGTCCAATGTACAAATTGGAAATTTATTTGCGTTTAAGACTTGAAGTAGAATTTATGTATTTGCCTTATTTCAATACATTTCAGTTTCATCTATAAAGTTTTCCTACTATAAGCCGGGGCTTAGCTTGCGAAACTTATCATTCTTCTGATGTCTTTGCTTAAATCTCTCAGAGTCTTTTTATTGCCTTTGAAATCCGTCGCCTGTTCTATGATTGATGGGCATTAATAGAGCTTTGAATGAAAAGCTGATTATGTTAATAATCTGTAGAAATCAACAACAATAAATTCTAAAGGCCAATACACATAATAGCTTGTTTTGTATTGTAAGCAAAACTCACAAATCCTCGATGATTACTTGGATATATTTCAAAAGCTGAAAGCAAATACAAATATTTCAACAGGCACTTGCGTACGCTACGTATACGTGATATTAAGTAATGTGCTCTTTGTCTAATCGAGATTGTCTGGCGCCTTGAATTTCTAGGTGCCACTTCCAAATGATACACAAATAATCCGAATCCGCATATCCGAAATACATACAAATCGACTACCATACAATTACTTAGTCAATATCTTGCAGTTCTGCACATCTGTATCCACGGTACATTAAATCCTTTGAGCAATAAGAAAGGAAGCAACAATTTCCACACAGCAAAGCAAAAACATTTCATTTCAAAAGTGCAGTCATTCAGAAATATGATGTTAATAATATATGTTGAGTATTTAAATGGGCACGAATTTCCGGTAAATGTGGGCATTTCAAATAAATAATTACTATATAGTTCATTTAATCGGCTTTAGAATATTTTTGGATGGGCAACTTGTAAATAATAAACACGCAGATAGAAAGGAAACTTCTAAAAAGTTACTATTTTGTTGTTGACATTTTAATTGCATGTGTCAGCTGAATATTATCGCCAAACGAGCAGCGATTTCTCTTAAAGTTTTATGGTTTGTCCGCAACATTGATTGATTTCCTCAGGCATTTTATTTGCACTTCTATTTTTCTTCTTTGAACAATGTTTGCTAGCGTTCAATTCAATTGAACATCCCCAAAATGTCCAGACTGTCAATGTCACTTGTGACATTTGGCCATTTGCTTGCTCATGTTTATTTAATTTCGGCATTCAGGTGTAAAATTATTTCTTAGCTTTTTGACATTTTGCGGTGTTTGTTGACGTTTCAGCATGTGTTTGCTTAAGCGCTAAAAGCCAATTAAAATTCAGCCCAGCTCAGACCAGCCCACGCTTTGCCACAGCGCAGGGAGGAGACGTTGAACTTATGTAAACCTGGAAGACATTAAGGTATTGAAGAGACCCTCGATGTGACAAAGATGTTGCGTGTTAAATTCAACAGCTGTCAATTTGGCGGGGGGATGAGAATTCATTAGCTGAAGCAGAAACTTTAGTTTGCATTGACAAAAAAAAACACATATTTGTCGTTTGAGAGTAATGTCAAAAAGCTAAATTTTATAAGATTTTTACCTACACATTTTCACATGAAGTTGACCGCATGTCGACCGTTATGCGCCGTTCTGGGGAGACGTTGCGGGTGCCAGTCAGCAGTATAGACCCAAGAGAAAATGCCTTTCGCGTGCACAAGATCTACAGTGTGGCAGTGCTATTGATAATGATTGGCATCTCACAGCTGGGGATACTGAAGGCGTTGCACATTAAGCTGATCGACTCAGTGCCCGTGCCCAATTTCATGTATATGCTCATCACTCTGGTATGCATACTGCTGTTGGTATTTACCGAACTGTTCAATCAATATCCGGTCAATTGGACCCTCGGCATTGTCGCTGTGGAGTGCGTAACGCTGTGCACCATCTCTTCGAAATGGAATCATATGCCAGTTTTCTATGCCATCAATATTCTGGTTGCTGTTCTAGCGCTTAACTTTATCCTGTATTTCTTGGGTGCATATCTGCCACTGATATTGTTGCCCGGGTATTATGCCATGCTGTTCATAACGATTGTCTTCATTGTTATGTACATATTCCTGAGCATTATTTTGTTCATCCTGTCCAATCGCAATCTAATGGTGATAATCGATTTGTGGAATCTTCTCTATTTGTGTCCGCTCACCATCTATGCGTCTACATTAATACACCATCGACGCTTGCCAAATATGGTATCCGACGAATATATTCTGTCGGCAACGGTTATTGCGAGCTTCTTTCTGTTTATGATCTATCTCATTACGTCGGCGACCACTTACATCTGTCGCATGGTGGGTTGTGCTACATTTTTCAAGTACTCGACGCATAGACCATAAGTATTCATTTCATTATTATTATTATCAATATTTTGGCTGTCATGTGGATTACGATTCAAACGGGAAATTCGTGAATTTTAGTCTCTTTTTGGGGCAGCACTTTAAGATAGCCACTCCAAAAGGAATCCCTCAACACAACGCAATCGCAAACAATTCACAAATGGAATTTATGAAATTAACATAACTTCGGGCAACATAGAAATAGAAATTTCTATTTGAATTTACGCTTCAAGTGGGCAGTGAAGTGAGCAAAAATATTCCACCAAAAGGATAACAAAAATGGACTTGCCTCAAATTGTACGAAACATTTATGTGTTTTAGCTGCAGGCGCTATTTATATATATATATTTGCCTTGTGTATTCAGCTAGAAATTCGTTGATAAAAAAGAACTTTGGATGGAAAAAAAATGAAGTGAGCAAACAACATTTGTCCCCATAAAGTAGCCGCATAATCCCGGGAAAACGGAAACGGAAATGGAAATGAAACAGCACTGCGTCCCGGTCGGCAGCTCAGACTGGGAGAAATCAGCACGCGTCAGCAAATGTTTTGTTTTGGCAACTGAACACCCCTTTCAACAGGGTGCAAACTAGGCGAATTACGTTGCAGCACGTAGCAAAGCAGCGGCTAACAGTAAATTAAAGAGGTCTACAAAATTTATTGCATTAGGATGATTTCAACGAGTTCTTTGTTAGTTGAATTGTAGCAATAATTGCTTATATTTGAATGTTGCATATTTTATACATTTATTGTGTGTGCTTTTTCAAGAAGGCCATGTGTTCTCTGGGTGTTAGGCATTTTGGAAAGTCGTGATGCCAAGTGCCATTCAACATGCATACATTCCATTCCGATCCCACCAATTTTCTCCAACCAACGCAATCAATACGAACTGCTTCGTTAGGTAGCACGTATTTAATGCCATTGGCAATATGATAGTTTGTTTTGTTGCTAAAAAACGGGATCTTAAATATTTCATCTTGTTGTGGCTGCACTTCATTGCATTGACGATATGAATTGGACGGTCGATAACCTTCGGTGTAGCTACAAATACGCGATAGTTCATCGGCACCATCCAAACAATCGATTTTATTATCGCAAACTTCTTCACTCGCAATGCAAATTCCGTTGCCGCACTGAAACTCTTCCTCTTTGCACTGGTGATAGCATTGGGCCAAGGCTTCGTCGGCTCCATCGGTGCAATCGATTATGTTATCACATATCTTGCTGATTGAAATACATTCTCCCTCCCGGCATTGCCACTCGCCTTCGCTGGATTACCCGAAAAAGAATTAACTTTAAACATTCAAAAATACTGCGTATCTAACTTACCTACAATTGCCACGTTGAGATTGGAGTATTTGATCGGCAAACGAGGCATTACAATTGAGTTCTAGCTCATCCGATTTATCCCAACAGTCATCTTTGCCATCACAAACATTGTCTTCAGCGATCCCAGCACCACTGGCACAATAGAAGTATTCTGAACTAATTTCTGCGCTTGAAGGATGCAATTTGCATATTTCTATGAATTCATCGCTCCCGTCTGAACAGTCTTTGTGTCCATCACACAGCAAACTCAAACGTAATCTATTTGTCTCCCCTCTGTCCACGCTCTCATTGTAGTTGCGACATTTAAATAAGTCGAGATCGATGGCTTGAAAGTGTGTTACAAATCGAGTAAATATATATTTTCCAATAGTGTGTAGCTTAATCGAACTTACGACTGCCCAGAACTTGGGTTGCTATCAACACACAGAGCAATAAAAAGCGAAACATTACAAAATGCGATATCCAAAGCGAGATGTATTGTTGCACGACTTAAATACGACTGATTTTAATAATTTATTTTGAGCGCTTATATGACTTTTTGTTATCAGCTATCCGTGGCATATGGGCGTTTCAATTGAGTAATAACTTTATTATTTAGTTACGCCCAGTATTTTATATAGTTATTGCTGTTACAACTGCAAGTTCGTCATCCGAAAAAAGTTTTGTTTAAATCATAAACAACCATGGGAGATGAGCATTGGTCGAATTCTTTTTCGTTGAAATGATTTAAATCGGTTTAACGCTTTAAGACGTTGTCGCTTGGATTTGTACAATCGTCTAGTCTAAACGTTTAATCGGATATCTAATTATTTCTTTGTCTGTCTTTGTCTGCCACCTATGGAATTCACCCTTTTTTTGTCGCAACAAAATCAAAAGGAATTCGAGACGAAAGCTGGGTCAATGAAATAATTTACACATTCAATTAAGCCATACAATTAGGTTTTACTGACAGATGCATAAGACACACATTCACAACGTATTTGATTAGAAATTGAATGAAGCGAGACATGAAAACAATTTCAACAGAATTTGCTGACATGCTAAGGAAGAAAGAAAGGTTCTTTGATTTGTTGACTGATTGTGAAAAATCAGCAACAATTTGTACAACAAATGAATGAAATGAATCATTCACAGTTTGCTTGTCCTGTCATCGCCACAAATTTAGCGCTTCAAGTCAACTAATGTTGTGCCTTAAATCCAAACAGAGCCAACGAAAGACTTGCCACAATTCCACCGAGACGACTAGGAACGCCAACAAAAAAATAGAAATGAACAGCTTGCCATTGCCTTAACATTCAGTTGTCTAGCATTTGGTCCCAGGTCGCAAATGTTGAAAGTTGCCAACTATTTGATAAATGCGCAAGTGAATTCCTCATGACTCCGAGGCGGACTGTCGCAAAAGTTTCGCGTTGTCCTCGAAAGCGTTTTTCCTCAAAACGACTGCACGCTATGGTACAACTAGCCACATAGTACTTCAGTTACTGAGGCTTTGGCTTCTGTTCATATTGTGTGCCTTACATTCGAGACTATCTATAAGCAGATTACAGTAAATTTCACACAAATGTGGCAAAAAGTCGAGTCGTCGTTGAATGAAAATACTTTGCTACTTAACCGATCAACGAATAAGTCGGAGCAAGATGTTGGTTAACGTGCCGCATCTAAAGTTGGGCTGTGGTGCACTATATTCGTTGTGCAATTACTTGAAAGACTACAATAATGGAATTTATAGCAACCTGATCTCTTGGAATCCTGTAGCAAAAGCTGCCTTTGTGTTTTGCCCTTGATATCTAAATTTAGAATTAAATTCACTTTGCGGAGTAATGTAATTTCAATATTTTGGCAACGCAATTAAAACTTTAACGATTATATGTTTGCCTTTCCAAATTGATGCGCGCTAAACTTTTCGATTACCAAAAATTCTTGGGCATGCTCTTGGTCTGTGGCCCAGTGAAATTGTTTTCGGCCAAGGTCTGCCTTAATAAGTGAATCGTTCGTTTGCTTCAGAGTTCGCTCGGTATTCGGCAAACATAAATACAAATATTGACTTGAAGTGTGCGGATTGCGAACCAATAAAATGCTAGAGAGCCTCAGTACAACACCAGCTGTGTGTTTGTTGGACTTGTAGCGTTTAGCGACAGCTGGAATGGGTTCGGCTTGGACTTTTGTTGGATGCTTTAAGACGCAACGTAATACAATGAAAGCGTCTCTATCTCTCCCTCTCTCTCTCTCTCTCTTTCTGTCGCTGCCTGCCTGCCTGTCGTATAAGTCATTTTTGATAAATGAGCTTAATCAGCTGTAGTCAAGGCCATGAGCAGAGCACCATAGCTTCAGGTGAGAGGCTTCGTTGGCGGCCCAGTGTCTGCCTGACAAATGAAATTGTTGCCTGTCGTGCGGCTTAAAAGGACTTGGTTGTGTGTATGTATTTTGTTTCCAGCCGCAGTCACAGTCTCCTCAACTCGATGCCTGACTGTGTGGTAGTTACATAAATGAAAAACTCAGCTCCCGGCGTAATTTCGCCATTTTCGCTACATCGACACTGCGACTGTAAGTGTCGTCGCTGGGCGGTTGGCAACTTGGCAACTGTCACTGAGTGGAATTGGCATTTGTAGGTAAATTGAGTGACTGCTCACTGCTGCTCAGCTGAGCTGTGTTCGCAGTAATACTACGGACTAGTCGAGGACTTCACTTCGGAATCCGAGCTCGTCTACTCTACTACGTATGTAGTATGTATGTGGCAAATCTCTTTAGATAAGTATGATAAGTACTTGTAATTGCATCTGTTCACACAGTTTCTCAAGAAACTCAAGGTGCTTAGCGAAAGTAATATGATAATATTTCATTCGAATTTTAGATTTCAAACGTCTGCAGCACACAAAGAAATGTAGAGTAGTATAAGAAATGGAATTCTTAAAAAAGGTAACCTGCATTTTGTTGGCACAAGGACGAGTAGTTGAAATATGAATATGAAATTTTAAATTTAAGCTTCAATATTGATAAGCGTGGAGTTCTAACCAAAACTGTTAAGCTCTGGTGTGGATATGCAACAAGTTTGGCAGCAAGTTTGAGTGAGTTGAGCTTAAGGTCTTTCACATTTGCCAGCTGTGTAATTGAGAGTCCCAAAGGATAGTCGGCAAACAGCTGGCCAAATATATATAGCTGGTAGGACGCGAGGAAATTAGTTTCCTTGTGGCCCGGAAAACTTGTGCAACAGCCAATGTTGAACATTCATTTGACAGGCGCTCAGAACGCCAATGAGAGTGAGTTGAGCGAGCGAGCAAGTGAAAGTGAAATAAACTTGTTTTTGGGAGGATTTAATTAAGTATAGCTTGAGCTGAGATTGTGTTGAGACGGAGCCGGCAATCGACCTTTTTCATGTGTGTGTGTGTGTCTGTATGTGTGTGTGTGTGTGGTCGATGCTTTTTGGTTAATGACCTTGTTGACATTCCTAGACGCAATTGGGCAATATTTAGTTATAAGCTTTTGGTTTGTCACAGCTTAATGAATAGCCAGACAAGTGCCCCAAAGCTTATTGGGACATTGTACTGGTTCCCAATTTTGAAAGAGGTCGCATCAAGGATGCTTCGTCAATCTTAAAACATATTTCAGCTTGCCAATGACAGCTGCTTTTTTGCTCGAATCCCCGCAGCTGGAAAGGCGTTCATTTTGAAGCATTACAAGCTCCACGGGCGGCCACAATGTATTTGCTTTGTTTTGACCAAGAAATGTGTTGGTAATTGCCGCAATTTGAGCCACATAATCGTTGATGATATATGAGGTTCTTTGTTCAGCATTTCGTGCGCCATTCCCATTAGCATTAAATCGCATAACTTGCATGTGTTTATTTAAGAAATAACAATTTATTTAATGACGGCAAGAGAAATGTTTGCCGCACATGGAATAATTCAAGTTCTAGACACTTGGCAGATTTAAAATGCGAAATCAAATTATTGTTAACTCCATTTGCATTTCTTTGTGACTGATTTGAAGTTCCAATCGTACTATTCAAGCCAAATTGAAATGAATTCCCTTGAAGGCAGTTCGTGCATATCAATTTGCCAGATGTATTTGTCATTCTCATTTTGTTGGTTATTGACAACTCTGATGTGAAACTAATGCAAGTTTGGCAAAGTGCTCGCCTCTTCGTCGTCTGCCGATGCCATCAATGACTTTGGCTCATGTCTTTGAATCATTTGAGAAGATTAGTTCGAAGACAGTCGATGAAGTGCTGCATAGCGAACGAAGGTTATTTGAATTGGCCCGCTATGCCACAGTGCAAGCAGCTATCAAGTGGTCATAGAACTAGCATTAACCCGCATCAAAATGCGCTGTCTTTCAGCTATCAGCGTGCCACATGACGTATGCGCAATGCGTACTTTGCCCTTGTGCATTGGCTCGTTTAATGGGCGAGCTTACGCGGCGTAGACAACGCGTTGTTGACAGCTGTCAGAGCCATTTGAAAGTTATGCTTTTTTATGTTTCATCAAATCCCTGCCACATGTCGCATGCGGCTTTCAGCCGAGAATGTTATCAAGTTGTCAGTCTCATTCCTGCTAGCCTAGCATTGTCTGAGTTAATCTAACGATGGCTGATGTTAACAGAGCGAAGCAGCAGAGTCCACAGCTGTTCTTAAATTTAATTAAATATTTTTACTAAATCTAAAGTCTACACGCCCGCCCAAGCTTAAGTACGAGTTCGGAGGCGAATGCGAAAAGTATTTGCTATCTCTTTGTGGCGCTTTGTTTGTGCACATTTTGCGCTTGTTAAACATTTTGCGCGCTTGGCTGCAACTGTCGCCCACTGCAATGTCCTTTGTGTATCCCCGATGTTCATCGAGATACTCGCAAGGGCGTCGCACTACGCATAAATTTCTGTTTGTCCTTTTGTCGTTCGTTTGGCTCAAGTTCAGGCTGAAAAGCTCAACCTCAGTCTTAGTGAGAATCTCAGTTTTTTGGGTCTTGGGATTTCTTCCACTTTCATTTCAGGAGCCGCATTTTCGTTAATTGGTTTGAACGCCGAAGCTCACTTTAGCATCTTAAAAAAGCAACGGCTGTAGCTTAACATGTGTCCCCCTCTCCCCCATCCCCCACTCGACAACGAGTGCGCTCACAACATCTAATATTAAAGACAAACAAAACGTGCAGAATGTGGCAAGAATTGTGTTACCTGTTAGTTTCACTCATAACGAACGAGTATCAGTTGCATGCACAACCGTATGACGTGAACGTTTTACATACGTTGATTGTGAAATGTGTGAAAAGTTTACTCTAGTGGGTGACTACTAGTTACCCATTTATTTTGTTTACATTTGAAGCACTTTTACTGAAAGTGGATTGGCATATTACGAAATTTACGAACAAAAGAAACTTCAGAGGAGTCTTATTCACTCTCTTTTAAACGTTCGTTATTTTAGCATTCCCGGCATTCGCTGTAAAAATTGTAGCATGCTAAAACTGTTCGTTGCAGTTCATGTTAATTTTGGGTGGCATGACACAGAAAAAAAAGTGCAGAGAAATATTTTGGACAAGCCATAAAGCGAGGAGGGTGCTAAACGAAAACTGTTGAAATTTGTAGAAACCTCTTGTATTTATTCTTGACCACCAAAAGAATTTAATTTATTTGCACGTGAAATGCAATTCAAAATTGGACCAAGGTAAAATGAAGCAATTTATTCAACAATTAAATGCGTATTTTAATATCTCTTATGACCAACACTTCAGCAATGTTTTATTCGATGAAATGCTGATTAAAAATTAAACTTAGAGTTTTGAATCTCGTTTCGCAAGATTACATTCACAACACCTCACCGTTTTTGAATATAAATGAAATAATCTTTTCACATTTTCAATTTCATTTGCGTCTTAAAAATGAGCCCAAAAGTATGCAACGTTTTGACTAAATATTTAATTCGATTTAAATGTCTTGAGCTCAGTTCTGAGTTAATTGAGAACAAATGCTTGCATATTAAAATTTTAAGCTGGTCCCCTTATCGTGGAAACAATGTCAAGTTATCAAATTCAATGGCAAATTTATTTTCGTCACGTCGAATGTATATTTAATTCCATTGTAATGGAACGTCAATTTTTAAATTAATATTTAATGGAAACAAAAGTAATGCAAATAAAATAAAACAAAGCAATACAACCTAACAATGCAATTACCATGACAAAATCAAACTTGTTCGGCTTGCCTCGCCAACTTGAGGCAGGACGAGGTGAGGTAGCCAGCATATAATGAGCACGTGCCGCTGGTTAGGTCATGGCTCAGACAGAGGGAAGACACCGGGAGGGCTGTGAATGCCCTTATAGATAGGGAGGCATAAAATATTACACAAATCAACTAAATAAACAAGCCTGACCAATGTCCAAACATTTGCACAGCCACTTTGCTACCTTCGCTCACCTTTTTCCAGTCAATTTGATTTTAAGAGCGGTCTCCGAACACATTATTTATTTATGAGTAGTTGGTCATGCCGTTGCTCTTTTCAACTGCTTATAGGTTAAACTCTCACTTTAAGCTTCATCAATTTCAAGTTGATAAAATGTGGTTTTAAAATATTGTGGTCGAATCGAATTTGAAGTGCAAGTGAATATTTTCAGACACTTGAACTCAATTTTAAGCTTTTAATTGAAGCTTTTCTTTGATAATTCTAGAGATGCTCATTGGCCTTCATTTGTTTCTTATTTCTTATTTATGTGACAAATAGTTGCGATACTTGATTTAAAGCTGTACATCAGACATAACTTTCCATTAGCTGCGTTAGTGGAAAACCATTTCACACATGTGGGTCACCGAAGCGACGGATACAATGCAATTGCCTGAAAGACAATCAGAAGGAAAAACACTTTTCAGAACTCTCGCGAGGACAATTTATCATGCCAGCGTATGATTTACTGTGCGTGTGACGTATACGCACTGATGTCCCTCAGCTGAATGAATATGATATGGAAACTGGAGAGCAAAAAGTTGATATATATGTATGTACATGTATCATTTGCTTTAAATTGTATTTCCACTCCGTTAAAGTTATTCGTCTTATTAACAACTACTGAAAACTCGCGATTGGATCAAATGTTCTCCTTTTTCGCTATTTATCTTAGTCTTGATTTCCAAAATTTGTTAATTTACTGAAATTAAACTGATGGGCGGGTAGCATTTACTTTGCCACCTGCTACGTAGAAAAAATGAGGGGAATCGGGGAAAGGTAAGCGAAATGTGAAGAATTTTTCTCTTCTATTTGCAATTGGGACGTGCAGGCCATAAAAGAACGACGACGGGTATGAAGGCGTGACTGGGTTCTGGTTGGCTGTCAAATCGACGTGGAGCATTAAACAAATAAGAATTATTTAGCTCCCCTTTTGCCTAAGTCTTTTCTGCAGCTCATGCCTGTTTAACTAACTGTGCAAATGCTCGATTCTCCAGTTGAATCTCAATTAGGAGTTCTATGCTCAACACGTAGCCGCTGCTGTCGTGCAGTTTCCGTTGCTGCTTCACTTTTACCTTTCTGACTAATTAAATCATACTTGATAACGCTCAGCTACAAAATTTCCACATTGCATAAATATGCGCAACGTTTTCGTTCAACAACTGCACTGAACTTATGGTAATTTCATGGTCCTCCAGTTTCGTTTCTATTTATGCAAATATCAGCAAGCGGAACTACAACGAAACGATATGCAGTTTATTTATTATTGCGATAAGGTAAATGCGATAAATTTATTTTACTGGAGATGGGCTTTAAAGTCCAGATTTTGTAGGGTTAATTGCGTGGTATGCTTAAAGGATAAAGCCGCCTAAGATTCATAGGGAATGTGACTTTAATTAATCAGACACTTCCGGCTTATGTGTACATTCATTCGCAGTCTTCCAAACTGTTCATCAAATGTAATATTGCCGAGGATTATGCTCAGTATCCTGTATGGAGGATTACAGCTTGTTGTTGTTCAACGTCGACTTGCCGGAGGCCTTTCTAGAAACATTCTAATTGTGCTGCTTAGGCTGTCAGTGTTTTGGCTTTGCTCTGGTGGAATGAAAATGAGAAATGAGCCAGCGACTGTATTTACTTGTAAGTCCTTTGTGATTTAACAATTTTGAATGCTTGAATTATGCTTCAGCCAGTGCTCTCTTATTATTGTGTGGGAATAATGCATGAATTGTGACGTTGTAATTACCTTTTGCGCATTTGACCTGGATATGCAGATGATTATCGATTGACATTGAATGTCATGTCCCTTGGGGTAAACGCTGTATTCAGCTGTATGTTAATTAGCCCTTTTACATGGAATATTCGGTCCAAACTAATTGGTCAAATGCGAACTGTGACTTCTACAAGAGTTTGCAATTTGTCGGCGAATTTGTGACCTTTGGAATTTCGTATTTGTTTTATATTTCGTTTTATTTTACGTTGGCAAATAATTCCAGCAGCGAATCGATAGGTATCTTGACTTAAATAGACAAGTCTCCATTTCGCAAACAAAAAATGAGACTGAACGTTACATTAATGTGATCTAAAAATACATCAAAGCGGGCTAAACATGCTTATAATTTACATTTAAATGTTTTGCTTGACGTCAATCGCAGATTTTTATCCTGCGCTTTTCATCTTCTTGTTGTCGTTGTCCCTCACATAAAACGATAACGAAGCCAAGCTACTGTTGTTTTGCCGAATTTGAATGTCACAGAGCGCTAAATATAATTTAAATGTCAAGAAATTTGAAACGTTATTTTTTTCGTTGTTGTTGTTGCTGTTAATATCCTGCCCCCATTTGAATGGGGTATAGTCAAATCGGAGAGTTCGCAGAAAATGTAAGAAAATCCAATAAGACCAACGAGATTATGGGGTACCTGTTAGTCAAGCATTCCCAATCCGAATTTATCTCGCGAAAATCCTGTTTGTCTTCAGCTAGAATTTTTTTTTGGTTTGTTGCTGAACTTTGTATGGCTTTCTGTTTTTATCAAATCAAATGTGGGCTTCATTCTTTAATACCCATTTGGGAGCAATTTAATAAACGTTAAATCTGTTCGTCTCCAAACGCAGCTTGCAAGTAGAATTTTCATAATTTTTTTTTGTGCAAAACAAGCTTTACACCCACTGACGCCTTAATTAACTGAAGATTCGGTTGATAACGACCCTTGGCATGGCCCTGCGGTTTTTGGCCAAAACTTGTGTACGCGCCCTGCACTACTTGACGCAAAACTTGGCCAGGACTCGAGCTCGAGCACGAGTTGGTGAAATGCGGCGCCACGGTCATTTATCTTTCGTTTATGTTTTGCACAACATTACCCGCTGTGTCGATAAATGTTAAGCATCGATGTGAAAATGTTAAAGAAGCGAACACCGAAAAAGGACTCTTTTTTTTTTGGCCCATTTGACTGGCCATTTTGCCGTTTCATCAATTTATCTCTGTTTCTGTTATCGATCTAGCTTTGGGGCTGCAAGTGTTATTGTCTGTGGAGCGGAGTTACACTAAAGGTTGATCTGTTAAGTGTACCAACGGTTCGTCTAAGGCCGAAATAAATTTGTTGCTATTTGCTTTCGTCTGTTGCCCAAATCACTTGGTAAATTTCAAGTGTGACGACATCACAGTGGCTAAAGTCCGCATATTTTTGAATTAGAAAATTAGTGCACAACACTCTATTAGTATATTATATTGTAGAATTGTATTTGTTTTGTTTTTTTTTTTTAAAGGCATTTATTAGTTTAATTCTGTTTTATAACAGGATTGAACTTCAACATTCTAATGCTCTCTAATTGATTTTATGTGTTGGCGTATTGCATTTTATTTCACTGTAGCATACTGGGGTTTTAGAGACAAGCATCCTTGTCCTTTTCACATTGTGGCATTTGTTTCAGTTGGCTAATTAAAATTGAAAGGCTTTCGTTTAGAAAACAACAACAACCTTGTAGTTTTTAAGCCAGCAAAGTGACAAAAATAACAGGTGTCCTTTGTTATTTTTAGCCTTTTGACTTCACTAATTAGACAACTGGAAAACTTTCCTTGTTATTTTGTACTAAAAATGCAGCTTAGCAATTGCCGAGTCTGTCAAGTTGCTGAAAAGGCTCTTACACTCTCCTACAAAAAAGGATATCGAGTTGAATATTGTGCTTTCGAGTGAAATTCAAGTGGATGCATAGTGTAGAATATACATCTACTTATTGAGAAGGCAGCTGTAGAAAGAGCAAAAGGAAGCAAATAGCAAAGATGCAATTACTTCTAATCTGCTTTTTTCACCAAGCCAGTTGCTCACATAATGACCCTATATACTGTAAATTAATGAGGGTATTTAAACGTTCATCTTCTCCGTTTCTATCACTTCTTGTTTGCGCTTGCCTTTAGTGCAACAAGCTTAGCAGTTAACTTCTTTAATCAACTTGTGCATTAAATACACGGAACCGAGTGAGAAAATCAACAAAGCCCCAGGCAATTTAATACTTTCATGCTTGGCTTTTTTTTGCGCAGTTTTCTCGGCGGTTTTCACGCTTCATTTCCCTTGAGTGGCGAAAGGGGTAGGAAAGGAAAAGTGTTTGCCGTGGCAGCCTGGAAAAATAAAAGGGTTTGCAGTTTGGGTTTCATTCCACTCCATAATGAAATGTGTAACCCGAGCAATTTTACATAATTATGCCAGTAAAATTTCCATTTGACATCATGAATTGTAAATAAACAAAAGCCGCATCGATTAAAGAAGGAAGAAGCTCTTAAGCTCCTGGGCTTAATTAAGACCGATAATTGTGAAAGTGCGGCAACTGCATCAAAGAAGCTAATAGCAATTATAAATAAAGTGTATTTAATATTTCACGCCGTTTGCTTTCAATATTTATTTATTCATAAGCACGTATTAATAATATTGTATGCAATTCGCTTTAAGACATGCCTGATTTAATTCTCGTAAGCAGCACAAAATTCTTCTCCTTTTGGTTTATAATCAATTGGTGTGCCAACACCCGAGGGACACATTCGAAGTGCGTGACAAATTTTTTATCAGCATGCAAAAATCTGGGCACGTTCCAATTGTGGTTGTCAGTGTCTCGTTCGTGGTCTCTTTTATATTTCCATACTCTTCGCTTAAAAATAATTGATCAACAGATGGGCTCGACTGATATGGCAGGCATTTTTTATCGTGAATTTACTAAGTCCTTTAACCGTTTGAATAATGATAATTTTTTTATTAGTCGTATACTTAATGTTTGGAGAATGCTTGTTTTATTACGTATACGACTTTCTAGGGTAACTGATAGTCAAGTATTTTCGACTTATTCTCCATTTTTTTTTTCAGAATTGTGCAAGCCACAATCAAGTGAATTGCTTGGTTTGCAATTCATCTTGCAGCTTGGTGGCTGCCACATGCCTGGCAGTATTCAATTAATGTCTATTAGAAAATTTCACAGCATTTCACTTGACAACCTCAAATGCCTCCCCCTTTTTTTGTATACCCATTTGCCGGTTGTTTTTGTGGCAAAGAAGACGGAAAATATTTGGAGGGGGTAAAATAGGGGGACGACTTTCGACATGCGAGACTTTTCTCTGGATAAATTTCAGTTGATGAACAACATGCGTCTGATTCATATCGTTCATTTTACGAGTCAGCCATCAAAAGGCGTGCAATTAAGCCGCTTACTCGTTCGTATGTGGCGAGGAAATAAAAGCAAAAGCAAAGGCAAAGGCCTTCATCTGACATGCCAAAACGTGTCTGCTTGCATTAATGTATGATTATGCCCAGACTCAAGGGACTAGACAGGGTATGCCACGTTGGCAAATAGATAATTAACTGCAGCTTTTCTATACGAATTGATAGCATCATCCTATGACTTAAAAGAGCACTCAACTAACTTATACCCTGTTGAGAAACTAATCCGACAAATAAGATTCCTTACTTTATTTTGCTGTGCATATTTAATATTTTCTAGAATTTTCATGGACACAGAAAAATCGGGTATACTGCAGTCAATACTTTTAATCATGACGTTTTCCAATGTTTTTGATGCGGCTTACATTCTACGTCTGTTTGTCGTTTGATTCTGATGGAACTCCGGCCTCTTGCTAAGCTCGCAATTTGTCAAATAAAGTTTACGACTTCACAGGCGAAGCATTTAAATTACCGAGAGAATGAAAGAAATATTCGAGAGGGGAACACACAAATTGCGTGTCAAACAAAACCTTTCGCCTTTTGTTGCTCAACTTGAGGTAATGTGTTGCGAGAAATGAAGTGAGCTGGGTGGGTTCCAGAAAGTTGCTCAGTTTTTGAATGTGAAGCATTTTAAATGCTTAATTTATGTTAAGGGGCCATCATAAAATGTATAACCCGAATATGTTTGACAGCCGGGGCAGCACAAATTAAATTATGTCGACTTTACAAGCGATTTGATGGGCACTTTGTCGAGTTGCCTCAGATGGCCCACAGACTGGGGCAACTCTGTGGCTTCAGCTGCCGCCCACATACGTATGTATGTATGTGCGGACTACTTCTCCATACACACGTATATTTTCCATTTTCCTTAGCTTTACATTTCTCTTTTTTTTCTTTTTTTGTTAAATACGTTCAAGGCTGCGCCCTTTTTATTGGAAAGGGTAGAACTGCGTTTGCGGTTGCTGCCAGCAGGCAGCAGGCTAGGCAATTTTGAGGTGAAGTTGTAAACTTTGAGCATTTATTAAAATTAATATTGAACAAGAAATATGGCAAAAGCGATGACGACCTTTAACGCAATATGCCAGCTAATTTCCCTAGTGCTGTACGGCTAAAAGTCGCAATGAAAGCAAGAATAGATTTGAGTTTATATTGGTATAATACTTAGACTGCAATTAAATGTGTTCTTAACTGCAACAATTCATATCTAACGTAACATCTTAATGGGTAATGCCCAATAGATAGAGGACCTCGTGTGAGAGCAGTACATTATTCTATTATTAGCAGGTTTAGTTGCTTGTTGAACAGCTTGGCAGCTGGCCACACGCAATTTGCAGGAACGTGACTCAATCTTATTTGTGGACTATCCCAACTAACCAAGTTGTGTTCACACACGGAATTGCGGGTCTGTCACGTTTGCCACATAAATTTGCATAGAGTCAACACACACACACACTTTAATATACCTATTTATATTTGTCAGGTCTGAAAAATTGGTGCAGAAAGTAGCAGAACTCTCACCTGTCCGCATAGTTATGTTTAAACACTTTTCAAATGGCGTCTAGGCCGCATTCATGATGGCCTAATTGCCAAGTGGCTTTCGCCAAAGTTCCTCCAAACGCAGATGGGGTCCGTTTTTGGCGGCAAAAGAGATTTGGTAATGAGAGAAAGTGCTTTGCACGCGTTTACACGGGGTAAACATTGAAATTATCCTGTCTGTCGCTTGCTGCTCGCTGCTTGCTACTTTATGTTTGGTATTAACAAACTTTTTTGCCCAAACACCCGAAGTTCGTTCCCCAAGCACAGGACTGTGTGTGTTTGTTACCCTGTTGCGAATAGTAGAACTCAAACGAACTTTTGAGATAAAAAGTACACAGAGTTTTCTGACCAGCTTGTGGCCTGTTAGTTGCCGTCATTTTAATACATATATATGCTCTCCCTAAAGGCCCGCAAATGCCCGCAGGATATAAATGATTTAGGTTGTCTTTAAAATGTCCCATTCCAAAAAAGTTTGTTGGAAACTCGTTTTCGTTGGTGTGTGTCACAATTGAAGCGCAAATATGCGAAACTCTCGAAAGTGTTCAACGGAATGTGTTATATTGCATTTCGATTTCGATTTGGATTTCAATTTCGATTTCGTGCAAATGATTTACACACTTCTGGCAGCGCACACAGCAAATGTACTCAACAACACAAGGCCAAAATCTAAAGCCAAGCAGCACAAGCAATCAATTTTTGATCGAAATATTTTCCAAAACCTAACATATCGACGGGATACGAGTAAAATGACAGTTGCGACATATTGGCATCAACTTACATGTTGTTGATAAATAAAAAAAAGCGACTCCAACTTCAGTATGGATTTCATACACATATCCAGTTGGTGTTCTGATCAATTTTTATGCTATAAAATACTTTGCTTTTCTGTTGATTTCACTTTGCGGTGCAGCGTCTCAAACAGGTTGTGGAAATTCTATTTAAAGCTAAACCAATTCATATGAAAGACTTTTGCATACAAAATACGTTGAGATTCACCTTAAAATTATAAATATCTTTATGAAATTCTGATTAATTGAAAACGATTTGCAAGAAGCCTTTTGAAAATTACCTCTGACTTGATCCTAATACGAACATTCTTCGCTGTAGCCGCTTTAGAAGTAATTTCCAAGAATGTTGTCGGCGATGCCATCGGAAACTCAATTTCCTTTTGAAGGACCATTAAACGTGAACATAAACTTGTCCAATAATGCGATGCAACGTGGAGGAAAAATGCATTTTCTGAATAGTTAAGATACAACAAACGTTGAGCTCATACTTAAGCCCATGTCTTTTCAATTAATGTTCGCTTCAGTTTATGACCAAGTTTCCAACAACAACAGCTGCGTACGAGTCATAAAAACTTGTAAGCTGCAAATAAAAATTCAGTTTTGCTGTCAAATCCCAGCATAGATATAAAAAGCGAAAAAGGAAAACAAAATATATAAAAAAATTAACTAAATAAGCAAACTTAATTTCACAGATATATAAAACTTGGCTCCGAAGCACATTAAAAAAGTTGACATTTCATTGTGGCAATTGTTGTAATAAATATTAAATCAACATTATGTGCGGCCCATAAATTTCGCTGGCGAACACCGAGCATAAAACAAAACCACAAATGAATCACAGAATTATTTTTTTTTCGCTTCTGTCGTTCTTTTTGTTTTTTCTTTTTTCGGCAATAATACGTATACGCCACGTGGGGGCCTTTCGCGACGACGTTTTAATATCCCTTTCTTAAACATTTATTCAGCCACCACGGTTGACCCGCTTTCATACGACTTGTTGTATGTAGCATGTGCCACTTGCAAAAATACATAATAATGTGCCGAGCCATCCACCTGACATTGAATGGGACACTCATTCTGCATGGCCGGCCCCGTCAGATATATAAATAATAAATGTCGCAGTCATGACTGTGAAATGTGCTGCAGTCTTCATGCTGCCTGTCGCTGCTGCATGTGCTTAATTAAAACTGTTGGAACTTCCAGCAAATGAACGGAAGAACAAAGAGCGGAAACACACAGAAAAACATTGACTCCATGCTCGCTCAACTTTTGCTAATTCCTGTCCATTTCTAATTTAGTTTACATATGCCCAGTGGGGATTGGCTCGTTATAGATGCGAGCATGCATGAACACTGTTCATTGCTATCTAATCAGTTGCTTTAATCATTGTTCGATTGATTTCCGGACTGTTAAATCAACGTTAACGTTCAGACTTTCCATTACGCTGACCTATTCAAATCCCCAAGTGTCGAAAGTGGATTAGTTATTCCATAAAGTTAATTGCAGATTGGATTTTAAAATCTGTTTTGCTGTTTTCTGTGTTCCTCCGCAAGGTACAACGCTACCTTTTTCTGACGTTTATACTTAACAGTTTGATCAGGAACCCTGCCAACTTAACGTTGGGAAAATCTCGATGCATCGATGGCCTGTCGAATGCACGAAACAAATATTTGAACACGAAAAACAAAAAATCAATTGTGTGCTTCCAAATTAAATGTCAGTTAGTTTGAATTAACTTGATATGAATACGAAAAAAAATAAATGAACAGCGACTCCATAACAGTTTTTTACTGTTGCGAATATAATATAATTTAATTTCACGTTTCTGTCAATTAAGTAATGGATTCCAATCAATCACTAAACAATTTCGCCAGTAAAACACAAAAACGTCGACAACAAATTGAATTTGTTTTTGTAAACGACATTTTGGAATCCCAAAAAAAATATCGTAGGAGCATTTTTATTTCGAAGGAAATTTATAATTCACACATGGTTACACAAGAGTAGATTTTTCTGGATATGTTGACTGAATGCCACTTAACCAATTACCTAAGCTGTTAATATATTACAAACAATGCAGATAATCGGGAGGATAATAAATAATTTATGGGTGCTCAAATTTTAAATGGAATCCAATTTAGGCCAGTAAAGTAGGGGGTTTTTAAGTAGCCTCGAATGTCTGTCTGTCTGAGCATTCGAATCGTAAAAATTTAAATGAACTGTTACAACTAATAAATTTTAATATCCACGAGACTGACAGGCGCCTGTGGTAATGTTTTGTAATGTTGTGTTGCAGTCGCTGGCAGTTCATAAATATTTATGATTCGGAATCAGAGACGGACATTGTTGACTGATTTTAGATGTGCCTATCATGTTACATTATTGTTTGTTATCTTGTTTATTAAGATATTTAGAATTTGTTTTGAGCATCACATTTATTTACATTTTAAATTTATGCATGGGACATTCCTCAAACTCCATTACATTTTGTTGTTTGTCGCAAGAAATCGAATATTTGTTCAAGACTTTCTCTCACTCTCTCTCTCTCTGTTTCACTCATTGTGCACTTTCATCTCATCCAATTGTTGTTCAGATTCAATGAACCGTAAGCGGAGGCGGCTTCCATATGTAAATGCCTATAATGTGGGATGTGGCAGAGACGTAGATAATAGACTTAGAGACAGAAAACCAGCGGTGTCCTTGAAACTTTTTTTTTTGAATGCAAATTGGAAAACAAACGCGCTTGTTATCATTTTGATTAAACTTTCTGACACAGAAATTCTTATGCTTTTACATTTCGTTTTTATTCATGAGTAGATCCCAAGATTTTGTATAATATTATGCAGTAGATCTGATAAAAATAACAGTTTTAATTCTCGGAACCCATCCTACACAGAATAATGATAGATAACAGAACATATGTGTGGGTGTCTGTGTGTATTAATAATCTATAAATTATCCTAATCGTATGTGTACATATCTTCGATTTGAGACGTGACCGATAGACAAAATCTGGGGAATCGATTCCGCAATGAAATTCAAATCGGCTCTAACATAATAGATTTGCATTGCATTAACCTACATAAATATCTATTTGACTTTCGTCTAGTCCTTTTCCTTCTAAGCGGATGAAGATTGCCAAACAATCACCCAGCCATCGCATTTACATTCTGCGTTGAACTAAAAATAAATGTAATTTTTATGCAGAACCCTCTCGATTCCAGTACATTTCGATTATTTGTGCTCGTGGCCAAGTGCTGCACGCGCTTGAATGGCGCAACTCTGTTGGCCGCTACCATAACTTTGTTTATGCCCAGCCTTTGACCACCATAAGAAGCAAACTCCAGGACTCTCTACGCATGGCAAGCAAACTTGTCAGCAACAGACGCGATTGCGAACGCATACGCCGACAAAGTGAAATAAAACCTCAGCAACGTGCCAGCAGATAGCTCACATGCCATTAATCTTTAGCGACCCGCTGGCACTTCTTGTTAGCCTTCTGTGCTGCTTTTGCGACTGCCACTTGCCCCTAGGTGCCTCGCAGCTGTCATCCGAGACGCATCGAAAACAAATTCCAATGCGCTGTTTGTTTGTCTGTTTGTTTGTGTTTGAAGAACGACTTCTCGGAAGGTATATGCATTGTTCTGGTCATCTTGTTGTGGTGGGAATAGCTTTATTATGTGTATCTAGCGCTCAAAAGTATGCTTTTAAATTTGTTTTTTGTATTCTAACTTCGTGTTGGCTTGAAAATTAATTCCGACTCTTTGTTTGCTTTAACTTTGACTGCTAGGCGTAAAAAGCTGCGATGCATATTTTCCAGCATGCTTTATATTTGTATTTTTGTCAAATTTTTATGCTATCCTGCTCTCGAGATGCGGCGCTCAATTGATGTGCCTGTCACAGACTTGAAAATCAACTAAAAAATGGTTGCTTGCAGCTGTCGCCAAACCTATGAAAACTTTGCTGCAATGTTCAGCAAATCGGGGTGGGGTCTATGACGCAAATCCTTTGAGGACATTCAGAACATGCAAACAATTTTTGAATCGACTGCCAGACTCTCAGTTCGTTTACGAGGAAAGTGCGCAAACAGCAAAAGAAGGCAAAATGGAAGCTAGACCCAATTGCTTGCAGAGAATCCGCCGCTAGAGAAGAAGCAAGAGCAAAAATGTAGACACGAGCACAACACAAGCAGACAGACACAAATACACACTAACACACGCACAACCACACGCATGCATTTGCAAGCAAGCTGAGGAATATAAGTCGACAAGCGCATTTCCTTTTCAAAACTTTGCAGACTGCCCCACAATGCAACTGCTGCTGTTGCAGCTGCAGCTGTAGTGCTATTTTTCTTTGTTGCAACTTTGAGGTGGGTATTAAATATATGTGTGCGCTTACTTTCGCTTTGGTTGGCTTGAAATTAAAGTCATAAAACTTGGTTTGTAGTAAGCTCTTTTTTATTAAGAGCAAGTGGCTGTGGCAGACTTCAGATTAGGGGAGATAGCCAAGCAGTTGCCAATTGTTTGCATTCAAACTGCATCCTTGAGAGCTTAATTTATTGAAATAACTATTAGTTTTTTCCCTCAGCGATGATTATTACAGCTTTTGCTCTTGACTCGGCTTTCAATTTGCAGTTGTTCGTAAGACTATAAGTAAGTCGAGCTAAATGAACAACAAAACGATTATAAATTCATTGCAAAGTTCATTGTATTCGTTCGGCATGTTTCTTTGATGTTACTCGAGAATATCATGGTTCGCCTTTTCAATTTTATTTGCGGCATAACCGTTTAACCTTTCACTTCAGCAACCGCCCACAATTGAATATTCGCAAATTTAATTAAATATCTGTATTAAACGAATTATTTCGTATATGAATTCTCGATTTATCCTTTAAACGTGTGTTTTTTCTTTTGCTTTTGGCGATTCTCACAGTTTTACGACAGAACATCTCTTTTTTTCACAGGTTATTACACTTCATTTCCATGGGGTCACACAAAAACGCAAAATGTAGACGGAAATGGTGCAAAAAAAAATTCGAGTATTTTGTAGAGTTGAGGAGCTTCACTGACTTTTCACTTTAGAGCGAACAAACATAAAAATGTAATTCAAAACAGCTGAGGGAACAAATTGTGAAACGTGCGAAAAACTGAGGCAAAAAAAAAAAGATGAAATAAAACTTGGCACACACAAAACAAGCAGCACACACACGAGTACAGAGATATATGCAGAGAGAGAGAAGATACTACCACATTTGCAATGTGGGAAATAAATGTCTGTGCATTGCGAAATCCTGCCAGAGTTTGGTTACGGCCTTTTCGTCGGAGGCCCAACTACAACGACAACGACAACGACAACAACGTGAAAGGGTAAGTGCAAGAGCCAAAAGAGCAAACTATTCTTTTTTTTTATATATTATTTTCGTATTCGTTTCCATTTCCATTTTCAATTTGCTTTTGCGTTTTGCACTACGACCATTGTAATTGTTTATTACATTTTGTGTTTATTCAACTCGATGTGCGTTACGGCTTGGGCCTGTAAAACACATATGTTTCCTCAGTTTTTGCCCATTTCTATTTTTTTTTTTTTTTTGTTTTGGGGAAGTTTTTAACGTAAGAGTTTTAAATTAATTTACTGCGAGTGCTGCAAATATGTTTACATAGTTTTTGCTCTGAATAAATATTTGCATTCAGCTGAAAAAAAATTGTTCTCAACGAAGCTGTTATACTCTTTTAGTTGATTGATTTTGTTGAAAAACAATTCGTATATGACATTATTAAGTTAAATCCTAATTGGAAAACAGTTGACACTTAGAATGTGCAATAAAAGATCATATTAAAATATTACATTTTATTATTTTGCCTTCACAAACAATTAAAAGGCTTAAGGTTTCGTTTGCTTTGCCATAGAGTAATTTCGCTTTTTGTTCGTGGACTAAAAGGTGTTTTTAGCTTACCATAGGGACTTCTTCGATAAGTCAATGCGAAGTCCCCAAACAAAACAGCATCAGGCAAAAAGACATTTCTCTTAATGACCTTAGCGTGGCTAACAAAGTTAGATTGCCTGGCCAAAGGGAATATAATGTCAGATGTCTAATTAATATATATATTTAATATGAGTGAGCCAGCAAGCAGCTGCTTTTGTCTCGCCCTGACAAAGTTACGGCTGCCAGGACAACAAGGATATCAAATAATTTTTCATTAAATTAGATCACTTTTTGTTGTTGCCATTGTTATGTTGCTGTTGTTGTTGTCCTCTGCAGATTTCGCACATTCTAATGGAACTGTGTGTTTCGGCTGTGTTTTCGTGAGTTGGCTGTAGCTCAATTTGGAAATTAGTCTGGTAACAATGCGACGTCGAGACTCGACGCCTTCCCAGCTGCACCTTCTGCACCGCCTCCCCGATATCGCAACGCCCACGCAATGTCGTTTGTTGTCCCGTAATTGCAGGACAATGGAGGGCGAACAAAGGGCGCATTATATAATTACATGCACGTGCATACTGCTGTAAATGAAATTGCAGACAAGTCGGCGATATATTTACAGCGCCATCGGGGCTATCGAGAGACCTTCCCAGAACTCTTGTCAATAGAAAGAGTGTGAAAGTTCTTGGAATCAAAAAAAAGAAAAAAATAAATTGTGAACAAAGCAGTGAAAGCTGCCAAATAACTCTCGCAGCTGGATAAGAAGAAAATATTCGGCGAGAAATCAAAGAAATTTGCATTCGAAATCTGTGCGAAAGGCATGCCAACAATTCCTAACCGCAACTTTAAACAGATTAACGACCTTTCCACTGCATTCCCAGTCAAGTGGGCCCCTCGTCAAGATAGCGAAGGACGTGTCAGCTTGGAACTTGGAACTTGGAACTTGGGGTTAATACACGCCGCATGTTTCTTTAATGGTCAACATGACAGCTTCAAACAGTCAGCGCCAATGCCAATGGCCGACAGAGTTGAGGCTTTGCATAAAAACACTTTAAACTGTGGTTACGCTGGGTTTTGTAGGTCGCCTCAAAGGTCACCACAACAAGCTGCACAGACGCGGCGACTGCGGAGGCGCTGGCAATGACAAATGTCCAATGCGGGTGCCAATTTATGCAAACAAACAATGGGAAGAAGCCAGCTCGACATGGTCGAACACCCGAGCTCCCCAGTGAGCAGTTTATTTGCCTGCCTGCCTGCCTGCCTGCCAGTGTAAGACATACTATTTATGCAACGTTGAGAATGTGGCAGGAGGCCAACCCATTTTGCACGTATGAGCAGCCAACCCGAGCAAATCGAAAACAGAAACAAGGCCAACGATAGGCCGGCTGCAGACAATGCAAATGTCCCTTCAACCCAAACACTCGGAATGTGTGCGAAATCGCCAAACAATCGAGGCTAATGCTGCCAACTGGAAAATACAAGCAATCCAAACAGCTGCATACCGAGCGGTGTCAGTTGGCCAATTGATTTACCCCTAACTGAAATCTGGACGCACATAATATAAGCCTGAATTAAGTCTGAGCTGATGAAGAGCACGCTATTGGTCTATAAATTGAATACAGTTTAGCTTTAAGAGTTAAGCGCATGGAATGCTGAGATATTTTTCTCCAGAAGGCTACTTAAAATATGCTAATTTCGGAAAATTAATTGGATATGCGTATCAAGCTAACACGACTTCAAACTGTGCGTAAAACGCACGTAATGTCCGAGTTTATAATTAAAGTCGTTAATTTCAAAGTTCGCAGATACTTTGCAAAGAATTGCAGAAGTATGTGACGGAGCAAGAAGTTCAAATACAACAAGGACATTGATACTCTCGATATTCTTCTCGTTTATCATTCTCACAGCTCCGGCAACAGTAACAACAGCAATTATCGCACAAAACTTTTTACATTTTGTTTTCGTTGCTGCTTCAAAAGTGTGTAGCAAATTTGCTGCAAGTTGGTGGCAAGAAAGCCTAAGAAGTTCAAAAATGAAAACACTCGGCACAAGATTAAAGTATCGTCTGCATTCTTAATATGTACAACTTAAATCTTTGCAACAATAAGTGATAATTTGCCTAAAATTGAACGGTTGTGAACATCTGCCGGTAGTATTGCTCTATTTGCTTTCCGCCGGTTTTTGATTTATGGTGTGACTTCGACTATTCAACACTACCATCGTCCACAACTAGGCCAGGTGTGAAGCCATCGTTCATACTTTGGGAGCGCTGTGCATTCATATTATAAGCGTTCAACTTGTATACGAGCAAAGAAAACACCTCCTCTGGCAATGTGTTCTGGAGCACACTGAGCAGTTTGCCTGGCTTATTGCAGACAACAATTGCATTCATCAAATGTTCAGCGGCACGTTCGAAATTGCCGTCACCAATTAGTACCTCGCCTTTATGAATTTCTTGCATGAAATAGCTCTCGATGGATTTTTGATCTTTTAAATTTGGTATGCCACTGGATCCACTTGATTTACGGTTGCGGCGACGTCGCTCATACAGATTCTTCTTGTAATCGGGATGGCAGCGACGCTTCTTATCAAAATAGACACAATAACCAACGAATGCGGCACTGGCCAATCCAGCCAGAATGCCAAAAGATGTTTTATTTACAAGTATTCCAATCATTTTAAAATAAATTTATTTGTTGATTTGGCGAAATATGTTGTGGGTTGTAAAAATCCTGGAATGATTTATGTAGTTTTTATTTATTTTTGTGTATGTTTTAATAAACTCTAAATTACGAATGAGATCGATAGGGTTACTTTGCTGGCTGAGAGAAAAGTATGTATATATAATTAAAATACGTGGCACAAATCGAATATTGATCTAAATTAAAATGCACAATTCTATGAAATATAAACTGCATTCATTGCCTGTTTATCGAGCTACCAAAACACTTGAATGTGATAATAAAGCTGCAAATTTATTCAAATCATTCTTCGATGCCTATCGATTCGCTTGACGCATTGCGTTTTCCAATTAGATTCAGTGCCCATCGCAATTACCCCCTCTCTCTGCTATTTCGTCCTGTCAAAGCATTTCATGTATATTCTTTGTGGGTTGTGGCTATTTTTTGATTTCCTGGTACAGCAGCAGGTTAGCAATATCCAAAAATGCGAGTTGTAGCGAAAATATCAGCAATCAAATGGACGTATGTGGATATATGTGAAATGGAGATAGAAATTGCAGACGAAAATCATGCATATTTCTGGATAACTTGTGCGTTTGACAGTGACACGACGTTTGCAGCCGCACAGCCAAAAAGGAGAGTAATTTCGGTTGAATATTTATAGAATTACATTTGTATATTTTATTACCTTCTCGACCTTTATCAAACTGGAGCCCAGCCAAGATGTGCTGCTGTCAAATTGACGGCAATTACATGAGGCATGTAAATTCAGCTGGAAAATTAACATTGAATGCAATCTGCCATTTTGGTGGATTGCCCAGCACGTGTCTAATTCTAATCAACTATTTATATACGTGCTAATGAAATTACAAATGAAATTTCTCTTTTCATTGCATACTTTTCGAAAAGCATTTCTAGAGAAATGAATTATTTAATTTATGTTGTGTTGATTATCTGCGTGCTGCTGGGCAAAGAAAGTCTCCCTCTAAATGTCTGTATATAATTATGAATTTTTTTGTATAAATACGCACATTATTTTAATCGCATTACAAAATCGTAATGTCATTCATAACTTAATTAAATAAGAACAAAAAAATAATTGAATGTAAGTTATAAATAATCAATTGAGCGCTTTATTTTTGGAGAGCTGAATTTGATTTCAAAACACAACAACTCCGGCTTTTATGAATTCACTCAATTATCATTTCTGCCACAAATCTGCCGACGGCGTTTTCATTTATCGATTCTCTTTGGCTATAAATAGTTAAGCATTCATTGAATTCAGAATTGTTAGAATTGACTTCATGGAAGAATGGTTTAATTGTTCCAACTATACTGGATTACTAAACTTGCCAATTAGTAAGCTACTGTTAGGCGTCAAGTTAATTGAAAGCTCTTTGTGCAATAGTAACACAATGCTACAAAGCCACAGAGAGAGGAGAGTGAGAGAGAGAGAGACAGAGAGCAGATAGAGAGTGAGAGGGAGAGAGAGAGAGAGAGAGAGAGATTCAGATATGTAGCATATGTTTTGCATGCCGTTGGGGAGTTGATTGCCATTTAATGCGGTTCGCACTTCGGTTTGGGGGCCAAACAGCGTCTTCCCTGATACACTTCGAGCTGTGGCATTCAACAAGGAACGTCTGTTGCTTGTGGCAACGTGACAACAAGGACTATGATATCATATGGATGATAGCAGAGTACTTGCACATAAGGCATTCTTTTCAAACAGTATTTTGAAGGCTTTTGCTGTCATGGCAATGACCCGATGTTACAGAACTCTGTGCGTTGACAGCGCAATGGAAACCACCAGCCGAATATCATCTTATTATGCAAATTGTTATTTTATGCTTTCATTCCATTTCAACTAAATGGCATTTCAATTGTGCCTCGCTGGGGCAGGTGGAGGAGGAGGTTACCGACATTCTCGATATGCTCGCTCTCATTGCCCCCATTGCGCTCTGTGTGAATACCCATAAAATCCTATTACGCTAAATGTGTTGTAGGCTACGCAGGCAAAAAAAAAATAAGAAAGGAAGAATAAAAACAGCGTCAGGCAAAGAGCAAACAGTAAATAGGGTTTATCGCCAAGTTAACACAACAAGCAATTTGTGCGCATTAATATTGTGGAGACGGAAAACATGCTGCAAAACTCTGCGCCACAGAACTGTGGTGCAAATTGTTTTGACCTTCAAAATTCACTGTGATTAAATTTGATTATTCAAATGTGAATTGTTGGCAGTAAAACAAAGACTCTGACTTCCGTCTTCAAGCCAAAAGATTACAACTTGTTGCCCAGTAATTACACTTTAAAACAAAATGCAAAGTCCAACAGTCTGTTTTTGTATATTTGTTTACTTCAATCTTCGTAAATTGTAAATTAAAAGAAGTTTAATATTACAAAATTCTGCTTTTCAAAGGAGACTTCTACTGCTACTCGCTGCCCTTTGGCTAAAATTTTGAATGGAAATTGTTAAGAAAGAGACTTTGGCTTCATTGAAGCATTTCGTCACTAATGGAAACCTTTCGATTTAGCTGCAAATCTTTGAGAAATTTTAAATAATTTACTTACTTCTTTGATTCGATTTGCTGTGACCCTTCTTATTGAACTTTAAAAATATGCAAGTTTTGAGCTTCTGCCTTTTGTGTGTGTGTGTGTGTGTGTGTATTGAAAATCTTTTAATGCTGATTTCGTGTCCACGTTTGAGTGCACTCAAGAAGGCAAAGTATTTACTTTGACTCTTTGACAAAACGAACTCTTTTGCATTCAATGAATGCCCCAACGCATTTTAATTCAATGTGCACGAGCACAGCCCCAAGCTGATTTTTATGAATTTAAAATTAAATTTCCATTCATTATCAATACATCAGCATTCTATGCCTCTAGACAAATTATTCAACAATTGCATCGAGCGCTTGTGTTGAAATTTTATATTATCCTGCTGCGAGCTATTTATCTAGTTAATCGAGCATTAATATTTTGGCAGGCGAGTAAAGGTTACCGTTATTGCTGAAGCGTATTAAAGTCGGGCAAAGGATTAAAATTCAATGTGTACATTACAAATTCAATTTGTTTTGCGCTTAAGGCAGGTATCAACAAATGAATATTCAACACAACGGGGGCGTTTAATATTTTGCGTACTTACCCAAAAATAAAACATTTTCAATGTCTATCAGAATTGTTTTAAATATACATTTTGTATCCCATTAAACATCTGTATAAAATTGCATAAAGGTTTGTACAGTTTATTTACAACATACACAAAGACACACACATACATACGTCGTCTGTGTTTTGTGTAATTTAAAATGTCAAATGTCACTTTCATTTTACAGTAATATGCCTAAGAACATTTAAAATTCACACATCATATTTGTCAGCCAAATTGTTGAAATGTTCGCAATTTATTGCACATTTTATGCTCTCAACAATAATTGTAATGAAAACTCAAATGTAATATAAGTCAATATATTAATTTCTTTTTGTGGTATTTTGTTTGAAACATTATTGGCGTAAATAAATCATAATTACGAGAATTACAGCTTATATTCTGATTTGTACAATTATTGAATTACTCGATAATTAATTAATCGTAATTGAATAGAATCAAATGAAGCCTGTAATTAGACGATTATAGAGAACGCCGCAGTGTTAGAATACTATACAATAAAGTAGAAGAGCATTATACAATAAATACAAGTACTCGTTTGAATATTATTTCTCTTACACTATTTACACAACAGTTAAAACTTACAGCTCGACGATGATATCAATACAATTTGTATATTTTGTTGGTTCAATGAGGACCAAACAAGTTAAACCAGATCCGGTGTTCACAGCATGATAAACCGATCAACTGATAAGAACATTAGGTAGCTAATTATTTGAGCGAAAATTCAGTAATCTAATCAAATTCATGCAGATATATATTTTTGGCATAGCCAGACACGAATTTGTAATATTTTGCAAATATTTCTCAGCCAATCTGGTGAATACCACAATTACTTGCTAGAAATGTGTTCTTATTACAAATATTTCGCATATCGTATTGGTTTTTGTTTTCTTTTGTTTTCACTTGTTTTTGTTTTTTTTCGTTTTTTTTTTTTCTGCTGACAACCACAAATTCGATTATTCGTATATACAAATAAAATTCCTTTTGCTTCACAACTGGCTCCCATCGAAGCGAAACCGCTGAGCAATTTAAAAGCCATCCCATCACAGTTGCTGAATTGCCGTCACATTGTTGCCAATGCCGTGACCCTGACTGAGCTCGTGATTGAGACCGTGAGCGTGGTCGTGAGCGTGAGCGTGGTCGTGAGCGTGACCGTGACTTTGCTCATGCTCGATGGGATTATTGTCCTCATCGCAGGAGATGTATTTGATTTTCACGCGCTGCCGCTCACCCGCACTATTCTGAATGGACAGACAGATGGGGGAGCTGTTGTTGTCGTCGGTTGGCCGCTCAACGATGCACTCAACGGCCATGTGGCTGAGGCCCTGCAGCGCCGGCGGCCTTTCTCGCGACGATGTCGTCGGCACCTGTTGGATCTGTGTTTCCATTGTGCTGCGTTTCCACTGGCTCTTCGTTTCCGCTGCACATTTCCATTTCGGATGCCAAACGCATTGAAATACACACACATAATGGTAACAATTCACAGAGTGAGCCTAACTTGATACCCACCTCTTGTCGTTCGATTTGAGCTATTCTTGTTGGCCGTGCGGCTCTTGGGCGAGTCGAAGCGATAGCGTGTGAAGCCCAGACAGCAGCAGCAGATGATGCGTTGGAAGTACATGCGAAATCTGTTGAGGCGCAAAAGGATGTGAGCGGATAATTACGATTGTCTTCATTTTGTTCTATTGGACAAAATGCACTCTGTTCGCTAGACACAAACTTTCTTGACATTTACCCCCATCTGGTGAGGCGCAAAAGGATGTGAGCAGATAATTACGGTTGTCTTCATTTTGTTCTATTGGACAAAATGCACTTTGTTTGTTAGCCACAAACTTTCTTGACATTTCCCCCCAATTTGTGTGTTGTCAATGCCTTGTTTCTCTTACCTTTTGTTCATCCAGTAGTAGATAATCGGATTGACCATTGCATTTGACATGGCCAGCCAGTAGAAGCCCAGATACATGTGCTGCACGTACTTTGTGGATGCCACCTGGTTGTTGTGGTAGGCGTAGATGAAGAACAGATGATAGGGCAGCCAGCAAATGGCAAATATGGAGACTATCGCAATGAACATGCGAACAACTTTGCGCTTCGATTTCATCGACTCCATTTGGCGATCCGTGTTCTCGCCTATCGAACGGCTGCCCCAAAGCACTCGGCCCATTAGCGTGTAGCAGATGAGCATTATCACCATGGGTATGCCGTAGGTCAACACCAATATGGTCAGGTTGTAGCTGTGTTTGTGGCAAAACACACACACACACACACATAAAGTTCAGTCGGTTGAGATGAATGATAAACGCGGTGCAAATACTCACACATAATCCGTCATGGATGTGGGATAACGTCCGTCGGGCCACATCATGAAGCAAACTGTGCGCGATTTGCCATTGTAGTAGCTGTAATTACAAATCATTGTAAATCATTGTCCATTATCTCAGCTGGCGTTAATTGCGTTGAATATTATGGCAGCGGAAAGTTTTGCGGAAAAGGTGTTAATGGCCTCACTGGAAGCCGCGTGGTCCGCAACACTTTCAGCATCATTTAATTACCGGCCGTGTGCCGAACCCAAAAGTGCTGTTAAATATTTTCACGGCCAAAGTGTGCAGAAAGTTAAACAAGAAATCGGGAAAGTTGTGCAGGACAAGTTTCTCTCTGTTTTTTTTTTTTGTGTGACGCCCCTTTTTAATGGGAAATTTATTTATGCCTGTTTGATGGCAAATTGAAAACCTAATTTCGAAAATGATTATAAATTTTATGCGTCGTAGCATGAGCACTTAAAAGCGACTACGTACTTTCAGCCCCCGTCACATTAGACGACAATTTAGCTGCGGGGCGGGGGAAGGGAGGCGTAGTCATTAACAATGCACAACGAGCAGACAGGTAATAACTGCGTCAACTCATTGAAATTGCTGTGGTTACCTGTCGTACCCAGCCAACCAGTCTGTCAGTCTCTCAGTCTGTCAGTCAGTCAGTCCGTCAGTCTCTCAGTCCGTCAGTCCTGCAGCCAGCATTGACAGCTCTATTGACTTCAAGGGGTTTCCAGCTAAACCACCATAAATTGGTCAAACTTCACAGAATAGGGACAACTTTGTAAGCTATTCAAAATTTCCTTTGAATGCGCATGATTTAAAGTAGCTTGCGAAAATTTAATGTCAGAATTGTGGATAAAAAGTGTAATAAAGTCATGTTGTGATTACTTTTGAAGCGGTAGCTAAAAAGTTGTTGAACAAAAGCAATAAAAATCTCACCAAAGGCTTTCAATTTTAGTGCAAATCGTGTTAGTGACAAATTAATTGCTCTTCACGGGAGACTAAGAACACAAAAACTATGCAGCTTGGCGCAAGTTTAGTTTCAAAGTGACAAAACACAAACTAATTTGTTATAGTTAAAACTTCATTACCAAGTTTCATGTAAGCGCTGTCTAAAGTCACCAAGCATCAACTTTTGCACCTTTAGCACACACATGGCCACATGGCTGGCAAGCGTTGTGTGTATATATATATATAGTATATTCTGATATTGGCTGGCTGTGCATTAAGTCGCAGTTCGGTCCGGTGTCCAGGCTCTGCGCGCAGTCTATTACCCTTGGCAACGTTTCATGTGAAGAGTGTTTTGTGCCTGGCGACGGGTCTAAATAAAAAATGCTTGAATTCTATTAAGTGAATGCGCCATTTGGCTCATTGAAGCATGCCAATTTGCGTAAAATTCAAATGAAAGTGAAGCGACTCTTGGCGTGTTCAGATTTAGGTGCTTAGATCGACGCCTCCAAAGAAGAGCACACAAAAAACGTAGGGAAAGCAATCTATGTGTGCGTGTCTGTGTTTCGCCATAACTTGCTCGGGGCCATGAGTCGAATCGATATAGATACAGACAGAGTGAGTGCTGTATACATTTTGCGCACAGCAGGGGCAACTGCACTGCAGGTGGCAAGTAGCAAGCAGCAAGCAGCAAGCAGCAAGCAGCAAATACCAAATGGTAAGCGGTAAGTGGCAAGAGCCAACAGTCAAGGACCAAGAGCATCTCGTGTGGCAGACACGAGCGTGTCTTGTGGCTCGGCTTACAAAGTTCTTTATGTTTATTACTCGGCTAGCAGCTGGAACACGTTGAAAATAAACAAAATATGCGGCTGCTGACTTGCACGCTCTGGTGGAGGGGCGGGGTGATAAAGAAGCCGTCGGTTGGTTATACGTATACATTATTCAGTCACTTCACTTACTGCTTTGTCATGATGCTGGAGTAGAGCAAACAGGGCGCAGAGAGAACGCAGCTCAGGGCCCAGATCAACACCAGAATGAAGCGCACTTTTCGCCGTGATGTACGACGCTTTAGCGGATGAACAATGGCGATATATCTGGAAGCAAGCACAGGGATGAGAATTAGGATTAACGTAAGGCCCATGATGAGTCCCATGGACACGGCTAATGGGCAATGCGACATTCTATTTACCTGTCGAAGGAGATGGCGACCAAGGTGAAAACCGATGTGGAGACGGTTACATTGGCAACGAAATTATTGATGGTGCAATAAATCGAGCCGAACGGCCAATCCGAATTCACCATGAATATAAAGTTGAAGACACAGTTCAGCGACGACATGAGCAGGTCGGCGATGCTTAGGTTGAGCAGGAAATAATTTGTGACCGTGCGCATGCTGCGATGTCCTGCAGGCGGCACCCAGAAGCGAGAAGAAACAGGCAATTGGTCAAAACGTGAAACGTGACAGCAAAGACAAAATCGCCGGATATTAGTTCTCTTGTGTCCTTGGCAACACAGCCAACAAAACGATGCTGCTCGCATGCCACGGCGTATACGCGATTTCAAACTTCAACTCGTAAATCCAGTTTAATGCGCCATTAAACTGTGCGAATTGCAGCAATTGCTGCAGTTTAAAGATGCCTCTCTGCCCGTACCACAAAACAGGGAGGCAGCCAGTTGGATTGGCGATTGTGTAGAGCTTACCTGTTACAATCCAGAGCACAATTCCATTGCCCGCAATGGCCACAAACATCATCAGACCAAATACGATGGCCCAAATCGTTTTCTGTTCCCACGGTAACTCATAGGGACGCGTTGGCGATGGAAACAAGCACTCGGTGAGAAAGTCCCTAAGTAAAGAGAAAACGGCAGATGGAAATGTTTAAAGAGATGAGAGCATCAACAAAAAAAAAAAGACTATAAACTATTGGCCAATATGCGCAGTAGAACAACAAAACGCACGCAAACGCAAATCCTTTGAATACTATATACTCGTGTGTATGCGGCATGTCAGTTGGTTGTGAAAAACACAAATCAATTTACACTAGACTGACTTCAATAAAACTGTGCTCATATGCCACACACACAAATATGTTATACATATATAATATGTAATGTTGAGGGGACTTGTGTATCAACAGTTTGGTTTGACTTTGTGAAAGACCGCAGAGAATGCGACTGCCTAACTTTAATAGTCTTGTTTAAATTGATTATTTATTTTTATGAAAAAATGATCAGTTCAATGTCTGAGCATGTTTGCCATCCTTTCTTAACAATATGTTTGCTTTCTTTGTATTCTTAAAGCACTACACGCATCAATTGCAGAGCTTCGAGAGTCTGTAGAGCAACGAATTTTGATTTTTGGCAAACGTCTTCGGCATTGTGCTGAGGATAAGCCGAGTGAGAACATCCATCCTCTTGTAGCCGACAGTTTGTTTAGCCCACTGACAATAGAAACTCAATGAAGCTCAGGATTAAAGCAAATTGAAAACGGAAACTTCTTATAAGTCCACATCACAGTAATGCAACAAATTGAATCTCATATTTGAAGTGATTTCATTTAAGCTGCATCCGTTTTCGTTCGCTGCGGAAACAAGCAGCAAATCTTGGCATAACTTGCGTGTATATTTCTTGGCAGCGAACACACCACACTATTGCCAGCCGTTCTGCTCTGATAACCACACAATATGTGAAGATATTTTCGTAATTAGTAAGCGGGAGGTTGCGAGATTTTCAGCTGAGTGTTGATTAGAGCAGAATGCAACGCACACACGAACAGTTTATTAATTAATCCACTGCCACAATAGTTGTTATAGTAGCTCTTCTGCCTGCCACTCATGCCACGCATATAGCTTACCTTCTTCACCTGTGTGCAGTGTTACGTATACGTAATCTATTAGGCGTGCAATATGCAGAGCTCAATTGGTTTGTGCTTTCTGTGCACAATAAACAGCACTAATTAATTGAAGCATCGCTTACGAATCAATTCAACTTTGCAATCAATGAATAACTGCTTTAATGGGGCATTTTGTTGTTGAAAAACTACAGAATCGATGCTTTTATTTTACTTTCACTAGAAATTCATACGCCACTTTCATTGATTGGTAGTAAATAAATATTATCACAGTACTTTCCCGTATTCATAGTAAATTTTGAGGGCTTTTCCCGTCATTGCCAGCTTTTGTGAAGTACTCGAATACTCAACTCCCGTTTTCACTCGAATTTTTTTCAATTACTCAATATGTGGTTTTATGCGATTGCGTTTTGTTGGCAGGCAAATAAAACCACACTATTATAAAGTCAATTAGCATGTGTGCTAATTAAAGCGTTTGTTTTGTATTGTCTGCTGCTGACACATCATAATTAATTTCAAATAAATTAATCAATTTGACGGTTGTGCCACAAAACAACAGCTAAATAAATTATATGCCTGTCAGTGGCAATGAACTGTGCTTTATTTGCTACATTTAGCAGCCAGACGCCGATTCAAATTTAACTACGTTTCCCAGTGAATGTAACGTTTAAGCACCACATCCTTTAAATTGAACGAGCGAGCGTGCAAACTGAACGAGGACAAATGCTTTTTGCTTCGTTAGACGTTTATAGTTAATCCCTTAATAGGCTTTGAAGCCTATGGACAATAATTGATATCAGATTTATCTTCGTTTCGCAAAGCCAAACAAATGGAACCCATATTTTATAATACTGTTGCTTATATTTCAGCATGAATTTACATTTTATACTTTTGGAAGACATAATTCTACGAATTTGCGTAGGTATTATTCACCATAAGTAATAGACGGATTGTGTAAGTATTGTGATTATTTATACTCCACTGCAAATCCGTTTTCAAACGAAGTGTCTCACTTTATCTTTGCGTCGATGAACTTTAGAAGGCTTAAAGCCTTCTTCACATTGCTGTTGAAATCATTTCGGCCATAACATAAGTAAGGTCGATGAAGTGTCTACAAGTTCTTGCCATCCTTGTGGCTATCTCTTATTTAATTACTTTACGGGCGTGCTATTAATTTCACATTTAATTAGATGTTTAGCTAGCCGCACATACCCGTAATTTACTCAATTAGTGTGGGACCAGAAACAACAATATCGATTTGATTATCTTACTGGAATCGTGATCAAGTTCTCCGTCTGCCCCGTTTGCAACAATGAAGGACAATCAACGTACGAACGCAGCCACGTTTACGACTTGGGCAAGGATAACTCTGCAAGCGGATAGTAAATATTTTTGTTGCCAGCAAATTTGTGTTTGTGTGTTTTTGTTCGGGCACTTGGCCAAATTCGCAAGCAAAAATAAACCCTCGAAAATCGCCTAATTGCACGACGCTTGAAGCAGCGTTTAAAGGACACTCGAAATTAAATTCTCATGTTATTCGCAATCGACTGCAACGCAAATTATTTGGCTTATTATCGCTCTATTTCAATGTAAATTAATAATGTGCATACAAGTGTTCATTGCATAATTGAGAATGCAAAATAGTTGCCATTCATTGCACATAATTGCATTTTGGGGTCGCAGCCAGGCGACAAATTGAAAAAGCGGATGTGTATTCGTTTCAAAATGTTCGTAATTATTGTTGCAAACTCTCTTCCCTAAAGTGACTTGTTGTCGACTGTCGACGGTCATGTTAAGGGAAACGGAAGTTGTTCGTTGTTGTCTGCGCACATGAGAAAACCAGCAATTAGTGTTGCCTACTTTCCAGCGCATTCATCCTATAACCCCCTGTTTTTCTCACACCCTCATATTGCATCTTGCACTGCCGTCAATTATGATAATTGCTATTTTCTTGCGAAAGTGTGTGTAAAAAACAAGTTAAAAGTCATAAATTACATGGGAAATTTATGTGCAGCCGACGCAAGGACGAGACCAGAGAGTAAAAGCCTCAACTCAACGCGGGCTTCTTTCTTATCTGCAAGACGCAGAGTTCAAATGAATATAAGTCTAATTTAAGCAATGTTACGTTTGCCATTTTGTAATAGTCCAATTAACTTTGCAGTTATTATTATTATTATTATGAATCCGAGGCTGGGCACAAAAGCGAACGAAGTAAATAATTGCTGTAATAATCATAATAATCTTGTTTAAGTGGACGGACGGCCGGAAGTTTAGGTTGAGCCCCACAAAAAAGTCGACTAATTATTTCCGTTTGGCCAACACGTTTTCTTAGCTTCCTTTGTGCCTGCCCTTGGCCGGGCCAAAAACCAATTCTCTGTCGAATGACAGTTCACTTTGTTGTTCTCATTATAATTACTTTAATTTGTGAGTGTTTTGCGCGTTGGCAACGCCAACGAAAGTTGCTTGGCACGCCAACAAATTTGGCACATGACGCAAAATTCAGTTTAAAACTAATATCAACTATGGCAAATTCTGATTGTTAAATAATAAATATAATAAAGTTGCGCTTGTGATCAAAGTTAAAGTTCGCACAAAGCGCCAAAGTTACTCGAAAGTTCCGTAAACTATATGCAGATTAAAGTGCTTTAGAACGTACGCCATAGATATTAAAAAAATTTAATATTTATGTGTCAGTTGACTGGCATTTGTATTATTGGCAGCTCAACTCTAAATGCACAATTAGAGCGCCCTTTGAATAATATGTTGTCGACTTTTCAGCTCGTTCGCGAGGGGCACAAGCTAATTGCAAACAATCAACGCATTAACATCAATCATAGTTCTGCCGACGGCAATTTACCGCACAACTTCATAACGATACACAAACACACACACACACACACATATATTTAAGGGTGTGTTTGTAGGAGCGCCGTGATGAGTCCGCTTGCAACCTGCAACAAATTGCCGTCATTTAGTTGCACAAAATTATCCAATTAAATCGTTTCTCAAGGGCGATGGTAAACGTTATTAATACCCCCAGTACTTGGCCCATAACTGCCGCCATCGTCGCCAGAGTTGAGGCTCGAATTTCAGTGTTTCCCTTGCAAATTGAAAAATTCACTTTTTGGCCAGACACGCGAAAAATCGTGTTGGCAATTTTCCGGCTGCAATTCAAGTCAACTTCAATGGCAGTGCGTGTGGATCGTGACTGTTCGCTTGGTTTCGCTTATTATGCGCGTCTGAATATTTCATATTTCATGAATGTTCAACAGCTGCGCGTTGCAGTCCAAATCTGAGAGTTGAGTTTTGTGGTTTTCTTTCCCCTGACGCTGTAGTAGTTGCACAGTTTCACTGCACCTACTACTTGTTGTATATTGCCAGGTTGCTGCAGGTTCTCAGCGTGTGCTCGCAAGCGGTAAGCAAATTGTGCCCCAACTCGGTGGGGAAGGTGCAGCTTGGTGAACTGCAAAATGTTGGCTGTTGCTAAGTGAAGTCGCTAACTTATGATGCTCTCTGAAAGTTAGCCAAAGTTCTTCTCGTCGGCCAAAAAAAAAAAAAAGAAAAGAAAATGAGAAACTAAGTTATGAAAGTTGAGAGTCACGTATTTAAGAAGTTCATTAGTTGGCCTGAAATTTAAGTCGGAGCTGTGGGAAACGACTAAAACTGCGCAATCTAATCTCGCATCAACATGTGATTGGAATACTAAACGATATGCAATATGAAGATTAGTTGCGTGCTAAAAATATCTACAGACACTCGCCATAAATCGCGCAGAAGAAATTAGTTAATTAATAATTTAAAAGGCCACCAAAAAAAGAACACATCCATAAAGTTGGGCAGCATAAGAAATCGATGTCAGACGACTGCAATCCATTTGGCTGCAATCTTTTTCGGCTTGTTTAAAACAGTCTTCACGAAATCCCTTTATGGCCATCGAAGCCTGACTAATGGTCATGGGCGGAGTTCCGCTGTCAGACGCAGGGCCACTCAATCGCATCATCAGGCTCATTATCATCGGACGGGCAGAGATACCGAGGAGAAACAATGACCCTTCATCCTGGCTACGTGGCACATATTTGAAGCACGTTCGCTCAACATGCAACGCAAATGTGCCCCATTTCAATTTAGATTTATGAGCGCAGATTGTCACAGTTCATTGTTTATTTCTCCCTCTCCCTCTCTCTCCCCCCCTCTCTCTCTCTATTTTTCGCTCAACCATTGTCTTTATCTATGTTTCTGTGGAAGCCAAATCGGAAGTGTTGCCACAGTAAACTGAACAATGCAACAAAAATAACCAAATTCTGCACTTGGTTTCACATCGAGTGGATTTTTGTGTATTTATATCCTGCATAAACAAAGGATATACTTCGTATGAGTACAATTGCCATTTATCAGACAGGCTTTTAGGCAAGCATCGAAAAACACAAAGCTGGTCGACTAACAGATGCACTTTGTTTTCCCAATTTGAAGTGAATAGCTTGCAGATTTTCAGAAGTGATTTTTGTAGTTTTCTACCAACTGTCGCTGGCCAATTAAGTTTTTTGAATCAATACGCAACTTCAATCAACTGTGAGTGCATCTGGCAGTCAGGCATTGTCGGCAAATTTTCTGCTCGTTCTGTATCCATGTATCAGACCAACACAGAAGCTATAGCTGTAACTGGATCTGTTTTGTCCGCCCATCTGTCGGCATCAGTTTGCTGCATTGTCCTTGCAACAATAATTGCCACCACCCACTCAACGGGGGATTTGTTTTATGGCCACTTGCTGGCCAATGTGCTGCACAGAAAAAAAAAAAGTTAATTGAAAAATTTGTCATATGCAAATGTAGTCAAAGCCCCACAGAGCGCGCACTTTATGGGCCTTGAAGTGGTCGCCATAATTACAACGTTTTGCACTTTAATACCAAACACGCACACACACACACATGTGTATGTATGTATGTGTGTGTGTTCGCTTTTGTGAGAAAAAGGATTAGTTCTTTATGTGCCTTTTGCCTCAATGCCTCGGCTATTGTCTATGGCGATGGCGAGACGGGGGCTAAGCCTAAACAATTTCGTTTGGCTTTTACTTTCGGCTCGTTCTGCTTGAAGTGCTTTAAATTATTTTTATGCGCACATAGAAATTGTGATTGGATTTGAGAGCGACCGGGCCATAAAAATGCCAAACGGGCCCCCAATGTTGAGGGCCAATGGGCAAGGAATGTTCCCTTTTCTCCTTTTTGTTCTTGTCATCGGATGCGCTTCAAAATCAATAAGCGTATGAAATGTCATAAACATAAAAATGCCAACGACAATTTCGATTACTTTAAGCACAAAATGTTGTCATTTCACGCTAATATCACTCGGCTGCAAGTCAGACTTGTGAGACTGTAAGTTAAAAGTTAGAAAAGCTAAAAATAGGATTAGTTATTTATGTATTTTCTTTGCTGTCTTGTAGCAGACAATATGGGTGCACTTTCAAATCTTTTGTTTTTCGATATTATAAATGTTTTATAAACATATACTCAATAGACGTTTGTTTGTTGTCTAGTGTAAAGTAGATGCACTTAGAAAGTGTCTCTTTGAAAGTACGTTACGTATACGCAGTGTGCTCGACGCCCACACGCTACTTTGGCGACTTGCCTCTCATAAAGTTACTTGAGACGAATAAAAGCGCAGTCAACGAGTGCTAGACATGTTTATGTGTGGCTCGGCGAAGGGCACGAGGCGAAGTGGAGCTCTTGGTATTTGCGCTGATTGCGTCAAAGCCGCATGCCGCATGCCGCATGCCGCAGGCCTCATAATGAGCTTAACTCGCACACAGTCAAGTGGCAGCACACGCATACAAATACATATACATATATATACATATGCATGAGCTAAGTATTCACCTGGGCTCTAAGCTGACCAGAGTCCGCATAAAGAACGCCAATTTACTTTACGCACACACACATCGCAAAAGTGCAAAGCTGGCTAAATAAAACCTAAAGATTTTTGGCAACCTGCGCATGTTGTCACAAAACTTTTCCCCTTGCCATTTGTCGCCCCATCTACGAGCTGTTGTCGCCATCGTTGTCGTAGTTGTCGTTTGCTGTTCCTGTCGCTGTTAACTGGTGTGTTTGTCAAAGTTCTGCTTGGGATTTGTCGCATAGAATGTCGCTGTGAGTTTCATTATTTGTCCTCGCTTTTCCTGAGTTGTTCTTGTTGTCGTGCGACAACTAAAAAAGCAATTTGCAAATTTCCGTATTCTGTATTTCGTATTCCATTAAGCCGCGGCTTATATTTACTTCCAGTTGCGTGCCTTTGTTGTTGACGCCTCCATTGTTTTAATACCCTGTAATCATCCGCAGCGGTATTATACACAACTGGGGGATATCAATCACTCATTCTCGCCTCTATAATCAATTCGGAAAATAAAATTGCCAAGTCCAACACCTATATTTCAATGTTTCAACATTATGCAGAAATAATAATAGTTTTCCAAAACTCTCCAACTTTGAAAGTCAAACGCAGCCACTTTTCTGTATTAAAGCGAATTTATTGCCGGGGTATTGAAGCAAATGTTTTCTGTAGTTCACAGTGTATTCGCTTGCGTCTTGTTGACACAACTGCAACAATTCCACTTGTCAATTCTGCTGTTTCCCGCACAATACACAAAGAGCATAATCGAAAAACTTCTGCGCAATGTTGTGAAGCACTGGATCAACTGCAGTTGATTGCATCGCAGTGGTGAAAGTTAATTGTTTAGCCGCGCTTTCAAAAGATTTTGTGGGCTATTTTCTATGAGCTACTAATTGGACAGCGTTCTATTGGGATTACACGAACATTTAGTAGAGGAATTGGGGAAAAAAATTCGAATTCAATATAAAACTACATCGCTTTTGTGTCTGCGTTCAACTTGTTTATTTATTCTGCTTTAAAATCGTTCAATATGTTGCTCTTGTTTCGTCAAGAGTTTTGTGCTATTTGCTGAGCTTCAACTTCACATCGATAGTCCTATGTTTTCATTTTGTTTGCACTCCCAAGTGTGTGCCAAGGATGGTTCATTTAAGTGACGAGCAAATGAGTTTTACAACGTCTTTTTATTGCCAGTCAGCATTACTTTTTTATATATCCTCTAACCACAGCCACGCTGCATCTCCCTAAGCAATATCGTTTACGTTGCTATTAGTTCAGTACACATAAATATGTGTAGAAAAAGAGCAAAACGATTTACAGCAATCAATTCGATTTCTCTGAAAACCGGGGCAATAAAACAATTCGAGGAATTCATCTGCTACACCCGCATCTAATGCCTGCTCATTATCATTATCGTTTATTGGGTTGCCATCTATTGTCGTAAATTTGAGCAGCAGCTTTGTGCGGTCCATCGGATTAACTGGAAAATTCATTTACAGCTTGAATTATTGACTAACTAATTCTTAGCCCGCAAACCCAATAATTAATGATAGTTGAAATATTTAAGTATTCGCATAATGAAAGACTTTCATTCTCATAACGATTGTTTGTGCAATCGTTTTGGCATAATAAATAAAATACTTCATACTTACTTCACAATTAAGCGCTTAAAAGCCGCACATTTATCTCCGTGTTTTGTGGCACTGCGGAACGTGGCATGAACAGCAGTTGACCGCAAAATAATTGCCAAAGATAACGGGTATTAAGTACCGGTTAATCGGGCAATCGAAATATGCCACAAAGTGCAACTGCTGCGGTGCTCGTATTGTTCTCATTATTCATGCGAGTGCAAGTTTAATTAATGAGATTTCCATTAAGCGGTAGTTAAACAAATTATAAATTAATTAATGACAATAGGAAAAAAAAAGCGTTGACTTTAAATGGTGATGGGAGTATTAATTTGTGAATATTTAATTGCGTTTGGTTTCAATTTCCAATGGGAATTTTGTCAATTCATTAAAATGGCTTAATTAAATAAATCACACACTTGCAGTCACGCTTTAATTTGAAAACTTGAGCGACTTAAAAGAAGAAGTGCATTTGCGGCTCAATTATGTGCTCAATTTGTTTGTCATCTCAGCCGCTGCCAATTATCCTTTTGCATTTCACCAAAAACTTTCGTTGCCGTCAAGCAATTTTGAACAAAATTATCTGCGTTTGCCATCGAAACCCTGCTGCCGTCCTTCCGGTTGAACGACACTCGCGGAAATGAAGCTTAACTCTAGCTAATAATTTGCATAACTTTGTTATACCTCCTCGTCCTCTTGCTGTCCCTATTCCCTATTCCTCTGCTTATCGGCTGCAATTTAGGGGCGTACTTTCAGTGCAAGTTTTCTGCGAAAATTGACGTAAATTAAAGACGCCAAAAGCACGCAAATTGAATGAACTCCCCCCGATGACAATGAAGAACACTAAACTTCCGAGAAATTTGAAGCTACAACAAGAGAGCGACGACGCAACGGGAAATTGTTGGTCGCTTGCTGCCGCCATTCGCCTCTCGCCATTTTCACTTACTTCGCCTCGTCGATGCTCTCGAGATTATCTCGATTATCGATAATGCCGGAGAGCAGGCTGACCACCTCGGTGCGGTTGAGGCTGTTCAATAGAGTTGTGTTCACAATGCTGTTCAGCTCGAAGCGACGCACGGCGAGAATTGTGCAGTTCACCAGCAGCTCCGTATCCACCAGCTCCGACATTTTGTCTTCGTTTTTCACTTTTTTGTTGTTGTTGTTCTTTATGTGTCGCTTTGGCTTTTGTATTTCGGCGAGACGCTCGGCGTAATTCGAGGGGATGGGATGCGGAAATAGACGTTAAGCACTCGGTCGCCCCGGTTGCGTAATGAACATGTGCGGTTGGCGTCAACTTATTTCACGGTAATTCCATAGAATTCTTTGTGGCTGACCACACAGCCAGCGGCGCTGATGTTGCCCATGCTTTTAGCCGTGCAACAGCAACGTCCCGAGCTGCACATTACAAATTGCGCGCTTTAATTACGCGCTGCGGTCTTATCCGAAGTTTAAGGATTAAACGAGTGCGCGGATGGCGGTCAAAGGGAAACTGCGGGCGACTTTTATGAATATTTAAGCGGAAGCTGTTTGCGGTGCCACAGTGTGGGGTCGCACAACAAGTTGCATGCTATGCACCGGAAAAACTCAAGCGCATATTAACATTTATATCGCGTATACGCAGTAGTTGTTATTTGCTTTTCAATTGGGCTATTATTATCACATGAATTTTAATATTCAGATAATTTCATCTTACACTTATTTCAACATGGACCATTAATTTTGTAGACTGCTGAATTAATAAATTCCAATTAATTTGATTTATTTTAGTTGTAATTGAACTATTTAATTTGTATTAATTTGTTAAACTGAAACCACAATTTCGTATTTAAATAATTTTGAAACAATTTTATTTGGTTTTCACTTGTAACACTTGACAAGTCGATTATGTAGATTTCAACAGAGATTCTTGTTAAAAAAACAAATTTATTTATTTTCCTTAAATTTAAAATTTATGCATCAAGCGATTTGTTTGCACAAATCTTTTGTTTTCATTCACGTCGGCAACTGCTTGAGGCTTCTGCTGCCTTCTTCGGCTTAGGAACATTTCACTGCAGACACATTGAAGACACAATTTATGTACAGCACGTTTCTTTTTTTTTTTGTATTTTCGATGCGAACGTATCGCGTGAACTTTGCTGCTTCGAGTGCTGCCGACGACTGCGAGCTTTACAATGTGACTACAATTTGTCCTGCAAGCGGGAAGGCGTCAACACATCCCATAAGCGGTGGGCAACATTTTTACACAACCTGTTGAGAGAAGTCGGTAATTGATGGCTGGCAACATGTTGCTAAGCGGTGTTGCCCAACATTTATGGCAACACACGCCAACAGACGCCAGAGCGAGACGGAGCGTGATGCCGAGAGACTGACTAGGTATTAGTGTGAGTGTGAGTGCGAGTGTTTTGTGTTCTCTAATTTGCTGGGAGCATTGTTATTGCTGTTTTTGCACTTATTGCCTTCGGTTTTTGTTTAGGCTGTGACTGCGAACTGCGAACTGTGACTGCGAGCTGTGGCTGCGGCTGTGGCTGCGGCAAATAAATTTCTGCGCTGCGTGTTGATATGATGAATGACCTGTAAATCATTATAGAGGACATGAACAAGGACAACGGGCAGTCCAACTGTAAATGCGTGGGACGTGCATATTTATGTGTGTGTGTGTGTGTTAGTGTTGTTCTGCGTTTGTTTGTCTCGTCGTTGTCTTTGCCTTTGTATCGGTATTTGCGTTAGGCAAAGTCTGCAAATGTGTTTATGTGTGTTTGCGTATGTGTGTGTGTGAGTGTGTAGGCCTAGTTGGCTTGTCGGTGTGCATGTGTGTGTGTCTGCATGCGTGTGTGTGCGTGTTGCGCTCACGTATTTGCACATTTCAGATTATGACTGCCCATTTAGGCATATTTGAACACGCCCCATCGCCAAACTAGCCTCCCACTAACACACACGCACTTCTCCCCCCCGCTCTCCTCCCCCCTCGTGATCTGTATAGGAATATGCATCCGTGTTTTGTTGGTTTTTTATGTCGCTGCTGCGTTTAGTTTATGGCATACATTACATGTCTCACCAGGCCACGCCCCCGACAACACACTCTCCTCATCAACGCCCATCGAAACAAACATATTTGTGTGGGTGGAAAGTGAGGGGAGCTGGCGCTGTCTTGTTGATATTCAACGCGATTTCCCACATGTTTATTATGTTAAATTTATGCGAGTTTGTTGTATTCGCATTTTATGGAACACAGTCTGTGCTGGGAGCGCACTTAATGGTGCACTCTGACTGCCTCTCGCCCCTCTCGCCTGGCTTCTCCCTCCTGCTTTATCCTTTTCGGCCGCCCATCAAACATGATGTGGAAATATGCCAAAAATGTTAAGTATTTACTTAAAATGCTTTCAAGTGTCTGCCAGCAAGTGAAACCTCAAATTCTGTTTAAACTCGGGCTGAATTGTGCTCTAAATTTATGGAACATTTATAATTGAAAAGTTTCCCTTCGATGCCGAAAACTTATTAATGCTTTCCCCAAAACTGTGACAATGCAAACATATTTTGTTTGTTATTTAATATGCCATTTAAATTGAAATCCACTTGGTGTCTAACATATAATTAAATAATTCATTGTATAATTATATTTTTCTCATAACTATTATAATTAATTTGCTGCGTCATTTGCCACATTGATTCCTTGTTGTGGCTTTTTATCCTAGACCAATAGGCAATTAATAGACAAACATTTTTTTTCATATGCTGCCGCATAGCTTTTGTTTCGCCTGGCGATGTTAAAAGCTTTTATTGTATTAGATGTGAATCTGTAATTAAGTGGTTCTTTTCTGGCTGCCTAGATGGTGAGCGGCAAACTATTAATTTAGATTTCGTATCACGCCGAGCTGGCGGATGTGCCACATAACACTTGAGAGCTTCCACAAGTCAACATGTGTCAATTACCGCTTGACTTTGTTTTGACAGCATGAGAAATGGGTTGGTTGCAAGTGACGACGACTAGGACGAGGACGACGACTAGGACGACGACGAGGACGAGGACGGCACTTCCGGTTGCGTTGTCAGTTGAAAGGATAAGGCCATTTTCCACGCAGGATACACACATTTAGATAGAAGCTGATACTAGTATTGACTTCTCTCCGGCTCCGAAGTAGCCCCCAACTTGTGGAATGGGCGATTGTCTTTGCAAACTTCTTGGCCACTTTTGCTGGATTTATGTGACACACGGTTCTTTATTGTTTTTTCTGTACACCATAGACAAAAAGGAGAAGTGAAACAAAAACTAAGAAAAGTTGCCCTTTTCGGTTCGTCGTCGTCTGTCTGATTTGTGATGTGAAAAATCACTTTGAAAGCCATTGGAGCGCGCATTGAATTCGTTTCTACAACTGCTAATTAATTGATGACCGCAAAAGAATAATTAACATGCCACAGCTGCAGCGAGCACACAATGAATCCAACAAACCGAAACCACTGTGTAACGTGGGTAGCGGTTATTGTGGGCGGTGGGCGTTGGGGGGTGGGGCGGAAGGTTTTTGTTGGCCCCGTCTGAAGCGCTCGGACGTTTAGCAGCGTCAGCCACAATAGAAATTAATCAACATTTGCTTTGGCATGATTAAAATGTAATTAGCTTGAATTAGCCGCACCACAGTCAACTCACTCCTGATTAATGTGCTCGTCGTTTTTTTTTTTCGAAAGGGGCGTTGAGTTTGCACTGAATTATTGATATGATTGAAAACTTGTGCTATTTATTGCGTGGGCAGAACGAGAATTCTATATAAAGCCTTAGACGCAGACATCTCAACTTAAGAAGTGAAGTGCTGTCAATTAAAAAATCAACCACACTTTTTATATCGTATTTCAAATAGACTTTACTATGCAATTGATTGAAAGAAAGTCGCATATTGGTGGCAGATATAAAACTCAGCGCCTCAGATATAGAGATATATTCTTTATTTTTTTGATTGTGCTTAAATGAGAGTGTGAATGAAATGACCGTTGAATAGCCACACAATGAGCAGAGGAATTTACCGAACTATGCCCCAATTACGCTTAGTTTGATTTGACGAAATGCTGCTGCTACTCGTATACTCGTATATTTGCACACATAAATAAATACACACATCTTCTGAACGGATCTGAATATTTACAAAAAGACGACGACCGTACAAAGGTTAATTTAGCGGCTGCTGGAAGTCCACTTTCAAGAACAACGACATTATGAAGGCAACTACAAGATACAGTAGAGGATAAATAATATTGATATATGGTAAGCAAAGCGATTAACTCTCTCTCACTGGCCATCAGGGTGGTGAGCCACAGGAAGGGCGCCCAGCAGCTCAGCTGTATGAACATGGGCAGCAAAAGGTTTCCCACAACCGAACCCAAGCGACCGCACGTCATGATTAGCAATAGAACCATTGTTCTGCAAAATAACGAGTGAATAATACAATATCACGACTTTGACTGGACCAGAACACACCTCATTAGAGTGGGAAAGACAACGACACACATTCCAATTATGGTCGAGGCACAAACGCCCATGATAGTCAAATATATGGAGGCCACCAGCAGCGTCGACAGCTGCGTGTTCGAGAAGTAGAGGCCACCCACCAGAAAGGTGCAGACGAACAGACAGATCTCTGGATGCATAGGAAAAGGAAAGCTCTGCATGAATATGAATATCGCATTAACTGATGACTCACTCAGCATATGGTTGACAACGCCGCGAATGCGCAGCACGGGAAAGAAGAGCACAAAGCCGATGAGAGCAATCGATGCCACAATGATGTTGTTCATGAACGTTTCGGGCCGCTGATGCTACACGTGTTGGGTTCATTACTTTAGAGCCATTGGCACATGGTGCAAAGGATCGCCTACCCACTATATCGCATTCTTGCTTCAACGACTTGGTAGCGCCACGATGCGAGTTGTGATCCAGGATGGCGCACATGCTTCTGTCCCGAATGCCGTGCACCTCGAGTGTCTGCATGGTGGCAAAGATCTGTGGCAGCCAAAGACGCACAGAGTTCACGCTGCCAAGACACAAACACAAAAAACAAAAAAAGAAAAGCATCGAAACACACGCATCACACGATCGATAGTTACCACATAACCTGGCAAAAGTGCAGGCTATAGATGCGCCCGGATAATGCCAGGTATGGACTGGAAAACATTGGCTTCAGCTGCCGCAGACCCTCGGCGAACTTTCGCTTCGTTTTCGCAAAACGTTCGCGCAACGGACGCTGCCCAATCGGAGCCTCAGTTGTCTCTCGCTCGGGAGTGGCATCAGTCAACGTAGTGATCTGTAGGATGACATCAAACTGTAGTAGTGTCTAACTAGTTGGCAGCTCACTTACCGGATAAGAGTCGCGACTCTTGCGCTTGTTCATGGCGTAGATGCGCTGCAGGGAGTTCAGGGCCTCGCGGTAGTTGCCCTGGGACATGAGAAACCTCGGACTCTCGGGCACAAAGATGTGCAGAAAGCCGCTGGCCATCGTTGGCAGTGCGGTTATCGCCAGAAAGATCTGCCAGGTGTGCACTGCAATCAATGGATTTACAAGAAAGCACCAAGCTGGCAAGCAATTCACCTACCGTGCAGTGTGCCAACGTTGAAGTAAATGTGCTCCGGCAGCAGCAAGTAGGCCACAATGGTGAGAACGAGGGCGCCGAGGGCCACGATGAGTCCAATGAACAGCATGATGAAAGGTCTGTGCTTTTTGCCATGAAACTCGGCCAGATTGCTGACGACCACGGCAAAGGGGCCGCACACGCTGCAGATGCCAGATGGCAGCCAAAAAGGCTGATTTGAGTCAAAACACAGCGGAAGACAGCAACACCAATGCTACCTACATGAAGCCATCAAAGAACTTGAACACCATCAGCTGGGTTGAGTTCTGACTCAATGCCGCACACAGCACACAGAGGCCATCGATCCAGCCGCCAATAATCAGCACCAAGCGACGACCCATCGTGTCCGCCACAAAGCCCCAGGGAATGGCCGAGATGATCATACCTGTTATTGGCCAACGAGCTGGAATTAGTTTTTCGTTGGCAGGCGATTGGGGAATTTTACCAGCATAGGTCACTGCATTCATGATGCCCTTGTCCAGCAGGGATAGCTGCAGTTCGCACTCTGCCGACGGCATCACATAGGACATGGCCGAGGCCGAGAAGACCATGGCCGAGAGACAGGGCATCGCACAAAACATAATGTACACGTTGAAGAGTCCAAAACCGCACTCAGCAATCGCCGTCTCGAAGTCAGCGGCTTGACTCTTCGACCCAGCAGCTGTGGCCATCTAAATACCGTAGTGTCTTACTATAAAAAACAATTTGATTGACCATATATTTTACTGATGACGAATTCTGAAAACTATGCGTAGCCTGCTATGCAACAGACACAATAATTACATTTTCTTTGACGAAACCACTCAGCAATCATTTTATCGAGAGCCCGCGTCATAAGCAAATCATTTCAATTAATATGCATGCAAGGATAACGCTTCACAATTGTTATAAGTGCCGGCAAAAAAGGGCTCTTGAACTCTCTTCGGAATTCATGAATAATTTGCGTTTATTTCCGCCTCATCATCGATTAACCTTTTAACCGCAACTTGGTGAATTTAACTGGTGTTAATGAGATTCACAGCTTAAGATTGTCAGTGTTGGGCTGCACTTAAAGGAAACAGCTGTTAATTATGCAGCAAATCGATAAATGAATTAACAAGCTACATTTCACATCGTCTACTGCAGAGACATTTTATTAAAATATTGGCTTTGCGCATAAACTTAAATATATATTACAGAGATAAACTAAACTAAACTGACTATTAGTAAAACTTTACTGTACAAATATTGTAAGCTTAACCAAGATGTATTACGTGAATGCCGCCTTCTTGGGATTGGGCACAAAGTACGAGAGAACAGCGGCAACTGCAAGTGCAAAGTGCATTAAACAATAAACGCTTATTAATCATGTAAATGGCAACTTACGCAGCATGACTGAACCGACCATCACAAAGGGCGGCACACATCCGATCTGTATGAAGACGGGAAAGAGCAGATTCCCAGAGAGTGCCCCCAGACGACCGCACATCATGGCAATGGCCACCACCAGAGAGCTGCAAAAGAGTGGAAAACAATGTCAGACATCCGAACTAGAGAATATTCATTATCACTTATTCCAACTGACCGCAGCTGGGTGGGAAAGAGGGCAACAACAGCGCCCAGCAGAGAGGAGACTGCCACACCAGACACAGTCACAAAGGCGGATGAGATGACAATTGTGGTCAGACTGTTAATGGACCAGTAGAGCGCGATGCCAAGCACTCCAGACACCAGCAGACCATAAGCTGTGCAGCAAAAGATACAAATTAGGGGACAAAATGTGCGATTCAAAGATAATGATAAATGAACGTACTCAACAAGCGTTTGGCGCCAATTAAACGGATTATGGCTCCAGCAAAGAAGTAACCCACGAGCCCACAAAACGACACGATAATGTTGTTCAGATACATATCCATGGAGATGGGTTTGGGCTGCAAGATAGTCGGAAAGACGTCAGCTTTCAGTTACGCTAATCTTATCTGCTGCAGCTTAACGCTTACCTCGGCGCAGGCACTCTCATGATTTGTCAAAGTCTCAGCTGTCTTATTCACACTGTACTCCAGAATTGTGCACATTGTAGCTGAGTCATCGTCGCCCGCATGCTCTGCCTCATACTCCGCCATCGAGGCGAACAGCTGTGGCAGCCAGAGGCGTATGGTATTCATGCCCAGAAATATGCAGAACTGCATCGTGTAGCAATGGAGCGCAAGACCCAGCAGTGGCTTGTGGAACATCGGCCTCATCTGCTGCATGCCAGCGCGCAGACTTTCCAGAAGAGTGCGTGATGGACGCTTGACGGGCGCAGGCTTGCTGTCGATGGTGTAGATGGCTTCGTCCCTCTGCGCATCACGACTGGGCACCTCTAGGATGAGCGACTTGATCTGCAGGCGCAGAAGCACTTGCATGAGTATATCAAAAGAAATGAAGCAAACAAATTGGTGCTTACTGGATAGGTGTCCTTTGGCTTGCCCGTGTTAATGTGATAGATCGTCTGCAGCATCTCCAGGGCCTCCTTATTGCGCCCCTGACTCATCAGGAATCGCGGACTCTCGGGCATAGCGTAGAGCACCAGTCCACTGATTAAACTGGGCAACGCGCAGACGAACAAAAAGATCTGCCAGCTGTGAACTGCATCGCCGCAAAAAAAAAACATAAATATATAACAGCTGGAAATTAAAGTACAACTCACTGTCGATGCCGCCAAAGAGCAGAAAGTCCCAGGGTCGGGGAAAGATGCCCCACGCCAGCATGGGTAGCAGCAACGTGGACGTCGATGTTATCATGCCAACTACCATCAGCACATTTGGTCGGTACTTGGGACCGTGCATCTCTGTCAGATATGTAAACAGCACAGCGGCCGGGCCATTCACCCTGCATGTCAACAAGAGTTGCGTTGAGTCGTCAGACGAGTGCAGAGTAGTTTGTTTAACTTTAGTTTACTTACATAAGTCCGCCGAGAAACTTGAACGTCACCAGCATTAGAAAGTTCTGACTCAGCGCGCTGCCCATGACACAAATGCAGGTGAGCAGATAGCCATAGACAAGCACCTTGCGTCGTCCCTTTGTATCGGCCAGATATCCCCAAGGAATCGCCGAGATGATCATGCCGGCATAGGCACAAGCGTTGAGCACTCCCTTATCCGTCAGCGTTAAGTGCAGATCACACTCCGCAATGGGCAGAATGTAGGACATTGTGGTCGACTCAAACATATTGGCACAGGTGGCGGGTATGGCGACGAGCAGCAGGATGAGATTGAAGCGTCCAAAGCCAGAGGCCACAATGGCCTTGTCGAAGTCGGCGGGAGCATCTTCTGCAGAGCCGGTGGAGGCGACAGCCGTGCTGTTGGAGTTGCCATCGGTGTCTGTTTCGTTGTCTATGAAGAGTATAATAATATAAATGCTGTCATTTGTCACCTGAGCATTTAGATCTTAGCTAATGTAATGGTAATAAAGTCTGAGGCTGTTATCTTGCTCCAATCAGCAGATAGTATTTATTTTAAGTGCACACTTAAGATTCGATATACGCGAAGCTAAAGATAGCTGGACTTCCCTTATGATATTCCAAACTTAGCTTCAAACTTTCATAATAAATTCGCATAAAACAATTATTTCCTAAACGTTTTCTTGCTGTTGAAAACAAATTGTTTATAAGAAAACTTTTACTACACCGACTCATTTTATAACTTGAGATAGCTTTATTTAAACTGTAGAGATTGTAGTGGAAAGAAAGTCACTTTAACATCATAAATTCTTAAATTGGTTTATAGCCACTTATGGTTTTTTTTTTACTTTGCATTTGTTATCAGGAAGCTGCTGCACCCGGCACCTGAATCACTTTTCACATGAATATTATTAATTCATACAACGTTTTATTCTTCAGATTATGTAACAACCGTTACCTTTCGTTTTCTCGCGATTCACACTTTCAGCATTATTCTCGGCCATAGTTTCGTGTAATTTTTATGTGCACCACAATTTGTTTTAATTGAAATATTTATTGGTCGCACAATTAACATTCGCACACTTCTTAATTAAAAGCGCAGTGGAAAACACTTTGCAGTTAAATATTTAATAGAGTATATCAATTTATCACAGTTATTAGTTCACAGCTTCCGCGTTCGGTTCGGAATTTATTTAAGATTTTTCTGCCGGGCTGCTGCTGTTTGCTTCGCGTTTCGGATACTGAATGATGCATTCTTATGAATGGCACGGGGTTTATATCATCTGGAGAACACAAAATTGTGAAGATTCACTCAGATATAACACTTTTTTATCATAGCAACGATGGATGCTATAAAGATAGTGAATGAATTAAAAATGTTGTTTGACTAACTTTACCAACTCAAACAATTCTCCCCCGGGAACACTCGTAATCTTACGGGGTTCCTCAACAAACTTACGTAGCGGTCGCCCCAAAAAAAAAAAACTAATGATAGCTCATCACAGAACAGAGGTAGCAACGACGATGATTTGATGATAACAAAGATTGTTGACTTTTTAACACGTTTTGAGCACGGCGTGTGCTCGGTTTAAATTATGCTTACCAGACGAATTGTCAGAGTTGTTTGTATATTTGCCCAAAGTAAATATCATTGTTTTTTTGTTTAATTAGCCTAAAGCCAGTTTACATCTGTATTAACTATATTTTCTACGTCATCTTCATGGTGAAATCAAGCTGGGAACATATGCTTTAGTAACCTTATCGTCGTAGTTCATACGGCATGACAAATCATTGTAGCCGCGAATATTCCTTGTTACAAAATGCGGAATGAGGCAAGTATCTAAGCTCTTAGTTTATGAATGAGGTCCAGAAAAAGATGAAAGCATGAATGGGAAATTGAAAACAAAACGTTGAACTTGTTTGTATATCAGTGTATAAATATTAGTTTTTATTTATAATAAAAGGACTAATTGTATTATAAATGTCATTGTTCATTTTTTCACTCAAACTTTGGAAATAACTTTTTATGGTACACGTTCCACATAATTATGAACGAATGACAGTAATTAAAACTTGTCGGCAATAGTTTTTTTTACTGCAAAATAAAAATTAGTTACAAAACAAAATGCAATCCCTAAAAGCGCAAAAATATAATGTCAAACGTTTAATTATGTAAACGTGGCCTTTTTGGGATTGGGGATGAAAATAGAAAGGACGCCAGCAACTGAAATGAACAGAAAATTAATTAAGCGGTAATCTCAGAAGTCAATGCAAAATAAAAAAACCCACTTGTCATGAATGCTGCGACCATCACAAAGGGAGGCAGACAACCGATCTGAATAAACACTGGGAAAAGCAAATTTCCAGAGATTGCACCTAGACGACCACACATCATGGTAATGGCAACCACAATAGAACTGCAACGAATATTTAAATCAAGAGTCAACACGAGGATATATCAAATTTATTATATCATACCGTAATTGCGTGGGAAAGTGAGCCACGACAGCGCTAAGCAGAGAGGAGAATGAGACACAAGCCACAGTGACAAAAGCGGAGGAGACAAGAAGAGTCATCAGACTATTCACAGACCAGTAAAGAGATAGGCCCAGAATACCAGATATGAACAGGCAATAATCTAAGGAAAATTATAGAAATATAGAATTTATCTTGGATTTAATCGAAAAGCTGCACTTACTCAACAAACGCTTGGTGCCAATGAGACGTACAATGGATCCGGCAAACAAGTATCCCACTAGACCACAGGCCGAGACGATGATATTGTTGATATACATATCCATTGAGACAACTTTGGGCTAAGACACAGAGACGAGGGAAATGTAATAAGTTGCTATTTGCACAACGTCAGAATGATGCAGCAAAAACTAGGATTAAATCTTATCTCTGGGAAATTATATCACGTACCTCAGCGCAGGCATTCTCATGATTCGTCAAAGTCTCAGCGGTTTTGTTAATGCTGTAGTCGAGTATCGTGCACATGGTGGGAGACACATCTTGGCCATCGAACTCAGCCTCGTAGTCGGCCATCGAAGAGAATAACTGCGGCAGCCACAAGCGAATTGTGTTCAATCCCAAGAACATGGAGTATTGCATAATATAAATTTGCAGCGCCAGACCCAGCAGCGGCTTATGAAACATGGGCTTCATCTGCTGCATGCCAGCACGAAGGCTTTCTAACAAGGTGCGAGATGGACGCTTGGCTGGCGCTGTTCTATCCTCTGAGCTGTTGCCAATGGTGTAGATGGCTTCATCCTTCTGTGCATCGCGACTAGGCACCTCTAGAATTAGGGATTTAATCTGTGGATTGGAAATTCATTAATATTTGAGCTAACCAAAACGTGTGGGAGATAATTCAACCTACAGGATATGTATTCTTTGGCTTTCCAGTGTTAATGCAATACATCGTCTGTAGCACCTGCAGAGCCTCTGCATTCCGGCCTTGAGACATCAGAAATTTGGGACTCTCTGGCATTATCAACAGCACAAGTCCGCTTATTAAACTAGGCAGCATACAGACAAGCAAAAAGATTTGCCAACTATGTACTGAAAACTGAGTAATATTAATTTATGGTCTTTTAAAATTAGGAATTTCCTACTTACCGGCAAGACTCTCAAAGAGTAGAAAGTTCCAGTCCCTGGGAAAAATGAGCCAAGCCAAGACCGGCAAAAACAAAAGAGATGCGGAAGTTATCATGCCAACAACCATCAGCACATGAGCTCGATATTTGGGACCATGCATCTCTGTCAAATATGTGAAGAGCACAGCAGCCGGTCCATTCACCCTGTTAAAATGTTAGGGTCGTCCCAAAAGAGCATTCAAGTAAATTTATAATTACTTACATAAGTCCACCGAGAAACTTGAACGTCACCAGCATTATAAAGTTTTGACTCAGCGCACTACCGAATACACAAATACAGGTGAGCAGATAACCATAGACAAGCACCTTGCGTCGTCCCTTTGTATCGGCCACATATCCCCAGGGAATGGCCGAGATGATCATGCCAGCATAGGCACAAGCGTTGAGGACTCCTTTGTGCGTCAGTGTTAAATGCAGATCACACTCCGCAATGGGCAAAATGTAGGACATTGTGGTCGACTCAAACATATTGGCACAAGTGGCAAATGTGGCGAAAATTAAAAGCAACACATTGAAGCGTCCAAAGCCAGAAGCCACAATGGCTTTGTCGAAGTCGGCCGGAGCATCCTGTGGTGAGCCAACACTTGCGTCGGCTATGCTATTCGAATTTCCATCTGTATCTGTTTCGGTGTCTGAAATGTTGAGTGTTGATTTCTATTCCTTCCTAAAATTAATATGGTGGTTTAATTACCTTTCGCTTTAGCAGGTGTGCCATTTTCATCAATTTTATCAGTCATTTTGCAGTTCTTTATTGAGCAAAGCAAAGTTCGATTAATTGTCAGGTTTTTAGTTTCCGTTTTCTTTGGTGGACTCGCGCGATCTGCAACTTGCGAATGATCTTCCCTCTTAAATGTCACACAGTTTTTATCCGAGAGGCGGTAGTAATACTAAAGATTCATTTACATATACTTAGGTTTCTTATCAAAGAAACAACATGCTTTCAACCGGATTGTAAACGTGCTCAACGATTTTCAAGATAGATGGACAAATATCGTCATAACTTTTAGGAGTTCCGTGGCTAATCTTAAATGATGAACATGCGTTTGTTATAAAATGTGTTACAAATTTATTTCTTACATTTAAATACAATATGCTATATATAGTTGGTACACTAATCATAATTCTGCAATTATTTTGTATATTATATTACTCTGAGTGCTATAGATTTTTCTAGTCAAAGACATCCACGAGCTTGCACATAACACGATCATGCTGATAACTGGGATCGTTTTTAGCCGCTGCATTCGATTCCAAAGGATCGACTTCCATTTTTATCTTCGCAGAGCCATCATCCTCATCAAACAGTGTGGGCAGCGCAGAGAAGGCTGTGTTAACTATCTCACGCACACGCTCCAAATGCTTCTGAAAACGAGTCGCCGTCTCGACACGTTGACGTTTCTGCATTTCCATCATTACACGCAAAGTTTCACGAGCCTGATGGGGTCTGAACTCATTGAGCAAATGATGCATATTCACAAACAGCAAACTCAGGTCGTCAATCTGCAGAAATGAAATCAGTTAGTTTTAATATGAATAAGCAAGAAAATTACAGATGTGAGCTACTCGTTACCCATTGTTAGAGAAACAATAGAAAACGATATTTTCTTGTAACAGTTTCAGAACATCGAGTAATGTTAACATTTAAATAACAGACGAGTCTGTAAGTCTGTTAAGTTAACAGAGCCTTCAAAAGCCAGAGAACACTGTTACAATACTCATCTATATTAACAAATATAAACCGACCTTTTCCGTGCGCCGCGGACTGTCAGGATTCAGAATAAGAAAGTCGATGAGGTCCAAGAAGTTGACAAGCAGCGAATGATTGAGTTTCTTCAGCTCCTTACGCCTATCAAAGTGTATTGGTATTAGGCGCTTGATATTCTGCGACTCTAGAGAGCGTATCATCTCGTCATTATTATACTGTATCCCAAACATGCTATAGACTTCATGTTGCGATGGGGGCGGCGGTGGTCGCGGTGCGCGATTGCGTCTAATGTTCTCCTCTGTGTAGTTGCTGATGTACCGCTCCGGTGGCATCGGCAAACTGGACACCTGTGTCTCTGCATTCGACATTGTTCCGTTCTTTTTAAAATCTTTTCTTATTTGCAATATATACGACTTTTGTTTTGTTTGGTTCGCAACAAATTGCTAGCTCGAAGTATGACCGTCCCTTACGGAATTAAAAATACCAAAAGTTAAAATACTACGCATCACAATTACCTTAAATACAATTAAAAATACCAAAAACTACATTACAGCAGTTTTTAAACATAATTTTAATTAGAAATACACATTTGAACAGTTTATTTGATTTGCACCTTCCAGAAATACAACTTTCTATCTGACGCCGCGCTTATGTAAGGCAACCGGTGATGCCAAGCCAGGCCGCCGTATGTTTTAAGAGCTGCCTCAATCAGCGGAACTGTTGACTTGGCCACAAAAACTTTTAATGTCTGATCCGGACGTCCAATGCTGGCCATGGCAATCTCGGAGCTGCCGGGAGAGAAACGCACAACACGTCCACCATCTTCGTGCACTTGTTTTACATCGACGGGCAGAAAGGGACGACTTAGGTCCCAGCTGACAAGATCACCGCCTGCAATTGCCGTGACAAACAACCGATTGCTATTAGCCCAGTCGGCAGACATGAGAGGGAACTTAGGGGATTCGACGGAAACAACCGTCTGCTTGCTACGCACGTTGTACAAATGAACAACGCCTGAAACTTAACATGTTAGAGTATATGGTATGGTAAGTAAATGCATTAGATAATCTTACCACGTTTCTCGGCGATGAGCACTTTATTCGGATCCTCGGGATGCGTCTTCACCGACATGCCCGCCGACGACAGATAATATGTGATAACATTCTCCATATCGGACGCAATGTTCCAAAACCTGCAGGAGTAATCATCGCTGACAGATGCAAGCAGCTCTCCTTCGCAAACCCAGGCGATATCATTAACATAGTCGCTGTGTCCCTTCAGATTCTGCATGCTGCTATATTGGTTGAGGTCGGTGTTAAACAGTTTGATGTCGCAGTTGCCGAGCGCAACGCAAACCGAAACTTTATTGGGGGTGCAGTTCAGCGAGGTGTCTGGCGAAAAGGCGATCGCATGGCAGCGTGCATCCTTCTCCATGATATCCAGGTCCTGTACATGGTTCCACATAAACTCGCCACTCTCCTCCTAAATAGTGCGGCACTTGTTAAATTATATTAATAATAATACGGTTTATTTTTACCGGCAAACTGATCAGAATCAGCGAGAGATGCTTCTTTTGCGCCACGCAGATTAGGTTGTATGCAAAGTCATTGGAACAGATCTCATAGCAGCTAATAGACTCAGTCATCAACACAGTGTGGTCTGGTTCTGTAGACGTTCGCATTTTAATTCACTTTTATAATAATAGTTGCAAAAAATGCAAATATAATGCCGGCGCCAATATGTTGATTATTAGTGATGGATAAACACCGACGGTTCTACAGATATATCGATTTTAGAAAACACCAATGAAAACATCGATGTCTTTTACAACAAACATCGTTTTGGCAGTCGACAAAAAATAGTTATAATTACTATAAATTATTTTAATCTTATAGTTTAAACAAAGCTTAAAAAAATATGTAGAAAAATTAAAAGCAAGCTATCATAAAAATGGTTCTAATGTTATCGATTTTCCAACACTACTATACTTTAAGCGCTACCAACCTAAGTAATTGGATTGAGTTGGCAGCTCGATACATCAACGCAACCGACTTCACGTTTTAAGCATAAACTTCCTTTCTTTTTGTTTCAACGTCTGAAGCGAACGGACGTCATGGTAAGTTTATCTCCGTGAAAAGTGAATATATTCAAAGAATTGAGATATTGTGCAAAGAAAATTAAATTAATACCAAGTGCAATGCAGTGAAAACTCATATTAGAAGTTTTCTTTTAATGTGACTCGACTATTTCTTTAATATCACGTGTAATGCATTTGATAAAAATTTAACATAACCTAAACGCACAAATGTGCAATCCTACAAATATGCAAGTTTTCCCTATAACTAATATAATAATATAACTTTCGTTATTCATTTTCAGTCTCATCGTAAATTCTCAGCACCCCGTCATGGCTCCATGGCCTTCTACCCCAAGAAGCGCTCCTGCCGCCACCGTGGTAAGGTTAAGGCTTTCCCCAAGGATGATGCCAGCAAGCCTGTGCATATGACTTGCTTCATCGGCTACAAGGCCGGCATGACCCACGTTGTGCGTGAGGCGGACCGTCCTGGCTCAAGTGAGTACAAATTTCGACAATATAGAATTATGCTTAGTTATTTTCATGATGAGAAAAAAGTAAAAATTTTATGGTTAGAACACTATGATCAACCGTGATTATTACTTACTAGGGCGGACTGACTTGCCATATAAAAAAAATCTTTTTCGTAATGTTCTTAACACGTGTGGCTAACATAACCTCAAAATTGCATTGCAGAGATCAACAAGAAGGAGGTCGTCGAGGCTGTGACCGTGTTGGAGACACCACCAATGATTGTTGTTGGTGCCGTCGGTTACATCGAGACTCCTTTCGGTCTGCGTGCTCTGGTCAATGTTTGGGCTCAGCATCTGTCCGAGGAGTGCCGTCGTCGCTTCTATAAGAACTGGTATGTATATAATGTGACGCCATTTTTTTTCTCTTTTGTGCATCGCGCACGTGGTTTCAAGTCACGTTTTGGCTGCTGTTACAAACTGCTGGATGATGATACGATGGTATCTGAATGAGCAATAAAACATTGTTGAAAAACCTTCTACCATCTGCTGCCTTCCTTCTGATCACAGTTTATGCCAGCAAACCACGTGTGTGCCGCTCGAGAAATTTTTGCAACATTTTTACTAAAAATGACAATCGAAAACTATAAAGTTCTTGGATCAGTTCGCTGAGAGAGCTTTTAAAATCAATGCAAGTCGTGTGAGCTGCTTTGGCAATTTGAGGCCAATTGATGAGTGATCACGTCATGGAAGATGCCATCTCCGCTCGCCGTTCGAAAGAGAATGTTGCGATGAGGTGCGCTTCCCGTTTTTATCTCTCACAGACTTTTTGCTCTGGCATCGATTGATCGTGTTCTTCGAACTTGGACTTCAGTGCGCCTGTATTAAACAAAAACAAAACTCGTTCAATTAATCAGGTGTAACAGCGAGAAGAAGAAGGCTTTCACCAAGGCCAGCAAGAAGTGGACCGATGATCTCGGCAAGAAGAGCATCGAGAACGATTTCCGCAAGATGCTGCGTTACTGCAAGGTCATCCGCATCATTGCCCATTCGCAGGTAATTATTTGTTCACCCTCATTCATTAATGCACGACGTCCTTGGTCTTGTTGCGCCGACTGCACCTCGGTGTGGTCGGTGCGCCTGGCCTAAAAAGCATTCCCGCTGTGTCTTCAATGCACGGTTCAAGAGTGCAACGTCGCAGATCAAATTGCCCTTCGGGTGGCGATGTTTGATATATTCCAGTAACGGTGCGCAGCCGCTCAGGCAATGATCGCTCGGTTAAACCATATCACGCACAGTCCCAACACCGTTTCATTAAAGTCTTGTTTGCTAATCGAAATTCTTTTTATAATGCTTGCAGATCCGCTTGATCAAGCAACGCCAAAAGAAGGCGCACATCATGGAGATCCAGCTGAACGGTGGCTCCATTGAGGATAAGGTCAAGTGGGCCCGTGAGCATCTCGAGAAGCCCATCCAGGTCAGCAATGTGTTCGGCCAGGATGAGATGATCGATTGCGTTGGTGTTACCAAGGGCAAAGGTTTCAAGGGTGTCACCTCGCGTTGGCACACCAAGAAGCTGCCCCGCAAGACGCACAAGGGTCTGCGCAAGGTCGCCTGTATTGGCGCCTGGCATCCATCTCGTGTGTCCACCACCGTGGCACGTGCTGGTCAGAAGGGCTACCATCACCGTACCGAGATCAACAAGAAGATCTACCGCATCGGTGCTGGCATCCACACCAAGGACGGCAAGGTAAGCAAACAGCATGAAACCCCCTTTCTTTAACTTCGTATTTTTTACTGCTCAGTGATGATAAAAACCATTTAATATAACGACATCGAAAAAATAAAAAAACTTGATGAACCGTGATATTTATAATGATAGGACTGACAATGCAGTTTAAGCTTCCTTCTCTATATGCAGTAAATTTCAAAGATGGTCCAGTCAATTAATCAATCTTCTGTCTTTTTGCAGGTCATCAAGAACAACGCCTCCACCGAGTACGATCTCACCGATAAGAGCATCACCCCCATGGGTGGCTTCCCCCACTATGGTGAGGTCAACAACGACTTCGTCATGATCAAGGGCTGCTGCATTGGCTCCAAGAAGCGCGTCATCACTCTGCGCAAGTCGCTGCTGCGTCACACCAAGCGTTCGGCTTTGGAACAGATCAAGCTCAAGTTCATCGACACCTCGTCCAAGATGGGTCACGGTCGCTTCCAGACCCCTGCCGACAAACTGGCCTTCATGGGTCCCCTCAAGAAGGATCGCCTCAGGGAGGAGGCTGCTGCTACCGTCAGCGCTGCTGCTGCCACAGCAACCACCGCCTAAACATGCGACATGGCAAACATTTCATAAAATACACACTCTTGTTTGGTATTTCGTTGGCTTCTACCGCTTCCATCGCGGTATGGTCAATGTAATCAATAAATGTGGTTTTGAATAAGCTAATAACAACTTAACGAATGTCTTTATATGGATGGAAGTCAACTATTTGTTTTGGGTTTAAACTGAAGGGGAGTCGTGATTCTTTTGGAAATTCATCGAATTGTAAAGATCACAACAGATCGCGTTGATTAAATAAAAGGAATGCCAATCAAGGCGGAAACCAATGCAAGTCAGCTTTGCATCTATTGGATTTAAATTCCTCACCAAAACAATCATGTTGGATTGCTTTCAGGATAAAGAAATGGTTGCGCAGAACTATTTGAATGGAATCTGTTGTTGCATTTTATTATTGCCCTAGTCTTGGTATTACATTTCGAATGTTTCTTGCATCATTGTCATTTAAAACCATTTCTTCAATTTCAGATCCCTAGAACAGCTTGATGTCTGGCACAACCTTCTCGTTGTCGTAGATCTCCTTGGCGTAGCAAAGATTGGGATAATCGAAGGCGGCGCCATAACGATTCTTGCATCCTGCGGTGGCCTTGTCTCCAGGAGTATACACGGGGTGTCCAATCACATTGGTAGTGGCAAAGTTGCATGTGAACACGAAGTGGTTGTAATAATCCCTAGAGAAACGCACAGCGGCACAGCCCAAATGGGTGTTCTTCTCAGCAACGGCAATGGTGAACTTGGCCACATTCTTGTTGGGCAATTCCTCGGGGAAACTAGCCAGGATCTCAGGAGAAGCATTCGCACGCTCAGCAAACCATTTCTCAATCTGCTCCTTGATGATCTCAGCATCAGTGTACTCCGACTCGGCACCACTGTAACTGAATATGGCATTGTTCTGGCCAGCGTAGGCGAAGCGTTCCGTGCTGCGGCACTTGTCGGGAAGCGACTGGCAGGTCTTCACATTGAACAGCGCCAGATGGGTGAGTTCCTCACACCAAGTCATCTTGGCCATGCGGGCTGCTTTAGGAAGTCCTTCAATAGCACCGCCAGCTACATTGTTGCGCAACTCGTTGAACAGGGTCAGGATAAGCTTCTCGTGTGGTTGAATGTTCACTGCTCGCACATCCTTGGGGCATTCTTCGCTGAAGTTCTACGAGGGAGTACAATGGGATGGGGTTGCTGGGATATACAGACGATTAATACTCACTCCTTTGTTGTTGCAGGCAATGTGCTTGTCCAGGCAAGTGGGTAAAGCACAATAGTCGATGGCGGAGACTATTCCAACCAAGGCGGCCAAGAAGAGAAACAGTTTCATTGTGAATGAAATGTTGTGGCTTTCACTACAGTTTAAAGTCAACTGCTGATTTGACTGGTGGAGGCGTCTCCGTTTATATAGGCCTGGTAGTGTCTGGATTTAGAACAGAGCTTGATTCAATTGTTTATTTGCAACTGCAGCTGGAAATTTCCACTGCAAAGCCGAGTTCTGCGCAAAGTCTGTTTTCTAGCGCGATGGAACACTTGTGCATTGAGTCACTTCTGAGCATAAAGTATGCCTCAGTTTGGGGTATAAATGGAGGCACTTTTATGACTGTTCCTCAGTTACAACTTGCAAAGCAAGAAAGTACAAGATACAACATGGGCTTCAAGGTAACTGCCTTCTTCGTGCTAGTCGCAGCTTTGGTTGGTTTGGTTGCCTCCATTGATTATTGTGCTTTACCCACTTGCCTGGACAAGCACATTGCCTGCAACAACAAAGGAGTGAGTATTAATCGTCTGTATATCCCAGCAACCCCATCCCATTGTACTCCCTCGTAGAACTTCAGCGAAGAATGCCCCAAGGATGTGCGAGCAGTGAACATTCAACCACACGAGAAGCTTATCCTGACCCTGTTCAACGAGCTGCGTAACAATGTAGCTGGCGGTGCTATTGAAGGTCTTCCTAAAGCAGCCCGCATGGCCAAGATGACTTGGTGCGAGGAACTCACCCATCTGGCGCTGTTCAATGTGAAGACCTGCCAGTCGCTTCCCGACAAGTGCCGCAGCACGGAACGCTTCGCCTACGCTGGCCAGAACAATGCCATCTTCAGTTACAGTGGTGCCGAGTCGGAGTACACTGATGCTGAGATCATCAAGGAGCAGATTGAGAAATGGTTTGCTGAGCGTGCGAATGCTTCTCCTGAGATCCTGGCTAGTTTCCCCGAGGAATTGCCCAACAAAAATGTGGCCAAGTTTACCATTGCCGTTGCTGAGAAGAACACCCATTTGGGCTGTGCCGCTGTGCGTTTCTCTAGGGATTACTACAACCACTTCGTGTTCACATGCAACTTTGCCACTACCAATGTGATTGGACACCCCGTGTATACTCCTGGAGACAAGGCCACCGCAGGATGCAAGAATCGTTATGGCGCCGCCTTCGATTATCCCAATCTTTGCTACGCCAAGGAGATCTACGACAACGAGAAGGTTGTGCCAGACATCAAGCTGTTCTAATGGCTGAATATTATAATGGACTTTGGATGGACATTAAGATTTGTAATATTGAAGCCTAAATGATTATAATAAACAATGCAAATATTTATTTGCCAGTGGCAATCAGTCAATTTAATATAATGTGTTCTAGTCTTTAATAGGGAAATTATATCGATTGTCAATTTCATATTTCTGCATACGCGCGAAAGTTCAATTTATCGATAACTTTGAAAACAAATCCCAGCTGAAAGTTGAGCTTTCGATCAGTTCAGTGCTTAATTAACAGTATTGATGTGAACTTTGCTTGAAGCTTATTAGTTTCGTTTTAACCAATGTGCCGCGCGGTTGTTCTTTATTTTTATTTTTTTTTAAGTTCAACAAATTTGTGTGGATTTTTTAATAGATCTGTGGATCATAAGTTTTTCGTAAAGTTATACATTGATCAGCAATATCGACTGTAGAACAGCCAATCAAAGTAAGAATTAATTTAGTCAGAGTGGTCGCCACAAAATGTGTAAAAGAGTAGTGCATTAAGTGTTAAGTGAATGTGGGACAAAAGCAAGCACAAGGAAAACTGTTTGACTGAAGAGTAATGGATAAAAAAAGCAAAGCCAAAGTGAGTTTATGTTTATGATGTTTATTATATAAAATAATTGTACTGTCCCTGAAATCTGCTGTTAGTTCTATTAAGAATTGAATTTATGCGTCAAACTAATTTTTTAACTCATTTTAATTCCCCAATTACAAATTATTCGCATGGTACCATGGTTTATTGTAAGCTATTGCAATTCATTTGTTTTTCTATTACGAATTGATATCGGGTACGATTTAAATCACAAAACTAAAAAAAAATGTCTTGAGCACCAGGAACCATACAAAATTACATTGGCAGCACTGCAAATACACATGTATGTGCTCCCTTCTTTTTCTGTCAGTTGGGCAGTACTGTAAACCTACCTATTCGTGCTTGCTTGGCAGCACTGCAAACAAAATATTTGTTGTGGTGTTTTTCTAACCGCTTGGCAGCCCCCGTTTAGCTTTTGATAACAAAAATGTTACGCGAAGCGCTGCTGCGAATTGGTAGCCGGCGCAGCTACAGCTATAAGTCTGTGCGGCGCCCCAACTTAAGTGCCGTGTCCGCTGCAAAGAGTCAAGAGCTGCAGCAGCCCAAGGCGGCGGCCCCAGCACATGGCGAGATCAGTTTAAGCAAACAGCTGAGAGCTAGAATCCTGGCCACGGGGCCAATCACAGTAGCCGAATACATGCGCGAGGTGCTCACGAATCCACAGGCCGGTTACTACATGAATCGTGATGTCTTCGGACGCGAGGGCGACTTTATCACATCCCCAGAAATCTCGCAAATCTTTGGAGAGGTGAGAGCAGCGTGTGTCATTTAAAATGAATCCAAATAAATCTATGTTCCCCAACCTGTGGAGCAGCTGGTGGGCGTGTGGCTGGCAAGTGAATGGCGTAAATTGGGCAGTCCTTCGCCCTTTCAGTTGATTGAATTGGGCCCAGGACGCGGCACGTTGGCGCGCGATGTGCTCAAAGTGCTGACCAAGTTCAAGCTAAACGCTGAGTTCAGCATGCACATGGTCGAGATCAGTCCGTATCTGAGTCTGCAGCAAGCACAACGTTTCTGCTACACACACCAGAAGCTGCCGGAGGACTCCCAACTGCCACACTATCAAGTGGGCACAACGGCGACGGGCATCAAGGCGTATTGGCATCGCCGGCTGGAGGATGTGCCACCGGGTTTCTCATTGGTGCTGGCGCACGAGTTCTTCGATGCGCTGCCCGTGCACAAGCTGCAGCTGGTCGACGGTCTCTGGCAGGAGGTGCTCGTCGATGTGGTGGACAAACCAGAATCCAAGCTACTGCCCGAGTTTCGCTACGTGATGTCCAAGTCACAGACGCCGGTGTCGCGATTATTTAAGCCCATACCAAATGAATCACGCACTTGTCTGGAGTACTCATTGGAGGCGGAACGTCATGTGGACTTGCTGTCGCAACGTTTGACACAACACGGCGGCATTGGTCTCATCATGGACTATGGCCACTTCGGTGAGAAGACGGACACGTTTCGTGGCTTTAAGCAGCACGCGCTGCACGAACCGCTGCTCGAGCCAGGCACCGCCGATCTCACTGCCGATGTGGACTTTAAGCACCTGAAGCATGTGGCCGAGTCGCGTGGCCACATAGAATGTTACGGCCCCGTGCAACAGAGCGAGTTTCTGGATCGAATGCAGGGCAAAGTGCGGCTGGAGCAGCTGCTGGCGAATGCGTTGCCCGAGAATAAGGAGCTTATTAGCTCCGGCTACGATATGCTAACGGATGCCAAGCAGATGGGCGCACGCTTTAAATTCCTCGCCATGTTTCCCTCTGTGCTAAAAGAGTATCTAACGAAATATCCCGTGGCGGGATTCAGCTAAGCTTGGCTACAACATAATATATTTCCGTTTTGTTAGACATGATTGAAATGAATTGTGTTTTTGCTACTTCTTCTGGAATGCGGCGTTTATGGTGGTCATCTCGGAGTTGGTGAACTGCAGCACAGCGCTGATAGCGTTCAGCATGTGACGTTTGCCGTCCGCGTCGCGGGTGACTATGAAACTGATGATCACGTTCTTCAGGTACTCCAAATTGGCGCCCTCACGGGTTTTGCAGCGCTCCAGTCTGTGGATTTCAAAATTAGAATTGCTTTGATTGATGGCACTTGGGAATCAGGGGGAAGAACCTACCTGTCCACCTGCTCCTCGAGGCACTCGATCTTCTCGTGCATCTCCTGCTGTGCCGTCACCTTGTCCTGTATCGCTTTGCGCAGCGTCGCCTCCGCCGTGTATTTGGACTTGCGCAGCGCCGTAATCTCGATATCCTTGCGCGCCAACTCGTTGGCATAATGCAGCATGTGACAGTTCTCGCTGAGCGACAGCTTCTTGGGCTTCAGCTTGTGCTTCGTTGGTTCGCCTTCCACCTCAATGCTGTCGCCATCCGAGGAATAGTTGAACTGCTCGTTGGTCTCAAGTGGCATTGGCGCGTTGGGCTTGTGGAACACCTCAAACGATGTCTGCAGCGTCTTTATCTCCTGCTCCTTTTCGTCGAGAAGTTGCAGCGAACGCTGTCGCTGCTTCTGCAACAACTGCTCCAGCTCATTCAGCTTGCAACGTGTCTCGTTCTCCAGCTCTGCCTTGGCCTCCTGCCACTTGGCGCGTTCGTTCTTTAATGCCAGTCGCATTTTGTCGCCCTGCTGCTTCAGCTCTTGCTCGGCCTCGTCGATGTTGCGATTTAGCACCTGCACTTTGTCCTGCAGCGTCTGTATGTGGGTCTGCTGCAGCTGTGTCTTCTGCTCCAGTTGCTGACGCTGCTGCTTGGCGACGTCCAGCGTCTGTTGCAAACTCTGCAGCTGCTGCTCACAGTGCACATGACTTTCAGCAGCAGCAACTGCATTGCTGCCCAGCACATGGCTGAGATCCAGCGGCTGCGTAGCGCGTGCATTGGCCTTGGTCAGCAGCTGCTTAAGCCGCACAATTTCATCCACCAGGCCAGCCATGTCAGCGTCGCCATCGCCCAGCAAAGCGGCAGCAGGCGCTGCGCGTGAATGCGTCTGTTGCACCTCGTGAAGTTGCTGTTTCAGCATGTGTATGCTCTCCTGGTCCTGCTGCCGCAGCCGATCGTAGTTGCCCACCGAGCTACTAAGTTCGGCGAGGCGTGCTTCCAAATTGGCCACGCGATCCTCGTGCAGCGCTGCCTGACGGCGACTTTGCTCTTCGGCACGCAGCACGCGACGCTGCTCCTGCTTGATGGCTACCGCATGCTGCTCCTGCAGCTGCTGCATCTCCTGGCGCACCTGTTGCAGTAAGGCGCTGCTGTCAGCAGCTGTGGCAGCGGCCAGAGATTGCTCCGATTTCAACTGGAATTGCTTGAGCTGGGCGCGCGCCTCCTTCAGCTGCAGCTGCAGTTCGCGCAGACGACTATTCTCTGCCTCATTGCTGGCGAATTGCGTCTTAAAGTTGTTCAGTTGCATCTCAATGTTCTCCTTGAGATGTCGCTCATCGGCGTAGAGTTTTTGCAGTTCGCGCAGCATAATCATTTGATTGTTGGTCTCCTTTTCGCGTTCCTGTCGCTCGATTATCCACTTGGCCTTCACCTCGTCCACATCTCTCTTGGCCCGCACCGTCTGCTCCTTGGCCTTCACAAGTAGCTCCTGTATGCTTTGCTCCTTTTGGGCAATCTGCGAGCGCAGCTGCTTCTTGTCCGCCTGGAACGAGGCCTCCATGCGTGATTTTTCCGCTGACAGCGTGGCCAGTGAGTTCATCAGCGTGATGATCTGCGTTTGCAGCTGTCCTTTATCATCGTTGCCATCGCCGCCATCGGTAGCATCTGCTTGGTTGCCCTCAGCGCTTGTGACTGCGCTGGCATCATCACTGGTGTTGTTGGCATCCTTGACGACACCCGCTGTGGCCTCGGCATGTGCCGCCAAACTCGTTTCGAGCGCCTCTTTCTCCTTCAACAGTCCCTTGTAGGCGGTGACCACGTCTACAATCAATTAATAAATTAATTATTACGCTTTTCGAAAACGGCCAAGTTACCTTTGAGTCGCTTTTCGTAGCGCGATAACTGCTCCTTCTGTGTGGTCACCAGCGCCTCCAGCTCGCGCTGTCGTTTCTCCATATCGCCTTCAATCCTAAATTGATATTAATTAGACAATTTTGCGGCAATGTAAAATTGTTTTTAATTCTTCGCTCGTGGCATTTTTGCACACTCAATTAAATTGACAAACAACAAAACAGCTGGCTCGGTCTGACAACTGTATACCCTGCAATTGGCCAATCCGTGAGCTATGCTTTTTCGAAAGCATAAACTTCTTGAGCTTAAAGATGATTTCTATGAAACACTATGCAAATGCATGTGTATTTAGGATTTCCCAAGTTACAATTAGTATTAATAATGATCAAATGTGCGCAATTTCATTTTCACAAACTTAAAAATTAATTTGGAATTTAATGAAATGGAAATTTTTTTAATTGTTACATATTCAACTTTAAACACATACAACTCTGTTTATATTGGCAGCCAGTCAGCTGTTGGCGGCGCTGCCAACTTGTTTTTATTCAGCTATCTACTAAAAACGTATGTTATATTTAAATTTAAACTAATGGGGTTTAATCATCGCCCTCGTCCTGCATCATTTGGGCAATTAAACGCTTGCGCTCCTCCGCCTGACGCAGCTTTCGCATGACCAAGTCCTCATAGTCGCGGGATGTCGACGTGGTTGCTCCTGTCCCTGCTCCATTTGCGGCTTTTTCACCCGCCGGTGGCGTGACCCATTTAAAGTGTAGCGGGTTCGCGGGATTTCCTTTCTCATAGGCCAGCACCATATCGCACGCTTCGCGTGTCTTTAGCTCAACCATGGCGCGTCCAGGTATCTTGGTATTCATCACCAGCACCACAACATCGCCATATTTTTTGAGGTACTGCATCAGTTGCTCCTTCGTATAGCCGCCATTAGTCTTGTCATCTTTCTTATCCGCCTTCCACTTGATCTTGATGCGATGCTGCGCGGAATCGAATACAACGACGGGCTCTTGACGTTGCCCCTCTTGATAGCTACGTTTCAGCTGCTCTCGCATCGCCAGTTGTTCCTCTTCAAGCAGTTTGGAACCCTCGCGACGCAGTCGATCTATCTGCTCCTGCAGCACTTCCTCATCGGTCTTACGCACTGTGCTGTAGGGTAGTCCAGCCTGCAGTTTGTGCAACGCCGCAAGTTCTCGCTGCTCCAGTTCCTCCTTGAGCTTCTGGCGCTTGCTGTCCAGTTGCTTGGTGCGCAACTCGGCCGCTTTTTTCGCCTTCAGCACCTTGTCGTAGGCGGCACGAGCTGTGGCATCGGTAAGAATTTCCAGTGCCTTGGATAGCTCATGGAAACGTTCGGCCGCCTGCGGATTATCGGGATTCTTGTCCGGATGACAGTCGAGAGCACGTTTGCGATACGCTTTGCGTATTTCAGCCTGCTCGGCTTCAATTGAAACGCCGAGCAGATCGTACAGATTCACATCGCTGAACTTTTTGTTGGCCATATTCGAAGCGAATAAACGTTTGGCAATTTGTTTACAGTGCGGCGTCGCTTGGCTTGCGTATCAGCTGTTCGTTGCAGCGGGTTGGCAGCCCCGTTGGTCACAACGTGTATGCCTCGCAATTGGCGTGAGTGCTTAGTGTATGAATGAATCGCACATTATGCACAGTTAGAAAAAATAGAGGCATATAATGAGCATATATCACGACGAAGTTGAGATTGAGGATTTTGAGTACGACGAAGAGGAGGAGATGTATTACTACCCCTGTCCGTGTGGCGATCGGTTTCAAATATCGAAGGTACTTCAATGTCAACTGAACTGAACTGAATGAAACGTTAGGCTAGATTATTCTATTTGTTTTCATTGTTGGCTTTTGGCAGGAGGAGCTGATGGAGGGTGAGGAGGTGGCGACTTGTCCCAGCTGTTCTTTAATAGTTAAGGTCATTTATGATCCGGTAGGTGATCAGTTTACTCTGTTCAAAAGTGATTTAATTCAATTAATGTTAATCCTTTTGTCTGCAGGACATGTTCAAGGCGGAGGATGATGAGTCAGCAGCGCTGAACGAAAAGCTTAGCGATTTAAAGCTGGAAAAGAACTAAGCGATTCAGTGTCGTGTAATTAAATAGGTTTTTTATTTGTATAATTCCCTTTAATGTAAATAATACGTTGACTAGTAAACAATTAATTTAAATGATACATTGTTTGGGTTTGGGATGATTACATTTTGAAATGTACAAAATGATTAGAATATTACATTAAAGTATATATAAGATGTATATATTGCACTCAGCGCATATTTGAACTAAGGAATTGTTTAAGCAATGTCCATTACGACGAATTTCGTTAGTTAATTTTGGAAACACAAGGAACTATTGTAAAAAGAGTGAAAACGATAAGTACAAATACATATCTCTAAATTCATATATATTATCAATATTGACTTTCTGCTTAAAGATTAGGAATTCGACTTAAACATAAGCATTTCGATATTGTTACGAGTCATGCGTTTGTATTTCTTTTTTTTAGAGAGCGTGCTCATTCAGCTTGGTTTCTTGTTGTTCTGGAATATATGCATAAATGCCGGCATGAAGGTGAAAAAATTGGGGTTTATGTGCTACAGGGGATAATACTTGGTGTCGTGTTATGTGCAGATTCGTTTACTACTGCTCCAGCCAGGATCCACTCACATTATTTGGTGATTTAAGCTGTAAGCAATGGACATATGTTAGTTGAACCTTCGCATCTAATTGCTAATGTAGAGCTCACCTTGATGTTGAACTGTTTCAAAGTACTCTCCAGTGCCATGGCATTGCCCGAGAAGTAAGCGGCAATCGCATTGTGCAGCAAGATCAGCTGCTTGTGCATCACTTTGATCTATATCGAAATAAAATCTAGATAGAATATCTTCAAAATAAATCAACAAATAGAAACTTACGCGATTCTCGTCGAGAAATTGCATTTTAATGGCCACATCACCACGTAATTTCTCGTACAGATCCTTATGATGTGCATAGCTACGTTGCGTTTCCTCCAACGCGGACGCCGCTTGAGTTAACTCCGGTTTCGTGTTCTCCAAGTCCATGCGATAGGCATCGAATTCAATTCTAGGTAAAGCAATTAATAAATAAAAACTGTACTATATATTCGAATTTACTTATTTACCTGGCCGTCTCGTATTGTCGTATCGTTAGCAGGGTGTCATCAATGGTCTTGTTGCACAGCGTGTTCACGGACGAAATAAAAAAGTTCAATGCATTTAAGAGCAGCTCTCCATTTTTGGTGAGATTTCGTTGTGTCTCCGAATTGCAAATAAATTCCTTTTGCAGTTCTGGATTCTTTTGCGCCAGATCGGCAAAAGCATCGGCCAGCGACTGTTGTGTGGCTACAACATGTTGAAAGTGCGAGCTAAACGCACGTGTCAAGCGTAAAATGGACAAGTATTTGCGTTGGGTTTCACGCAATTGTTCGATCTGCGCCTCCAGCTCCGAGTCTACGGTTCGCTGTGATTTACCCAATTTCTCGAGCATTATTTGACGCGTACACTTGTACGTGGATATGCTCCAGTTCTTGATGCTATCGATTTTGGAAGCACTTGTCCGTATAAGGCTGCTGCTGCCGTCTGTGGATGTCAGATAACCATTGCTCGTTTGTGATGTGGTCGGTGACATGGGCGTGGTGGGCGCTGTAACAGATTCATATTAATTATCTCTATATTTATTAAATTGTCTGCCCTCACTGTTTGCATTTGATCGAGCCACTAGGTTCTCGGACTTTTACATTCAAACTATAATTACCTTAAATTATAAATTAAATTTCGAACGAGAATAGTGTATTTCTGAGTTAAGTGAAGTCACAAACCACAGCATGCATAGCAGCCAGTGCTTTTGAAGATGCTAATCATTATAGCTTTCAAATATATTTCAAAAGGTGACACATGAAACTTGAACTGTCTAGTGCATGGTATAATAGAATATTAATTCTGATGTCGTGCTCACCTGAATGATTTCGCAATGGCAAATTGCTGGACGTATTTAGTGGGATGGCAGCGCCAATGCTATGACTGCTGCTGCTGCCGCTCAGTCCCCCAATGCCCCCTCCAATCCCACCCAAGCTGACGCCCTCAGTGCCGGTGTGAACGGCACCGCAACTGTCGTTCATTGATGGCGTGTCTTTGAGCATTTCATGTATGCTGCGTTCGCGTTCTGCCATATTATTCGATAACTGGTTGGATCTTATCAATGAGTGAGCAATATACACTTTAATTACACCAGAAAAATCGTTTGATTACTCTATCGGTCTGCAAGGGGTTGGCGACAACTTGGCGAGCTGTTTGTACGCTTCACTATACTCGTAGCAATATCACAAAGTATACGCAGCGTTTGCAATACTATCTTGCTTAATATGCACAGCAAAACGTTTAACTAGCGTAGTGCAGTGCAACCGCAATTACAAATTGAAGTTATTTTGAGCAGAGAAAAAGCATTGAATTAAAATCGTTTAATGTGACCGAATCCATGGATATGAAAATACTTTTTTTGTACAATCAAATGTAATATAGCATGTTTAAATATAGCTAAATTTTGACAATTCACTGGAATTGCATAAATTATAGACGGATTGTCAGCGCAAGACTTTAAACTGATAACTTCAGTTTAAACCCATTTTAAATAAATTCTATTTAAAATTAGGATATTTGGTCACATCATATTTCCTAATTAATTTGCAAACGCGCAACACTGCTCCGATAAATCTATCGAGGTGGCAACGTTTTTTGTGAATGACAAAGAACAAACGCAATTTCTTTATTCGAGATTTCCCCGAATAAACTTGCATATCTTCACATTACAATTTTTAGGAAATAGTTATATTCCATTTTATTTGTGGTTAAGTGATATAGAATCTGTGAAAATGGTTTACTGGAATATTCTGATAGGTATTGGCTGTGTAGTTATAGCTGCAGCCACAGCAGTTTATTTTTCCATGTCCGATCCCGAGCCATCTTATCAGAACCACAGGGGAAGACTTCATAATGACGACGACGACGACGATGATCATTTCAAAGGAGATACGCATAATAAAAATCGGTTGCGAGCAAGGTGAGTCACAAATTGTGTTAGTAGCTTTCTTTATTTATATGTTTGTTCCAGCCGGCCTGGTGATAAGTGCATCTTGTGCCACAAAGTGATGACCAAAGAGACGATGCACACCATGCATTGTGGCCATGCACTGCACGATACGCCGTGCTTTGAGGATTACCGCGGGTGTCGACGTCAGTGTCCCTATTGCAATCAGCTTGTGCTGCGCATCGATTTGCCAGGCGAGGATTGTGCTATTTGCTGCGAGCCAATGGAGGACTCGACCATGAAGTATCTGAAATGTGAGCATGCTTTGCATACTAATTGTCTGCAAAACTACAAAGCGAACAAATATATGGAGTGCCCTGTGTGTAAAAGGCAATTGTAAGCAATAGAAACCAACCAATGACAATTGAAGCAATATCGATATCAATGTAATTCTGAGTACTATAAAACAAACATTTATTATTAAGCTATAAAGCGGCACAAATTTGGTTCATACAATATATAGTATGTAGAATATAAACAGCAATAGGTTAAGTGCCTTCTTGTTGCATTGTTTACCAATAAAATGCAGCCATAGTTTTTACTTGATGTTGTCCTAAATAAATGCTTCCAGAACGGGAGCAGCCCGCTGTTTCCAGTTCTCTCGCCAACGGAGCTCTTGGAACTCTTGCAGACTGCGTGCAAAACGTGTGCGTGTCTCGATGATGCTCGGATTGTTTGGAAAGTTCTCAAACCAGATACGCAGCTGCTCGGCCAGCTCCTGATGATCGCTAAAAACAAAACCATTTTCGCCATGCTTGACCAGCTCATCCAGACTGCCAAAAAAAAAAGAAGAGAAGTCATAATAGAAGGTAAGTGTCATTCTATATTACAAAATTCAAGCATATAATAATTAGGTCTGACTCTGTAAAATCACTTGAAACTAATCTTCGTAGGAAATAATAAAACGCTAATATTAAGTACCATCATTATCTGGGGATAATGGTATAAAAAATGTTGTCCAAATGTTGCTTCTAATATTTTCGCGAACAGAGTAAAATTATAGCGAAATTTTTGGATTTTTTTGAATAAAGCTCATTGGGTTACTGCTTACCACTTGAAGTTGTAGGCACAGACAGGCAGCCCACTGCCAAACATGTCCACTACCTTCATGGGCAGATCGAGACCACTGGTGCTCCAGTGTAGACACACGCCAAGATCAGCGCTCGCTAAGACGCTGGGATAATCCTCGGCCTCCAGCCAGGGCGTCACTATCGACACCTTTTGCCACTGTAATTTTGCTATTTGCGCTTCGTAATGCGCCTTCTGCGGCCCCTTGCCCGTGATGATGCACAGCAATGTTGGATACAGCTGCGGTTGCTCCAACGCAATCCGCTCATACGACTCCAGAGCCTGCAAGAGTATGCCGAAGTCCTCGTCGGGCGTCCAACTGGTGCTGGAGACAAGCACCGCTTGTCGTTGTGGCTTGTAGAGCACGGTGCCATTGGCCAACTTTTGGGTGAGTGCTGTGGACTCGAGTACACCGGATTGCTTGAGATCCGCGTAGCATTGCGGCATGAACTGTGCATAGTCCTTGGAGAGCTTCATGAACAGCTCGTGTTTTTGGGCTAGTTCAATGGGATGGAATTGTGCAGGCGCACGATCGTAGAGTACAGTAACTGGCCTGCAATCAAACTTAACAGAGATTAGCTAACATGCATACCAGAAGAGAGTTAGAGAGGGAAAACTCTACAACTTACCCAATGTTCCAGTTGCGCTGCAAATCCTCCTTCATGGCTTTGGTGACACAGAAGTGCGTATGCGCCTTGGCGCCAAAGTAGCGCTCAAGACGCTTCGTCAGCCTGCTGAGGCGACTCTGTTCACCACCCGCCATGCCCAAAGCGAGCACAGTGTATGTGTAATTGTGCCAATCGATGGCAAGTTTGGTGCGCGTCAGAGCGCAGTACAAATAGCAGACGACTAGCGTCGGAATGCCGGGTGGATTCTGGACGAGCAGAAAATTGGGACGCGGTATCGAGATCAATGCAATGAGTAGACTTAGCGTTTGCCAGATCGCCTTGAAGAGTAGCTTCAATTTAGGCGTCAGATTTGTGACGGGAACTGCGGGCAACTCGTGTATTTTACACTTGGGCTGGGCCACAGTTAGTGCGTCAAGAGGACGTGTCTCCATGTAACCAATGATATCCACATTGTAGTTGTCTTCGAGCAGACTTTGGGCATGGTATTGCATACGTGGACTGCGTCCAATGTCGCCTAGCACAATGACGCAAGCGTTGCGTTTCCTCAGCTGTCGCTCCACCATGCCTGCGAATTGTGTGTTGCTTCCAGTTCCTAATGGCTCTTGGTATTCCGCACTTGTTTCTCAATGGAGCCGTGTGATGTGTACATTTGATTGAGTCGTTAAATCTCCGTTGCAACCTTTTTTTTGTTGCTGGGCAACAGCGTGACCGCGGCTTGAATTTTTAAATATACTGTATTCAGAGCAAATTATACCATTTACTACTATGCCTTGTTTGGCCACTCTCGCTTAGGTATGGGACATGTCGCACGAATTCGTGATAAATGGCGCAATTTTCGAAAAGTTGTTTGATTTAGGATTCAATAACAATCAGTAGAAAATAGCGCAATATTATTCTTGCCAGCTTAATTTCTTCTCGTTTTTTGCGTGAATATGTTCTTTTTGCTTTTCAAATAACGTGTGTATGGCCTTTGAAGTTACCGAAGAACAGGTGTTGCGCAAAAACTATGTGACCAGTCTGTTTAACATGTAGCTAACAGCTCAGATGAGCAAAGCAGTCGGCATGCAGCAAACTTGAGTACTTTACAGCCTGTTAACCGTTAACAGCAATGCACGGATTAGAATGTTAAGAGCACTGCCAAAACTTCAAATGTTGGATCAATGTTGACATGCTCGGACGTTTCGCGGCAATTCGTATATCCGTTGATAGTATTCTGCGTGTGTGTTTAATAAAGTGTTCAAACTGTGTATCATGTGCGCGAGTGGTGAATGATATTTACTGAATATCCTTTAATAATGCACAGCAAAACCAATGTCAAAAAAATGCAAAAGTGTCAAGTGCGTGGTTGGTAAAGCAAAATAAGAACAGCTTCGGCGGCAGGTTGGATCTTGTCGGTCACTGTCTGCCAAACATATTTCTTACTGTATTTTGTATGCGGCAAATTTGCCGGTAAGTGAATCGACCATGAATACGCACTTTGTTTTGGTATTCTGCCTTATCTGCATTTTCGCCGGCAAAACAAAAAGCTGCCGCCTAAATCGCAACAACAATTCCACCACTAACCCCCTCACTCCCCCACACAAAAGCACAGGTTGGCGCCGTCGCTGTGTATGTTTGTGTGAGTGTGTCTGTGTCGAAATTTTGTTAGCCTGAGTGCAAAAAATTACAATTGCTGCGTCTACTGGAGTGTGTGTGTGTGTGCATGTGGATGTTTGCCTGTTAACTTTACCATAATATTTGCCATTCGTTATTTCTGACCAATAAAGAATGTAATATTATTTTATTCTCAAAAATTTTGCGCATAAGGTAAATTTTGGTCAACCTTCATGTCGCAGCTGTTTGTCTGTGTGTGTGTATCGTGTAACGGGATATACGCGGCATGTTACGAGTGAGTACACACACACACACAAACACTTGCATACAAGTGTGCGTGCTTGTATGTGTGTGTGTACATAGTTTATCCCATTAGAAAACTGTCTGTAGCGTCTGCGTCGCCAGACGAGACACAAGCACAGAGACGCGCCTCCTTTCGCTCCTCACCTCCCCCCGCCGCCCACTTGCCGCTCGCTCGCTCGCTCAGGCGCAGCGAAGGCAAATAGCCCAAAAGCCGCCCAGAGACGCAGAGCCACCCCCAAGCAAACGAATGACTGTGTGACCAGGCGGCTGGGTGGTTGGGCGGTGGGGTGGTTGATGCTTCCATTTTGTGTGGGGTTGGCGTGCAACTTTACGCCGTTGATTTTTGATTTCTGTGCGGCTTTTTATTGCGTGGGTAAAGTTCTCTGTGCGCCTCTCGTTCTGTTGCCACATGCGGCATAGAAAAGTTGCCTCGACCGTCGCCGGTCTAGACAGACACGACGATACACAGGAGTCCTTCAATTGTAATTGTATGCGTTGTGTGTTTCATAGCCAAATTGAATGTCAACTGCAATAACTGCTCACGATGTTGCCACTACGCTGGGATATTGAGTACCCTGTAGGAATTCATAGAAGGGGGTATGACAGTTATTATAATAGGATATAATGACTTCAGAAATATCAACAATCATAAGTATAATAATAATACTTATCATCAATATCAATATAAATATATAAAAAACTTATTTTTGTTATTATAAAAGACTTCACAAGTGTGGTAAAAAAAATAATCAAAATATTGTGAAGAAAAATATTTTCAAAAAGAACCCGTACTAAATAAATTGTTATTTAAATTTTATATGAATGATCAAAGAAATTGTAATTCATAACTTGAAACTCATCATTTCCGAAATATTTGTTTGAATTGACTCCTTATAGCGAATGCAACAATTTGAGGACTTCATTTGTGTTAAATCCAACAACTATTGCAGTCAATTATTAGGTATCCTGTCGTGTGAAATAAATAGAAAGGTTTTTGGGGTGGAAAGAAAACTAAAGCTTAACTAATAGGATCAGTTGGCGCCTCAAATTTAATTTCGACAGAAAATTGATTGCGGTATTCTAACAAGCGTAAAATCCTACAAGCACCCACACTTTAATGTCTTATTATGTGCCCATAAACGTCAACTAAAGTGTTATCTCTTTTGCAGCCTAGGTGACATATAGTCTATGACAGAAACTGAGCGAAAACGGCTCAAGAAGTGTTTATCTGAACTGTGTGTGTTAAGAACAACAATAAAACCGTCTGGGTCGACTAATTGGACTAGATGCGTTTGATATAACGGCAAACGGGTAAGTTCATAGTCTATGTTATTAATGCGCCATCAATGTGCAACTTGTGTGCGTAGCATGCCACGTTGCAGAGATTCATTTGAATAATGCGTGGCGAACGTGGAGAACGATGTGCAGAATTGGGCGTGTGTCTAGACGCGACAACGAACAATGCGACTACTTGCGGGCTAGTGGCAAATAGGGGAGGAAGACGGGAGGCAGTCTCTTTGAATTCGAGTTGAGGCGACACTGCTGTGTGCAGCTGGCTGTGCAACATCCAAATACGCCGCACACACAATGCCAAATACTCGTGCATCCTAAACAAACTTCCGCCTCAGCGGTGCAGATACCAAATAGCTTGTCTATAATTAGGGAATACCAAAAGAGCGAAGGAGCGGCGTGAGAGGGAAATGGAGAGATAGGGAGTGACAAGTGCAGTGCCCAGTTCTTTGCGGTTATTTTTGTTGTTTGTCAGCGTGTGTTCGGGGAGTAGGCGACGCTGAGCTAACAAATCGACGGCGCCAAGTGCCTTTGACATTTGCCCAAATCAAGTCAAACGACACATGTGCGCGTAGATCTATCTATATACTTAGGAAGATATATATAGAGAGAGAGAGAGATGTACATATATACACATACATATATATTTAAAGACAGAGAGACAGAGTGAGAGTTCTATCAATTTCACTAAGGATTCAGCACTCTTCCAATTCAAGTGAGTTCAAATTTAGCAACGGATGTTGTCGGTCACTGCCTTGAAGTGTGTGTGTGCACACAAATATGTGCCTTAGTGTGTGTGTGTGTGTGGCAAACACGTGACAAACATTTGCTTTCTTTTCCGATAAGCAACAGTCTTCAAGAACTGAGAACGGAGACCGTAAAACTTCACCGTTTCAGCTCAATTTGAAAGACAGTTGAGGTCAAAGTTGCACTGAGAAAAATTTACACTTGTTCCTAAAATAATAACTGGAGTTCTGTGTTGTAATATATTTAAATGTGGACTGAAGAATGCTGAAGATTTATTCACAAAAATGCAAAATTATTCATTATTAAAAACACGAAAGTAATAAGTGGTAATCGAAGTAATAATTATCCGACTTTTTCTCAATGCCCACTTTGCTGGTCTTTCAAACTGGCTATTTCCATAATTAGCTGTAAACGTAGAGGGACAAATAAAATCATTGCAAGTAAATTTGGCTTCTTGGAAACAATTGAGAGGCGGCCCCTAAATGGCCCCAGGTGGGTGTGGCACGGCAAGCAGAAATGCTGAACAGCAACAACAAGATTGACTGGCACAAGACCAAAGGCGACAGCAACAACATTGAAGGCGCCTCGCAATGATGCGAGTTGTGTCCGAGTTGCCGACGGCCATTGACGTTATTCAGCTTGGCACGTGGACAGTTAGAGAAGGGGGCATGAGGACAGGGTGGGGGAGGGAATGCGATAGTACTGTCAACTGCATGCGACAAAATTTATGCAGGGTCCAGGAGGGCCCGCGACGTGGGTAGTGCTGGGTGACTGCCTCGAGTGGCGTCAACTGCAAAAGTGTTATTAAGTTGAGTTGTTGTTGTTCTGCCGTTGTTGCTGTTGTTGCTGTTGTCACCGTTGTAGTAGTTGTTGTTGCAGGCAGCTAGCTGCCTTTGGGCAACATTTTGCACCTTTCACGTTTATTGTGACATTATGCTTTAAATAATGGATAACAACAACAGCAAGAACTACAAAACAACAACTATAGTGGAAACAAAGCAAACACTTTTTAGAGCAACAAGCACTAAGGGAATGGAGCTGTTGGGATCTCTGACAGGGTAAAGAGGCGACAGGACAGAGGTCTAAAAGCAGCTAGAGGCGGCTGTTGTGCCGTTAGTGGCAGCCACTTTTTCTGTGTGTTTTGGTTTGGTTTTGTTTCTCATTTGTTGTTTTTCAGCTCCTGCCTTTCTTCCTTTATTTAGCTTTTTTTTTTGGTTTATTTTTTGTTTTTCTTTTTTTTTTTTTGGGATCCTTTGCATTTTGTTTTGATTAAAAGCGAGCCGCAGTCCCGGACAAAAAGGCAAATAGAAAATAACACGGTGCCGTAAACAGGAGGAGGAAAAGTTGTTGCTACGAGGTGGGGTCGAAAGATTGGAAAGATTGTTGGGAGTCCAGTGGAAAATTTGCCTGATTAAAATGCTCAGCAAATGGAAATTAACAGATGTGATGATTATGCCCGAAAGAAGATGATTTCTGGTATGATAAAATGTGTTATGCTTCATAGGATGCCACTGAGAAATGAAAAAAGAGATGGAAAACAGAGAAATAAGTATTTTGTAGTCACGCTGGTAATAAAACTATCACTGCGTTTCCAACTGCAACTTGCGAAACTGTTTGTGCTGCAAAATGTGCAATCTATATGTGTATTTGTTAAGTTTTCCACATAATTGCAATATAAATTTGACATTTCTTAGACAGTATTGTAAGCTGAGTGGCATCGAATATTATGATGTAGTTATTCCTGTACCCAGCTCTACTTGGTGTGTAGGAATGGTTAAATATTAATTAAAACCATTAAGCGTAGGCATTTACTGCCCGTTCCCAAGTTATGGTGCTTAAAATTGAGAAGCCAATTAAAAATATGCATAATAATGTAAAGAAGACGACGGAGACGAAGCGCACCGATATCAAATGAGTAAAAAACATGTTCATATTAAAGTTTAACGAGAAACACGAGAAATTACATTGAAAAACGGAGCAGGAGAGACGGCGACAGAGGCGAGGACTACAATGAACGAGAAGTAATAAGGGAAGCGTACCCAAAGTGAAGCTCACGTGCACCTTGACGCCTTGTCATTTTGTCTGGCGGGCGTCGAGCATGTGTCGGGAGGCCCAGAGGGGGGATGGCGGTATGGGGAAGGTTAACCGAAAGCACCTACGACAGCAGCACGAGTTGGCAGCACCAGCACCGCAAAGTGAGTCATTTGGAGTGTCGAGTTCTTTTTTGGCGAAGTCGGTAGTCGGTAGGTAGGCATCGCCTTTGTGTTGTGGGTTTGTGGCAGGCCACCAAGTTCGTGTGGCAACGAGCGAGCGAGTGTTGTGTACTTTTTGTGTGTGCGTGTGGTTGAGGAGGGGGGGGCGGGAGAGGGGGATATGTCTTTGTGTGGCAATTAAGTATTGCGTTTTACACACAAGCTTTCGATATTTCGCTGACATTATTGAATCAACTCGCGTTCAGAGTTTCGATTTTCCGTTTTTTACCAAAATGTATCGCAAATATTTTGTGTCTCATTTACGGTTCACCTCAAGGAATTGAGTCGCTCCTTCTCCAGTTCAGCTCCACTCCCCAGCTCTGCGCCTCTGCGATGGCTCCATTGTTGTTGCTTAGTTGTTGTTCAGGTGATGCCGTGGTTCCATTGTCGCGTTCTGGTTTGTAATCAAATAAATGACTGCACCCAGGTGCGTTCCCTTGTTGCGTCTTCTCTTGTCAGCTGGCGCTTTGCTTGTCTTCATTATTGGCTTTGCTGTTTCGCCCCCTCTTCCTCTCTCTCTCTCTCTCTCTCTCTCTCTCTCTCTCTCTCTCTATCTCTCTATCTCTCCCTCTGTCTCCCTTTCAGTGTTTCCTCTCGAATTCTTGCCGTTCCCTTCGCATTTCGCTTTTAATGATGCGCAATTTGTCGTTAATTTTCGGCATTTTATTTTATGTTTTATTTTGTTTTCCAGGATTTCTCAACATTTCACTCTGCAGCATTGCCCCCAGCGCCAGCTGAGCTCCTTGGCGTCCTCGCTGTCTCTCTTTCCCCGCTTCCATTTGATTGGCAGCCCCCTTTTGGTGTTTTGTCATTATATCGTGCAACTTTTTGAGCATCGGGTTGGGGGGGTCAACAACTTCTCGTGTTTTATGTCTTTGGGCCGTGCGACAATGCGGAAAAGTTTCTTGAGGCAGGCGGCAGCCATTAATGTGGATATTTAGTTGTTGCTGCCGTTTGATCTACGGCCTGGCGTCCTTTTGCAGGACTATTAAAATGTGATTAGATGTCACACACACAAAAAGGACACATTCATTCTCCATTTTTGGTTTCAATTTAAGGCCCGCATTCCCGTCGATTAAGCCAAAAACTAAATGGCGCCTAAAGGGCACAGACACAGTCATCATTTAATATACTCTATTACACTGGGCTAGCTTTAAATTTTCGAATAGCTTAATCCAATAAGCTGTTATGCTTAAACGTGACCCGGAAAAGTCCTTAAAATAATTTTAATTGGCCTCGATAAAGGCAAATTCCGGAGATTTCATTTCGTTTTATTGCTTTTACTGAAAGGCGGCTTCCAAACGAGTTGATTTGTTTGAAAGCCGGTCAATGCGATGCTATTGTTTATAGATCTATAGAACTGTGCATAAGAGATGTATGAAATTTTTAAGAATCAACAAAATATACTTGAGGTTCTCAGTGATTCACAAATTTCTATTTTATCACATTTATTTGCGCATTTTTTTGTTTTAGTAATCAATATGAAGTGGGGAGTCATAAGTCTTTTTTTTATTTCCATTCGCTTTGATTTAATCCTTTTATGTGATAATCCTTCATGTTGCTCCATATGTTTGCAATATTTGCTACTCTCGCGTAAAGCATTTTCTCTTTACCACAATAAAAGCACAGCATATTTCCAGCCATTATATTCCTCTGCTTCTTTTAATCTCTTTCTCTCTCTGCAATTGCATCTGTTTGCACCTGCAGCGGAAACACTTTTTCTTTGCGCATTGTTTCCGTTGTGTAATGCATTATTGTTACTTATTATTATTGCCCGAATGGCAGGACTGACTAACAGACTAAATGACTGACTGCCTGATGTACACACTGAACAACTGGAGTGGAGCTGGCTGCCTGTGTGCTCCGTTGGCTGCATCCACACTCAGCTGTAGCTCCACTTGTCGCCTCATAAAGCAACGGGCATTGGCCCAGAGAGTTTTAGAATTTCAGCGCCAGGCAAATGTGCAACAATTGACAACAGAAACAGTCGCCAGACGATCCCATAGATAACAACAACTACGATAGAGCCGACGTGGCAGTCGCAGAGAGTAGGGGACGGAGACAATTAAGTGTCAAGTTTTTTCACGAACAACAACTCATGTTGTGTACGCCAAGCGACTGCGGGGGGTCGTCGTGGTGGCTGCTGGGCTGCTGTTCTTCAGTGCTGGAGGGAGCGACGAGTGTTTTATGCTGTTTTACATTTGTTGGCAGTTGACAGGCTCTGAGCGAGGGGAATGCGTCTATGAATGAGGCAGAGTGAGAGTCACGCGCGTTGCATAGTTGGACGCCGTTGCTGTGACATTTGTCAACCAAATCGTCGCGCAAAAAAGCAGAGGCGGAAGTTTTAAATAAGCCATTATTGGAAATCATAGACTAATAGATACCTTTCAATATAATACTTTGTTGAGCAAGTCATTCTTGCATAGAAATTTCCTTAATGCAATCGGTTTTATTCAACGCACCAAATAATTAATACATTTTTATTGATATAATATGAGCGGCATAAATGCGTAAAATGCTAGTGTAAGAATTTCCAACATTATAATAATGTAAGCAGATGGTTTTAATCAATTTCAAACTCATATCAGCACATAATCAATATTGGTAGTAATATTCTTTACTCGCTTTCAGATTGTCAGCTTGATTTACAAGCCTATACAATGCTGATCGCTGACTGTCAGAGCAGTTGCTGTTAATTGCAGGGTATATGTGCAGCGTGCTGAAGACAGCGAGTGCGGGGGAGAGATGCACAGGGGCAGACACAATGCGACGTCACAACGGGGCGTATGTGTAACTTCCGATTTGGATGCAGCTGCTGTGTCTGTTGCTTCGCGCAAAGTGGATTATGCATGTGGATGGATGTGTGTGTGTATGTGTGTATGTGTGTATGTGTGTATGTGTGTGTGTGTGTGTGTGTGTGCGCATTGAGTGATGTTGTGTGTGCATTTCATTTGCCTACCAATTTTGTTGCCTCCCCCCCCACCCTCTACGCTTCTGCCTCTCCCCCAGCCGCTCCTGCGCTGCTATGGTCTTGTGCATTTGCCAAACAATTGGCAACAAAAGCCGCTTACAACACTTGAGGCGCGCACATTTTGTTGTGGCACTTATTTGTTGTTGCAGTTGTCGGTTCTCATTGCTGTTGTGCTTGTGGCACTATGTTGTTATCGTGGTCGTTGTTGTTCTTGTTGTTGTTCTTGTTGTTGTTGTTACCAACTAGACTCTGACTGCAGTTAAATTACAATTGTGCGCTTTGTTGCACACTTGTTTGCAGATTTTTGCCGCCTAACGCTCTATTTTTTTTCCATGCCCCCTGCTGTAACTCTTGTTGCCCCGTACGCGAGAGAGGCGCGTTGGGGGGAGGAGCGGGGGGAGGGAAAGGTTCCTCTGCCGGGGCGTGTGCAAGCTTAGGCTTTGCTTATGGGGCCATTGTTGGTTGGTGTGTTGCTTTTGTGTCTGAGGCTTAAATGGTATAAAATGCTAATCGCATTTGCTTGATTCCATTATCTCTGCATGGCTGTCTGTGTCTGTGTGAATGATGTGCTGCTGCCCCTATGTATGTGTGTGTGAAATTGTAAAGCTTAAAGCTGGCACATACGCAAAATTGGCATGTTAATTGTTGGGAAATTAAAATTTTATTTATTAGCCATAAATCAGGTGTCAGCGAAAACACAGAGAGAAAAGCGGAAAATGTTCTGTGTACGCAGCTGCAGTCGGTAAAGTTTAAACATTTACATGGCCCAGCACACACACACACACACACACACTTACACACACTTACACACATTACACACGCACATCGTAAACAGGCTCATTTGCATATGTACTTAAACGCACACACTCACACACTCGCATAAAACAAGTTAACTTCATTTGCATGAAATGCGACGTTCCAAAAAAGAAGAAAAACCACTGAGTATACGCCACCAGAAGAGTGTGCTAAACTGAGCGATACCCTGCATTTAAAATACCCACTTAAATATTTAGATGTCAAAATTTAAAATTCGAATTTTAACGTAATCTTGAGATGCACTCAGTTTGTATATTTCGAAGTGGCTTCACTTTAAAAACGAAGAAATTCGTCTGCTTTTTGCTAAGGCTTTTGCAGGGTAAACGGCAATGCAAAACATGTTTAAATAATTTCAACTGCAACAGCCACAAAATTTCAGACATTCGCACTCTAGTGCTGAGTAGCTGGGAATTAAGGGAGAAAGAGAGAGCGAGACAGTTTCGTCCCCATGCACAAAGATACAAATACATATGCAAAGAGTCTGCGGATACTAAATGCAGCAGCAGCTTCATAATGAAGCAACGCCAACTTTTGTATTAAAACTTATTAAATTTCTGCGGCTGTTCCAAAAGTTGCGACTCCAGTTCTAATTGTTCTTGTTGTTGCTGGCCTCGTTCTTCCGCCGCTGCCGTTGCAGCTGCTGTTGTTTTTCATTTTTATTTTTCTTTCATACATATCTGCTTATACACTCACAGACAAAAGTATTTCATGTTAGCTGCAGCTGACTGACATTCTGGGAAATAGAATGAATGCATTAGTACGAAATGTGTAGCATACTTTGCTGCTGATTTATAGCTGCACTGAGTGGATGCTCACAATAAGGGACTATGCCTCAAGTCTAGCTAGAAATTATTATAGATCAGTCACTGGAGATGAAGGCAGCTAATTTTAGTAATGTTTTTACTTTAGCAGTGTTCTGACTGACAAACTGAGTCTTTATGCAAAAAATATGGCTTTCAATTGCAACTTGGTAATATGATGATAACTCGAGTATCATTATAATGATTTATTAAATTTCACGAAAATTAAAATCTCATGCATTTTTGGCCGTAACGCTGTAATACAATATCCCTTCAGTTCTCAACTGTTTTTAAATTATTTCTTCTGTTTCTGTTGAGAGTTCTTAAACCTGTAAGTAGCGCAAATATACGAGCTGCTTATCGACAATCTTGAACTCTTATCTATCCTTTTGTTGAATCCATAATTGGTCTGTCTACTCGCAACCTTTTTTGACCTACACATCGCAAAGATTACTCATCGCCTAATGAGCAACAAGTTAGTGACGGATGTCATGTTGAAAAGAGAATTACGTCCTCGACTTGCAGCCCGTCTTTATTTTACCGGCAACCTTTGTTGCGGCTTTGACTTGCTGCACTTTGGCTTACAGTCATCTTATCACTGCCGAACACATCTCATTTACCATATGGCGCCAACGTTGCCAGGCACCGATGTCGATGCCTTCGCCGTTGCCGTTGCCCTTCGTTAATCTTTGTTAGCTTTGAGCACGTGAAGCATTTGCCAAATGGTTAACCGCTCTCCGTCCCGTACTCTTTGGAGCTTCTGCTTCGTTTTTTTTTTTTGGCACATTTTTCGCGCATTTTATGTAAATTGCTTGCACATATATTTCATTTCATTTGGCGCTTACGGCTTAAGAGGGTGTGACTGTAAGAGAGAGAGAGAGAGATGAAGCGCGTAAGAGAGGAAGATTGGGAGTGAGAGAGCTACGTAGAGCATTAAGCCATCGAAGAAGGCAGCATGCCAAGCCGATGACAGGCGACCGCACTTGCCGCTTGCCGTATGCCGCATGCCACACATGCGAAAGCAGCTCAGTCCGTTGTTCTTGGCTGCCTTCAGTTAAGCTTCACTGGCGGCTTATTGGTCGCCCTTTGTGCTCCTTCTGCTGCAGAATTCCCCATTCCCGACACATCCTCCTCCAGTTGTAGTCGGAGTCGGAGTCGCCTTTAAATGTGCGTTGCGTGACTTTTGCGAGACTTTTATTTCGCATTTTTCGTGTTTGTCGTGTAGCCGTGTTGTCATTTTGTCGTTTGTCGGCGCGCTCATCAACGATGCCACTTGCGACATGTCAAGCAACGGCATCCGCATCTACATCCTCTGCCCCCCTCCCGCTTCTCTTCGTTCTTATCCCAGCCTATCGAGTTGTTTCCTCTGCTTATTTTGATGAGCATAATTTGCGTAAAATTTGGGCGGATGCTGCTCAGAGATGCTGCTGGAGAGCCGGAGGAGTCGTTGTGGACACAGGACCTTGGTCGTTGGGGAGGCTTTATTAAACAGCGCATAATTTATCCGAGGGATTTCAGTTTTATTGCGCTGCAAACGTGAAAGAAAGTGGAAAGTTTTCATTATGTCATCTCCGGCTGTTCATTCAAACATTCAAACAAGTCGCAGTATCTGGTTAACTCTTATGTTCTCGCAACGTGATGTGTTTGATGTTGCCTACTTGAGGGCCTGCAAACATTGAAGAGGCGCCAAAACGAGCTTAACTCGAGCAAATTGGAACTTAATTGCTGTATCTACGTTTGCCAAGGGACGGAGAGAGTTTCAAGAGATCGGAACGAGTTGAAGTGGGAGAGCAAGTAAACGCCAGAAGGGTTAAATAAGATGAAGCTAAGCTCACTGCAAGAAATAAGTTCAGCATAGGCGACGGCTACTGTATTTTCTATTTTATGCATGTGAAAGTCTTTAATTCAAATGAATAAGTTCGAAATTAAACAACCGAAATTTACGCATCTTGAGAATCGCCGAGCACAGCAGCATGTGTTTTATAGAAAAGAGTCTACTACATTTTTGTCAATATTCAAAGTAACAAACTCTGCGAATGCATTGTTGCAGTGTAGCAGAATTGCGCAGCGTCGAAACAAACCTGCGTGCCATTTAATTTAACAAGCTGTGCCTCTGTGTTGGAGTCGCCGAGGGTGTTGCGGTGGTTGCTTTGCTTTCTTCGTCTTTTTTCGGCTCGTTTTAAGCGGCTTTGGCCTAATATGCGCATACGCACAGGACCAGGTTGGGTAAAACTCCTGCTCAAGAGTTGTTGTGACTGGTTTTCGCATGTGATTGTGAATTTGGGTCGCTGGGTTAAGTCGTTGGCAACGCCAGCGAACGCTGCTCATTATCGATGTTAGCCCTTGTAATGACGCCTCAATTAACTGGGCCAACTCAGGGCCATTTGAGGACGTGCAACCCTCGAGTGACCAAAAACAATTGCCAACCACTGCGCACATTGCACATTCAACTTTAGTGGAATTCCAGTTTCCTGGCCGTGTCCCTGTCGAAGCATCAAGTTCAAGGCGTTTCGACACGCAAACCGATTTCCAAGCGACCCACAAAATTAGTTAACAATTCAATATGGCGGCCGCTGCAACAACAAAATGGCGTTCATACATTTGACTTATTGATTTAATAATTTTGCCCACTTTGTGACGCATGTCACGGGGCCGCACAGAAGTTGTGGCAACACTTGCGAGACACGCCGACAGACGGGCGAGTGGGAAGTGGGAAGCGGGATGTCTGAAATAAACATGGCAATAAGTTATGGACGTGGACAGCAGCATGTCCATAATTAACATAGCCTCATTTTAATGTTATCCTGTCAGCTGAAGTGATGTTGCGCCACTTTCCGGGTCGCATATCCAGCCTGTGTCATCAATAAGAAATCAAAAATCGATTAAGCTCAGTCCCCCGTCTCTCTCTCTCTCTCTCTCTCTCTCTCGTCGTTCCCTTCCCTTCCCTTCCCATCCACTCGTCTGCGGCTGGTAACTTTTAACTTTGCCCCGTTTATCATTGGGCTGAGCTCGTTTTGCGGTTACAAAAACTTTTAATTGGCAAGCATGTTGCGTTAATATCAAATATTTTTGGTAATTTGCTCTAATTGCGGCTTTTAACGAAACATTAATTAATTAATATATCAAGGCAATTGAAATGCTTAGAACATCAATTGCATTCTCCTAATTTGTCGACAGTAATATCTCTTCTCTTTCTCTTTTTTATTACACTACACAACGCAATGTTTGTGGTGCGCGTGTAAAGTAAGATGATTAATGTTATGCTCTTGCATAATCTGGGAATCTGCTGTCATTAGCTTGGTATAAATAAACATTAATTTCAAGAGTAATAAATACGCCCACAATTTTAATCAGCTAAGTTATATTCGGTAATAAAAGGAAGTCATTTGATAGAGCATATTTGATTGACATAATAAGTAACATACACTGTATGAACGTTAATTAGGTTTGACTCTTTCTCAGTGATGATTTAATGCTTGATTATTTGCATGTTAAAGTAATAATGTAATCAGCTTTGAGTTGTATTTAATTAATTTGTTATTTTCTTTTTGTATTTCCAGAGTTCCATACATTAATTCATGGAATACTGCTGAACGCAAATATGTAAGTACACATTATTCATTTAGACTTGCAAATTATTGTTCGCTTTCGATGCGATTGCACGCCAACTTTGTAGCGCAGTGTTGCGGCAGAACGAGGAAACCAGTTGAGTCGAGAGTAACTGCAACGAAAATACAAAATACGAATCTAACAGCTGCCGTTGCGGACGCTGCGGGCTCCACAACTGCCCATTAATTTGAGCAAAGCTAATGCCGAAAATTATATGGCAACGGTATCTGCATGCATGTATGCCTGGACAATGCCAAAATTTGGGTTACCCTCGTCACGAGGAAACCGGCTACACACAGCAAAAAAACAAAAAAAAAACACAAAAACGGGGCAAGCTCTGCTTCCCGCTGGCCGCCGTCCGTCTGTCCACTCGTCTGCCACTCTCTGATCTCCAGTCGCCCTCCAAGTTGGTTAAGCAGCGCGAACAGATGTCGCGGTGGGGATCGTCTTACCTTCAGTTACCTCAAGTTACCTGCTCGTTCAGCTTTAGTTTATCTCTCTCTCTCGCTCTCTCTCTCTCTCTCTCTCTGTTTTTCACTGTCTCGCTGTCTTGCGTATGCTTTGTGTTGTCTTCTTTGATTTGCGGCAGGTGCAAAATTTGGACAGTCGTGATAGCTGGGGCTTGTCGACAGTCGTCACTCGTTGAACGAACGACGACTACTCATTGTTGTTGTTTTCATCTTTTTCCTTCGCACTCGCTTTGCTTCTTATTATTTTTGGCCAGTCGTGTGTGTGCATTGACTATAACTGATTTGTTGGGCACACCTGCTGTTCTCGCCACAGCCACAGCCACAGCCGCAGTCGCAGTCGCAGGTAGCCTTCGTGCTGATCCTTTTTGCTATAATAGCCTTTTACAATTTGTTGTCTGTTTGTCTGGCTGCTCATCTAAAATGCTTCGCTGCATTATATCCTGTTTAATGGCTGTACTCGGCAGACCCTTAAGATGACTACACTCAGATAGGCAGCCAGACTTCTTCATCGTCCACAGCATCTACAAATGGCATGTCAAAATAATTGTCATAAATAACTGCGCTACCTGCTACTGTTTCACAGTTGTCACTGAAATAGAAACTGTGTAACTGCGATTTCTCCTTCTTTTCCTCGTTCTCCGTATCGTTGTCGTCTCGTGTGTTAATTGCATTGTGCACCTTTTGTTGCACTGACCCTGACTTGTGTACGAAATAATTGCAAGGTGTAAATGCAATTATTTATGTTGTCCTTAATTTTATATGTATTGTATGACAGAGGGCGTGGCGGGCTGCAATTAGGGCTGGCCTCGCTTATCGCTCACAATTTCTCAATCAAGGATGCTTCTCAATTCAATTATGGTATTTATGTCTCTGCATTTCGTTTATCTGAATTAATGTTGAACCAATTCGCCTTCGACAGCGGTAATCAAGTTATAATTTTCAGCTATTTATGTTAGTTTATCTTAGCTATTCATGTTTGCTTTATTAAATTAGAAATTGATTTGCCTAAAACTTGAAATTCATATGTCTAAGTTACACATATTTAACCATTCAGTCTATTTATCTTGATCTCTCTTGCTGTGTGTCGCTTTATTGCTTTCTCACTCACGCGAGCAGCTCAGCTCCTTCACTGATGAAGTTCGCCGGAACACTTTGGCAAACAGAATTTCCTTCATTAAAATGAATCAACTCCAAAAACTAAACTTTACAACAGCGCGCGCCGCCTCGAGGGCCATCAGGCAGCATTGTGGGCGTGGCGGCCGCCTCTCATCTCGTGCAGATTTGCGAAAAATTACAACTGTGTACTTGGCCACTTCAGCTTGAACTGCCATCCAAGTCGCTGCCAATGCTGCCAACATTTCTCTCAGCCAACCCCCCACCCACCCATTGCCGAAACGTGCTCTGTCTACGTCTCTGTCCGCGACTCTACCTCTCCGTGCCTATCTGCCATTGTAGCTGCCCCTCAACTGCTGCCTCCTAAGCTCCCCATGCACTTGGCAGTGTTATTCCAACGCCGTCGCATTGTTTGACAGACTGGTACTGCTAACAGAGCGAGATAAAAACTTTTTTTGACTGTGCACACACACACACACACACACACAGCGAAAGAGACGACGATAGTGAGCTGGAACGAGTGAGAGATACAGAGAGCGGGGAAATCGAAGAAAACCAAATGAAACGAAACGAAAACCGAAGCCCAACTAAACCAGAAATCGATAAGAATAACAGACATGTATTGCAGCGAACATTCAGTTAAGTTCATATCGAAATACTCTGACACACTTTGATTAGAAAATCAACAGACAAATGGCGCAGTCGAGGTAAATAGTTAACTCAATTGTTCCACTTTTATTTAAATCAATTTCCATTTGTCTGATAAACTACTTAAATTGCTTAATCACATTTAAATGAAAGCTAAATAATTGATATTTATTGAACAGATAATTATTTTTAATTTAGAAATTATTGGGAAATTGATTATTTAAGTTCGATTCAATTGTAGGTTTTAGAATAACCTGCAAAAAGAAATGAACATCACAGTTTTCATATTTTACGCATAATTATAAAGCCTATGTGATGGATCTGTATACAATGATAAATGTTTGACAAGTTAGCACGTCACTTTGCAGTGCTTTTGTATAAATTATGGAGCAAGTTGGCATGTCTGTCAAAACTGAAATGCGAACAAGCCGAATGGAATTGAAATACCATAGGTAAATTGCAAAACTGATGACAATTTCATAACGCTCTTCGCAGTAGAAAATTGCCAGCACTTTGCAGAGGCGCAGACAGTTGTCAAAAGTGTCCTGTCCGCGATAAGTGGGCAAGGGACAGGGAGCAGGCAGCAGGGAGGGTTCTGGCTGAAGTGAATGCTGAGTGCGGGGGAGGGACCGCTGTTGGTACGTCATTTTGCCAATAAATGGAATGCCAGTGACTATGCAGCTGAACATTTTCTTCCTGAACTTCGGTTCACTTCCATTACGTTTGACAGACGCCGGGGGAAACGTGTTTAGTTATGGACTGCAAAGGAGGAAAAGATTGCAATAGAAGATGTGGATGTAGATGTAGATGTAGATGTGGAGAGATGGAGATTGAAAAATAAAGATTGAGACAAAAAGGTAGGCCACTTTAAATGGATGTGATAAACGCACAATGTATTGCACAGCGTTCCTCGTCCGCCAATCAATAGAGGAAATATCACATCAAGTGTCCTGGCAATAAAACACAACGGCAGCGATAGCGCCGGGAACGGAGGAGCAACAAGAATGCAAACGACAGCTGACTGCCTTGCTGACTGCCACTTGAATACAGTTCAGTTGAGTTCAGACTTCAATTTCAGCCTCGAGTGCAAATGAGAAAAGATAGCACAGACATCGGTCTGACGATGGTTTGGTGTCTCTGTGGTTTTGCTTTGCGAAAGTGGCGTCGGTTGGTGGGATATTTATCATTTTGCACTTGGCTCAAGTGACAAACGAGCCAAAAATTGAAAAATGACTGAAATGGTCGAAAGTGCAGAGACTGGAGTCTTCTGGCCGCAACCCAATTACAATTTGTAATGGAGCACCCGGAACCCAATGAACTTGTCAAGAAGTCACCTTTTTTCGGGGCCACATATCAGGCCACTCACTGCCTCATCATTAACAACCATTTGGCCGCATTGTGGCTCCGACCATTTTGTGTAGCCGTGTAAACTGTAAACGTACCTGTCTATCTCCAGCTGTATCTGTAGCTGTAGCTGTAGCTGTTGCTGTTGCCTGCAGTCGTATCTGTATCTATATGTGTCAGTTAGTCAACTAAATAGCTCTCACATATCATGACAGTTGTGTGGCTGATGACGTCGACAAGCCACCAAGCTACCTAGCAAAGTTGGCTTCCCACTCCCAACTGGACCCCCTGCTGAGTGTTCGTCGCAAGTTGCCTAAAACATTTTTCAGTGCTTTGTTTGCTGCTCTATCTCCCCGCTTCCCCGCTCCTCCGCTCCCCAGCTTCCCACTGCCCAATTCTCTTTGCCCCGCATATGAAAGTTTTTCAGAATATTTTCATGTTTGCCTTAGATTTCAGCGTAATTTATGTTTCTGTGCCGGGCCCGTTGGTCTGTTTATCTGACTGTCTCTCTCGCTCTCTGTGTATTTCTTTCCTTTTCCGTCTGTATGTCTCTGCCCCTCTTATACCCTCCCCGAGGGCATTTCACTTTGTCATAGGGCCTGCCACATTCCAGCCGTAGCATTAACAGCAAGGTTTTCAACTCATAAATCATATGCACTTATCATGTCTCTGGCATAAGGAAGAAGTTTAGCTTGCAGCTAACATTTTGCAATTCGAATTCAGTTCATTGCAATTGGTTAAAAAGGAAGCACAGCACTATTGAAATTAATATTTAAATTCAATATATATTTATTTTATTAAGTATTGTAGATCGAATTTAAAAAGAGATTCTCAGTGATAATCATTTATTTATCGTTTGTATTTTGTTAAGCTATAAAACTGGGTATCTGTTTATAATTTAACATTTCCCTTCACCGATTGATTTACGATTCATTAATGACTAGTTATCAAGTTTTCGACTTTCACAAAGTTTGCAGTGCATTTGTGCGTCGTCTTTGCGGGTTTTCTTGTGCATTTCTCGTGGCCGCTTCGTGTTTCGACTTTAGATTAAAGTCTCATTTAGCAGGTGTTTTTAAGTCGCCGCTTTTCGTGCCCGGATTTCTCTGTGTCTCGCTTTTCGCCCCTTTTTAGCGGCTTTTGTGCCCTGTGAATGCAGCTTGTTGGTCCCCCTTCTGCCCTCCTCCGCTCCGCTCTTCGGCTCATCATCCATTCGTTGAAGCGTTCTCATTTAGATTTGGCCCGCTACACGGCTCATTTGCTTAGGCTTTAAGTTTGCTGATTAAATGTCCCAGATTGCTTTCGGTTGGAATATCTTGGCTTGCCATGTTCCAGATCTTAATGAGCAACTGGACAGGCACAGGACATGGCTGGTCTTCCGCACAGGGGCGGCCAGAAGCAGCAAATTTTTGGAGAGCGACAGCGACAGCGACAGTTTTTATGCGGCCATGATTAATCTCAACACTTTCCGACCCATTAATTTCAGTGTGCCAGTTGCAGGGCGAGAGTTGCGAGTTGCGAGTTGCCAGCTGTGAGGGCGACTGCGAGTGCGAGTGCGAGTGCTTAAACCCCAATACCTTCTACCCCCCCCAATATGATACAGTATCCCTCTGAGCTGAGTGTATCCATATAAGGAGCTTTTGGCGTGCGATAAAACAAAATGACAACGCTGCCAACGCACTCAGCGTTAAGTTGTGTCGAGTACTTCGGCTTCGCAGCTCCAGCTTGGGGACTCACACGGGGTCTTTTCTGCTTGTGCTTCAGCTTCAGCCGCTCATCATCATCTGGCATTGTGCAGCTGTCAGTGTACTTGCAGGACTCGTGGCTCAGCTCATCAATGGTTGTCGGGCTTCTTGTTGGTCTTGCTGTTGCCGTTGCTGCTGCCTCTTTCGTTCACCTGTCGACGGCTTTCACTCAGTCGCTCGTCACTTAATGTGCGCTTTGTGCAAGGTGACAACACTGGAACTGAACAACTGTACAACAACTGAGTGGATTTGCCGAACCCTCTTTGCCCCATTCACCCTTCGCGCCACACCACCACCTATGATGGCAATGAGGTGTTAAAGTAACAAACAACAGATGTAGATGTGGCTCCCATTGCTCATTGCACTGGTTAGACACAGTTTTTATGACCTACAGCTACGATATACGGTGTATATATTATTCAATGGATCGTTTGCAACAGGAAACAAGTCGCAAATGTGGAAAGTGAGTGAAATGTTGAGTCTGCAACGTATGAAGAGGTGTTAGTAGCGCATCAAAGAGACTAATAGAAATTAAATGGATTCGTGAATTGATTAACCACAGTTGTACAAATGCAGAGTATTCATTGGGTCGTTGTGTTCGAATTCCCGATGCCGCTGCATGAGTCCTGCCTGCCATTGAGAGTCCATTGAGGCGTGTGAGCAATGCGTGTCATAAAATGGCTGAAATATGGCTACTAACTGGAAGTGGCAAAGCGGCCAAGGAATGAGTGGGCAGGCCGGAAAGGAGTGAGGAGCAGTCAGCGGAGGGTGAGAGGTCAGCGAAAAGGGCAGTGGGACGCAGCGTAGAGTTAGCATTTTGGAAGCAAAGCGTCGTCGTCGACGTCGTCGTCGTCGCAGTCGTTGTCGTCGGCATGGCAACACCCTAATCTATTTACAAGCAGTCGTTAAAGGGAGTCCGGGAATTGGAGTTGATACGAAGGAACGCATTTATTTTCCTATTGCCGTTTTTCCTTCTGCTTGTTTTTTTTGTTGGTTTGGTTTGCGTCAGGATACGAAATTACATTTGTACCTTTAATTTATTGATGTTTGAGTGCGTTTTCGGGGTGTGGCAGGCGGTGGGCAGTGTGCCACATGTGTTACACCGAGGGTTGCAAGCACTTTCCGGCTCCGGAAACGCTGCGAAAGGTGTCTGTGTGTGTGTGTTTGAGTGTGTATGTCTGGGTCACCTTGATACGGGGATATATAGAGGAATACAGGACGTAGGAGACAGGACACACAGAGCACGGGCTGACCCTTTGCCGGGGTCAGTTAAAAGGTTCATTTCGCATGTCACGAATGAGGCGTGAAAATTGCCAACTAATAGAATAGGCACAAAACGGGTTGCAACAACCGGCGTTGAATCCCTCCTCCGTCCTCCGCTCTCCACCACCCGCTCGGCCCTAATGACGTTTCATATGGGATTCTTGGCTGGCACGTGACGGCCTGAAACAGATTTTGGCACCTCAGCCAAAGCCAAAAAAAGAATAGAAGAAGAGGGAGAAGAATGTAAAGCAACGTGAAGAGTAGTGGAAGAATCATTTGTTTTAGCCGGAAAAGCTTTGCACGTCCATTAATTTACGTAGACTACGGTGTGTCCTGGCCTGGCCGGCCAGGACGTCTTGCAACATTGAAATCCCTGCAACATTTTTGGACAAATTTCCTGATGCTCCTTTGTCTCCACGTTGCGTTGCTTAAGCCCAAGTTTAAGTGCCCATAAATTATAAACTGACTGCTAAATTCGCCCTTGCTTGCCATCCCGTCGCATCTCTGGCTCGTTAACTTTGAAAACAAAATCCTCGCTTCAACTCCTGTGTTCGCCTTTTGCATATGCCATGCCTCCTGGCTCGTGGCTATCTACACACACACACACACACACACACTTCTGACTCCTTTTGCCCGAGGTGCAGTCAATCCCGTGCATCAGCGGCGTCGTCAGGCGAACTTAATGTCAGACGCCAGACAACAAAGAAGACTGCAAATTTATCATTTTGCCTGCAATGAGCCAAACTACATTGGGCAAATAATAAGCAACTAGAATAGTAGACTAGTTGATACCTCGTACAGTTGAACTCCTTAAACATATTATGTGTCAGAGCAACGCACTGTATGCCATCATTCCCGCTGGCGTCTTTAGATGCGAGGTGTGGTGAAAGTAAAAAAGCGAGAGCTGAATGTGACTCTTGTGGCAGCTATAAAAGACAGGACGTCGTTGGTAGCGAAGAAAACGTATGTGGCTGACAAATTTGCATGCGAAACTAATGAAAAGTCAGACAGAAAACTGCGTTTATGCGCTGACAACGCACGAACTTGATTAAACATTTTGGAATAGGACAAAACATTGTTGGCAAACGAAATATTAAAAATATGTAAATTGGAGGCGGACGATTTTCAACTTATATTAAAGTCAGTTAACAGCAACAGAATGAATAAAGAATTCGAATTTGTGTGTTTAACAAGTGAAGATTTGAACTGTAGGTAGCTTGTTTTATATTCAATCTTACTGAAATTGTATATTTTGTGAACCCAAATGAATTTAAAATTCTACATTTTGCTATCAGGCTCTTGCCAAAGGAAGACGCGTAAACAAACTGTGTACAGGCGACAAACACTTTTAAATTTAAAACTGCACTCGCAGCATTATTCACAAGCACAAGCTCACCACTCACAGAGTCGCCGCACAGACAACAGTCGCTACAAAAAGTCTTTGCATGGCTTGCTCGGCGAATGTCTGTGCACATTTTATGCTAATGTTTTTGCAGCAATTTTGTTATGGTTTGCAGGACAAGGTGAGTTACGCCAACAACGTTTACTCCTTGACTCTGGTTGTCCTTTGTCGCCGGCTTGTGGCTGTTGCACGTTTGAGTTTTGCTTTTGTTTTTCCAATTGGCCGCTGATAATATTTTTTCATGAGTGCGCAAACAAAGACAAAGGAATGCGTCGGCTTTGTGAGTGCGACGCCATTCTCCACACCCTTCTCTCTCTCTCTCCCTCTCTCTCTGTCTGTCTTTCTCTTAGTTCCTCTCTCCATGGGGAGTGTCACAGAATTTAAAGCCCGCAGCACAGTCGCTAAGGCAATCATAGGGGGATCAGCACGGGTACAATATTGGTGCGAAACTCATATATTTTGATTTTGATATATGAATTGGTCGTGAAGTGGAAGTCCTTTGGCCCAAACTCCTTGAATAACTTGTACAATTTTATTGTCTTGCTGGGCAAAGTTAAACATGATTTCCTTATTTATTTCCATTTCCATTTCCCAGCCAAAAGGAACTTTGCGCCAACCCTTTTTTTATTTTTGCGTCTGCTGTTGCTGCGTTTTTCATTTTTACCGCTCCTTCCTTTTGTTGGTACAAAACATAAATTTCGTTTGTCGCTGCTTCCGTCCTTTTCGCTTTTCCCCTTTCTTTTTATTCGTCTTTCGTATATTTCTTTGTTTGTTGCTGCGCCTGCGGGTGCTGCACAGTTTGACAATCACTGAGCGGCACCTCCGTTTCTTTGCCGACTTCCCCGTTCGCCACCGTTCGCATCACAGAAATGCTCAAAACTTTTTCCTCTTTTGCAAATGAGATTTCGTTCAGTTGCCGTGATAAATTGTTGATAGCTTTGAATGTGTTTACATTGATGCTTGCCAGGAATTCGATGCGGAAATGAAGGAACCCAAAGTTACTGCTTGGGTCTAGGATACCACCAGCTTTTATGCGTCTGTGTGCGTATGTGTGTGTGTGTGTTGGTGTTGCTTGTGGTGTCTGGAATTTGCTTGTGAAGAAATTGTTAAGCGTCCCAGGCAAGGAATTTATTTTGAAGCCGGAGTTAACGATTCAGCAGCAAAGGGCAATGGGTTCCTCTTTCTAATCGCCACACACAATGACCCTAATTCAAAAATTATGCATGGGAATGTGTGGGAAGCACTGAGCTATGCATTCAATCAGTAATTATATTAAAAATTGTGTGATGCCGGCAGATCGAATTATTTAACAATTTATTATCCAAATTACTCAATTTTTATCCATGTCGGTTTAAATATCAACAAGCTTACGTGTTTGAACACATCAAGACAAAAAGCTAAATATGTAAAGTTGTAAAAAACGAACAGAACAAAACATGATTATTGATTGTATGTCAAAAAACTATTAATTATTAAATGCAATTGAAATTTTCAATCAAATGTAAAAGAAGGCTCATCTGCATAAAAACTTGTAGCACATTTATAAATATTTAAAGTCATATTTAATTATACCAATGAATATTAAATATTGAATTGATGATTCTTTCTCAATCCTCCTACTTTAATAGAATTTGAGATTTTAATTAAACTGGCTTGAAAGTGGCGTAAATTTAACAGCCTTTGTTTAACAGCAAACTGTTAAAGGTGTCAGCCAACTGTAAAAATCACATATTTAATTGTTGATTTTGGTGGAAAACAGTTTGATGGATATTTTTTGGATATTGCGTTTTATAATAATATCAAATTCAAATGAGATGTCGGGGCTCGCTAATTAAACTAGATCAGAAGCGTTGGCAGTAACCAGAATCGAAAACGAGTGGGAGTTTAAAGTTGTTCTAATGATGATAATTATGACAGGCAGCAGCACTTAAATGCTAATGCGAAAAATGTAAATGAATAGCGGTCAGTCGCTGGAAATAATTTGTTAAAATTATGCGCATAGCTAGAAGACCAGAAACCGGTAACAGCGGCAGCAGCAGCAATAGCAACAGGAACAGCAACAGCAACAACAACAACAAGGAATAGAGAAACAATGCAGCCTTAAAACAAAATCAACTGAAATCCAATTAAAAGTTAAACACCGCAGCAAGCCACAAAGTCGAGAGATGGAAGAACTTGAAATGTTGAATTTTTCACTGGCTGTTTGCGCGCGTCTTGCTGCAACTGCCGTCAATGGTCAAGTTGATGGGGATGGAGTATTTGGGCGGAGAGAGAGAGAATATTATAAATAACAGCCAAACACGCAAGCAGTTTGAGCAAGTTTATTTGCCAGGTGGAATCTTGGTCACAACAACAGCAATGGCAACGGCAACGGCAGCAGCAGCAGCAGCTCCTTTGGCACATCCTGAACGAGTTAACGGGGCGCCGGTGGCCCAAATGCTTGCGTGCCTAGCCTCAGACCAGAGCAGCGTACTGAACTTTGCGCTAAGCAGAAAAACAACGACAACAACAGCAATAACAGCAACAACACCAACAACAGGAGCAATAACTTTGATTAAGTTTCTATGCCTTTGGCTTTGCTTAAAGTTGCAATGAGCGTTAGAAGCCGGCGAATTAACTAACCAAACTTTCTGCAGGCAGCCAAAAGGACTCCCCAGGACATCGCGCACAACGCACACAACGTGCTTTGGTTTGCTGAAATGAAGACGCTGCAAAGTATGCTACACAAAATTCAACTCAAGGCACGTGCGGTCCTTTTGAATATGCGGGGGCGACAGAAGCGATGGGCGACTGGTGAATGGCGAACGGTGGCAAGCGACGGCCCAACAAATTTGTGGTCAGGTGGGCAAACGCCTTTATGATTATTGTCTTAAAATTAATCAATGTGTGCGTGTCTACAGCGGAAGAAGTTTACAGCCTAATAGATTCTCTTGACCCCCCAAAAAGTAGCTGCGCTGCTTCCGCTCGTTTCCATCGAAATTAATAGACTTTGAAGATTAGTTGAGAAACTTTATGCATTCATGCTTCAAATTAATTAGATTACAGGCAATATTTGTGGTCGAAGCCAAGCGAAACTTGGTACAAATTGTGCCCAAGGCTTCTTTCGTTAGCCCAAGCATTCATTGCCAATTTTTCTTTCGTATCGTTTCGTATTTGAACGGGTCGTGTTTATGATTTGTTCGCTCTGCGAACTTCAAAAGATGTTTGCCAAGTCTGTTGACCTGGCGGCTGAGCATATGGTATACTTTTTTTCTGCCCTTCTTACGTAATATTGTTGTCGCCATCTGGCAGTTGTTGCTGTTGTTGTTGTTTTCACTTTGATTGTTATGACAAGTTTGCTCTGATCTTTGTTTGAAAAGTCGTTGACGCGTTTTTTTATTTTGTTAAGACCAGACATCTATCGTTGTGTAACCATAAAGTTGAACTTTAGAGCTTACAATTAGAATATGCTGTAAGTCAATTTAAGCTGGTTTTCAACTGTGATAGCTAATCCTATGAAAGAGCTTAAAACAAGCCTTTAAAATGAGCGAGCAAAATTTGAGCTCAATTTCCCACGCTCTAATAAGTTATCATAGAAATAACGAACCCCAAACCTCTTCAGTAAAAGTTATCCAATCAGCTTGATTAATTTAAATTTATTCACAACTAAAACCTCAAAACCACAATGAGTTTAGTTAGCTAAAGGAATGAAAATATTTTTAGTCTCAAGATAATTATGAATTTATTTGAATGCAAGACTTGCTCGCTTTCATCGCTAAATTTAATAAGTCTGTCAATAGCTTGGAGACCCAAATCCTTCTATTTACAAGTTCTTAGGAAGTCCGACATGTTTTATTTGTTATTTCCCGAAACTTTCGAACTGGTTAAGAGCAAACAAATACTTTTCGAGGCTCTCTCTCTCTCTCTAAGAAGCCCACCCATTGGAGACTTGCAATAAAAGCGTACTTTATTTAAAATTGATTGCGGCGCATTTTCGAACGGAAAGTATGTTCAATAACTGCCATTTGAGGGACTTGTTTTCACTTTTCGAGGCTCTAGAAAAAAAGCTGAACTTCAGTTTTGCCAGCACGTCAAATGTCAACCGCTATTTTATACAATTTTCAAAAGAAAGCGAAAAAAAATGGAAAAACAAAAATAGAAATGGGGAAAACAAATTGAACAGCATTTTTCAGCTGTCAGCAGTTTAAGCTGATGGCAGCAACAGCGACCCAAGTAGCAACATGAACCCTGCCCCCCCCACGGTGCTCCCCTGGTTGTGCTCCCCTGGCTGTGCCCCGCTGGCAGTAGCCAACGCCTTTTTTGCGGCGGTTCATTTGGCAGCATCGTCAATAATACGGACATAAGTATACAATGTTCTATTAGGGGAGACGTGATGGCTGCCAGGGCGGTAACTGCTTTTTATGTCGATTTCATAAAGTTTTTGATTTAACGCTCTGTAGCGGCTGGGGTCATAAATTCTAACCATTGGCTTCCTAATGGCATTCGGAAGTGTCCTCTGGGTTCAGCGTTTTGCCAAGCATTAGCTTGGTCATTATGATGACACCCTGGACTCGACAACCGCATGCAAGTGGGTCCAACGGTCGGAAGCTATTGAATGATAATTGCAAAAAAGTATCCATTCCAATGATCCATTTGAACGAAGCAGGGTATTCAATATTCGATGTTGGAACGAAAGTGAGTACATGTTGACTACAGGGTATTAAGATGTCCAATTATGTGCACACTTACAGCGTTTTCTTGTTTGTCTTTTCTATTTGCTGCCATTATTATGATGCCATTTTTGACACTCGATAAAGTCAATAAACAAAATGGACAAAGCATTATGTGTGGGTTGCTCTCTATGCTTTTATTTTTTGCGGGGCGATGGCAGCAATCTGTGTGCGTCTGTGGGCGAGTGGGCGTGGCATTTATCGTTGCTACACAGCATTTTAATTGGAGGTATCGTTTGGGTCTTTGGCCTTGTAGTTGTTTGATTGCGCATATGATTCGCAGTTGTTTTATAAATCAATTCCATGTTTAATATTTTCTCTTTGTATTATTTTATTTGCAGCGTTCAGTCCTCGAATTATTGAATGGTAAGCTTTGACTTTCATTTATTTATTAATAAATTTTTTTTTTCAATTTGAGAAATTGGCCACACCATAATTGCCACTGAAATTCAATTAGCCGGCAAGTTGGAAATCATTAATTGAATGTAAAAAATTGATTTTTTATTGAAGAAATATTGAAATAAGTGACACATACCGTAATGCATGCGAAATGTGGAATGCGTTTGTTGCATGCGATTTATTGCTCGATAATTAATAGGCGTAATTTGATATCAAGTAAGAGTCAATTTACTGGGACACTTAATTACAGATTTGGAGTAGAACAAAACGTATTAAATCCATTTAAATTTAGAAATGTGTTGCTGCTAAAAATATGGTACTATTTATTCTACTAAATGAGAGTGTGTTACATAATCTACGCTAGGATCGTTGTAAAGATGTCCTGGAAGAGTGTAAAATGTTGCACTTAGTGTGTGTGATATGTTTATGTTTGGAAACAAATGCAACTAAAGAAGCTTTTAAAACGAATCTAAACCGCAGAAGTGACAATAAAAAGAGCGTAAAATGTGCAAAGCCTGAAAAGGCAACAAAATGGCTGCCAGCGCCATTTTTAAATCCCAGTCTGTTAGTGACTTGCTTGCTGCACTTGTATGTGTGTGTGAGTGAGTGTCTGTGTGTTTGTTTTAGTTGGTGTGGCCCATTTTAAATGCAGTTTGTTGAACTTTTGCTATGCAATTTGTATTACTAATGCTAAAAGCAAACAAAAGCGGGCCATCAGCCAACGGCAAAGCTGCAAGAGGTAGGCAGGGAGCCAAGAGAAAGCGAGCGAGCGAGTGCAAAAGCAAGATGGAGTGGGAGGCAACAGAGCTTGCAACGAGCCAATGAGTCGAATGATTTGGCCAATTGAAATGCTGCAGCAGCAGCAGCAGCAGCAGCAGCAGCAGTTGCCTCCAGATGCTAGCAATAATTCACTTTTGGACGGCGAAGCAATGGACAAACGGGAGGACAAACATGGGAAAGTAAGCGAAGAGGACCTGCAGCTAAGGATTAAATATGCAGTCCAAGTCCGAGTTTCGGAAGCGGCTGAGTCACAGCGGCAGCAGCTGGAGAGAAGCTTAAACTTCAAGTTGAATACGAGATGTCAGCAGCAACAACAATGGCCGCCATGACAACAGCAACAACAAGAGCAACAACAACAACAACAACAACCATGACAACAACAAGAGAAATATATGGAAAAAACTTGCCTCAAAATGCGTTCATGTGTAAAAATGTGCCAGTGTTTTTGTATTTTGGCCGTAAACAAAGCGGCAAACCAAACGGAGCACAAGAGAAACTTCTTCTTCTTCTTCCTCCTACTTTCTTGCTCTTGTGCTACTGCTTCTTATTCTTCAGCTGGTTCCTGTTGTTAAAAACTAGGCGAAAAGGTAAAAATGCTCTATAAAGTGAAAAGAAACAAGTGAAACGCCTTAACACTTGGCGAACACACACACACACACTTACACGCTGTCTCTCTCTCTCTCTCTCTCGCTCTCATTCCTGCTCATGCTGTCTCTTTAACGGCAATAGACTTCAATGGTTCAGTAGATCCTTTCAGTTTTTTTCACATACAGTCAGCTGAAGGGCTATTGGGCTGTTTTTTGCCGCCGTTTGAGTGTGTTTCTGGGTGGCAGTTAACACGACACCAGGCATAAAAAACTTAAGGCAAAAACCTATGCAAGAATGTGGCGCAACTAAGTGAAAATGCTGCAGAGGAATGTTAGGCACTAGACGATACCCAAAAGAAAAATATGCAGGTCGATAACATCAAATTGAAAACCAAATTTTAAAGTAATTTCATTATTACTAAAGAGTAAATTTAAAACAATTAATTTTTAGATTCATTTGTGTAGCATTAGATAATCACCAGTTAGCAATATTATTTCTTGTTATGTGGGCTCATTAATGTTACCTAAGAACAGCAAATATCAAAAGCAAGTATTCAACTCAACGAAAACACCATCAAAAGTTGTTATAGAAATTAGTAAACAGTAACTTCATTAATAATATCAATCTATTACGATGCGAACTTAATTATATAAGTTTCATTTGCTGCTAGCTTGTGGTCTCGATCCAACAACGTCTGCGTGTTTCTTAAGTTTTAAAGGTTAAAGTTGGTTTTCTCAATTTCATTGTACAACCCGAAAGTTTCGTAATGTTCTTCTGGGCGTAACACAAGCCAACGAGGCGGGGGGCGTTACAATGTTGGGGCAACAGGCGACGACGACGACGACGACGACAACAACAAGTCATAAAATACGCAGCACAACGAGGCAAACAGTAGAATGCCATGGCACAGGGACAGCTGAGGCGGTTGCCCAGCGGACAGACAGAAATTGGTACAGTTGAGTGCACAAAATGCCCACAAAATGGCTGACGTCTTTCCGTGTTGTTGCTGGTGTTGCTGTTGTTGTCCGTTTCCGGTTTCATGTGGCATGTGTCACCACAGCAAAAGGCAGCCAAAATCTTCGCATTGCAATTGTATGGGCAGAAAGGAAAATGCTTTCGCTCACAATGGAAATGCATTTTCACAAATTCCATTTATTTGAGATGAATGAAAATCCTTTTAAAGCCAAAAACCAGCTACCATTCTACGATCCTCCCATCGCACCAGTTAGCAGCTAGCAGTTCCCAGTTGCCAGTTTGCCAGTAACAACAATGCTAACCATTAATAATACAAAAACGCTTGCACAAATTGAGCATGGCCAAAAGTTTTTCCTCTTGTGCAGCGAACGTAAAAAGTGGCCTATAAATTATTACTCCCAAAAATGTTTGTACACTTTTACAGCGCAGTTTATAAATTGAACATAAAACTGGGACAATATAAAGACACCAGGCATGCAAGCGAATCGCAAGGCACAACAATATTAAACAATATACAATAAATTGAACTTAAAACTATGCAAACAATGCACAAAATTCACGACTGCAGTGCACGAATAGCAGATGCTCTTTATAGAAGATACGAATTTACATGAAAAGTATATAAACTCATTTTGTATACATCAGTGCTAAGGGTGATTGAGGGTGACTTAAAAAATAACAAACATACACTTGGGAAAAGTCCATCCTATATAATAAAATAAATGCTATTTTGACAGGTGAAATAGCCAAGATGTGAAATAAAGTAACCGCAATACGAATATGTTTCAGGCATAGATTTGATTCAGGTGCTCAAGTTGAATATAAAGTTCAGCCTTATTTGCCAGAAAAGGGCTCGTAACTTTAATTTGATTGGGGAAAATGAAAGCAGAACTGACTTTAATGATGTGGGCGTAACTTACTGGTACATGTGCTAAATAAATTAATTGCATGCGGTCATTTTTCTCTCATTCGCCAGCCTAAATAAATAAATAGGAATAATAAATAACCGTTAAGTCGAGTGTTGTTGCTGCTGTTGTTGGACTCTTTTAATTACCCTATGCCCATTAAAAAGTCGAGAATTGAGCATTATTAGTTTGTTTGGTAGCTCTGTGGCAAAAGAGTTTTTAGTTGTGAATTGCGGGTATTTATTTGTACAGGGTATCTCCTGTTCAGAGGCGCTGTCACAATAATTACAAATGTGTTTATTAGAGAGAAAAATACAAGTGGAAGTACTTGGCAAACAAACGAATAATTTATTTTCACAAATGCACACACACACACACACACACATACTACTTAAGCTCGTTTATACTTCCAGTCTTTTGCCCATCATTTGCGGCCAATGTGGCGAGAGTGTGAGTCGAAAAACTGTTTGCTTAAACCCTGCTCCGACTTGCTTTGCATTAATTTTAATAGAAGCATTTGGTATGCCTTCTGCCCTTGACGCTTGCCTTGCTGTTGTTGTTGATTGTTTGATTTTCATTTGCCTAAACTGTTTGCTTGGCATTTCTCCGTTTTCTATTTTCCATTTGTCTGATTAATTGCCAATCATAAATCACTACAATGATTTTTACCCTTTTTTTGCACGAATATTTCCACCTGACGCTGACAGTTTAGACTTTTTTCGAATACACTTACTTTGGATAGCTAGAGTTTGAAACAAGTTTGGCAACTGCTATTACGGAGTTGTTTATAATATATGCTTGTTTTTTTCGAAAACAGTAATGTTCTATTTATCAGTCTTATAGTGTATAAGAGTATTCAATGCTCGGTTTGACATTCTTTTGGTATTTGTGAGATCGATATGAACGAATTTGTAGATTAACTTTTAGATTTAACCTTTTTCCCTCGATTATTTCCATTTTTTGTGCGCTTTGTCTTGTGATTTGGTTTATTCTCCTCTGCTGCTGCTTGGTTGCTCAGTTGTGCTGTCCTTCCATATGGCAGCAAATAAATATTTTATATGCTCAACTCAATATGGCGGCTGTCGTGCCGCCATTTTGCCATTCGCCATATTTCATTTCCGCTTGTCGTTGCCTTTGTTTGTTTAGTTGTTGTTTTTGCTGCTGTTGCTGCTGCTGCTGCAAAACTCAATTATTTATGCATGTCACGTCATTTTCGGCTAACCAGCAGCAGCAGCGGCAACAACAACAAACAATTGAGTTGGGTAAAAAGAAAATTTGCGCAGAAATTCAAATGTCACTGGCAAAGCTGCGGTAACTTTTCTTATATTTGGCCAACATTTTCGCAGCTGCTCTAATGTGTGTTCAGCTTGGTAGGCGGGGCTTCTAGGTGGGCCCTGCTTATTAGATTGCCTACTGTGTTTCTCTACTGGGTTTTGTGTGTGAGTAATGCCTTTGGTTGGATTTATGGCATGAGTCGCAGAATCTGGAACGCGTAGGCAGACTGGCCAGGAATGTTGTAGGTGGCCCGGTGGCCCGGTGGCCTGGTGGCCACACGTGCTGCAATGCTGAAGGCAATTGAATTGTAATTTTCGTATATATATGACATTTTCATTTTTGTATCGTGCGCCATTTTTCATTTCTTGAAGCGGCGATTTTAAGGGATTTACGTGTCTTCTCCTCGCTGGGCGAACGTCAAAAAGTTATATCTTAATTAAAATTGCAGCTGTTGGTCAATCTGTCAGTCAGTTGCTCAACCATCAATCAACTGATTTGCTGCCTGTCAGTTGTATAAGTACTTGCATTAAAGTCACTCTGCCACATCGCGTATACGCCGCGTGAACTGCTTTGAATACACAAATTTCATTTTATTCAATTGGTTACAGAATGATATAAATTTAACAAAATTAAATCCACTCAAAGCTTAACAGCAACCACAATAAAATTTAATATTAACCAAACAAAAAAAAAAAAAAACACAGCGAAAAAAATATATGAAATCCAAGCGGCGTTGCCTTCAATGAAGCGTTAAATTGAATTGTTGTCGCTGTTGTAGCCACATTTATTGCTGTTGTTTGTTGTTGTTGTTCTTGTTGTTGTATTGCCCCGAAGTCCCCTCGCCCAATTACCCTAGAGTCTACAGTCTACAATTGCAATTTGCCAAACAGTTGAAGATGCCAGCGAGAGCGGTTCGTTTTACGACCATGCAAATGGTAAATGGGACGAGCTCAGTCGCAAGTCCCCCTAGGGGCTTCACTGGTGCAGGCAAAGGGGAGACATGGGGTTCAACGGTGGGGTATATACATTGTAATCAAGTCATAAATTGCTCAATGCGCCGGACCGGAACTGAAACAGCGTTCAACCCGTTGCCTAACAACAAAATGGAGCTACTTTTCGGCCAGCACGTGCCTTACTTAAACACACACACACCAACACAAACACAAACACACTCACACGCCCATTCACATAAAAAGTAACACAAACGCACACACACACACACGCAGCCTGACTGTGAGCTGCAGCCTATAGATTTATCACAGGGCAGTATCCTTCGCTTTGCCTTTCAATAAGAAGGGATTAAGTTTTAAAGTAAACTACAAACGACGAGGCTTCGCTTCTTTCGATGTGTGTGTGTGTGTGTGTGTGTGTGTCCCAAAAGCCAATAAAAAGCACAGATCGCATATCTGCGTTGCCAAGACTCTTAACCCGCCTCCGCCTGCCTCTGCAGCCCCCTTGGCAGCCGTGCGTTCTGGCGATAAGTGTTATATTCAACTGCCAGCTGTGATTCTCTAAAAAAGTTTCATGTTACCAAAAAGAACGTGTCCCATTCACTACGTCTCTGCGTCCGCCTTCGCTTGCGCCCTCGTCTTCCGCTGCTGCCTCCATAAATGGCGTCTTTTGCCATTGCTTTTTTTCATATTACTTGCCTCAGTGTATAGCTGTGTGTGTGTGTGTGCGATTCAGTTATAAATTTACTTATCACAATGTGCCACCGATAAGAAGGTAAAATTTGTCCGCCTTAAACTGCTGCAGCTTGAGTACTTTCTGCTTAAGCAGTGCCTTGTACCCTGTAAATATAGTTAGCCCTGAAGTGGGTATGTCCTTGTTCTACTCATGTGCAGCATTTGAACTATCTAAACTCTACGTCATCTTTATATTCTCACGGGGTATTCCAATCACGCTGACTTGCTGATTTTCTACAAACTTTCAACTTCGAACAATAAACTTGCCGCGTGGCATGCAGTGAATACGATTTTTGGTTTTCTTTTCTGCTTTCTTTTTGTGTGTTTGGTTCGGTTTTCGTTAAGGTTAAGGCAAATTATGTGCAACATGCGGAAGGGCAGGAGGCATTTGCCACTTGCCACATGCCACATGCCAGTTGCCAGTTTCCAGTCGCCAGATGCCATATGCCGCATGGCTCATGACTCATTCACTCCATACCAACGTTAACGGCACTTAACTTTCGCACTTTGAAAGATGTTTGTTGAGTTTAAGCTTCAGCTTCATATAATTTTCATAAGGCCAAGTGGAATTTTGTACTCACGAAAATTTTCTCAAACGTCGCCTCAAGTGGCGTTGGCCAACCAAGCGGTAATTCTGACAGCCTGGAGAGCGAGCAGAAGCCACGGCGGATGGGTGGGGGGATGAGGAGGTGTCGGCGATGTGGTTTAGGCGTCAGTCCGGGGTGGGGAGCGAGGGGGGCACTCTGCAAAATGCCACAACCAACCAACCTCAAGTGAATCAAGTGAATTTATTTTTGCCTTTTTGGATTTCGTCATTTCGAGTATATCATAAGCAGCATAATTTGATTGGAAAACTTGGCGACGAAATGGAGGCTCCACATACGTGAGTTTGTGTATTTGCTTCTCCCGACTTTTAAATGCATATTGTGTGTGGCTTTTTTATGTGTGTCTGCATTTGAAAGCCGACTGTTTCATTTTGAAATTGTACATCGACTCTTGTTGCAATACAGCTAAATTTTTGTTTGATCTAATTTTTAATATTATTTTCACTTAGCGCAAACAAACTTTGAACTGAGCCAGTGTATCTTAAAAATGTGCACAGAGTGTGTTGAATTTTGTTTTCTGAGGTTTTATGTTAAGCTGTCAAGTTTCCATGCTTTCTCTTCGCCTTTTCTGTTGTTGAAACGTTCACATAATAGTATTAAATTGCATATTCATTTATTTATCTCTTACTTACTTGCCTTTGTCTTAAATCTTTTGTGAAGATTGCCTCAAACTTCTTATATTTTGTTTTACTTCGCGTTGAATGCTTAGTTGTGTTTAAGATTTCCATAATTCTTTCTATTGTTTCCACACATTTTCAAATACTATCCAGACATCAGTTTTACACTCACACTAGACACATTCCTTTATTTTCAAAAGGATGCGACACATTTTTTATGAACTTTACTTTCGTTCATTCTTGAAGTTCCACACTTTGATGCCAAGCTACTTTCAACTCTTCACTATTTACTGTACCTTTGTTCAAATGTAATGTTTTTGTCTCCTGTGCGCTTAATTGTCTTGTACATTCTCTTAACTTTTCGCTTCGAGATTCAATATAAGAAAATATGGAAAAAATTTGAAACGTAATAAGAAGTAATTATGCGCACAATATTTTTGTGGCAATGAATGGGACGAAACTTTATTGGTCTGCTAAGAAAATTTATGTAAAACTAATTTGAAGTCGCCGCAGTATTTTTTGTTTTTAGATTTCTTGCCGTTGTTGTTGCTGCTGTTGTTGCTTTAGTTCCGCTTTGGTGTTGCGCTCTTCTAGAATTTCAATTAAACTTTGCGTCAGTTTGTCGTCGTCTCGCGCATCTCCGGCAACGCCAGCTGTCAACTCGGGCAGTTCGGAGTCGTCTAATGGAGCTGCTTGCCTCGCCGCCTGGTGTGGCATAGAGAGTGGTTGTGTGGCAAGTGTGCTTCGGGTGCTTCGGGATGGTGTGGTGACACAACTTGGGCGCGTCACTGTCAACATTTGTTGAACACAAAATTTCAGTTTAGCATTTTACGCTTGACGCGCTGCCTAATGGTTGAATTGGCAGGAAAAGCGAACGGGAGAGAAATGAAACGAACAGGGTGAGACGGTGAGGGGGTGAGGAGGAATAGTCGGGTACTGGCAACAGCTACCAAATGAATAATGCATTTTTATCCACAATTTAGCCGAGCTAAAGTTTTACCTGGCTGACTCCTTTTGAATGAAACACCAGCACCACCTGCCCCACCTGCCCCACCCTGAGTTCCACATAAAATGCGATCGTAAACTTAATTACGCGTCATGCTGGGGAAATGGGGTGAAGTGGGTTGAGTGGTGCTTGGTTTGTGCCAGTTTTTAATGCAAATTGTCAATAGTTGTTCCTTACTTTGTCTTGGCGGCTGTTTTATTTTTCACCCAGTGTCAGCTCTTGTTCTTTTGCTTGTTGGCCAAGTTAAAAGCCAAACAACTTCATTCATATGCATAAACTGCAATCAAAAACTTTGTCCTGCCTGTGCCTGCGGTTTTCCTATTGCCAGCGCTGCGACTCTGGCGTATTGCAAAACTATTTTCAATTTTTAATAATCGTGGCTTATACGAGCGCCTTAGTCAACCAACCGAGCAGGCAGCCAGCCGAACTAACCAACCAGCAGCCAATAGAATGTGCTTGTGGAGAAAGGCAAAAAGCGAATCTTAAAGTAGATAAACGATGCTGATGCCGTTGATGGAGATGCAGCATGTAAGTGTATAAAGATTGAGGAGGATAACGATAAGCATAGACAGGGACCGACTCAGATGAGGGGATGAGCGGAGTGCACACACACACACACACACTGATGCACAAGGACGGCATAAGTGTGTTGTGCAGCAACACAAATTTTATGAGATTTCTTTTATGCATGCATTTTTATCTATCGATGAACATCGCTTTTGCGTGTGCTCAGAATGCCCTTTACTCTCTTGCCTGCGGCTAAAGCCTGGCGAAATATTGATATATGATGTGAAATATCGAAGTGATTCGAAGACGTTAATAGTCTTCATTTGAGCCATAAATGAATATTGAAATCGATAACAGCAAAAGTTGAAATATAATATAGATTAAAAACGATTAAAGAATATATCTTAATTAAATTATATTTTCTAATTCATTTGAGATTCAATATAATCAATTAGAATAGAGATTAAAAGACGATTGAAGAACATATTTATTTTAATTAGCTGTCGACTTAATTTTATTACATTTTGCTATTGATTTAAGCTTGGATATACTTGACATTTAATTGATTTCAAATGAAATGAAGCCGTAACCCATATTTAGATGGGAATTTTGCTAACATCTAGAGATTTTCTGTCAATTCTAATCCCAAACATTCGTCTGTCAATTACCATTTGTCCATCATTGAGGTCTCTTAACAGGAGTGCATTAAAGCTTCGGCTTGGGGCTAGTTGCCATACTTAGTTTGGCTCTTTGGCGAAGTTGCTCTGCCATTTGGCCTGGTTTCAAGGGTTCATCCATAGAGTTTTATGCAAATATGCGCAAATGTGTTCATTGCTTGAAAGTTTATGACACTACCTTCATCCGCCTGCAGAGCACACTCGCTCTCTCTCTCTCTCTCTCTCTCTCTCTCTCTCACTCTGACTCTCACACTATCTCCTCATCTCGCTCGGATTGCTGGAATGTTAGTGTCATAATCTTTGACAACTATCGGCATTCATGCGGCAAGGCATGTAACCCAAGTTTCCTCTGGCATTTGATTTGCTGACTGGACGAGTGCAACAGCTGCCAACTGCTAACTGCCAACTGCCAACTGTGTGGTGGTCTCACTTGCACAGCTCCCACTACCTTCTTATCCTTCAAATGCTGCACAAATACAACATCAGCTGCAAGTTGTTCAATTTTCTCTGACCCGTCGAACCACGACAACAATAACAACAGCCGCAGCCACAGCAGCAGCAAACAGCGATAGCAGCAACATCATCTCTGTTGTTTGTTCGCGTCAAATGTGACCAGCAGCTGCCTGAACTTTGCGACTGCACTGGGAAAAATAAATGATTTTTCACTAGACCATTCTCACTTTACAATTATACACTTTACTGCCTTGAAATATAATTAAATTAATGTTGCATGATAAATTCGATAACTGAAGTTATCCACATGTTTCTCAATCAATTTTGCCTAGCAAAACAGAAGCTCGTGCAAATAGATTGATTTCATTTTAATTTAAAGTCTTGGCAGTGGAATAATCCTTGCTTATGTGAACTAAAACCAATTTATTTTCTCAGTGTTGAGCTGCTGTAGAACAGGAAAGGGTTTATGCTGCTGTAGCTGGTGATATTGCTTCAATTGCTGCTTGTGCTGTTGCTTTATTTGTTTGTTGGTTTTCCGCTCGCATTTCATTTTATGATTTTTGCCTCGTTTCCTTGTTTTTTTTTTTTTTTGTTTTTGCGATGCGGTGCGCACAAAGTTTTCCGACATTAAGTGAAATTGAAAACTGCTGTCGACTTTTGTCTTGTCTCAATTTCTGGCATGTGCAATTTTTAATAGCTCGCAATGCCATAAGCTCTTCGCTTCGTGCTCTCTGCTCTCGTTGGCTCGTTGCGGTCTATCTCTCTGTACACTGGCTAACAGACAGACAGTTGGCAGTCAGGCAGACGGATAGACAGATAGTTTTGCCAGTTTGCCCGTCTGTCACTTGACTTATCTTTATAGTCCTGCGGTCTTAGCTTAGCTTTTGTATACATCTATATATATACGTACGTTTTATCATTGAATACTTTAGTAGAATTTCGCATTTTTCGTTGCTGCTTACTTGCAGTTTGATTGATGTCCAGGATGTGTCGTGGGGAGGAGATGCGGCATGCTGTTGGCATCCTGTCTCGTCCTTGGTTGCTACGTTTAGCTCGCCACAAAGTGCTGCATAATTGACATTGTCGTATAAATTACAACATTTCATATCAATCGTCTTTCTTCCTCTTGTTGAAACTTGTTTTGCATATTTGAAAATATTTCAATTTCCAGTCTCGTCCTGCATACGAAATTTGCAAATTTCTATCTATTGCATTTTGTCGTTCTTATTCCTGCTGCCGTTGTTGTTGTTATTGTAGCTGTTGTTGTTATTATTATTGTTGCTTTTGCCCGGTACAGGCATGTTCTAAATAATTCAGAGCTTATTGACGGCCTATGTGGGCAGTAAATACTACAGATTTAAACATCTGGGTGCATGTGGCAACTTCAATGGCAACCACAAACTGTTGCAAATCTCCCGCTGACTCGCATTGTGACGCAGCACAATAGAAAATCAATTAAGCTGCTGACAGGCTCTAAGTCCTTGGGCTTAATGGACCATCGTTTATGAGTCCACATTGCATTTCCACACATTGCTCATACGCCCCATTTGATCGCGTCTGACCCACAATGCCTTTGCTTGGCAATTGATGTGTAAACAACGTGCCAATGCCGTTGCTCTCGCCGTTTGCCGTTGCCGTTGCCGTTGCCGTTTCCGTTTGCCGTTCATTTCATTTCATTTCAATTTCAATTGCAATCCAATCACATAAACAATTAAGTCGGAAATGTTGGAAAAGAATGCGCTTTATGCGGTTATGTGCCAACATTGCCGGCATCCATCTTAAGTGTGCTAAGTGCACGTCGATATCTGCATATCCTCTCAAATCCATCAACTCACTCAAGCGAAACGAGCTTAGATTACAAAACATCTGCCAGCCGTAGGTGAAAGCCAATGCTGGACATCATAATGAGTGGATAGAAGCCGAGCCTGCGGCGAATTGCGCTGACGTTCATGGAAAACAGATTGAAATTCAACGAAGGCGTTGGCGTTGCTCTCCCAAGTTATGGTGATTGCTTCCTTTGACTTCTCGTTCATTTTCATCAGCATTCGCATGCTGTTTTTGTCAAAGTGCGACCTGCTGCCCTCTTCCTGTCTGATTGCCAATGGAGGCGGCAAAGCTCAGCCTTCGAGATAACATCAAGAATTCCTCTGGCTGCGTGTAAGCAGAGAAAAGTTGACTGTGTAAATGATCAAAGTTGATATAATAATGTACTTCATAGAATAACTTCAATTAAGTGAGTTTATCTGATGCTGTGTATTGAATTGATATACATTTATTTATTTGCTTTGCTTTCCATGGACTTTCCACATGCTTCACATGCAATTTTTCACAAACAAGCTGACTTGTTGTTCTCCATGTGGTTTGACTGGAAACATTGCTGCTGGCATATAAATGAACAGGAAAGAAAATCCTGAATGAATCCTGGCCATTTGCCGCTCTGCCACGAGTCATTGCCAATGCAATTTTCAACGTTTCGCTTCAGGCTGCACACGGTTGTGAGAGCGAGAGAAGGGTGTAAAGCGGTGGTTTCGAGTGTGGCATAGGGACTCGAGTTCGTTTCGTTTAATTAAAAAACCAATTTGAGCTGTGACTGCTGAAACTGATGGAAGCGGGCGAACACCAAATGATTCACAATAATCAAACAGAAAAAAGAGAGAGCGAGAGAGTGAGACAGAGCTACAAAAATGGAAGCAACATAAAAAACATTCAAACAACGCACAATAAATAGATGTGAAAGCGAACGAAAGAGAACAAAATGCATAAATGGGATGCGAAGGCGCAAATCCAGCTGGCCAACTGATCGAATATACTCTCATGTGTCAGCTGCAGCTCAAAGCGTTTCGCCGAGTGCGCACTTTCTTCCTTTGAATGGGCAGCAGCAGCGCAGCCACGTAAGAAAACCAAGACGAGCATGAAAAGGAAAACCGTTTCCACCACACAGGTACACAATCAAGGCCCGCCCCGGGAAAGTAGGCAACACAATTTGGCTCTGACAAAATGCCGCTTAATGTGGCATGTCCTGGGCCATAGTAGCGAGGACAGACACACTCCCATCTATATATATTTATGTGTATGGGTATGTGTGTGTGTGTGTGTGTGTGTGTGTGTTTGGCCACCTGTGCGTGTGCATGCCGAGGGTGGCTTGGGTCAAAGGGCAGGCAAGGTGGCTTTTTCATCCATCGATTTTCTTAAGCGGCAAAAACTTTTGTGCTCACAAGCTGCAAAATTCATTCATGCAACAACTACATGAGGCAGCAACCACAGCAACAGCAACAACAACGGCAACAACAACAACTGACGACAATTGCGCAACAACAAACAACAATAACAATAACAACCCCCGATTCTTTGGGTGGTTCGTTTCGCTTGTTCTGTTCTGCGTGGGGTTGCCTCTCCAAAATCTACTCAAAAGCGATAAATTCCCGGCGTTTTTACGAGCTTAGCTCGGAATGCAGGCGTACGAGTTTAAGCAAAAACAACACTAGCAGAACACAACACTGCCAGAATTCCTATGTCTGGCGCAAATTTCCATACACCGCGCAAAAACAAAAAAGAAGTGCCGCAAACTTTCACGAAATTGAATAAAAAAACTTTGTCAAAGTTGTGGAAAAATCTGAAAGCATTTGTAACAATTACAAAAAGCTTTTATTTAGAGTGTTTGGCTGTTGGATACTCTATATGCTGCTCTCTGCTTCAAACCACTCGGTTTTATTACAATTAGTTGAATAACTATTTAATTTAATAAGTGTTTAAATTATCTGCAGTTTCGATGAACTTATTAAACTAAAGTCTAGTCTAAGCTTAGGCTTAAACTGCCAACGAGTTACTAAGACAATCGATCTAACCTTCAAGCTTATTTTTTTGTACAAATTCTCTCCACATTAATTCAGCAAACGCCAAGTTTTTGCTCAGTGCATTAGCGCAACCCCCAAAAGGTCAATGTTGGGGGTGGTTTCTCTCTAACGCAATTTAAGCGCTACAGAATTGGCGGCATTTCAACGCATTGCGCTGTGCGTGCCACCAAATGCTTTTCTCTCTGCTGCTGGTGGTGGCATGCGGCATGTGGCAATCGTCGTTGGCGCTATCAGCCTGGGTAAATGGATGCAACTGTTTTGATTTGCGATTCGCCGCCCGCCCCACCGTTAATTTATATATGTTATACAGTCGTTAAATACATTATTTTGCTTTGGTCGCCATTTTGCGCAAATTTATTTAGTCGAATGAAATTGCGCTTATAAATTACGCATTGCATTTTGTTGGCTATTTTATTGTTATTGTTAAGTTGGCATTTTTATATGCATAAATCATGCAAGTGACCCAGTTGCCATTTAAAGCAAAAAATGCAGGCAACACTTCTGGTGGCTTTGCTCTTGGCTGAGGATTCGTTTTGTTAGTTTTGGCTGGCGTGGCACGTCTGAGGCTTCTGGGGCCAAGTTGAAATTGAAAAACGTCGTCGTTGTCGTCGTACGAGACACGTATTAGCTCGGCACATGTGTAAATCCAATTCAAAACATGCCACGTGCCGCATACACGAAAAACCACACACACACACACACATGCACACATGGACACACACACAGACATATGCACAGAGACATGGTGCCAATTTCCATGCTGATGCAGCAATGCACAAAAATTTCGTGTGCTTTTCTTTCGCCCTGTTTGAAAAATACATTTAACAACCGAGAGTCGTCTTGATGGCTGGTGTGGTTGTGGTTTGGTGGGTGCTGCATCAACAAAAGCACACTTTGAGGGGTTTGTTTTGTATTTGATTTTGGTGCCCAGCTGCAGGCAGCTGGCTGCATTCCATGGAAGTACTTGCAACAAAATGCGGAATGTCGAGTTATGCAAATGATGCAAATGCGGCAGTGAAATGAAAATGTGCAAGACAAGGACTCCGAGTCCTTTTTAGCGGCAAAAGTAGCCCCAACGAGCGTCAATAAATAAATAAATATAAATATGAATTTATAAAATGAAAATGAAAATTGACAGCTGTCGTTGCTGCTGTTGCTGCTGCTGCTGCTGCTGCTACTGCTGGTGGTTGGTTTACCAGTTGCTGATAGCAGGTTGCATGCAACACGCTGTGACAAAAAAAAATGTATATAAATGGGGAGCCAACAATATTGTCTGTGCATTTGTGTATTTGCTTTGTTCTTCGCCTGCTTCATTTAACTTCAAAAAGGTCTGGGAGGTGCATGAAGTGAAAGCCATACACAGATGGAGCATAAAAACTGGTTGCCCATATAAATTAGCCTGAGTGGACTTTCAGGCACTTCCGCCTGAGGCGCAATGCCAAAGCCAAAGGGGCACAACAGCCAGCACAAGTAGTCGGTGTGGGAGTGAAAGTGGAGGCTAGAATGGCAGCAGACTTGATGTGGTTTGCTGTGAAGTGCGGTAAAGGGGGGGGACAGCGGGTTCTGGGCATGCCCTCAAAAAACAGCTCAAGTGCCATTTAGCATATTTTGGTGGCTGGTGGCATGTGAAGTGGCAACGAGGCATAAGCATAGTGCAGTTGAGTGCTGGGCGTTTAACGGCCTGGGCCACAGTGGAGGTGGGAGTTGTTGTTTTTAAAGTCAAAGTCGAGCACAGCTAAGCAGATAATGAAAACTGTGCAGAACTTTCCACTCGACTATAAAGTGCTCTACAAATGGCAATTTAGGGAGACGGCACAGCGATAAAAGAGAAATATGAACACATATTGGAAGACATGTAACAATTGAGATAGATGAGGGCATTTCTATAGATAAGGTAAACGAGTTTTTGAGAGCCAACTATAAAGACACAGATTTCTATAAGAGCGAAAGGAATTTACTTGCAAGTTTTAAATTTAGGTTGCACTCTGGAGGCACTGGAAGCTATTAATTAGGGAAGCACGAATAAAATGTATGCAGTCCTTTTCTTTTCCCTCCTTTTCTCTCGACATTAGTCGTCGCTCTCATGGTGCAAATAGCGTCTGCAACTACAGTTGAAGGTATGAAAAGCGCATTTTAATTTCACGCCTTGACTCGCAAAGGATACGCAGGAGACGCATGCCAATGACACACACACACACACACACACATACGCACACACTTACACACATTTTCAGGAGCAGCCATAAAGTGGCTGTTTCATTTGCGTGAAAGTCGTGAGTACGCGACAAATTGCCCCAAGGTGGGGACACGTAGCGGCAAGCGGCAAGCGGCAAGCAGCAAGGAAACCAAGGAGGCAAAGACTGAGCTCTGGTAACTGTCACTGACTTAAAAACAAAGCAAATGCCCCAAGGGGAGGGAATAAGACGATGCGAGCAAAGAGGGGGAGGCGAAAGAAATGTTAGCATCTGCATTTATGACTTTTGCGGCAGGCTAATCTGATGCTGAGCATGTCAAGACAAGCACAAGCAGTCAGAGTAAGCAAACCACCACCATCATCTGCAAGTGAAAACAGGCCGGGCCGAGGACCCAAGGCAGGACTAAGCTTGAATGCCACATGGCCAAACGGCATGTTCGGGCTTAAACGCTGGCACAAAGCGAGAGACAAACAAACATGTTAAGATTGTAATTAACATAAAATTAATATCAACATGTAAGGAGGAAGTCCTTGGAATAGCTGAGCAGGGAATAAGGAGCTGGGATCAAGCAGCAGCTGCCGAGTAAAAGGAGAGTAGATGCAAAGCTTATATGTATAGTACAATGTGTGCTCCTTTTTGGTCCAAGTTGGGCTCCTGTGCTCGGTTATCTGATGTTTCCACAAAGTAAATAAGCTGTTGCATTTATCTTAGACACAAGTTGATGTTTACCCTCAGGTAGACTATATTATAACTTATATTTAGTGAGGGAATCTGTCTTAATAAAATTGATTGAGATTTTTTTTTATTTGGTTTTATAGGGGTTCCACTTTATGCTTACATCTAAAGTGTGTATTTTTTTTTGGATTTTACAATTTTTTACAATTTGTGTTTTTTATTCCCAATCGATACTTGTTTGTTAATCGAGCCTCTAATTGTGTATTATTTTGATTTTACATTTTACTTTATGCACAATGGATAAATCTTTGTTCACCGAGCCTGTAATAAGCAAGACTTTTAGTTGAGCAGCAAACTTAATTTCGTATTTAGTTACCAATATTTCCCTTTTTTAAACCTGTGATTCTTTCCGTCTCTGTGTTTTTGTTTCTGTTTCTGTGTATATTGGACAACCTTTAAGGAGACTTGTTAGCTGTAGCGTACAATTTATAAAGAATTAACTTACTCATTTATATTTTGTATGTTTATGTGTTTTTGATACGTGTAGGTGAGTGTTTTGTTATTGAATGATACGTTTTGGATATTCAGGTTCAGGTGTGGACGAATTTGTTGGGAAATTTAATTCATGGCCAACTTGGATGGTTAAAAAAAAAAAGGTTTAACATATATTTCACAAGTCAAAGCCAGCTTTTTTACTCTGCTATTTTTATGCCATTTTATTTCGCATGTCGCGATAAAACTGCAAATTTCCTGCTTTTTACAGTTAAATGTCCTTCACTAGCCAAAGCCAATTCCCCAAATCCCGTCGTTCACATATGCTAACGGGTAATTATCAATTATATTTACTTAACGGATTACAACACATTTCAAATTGGTTGCAACGAATTCGGTGCTTATATTTTTTCTTTTTTTTTGTAATAACAGGTGTAATAACAATTTGTGCAATATTTGCATGACAAGCCACAAATGAAAGTTCGCTCACTTTTGATCCCGGGAGGGAAACGCAGCAGAGTAGGCTGTAGATGTTTGTTGAACAAAACGCAACAATTTGTACATTGAAAACGCAACAGCAACGGCAACGGCAACAGCAACAGACTCATAAATGTTAACGGTTTTGCGGTTGCTGTTCCAGTTGCCTTGCAGCGAATCCTGGCCAGAACACGCATGCCATACTGCATAGCAGTATCCTTGTACCTGGCTGCCATTAGCGTTAGCCGTCTGCGGCCTATAATTATGCATGTTGCATGCGGCTCAAAGGCGCGACGCATAAAACATCCAGCAGACAAAGACGACAACTGGGACATGGACTGCGTATATATATATAATGCATAGTGTACGGTGTGAAAGCATCCCTGCGGGCCGGCATTTTCTTTGTTGGCGGCTTAATTATGCAGCTGCAACAAATTGGTTGTTGCTACACGTTGAGGTGTCAGTCTGGCGACGCCCTCTGCCTCTGATTGATTTATAGTCTTAAATTCGCCATTGACCATTTCAGTTTAAGTCAAAATACAACTAGAGTTAAAATCAAAATCAGGAACGTTAGTCAATTTAATATAATAAACCTATGCCAATCACAAATATTATTCAACTTATTCAATATTGCCAAAAATGGTGCAAATTCTTTTAATTTCAACATTAATTAAATTTTTGATTAGTTGCAGTTTTCAAATTTGTTTTGCGTTTGCACAGTAAATATTTGCAATGAAAACCAATTAGTCTGAGGTTTGAGATAAACCTCATTCGAAAAATTAAGTATTTAGAGCGTGAAACTAAATAGAATTGTTTCCCTTCCTTCATTACAGCTCTGATGACACGTATCCAATATTAGGAAAAATCCACAAAACACTCATAGAGAAAAGCAATTTACTTGTTAAACATGCGACAGCAATCAACGAAAACTGAACGCTATAATGAGGCATATCAGCGAGCAAATAATATCGCCAATAACAATAATAACAACAACAACAACAACATCTATATCAAAGCAAGCAACAGCAATTGGAATGAGCATCACTTAAGCAAATAGAAAATCAACGCGCAAAATCAATACAAAATCAATAGAAATAGCTGTGAAATTTAGTGTCAACATTCGTTGCCTGCCGGAGCGTAGGAAGGACGACAACAAAAGCGTGATAAACGACAAACAAAGGCAACAAGATAAATAAACTCCATTTCAAATGGGTGGCAAGAACGGATCCAGCGGTCACGGAGGCGGCCCTGGCGGCGGCGGCGGTGGCGGAGGCGGTGGCAGCCTCAACTCTTCGATCTGCAATTCGGTGCTAACAAATGCAACCACGGCGAGCAACAGTCTCAGCCAACAGCAGCAGCAGCTGCAGGCCAAATATATCAAGTCGAAACGACATCAGAGTCGCTATAGCAATCTGCAGCATTCTGGTCACGATTCCAGCAGCTATCTGCATCTCAATTCGCTCTGGTCGATATGGTATGGAGTGTTGCTGACACTCTTCCAAGGCTATTTGGCTATGCATGGCGCCTACAGGTTCCTGGGTACGTTGAATTAGTTTATGTACATATACTATATTAAATGCGGGCAGTCAATGCGCATTTAAGCAAATACAGCTCTTGAGAAATATTTGCTAATTGATTGAAACGCTAGAGAAGTATTTATATTTCAAGATAATGAATTGGACTAACTATATCCATCTAAATCTTATAGCTGTTTATTGTTCCACTGATTAAGTTGACGTTTTCTTTGCAGGCTGCTCACTGATCCCCTGGAAAATTGAACCCGTTGGCGAACTGAATCTTCAGATTGTACTCTCTGGCGTTGTGTTTATACTGCTGCCCGTATTCTTTACTTCGGCGGTGTTTAAGGTGAGTGTAGTGTTTGAGTGGGGGATTTAACTTAATTTGGGACCATGGAATTCACTCTGTGGTGCGTTCATCTGGCGGTCCTTGCGAGCAACAGACGCAGACGCTTTGCTCGATAATTAAATTTCCCTGTTGTTGCATTCTGTTGCTGTTTGCTGCTGATGCGATTGTAGTTTGCAGTGTGGAGTCCTTTGTTTGTGTATAAACTATTTTTAGTGGCATTATTTTCGTTATTAAATTCATTTGGAAAAACAAACACAGCATACGCTGTGTGTCCTGTGTGTCCTGGTGCCGTCCAGCCTCGCAGCGCTGCAAAATGGCCACCCTGCACACATGCACTGATAGACAATTGCATTGGCTATCCTTTCACACACACACACACACACACACACACAAACTGTCGCACTTGCAGTCGAGGACTGTGTGTGTTTGTGTGTTTTTTGCTGCCGTTCGTGTCCCTGCTTTTATCAGCATAATAAATGCAATTATGGCTTTGCCATATTCCATCTCGCTCGTTCTTTGTCTTTATCTATCCCCTTGCCGTCTCTCTCTCTCTCTCTCTCTCGCCCTCGCACTCGGCCAGATGCATGGCATTTTATTTATTGTCCATTTGAAGTGCATACCAGACGTTGGCACTGGCAAAAACTCGATAGAAAAATACAATAACTTGCAAACGGCTTTCTATATGTATACCCTGTATATCCAGAGTCCGGATGAAAAGGATGCAACTCTGACCAAAGCCGAGACTACGTGGTAGCTACAAGTTGGCTGGCTGGCTTTTGTTGAAAGTAATTCCCATTTGCACTCAATGCTGCATCTCGGGCGACACTCACTGTAAAAGCCACTTAACGTGGCTGCTGGCAGCTGCAGATAGTAACATAACAGTCTGTGCAGTAGTATGTATCGTCGTAGTAGTTGCTGTAGTAGGTGTAGGTGTCCTTTTCTGTCACTTTCGGTGCTTGGGCTTGTTGTCTGGACACGCTGTTTGCCTGCGGGCTTTGCACAAACACGAGTAATTGGCTTGTTTTTTGTTTGCTTTTGTTTGCGACAACTCACTCGCAAAAAAGCACAAAACTTATTGAGGAGCATGGAGAAGCAAGCGTCAGGCAACAAACAACAAGCAATGCTCACTATTTTTGAATCAAAAATACTATGTAAATAAACGCACAGACCACAATCGTGTCTGCCTTGGGCCTGGAGGCAACCAAAAGCCGCCTATCTGCCAGAGCACAGCAGCAGCAATTGTTCATCATATGGCGCCCACTTAATAAAGGCCAATTCATTGACTGTCTCGTCTCGTTTCGTCTCGTCTGGTTTCGGTACGATTCACATAACGTTGGCCAACATTGGCCATTGACGCGTGGTTATCAGTGCATTGGCAGAGCACACAGCAACATTCACAGCCACAGTCACATTCACATTCACGTCACCTGCTCTTCTCACTCTGTCAGTGTCTCTCATCTCCCTCGTCTATTGCCAATTATTCATAGTTTTTGTGCAGTTTTTGTGCACATTTCAATGCAGACAGACGCGCATTTTTGTTATGCATCGATATTGCTCAAAGGCAGCTGCAAAACCCGACAATAACTATCTGCAATTTTTGTCAGGCTGTGCATGGAGTGCGAGCTTGGATAATACGTCCGAATGCCATTTCGTTAACGCCCTTCAGTTTCAACTATTTATTATAGAATTTGTCAGCTATTTCAGCTTGTTATTGATGTCTGGGTTGTGCATTTAACTGTATGGCTAGTGAAGTAAAGGTGTGAATATTACTATTCAATTATTGGACAGCGTTTAACTCAGAGAAACCATCAAATCTGCTTTACTAAAGGCGTAAATAGTATTGTCAAGAGTAAGGCACAATAGATAACATAAAAGACAAAGGATCGTCGGGATTGAGCTTGAGCCATGCCGCCGTTGAATGGCTGCATTTTCACGTAAAGCGAGTAGTCCAGCGTTTGATTGGCACTTGTGATCCAGTTGAGAAAATACGAGATGTTCGTATACACGCCTGGAAAGAAGTCTCTGCCACAGTCAACGCCCCACGAGACGACGCCCGTGAGATGCCCCTCACAGACCAAGGGGCCACCTGAGTCGCCCTTGCAGGCGTCCACGCCGCCTCTTAGATAGCCAGCGCATATCTGGGAGATGGGCACACGATTGTAAATAAAGGAGCACAGCCGTTGATCCTGAATGGGCACAATGCCCTGGTGCAGCTCACGATATGCGTTGCCCCAGCCGTTTATCAGGCAGAAAGTGCCTCGTTTGCATGGTTTGGTGGCCAGGGGCACAGCGCGAATAGTCTCATGGTCCCATGGAATGTAGCTGTTGAGAAACACGAGCGCAATATCGTTCTCTAGGGTGAACGGATTATACGCCTCGTGGCCGACAATCTCCTGCACCAGGAGCACTTGACCGTGGCGACCCAAGTGATGTAGATGTGAGCTGCCGCCGACAATGACGTAATTCTCTGGGCCTCTGTACTCGGCCGGATATGTCCCGTTCCTGGGGGATGAGAAATGAGTTGTGTTCTCTTAGCTTAACAACAGATCGATCGATTCACCCACTCGGCAAAGCAATGGGCTGCCGAGCAAATCACACGCTGTGAGATCACCGTGCCGCTGCACATGTGTCCTGTGCCCAGCTCCACTTCCTCGTAGGCTCGCATTCGCACCGAGACTAGATAGGGCGCAGCACTTATTTCTACTGGATAGCCACCCACCACTTTCGCATGCGTTTCTAGCTCTGCAAAAATCGCAGACACATTTACAATGCATTCTCTGTATAGACTTTTAGCTTTGGACTGACCAGCGACAGCTGTGAGAGAGCAATGCGCGAGGATAGCCATCAGCAGTTGGTATCGGAACATGGCTTACAACCCTCTGACCGTCTGGCGCGATATTCGAATATGTGAAACATTGAACCTGCATTCATTCACTAGAATTCTTATTAATTTCCAAATTAAAGAAACTGAATAATTTTGACAGGAAACTATAAGCGATTAGCCAAGTAGGTGTAGTATTCAAAAGTTGATTTGAAACTTTTAAGCGGCTTAAGCTAATTGGCAGAGTTTCAATGCGAAGTTTGCACAAGTGAGCTTCAAGTTGTAAACTTGCATTTCCATATGCATTTTTATATGAAATTCAACTAAAAGCCACAACAACCGCACACCAAACCACATGCACATCGTGTAATAATCAAGTGGGTCGCTGATTTTGGTGGAGCTAACAGACACATGCTAAAAGGACGAGTGCATAAAAACGGTGAAGTGCCTCAGGCAGTGGATGCACATGCTCTACTCTACTCTACTCTGCTCTGCTGTTTGCCAGCTGTTCCCGGCTGCTGCTGTGCTCTGCTGTTGTTCCTTTTTCGCTGGCCACAGAAGCTACACTTTAGTTCATTCGCCGGGGGGCTGACAACCGCGAAATGTCGGCACGTTTAAATGTATTATCTCTCGCAGGCTAAATGGGTGTACATTTGTTGTCTCGCTCCCACAGCTCTCTTATTGCTGCTCCATGTGTCTGCGTTCACTCCAAATGCGTTACGCTTTTTGCAAATTGCAATCATTGTAGTTGCTGCATAGCGAACGTAACGAAATGAAACTAAGAGCAACAATGTGGCAGCTTATGCGCTCGCCAGATACTCTATACAATATTGATGGCAAACGGCTTAAAATGTCAGACTCAATAATCGTATACAGGGTATTTAGTTGTCACAGCAAATGGAAGTAAGAAAAGCGTATGCACTGCAGTTTCAATCTTTGTTTGTCTCAGCGATTCCGCGAAGTCTGCTTGTTTTTAATTTAAAAGCCCAACAGCGCACATTTATTTATATGGTGCACGTGATTTTTATGTTCACATTGCCACACACCACACTTAGACCTTCAATGACGCTCTCTCTCTCTCTCGCTCACGTAGTAGAATATAGTGTGTATATACATGGATCTACACACTGTATAAATAAATATTTCATTTTACCATTTGTCACGTGCATTTTTTATGCGCCAACGCGTCGTATGCGCGATATTCTCACTGCCATCACAAATAAAAAATGCAAAACCCAAATCACCCGCAATACGTTTTGCTTTGTCGTAAATGCTGCAGTTGAATTCATATTTTATTTTCCATTCTCGCCTTTTTTTATTTTTTTTAACCGCTCTCCTTTTGTATTGTTATAAGCATTTTATTTTATTAATTGCATATAAGCTTTTACGGGATATGTGTGCCCACCGAAAAAGTACAAAAAAAATGGGGAAAATTGTCGTTCATGGTTACGTGGCATGCCCAGGGATTTCATTTGGCATTTTTGAATGTCTCTTTGTCGATTGCCCTAAAAGGCTTTCAATTGATTTATGTCTGGTCATATTTTCGCATAATAAATGAACATCGCTGCGCATGAGATGAGGAGAAAGTGAAAGAAATACTCTATTAGTGTACATTAATTATGCATAAAGTGGATTAGAATCAACTGAACGACACAAACTATTTAAAAATATTCTAATGGCTTTTGGGCATTTAAAATTTCTTTAAATTTAACGCAGTTAAGTGTAAACAAAGTTTCTAGTTGAAATTCGATGTTATTCAGGTAATCCTAAAATATGAAATTATTATATTATTATTATAAATAAAAAATAGGACTATGTTTATATAAACCCGACAATTAAATAATAAATTGTTTTAAAGGAAAGAATGATGATATTATATAAGTTTCCATTAATTTTCTTGCTTCCTATTGATGGAATAAAATTTAATTAGACCTGCCCATCTAACCACAAAGAAGAGAGAGCAGGAATGATATCAAATGTCAGCTAAGTGCTATTGACCTTTTCATAGCGGAGTCCCGGTCATAAATACTTTTACAGTATGGGGGCAATAATGTAGTGAACTCGCTGCATGTGTTTCGTGTGTGGCAACTTATTGTAATCTCGCGTTTCTATGCTTGACAGGTTGGCAACTTGGCAAACGACGGCATCAAATTGGCAACTGGCGCCAAGGAACGACGCTGCACTCTGGCCCCGCACGATGGACTCGAGGAGGAGGCACGCGGCGGAACTCTGCGCGCCCTGTGGACGCATGGAGGACCAACTGCGGCTTTTGTGCACATCCTTATAGCGCTCTGTTTGCTCTTGCCGCGACTATTGCTCGAGGCGCGCATCATTGAGAATGGCCTGTTGCCGAAAGGTGAGTGTAATTAAGTGGTGTGTGGTAGCAAACGACTGTGTGTGTGTGTGTTTGTGTGTGTGTTTGAGTTGGGATTGGCGTTGACGTTGACGTTAGCATTGTATAGTTGCCGACTCGCGAGGACAACTGCAGCCAACTGCTGTTGTTGATGGTGCAGCAAAAAATATGCTAGCACAGGAAGTTGCCGCAATGCCATTTTATTTTTTATGCGTCCGCCATTTTTGGGCGTCTGCTCTTTTGTTGCTCTTCGCTCTTCTGATGTTGTTTTCCTTCGGTTTATTGGTCAATTGCATTTCAATTTCGCAGTTCCGCCAGACGCGCACTATTGTTGAGCATACGCCACGTGGTAGTCGAACATTGTCACTTGATGAATGCCATTAAGTGCCGCTGGCATGACAGACTGTTTATAATTCGATTGTGTCCGCAATCAATTTGGCATTGTGCACACTTTAATTAAATTATATTGCGGCCAGCGAAGGGATTGAATAATGAAATTCCATTGCAAGCCCACACATAGCTTCAGCTGGCAGTCACGTAATTGGCCGCCAGACAATCATCATCTCGACAAATGTGATGTAAGCGTCATTTACATGTCTCGCTGCCGCACTCAACTGTTTGGCCAAGAAGTTTAGTGGCGCCTAATATCTGGCAGCTTAGCCAAGTGAACTTAAGGGAATATGTTGGGACAGCAAAGTACGACAGGACGACAGCCAGCATGAGTGCGAGTGTCTTCAAAGCAATTGCAATCGCTGGGGAAATCTGTTAGCAAAACATATGCATGAGAAGCTGCTGCTGCTGCTGCTGCTGCTGCTTCTGGTGCTTCTGTTGCTGCCACAAGCAAACAAAAACAAACCCAAACATGCCCAATATGGCCGCACACAGGCTTGCTAACAACCACAGGAGTAAACACACACACACACACACACACTCAGAACTTGCAGAGGCGCGCTCGCATACATAGATGAGTTGACAGAGGATGACGGCACGCCCATTATGGGCAGCAATAAGCCATGTTATTAACAGCGCGCAGAGCGGGCGGGCAACCAGCCAGCGAGCGAACCAACGAACCGAGCCAAAACTGTGCAAATGTTGGCTCAATGAACAGGAGGCAGGAGTTGCTAGCACACACACAGGAATAACAGGACACACAGGTCTCTCTCTCTCTCTCTTTCTTCCTTCACCCCCCTCCCCATGACTGTCTTTGTGTGTGCATATGCGGCTGTGCATACATGTGTACAGACGGGCCACTGAGTGGCGTTGATGCTACTCGTAGCACAGTAAACTAATGCCACAGTAAATGATTAAAACAAAGAATTAAAAAAGGCAGACGAGAACGTGTGGCGAACGAAGGCAGAAAGCTAGTTTGTTTGCCAGCTGAAAGCCTGAAAAATGCTACAACAATTCTTTATCACATTTGGTATTTAGAGAGAGAGAGAGAGGGACACAAGCAAGTGGAAAGCGGAAAACTGTAGATTGAATGTGCTGTCTGACTGTTGTTAAAGAGATTTAGATGCAGAAGACAAGCTCGATACCGATATAGCACACAACATTGGATTAGGAAGGATTTCAAAGAATTTGAAAGCTTGTTAAAGCATACGGCTGGAAATTCAATGAAAATTATGAAGTATATCAAAAAGTTTGCTTAGATTGTAATTGAAATTGATTAAAATTAATAGAGAGCAGTTTAAAAAGAAAATAGCATTACAATAGTTGTGATTGCATCTGTAGATTGTACAGAAAAATGCAAAAAGCATTTGCACAATTTAAAATATGTTTAAACGGGATAAGACACACAAAAGCTGAACAAGCTGCTTTACTGCAACTTAACGAACTTTACCTGTCAAATGTTTACAGTCACTCGAAAATCTTCTTGTGAAATGAACTGCAGACAGGGGAATTCGAGGATTGCAGGACAGTGGCAAACGAATCAAAATTAACTACATTTAAAGCGAGCTGCAGTTGGAGAGCTGTGGCATCCGTCTGTCTGCTTGTGAGTTGTGTGCCAATCCCAGTTGCAATCTACGTCCACATTGCTGACAGACTTTGTGGCTGACTGACCGTATGGTGGGTTTATTGAACCGAGCAACGGCAAAATGGCAGGGAGATTGAACAAAAAAAAAAAAAAAAAAACGCAACGTAACGAAACGAAACAAACGAAGAGGGAGACGGAAAATATAGAGCGGCAGGACAAAGCTGTCAGCGAAGCGGCATCGAGTTGTGGGAGTAAATTAAAAATGTGGCAGGCGTTCACATTGGCCTCATAAAAACCATGACGAAGTGAACTCGCTGCAGCTCGCTTCAGTTCAGTTCAGTGCAGTTTTAAAATCCAGAGTGACCCATGGCAAGCCGCTGAGAGGAGGGGACCAGCTCTCCATGTGATATTTCAATTAATTTCGATTTCTTTTGTTTTGCTCATAAAGTTGTCCCTCTCTCTCTCTCTCTCTCTCTCTCTCTGTCGCGCGCTTTTGCTGTCGCTGGCAGACAAGCAGGCTTGTGGTCCTTGGCTTTAAATCCATGCTGGGAAATTGTTTTCGCGCAACTTGTTGCCCCCACAGCTGTTGGGCTGTTGGGCTGTTGGGGCGCGCTGCTGTTGATGTTGAAATTAGAAAATCATTGGCACAAATAAAATGTGCAATGCTGCAAAGTCTCTGAAAGCTAAAGTCTTAGCTCTAGCTGCACTTGCTGTGTCTGGCTGTGGCATGAAATGGACTCGCAGTTGGCAAGTTGGAAAGCGGCGACGAGCTCTGGTCAAGTTAAGTGCAATGCCTTGTCGCGACTGCTTTGGCCATTTTAATGCTTGGCTGATATCGCAGCCATTTCATCTCAGTTTTTCTCTTTGCCGCCCCCGTCTGCAATTTGTCAACTCGCGTCTTGACATTCTTAAAGCTAGCTCTAAGCTGCTTCAGTCAGCCCGCTTGATGTTGATGTTGAGGCTGAAATCTGTCCGAAGGGTCGGCAGCTTTCTTCTCGTCGGTTGCCCATTATAATTTCCTTCTTGCAATTATAAAACTTTATCCTCTGATTGACTTGTTGCCTCCCTAAGCGTATATGCACACAGACTTTCATATAAATACATATATTTATGTAGGAGGGACGCAATGTGATGCTTCATTTTTATTATAATTCATTTTCAACTTTTGCATTAGCATAAAATTGGATAACCAAATGCCAGGCAATTAGGCAGCGCAGCGTTAAATCGTAAAAAAATACTTTGGCAAAAGTTGCCACAAAACTCGCATAAAAATGGAAGTTGAACTCATTTAGGGTTTGGGGTTTGTGGGGCGAGGAGTTACAGCGCAAGAAGGCATTACATTTCATTGTTTAACAAAATTATGACGGCATTCAAATGGCAGGCGGCTAACTAGCAAGTTACGTATACGCAGTGTGGTGCTCTACACCACGAATGAGAAACAATTAATAATTAATCAAATAAAATAATTTCAACTAAAGCATGACTTTTCTGCACAATTCAGAGTTCCAACTGAAAGTTAAGCGTTGTAACTTTTTGCTGTACAAAGTGAAAATATATTATTTCACTGTGCAAACCAGTTACATAATTAAGCAGTTGCAGTTGCTCTGCTACCATAAATCATGCAACTAAAATTTTAATTATTGCATATGCAACCCAAGTCTAGGGCGTTGACAACGTTATTATACCCTTTTAGCACGCGCCGTAAAAAGTACAGGATATAAACAACACTAAAAAAGTTATTCCCCTGTGTAGCAGCAACTGACGGGCAATTCATCGCGTATTTAATTAAAAGATGAGTAAAAATCAGCGTGCGCGACAATTTTATGGTTAAAATCACTTATACGCCGTGTTGGACTCATAAATAATTAATGCAGACGTTACGACAACAAATGAAAATGGCGATAGGATGAGACGCTGCTCTTATGCGCCATATTGAGCGCATAAAAGGCTGCTAAACAGGCGCACTCAAATTACCGACGAAACTGTTGAGAAATTAAACGAAACGAACGTGGCGCGGGCCAAGGTAGCCGGAAGTGGACCAAGATGTTGTGGCCAGAACATGGCATGGCCGACCGAGGCAAGAAACTTATCATTATTCATGCTAAAGACTTAACGAGCGCGCGAGTTTCAGCCATCTATAGAGACACAGAGCGAGAGACTGAGGGGGACTGAAGCCACGACAGGAGTAGAGGCGCATCCTTGCCGGGCTTATCAGCACGATGGCAGGGCAACTATTACAGTCACAGCGGGCGGACGGACGAGAGGAGGGGAGGGGAGGGGCGGTTGTCTTGGCTGGGCTTGGGTTGAATGGGCGTTTGCTTTGCCTTAGGATTTGCGCATTTTCATTACTTTGCCTTCATCCTGCGCTCGCTCTACTCCTTGGCGTTGGTGTTATTGTCATTGCCATAATCGAGACCAGGATGAGCAGCAGGACGATGTCGAGCACTGCGAGAGGGCAGCGGGGCAGTGCGAGGACGACTTTGCCGCTGGGTTAATCTGCAGATTTTCGGTGTTGTCGGTTTTACGAGCCACTTGCCGTTTGCCAACAACGACATATTATTATGGCAGCCATTGTTGTAATCCCCAAGCAATCCCCAAACTCGCACCGCCCGTAAGCGGAGTCCATCCAGGCGGCAGCACATCAGTCGCCACCATTGTCTTTAATATTTGTTCGGCAATTTTCATCTTTTATTTCCGAGCTTCTTTGCCGCTCACCCGCTGGGCATTTGCCTGACAGTTCTTTGTGTCTTTTGTGCTCTTAAAGCAGCGCTCGCCTAATAAATAATTTTATGAAAGTGTTAACTTGGCAAAATGTTCGTGTCGGACGCTACTCAAGTTATTAACTGGGCCAGCGGCGCGTGCTGAGCGAACATCGAAAGTGGACCGACTGAGTTCCCCCCCCTCACCCCATCACGCCACCCCAAATCCATAAAATAAACTAATTAGCTAGGCATTATAATTCAGCTTAGCTGCGGCATTTATCAGCCTAAACAAACAACCGCACAAGCAATTTTTGGCAGCTTTTAATGAATGGCTGCAATTTTGTATCAATAGTTTGCGAAAGATTATAGAAATATAAACAATTTAGCTGAAGTTCGTTAAAGCACAGAAATGCTTTACGATATTGATGGGCAATCATAAAAGATTAATACTTTTATATCGAATCGAATCGAAGGAGTCAAAACGAGGGGGACGTGATGTCAATGTCACAAGGAAATGAATAAATCATTGGCTATAAATGCAGAAATTGTTGACATTAATAATCTCATATCTTGCTGAATTTTTCATTGAGTAACATTGACGGCAAAGATAACTACGCTTCAAATGAAATACTCTCAAACTCTGTGCATATCAAGCAACTCGATATTAAGCAGCAACAATTTGAATAACCGCAATGAATATGCAATCATTTGTTTTTATCGCTGGCAACACGTTTCATTAATCTACGTTCATTTACATTGCCATCCGGTCAGCTTAAATTAATATTCATTTGGCTTTTTCGCCAAAACATACACTTTAACAAATTTCGTCGGCCGAACGCCGAAAGAGCCGCCGCAAAGCAAAAATTGTGTATATATATCTAGGTTAACACCCATTAAGATGGCCAGCGAAAGCCAAAGGTTAGGCCGCCCATGGTGCGCAAGGTAGCTGGCGAGAATCGTTTAATGAAACATAAAATCCACAGCATATGCTGTAAATGTGCGCTTAATTAGCCCAACGGGGCTTTTGTGCTTGGTATTAGGCAAGTGCTTAGCATTCATCTCTGTTGAACAGCAGCCGAAATGTAGGCAACACTTTTTGTGGCTACCAAAATAGACATCGTAAAGCTCTGGGAATCGACTGGGCGGAGTTAATATGTATAGGCATAATAAGTACAAATCCGAGTGCTCTGATGATGGGCTTGCAGATACCCAAGTGAGCAGCAAAGGATTAAGTGTCGACATATCGACTGCATTGAGTTATTGGCTTGACTTTAAACAGTGTGTTTGTGTAATTATTATATTACTCGTAGAACAACTTAATTTTGCTTTGTTGACTCTTGTGTCTAAATGGATTTCGCATCACATGGCAATTGTTATTATTAATCAGTATCCGACAATTTTAGTTAAACTTGCTGCAACTTACCATATACATATATGCCTGGTTGTGTATTCAAGGGGAATAAGTAGGCAACTGGCGTTAACGCCCCATTTAATTAACGATAGCTGGAAGCATTTTCGAGTTGTTTGAAACGTCCTTCCGTGTGTGCAAGCGAGTGTGTGTTCAAATACTCATTACCTTGGCTCACATATTTATTTAAGACAATGTGTGCATCTGCCTGTGTGTGTGTGAGTGTTGTGCTTGAGTGATTTGTCCGGAACAGAGTCGCTTTACATGTAATCCCTCATCGTGCGCATCAATATTATTGAGCAGTTCAAAGCAATTTAGTTTGTTGCCGGCAAATCAGGCATACAGTAAGACCGAGAACGTAGCTGCTGCGTCTAATTATACGCACAGCTCTTCCTCCCCTTCAATCCCGCCCGCTTCCCTATATCGCTATCAATCTCTCCATCTATCGTTCACTCACTGACTGGTGGCTGTTTACTTGTCTATTGCAGAGCAAGTTTGGGCCACAGAATTGGACTTTGTTGTTATCAATAGACGCAATTTGATGGCCATGTCTGTGGTGGGGCCGACGCCGCCCTATCAAAAGCAGCAGCTTGAACGGCAGCCCCAACAGCATCCGCCAAACGTAACCGCAAACAGTTTGGAGCACGATGAGGAGGACTACAGCTACAACGATACCATGTTCACAGCGATTCGAAGCAGCAGCAGCAGCAGCAGCAGCAGCGGCAACGGCATCAATAATAATTTGTTCCAGCTGACACGTGATAAGGACGGCACTAATGGCAGAAAGGCGGCCAAGACGACGACGGTAACAACAACTAAGACAACAACAACGGCAGCAGCTGGGGAAACAAGTGCGGGTGCCATGGGCAAGACAAGATACTTTGAAGTGCCCGATTTAATTAATCGAGATATTGGCGCGGAGGATGAGGAGCAGGATGAGCGTGAGCGCCAGGAACTTGAGGAGGCGGCCATTGACGACATTGATGAGGCCGATGATGATGCCAATGATAATGACAATGGGAGCGACAATGATGATGTCGGCGATGGCCTAGATGAGGGCACTATTATAATGCCCGACTTTGAGCCGGCCAGCAATGAGTTTGTGCCCAGAGCGACGGCAGCAACAACAACGTCTAAATTGGGTGCTGAAAATTGGCAAAAACTGGGCACATTGGACAAAGCAGCGAGCAAGACAACTACAATAGCCACAAGCAGCAGCAACAGCGGCAGCAGCAGCACAGCAACCGCAAAGGCAACGACAACTAGCTCGACATCAACGACAACAACTACGACGACGACGTCGACGACAACAACAACGACAGCAACTCCCAGCACAACCGCAATGACAATTGGCACCAAGCAGCAGCCACAGCACCACCATCAACATCACAACAAGAACAATCGCAAGCACCACAGCAAGCATCACCACAAACAGCGACAACAACAACAGCAGCAGCAGCAGCACCAGCAACAGCAACCAACGCGTCGTCATCACGTGGCCTCACATGAGCAGGCGCTGCTGGAGAACTACAGCAACAATCAGGAGGAGACGACAACGCGCGACAGCAGCATACATCGAGTGCGCACAGAAATGCTGCCCGAAGTCATCATACCCTCGACACCAGTCTCGAGCAATTCCAAGATTATTGCCATCAAGCCCAAGACGCAGAAGCGTCGCATGAACAAACGGGCAGCTGCAAAATCGGGCGTTGAAATCGAACCCGAGTATTTGCTCAGCTCCAGCGAGTTCATTGCCAAGTCCAGCAACGAGCAGCAGCAGCAGGAGAACGACGATCTCGACATTGATCTGGATGATACGGATTTCCAGGCTCTGCCCGCTGTGACGCCAGCAACTGGCTCTGGCTCTGGCAGCAGTGGCAACAGCAACAGCAACGGTCCCGAGTTTGTGCGTCTCGACGGTTTTGCGGGCATGTTGCAACTGTTCTTTGGCATCGATAAGCCCATCGACGTGACCATCTTTGCACAGCCACCGAGTGCCGAGTTTGTGAATCTGCTGTGTGCTCTGCTCGTTTGGTCTGTGCGCTATCCGGCCGTATTTTGGAACACCTCAAAGTCCTTTGCCTGTGTCTTTAGTCTGCAGATGATTGTCGCCGCTTTGGACATTGTGCTGGGCTACGTGGGCGTCTCTAATCTCTACAAGCTGCAAATTTACGCCGAGATTATGCCCGTTCACCAGCCGGGCCTCATACTGAATGCCACAGTCACATTGGCGCTCTACCTGCTGGCCACAGCCCTCGTCCTGGCCTCCTCGATGGTCATGTACTTGTACGGCCATGGCAGGCTGGCCACACGCATGCGAGATCGCTCCATCATCACGCTGAAGGCCAGCCAGACGTGGATCTACTTTGCGCATTGTGCATCCTTGTGCTTTGTCCTGGCGCTGGCTGTGGTGAAGGCGCCGCTGCTCAACGATCTCAGCGCCACTTACAAGAACAATCTGCATTGTCCCACTTTTCTGGCAGGTGAGTTGTTAAGTTTATTATGACTTGCGAAAGAGATTTGAATTTATTACAGCTAAATTGCCAGCAGTCGAAGCAAATGTTGAACAATTTAAGACTCTGCGCTCTTCTACCAGCAATTCATTGTCATGCACTAGCTTAGCTAATTAATTGTCTAGCTGAACGAGTCCGGCTAATGACGCACTCGAAGACAATGACTTAACCGGCTTAATCGAGTCACTCAAGTAAAAGAACTGAGGCAAAGGAACTGAGGAAAGCAACAGGCTTTGACGACAGTCAGTTGGCCAGGTTTAGAATTACCCCGCAAGCGGATGAGTCAGCCATAAGCCATGTTATAACACCTTGAACTCTGTGTCTCTCGTCGGTTTATAAGCCAATTAGCGGCATTGTTTCGTGCTCTCTCTCTCTGCCATTAATCGACTCTGACCATTGGGCCGAAGGGCACAAAGGCTGCGTATCAAATGACCAGAAGGTTCAATCGCGACCCGGACTTTGGCTTTGACTCAATTAACGTATCTTATGTTGTCAGCTGCAAATCGTTTAATCATCTTTCCCACTCCATTCTGTCGCCATCTCCCTCTCGACTGCAGCTCTCGTCGGCGTTACGCATCTGTTGCTATGGATTGTCGTCTGGCTCTGTTTGAGCATCAAACGGCGCTGGCACTTCAAGTTGCCACCACTGGATCATACCTACGGCGGGCTGTTGAACAAGGGCAGCGCCCAGCCACTGCTGATGTCGAGCGGCCAGCGGACGGGCAGTAATTCGAGCAGCGGTGCCAACTCGACGAGCACCACAGTCAATGGCACTGACAACTCTAAGCCGGATATGATGAGCACGGCGACCAGCACGGAACTGGGCGGCATGGGTTTGGTGGCTCAGGAGGATATCTATTGGCCAAAGTTGACGCCCAGCTCGCCCAAGCTGAAGGTCACCTTCAACGAAGTTACGAGTACGTCTGATGATGTCCTACTAATTGGTGACCAAGAACAAACTGATGGCAAGCGGTAAAAAATCGTTTTTTAGTTACAAAACAAACAACAACAAAAAAATCAAAACCAATCAAAGTTAAATGCCAATGCCACAAATCGAATGGCAATCAAGGCAGCGACCGTTGTCCGTTTAACTACTTACAAAAACTACCTGCAACCTGCATTCTCACACGTACTTAGTTCAGTTTCATTTCGTTTCTTATGCACCACCCACCCGATCATTTATCCCACCAGAATCAAGCACCCCGCACATTTATGGTATTCACGAAAAGTAGATGAAGCGTTTAATCATTGCAACTTAACAACTGCATTTTAAAAGTCGAACGAATTAAATTTATTTATGTATTTCTCAAAATTCTAATTTACATGATAATCACCAGAGGTAAATCAGCCAAAATTATGTTGTCAATCGCATGCAAATTATTACGTATACGTTGCTTGCTTTAAATCAGTATACAGATTGAATTTATTTCTCTGTAGTTGGTAAAGCAAACAAATCGCGCTCACGTTTTCAAACTAGTGAAAGCGCAAATGTTCGATAATTAAACAATTCATCTTCGCACCGTGAACACTCTAAATAACATAAAATTACAAAACATCCCACACTGTTCTCGAATTTATCTAGAGTTATCAGCAGCAATCAGTTTCCACGTTGTGTTCATTGCACGTTTCGTTTTATTTTGAGTTTCCGGTCCGTACAATTTCATTAATTACTACCCAACACTGCGCTCATTAACCCCAACATAGCGTTTACCAACATCCAACAAACTCACAACTCGCAATTCGCCATTCGACACTCGACACTCGACACTCGCCCCTCGCCATTGCACTGGTTTTTCATCGGTTTGTCATCAGTTTTTTGTTGTACTTTTTTATGTTTTGTTTCTTTTTAATAACAAAAATTCCAATTTGCAACCAAATAACCGTTAGTACGAATTAACCATTTAAAAAAAAAACAAAAAAAATAATAAACGAAAGAGAACGTAAAAAGAAGAAAGGAAACTATTTTTGTTCCGCTTGTCGCCTGTTTTATTGAAACTATTTAAAACAGAGTTTTAATAGAATTTTGTACGTATATTTTCCTCTTTTTTTCTCGAAAACTTCTCATTTGTTTAATTTTTTTGTTTCGATTTATACTAGACGTGAATTAGAATTAGTTTACCACTAACTCTAACTAATTGAATGTGTCAAAACTTGAAACTTTTGTAAACTTTAACTGAAAACTCATTAACTAAATGCACAATTTGTGTTTGTTGTTTTGTGTTGTTGTCGTTGCTGTTGCTGTTAGTCAATTGTTTAACTAGTGATCCCAACTAACAAACAAACAAACAAAGAAAACTAACCAACGGAGCAACACAAGGTCCAGTCATGTCTGTGGGTAACATTCCGAATCCTTCAACTGACCTCTGATTTGACTCATTTTCTACTCCCTTCTCCACTGCTTTTGGTGACAACCTCCAGCCATACGGGCCGTGGAACCTCGCTATGTTTTGCCAGTTCTGCGGGGGAAATTGACGACGGCGAGTACGCGACATTAAGGGGGGCAACCGCCGGCGCCGTTGTGGGCATCACCATGGGCAGCATGAAGACCACCATAACGGTTGGCGGCGTCACCAGCGGTGGCGGTGCAAATAGCGGTGGCAGCATTAACGGCCTACTACATCTCAGCGAATATGATGAATTGCCACCACCACCGAGTCAGCAGCAGCAGCAGCAGCAGCATCATCATCACGCTGCTGGACATGCCCACGATTATGCTAATCTCAGTGGCTTGGGCGGCATCAGTGATGATAATATCTCCGAGGAGGGTAAATTGCTGGCCTGCGTGCGCGATGATAGCATCACGTATGCCTCCACACGCGATCTGGAGCCGCCGCAGCAGCAGGCAACGCCACCGCCGCCGCCACCTCCGCTGCCCATGAAGGGTGCGCCCATGCCACAGCCGCCCATGTTGCCACAACCACATGCCAGCTACGGACGCGCTCCCCAGGCCATGCCCGAGATCATGCAAATTTCACCCGAACATCACAAGTCGCCGCAACTGCAGCAGCAGCCACCGCACCATCAACAGGCCGTGCAGCATCCACTGCAGCAGCATCCATATCCACATCCACATCCGCTTCAGCAGCAGCAACAGCAGCAGCATCATCTAGTCAGCCCATTGGCTCCGGTCACGGTCGCCGTGCACACCAACGAGGCGCATGTAAGTAGCTAAAGAACTCTAGGGGCAGGGGAGACGACGAAGCAGGCAGCAGCATTTCGCAATTGCGTTTGCATCCCATGCAGTGTAAACATGTGTAGTCAACCCGCCACCTCCCCCGTCCACTGAGGTCGGGCTGGCTGCCTCTTGGCAACGCTCGGAAATGTGAATATTTGTTCATTAAATTCAGCAGACATGCACTGAATAAACTCATAGCACGCGTTGATATGAATGTGGATAGATGCAGTTAGAAGCTGGTAAAAATAAACGATGCTGCCGGAATGTTGATTGCATTTTTCAGAGGTTTTAATTAACAACCGCGAATTAGGGGCGTTCACCTGCAGGATATCAATGAAATACCTGGACCGTGTCCAGTAATAATAATCGGTTTTAATACACGATAGTAGCATTAAATTCAAGTGAATTTGAGTTTTGTCAAAACAGAGTTAGCGTAGTAAACAGTTCGGCTTGGACAATCGTGCAGTGTGCATATTTGGTCAGATTGATGCGTTGCGTTCAACACACTTTGGGGTCGGAAGGTGTCAGGGGGCCGTGTTGGGGGTAGATGGTTGGGACTCGTGTCACGCCCGCGGCTGCAGTGCGGCCAGCCATGAGATTTATGTTTGCTGTTATGAGACAGCATAAATCAGTGCCAGGACCAATGCCAGGTCCACAAGCACACACAGATTCACACACACACACGCTTGCATGTCTGATGGATAGTCAGATAGTCATACAGTCGCTCTGTCTGTGTGTGTGTGTGTGTGTGTGTGTGTGTGTTTGCAGGACATGGAGGGACAGGAATAATCGGACACTCGCCTGATTTAATTTCATTTTCACTTGCAGGCGACGAACTGAAGCTGACATTAAGCGACTTTTTCCCATATCACTCTCTCTCTCTCTCTCTCACGCTCTGCCTCTTGTCATTTTCTACGTCCTTTCCTCTTTTTGTCCACACTTCCACACTTTCTCTCTCTCTCGCTGTTGCTCACGCACTGTTCTGTTATCCTGTTATCCATCAGATCGCCTCCAGCTCCACACCCCGCTGTCTGCGTCGCGCCGACTCTGGCGTCCCAAACGAGGCGCTGACGCCACGCAGCGACACCAATTCGATCACGGAGAGCACCAACACCACCTCGCCCCCGGAGCGTGCCCCATCCGAGTCATCGAGTGGCGTGCACTCGGGCGAAGAGCGTGAACTGGAGGTTGTCATACGACCACGGGTCAGCTGCAAGGCACCGCCGCGTCCCCCACAGCCGCCCATCCAGGAGGAGCCCTACGGCCGCTGCACCAACATGCGCATGTCCAGCTTCAATGCCGACCCCGCTGCCACGGCCACGGCCACGGCCAATGTCATCAACAGCGCCACGCTGCCCATGCAACGCAGTGCACCGGAGCAGAAGTTCGACTACACGGCCCATTGCAGCACCATGCCACTGCCGGTGGGCTGCCACAGCCAGCAGCTAGCCAGCAGCAGCAACAACAACGGCGGCTACGCTTCCACCTCGGCCATGACCAGCTCGATGGGACCAACGTCGTCGATGGGTCCTTCGCAGGTGTCCAGCTTCAAGTCGCCGTCTAGCATGCATTATGCGAATGCTGCCGTCGCTCTCGGATCGGGTGCACCGACAGCAGCTGCACTGCATGGACCACACACCACCTTGCCCAATGGGGTACGCTACTCGAATCCGCACTTCTTGCGCCGCTTGCCGCATGTGAGCAAAGCGGCAGAGTCGCCATACGGCCACCTGGGCTATGGTGCCGCACATCATGCCTTCAGTAAGCTGTCACACGAGACGCATCCAACCATACCCGAGGATCGCGATTCGGCCAACTACTCGATGGCCTCGGATCAGGACTGTGCGCTTTATGTGACGGCGCAGCTGCATTAAACGGCGACGCAGAATGATCGAAATGATCATCAATGTCATTTAGTCATATATGAAACGATTAGTCAGAAAATAGCGCAACGTAGTATTGCATAAAAGTCAGCATAGGTATTATCAATATACATATATCTGTATCTCTTTAAGCCTAAGTGTATAGAATGCCTCAAATCTTAAATCTTCCATATTCACAGCACAATTTGCTTGGAATCAGCTGTGATTGCTATGCGATGAACTCAATCAAAGTATGCAATCAAAGCTGGTTTCAAGAACTAAACTCCCCTGCCCAAGTTATGGTATGATTTGCCGATCTAATGAACTAGTATAAACATACATCTACTAAGTATGTAGCACAAGTCCCACGCATAACTTTAAGATATTAAGGCGACAAATAACTGTACGATCTATAGATCTATGCATACTAAATACAACTCTATATTTATACACAATGTGTAAGATAATAAACGATATTAATTATCGTAATGTATGTCTGCGTGTTTATCATATCATCTATATGATAATATATACTATAAATGTATACTTGAACTATGCGTAATATCTACAACTACAACTAAACCTAAATCTAAGCCAGGCACACGTATAACTTTAATTACTTACTTATTATCAAGTAATCACAGACAATTTTTTCGGCCCCTTAAATTCTAATTCCAAACAAAATCGAAGATGCATACGAATTTAAGCAGAAATTATATGGTTTTTATAGCATTGTAAAGTGAATATGCATTGAAGTAACTATCCCCGGTAGCCATATACAAATACGATGTGCACGAATATGCATTCGAAATATAGAAAGCATTAGCAACGCTTCAGCTAGTCGCCGTAGAGTTACAATGAATTATCTAAGCTTCAGCATATGTATTTTTACGAACTTGTCTCTCGAACGTTTAAGATTAATGTAAAATGTAATGTAACAAAGCGACAATATGAAAATATCAAATGTATCATAAATGACAAACTAACTGAACATTGTATGAAATTAGTTAATATTTATATCATCTGGAAAACATATTCTTACGCAGAACTCACGGACTCTACAAGGCACTCCCCATACATATCTCTCCCAAAGAAAGAATGCAAGATTCTAATCAAGACTTTCAACTCGCTTTTAAAACAACTAAAAAAAAGCAAATTAACAAACAAAAACAAACACGCAATTTAACTTTACAAAATATTTAATGACAAAAAACTGAACACTTAAATATAATTCCTATATGGCACTCGCACAGTCGAAACTTTTATTGGAAATTTTAATGCATCATTTTCATTTTTGTTATAAAGACTGATTAGTATTGTAATACCAAGAAGCAGATCCAACACCTCAGCACAATCACCCTTTCAATTTCCACTTTACGAGTATTTCATAAACCGCATGCATTATATGATTCTAGATGAAGATAGGCCATAAACTTATTTAAATTAAAGTTAAAACATTTAACATTGGTTCCTTTAAGAAACGCACTAAAGCTTAACCGAAAGCATTAGACAGATATTTAAGTCACACTTTTGTAACATAATTTCGATTCAATTTAAGATTAACAATATATCTAACATGAATACTAAGTATGCCCCTTCAGATATGACAAAATATGTATCTATTTAAGTACTTGTCTAATCGCGGTCATATCTATTGTAAGTCTAATTATCCAAGCGAGTATATTGTAAATGATTGAAAGAAGAATGTCGCCAATGATCCCAATGTGACACGATACATGCATCTATAAGTATATATAAATATGTATATGCAACTACGAGTATATTTATTATAACACATTAATAAGCAAATGTCAAATCTTAAATGTTTGAATTATTTATACATACCATATATGATTAAAGGTTTATCAATGGTAAATAAAGAAATACCACCGCTTTATGTGAAACCCCAATATTTCTACGCGTTTTTCTTTGGTAAAGGTAAAATGGTATTGGTAAGTATGAATTTAATTTAAAATATAAAATAAAAAAATAAAAAAAAAGGTTTGAAAATTTTTTCAAGGGGTAGGCTTGGAAAATTGCCGAAGATGTCAAAAGTCCTGGATATCTCAGCCGTTTGAAGGACTATCGAGATGTCCTTTGGCACACAGATATATCTTGAAATATAAAAACAGATGTTAACATAAAAAGAACGAAAGTCCTTCAGACAACAGAGTTACAAGGACATTTTCGTAAAAAGAAAATAATCTCTAATTCGGTCACATCCTTTCTGATCCTGTCGAGTTATATGTCAATCAACTGGTATTCATCAGTACTATAGATTGGCCAACGGATATTCAAATCGTCCTTGAGGTTCTCGAGTTATCCTGGATTTTTTGATTTTTCCATATTCTCTTAAGCGTTTGGACGAAAAAATTTAAAGTGTTTGGTTCTTAGATGACCCCTATATCCTTGAATGCCAACCGATAGAGGACATCTTCGTGATCCATGGCATGTTGGTTCTTTGAAAATCCGTTAGAAAATGGCCAAGTTATGCATATTTTAATTTGCAAATAAATGCAGTATTAGATTGCCCCTAAAAGTATGCCACATATTAAAAATGTTTACTCAAATTTGCCAAAAAATGTTCTCTTGTTGGAGAGGCTTAGCACAGTCATTTGCTGAAGGACTTGAAAATGGCATACACTTTCGAAATCACAAAAAAGAGAAGTAACGAATTGCATTTCAAAATATCCAAAGAATTAAAAAAAAAAGGTTTGAAAATTTTTTCAAGGAGTAGGCTTGGAAAATTGCCGAAAATGTCAAAAGTCCTGGATATCTCAGCCGTTTGAAGGACTATCGAGATGTCTTTTGGCACACAGATATATCTTGAAATATAAAAACAGATGTTAACATAAAAAGGACGAAAGTCCTTCAGACAACAGAGTTACAAGGACATTTTCGTAAAAAGAAAATAAGCTCTAATTCGGTCACATCCTTTCTGATCCTGTCGAGATATATGTCAATCAACTGGTATTCATCAGTACTATAGATTGGCCAACGGATATTCAAATCGTCCTTGAGGTTCTCGAGTTATCCTGGATTTTTTGATTTTTCCATATTCTCTTAAGCGTTTGGACGAAAAATTTTTAAGTGTTTGGTTCTTAGATGACCCCTATAACCTTGAATGCCAACCGATAGAGAACGTCTTCGTGATCCATGGCATGTTGGTCCTTTGAAAATCCGTTAGAAAATTTGCAAGTTGTGACTACTTTAGTTTGTAAATAAATGCAGTGTTAGGTTGCCCCTAAAAGTATGCCACAAACAATTAATTTTTCTAAAGTTGGCATACATCAGCTGGTTATTGCACGAGTTAGTGGAGTCTTGCATGGAAGAACTTTAATAAAACATGCATTTTTGGAATCGCAAAAATGAAAAGAGAAATGAAATCTTTGTCGGTGGGCACATTTGGACATGTTTATGGACAGTTTTGGATATGTTTGCGGACATTTTGAACATGTTTAAACATGTTTGGGGACATTTCTGGACATGTTTAAACATGTTTGTGGACATTTTTGGACTTTTTGGACATGCTTAAACATATTTGCGGAAACATTTTTGTTTAATTTGGTCTGTGGACATGTTTGTAGACATTTTTAAACATATATGGCTTTGTCTTTGGACATGTTTGTGGGACATGTCTAATTTTGTCTGTTAACATGTTACAGTTTTGCTCGTCACTGTAAATATCGCATGAAGGTGCCCATAATAGTATGCTACATTTGTTGGATACATACATTTTGTAGTTTTGCAAGAGTTAAGGGTGATTTAAATGAATTCGGCTAATTAATTTGACTACAAAATATATTTTTAAATGAATGAAAGTTATTTCACGACGTTTTGAATGAAAGAACACATGTGTTGTTTTATTAGAAAACAATTTTAATGAATATTTCTCTTTTGTTTTGTAATTTAAATGTTGGTTTTCATTAAATTTGTAGTTTATACAATTTCAAGGTCTGCGTTCTGCAATATTTTTTATGCTTTCTCTGCAAATTTCATTTTTAATAGTATAATTACATAATTTCTCTTTTGGATTTTTATCTTTTTGTTTTTTTAATCTTTTTTTTATATTTTTTTTTTACATAATCTTTTCACAGTTTATTGTCGTTTCTCGACCTTCGATTTCTGTCGAGATATTAAAATACATTATATTCGAAGCGTATTTCACGCAGCCGTTTGCTTTTGGTTTTTGTTTTTCATTTTGTTTATTTTTTCAACATTTTGCAATAAATGATATATCTCTTTGTTCTTGTTGCTGTATATTTAAATTGTTTTTATCAGTTTGAACTTAGTAAATAGCATTTTTCGGTTTTATCCATTGTCTCTTTTAAATAACTTGTCATAATATATCTTGTGTTTCAATAACATTTCTAGATGTGTGTGTATATGTGTAAATTTTTTGTGACTGGAATTCTAATTAGATAGATGTACCACTATGAAATGCAGTATGCAGCAAAAATACCCTTTCCAGAAGGATTTATGTTTTACTGATGCACTTTCAGTTTTCTAAAGAATTTGTTTAATTATTTAATAACGTTAGCGAAAGAGTTTGAGGGTAAATAAATAGATCGGACTAATCAAATAATTGGTTTCATGAAGATTTGCCATCTCACTTATTTTCGCATTTTATGAAGTTTAGCAGAAGTGTCATCAGTTTTTTCAAGCAGCTTCATTTCAACAGATTTATGGAGAGAGTATTAGAATATCGGCGCATGCCGATTTTCAAATTTCATGTGTATTACCGTATTTTTAATTTTATTGTTGCTGATTAATAAAAACATTTAAATGTTTTTAGGAGAGCACTTTAAATAAAAAAATAGAGTTTTATTTTAGAAAAGTTTTTGTTGTATGAGAAATGTAAAGAGCAGAGTGTCAAAGTCTGGTTATTATAATTAGTATGTATGTATATGTAATCGTATGCATTAATGTATCTGTACTTGGATCTGTACGTGTCTCTAAATATCGTTTAATGTGTGGTATAATTAATTACTGGAAACCTCGCTGATAGTATTGAAGTTCTTGGAGCGCGTTTTAATCTGGTTCTAGGTGATACTTCGATTATCTCTTGTGGCAACATTTTGAATGTATTTTCAAGTTGTAATTAATGGTTTCTTTTTTGGCATTCGTTACGTATATATATATATATATGTTATATGTATACATATATAATATTTATGTAGTTCTGTGCTAGGAAACGTGGATGGTTATCCATATCCGTATTTATTACTGAATCTAATGCAAAAGCTGATGAATGGACGGACAGGTTGAAATTAATATCGTCTGATGTGAAAGAATATAATTTATAGTTATATGTAAGATCTGAATAGGAACAACATGAATAGCAGTAGTAAGAACATACAGCTCCCAACTAAGTGTATACATAGATCTCTCGCAGGCATATGATATGTTTACTCAAAATTAACCATTTCATGTGGTCTTCTAGACTGTTCAAAATGTTGCCCAAGGTAACGCGATTGAACGCCAAAAACTAAGTTTGAAATACGTTTCTACATCCGAGTAAGTAATTGTGTTGTCTTCAAACTCTGCAAATAAATGGTCTATAAGCCTAAAATGTGGCATGTGTTTCATTTTGTGTTCATTTCATTAGCAAGCAGGTAACATTTTTACAGCTCACACTATTAATTTGAAGGTACTTGATGCGGTTATCGAGTTATCTGATGTAGGCAGAAGATATACGACTATGTAGTTGAATAAACACTTATGTGAGGGTCCGTGTGTTTGTGTATTCGAAGCGAGAGCGTGATGCGCATCTAATGCTTGGATACTAGAGTTGGAAATGAAACATTTTCGCGAAGCTATACTCTCAACTTGATACGGTCTAAACGTAAATGTTTCGTTAACAAAAATGTATATTGATCGCAATAGGTCATATGTGTCCTTCAAGAATCGTTACTAATCGGAAATATATCGACTCCCATCAATCATTAGCGGTTTCTGTAGTATTTTTTCAGCACTATTTGCAAAAACTTTGACATTGTGGGGTCTCTGTCAAGCCTTTGCATTTATGCAGGGCTAAAAAGCGAAACAAAAATATATACTATATATTTGTATAATTGCTAAGTTTAACAAATTTGAACTCTCTATGGGTATGTGTGAGTAGACGTGTGTGTATGGATGTGTTTATGTGGGTCTATGTACAGCTTAAGATAAATTCATATTTATCCATTGAATTCATGTTTTGTTGTTTGTGTTTTACCAAATTAAATTAGCTCAATCGGTCACGCTTGATAAATATTTCGAGGATTAATAGTACATATCTCATCATATCTCATATATATATATATCATTTTTTTAGTTACTTTATGATTAACTTTAAGTTTAAGTTTATCGTAAGTTAGGCTTATTTAAGTGTTAGTGGTTCTTTGCTTGCTTAAACATTAAATATGTATATATATATATATATATATGTATATGTACGTGTATACATATATTGTATATAATATATATATATATACTCGTAAACATTTTGCGTCTTGAAAATCTGTATCTTTAATTTATTGATTTAAATTTAGCTATATTAAACAACTTTGCTTCTTACACTTCTCCTTATCTTTCCTTAACTCTTCACTTGTCTTAGCATTAGGTTCTATCTCCTCTGTCATCTCGATATTAGCACTTTTTTTAATCTTATATATTGGTTGTAGTTTTTGGTTTTATCAATAATAGTTAATAATAATAATAATAATTATAATTATAATAATAATAATCGTATTACGAAAATAATAGTGATCTTAGGTGTGTAATAAAAACTCTTTCAAATATGCATCAATTTACAAGTTTCATTTTTCAAATATAATATTATCAATTAAATTAGACGTTTACATATACATACATATACATATATGTATATGCATGTGTATATATATATCTTGCATCATTTATTTTGAATTTCATAGTTAAGTTTTTATCATTTACTGCCTCTGCTTGTGTTCTCGGTTTGGTTTTAAATGCATTTGTTCTCATGACTTACAAAATTAACTAGATTCTTATACTTTATGGAAATCTCCCGGTCGTAGAATACAAAAAAATATGTATACATATATATACATATATGTAGATATATATACATATATATATATATATATTGGACATAGATTAGGCCAGCAACGTGTCGATTGGAAATCGGGCATATCCAATATCCATTGTTCCGGTAGTTCCCATTTACATAGTTCCTGCAGGCTGACCTTGGTCCTTTGCTATTTGGCTGCCTGGCTGGCAGCTCTTTGCAAGGGTTACTGCAATAGTTCGATCGGCAACGATTAGCGACATTTTGTTGATTAATGACTGTATAGTATGTAATGTTGTTAACGGGCAAATTAGTTGTTAGTAGCTTTGTTTTAGTGTATGGAATTGTTATTGTATTTTCGAGTGGTTATCAAAATGGCAAAATGGCAATTAACTAGCGAGTTGTACAGAAAGCTGCTAATAAGGAATTGTAATCGAATAAAAAATTGTTATCGATATAGATAGTATGTATGTATATAAAGTAAATTGTAGATTTGTGCACTTACAATTCAGTTCGTTTTGCTTATTGGGGGCAAGTTTGAAATTATTGTTTTTTGTGCTTGGTGCTTTTAAAGTGTTATCACTGTTGCTGGAAAGTGTTATTCACCCTGCTCCTCCATAATTGATTCACCGGCCCAAACAATCGGACGACCCTAATCATTGTCGAAGAATAGATATACACATATCAATTTGTGAACTAAATATTAATTGACTCTAACCTAGACGATTGGCGATTATATTGATGATTATTATCTATATTTTCAGCTAGCCAAGGTTTGCCATTTTCAATGCTTTTCATGTTGTTTGTTGTTAATAATTTAGGAGATTCAATTAAGCAAGAATAAAGATTCTGGGATTTAAATGGCTGACTAGTATTACGGAAAAAGTGAATACGAGTTCATGGCTTTATACGAGGATGATAAATTATAATGTTACGAAATTACGATATTACAAAACTACACATGCAAAAAACTAGAGAATTATTATATGGAATTTAATTGGTATTTGGTTCAGGTAGTTGGGGATAGAGAAACATACCTATATGAGTATTGTACGAGTCTATAAAAAACTACGTTGAAGTTGTATGCTATGCCAAAAAACGTAACGGTAACGGTGATTTAAGGTGACTTGCGATAGGTTTGGTTTCATATTTTTTTCAGCAGTATATTTTCGGTATTTTTAACGATTTTACTTTTAAATGTATTTTATATAAACGTTACATAATGGAAATTTGGTTGTTTCTGCCTCAGATCAAAGTATGTTTTATGTATGTATATGTGATTATACCAAGCGATTCATTTACAGGTGTGTGTGTGTGTGCGTGTGTGAGCGCGAGTGTGCTTTTAAATATTAATTGTTTTGGTCTTTTTCAGCTAACACAAAACAAATGCAGAAATGTATGTAATTTATTTAGTTTTTGTTTTTGGTTGATAATAAACTCTTATCAGAATTTTTGTTTGGACTTTTTTTTTTTGATTTTTGTTTGTTTTTGTTTTGTTTTCGGTTTAATTGTTGTGTTTGTACAGATGTTTTTGTGACTGACTATGCTACAAAAAGTTAACTATTTTTAAAATATTTTTGGTATTTTATAGTATGCATTTTTGGCATTATTGTAAGTATATTAAATATTACTGAATACCAAACAAAATGTTTGCTACATAAATGTATGTAAGTATAAGTATATAAGTAGTATAAATGTGCAAGTGTTGTTAGTGTTTTGTATTTGGTTTTTTGAATTTTTTTTTTTTTTTCTATCAATTTGCAAGTCGATCTCATTGAGTAGTTTAGTAGTTTTGTACGTTTTATATTTGAGTTTTGAAAGTTTTTGATTTGGTTAAGTTTGTATTTGAGAGTTAGAGTTTGAGTGAGTCGAGTGAGGCTATTGATGAGCGCCTAGAGCCTAAACCTATATTAGTGGGACAACTGACCAGTGAGGTGGTGCCAAAGAGTTTGTACCAGCCGATAACGATATTCGATAGGTTCAGATCATCAAGCATTATCTGTGCCACGCCCATAAACACTTTCTTTTCAATGCGGCCATAATCGCCCCAAACGGTCACCTGAAATTGTGTTTCATGTTGATAGAGTAGTTCAATTGAGAATAGATCGATAGACTCTTGCTCACCTGTAGGACACAACCGTTGTAAGGTTGCTTGAATACCAATTGCTGTTGATAGAGCGGATCCAGAGTTCGACGTGCTGTCGATGTTTTCATCTTATCGATGCAACGTTTGCCTGATACCAGATACACCTTCACATACGGAGCGGGCAACATCTTTGATGAGGGTTTTTGCTATCATAAAGTACAGAAGATATTCGGTATTATTTTCTCCAACTTCTTCGCACGTGACTGTGAACCAACCGTAAGACCTCTGGCACGTATGACCTCCACCTCGAGAAAGCCCTTCTGATGGCACAGCGAAAGCTGTATGTCACCCAACGAGGGAGCGCCCAGGACTTGGCGTCCCACCAGTTGTCCGGGTCCTAGACCATCCACAAACTCATTAAGGGCTCCATCATTACGCAATGAAGGCGAAAATCTATAGTATTTTTTTATTTGTGTTGTTTGGGTATTGATAGAATTATAGACGACTTTAGTAGGGCTTCAGTTTAGGTGTTATTTTATTAATACTCAGAGTTTATTGAAAATGTCAAAAAAATTAGTTGTAGACTTTTGAGAAAGAAAGAATTCTTGCAGCCCGGTTCCAGAATGAATAGATATTGATCGTAATCGAAGGTATTCAGTGTGTGGAACCAGACTATTATACACAGGGAGTTGTAGAAAGACAGTTAGATTGTTGTAAGTAGTTTTGGTGGTGGCTTGTTTTGTGGTTTGGTTTACGACTGGTTTCGTGAATGGGTATGGTAAGTGTTCAGTGGCTAGTGGTTGAGTATGTACTGACAGAGTGGTGCACAGGAGAATTCGATCGCATGCATGTGTGTATGGTTTTTCAGTTTCTGCGGTTTGGAATCAAATTGAAAGCCAATAGAAATCGGAACAGTTTACAGTCATTTGCCGATAGATGAACGAGATATGGGTTTATAGTTCGCCATAGAGTCAAATAGTTTAGTTTCGGATGGTAAGTGGTACATCAAAGGTGCCGTAGTTTGAAGTCTAAGTGCCTAAAGGTCAAGAATTTAGCTTATATTCTGGTTTTGATCTTTTTTTTTTTGTTTTTCTTTTACACACATCAAATATAGCTGGAAACACGTGTTATATACATATTTATGGAAATCATACGAATAAATAATGTTAAAAATGAAATAATAATGATAATTATTGTACATATACATATTGTACAATTTTGATAATACAGAAAGAGACACTGAGAAGATAACTGGAAATTTGAATAGAACGCAAATTACGTAGGAATATAAGTACATTATAATGGATATACAAAAATGCAGACTGGCTCAACGATATCAAGGCGCACACAGATACGTAGATAAACAAGAAAGAGAGATGCCGGCAAGAAGGACACAAAGAGAATATAATAAACATGTTGATAGAGAGATACACAGAGAAAGATATAGAGAGATGTGTTATAGAGAGGAGCGCGTTATGTAATAGAGTAAAGAAATATATGTAGACAGAGAGAGAGAGAGAGAGAGAGGAGAGAGAGAAAGCGATATATGTAGCCATTTACAAGGCATTGGAAATTGAACTTGGAGAGAGAGATAGAGAGTGTGAGACAGACAGAGAGAGAGAGACAGAGAGAGAATCAGAGGCAAAGAGATTTCGCATGTCATATAGTATTTTAAGAAGTGTTTTCTTAGTTTGTTTTTGTTTTTGTTTTTTTTAGGTTTTGGTTTTTTTTTTGTATTGCCAGAAACTTACGATGAACCCTCGGAGCTAGAGATTGAATGTATGCTGCCCGCACTGTAACGGGTAACCGCTGGCACCGGCGGCACCTCCACAGATCGCTGGATGCTGCCAGCGGAGCCGCGCGACTGCCGTTGATAATATGGATGTGGTGGTGGTAGTGTGATATGATGGTGACTAGTGGAGGAAGTACTCGCGCTCGAGCTGCCTGAATACTGTGCCTGATATTGGTCTGTCGAGAATATGATATACATATAGTACAATACGCATAATATACACAAAGTGAGAGAGATATTCAAAACTCAAAAAATTTACAAACAGCAGCAACAAATGTGTGATTGTATTTGTTCTTTCTTTTCTTTTCTTTTCTTTTCTTTTGATTTTGTTTCGTATTCGATTTTGGGTATCTGAGTGAAGTGAAGAGCTTGCGACGCTGGCTTTGGGGCGAACCTTCTTCATCGTTAGCTTGACGCTGGGGCTCTGGGAATAAACCCTGACTTCAGAGAAATTATAGGAACAGATAGTGAAATGAACCCAGGAATATAGAAAACAAATTATAGCGAACAATTGAAAATCAATCAAGTAATGTGATTATTAGCTCATAGAATACGTAAGTATTTATAGTAAGGTCAAATGTGAGAAATCATAATCATAATAAGGTTAATAAAAAGTACACAAAATCGTAACATTTAGTTCATTTATATTTATAATTATTTTATTTCATTATATGTATGTATATGTGGGACCAGTTTTCTCATGTGGCTAAGCTGGAAACGCCAATTCTTGAAATTCATTTTAGTCAGAAGCCGCTCTATGTACAGAAGAGGTCATACATATATTTAATTTTAGCATGTGCATGAGAAAACAGGTCTTTAGCTTACGACTGAACTGCGGCTAACGTGTTTTGCCAACAATTCTATTGGTTGTATTTGATTTTGCTTTTTGTGTGTACTTTATAGCATATAGTTTTGCTGCACTTCTTTTTTTGGTTTTTTTTTGTCGTCATATTTTGTAGTTAATTTGGTTGTTTTTCGATGCCAATTCAGAGATGATTGTTGTGAACTTGTTGAAGTTGTGTATGAGTTGTTAATTGTTACTGAATTGTTTGTTGGTTGTTTAGTGTTTTGATTTTTGGCTTTCTTTGACAGAGCTCCCTGTATATATACATATGATAATATCAAATTGTATCGCAAAAAACAGAAAACTTGTAGAAAACAGATGATAAACATTAGTTCAATTGTTGTTGTTCACTGGTGGGCAGAGATCGAGTTTCCAATCTCTGGCATGCAAAGTCACGTGGGATAAGGTAAAAGTATTATGTATCGATAGCGATACGGGGATTCGATTTCGCTTGGCTTAGCAACTGTTGCAAAATGCTTGCACGTGTGTGTTGTAAGATTCCTCGAAAAGAACAGAGCTTGGTTGGGGTGAAACCAAGGTAATGATGGAAAAACTCTTACCGCATAACTGCAAACAATGTATTTAATGTATTGTTTTTGTTATTGTTCTTTTCTTTGTTTTTTTGCTTAGCTTGTTTATAAGGCTGTAATAGATTGGTAGCTAAGTATTTATTGGTAGCTGTAGTAGTAGTAATAGTATGTCTGGCAGAAGTATATTGCAATTGATTTTTTGTTATAATTAGGTATTAACTCAATGCATGCAAATCGAACAAAGTTCTAGATAAAAATGTTGTGTATATATTATGTATGTATGTTCAACTTTTTGTTTTGGATTGGATTCAAATTAATATAAGAGTATTACGTTCATGAATGGCATTAACAATATTGAGTATTATAATTTAAGAAACGAGTGGCGTTCTTTTTATTTTGTTTGGGGTTAGTTAGTAGTAGTAATTGTATTTATTATAAACAAATGTTTGCTACGAAAGTAAAATGCATTACGGATTGAGTTTTTAAATGCTGTCGCGTAACAAACGTAACAACAGTGAGCGTCAACAGTGTGCGGCCACTCACACACACGTGGCGAAAGCTTTGCGATGTCGGGCATTTGCTTGAGAGACAAAAGCTTTTATTTCTATCAAAGTTGCTGGCAACTGCGGGCCAGGCAAAGCTTTCGCGGTGTGCATGACGCCCTTGTGGGCCAAAATTCCTTGATATAAGCCTAAAAATACGTATCGACTTTGGATTGTATATTGGTTATTTGGTTGATTGGTTGATTGGTTGGTTGGTTGGTTGATTGGGTGTTAATTGGGTGGGTGGTTGTTTTGATTTTGGTTTAAAGGTTGGTTTATAGCGCTCGTGGGTTAACTAAAAATCAAGTAAATCAAGAGAGGACATTGCCTTCAGCGGAAGCGGCAGGCCGAGCTTTTCTCATAAGCTTTTGCGTAAAAGCACGCCACAATTAAAGAGAGAATAATAGAGAGTGAGAGAGCAAGAGTAAGAAGTAATAGAGAGCAAGCGCGCGCGATAGAAACAGAGACGGTTAGAGCGAGCAAGAGAGTGAGAGCGAGAGCGAGAGAGAGAGAGAGAGAGAGAGAGAGAGAGCGCGCGCATGTGTTTCGCAAATTGAAAAGCTCTTAAAACTAAAAGTCCTGTTTTGTTTGCGGGTGTGATTCTTGTTGTCTAACTAATGTTTATCATCGTCGTATTCATCATCATCATCATCATCATAATTGCAATAATTAAATATCATTATTGAGCAATTGCTTTGTTTTCCAGCAAAAGGCAACAGAAAAACCAAATGGAAAACAACGACAAATCAAAATTGAAATCATAAAACTGAAATCATTATACATAGTATAGCATAGCGTAAATTTGAGAAATATTAGCTAAATAGACATAGTTGTTGTTGTTGTAGAGTGTCTCACAGAGTGTGAGATAGAGATAGATGGTAAGACAGTGTGATAGAGATAGAAATAGAGATAGAGAGATAGAGAGAAAGAAAGAGACAGAGTAAGTTGGACTTGTGCGCACCTTTCCCCACCAGCGCCATCGCCGAAAAACTGTTCAATTGGGTCCGCCTCCGAGGACGAGCCACGGGAGAGGCCACCGCCCGCTCCTCCGCCCGAGCGCATCTCGCGCGTGATATCACCAGGCAGCACCTCTTCGCTGCGATGCACCGTGAACGAGTTCTTACCCTTCTTTCCAAAGCCCATACGTCTTTTACGACCTTTTGAGTATGCCATTTTAATAGTATTTTTTGGTTTTTTTTTTGTTTTGTTTTGTTTTGTTTTGTTTGGTTGTTTGTTTTTGTTTAGTATTTGTTGTGTTACGATACCAAATCATAGTAGTAGTTTGTTAGTAAGATTAGCATATATGAATTCTATGGTTTTAGTGTTGGAAAACGCAAAAACTTTAAGCATTACATGTCTGAAAGTGAGTTTGAATTCTTAAATATGTGTGTGTGTGATAAACCAAAGATGCTCGACTAATTTATGATTCGAAACACTAGAATGAAGCTTACAATGCTTTCGTTAATTGATATATTATTTGTTTGTTTGTTTGTTAATCTGATAAATCTGATTATCTGATGGTCAACAAGGCAACTGAACGAGAACTTTTATAAACGAACTGCATACAAAGGAAGGTAACAAAATTGACATACCTGTTGCCGATAACTGCGACGTGGAGTTGGATTTCTTGCCCATTCCGCTGCCACCTTTTGGCGAACGTTCCTGATCCACGTTACCGCATTTCTTGCGATCTGTTGTCGTGTCCGAGTGGCTGCCATCTGTGGAATTGATGCAATAGTAAGAAATAATAACAGGTGCAGCCACAGTTTGACTTTTGTCGCCAAGAATTTTAAGTTTCCAAGATACCAAAATCAATTAAAAATACTACACAAATAGTTGAATTATTTTAGGATGGAAAAGCTAATTTTAACTTTTAAAAGTTGTTAACTTATTAAATGCTTTTATATAGTATTCAGTTAATAGTATATAGAGAAATTACAATTATCAGCTCGAAGCACAATTATATACATGTAAGATTCATTATTGAATTACAATTAGTTTGATTTAATAGCCTGCAATAATTCGAGCCTCTCACGTTTTTTTCAAACATAAATAAACTCTTTTTTATTTTATAGCGAGCTTCTCACATTTTTTTTTTTAACATAAATAAACTCAAATTTATTTTATATCGAGCTTCTCACATTTTCTTTTTGTAGCATAAATTAAATTATATTTATTTTATGTAGAGCTTCTCACTTTTTTCTAAACATAACTAAACTTATATTTATTTTACATATCTGTCAACTTACCAGCTTTATCCTCGGCATCGCCGGTGGCGTCGCCCGATTTGGCGGCGCCTGGTTCGCCGGTGCCATTTTTGTCTTTATCGTACTCGCTGAAATCGTCGTCGAGCATCGCATCGATAGCATCCCAATCGATAACATCGAGCGGAGCATCCGCATCCGCATCCGCATCCGCATCGGCGTTGGCATCATTCGTTGTCGTTTTCGTTGTGGTTGTTGCGTTTGGTTCATTCGTGTTTGTTGTTGTTGTTGTTGTAGTTGTATTTGTGGCAGTTGTTGTAGCAGTCGTTGCCGTTGATGTTGTTGTAGTCGTTGTTGTTGTTGCCGCAGCATTCGTTGCATTCGACGATGTGTTTGTTGTTGTTGTTGTTGTATTTGTAATGAGATTTGTGCATGTATTTGGTGGTTGTTGTTGTTGTTGTAGTTGTTGTTGTGATGTTGCGTCAAGGGTCAAGTTGTTGGCGTCGTTTGTGGTTGTTGTTGTAGTTGTAGTTGTTGTGTTTTGTATTGATGATGGGGCACGTTTATTGGGTGATGCGACACCATGATGTTGTTGTGGGGGATTTGCAAAAGAGGAAGAAGAAGCATTATTAGCATTATTACCATCGACGACGATATTACCAGCAGCGGCAGCAGATGTTGCACCACCGCTCCCACTACTAGATTTCGTCAGTTGTTCCGATGCCGTTGCCATCAATCCGTTGATGGCGATGCCTTCTTTCCCTTTTTGCCTAACTGACTGTTGTTGTTGTTGTTGTTGTTGTTGTTGTAGTTGTTGTTGCTGTTGTTGTTGCTGTTGTTGTTGTTGGTTGTTGTTGTTGTGACTATTGCTAACACTACTCGCTGCTTGGCTACTGTTGGTGTGTGGATTGTTGTTGTTACTGTTACTATTGCAGTTGTAGTTGTGATTGTTATTGTAGTTGTTGTTGTTGGTGTAGTTGCTGTTACTGTTACTGTTACTGTTGTTCAGGTGGTTGCTGTTGTTGTGTATGTTGCTGTTCTGTGCCCCGCCCCCAACACCGACACCGACCCCGACACCGACTCCGACTCCGACCCCACCACCGGCAACAGCCTCCATCGGCGAGAAGTTGTGAGCGTTCTGCGCACTCGGCGGATGCGGCAGATTGCGTCGCCGCTTCATGTACGGCGCCGCCGGGCCGTACATCTTCTGCTGGCTGGTGCGCTGCAGGTCCAGCGACATGTGATTGCGCGCGTCGAGACCGCGTCCCCGGTGCGGACCCCGGAACAGCGAGGGCGCCACGCCGCGTCGCGTCCAGCCCACGTCCGAGTCGTAGGTGATGGTCACGATCTTGTCGTCGGTGACGAGGAAATGCGAGTGGCTCAACGGATTGGCGGCATCCACGCTGGCGCCCATGTACGACTGCCGTATGTTCGTCTCGGAGCCGTAGCGCCGCGAACTGGGCAACTGCCCGCCACCGCTGCCTCCGATGCCCCCGATGCCCAGCTCGGGCTCGGGATAGGCCATCGACATGGCCGCCATCATGTCGGGCGGCATCACTTCGTCCTCGTAGCGTATGCGTCGCCGGCCCCAGCTCTTGGTGTGCAGATCGTCGTAGTCGAGGGAACGCGACTGTCCCTCGTGGAACATGCGACGTCGCTCCAGCTTCGGCTTCTTCAGTATCGATGTCGGTTGCGTTCGCGCCGTCGCCTCGGCAATGGGCACCGCCGCGACGAGCGCGTCCTCGCTCAGCTGCCGCGACAGCCGCAGCACCGACTGTGTGGGCAGCGAGGGGGGTGTGGCCAGCTGCGATTTGGCGCGACGATGAGCGGTCGGCGTCGGTGTGTGCACGTGATAGGTGGGCACCACGCCCAGGTTCAGCTGTGGCCCCGTCAGCCCGCCCAGGAAATGCTGATCGACGCACTCGCCGCACATGGCCGGGTCCATGGTGGGCAGCGAGGGCTCCGAGCTGCTCGGCTGGTACATGGAGAGCGAGGGGCGACGCAGCAGCTGCTCGGCGCTGTACGGATACGCAATGGGCTGGTGCTGGGGATGTGGATGGGCGTCGGCCAGGCAGCAGGGATCGGCGCAGGCGCCAATCGCCAGGCCGGGCGTCGCGAGTGCCGTGTTCGTGGAGAGCACCACGGGCTGGCTGCCGTTCTGGCAGTGGCTGCAGCTCTTGTCCAGATGGTCGCGCACATAGCCCACATACGAGCTGGGCGAGGAGGAGACGGTGTGCGCATGGGCGTGGGCATGGGCGTGGGCGTGGGCGTGGAGATGGGCGTGATCGTGGGCGGGCGTGGTGGCGGTTGCGTTGCCCGCTGGGTTGGAGCTGCGAAAGAGATTCATGACGGGCGTGGTAATGCGCTTGAATTGCTCAAAGCTGGGCAGCGGCATCGCATAGGCGTTGTTGCTGTTGCTGTTGCTGTTGCTGTTGTGGTTGTGGTGGTGGTGGCTTGAGTGGTGGTCATGAGTGGTTACGGTGGTGGGGGCGAGCGGCCGTCCGTTAAAGTGGCGTCGATGCTGTTGTTGTTGTTGTAGTTTTTGTTGGTGGTGGTAGATGTCTGGCGACGACGGTATGAATGCTGTTGTTGTTGTTGTATTTGATGTGTGGGGCAAATGAGTCGATGGCGAATAGTAGACGCCGGCCACCAGTGGATCGAGCGACAGTGGCGTCTGCGTCTCCTCCGCCACCAGCGCCGGCTCCACAAAGAACTGCTCGACCAGCTCGCCGCTATTCGTGTCCGTCACCAGCACACGCTGTGCTGCGATTGGCAGTGGATTTGTGGTGCAACCGGTGGCCGAAACGACGGTGGCGACACCACCACCACCACCACCACCGGGCCCCACCATCAGCGCTGTGTTGGGCGGCGAATCGGCAGCGGCCAAGGCGGCCAACTGTTGCAGCTGCTCGAGCTGCTCCAGCAGCAACAGTTGCTGGGCGCCGCCACTCGACAGATAGTCGCAGTCATCCACCTCGATGGTGTTGGCGCGATGCTGCTCAATGGGGTGGTAGAGCTTCAGGCCGGTGACGGGGCCGCCGCCAACGGTGCTGCCCAGGAGGCTGTGCGGAGCACCGCCGAACAGATTGCGCCAGTTGCGTGGAAAGCTGACGGTTATTGGTTGCGGTATCGGTTGGTTTGGGTTTCAGTATATGGTGGTGTTGGTGGTGGTGTTGGTGGTGGTGTTGGTGGTGGTGTTGGTGGTGGTGTTGGTGGTGGTAGTGTTGGTGGTGTTGTGTTTGTGTGTGGTGTGGTGTGTGTAGACGTTTCGCATGCGGGGATAACATGCGGCAAGGTTAGCAAGTGGTGGGTTTCAATGTGGTGGTGGTGTTGATTGTGGTGATTGTGGTGGTAGGTTTGTGTCCAAAACGAACGATCGTTGGCAGATGCAAGCGATGGTTGGCGTCCGAGGTCGGCGAGTGTTGTGTTTGTTGTTGTTGTTGTTGTTGCAGTGTTCACATGTGGCGAGAGTCATGTGTGTGCATGTGTGTGTGTGTGTGTGTGTATGTGTGTGTGTGGTGAAGAGCACGCAAGAGAAGCAGTGAACACAAAAGCGAGAGCGCGCGTCGATTTTGAATCGTTTCGATTTTATATTTGTTTCGTTGAATTCGAAAAACGCAAAAAGTAAATGCAGAAAAGAAACTTTATGTTTTTCGGATTGCCTTTTGCATTTCGTATACGGTTTTTGTTCTTGTTCTGGTTCTTGTTGTTGTTTGAGTGTGGGTGTGTGTTTCTTTTTTTGTGTTGATTCGAGTGTTGATTTTGATTTTGAGACAGAGACAGATGGAGAGAGAGAAAGACAGAGAGAAAACGGAGCGGGAGGTGGACGAAAGAAGCGCGCTCTTCTGATTCGCTGAATGATTCAACTGAATTAAGGGCCTAATTAATGGGTTAATTTTGGATTTTGTAGCGTCTACTCGAAAACAAAATGCATCCAATCCAGAACGTTTCTCATAATTTCAGCACAATTTTGGCAGCTTTGCTTGGCATGGCTTTGGCTTTGGCTTTTGGCTTTGAACTAGAACGAAGCGGACGCGGTGCAGCACGAGGCGCCGAGTTCAATCCTCGGCCTACTCACCTGAGTCCGCGCGATGTTCGCGGCCGTTCCGATTGCGTGGAGAAGGCGCTGGACGTCACACTGACCACCGACTCCATGTCCGAGTCACCGAACTCGCCCATGAAGTCCTTGTCCGGCGACAGCGAGTGTCGTGGCCGCATCCGCGAGTCCATCGACTGCAGATCGCTGTCCGACAGTCCCGTGTAGTGGCGCTCCCAGCCGCCCATGCCGGTACTGCGATATGTAGCCTGATGGTGCGGCTGTCGTGTCCGATGCCGGCCAAAGCGACTGCCCGAGGCGAGGCGCTCGTCAAAGTCCTGACCCAGTCGATCGCGCAACATGGCGCTGCGAGAAGTTTGTGGTACCTGCGTTGGCAAATTAATAAAAAAAAAACACTTAAGCAAATGGGCCTGTAATGGAGAAGAAAGTCCTTAAACCGCCAATGAGTGTTGTGATCTAACGTAAGTTTACAACGAAAAACTTGCAAACATTACGGTTATGCATTAGAGAAAGGAGATGGGTCGTATACGCAATTTTCGATGCTCATTGCGTATACGTACTAGGAGCAGGATAAGTGTCGTATACGCAATTTAGTACTTTCATTAAGTATACGCGTTAGGACAAGCAGATGGGTCGTATACGCAATGTTTTACGATTATTATGTGTACGCATTAGGAAGGAGATTCGAAGATCGTCTACGTAATTTTGTTTATAGGTAAATCACATTCGTCAGTTATGAAGAATTGTCAGCAACTTATGAGAACGGTTAATTAAACTGTGATCGAGGAAATCATTTGTATTGTCACAATTTTATGAATTGCATATTTTCTTTCTAAATTCAGTAGAAACGCATTTAAGATTATTGTTACTTCTTTAAATTATTCTATTTTAATTTGATGCAACTCAAATTATTCGCCTCCCTTGAAATGTTCAAGTGCTAAGAAGCCAAGCGATTTGACTTACCTGTGGCAGTTGACGCTTTTTGGGAGATCCCGTGGGCGTGGCAGTCGCTGAGCGCGATTGGAAACGTTGTTGCTGTGCCGCCGCTGCAGCCGAGCTTCCGCCGTAGGCAGCGGCGTTGGGTGAGCCGTGTATTGGAAGCACTGGATAGTCAATGTAACGATCGTCTGGCGGCGAGAGGGAGCCTCGACGCGGACTGCTGCTCCGATAGCCGTAGCCGGGGGCGCCGTGGCCCGAGCCCGATCCGCCGCTGTGGTAGTTGTCGCTTGGTGCCGCCGAGTGGCTGCGCTGGCTCAGGCTCATGCCACCGGGTCCAATGGCAGCGCCAACACCATTACCACCGCCGCGTCTGTAGTAGCCCGTGGCAGACGCCTGGAGGACGAAGAAAACGATGGGAAACTTTAGTGGGGAGGGCAAGAGCAGGGGACGCTAGAGATGGGAGAAGATGCGCTGGCATTTTGAGATGCCAGGGTTCCAGAGAGTCCTGTAGAGCTTACGGTCTAGGCATATACAAGTATATGTGAGAGAGTGGAGCGTGGTACTGAGTTTCATTCAAATTAATTCGAGTGTGTGTTTAATTGTTGGTTAACTGTTATTTGTTACTGCAAACTTCTACTGGAACACGGATAATATGCGTAAGTTTAAGTTTAAGTTTGGTAATTACAAAGTCAAGGCAATAATTATAGCAAGAGTTTTAATACAAAAATCAAGTTAACAACATGGAAACAACGCTGCTATCAGTTGGAACAGATCTCAAGATCATGTTTGGCAAGCCGATGAGAGCGTCGCTTTTGCATTTCAATTAGTTAGTATGGTAGGTTGTTTTGGTTGTAGTTAATTAGTTTTGAGTTGGATTAAAGAGATTAGCAAAAATTCGAAATTGAAAGTGCAGTTTAATTGACAGTGGGCCTAGCTAAATGGGGTTAAACGTGAGTTAAGCTAATAGAACAATGTTTGAATGCGGTTCTGATGAAGGAATTTGCCAGGTTTATTTTCTAGGTGTCTAACGTTTAGAGCAATGAAGGAGCAAGCTTGAATAACGCGAACTGATCCTAATTGACTGATATCATTAAAGACCAAGCTGAACTATCTGATTAATATTTAAGACAACGCAAAAGGGAAATCTTCTTCGTTGATAGTTTTAACGGACAAATGCTTCTTCTGCTGTTGGATCGCTACTGATCGCTAGTCTCAAGACTGATTCGTGTTTACCTGCTTGTTGTGCTGTTAGGTTCTGATTTTGAGAATTGGCGAGTGTTGCGTTAATTTAGCTTAGGTGCAAACCTGATTGTGATAACTTTGTCCAATGCCAGATACTGTGCGATAATCTCGGGCCACCATTCCGGCCACCCGTTTACGGCCCTGGGGTGACATGTCACGTCTGGAGCGACGCTCGTTTAGATCGAGCTGAATTTTTTTGTGAGCGGGGGAATTGGATAGTTTCGATTGTTGGTTTGTTTTTTGTTTGATGTGGGAAGCAATAGATTATACATATTGGATTTATCCAGCACAAGATCAATGAGAGGGGGGGCCGGGGGTGTTGAGGGAGGGGAGGTATATGTGTGTGTGTGTGTGTGTTAATATATTATCAAAAGAAGGAAAGAGAAAGAGAGCAAGAGGAGTAGACAAAAGAAATGTACATATATGATCAAAATGAGAGAAAGTAAATTAAATAATATTTATGTATTAACATGATAATCGGCATGTTAATCCTTACATTGCGTTTGTGTGAGTGTGAGAGTCGCTGTATTATTGATATTTATATGGCAAAAGTGGTGGGTTCACTAAGGGTTAATTGTGTGGTTCTTTGGCTTTGGCTGTTCATTTTCTGGTCATATTGTTGGAGACAAATCAAATCAAGTAAGTAATTCAAATCGACAACGAATACTACACACTTAAAGCTACAGAGATATTATAAGCATGAGATACTAACAGCTTGTGGATTGGCCAAGGCAACAGGAAGAAGGCAAGAGGCATGCAAAAGCTGACTTAAAATACACAGTTAAGTTGAGTGGAGTATTGCGGTTATATAGCGTGGTAGTGCGGTTGATATGCGTTTATATTAATTTGTTGGGTTTAAGGCACAGTTGGGACTTTAGATTCATTGAAACAGTTCGCTGACTGCCCCATTTTTTCTTGGTTCTTTTTTGAAAAAGAAATATAGTAGTAGTAGTATGTGTTCTCAAGTTATAAAAGTATACACTGAAACTTAACCTAGGCCACTTAAACTATAATTACTTTGATCTTAAATGCAAAGATTATTATTGATAGCTGAAACTGATGATGCTTAAGAAAAACAGATAGAGAGAAATATATAGACGACTGGCAACTTCAGATGCCACGCGCTGTTTGTTGTAGTTCTTTTTTTGTTTTGTAGCATTAGTTAGTTAGTTTTGTTTGTTTCTTTTGGTTTAGTACACAGAGTTAGTTAGTTTTGAGTAGAGCGTAGATAGAGAGTTGAGAGTTCAGAATATTCAGAATATTTCAGAGTTCAGAGTTAGAGAGTGAAAAATTTAACACACGCACAACGAAACAACGACACCAATTAGTTCATAAAGAGAAATCAAATCAAAACCAAACATCAAACAATAATTACTTTATACAATTTTCGCAAAATGTTGTGCATTAAAATATGTACATTGAATGGGATCTCTCAAATGGACCGCCGATATAAATTACACGAATTTCGATTACGACTTCGATTTCGATTTCGCAGGCATGCAAAGTAACTGACAGGAACAGCAATGAAGCTATTTTTTTTTTATTTTTTTGTGGGAGATGTCAATGAATGCGAGCATTTAACTTGATAACGGCGCGTATGCGTGATATGTGTGCAAACGATGGACAGACCAGCTAAGACTGGCCAAGGATGTTCTCGATTGTGAGAGTTGCGAGCTGCGAGTTGCGTGTGGCGAGTTGCGAGTTGCGAGTTGCGAGTTGCGAGTTGCGAGAGGTAAGTGGTGAGACACACACAGTTAAGGAATAAAAATGCATACGCACAATAAGATAAGCCACAGAAAAAACTGAGAGTAAAAACAGGATTAAGTAACATGTATACGTTGGGCCTACTTTCAAATGCACTTGCAAAGCCACTTGAGAAGTCGAGTTTTCTGCATATTTCAATTAATTCAATCTAATTTTTAGCTGACAATAATTAGCAAGGAGGTTGAGTTGAGAAATCAGACAATTGAAATAGAATATTTTCTATTTATTAGAGTTTACATTTTAAAAAATATATTAGCTGATTTTAGCTGGGAAATTCTATTGAAAGTGACCTGTTCTATATTTAAGTATTTATAGCGAAAGCGTTTGCAACAGTTTCGCATCAAATATTTAAATTGTCATATATTCTAATTTAATTTTTTGTTTCTGCCAAAAGTAGGCTTTAATTTTTTATTGGAAACACTAGGCACATTTATGATGTGGGGTTCTTCTGTCAGTCGGCTCTGCAAGTGTGAAAGAAAAGGCGGAACTGTTTTGCTGTTCTGTTTTGGAACGGAATCAAGGGTGAGAGTATGTCCATGTGTCCATGTGTCTGTGTGTGTGTGTGTATTCGAATTATGTGGATGTGTGAGATTGTTGAAGTGCCGCTGAAAGTGGCAAGCTGCGATTGTCTGTCTGTGTATCTCAGTGTGTGTTTGTGTGTGTGACCCTTTATGTATCCTCACTCTTGTTGCTGTCAGTTCTTGTTGCATGTACACGCACACACCCATAGTGTTTGTCCTGTGCGTGTATTTGTGTGGGTCATAAGTTAGTATATATATGTATATTATATAAGTATGTACATAAATAATATATTTTGATTTAATTTTTTGTTCTGCTTGTTATTGTTGTTGAGTGTCACTCAATGTGTGTGGTTGTTGTTTGTTGTTGTAGTAGTTGTTGTTGGTTGTTTGGTTGTTTGGTTGTTGTTGTTGTTGTTACCTCAAGCAGCGGCGGGCTGGTGGAGCTGCCCATGGATGATATGCTGGCACCGGGCGTCATTCCATCGATGTCGCACTCGGACGTTGTGTCCGAATCGCTCAGACGCGACATCGTGCTGGGCGGTGATAAATGATCTGTCGGTGTCAGTATCAGGCCGTCCACATCGCTGCCCTCGTCACGTAACTGTTCATCGTAGTTGTTGTTGTTGTTGTTGGTATTGTTGTCGTCATAAATTTTGCGTCGAAATGTTATTGGAATGGAACAGAACGAAACGGCGCAAGCGAACACGTGTTGTTGTTGTTGTGTGGTTGTTGTTTTGTTTTTTGGAATTTGTTGTTGATTTTTTTTTTGTTGTTGTTATTGTTGATGGTGGTTTTTGTGGTAGGTGGTGGTTTGTTGGTTGATTATTTTGGTGGGTGCACGACAAAAACAAAAGATATGGCAATGCTCAGTTAATAATTTTGTTCAATTTGTGGACGGCTGCGGGGATAAACATTACATCTAAAATACCGAAAACCAAAAAAACATAAAACATAAAACCGAAACAAAAATATTGTAACATTATTGCATTAGTTTTTCTGCATTTCAGTTTTGTGTTAAGTTTTTCGCTCAACAAACTTCGTTGCGGACACGGTAAAATAATTTCAACTGGGACTTGGCTTCAGAGTCGCATCTTTTTCTTTACGTTTACCAACACCTACACTTAGTTAGGAACGAATTGTAACGAAACAAAATGAAACGGCATGAAACACAAGAATGCACGAAATGAAACCGAAACGATAAACACATTGAAAAACGAAATGAAACGAAAGGAAACGAAACGAAACGAAACGAGTTCCTGGAGAAGACATACGAGATGGGAGGTGTCCTGATGTGGCTGCAGCTGATACCATTCGGCCTCGTCGTCGAGTATGTGATGGGCCAGATCAATGACCACCTCGCCGATGAAGTCGTTGGCGCCGTAGCGCACATAGTCCCACAGCGTGACCTGCAAGCATGCAACGAACACGATTAGCACCACCAAAGAGAGAGAGAGAGAGTGAGAGACTCTTAGCGATTGAGAGACGCACCTCCAGCAGTCGTCCGTTGAGATCGCAACGTCGCAGGCCCGAGTAGATGAAGGTCTGACCCCAGCGCGGCTCGCAGGTTGTGCCCACCGTTTTCGTGCGTCGCTTCGACTTGTGACTGCGATCGGGCAGCAGAAACACCTGCAAAACCGAAGCTCACATCAATCACAATCGTTTGCCTTGACTTACTTCGGGGCTCACTCACTTTGGCATAGGGATTGCGCCCGGCGCCGCTTTGACGCAGCGACAGACCCGTGGCGCAAACGAGCGTCACGACCAGCTGCAGGGTGTTCTTATCGTAGCCCAGCTTCAGCTGCAGCCGCCCCTCGATGGGGATCGGCTGTGTCGTTATGCCCATGCCATGGTGCGGCACATGCCCGTGCGTGTGCGGATGCGGATGCGGATGTGGATGCGGATGCGGGTGCGGATGCGTGTGCGATGGCGGTGATGGCGCTGCCGGAAGGCAGTGATGATGATGGCCCGCCGTCGTTGTGCTGTGCAGGCCGCCCGCGGCGGCAGCAGCTGCGGCTTGTAGTGTGGCGCTGCTGTTGCTGCTGCTCCCGCTGTTGCTGTTGCTGTGGCTGTTACTGTTGCTGCCGCTGCCGCTGCTGCTGTGGCTGTGGCTGCTGTGATTGCTGTGGCTCCCAGCACCCAGACGCTGTGTCTGCTGCGCGACACTCGAGCTGCCCGCGCCACGATGCCGCAGCCCGTTGCCCGATCCGCTGATGTGCAGATCCGGCGAGCCAGGCGATGTGATCAGCACACTGGGCTTCTCCCGATGCAATTCGAGGGCCTCAACGCCAGGTGCTAAATGTGAACGAGAGAATTAAGTGGTCGATTAGTTGCGACGACCATTGAACTTCATACAGATATTTTTCATATTTTCTGGAACAAATCTGTGTTAAAACCCCTTTTTAAACAAACAAAAAAAAAAGACGAATTATGTTTAAACTGTTATCAAATTTGCTCAATCGATTAAACGGAATTCAATCAACTAATAAATATTATTAAGATACTCTTCAATTTTCAGTACTTAATTTGTGTAACTGAAGTTCGAAGTAAACATAAAACTAATAAATACTTTTACTTTTTGCGGAATATTTTTAGTTAAGATTCGAATTAAACCAGATTGAAAACAAATTCATTAGACTTCAAAGAAATGTCGGAGTATTGCAAGTTATTCGCTTTGTCCAGAAAATATGGTTGTAGTTATTATCAGTTCAACATGTAAGAATGTATGCAGCTGCAGCAATATAGCTTCCTACTAAATGTAGCTACGTAATTGGACCTAATGCTTAGACATACACCGCTAGCTGCTTGCAGAGATAAATAATGGAGTGATTGATTGCACCATCCTAACTAGATAATGAGTAGTTGTTGCACTCTGCCACACAGCACTGAGCAACACACAGCACAAATTAAGCACATAGACACACACACACACACACAGGTCTATCCCGCCCTCACCTTTACGCTGCAGATACCGCCCTCCGCTGCTGACCACCGCACTGCCAGCCATGCTGCTGGCGAGCGCGCTGTGCGGCGTGTTCGCCGAGGAGCGGCGTGGGGCACTGCTGGTTGAGCCGGAGCAGGCGCTGATGGGGCTGACGTTGGTGCTGCTGCCGCCGCTGTCGATGCTGCTGCTTGTGACGGTGGGCAACAGCAACGAGCGACAGACAACCAACTCCACTTGGGCATCCAGTCGACTCTCGTCTATGATATCGTAGACCTCGTCTGAACTCTTGTTGTGCAGGTTGCGTCCATTCCACTCGATGATCTCATCGCCTGTCGCCGCGTCGTATTTGCATGAATAGTCGAGTGAAGTGAAGTGTGCGAATGTATGATGAATAATGTCAACGAGAAAGATAGAAACAGAGAGAGAGAGAGAGAGAAAGAGACACAGAAAAAGTAAAGATGAGTAATGGCAAAATGAATAGAGAGAGAGAGAGAGAGAGAGAGAGATGATTGTGGGAATGCTCTTTACCTGGTCGAATGCAGCCCTCGAGATCGGCCACCGAACCGCGCTTCACCTTCTCCACAATGGCGCCGCAGGGGCCGCCATGGACGCCGATGGGCTGACCGCCGTTCACCTTTAAGCCTAATATATCTTCCCCATCATAGTATTTACGTAATATCATGTGACCAATCATGCGAGTATTATCCGCGGATGTTTGCCAATTCACCGGATTCTATAGATACATTGGTGGTTTTGTGGTTGTGGTGGTGACATTTCGTGACATTACAATTGGTGGTCATGGTGGTCAAGGTGGAGGTGGTTTTGTTTCGTGGTGGTGGTTGTGGTTGTTTCATGGTTAGATTTTTAGTTCAGGGTGTCGGGTGATGGATCGTGGATGGCAATTTTGCATAGATTTTGGTATTGATTTTTGTTTCGGGGTTTTTGGTTTTTTTTTTTGTTGCGGAATGTCGATGATCGTATGCAGGAAGTAGAATGGTTTATAGTTTTAGATTTGCACCATACAAAAGTCTTATAATTAATAATTAATTAAGTCTTACGCTAGGCTCTTATACAATTAGTCGAACCAAAGAAACAATTAAGGAAACAACAATCAAAAATCATGAAAAACATTTTGTACAATTCAGTTTTACATTCAGTTTCCAGTGTCGCGTTTTGTTTTAGGTTTCTTACGAGCTAAAAACAGTTGCTACTAAAATACGCTGTAGATAGAATAGTTATAGATAGACAGTATCATTCACATTTTGTTTGAGTTTTGTTTAGTTTTGTTTTGTTTTTTTGTTTTTCATTTAGTATTAGACCTACATTGAGAACACACACGTTTCAGTTAATTCGAAGAGAGTTTGTCGTAACTCGACATCGAATTCGAAAATGTATAAAAAGAGTGTTGGAAAACAGTATTTGGTATTTTGGTTGTACAACATTGAGAAGTCATGCGATAAAAAGACGTGCAAAGTTGTTAGTAGTTGGGGTTGTAGTAGCGTTACTTGTGAACTGGAATTGGAACAGGGGTACGGGGGACTAAGCTGGGGTGTGCTATAAAAGGTTACCATCATATTACGTATACGACTTGTCCATGCAAAGGGGGCAGTTTACAGACAACAAATACAAAGTTTATGACATGCAAAATGGTATTTTGTAAAGAGTTTTCGATCTGTAAATGGTTGGGGGGGAGGTGTTTTTAATTTCACAGAGCTGGCTTCGGATTCGAGATAAAGAGTTATCGAGTTATTGGAGTGTGGCCTAAAAAGAATGCAAACTGAAAAACTAGATCGCTATATAGTACAAAATAGTTGAAGTAGTAGTATGAAAGGGCGTACAAGTTGTAGACATGACAAGAACAACAAACAGAGAGTAAGAAAGAGAGACAGTGAGAGAGAAAGAGAGAGAGAAGGTAGAGAAAGAGATAGAGAGAGAAGAGAAAGCTGGAAAGACTGGTGTGGGGTACACTTGGATGGGCAGACAGCCGGACAGACAGACAAGAGTTCATCCTGGGTACCACATCGAATACACTCAGACTCTACACAGACACAATGCAATTGCTTGGGGGTGGGGGGTATTCACGTCGAAGGGGGGAGAGATTCTTTGTATACAGAGGAGGCTAGTCTTGGCGCTCTTTGTGCCCCGAATGCAGCTGCATTGTGTACCTTGGGGCCATCGCCGCGATTGGAGTCCTCGCTGCTGGTGAACGTGCTGCTCGTATCGATGCCCGAGTCTTTGGTGGCCGAGTCCTGGCTGCCCTGACGCTCGGCCTCCCAGCGCGTCCAATCGCCGTCCAGCGGCTGCGACAACTTTCCGCTCGTCAGCAGCGTCGCCGTGCCCACATCGACCGCCGTCGACGGCAGTATGGTTGTGACCGGCGGTAGGGCGCCGCTGTTGTTGCTGCCGCTGCTGCTGCTGTTGGGGCCGCCACCATGTGGCAGCAGTAGCGACTCATCGTCGTGGGCGTCGAAGCGCACGGTCTTCTTTATTCTGCGCTCGGTGAAGCGACGCGAGTCCTGGGCCGCCGATGAGGAGGATGTGCTGCCGGTCGGCTCGTCCCAGTAGGCGGCCTCCGTGGAGCTGAGGGAGCTGCTGCCGCCGCCACCGCCAGCGCCGAGCAGGCCGCGCTCTCGGCTCAGGCTGCCACGGGCGCCATCAGCTGTTGCCGACATGGCGCCGCGCTCATAGGCAATGCCCGCTCCTGCTCCCGCACCCGCACCCGCACCCGATGCCGTTCCCACACCCGCTCCGATTACAATCTGCGGCTTGCTTTGGCTCTGGCTCTGGCTCTGTGGGTAGTAGCTGCTGCTGGTGCTGCTGCTGCTGCTGCCTCCGCAGCCGCTGGCCGCGGCCAAGGGCGGTGCACGACGGAAGGCGCCACCACCGACTCCAGCACCAGTACCAGGAACAGCGCCAGGACCGACACCAGCTCCCCCAACTCCAACTCCGACTCCGACACCGCCTGCGAATTGTCGCTCGTGATTGCTGCGATTGAGCGAGTTCCTCTGCTGGACGTCCAGGCGGGCGGTTCTCGTCAACGGATACTGCTCGAGACGCTCGCGATGCTGCAGCTGCAGCTCGTAGCGATCGCGCTGATCTGCCGAGGAGTAAAGCCGCTGATTCGTATGGCCCAACAAGCGAAAGTCACTCGAGCCGTACGAACCGCCGACTGTCAACAGATCGCGTTCGTTGAGGCTGCGCTGTTGGCGCCAGGGATCCGTGCGCACCTGAAGACGGCCGCCTGTAGATGTAGGATGTACTAGTAATGGTATTGTTTGCTTTTTTGGTTTTGTTTTTCATTTCGTTTTTTTTTTTTAGATATACGCTTCTCTAGGGGGTTGGTTTTTCTTTGGGGGGGTTAAGGGGTAGTAGAAAAAACTTGGGTCACTATTACTTTTAATTGAGGGGGGGCGGGGAGGACTCAAAGAACATTCTCAATTGCTCGTATAGAAACTTTCTTGTCGCATTCGCTGTGTGGCTGCTGACTGCTTGGCTGACATTAGTTTGTTGTCCTTTCGGGGTTCAAAAACGGCGAGTATGTAACATAGTGCTAATAGTTTGTTAAACATAATGTTGTATTTTTGCCTCATGTCGAAAATGTTGTTTGGTTTTCGAAATCAAAATTTGCAATTGTAAAAAATCAATACGTATGGTTAGCAGACTTAATAAAGTGGACAATATATTTTCAGCATCTGGTGAAAGATGCGTTAAATGCTTGTAACTATTAAATATTAAATCAAATTCCGAATTCCAAAACCGAATTCACTCAATAGATGCTGAAAATACGTGACCAGAGAACTGTAAATGTTTTTATTTTTTTTTTGTGTTCAAATGTGTTTTAGATGTATGCATAGTGTCTATGTTAACTAGTTATGGTTAAGTATATAAGTAGATAGTTAAGTAGACCTAAGATAGAGCAGTAGAGTGGTGCCAAGATTGGAGTAGAGAGCATTACGAGATCTGAAACTTGGCCAAGTGGTGCTACTGCTTAAGACCTAGCTACAATCGGAGTTGTGCTTTTGGGGACGTTGGGACGTTAAGCATGCCGAGCGAGGCAATTGATTATTTGATCTGGATTATTGTAGTGGAGATCTGTGCCTGGGACCTGGGAGCCAGTTTGGATATACGGAAATCGAAATACTGCAAATACTTATCTGTGTTGGCTAAAAGAGTCAAGATAATTATGCATTTGTTGTTTATGGCTACAATGTGAGGAATGGATTGAGTTCGACCTAAACATCAACTACTTGCTCGCATGGGCGAGGGGAATTTGGAACTGTGAGTGTAAGTGTATGTGTGTGTGTGTGTGTGTGTGTGTGTGTGTATGTGTGTGGCGTGTGTCTCGATTGTTCGTGTTGAGTGTTGGCAGAGTGTTGTTGGTGTTGAAGTAAGGAGGAAACAGCGTTACGATATCCATGCAAATTCTTCACGTTTTAATTATTTGTTTGTTTATCATTTTTCATTTAAAAATTTACATTTACAAGTAAGAAATAAAAGGTAGACAAGAAAAAACGTGGAAGATAATAATCAAACGTAAAGAGGATATAAAATACACAGCGCAGCGAGCGAAAGTGTGTGTGTGTGTGTGAGAGGGGAAGGGAGGTAGAGTGAGGTATTTAAAAACGTGTTGTGGTGTGATTATAGGTTATTAAAGCACAACGAAAGAAGAAACATTAAAAAGGAGTTTCGCCAAAGCAGCTTTTCGATTCGCTTTTCACTCAGGACAAAACTCCGGCACACTCACACACACATACGCACACACACACACAGACGCACACACGAACATCGAATGGAAATAATGCAAGGAGCAAGGATTAAAAATCTATAGAGTGTGGACACACTGGCAGTAAGTGCTTTAAAAACGAAGTTAATTCAAATAAGGAATAATAAGAGACGACATTAATTAATAATAGTACATTCCATTTATGTGACATTTTTTTTTTGTTTGCATCTTTTTCAGAAATCATAAGTAAAGGATAACATTGAAAAGGAGACACGCATTAAAAATGTAAAAACTTTTGCTTGATTTCATTATTATTTTGGTTTTGTTTCTCTTTTTTTTTTTTGGTTTGGTTATCATTTTGCTTACATTTGCATGAATCTGTAGATCGCCGGGCGAGAGATTTGTTTGGCCGCCAAAATTACCTGCTGTAGTTGTTGTTGTATTTATTTGAATTGGTTTTTGTAAAATATTATTTTAATTTGCAAATTTTTGTGGCGGGCAGTTTGAGTGGGCAGATTGAGTTTTGGATTTAATTCATTTTGTTTTTTTTTTTTTGTTTGGGTGGTTAACAAATAGAAAAGAGAGAGTGGAGAAAATATACAGTATTTTTTTTTATAGAATAATATACATAAACAATAAATAGGTGAAGATAGGTAGATTGTGAGCACATTACGCATACATAAGACTTAACGTGAACTTAACTAGCTTACAGCGGCTTAGCGTAGAGTGAAAATTGATATTAATAAATCTATATATACTTAAGTACGATATCTAATTAGCGGCTACGTAAGTCACATTTGTTATTTGCTTGCGTGTAATCGAGCGTTGGCTTGGCTTAGAGTTATGGTTGTTTCGCAATTTGAACTACAATTTAATTTGTTTGTTCTACAAGCAATGTAAATGTCGTAGGCAACGCATTGCGCTCATTTCTTTAAACTTGTAAACTTGACACACAATCACACCACACACACACACACACACACATACATAATTGCTAGGCTAGTGTGTTTGTGTGTATAGTTGTTCTCCTCCTATTGTGGGCCATACCCCTGGCACAGTTTCTTTTGACTTTGGTCACGATATAAAACGTTTATTGTGCCCGTAACGACGACGACGACGAGAAAATAGCGCAGAAACAACAACAACAGAACTAAATATATACATATATGCATATATACATATATATGTAACATATATATACAAAAAAAATTACATAAAAACAGCAACGACAACAACGTTTTAGTGTAAACAAAAGAACTTAGGAAAACAAAACAAAGCAAAAACTAAAGTAAATTACACCGTTGTACACTAGGCTGATTTCGTTGCGCTGCTCGTACCCTTGTCTTTTGCAATTATTATATAGAATACGCCACCAGAAACTGAGAGTTGATCAACTTTTGCCAGCATTTTGACCTTCAGGGCAGAGGACATTTATTCGAAAAAAGCGAAACCACCGAAATTATCGCATGCGATAATTGAATATTAAATAAACTTTTTGTTTATTGAAGTGGTTTGGAATTAAATTGAGCACTTTGAGCAATCATATTTCGCAGTACACTTATTGGAGTCTTTGGAAACTCAATTCTTTCAGCATATTCAAATGTTGCCGCTCGCTTTTTGTAGCACAGTGTTTGCTGCTGGTTGCTGGTGAGGCAAATGCTGAAACGCACGCACAAATTGCAGGCGGCAGGCAGGTGGAGCAGGCGATAGGCAGCCAGAGAGCGAGAAAGCGCGCGAGAGCGAACGAGGCGGATAGAGTGAGAGTGTGCGGGAGAGTGAGAAGGTGCCAAGACGAAAGAAGAAAAGAAAGGCGCAAAAGAAGGCAAAAATCAATAAAGTGTACAAAAACACGGGCTGTCGGTCGCTCGGTCGCTTCAGCCTGCCCTTTGTTGTGTGCAAGCATGGCTGTCTGTATGTGGTGTGTGTGTGTGTGTGTGTGTGTGGTGTGTGCCGAGCTATGCACAATCAACGCACAACAAACACACGAAAAAGAATGGTAAAATCAAACAAACTTTGCCTTAGTTTGTGTTTGCTTCGGCGTGCGTGTTTGTGTGAGTGCCACACTTGCTTCCTGTTTTATATTTTTGTCCATAAATTCTAGCCAGTTTCCCTGACAGTTGGCAGCAGGACGAGCTGCTGGGCGACGGGGATTCAGGGGGCGAGGTGGTGTGGCGAGGTGTTTGGGCATTGCGGCTGGCAAAAGCACAGCAGGCGAGAACAGCTTGTTCTATTTTTAAACCAGTAAGCGACGCACACACAAACACTGCACACACACACACACACACACACACGCATACATGTGCAGAGACAGACGCAGGCGCATAAATAGCACAAACAAACAACAACAACAACAAGAAGAACAACGAGAGCAACAAAGAGAAGTACGCACGAAAGTGCGTTAGTGTTGTTCGTGCTGTGTCCCTTTGGCTGGCCAGCCTCAATGTTCGCATTAATGTCACTCATACGCACAGTTGCACATGCACCAACACACACACACAGACACACACGCCTACGCACAGACACAGTGGCAAAAATGTTGGTCAACATTTTAATTAAATTCGTCTCGTTCCCACGGCTGCATTTGCTCACATTTTAAAATAGGCCGCAGGCCACACACTTGCACAGTTTCACATAGTCACACACACACACACACACACGTAAGCAAACGCTCACATTTAGTGTAGTCTCCGTAGGCGTGTGGGCGGCGATCTATATTTATTTACTTATTTACAGCCTGGTCGCCATATGTGACATGTTTCGCGTTGTGGTTGACATTCGGCCATTTGCTTATTTGTCTATTGATTTCGCTTTATTCATGAATTAAACTGGCTTGCAGCACAAAAAGGCACAAAAGTTCGCATCCTCTTTGCGCGCTAAACGAAATGCAAATACGCAGCACACAAAAAACAAAAATCACACACAATGAAACATACAACAAAACACTCTCACACACACACACATTGGACCTTCTTTTTTCTTTCTTTCTTTTTTGTTTTTTTTTTTTGTTCGTTTTGTGTGTTTTAGCAGAGGGCAGGCAGGACAGCAGATGATGGCAAATGATGCGCTATGCGGGGACTGAATGCAGTTACAGAAGCTGCTTTTGATTTCTTACCCCCCACCCCACCCCCTCTTTCCCCATATGGCCATCCGCCCCCGCGCGAATCCCGTTTTTATGCCATTGTAGAGAGTTATCGCATATAGGGGCACAGGCCACACAGAAAATATATGACATATTTGTCCATGATTAGCGCCCACAGCGCGGCTATTGGCGTTCTAAAAAGTATGCTACAAAATGTATTTTTAAATGCAAGAATTCAAGCGGAAACTAATTGGATGTGCAGTGCAAAATGGGCGGACTAAAAGTAGAGCTAAGACTGGATAAAAATTCCTATGTGCTATATATATATATGCAAATATTGATCATATTATTCAAGCTTCTATTATGCTTTCCATTGATAACTTAATGCTTACTTTACAAGTCTTTTCATTTGCCTATGTAAATTATGAATTTGGAATTATTAAGTATTGCTTATTGTATATCATTTACTTTCATTAATATTTTACGTCATGTCTTTTCTGCTTCTCTTATATTTTTACAGTACTACATATTTTGTGTTGCCCTTTCATCTTAATCTGTATCCTTAAAAATTCATCTGCAATGGCATAAAACATATTCGGAACTGGCCGAAATGATTTTCTACCCCCACAACTTTTTTAACAGTGTATGTCTAAGCGGTTTTTTGGCAGCAATTTGGGTTCTTTTTTGTTCGTGTTTAGTTTCTATCTTTTTCATTTTTTTCGGGGAACTGTTCGTTTTAGGATATTTTGGCAAATGCTGGCAATTTTTTGGCTACTTTGTAAGCGATTGAATTTGTTCTTGTTTCCTTGTTTTCCTTTGATTGTGTTGTGTGCTAATCTATTTGCATTTGGCATTTTGCATTTTACTGAGATTCTTTTAGTTGTTGTTTTGGGTTATTGTTTTTTAGCTGTCTAAGCATTTGTGATGAATGTTGTAGAAAGTGTTGCAGTTGCTATTTTCGTTTTTTGGGTTGTTACTTGTGTGTACAATTCTAGCTTGTTGCTAGCTGTTGTTGTTGTTGTAGCACAGGACCCACTCACCTTATTGCCGTTGCTTTTGTTAATGACTTTACTTTACAATTTATTGAATTATTGATGACGTTTTGTTTAGTTTTTGTACACTGCTTATAAGTTCACTGCGTGACAGAACAAAAAATTAAAGCACTTTCATGTTTGATTGATTTCAATTTCACTTCGGTTTGGCTTGCGAGAAGTTTGCCACAAATTGTGGCGCCCACACACACTTGTGAGCAAGAGCAGCAGTGGTTAATAAGTATTTTCACAATAGATCTAATATTATAATGAGATGTCTCCACAATCAATATATGACTTTTTAATCGATCTTGAGTTCCATAACTGTGAAAGAAGAAGATCCGCAGAAGAGAAATGTAATGTAACAGCTGGCTGCCACTTGAAACCACTTGCAATTACTCTCTTGAAAGTCTTGCTACTTTCGTGTAGCCTGTGAGAGGGTATAATAATAAGAATAATAATTTTACTGCTGCCTTTTTTGCGCCCACGCAAGAAAATGGCCTAGGAGGGATTTCAGCAAGATTGTGTGTGCGTTTGCGTGTGTGCTTGTGTATGTGTGTTGTCTGTATGTGTGTAGGTGTGTAGGTGTGTGGGTGGCCATATGCAAAAGCGTCCGATGGGCGCCACAATTTGCGCAGTTTTAGGCTAGCCAAAAATTTGATTTATGTTGCAATTCGATTTAATTTTCTTTTCTTGCTCGAAACTCGTGTGAACTGTGTGAAAATCAGATTGGCAGCGTCTTCTGCAGTTGTTTTTACCTTCGCTGGCAATTGAAACAAATGCAAATTGAATTTGCAAGACAGTTGTTAACAGATTTTTTCTTTTTCGTTTGCTTTTGCTATTCGCAAATTTATTTGTGTGTGTGGTTTTTGTTTCGCGCACAATTTTAACCTTCCGAAGGCATATTTAATGGCATTATTTTGTTTGTCCTTCAGCGGACAAGGATTCACGTATTTGTTATTCAATGGCAATTACGAGTTATTTAACCGCCGCGACTTTATGCGATTTGTTTCCGCACACACGTACATTTTCCCATATAATTGTTTTGTTTTTTCGCTTGCATTTCTTTTGCACAATTTCGCTTCAAGGTTGTTGTTTTAGCCTTAGCCTTAAATTTGTCACAACACACACACACACAAACACACACGATTGCTTCGTTTTGGTGAAAGTCTTTCACTTTCGATTTCTCACAATCGTTTATTTTTTCGCGTCTTTTTGCACTTTGATTTCACGATATTCGCCAACAATTGCGATTAATTTGATTTAATTTTTTTTTTGCATTTGTGAATTTGTTTTGTTTTATTATGATTTCTTTTTGCGTTTTATTGTTACAATTTTGCGACACGTGCGACGACGAGAGAGAGCGAGGAACCGCACCGCAGCGGCTGTTTAGTCGCCTTTAAAGTTCATCGAAAACTAATTTCGTTTCGATTTCATAAAAAACCTCAATGGAATTTTGCTTTACGTTTTCGCTTTCCTTTGGCGCCTACCCTCAGTGTTTGTTGTTGTTATTGTTGTTATTGTTGTTATTATTGTTGTTGGTAGCCTACAACATTTCCAATAACAATGTTACAAGTTCGCCCCGCGTCTCGTCTTGTTGTTTTTGTTATTATTGTTGCTGTTGCTGCTGCTGTTGGTGGCTGTAAAAGCACTTTCCCATGACGCTTCCAATGCACAACTAAAAATAAAGTTAAGCGTGCCCAAAGCTGGTTGCTGCGCCGACTGCGACAGCGACGGCGACTGCGATGCCGAGAGCGACAGCGACGCTGACTGCGATAACATTGACAGCTGCTGCCTCATGCTGGGGTCAGCGGGTTGAGCCTTGGCCAGGGGTTTGCTGCACTCTGCACTGGGACTCTGTCTATGTGTGTGTGTGTGTGTTTTTGTATTTTTGCTGCTGCGCTGCTGTTTCCACCTCCAAGGCGAATGGCAAAATCAACGTGTTTGTCTTTGCTTTCCAGCAGGGTGGCAACGCCAACCGTTCCCAACCGTCCAACAGCACTCAGCACCCAACCACAAAACCATGCTCTCACTCTTCTCTTCACCCCCCACCACCTCAGTCAGCTTCAGCGTAGGCGCGCGCGTGTTGGATGCTTGACTAACTGTTCTGTCTAACTGGATTGCAAGTGCATTAGTTCTGCTTGTCGCTGTTGTTGTTGTCGTTGATGTTGTTGGCAGCGAATTCGTAGTAAAGAGCATGACGCTGCATCAAATGAAAGGCAGTGAATGAAATGACGTCGCTGCAGAGCAAAGCTGAAGAGTGAATTGGAGCCAAGTGCGACAGCAGCTGAGGCAGGGGGAGTGAAAGGCAGCGTAATGACAGCGTAACGCACACTGCAAAGCAATCTGATCTTTGCGTAGGAATCAACCGAACCAACCGAACCACGAATGGCGTCATCGACTTGAACTATTCTATCACGGCAGCTCAGTGCAGTGAATAGTAGCGAATTAAAGTCGTGAAATTATAGTCCAATGAAATTACGTGGGTAATGTAAAATAATTGTAGCTTATAAATAATAAAATATCCTGCAGAAGTTCTATTATTAAAAAACTGCAATCTCCTTGAAACTATTTTACTCAATATTTATGATGATATGAAATATATGACATTTTGAAATTTTGCACAACTAAATCGCACATTTAATTCCATAGTTTTAGGCATTATAAAAACTATGCTTGCTATATTTATATTCCCCTCAAAATCCATCTGCAATGCGTTTCTTATCGTTCAGCTTGCCGAACCTAACCTAACAACAACTTTGTTGATCTATTGTGTTCCAATTGAAGAACGTGAACATGAAACTGCTTTCTAAATACTAATTCAACCCCTGTGTGAAACGCTCTCCTCCTGCTTTTTGTTTTTGGGTACATTCCACAACCGGAAGGTCGTTGTTTTAGTAACTCATAAAGGGAAATACATTTTTAGACTTAAATCAAATAAATTTGACATTACGCGCGCTCTGCAACATCATCAGCTGCTGCTGCCGCTGCTGCTTCTGTTGGAATACATCCACACACCAAAAGCCAGCGAGAAAGGAAGGAGCAAAAGGTGAGCGAAGCAGAGAGACGGAGACAGGGCGAGAGGAAGGCAGAGTTGTAAAGTCAGAGAGGCGCATGCGTGCTGCATTCCAATTGTCTTTGTGTGTGGGAACATTCCAACAGTGTGACTGTGGGAAAATTCCAACGCATGACGTCTGGGGACGCTTGGTATGTGTGTGTGTGTGTGTGTGTGAGCGTCTATTGTGAATTGTCGCGTGGTGAAGTTGACGTTGTCGGGCCGTGGTGGCTTCGCAGGCGCGTGGCTCTGCTGCGTGGTGAGTGTGGAAGTTGGACGCCAGTGCAGCTGCACCGGCTGTCCGCGAGACAAGTGGCAACAAGCTCACCGTGGACTCGCACCGAGACGCAGAGAGAGAGAGAGGGAGAGAGGGAGTGGGGGGATGGGTGGCAGGCTCGGGCTATCAGCTGAGGTGGCACAAGCAGAGTTTGCCACAAACTTGCTTGCAGCCTGCTCGCTTATCGCCGATGTTGGGTAGACCAAAACTTTGCGCCTAATTTTGATGCCACAGTTTCTTGCAGCTGGTCGAGGCAACAACAACAACAACAGCAACAACAACGACAACAATGTGAAGAAACTCGCACTTGCCTCGTTTTTGGGGGCCAAAGTTGAAATCAATAATTATTATATGACATGCTGAGAGGCAAGTGCAGCTGTGGAGAGACAGCGAGGCAGAGAGTGGCTTTGCGGGAGTGGGAGGGGGAGAAGGGGGTGTGTGTGGCAAGTGCAACATGCTTGCCAGAAACTTTGCACGCTAATGTGCAGCAATAAAAAGAAAAGAATTTAAATCACCCGTCGCCATGTTGCATGCGCCTTGTAATAGGCGCAGTCAAGCCAAATGCTCTTGCTGTTGGGGCGCCACCAGGGGCCCAGTGCGGCAAGCTGCAGTGGTGAGTGCGGGAGGAGGGGGAAAGCGGAGGCCAAAAGAAGGCTGGTTATTGAGGCTTGCAGCCAAGTGCCGACAAGAAACTTTCTAATTAGGATAATAAATTTGCCAGGCAAACGCACTTGACAGTGTCGCCGTTGTCGTCGTCGTTGTCGTCGTTGTCGTCGTTGTCGCTCAGCAAAACATGCTGCAAGCAGCAGGAAGCATGCCCCACGCCACACCACTGCACCCCACCTCAGCCCCACCTCCAGCTCAAGTTTGCCAAACAACTATTTGATATCTTGCGGTTGCTGCCAAAAAGGAAAACGCTTCTGCTTCTGCTTCTGCCTATTGCCATTGCTGCTTGGAAAATGTGTTTTCGGGTCAGCTGTGCCTTGACTCCCCCCTCTTCCCCCGCTCACAGGCCACTGGCAAACGCCATCGCTCTTCAGCCTGCATATAATTTATGCTGATTGCATTTAACGGCCAGCCTAAAAGTATGCAACGTCCAAAAAGTGCGCACTTGTCGCGGTTCTTTTGCCTGCTAACCTCCCAATGCCCCCCCTCGCTTTACCCATCACCCTTCTTCCAACGCCCTTCGCTTGCAGCCAGCCACTCGACCACAGCACAGTCAACAATTTATTTTTATTTTATTTCGTTTATGTTGCCATTGCGGTTGCTGTTACCGTTGCCGCTTCCATAGCTGCCGTTGCTGTCACGGCTGTTGTTGAAAGTCAAGTGGCCCCAAGATAAGCGCCTCGAAATGTTTCCCTTGCAGAAAGAATACGTGTATCGCTATCTCTGTCTCTGTTTGTTTGTGTGTGTGAGTGTGGTCTGAGGTTTTGCTTTCTATTTTTGCAAATGCGGTGCATGCAACTTGCGTTCTCCTTTGTGGCTCTCTAAAGCATTCGCAAACTTTTCCCTTGCACTTTGCCAAACAATTTTCACAGTGAGAAATTATGTGCAAATTTAAGACTTCCTCTGCTGCCAGCCAGTTTTTTGCAGATTACGCCTCCCACACAAGGAGGTCACTAAACGTGGCTATTTTCGCTACGTAAATTGCCATTCGATTCCAGCCACAACTTTGAAAACAACTTACAGCTGCTCTACTGAGCACTTACTCTATCTACGTGCCAGTGTGAATATTTACTGTCTGTGTGTGTGTGTGTGTATAATAGCTATCTAACTACTTTTACAGCTAGCTTAATTTTAGACTTAAGGCTTAGAGATAATTTCAGGAGTGCTCCAAATTCCTCCAATTTCGCAACAAAGACTTTCTTCTTTCTTTCGATCAATAAATTTGAAGGCAATTTAAATTTGTTAATTTTAATGCAAAGTAAATCAATTATATTTTACCGCAAATTGCAGAATTTGGAGCACCTCATTGAAGTAGTTGCAACAGCAAAAAGGAGTTTTGGAACATGAAAACCATAAATCAAAGGAGGAAGTAATTAAAGAGGAGTGAGAAAATTGAGGGAAAATGTTGCTTCAAAACACATTTATAAATTTTGTTAGTGGAAAGCCAAAAAGATCTAAAGGAAAAGACAACGCACCAATGAGAGACAGCAGTGAGTTACTTTTTTAAATATTTTGAATTGTTTTTTTTTTCTTGAGCGAGCGAGTCAAAAGAGAGAGTTTTTTTTTTTAGAGAGAGTGTGACAGAGAGAGATAGACAGAAACATTTAAGAGTTGTATCAAAACAGAAAAACAATTTGAAATCGTTTGTTTTTTTTTTTTGCTGGACACTTAGAGCAATAAATTGAAAGCGAGGGAATACACAGAGAGAGAGAGAGAGAGAGAGAACGAGAGAAATATATATATATAGAGAGAGAGCGTAATAGAGAGGATAGATAGAGAGAAAGATTTTGTGTCACAGCAAATTTGAACGCTTCAGCGATCAACACTTAGAGAGAGAGATACAGAGAGACAGCGAGATAGAGAGGCGATTGAGAGACATACGAGTTGGTGCAAAATCGGAGAAAACGAATCGACTCACCGTCGTAATCGGAGCCAGCATTGATCGTCGCCACGCCCCCCATCTGCGCCTGCGCCTGGGCGGCCATCATTTGGTTCTGGAACTCCTCCTCGGAGCTGCTAAACGAACGCTGCTGCTGCGATGCGTACTGAGCTCCCGCCAAGGCACGACGCTGCTGCTGCTGCTGTTGCTGATTGTAGGACGTGGCATCCATCGCATGGCCCCCGCTGATCGTCAGGTTGCGGGTCAGTGGCGGCGGCTTCTGGTAGCCACCGCCCACCATTTGGCTTTGGCTCATCGCCGACGGTGGCTGATGGATCTGGGCGTGTGTCGCTTGTCCCTGATACGGCTGTTGTGGCAGTCGTTGTGTCTGCTGCTGTTGCTGCTGTTGATGTTGCTGTTGCCGTTGCTGTTGGTGTTGTTGCTGGTGCTGCTGATGCTGCTGCTGCTGGCGTGCTGCGTATTGTTGTTGCTGTGCTTGCTGCTGCCGCTGCTGTTGTTGCTGGGGCGTGAGATGCTGTTGCTGTTGTTGTTGTTGCTGCTGCTGCTGCTGCTGTTGGTGCTGTGCTTGCTGCTGATGATGGGGCTGCTGTTGCACCTGGCTGGGATGCGCCAGGTGTGGATGCTGTCGCATCAGGCCGTCCAGTTCGCCCTGCAAATTAAACACGCAGTGGTTAGTAACGTATTGCGGTATTCATCAACAATTGGAGATGTTTACTACAAGCTTTTAGTACTTTACTATATCTAATTAAAGGCTTTCTTAAAAAGTTCGTAGTTTATGCCTCGCTCCTCTACAAATTCCCAGCTAGCTCACTAATGCTTGCTGCCCTTCACCTTCGGCTTTTTTTTTTACCAAATTCCTTATTTTTCATTGATAAATTACTTTATTCATAGCTAGACTTAACTATAGCTTTACTGCCCTTCTTTTTCTCTTTCTTTTCTTAACAAAGTCTTATTTTTCTATAAGCAAATTATGTAAATAAATTGCTTGACTTCACTATAGCTTCACTCCCCTTCGTCTTCTCTTTCACTTAACAAAGTCATATTTTTCTATAAGCAAACTTTTATATCAATAGCTTGACTTCACTATAGATTCACTGTCCTTCACCTTCTCGTTCTGTTCTTAACACAATCGAAAATTTCTATGCATTTCTAGACTTCGCTACGCTTCAGCTTCCCTTTTTCTTACAACTTCCACTTATACTTTAGTTGCTTATATTCTTTAATTTCTACTTTTCCCCCTGTCTCCACCACGCCAATCTCAGCTTGTTCACCTGATAGTAGCGCGGATCGTCCTCGGGGTAGGCACCGGATCGCTGTGGATGCTGCTGTCCATAGCCCTGTTGCTGCTGCTGCTGCTGCTGTTGGTATTGCTGCGCCTGCTGCGGGTTCATGGGCTGCATGCGCTGGCGCTGCTGTTGCTGCTGCTGCTGCCCGGGACTCATGGCGTCCATGCCGCTGTCCGAGACGGAGAGTCGACGATTCGTGGGCTGCTCCTGCTGCGAGTACTGGCGACGCAGCATGCTGCCAGCACGTTGCATGGGCAGATTCTCCTTCTCGGCGGCGCTGCGTGTGCGCTCCAGCTTCGGCCGCTTGTCCGTGGTGTCGTGTGGATCCACAATCGCCTGCTGCGAGATGTCCTGCAAATACAGATGGAATATTGAGAGCCAGACAGTTGAGAGTTGTGAATGCTAACACTTACGCTGCTGCCATCGGGCTCGATGCGTCGGATGAAACCATCTTGTTGCACCGCCGTCTTGTTGATCCACTGGCCCGTCTTGGACAGCAGCTCCTGCTTCTTGCGGCACAGTATGCACACCCAAATGACCTGCAGGTGGAAGAGAGAGAGAGAGAGCTCAATATCATTGTTGCTTCAGTCAGAATTTTACGCACAAGTATTTACTTTGAATTTTTGTGAAATTTGTTTGAGAAAATTAAGGGTCAGGTATGAGGCAGCGCTCAGAGCGAAAATCTGGCGAATTTCTGATCATGGACGAGGGCTACTCAACAACGCTGCTCTACTTCTTCAATCGTATGTGGGAGCTCTGGGACAGCATCGGGGTGCATTTCACCACCTACGTTGAGCGAGGTCAGAACGAATACTTTGCCGGCTTTGTCAGTCTGCAGTGGCTAACACCGCAGGACGCAGGCGATTACACGGACGAGGAGGAGGAGGAGGAGGAGGAGGAGGAGGACGAGGAAGAGGAGCAGCTGTTGGACTACTCACAGGATTTAGAGGGTGTGGAGTACGAGGAGGAGCAGCCGACATATCATTGGCTGCACATATCGTGTATATTTCGTGCCTCCCATTTCAGTAACCAAATGCCAAATTGAAATTCCATTTCGCGTTTCTTCACCACCCCTCACCTCCCCATCCACTTTCCCCATATGCCCCCCTCAAAACTACAAAAAAAAAACCAGAAAAGAAATTGTTAAAGTTTTCTATTGCCTTCGTTACCTACACCAATGTCAAGTCAATATGTATAAATGTATGTTTGCAGCAGCTCCCTGTGTGGCTGCTGTGAGTATGTGTGACATCTTGGCAACGCTTCAACGAAACGTTTTGGCAGCGTGGCCAGCAAATGATAAGCCCAGGCAAGAGCCAAGCCCTGTCACGGCTCACTGGGTAAAATAAAAATTGAAAGAAAAGAAAAAAAAACAAAAAAGGACAGAGAACGAAAAAAATACACGAGTGTAATTGAAATGCAATGCTATGTGAAATGTGAAATGTGAAATGGTGTGCCAAATGGCAAATGCTGAGCGCTGAAAGGACCTCTCGCAGTAGCAAAAGGATTGCAGCCAAAATTGCTGGGAAGTCTTGAAGCTGTTCGTTTTGAATGTCATCGGGGTGGACATTGCGATGCCGAAGCCCACAATTTGCATTGCGTTCTGAGATGTGTAACTCTAGAGACACAACTTTTGGAGCCTCTGCAAAGTAATGTTTATATTATCAGGTAGCTAAGAAGCTGCTCTATGAGTCGAGTACAGTAGACAAAATAGTCGGAGACTGTTGAATACTCAGCTTAAATGCAAAGCTGCGCAAATATTTTAGTAGGAAATATTTTAGCATGTAAATGTGAAAATTGTCTTGATATCGATGCAAGAAATTCAAAATAAAAGACTACAACTATCTTATGATGGCGTGCTAGAATTTGACCCACTTTAGAAGCAGCTAAAATTAAATTGCTAAACTTCTAGTCGACGTCTTGAACGAACTCCATTGCTGAGAAGCTTCTTAAAGCATAATTTTCGATTGTGAGCCATTTAAAAAACCATTTCAAGTTGAATTTCTTGGCCTTACTCAGCACTTTTCTCGGGACTCTATCAGAGTTCATCTGCCGTTGGCTTAAGAATTACAAAATGGTCAATAAATATTGGCCTGGTATTTATACTGTAGTCAGTTTAGTTGGAAGCGAGGGACGGACGACAAATGGCGATTATTTATGCGTAGTGCACGCAGTCAGTTTTTTGGGCAATTGGGTAAAACAACGCGTTGGCCAACTGGGCGTATGAGCGATGGGCTTGTGACGCCAGAATAGCTGGCGACAGAGTGTCATCCAATTTATCAATGGCTGGAAAATGAGCAGAAACTCGCCTCATGATGCGATGCGATGTGATGTGGTGTGCTGGTGTTGTTGCTCAACCATTTTGCCGGCTTCACGCGTTGCCCGCCGAGTGACAGGCGCGTCTAATGGCACTTGAAAATTGCCAACTGGAAAATGTGTCAGCCTGTCACGCTGTCAGCTCAGTTGCACACACACACACACATAGATAGACACACACGCAGATACTTAAGGGACACTCAGTGTCTTACTTACCTTGTTGCTGCGCAGCGTTACTTTGCCGCCGCAGCGAGCGCAGCAGCGAATGTTGCAATAATGGCAAATGTGGCCAACGCCATCGGCAAACTTGGTCTTAAGGCATATGTGACAGGTGGCATCCAGTTCGACGCCGGCCTTCTTCTGCTGCTCAGATCGCTGTCTGATTTGCATCTCCAGCGTGACAACCTCGTCCTGTTTTCGACTGCAACGAGAAGCGGGCGAAAGCAAACGACACTTGATTAGACATTTGCTTTAAACTTGAGCATATCATTACAAAATTCAAGCAGTTACTAAGTAAACAAAAAAGATCAGTAAATATTGAATTCTTTTATATTATTAAAACTATGAATAGTTTATTTTATTTATCTTCAAAGCATTAACAGACCAATTGTTTGGTAGTCGATTTGTGAGCATGTTAATTTCAGATTTATATTATTTTAATTTAAGAGATTAACACACCAATTGTTTAGTACTTGATTTGTGTAAATGTTAATTTCAAAAGCTATGCGGAAAGTCTACTTTGTGCTTGGCATAGAATGTCTAAATGAATTTCGATGAAAAGATTGAATCCTATTATGTGTGTTCTTTAATTAATTCTGTTTTTGTGTACTTAATTCATTAGCTTTTCATTCAATTTATAATCAGTTTCTTCTCATTGAACCTTGATCATTTTGTGAGTAATTAAATCAGTGCGTCTTCTTCACAATCTGATCTCTTTGCTTGTTGTACTCACCGCATTATCTCGTTCTGTTTCTCCTCCTCCTGCTTCTGCCGCATGAGCACATTCTCGATCTGCATGCGCTCGTGCGGCGTTAGATGCGACAAATCTGGCATTTCATCCATGGCTATGGGTGCTCTTCAGCTATCCCGATGTGAATGCCACCCAAATGCTACTTGCAACTGGAACTTGCAACTGGAATTCAAACTCGAACTCGAACTGGAACTGGAACTCAATGCGGTTTATGTTGTTCGTTGGCTTCGCACATGTGTAAATACTAATTTAAGTTGCACTAATTAGCTCGCCTCTATATTTGTAATTTTATATTTTTGTTGTTGTTTTTGTTTACTTTTTGTTTGTTGGGAAATTTAAAGCTTCTCGTTCTTAAATAATTTATATTGAATGCAATTAGGCAATATTTATAAATATAATAATTTATGAATCTCGTATTTGGTTATTCCATTATTTCATTATTATTATTTGCATTATTAATATTATTTGAAATATTAAACCATTCTGATAGAAAATCACAGAGCAAATTTCTAAATTTTACTTTTTGTTTAGTATTTTGTTTTGGTTTTAAAGAATTTCATTGGGGTTTTGGTTTTCTGGTTTTTTGGTTTTTGTTGGTTATGCGTTCTTTAGACTTTTGGAATTTCGTTGAACCTTTTTTCTTACGGATCAGTTTGAAGTTTCATCGCGCTCAACACTTTTCTCTCGCTGTTCCCTAGTGTGTGTGTGTGTGTGCAGGTGTGTGTATTTAATGTGTGTGTGTGAGAGTGTGTTGTGTTGTGTGTGTGTATGTGTGGGAGTGTGTGTGCGTGTGTGTGTGTTGCACTTTGACCTTGATAAGGTCGTTGTCCTCCGTTATTTTGTTGCTATTTTCTTTGGGTGGCTTTCATATTGAGAGCAATATTTGTATAAATCTTTCAACACTGCCTCGATTCTGTTTCTGTTTCATTTTTGCAGCGCTCTAAAACGCTGTCGAACTTTGTTTGTGGTTGCGGCGATGAGTTGTTGTAATTGCGGTTGCAGTTCAAATGTTTGTTGTAGCACATTCGGTTTCGCAGCCATTGTTGTTAATAGAATTAAAGCACACGCTAGTTTCGTCGAAGAATTTCAGTAGTCAGCACTGCAAAGAAAATAGATATGGGGAGAGAGACAGAGAATAGAGTTAATATGATTGCAAGTAGTTTAATTAAATTTCAAATAGGCTAGTAGTAAAAGTTTTGCTTGTCTAATAAATTCCCCCATGTATTTAATTTTCCATTAATGTTTGCCCTATATTCTGTTACTCAATACTCTGTTGCTGACAGTTTTCAATTAGGCGCAAATTCAGTTAGAAAGTGAAAATCTAATTGCAGCTGAAAAGTAGGCAACACTTTTTTTTGTTTTTTGCTGTTGCAGTTTAATTAAAAGTCACACATACCAAATTCGAAAATATATAAACAACTTTGTGCCCCTAAACGGAAATGAGAATTTTAACGAGATCGTGCAAAATGTGTGGAGCGTGAAGGGGGAGCGTTGAGGGGTCTGTTGTGCTAAGGGCGACAATGCAAACATGTGTAATTGTATTTATGGTCATCAACGTGCTGGGGCAAACAACAAGCCACAGGAACAGGCGGCAGCAGCACCACAATGCGTGGTGCCCTGTGGGATGGAGTTGGAGTGGGGCCAAAAAGGGTTGTGGCGGGCTGCTGGTTGCGGTTGACCTGGTGACGCACGTATAAAATGCGAAAATATACACGAGGCCATTACATAAACACACACACACACACACACACACGACGATGGGACGAGGGGGGCGAGGTGCGATGGCGTTGCAGCTATTAATGTTGACAAACTTGTTCGTTGCAACGCTGCAATGCAAAATGCAAGCGGAAGCAGGCACTTCACGCAGCGTGTGAAGCAGAACGAGGGGCAGCAGCGAAGGCAGACGGGGGGAGGGGAGGTGAAATGCAGCTGCAGGATAAGGAAACTGTTGCAAGAGCCTTTCAGGCGCCTCATTTCCGATGCATGTGTGTGTGTGTGTGTTTCCCCCACATGCAGATTGAAATGCGGCTTTTGCACTTCAGAATTAACTTATTCCATAGTCGGGCAGCCAAGTAGGCTGAGAAGCAAGCAGGCTTAGAGCATAGTGCTGAAATGAAAAGCCATTAGGCAATATATGCGTGTGTGCGTGTGTGTGTGTGTGTATTGAGGAAAAGATTTCAGCTTTGAGCTGCTTAAGGCATAAATATAAACTTGTATTAAAAGGATATCGACCCCATCTGCACAACAAACAACTGCAGCATTCGCTTATTTTGAGCAACACAGCGTAGCAAAGCAGGTCACAGAGCGCAGCAGCAGCTTCAACAGCAATTGTGGCCGCCTCATCAGCAATGCAGTTGCATGAGAAACATGGCATAAACTGCACCTTAGAGAACAACGATTTGGGCTAGAATTTTGAGGCGGTTTCCTATACAGAAAGGAAGTTAAGATCCCAACTTAATATTAAAAGATTACAGTTTTCTTTTCTTGATCACAAATGTTTATAAAGTCTCAAAAATAAGTCTCTTCTTCATTGAACATTTTTTCCAGCTTGAAAGCAATATAGAATTATTATCAAACAGTGTTGAGCTAGGCAATAAAATATCCTACAAATTTAACAATCATTTTCACTAAATTCCATTTTAAGCTTCTAATAAAACTTGTAGAATTGCTGATAGTTAGCATAATTGTAAGATTTGCTGAGACAACACTTGAATACTATATGAAATCAATATCTAATAATAGAAGACAGAAAAAGGCAGCAGGAAATTGCAGTCTCTGCGTTCAGAAACTAAGAGGTTACTTTTATGACTTGTGCAACTCATATCTCAGACTTTAAGCCACGTTTCAGACAGAAGTAAAAATAATTTCATAAATATTTACGTCTCTTTTGCTTCTACTTCTTAATATCCCGGCAGCTGTATATCAGCCTTAAGAGAACTGCACATGGGAAGCGAGTTGGGAATGTGGGAGACAAGGCATGTTGCATGCCCCATGGTTGGGTCGAGATAAAATCCAGGGTGTTTATGTCCTGCTTTGAGCTCGTGTCGTTGGCAGCTCAGCTGCCATGGCTCATGAATTGATAATGCAGCAAATGCAGCAGATACGACGCCAACAACAACAACTACAATAAAGCAGACATATATATATATATATATTGTATATATATGCATGCAAAATTGATGGCTGCACTGGGAGTTATGTGGGGCTTAGGTGACCATTTTATGCGCTTGGCACGAGGCGCAGCCTGGACAACTGAATGCTGCAGACTAGTGAAAGATATTGGAGACGAAAATAGAACAATTTACTTAGATTTGTGAGGCCAATCGAAAAGTGTTGTTAAATCGGGAACGGGGCACGAGAAACGCGAGAAAATTTTAAAATGCATGGGGTTAACAATGCATGGAGTGACTGTGGGGCAATCAAAGGGAGAGCCAGCAAAGGGCAGAGAGAGACAGAAAAAGAGAGAGAGAGAGAGAGTTGGTTTAACTATTCACCACATCGCGCGCACAAGAGCGCGTTCAGAGAGAGCTAGAGAGAGAGCCAGCGAAACGCAACAGAGAGAGACAGCAAAGGGGAAGAAATAGCAAATTTCCCAGTATTCATTTTAGTGCGTGTTTTTTTTTTTTTATTTTGTGTGTGCCACAGCAAACTAGAGCAAAACGCAATCAAAACGCTCAACACAAAGCAAACAAAATATATATGTATGTATGGAAGATGAAAAAAAGAAAATAAACTAAGTGAAAATATAAAAGAATAAAATGCAAAGGAAGAGGAGAAAAATAAGCATAAACCCCAAAGCGACCGCCAAGCAAACTAAAAAGGGACAAGGATAAATTATAATAATAATGAAAAGTGCAGGATGCATCCGAGCAGAGCAGAGCAGAGAAGCGCAGCGATGGGCCAAGAGGTCAGCCAGCCATAAGCTCGCCTCTTACTTATTTTATTAACCAAGGTTATTGCATATAGCATAACGTATACGCCGCATACGCCCCTGCGTACTCGACTATTTGTACATCCAGGCGCAACCGTGTTGATAAATGTGAAAGTTCAGCTTTGTTAATGCCACTGGATGAGGAGATTGGAATTGGAGATGGAGCTAGCGCTGCGAATGGCGATGGGAATGGCGATAGGAATGGGAATGAGGATGGGAATGGGGATGTAACATTCTCGGTTTGCCCCCTAATTGACACTTTCAATTAGCAATCCGAAATGAAATAGCAATTGCAAGTGCAACGGCCGACTGGGATGAGGAATTGTTCTGGTATTTGATTCTGGTTCACGCTCCAGGTCACGACAAGAAGAACAAGACGGTATGTGGAGGAATCAGAGCCACAGAACCACAGCCACACAAACCAAAGGTCAAAATGCAAAAGCTTTTCCTTCGCTTACAGAAATAAGCCCACTCTTATTTACATTTACATTTTCATTTTCATTTTCATTTCCATCTCCATTCCCATTGCCAATTCCAATTGGCAGGCAGCAGCAACGCTTCCGTCAACGCCCCCGCCCCCGCAATTTCGGTTGGCGAGCATTTTGTGATTTGCCAGTGCAACCGCAAAGTTTTCCATGCCTTAATACCTCTGATTAATGCCCCTTAATGGGGTATAATAATTGTGTTACATCCTCATTAAGCGTGATAAGCGAACCAGCGCACAACTCTCAACTTATTTTGCAGTTTAAAACTAATTTTAATGCTGTGCTAATTCGACTTATGAGCTCTGCACGTCCATTATTACGAAGGCTTAACTGCATTTCAGCTTATGTTTCACCTGATATTTTCATCGCTCACTGCATGAACTGCTTGCTGCCTAATGCCTGAATGGATAGCTTAGTGATGTGGAAATAAAATGAAAGGAAAGGAAAAAAACTGCATAACTACGAAAGATAATATTGCTCTTTGTCTACCCAAAAGTGCTTTTGCTTTAACTTGTTAAGGATAATTATAATTTCGTAGACAAAGCAGAGCGAATAAATGCAATATAATTCTATGGTTACTGCACAAAAAACAATGAAGAGCAGATGAAATAAATAACTTGGGATGCTGTAAAAATAATGTAATTATATAAACTGTTAATTGTTTACTTTTTCCAACTTGCTAGTCAAAAAAAGAACTTGTATTTCATCGAATTAAAATAGCTTAATATAGTGAAGTGTTGGCTGCTTTAAGAATCGTTTGTTGGTCTGCATTCAGCGTTCTATAAATTGAAAGCGAGCAATGCATATTAAATGCCAAAGTAGCAACTGTTGCAAGTGTTGCAACTGCAAATAGTTGCAAGGCTGGGGCAAGTGAAGTTTTTCTTGGCCCATTCGCTGGGGTCATTTATCAGCCTCAACTGTGTCTAAGCTGTCAACACAAATGCTAATTCTGCGCTTTCTTGCCACTGCTCTTTATCTTTGCGCTGCTTTTCGGTGACGTCAGACGGCGTCATCGCCCTCACGATCGCAAATTTATGCAGATAAATTGCATGGCGTCATTTTGAACAGCGCTGGGAGCAATGCACTCACTTGACGAGTGTGTGTGTGTGTGTGTGTGTGTGTGTGTTGTGGGGTTGTGTCGTTTCTTGGCACACACAGCTGAAAAGAAAAACGTGGCCAAGTTGCTGTTGCTGTTGCTGTTGCGGCTGCGGCTGCGGCAGCGGCTCAAAGCCAAAGCCAAAACTATAAAAGAGCCAATGACTTGGCCATTTTTATGTTGTTGCTGTCGCCAGAGTCATCGTCTCGACGTCGTTGTTGTTGCTGTTGTTGCCGTTAGACTGACGAGAGGAGAATTGTGTTGAACCCCAAGCTAATGGGCCATTGCAGTCGCAGTTGTTGCTTGCATGCATGTAATTATATTTTCTCATATTTGACCCCAAAAAATGTGGGCAACAACACTTTTTGCGTATTTGCCCGGCCAGTACAAGCAATTTATGGCCGTCCCGCGCCACAGCTGGTCACACTGCACCACTCTTCTGCACACAAAAGGCAAACACACAAAAGTCTCTACATTTTTATGAAACAGAAACAAAACAAAGCAAATAGCAGATGGAAGAAAAAAAAAACTGTGGCAAATGCAACAACGTTCCTTGTTTCCTGTGCAACTTTTGCAATTGTGCGCACAATTTCCATGCAATTAACAGAAAACAAATGCGAGAACAATGAGTGCAAAAAATAATATACAAAACTTGTCAATTGCCAGCGGCAAACATTGACTGCAGTCCGGGCAAAGTGCAAAGCGGAAAGGGACGATGGGAAAGGGTAGAATTGAACAGAACAGAACGAAAGTTGGCCAACTAAATGAACAGAGATAGAAAGAGAGAGAGAGAGAGAGACATGTCGAACTAGCAACAGAGAACAGAGCTAAAATTGTCTCCACTGTTCTTCGTTGGCAGCTGGCATTGTAAATGTAGTGAAAATGTCAAAAAGCGAACGATGACATGGGGCAACAAAAAGCAATTTTATGCACCCATTGAACCCAGCAGCAGCAGCAGCAGCAGCAACAACAACAACGATGACAATAAAGATGTTGTGGGCGTTTGGGAAGCGCCTCCTTGCCTCAATAATTTTAACAAGCTTCGCCCCAAACACAAACACTACTCGCAACATAGATAGACAAAGAGCCGAGCAGCCGCACTGATGTTGCCATTTGGCGTGGCCAGATATGAAGTGTGGGAAGTGGGGGGGAGGGGGCGAAAGAAGAGCTTTTTTCTATTACTCATACGCCGCGTGTGCATTGTCAAACATTTATGACGTCCGTGGCCGTCGTTGTGTGTCCCTTTTTATAAAGGACCCCGTCGCGTGTCGTCATCATTGTCATTTGTCAGGGCAACCGACAGTCACAGCACTCAATTGCTGACCCCTTATACCCTGTAAGTTAACAAGCAAGAGGGTGTATAGAAATCGTCTAGCAATTAAGTAGCATATTTAGCAATTTATTACATACTTTTGTCTAACTAAACACTTGTGACACACACTTTGATTATGCTCAAAATTGTTTTCACATTTTGTATAGTTTGTTGTTCTTGTTTTTTGCCTTTATGCCATTTCGTAGAGGGTGTCTTGCAGTCGCAGTGCTTTCGAAAAGTGTCTTAGTCATTGTTGATATTGTTTTGCCTCGTGACGTTTGCCATTTTGAGTTGACAGCGCAGTAAACTAGCAGTAAAATCGATTCAATAGCTGCCTGTTGCTACTGTCGTCGTCGTCATGTTGTTGTTGTTGCTGCTGCTGTTGTTGTCATTGGCGTTGCCATTATTCTTGCTGTTGTTGTTCGTCCCTTTTGCTTAACAAGTTTACCTTTTAATTAAATTTGCCGCCCATCAATGCAGCCCTGTCATATCGTCTCAATCCCCGTCCCAGCAGCACACTGCCTCATTATTGGCCAGTAAACAGCAGCAACAACAACGACAACACCGACAACAACAGCAACAATCGCACCGACATCTGAGCCAGTTGTCGATTTGTTGTTGTTGCAAATCTCTGGGCCATTGTTCGCATTGTGCTGCTGCTATTTGGACTTGCCATTTTGTGTTTGCTTTCATTTTGTTGTTTAACTATTTGCTGTGCTTCCTTTCAGTAACCCAATATTTTAGATAAGTCCGAAAGTAAAACTTTTTATCTTCTGCTTTCCAAATGCATCGATTAAAGCATTCGACTTTTCCCTTCAGAATACTAAGAAATATTCGCCAAACTTTTGTTTCAGCTGCATGTGCATTACTTTTTGTTAAAAGAACTAAAATGTCTAAGCAGCAAAGATTCAGAAATTCTGTCAGTAGTTTCTGTTTTAGAAGAATGCCATAGTATAACTATGAATATATGAGCAACACCTAAACTATTTGAATTTAATAAAAGTAGAATTAATAAAAGTAATAAACCGCATTTAAGAAATGCGACTGGCAAACAGTTAAGGAATTATTTAGCTTATTTATTGTTTAAAACCAATTATATCAGCTTCTCCACTTGCTAGTTGAAAATCCATTTGCCAATATTATAAATCTTTCTGTCTTTTGTATAGCCCTAAAACCCTTTCACAATTCTCTACACAATTTCCTAACAATTTCTCTAAACAAGCATTGAATTTTACTGAATTTACTTACATATATTCATAATGTTGTTGTTGTTCTTGTTGTTATTGGTTGTAAGTAATTTGTAAACGGCGTTGTTTATTCATTCGTTGTTTCAAATTTGTATTTTGTTGTTTCGCATTAGAAAAGTAAGTTGAATTTGTTGAACGTTGTTATTTTGAAATTGTTGATGATATTATAGTAATATTATTATTATTGTTGCTGTAGAGCAAGTTGTTGATGTTGCTGTTGTTGTTGTTGTTTACACAGTTGTTGCAAGTTGCTTGTTACATAGAAAAGCGAAGCTGTACATAAGTATATGTAGATATATGATTTATTGCACAATAGATTTGTATAGATTTATACTTTTTTCTCTGCTATTTCGTTTAGCTATTTACAATGATGCACTTGAGATTGCTATAAACTCTGCTGAATGTTTCAAACTGAAATTGTTGGAAAATAACACGATTTATTGCAATTTAGTTTGTTACTTTTTTGTTTGATTTGTTTTCTGTTTTGTGTTTTTTTTTTGTTTTTTTGTGTTTTATTGCGAGCACTTGATTTGCCAACGTTTCGTGTCGTTTCGTTTCGTTTTGAGGCTGGCAAACTTCACGAGCTGCGTTTGCCGTCTGAGGCGCAAGCTGAGCGAGAGCTCTAAAGTAATTATGTTGGGAAAATACTGGGTAGATATGCGCAAAATACGGGGTAATTGTTGTGGGTCATTTTGATTTCGTTTTTTGTGTGTGTTGTGTACGACATTAACAGGACAATACAAACAGCAGGGACAACAGCATGGAGCGGGGATGGCGACAACGACAACTCTTGATGCACTCGCATTGTTCATGCATTGCTCATACGCACAGTGTGACAGAGAGAGTGCGCCAGTGTGTGTGCGTGTGTGTGTGTGTGTGTGTGTGTGAGTGTGTTTGTGTCCATTGTGGCAAACTGCAACTTGTTGTAGCTCGCACAGCAATTTGCCATTAGACGTCAGCGCCTCGTATCCGTGTGTCTGCATCTGTGTGTGTGTGTGTGTGTGTGTGTGTGTGTGTGTGTGTGCGAGGCAGAGAGCTGCCAACTTTGTTTTGTGCGCTTTGACAGTTAACAGTTAACATTTGCGTGTGTTTTGCGAGAGTTGCGCATTGTTTTTTTGGGACTATGCTCGTGGGAGCTCCGTTCTCATTGTTGTTGCCCTACTCAGTGTGTGTGCGTGTGTGTGTGTGTGAGTGGTGAACTTATCACAGCGAGTGTATAAGTGAGTGAGTGACTGCTCACAAAAAAATAACACACACACACACAACGCACACTCACATAATTGTTTTAGAGGTTTCTTTCATTTGGTACCGAGCCAAACGCTGTTAATTATTTTTTACTTCATTTCAATACAGTTTGTTTTGCGTTTGTTTGTGTTTTTTGTTAACACATCAAATGACAACGCACGACGAGATCACGGCCATACAACAAAAACGACAGCGTTGTGGAGAGTTCGCTGCCTTTGGGTTGGGTTTTCCTTCAATTTTATTCTATTTTTTCTATTTTTTTTACATATATATTTTTTTTTTTGGTTTGTGAGCTGGGGATGGGAGGTCAGGTGGGGGGAGGGATGGGGGCTCGAGGGTTGCGTGGTGTTGTGTGTACAGAAAAAAACACGAAACGTAGCGAGCGAGAGCGAGAGAGAGAGAGAGAACGGAAAAAAATAAAGAATGAAAAGCCCAATGAAAAATTAATTTCGCCTTACTTTTTGAGTACACACTACGTTGTTGTTGATGTTATTGTTGTTGTTGTTGTTGTTGTTACTTTGGGTTGAAGTTGTTGTTGTTGTTGTTGCTATTGTTGTTTCAGTTGTTGTTGTTGTTGCTGTTACAAGTTGTTTTGTTTGTTGTTTAGCTTAAATCACAATTAGTTTGCACTTATACATCTCTCTGTTTCTTTGTGTTTCAGTGTGTGTGTGTGTGTGTTCTGCACCTACACATATGTCTGACGTGCGTGTGCGTGTGTGTGCGTCTCTGTGTGTGTGTGTGTATATCTAGAAGGCAGTGCGCCCTTATGTGCATTCCATATGCGCAATTTGCCTCGTTCAGATTTCGTTTCGTTTCCTTTTTCGTCAGCTTTATTTTTTTTTGTTGCTTCTATTTGCTATTGTTAGTATTATTATTATTATTATTATGAATGTTGTTGCTGCTGTTTGTTGGTTGTTGTTGTTGTTGCTGTTGCGGTTTGTTGTTGTACTGTGCGCGCGACGATTGCTGCTGCTTCTTCTGCTGCTGCTTCTTCTGCTGCTGCTGCTGCTTCTTCTGCTGCCTGCTGCTGTTGCTGCCTGCTGCGACTACAACAACGACGACGACGGCAACGACATCACGACACGACAACGACTAAAACTGAAACTGAAACTGAAACTGAAGCCAACAGACGTCTGAGCTTTCAAGTGTCGAGTCGCAGGCAGCAGAATGTGCCACCCACGAGTGCCATCGAAGGAGCGAGAGAGAAACGGAGAGAGAGCGCCAAGGAGTGAGAGAGAGCGAGCAATAGCAACATTCAATGCACAGCGCGCGCTCTCTCGCTCTCTCGCTCGCTCTCTCTCTCTGTCACTCGCTCTCTCGCGCTGTGGTGAGATTGGCCAAGGGAGTTATTAACCATGCCCCTAATGCTCAGCTGCGTGAGCGTTAACAGCATGTGGCGAGGGGTGTGGAGGGGTTCGCACTGAGTGCTGGTGCCCTTAAGACTGCCTTTTCATATTTCATGTGCAATTTTAACACCTACTACAAACTAAATGCGTTAATAAACATGTGTGTGTGTGTGTGTTTTGACTCCCTAACTCCTTCTTCCAGCCCGAGCCGCTGCTCTCCTCTCCCTCAACTCCCTGTCTCTCTCTCTCTCTCTCTCTCTCTCTCTCTCTCCCTCGTAAGCTCTCTGTGTCGCATGCTGCCAAACATTAACATCAAAGTTGATGTTGCATATTCATAAAATTCAAGTGTATATTATGCCATGTTGTTGCTGTTGTTGTTGCTGTTGCTGTTATTATTATTATTACTCGTGTTGTTGCTGTTATTTTGCCGCAGTGACTGTTTGTTCCTGTTCCTGTTACTGTGCTTGTTATTGCTGATGTTTTCTGCGGCTTTATCGCCAACAGTTTGCAACATCGCTTTCGGCCGCATATCGCCGTGTAAATCTATATCAATATCAATTTATCACAGACCGATTTGATTACAAACTATTCGTGTCTTTATTCATTAGATTAGTGATGTTAAGAACATTTTACGTTGAGAATTTAGGGTACAAACCTAGCGAAATAAATTCCAAACATTTGCTCAACCATTCATTCATTCATTCATTCAGTTCATCCATTTGTCAATGGGCAACGAGATTTATTCTAAAATTGGATCATTTTCTATTTTTCAGCATAAAAATGCGGCACGCCAAAAATACGCGCACAGCACGTGCACATAAAAATATTGCAGCATACTTTCGGGGATTGGCGCAAGCAGAAGAAATGGCGAGCAAAGAGAGCAGCAGCGAAAAGCACCGAAAAAAAAAATGTTACCCACTGCATATTCAAAATTACTTAGTCGTTGTCGCTGTTGTTGTTGTCGTTGTCGTTGTTGTTGTTGCTGTTGTTGTCGCTGTTGTCGGTTTTATCTGCCCGCTTATCGCGCAGCTATCATGTGATTTAGCGAAAATTGTCATGCGGCGTTAGCAGCCGAGAATCTTCACTTCCTCACTCCCCCCTCCCGTCACCTTCGTGAGTGTGTGTTGGTGGCTGCAGGCAAGCGGAGGGGTGAGGGTAGAGCAACCCCCTCTACCTCTAGCTAACGTTAACTTCAGCATTTGCTGATGAAACTTTTTGGGCCGGCTCACGTGCAACATCTTCGGTGGCAGCACGAACGCATGCGATTCTCATCTCCTGGCAACGTTGCGTTGCGCTACGCTGACAGCCGACGGATCCTGCGGGTGTCCTTTTGCCACTCGTACGCAGCTCACTTTGCCAGCAGGCCGCAGTATTCATCTTAAGCGTAGACAGTCGGTGTGTGTGTGTGGAATTGTGTGTGTATTCACGCGACTGACGTCATTGAGCTTTTTATTGATTTTCATGTTACCGAAAAATGCTTGTGCTAGGACGGGCAGCAGGACAACAACTGCTGCCCGAGTGGGAGGCCAACAGATGTTAGTGGAGTCGCAATTAATGGAGCACCGACGGGATGGGAGGGGAGGGGACTGGGTGGCACTCTGAAGGCGAACGGAAGCTGAGTGCTAATGGAAGAGTCCAATGAGTGCTAGAGAAGCAGCAGCTACGCAATCGTATATCATCTGATTATCCTTATTAAGATGCTGCTCGTAAGAGTTCCTCAAAGCAAGAATCTTCGAGATATCTATTTTACATGTTTTTACTTTGTTAAAAGAATATCAGAGAGTTCAGTGTTCTAACTTCAACTGGCTTTCCTACAAATTTAAAGTCATTCGATAAACCAGAAGAAATATGACTGAGCAAAATGTAAAAAACACACAAGATGAAACACAAACAAATTAAACATGGCAAATAATGTCCAAAAACTAGATCAATCATGTTTAAAGACAAAATAAAACATGTCTTAAAATGTCAATAAACAAGTACAAACATGTCCACGCACAAGTTAAAATATGTCTAAAAATATCCATAAACATGTTCGCTGGCAAAAGTGAACATGTTTAATCATGTCCAAAAATGTCCACAGACATGTCCAAACATGTCCACGGGCAAAATGAAATATGTTTAAAAATGTCCACAAATATGTCTACGGACAAAGACATATCTGAAAATGTCCACAAACATGTCCAAACATGCCCGCCGGCAAAAGTGAACATGTTTAAAAATGTTCAAAATGTCCATAAACATGTTTAAACACGTCCACAAACAAAATTAAACATGCCCACAGACATGATCAAATATGGTCAAGAAGACTAGCGAATTTGGTCCTACTAATTTATTAATCTCTGAATTGTTAAGGTACCTTATTCTACACTTATTAAACTGTTACCAAATGGGTTTGAGTCCGCGCTAAGACACTGGGAACACTTTGCAGCCGCTTGAGCTCCGTTAGCCACGACATAAACCAAGTGCGAAGCTGCCGCCATCTAGCGGCACTCACATAACTTCAGCGCTTGCGCTTAACCGAAATGAGTTGAGAGTTGGCAAGAGCAAGAGAGAAGACGGAGAATCGAAGCGTTGGCAAATGTCAAACCGTGATGCGAAGCAGCGTGCGAAGGCGAAGCGAGAAAAGAGCGTAAAATAAACAGTTAACGCAACCCCCACAAGAGCGGGCTCCCAGCAGCCTCCCAGGCAACCCCCACCCCCCGTCATTATTACTACGCTACATGCAGTAGTCACCCCTAGACAAAAAACAAAAAAAAATCGAAATGATGAAGTAATATGCAAAAGAAATGTTTCAAGTGGAATTTCACTAAAGCAAAGCTGCTCTATCAATGCCTCGGGGTCGCCTCTTCAGCTGCTGCTCAAGAGCACGAGTCGCTCATCGTCTCTGGGCAGGTGGCAAGGACGGGCGGGAGGCGGAGAGGGGGGCGCAACGGTGACGGAGAGGGAGGAGAGTCATCCCCAAGCAAAGCACATATTTTGTAGAGGTTGCTGCTCTCTCATTTTTGGATGCTGTGCGCGCATGCAGACGGCAAGCAGGCAGGCAGCAGGCAATCTCAACGAGACGGGGGCGCAAAAATCTCTAATAAGGATTCATGAAAAATTCATGGCCTGGCATCGCTGGCAACGTCCAGCAGCTCGTGAGTAAACGACAACACTTTGACTCTGCCACACGGAGCGAACAGCAGCGTATACGAGAACGAAACGAAAACGAAATCGCAAATCGCAAATCGACTCTGGCTTCATTTTAATTGTGCAATAAATCGCAGCATAGCAAAAAGCAAAAAATAAAAAACAACAACAACACCCAATCAATTTTGTACGCAGCAATCGCGCGAGTGCAACAACAAAATATACAAGCAACAAAATTTGGCGAATATAGCAAAAGTTACGAAGCAACGAAAGCCGCAAATTATTTGCGACGATTGTATAATTTGTGGGCGGGCGGCCAACGGCAGCGGCCAGCAGCAGAAGAAGAATAACAGCAAAAGGATACGCAGCCAAAGGAGTCGCGAGGAGAGCAGCGTCAAAGGAGCAGGAAGCTAATTGAAAACATTGAAAAACAACAATTGAAACGCCAAAACGCGCAGCAGCAGCGTCCAAAAGTAGACTTTAAAGTGCGTTTGTTGTTATGTATTTTCGGGTTTTTCGGTAAATTACGTTGTACGAAGCGAATGTGGACACAAAACGGAATTGCAGAAACTAAGGCACAAAAGGAAACACATCGACAAATCGCCGCCGTCGCCGCCGCTGCCGTTGCCGCCTGAAAGCCTTTTGAGTGCGCGCTGTGTGTGTGTGTGTGTGTGTGTGTCTGTGTCTGTGTGTTCGACACAGAGAGCGCAAGAGAGCGAGAGAGGCGCACACAAGAGCAGTAAAGTGGGAGTGAGGCGGAGTAGAGGAGTAGGGGGAGGTAAAAGGTGTGGAGCATTACTGCGAAGGCTGCGAAGAGAGCGCGCGCAGTGTAAAGAGAGCCCCGTTTTGTGGAACTTGTGTGGACGCCAACATTCGAAAACAAAACATCAAAAGCTAAAATGTAAATTGCGAACAAACCCAAAAGCAAAACAAGAGAATGTAACAAAAAAAAAAATAAAAATAAAAATAAAGAAATACGGAGAGCAAAGCAAGCATATCATGTAGAAGGCCCCAAAAGTTCGGCTACAAAACTTTTACAAAGCGCTTAATTAATTAACCAAACAAGCAAAACAAATTAATATTAATGCTGTAGTCTAAGTAATAAATCGTGCTAATTATCGCATACATATCAGCACTCTTGCAAAGAGTCAACGTAGCGTTATTAACAAATATCAATTAATATATATATACAAAGTCGCATACATCTAAATTAAATAATTATAACCAATTATACACCAACCACATAAGTCTATAAGTTTCAAACGAGTTTTGTTAGCAATTTTACATCCAAAGTCGAGTATTCCATATACAAACACTTAACTTAATCTACAATTTATCATCACTAAACATATCAACGAAGTGAGGAGCTGAACAACTTATCGCAAAACATATCAAACAAAACTTATGATACGCTTGTTGTTTACTTTATAAAGTACACAATCCGTGGACCAAATTTGCACAAATCCGAATAACAATACAGAAGCAACATAAAGTTGAATTTAAACTGGGATTAGACAAAGGACAATTGTGGATTGAACTGTTTCAAAGATAAGGTAAGTACATTGTTCTAAAATAAACGAATGTATTTTATAGAAAATAATAGAGAAAGAATTCATAGTTGTATTTCTTACTCTGCAAACAAATCGATTTATAGACAAATACTTTTATAAAGCATTTCTTTGTTGGTTTCTAAGCCGAGACTATATTTCACAAATTCTTTCACGTTAGTATTTGCATTTGTGATTACAATGGAATTCAAATTCATGTTCTTTCAATATAAGATTATTACCAAAATGAGCAGTTATTTAATTCGCATCGTTGCGTTTTCTAATCATAATGAGCGTGTAGCAAAAAAAAGCCAGGCAATTTTGTGGGTGTCTCGCCCCAAAAGTATGCAATGAATCCATGCGGGGAAGGGACACAAAATCAATAAACCCGCATGTGTGTTGTGTGCGTGTCTCAGAAGGTGTAAGCTATGTGTGTGTGTGTGTTGCGTGTGCTACAGCTAGAGAAGGTGAAACACAAAAGGCGTGTTGTCGTCCCCATGGGGTTGGGGCCGATGTGGTTGCTGAAGGTAAAGGGAAAGAAGGTAGTGGGGAGGGGGCAGGGGGGAGGGTAACGTCGCGCCGTGTGCGCTATTAAAATTTTCATTTTTATGATTATCGCCAGCGAAAATCCGCAACAATTGTGCGAGTTCACACGACGCGCAGGCAACAAGAAGAACAGGCCGCATTGCCACAAACAGAGACAGCGAACGGGAGAGGGGGGTGAGAGGGGGGTGAAAGGGGCAGAGAGTTAGTCGACGGCAGCATCGAGGCCAAAGAATTCGCGCTGGGCGCGTTGTGTGTTTGTGTGTGTTGCCAATGTTTAACTTTGGCCATAAAATTACATTTAATTTTCAATTACTGCGTTTGGCATTTGACGAGCCCCTGCCACGCCCACACGCACACTCACACAAACACACACGTGCAGACATCCAGCTGGCACACAAAGACGACGGCGACCCAATTTCAAAAGCAGGCAACAACAAAGAAGAAAAGTGGGCAAATTTTACAGGTGACTGCACAGCAACAACAACAACAACAGCAACAAACTAGAGAGCCAACAAAAGAGACATTCGATGCGAGGCAGACAGAGACAGAAACAAAGAGCGAGTGAGAGCGAGAGCGAGAAGTGTGGCATTAAACATTTTTGCATAATACTGACAAATTGTTGTTACTTTTTGGCTATTAGCAGACACTCTGTAAGCCTCGCTTTAAAGCCAAACTGCAGCAGCAGCAGCTGCCTCAATTTGCAGCAGCATCAAAAATTTACAACATTGCGTTGTCGGGGCCAATTCCTTGCCCCATTCTACGAGCTCTGCCATAATCCACTTTCCGACCAAAACGCAACAAAAATTGCCCAACAGGCAACCAACAGCAGCAGCTGCGTTGACTTTCTAGCTCAGTCTTGCAGCCCCCGCTTCCCCGCGTCCATCGCCATCGTCTTTGTGGCCCTGCGGGCTCTCAGTCTCGTTCTGGCCAGACCACTTTTGGCCCCGTCGGTTTTTATGTTGCATATTTTCAGGTGTCTTCTAATGACTGCAAAAATGCGCTTGGCCCAACGCACCAACGCAGGCTGCCTGCGAGGCAGGTGGCAGGTGGCAAGTGGCAGGTGAAACAAGTTTTTCGAGCCACTTAGCGTTCGTTTGGTGGGGTGCAGCTAATTTTCCACGTACTCGCAATTTCATGCAAATTGTTTTTGTTGCCCACTTTCAAAGTAGCGCGTGCTCCTTTCACCTCCTTTCTCTCTCCCCCTCTCTCTCTCTTCTCGACGCTTTTTAAGTGTGTGCGTTTTATGTTGCATACTTTGCGGCATTCTACACGCGTCACAACTATGATGTCATCAGCAAATATGCAGAAACCTGTTTTGCAATTTCGCCACCCCCGCCAACTCAACTGCAGGAATTTTGCAGCAGAGAATTTTCTTTTAATAGTGCAAGGTTTTTGCCAGCTTGAAAATAGATTGCGAAAAGAAATTCAGTCGCTTACGTAGCTTAAGCTCTATTATTATTAGCAGGCATAATTCGCATGGAACAGTTGCAAAACTTTACCCCAAGCTACTTCTTTACCTATGCTTATTGCTTTGCTAAAACAACAAAATAAGAAACCAACTCATGCTGCTCCTCCGCTCGAGAGCCAGAAACCATCATTAGCTATCGTAGAGTGGTAATTTTATAGTTTCTAATAATAAGTTGACAAGTTTGAAGTGGCAGTAAAATTGTTGTCTCTAGCTTTCCTCCCTTTATAGACCAGCCGGACACTACAAATTAAATATTTAAATGCAACAATGGCCCTCTAAAGTTGAAGTTGCGTGCTGTCCGAGTTCACATATAAATTTTATATATATATATATAGCAAGCTTATGTAGCCTCAAAAATAACTGATTCTCGTACCTGCTGCATACTTGATTTGATGATATGCAGCCCACCCTTGACCACGACCACTTTGCTGTTTGTTTCTTGTGAATCCTTACAGCTGGCCGTAATGTCATTTGTGATGTTCGCTCATATTCTCATACGCATATTCCCGTTATTCCGCCCCCGAACAAAGTGGGTAAGTGGGCGGGCAATTTATTAAAAATTAAGTCAAATGCGACAATTAAAAACTGGTTTGGGTTTTGGGAAAGTGAACAGCTTGCCGCTGTCCACATGTCGATTTGTCGGCTGCTCGGAAAATTAACAAAGATGGCGGCAGGACGATAGGACGATAGGACGACATGTCGGACAGTTTGGCTGGGGTGGGAGGCGACTGTCAATCAGCTGACGCAGTGTCAATCTGTCAGTCAGTCAATCAATTTGCTTGCATATGTAGTTTGTATAGATGTCGTTTCATAAATATTTTATGCTGCGGTCCTTCGGCTATGTACACAAGGACAAGCTCAACTGCGTGCATGTTTATGTATGTATATTAGTTATCTCCCCCCCCCACCCCCCACACACACACGCACACTCGCACACACACCTTGTGTACACGGGGCGTATGAGCAACGCGGCGTTGCCTTCAGTAAGTGACAATTATTTTGGGGTAGGTGGCTGCTCTCGTCTTTTGCCGGGAAAAGCGGCTGGAAAATGTACCTTGCCTGCCTCCAAGTTGACATTAAGTGTAATTTTTTGTTGGTAGCAAACATTCATGAATTAAAAATGAGTGTATGCGTGTTTCTCTCTCTCCCCCTCTCGCTCACTCTCTCTCACTCTGTGTGTGTGTGTGTGTAGTTTATGGGGGTGGCTCTGTGGTTGCGGCGGAAAGTGCGTTCTCGCTGCGTGCGCTGTCGCCGCTGGCAGTTAGTCATCCTCTTGCCGCTTGCCGCATGCCGCATGCCGCATGCCGCATGCCGCATGCCACATGGCTCATCGCAACAACGACGGCGACGGCGTCGGCGGCGAGTGCCCAAAAAATGAAACGTTATACTACGTCATTGTCACACGCGCGATGAGTAGGCGTGGCCAACGCCCATCCGCCAACACACACACAGATAAACACACACCAGCCTGTTTGGCTGTTAGGCATTTGGGGCCCTGTCGCCGTTCGCCATGTCATCTAATGTAATGAAGCGTGCAGACAGAGTGAAAGTGAGCAAGTCCAAGTGAGCGAGAGAGAGAGAGAGGGACAGAGAGAGAGAGAGAGAGCTGTTTAGACACGCTGCGTTTTACTTTTATTACAAAACACATTTTGTATGCGAGACAAGCCAGGTTTGCTCTCGCTGGATGTATGGATATGCTTATCTGGTGGATGGGCGTATATTTTTCATATGTCAGTCGAGCTGCTCAAATCGTAAGGCATTTAAATTATTGCCTTGGGGTCGCTCGCCTAACACAACGCACTGACAGCTGGGTAGGCAGGCGACTAATGCTAATTGAATTTGCGGGGCGAGGGGAAGCCAAAAAACACAAAAAATACAAAGCGACGCGAGAGAGCCAAGAAAATGTCGAGCAACAGGCAGCTGCTGAAATCTCTGCCGTGTCTTCGTTGAGCCACTCGCAGTGACTTCACTTTCGGTTAGCTAATCAGCGAGCGGATTATTACCCGTTCATCGTTATGCCATATAAAAAGATATTGCATACTTTTCGGCATGCTAATAAAATCCACACAGATGCGTAAAAGAATCCAATAATATCGTCTTTGGCAATGCGAGCGACATTTACGACTTTGCCATCTCATCATGTCGACATTTTTTTTTTCTCATTCGGTGTAAGGGACACTCAAAAAGTGTCGCTCGTCTTTGATTTCAGTGCTTATATCCTTTTATAGTTTCTATCAGCTATCTAAATGCCTTAATCGCAACTGCAATTGGGAGAAACGGGTGATGGGAGGGACGAGGGCAGCGCAAGGTGTGCGTACAAAGTGAATTTCCCTGCAACCTTTACACTGTTCGCTCCACTCCACTTCACTCCACTCCACTCCAATCCACTCAATTCACAATTCGCATTCGCAATTCGCATTCGAATTTCAGCAGCATTTCAACTGCTGTGCATTTCTATTGCTCCCCAGTGCTGCAGTCTCGTCGTTTCGTTTTTGTCTGGTCCGTGTGTTTCAGTTCCTGTTTGCATTCAATTTGATATTGACTGATTTGTAATTTAAGATAAGCAAATGGAGCGTTGCAGCCCCCCACAGCGACAGTGACAGAGCGAAAGAGAGACAGCGAGGGCCACAGCGAGCACGGCAACGAAAAGCAGCGCAAATGTTTTGTCAATATTTGCCAGACTGCTCGCTGTAGTAGTACAGCCAAAAGGCGGGCTGAAGGTGCAAGCAGGGCACTGGCAAACGCTGCCAAACGCTGCCAACTGGCAACTGACAAAACTGCGTCAAGGTGAGCGACATTCAGCGGCAGCTTTAAGGCAGTAAAACCAGTAAATAACACATTTCAGCAGTACACATTGTAGAGTGAAGTAAATGACTAAATGACTAAATGACAGAGCTAAACAAAATGTATATGGAGCACATCCATAAATTGTGCTTTTAACCCACAATTGATGAAATAAATAAACTTGGTCTGTGAGTGAATATTTGGAGTTAATAATATGAACATAACAAATCAAGCAAACGTTGCAGACTTTAGCGAAATTGAAACTCTTTCACTTTTCACTTTGTTCTGCGCGTTTTAATATCCGATAGTGTTTGATTAGAATTAAATTAGATTTGCTTCGTTGGCATATTGATTACAGCAGCTATTGAAAAATCTATCTTGAGCGCCACCCACAAGCGTCAAGAGTGCTCGAAATCGCAGAAGTTACCGCCGCTGCTTCGATTTGGCAACGTCAGTCAGTCAGTCAGTAATAACGATTCGCAGTCGCTGTCAATTCGCCCGCTGTCTTTGTCGCTGCCTCTGAAACTGCTGTCTCCTCAGCTGCTGTTCTGATTGATTTGATTGTCCTTCGAGTTACGGAAATGCGCATTTTACGCCGGAAGCTGCTGCTGATGCGTTCGCTCTGATGTTGTTCTTGGTGGCGGCTGTTTTGTGTCGCTCTAGGTGTGTGTGTTTGTGTAGGTGTTTGCGTGTTATTGTGTGTGTGTGTGCGTGTGTGTGTGAGTCTGCCGATGGCAGCGTGTTTCATTTGGGAATTGTGTTTCATTTTCGTAGTGTGTTTGCAGAAGTTGGCGCATTGCATGCGATTTTAATGAGATTATCGTGGCGTTAAGTGGCCAGGCCAACTCCCCCTGCACGCAGCCACTCGCGGCTTTGCTTTCCCCTCGTCTCTCATTTATGAGCTGAGCTCAGAGTGCTCGGCGGCATTGTGGAGACTGCGACAAAAAAAAAACAAAAAAACAGAAGAAAAAATATGTGTGTCAAGTTGACGTTTTGACTAATTTCAGCATAAAAACAGCGCCACAAGAAATGAGCTGAGCAAAATAATAATAAAACTGCGGCAGTGGCAGAAAACACAGCGCACGAAAGTATGCTACACTTCTTACAAGGCAATCCACTCACACTCACACACACGCACACGCACACACACACACACACACGCAAACTAGTCGTGTTGTGTGGCTTATGCGCATATTGTGCAACTTTTTGTAGCATACTTCGAGGCGCATGTTAAAAAGCTGTCGCAAACAGCAGCTTTTCTTACTTACGTCTGCGATTGTGCGAGAATCTGCGTGTGTGTGTGTGCAGATTTAACTGCGCCACATTTTACGGCATTAACCCAAATTAGCTCTTAACATAAAACTCATTTGCAATTGGGTTTCTTTTGGGGCCCACATTCCAACAAGTTCCGTCTGTTTGCTAGACCCAAGCTCAAGTCCAACCCCAAGCCTAGAGAGCGAAGCAAATAACAGCGAGTGCGGTGCTATCAACCCTTGTTAATATCCTGTTGGACAGGACAACGCTTGTTTGCACTGTCGCTTAGTTGGGGGCGGGCATTAATCAAATGATTTTTTGATTATCATGCAAGTGAATTAATTATGTTTGGGACAACTTAAACACCATCAGGCCACAACACAAACACACAAACTTTGGGGCACTCATTCCACTCATTGCTCGACTAGAAATTACTGGCAATATATATTTTTATTGATGACTGTGACTCTATCGTCGGCCCATACTGCAAGCTCCTCTATCTTTATCTTTATCGCTGTCCTTGGGTTCATTGACTGAAAGGTTAAAGTTGAGGCTCCATTGTTTGTGCTTTCAACGCCGGAGTTGAATTCACTCTCTTGACGTAATTCATCGCTTCGCTTCCATTCGGCTCCACTTTGCACCATTTGCCGCATCTGCCGCTTAGCGACGCGCTCAACGCCGATGTTATATAATAATTATTATGCTTTTTTTATGACTATTTCATCAGTTTGCCTGCCTCATTGTGGTGGAGTCCGAAACTTCAGGTTTGGCCAATAACAACAGATTAATATTCAGATTGAACGATATATTTTGTATTACGATTGCCAGACGCACATTTAATTACCTATAACCCGATGACACCGGCAGCTACACGAAAGTATCGAAGTTTTTCACTCTCTCTAACTCTCTCTCATTATTTTTGTTAAACTGTCTACAACGTAAGATTCGCTGCGTCATGCTGTCAGCAATTGTGCTGCTCATTAATCTAAAGCCACTTTGTTGTCGCTTTTAAGCCAGCGTCATTGGTTTATAATCAATGAGGGTATAAAAAGCTCCACGTGCAAAGAGTGAGCATTGCTCACCTTTTTTTTCTTGTATTACTTTTTATGTAAATTATCGACCGCCTTTCGAGGCAGCAGGCAGCGGGTCCTGTCACGCAGGACGACGTCGTTTGCTGCCGCCTGCCATTGCTGTTGCCTTTTGGGGGCGGTAAGTGGTTAATTCTACTGGCCCGCTGGCCATTTGTTGGCCCTCAGTCCACAGTGAGGCCGCTTACAAGGATACACACACACACACACATATATATATATTCTCATGCGTGCCATTACCTCACAGGACATGCGACTGTCGCTCTCTCTCTCTCTCTCTCGCTCTCTGTGTGCGAGTTTGAGTGTGAGTGTATCTGCAGTTGTATCTGTATCTGTCTGTGCGGTCACGTATTCATTATCATTATCTTAATGAAGCGTTATGTAAGGTGCATTATAATTATGGATTTTTTCTCCCATTTCCTTCACGTTTTGTTTTTTTTTCTTTTTTTTTTCGGCTGGTTCGAACTACTGTGTCGACTAATGAAGAACCCTTAGTGCCTGCCTCCTCACACTCCGTGTGGCATACGAATTGTGGCTGCGAGTCAATAAAATAAAAGTCATTAAATGGGTATTATGTGGGACACTTCAGTAACTCTGATTTACCTCCTGTCTGGGGCCGCCTTCCCCTCAACGGCCTCTCAGTCTCTCAGTCTTTGATTCAGCGGATAGCCGCAGGCATTATCCTTTTGCCTGGACCCACTCGATCTGTCTTCAATGGTGTCAATAAAATGCCGGGATTCCACTGTAAAAAAAAAAAAAAAAACATATATCCCTGTCCAGGCTTATAAAATGTGCTCGATTTAAATTATGCGCGCACGTATACGAGTATCCTGTCATTCGAGGACCCTCCACATTTCGAGTATACACATTCATATACATATATGTGTTTGACAGTCTGCATATCCTTGTGAACAGATTTTGCCAGCGCATTTGGTGAACAATTAAAATTAAAAATTCATACGCATTGGCAACTTGCACAGGACATGCAAAATGTTTGACAAGCCTGACACAAATAACGACAACAACACACAGATACACACAAACACACACACACACACACACACACAGTCTCTCTCCAACAGCCAAACGAGGCACAACAACAAGTTTTTATAACTCGTATATGAATATATTCCTCTTGTTGAGTGCATTTTGGTATTCCATTTAAATTTTTAATAATTTTCAAAATTGATGAGTGACAGACAGAGAGACAGCAGGAGGGACAGAGGGACAGAGAGATGTTGTTGTTGTTGTTGTTATTGTTGGTCGAGCTGGGCAGAACGACAACTTGAATTCATTGAAAAGCTGGACTCATGGCAAGCTTTTCATTTGATTTATTATGATGCTTTTGGGGACTCGCCTGCAAGAGACTTGCACACAATAAACACAAGCATAAACAAGTCAGACTGTCTTTGCTGTCTATGCAAATAAGCGACTAGAACATACTCAGTAAATTGGGCAACAAGAGTTTGATGTTTGCAGCGTAAACTTACCAGTTAAACAACAGATGATAATCTGAAAATAAAACAAGCAATTAAATAAGAACAGGCATTAAACAGCACAGTTTTTATTATAAAACATACAGTTGTTTATGTATATTGTTTAGTCAATGAACAGCTTAACTGTCAATCTGTAAAAAACATTAAATTAATTACAAGCAATAATATTAGCTATTTAAATAGCTTCGATAATGTTCGTATCTATGGTAGATTGATTCTAATTTCCGCATTAGTTATTACACAAAGTGCTTCTTCAAAGTCATAGAGAAAACAGTCTTTTAGCCAACATTTATTATAAGAGGGTATTTTCTAAAATTCAATTTGGCATTCAATGGGTAGCTCAAGTCGTTTTCGTCGCCGCCAACGCTGCTGTTGGCCAGTCGATTTCAATTCAAAAATGTGTTCTTATTGTTGAAAATCTTAATACAACAAAATAATTTATGGGCACAAGGACATGCGCATGTAGCGCACAAACACACACACACACACATACATACACACACCTTTCCACTCTCCCCCGTCAGCAAGTTGCGTTGTGCGCTTTTGTCAATTTAAAGTTATGTCGCCGGAGTCGCTGTGAGGTAAGCTCAATACACTGAGAGTGAAGCTGGTGACGGGGCGGGGGAAGGATGAAAGCGAAGCGAAGCTGTCGCGAACAGATCCTGGCAACTGGCAAACTGGCAACTCGCAACTGGCAACTGGTAACTGGCAACTGACAGACAGGCTCAGCTGTCAATCAAAGTTTTGCCAGCGACAACTTTTTTGCTTGAGAGCAGTGCCAGAGATCCTTTAAGTGCCGGAAAATGGCAAACGGGTTAAGCTACAAACGGACAACGGGCGGTCCTCGTCTCTTGTTCCCCCAACCTCCTCGCTCCCCCCTTTCCACAGCCCCTTTCGGGTTTTATGGAAATTCCCTTACGTGTGTGTTACGTGCGTCGATTGTAGTTACCTAATGAAAATTCAATTCGATTGGAAAACGCTTAAGCTGAATTTGATTTGCACTCGGCTAGAGTTGAAGGTCCTGTTCTTGTTACAGTTGCTGTGACTGACAGTCACAGGTCAAAGCAGTGTCTACGTCGTCTCTCTCTCCCTCTCCCTCTGTTTATCTATTGAAATTTATGCAATTAGCTCGATTAACAGGTTTCGGCACAGTTTCGAGCGACCCCAAAGTAAAGCAACCCCTTGGCCAAGGGAATTTGCATAGAGTAGTGAACTGAGGTGGGCGGCACAGGACCTTCAATTAGATCGAAATGCGCACTGTGTCCCACTCTCTCTGTCTCTCTCTCTCTCTCTTTCGCTCTGCTGAGAACACTTTATCATAATCAAGCCAATTGTGTTCACTGCGGCCATTATTATAATTAAATCTATTAGTCGAGTAATTATTTTAAAGCAACTTGTGGGCGGGTGTCACATTGCCACATTGTTGCCGTGCCAACGAGCGCTAACGATTTTTTGTTAGCCTGGCCAAAACAATGGCGCGCACACGACGCACGACGACAACGACAACGACAACGACAGCGAGGGCTAGAGCTGCTCTACGCTGCTAGCTCGGTTGCTAGCACGAAGCAGACTTGGCTAGGACACGCAAAAATTCCTCGACATTGCTAGGATACGCGCTCGACGGTTCGTCGCTAGCGTGGCCAAAACAACAAACACGCGTTGTCCTGCCACGACAGTTGGCAATTGGTCGCAGTGGCAAATGGCAGCAGTGTGGCGAGTGTTATGTAAACTATCATGTAGTATACACCATCAGAACTAAAACTAAAACCTGAGCGAGCAACAACAACAATAACAACAACAGCGAAAATAAAAAAAACAACAAAATACTAACAACAACAAACATGGTGACGTAATTGCTCAGCGAGCTGCTAAACAGAGACAGAGCGATGGCAACAATGTCCTTGGGTCAAAAGATATACAAAATCAAAAATTTTACGCAAAAATTCTGCCATCAGCTAGCCAGAAGATTGCGCAAGGATGCGCAACTCGCAGCACGATTTGACTAAGTGAAAACCCAACAGCAACAACAAGAAAAAAAAAAAAACGACGATAAAGTAAATTTTTTGGCAAATTTCATAAAACATTCAAAAGCTGAGCAAAAAAAAAAAAGAAAAAAAATTAAGTAAATAACATTTGCATTTCCGTGGAAGGCAACCAAAAAAAGAAAAAAAAAAAGAAACGAAACGTAACGTAACGTAACGAAAGAAATATTTATATATATATAAGGGAATACGCAATAAGAATATATATAAGAAAAAAGAAAAACGAACGACATTTCGTGTGGCTGGTACAACGCGGCGTATACGTGGCTTATTGACGCGTCGCCAGGCAACGCGTTCCTCGCGGGCCCAAACAAACACGCGGAGAGCGTAAGTACAACTACAACTACAACGAGTGCGAGTGCGAGTGCGAGTAGCATATAATTATAGACAGGCCCCAGGACACAACTGGCTACTCTGCCATGCACATACATACATACATAGTACATGACTAAAGGTAGCAAAAGCACGAGCACAAGGCAAGGGAAGGCAAGGCATCCATCGCGGGGTGTTTGCTGTGTTTGGCAACACTTTACTCGATTTGTTTAATCGATTTTTACTGCCTGGCACGGCATCATGAAGCGACACCGTGGTGGGCGGCTGGTGGGGGGGATGATGGGTGCAACTGTTTTCCAAATTGCCTTTATTATAGATAAATATGGGCGATTGAGTGCCACACGCAACTTCCACTTGATGCAAAGCCAGCCAGCAGCCAGCGGCCAGCAGCAAGCGGCAAGCAGCATAAGAGCGTCCAGCGAAGCGTCATAAACCATGCGCCGCTGGCTCTCAGATTTATAGGTGCCACGGCTCACGACTATTAATAATACTACAAAAATATAATAATACTAAAAACAAAAGCAAAAGCAAAGGCAAGAAGAAAACGCTAAGCAGCGGCAGCTACAAATTAACATAATTGCCTGCCCGCCTGCCTGCTTTGCCGCCTCTATCCTTCTCTAGTCCCCTCAATCTCCTTCTCCTCAGCTGCCTCCCACGCGGGCTCATCATAACCCGCTTACGGTATTTGCTGAAACTTTTACTTCATTTTCCAACAGTTAGACTTCTTTTAGAACTTTGCAAGCTAAATAAAAATGAAAAAGCAAAAAAATGCGCACACTTTGCCCAAGTTCTTCTTGTTTTTACACTATTTAACAAAGCCGACCTAACGAATTATAGACAGTTCAGCGAAAAGGGGAAAAGTTTATCTCGCTTGACTGTCGCATATAATAATTACTGAGTTATTGATTAGGAAATCAATCTTAGCTATTTAAATATATGATAAGATTAGTAGAATTAACAGCATTTTCGCTTTGATTTCTTTTCCAGGCCAAAGCATTTTACTTGCGCTAAACATATATATTATTTGATTTAATAGCCTATGACTAAATAATGCAAAGTACAAATAAATTATGCTCTGCAAATGGATCAACTTCGCGTTTTAATTGTCTGCGTAATTGCGAGTAGTTAGCAGTATTGAGCTTAAAGAATAAGCCTCAAGATTTTTAACTACAACCGCATAATTGGAGAAAATTGAGTTTCCAATTGCAATTTGCATTTGTTTTATAGGCTGTGTTATTAACTGTAAGCAAGCAACAACTAATAGTTGCAGCTATTTTATTACACTCCATAATAATACGATTCGTCTACCTTTTTTTTGCACTAGATTCGAGCACAGGGCTGCGGAACGCAATGCGAGTTTTCAGAGTTCTGTGTTCTGGGTTCTGAGTTCTCTGTTCGCAGTTTTGTTCCTTTGTTTGGCCACTCTCTGTCCATTCACTTGCCCATTTACAGCTGGACGCAGCTGTTGTTGTCGTAATTGTTGTAGTTGTTTGCTGGCGAAAAGTGCAAAAATATTTTGCTTCTCTTCTGGTCTTCATGGTCTGTCAATTAACACGCCTTTTGCATTTATTCAATACAAATCGAGTGTGCCGAGCAAATGGGGAGAGTTGGAGGGGGAAGGGGAGGCTGCTAGCTGCACACCTGTATATAAAATTAGTTTTTCAAGAATGGCCAGACGACTGACTCTCGCAGCAAAAAGGACTGTGAGCCATCGAGTTCCTCACTCGGTGCAGTTCATTACACAGTGCAAATCCTTGAGATGCGTCCGACGGTCAGACGTTTTCATAAAAGTAAACGAGAACTGCTAAAAAGACTGCGCGACTTGAACGTACTCTCTACTCGTCAATCTATCTACTCGTTGTTTTAATTGGAAGCACAACTCGACACTGAATTCACTTCAGCTTCTTCGACGTCTATTGGCTTGCGTCATCCGCTTGTGCGGCCTTTAAATGTGCAGGGTATTAAAACTGAAAAATGAGTGCAAGAAATGTTGCACAGATGGCAGCACAGGTTGTGAGATTTTTCGTATTTAAAACACAGCAAATGGAAAGCTTGGACTGAGAGCGAGTGTGAGTGTGAGTGTGAGTGTGAGTTGGGCTTAAAGTACTTTAGCCGGGCCTAAAAGACTCGGCGCCGCTGCCAGGCAACGTTTGTCGAAATTGCAGCGCACAAAAACGGCACGTAGCCATCTTTAGTTGTGTGTGTGTGTTTGTGTGTGTGCACATGCAGAAGTATACATGTTATAGAGTTGCACACACACACACACATATATACATATATATCCATACATATAAATCGAGTGTGCAGAGAAGGCAACTAACCAGGCAAAAGTCTCTCTGTCGCTCCTCACAATGTGATGAGAATTTTATGTGAGGCTGGCGCAAAGTGGGCGGGTCCAGAAGGCTTAAACAAGCTGGCAGCTATTAGCTAGGCGACTACCGAAAGCACAGAACACTACGGCTGAGTTCTGGATGATATAAGGATAGGCCCAGCTATAGTTGCAGGCACAAACACAAACTCAGACAGAGAACAGAGACGGAGACGGAGACGGAGACGAAGACAGAGACACACAGAAGCTGAAGCTGAGTACTAGAAGCTGCTGCAATTTCCTTTCACCATAGGGCAAAGGGAAAACGAAATGTGAAAATACAAAATACAGAAGAATACAGAGCACACACAGTGTGCGACGGAGTAAGTACTGAATACAGAATAGCAGAATAGCAGAATACGTTATATATAATACACAGGCCACGTTTCGCGCTTCCAGAGACACTACTAGACTACTACTCTAGATTTCGTGACTTCTGGCTGAAGACTTCAATTTGTAGCTTACACATACGTCTGTCTGTCTGTCTGTCTGTCTGTCTCTCTGTCTGTCTTCCTGCCCTTCTGCCTGCCGCTCTGTCTCCCCTGCTGTCTCCCTTCGGTCTGTCCTTGTGTCTGTCTGTGTGTCCGTCTGGCTGTCTGTGTGCCACGTGCAATCAGCGTGGAGTTCGACTTGGAGTGCCTGGCAAACTACTGAAGCGTCAAGGCACAGTGGAACCAAATTAACAAAATACCAAGCAAAACAGATATATTAAATTATATAAGGCATGTTACACATAATTAATAAATTAATAAGAACTGGCAAAAATTAATATAAAAGTTTTAAATTTCAAATGCTTATTTTTTATACTTATATTTAAAGGTTTTGGTATATGCTGCGTTAAAAATAAGGGATATTAGTCTTCCTTTCTAACGTTCTGTACAATATTTCAGTATTTCTCAATACTTCGTCAATACTAAATAACAAATATTAAGCAACATTTTTCAATGCCGCAAGCAGAGACTCCCAAAGATTAAATAATGTTAGTCTGTCTAGTTTAAAATTAAAGTCTTCTGCAACTATCATATTAAATATTTTGCGCAATCTCAGCACAGTGTGCAACGCTGCCTGGGCAATCCTGGCATCCTGGATGACGCTGACAGGCAGCCAGCCAACAAGCCCGCTAGGCAGCAGGAGTGCCGCAGCGCACAGCTCCCGGAATTGGGTAGCCAAACAAATTGGGTCAAAGTTCAAATGTGATAAAAATCAACATGAAAATGCAGCAGGAGCAGCAGGAAGCACCCCAAAGCTGAAGCAGAAGTCGGAGCAGAAGCAGGAGCTGAAGCAGCAGCAGCAGCAGCGACTCGAGTGGTTTGGCTACATGCCTCACTGGCTGCCTCACTGGCTGACTGGCTGCTATGCTGTTAGTAGTGCTCTAAGGAAGCCTTTTTATTGCTTACCAAAACTTAAACATTTCCATTTTAATTGACAGCCTGTCGATGATGTTGGCTCAAAGCTCCAATGCTGTCCAGCACTGCAAGTTTATTGTGACTATGCACACGAAATATTGCTGCAAATTATGGGAATTTTCTTCTCTCTTTTTTATTTTGTTGCCTCTGTCTTCGTTTTCTCTTCGCAAACCTCTTACACTTAACCCTCCTATTTCGCACTTAAGTACGTGTGCACTGTGTGTGACTGGAGCAGAGCTTTGGGCCTCAAGTGGTGCAAAAACACTTGAGAAACGAGTTTCAAATGGTAAAAGGATTCAATTGGTTAACAGTTACTCATGTAGCTGATGCTCTCAGCAATTCAGAAAGAATCTCGAAAATGAAAGGAGTTATCAAATAATGAATAAAAAATAGATAAAAATGGTTTCAATACGTATCAGTTTATAAACCTGTCTATTTCCACTAACAAGAATTTGATCTTGATCCACAGACATGTCCAAGCATGTCCACAGGCAAAAGCAAACATGTTTTACATTTCCACAGACATGTCCAAACAAGTCCACGAACAAAATTCAAAATTTTGAATTTTCACAGACATGTCTAAACATGTCCACGAACAAAATCAAATATGTCCAAAAATGTTCATAAACATGTCCAAACATGTCCACAAACAAAATCGAACATGTTTAAACATGTCCACGAACAAATATTTTCACAGACATGTCCAAACAAGTCCACGAAAAAAATCCAAAATTTTTAATTTTCACAGACAAGTCCAAACATGTCTACGAACAAAATGAAAAATGTCCAAAAATGTCCACAGACATGTCCAAACATGTCCACAGGCAAAAGCAAGCATGTTTAAAATTTCCACAGACATGCCCAAACATGTCCACGAAGGAATTCAAACATGTTTAAACATGCCAACAAAATTCAATACATGATCACAACAATATCATCGAGGATCATGAAGCCTATATGTAGATATCTTCGAATATCGCAAAGTTCGAAACTCGATCTTCAATTCTTCTGATCGCATAATTAAGTATTCATTTAAATTCTTCAAAATTATTAAAATCTTAATACTACTAAACATTGAATGCTACTTTATCCAGATCATTAACTGTTCTTTTCATGTCTGCCGTTTGGCTACTGAGACTTGGCTATAACAGATTCTATATCACGCTTATCGAAACTGCTTTTATATTGTTTGGAATTGTGTGAGTTCTGTAGTTTTTTGCAGTCCCCAACCAATAAGAATCAATTGGCAACAACAGCTTTGGATCTTCTATGAGATTCCCTTCAGTCTGGGGGACTCAAAAAGAACCAATTTTCCCATGATGTTGTTGTTGCTGGTGTTGTTGGTGTTGCTAGCAAATAGTTGTTTTTTCGTGTGTATTGTTTGTTGTTGTTTTGTTTGGTGTTTGTTTTGCTGTAGTTTGCATTTTGTACATTGCCAGCGATGTGCGACAAAATTGGCTTAGAAAATTGAGCCTGCACTTCAACAAGAGCAACCGACACAACAGCAACAATTGCTACAGGGCGCCGCAAAATGCATGCAAGCGAAGAGCGGCAAAGGGGGACAGCGGAAAAGGTGAAAAGGGGAATCCCCGAGGTGGCCATGCTTTAAAATGCAACTCTATGTACGGCACTATGGCGGATTTCATTAAAGATTTAAACAACATATGGAGAAGTTCCAGCGACCAGCGAAACAAGCAAACAACGACAAAAAGAAGTCGACTATTTGATACCCTACAGGATGTGAGATCGTACATTATAAATGCCGTGAAATTTAGAGCATATCTAGCATTGAAATTAAACACATAATTCAGACAAGCACAAGTGTAATTAAAGTAAATCGAATACTTCCTTTCTATCAATACCCAATTTCACATTGCTGCAGGGTGTGGCGAGTGACCAACAAACGTGGCTAAAAAGCACAATGACCAAGTGTAAAAATGACATTGTTTTTCATGACGGCCCAGAGGGGCGTCCAAGGGGTGAGCGTGAGGCATAATACTACTACTATATACATATATATGTGTGTAGTAAGGTAGTCACTCCGCAGGGCCTGGCGCTATTCAGTTGGGGGCTCTTTGCTGTGGCGTTGTAATAAAATTAGTTACTGGCAACTTCTTGCCGTTGTTGTTGCTTTTGTTTGGGCCTTTTTTGGCAGCCCGGCGAGAGGAGAAGCGGCGAGAAAGAGAGACAAGTGAATGTTGGGGGCCTTTGCATAAATGCAGTTGGCAGCACCAAAGGAATTTAGGAGTGCCGAAACCAAATTTACAACAATGCAGCACAGGGAGGCGCCCCCAAAAACAAGTTAAGGCATTGTTGAGGCTGAAGTTGAGGTTTCAGTAACGGCTTTTTCCTCTGTGTGCGCTTTAGAAGCAGCAGCCGCAGCATCAGCAACAAGCGCAGCGCATGAAACGAGCTTTGTGGTGGCTGTGGTACAAAACGCAAATTGATTCGGTGCCGGTGGGTCAGGTGTGGTGTCATTGGCGCTAATTGCCAAAGTAATTTACCAGAGTCCAGGACAATGCTAACTGCAAATGCAACTGCAATTAATTGTCCAGCCGGAATGGCTAAGGAAATTATAAAGCTGACCCAAGGACACTCGTAGAAAAGAACGCTTCACTCTCCATGGCAGCTCACGTTGAGTTTGCTGCTTGTCTATGTTAGCTGTGCAGCTCCTAAATACATACAAAATTAATCAAATGGCTTTGGCAGCGGCAAGAAGTCACAAGTTGGGTGCAGTGAAAATCAAAGATAAATTGAATGGAATTGAATTGCAAGCAGCGCATTTTGCAATTGCATTGAAATAAAACTAAGTAAAAGCAGCTGCATGGCAAAAAAAACAAAAAAAAAAAAACGTATCCCAGTTTGATCCTGGGGCCAGAGAGCAGATGCTCTATGGGAATGCATCAATTTGCAGGCATCGCAATCAAGTGGCAAGTTCTTGCACTTCAATCAAGGATACAACTCGAATACTGCTACTAAAGCTTAATATTTATCTCCAACTCTGACACTCATTCTTTTTTCTCTCTCTCTCTCTCTCTATTACAGACTTTAACTCGGGCAGAGCAGGGAAAGCTGGGAAATTCTTCAACTTCTGGCAAGGTGAGTAATAAGTTAAATAAATAATAGTTAGCGCTTGCTGTGCAGCTCAGATCAATGAAAGTAATTTCAATTGAAAAAGTGTTGCAGCAAAATTTACTCTCTGACATAAATTTCGAATTCGTACTATTGAAGCTTGAAATGTACAAATTCTGGAGACACTCTGACTTGGAATTTGGATTGCTTTCGATTGAAACTTCCAACGGGCAAACGGGATGTGACTGTTTTGTTGTGATTGCGCATATCTTGAAGGCAGTGGTCGAGTGTTCAATTAATTTAATCACTTTTAAGCAAAGGCAAAAGCCAAAACAAATACAAATTAATTTGCATTGAATGGCGAATTGCGGATTGGCGAATGGCGATGTAATTAAGCGCAGCGGTTTCGCGTTTTGATATTTTAATCTCGTATGCAAATGTCGAGGAAATCATAAATTACGAAAACAAGTGGCAAGCGATAGAGATTATGCAGATGTTGCAGGGGGCTCTCAAGGGGTGTGATGGGGGGGAGGGTCCGCGTAATTGAAATGACCAAATGACCACCTCAAAGACAGGCAGACAGATGGATAGATGGACAGACAAACAGACAGACAGACAGACAGACGGTGAGCAGGCGAGAGTGAGTGCATGAGTAAGTGAATAAATGAATAAATGATTCACTTGACAGGCGGCATTATTCCAATTGCCGGCAATTAGCCATTAAGTGAACAACACTCAGAGCGCAGCTCTTAGCCGTTAAGTGTGTGGGGCTTAGGCCTGTCAATGGCTCGAGCAACTGCTTAACTTGATTGCGGGATTAGACGGACTTTTGAGTGCTTCGAGCGCATTGCCGGCTTAGCCCAAAACACAAGCTGCAGCTCAAGCCAAAGTCAACGCCAAAGCCAAAGTCAACGCCAAAAGCCGAAAGCCGAAAGCCTCAACTGCAGTGTGGTTGCAGCAGCTGGTTCAGAGGCCAACACATTGTGGCAGCAGCTTCCCTTTCCCCTCCTCCTGTGGCGCTGAGGCTGCCACAATTTGTTGCACGTTCCGTTCACTATCCAGTCAAGCGGACTGCAATCCGAATGCTGTTTACCCCCCCTGGCGCTGATCCACTTTCCGACCACAAAACGGGACTCTGAATCAGCATGCGGTGGCCAAAAGTGCGTCGTTGCAACCAAAACACATTCCATGATTTATCCTAGAAGCGGGGAGTTGGGTTTGGGTGCGTGCTGCGTGCTTAATTCAATGTGTTGCAAGGCATCAAGCAGGCAAGCTGCAAGCAGGCACTGTGAGCCATATTAAGTAATTGTCTGTAAATCAGAGCCTAATGTGGTTAAGCTGACTTCAACCTCTCACAATATGCCACTTTATAAGATGACAGGGAGAACGCAGCCCAACAGCAGCTGTCTGATTTAAATGCCATATTTTCACACTCACCAGAAGCTTAGTGTGTTTTTCTTTTTGTGAAATCGGCTAACAAAGCGACTAATATTTGTACAGCCAATCGATAATTTCTACTCCATCTATATTTATGTAGTCCTCGTTTTGCTTTCTTTCGCTACGAAAAGTCATTACTTGGAATTTACATATATTGATATTGTTTAATGACTCGAATCCTGTTTTTAAAGATAGATTACTTGCAGTCGCTGGACAGGTTTGTTGTTAACCTGCGAACCCCTATCAAAAATAGTTGGGGGGAGGAGGGATGGGAGAACCCTTAGAGTGAATGAGTGTGTCAATCAAACGCCACAGGATATTTTATACACTGTCCACTTGGCAGTTCCCGTTACACGCTACCGTCGCCTACCCCTAAAGCGCTGGGTTGACGGCTAAAAAGACAGTTCGCGTCCATATCGATGGCAATGGTCAAAGTCGTCGCTTAGCTGCTCTCTCTCTCTCTCTCTCTCTCTGTCTCTCTTTGCCGCTTACGTCACCCGACGACGGCAACAAAGGTAAATATGAAGCGAATGTCTGTGCTGACTGAATGACTGACTGAGTGACTGACAGTTGGCTTCTCCTGCTGTACAGCGCTCCAGTTCTCCATATTTCTCAGTCTCCAGGCCAAATTATATGGTTGGAATGCGGCAGATACACACAGAATATAATGTGTCGGGTACATAATGTGGCATACTGTTCGCATAGTAAACTATATAGATATCCGCCTGTAATTGTCTGCCACGCTCTGTGTTTGTGTGCGTGGCTGGCGTTTAGAAAAGTGGTTGTTGGTTGGTTGGTTGCGCCGCTGGGTCGCTGGCTCAGCCAAGTGAGACGCCTTTTTTTTTCCAACCGCTTGTTGTCTGAGCCGCCCGCCAACTCAGGTGTGACAAATAATTACACATACCTGTCTATATATATATATATATATATATATATACGCTGTGTGTTTGTGTGCATTTCTTTGTGTGCGTGTGCGTGTCAAAAGTATAAAGCCAAAGCGCGCACAAAATGCGCAAAGAGACAGCAAAATAGAAGCATCAGCAACTACATGACACAAGCGACGCCACTAGCAGAAGAGGGAGAAGGGGAGGGGGGGGAGGTGTGTGTGTGTAGCGGGGGTGAGGGTGTGTGCAGGGGCCTTTGCAGCAGGCTGCCGAGGTGCGACAGCAAGCAAAAGTTCATTAAAAGCCGCACAATGCCAAAGGCAAACGAGTTGTTGTTGCAGCTCTTTCTGTTGTTGTTGTTGTTGTTGTCACCTAGCAAAGCGAGTCGAACCAAAACCAAACTCAACCGTCCTCTGCTTTGGCGACACTTTTCTGACTCATTAACGTAAGTAATTTTTTTTTTTTAAATTATAAATTTTCACAAACAATTTTCCTTTTAAATTCGCTGGCAGTTGAGCTGCAAACTGTTAACGCACACATTAACAGCGCTGTTAAAGTTAACACGCGCTGTAAACTTTGAAGTTGGCTGCCTTCAAATTGTTCTGCTCAGAGAAGAGAGTAAAGAAAGTTACAGAAAAAATCCAAGTCAGTTAACATTAAGTTAACATTTAAAGAAATTAACTAGCAATTGCTCAATTCTCAATTGATTGATTATTAAAATGTATTTTAGCAATTGCTCAATTCTCAATTGATTGATTATTAAAATGTATTTTTGTCGCACTTCAAGTGAACTAAAATTAGCTGCATTTTCTGAAATATTCAAATAGTTCAAGCAGGCAAAACAATTGCAATTTGTGGCCGGGGAATCGATAGCAATATGCTATTAAATAAACTGAAATATATATGTCCACTTGCCTGTAAGAAAAGTTGGGTAATTAGGCAACAACTGAAGCTTCAAGATATTATCAAATTGTTGTGCATTTCCCAGTGCACAATTAAAGTGGAATAAGCCGCCATTTAAAATTCTTATTGCATTTTTCGTTTGCCTCAATTGTGTTGAGCGTAATTTTAATGTTGTTATTTGTCGATGTTGCTGATGTTGTCGTCGTTATTGTTCGTCGTTGTTTTCGTTGTTGTTGCCCCTTTTTATCAATGCACTTTTAACGCTGTTGTAATTCCGTTGATTGCTTTTGCCTGCTGTTGTCGTTGTTGTCGTTGTTGTTGCTGCTGCTGCTCTCGTTGCCATCGTTGAGTAAATCACAATAAAGCTATTAAGAACGGAAACGGAAGCATTCGCCGCTGCGCACGCATTGAAGCATAGCTGTCGCATCGCCAGTCAATCTGCCACACCCCCAATCCGCCAACAACACGAACCCCCTCCCTCCCCTCCCCGTTCCCCTTTCTCATTCCTCGCCCCACATCCTACAGTCTTATTGTTTATTGCATTATTGTTGCTGCAACTCTGCTTGCTGCATTATTCATTTGATTTGACCATATTTTAGAGTCGCGATTCCCTGATTCCGCTGCTTCTTCTTCGTCTACTTCTTCTTCTTCTTCTGGCTACCGCTTCGTCCGATCCAGACAAACAAACGGTCAAAGTGCATTGAACGTTGTTCGACATCCAGTGTGGCACGAACCCAGGGTGCAGTGTGGAAATGGGAATGAAAATGGGAAATTCGAAGTAAGAATTCGCCAAGCAGAACTCATAACTTGCATGTCTCTCATCTGTCTCTCGTCTCTCGTCCGTCTCTCGCTGTCTTCCTCCATCTGCTCTCGGCAATTGTTGTTAGCTAATAATTTCTTAATCTACCATGCATAATGCATTTCTATCATTGTTTATATGCGCCGCCATGGTCATTGTCTGCGATATATGAGCGGAGTCACAGTGGTCAAGTGTTCTATGAACTTGTAGTTCAAATAAAACTTTACTCTTGAGCCAATAATACAAAAATAGAACACTAAAGATCATCCAGGTAAACTTATCAATGCTGTAGTTTACAAAATTCAGAACACTGTGCAAATTTCATTGAATTGTTATAATTTATTATGTGCTTTCAGTACTTGATTTTTCTTAAGCTGCTGTTAAAGCTAAACTTGCATATTTAATGCTTATTAAATTCAGCATATTCTAGGAATATTTTATAAATATCAAAAACAATTAATCTAAAGTGCGCTGTAAAAGATTTTCATGACTTTAAGCAATTGCTTTTCAGAGAATTCAATCATTATTAGACAAGCTCCACACAAATTGCCAACATTTTTCACACCTTACTGAAAATGAGTTTAAATTAGTTGTAATTGAATTGCAACATTCTTGCGTTGCTCCACTGTGCGGCGGCGTATCTTTGGTCGAGAGTAGATAAAGTTGGTAACTCGCAACTTGCAACTGGCAACTGGCAACTGGCGAGCTCATGTCGAGTAAGTGCCGCAATGACTGGCCTGACTGGTCGGAATTTGAGTTAACTCGAGTTGTGCCTGCATCTCTGTGGCTGTCGCTGTGGCTGCGTCTCCGTCTGTAGCAGGTCTCGGTCTGGGGTCTTGAAAGTCTGGGCCTCGAGTCCGTTGTGCTCTGGTCAAAGTCTGGGGACTCGGAGTCGGACTCGGACTCGGACTCGTGGCTTAGAGGCGTTTGGCATTGTCATTGTTTAGTGGCATTTACGAGTGCAATTGCAATTGCCATTGCATGAATTACTTTAGACTGGTTTCGTTGAGCCCCTCTCTCTCTCTCTCTCTGTCGCTCAGTGTCGGTGCATTCACCTTGCCCAAAAAGCAACCCCCAAAAGGCTGGCATAAAGAAAAAAAAAAGGAACGGCTAAAATGTGATGAAGAGAAGAAACACACCTGACTTTGCGCCATTCACTTGCATATTTCATTATGAACAGTTGGCAAGGGCAATGGCAGCAACGTCGACGACGACGGCGACAAGGGGCATGTGGCATGTGGCAAGTAGCAAGTGGCAGGCTGAGCTGGCTTGGAGTGCAGCAGCTGCTGCTGCGTTAACACATGTCTTTTTTGTGTTTTTTTCGGGCCCTAAGATAGGGCTAGAAACCTGCTACCTGAAGTGGATGCTATTTGTGGATGGCAATATTAGAGCGTGCCGCTTTGCCCCGCTCCCCTTTGTGCCGCCTGTGTTGCCCTTCGACTGTTTAGTCTCGCATAATTGTTTCGGGTTTGTTTTTGACTTGTAAACAATGCGGCTGTCTCGCTCTCTCTCGCTCTCTCTCCGTCTCGCTCCCGCTCTGACTTTGATTGGGCCATGCAAATGTGAGCCAATAAAGTTAGCCAAGTTATGACTGCAAATCACGTCAACGGGGCAAGCGACACGTGGCGACCTACAATGCAGCACCCTCTGCCTCACACCCTCCCCTCTGCCACCTCCCCCCTCCCCCCTCACCACATCCCCATCGCCGCATCTATTACTATATTTTTTTGCTGCCAAAAATTTCCATAGTAATTGCGGCCTGACATGAAACAACAAAACAGTAGTGCAACAAACAAGCAGCAGCAACAACAGCAACAACAGCAACAACAACAACAACAATTGAAATACTAATAATAATAGCAACAACAACGGAGGAGAAAAAAGCAATTTTCTTTTTGTTCGAGCTCAAGAAATGCCAAATATTTGGGGTAACTCGTCAGAGCTGCCGTTAACAAACATTCAACTTGTAATCGCCCTCCCCTGCCACCCCCTCTCTCCCTCTCGCCCTCTCCGCAACCCCTTCGCACCGCTGTACTAAACGATTTGCTTATTATGCGCCAACAATAACGGCAGCAAACAAAATGGAAGAAAACTGTACAAAGTTATGAATAAATAAATATTGTAAATGGCAAATCGTGACTGGCTGTCATTGTGTACCTACCCCCCTCCCCACCCTAGCTACCCTCCCCCTCTCGGCCCATCATTATATTATTAGCAACATATACTCACGCATGGTACTCGCTCATTGTTGTCGTTGCTGTTGTCAGTCCAAGGATAAATGGTTTCAGGGGGCCGGGCGGGGGGAGAGGGGGGCATCGTCATCAGTCATGACATGCAAATTGCATTTGCTCATCATTTATTCGCTTGTTTGATCAATTTTTATGACAAATTATCGGCACAAAGAAATTTGTAGCCCTAAGTCGCAAGTCGTGTAGAACTAACTTCGAATAATAGTTCCGGAAATTGGAAATTGTGCTATCTAAATGTATGTACTATATATGTATGTATACGGCCTGCATTCACCGCTGATTGCCACAGCCACAAACTCACCCCCGGACAAACTGCACTGTCTCCAGTGGAGCGTTAAGTGCGCCACTTCCTGGCCAGCAAAACACATTCCGACGTCATAGCCCAGCTAATGAACTCATCCCACAGCCCAAAAAGTGCCCACTCCGTTGGCACAAGCAACCTCCAGACACAGGCTTACAAATGCTTGCAACTACCACTGAAGTGCAAAAAGTGCAAGTTGCATCGACAGCAAAAAGTGCCAAAAAGAAGAAAAATCGAAAATCAACTAAATAGTCGCAGCACATTTCGATTTGCAGACTGCAAGTTACGCTGTAAATCGAATTAATATCAAAAGCTGACTATAAATAGTTATTGATTTGTCGATGGCGCAGAGAGGAGATTAATAAAATTCCAAGAGCTATTAGCATCAAGTAGCAAACTGCAGGTTAATTTTGTTGGCCCTAATTTGATCTGTCTCTAAGTTATGCAACTTTTTAGCTGTAGAGAGACAGTCAGACAGATTTTGAGTGCTAATCGAACCTAGTGTCCGCTGTTTACAGGATATCTGAGGAAAAATGAAACTGAAGTCAGAGTTGCAGTTATTTGTGGGCAGCCAGAGACTTCGATGCGAGTCTATGAACACTCGAACTCACATGTAAGCCAAGTGACTGAAGTTTCAAGTGTTGTAACTGCTGTTGTTACTGCTGTGGTTGTTGTTGTTGTTGCTGCTGCTCGAGCCTGTCTAGCGACAGCGACACTTGCAGCCTCTGTCTGTCTCTGTGAGAGTTTCAGTTTCGAATCGAGTTCGCCACACATTGCTGGCATTCCTGGCCTGCTGCTCGTTGTCTGTGGGACAGCAGGTGTAAGAGGTTAAGCCTTAGTTAGTGTTACATAATCACAACTGTGCCAAGTCAAGTGAGTAGCTAAAAATGGCAAATGATTTCTTAACATTTCTGGCTTTCCCCTTCCCGTTTTTTTTTACTTGACTTTTTGCTTTCTGTGTCGCACCTGCCACAAGAGCGAGTGCAGTTCGCAGGAGTCGCAAAGCTGACGTCGGCACTTGGGGACAAGTTTTGAGGAGCGCGTGATTTATTGTCAGTGTGCCCATTTTTCTGGGGGATTCACCACAGCCGGCAGCATTCGCTTTCATGCTCAAGTTGTGTCCAATTGTTCCACTTTCTGCTACCATTTCAAAAATGTACCGCACAGTACAAGCGTGTGCCGCCGCCGTCGCTCTAACAGAAATGTACCCGAATTCTTAGTGTGCTGTGCCCTGGCGCTCTCTTAGCTAGACAGAATCCACAAGAGCGCGCTGCCCAGCAGTTGTTCACATTCTCTTAACATCCACAGTGGCGTGCGCTCTTCAGCAAACGGCGAACTGCGAAACCAAAACAAATGTGATGAAAAGGCTGGCTGGCTGGCTGGCTAAACCGACGGATCTGGATCCCGGTGTGCCGATATGCTGCCGCCGTCGCTGTCGATGCCGCGACGAGCCGAGCGAACGATGGTGCCGCTTCGCTGGCTGTGAGCCGAAGTCAGAGACGCGAATGGCACGAGAGCGTCGACGATTGCTAAGCAACCAGTAGTCGTCGTTGTTGTGTGCCGCCAACAGAGCATAACAGACCGACTAACAGCGCTGTTAGCCAGCTAACAGCTGGTGAATATCAGCGTGCGAGCGACCGAAACAACAACAACAACATTCATTCAGTTTGGCAGAGAGTGCGAACGAAGAGAGCCGAAGTGTCAGAGCACGAGCCGAACACGACGCCGACGACGACGACGACGCCGTCGTTAGTTGTAGTCGAAGTTAAGTTCAGTCACAGCCACAGCGACAGCGACAGCGATAGCCGGAGACCGCCACAGTTTTTGGTTCGGGCCATTCAGTCTAATGTCAGAAACGCAGTTAGCTGCTCGTCGTGCGCAAGTTTCAAACAGAAATCAGCTAAAAGGCACAGTTAATATAACTATTACTGAAAAGCCCAACAACAACAACAACAACAACTAAAACAAGCATTGTTAGTCCAAAACTTGAGCCGTTATAAATCAAAACCAACAAATACAAACACACACACACACACACTAAAACACACACGCAGCTAAAGTTTTGCCTATCGCATTTCAATTTCAACCATTTCTAATAAATCAAAACAAAACGCAAACAACAACAACAGCAACAACGAATACAACGACGACGACGCTAACAATAACAATTGCAACAACTAAAAACAACAATTGTGAAGCGGAAACCGTTTGCAATTAGTTCGTGTAATAAGCGCAAAAGATATTCCACTCGATTTATATCTCAACAATTTAATTGCAGCGAACAAAGCAAATTTAATTGTTTAAGAGAAAAAAAAAAGTTTAAATTAAGGTGTGCATTTACCAACAGCAACAACAAAAACAAAAACAACAACAATAAAAATATTAATAATAACGACTGAGCACATATAAAATTACCGATCGTTGGCATTGTGAAAAGTGCTTTCAGTGCTAGCTACTTTATTGCATCTATCAGATACAAAAAATGAGTCACGAGTGAAGTTCAACGTCAACAGAAAGTACAAGCACAACAGAATATTAACTAAACTCAAGACCTAGAAACTAGGTTAAATGGAAAGCGGTATTCAATAAAAAAAAAGAAAAAAAAATAAAACAGCCACTAAAACGGGTCACAAAATTAATTGCGAACTCCAACCAAGCAAGCGTACAACAACAACAGCAACAACAATAATAACAACGACAAAAAAACCCTACAAATTTGTCAGAATATTTATTTATGCAAATATCGTTAAACGAATGGGCAAACATCTAACCAAAGAGTCCACAAAAAACTCAATAAGAATTATATATATTAAGTTGTCGAACAGCTCAAAAGAACAGTTCTTCTTCGTTCACTTCAATCGTAGTTGGAATTCCCTCGGAACAACTCTGAAGACGGCTGTTTGTATTTGAAGTTGATTCTTCTGTGGCATGCCATAATCTTCTAACATTACAAATTATTCAAGTTCGTGAGCAAAGATATTTCCAAAAGTTTCAAGCGTTGCAATTTTGTTATTTCAAAAAATTCCATTTTGATTTGCAGAATTTTATCAAACACATTTTTATTGTGCTATTCAAAGTTTCGAATTAGCATTTAAATATTATTTGTCTGTAATTTGATTGAATAATTACTTTAGAACTTGCTCAAAAATATCTTGAGCTTGCTTCAACTTCTGCTTCTGCATTCTGTGTCATTCGAAGCTCATTAACTATTGTTAGACACATTGCCACATTTCTTCAGCGCTTGCAGCTTGCAGCAAGTTGATTAACTAAAGTGCAGCAAGTCGTTGCCGTTGCACACGTATCTCGACGTCAAGTTGCAATTCCTACAAAATTCCAGCACGTTTCTCTGGGATGTGGTTCTTTTCTTGACTCTTTCCTTCTCGAGTTGTTTTTTTTCGTGTATTATTTTCGTTGGCATTGGGAATCTGTTGAGTTATGCCGCAAATCTTACACGTGAACGGCACAAAAACAAAAAAAATTGCAACTGCAGCTGGCAGCCGCAAATTGAAATTGCAGCCCAGTTAAGTTTAGGGCTAAGAGCGACTCACTAACGTGGCTAGCACAAGCAGTTGCCAGAAAAACTGATGTTGTTCTGATGTTGTGCGAACTACAAACGCTAACTGAACACATTTAATTGCCAGCCCACAAAGGGAGTCGGGCTCATAAATTGGCGCCAGCAAACATGTGAGTGAAAAGCGAGTGAGTTGTAAGTGGAGAGTAGAGAGCGGTAAGTGGTGAGATGTGAGTTGTGAGCAGCTACTACTTCAGTGGCACTCAGTGTATTCACGGCATTCACTTGGACTCACTTTGTGGGGCTTCATTAAAACTGCTCGCAATTAGCTGCAAATTGAATTATGGATGCGTTTCATTCTGCCGCAAAACTATTTCATTTTCATTTCGGCCAACTTTTTGCTTCCCTTTGAACTTTGACTCCCCCCCCCCCCCACACACACAACCAAAAAAATAACCTAGGGATCACAACAGCAAAAAAAACGAGCAAAAGTTTTCGTGACACAGGAATTGAAGTTGTACACAATGTGGAAGTTGTTGCTGTTGTTTAGTTAGTTGTGTTGTTGCCTGTTGTATGGCTTTATTTATTTTAGCCAAGTTCAACCGCCAAGTTGCCGGTGCCATCCATCCATTTCCATCAGCATTTCCATTTCCATTTTCATGTGCATGTTTATTCCCATTTCTGTTTTGCGCTCAAACTTTTGCCTGCCTTTTCGACTCTACTTCCACTGACTTTGCTTAACTTGGCCCCGTGTCTCCGTCTCTCCGTCTGTTCGTTGTCTCTCCCTCTCCCTCTCCCTATCTCCCTCCCTCTCTCTGTGTCTCTCTGGGTCTCTGACTTACCTTACTTTACGATTATTTCCGCTGAAGCGTTGCGCACTGCCGACTGCCACTTACTTTGAACTTTTCTGCGGCTGACCCTTGCCCCCTGCCAACTGTACCCCAGTACCTCTGCTCTCTCCCTTCCTCCCCCTCCCGTCTGCCCTTTTTACGTTTTTTTTTTTTGTTTCTGCTGTTGTTGCGTTTTGTTTTTTGGGCGTGTGAAAGCCATTGACTTGGCCATATGGGTTCGCATAGTGCGGGGATTACAACTTCACGGCAAGAAACGGAGAACTGTTAGCTGTTAGTTAAGAGCGACGACTAGCCGAACAACAAGAGCCAGTTTCCCGGATTCCCACACCCGCAAATCGCGCTCGCATTGCTGGCAAATTGTATCAATTGTGGCCCCGCAAAGCGAACTACAATAGAAACCGGTTCCTTCAGGCTTCTTGCAGAGCGTCGAGAGCGCAGCATAAATCAGTCGTCGTCTTTTTGACCACAACTATGTACTACTAACTGGTTTATTTGTTTATGGCCAACTTCAGCCAGCCATATGCAAGTGTATTTGTGTGTGTGTGCTCGTATCTGAGTCTTGGTCTTAAGTGACGCTGCATTAAATCTCTTAATGTGCTAACGACAGCGATCAGCGCCCACATCGCACACACTTGTCTATCGCATTGAATTGATGGCACCACCCAGCAAGTGGTGCGATTTTGGCGCAGTTATTAATTATATTATATTCAATCTTATCTACATCTGTATGGGTGTGTGTGTGTGTGTGTGTGTTTAGTGTGATACCAACCAAATCTGTGCAGCAAAAAATAGTCGCAAAGAGAAACCAACAAGAAAAAAATTATTGAAAAAAAATTCAAAAATTGCGAAAAATATATACAAATAAATTCAAAGTGGGCGCGCTGCGAAACAGTTTTGAAACAACAACAATTTCAATTACAGTGCAGCAGAAAAGTAATACACCACACCAACAACATCAACAGCAACAATAAAAACCAGTTAAAAAGTGACGGGCAAAACGAAACCGTAACAATTTCAAAATAAAACCAAAAATCCATCTATCAACAACAACAACAACAAATACACACATATAAAGGAAATTGTAAACCGATTGAAAAGTTCATTTGAAAAGTGCACCAACAACAAAATATTTTGGAAGCTCAAATTGTGAAAATATTTTCAGAAAGAGCCAAAGGAAAACGTTATCCCTCAACGAAAACTAGAAAAATGGTAAATAAATCATCACTGCTACTTATTGTTTTTCCACTCCCTATTTTTTTTTCTTGTTCACTCGCATTCAGTTCGTAAATAGCTTGTACTTGACCCACTAATTATGCATAGGCATCGAGAGCATTACGAAGAGCCGAGATCCCAGAGCTGAGAGCTGCAAATACATATATCAGAATCGAGAACTAGCTGACTGTGGGGTAACAACAGAATTATCACAAATGTCGGGTGTCCCACACACACACACATACACACACACAACAACACCAAAGCCAACGCCGAACCATCATTATATAAGGTTTTATGACGCCGACGTGACGATAAAAAAAAGCGAAAAAAGCAAAACAATAAAACAAAAACAAAACATAAAACTTGAAGTCGAGCTTAGCGCGGTTTCTAGGAATTTCGCCAGGGAATAATTATGTTTCAATAATAAATACAACAAGTCAGTGCACTCAAAAGAACCTCATTGTGGTGGAGATCATTATGATGATGTAGAGATAAAAAATAGAACAAGTGTTGAAATGGATAGCAGCAGTTTTATGATGTGAAATTTTGAATTACCAAAAGTGTTGATTGAGGGACTATTTGGGAAATGAATAAATGGGCTGCAGATATACATATATAAAGGGAGAACATTTAATGACGCGACTATTAAAGGAAATTATTAAAGCAGTTATTTGCTAGTGAGTTTATTGAGTTCTCTTGCGCTCATTGCATAGAGAATTCATTTCGCTTGGCATGGAAATTTAGGTGGTTGAGTCATTGTTTTCATATTGCAGAGCAGAGAAAGAGAGTGGGAGAGTGAGAGACAGAGAGAGAGCGAGAGAGAGAGAGAGAGAGCATGCATTGCGCTACAGATAAGTGAAATGATATCGTTTGCGGAATAGTCTGGAACTTCTAACCGGAACGACATAGTTATAGTTATAGTTGGCTTGTAAATATAATAAAACACACAATGTTCAATGTTGGGTGTTTGGGTCATGGCGACTGATAGATAAACTTCAACAACATGTGCAATGCGAACAATTCAATTAAAAGCGCGTGCTAGGGCTGCGGATAACATGCGGCAGAAAGAGAGCGAGAGCAAGAGAGAGAGTGAGAGAGAGAGAGAGAAGTAGAAGAAGGGGAAGTCAACTGACAGTGACTGTCGCTTATCTAAAGTCATTCGCTCGCTGCTACCTGGTCGAACAAACAGACAACGACGACGACGACGACTGGTGAAACATTTATCAATAAACTTATAAATAGCTTATTTACCAAGTGCTTTAGGCCGCATTCTTAACAGTATTTCACTTTTTTCGGTGATTGCGTTTCTTGCAATCAAAGACTCCGTCTGCACTTTCCAAAGAACTGATTGACTGACTACCGGTTGGCATAGTAAAGATATGGATGGATGGCAGTTGGGTTTATTAATCGGTAGCTAATTACTGGACCCCCCTGGGAAGGTTGTGAATTGTTTCTCAACACTCAACACTCGAGTCGTGCTATCTTCGAGTGCCGGCTACTCGACGACGCCGCAACGTGGCGATGTCAGTCAACTTTACTTGTGACGTAGCTCACTCGCTCACAAGTGTCGCACTTTGTTCGGCCCATAAATTGTAAAGGCAACCACAGCAACGTTTGTATTTGAATGACAGCTACCTTATGGCTGACGATAGCAATCGTTTAATTGCCACTATCTTTATGGCAGCTGCAGCATAGTTTCTTACTCCAAACATCAAATATCTTTTGTGTTTGTTGCATGACTTTTATTTTGCTTTCTGTGTAGGATAATAGCTTGCAAAATGACAGATTTCAATTGCATGTTATAGACAGTTGAATATTTGTTCACACGTGGAAATGATCGCCATCAACTTGATGGCGTTTATTTAAGCTGCTGCCGGAGTTTGCCAAAGACTACAGGGTATAATTACAAGTGGAGGAGCGGGACAACAATTTGCATATGGGATGAAGAGACAGAGAGAGAGAGAGCGAAGCTTGTCGACAAAAAGCTCAACGTATGCAAAAAGCTGAATATGAAATGTGAAGCGGAACAAAAAACAAACTTAAACAGAAAATAGTTTTTAATTATCGATGTCAATTAAAATGAACTGTGCGCTGACGTTGTCGCTGTCGCTGTCGCTGTTTGTGTTTGGCTTTATATAAGACTGTCGCTTTATGCACAGAGTAAAAACACACACACTCAAAGCACACACACACACACTCGCAAACACACTCGCACACTCACATGCTGGCACAGACGGAGAGCAAGTAAAACAATAAGCTTGAAGCACAGTAACGAGGCAACACACAACGAGGCGCAGCGGAACTTTGGGCAAAGTCACAGCTCACACAAAGACAGCGCGGGCAGCGGGCGGTGAAGCGGTGGCGGCTGAAGGAAGCTGGGTCTGAGAGTGCCTCCCCGCCTCTCCCCCCCTTGGCACCGCTTGACGTGCTGCTGTTGGAATGCCAAAGTGAGCAACGCCAGCAATTTAGCCAGAGACACAAAAACAGAGACACAGCCACAGTCACAACTGTAGCTACAGAGACAGATACAGATACATTTGCAATGCAGCAACAACGTTAGCTATAGATAAAGATACAGTTACTAATACTTCCAGAGATGCAGATACGAATGGCAGCGACCTGCGGCTTTTGATCGATGCTTTGAGTTATGAATGAGGCAAGCAGCTGCTATAGGGTTAAGGGGGGAGGGGGCGAAAACAGAGGAGGGCGAGTGTTGCGTTGTTGCCTTAAGGGGGTGTCAAAGCTGCAACTGGCCACAGTCCAATTGCTGTCTCTGTTTCTTGCCTCCCTCCTCCCTAAATGTCGCTGCTTATCTCTCGCTCTATTGCTGACTGCTAACGAGGTTTGCTTACAATATCGATAAAATATCTTTTTTTCAGACAGTTCCCAGCGAGGCAGAGAGTGTGGGGGGCGTTTTGGGGGGGGCAGCGCAGACAGATAACATGAGCCGGCAATTCGTATGAATATTTCATATTTTATTTGTTTTATGATGACAGCAAAACGAAAAACAGAGTGAGAGAGAGAGAGAGACAAACTGAATACGCGCATGCTAGAAGGAGATAGAAAACTATTTGTATCTGTATCTGTATCAATAACTGGCCTGTTACTTACCCTGTGCCCCACGTTGTGTCTTTCTGTGTGTCTCTGTGTATGTGTGAGCGGTGCTTGTACTTTTTGTTTTGTTTGCCCGCCGTTGATTGCACATACATAACTAAACAGCGGAAATATTACCAATAAATATGAGATATACACTTACTCCCTTATGTATCTGTATCTCTCTATCTGTTGCTGCTCCTGCTGTAACTGTATCTACATACATATATCTAAAAGCGAGCGTGAACATATGAAGAAGTTCCCCTCAATCCTCGCATGCAGTGCAAATCAGAAATTGAAACTTTCCATGAGTGCTCGGCCTACGCTGTAAGCTAAATGTAACAAATTTTCATATGGAAACACACATCATAAGATTACTTATTCACTTTAACGAATAAGTTTGAGTTGCTTAGTTGTAGAACTTTAAATAATATTCCTCGTGATATTCTGAATATTTCACCTTATACAAGTTGTGCTATGGAAAGTGAGAGGTCTTTAATGTATGTATATTTATTGCGATATAAATGTTCCCTCTCAGTTCAACAGACTCGCTGAGGTCGCATATATTTGTTATGTCAGTCCAAAGACAATTGAAGTTCTCGTTCGAGTTCTTTGCAGTTCTAATTGAATTAAAGACAATTACATAGCTCGCCATAAATGCTACACATGAATGTTCTAAGTGATTCTCGTTTGTACGATTCACACACGCTTTATAAACTCACACAACTCTGGCGAGCCACAAAACAAAAATCAATCATCAATAAAATCTAATTGAATTTGTGCGCTGTTTGCTGCCACGATCAGTCTGAGAATTGTGCCACAAAACGCGCAATAGAAAGAGAGCGATAAGGAGCGAGAGAGAGAGAGAGAGAGGGGAGAGTAACCATCATAATTTGTGTGAAAGAGGCGATGATCATTAGCTGGACAGGAATGCGTGGCAAATGATGGCATGTGGGTCATTTACGACCAAGCACAAACTCTGACCAGGAGCCGCAACTGAAGCGAAGAAGAGGGAGAAGTAGGAGGAGGGTTGAAGGGCAAGGGCAGGGCCAGGGGCAGGAGGCAGGGGCAGGGGCAGGAGGCAGGTCAATAGAAGGGCAGCGCAGCGTGCGGGCTGTTGTAACAATTATCACAACATCTAAATGGTTTTCGGAAATGTTATTTGAACTTTTCGGTGGAAATGACTATTTTGTCTCTTTTCTTCATTTTTCTATTTAAACAGTTTGAAAGCGACAGAGCTGTGACGTTATTAAGGCTCATACAAAGGGACAGGGAAAATTGAAGTCAAATTGAACTTGGCAACTTTTCACTCAGACTTTTCTCCACATGCCAGTGTCTGTGTATGTGTGTGTGTGTGTGTGTCTGGGAAAATGGCAGATAAATGTAATTAAAGTTGAAAACTTTTCTACAGTTGCTTTGCTGTCTATCACAAATAGTTTATTTTCAATTTAATTATATATAGTTAATAACTTAACTTATAATTATAATTGTGTGTGTGGAAAACTGTCGATGGGAACTTAGAGCAAGTTTTCACAATAAAGACGTGTTTGCAAAGTTTGTGGAGAATATTTTCGAAATGAAATAATAATTTAATTTCGTTTATTAACATACCTGTTTAATTAGAAGTTGCCGAAAGCTGCAAACAAACGAGAAGGAAATAGATTAAATTTGGGAAATATAAAGAAGAAATATAAAGCAAACACAGTTAAATAAATAAAGTGCTGCTCTGCAAGTCGCGTGTGTGTGTGTGTGTTTCATTTGCAACATATGGAACATTAAATCGCATAGGCCGTGGGCAAGTCCCTCGACTGGACGGCGGTAAATGGTTTAGCGACTGCACACAGGTGTGTCAATGACTTGCCAGGGGATCGTGGATAATGAAAACGAAATGCAGCCAAAGGGACTCGAAGCAGTCACCAGGGCAATGACGATGGCGATGGCGGAGAGCTGAATAATTTTCACTTCCGACACGAAAAAAAACACACACACAAACACACGCAGAGAGTCGCAAAGACAACAGCTGGACAACAACAAGAACGATAATAATAACAACACAGGAACTGAGCACTGAGCACTGAGTGAAGTGGGAACAGGGAAAAAGGGAACTGGCAACGATGACGAGGTCAAGCTAAAAACTATTAAAAGCGAACCAAGCTGCTCCCATGTGTATCTGTGTGTGACCATTTCTCACTCGCCCTGTGTGTGTTTGTGTGTGTTGTGTGTGTGTGTAGTTTTAATCAAACCGCCGCCAGAGTTTGCTTTTGCGCCTTTTTTAAGGTGCGGTTCAGTGCCCTTCGGTGGCCATAAAACCAACGACCAACGAGCAACGACCAACGTCGCTCGTCGCTCACCGCTCGTCGTCTGTGGGCCAACTTGGAAGGCAGGAAACGCCATCAGCTGTCGCTGTGCAGCAGCAAAAAGCAGCCAGCAAGGCCCAAGGCTTCAGACCAAAGCCAAAGCTGCGTTTCCAGGCTCGAGGCTCGGGGCTCGTTAGGGGCTAGCCAAAAACTATGTTTGGCGTTTGGCGAGGGTTGCAAGCAGCGTTTTTCCTTCGACTTTTCCCATTTTTCTTCGCTTATTTTTTGTGTGTGAGTGTGTTTCGGGGGGTTGGGCTGTAAATTACACAACCAGCATGGAGGGGTGAGTGTGCGTGAGTGTGTGTGCTGCACGCAAGCCGCAAATGAACATGCAACATTAAAATACACACACACACACGCAAAGACACACTCTGTACTAACTATATGCCGGCGCAATAAATTACCAAATTTATTTGTAGGCGCACGTGCTTGAATCTCTCTATCTCTCTCTCTCTCTCTCTTTCTGTATCTATCTTTATCTTTTCTAGTTTTTTGCTAACTTGCCAAAAGTAGAGCTTGGAATATGGTTAAATAAATTATTGCAATTGTTGCACGTAGCCAACATGCAAGCGCTGATTGATGGCCACATATAAAAGTTTTGCGTTTGTATCTTTCAGATACGTTTTGTGTCACACACACAAAGCGGCGATTTATCAAAAAGGCTTAGCCTCAATCACACACAAAACAAGCAAATTGATAAACTATGCAAATGTAGTTCCGAGATAAACATGTATCTGCATCTAAGCGCACTTTGTCAAAAACTGACAAATTGTGAATGAAATTAAGACTGCTCTCCCCCTCCCCCTCCCCCCATGCCCCAAGCCACTGCTGATAACCTCATCGTAGTGGTGGGCAGGCATATGGATTACCCAATTGCCAGCGAACGAACAACATTACACAACACTTACGGCTAAATGCGAAATGCGAGACGAGACGCGCGGAGCTCTACAAGTGCAAAACAATACAGATACGGATACAGATACAGATACAGATATAGTTTCAGTTGTAGTTACCGTTGCAGCAGTTGTGTAGTTACGGACATAGATATAGATACTTTCGACTGCCAAAAGATACTTACGTGCGGTGCATGACGCAAACGTCATTACAATACATGAGCACAGACAGTCATGCCACAAGCTCTTGCCGCGAACGCGGCGCGGGCGGCAATTGAAGTGCTTACTTTGCTGCTGCAGGCAAACTGAGTTGCAAGCAAGCACGCGCTGCTGTTGCAACACACGCCAAAAGACAACGGCAAAATCAGCGCGCGAACAGCAGTTCGACGTGGCTGTCAACCAGTCGGTCTCTCAGTCTGTCAGTCAGTCAATCAGCAAAACTGAGTTGGTTTTAGCGATGGCAGTCAAATGGAGTTTATTAAGCGATGAGATGACTAAGAACTGCTATTACACTAATTGCCAATTAATAACTAATTTCAACAAGTTGCAAATTATGAAACAAGTCAATGTTAATTCGCCGTGAAGAGCGATTCTCATTTCTCAGCGTCTATTTGTATTGCATGCCATCATTGTAAAGAATATTTCGTCGCATTTGAACTAGTCACCGCAATATATATTAGAAGCTTGGAAAACCATATAAAAATTGTAATATGTAATGCAAACGGGGCGGCTAGAAAATAGTCGCTCACTCAACTCATTACATTCGTAGTTATTTCTCGTGTTCGTTTTTATTTTTATTTTCTACTCTCTACTTCTGTCATCTCATCATCGTCGTCCTCTTCATTGTTGTGAATAGCGGTGAGTCTTTTTACTTGGCTATTCATTCAAGCCACTCACTTAGGAAACAAACTCTCTCTCTCTCTCGATGTGGCAGGCACAAAACAAAATATGTGCTATTTATATATCGTGCACTTCTCCACTTACAATACTTTCGTTTTGTTTACATACTCGTCGTACATCATCGAATTCCAGGCAATTCATCTACATCATCATTGTGTGCGATTCAATTATTCATGCCGTTTTTATTCAATAAATCAAATTTGGAAAATACTCGAGATATTTATAGGCAGCTTTCGTGCTCGATACGTAAATGTGCTCGCTGACATTCCAACGCATCATTTTCCATAATTATTGCACTTGATATACTATCAAAGTTTAGTAGAACGCGTTTAAATTCTGGGAAATTTGATTAGTATTCCATTCAGAATAAAAATTATTTATAATTCCCATTTAATTGTAATCAGTTTTAAAGTTGATTCACAGTTCACAGGCATAGAACTGAGATGTTGGCTGTCGTGTCACGCTGCCATCGCTATTCAGGCGCGATATGCATTCAGCTTGCCATTGACTTCCAGCCATGTCATCATGCCAACTCATTCCAACTCATCAGCAAACTACACGACTATAGCTCACATTTATGTGTGCTTTTTGCTGTTATTGTTGCTGGCAGTGTTTTTTTGTTCATTGCTGTTCAGCTGTTAGTTGCCTCAAGATTATTACAAAGTGAGTGACAGCGTTTGCCGGCGAGCCATTTGTTTGCCTACCAGCAAACAGCTGAAGACGTTGCCCTGGGGCCACCAAACCAACGAACAAGACGACAACGACAACGACAACGTTGAAGATGGAGCTGGTGATGTTGATGGCGATGGGTTTGAGTTCGAGTTCGAGTTGGAGCTAGAGAGCTGGTGTTGAAGTCAAAGCAACGAGACGATGGCGTCTGGTAAATGCTTGCTGATATTTCTGCTTAGGTTGACGTCTTTTGGGGGGCTCTGAGCACTGAGCTCTGAGCTCTGAGCTCTCAGCTCTGAGGTTGCATCACTTTGTGTGTTGGCCATCAACAGCTGTGGCTGGAACCGAGCTGAGCTGAGCTGAGCTGCATTTGCATATTTTGTTTAATATTGAAGTGGGGATCCGTTGGATCATTGAGTGCCAAGTGGTTGGCTGCTCTGCTGCTGACATTGCCTTGAGGGTGGTGTGCGAAATGCAAACAGTTGCAAATCGGTTGAGCAATTGAAACACGTTCAAGTTGAAAGTAAAACGGCGCCACAGTCGAAACAATTAACCGAGAAACAGCAACTAATGCAGCTAGCTTGACTCCTAAATACTCTGTAGGCAAAGTATAGAGAGAGCAAAGTCTTCTATTAATTATCTAGTAAACATAGTGCCAAGTGCATCTCCCCAATTTTGCTTTTTATTTTAATAGCTCATTCCATCAAACCCCTTGGCGCTCATTTGCCTTTCACAGGGTATGAAAACAACAGCGAAATGTGTAACTAAATAAATAGATTTTGCGCTATTGCTGGGAATTGAAATGAGCTCGCACCTGTTGACGTCGTCTTTTGTGTAAATTTGCGCAACTGTTGCCAGCCATGAAATCAACCTACAGCTCACTCTTTCTCCCTCCCTCTCTCTCTTTCTCTCTCTCTCTCTCTCTGTCTATTCCCTTCACTTGCTACGCCCCCTGTGTGTACGACACTCCCTTTAGCATAGCTTTAATAGTCACTAAAAAAAGCGTCACAAGCTCGTTCTCTGGTGTCTGCTTACAGTCTAAACGATGGGGAGAACTCAGCTCCAAGGGGAAGCAGGGGGCAATGTATTGCCTCATTGGGAAAGCCAAAGTCGCGCATCGACTGCAATTTGTGGCGCATGTGAAATTTGTTTTGCTTGGACACTTGACGCCACAGTTCATTAGCCACAACTCAACTCAACTCAAATCAACTTTGCTTAGCTCAGCGCGCGATCTTCGCAGCGTCCGCTGACACTTTCCATTTCTTTATTGTGCGATCAGATGAGGAGGAGGAGGTGATGGAGATGAAGGAGGGGGGTCAAGGTAATTAAGCTTTGCATAAATCTAACAGATTTATCAACTGCGCCTAATGATAAAACTGGTCACACTGTGTGGCCCCCGAAGAAGATGTCATGGAAAAAAGACAAAGCCCCTTCATTTTTCAAAAAGCCCCCCAAGTCTCTGTGCGCTGGCGTCTTCAGTCTTCAGTGTTCAGTCTTCACGTTGATTCTTTTGCGGCGAAATTTTGCCCTGAGGGTCGCGCCAGAAAACTTGTTTAACTAGTTTAATGACGATGTCACTCATAAGCCCAACACTCGTACCTTCCAAGTCATTTTTTAACGTTTGCTGTAACGCTGCGAGTTCTCTGCTCCTCAGAAGTTCACACAATGTCCATTGAACCGAACGAAATTCCACAAAAAAAGCGACCTAAGAGTTGAGGCATTTAACGTGAACATATTGAAAAATAATCCCTGTAATCCATTTAGTAAATAACATTGAAGATATGGTTACCAAATATTATTTTCCGTTCACAGTCTGTGACAAGTCACAGTGTTTAATCAGTTTGCTTCGCTTCTTTTAGATTTTTTAGGTATTTTTATTTATAGTCTAGATTCTATATTGTTTACAGTATTGTTGCTTCTTGAGTCGTTACTGTTTTGATAAGAATTTGATTAAACTTTACTATACTATATAAAAAAGAGCAATATTCCCAGAACTTCCAAAATTTCGCTCAAAAATTGTTGAATTCCCCAAGTCTCCGTCTACTAGCGTCTGGAATTGACAACATAACTCTGATTTTCTTGTAGTTGGCTTTGGCTGAGCAAACGATTTATCAAAATGCCCTCAAACATTTGTTTGGCAACGCTTTTGATGATGCCACTGTTGATGCAACTGTTGATGCTTTTCCCCAAAGCACAAAGAGAGCGCGCGACCGAGCGAGAGAGAGAGAGAGAGAGACAGCTAGATACAAAGAGAAAGAGAGGGAACTGAAGGTCTTAGTGTGGGCGTCTAACAAATTGTCTTTTGCCTTTTGCGGCATGGGCGTGGACACGCCTACAGATTGTGCTACACTTGCTTGTGATAGTTGTTATTGTGGTTGTTTTTGTTGTTGTTGTTGCTGGCGCGTTCCAATTCCCAAACACAGCTGCAATTTTTAGTGTGGCAAACAATTTCACGGCTTAGACTTGACTTCTTTGCATCCTCTTGTTCTGTCCGCCCCCCCGCCTCGCTGCCCCCTCAGTAGTTAGTTGCATTGTTTTATGTTGGCCAGATTCTCATGTCCCTCCCACTCCCCCACTCCCCTGACTTGCCACCGAGTTGTCCAAGTGGTTGTTAGCCCGACACTTTGTCTATGTCGGCGAAAGTCTCATCGGGCAATTGATGAACATGTTAAGTGCAGGGCGAGGGCTGGGAATTCGTTTCTGGAGCGCAATTTCTTATAGTTTTCTTGCTTTTTTTTGTATCTTTTTGGCGGGTAGGAGGGATGAATAACTGGGCAGATCACCAAGTGTTTGCTCCGGGTGACTTGACTGTGTGCGAGCTGACTGTAAGTGCGTGTGGCGGGCTAGAAGTCAATTACTTATGGCAAGGCTTTGTTCAAGTGGCTGTGAGATGAGCCAGGCAGGAAGTGGAAACTGGAGCACAAGTCGCTTAAAGCCATCGACTAATTCAAATATAGACACATTCTCTCTCGCTCGCCATCGCACATCGTCTTACTATATGGTTCGGAATAGTCGTATAGACATGATATCATTATGCCTGAAATGGCCCAACTAATTGTTCTTCTCTGTCTCTTGCCTGTCTTGCCCTGTCTGCCTGCGTTGCTGATGCTGCTGCTAGCCAAATTCATATATTAATTAAACGCTAAATTTAACAGAAAGCCAATTATGCTAATCAGCTTCTCAGTGCGACAGCACCACAGATAAGCTCACCTACACTCACGCACTCTCGCACACAAACACACACAAATAACACAACGCTCTACCTCTATAGACAACAACTGGAAGCCTGCCTGGGCATAGACTGCTTCTGTGCACTGAGAGAAAAGTCCGACATAGAAGTGCGCTTAATGAAATAACGCAGTTTATTTTCCTCGTCAAAATATTTTTAAATTGCTGCGAATTAATTATAGTCTTTAGACACAAAATAGTTGCAGAAACTGGATTTAATTAATTATCTCAATATTCGCTAAATATACTGTTCAAATATGGTTTGACAAAATTAACAAATACGTGTTTTAATGTGGTGTTAATGACATGTTGCTAATAGATTATAATTATTATTGATAGATGCAACTACTTATCAACGTTTAATAATCGCTATCTATTATAAAAACAAATTCGAATTTGAGGCAGTTATGTATGCATTCAATACATTTTGTTTCAACTTGATTTATCCCATTATTGTTGAACAGCAATTGCCCAAAATAAATTGCGTAGAAGAGTCACTTGATCCCTTTTGTTTGCAGTGCAGACTTCGTCTTGAGTCGCCGTCGTCATTTTGATTGCCAATAAGCCACAAACGCACCCAGGGCGAGCATTAGCTAAGCCCATTCCTAACCCCGCCCCCACGTCCCGCTCCAGGCCTCAACAGCTCCACCTTCGAGGCAGAACTCCCACCCGTATTTGTTGTTGATTTTATTTACTGTTTCGAATTTTGTGGATAGCTGGAAATTTCGTTTTAACTGCAATTACAAATTAAATCAGGCCCAGGGAATCAACAGAAATTGCGTGACGAATCTGATTGGCATGTAATGCAGAGGTAGCAATACTTTTAGGGCGCACTGTCACAAATAATTGAAATACAGCGAGTTCAACCGTCGCTTGTTGCCATTGAAATAATGATTTATTTGAAAGGAAATGGCTTCTCATATTCTCTCTCTCCTGTCTCTGTTGCTCTATCAACAATTTTATCTTTTATTTGTGTTGTGTAGAAAATCTTTCACTTTGCCACCTGTTTACACTCGCCGCCTACAATCCCGAGAGGTTCTAAGCGTGCCGACAAATTTTTGCTGAAATCTTTTGCTTGTCTTGTGCGATTGCTTGGCATTCGCTGGGATTGGGATTGTGATTGGGATTGTGCGGCGTTTTGGCTTTTTTTGCCTTTTTTTTTTGTTGGTCTTGCTACCTGTCGTCACCTGTGCGTTGTGGAAGCAGCTGTTTATCTTGCGTCATGCGACGCCGGCGTCAGAGGCACCGACAACGGCTGCGTCTGCGGCTGCGGCATCTTGGCATTAAATCAAAACCACTTCCGCGCCGACTGTTGCTGTTGTCTAAAGCCGCTGTTGTTGTAATTGGCACCGCACCCTTTCGACACACACACACACACACAACCAGTTGGCGATGAGTAAATAAAGTAGAGTTGAGACGGCGACGTAGAAAAAGACGAAGCCTGTGACGCGTCACTTTGTCGCGCCGAACCTCGGGGCAGGTGCTGAGGGATGTCGTGAGTGAACCACCATGTAATCCGAGACTTGCAACCCCCAACGCCCAAGAACAACAGCAACAGCAACAACAACCTGCAACCCACACCCCAAACCCAAATCCCAACCCCAATCTTCAGACTCATGCTCACAGGTCTTTAGGCAGCCCATCAAATAGCATGTGTAAATAGAGGCAGCAGAAAATAAAACATATAAAACAAGGAACACGGAACATGGCACAACCAACACAAAAGGACACCCAGTAAGAAAGAAAAAGGGATGTGTGTGTAGGTAGTACATCAAGCTAAAGGGTTGTCGCCTGATTGTGTGTGTGTGTGTGTAACCATAAGCTAATTGAGGAGTCTTTCGCCATGTTCCATTAGCAAACTGAACCTCACTACAACATACATAACTTCCTTATGTAGCATGTATGTATGGTTATTATCTACATATCTATATTTATTTTTTTCCGTGTCGACTGCAAACTCACCGAGTATTTGCACATCATTAGCACAGGCGGCGACAGAACTAACCAAATAAGTGTGCAGGGGGAGCAGCTGCAGTTTGCATACTTGATAGAGTGCCAAATGCCTGCACTACCTTACAATAGTAAAACTTATTACTTGATAAGGCAATGCGCAGAGCGGGGGGGTTGACGGGCAGAAAGCGGCAGCTGCAATAAAAGCAGCTGCGATAATGAGGTCAGTGTAGATGTCATTCGTAGTCAACTGCAAACTGCACAGAGTTAAGAACTCTTAACAACAAAATGAATCAATTTAAGTGCCGGTCACCGGGATCAATTTAAGCAGCAAAAAGTGTGTTTAGTTGATATCATAGCTGATATCTCTGTGTGTCATGACTTGCGAAACTTGATTGTTGTGCATTTGTGAATCTCATTGAGATTCGGAAATCACAATATCATTTCCAGCGACCTTTGTGCAACTATATATATTATAAATACTAAAAATTGCCATAATTTATTGCTGCCGGTGTCGAGTCTATACAATTAAAAAGAATTACCAGAAAAAGCGCTTGAATTAGATACCAATAGTTGCCATTTATAGCCAGCTATTGTTGTTATTGCCCGCCTATCTCAGCACCATTTGTATTTTATTGCTAGCGGCTAAAAGAAATATCGGAAATTGAATAAAGCTGATCATAATCACAGGTTTAATGGGCCACTACACACACTAGACGGCAGTGGACAGCGTCTGGGATGGGCCCAGTCCCACTTTAGTACTTTGTGCATAGCATAGCATAGTTATAGTTAGACACACATATGTATGTGTGTGTATGTGTGTGAGTCACAGTCTGAGATTGTGTGTTTGGTGAAAGGTTTTTGGCGCAGACGCTGCGAAACCTCATGCTGACCACAGAAATTGTTTTTATTTAGTTTTTTTTTTTAATGCTTTTGCTCTTGCTTTTTTTGCTCATTGTTGTTGTTTGAGCTCACAGCGTTAAGCAGATTTCGCCTTTCGCCACACAGCAAACAACAACAACAACAACAATACCAACAGTCATCCATCAACAAAGTGTAGAGCAACAATTGGCCACAAATCGGTAGAAGAGAGAGAAAAAAAAGAATTCAGGGCAACGGCCATTTGAAACAATAACAAAACTGGCAAGAAAGCAAGCAATCCATGAACAATCATCCCATTCATTGGGGTCCGCGAGGCGCCTCCCAGCGTCAAGAGGAGGCCTCCTTAGGATAAGCTCATAAACTTTCCAAAAACCGAGCAAACGGGCGTCTGCTGGGGACGAGGAATTATTGTTTCCCCAGCCTGAGAATCGCTGCTAACCTTCTAATTTTGAGAAGTCTTTGAAAAAGTCTCTGTATGTGTATCTGCAAGTTGGAATCGGCAGCTGAAAGTAATCGCAGTTGTATCTAACTTTTTGCATACAATTGAAATTTGACATTACGATTTCGCACAACTGCCACGAACAATTCGAACGTGCATTGATTTTGCTCTCTGTTCTCTTCTCTTCTTTATTTGCAGGTATGTGAATCGAAAAGTGCTTTTACTTAATCGAATTGTACGTAAGTAATGGGAGTTTAGCTTGGCTAATGTGAGCGCAGCAAACGAACCCAATCTGGCACTGGATTTTGCTGAAAGTAATTTTCCACCTGCTGCGGGGCCCAACACAAAAATCCAAATCCCTTTAACGCATCAAAACTTTTCTCTCCCATTGCCAGTCCAAATATTTATCTGCATAATGATGCTGCTGCTTTTCTTATTTTCCCATAGCTTCTTCTCTTTCTCCATTTTTCTTGTGCTTTTCTACTGCTTCTGTCTTTCAGTGCTTAAGTAAGGCACAGCACCAAAAACAATGACAACAACAACAGCAATAAATCAAACTAAATTTCCCAGTTGGATTTTCATTTTATTGCATTTACTTATTATAATAATTTTCTTTCTTTTAGTTTTCCTGCTGTCGTTGTTGCTGTTTTTGTGGTTGCGTCAGCCACGTTGTGTATTGTATTGTATTGTTAAGGGCGTTCGTGGGCGTGGCAGGCAGCCAGTTTTAATGACTGCGCTTAGTTTTCGATACCCAGTGATCGCATACAAAAGGGTCGCTGCATGCAGTAGTCTCTTTTGTCTATATAAATTATCTTTCTTGTTACTTCTCTAAATCTTCTTCAGGCATGTATCTTATATTTTACGTAGTGTCTGCCAGTCTATACTAGTTTTTTAACAGTTTTTTGTGAGCTCTGCTTTTTGGGCTTGCACTCCAGCTGTTTGGCAGACGGCAGCAGTAATAGGCTGGGGAATGCGACTGAATCTTAACTATTGTTAAGCACTTTGAGCAGAAGTTTGTGCGTCTTTTGGATATTAAGATAAAGCTTCCAACTTTTGAGCCACCAAACTGAATGAGCAGCTGGGCAGACGGATAGACAGAGAGCGAGAGAGACAGAGACAGAAAGAGAGAGAGAGAGAGGAAGGCAGACGGACGGACAGTCGGGGCAGATGTTCAAGATGCAGAGATTCCGCTGGGGAGGCAGCTCAATTGTAAATGCTCATAAAATATGGACATTGCGTGAGTGTAACTGTGTGTGCGTGTGCGTGTGTGGGTCGTGTCTTAAATCGCTACAACAACAACAACAACAACTATGACAAGTTTTTACAGCAATTTGTGCAGTGCGCAGCAGCGTCAAGTGCGCTTTCCGCAGCTAATTGACATCATACTGAACTCATTCACATTAATTAATGACATCATCCAGAATGAATGACCGGCGCAGGGAGGGCGGACCAATCTTGAGTGGAACGCACAGAGAAGAAGAGCGGCGCAAAAAACAAAAATAAAAGTGAAAATAAAACAAAAGAGAGCAACTGTCGGACATGCGGCACACGCACTTTGCGCTTAATTTGACGCAATTTCCACAGCCCTCCTCCACAGCTTCCTCCACAGCTTCCTCGGCAACATCATCATCAGCAGCAGGCAGGCAGCGACTCCTACTTGAATTGAGTTGACTTTGACTTAAGTTCACTTGAATTGAGTCGCCTTAAGTTGGGTTGAGTTTGTTTCAGAAGCGACTGCAATTGTTGCTCATTTCGCTTTGCAAACATTTTTGTGGCATTTTCAATTGAATTGAGTTTTATTAACCACATCACAAATGGTGCTCAGGTCTTGTAAGCAAATTAAACTAGTGCCTCAAATTGCCACCTCAAGAGTCGGTGAGGCAAATACAACTTGTTTGTCATCTATTTTGGCATTGGCCACAAATATGTTTATTCATATTTCCCAAAAGTCTCTCTCCTCTTCAGTCAACAATGTTAACGAACATCTTTCACAGCATTGTCACCAGCAGACACTTGTCTGTCTGTCTGCATATTTGCGGCCATCAGCAGCAACTGCCTAAATGACTTGCATTTAAATGGAAACTCTTCAATCTAAATTAAAATGAAATGCAAACTTGAGCCATAGCAGTTACTAACTCCACACATTTTATGGGAAAAATAATAATTAATTAAATGCACATGCAGATCGCAAATGAGAAAATATTGCATTTAAAAATGATTAAATATTTTATGGCCATGGATAGTAAAATATTTTGTGTATATTACTGCTTGTAGTGGGACGAAAATTAAATTTCGTTTTCGTTTGCAGCGGTAAATCTGTTGTATAGTACTTAATTTCGTATCTCTTGGAAATACATTTAAATCAAAGTCATGCAGTTCGAGAGAAAAATCTGTTGAAATTTTCATTTTAACTTTGGCTTAAAAGAAATTATTCAATCCTTTGACAATCCTCATGAGAAATTCATTTTAGCCTCTGCATGTAATAAAATTAAATAAAAGAAATTGGACAGGCCCAAACCACAAAGTGCTCAACTAGTAGATAGATTGTTGTTGTTGTCACTATAGTTGTTGTTGTTGTTGCTGTTGCTGCTGGGTCTTCTGTTTATGCAAATAATTGAGAGGCGAGTTGACAGTTTTTGTTGACTCTGTGACATTTTGGGGCACACTCCTGGTCGGTGGTCTCCTTGTCTTGTTGCTGCCTTGACTGCCTTGTTGTCAATGAGGTTTTGGGCTTTGCAATTTTAATTGGATTCTACAAGCAGCTGCACTGTTAAATAAAATGCCGAGTGTGAGATTTACTGGCCCGCTGGGGATTACCTCTACAAGTAACCGACTCGACTCAGCTTTGCAAGGTGCGAGTGAGTTGTACCAAAAAGCTTTTCCATGTTGACAGAATGACAAATAAAAAAAACCAAAAAAAAGGCAGAAATGCAAAAGCAAGGGCAGCTATAAAGCATTTCCATGCGGCATTACAAGAGATTTAATTGAAAATGAGTGACCTGACCCTTGACACTGAACCTGCGCACCTAAAGCGTTAACCCAGCCAGTTACTCTCATGTCAAACAAGTGACTTTCAGTCCGTCCCCGCTGCTCTATGCTGCTCCCACCCCATCCCAGGTCCACGAGTCTCAGACACAACTCACTCACAATACTAGTAGACTGGGTGTCCAACTTTCGCAAGTTGGATTGCTGTTGGCCTTTCTCTCTGTTGCTGCCGCTTTAATTATGCAAAATTAACGTTAATTAATCTCGGTTGCAACAATAACAAAAAGCAGCGGCAGCAGCTGAGAGATGAAAATGAAAAAGAGAGAATGAAACAAACATTCTAAAAGAAGTGAGCTGTCTGGAGTTTGCTGGACTGAATTGTACTCTGTGGTTAGATGTATTCATTGTTTATTGCATAATTTGCACTGTGAATTCGCTTGTTTTCGTATGAAAATGAAACTAACATATTTAATGAGCACATTTTAGTTACAAAGTGTCCATGTATGAGACCACTATAAATTTCATTGCTTGTGCTTGTGATTGTGCTTTATGCTACCCTTTCACAATTGCTTTATGGTTTATTCCAGGGTATGCAAACACATTCCAAATGTATGCTAGAGGCTTTTACTGCTGGATTTTGATAATTCCCAGTGCGTCGCGTTGAGTTTTGAAATTTGTACAAATTTGCTAGAGATGAAAATTAATTGCGAATGCTAATGGAGCTCACTGAATTTAATGGTTGTTCGTAGTTAGCCCGTCAGGAGGTGACATATCATCATCATCATATATGCACACTTATACATATATGTACATCAGAATATGTATATAATTCTAGTTGGTTGAGGGAAAGAGAGGGAGTCAGCGGCTGACAGTTATTTGAATTGTTTCGCTTGACGTTGACGTTGATGATGATGATTTGTCAATTTGTTGTGCTTAGATTGTCGCTGTCGTTGTTCCAACATACGAGTATTTGTGTGCGGCACTAACAGGAAAATCAATGACAAATTCAACCGCATTTCAGCAACAATTCGACGACACGAAATGTATATCAAACGTGCGATTCACTTGCGGTCTACTGCGAGTACTGCAAGTACAAGCTGTGTGCATGGCGTATGCTGTATGAGCTTCTACTACCATAAGCCTTGGCTACTCAATCGCTTTGGCAGTGAGACCCAGAGAGAGAGGGGCCATGGGAAAGCTTGCCAAATGCGGCGAAACATACGATCTACTCGTAACAATATATAAACCGCAAGGCAGCTATTGAAGCGATGGTCGAGCAGCTTACGAGGGCTGATTGAAGTTGCGCCGTGATTGTGAGCCGCCCCCAACTGACGGCCGACCCTCTAACTGCTGTCCCAGCCACTCCCATCATTGGCACCGCTGCCCCACTGTTCGAATAAGCATACAACACAATCGAATCTCGATTGGTCCGAGCTTGTTATGATTGCCATTGAGCTGTTGCCATTTATAACCATTCGACAACAAGTAGGAAACCAGGGGAAGCGATTTACACTCGATTTTCAAATACCCTGTGACTCAAACAATTACTGAGAGTTTATTTCATAAATTTCAATTCAAAAACTTACATTTACGGCTAACAAGACTAGATTATAAATGCTTGATTTTAGTGCAACAAATCGTCGACTATCACTGCTTATAAAAGTGTTTTTACTAGAGTTCATACACAGTTCAGTAATCGCTCAGTCATCTGTAATATTTACTGCGAAAACACAGGGTATAATCACCACTCGACTGCTACATTTTGGCCACCTTTCGCCGAGCCTCACATCGTGCCGTGAAAGACACAAGCCGCAGCTTCATTTGCAGCTTGAACTTTTGAACTAGTTTCGCACACAGCAACAGCAACAACAACAGCAACAGCAAACAGAGAACTCAACTTACGAACAGTTGAGCTCCATTCGAATCTTTCATTCAATCTCCGCATGAGTTTTACATTTTCACATCTTTCACATCACTGCTGCTCTCCCTCTCGACCATTTTCGTTATACGTCTATTACATTAATGGCCACAATTGCCGTGAGTGAGCACGTCCATCTAGCTATCTGCAGTTGTAGCTCTGGCTGTTGCTGTCGCTGTTCCCGCTGCTGTCGATGTAGCTGTATCTGTATCTGTATCTATCTGTAGCCGGGTATCTTTTAAACGCGCTCGAATGCATGATTTATGGAGCGCACTCGCGACATGGCAACGCTTATAAGTAAATATTATTATCAGTTTTTCGTTGCACAGATAAGCTGCAGATATATAGTTATAGATAAACTTTTGCACGATTCGTATAATTAAAGCCTCTGAATGCTTGGCAAATTTCATAGCAAAATGTTAAATGGTTCGAGTTTGGATTTCTGATTAATAGATACAGGATGGAAACCAATGAACGCTGAGTGATTGTAAAATAGTTTCGTTGGCGTGCAGTTCCTGGAAACTATTTGCGTGTCTTTATCGCCGTTAGTAGTGAAATTAAATCAATGATGAATTAATCATAGCATAACTATGCTGCGCTTTGAAGATTTACGGATTAAAAACTGCTTATATTAGTTGCTAATTTGACGTGCATCGCGGATATATATATACATATACATATATATTACGGAACTGCACATGATTCATGTGTATTTTATATTAATTTCATTCATTAATGTATTATTAATTAGTTAATTAATTACGGCCGAGCTGTGTAGCTTAGTCTAATATTAATTGCTCTCATTAGCTTCTGATTGTTGTCTACAGCTGCGACTTTAATCACAAGAAGCTTCGCTGCTTTGTGTATCGCTTTGATTTTCATTTGCTGTTTATTATATAGAAAAAGAGCGCTTTGACAGCTTGCAGATTATTATAAACACATAGATTATAAAAACTTATTTGAAAACGGAAGCTTGACAGTCATTTTTCATTAGTTTCGTATTTATTCTTATTAATATTCATATTTTTTATATAAGGTTCGTAGTTATTTAACTCTACAACGACTTTCTTTCATTGGTTGAACCATAACTGAGCTTTCCTTTAATTTCATGAAGGATATTTGATAAATACAAATAGTAGCTGGCTGATCAAGCAAAGGTTTGGGCAAACGGAAGTGCATTAAATGAAATTGACAGCAGTAGCGGGAGAATCACAATGGCAAATATTCAGCACGAAGTGAACTATCATTTATTGATTGCATGCTGCAGTAAATTTGAAAGTATCTAATGAAAAAATGCACAAGCGAAAACGAAAAAAAAAAAAAAAAAAACCGAGCTTTTCGCGCGCAAAAAAATAAAAGAGTCAAAGTCAATGGCTGATTGAGCCCAGAAGTTTTGCAGCTAGCTGGGAAATTAAATAGAAAGCCCTGTGAGACGGCAAAGACCAGGAAAACGCCGAAGACGAAGCGGCAGCACATACGGAGAGCGAAAAAGAGGGAGAGGCAGAGGCAGAGGCAGAGACCTAAACGTAGACTGGGGCTCAACCTACTTACCTAGTCGAGTGTCTGAATGTTTGTGCATTGAATATGCCGTGGATAATAAAACCAGCAGCAAGTCGGGGGAAGGCGGCTGGGCGTGGCTCGCTACCCTAGCGTGTGTGTGTGTCTATGTGTGTGTGTGTGTGAGTGTGCTACATGGCGTATGATGGATTTATGTTTAAGTTGCGTGCAAGCAACTTAATGGATTTTGTAATTTTCAAAAAACGCTCAAACTTAACGGGCAAGACGAAGGCAACTGAGGTAGCCCAGCCAAGCGCGGGGAGGGGCGGGTACAAGCGAGGGGAGGGCTGGCGAGGCAAGTCACGTTGCCAGAACTTTGGTAGCAAAACGCAAACTATCTTTTAGATACGAGTTACTTCAAGTGCTCGTGCTTGTGCTGCCGCTGCCGCTGCTGCTGCCGTTGCTGCTGCTCTGTACTCATAGATGCCACTTGGAATGGCTTGGCAGTCGCACAAATAGAGACCCAGCCAAGAGCCAGAGAATTGGAGCATGCCCAAGTTATAAAAAATGTTTCTTGAGCATCGCATATTAAATATGCGCACATAAGCATGGCAACCGAACTGAGCCTTCGCTCTCAGCTCTCAGCTCACAGTTCGCAGCTCTCCGGCGAGCTGAGGTGGGCGGGCTGAGCAGCTGGAGAGTTGAGCTTGAGCTGACTGCTGCTTGCTTGGTTAAGACAACAACAGCGCCAGCAAAAACATCAAAACATTTGAAAGCGGAAACAAACATTGAGACAAGCGAAATGTTTGTGCGAAAAGTCGAACTTTGGATACGCTACAAAAGCCACAGCGTGAAGCTTGAATTTCAAACATAAATACAAATCTATCAATGCTGCATTTGCCAACACTTAGTAACCAAAAGCTGCAAATTTTTTTGTCTTCACCTTTTCTATGTTTATATAACAATAATAGCCAGCAATTGTATTGCGATTCCAGCATTGTCACGTCAAACTTGTGGCATTAAATATAAATAAAGGTAGTCAGGACTTGTTATTGCCACCGTGCGCGTTTCTTGAGTGAGCACGAATAGTAAGCAGATGCTGGCAGGCGAAGTTTTGTGTGTGAAAAAAGTTGGCTTGGCTTATTAAATATTAATTATGATGCAAACGTGGAGCACAAAACGATGCGCAGCACAGCAATAACAATAACAAGTAACAGCCGACAACAAGCAAACAGCTAAAAGCTAACAGCTAGCAGCCGACAGTGAAGAGCAACATTTATGGCCAAAACCACTTTGAGCCAACAGCCACTGGGCGGTGCCATCTCCTAGGCAATTGGAATCGCATCTCACAATTTGGACATAGCCACAAAAACTAGCTAGATATTATTCAAACTTAGGTCTATGAGCTGCGAGTGCCCGATCAGGTCAAATCGAGTGAGGGGAAAAAAGAGAGCCGATCACGTGGGCGTCTACTTACGCCACTTGCGTTTATCTGTTGCCATTAGCAATGCTAATTGTGGTGCTTGTGGTTGTTTTTGCTGTTGTTGTTGTCGTTGCAATTGACAATTGTTAGACGAATGCAAAAAAAAAAAAGAAAAAAAACTGCTGACAAGTGATCCGCAATCAGCGAACCAAAATCATCTTTATTTTTATGGCAACAACAACAGCTGCAGCTGCTGCTGCTGCTGTGGCTGTGGCTGAGAAACCCGTTTACAATGATCATCAACGCAATGATGTTGAATACGTGGGCGTGCATGGATTAGCGTATGTTCCCCAACTAGAGACGGAGAGTGTATCTATTACAAAAGAGATCTGTGTCTAGTCGATTTGCATGAAAGCAGAGCTGAGCTTAAGGCGTGCCACAGACCCAATTTCCAGAGTCGTGTGGTAATTATGGACAGCCATCATCAAGGGTGTCTCCCAATTTGGCGGGCAGTTGGGGAGCTGTTGTTCAGTTGAAAGCCGAACATGGCGATTGACATTTGATTTGTCTCGGAGGCTACAACTTAAAAGTTCAATTTTGAACCGAGCCTGGGCAGCAGGCAATTGTGATTTTCTTATTTTTTTATTTTGGTTTCGTGAGTTTAACTACTGCTCCAATTTCGATATTATGCGAGTCGCGACTCAATTGACTGAGACTGAGGCGTGGCGACTGTTGAGTTGTATCAACAAATAAAACGCATTTGTCATTATAAAAATTACATTTAATTATATTTGCTTAATGCCAGCATCAACACAAAAAACGCGCCCAACTTCCGTTCCAATGTTTTGTTTAGAGACAACAACAGCGAAAAATGGTAAAATATTTATATAAAAAAAAAAAACCAAAAACAATGCCAAATGGAAGTCGACTTTGGTTGTGAGCTCAGCAAAGCGTGCGGGAAATTCATTAGCAACATTTACGTCTAGTTGTTGTTGTTGTTGTTGCTGTTGCTATTGCTGTGGTTGAGCTATACTTTTGAATTTTTACTGAGTAATTTCCATGGCAGACAAACATCAACAACTGCGACTACAACGACAATGGCGGCGTCATTATTGTTGCTGTCAGAGCTTTTGTTTGTTAGAATTTGTAACGCAATTGTTCCCTTGCTTGTTTTTTTGTATAAGCATCTGCTGTTGTTGCTGTTTTATCACTGCTGTGCAAATTTCACAACGCATGCATAACTAAAATAATAAAAAACCGAAAAACAAAAAAAAAAAAAGACACTGGAAAAATATTGCAAAAATAAACAAAATTATTAATTGAAAGCACTGAACATATTTCGATGTCTAAGCTAAAAATAACATAGCAAACATTAACTACTATAAATAAATAATAATAAAAAAAAATGTGAATTACTTATAAATATTAATGAGCACATTTCTTGCCAACCAGTTAATTATTGACGGAAAGCAATAAATTATAAAGCTTCTTTGGACAGCAAACTTGCTAATATTTTTGCAAAGAATACAAGATTGTTTTTGGTGATTGACATGAGCAGAAACACGAAAATTGTTTGCACAAAACGCGGAGTGCAGACGATGAAATGATAAAATCAGTTAACTATGCATTGTATTATTTGCAAATCTTTTATATTTCTTGCACTAAATAACAATCGGATTGACGGTGAAATTGGTCATAAGTTGTGCTTTTAAATATACAAATTTGGTTGCCTTCACGTGAAATAAAGGTTTGTCACCAAAAGATTAGAGATAGCCAAACAATTATGGTGTTAATCTTATTATTTAGCGTATTCGAGTGAATACGAAATTAGTATCGCAATGTCGCTGATTGCGCATACAATTTTTAGTTAGAGACAATAAAACCACTTTAATAGGTTCATTTAAATTTGATTAATTTCCACCGCAATCCAAACCTCAAATAAATTGGAAACACAAATTGAATATGCGAATATGCCTCTGTCGACCTGTATCCCTTGGCGGGATTTAGTCAAAATCGGCTAAAATCTATTACAATAGCTATAGTTAATTGTTTGCCACGAAAATCGATCGATAGAACTCTCACATATATGGGCGCCATGTATGGCGCATGCATTGCGTATACGCAGGGTTGGCCTATTAATATAAAATTGGCCGCATTTTGGCCATAAATCTAAAGCACGTCGCTGCCACGGCATATATTTAAATATTGGCCATATTTTGTGGTGTGGTTTTGCATTTCTATTAATTATAAATCATGTGGGATTAGCAGCAGCTGACAACAAACATCCCGTTCATAACGCAAAACCAGCCATAGACCGTAAAACTCTGTAACCCGAAAGCCGAGAGTCGAGAGCAGAAAACCGAAATGCGAACACCCACAAAAACCTCAAGCCCGATGCTTAAAATAACCAAATAACTGATCGATATTAAATTTGAATTATGATTAGCAGGCGTTGTGTGTAATTAACTCAAGTGTTTGCCTCAATCGCAACCAATCCAACGAGCAGCCACAAATTTTGCGCATGTGTTTCTTGGTGTGTGTGTGTGTGTGTGTGTATGAGTGGCATGTCCTTAAATGCTGCCAAGCTGTTGCTCTTAGATATTATATGTTCGAGTTGGGAGGGAATTTAGTTGCCGCTGCTTCTCGTTTATTGTCTGCATAATTTGTCATATGCAAAGTGTGGCGATAGCTCACAGATAGAGATACAGATACAGTTACAGCAGATACAGATGGAGATACGCATTCAGCTAGAGATATATTCACTGTTACACTTACTGTTACAGTTACAGTTACGAGGACAAGAGCAAAGCGTTGTTGGCGACACCGTGTGTCGTGTGTCATCCTTAGTGCTCGGTTGCCTCGCTGTGGTTGTGCCTTTGTATGCTTCTATGTGTGTTTGTGTGTGTGTGTGTTATGCTTGCCTGGCGCCATTATAATCCGCATTCATAGCCTTGTACTGTGCTCAAATATGTGCATATATTGTACTCGATACTCGTACTCATTCTCGTTCTCATTCTTGTTCTCCTTCTCCTTCTCCTACTCGTCGCAGTGCCACGTATGATGATATCTCTCTGAGGGATCTCTGAGCTTTAGTTATGTGCATATTTTTGTTGCCAACGTTTGTAATACAATTTCAGTTTGTTGTCAGCTCAATTTTCAAGTTGTTTCTGCTACACTCATCTATGTGTATGTGTGTGTGTGTTGTCTCTGTGTGTATTCGATTTTCTATCTATCTGTCTGTATTTGGGTTCATTTGTTTATTTGTTGGTTTGTTGGTTTGTTGGTTTTGTTTGCCTTGCGGTTGTATTCAACTGTATTCAGATTCTTTTCTTCGCTGCGCAATGGAGTTTCCAGCAGCTGCGGCTGATGCCGATGCCGATGTCGATGCCGATGCCTCCACAGCGATAACTGAAAGCGAAACAGAAGCTAAACACACCAAATACACAGCGCAAAAAAAAAATTGTATACACTCCACGCCAACCACACTCCGTCTCAGGCTGACCCACACAATTTGCATCTGTTTTATTTGTTTTTCGCATTTTATTTAGCTTCCTCTCTTTATCTCTGACATCACAAGCCGGCTCTTTGTTCAGCTTCGCAGACAGCGCTGCACTGTCGTCAGCCTTTGGTTTTGTTACAATTAGTGTTCGTTCTAGTCGAGTTCATGCATCAAAAGGCACTCGACGAGTTGCACTCGTGCTGAAAGCTAGTTTGTCCCTTAATTGCGCCATTCATGCTTTCGATCATAAATAATTAAAAGAATGAACGACAAATAAGTAAAAATAGTAACAAATGTAAATATTATTTCTTACTCATATAACCGATCATTAAGTAAAATTCTCTCGCAATCCGTTTATTGACAACTCGAATTGCAGTTCACTTAAACTTAAAACTGCTGAAATTTCACGACACATCTCCGATTGCTCGCAGCTCTTTTGCTAGTCGCCAGTCGTCAGTTGAAGCACTCGAATTTCTCTCACTGTGCTTTTATTTTCTATTGAATTGTCGTCGTATTTGCTCTTGAATTATGCAGCGTTTTCGGGGGCAGGGGGGGCGCCACCAAACAGCGAACGTTTTGGCCTCCCGTCCCGAGTTCCCTTGATTCTTTGCCCTTTCATTTTACCCCTCTTACTGTGTGTGTGTGTGTGTGTCAACATTTGCATTATGCTGAATAAATTCGCAAGTATTTTGACAATATTGAAATGTTATTTGCATATTTCACAACACACACACGCAAGCATATTTCCACAACAAAGAGTAGGGCAAATATTGGCGAAGCAAGCCAATATATGTATGTAGATATATGTGTATATGTTGAACAAGAGCGTATTTGTAACACGATGTATTCTTTTGCTCACTGCTTGCAGGTTAATTGAGTCGCCAACATAGCCAACTATCAGAACCAGAACCTGTTGGGCAGCCATCACCATCTGCTCCACATCGCCGAACCACAACTGCAACTGCTGCCCGCAGTGACGACGACGACGCCGACAACGACGCTGACAGCAGCCACACAGCAACAGCCATTAGCATCCATAACACACACCACCCAACAACAGCAACTGCAGCAACAACAACAACAACACCAACAAACACTGCAACAACACCAGCAGCATCAACACCAACAACTACTACAACAACAACAAAACCAGCGGCCAGTGTTCGAAAAAGCCATCACCATTTCGTCGATTGCGATTAAACGCAGGCCGACGCTGCCGCAAACGCCAGCGAGTGCCCCACAGGTGTTGTCGCCGTCGCCCAAACGCCAGTGCGCCGCCGCCGTTTCGGTGCTGCCCGTGCCAGCAGCAGCAGTTGCCGCCGCACCAGCTGCCCATCTGCAGTACGCCAGCTCGCCGGCAGCAGCAGCAGCAGCCGCCGCCGCCGCAGCCGCCGCAGCAGCAGCCGCACTCAAAGGTCACCAGCTGAGCTTTGCACACCCCACACAGTTCGCCGCCGCCGTTGCCGCCCACCACCAACAGCAGCAGGTCCAGCAGCAGCAGCAGCAAGTGCAGCAGCAACAACAGCAAGTGCAGCAGCAACAACAGCAGCAAGTCGCGTACGCCGTCGCGGCATCACAGCAACAGGCAGCAGCAGCTGCAGCCGCAGCCGCCGCCCACACACACCAGCAACACCACCAACAGCAGCAGGTCCAGCAGCAGCAGCAGCAACAGCAAGTGCAGCAGCAACAACAGCAGCAGCAACAGCGTCTAGTGCAATTCAATCAGGCGGCTGCCGCCGCTGCATTGCTCAACCAGCATCTGCAGCATTCGGCCGTCGTTGCGCACCAGCAACAGCAGCAGCACGTGGCGGTGCTGCAGCAACAGCAGCAGACACCTGCCCACTACAGTGGCTATCAGCTGCGACACGCCCACGCCGCGTACGCGCCCCAACAACAGCACATTGTACTGAGCAGCAGCAGCAGCAGCAGCAACAAGCAACAGCAGCAGCAACAGCAGCAACAGAGCGTTAGCAGCAGCAGCAACAGCACGACAGCAGCAGCAACTGTTGCTAGCACAGCAGCCACAGCAGCGACCACTGCATTAAGTGTTGCCACAGCGGCAAGCAACAACAACAACAGCAACAACACCAACAGCAGCTCCCCGGGCAGCAGCTCCACGCACGAGTCGCAGTCACAGGAATCCGCGTCAATTTCAGCGCCGACGACTCCCTCGCCGGCCGGCAGCGTCAGTGCGACCGCGGTTAGTGCAACAACAGCAGCAGCTGGAACAGCAGCCACAGTCGTTACCAGCGACAGCAATAACAACACAACAACTACTACGACTACAAACGGCAGCAGCATAATGGAAAATCAGATGGCACTCGCCCCACTGGGACTCTCACAGAGCATGGACTCCGTGAACACGGCCAGCAATGAGGAAGAGGTGAGTTGCAATCCCTTTTTTACTTTCAAACTTCGTCTTCTTCTTCTTCTTCTGCTTCTTCTGCTTCTTCTGCTTCTTCTGGCAACTTTGCACTCAGCCCAACCGACAGCTTGGGGATTACGCCGAAAAGGCAAAAGCAGCTAGAGAAACTACACAGGCAACAAAATAGAAAAAGTTGCAAGCGCCTTTAACGTCAACCGAATCATAATCGATTTACAAGAAAATATGTTGGCAACCTAATCCGCAAAACGATCCAAGCCCTAATATGATTGCAAGTTAAACACAGTAAACATTTGACGATTAGGAAATATTAGAAAATAAAACAGAATTTGAGCTTCATTTGCAAATCGTTGCATTGTGGACATTTTCGGACATATTTAAACATGTTTAGTTTTGTTTACGGATATGATCGGACATGCTTAATTTTGTCAGTGAACATGTTTGGACATGTTTGTGGACATTTGCAGACATGTTTAATTTTGTCTGTGGACATGTTTGTGGACATTTTCAGACATGTCTAATTTTGTCTGTGGACATGTTCGGACATGTTTGAGGACATTTTCAGACATGTTTAATTTTGTCTGTGGACATGATTCGACATGTTTGTGGACCTTTTGGACATGTTTGTGGACATTTTCAGACATGTTTATATATTTGGATATGTTTTTGGTAATTTTTTGTGTTTACATGTGTTGTACTGATTTGCAATTATAAATTATTTCGTTTTTCATGGTCAAATTGGTTTGCTTTGGTTTTCCAAACCTATTTATTATTTGCCATTACACTACAAAGAAACGTTTAAGTATAGCGAACGTAAATAAATCAATTCGCAGCATTTCCAGTTAACAACTACAGAGCAAAACTAACAATGTTTCGGTCACTTTAATATCGTCGGACGGCGACAACAAAGTCAAGTCGACGGATGATAATAAAACCAAAACAAACAGATTTATGATCGATATGGCGAGGGCAAGTGTATTTATTGTGGAGAGGCAGACATCAGTCAAGCAGCCACGTAATCCCAGCAGTGCCAGCGCCACTTGCCACATGCCACATGCCACTTGCCACTTGCTACATTCATGTGTGCTCCGCACACAGCGCTGCTGCGTGCGCTACATCAACCGGCAGCTCGGGCGTGAGATTTTTGCGGCCTGGCTTCTGTGTGTTTGCAGCGTTTTCATTTTTGTTTCATTCAATTTTTTTTATTTATTTTCCCTATTTTTTTTTTGGGGATGGTTGCGAAATAAGAAGGCAACGCAGCCCCACAACCTTTGCAAGTAGGCTCTTGCAACTGAGGGGCAGATCAAGGGGCAGCGGCGTCACTGCAGTGCAGCCTTACATTTTGATTATGCGCCTTGTCTTATGCTACACATTTTTCATGCTGCTTCCCCCTGCCACTCGCCATGTACATTACGTTCCTCGCGTCGCGTTGGCTTCCTGCGGAGCAGCGGCGCGTAATCCAACGGCACGTGCCAAGCATCCCCTCTTAACCCCCTGCTAAACACTGCATAAGTACAAGCATATGAGTTTTTGTCTGTGTGTGTGTATTTGTCTCTGCTCATGTCAAGTGCTACGTGGCCTTTCTTTAAGCAGGCCAAGAAAGAAACAGAGAGAGAGAGAGAGAGTGAGAGAACGTCTCGAAACTCAAGTCAAAGCATTCAGAGTTCAGAGCGCATTCATTCTTGCTCGGCTTCTGCTTGGACTGTCGCTGCCTTTGCACAGAACGCAGACTGCAAGCGATGCGTTAAATTTGATTTTATCCTTGATGCATAATATTTGCAGCCCTCTTCAGCAGCCACCACTTGCGCTGTTTTTGTTTTGGCCTCAACCTTTGCCCTGATTATGTTTCTCAAATATTTATGATGCCCGCACGGGATTTTCAACTACATTTATTTAAAGGCTCAACTCGCAGTCAACTTACCCCACTCTGCAGCTCACTCAGACAAGCCCAATTGCATTTTTCAAATGCAGCAACAACATCAAGGACCATTTGGCCCTAATTCCTTGTCTGCAAGTTGTTTTCTTCACGCCCCACCCAATCCCACGCTGTCTCTTCGGTGCATGTCTCCCCAGTTGCCGCCACAGTAAATTGCATTTAACTCGTGCCCCGAAATGCGCATTAAAAATGCATCAATCACGTGCCTCCCGTTCGAGTCTGCAGTTGAAATTGCCGAAAGTGGGGCGAAAGATAAAGATGAGAGCAGGAAAATGAATTATATTTGCAGTAAGGATGCGGAATAACTCATCCAACTGTCACTTAAATTAATCAAAATAAGTATATATGTGGCCAAAGGCGACGACGATAGCGACAAATGACAAAACGAAAAAGCTACACGACAACAAATTTCGCGACCCTCAAGCTGAAAAGGAACAATAAACCAATGCTATTTAAATTCCAATCAATGCAAATACTGAACAAGTTGATGTAAGCAAAGCATCCTCCAAATATATTTAAAGTTGATTAATGTGCTGCTAATTTCGTATTCGTCTAGAATTACAATCCAATTAAAGTGCTTATTTTTATAAATTATTAATCATTTCTTGCTCGTTATTCTTACTTTTTTGTGGTGTATATTTCCTGCAAGTCGCTGACCTGAGCAACTGCCTGACTCTTTAGCTTATTTCAACTCTCTCTCTTTCTATCTCTCTCTCTCTCTCTCTCTCTCCTTCTGTGAGCTTTCTACCCTTTATCGCGTAACCTTCGTTTCATCTGCTTATTTGCTGTTCAGCTGTCTCACCTTTGCTCTGTCGCTCAGCCAGCAGCTCGGCCGCAGATTTCATTTGCATTTATGGCAGCCGCTCCTGCTTTCTTTCTGTCTTTCTGTCTTTCTCTTTTTATCCCTCTGTCTCTCTGCATGTGTGTATGTGTGTATGTGTGTGTTGTTCGAGTTGATCTGCATAAATTATTGATAAGTCAATTAAAAAAGTATGACAGCGACTGATGGCTGTTAAATATTTTATATGGCAGCGAGCTGCTTGCCGCTTTGCTTTTCGTGCATTTAAACGTTATAAGTAGTCGTGCGGCATGCGGCAGCTTTAAGTGACCATCAAGCGAGTCCCAAGTCCGAGTCGTCGAGTCCTCCAGGCTTTAGTTGCAAAGGCCATTGAGCAGTCAAGTGTGTGCAACCTGGCATATAAAAGTGTGTGATGCACACAAACAAACCCACACACACACACACACACACACGCACACTTTTAGCTATTTACAGCATGCACATTTGATTTTATCAAAGTTGCAACAAAGCCTTGCCCCCGCTTCACCCCACCTGCCACACACGCAACATTGCAAAATGCCAGCCGACAAGTTTGTGGCAGCACGTCGTTAACCTCCCCGGCAACCCTCTCTGCAGCCACTCCGGCACAAATGCGAAAATATAAAATAAACTTAATAAAACTTGTCACAGATGTTGAGCTCTCAGCTTCCCTCTGCCTTCCCCTCCGCCTCTCCGCCACTCTCCACCCTGCAGCCATATCAGACTGTCGACTGTCGACTGTCGACTGTCCAGCGTTGCATTTTAAGCGTTGCGCACAATTAAACTTTTAACTTTTTGCCAGCAGTTTTTGCCTGGCCAGAAAGAATTTGCCTTACCTATGGCCACGCCCACAAATCTGTACTTTGCGCCCCCGATCTGCCTTCCACTGACTGCTGTGTAAACTTTGCAATTTTTGTCATGTGCCCCCGACGGAAATTGCCATGTGCCAAAATGGCGTGCTGTCAGAATGCCTTCCTTTCTCACTCGCTCTGTCGCTCTCTTTGTGTCTTCTCTCCTTTTCGCTTTCGCTTGTCAGTTGCATTTTTCTTTGTCATTTCGTAGTTAGTTTCAGTTTTTCCATTTGACATGTTGTTGCATGCAAATGCACAAATGTACAAATACCAAATACGAAATATCAAATAAAATATAGTGAGTGCTTGGCCCGTCCATAAAGTTCAGTTTTGTCCAAACTGACCGCTAGGTGGCGTCTCTGCTCGCTCCAGCAAATATGAAGAGCTGAGCAAATAAGCCACGAAACTCTTTGCAAAATGGCGACGGTCTGGCAACGCTGCGCGGCTGCTTTGCCTTGAAATGAGTCCCTGTTTTGGGGGGACGCAGTGCTTATAAATAAATGCATTGCGACTGTTGGCCGCTCTGTGTGCTGTGGCGAAATTCAAATCAACATTTCGTTTTGGGTTTTTGTGACCAGCACGTTGCACAAAATTGCTGTCCAAAAATTTATTTGTCGTCTTGACACACGCTATAACTATAAATAAAGCAGCCAAGGACGAGGCGAGCAGAGGGCAGAGAGCAGCGAGGAAAGACAAGGAAAGCGCACAACTTTCGGCCCAATGAATATCTAAACAAGTTTTGTGTGGCTCCCCAGGGGAATCCCCACTTCACACACACACACACACACATATTCACCGCTCGTATGTGAAGTGTAGCCCCGCCTTTTTGTGCCTTGTGCCTAACGCTAAGTGAAATGTCAACTTTGAGTATTTTGTTTTGCCATTTGCGTTTTTGTGCAAATGCCAAAAGAGTTTTTGTGACAAGGCTTTTAAGCCATTCTCTCAACCATTTGCAGCCATTTCCAATTGCAGTTTAAGAGACTTCGACTTCAGAATATCGCTTAACGTGGGTTAAGTATGCCACCAAAAATATCCAACCCCCCCCCAACTGCTTTTTCAGTCGTCTCTCAGTTTTCTCTCTCTCTCTCTCTCTCTTTTGCTCTGTCAACACGATGCCAACAGAGCTGCGGAAGTGCTTAAGAAACGTTGAGCGCCATTAGCTTGGCCACAATTGCTGGCCAGAGCACAAGAATTTGCTCGATGGCTGTGGCCGATAAGAGACAGCATGGTTATGAGCCGGCCCCAAAAAAGGTGTGTTTCCTGTGTGCTAGAGATGGACGCGTGACACGACAACCAAACCACCATTCAGTTTGAAAGTCAATTTTAAGAAGATACTCAAGAAGCAGTCACAAAAAAGTGTCAAGTAAACTAAATTGTTGAAGGAGGCAAGTCAGAAATACCTCGATTAATTGTCACACTGTCTCAATATGCAAAGTCTAATTTAATTTGAAGCCTTGTGCATTGAGCTGCCATCTCTAGGCAGACACATTGTCCTCTCGCCTCCGCTTCATTGTGGGCACCTTTTTGTCGGCGCCTTATTCAATTTCGTTTAAGACAATTTGGCGCTAAATGAAATTATTAAAAGGTACCGCCGCAACTTGAAGATGCTATCGAAAATAATTTGTGTTAAAACAAAAGTTAATTGGGCCGAGTGTTCGTTCAAAGTGGAAACCTAAAGTGAATTGCACTCGATGCCTCGTTTAGTGGCCAGTGGCAGTGGCTTATCGACATCAGCTTTAACCTGGACACGAACATCAAGCAAGGATAGTTGGTTGGTTGGTTGGTTGGATGGATGGGTTGACCTTTTTGCTGAAGCCAACACAAAAACGAAAATAAACCAAATTGAAGCCGAGTGTGATGCAGATATTACGTTGCAGCTGTCGCTGATTAAAGTTCAATTAATTAAACAAATGCCATTTTGTAATAATATGACCATATTACAGTTGTCTCGCACGTTTCATATTCTCTCCTTCGTTCTCCCGCCCTCCACGGCACCGTGTGCAACGTGTGTCCTGCGTGTCCTGTGTGTCTCTCGATTGCATGCATTTAACATGCATTAACCGCACGCCGTGTAATGCAATTAAAAATGCAAACTGTGCACATAAATTACACGCTTAAATAATGCAGAAATTAATAAGTTCTGTTTACTCCGCCTACAGCATAGCCGCTGTTAACGCTGCCCCCCACACCCCCCCTTTCTGTCATCCATCGCCCCCGCCCCCTTCGCCGCTGCCGCCCCCGCCTTTGGCCTAGCCGCTGGTTTACCGCTGGCTCAAAAAGCCATAACTCTTAATTACCAAAGTGCAGAGTTCAGTTCACAGCAGAGAATTGCCGGCGAACGAACGAACACGTCTGAGGTGAAAGTTGAACAAGAAATTTGCAGCAGCAGAAATTGATGCAGCTGCAGGGCTGCATCATTAATTTCCCTTGACCCGGTTTAGCACTTTCCGCCGCCCTGGAGCACAATTTAGCACCTTTTGCTATTATCCTCGTCTCGGCTATATTTTTTTCTCTCTCTCTCTCTCTCTATTTTTTGCCGCTCAACTCATCATCAAATCATCATCAACAGGAACAGCAGCATCGGAGTCACCATCGCTGCCTGCGGCTGTTGCGCTTTCCTCCAGCTCATTAAGTCCTTTTTTTCCCAGCCCTATTTCACTTTTTATAGCTCATTAGCTGCTGTTATTCCCGCCATCCTCTGCCTTCCTGCCGCCTTCCATTTTCTTTGTTTTCGGTTTTGTTTACGACTTGCCATCAAATCGACAACATGCAATCGGCTCATAAATGGAATTGCCAATAGAATTGGCAACGCAACAAGAAAACGACCTAAGAGTAATTAAACGTCTATCCTTTGCTTTCATCTCAATGGGCTTGCTCAAATGCTTCTCTTGTGCAAAGATTACGCATACGCAGTGTAACACAAAGACAGACTGGAATGAATGAAAGCTTTGCCCAAATGTTGTCAAGTGTTTAATGCTCTGCAGTTTAAGCAAAACTGTCTGAGAAAAATATGTATAGAAAGCCGTAATTCTGACTTTCATATTCATTTCAAGGTAATTCTATTAAAATGTGCAATCTACATTTTCCTCCACTTACGCTGAAGAAAAAAAAAATTAAATAAACGCCCATAACAAATTGAAGTTGGAAATTTGAATCTATTTTTCCATTGCGTGTTCTCGGCATCCTTTTTGTTATGCTGCGTAGATTTCTGCTGCTGTTGCTTATCGCCAATTGAATTTAAGCGCCGTCAATTGTATTTCCATAAGCGCACGCTTCCTGTATCCTGTATCCTGTTGTCCTGTGCGTCGGTGTGTTGGTGTGTCGGGTGTGTGGGCGTCTGTACATGTGCTCTTACTATGTACATATGTGTCCAAATCAGCACGCTGGCCTCCTGCCTCCTGTCTGCCATTTGCCGTCTGCCGTCCGTTGTCTGTTGTCTGTTTCGTGTGAACTACGTGCCGAAATTGCCGTTAACTGACAAAGCGCTCTGTAGCTCACCCCCGCCCGCCCCGGATATTGCGCCTTCTGTGCCCCGCATTGTCACACGCATACGAATACGAAATAAAATACAATAAATAGAGTAAAAAAAGAAAGAAAGAAAAAAAAATAGACGAGAGCATGCTACGCATAACAAAAAAAAGAGCAACAAAATACAAAAATTGCTGCTGACATTTGCAACAATTTCCGCTTGGGTCAGTTGTTGATTCCTTCACCAGTTGCCCACCGTTCTCACTCTTCCACTGCCCCCTCTTTGCCCACTGAACAGAAGGCGCCCGTTGGCATGCAATGCGACATTTGCCGTCTGTTGCCGTTTTTATGATTATTATAAATATTTCTGGTTGTGCTCGCTTTTGAATACTCTGCAGCAAACTATTTTCTGAATCAATTGAAAAGCTGCTCGGCAAGCCAAAGGAATTCGTAGAGAAATTTCGAAATATTTTTAAACAGGTATTCTGCTTTCATCAATAAGAAACAACCTTGGTTTGCTTAGCCCCCGCAGTTTTACCATCACTTTTCACAATTTTCATAATATTCCGTGCTTGATTTTGCCTTTTTGGGGGTTTGGGATCAGAGTGTACACAACATATATCCTAATCAAGTACCCTTGACTATGCCCACTATATTATTCAGCTTTATGAACACAAAAATTTCAGTTAGCGTTTTGTTTTTGCTTTCGGTTGTCGCTTTTGTCCTTTTTTCTCCAGTTCTTTTTCCTTTTTTTTTTTGTGGGGAGGTTTGTTCACTTTTTTATGTTTTTTGTGTTGTGTCATCATCGACACGCAAGTCAAACAAATCACCAAACAAACAAGTGTTGGTTGAGGCTGAGACGGCTACGCTGGCCAGGTTGCAAGTTCGGGGCGGAGGGTTGTGTTGGTCCAAGAACAGAAAAAAAAAACAAACCAAAAAAAGTAACAAAAAAGGTAAACGTTGTGGGCCAAGTGAAAAGACACGTTGCTTCCAGCCGTTGCCTAATAAACAAACCAAGTTCCGTGTGTCCCATGTAAACAGGAGATCGTGACCAGGCGAGAATGTCACTGTTTCACTGTTCACTGTTTCCTTTTTTTTCGTTGTAATTTTCCTGTTGTTGTTGCTGTTATTGTATTTTGTTGCTCTTGTTTTCAGTTGAGAGTTGCCAAGCGAACCACGCCCATTGTCAAACATTTTTGTTGCTTGCGTATTTTTTACGTGGAATAATTGAAGTTTCATTCAAGTTTTGTTTTGTTGTCAACGTTTATTTTGTTCTTGCTTTCAATTTGTTGGCTTGGGCAAAAGTTTTGCGGTCAGAAAAAGGTTAAGTGTAATTAAATATTTATAGTTGACTGGCCCGAAGCCCTGGAAGGAGGCATATCAATTGAAAATGTATGGCGACTGCTATTTTCTGGCCCTTTTTTCCCCCTCCCCACGACTACCTCATTTCAAATTTAATTTACACGCTGCGCTTAAATTTGTTTTTATTTGTTTTCACTCAAATTGTAAATGCTACCGAAGAGACAAAGCGAGAGAGAGAGAGAGAGAAAGAGAGATAGAAACGTAATGGAAAATTGTTAAACAAATAACAACAACAGGCAAGAGTCGTGTTGTGTTTTATATCCCCGCCTCAGCTAACACAGCTTCATTCAGCTGCTGCTAATGTGTTGAACATGTTGCCATGTAATGCGCTGACAACACGCGACGCATGCCACACAGGACGCTCTCTATTTCTTCGTAGGTGTGTGTGTGTGTTTGTGTGTGTAGCAAAAGACACAACCCAAGACAAATGACACTGCCACATGCCATATGCCAAACGCCACATGCCAGCAGAGTAGTCAGAGCCGTAGGCTGAGCGAGCTGGAGGCAGATTTGCGGCCATTGTTTGGCCATTTGCTGAGCTCTGCTCCATCTGGTTGCTCCATGGAGACAGACGCCTCCATTGAATCTTCTCCAACTGCGCGCACTTCGGTGGCGTTCATTAGTTAGGCCCCGGTGCCCCCAAAGTGTTACTGTCCATCACAATTAGATGCCATGCGTGTGTGTGCGCTTCTTCCTCATCTCTGTGTGCTTTTCTCGCTGTGTGTGTGTTCGATTCAACTCTCTTCGGCTGTTTACACAGACAATTCATTCTAGTTTGCTGTGTTTGCTCTGGCATTTATACTTTTTGCGCCAAAGCGTCGCAAATTTGATTTGTTGCGCCTCGCTTGGCTCATTAGCAGCCCCTTGGACGCCCCATGCCCCACCCCCCGCTCTTGCTCCCATTGTGGTCATGGCAGAGCCAACAGAGCTGAATCTCAGTTAACTATTGCTGTGCTGCGCATGTATAACAAATTCCAACACTCGTTTGGTTTTTTCCACGCTACTCGCAAGTCAATCATAAAATATGAAAAATTTACTCACACACAGCCATATACACACCTGCAGTTAGGCTACAGGCTGCACACAATTCTCACACGAACGCGCAGCCGGTCGCCATTTGAGCGGAAACCGGAAATCAACTTTAGGGCGCCTTTTGTTTATGCGATTCTATTTCGCCCCCAAAGCCACACACACACACAGCAACAACAAAAACAAATCGCAGCTGCAACTACAAAACTCGAAGCATGCCAAAAATATCAGAGCATAACTTTGGGCACTGGCAGAGGAGCAGTGTAAAGGGGGCTGCGGCGGGGGCGGACTTCATGGGCGTGTGCGATATATAGACGCAGTTTCAGTTGTGCTCCCGTTTTATATATATATTTTTTTTCTGCTGCTACCACTCGCTCTGCTTTTATTTGTTTAGCATGCGATTTCGCGCTTCGCTGGGGGAGTGTTGCTGTAGCAGCTTCGTGTGGCAAGGGGCATGTGGCAGAGACTGGACGGGCTGCTGGGCAGACTGCGCGCGGGGACCTTTACATTTTGGCACAGCGTTTGATGTTTTATGCAAGCGGACGGAGACGCCGTTAGGAGCGGCTGCAACTCCAATACAAATGTTCAGATTCCATTTTAAAGTTCTTCCCAAATTCACAGCGACTCTAAAACGCAACTACAATGAGCTTTAAAGCTTGTGTGTGTAAGAATACTGTTATTAATCTGGCTTTAAAAAGCTGCAAAGTTGTTTAAATTTATAAACGATGCTGCTTACAATTTTTTCAAATACTGTCCTCATTGTAAACTTTACGCGCGAATAATTTGAAAGAACTTTTAAACTTGCATAAAATTGTAACGTGAATTCCCAAAGCGGTTAAAAAACGAAACATTACGAAATTGCTGAGGCGTAAAAACGTTCACATTTTAAGCGTCCTGAAAGTTTACTTTAATTCACCTAAATCTATGGAAATGATTTCTAGTTATTCAGCTGATTCAGCAGCTTTAAAGTCTGGCCATAAATACTGTTGGCAACTGGTCGAAAGTTGTGGATTTTCAACACTCGTTAGCAACGTTTCCACTCAAGAATCAGTTGTACGGTCGATCAACGTTACAAGTGGATGCTGTTGTATTGTTATGCTTATAAAAACGCATGTAAATTATACAGCAAAGTGTTTTATAGTTCATTTACCTAGCTAAGTACCTACCACAGTTGATCCTAGAAAGAGACACAGATACGCCGCAAACAGAAGGGAAAGAGAGAGAGAGAGAGAGAGAGAGAGAGATAGAGAGAGAGAGAGAGAGAGAAAGAGAGACAGAGAAGCTGCAACTTTTTTTTTGCTGGTCCACTTCCCAGTTGGTTAATGCAGCAGCAGTGCTCCAACAACACAAAAACTTCCGAGGCAACAAACAAAAAACTGGTCAAAAACCATTGAAGCATGATTTTAATGGTGCGCCAAAGGGTTGGAGTCGGCACTGGCAATGCGGTTTGCTAGCCCCAAGGGGATGAGGGGGTAGTGAGGGGTCTGAAGGATGGCCGAGCGAGTTGTGCGCGTTGAGCAATTCATTTAATTTGAGTTGCATGTAAGTTGCAAACGGAGGCGGCGCACAGAGTCGAGAGTGCGCTGCTCCAACGCTTTGGGCTTTAATCGGATTCCCTCTTCGGGCAGCACAGCAGCTGCTGCTGCTGCTTTTCACCCCACTGTGCGGGGCGTTCAAACAATGCGCCCCAGCGTATGCTATAGAAAATGGCAGGCATGGCGTTGCCTTCGTCTTCGTTGCCTTCCTTGCCTTGCCTGCCACTTTTCGTAAACATAATTTTCTTTTCCGCCTATTTAAGCCACAAAAGGCGAAGCAAAGACCGCAAGAAACCCAGACTCTTAACTCATGCCGGCAACAAAAAGGTATCGTTGCTTAATTTCAAATTGTGGCATGCATAGAAAACCATTGAGCATTGTGATGCATTAAAAAAGCGAAAGAATGGAAAAGCGAGCAGGCAAATGGGGCAAAATGCTGCCATTGGAAAGCGATTGGCTGCCAGCACTTTTATGCCATAATTGTATTGGGAAACATGGGTTAACATATGCGATTGTGTGGCTGTCTATGTGTGTTCATACACACACACACACACACACAAAATGAAGCTGATTCAGCATTTGTCGAGGCCATAAATAGTAGTTGTCTCGAGTCGAGGCTTCCACCCAACAAATCGTATAACCCAAAGCCATATATCAAACACAAATTTAACAATCTGCAATTGAAATAAACGAAGCAAACAGAAAGTCAGATGAAAGCTTTTTGCTTAGCAAAGGATACCAGCTGAGAATGGGATATTAGTACAGCTTTTAAGCCACTACTTTTAACTTTTAACTACTCTGCGATCTATTGAACTTTTCTAATAAACTATTTCTTTCTATTTCATTTCAGGTAAGCAACAAATATGCATATATATCTACAACTCAACTGATTTGATCAAACAAGTAAGAAATCGATGTCGAGAATTACGAAATTTTCTAAAATCATCGTAGTCTTTGTGTATGACAATTTGTGGATTTGATTTCCATTTGCGAAAGCGTCAAAAATAAATTTGACCTGCTTGGGTAGCGGGTATTAACATGCGACAACCTTTATTCGCTTGGAACTATCAGCGAGTCAATCAGAATGTTCATTAGCCGCAGCATTTAAATTAGGTCATAAAATATCCATTAGAATCGACACACCACAGCCATATTCGAATTATAGTGCAAAAAATGACTCCTCACGATATGCTCAACTAATCGAAAAGCCGTGTAAAGCACACCTGAGAGCTGAGAGGGGCTGAAGGCAGGGGCAGGGGCAGGGGATCGTCGAGGGCAGTTCGCGTTGCGTTGATGATGGCTCCGATATGCGTTCAAGCGGTCAATTTTGTTTCGCATTCAGCTGACGTGCAGTCGCGTAATTACAGTCCAAAATGGTGACATGTCGCTGACCGCCCTCCTCTGCCCACTTTGCCTCTCTCTCTCTCTCGCTCTCGCTCTCTCTATCAGTGTAGTTGCAAAATTATCAATTGTGCGAGCGAACGTTGAAGGGCGTCGGGTGGTAGCAGGAGAAATAGAAAGAGACAACGAGACAGCGACACAGCGACACAGCGACTGCGACTGCGACGCTTCGTGTGCAATTTGGAAAACTAAATTGTTCTATTGTATTTAAGTTAATTACTCATGCTAATGCTAATTTGCCTTGTCGACGTTGTCGTCGTTCTCGACGCCGTTGACAATTGCCATGACTTCCACTGGAATTTCGCATTAGCCCCGGCTATTTTAACTCTCTGTTGTTGTGACCATTAGTCTGTACAGCCTGGGGTATACAAATAAACATATTACATATAACATTAGTTGGCTAACTAATTTCCAGTGAGTGCAGAAATTACGCCAAAAGCACATTCACTGTATTAAACAAACAAAAAGTCGAGTTTACTTACGAATAAATTCGGTGCAAGCTGCTTAAAGTAAAAACTCAGGGTTCTTCATTCTTTAAGCTGAATTCCCTCTTTTTTTATTCATGACTCAGTCAATTCTGATTGCGGCATTTGCTGCAGCGAGTGTCGTTTTTGATAAATATAGAATAATTGCGTTTTATTGCTTTCCAGCAGTCATTACCCAATTATAATAATCCCAGTGTTGCTGTCATGCTCATTTTCAGCTGATGAACTCCAGAGCTCCAAAGTGTGCCATATGCAATGGAAGTTGATCAAGCGAAATGTTTTCTACGCTCGTTATCGTAATGGGTCTTGGTTAAAACTCAATTAAATTGTCAAGCAAGACGCCAACATTTGTTCTCGCCGAAAACTCTCATCTTTGTTTCTCACTCCCACACAAATGGCTTTCTATAAATAAGGCAACAACCTTATGTATAGACGAGTGTATATATTTGCACTAGTATCCAGTGGGATTTAGCGTGGCGTGGTTATGTAACCTTCACGGTTCGTGGCACACGAAAAATGGGCGAAAAAAAAAACAAAAACAGCGCCACCAAATGTCAAAATGTCTAAAGTTGATTGTTATATTTACGACTCTTTTTTTTTTTTTTTGTTGTTTTAATGTTTGACAAATTAGTGGCAAGAAGCATTGCAAACAGAGCGACAACAATTTCAGCAACAACAATTAACAACAATGGCATAAAAGAGCCGGAAGTTAATGGCATTCTGCTGCTGGTAACACAACGTGCAGCATAACACATAACACAACCAACAATATACGGGTATATAAAACTCTCAGCGCTGAGACCAAGAAAAATGCTAAAAAGTTGTCTGAAAATGAAAATAATAATAATAATAGTCATAATGTGAGCGAACATAAAGCGCGAGCCATTTCAATGTGGTCTAGAGCACTCACGGGTGCTCATGTTACCCAACATTCAGTCATCAGTCGTCAACAGTCGTCAGTCAGTCAGTCAGTCAGTCAATCAGTCAGACAGTTCCTCAGTTGCCCCTAGATCCACACTGAGATATGAGGGCACACTCGAAGTACACTTATTAGCAGACTCTTGACTTATGCAACTCGGACTTAACCACAAGCAAAGCAAAGCAAAGCAAACCAAAGCCTTTCCCATCTCAAGTTACCAATGCGGCAATTGTCATCGTGACTGTTACGCCCCATGCTCGCCACCTCTTGCCATTTTTGCCTCTGGGCCCCATCTTGTCAGCACTCAGCTTACCAATTTGCGGTAATGTGTAGGCCATCAAACTAGCTTCAACTTTTAATGTGCCAATAAAATATTGACGAAGTGGCTGTGTCAAAACTGACGTTTTGAGACGCCTGCCAGTTGTATTTGTGTTTTCAACTGGCAACTCATAAATTTTAGTGCGACTTCTTTGTTTCGCAGTTGTAAAATTAATCCACTAAAGATCACATTTTTATGCTGCCTTCAAGTAATGTGTAAAAGAAACACAATCGATTGCGAAAGAAATCGAAGAAAAATGTTTGTATAGATAACTTTATACTTATTTACAATAAACAAATCAATAGAGAACATTGAAGACTGAGCGATATTTGTATATATAAAGTTATTTGTCCTGACTGAAATTTGAGGATAAAACTGTGTCTTAAATTTGCTAGTTTCCAATAAAATGCTAAAAGTGTCAGCATATTTTAATAATTTTTAAACTCAACTATTTCACACATATTAAGTTTTTTTCTCAGCTTCAAACCATCAATTGGCAATGATACAACGAGTCAGGTTTATAATTGATCGATCAGGTAGATAACACAAAAGCGCCATGCATTATAGGCAAGGCTATCGTATAACTATCGCATGCTATATATGACTTTGACATTTGCATTGTTTGACATTGATTTGAGTACCGACAAAAACAGCGCATTAGATATTTGAGTAGTTGAACTCATACACTCATAATCAAACTCACACACACACACACACAAACAGACTCAATGTTATGCCGGCTCAATTGAGTTTACCGCGACAATCAATTGGCAAAAATTGTTGGTGTATTTTTAATTAAGCTAATTAATATGTGGAAATGCTTATATGCATGTTTTGTTGTCGTGACATCGCCTCAACCGACAATTGTAAGCGGACAAATCCAACTACATGCAGCATAATTTCTGTGCTGGTGTTTTTTTTTTATCTCGTCGCATGAACAGACAAATTTCAAACCCATGCAACAAAACGGTCAGCAACTTTCACCAAAAATAATACTAAAGGTGTGTAAAAAAAAAGGTAGAAATGGTGGGGAAAAAAAGAAATGAAATGTACATGATATTATTATTTTATTCTCATTGTCAGCGCACTGCTGGGAATGGCTGACGCCTCTGATTGCCATGTGTGCCAGTTCCCAAGGTGCTTTGGGCTCATCGGCGACCAGCTCCCTTGAGAGACGACGACACAATGGCATTGGGTATTGTGTATATTTTGGTACATGATGGGTCAGGTCATTCATTCATTGTTTGATTCATCGGCCGGCAAATGGAATTGAAATTAAACCGCCGGTAAAATTTTTGCCCAAATGAATTAGAAATTCAACAGAATATTCGTTATGGTCATAAACAAATTGCATGCACTGTTGCGATGAGATGAGATGAGATGTGGAAAATCAACTTGAATGCAAATAAATTGAACAAATTAAATAACATGAATTTACCATTCAATATGCAAATTTTGCAGAATGTGCAAAGCAAAAGCTGCACATAAAATAAACCAACATAAACACACACAGTTACACACAGCATGCACACATCTATTACGAGAGATCATTGTGTGATTAAAGACAACAAACGCATGATGAGAAATCGAGATTGCAACGACAACACGAATGCGTATATGAATATAATCATTTTCCTTTTTAATATTCAATATTTGGATTATTGAGCCACACGTATCGAGTTACAGAACTATTTAAAGTCATCAAATGGCCCTTGGGGTCACAATACCTATAAATGACAGCAGTTGTTCACACTCTGTGCCATCTTGTATTTATCTATGGCTACATACATTGTGTGATACAAAATAATTGGCATTAAAATACTCACGCGATTCTTGGCAAGGCGAGCCAAGGGCCACTTAAAATTCCGCATGCAGTAATTTGATTTAATACTACAAGATATTTTCCGTCCGACAGCAGCGATGCGAGGGCTGTCTGTAAAGTAAAAGTGTATATCAATTAAATTCAAGTTGTGTGGTAGATTTTGAGTATAGAAACTAATTGTAAAACAGATGGAAATTTTATAATTATTCAGTAAAATATATGCGCGGATTTCTTCTTAGGTAGAAAGAAATTTGCAATCGCGACATCATTGACTGCCCTCGAATTTGCAATCAACTTGTTGCTGTTTGTGCGGTATAATTAAACATTTGATTTGAGAACAGAAAAATAATGCTTGTATGGGGTCCACACTATGAGCAAAATGATCTTGCTCTTGCTCAGCCCATTGTTGTCTGCTTGTCATTCGTTTAACAAATTACTCGTTGCTGTCCGTTGAGCGTCGAGCGTCGAGCGTCGAGCGACGAGACTCGAGTCGAGTCGAGAGTTCAGGCAGATTGCCCAGTTTTGATAAATCTGTGTCGTTCTCTCTCTATCTCTGTTGCGCTCATTGCCCCGTATCGCTCGGGTTTTCTTAGTTTCAGACACTTTCATCAAGTTTATCGGGGCAATTTCATCGCATCTGGCTGCCTGCCGACTCAACTCGACTCGGAAAGCATTGCAAACTCTGCAGACATAGATGTTGTAGCGACAACTATAGCTTTTTTGATAAGGAGGCTGGTTGGCTGGCTGGCTGGAGTTGCAGGCGTCTGTTAAACACGACTCGAATCAGAAAACCATTTGGCAAATGAGAGTTTCTAAATGGCAATGGCAGCTGCGGCTGGCTTAAAGTCAAAGTCAACTTTGGGGCCAGGCAATTTGTCAACACCTCTAAACTTGGCTCATTTCGAGTAATAGTGGGTCTGAGTGTGTGTGTGTGTGTGTGAGTGTGTGTGGATGCCACAAGCCGCATGCTAATGCTCATTAAAATCACAGCAACAGCTGCCCATTCCCTCGATGTGGTGGCTGCTTGCTCTGCTCCTTACAACTTTGATGGCAAACTTCTGCAACCTTTTGATGTGCAGATAATTTGCTAGCAAATGTGGTTACATCATTAGCGTGTGGCATGCCACTTCGGCGCCCCCCCCCCCAACCTTGTCACGGCCATGTTGCATGTGCTCGATACGGGGGTGGGAAGCGCGGAGGGTACGTAATAAATTTATTAGACTGCCTCAAATGATGCATGAGACAAGTCCTTATGTAGAGCTGCCCTGCTGCCAACTTTTCTAAACAAGCAACATAAAACAAAGAGGCAGACAAGTCCTCCCCATCCTCTGCATCCCTCGCATTCCTCGCCCTCAACATCTTTCATTCTTCCCCCAACTGCCACCTGGCAGTTCCTTGAACCTCGGCGTAGACAAATTATTTAGCGTCGCGTGAATCTTTCCGCTGCCAGCCGCCTGCTCACCTGGATGCCCACAGATGCCTTCATCTTCGGCTCCTGGCGCAGCAGCTTCATGTGCCGCTCACTCGTGTTTGGGAAATATATATATTAAAACTGACACTTTTAATGAGCTTTGTGATATTAATCTTTGTCGTCGCCATGTGCCGCTTCGACGCGGTTCGCCTGAAGTTGGCAACTTCATCATTTTAGCGGCTTCATTCTATTAACTTTGCCATTTCTAATTACATATGCTACACGTAAAGTTTTTGTGGCCAACCAGGAAAGCAATTAGATATTGACCCTGGGAGCGAGTGTGCATTAAAAACTGCTTCGCGTTATGAAGTGAAAAACTTGCAAATACCCTGTAATGAATTGCATTTCTTAGAGAACTGCTATTAAAATTCCCTGCGTAGGGTATTTTTCAAGTAAGAAAAAATATTTGCCACATTTAAATGCAACTCATGAGAAAGGCCTCGGTGGCGTTTAGTTGCAGTGTCTGTCCCGCTGTCTGTGTGTGGCATTTGCCACTAATGGAAAGTTCGCGTAATTTGTCAGCAGACCATAAAAATCAAACTCACACACACACACACACACACATTATGCATGTGTTCATGTGTGTGTGTGTGCAGTTAGCAGAAAAATGTTAACTGTTTGTTGGGAAAAGGTTTAGTTAGATGAGAGCTCGAGTCAAGGTGGAGCCAGGGGAAGCTGCACATATTTATGTATATTCATGAGTGGCACTTTAGCAACGGGGTTAAAGTTTGTTGCAGGGTCTCATTGCAACATTCTGGCACTCTGGCACTCTGGCATTGCCACTGCCCCCGAAAAGTTGTGACAGGTAAATGCTTAACTTGATTGCGAGAGTCTGTGTTATGCGATTATCATCTGGCGTTTTATTTCCACTGTTTTGTTTGCGCAGCGTTAATTAACGTCGTTAAAACGCTTTCGGCATGCCCCAAGCTGCTGCATGTGTTGATGTCGCATTTATGCAAATGCCACCACATCCGACTGTTGACCCCACCCCGCAAAAACATCAAAAAAAAAATAAGGCAAATAAGCAAATGCGATGCCAGCGATGCGACTATTTTCGAGTTGTGAAATTGATTAATGATTTTTGCAGCTGACGTGGCCCAAAAGGGTTTCGTGTTCGTGCCACATGCAGCACACATAGATGAGTAGCAGGGCATTTGGCAAGCAGTCCAACACACACACACACACACATAGACACACACACTCAGTGGGGACTCAACTAATAATCGCAATGAAAATATTATGTATACGCCACTTGTCAGCTAAGGAGGAAACTGCCAACATAAATATTCATTTCTTGACGCACTCGCACATAGCTTACGTCTGCGAATGTGTGTGTGAGAGTGTGTGTGAGTGTGTGTGCCAGCCATTTTGCCACATTAATGGCCACAAATACATCATGACTTTTCATAAGCGGCTGCCACTTGAGGCAGCTTCTGTCGTGCTTACAACTTGCCCCCGCCAAGGACATCTGCTAAGCTGTCTGCTCCCGCTCTTCTCTCCTCTCCAACGTTTCGCTGCTTCGTTTGGGCCCTCTTCAAACTATGAGTTGTCATATTTATGTAACTGCATTTAAGCCAACTCGGTCGTTGCTGCTGCTACTGCTGCTACCGCTGGCGTCAAGTTGTTGGCTGGCCAAGCTACATAAACGCTTCAATTTAGACGACAGCATAAATGTCCCTACAACTGCCGGGTGGTCGGGTGGATAATAGCGTAATGGCTTAGAAATATATTGCCATTCTTTGTTGAACATTCAACGTTGGGTTATTTGCCAGCTCTCGGATATTTATGTACCACATTTTTCCATGCTGTAGCCTAATTAGAGCTGAGTGTGCTTCAACCGAATTGACGAGGGGCGTTGCAATATTTTAGATGTGCTCTAGTATTTACATTAATTTAATTAGTTTTTAAGCACAAGTCGAGGGATTGAAATAATTCAATTAATTAAGGGTTTCTATCGAATGAACCATAAATATTAGTAAAAACTTGACTCTCGATTTGCGCAGTAGAGAAAACCAAACATTAACTTAATCAAATTAAGTAGAAATATTTAATTCTTCAAAAAGTCAGAACGTGCTTTGTCTCAACTTGCAGTTGAATTAGTTTTCGAGCTCATGTTGCACGCAGCTGGCGAAAGTCAAGCTCATGTTTGCTCTCGCTCTTTCTCTCTCTCTCTCTCTCTCTCATATGCCACACTCAATCACCAGCGCTATATCATTGTCAGTTTTGCTGGGAAAACAAGTAACTTTGTCCTGCACCTGAGCAATTACAGCTACAAATTTGCTGGAGCAGCTTGTGTCAAGTGCATTTATTTAATTATTGCAATTTATTTCAACATACCATAACCGTTATTTAAGCCACACACACACACACAGACGCCAGTCAAAGTTGTCGTTGCTGTTGCTTCTTACAAAATGTCGCTGGTGACTTATTAAAAGTGTGTCCTGGCATTAAGTGCGAAGGACAAAGCAACCACGATACGCGAACTGCATTAAAATGCAATCGAAAGCGAGAGGTGCAGCTGCGAGCAAGAAACAGACCAAAAAAATACAGGGGGAAACAAAAAAGAGAGCGAGGGCAACTGCAGTCATGAATATTTCATAAATCAAAGTAAAATACACGGCGCCAAAGGATACGAGTTCAATGCGAATGTAGCCAAATGAGATGCAAAAGCCAAGTGAAAGCATTCAAAAGAAACAAAAGGATGTGAGCGAGAGAGCGAACTGTGACATGCGATATGCATACGTGCAGTAAAATGACCATGAGTTATGCTCGCCGCCTGCAGTTTTGTGCGGTCCTTAAGTGCAAGTCTCTCTGTCTCTATGCACAAAACGCGCTCGGCTAACTGCAGTTAGGGGGCGTGGCCGGCGGTAACCGCACATTATGTTAATGAGCATATTTTCGGCTTCCCTTTTTCGCCACTACTGCAAGCAGTTAATTACTCCAGTTGAGCTCTGCAGCCAGCGTCGCATCGCTGTCGTCCTCGTCGTTGCCCCCTGACACAACATTGAAGCCAACCCTCTAAGCTGCCTTCGCTACGCAACGTAGAATTTTCATCGGGCTTCCCTCGCGCTGCCTGACAAATTGTTAAGCCCAACAGCACTTTTTTATGCCCCGCCCACGCGCAACGTTCGAGGAAATGCGCATTCGATGGCCTTTTTATGGCGCAAAAAACACAAAAAAAAAAAACTGCGGTTTAATTATTAAAATGTTTTCATTTTGTTACACATTTTTAGGCATTTGAAAATGGCTCTTTGCTGGCGCTAATTAAATTAATAGCAGCAAAATCGCAAATAGTTGCAAAATATAAATTGCAGTTGCGGTCTACACCGCTGAACCCAACCAACCAACCAACCAACCAACAACAACTGTGGTGCCGCCATTGCGGTGGATCATAATTGTGGTTAGACCGCAGTCGACACACGTAGCATAAGCTCAGCTTATGTTCTCTCTTTTTTATGCACTTCTAATGTGTGCGTTGCAAAGCACATTAAAGTATTGTAAAAGATAATCCCAAAAATCGAAAGACTTAAGCCAGCAGCGTTGGCAATTCAGATTATAATTTGAATCCGCGTTTTTCGTGTGGGTGTTTTAAGGGCTTAAAGGATCAAGTGCAGGGGGCAATGCACAAAAAAAGAAGACAACTTTTGCAAGCAAACGGATATATTTATTTTGAGCAGCTGCCGGGTCCATGACCACTGCATATTTTATTTAGCTTTTGATTTGCGAGAGCGGCAGCATAGTTAAATAGTTTATTTTAAGAACCTGGCTGATCTGGCTGCTTAATTAAGCGCAGAGTTGCCGCTAGGATATCGTGACAACATTTTAGAACTCTTCATGTTACGTGATTTTATCAAACAAATCCTGATGTCAGTTACTTCATTTAGCCATTACGAACCTCTGAACGCAATCGCTGTAGCGCAGTTTTAAGCTGTGAAACGTGTTCATCAATAAATTCAATTTTCATTTGCCAAATATCGGCAACGACGCGAAACAGTTGAGAGTTAGTTTTTGGCCATAAACTAATTTGGCGACTAAATGTGCAGCAGACATGACAGCGAAAAAACAAAAACGGCAACGAGAAGAGTTCGGAAATCAGTGCAAAATGCACAAAATGATTGTTGGTGTTGCTGTCCATCGGCCGTTGCTGTTGCCTGTCAACGTCAATTTGCAAACAAAATACAAAAAGAGACTGACAGAGAAAGAGAGAGAGAGAGAGAGGTGAGGAGACGGGAGTTGTGGGCTGTTGGAACAAGTTGAGAGAAGCGAAGCTCATTGCAAATCAAGCAATGAATTCACGTGACGTGTGTAGTCGAAAGCCCGGCGACAAATCCGCTTCCACTTTCGCCTGATTGCCGAACAGCCGTGGAATGGCGGCATTTAAATGCCAATGGTTCAGGGGTACAATCTACAGGACACGTGTCCTTGTGCCGTCCACGGCAACATCATTAAATGATTTGGCAACGTGAGCAGACTGCGTAATCGATGCTGCAGCGGGCAAAATGGTCTGACCACAGCGGCAACACGTTGCGTATGCGTAATATTTGCATTACAGCAGCGCGCCGATCGGCTGCTAAACGCTATCAATGACAACAAAGTGTACACGATTTGCACAGCACCTGTGCAATTTCGGGCCAGCTATTTAAATGCCCTACATAGCATTTCCCCTCGCCACATTTTCAACTCTCCTTTGCTCTGTCGCCGGTCGCAGCCTATTTGCTCAGCTGTCGCAATGAGTTGGAACTGCAAAATTTGCGCATGTCATGCAGTTTTTCAATGTCCCCGCGAAAATGTTGCTTATCTCACGTGCACGACACAACAATTCACACACACAATGTACGTACACTGACTTTTATTCACACTCACAAGTTCACACACAGTTGGCACTGCGTTCGCAATGTTCTTCACTTCGGTGTGTTATTAATGCAGACCCAAAGAAAAACAAAAAACAATGAAAGACGACCCGACAATTGCCATGCAAATCAACAGAGCAGCCCCCAAAAAATGCGGTGCATTGCAAACAGTGGGCGTGGCGCATGTTGGCGTTGACGATGACAAAATGAATGAGCACGAGCAACGCCCAAGACAACAGAAAAAGAATGCGCAGCAAAATTGTTCACAAGCCGCACAAAATACAATTGAGCGGAAGTGAAGCTCATGCTAAGAAGGCAGCAAAGAACAATGCCATAGTCACATGTGTGCCAGCAAATTTATTAGCCAGTGGAGCGACTGCCAGATATGCTGCAGTCAAGAGGATATCAAAATGTTGGAATTGATAGGTATCAAATAAATACTCTAATGAAATATTTTCTATAACTAAGTAGCACCTTTTTTATAACAGTTCCATTACTCAACGATAAGTTGCCAATTTCGAGCGCTTCGTTAACACTCGAGCCGCATTTTTTCGTATCGTTTACAGGGTAGTTTTCCGCCCAATGTACTCGAGTGCTCTTGGCTCGTTTGGTCTAATATGGTTGCCAGCATTATCATCTTCATTTGTTGGCTGTAGAGCCAAGGCGGGCCCAGTACATTTGACCCTCAGCGTTTCCCTTGGCTCGGTTTTGCGGTGTTATTGTCTATGGACCATATCTCAGACCGTTAACCACAATCGTTGCCGCTTGTGCGCAAACTAATTAGCACATATTTCACGTGGCCAAAAACGAAGAGCACAAATTGCTCACGCTCCTATCCCCAAAAATCCACTCAAAGCGAAATTTCTTTGCCGCGATTTTCATTTGCTCTCCATTGTCACTGTGTGTGTGTGTGTGTGTGTGTTGGTAGTTGCAATTACAATTGTAATTAGCATTGTTGCTTATTGCTGTTTCATTTGTCGTTGTTGTTGCTTCTGCTGCTGTTGCTGCTGCATTGCGTCCGCAATTTAATTTTGATTTGTTCGTTTCGTCTCATTTTGTGTTTTGTAATGGAATTTTTAATGCCGCAGCTAAAGCGAATTGTTCTCTGTCTCTTTTTATCTCTGCCATCTGTTCCCTCTCCAGCTCCAGCTCCAGCTCTCAGTCCACTTGTGTGTTGCCTGCTTTGAGGCGTTTTATCAGCTTGCGAGAAAAACATATCAACGCTTATCAACAAGCGCAAAGAAAAAGGGCAAACAACGTTTTCGATGGCCAACAAACTTGCCTCCAACAGTCACTAGACTCTGATACACTGAGCGAAATTCATTTCATTGTTAGAAACTTGCAAGAATTGAAGTTACAGAAATAGTTACTAGAGATTAAAAGCTATAAGTAATTATTCCCTCATCATATTTTTCTTGTTAAATTATAGCTAAAGTTATTTGAAAGTTATTAAATACTCTTGATTTCTGGCAGTGTGCAAAGCAATAGAAACTTCAACGTTGACTCTCTAGCTCCTGAATTGAACTTCTCAGACTGCTGGTTGCATGTTTGCCGTTGGTGTCTGTGTGGCAGCTTTAATGAATGGCAGCAAGTCACACACGAGCGCATGTTTGCCAATGTTTTGTCAATGTTGCTGCTTCCGCATTATCGAGGTACCTTTCCCAGGGGCAAGTTCTTACCTGTCCTTTTCTTCGCTCTTTCCCCACCCATCCCGTTTTGGGCTTTTTTTTTTTTTTTTTGTTTAACTTTGTAGCGCACTTTTATGCGCTGCTTTTATTACAACGCATAATGAAGTGAATGCTGCACGATATTGACGCCCCCCAGCTGCCAGCTGGATACCAGGAGCAGCTGCTACTCGTCTTTCAACAGCCTTCATCTCACTTTACTATCTGTCTGTCTCCTACACTCCGGGCCGCCTGCTGACTGGTTGCATTTTTAATTACTTCGAGTTTGGCTGAGGCGTTTGCCAGAGCCTTTGATGACAGGGAAACAGCGGCGGTGCAGGGACACAGGATAAACAGGAAGCGACTGGCAGCTTAATTAGGAGGAAATACTTGTGGACATAAAATGTCGTGGGCGAAAATGTAGTCGCAATTTACGCTTTGAATTTTGTGTTGCACAATTTAACAGTGTCATTTATTTTCTCTTCTTTTTTTTTGCACTATGCGTGTGGCTGCAGTTTTATTAATTAAACGCACTGCATTTAATTATGCTAATCAAATTGAAATTGTCATAATCACATTAGAATTAATTTTTAAATAAATTACAATTGAAATGCATGGCACGTATTTGCCGCAAACAACAACAATGTGCGGCCCGATTGTGCAACAATCGCAATTGAAATGCATTTCCCGAATTGCTACTAAACACAGGCTTGGCATTTGTCATTAATGGACAATATTACTGAAAAGGTGGGGCGACTCAATTAAGTCCGCCCCACCCGCTTGTTGCTTGCCGCTCGCTGCTTGCAGCTCTCTGCATGCTGTCTTGGTGCTTGCATCATAGTCAAATTATGTCACGTTCTGCTTCAGTGATCGACCGATTTCACAGTGATTAGCTGTGCGTCATGCGTGGCCAAATGGGGCGTGGCGTTCTCACTGTGGCATCTGCCCACAGCTCACTTATTAACCCCTCTCCCCCCTCTCGCCCACACTCAACCGACACTTGGGTCTAATTAATGCATTCGCCAAAATGGCAACAGAAATTGTCGAAATCGTGACGTCAATCAATGCCAACCCAAAAACAAAAATCATTAGCTGTGCAAAATTATTACGAATTGATGCGGTTAAACGCATAGAACCGTCGCATAATGTGTTTCTAATGAACCCCTATAGAGAGAGCTCGATACAAATGTATTGCAAATGTATTGCAATATTTCATTAACTCTATATCGTAGAATATACGAAACGTTTTGAATTGTAAAATTCCCCAAAAATATTAAAATGATTATGCATTTATGCTTACAAAAATATTTTACCAAAGCAAAAATAAAAATCGCGACAAAACTTGCAATAATTTGAAGCGACACTTTTCTATACATTTTAGAATTCTCTTCCATCAGCATTTAAATCTGGCGTAAGAGCTTTAAAACATCGAACTTAATCAGATTACGTTCCAAATGCTGGCAAATTTTTCCCATACCCTGCAGATCTAAACAGTGGAAAGTTGACATAGTTTCACATAGTTTTCAAAGAAACATTTTAGAAATGTGTCCAGCCGTTTGACGAGCTTCTACTAGGGTATTTTTGTGATTTGGTTCTTGTTGATTTTTCGGTATGCATCGCTGAGGATATGCAGCATGAAATTGTTATTAATATTTTAACGCATAAAGTGGCGCTCGACAGGGATAGACTGTGTGAGTGAGCGTGAGCGAAAGAGATAGCAGCTAGAATGGCTTAGTGAGCTGATTTAAAGCAAACACACAGTGGCCTAGGCGGGGAGATCGGAAGTGTAGTGCTGATGGGATGGATACATGTTTGATGTCAACACTCTGAGGGGATTTCGCTGCTGCTTGCCGCTTGCTGCACCATGTTGCATGGCAAAGTGAGCGCAAATATTTGCAATTTGTTGCGAGTGACGCCAAAAAAAAAAAAAGATGTGTATAAAATATTTACATAGCCGTCAGAAAAAAATAATAACTAAAATATATGCGAGCGCATTTATCGAAATGCTGTCACAAAATGTGGCTCACATTCGATTTGTGACATGCGGGCAGCTGTTGAGCAGCTTACGGCATGCATCGCGATGGTTCATAGGTCAAATGTTGAGGCCAAAACAGAATCATGGCACTGACAAATAATTTCATTACAAGGACAGCGAGTGAATTAAGACGGTCAACACAAACGAAATGTATGAATGCCCCTCCCCCTCCCGCCGAAATGCGTTGCGGCCACGCGAAAAGTAAGAATTATGCATTCGCCGCGTCGGCGTCGCGATGGCGGCAACTTTTCCTGGGGCTGCTGTGGGGCGCCTGGGAAGTCACACACATACCTGCTGCAGCAGTCAAGCATAATAAATTATTCCCACTGCGGCTCCAAGTCTGAGTCGTAGTCGGAGTCGGAGTCCGTGTCCTGCTGCGTCCAAAAAAGAAAAAAAAAAACACCGATGCGATGAGAAAATCGAATAAAAAAGGAGAAGAAAGGCCACCGCAAAGTCCTGGCCAACGAATACACAGCAGGCAAGCAGGCAGGAGGCAGGAGGCAGGAGGCAGGGGGCAACAAGCGGGCAGTCGAGCATGAAAACAGCGTGCCGCTTGCATCCTGCTGCTGCTGCTGCTGCTGCTGGTGCCACTGCCACTGTTGCTGATGTTGCTGCCACACTGCCGGTGGGGCAGTCAACGGTATAATTTCTCATATACATGTCACGCGCCCCAACGAACCGTGCCAAATGTGTTGAGACACTTCCAGGGTCGGCGTGGTGTAAGCTGCCATGTGCTGTAGCTGTTGGTCAGTAAAGTTGCTCACTCTCTCTCTCTTTCCCTCTCTCTTTCACTCTCTACGCTTCTCTTCCTCTGAGTGCTGCAACGTTGCTTGTTTGTTGCTTGTTTTACAGACTACGACAGTCACATGCTCGACTTGCAAATACTTTTTAAACAACAGCATTTGCAGCTACTTTAAAAGTCAACTACTTCAGCCCATTATACCCGACGTTAAGCGCAATTTACGCAGTATTAGAGCGGCGCCAACAATGAGTCTTAAACTTAATACAAAGTTTTATACGTCGCATTGCATAAAATACAAAATATGTTCAACTGAGAGTTAAACCGAGAACGACGCACACACACACACACTCTCTGACTGCGGTGTTGCTGGGGGACGCAAGGACGGACTCTTGTTATTGCCCAGCTTTCTCAGTTCGTTTCTACATGTGTCCAGGGTGAACGTGCGTGCCAAGCGACAACAACAACCAACAACAACAAGCAGCAACAAAACAGCATAATAGCAACAACATGATTCTAACTTGAAAGTCCTTATCCATAGTTTTCGAGTTGTACACAGTCCTTGAGTTCTGTTCTTGTGTTATCCTGCTACTTCTCGCACTCCCCCTCCACCTTCCCCTCCTCGACAGTTCACCTCGTCGCACACATTTAGCCGCGTGTGTGTTTAAGCTGGTGTGGAGCTTATTTATGGCAGCTTTAGCTCCCATTGGACACATTTCAATGCATTTGCAAAGAGCTCCGAAGTCTTATGCAGCCTCAAAAGTATATTATTTAAGTGTTAGCTCCTTCAGCTATAAAATATATGCTTGGAGCATGTCTTAAATTTGATATTATGATGGGGCACACACTCAGACACTCTTATTCCAAGATCCATAACTACACCACAGCCAACTTTATCTACATTTATATTTCAATTTCAAACTATAATCAGCGTTAAGCCGTTAAGCATTTAATCTTCTATCGCATAAATATTAATCATTGCTAAATTCTACAATCTGCTCTCTATATCATTTCAGGTATGTACCGACAGACAGACATCAATTCCATTATTTGAGGCCATCTGTAAGCGTAAGCGCAAAAATTGAATTTAGCCAAGCAGGAGAATCAAATGGGAAAGAAGGGAAACAACTTGAACAGAATGTCAGGCAATAAATTAACGCAAATTATTATTAATGAGTGAACATTTATCGCCGTCCTCGCCTTTCCCCACAGTTGAACTCAGAACACACTCAAACACACACACACAGCTTCCCTGCTTGCCCAATTGTGGCGACAAATTGTCGACAAGTGCAAATGTCGCACATATGGCCACAGACTGCGTTGTCGGGGCAAGTTGCCCAGAGAAATGGCAAGGCAGGGGCAACAGGGGCATCAGGGCAGGTTGGGGAAGTGAGAAAATCGCCAGAGATTTGAGATTGGGCTACATTCACTGATTAATTGCAATTTGATGCTAAAAATTGCGCGGCATTTGGGCAGAAACGAAGAAGAAGTTGTTCTCCTCTGCATACATTGAAAGACAGCTAACACGACGCAGAGTAAAAGACCAGAAACCACAACGAATTCAACACTTTTGTGAGCTGTTGTGTCTACGGGGTTCAATGACCTTCGCATGGAAAGTGCACCAAATATTTGTGTTGTTTTAATGCCAAAATAGTAAATATAAGTTTTTGCAAAAACATATAATTTTTATGCAAGTAGTTCGCATTCCCCGCTCGCTTTTATGACAAGACCGCAACAACAGTCTATATACACTGCACTGCAAGAAAAGCGAGTGTTTTCGCTGAAGAAACTTATTTCGGTAAACCGAATTGCACTCAAAAATTCAATTCTCTATTCAACTCCACGTTGGCCATAACATTTTAATTGCATACGTTTTCATGAAGTTTATTGCGCTTATTCGAAACAGTTTTGTACGTTGTGTTTCCGTTCGATTTCGCTGAGTGCACGTCCTGGGCATATCCTCTAAGCCATCATGTTCACATGCTTGGCATGTTTGCGGGCAAGTGTTGACAGTTTTGTGCCAAGTTTGGCGCCCCAAAACCAGCCCCATCCAGGGCCACCGTTAAGGCCTAGCCTGAGACCTGCTCATCTTCAATAGTTGTGTGTTTTTAGCCGCTTGCCTTTTGGGCCATCAACTTTATTCCGCAGGGCTATTAAATTTTCGTGTCTGCTGAATTGCCAAGGTGCCCCACACTTTGCAGCGAATGCTTAAAATTTGATGTGTTCTTTGGCGCCTGCCGGAAATTCTGTTTGCTCGTCGCCTTTGTTGTGCTTGAAGCGGCGTCATAGTTTTCCGGCCATCAAGCCCGCATTTTCATGTCTGTTGTTGTTGGTCCAATCAAAACGACTTGACAACATTTCATCAATACCATGGGCAGAGCGGCTGTAGAAGCTGGCACAATATGGTCGAGCAGTTGCTGTGCTTTAATGTTGCATGAGCAATTCACCGACTTTTGTGGGTTAGGCAACTTTTTGTTACCGTCGCGACGCAACGTCGGACGCCAGTCGACAGTCGACAGTCGCCCAACTTTTAGTAGCATGTAGGGTTGAGGTTGTGTGAAAAGAGGACCATGTTTGGCAACGCTAATGACAATAGCAGCGCCCTCGGTTTGAATTTCAAGCCTTTTGCTTTTGCCCGAGCTGCTCACATAATGAGCTCAATGAGCTGCACGTGATTGGCCCTTGGGGCACGTACTGTTGTTGTTGCCACCGCCACTGTAGCTGCTGCTAGTGCTGCGCTTAAAGTGTGCGCTCCTTGAACTCCACGCGTGCCTTAAAGTTGTCGCATGTCCAATGCTCACGCCAAGCAACAACCACAACATAACACAAAAAAAAAAAACGCAGCCAATTTCAAGTTTATTTACCTAGGCCAAACGACGACGAGCTGCAACTCAAAGCACCGGTTGGCCACGCCCCTTTAGCGAGTTAACATTTGTACCGCTTTTTTTTTTTTTTTTTGGTGTTGCCTTTGCTCCGTTTTCCGTGTTCGTTTGGCCGAGTGGCAACCGCCAATTTCCATATGGCAAACCTTTGAATATTGCAGTGGCTGTGGCAGCCTTCAAATGTCGTTGGCCGCTGCTGCAGACAAATACAATTTGAATTTACCTCTTTCGCCTCCCCCCACGTGGTGCACCTGAGTCACAGAATAGTTGCAAAATTACACGGCAGACGGCAGCAGTAGCATCAACAGCAAAAACTGCAGCAAAAAAAAAAAAAAAATAGAACTGAGAAAAAAAGGAAACGTAAAACATTTCCTGATCGAATCAAAGCACTACTGGGGCCACCAGGAAGCAAAACAACCAAACACAAACTGCAACTGCACATATGACAGAAGGATAGAGAGGGAGAGCGAGTGGTAGCCAGTGGGAGCGAGATGGAGCGAGAGCGGGACAGCGACTGACACTGAAGTTGATGGGTTAATGCCATTAGACGGCATTGATTTGATTGGCGTTGATTGGAAAAATGCCAGGCAGACAGAGAGGCAGCCTTCCAGCCTTCTGCTGCGTTGCTCGCTATACGATATGATGACGATGATGATGACGACGATGGCTGCGCCAGCAGTGCGTATGCGTAATGCCGGTAAAGTCAGTTTGTCATGCATAAATGCATTTCGGTGAGTGCAATAAAATATTATTGAAAAAGAAAAAAACAAACACACACAACAACATTGAGGGCAGAATATTTTCACACCAATTCACGCATGCCAAATCAATGCAGGTGAAAATGAATTCGATAAGCGTGTTAAAGAATTTTAGTGTGGAGGACAGAATAAATTGGATATTCTTAGCAGCTGCTTAACTGGCAGTGGAATTTTAAATTGCATAGCAATGCTGCATGAATTTAAAGCTAGTCTGAAAGGCGGGCGATTATTAAACAAGCTTCGGTGCTTTAAAATTTGCCATTTATATTATTTGACTCGACTTGTTTCGTCTTGTCAAAGAGATTTCTCAAAATAACTCAACTGCTTCTCGCACTGTTGGCTATTTTCAACATTCAAGATTCCAGCTGAGCTGTAAATTTATACGAACATATTTTATTTATAAATCGACGCAAAAATTCAATTATATTTCGTATATTAAAAACTGCGTAAGAACGCAATACTTCAAAGCGTCGCAAACATTGCTCCTGAAGTTATGAAATATCCCATCAATTATTTACAAAGCATTTCACATTGCCCTTTTGACGCACATTGCGTATACGCAGCGTTGTCGCCAATACATTTCAATTTAGCACATTTATAGTTGTATATTGCTGACATCAAGCGAAAATGCGAAAATGAAAACGCATTGTGATTCATGAGCAGGGCAGGCAAACATCAATCGTGCGCTGGCACTCAAAAAGCAACGCTCACAAGTGCTAGAAGCATTCATTTGTTTCGGCCTATTGGCCAAAAAGACTACAATCAGCCGACGTATGACAGCATGTATCCAATGACTACCTTTTAAGTTATTGCCAGTGATTGATCTGTCCAGTATGAGAAATGTTCATTTCAAATATTTTCATTTTCAGTTTCATTTTACACTCTTCTGCTCTGCGCACACTTTTCTCTGAAATAGTGTGATAAAAGCTTGTCTCAGTTAACATTTGGCGACTGCGTTATGACCTAATATCATATGTATGCTGCTTGGCTTGCTGTATGCATTGCAGTTCAACAACAGAGCGTGCGTTGAAAGTAATTTTGACACGTTTTTCAGAGTAACAAAAAACTTTGAGACGCAAAGTTAACACACAGCTTACGTTGTCGTTTTTGTTGATACATTCTTCTTCAGAACCTTCTCTTAGGTTTTTTTTTTTTCGTTTTTTCGTCTCCCCAAAACGGCAGCAGCTGCTTTTGGCTGTAAAAATTGTTAGACAAAAGCCAATAATGCAAGTAACTGCAGCAAGTTGCAGCTGCCGCTGCCGCTGTCACTGTTGCTGTTGCCATCATCAATGCTGTCGCTGCCACTGTTTGGTGGCATCCGACGTTGCCTGGTGACGTCTTTTTATGCAGCCTTTTGCGTTGATGTCCTTCCGCCACAAGCAAAGCTCAGAAAGCAATGCATAAAAACGCACCGAGGGACGCAACTCAAAAACACGAAAGCAAAGTGTGATAAATGTTGTGAAGACACCTCGTAAAAACACAAGATTTTTAGCAGGGTATATGCAAGCGACGACACCAAAATGATAAGTACAATTTAGCATGGCTGGAGAGTTGTAAAGAAGCAACTGACTTAAGTGCATTGCACAAAAACGAAAGCTTTAAAGAAGCTCACATCTACTTTGTCATCACAGCTGCGTCGTCACAATGACAACAATGTAAAGTCGGTCGACCAATTTCTATGCATCAAACCTGACAATATATTAAGCATTACTCACTTCAATTTGGGGCTTAAATCAAATTAAAATATTTGCTAACAAACGGAAGTATTTTAGCAATAAACCAAAATTTATGACTTTCAGTTCTCAATCAATACATAAATCTATATAATAATTTCAATTAAATTCCTGTGCAAGGTATTTATGAGTTTATCACAGCATTTATCGGCACATTGTTATAGCAGCTTTAGCTGTCAATTCATTTTTCCCCCCGTTTTTCGTTGCATACTTCAAGGCATCGCCTTGAGCCGCTGCTGCTCTGCGCTGTGCTCTGTTGTGTTTTGCTGTCTGTCAGCCGCATCAGAGCGAAATCCACTTCAATGCCCCGACACTTTTGACATGCAACGGACTGACTGACGCCTCTGTTGCCGCCTCGCTCTGAATTGCTGTTTTTGTTGTTGTTGTTGTTGCGACTCAGCTGCCTCAGCTGCTGCTGTTTCATTGTCAGTCATTTGGCGTTGGTTATGTTGCACGCCTCGTTTGGCAATGTGCAACGATTTAGAGAAAAGATTTACTGCAACTTAATTTCATAGCAGGCACGGCAAGAGGAGTTGGGAGGGGGGCACCTTTTGAGTGCCGCATGAAAGCTCATATTATTGATGAGCCGCGCAGCACAGTTGGGGCATGCAGCCAGGCAGGCAATTGCGGCACGTGACTGCAAGTAACAGAGGCCTGCCAAAAAGAATGTGTGCAATAAGCCAGAAATTGCACAAAAATCAAGTCAACAATTGGCCAAAGGCGTTGCAAGAAGCAGCAGCAGAAAATAACTTGCAGCAATGCAGTTTAAAATGCTGTTGACGTTGGCAAAAGACTTCACACAATTTTCAAGTTTGTTGGCAAGCCGAAAACTTCGACAAAAGTGTTACTCAGTGTGTGTGTGTGAGTGTTGGGGCTTTTGGGGCCGGCACGTGCATGTCAGCCGAGCAGCCAGTTTTCGCCTGCAGCTGCGAAACAGAAATATGGGTCGCATTTACTTTTTTGATGATTTCTTGACTTGGTTAGTTACAGCATACTGTGGCGATGTTGTACTTTGTTGTTGTCATTGCTGTATTCTCCACTTGACGTGGCTGATTTAATTTCGAGTTCATTTTGCAGACACAAATCGCAAAATAAATCGAAGTCACACACATATGTATATACACAGAAAAAGCTGGCACACATCGCTTGAAGCTTATTACTGATAAGAACGACTTGCTCACTTGCTTTCGGTTCAAGTATCTAAAGCTGAGGTCTGGTTTTGAATTGTGTCCTGGCATGGCGGCTTGCTTGATAAAGCCCAAAAGCCCCGCTCAAAGCCAGCGCCAAGGCGATGGCGATGGCGGCAGAAAACAATAAAAATTGTTACAAAATGTCGCTTCAAGATAAACGTGAAGGCAGTTTGAGTGCTAAGCAGCGGGGGGAAACCAAAGCACGTTGGGCGATAAAAAAAATGTGTGCACATAAAAAAAAAAAGAGAAGAAGGAAGGCAAACGATAAAATGCGACAAAACCAACAAACAAATCTTCACTGCAAGCGGAAGAGAAATCACAGCGAGTTATCCTTGAGGGTTAGACGCAGACAGAGAGACCCAGCGGCAAATTGTGGAGCGCGGACTGGAGAAGGTAGAGAAGGAAGAGGGCAGCAGCAGCAGCAGCAGCAGCAGAGATAGCGCATACCAAAAGCGACAATCAGACATATGAAAAATGTCTTTATCTGCTTTCCTCGCTCGCTTTGTGGACTCTGCGAGTAGTTTAAAGTAGTTGCGCCTTTTGTCGAAAAGGATTTGCAGTCTCTTCGCCGAGAATTGTTTTCGCATTAAGCCCTGAAAAATGTGAGAGGATAACAAGTGCTTATGCAGAAATCAACAGAAAGCTGTGTTAAAATAATATCACAGCCGATTTCATTTTGCCATTTGCCAAAGCTTAAATAAATATAAGTCCTCTAAAGAGTTTGTGGCAGATAATAATGGGCTTTAACATGTATGTATCTTTGCAAAAGCTTCAGCTTAATGTTTTAAGAGATGATGAGATCAAATTAAGTAAATTCAAACAACTTAAATCGCATCGAATTGCATTTCTGGCAATTGTATATAAATATATATACTCGTTATAATATAACTTTTGCTGCAGCATAAGACTGTCAACATTTCAATATTTGATGTGGCGTTAACTCGTAACTCTGCTGCACTCGACAGAGTTCCGCAACATTTTCTTAGCGAGTCCTGTCAATTTTCTTGGCTGCTGCCATTTTAGCAACATTTCTCAACTCATTTCTGAGTTCTTGCCTTCTTTCTTATCCCCCCACCCGTTGCGTTCTCATTCTTTTCGACATTTTTGCGGTGCAAGTTTTCGCACTTTGCTCTCGCATTTTTCTCCAGTTTGCCACAGTTTCAGTTGCAGCCACGCAATTGTGCCACAAATTAGGTAAACTTTTACAAAACACTATTGCTGCTGGCAACTTTATTAGCTGGCAGGCGACCAACTGGAAATGGAGAAGTGTTAAACTGACTTTATGCGCTGCCAAGGATTTTGCACTTAAAGCTAAACTATTAATAGAACCCTTTAGGCTGAGTTGACCCCCGTCGTCTCACACTTGACGATAATTACCAGCGATTTTCACACTCACTTGAGTTGCCATCGATGCGCACACACACACACACACACACATAGACACATGGATACAGTTAAGTGTGGCGGCTTAATTCTAGCCGTGTCACTCACAATTAGCCGCATGGCTAAAAATACGAATAGCCGAGTGTATTGTGTGTTTGTGTGTTTGTATTTGTGTGGAGGATGAAGGACGAAAGCAGCTGACAAACTGCCTGCTCACTGTCAATGAGTGCGACTGACTTGGGGCTAAAGCGGGTTTGACAGCGTGTGACAATACTCACTCACACACACACAAACACTTGAACACACATACACACACACATGCATAGCTCTCTGTAGTCCTTTTACCCACTTGGTCATTGGTAATGCTTGCAGAGTAAACGAGCTGTGGAAAGAGATAGAGCCAGCAGTCGTTTAGCATACCATATACCCTGTAAGCCACAACAACAAGGTTGTTCAGCACAATACCGAGTTGTGAATGAAAACAAAGGAAAGCGCAGCCGCGACTCTTTACAGAGTATTTTTGTGGCGTCTGCTCATTGTGTCCGCAGCAGCTGCTGCTGCTGCTGCCTCCACTGTGTCCTGCGGAGGACAGACACACTTGGACACAGCGCTTAAAGTGTCCTTCAGTCTATTTGGATACTTTGCATTTTCTGCGTTTTGCTTTTTCAATGGTTGTTCTTGTTGTTGTTGTTGTTGTTGTTGGCTTCCTTGCTAAATGTGCTCTATTTTTATGCGAGGCTACACACACTCCCACACTCCCACACACACACACACACCTACTACACTCGCCCACACTCACACAAAGACAATGCCACTTTGGCTAATGAAATGCAAACGCTGCTGTAAAAAATACTCTCTGCGTGTTTGTGTGTGTGTGTATGATTTTCAAAATAGCTACAAAGCGTAAAAAAAAAAACAACAACAACAGCAAGAACAACAAAAACAAGAAGCAGCTCACTGACTATAACTGCCATATTAATATTTATGCATTGTGTTAGCAGCAGGCTAATGAATGCTAGCCAGTGGAGAACTTGGCTAACAAGAACTTGGCTTGGCCACAAGCAGAGATAGCAAAATGTTCCGACAGAAAACCAAGAAAATGCATGCAAATATCTTTGGCTTGCTGAAATATTAAATGCATTAAATTTGCTGCACAAGCAATATCCCGAAATTAAAGTTTACTGAAATTAAAGCCACTTCGGGAGCAGAGTAAAGATCACAATGGTTTTGCAAGCAATTTCAACTTGGAAGCCTGACAATTGCACTGCTTAATTACAAAATGTTGTGCAATTACTTCAATCAATATTATTATTAATTATTTCAACTGTCATACTCGCATATTTTAGTTGAGTTCGCACCTCTTTTTCGTTTTTCTTCGTCGCCGCCTCGCCTTCCACTTGAACTCTTTGGGAAAAGTCTCTGACTTGCCTAACTGATTGCTTAATTTAATGAAAAATATTTGCCATGGAAACAGAGTGACAAGCATTCGGACGAAGCGGTTTGGGGGCAAAAGGGAGATCAGAGCATTTACCAAAGTTTTCGAGACCAGTTAGCGTTACTTTAATTGCACAGAGTTGTCAGCATTGACACGCCCTGGTAAAACTTTTCAATGAAGGTAAATAAAGTAAGGTGCTCTCTTTCGCTCTCTGGTTGGTTGGAAAAATGAAATGTTCGTCTGGACTTTGGCTTCAAATTTCTGGCTCACAATTTTGCGTAATTTGATTTGCAAATTGAAATGTGTTGTCATTGCGAACTGGCGCCATTCCACTTCCGCCCACGATGACCTATCACGTCCATCGTCAAGAGTCTTTAGCGATTTTAATTAGCATTTTTGGTTGAGTTTGATTTTATTCATAAATCGAAATTGAAGCAAATACTGAGGAAACCAATAGAAAAAGCAGTAAAATCTATGTAATACATTGACTAGCAGATACTCTAAAATCACATTTAGATGTTGAGTAAGAAATTTAAAGAATATTTCGACGAGTTGAACACATTTGCTTCTCTCGTTATATACTTGCAATTCTCCAGCCTTTGTGGGCGGCTATTGTATAAATTAAAATAAATTTTCACAGCTATCTGCACATTTTATGTGCGTTCATTTTTTTAGCATTTCAAATTAATTAATATTAATTACTCTTGCTTTTTTGTTGCCCATGTTGAACATGTTGTTTTTTACGAATAGTTTCGACAATCGCGTTAAATGGAAATCTTCGCAGAGTAAACGACAAATATTTGGCTTTCATTTGAAATGCTTTCTTTTCAGCCTCTGAATGCAGCAATGCAGTAATTAACAAATGCGTTTCAAGTGCATTACCACAAACACGCGTTGCCCGAAAAATTGTTGGTAAAAAACTGTGCGTTTAATGAAGCTGTCGGCGACAGTTTTCACTTAAAGCAAACGACACATTTTTTTCCCCACACTCACCTTTCGCTCAATGGGGTGTTAATACAATTGAGTTTCATTGCACAAATATCGGCACAAACAAGCGCGTAATTGAGTCTGGCTGCCCGTTCTGCCAATATCATCTCCCCAACTCCCTTTTGCTCCCTTCCTCTTCAGTTGCCGCCGATGGAGCTCACAACTTTTCGATCAAGTTAAATGTGCTGCACACGCGAAGCGAGGCAAATCAAACAGCATAAAATGCAAAGGGCCAAATACAAATTAAGCGACAGTCGAGCCAAAAAATTGCAAAAGGTGTTGTTTGGCAACTGGCAGCAACAACAACATCAACGACAACAACAACAAAAGTCACAACTACAACACAACTACAAACGCAACTACAAGCGACAATTTAATAAAAACGAATGTTCAAACACACTTCATACAATTTCGAGAGCATCAATTAACTTGGCAAATATTTGAATTCTTTTGAAGTTGTGCAAAAAGCAAGCAGATAAGCCGAAAATTATAAAAACTGTAGAGTAAAGAAGAACAGTGTTTGAGCTCGGATAAACTAAATTAAAATTTGCGAATTTATAATAGTTTCCTTCGTTACACACAAAAGTCACTTTTCATCTTATGAAAAACTAATATTGTCGAGTTATGGCTAAAAAACATTTTAACTTCATTCAGTCCCCTGATTCCGTTCAATCTTGCGCAGCCCCGAAAAAGTTTCTTTGGAAAAGTACAATCCCTTGGAATGCGTTACAAAATAACTGCCAAATTCCCCATAGCCTAATAAAAGTTATTCCAAACAGCAGCAACAACAGCAACTGCGACGACAGCAATGAAACATTTGTACCCCGAGTGCGCATTTCCCCCTGACTCCAATCCCACTGTACCACCGACGCGACGCTCACTGCAGTCCCACTGTAGCCGGTCGCATATTGCGCTCTGTCAATAGACATCAAAAATGAAAATTGTAATGCGAACATTTCGGTAGACGACAACGACAACAGCGTCGATGGCGACGATGACGACGACGGCGACGACGACGACGACAACGGCGACAACGAGCAGCCAATGTCATCGTCATTCAGTCATCCTGTTTGGATACACGGGGGCATCCTTTCTGGCTGGCAGTTGGCCCGCCCGTTTGTTGTTTTTTGCTGCAGCAACTGCAGCACTCACAGGACTCACAGGAGTCAGCATTACTCCCGTTCGGCCACACACCCGGGCAGGCAACGTTTGCATTGGTAGTTGGCCATATTGACAGCAGCAAATTCATTAATGTCAGACCAAACAGACAGCGTTCAGGTATTGGCTTTGGGTGTTTGCTGCTGCGTCTCTCTCTCACTCTCTCGCAGCCAGGACAGCGGTCTGGGTTTGCTGCCCCGTGTCCTGACCGAAAAGCAATAATGCAAGTTTATTTCTGGACGCGAAAATTTGCGCGCTATTGTTAAACGGTTAGCCTGGACAGCGCGAAGAGAGCGGAAGGCGACGAAGTTGGCGGGGGAGTGTCCAGCTCCACTCCGCTGGAGATGGAGGCGGCGGCAGTTGAGGGGACTGTGCAGTGAGTTATCGTCGACAGGAGCAAGGACAATAGCCGTAATGAAGTGACAGCTTTATTGACAAATAAATTCTGTTTACCAACACTCAGCGAAGCGTCGCCGACTAACAAACAAGCAAAACAAACACGCGCCAATAAAACTAAAGCGTAGAAAATACTAAAAAAAAGTGCAAGAAAAAGAAGAAGCGGTTTGGTTAAAGCAGCAGCAGCAGCAGCAGCAGCAGCTACAAATAATGCTAACAACTGCAGTGGCCAATTGTGCAATTTGCTTTGATCTAAGGCAATAAAATAAATTGCGTAAATATAACAAATGTCAAAACGGTTCCCCAATGCATCCGACTAGTTGACAGCAGCTTCATTTTGAATTCAAATCAACCGGCCAACTGGATGGATAAGGACGGACAGACGGACGAACGGACAGACAGACAAACGGACGGACAGAAACCAGAGTTAGACTAGTGAATACGACGGCAATACGGCCACCACGATGGCTACTGCAACTGCAACAATGCGGCAGCCACATAAATTATGCAACAAATGTGCAGATTAAACACAAAATACCAAAGCACTTAAAATGCCCGAATAATCAATGCAGTCCCATACAACAGGGACATGGTTATGCCACAGAGCGAAAGCGAGACAGAGAGAGAGAGAGTAGAAAGAGAGAGGAAGTAAGCAAGTTTGGAAAGCCAGTTAGGGACAAAAATAAGAGGCAACTGCTTCAGTTGTCATTAGCCAAGCGTCTTGTGGCAGCAGACAATTATAATTGTTTAAATATTTAAACACAATCAAATTAAAAGCGTTGACAATGAGCTGACATAGAAGAATGCACTTGCATTGCACATACAGCTATTGATATAGATTATGCAAATACATACCAAATATTTATTGTGTTAGGCTCTCAAGAGAAACGAAGAATAAATAATCCTCGGCAAATAAGTGATTAGGCAAACTTGATGAGCTAAGCTAATTGCAAATAATTTGCTTTTTGATAGCGACAACACTTGCAGACAGTGTGAACTTATCACAAGACCAAGTAATAATACATGAAAATCCTGCAGACTATTTCAACTTGGCGATGCATTATTTAAAGTAAATTATTCTCGAATATTTGCCATTGAAACTTTCTTTTATTTGCACTCAACTTTCTATTGTTTAGCAATTTAATATGCATTTGGCTGTTGTGCAAAATACCTTGTCTATTTATTTACTGTGCTGAAAGTTTAGTGGCATTAAAATTGTAAGAGAAATGCACAATAAAATGATGTGTCTCCCAGTTGGTTGATATGACAACAGTCCATAAATTTCTGACACATCATTTTGCAGTTTTGGTTTGTGAATTTGGTACACGTTCTATATGCGTATCCTTGGCGTGTAAATAACATTTATAAATATTTTAATAACGCATTTATTTGTGAGTTTATTTCACAACTTTTGATAATGTGTGTAGGTACAATTTGTGTTGCTGTGTTCTAGTTGCAGTTTGTTTATTTGCCAACTGACAAGTTGGATGATAATTGGTCGGGTTTCAATTATTCACAAATGTTTTGTGGTGAATGGCAAATTGCGAAATATATAAAATGTGAATTGGTTTTGGCAGGGCTACAGAACAGGAGCACAACATTATTGTCCTCAGTGGCCGGTTTATAAATAATAAATAAGCACAAATGTTTGTGACAATTGTCATGCATGTCATTGTTGCTCTGCTATTGATGTTGTTATTGGCAAACTAATTATCAACAATCAACACAAAACGCATTCAGCAATTTGTTGTACAAATACAAATTACAAAATACAAACACACCAAAAAAAAAAGCAAACAAACAAAACACGGCGAAATAAAAATGTTTTGCTCAATGCCCCAAAAAGTATGCTATGGATAATGCAACAAATCATTACAACTGCTACCGCATCGCATTGAACTGCTGCTGTCAACAGAAACAGAAGAGGGAGACAGAGAGGGGAGGGACTGAAATATCAATGGGCATGGGGCGATGTTGTCAAGTGTCTCGGCGCAGTTTTCACTTAACCATCAAGTGTTTTGGCCGATTGAAAGCGAATCGCATCCCAAAAGCCGCAGCGCCAGCATCATTTATTTAAGAGCTCACAAGTCCGACGGGCGTTGCCAAGTGTGGCGTCTCTTTCTAACGAGCGCAGAGCGACAAGCAACTTAGTCGGCTTACAGAGAAACCCAACCAAAAAAAAAAAAAAGAAGCCAAGAATTTTCTTTTGCTTTTGCACTGCATAAAAGAGACCGACAGAGGTATTTAATATGCATGCCCTGTTGTTTGGTCAATCGGAGCAGAACCTGGAACTGCGCTCGTTAGAGCCACACGAGCGTAAGCAAGACGGCAAATGGATATTAGAAGGAGACCGCCCAACAGTATTTCGGCTAGAAGTACTGGAGAAACAACATCAACGCCGAGATACCCTCGAGTTTGTATTAGTGAAAACTTCAAAGCTTAATTAGGATTCAGCTAGGGACTAATCCTAATTGTTCTACGAATCGCAAAACAATTTCAAACTCAATTTAAGCCCATTATGATGTGAAAGACAATGATAATGTGCAGCTAGACAACCCCTTTGTGCAGTCATAATAGACAGCAGTATAACAAGCATATCCTCGGCACGTAATTCAAGTCGTACGTTGTATGTGAGAACCCCTTTCACTCTCTCTGCATCTATTCGACATTTCCACATTTTTCATTCCTGCTCTCTGTCTCCGTATTTTCTGTGATTGACCCAAAAATGCGCTGATTCGTTTTGATTTTTACTCTGTCCTCTTTCGACTTGTCTCAGTTGCTTCGCTTGCCAGCTGCAAGGATGGATAATTTCACTGGCGTGGCGTAAATTGAAAACAAAAAACAAAAAAAATAGAATATGCCACAAGTTTATTGAAATTCCTTTTGAATGAAAAGTAAATCGAGTAATCAGAATGCAGCAGCTTTGCCAAAGCAAATCGTTTGTATTTATTTGCGCAAGTTTTTCCTGCAGCTGCCCTTCATTCATTATCCATAATGAGAGCGTGCCACGTGCAGCGTGCAGCGTGCAGCGTGCAATCGGTTGCCAGTTAACATTACTCGTTAGCACCTGCCAGTTGAACACAGCACTGCAGCTTCAGTTTCTAGTTTTAAGCACATTTACCTAAGCGTTGCATTTACAGCATTCCTTTCCTTTCCCTTCGTCCTTATGGCAACAGTTGCCCTCCCCACCACGCCCTTTCCCTTGACAGACCCACGGGGCAACTCGTACGCTTGGCATAATAAATTAGCTTGCTGACTTTTTGCTGGCTTTTGTGGCGCTCGCTCTGTTGCTGTGTGGCGCCACACATAGCTCTGCGGCAGCTTCAATCTTAATTAGCTGACGCAGTTTTGCATTTACCAACACGCATCGTGCCGCCAAATATATGTACATGCATATATATCCCCAAACTCCCGACCCAAACTTCTCATCGCATATGTATATGCATTTTATTGGTTGCCACGCAAAAATGTTGTGCGCGAAACCAAACGCCAAAAAGGTGTCATGTTTGCCTAATGAGCTGCTGGCAACATGGCGCCAGCTTCCTCTACTCCCCCCCTAAACTCATGCACATTAATTTACTGACGCACTGCGTTGCGTTGCGCTGCATGCTTGTTAAAAGTGCAGAAAAGGTGTGAAAATGAGTTGATTAACAGCGAAACATGTGACACAACTGCAAAAGTTGTACCTTCCAATGCAGTGCAGAATATGCAGTTTAAATCTACGCAGTTCAGAAATCTATAAGCAACTTCATGACATCATTAATCAATTTATCTGTTTTGGGACAACAGTCGATCCTTTGGCACAGTAGGCCAAAACAAATTTGTTCATCAACTCTGGATCCTTTTCAAAATTATTTGTATAAAAGAAATTTTTACTATCTAACATGATATCGCTATTGGAGCTGATCTGGAAACCAATCAGATATCAATTGAGAATGCTGCGCATGCTGGTGGCAAATGCGACGCCCATTCAGGGCCACAATCTTCTATTGATACCAGGTGGAAAAAATCATTTTGAGACTATGGACTACTTGCTAATGGGGTTAGTCGGCGGCTGGGTGATGTTGAGTGTTGCGTGTGACGAGCAGATGTCAAAGAGATCGCCCGAGAGACGAAGTAGCGCCGGGTCCGAGTGTGTAGCAGATGTCGATAAGGAGATATTCTACTGGGGATGCCAGCAAAGTTATAGCGCACTTCCGATTATGAAATTTTCGCTCAAACAATTGGAAATAATGCTGGGCAACGAATACAGTTCAGATCTATCGTGTGACTTCTATATCGACACCACAGACGATGCCATTAGTCAGATATTTATGATGCCAGATGTCACCACGGACTGTGATGATGAGAACTATAAATGTGTTAATACGCATCAGAGTATATCGTAATCTGGGTGTACGTACAACGTACGATGCATTTTGTTTAAGCACAACGGCTGAATAGAGAACGGAACAAAACCAATGGAATATCTGTTAGACATACCGATGAAAGTACTTCGAATTAACCCGACAATCCAATAGTTTTTGTTGACAATATAAAAATACGTGCATATTGTTTTGTTAACTGTGACATTCTGCAATATAAAGTAGAGAACAACTATTCAGCTCTGCTATAATTATCCTAGTTTCAACTTTCCATAAGCTAAAGCATAATCTAATTAGTTTGTTGGGTTCTCTGGCTTTTAAGCTCGTCGAAAGCTCATTAGGCTTAACACTTGGCAAGCAAGCAGTTGAAGGACTTTAACTAGTCTTTACTTCCTCGGTCAGCTTCTGTATGCATCCTTTGGACAGGTTGTGTGTGTTTTAATAATGTTGTCTGTCAAATGTTGCGTCTGCCAGGACAATAGCAACAGTGCCTGCAGACCCTTTTCATTGTCCAACATTCGTCCACGTTTTTCTTCGTTTTTATTTTTGAGTCCAAGGCTCAGTTTTGTCTATTGTTTTGTCATTTGTTTGTCGTGCTTGTTTTTGTTTTTTTTTTTTTTTGCATTCGGTCGTTTGCTGCCCGGAAACGTAATTCTTTTGCCTTGGCCTAAACGTTGAATTGTTAATAATTTTCTTTCTTTATTTGTTCGTTTGCTGCTTGCATTGGGAGCGTGTTTGTTTTGTTTTTGGTTAGTCCGTGGCACGTCAAGCGTGACACTTTGCTGACAAATGTTGCATATGCAATGCAGCCTGCTTTGGCATGCAGCCTTGCCCCAGTTTAACAGCAACTTTGCAACTTGCAACCTGCCACATGCCACGTGGCATGTGTCCCTTTGTCCCATAATGAAGTGAATGGCAAATGTTTATAATAAATTCAGTTGCATTTGCAATTTAGCAAAATGCCATAAATTACAAACAATGCTCCAAAGTGTCAAATTCTCGACTTGCCCCAACCCTTGCCCCATCTCTCCCCCCACTCTCTAGTTTCCCCCTCCTCTCTCTCGCTCGCTTGTCAGACGCTCTTAATTATTAATAAGCGCCCAGGCAGCCCCTCGCCAGCTCTCAACTCAATTCATTTGCTCAACCCTGCGCACAGTTGGCCCCAGAAGTATTTTGCCGTAAAGAGTCATCGCTCATTTGTTATTTAATCTTCGTCCAGCTGGGAGACGCAACCCTCCGCATCCCTCCTGCGCTCCCTCTTCGAACCTTCGGCACTTGCCTAGGCAAAAGTGTTAATGAGTTTTAATTATTAAAATTTGAAAATTTGTTGTTTTCTGTTGTTGCATTTTGAAAATGTCAAGTTTCATATTTGCCTGCATTGCTCAGCCACTCACAAACTCACACATACACACACACACACACACTAAGCACACACTTTTTCCTGTTCGTCTACGACGCCCACAACTTTGGAAAATTTCTCTATAGTTTTTTTTTTTTTGGCCTTATCTCGTTACATAATTTTTGTTTGCCAACAACAGCAACAATAAAAAGTAAAAAAGCTGCCTTGGCTGCCGGCTACAAACTTTTGGCAGTCACTATGTCGCTCTGCTTGTGTGTGTGTGTGTTGCAAATAATTTGCAATCAAAAGTTGCAGCCATGAAAATGTTGGCATTTTTGTTTCGCATTTCTACGCCGGATGGGCTGCGGGCTGGCAAGTGGGCGTGGCAATGTCCCGCAGCTGTTTTGCATTTGTCTCTGGTTCGAATTCTCAGCTTCACCTCCCGCCTTTATTTCGAGTGCTGTGTGGCGGCAAGTGTCTCGGAATTTCGGCTAATTTGTAAAATAAACATAACGAGGCAAAAGTTTTCCTCGTATCTTTCGCATCTATCTGCTGCTGCGGGTGTATTTGTATTTGTGTATGTGCGTGTGTGTGTGTGTGTGTGTGTGTGTTTATGTATGTGTAATACCTGCCAGCTATTTGCTTAGCAATTAAAATATTAGTTTTGCGCCCTTTGTTGTTGCTACTGCTGCTGCTGCTTTCGAGGGCGGCTTAATAAGCGATCTAAAAAAACAAAGTGCTTAGCCATTTTCGGGTGGTGAGCCGAGGCGGGGCAGGGTCAAGGCTTTAATCAAATGAGAGGCAGGCGACAAGAAGAGCGCTAATTACCTGTCCAATTGCTGTCGCGACTGCAACACAGATAACAACGGCAAACAAGCAGAGCAAGGATCAGGCGCAGGAGCCAAGCAAAACAGGGCGAACAATGACAGCAAATTCTAGAAAAAATTGTACAAAAAAACAGCAAAACAAACAAAACGACAACAACAAGGATAGCGACAGCCAAGAAGACACGAAGAGAGATTAAAGCGATGCCAGCAAATGCAGCCGGCGAAGGCCAAAGAGGTTTAATTGAGCCACGACGGGGGCGTGGCAGATTGCGGCTAGTTGCGACGCGCGCGTGAGCCAAATGCCAAACGACCAAACAAAACAGCAGCAACAGCAACAGCAACAGCAGTAGCAGTGAAAGAGCCCAAAGAAAGCAGCAGAGAAAGGCGCAAAATGCAAACAAAACGTTTCATTTAAGCCGCAAAAAAAAAAGAAGAAGTTGGCCAACATTGTGATTGCTATTGTTGCTGTGTTGCTGCCGTTGCTGCCGTTGCTGCTGCTGGCAAAGCACAACTGCAATTGTCTATGGCTGCAATGCATCCCGAGTCCCGTTTTCACAATGGTCGCCCCGTCATTTTGTATGCAAAATGCGGCAAAACACCAAGTAACAACGAGAGCAACTGCAACAATTCAAGCAGTGGCAACAACAATTGCAACGTGAGGCAGCCACATGCATGCGGCACTCATTCATTTGCTTTACTCATTTAGTTGCAAGCTGCTATTTTCGAGCAATGAGAAGCAACTTCTCTTGGCAGCTTAGCAGTCCGTCGATGCATGCTACAGTGAGCTGCAAAAGTATTGCAACTTGAGCGGCAATCAATACCTTTTGTGTGGCAGATTTCAAAGGTTGCTATAGTTGCAGCACAACTGCTTAAAAATGCAGAGCTGCAAACTATATTCATTAAGTCGACAATTGTGATACCCTAAAAATCAATTATAACATTTAGATTTCGTGCTACGCAATCTAAACTCAATTCTGATTGCAATTCACAAATGTCGTATGGCTCTAATTGCCAACTGTGTCTAGTTAATGCGCCCTTGTCGCAGCAGGCCTGGGGGCATGGTGTAGCCATAAACAAGTGTCACAGCAAAGCTGCAACATAAGCTTCTGCTTGCCCCCCTGCACAGAGTCCGCAGCTGGCAGCCTGTGGCAGTTGTTGCTTTGCTTTTTCTTTTCTTTGGTGCACTTAAAGATTTGCCTGATAAAAAGGAGAATAAAAAAGTAGAGAAGAGAATAAAAGCCAGCAAAAGCAATTCAAAAACTAAATAAACAAGCGGGTATAACAACAAAAGCACCAGCAGGAACAACAATAACAATGCCAGCTGCAACAATAACAACAGCAGCAACTAACAACAAACAACGACTCACTGCAGTCAACTTGGCAGCCGGCGGCATTTTAGTTGACTCGACGCTCAACTTAATTGGCATCAGCTTGGAGGCAGCAGCAACTAAGACAGCAAAATGTCGATAGTGTGCGCGTGGGCGGCAGAGAGAGAGAGAGAGAGAGAGAGAGACAGAGAGACGTGTATTAGGCGCCAGTTAGCTGCGATTTGCAATATTGCTGGCAGAGCTAAGATTTTGACCAAATTTATAGGCAGCTTGCGGCATAAATTATCAACGCTTTTAAGACAACGAATTGACCTTATCGATGGCGTGTCAAATTGCCACTCAAAATTGCTGCGACTGTGCACAAAAATTGCATAAATAATTTGCATTGTATAAATTAAATTCGTTCGGCGTCATTTTTAAAGGAAATATATTTTTGATTAATAGTTTTACCAAAATTGAAAGACTTATAGAACTCTCTATCTAACTATAACTATATTTGATCTTAAACTTTCCGCTATTTTAACTCAGGTATTCAGCTTGCACTTCTTTTATTTATAACTTTATCAACGCTATTAATCTTGCGTTTGGTGAGGCCCACAAATGCATATTAAATAGCTTTAATTGCCAACAATTTATAGGAAAAAATTGTGCAAACACTTTGTGCAAGTGCCGCCGCGAAGCGATAAAAGTCAATAGCAAAAGTTGTTTCAATGTTGGAATTGTTGATGTTGGCGTTGACGCGCAGTAAACTGCAGCAACAGCAACAACATCAGCAACAGCAGCCACAATTATTTAAATATTTGCTATCGCTGTGTATTGCGATTTGCGACGGTATTTTGCTGTGTGTTTAATACCCAGCGCTAATAATGTGAAGTGTACATAAGATATGAATGATAGATAGTAGAATTTGCTAAAGTAGAAATGTATTTATGTTACAGGGTAATTGTTAGTCGAACAATTGCCGGCTCGCTGGCTTCACTTGCCTCTCCATTTGTCTGTTGCTTTGTCAGCTGTTTGACAATTTACAAGCGCTTACAATTTAACGCCTTTTAGCAAATTCCGAGAGACTCACCTCAGACGCCTTGGTCGACACAACTCGCCCACAGTGTCGTCGTCGCCGAGCCGATTATGATCGCCTGTATACACACTATTCGAAATAAGTGACTGCCTCTATAAGTGTGTGTGTGTGTTTGTTACGTTTAATTATTGTAAGTCAACACTTGACTCGAGAGTGATTTACAATTGGCCCCAAAGACAACACAAGGCCAACGACTGAAGCTTGGGAAAGTTCTTAGTAGACACACAGTGCGTATGGGTAATATTCGCATATGAAATTCGATGCAACACAAATTTATTGAAGTAACCGCATAAACTTAATGTGCAGCTATAATTATAAACAAACGGCAAACTGAGGGCAAAACGATGAACTCTAATGGCAGATACATTGCGGCAAAACGTGCGGGGGGAGGGGAGAACTCACGATTGCTGCAACTTCTTGGCAATAATGGCAGCAGCTCAGCAACCGCAAAGCCAAAACACACACGCACACACACAAACAAATACACAAGCAGTTTGTGGGGTCGGGGGGATGCAGTAACGAAATCATTGCCAAGCAAGGTTGCAAACCAAACAGCAACAAGAACATTGAACCAATGGCGACTCTATGACATTTTGCTGTATTTAAATGGAATTTGGCAACCAAAGTTGGACGGAATCCGCAAAACACACACACGCAAACACACACACATACACCAACACAGAAGTACAGAAACCGCCCACACAATATCAACTGCAATATGTGATAGTGCGGTAAATGGAGGGGGCGTGGCAGGGGACGTAAGCCAAAACTGAGGAGGAGCAGTGCTTGCCAAAATGTTGAATGTATTTCCGCAGTGGCCAAAACACAAGACAAACAAAACAAGTCAAGAGGTTAGTAACTCCCTTAGCCACGTCTATGGCTGATTTGGCCTGGCTAACTGACTTTTGTGGTTGCCAACACAAGCCACAGTGGCAACGCAGCTGCTATTTGTTGGCAACAAAACGCAACAAGACGATTTATTATCTTAAACAAACATAAGACTTAAGACAATGTATTTACGATAGTAATTGAGTATAAAAAAAAAAATATATTTTGGAATGTAAACAATTAGCTAAACAAGTTTCGATTGATATTGTGAAGCATTTTACTTGTCAGCGTGTTTGTCCCACTGTGCAGGGCAACCTCTAGCAGTTCCATTTCCTGTTTGTTGTCTGTTGTTTGCTCTTGGCATATTTGTGCACCGAGACATGCTATCAAATTGAGGTACAACTCGCAAATCTCATTCGCATGCACACACACTCAGATGCAGACTCACATACGATTACAGGGGAAATAAAATAATTGCATTTCAATGCCATTTGCAACAGGAATTCTGCTCAAAGTTTCCAGAGCGAGAGTTTGAAGCTGGAGAGAGCGAGAGAGAGAGAGAGCGAGTGTGTTGCATTTGCCACACCGCAAGTACAATTCTGTGGATTGTGCTCTTGCTTCTAATTAGTTTGCTTGGCTCAATTTTCTTTAATTTTCATCACAATTCGTGATGTTGTTGTTGCTGCTGCTGCTGCTGCTGTTCGCTTGGAAGGGCCGAGGAGCTCAGCTCATTACCCGTCCAATTAGTGGACCCCAAAAACCCGGAGACGTAGCCAAGTTGCAGCCGCAGACTGCGCAAAAATTAATTTTAATTGCTATTTAACTGAGCGTATCCTGCAGATCCTTTTTGGCAGCGCCAACTACGTCAAAGGATTTTCGTAATTTTTTTTTTTTTTTGCATTTTATTTCAAGTTTGCTTCTCCGCTTCGGCTTCTGCTTCTTTCATTTTTATCATCATGCCTGTCCGGCACTCGAGTGAGTTAATTAATTTGTAAATTGCGGCCGGACAGTTTTAAAGTCGCAACAGTAAAAGCGACTGCAACCGCGCAGCAAATCAACAGAAGCACCGGAGTGCTGCTATACGTGGTCCAGGTCCATGTAATCATGTGTGGCATGCTGCACATGTTTAGCTATTTTTACACAGCTGCTATCCCAGCTGGATAACAATAGCTAGATTACACGATAGAACACGTTTTAATTTTAACTCACACACATACAACATGGACTTCCCTTTTACAATCTGTCACTCTCCGCAGGATGAGTCCCTGAACGACAGCACAAAAGTGTGAAAGCACACGCCGAAACTTGACTAAAATATACCCGAAAGTGATCTAAGGTTAACTCAATGGTAGCTCGGAGTATTGTCTTTACTTGCTTAAGAGGTTTTTAGGTATTTAGAACTATTGAGAGTTTTTGGCTAAATGTAATTTGATGGCCATCAAGAAATATGATTAATTCAAGATGCATTCAAGTCGCATAAACTCCGCCGTTTAAATTCTAGCAAGGGTATACAAAAAAATGCCAAAATCAGCTAACCAAAAACAGCTCACAGCTTGCACAGTTTGTCCCTTTACAAGCTGTCTTTTGCCTAGGTGTTAAAAATACAACACACAAAAGAAGAACAAAAAACCCGGCGACAAGGCTCATTAGTAGCAACCCCCACCTCCCACACCCCGCCCGTCCCGACCGTCGAATCCCTGCACAATCCACCCCCAACCGCTCTTTAACGTCTACTGTGGCAACGTGTCACGTCGTTGCCTTAATGAATTCAGCGTTTATGGCGCTTATTCCATTTGGTTTCATTATCACTACATACTCACAAGCACACACACACACACACATATGTACATATTTATATATATATGTGTATATCTGTGTGAGTGTCATGAACTTTTGGGCTTAGAGCGGCAGCGAATTTAAATATTTGACACATTGAAATGGGAGGCTGTTTGGTTTTTTGGGGTTCAGTTTTGAATCCGGCCAAAGGACGTGACAGCTTTAACTTAATTACGCAATCATAGGAAATTGGTTTCTCGCCAGCGAAGAAAAACCAGGTTAAATCTATACACAGATTTGTAAAACGTATTTCCATCTCCCGCTAACACATCGCACATCTCTCGTTCTCTTTCTTGCAGGTGCGCACATTGTTCGTCAGTGGTTTGCCAATGGACGCCAAGCCACGTGAGCTCTATTTGCTATTCAGAGCCTATGAGGTGAGTCAACCGTAACTAGTTTGCCAACCTATCAGCACCGCATGTCAGCTGAAGCTCCGCTATTAACTATTAAAGTCGTTTTAATTGAACTTATGGGCTCGATGATAAAGGCCAAAAGATAGTTTGAGACCCTTTAGAATGAGTTGCTTGCAGCTTAAGGCCTCGCAAACTTGTAGGGTTAAGCTGCGACTAACATACTAATGAATTTTTAATGAGACAAGGACCGTTCTCATCAATTGATTATTTGTGATTAATATTGATATAATAGTGGTTCACTTCGCAAACCTTCCTCAATGTAAATACGAGTTTCTAACCCAAAACATTAACATTTTAGGGCTACGAAGGATCTCTACTAAAAGTAACTAGCAAAAATGGCAAAACAGCATCGGTAAGTGAATGCAGCTTGAACAAGCAAATAAAGTTTCGTCCCCATTAATTTGTAATTTGAATTTTCAATTTTGCAAAAAAAAAAAACAGCCCGTTGGCTTTGTGACATTCCATACAAGAGCCGGTGCCGAGGCAGCTAAACAGGATCTGCAGGTAACATATTTTGGCAGTTTGTACAACTATAAATACCTAATCTATATATAAAAATATATGCATACCCATAATTGTTAACTATATATAATCGATGAACAACAAACACCAACAATTCTTAGCAAAAGCCTATCCCAAAAAAAGAAAACAAAAAATAATTATATGGCAACTTTTTCGTCGTTTGAAAAACATAAAAACGAAAACTACAAATATTACACATAGATTGTAAAGCACTCTATAAGAACCAAAAAACCGTACTCGTAATCGTACTTATTGCCTGGCTTACACTGAGCGTTAAGAAATGTTAGGACCTCAACAACAATCGTATCTCAATTACAGTCAATACAAGAACAACTACAACAACAACAATTACTACAACAACAAGATGTACTCTCACACGTGCTTGCATTTTGAAAGAACCTTCACCGCATTTACGTTTAAGTCTATCCCTTTTGATTTTGTCTATCTTATTGTTTTTTTTTTTTTTTGTTGTATTGCATCTCGCTCTTGGATATCTATTCTCTTTCTCTCTCTCTCTTTCTCTCTCAATCTCTGTCTTTATCATACACCCAGATACACAGACAAACACAGAAATACACACATCACATTTTACACTCATCTATAGCAACTGCAATGAGGCAATGTAGCACAAAAGAAACCAATTTTATTATCAACATGGAAGCCTGGCAACTCTAGTCCACAAAATAATTATTGCTGGTGCATGTTCAAGTCCCTTCTAGGCACCCCCAACCCCCCCGTTTCTGGCACCAACAACTACAACAACAACGACAACAACAAATTTTTGAATGACCCCTCAATGAATCCTCCACTCATAGGTGCTCTTCCTATGCAGTTGCTGTTCATCTCTTGCTTTTGATTTCTATGCATAAAAACACATTCACACAATCACTCACACACACACACACATACACACACACACACATATAAATATACACATATTGAACTAGTTCCCCTTCCGTAACCTGTTCGTACATCTCTGAATTAAGCAAAAGGCATCAAATGGCACCACTCAAAAGCCACTCAAACAAACTCTCAGCGTTCTGTAAGCACCACCGCCCAAAAATGAAACAAGTTGGTTTTTACGTTCCCAATTTGCAAGAAAAATTCAATACAAAATACAAAACAAATGTGAAAAAAACTCTTCTCTCTCTCAAACTCTCAACACATGCAAATGCGACATTCAAAATTATTTTTGGCGAATTGTTGCAAGAAATGAAATCGATAATAAATAGCAAAGAAATAATGATAAATATGCATTACGAAAATGCTAGTAAAAAACAAATAAATCAAATTCCAAATACACTTTTTATTATTTTGCAAAAGTAAAACATACAAAAAAAAAAAAAAGAATAGAAAAAATAGAAAATACAAACCGCTGTATTTTGATCTGATCATTTACAGCAGGGTGTACGCTTCGATCCCGATATGCCCCAAACAATTCGCTTGGAATTCGCCAAGAGTAACACGAAAGTGAGCAAACCCAAACCACAGCCCAATACAGCGACAACAGCCTCACATCCTGCATTGATGCACCCACTCACTGGACGTAAGTAAAAAAAAAAAAACAAAATAAAAAAAAACAAATAAAAAGCAGCTGCTACTTTTATTTTGGTTTTATGTATGTAGTTGATAGTTTAATGATAAATACAAAAAAAAAAATGAAATGAAATACTCTATTCAGCTATCGTACCGAAGGCGTAATAGCGCACAACCTAACTTACAACACACAACAAACTCACTCACACACACACACACACAATAAACACACACATGTCTAAACACTCGAGAACAATCCAACAATTGAACAGTTGAAATTTGCTTCAAAGTGCACAACTCTATATTATATATACTTACTATATATAAATATATAAATATCGTATATATCAAATATTATATCTATTATCGTACGCCCGAACTAAAATTCGCTATAAATATTTACATAGGTTACAGCAACAACTCAACAAACAACAATTACTACAAACAACAACAACAACTACAACTACAATGATATATTATGTAAACGCACCTTCGATCACTGTAACACACTCTGTTTGAATCACAGTACACACCAGTAAAACACAACCACACAAAACCACAAACACAACCACACAACCACACTCGCAGTGAGATACAGAAATACAAAAACAAAATGTTGCGAGCTGGAAACTAAAGAAACACTTTTGAATATCGCTATTCAGCAGCTTTGAAGACTAGCTTCAACTCAGCTCGCATCAATTCAGTTTATTGCAATTCAATTCAATTTCAAGTTCAAACTTCAAGCAAAACGAAAGACTTAGGCAACGAACTTGCGGCAGACAAGAAATTGTTTCGCTTTTCATTTGATCAATTACAACTTTTTGTTGTTCCCATTCACTCACAACAGAAATACAAATATGAAAATACAAAAACAAAGTGTAAATGAAAACTCAAAACGACAATTAAACAATAGCAACATATGGCAGCAATAACTGATGAATTCTCTCTCGTATTTCTTCTTTCGTTCCTTTCTTTCTCCACGTTTTTCTTTACTCAACTCTCTTAGATCTGGGCGGGCCGTTCTTTCCGGGCGGACCCGAGCTATGGCATCATCCGCTAGCGTATTCGGCCGCCGCTGCCGCTGAGCTGCCCGGCGCTGCCGCCTTGCAGCATGCCACACTCGTGCATCCAGCACTGCATCCGCAGGTGCCCGTTCGCTCCTATCTCTGACTAAATACAGACAAAGTAATGGAGCAGCCTATGCATCAAGTGAGTACCAGCAACAACAACACGAATTGTCGACAACTATTTCACACATTGTTCATTGTTGCAGACTCAAATAACTATGCCACATCATCAGACAACTGCTACAGCTTTACATCCCAGCCAGGCGGCAATGGCGCACATGGCCGCTGCTGCTGCCGGCGGCGTTGCTGGCGGTGGCGGTGCCGCTGCGGCTGCTGCTGCCGCCGCTGCTGCTGCGGCCGCTGCAACGCCACAGGGCGCTGCAGCTGTCGGCGGTAATGCAGCGGTCGCAGCTGCTGCCGCCGCCGCCGCTGCTGCGGCTGCATCGCATCATCATTTTTTATCCAGTCCCGCGTTGGCAAGCCCCGCCGGCTCCACCAACAACGCCACGCATCCGGCAAATCCGCAGATAGCCGCCAATGCGCCCTGCTCCACGCTGTTCGTGGCCAATTTGGGCCAGTTTGTGTCCGAGCACGAGCTCAAGGAGGTCTTCTCTAGGTAAATGATTGCGCCTTAATGTTCCACATAGCCTGTTATCGATTAACGATAACTTGTCGCGACAACAAACAAGAATAAATAAAAAAAAGCCAAGCAAAGCAAAACAAAACACACACACAAACATTTTACACCCAATTCACCCAATTAACCAATTTGAGTTGTTGAGCGAGCAAAATGGCACCACTACTCACCACCACTTGCCACCACGTTGTCACTCACAATTTGCCACCACCACCAGCCACCACCAACCACCACTTGACCACCTAAATAATGCACTGATAATTTTATTCTCGATATACTACTACTAAAGACTAATCGAAAACATTTTGTGTTCTTTCTTTTTGGTTTGTCGTTTGTTGCCCAATCACCAAATTGTATTATACATGATTAACGATAATCGATAACCGACTACTTACATATTAAAAATATACTCCAACATATATATATATATATTATATATTATATCGTATATCGTATATCGCAACAACAAAAATATGTTATATATACATGCACAGTATGCCTGGCTTTTGTCGCCTACGAATGCACACAAAAGGTACGCACAATATCACAACTTCTATGCCTCCAACTTTGTCTTCAACTCTGACTTCTCCACCACCAACTTCAACCTTCCTCACCGCAACTGCAACTGCAAATGCAACAACAGGCACAGCAACACCAACAGCAACTACAAGCTGCACTTCTGCTACCAACAACAACAGCAACAGTAACAACAACAACAGCAGCCACAACTGTCAGTCCCAAGCACCGCAGCACCAACATCCGGTGGCATTCATCGAGTTCAACGATGCTCCCAGCGCTGCTCAGGCCATGCAACAGTTGCAAGGCAAGTATTTGCTTAGCTCCGATCGCGGCTCCATACGCATCGAGTACGCCAAGACCAAGATGCTGACCGATGTAACGCTGCCCACGCTGATCAGCAACAACAACAACAACAGCAGCTGCAGCAGCAGCAGCAACAAGACAATGGCAGTTGCATCACAGCCGGCAACAGCGGTTCCAGCACCACATCAGCAACTATTTATCTTGAATGGCGGCTTGGAGTTGCCACCACCGCCGCCGCCACATTTGAGCCACGTTAATGCCGCCAATATGCTGGTAGCTGCCCCAGCAATGAGCACCACAGCACCACTCTCAATCCCAAATGCACCACAACACCATCACCACCACCACCATCATCAGCAGCAGCAGCAGCAGCAACAACATCAGCAGCAACTCCACCAGCAGCAGCAGCAGCAGCAACTCCAACAGCAGCAACATCAATTTCAACTACAGCAGCTACAACAGGCGCCAACTGGCTGCACCACCAGCACCACTAGCGTTGTTGTTAATTCACTACAGCACCACCAACTTCATCCAAATCAGCACCACCAAAATCATCTCTTTAGAGACGTATGTATATGATAAAAAAAAAACAAAAACAAAGCAAACAGCTTTAAAGTAAATAGAAGTAGTTGCTATCTCTCTCTCTCTCTCACTCTCTCTCTCTGTCTATCTCTCTCGCTCTCTATCTACATATATATACATATATCTATCTCACTCCCTATCTCGCTCACTCACATCGCTCAGCAATTTGTTAAGCCATTTTTATACCTCTCTAAGCATTATAAATATTTGATAATCAAAGGGTTCGAGCCCATAATTCACCTTCAACCTTCAAGCTTCACCCCGGGCACATGTATCATAAGTAAATTGTATGCACGCCACACACATACAAAAACACACCCACCGACAAAAAAAAAAAACAAAACAGCAACCCATTAACTATTTATGAAATTGCAAATTGTTATTGTTTAGCTCGCCTCGTTTACTTTGCATGACAGCAGCCACAACAGCGGCAGCAAGAACAACCACACGAACAACAACAGCATCAAGAGCGGCAACAGCAGCAGCAGCATCACAGCTAAAATTTAGACCAGGCAGGCATTTAAATACAAATTAAAACAAACAAATGTTGGCCGAATAAACCAAGCATATACACAGCACACACACACATACAAATATCTATAATGCAGCAGCCACAGCAGCGGCAGCAACTACAGCAATTTATGGCCATCTTATAGCACTTGACTTTACGATTCATATACTCGCATACACACACACAGCACACACACACATACACAGCACACTCACCCACTTGTCTGGAGATTTAATATGGCCGCCTCAACTCAGTCTCCTGGTAGTTTTAAGTGCAAGCTTCCGTTTAGCCCCAAAAAAACAGGCAACACATTTTTTACCTCGCACACGTGTGTGCTGCATGTGTGTGTGTGTCTGTGTGTGTGTTCGCTGCTTCTACTGCACGTATTTAAAATGCGAAAAGACCACATAAATTTATTTTTTCAATTTTCGTGCAAGAAAAAGCGTAGCGGCCAGCGATCACAAACAGCAAACGAAAAAAAAAGTAAGAAATAAAAAACTCGACAAAGCGAAAAACACTGCAGCATAATACTTTATAAAAAATGCAAAGCAGAACGCATGCCACACCCACAATCGTGTGTGGCCCCTAAAGCGAAACGTAGACTCGCGACACGGTTGGAAAATTCCCGAGACGATAGATGGGGCAACAATTTTCATTTGACTTTATTTCAGTTATTCACCATTTCAGAAATAAATATAAAGGTTTATAGCACTTTTCAATGGACTTTATCGCACAAATAACTAGTTTATTGTATATAAATATAAAGTGACCGCAGAAGGAGGTAGCAAGCATTGAATGTGGTCAATATACAAATTGCAATTGCGAAAAATATTAATTAACATTTTAATTTTACTTATTTGTATACATCCCCCCAAGGAACCAAGCAATTTCAATCATTTGCCTTGCCTTGTGTTTCAAAGGAAGTGACAACAACACATTTTATAAGACGCAAGTTGAGATTGCTGTTTCCATTTGATTATGATAACTGAAAGCGTTCGACAATCAATTTAAAATCGAATGATTGTTGATCTCGCACTGGGGGTTTTCAAGCTGTAGCCATAAAACTTTGATAATAAATTTCTCAACTAAATTTTTGAGTGTATTTGCTGTTTGTAGTTGATTGCTTGTTCGAAATCAATTTAAATCGTTTACATGCTGTTGCCAGGGATCAACGGGTCTGACACTCGTGTGTATGTGTGTGTGTGTGTTGCTTTAGCTGAATGCCAAGGCTGCGGCAGAGTCGTAAAAAGTTGTGCAGCTGCCGCTGGGCGCAAATTGCGCACTTGGCTTTTAGTACACGACAGGAGTGTGGATGCGGGGGGCGATAGGGATAAATTGGCATCGGGTTGAGGGTTGAGGTTTGGTTGGGGTGCTCGATGGCTGGCCATAGAAAAGTTTTTGCATGCTCTTTTCACATAAAACATGATTCTTATGCGGGGTCAGCCATAAAATGCCACCCAAAGGTTGTGGGGAATCCATGCATGGGGAAATCGTTAAATTAAAGAGTTACCGCTTTAACAACTAACCAGCCAACTAATCACAAATGCACCGCCTAACTCTCCCCACAAAGCAAAAATAGGAACTCCATCCAAATACGAAACGAGTGCGACAAACTCATTTGGTCAAGCACGAAAAACCAACTGACTCCCATTTTACCAACTTACTTACAGAGGAGCGGGTATGGAATCAAGGCATGATCTGCTCGCTAAGAAACTAGAGCGCGAGATGCAGCAACAACAACAACAGCAGCAGCAGCAGCAGCAACAACAACAACAACAGCAGCAACAGGCTCACCACCAGCCGCAGTCGCATCATCAGCATTACCATCAGAGCCACCAGTCGCATCATCACCATCACCACCATCAGCATCATCAGCAGCAGCAGTTCTTGATGACGCCGACAGCGACCTGACCCGGCAGCGCAAATGCACCACCAACTCCGCTGCCGCACTACCATCAACCGCAGCAGCAGCAGCCGCTCCACCACCACCACCAGCAGCAGCAGCAGCAGCAGCAACACCATCTGATTCAGCCGCACCACCATCAGCATCAGTTGCAGCATCATCAACAGCAACACCATCACATCTACTCGTATGTGCTGCCGGCGGCAACACACATTGCTGCCTGAGTGATGGTGCCACGCTGCAGCGTAGCAGGGTCCACGGTCCGTATATTTCGAGTTTGAACCGCGTCTCCTCCCCGAACGCGCCCGGCATAGAGCGATAAAGCTCCGCATGTTACGGATACATGCAATAGGAGGCAACAACAACAACAAAACAAAAAAAAAATGCAAAAAAATAACAAAAAAAAAACTTTAGTTGTAGTATAAAAAATATTTAAAAAAGCAAAAAAAAATCCACAAGTATATATACGTATATATATATATATATATACGATATAATAATTTATATGGCAAGCCTAACCCAGTTTAGTGAAATTTTTGACAGGCCGATGAAAATTGTAGGAAAACCAAATGAAAAAAAGGCAGCAAAAGATGAAAAACTTGTAGTAAAATATACAAAGCAAAAACGATAGAACAGAATTAGAGATTGAGAGAACCAAATCTAAAGACACATGATATGCCCCAATAGATATATATACATATATATGTATATGTATATCCGAAAATATATACAAATAGTTAAAATGCTGCAAAAGATTTTTGAAAGATTTTTAACTAAGAAGATCGTTCCGTTGTTTATCAATTTTTGTGTTTGTTTGAATTGTTTTTCCTATTTCGGTTATTTTCAAGAAATGGAATTGAGACATTATTATTATCGATTTTCGACATTATTTTCAAATGCATCGTAAGAAGTTAAGAGAATAACTTAATTGAAAATAATTATGGAAAATAAATTAACAAAAACGAAAGGAAAAAAAATGAATTAAAAAAAAAGATATATAATTATAGCTTAACCGAATGTGCCCTTTAATAGCTCTCTTTCTAGAATTATAATAATAATAAAAAACAAAACAAAATATTAAAAACAAAAATACAAGAAATGGAAAACCATGAGAAACCAAAAGTTATAATAAATACATCTATCTGTATGTATGTATATTTGCATTAAAGTAATGTATCTTGTATCTAGAGAATACAATTTTGAAGTGTTATTTAAATATGGAAAGAAACATGAAACAATTTGTATCAAGATCAACTACAGAAACAGAAACAAGAACATCAACAACAACGAGAACTAGTCGACGTCATCATCAAAGTGAAATTTAACTGAAAGCTGGTTTCGAAATTTATTTGGTATAATAAAAGAGTACTTATAAATTAAATACAATTGTGAATTCGACACGGCACTAAGCTCGAGTTGCGATGTTAAAGACTCGTAATACATACATTATAAAATATACATATATATATAGACATATATCTTAAACAAACTAAATCGAACCGCCAAACGGTTCACAAATTACAATTCAAACACTCTATACACACTTTCCGCCCAACAGAAAACAAAACTGAGACGGTCTTTTTTGATTGAATTCTGCTAAAGCGCTCGCCCCAAAAGACTAGACAGAAAAGAAAGAACTTATTACCCAAGAAGCTCTCGACTTTCCCCTCAAAACAAACAGGATTCCTAACGATCTTTTCTGAAAATTATCTCAAATGCTAGAACAATCAACACACACATTTTTCTTGCTAAATAACAAAAAAAAAACAAAAAACATAAAAGAAACCAACGAAACAGAAGGGGAAAGCGGATATAGATCTAGGCAGAATGACAACAACTACAACTACAACATCAACAACAACAAGAAACATAATGACGCAAAACATCAACAACAGAACAACAACTTCTAGGGATGGGTTCTAGTATATGACATCAGTAAACATATCATCTTATTTAGCTGCAGTAACAACAGAAACTACAACCAACAACCAACCAACAGCAGTTATGAGAATTAATTGCATTAATTGTGAATAAGCGAGATGAACTACAAGTACACTTATGCTAAAGCAATGTTAAAGTTAAAAGCTAAAACAACTATACAACAACAAAACAAAAAAATGAATACAACAACAAAAACAAATGGCAAGACATAGGCGTTTAAGTAGCTAATTACAACAACAACAACAACAACAACTGGAAAATTGTATCCAACATTTTTATTAATTCTAGTTTCTCTGAGTTTTCTTCGTCCACTATGAGTTGACTTGATTTCGAGTAGTTGCAGTTTTTTTCCCCAGCATTGTTTACATATTAAGCATAAATATTATAATTATTTAAAATTAAAACAAAAAAGAAAACGTATTTTTACCAAAGTTGTCCTTACTAAATAACTTATTTACGTTAACAATTCCCAACAATTTGTTAAAATAACAAATAAAACAAACAACATATTTAATACTTAGTTAAGCTTAAAAAAAAAAACTAGACATACCAAAGGCATATTTGAAAGAAAAACATAACATAACTAAAAAAAACAAAGACGAAAATATGAGAAAAAAATATGTTATAGCAATAATTGGCATAATATTTGGTCTTGGATTTTCAATTGACAAATTTTTCTATCAATTTTATTTTTATAATTTAAAGAATTTGTTTGTAATTTCAATTGACTTTAGTCAAATTGCAAAGCATATTCCGTCCAATTACATTTCTTGCTTTCCTCTTGCCTACGAAACTCATTAAACCTCATCAAACATCCTTATCACCAACACCATCATCATCAGCATCATCATCATTATCTTTACGAACAACCAGAGACACGTTCACACTCGCACAGGCACACACACACACGCATACAAAACAGTAAATACTTATGAAGAGTTAGTTTGTAAGCAAAACGGGAAAGAAAACATAAGAAAACAAAAAAAATTGAATTATATTATTAACTAATGCATATCATAAAATTGCGCCTTTAAAACCAGAAAAACAAAAACAAAAACAAAACAAAACAAAATATTTACAACTACAAATAAGCATTATAATTAACTAAATACAAGTTACCAAAAGGAATAGCAGCTATGCCTAATACAAATATTTTCGAAATTAATTTTTAACATTAAGCAGCAAAACGCCTGAAAGTATGCAAACAAAAGCAATGGAAATGCGTTCTAATTAGCTGCGTGCATCTGTGTATGCATCTGTGTGTGTGCGTGTTTGAATGTGAATCTACATGTGTTTGTCTGTGTTGCATTTTGAAATCATCTCAATGCATTTTTACCCATCTAGTAACTTTAAAAAACAATGAGAAAAGGAAACGAAAAGGACACATTAGCTGCCTTTAGGCCTATTTCCAGACATGATCCTAAACTACATTTCGAAATGATTTCATCAGCAAAGTTGAGAAAGTGAACACGAGCATGGAAACACTTTCAGTTCGAGCATATCTATAAAGCATAATGAAACTAGTTTGTAAACGATAAAAAAAAAACAAAAACAAAAAACTAAAACTAAACTAAACAATATGAATTATGGGAACATTATATGAATATATGAATACATTTTTGAAACAAAAACAAATATGAAAATGAAGGAAAAAACTACATATAACTACAACAGATACATATCAGCAAGATGGAAGATTTACCAGATAGAACAAAGCAAACAACTTTTACAAGAAATATGCTAAAGATAAACTTATATAAAAACGATAAGCGATATGTTTTGATGTGGTTTTTAACATTTTTTGACAATGTAAGCATAAAAAGGCAAAGCAGTTACCAAAAGAAAATGAAAAGAAAACAAAAAAAGAATAATATTAATATTGTATGAGTTCTAACTGTGTCTAGGGGCAATTAGTAATAGATTAATAAACACTACTTACATACATATGTAAAGGCATATAAACACATAAAAAAGACAAAGAAATTTGTATTTTATTATATTATTAAGTATTTGTATTTGTATTCGTATTTGTATTTCAATTCTCTTCTTTTTTACCGCATCCCGAAAATGTGTCCAATAATTATTTAAATCGACTTCTTTCGATTCTCCCTAACATATTTCAATTGCCTTATCAACAAGTTTTGTAACCCGACTAATGCTTAAGTAATTTATGTACTGTATACCATAAATATATATATATACCCAATATCATCTATATATACATAAATATATAGATATATAAACTACATACTTCTAAACTATATTTCCATATTTGCGTTTATGTGTAGCGTTTACTTAGCCTTTTTTAATTAATTGACGGTATTAATTATGCATAATAAATTCATTTTGTTCGTTAAACAAAAATCCCAACTGGCATTTGTTTTATTTGATCACAAACGTTTATTATATGCATTTATTTACTGATCACGTTCTCTTTTCAATGATGATGCGCATAAACCTTAAGGAAACGAATTTTAAATTAGTGAAAATTTTTGCAATAACTAAACAAGTTAATACATAAAACGAGAAATGCGTATATAAAATAAAAAAAATCTATATATATATATATATCGGTTATATACATAAGAATTGATATGATATGATATTAACTACAGAGGAGGTATTCTCAACAATTTGCTATGGACGATGCTGTAAATTTGTTTATAACATTTCCAATATACATATAGCATACACTCGTATATACATATACACATACATATATACACAGAAACATTCATTTACATACATACATAGCCATATAAGTAGAAGAAATTGATATTGAATATTGAAAATATCAATAAAAAAAAAAGCAAAACATAACATAAATGTTGATAATGACAGCAAACAGCAACAACAACAAGTGAAATGAGTAACATTTAAAAAAGAAAACAATTGAAAACATATCAAACTCGTGCCCGATATTAAAATGAACTATATATGTGTGCAGACACATGCATATATAATTATATTATATATATACTATATATATATATATATAAATATACATATGTAACGCAGCAACAAATTAGCCGCAGCAATTTTCAAATTATAATACAACAAAAGAAAACAAAAGAGAACAAGAAATGCATATGCAGTTTTCAATTGCAACTTTTATCATCATAAACATAATACAAATTATAATAAGAATAATACAAATAATTCAGCATAATAATATTATTAACTACAACAAATGGCAAGTGTTTGTCTATTTTGAGGCTCATTTAAAGTTTTTGCAAATACAAAAGTAATACTAACATAAAAAAACCATTTAAGAACTCTTCATTTGAACAATTGACAACCTTTTGCTAATATTGTAAAAAATGAGAACAAAACATGAAATAATATACAAAAGAGCGCAAGCTAACAAAAGATTAGCTAAATATTATTATGAACTTACATAAAAGAAAATAAAAAAAAAACAACAACAAAATATGAATATCAGCCTTGTTCTTTATATATATTTCAAAGTAAACCAAAACAAACAAAATGCATACAATATATTAAAAAATTATTAACTACTATATTAAAAGTAAACTAAAACCGAAAAAAAAAACAAAAAAAAAAAAAAATAAAAGTAAAAAAATACATAAATATTTAGCAAAAATATTGTATTGTGAGTTTTATGTGTTGTTGCAGTCGGAAACCAAAGACAAAAAGCGAAAGAGTGTTAAAAGCAATAGAAAGAAGAAACACAATACAAACGAATTGGCAGAAGTAGAAAAAGTCTCAGATTGGCTCGAAGAACGAGGGTTTATAAAGAATTCAATGTAGATCGTGAACTTGTTCACTTCTAATGAAACGATTAATGAATGAAACAATAAGCAAACAACCAGCGATCACTTTTATTAAATGCGATTTATTTTCAAGACATTATTCGTAATATCAGAGCCCAATTATTATCAATCTTATTATTGTACTACAATGCAAGTACCATAAATAAACAGCTACAAACAATTATTATACAATTCGATGATCATATCTTCTCTCCCTCAAACCAAATTCCCCCTCCTCCACAAAAAACTCAAGTCAGTAAGAGATGCACAAAGAACCTGCCATGGCAGACAGTGTTTACTGCAGCAGTAGAAAAAGAAAAAAACAACAAGAACAGCAACAGCAACAACAGCAACAACAACAACAAATAATAATATGTAATACAAATAATGAATAAAAACTTGAACAATTGTTTTGTGTAATTGTAAACGAAACGTTTTATTTATTTGAGGGATGCCTAATGCTTAAAACTTAATACTTTAACGCTGAAGGTAAATGGGGAATTTTTAAACTTCTCTACACAATAAAAACTATTGTGTGAACAATTCCTGAAAATTTGCTGGCGATTGTATGAAAAACATTGAAGTTATACAAGAAACAATTTGGTAGAGCTGAATACCTTGTTGAGGAAGACAATGAAAAGTAACCTCATGACAGCAAATTGACTTATTACCTCCAAATTATTTATTTTTGTTCATAGTCTCGCAGACTCGACTGTATATATATTACGTATTTCTAATTCGAATGAAAGCCGCAACATCTCATTGCTCATTGCTGAATCGCTTATCGCTCGCTGCAGAGGCGTCTGTCATGACTGCGTTTAGTGTCATCCCCGTTGCAATCGCTGCCAACTACGCCCCTGGAAGGCGAGCACAGATGTGGTTTAGGTGTAGGGGTCGAGCTCTAAACCGATAAGCTGTAAATAGAGCGCAGGCAAACGGGTCACCGCAGTACAGGGATCTTTCAATCTAACAATCCATGTAATTCATTGTGTCGCTATATACACTTTAACTATTCTCTACCTGCAATTACAAACAACATCTTCTGCTGCTGAGCAGGTGCAAGTATCGCAATAATTCCAGCAGTAACGCAAACACCCTGTACGACGAATCTTTGTGGAAAGATTGCCTTATTTTGCGTGCTGATTCATTTCAATTTGGAGTGTTGAACGAGAAGGTTTGCAACATGCGCTCGATTTGCCTCTTGCTCTTGGCGGCTGCCACGCTGCAAGTCTGCGTGGCCACCAACAAAGTGGGCTGCAAGGACGAAGCAGGCCACGATGTTGATTGGTAAGAAAAAAGAATCTCTGCGGCTGTCAAAAGATTTCATATTAATTGCGGCCTCCCAATTTGCAGGTGGTACATGTACAAGCTGCCCAAACACTACACCAACGATCCGGGACAAGGACATGACGTCTCCGGCCAGCGTTACTTCTACGTAACCAGCGCCGCCTACGACAGCTGGCAGCTGTCGGGACGCCGCATTGCCGATGCCAACTCGCTGCCCGGCCAGACGCTGAATCCACTTTATGCCGACCCTCAGGTGCTGCTGGCCGCCTACAACGACGAGTATCCCAACGGCACAGTTTCCAGCACCGGTGGCCACACCAAGGGCGTGATTGCCACCGATGGCACCACTGGCATGTGGCTGGTGCACTCGGTGCCCAAATTCCCCACCGTGCCACAGTACAGCTATCCCCCAACGGGCGAACACTACGGCCAGAGTCTGCTCTGTGTTACGCTGGATGCCGAGGGCGTTGAGAAGGTTGGCGAGCTGCTCGTCTACAATGAGCCGCACTTCTACTACGAACGCAATCCTCTGCTGCGCATCAGCGAACAGTTCCCCAGTCTGGAGCGTGCGCTGAAGCGTCAATGGCGCACCGAGGCTCCCTATCAGAAGGAGATCGAGGTGCGTTCGCTGGGCGGCAAGCAGTTCCGTCTCTTTGGCAAGAGCTCGCGTGCCAACGTCGAGCTGTACAACGAGGTCGTGGCGCCCGCTTTGGGCGTCAATCTGTTTGTTGAGGCTTGGCGCGATGGCGCTGGCAATCTGCCCGACAGTTGCAACACCAACAACAAGGTCTACAACGTTGAGGAGATCGCCAACCAGGACTTCTTCATTGGCTTCAAGACAACCGGCGATCACTCCAAGTGGGCTGTGTCCGAGGAGTCCGGTGTGTTGTTGCATCGTTGGCGCATCGGGGGCGGCGATTGGATCTGCGTGGGCGACATCAATCGCCAGCAGTCGCAGCACAATCGCGGTGGCGGCACCGTCTGCCACAAGAGCGCTCGCGTCTCGAATCTCTACCGCAAACTTGTTGCCAATTACGAGAAATGTAAATAGGCGCAGAGTTCTTTAATAAAGTCTAATCGATCGATGGAAGAACTGATTTTTATATGTGGAAATTAACAAAACTACAATGGAATATAATAATTGAAAAAAATCTCATTTCTCTTCAATGTCTTATGAAATGTTATATTTGACTAAATAAACATTAATTTCTAGTAGTCAAAGCTTTCGCTTGTTCAGTATGTTTTTGGGTATAGAAAATTACTACAAAAGATGCAGCTACTTATAATTGTTTATGTGATGTTTTAGAGAGTTCAACAGCTCAGCGTCTTATCGCTTCTGCGAATTTAACGTCCACAAAACGTCCCCTAAATCATTCTAGAAGATAATGCCGTTCTGTCGGCTTGTTTAGCTCTCAATTTCAATACAATTCGAACACTAAATCAAAACGCTTTTGGCGACCACAAGAAAAAGTCTACAACATTAAACAAATTGTCAGACTGTGGCGCTGTGGTGGCAACGATTGATATTAATTTGTCTCGTGGCATTTGTCTCGAGCAATTAGCTGTGATGAAGTGCTGTCCTCAAGCGATCAGTGCACTTGCAACACATGCCACTGTGAAACTAAAGCCGAATAGCCAAATGTGCAACACACTTAAAATTTATATAAATAGATTCATAAATCGTACAACGAATTTCGTAAAATACAATTAGAATATAAACAGTTTAGGTTTTATATTTACATTAAGCGGAAGTCATAACAAGCGTACAACATTTTTGCAGAGCCAATAAATTCTGCCACAGAACACTTAACACATGGTAAGCGTTTAATTAACCCTCTCAGAGAAATCAATTAAAATGAAAGCAAATAAAGTGTCTTTATCGATTTGCACACCATTTGTGCATTAGTCATGAATGTAAGTTTAAATGATGCCGCACTTCTCCACATCGCACTGTTCACTCTTATACGCGTTGCCAACTGCTTTCCAGCTATGAACAATAGATGGCGTTGTGGCGCCATCTATGTGCATCGCTTCGAACTGCTTGACGTCACAATATGGCTGCTGAGGGCTGCAGAGCAGCGCTAAACTAAAACAGCTGTTGATAAACCAAGCGAAAAGAACAGAAAGTAAAAGTAAACTAAAAATAATAGAAATAAGCTCGAAGCACACACAGTTCAGCTGGGGCGAAAAAAGCAAACAACACAAACACACACACACATTCCCAAGCTGACACATAAAACAGTTGCTTCCACACGTAATCGCAACAGTTTGTGGCATGTTCTGTTGCCTGCGCACCTGCCTCAATGGCGGCCAACTGCGAAAGCCAACAGCGGCCGCCCATCGACTCCGCGAGCCCGACGTCCACCTCGACGCCGCACACATGGGTGAGTTCCAATTGTTGTTGTTGTTGCCCCCAAGTGCAAAGTTCACAGTTCACTCCAAACATTCAACGCACAGGCGCCGATGTCATTCTGCTGTCGCATCAGCTCCGTGTGACGGGCACCGGCGGCGTCCTGGCCACCGCACCCCTGGTCCAGTCCAAATCCTACTTCGAGGTCAAGATCCAGCAGAGCGGCAGCTGGTCCATTGGCCTGGCCACCCGACAAACGGACCTCGGCCGCAAGTGGGGCGGCGGCGACCGCGAGTCGTGGTGCCTGTGCTCCGACAACGCCACACGCCACAATGACGAGCAGTTCGGTCCCGTCGTCGCCAACTGCACACAGCCCACGGCCAGCGCGAAGCCGGCGGTGACGACCACAGCCAACGGGATTCTGAATAATAGCGCCGCCGCGGCTGCGGGTCTGATTGCCATCGAGGATCTGCAGGAGGATCTGCTGATGACCACCGGCAGTGGGAGTGAGTTGACAACGGTCGAGGATCTGATCAAGGCGCCGCAACGCGACTTTCCCGACGAGGGCGACATTGTGGGCGTGGCCTTCGATCATGTCGAGCTCAATTTCTACTTCAACGGCAAGAATCTGGAGGTGCCTTTCCGCAATGTGCGCGGCGCAGCGCTCTTCCCGGTCATCTACGGTGAGTTTGCTGTTGTTGCGATTTCTTGTGATTACCGAATTCAATCTCTGTTGCAGTGGGCAACGGCGCCATTCTGGACATTATTCTGGAGAACTTTTCGCACGGTCCGCCGTCTGGATTCGAGCGCATTCTGCTCGAGCAGTCGTTGCTTTAGAGCAGTCTTCAGTTAAGAAGAGAATGACAAAGTAGTGGACGTCTTTAGCCAGTTGTCTGCTGCGGCTTCCCAAAACTTCAAAAATGTATCAAATTTTCTAGTCCGTCCCCGAAACTGTGGACGCTTCCGAACAAAACTGTCATAAAAACATAAAACTCTTGTTGCACATAGAAAACAAAAAAAAAAAAAAACACATTATTTCATCGTATACATTCCACACTTTCGACTTTAAGCTACAGTAGAACCTTCCCCATAAAAAAACAAAAAACCAAAGCATTCATATCTAATGAAAACCAAAAGCAACTGCGCCTTAGAGATCAAACAATTTGGGCAATCTAAATGAAAATCATTCCAAGTATGGGGAAGCTTCACTGTACTCCATTTGACTGACAGATGTTTCATGGCACAATTTCGGGATTTCGCCTCTTCTCGTTGAGCCAACAATGTATTGATGTATTGAAAAGGAAAATTGTATTTAGGCGCCTGTTTTGTAAATTATTTATACGTAGCTAGAAATTGAGAATGCTTTGTATTATACACAATCACTCACACACACACCCAACCAACACACTTGTAAAAAACTAAGTGTATTATGCGCATACTCTTGCAGAATGGAAGAAACTGAAGATGTGCGTCTGAATAATGTCTAAGACATATGAATCCTTATAGCCTACTTTATGCTTTAATCATTACTAAAAGATATTCCGTAGCATTCAATTTCATCAGCCCTACTAAAATCTTAATTATAAAACCTCGTTTCAAGTCTGATCTGCCAAATTATCGTACTTAAAGAAACCAACTGCAAGAGTATCGTTTAAACTTCGGTTCTCCGAGGTTTTCCCTTATTTTGCTTTATATACCAAACTATTTTGTTTTCGTACATTCCATTAAAATGAAAAGCTATGCAAGTTATTGGACCACCTCCTTCCTAACTGTAGCTACTTATTGCACTCGAGCACGGATCTTACCAAACTATATATATATATATACTATACAAATAATCATATACTTAAGATGAAATGTACTTAATGCTTTGAAGAAACCGACTAATCCGCGCGCGGACAATAATGAATGTTATGTAAAATTGTGTATTGTGCGTACTTAACTAAAATATCTACATATTAACTATATATACATATATATACATGATGGCATAAATATGTATCATCAATATGTGAAGCATATGCAAACAAAATTGTTTAGCTTGTCATTGAACAAATTCTATGTAAATGAAATTATTTAAAAGATCAATCAAAAAACGTAAAAAAAATTCTTGTTATTCGAATGGGATTTTAGACTTTGCATATGTATTGGATTGAACTGAGTGCAAAGAGGACGCATGTGGAGAGGTCCGAGCGAGTCGACAACACCGGCACTACATGGGCAGCCGGGGCGAGATAATCCAGATACACATCGGGCAGGCGGGCGTCCAGATAGCCAATGCCTGCTGGGAGCTCTATTGCCTGGAGCATGGCATCATGTCGAATGGACGCCTCATGAGCAAGCCCTGCGATGACTCCTTTCTCACCTTCTTCGAGTTCAGCGGCCGCGATCCGTGTGTGCAGCCGCGTCTCGTCATGATCGACACGGAGCCAACGGTCATTGGTGCGTTACTTAAGAAACTCTTTTCACATTCACTCTTGTTAACTTATTTGACTCTTTAGATGAAATACGCACTGGCGCCTATCGCAATCTCTTCCATCCGGAGACTCTCATCACCGGCAAGGACGACAGCGGCAGCAACTTTGCACGCGGCTACAATCTGATGGCCAGCGAGCTGCTGGATCGCTCCATGAACGCCATACGCCGTGTCGCCGATCGCTGTCGCAGCCTGCGCGGCTTCCTCGTCTTTCGCGCCATTGGCGGCGGCACCGGCTCCGGCCTCGGCACACGCATCATGGAGAAACTGGTCGAGGACTTTGGCAAGAAGATGACAATCATTGAGTTCCTCGTGTATCCATCACCCTCGTAAGCAGCGCGCTACGCTACCAATTGACTTGTTAATCATGCCTATGAACTCTAGCATTTCACCGGTTATTGTGGAGCCCTACAACGCCCTGCTGGCCACCCACTTCTCCATGGACTGTGCGGACATCTCGTTCATTGTGGACAATGAGGCGCTCTACGACATCTGCGCCAACACGCTGAACGTGCCAGCGCCGACGTACACCAATCTGAATCGCATCATCGGCCAGGTGGTCGCCTCGTTTACGGCCACGCAACGCTTTGCGGGCCAGTCGATGGTCAGTTTCCAGGAGCTGCAAACGAATCTGGTGCCCTATCCGCGCATCCACTATCCGCTGATCAACTATGCGCCCCTGGTGCCCATCACGAACGCACAGTTCGTTGACATGTCGACCGCCCAGCTGACCAGCCAATGCTTTCAGATGAGCACCCAAATGGTGCGCTGCAATCCCGCCCACGGCAAGTACATGGCCTGTGTGCTGCTCTATCGCGGCGATGTGGCGCCCAACGAGATCAACTCGACGCTGGAGAACATCAGGCGGACGAAGTCGTTCAAGTTCGTCGACTGGTCACCCACGGGCTTCAAGATCGGGGTGAGCAATATGCCGCCGGTTTATGTGCCCAACGGCGACTTGGCGCCGGCGAGTCGAGCGTGTGTGGCCATCTCGAATAACACGAATATCCGGATCGCGTGGTGTCGGCTGGTCAACAAGTTCGATAAGCTGTATCAGCGACGCGCCTTTGTCTATCACTATGTGGGCGAGGGGCTCGAGGAGGGCAACTTCAATGAGGCATCGGAGAATATTTGCCAGCTGGTGCACGATTATCTCGAGGTGGACGCCTCGGCGCCCGGCTCCGATCAGGAGGACTGAGCGAATCCCTCAAATAAATGCCAAAATTTTGATGAGTGTGTAAAGCGTCGCGTTTGCATTTCTACACGAGGTAATTGCCCGGCAATTGCGTGCTCGATGACTTTATAAAGTCGGCGCCCAAAACCAAAACCAAAAAAAAAAAAAAAAAACAAATCCAAGCGAAAACCGTTGGACAAATTAAGTATTTATGCCTGACCGAACAAATACTGACCCAGCCCCCCAAAAACCCAACAAAAAAAAAAAAACAAAAGCGCAATTTGCGTTGCTTGACCCCCAGTTGGAGGGGGGCGGGGAGGGCGTGGCCTGGAGGGGCTGTGCGGACCCCATAATTAAAATGATCGCCAAGCCAAAGGGTTTAGCACGTACCGAGGCAAAAGTCGCGCTTATCGCGATCGCACCCAGGGCAAGGTCTCCTTTGGCCTTTTGCCTGGCGGCGACCTCTTCGTCCACCTCCTCTTCCTTCTTCTCCTGCTGCTGTTGCTGCGGGGATTTTATTCTTTCGTTCGTTGTTGTTTCTTTTGTGACGTGACTTACGCACGCTTAATGCGCGATTATCGATGAAGCCACCAGCATCAGCCATCAGCTGCTGCTCTCCCCTCTGCTCTGGCTGCTGCTGCTGCTGCTGGTGCCTGGACGATATCTCTGGCGAAATCTTCGGCACGCAGTTCGCCGAGCTGGAGGTTGCATCTTATCAGCGCCATTTGGTGGTCCTTGCTGACCGTTGTTATTATTATGAGCATTATCATTATGATCCCATGCCATACCCTCTGTTAACTGTTGCTAATCTTAAATTGCGCCAACAGCACAACAAAAACAAAAACAAAAAAAAATCAATCCTTTTGTTTGGTTTGCGGAGCGCACCGTGAGAACCGCTGCGTGTGGGTTCCGTCAGAGCCAAGCAGAAAAGTCCAGTCCCCTGTGCAGGTTTTGGACGATCGAGAGAGTTCAAGTGTGCAACGTGTTAATGAGCTAAAGGAAATGCTGTGTCAGGACCACCTTAGGCGTCCCTGACGGCGGCAGCAACCCATCAAAATGAAGTTGTTATTATAGCGTGGACTGCTAATAAAGCAATTTGGCCAAAGGAAGAAAGCTTTGGCATTGCGTATAGACTTTTGGGGTTATGCTTAGCTTGTGTGCCTGTTTTTTTTTTTTGCTGCAACGTATATCGGAAGTCTTTGACAGGCCCACGGGGCGACCTCATGCCATAGCATTTGAAATATCTAGTTAACTCTGCTGAGCGCGATTCGTACGGCCCCAAAAGCGACCAACAACAATAATAACAATAGTGCAATAGTAATAACAACACCAAGAACAACAACAACTACAGCTCTGACCTTCTTTATTTATGCACTAATCCGTGGGAAATGCGCACCCAAACACCTGGGGCCGATTTATGCCGCTTTTGCCTGCTGCACTGACCAGGCACCAAGCATCGGGCATCAGGCACCAATCCCCATTCACAAGGCACCCGCACAGAGCTCAGAAACCCCAACTAGCCAAATGGCAAGGCGAAATGTTGCAAGGGTCGAACTATTGATGCTCTTACTTGGAAAGTAGATTTCTTTTAGACTCAATATATCTTCTTTACTTTAGTTAGGAAGCATATTTATATTATACTTTAACTATCTATGTCAGTTAAGTAGTTTTTAAACACTCCAGGATTATATTAATATTATTTTTATTTACTTTAACTTGCCTAAACAACTTAAGTGTTATGATGGAAGTATTTTATTTTATACTTTAACTATCTATCTGTCAGCTAAGTAGTTTTAAAATACACTAGGATTATATTAATATTATTTTTATTTGCTTTAACTTGCCTAAACAGCTTAAGTGTTATGATGGAAATATTCTATTTTACATTTTAACTATTTATTTATCACCTAAGTAGTTTTTAAAAGATTATATTATTATTATTATTTGCTGAAATTTGCCTAAACAACTTAACTGTTAAGCTGAAAAGCTCTTACATCAAAATATGCAAGCACATTTAACTATTTTCTCTTGAAAAAGTTTCCATTTAAACTGAAAATAGTAAGTATTGCATTTTTGCAATAACAAAAATTGAGTTTAATGATTTTATTTACAATTTCAGCAGCTAAGTTAGTCTTAAATACATCTGCTAAAAATCTAAGCCATGTTTTTGATATTAATATTCGACCTGCCAACTTAAACATTGATAGCGCTGTCCACTTAAATGCTTTAGAGTTGACGGATCAATAAAAATAGCCACGTTTCGACAGCAAACATTGAAGATATTTCAATTTTGTTGAGATTACTTTAATAAAAAGTGCGTTATAGCCGATTGTAGGGTATGCATATGTACCAAAGATGCAAAAACATTAAACAACCGTCGAGTGAATTAATAAAAAGCGCCTCAGCATCGGCCACAGCAAAAGGCGGCCACGCATTAAACGACACACAAACACACACACAACAACTGCCACAAACAACTGCAACAATGCAACAGCAGGCAGGCTGCAGCAAAAAAGACGCTACAACATACAAAAAAAAAGAGCCAAAGATCGGGACAGAGCATGCCACATGTGGCCCGTCTTGGGCCAATAGATGCCACCATATGACTGACCGACTGGAGCTCGGATGCAGTGGAAATTCGTCGTCACTAGGCATTTACTGCACTAGCCTGTATGGTGTTTGCTGTATGCTGCATGCAGCATGGGGCATGCAACATGCGCGAGGCACTCCACCACTCCACTTTTTGCCGAGGGCGAACTTTTTGGAATTGCAATTTTCGACTTGATTTCAAAGTGGCCTCTGCGCTCTTTTTTGCCGGGGCAACACCTACCGAAGCTGCAAATGGAACCTGCTGCTGCTCATGCTGCAACGCGCTGCGGTTGTGGCTGCGGTGGGCGGCTGACTCGATTGTTGGGCCAGCAGAGGGGGAAAGGTGTAAGGGGGCAGCAAAGCGCGTTTGCGTTTGGCCTGGCACACGCAGCAAGTGTTTCGATTTATGTTTTTGCGCCTCGACTGCAGTCAAAACACAAGTGCTGTTGTTGTTCTTGTTGCAGTTGCAGTCAGCGTTTCACTCTTGGCGTTTTCATTCAAAATGTTTAACTATGCGCGGCTGTCCGCCCTCCGCCTCCCCTCGCCACACATAAAAAACAAAAAAAAAAGCATCATCCCAATGTCCAGCGGAGCGACCACTTGTTGCTCTTTTATTCATTCAATTTGTCAGTTTTGCACCAGGCATACAAATTCAACTGCAACGCCAGCTCTCCAGCTCCATCTCCATCTCCAGCTCGAGCTTCGACTTCGCAGTCGTTTCCCGGCCAGAGTCAAAAGGTTATCGCCGCACTTGCAGCATTTTTACGGCCTCATCATCATCATCGTGATCATAATCATCATCATGATCATGTGCTTGCAACATGACGCCGCCGTTTATATTGCAGCAACAACAACAACAAATTATTAGTGGTAATATTTGTGAAATATTTGTTTTCTAATCTGTAAACACCAATCATATTAGCAATTTGAATATGACAGCGCCAGCAAACAGTAACAGGCCTTGTTATACCCTATAAACTGGCATACTGTTCATAAAGGGTATGCTCAAGTAATGACGGCTAGAGAAAGCAGGAAATTTGCTATTTACGTATATAAAGTAATGTGAGATGAGAACTTGAACGAGCCTTTTGGATCTCGTTTCCCAGTCTAGCTTATAGCTAAATTGAAACTGATTCACAGGCTTAATAAGTTGAAGTTGCTTCGAATAATATGTTAAAAACTTCAGCATTGGAGGTATTTATGTATAACAACCCTTGTCCAAATACTTAGATAACATTTGGCAGTTGTCTTACAAGATATTTTCAATATTAAACTTGTCTTAGACTAAATCAAACCCTAATAAGATAGTTTCAACTTTTTGAAGTGCTAATTTAAGCTCATCGAATAATTTGCAATTGGTTTCTTACTTCTATTCCTCAGCTAACCCCACAATAAGAGAAATTTACAGGATATCTGTTTGTGCTTTACTTTCTCTCGTTTTGCACAACACGCTTGTTTTTGCTGCCACATTTGTTGTCGTGCTTTTGGTCAACGGTCAGAGCTTGTGGCAAGCTAGTTGCTTACTTAAATGGAGGAGTGTGTGCATGTGTGTTTGTGTGTGTGTGTGTGTCGTTGTGTATGTGGTGGGTGGGTGGTGTGGTTAGCTGGCTGCCAGGGCCGTCTTGGCTGCTTAGGCTTGTTTAGCTTGGCTTGGGTAGGTGGGGCGTGAGTTATTATCTATTCAATTGTTGCACTTGGCTGCTTCCTTTCCTCAAGCATTGGGGCTGGCCAAATTAATTGAACGAGCGGCAGGCTCTTTTGCAAAGCCTTCCGGCCAAAGCAGTTAAGCGAGAAAGAGAGAGAGAGAGAGCGAAGGGGGCAATTTCTCTCCCTCTCTCTGTCTCTGATTAGCAAGTGTAAAAGACTTTTTGCATTTATGAATCGTTTATGATGAATGCCGAGTGGATTCATGCGAGAGTGCAGCTCGTTAGTCGCAACGTCGACTTGCCACATCGTTTACAACACCTTAAACCTGCCTCTTGTCCCCTCGCTTGTCGCGTCGCTTGGCCATCTTTAAGCTGATGCATTGGCAGCCATTAGCAAGCCAATTGACATACTCTTGACAGACGGCAACTGCAACGGGCAACATGCGGCATGCAACATGCCACATCAGCGGCTAAGTGCTGCAAATTTATCATTGGCCTCATCGCCGTCCTCGTCGTCGTCGTCGACGTCGTCGTCGCAGCCATTGCCAAAAATGGCACAAATAACGACATAATTTGGAGATCTCAGACACAAGACGCGACGACTGCGAAACTGATCCGGAGTCGTATGTTCAACAACGACAACATCGTATGCAAATTGCTGCCACATCTTGACGCAGCACCCCCAAAAATGGTGGCCGAATCGTTAGGCCACTTTGCATCTGCGTCTGCATCCGTGTGTCAGCCACAATTGGCCGTTGTTGTTGTTGTTGTTGCTGTTGTCGCTGGTGTTGTTTCGCATGCTCTCCAATCGAGGCATAAACACTTTGCAATTGCTCTCAAAATAAGCATAAATCAAGCATTTCATATTTACATTCAAGTCGTCAAACATTCCAGATAAATGGATAAATAGTCTTAATAAAATAAAGCTAAAACAAATAAATAGACCTTTGACTAATACGTATATCTATTATAAATTTTGACACCTCGTTCGGTCATTTGCAGTATCAAGAAAACAGACGTCAAGTGTAAGAAATATAATAAATGATTTATAAAGCCAAACAAAGAATTTCAGATACGAATCTAGCAAATAACTTTGAAATTAATCAAGCCACCAACAGTTTAAATGTTTGGCAAATAATTTATGTATTTGTTGCATTTTTTATATGATACATTTCTGTATGTTTAGACAAAACAATCGGCTGCGTGTCGAAAACAATAATTCATTATTCACACCGAAATTAATATTATAATAATTATCAAGATGTGGCATTAACAATTCGATATGCGGCCAATTGCCAATCGCAATTTGTATAAATAGAAATAATTGAGTCAAGTGTACACAAATTAGCAGCAGCATTTTGTGGAACATGCCACAGGCGAACAGGCCGCACACACACACAGTCAGCATGGCAGCCTTTGATCTGTTGCCATTGGCATGACATCACCGGCGTCGTTGGCCATTAGCTGAGTCGACTTAGACGGCCAAAACGGCGCAGATCAAATGCATTTTTCGCGAGCGAAATATCAGGTATCGGCGTAATGGAAAAGTGTTTATAAATTTGAACTTGAAATTCCATATTAAGTGCAATTCGAAATAGAGTCTCTTCACAGTCAGAGACACACGATGAGGCAACTCCCTGCCCTCTCTCATGTCTCATCCTGCAGCTTGATGCCCTTGGCAAATGGCATGGTAATTACTCGACAGCGACGGCGCATTGCAATTTGAGCAACAAAAAAGTCAAATTCTGCACCAGGCGCAATTAATCAGTTGCTGGGTCGTGCCTGGCCAAATGTTTTTGTCTTAATGATGCCGGAGAGTCGGAGCCAAGTTGACTCTCGGCCGTCTTGGCCAACAGAGGCCAAGCGCAGTGCAAGCTGCTCGCTTCTCGCTGCTCGCCGCGTTGCGCAAATATGGCCAGTGTCAAAGGTCAAACGACTGCAAACTGCGCCTAATGTCTCACTTATGGCACTGCCAAAGTTGCGTGAGAATGCTCCAACAAACTGCCAGTTTGCCAGTTGCTCCACTCTACAAATTAAACAGCGACAGAGCCACGAAACTGGCAATGGATAATACCTTGACAAGTTCGCCCAATTTGGGAAACATGTGGAGGTGAGGCACTCAGAACTAAGACTCATTTCTAATTAGTTAAGCTACTTGCAAGCAATAATAGTAAAAATGTAGGTGAAAAGAATTGCAGAACTTACCAATGACTACGCAACATGTAAATCTGAAAAGAAACAAGAAATGTTAATTAATATCGAATTCATTTCAAGTTAATATTCACAACAAATATGTATTTCTTAAAAAATAAAACATATCTTTCGTTTGTGATCACTTAATTAAGCAATCTGATTCAAATTAATATTTGTTTATATGTTTTGGATTGATTTCAGCTAAAGATAATTCATAATTATAGTTAGTCTTGCAAATTCCTCGGAATTTGATCAGATCTTTATCTAAATCAACTTGTTAGCTCTCCAACTCTCTCTCTCTCTCTTTCTCTATTTGTCTCTTCTTTTATCTAGCTGTCCCTTTCTTCGAACGCTTTTGGATCGATTGCCTCTGTTGCAAGTCAATCTTGATGGATCGGCGGCATTTATCGGGGCTGGGCGATTAGTCGTTAGTCGTCGTCGCCTCCTGTGTAAATGTAATGCCGATAATTTGGCCTGAATGCGTGGCCAATTGGACACTTTCGACTGGCCAATTGCGAGCTAATAACTGACTTCAGCTGAGCACTGACCACAGTCCAGTTAATCGCTGTCGTTGTTGTCGTTGTCGTTGCTGTTGCTGTTGTTGTTGTTGTTGTTGTTGTTGTTATTGGTCGTGGCAGCCGCTGGCCTAATCCTAATCAATTTTGAACGCCTGACGAGGCGTCATAAACACGCTTTAAAGAAAATCATTTTGCATGGAGGCACATGCTGCATCATGCGGCAGCAGCAATGGGGCAGAGTAACATTTAAAACATTGCCAAAGTGTTACAATTTCCATTAGTTACAGTTATTTGGCTTTACGCGATCGCCAGTGGCGCAACCAGACCAAAAGCTTTGGGGCACCAGCTCAGCACAGCGCATACAATTATCAGGCAGCAGGCAACGTTGATTACGATGATGGATTATAACACTTTATACAGGTGCTGTGCTTGTGGATGTTTTGTGGACCTGCCCCAGGTAGCTGCCACAGTAAACAGCGCATTGCTGCCGCTGCTGGCGAAACTTTTAGCTGCAATTGAAATCGCATTCAATGCACAGCAACTGCAACAATATCTGCTCGATACTGTGACCAGTTTCGTCTTAGCCCTTGAACTGGCCATCACGTTTTGGCCATTTAAGCCGTCAGTGAGCGGTGTCTGCCCTGCAGTTCAGTTTTGTTTGGTTCAGCTCTGTTGGCCGGCTGCTTATTTGCTTTAGAAATTATGCACGAAACGCGCCGCGGCACAGAAATTAATTTAACAGCTTGACAGGATTAAGTTCGAATCTGGCTGCGATCCGCGTCGCTTTCGAAGGTGCTACAAATTCCAGTGGCATAACCAAATGCGCGCTGATTGGTCACAACCACACACACACACACACACGCACACAGACCCAAATCATAATCAAAAAGACCCTCAGGGCATCCTCAGAACCATGTCGGATGCATCCAATTAGCGCGCCACGCCAGCAACAACACGTGCTGCATTCGACGTGGCGAGTCGATTGACCTCGTCCAAACGGTTGCAACAACACTCGACACTCGGCACTTAGAATCCGACTTGCGACTCATACTCATAGCTCGTAGTACAGGTGCATGCATCCATCGATCTGTGGCACGCTAATTGAGCTAGCCAATGACAAACACAAATGCCTCTGGACCAGCCCCAGCCGCAGTCCAAGTCGCTGTCCCAACTCAAACTTGTGCCCAGCCCAGCCCCAGTTTGGACTGTGAATGCGCTCTCAAGTCGGCTTAACGATCATTGACTGGGCCATTTGCTGCATAAAGCGAATATGCAAATATGCCGCCGATTAGAGAGCACACACTCTACTACACTGAGCGCTGAAAAAAACTGATAAATTTGGAAGCGCAATTAGGGCTAATATGCAATTTATAAAAGTGAATTGAACAACGGGCACAGTTAACAGTGGAGTCAAGTTTTCAATAGTTAAACCCATTTACTAGCTAGAGAACCGCATAATGTATGAGTGTAAAAGTTGAGTACTTAAGAGTATAGATTATACATTTATAATAATTAAATATTCATGAAATTCTAGTGTTTAGATATTTGAATAATTTTAGTTAGGCAATCAAGTTCAACCACCCAATTAAAGTACTCCCGAAGCCACCTTAATATTTATAACAATAATTTTCGACTGTTCCTCTAGCTACATTCAAAGGACTCCACTTATTGTTGCAGTGCAGCAACTGGCTACCGACTGGCGTCACACGCATCCAGGGACCCGCAGCCGCTGGCGATTAATCAATGATAAATCCGAAATAGATAAATGATGCAGCACTGAAAATGTCGCAAATGTTGTGTGGTCTCAGCCAGCAACTTCACCTGCTATTTCTGACCGCAGTTGCTGCTGCTGCTACAGCTACTGTTGTTGCTGGCGATCAGTGCTGGCTGGACCTTATAGCGGGTGCAAGATAAATGCCCCACTGATGATGCTGACAGCGTCCAGAACAATTTGACATTGTCACCGCGGCAGCAACACAATTTTTCATGTGTGCGAGCTAGCGAGTGTGTGTGTGTGGCAAAAAGGAATTTCCATTTTCCATGAAATGAAATTAGTACGCGAAGCGCAGCAGTCGAAGCTAAAGAAGTTAGCTGACTTCTTGTGGAGCTATTTATGGTCATTGTTCGATTTGCATCGTACGGATAATTGTGGGCCGCTATTTTGTGGCCAATTGTGGGTGGCAGTTGGCCCCAACCGAATTGGGCATGCCGCAATCTGGTTTACTTCTAGGGATTTGCATAGTTGCCGCATAGGCCACAGGTGGCACAGGCAAAACACACTGTTGCAAGTTGCAACTTCCAAGTCTGGGCTAACAGAAAACAGTGCAAGAGATAGAGAGAAAGAGAGAGAGAGAGAACTTGGCTTTGGCATTCGTTAGCTGGAATCTTGGCTAGCCGGATATCTATATATAGCCAACTGGTGTGATTTTGATTCATGGCGCGATTATATGTGCGCACGCAGTTTATCTTATTTTTCACACAATAAGCCCAACGGACAGGCCATGCCACACTTGCCACTTGCTGCTTGCTGCTTGCTGCTCGCTGCTTGCTGTTTGCTGCTTGCCACTCGCAGCTCCTTGCAGCACACAGTAGCCCTGTTGACCGTGTGCAGCATCGCAGCATCGCAGCATGCAGCCTCCACACTGCCGCCTGCCTCACCTCATCGCCTTGTGGCACTTAACATTTTATTGTTAATAAAATATATTACAAGGCGCAACACAAAAGGCCAATGCGGCTGCGACTGAGACGGCGACTGCGATTGCTGGCCCAGGAGGCGAAGTCAGGCGAGCAGTCAGCCAACGCGTTAACGAAATCATCTGCAATTGCCGCCGCACCCCGTGCCCCACTTCCTGTCCTATCGCCGCACCTCGCCACACGCCCCTTGCCGGCCTGCCACCTTTTGTCGGTTGTCGCGTGAGTTCGTGTCGTACATTTAACGCGTGACTTCTTTCGAAAATTGTTCATAAATTTCGCGTTTAACAGTAGCAAAAGCGAGGCAAAAGGCAACGCCAAAGACCAACTACAACTGCGTTGATGGCACAGCTGGAAAATGATACCTAAATTGGGGCCACAGGTTGCACCCCAGTTGCTCCACGACTCCAATTCACAAATTCGATCCAAGTGCACAACAATCGAAAGGGGAAAAAGTGCGAAATTATATAAGTAAAAGGGAAACTGAGGCGCCAAACTTTAACCTACTAAAACTTTCATTTAATATCATAAAATAATAATAAATTAATTAATAAAGGAATTACATTTTTTTATAGAGACGAATTAAATTAAATTCTGTCAAAAATATATATTCAATAAATGAGTTTTAATACCAAGCTGTCCCTTCATTTGCAAATAAATTAAATAAATCAATTTTTTTTTTTGTTAATTTCGTTTGAGTTGAATATATTTGCGAATGATGTGATATTGTTCAGTCGGCTAAAGTGTTTGTCATCGCTTCGCAGCTGCTGCTGTTAATCAACCTGCTCATTATGATGATCATTTCTCGCATCATCTGGATCATCACCATACATGCGACTACTGTGTTTGTGGCATGGCAAACAACTTTGCCTTTCGCTCATTTAAATTGCAAGCGTCTATGCCAGAAAATAAAGCAACAAAAATCAAAAGCAAAATAATTCTAATTAATAAAAATATACGAAAATATCAAATGTAATCAGCATTGTTAATTAGGCACATCCGCTCACAACGATACAAAAACCCCGTCGCCCTCCCCGTCCCCGTCCCCCTCCCCCGACGCGTCTCGCGTCTTTACCGTTCCGCTGCGTTGTCACCTCCAGCGAGTTTCATTCATAAAAATCTCGAAGAGCCTCGCTCGTTTCGACTTTATTTTTTATGTTTCGTTTCGTTTCGTTTTATTTATTTATTTTTTTTTCGAAGTCAGCACAAGTCGACTCATTTGCAACGGCGGCGGCGGCAACAGCAGCAGCTGCCGCCCACATGGCCAAACGTTGCCGCATTTGCATAGTTTGTAAGCCAAGCCAAGCCAAGTCAAGTGATCATGTAGTAAAGATCACAAAATCGTTAAAAATGTTTTTCGATCATTCAAAAACAAAGTAAATAAACCTGTTTGCCGGCCTGCGGTTTCGATTATGAAACTCTTGTTGCTTTATGAATGAAAAACAGCAACAGCAACAACAACAACAACAACAGCCAACTACTTAGGTTTCTGTGTTATTAACGTGAAATTTGCATTGCAAAGAGCATTAAAGGGAGAGAGCATCGCATTGAAGATTAACAATTACTCATACGCCCCATTGAGCCAGCCAAGTGTTTAGTTCCGACAAACTAATTTCAATCGCAAATCACAAAAGCACAAAAGTTATACACTAACCCAGTGAATCAGCACTTCCGGCGTACACATTCACGTTTCTATTCAAATTTCTTTGTGGTTTCTTGGCAAGAGTTTTTGCTAAATCCGATTCGGAATCGGACAGGTGCCAGCATCAGGTAAACTGATTCATTTCCAAACCAAATATACACACTCAAGTCTTAACAAAGCAAACAATTTGTTTATTTATTCTGGACAAGCCAATTTCAAAAACGAGCCAAGAGACGCTTCTACTGCAGATTGGGATTAATTGGACAGCAAGATTTTTTTTGGGTAGAAGCAGAAAGCGTTCAATTTATTTGCAGAACAAACAAATAGAGTTCAAGTATCTGCATTCTATCATTTCATTATCAGTTCGTTAATTGCAACAAATAATTGAATGTTTCACGCGCAACAGTTGCAATAATATTTGTGTTGAGGACAATAAACACAAATATGCAACAACATCTCAACAATACTTTTTAATCCACACTTTTTTAAAAGTTAATGGGCATGCAAAAAGTTTTCAATACCGATATAGAATCTTTGCAACTGTCTGTCCAACTTCAGTTGCTATTTAAATGCAAAAATATAGTTATGCAAATCAAATTATCAAGACAAAAACAATTATGTCAGATGCGGAATGGAAACTGGACTTCAACAGCACTCGAGACGACCAACCGACCGAACGTATGCCAAGGCACACTGTCGAGACTTTCCAAAACTCTGCAGAGACCGCAAGACGAGGTCAAATCGGAGCTGTGCAATCGATTTTGGCTTGGCAGTTGACTGACTGACTGACTGACGGCGGCGGCGGCGACCAGGGGCGCAAAGGGGGCGCATAGCATAGCAAGTGAGATCGGTGGATTGGACAGGCAATTTGTAGACTTTTAAAATGGTTTCAAATGGAACAGCCATAGACTGGACTAGACTGGGACTTGGCTGCGGACTCGCAAAGAGACTAAGTGTGTGTGTGTGTGTCTGGGGCTTGCAACCTGCGGCAAGGCAAGTCAGTCAGTGGCTTGATCGCGGCAGTCGATCGGCAAAGCATAAACACAAACACAAACACAAAAAGCGCATGCAAATTAATAGACGACTTGTGGTCAAGAAAAGCAAAAATGAACACACACATAAAATTAATTGATCAGTTGAGACAGCGCCGATATTGCGCACCTGACGGCACGATCGATAGACGTTCGCTACGAATTATGTTGGTTAAGTGCCCGCATATTTGGACAGCGACTAGATAGATCATAGCATATATATTTTATGGCCAGTCAGTTAGGTAGCGAGCGGTCTGCATTTCTGGTGAAATGCTATTTCATAGCTCAATTAACAAATTTTTCAATTAACATATTCACGCAACAATTGCCATCACTAGGGCGGGGTTCAGATCCAACCCACGTACGCCCATTGCCATTGTGATGCTGTGGTCAACCGCAGTGCACTGTTGCTGTTGCTGTTGCTGCTGGTGCTGCCCACGCCCAGCGGCTCAGACACGTGTCAAACTTCCGATCATTAGAGTCGCATCGCTGTCACGCCCACAGCTCGAGAAAAGCCCTAATTAAAACAACAGACAAAACAATTTTAATGCCACACTTCTTTTTTTTACGTCCATTTTTATTTTTTGTTTTGTGCGTTTGAAGGCCTCTAAACCTCTGAATTGATAAATTATCGAAAATGCAGTTTATACAAAAGATATTGAGATTAATAATCGAGGCATCAATTGCGTTGGCGATCCCCTCGATCAGCGATCGCCTAATGCCACATAATTAATGATATGATGTGGAAAGCGATGAAAATTTGTCGTGTAATACAGTGGGACAACCAATAGCCTAGGCAAAGAGCAAAAAACACAACTGCAAAGCCCAACAATCGCTCTAGGAATGGGATAACTTACAGGATATGTTATATTAATAGCTGCCAGGAATTAAATATTAGATTTAAGGAGCTGTCGATGAAATAAATCTATGCAATTGTTGCCTAAACCAATCGAATGGAATATCATTTTTTTAATGGATAATTCGTGAAAATTGTGTATATACTTGCATCGCAGGCTAGTTCAAATAAGTTTTGAACCCCGTTTGCATTATAAATGCCATTAACTTGACTCTTGACTGTAATTTGATGACATCATCTAAAACTTAACTAAAAGCCACTCTAAATCACAATGTTGATTACAAGTCGTGTGCAGATTTTAATTTAAATTGCCGCAAAATCAAATCGAATCATACTATGTTGCAATCGGTGGCAACTCGGCCAACAAACGCCCCCTGGCCGCAAATATGTTACATCGAGAGCCAATATATTCTTTTATTTCAGATTTATAATAATATTTTTTGCATCTTTTGTTTGCCTTTTTTGCTCGTGCTGCATTATCATCTAATTGCATCGCCCGCGCGGCGCAAAGGCAAAGGCAGGCTGGCAAGCAACAGCATTGGCTCTGACGTCCAATTCGAAGTCGAAGTCGACGACGACGTCGACATCGATGCTCGTGGCATTTTGGCGCGTCAACAAACGAGCCGCCAACGCCAGCACTGCTCTGGCAGTGTTGCTAAAGACCCAGGGTTCAAGATCCCCCACCCACCCGATCCGCTCAGACAAAACCACTGAGAGTGGAACCAACCGCGAGCCGTTTCATTCATCATTTTTCGTTTAGTGACGCGCGTGCCTCGTGCGGCCCAAATCGACGTCTGTTGTTGTTGTAGTTACGTTTTTCACAGATTTTCAAATTGAGACGTCATGATCTGGCTCTTGGTCATGTTTTTCTTAATTTTTGTTATTTTTTTCTTCTTTTTTGTTTCAACTGGGTTAAGACTATGAGTACAACATTTATTGTTCCATAAGGCACTCGAGCATGCAAAGCTAAATACTAGACAATGTACATAGAGTATTACACTTATAAGAAACTGTTGATTCTTCTTAACTTAATTCGAATACTAATGCGTAAATCAGTACAAATACGAATACAAATACAAATAGAAATACAAATACAACATATGCGAATACAACCGGTTTCGTGAAACTACAATAACTACAATAAGGTGTACATTAAAACTGCAGCCTATCAATTATTCTTTTTCGTTTTGACATAATTTTATTTTTGCAATTACAATGTAAATCTTGAATATATAAAACTTGAAAATTACCAAAATTTGTGTGCGCTGAAATAAATGCAATAGGCTTTTATATTTTTTCTTCTCATTATGTTTTCCATTTCCATTACCACTTTTCTGTTTCTTCTCTTGTTTAATAACCATTTGTCTAATATGTTTGAGATATCTTGGGACTAGTATCCAAAGTCTCGTGACTTCAAGTTCATGCTTCAGTTACGTTTCTTTTCTCGAATGAAGCGAACGTTGAGTATTAAAATTGTAGAGAATACAGATTTTAGTTTATATATTGAAAATTTACATTATTTTGCACACAAAACACGCTCTGCTTAGCGCTTTAAAAGATACAATTAAAAATAGAATTTATAACATAATATTATCGTAGAGCTAATCAAAAATATTTGGTATATGCCTTTGGTGCATTGCAAATTTCAAGCGATTTACAGACTTATCGTTAGATGTGATGCCCCAAGAGCTAAGTATGTACAGTCACTGATGATTGGCGATCGGCCATCGTATGTTTATCTGCAGCAATCAGTATTCAGTAGTGATATCGTGATTGCTCCATATCGGAAGCATCCTCTTCTTCCTCCTCGTCGCTGGTCGACGGCGGCGTCTCCAGATTGGCAATGTCCACATCCAGATACTCCTCTTTGGCCTGCAGCAGCTTGTCCATGTACTCGACAATCTCCGTGAACGGTGGCCGAGCGCTGGCATCAAAGTGCCAGCACTGTCGCATCAGAATGTAAATGTTCATAGAGCACTTGGCCGGCTTCTCCATGCGCTGCCCAGACATCAGATAGCTGTACAGCTCCTCGGCGGACATGATGGCCGGATACGGCTGGCCGCCGAACGTCATAATCTCCCACAGCAATATGCCATAGGACCAGACGTCGCTCTGCGAATCGTAGAACTTCTCCTGCAGCGATTCCGGCGCCATCCATTTAATGGGCAGACGTCCGTTCGTATTCTTGCGATAGTACTCCGTGCTTTGTATATCTCGAGCCAGCCCAAAGTCGGCAATCTTGAGCACATAATCGTCGCTGACGAGCACATTGCGTGCCGCCAGATCGCGATGGATGCAACGTCGCGAGGCCAGATAGTCCATGCCCCGTGCAATTTGATGCGCGAACTTGATCAGATCCTTCTCGGTGATGATGTGCTCGGGCGGTGCCAGCGGCGGCGAGTGTGAGCCCTCCAGCTGTTCCTTGGTCAGCGGCCGATTCTTGTAGAGAAAGTCCTTGAGATTGCCGTGCGGTGCATACTCCACGATCACATACAGCGGCCCATTCTGACTGCAGCAGCCGAGCAGATTAATGATATTGATGTGACGTCCGATGATCTTCATCACTTCCATTTCACGCACCAGACTGGCAATGTCATCGTCCGTGTGTCCCTCCTTCACCATTTTGACGGCCACAATTGCATTGTTCACCTCGGCCATGACGACGCGCCCAAAGGCGCCCTCGCCCAGTGTGGCGCCCAGCACAAGTTGACCGCGTGCCAGCTCCCAGTTGGAGTCGAGGGGGAATTCGTACTCGTTGAAGGGCACCGGCTCGTTGCCACTCTGCAGCGGGACAGTGGTGCGTTGCTTCTCAATGCGCACCACAGGCATAATCATTGTGTCCATGGAGCCGCTGGAGTCGCCGCCACTCGACTGCTTGTAGATGATGACTTTCTTGGTCCACTGATGCACCGTCTCGATGCGTTGCTTCAGCAGCCGTTCGTGCTTCATCTTGCGTACCGCGTACATCACAAAAATGAAGCACACCAATATCAGCAGGACAATCACCACGATCACGAAGGTCACCATTTTGCGCATCACGCTGCTCATGTTGGTGTCTCGACTGCGCACCACACGCAAGTACGCCTGACTGTTCGACTGGCCGAGACTGTTGCTCTCGGTGCACGTGTACCAGCCCTCCTGGTCCAGCGTAACGTTCGTCAGCGGCAGCACATCGACGTCGGAGGCGATTACCGTTCGGTTCGGGCTGCAATCGATGCTGCTCTTGCAGGGCACAAAGATCCATGCCTTCTTGCTGGTCAGGTCCGAGAGATATTTGCACTCCATTTGGCCGCTTTCGTTGATCATGAGCGTCAGATTGGCGGGGCCTGTGAGCAGAATGGGCTTGTGATTGACACGATTGCTGACCATCACGCTCATCACATGACTGATGCAGCCGAGGGGATTGCATAACTTGCACGTGTACTGGCCAGAATCCTCCGGCACCAGATCCTCCATGGTCAGGCTCCAGCGATTTCTGCGAACAGCGCCATAGGTGCGCAACCTATCGGTGGAATTATTGCGATACCAGGTAATAGTGGGCTCTGGATTGCCGAACGCCGGACAGCTGAGCATTACGGTCGCTCCCGATGGAAGTGTGTAGAGGGATCTCAACTTTTTCTTCGACTTAAATTTTGGTGCAAACTGTTTGGTGCTGTCAGTGCCATTGCCTGTGAATGATGCACCACCGCCTGCCGCACCACTCAACTTGTCATCATCGTCACCATCAGCGGCATCGTCATCTGCATTCAAGTTGTTCACAATTTGTGTGGTATTCGTGGCCATGTCATCGTAGTCCCTGCTCATCTCCTGGGAGGCGGCTGGCGTTCGTCTCGCTGTCGTCGTCGTCAGGATATGAAATTGTACGATCAGCAGGAGCAGCAGGCAGCGTGTCATGATGCTGGTGCCGTTGCAGCACCAACTGTTGCTGCCACACATTTTCGTTGCACTTTCTTTTTGTTGGCTTGATATATATGTTTATTTTCGTAACTTTGTCCCTAAGTGGCACTCGGGTCGGTCTCCGGTTCCTGTGTATCTCTTCGGTGGGGTTGTCGCATCCACTTCAACTGCAACTGCAACTGCAACAACTTTGTGTTTGTGTCGCTTGTGTTGTTCTCCCTTGTTGTTGTTTTTTATTCACCGGAAATCCACTTTAGCTGAAGCGAGAGCGTACGCTAGACTCCCTCGCTTTTGCTCTCCCGGCAAGCAGATCAGTGATCTTCTATTCTCTGTTGTTTTTTTCCAGTTTTAAATTTATAGATGGATATAACAACAGTTGCTACTTCTGTGTGCATCAGTGTGTGTGTGCGGCGCCTTTTGATCTGATTGGGATTCGAATGCTGATGATCACCTTGCTTACTTATGGGTAACGGAAATACACTTCCCGAAAAAATATTATGCACTCATGGGCCCTTAATTATTGTCGCCTGTGGCATGTGATTTACTCAGTGCGTTGATGGATTTATGGCAGCCATGTTTGCATCACATGTCACTCCCAGATCTGATGATGTCTTCGTCTCCTTCTGCTGTTGATGATCGTGGGTGTGGTGCATTTTCATAGCTCATATATAGCGGCTGCCTGGTTGACTGCAACACCTGGAAAAAAATGTGGAAAATTAGATTTATGCTTGTTTCCGTTTTGAATGAAGGAGTATGTACATATATTCCATTAGGAGACACAAAACTACAACGAATCGAAACGAAGACACCTTTCCTAATGTTAATTAAAAACAATATCTAAAATTCTCTAAGCAGTAACGTAAATGCTTTCTACTTTTCCCCATCTTCCTTACAAAAATAGGGTATTTTGATCCAACGATTGCGACATTTTACAGGCAAAGGGAGCACAAGATACCGTCAAACAAGTGCGCTGCACTTTAGATACACATTCAGCCGTATCTTCGTGTGTATCTACAGCAACGTATCGCATGCAGATGGCACGAGGGAGGATGCAGAAAGATCGCCAGAGATTCGTTGTCAAACAAGGGAGCAAGATTCACTGTAGAACTGTAGCTGCTAGTGTGTAGCCAAGTGTAATGCGTACATCCGTTTTTGTGTACCGGAAAATGCCAATGTGTATATTGAGTTCAAAATTCGAATTCGATTTTTGTTTTCGTTCGCATTTTTCAACGTCTGCTTTATTTTGGCAATGCACAAAATGCCTTTCACACGAAACTCGTAAAAATTGTCGATGGTTTTGGGATCTTGTTTATAAACATTTTCGTCTGAAGAATTTACGATATTTTGCTAATTTTACTTTGTTTCTGTCCGTTTTCGAATTTAATTAAATTAAATTCCGAGCTTGCCAATTAATTTCAGAGCATATATAACTGAGATTTCAGCTGATTAAAAGCCATTTACATTTTGGCGAGCTTCAATTAAAATGTCGCGCACATTTCCGCTGAATTAAATTTTTTTTTTTGGTTTCGTTGAAGCGCGTGCCATACAAACTGAGTGCAAGAAATGATCTCACATGTAGATATAGTTAGTGGCTGATACTACACAAAAACTCTCTTTGAATTTAACAAATAATTATTAATTTAATAAACTATTAACTAAATAAATTCAAAATTGGTAAAATAATAAAGTAAAAGCATACTAAAACATTGAAATAATCAAAAAATTATGAATCAAAGAATTAAATTCAAATAATTATAACTGATTTCTAATATATTAATCGCAAGACTCAGTTTGTAGTTACAATAAAAATATTTTTCCCATTTTGCAGCTTGTAGATTTCACTTCAGTTTTGGTGTTTTTCACTTTTTGGTGTTTTATCTCAAGGTTTGACTGTAGTTTCGATCACTTCGCTTTTAACGCTTTATTCATGTTGTTATCGACCTTTTGCGATATGAGCCCTTCAGCAGTTGGCAACTTTTCGGTGTTCTACCAAAGCCACAACCCGCACAAATGCAAAATATTGTAAGCTATATGAGGTCTATATCGACTGTTGACTAGGGTTATGTAGGGGGGGTAATGGGATGTTTACCTAGAAGTACGCGCACAGTCACAGACACATTCTACAGCTGCATGTAGTTCATTTAAAACGGCAGCTACTTTTTCGATAATGTTCTATTTTTTGCACAAAAACACAGATACATTTAGAGATACACAACAGAGAGAAAGACAGCGGGATCGCCCGAGAGAGTAAGAGAGACACTCACTGTATAGGGAGAACAGTAGAACTCTTCTATACGAATTTACAGTGTTGAGGGCGCGATATAGAAGATTGCGATATTCGCCGATCTTTTTAGCAGACCGCGCTGTTCGAATGGACGTTGTGAATTTCCGCAGTGCCGTTTGAAAACTGTTCTAAATTCAGCAGAGACGCAACTTTGGAACACCAGACACAGATGCTGCTCCTACGCTCAGCAGCCATCAGCGGCAACACCAACAACTGACAACGCGTCCTACTCACTGTGACTTTTACTGCGACTGCGCCTCAAACGACTCAATTTAGTGGCCCTGCTTCCACTTTTATGTTATTATTTTTTTTTTGCCGTTAAATTCAATGTATGTTGGCTCTGGCTGTAGAGCACAAACACACTCAATTGTCTTTGTATGTGTGCGTGTGTGTGTGTGTGCCTGAGTGTGTATGCTGGGTATTTTTGCCGGGTGGGCATACAAATCGTCGTGGTCGTCGATCGTTGCCTTCGCTTCTCCCGCATCTTTTGCGCCTTTTCGCTTTCAGACAGCCTTAATTTTTCACATATGCGTGTCGATGCACTCACTCTGCCTCTCTCTCGCTCGCTCACTCTCTCTCTCTCTTTCCCTCTCTCTCTCTCAGGGTCTCTGCCCCACTACCCTCTGTGTCGCAGAGTTGTATACTATTCTCTCACTCCCGCGTTCGTCTCTCGCTTAATTAAAACAGACACAGTCGCTCTCAATGTGCTCTCATCTGATCTTTCCAGCCCACATCTGTGCCACAGAGGCAACAGAAATTAAAAGAAATTAAAAACAAACATTAAGCTGGCCAGATGCACGCCCTTAAGTTACCCTGTAATGCCCTTCTGTCATTGAAATACTTTAATCCAAACAGTTCAGTTACAAAGTAAATCATTAAGCACCCAGTTTCAAATTGTAGAGTATTTTCAGCATTAACTTTGTTTCCATAATAAATTAATACAATTCGCATTGATCTACTTTGCATTCGATCTGAATTTTTAATGATTTTCCACTTTGAATTCAATGTTAATTTTACAGGGTATCGAATATCCCTAAAAGTCGCTCGTTTCCTTTCGAAAAACAGCTCGTATTGGAGTATATGCACTGCAAAGACAAGGGAAAATATTGTTTCGAGTCGCATTTGGTGCGCTATTGTTGTCATTCGAGTCGAGGGACTCTGCAAGCGCCTCTTTCATTTGCCTGTTGCCTGTTGCCTTTGCCTCGCCCTGTCTGACATGTGGGCACATCATCGAACATCCAGGGGCGGGACAGGGTCTCTCTTCTAACTTTACCTACTGCTCGATCGATCTGCGTTTTGTGACTTGCCTCGATTTCTGTTTGTCGTTCGAACCACATGTGTTGCATGTGTTGATGCGGCGTCTGTTTCCCCAAAAGAGTCGCGCACGAGTCTGGGCCATGCATTTTGTGGGAAGGGTTGCCCGCCACGAGTTTCCTGATCACGTCAGACCCGTAAAACAATTACACTCCACCCGCACCAACCCGATCTGACCTTCGTACCAATTTCGGCTTTTATAATATATTTCCTGTCCTGGCCAAAAATAGACAAATGATTTGCAGTATTTGGCAAATAAACAATATTTTTCTCACACCTTAACAATTGAGCATCGCGTATTCCGCAGCCGAAAATTGCCCAGCCACATTTCAAGTTCACACATAGTTTTCAACAATTGCGCTAAACGAAACCTATAAATTGATTTTATAACAATCGAAGTGTGCAATTTTTCTGTAGATTACTTCGTTGCATTTCACATAAAATATGCACGCGAATACGTGAGTTCCTGAAGGTTGTGAACTAAATAAATAGCAAAGGTAGCGTGTGTGTTAATTGTTAATTGTTCAAGTTGATGTGTGTGTGTGTGTGTGTGTGTGTGTGTGTGTGTGTGCATGAGTAAACGATCTACCCATCGGGCAGCTAAACAAAAGTGTTACAGCTCAACAAATAGCTAAACAAATGGATCTGTGACGATCTACATTGAAATGGAACAAACCAGCGGCTGCCAGAGGCTACAAAACAGAAGCAACAAGTAATAATTGTATACGCCAGCAAGAACGACTAACAGATATCCCGCAAGTGCAATAATAATATTTTCAAAGAAGTATGTAATGCTTGGCAAGCTCCACTTCATTCCTGCAGCTAATGGAGACCCAACTTTATCAAACCTTTTCGAACCTTCAGGTGTACTTTATCGCTCATAAATCGACCCATTTACGCTTTGTATATGCAGGGTATGCGAAACGAGAAGCACAGAAGCACAATGTGGCGTAAAGCTGCCCCGACAGTTCAGACACATGCGAGTTAACTTGTACAGACAGATAATTTAAAAATGTTTGTTTATGCGGCGAGAAAAATATTGCATGTTCATATCTCTCTCGTGCGGCCATAATGCCGACGCTTCGGCCGATATGTGTTGATAAACATCCCAGCATCCCAGAATGTGGAAAAAACTGAGAGATGAAGTTGGAAAATTCATGGGAAAAACCAAATAACTAGCAGTTATTCCGAAAAGAGAACAACAATTACTGCACCAAAAAAAAAAAGTGCTTTCAATTTGGTCATAAAGCATAAAATTTGTGGCATGTGCCGCTGGATGGGGAAACTGTTGATGCTCTTGTTGCGCCCCATGCCGCCCCTTTTAAATGGGTTGAAGGGGCATATAAAAACAGTTTTGATAATTGAACGATTGACTGCGACGAAGGCAGCACACAAATTGGTTGGGGCCACAATATAATGGTTGTTGCTTTTTGTCCCCCTCAGTATACAAAACAAAAAAAAAAAAAAAAAAAAAAAAACGCAAACGAAAAAATGAAAACTACGCACTGCTCACACAAACAAAACTATTTAAAATAATACAACAAAACAATAATATACACTACATACATATATGAACATGGCTATTTTACAAAATAGATTTATGAGAGTGAGAGTGGAACTTACCGTAGCGATGAGTTGAGTAGATATTGCCAAATCTTGTATCCAATTTGTGTCACGTTTCGCTTAAAATTTATAATATTTTCTTTTTGTTTTGTTCCAATTTTCCGTTGTTATACTTTATTTTTGTTATTTATTCAGCACTTTTAGCGGTCCACTTAAAATTCCAGAAATATTTCCGCGGCACTCGAGAAAAGTAACTGCACACTTGACTCTGTTCAAACACACACTGCACAGAACAGAATGGAACGGAACCACACGAATAGTAATTCTATCAAATGTTTATTACGAACGTGTATTTAGTAATAATAATTGTTGTTGCTCTTTTCACTGTTATAGTGATTTTATTTATTTTGTTGTGTACTTGTGGTCGTACTATATATTGTTGTATTGAGCGAGCCAACGATCCAACGAGCCAACGAGCCAGCAAGCAAACTAAAGTGTAGACGCGTTTGCTTTCATACGAATCAGAATCAGTTCAGTTCGGTTCGGTTCGATGGGGTCTCTTGTCGGATCGCAACTGAAAATTATGCTCAACGCTCAACAAATAAATCTCTTCAATTAAGTGAGGCCCAGAATGAAACGAATTCAACCGAGTGCGCCACTGGCTGCTGTTGCTAGTTGTTCGTCCCCCTCAGTGAGCATTTTAGTTGTTTTTTTTTTTTTGACTTGTGTTTTTGCTGGAATAACGCGCGCCACAGGCCTCTTCATGAACAAAACACATTGTATAACCCACTAAACGCATACACATGAGAGGGGAGAGAGTGCAATATGTGTGAGTGTGTGTGCATGGCTGGCACACACATGTTTGTTGTGGCTGACGTTCGGCACGGTGCGATGCTGTGCGGCCTTCCCTTGGAAAGTGAAATGTAATTGAGCGCTTTTCTAAATTTGTTCAGTCATTGAGTTAAAAGTGCCAGCTCAACTAAAATGAGAATGACATGGAAGTGGAAATTGCTCAACGGACACGCCGATTGTGACACAAAAAGCGTTGCATAGTTTTATGCGCCAATGAAAATGCAAAACACTTGACACGAAAGTTGAAAATAAATGCGACACTTACGAAATGTGAAGTTGCAGGACGCGTTGCTTCGAAATCGAAGAGTATAATTGATTGTGAATTTTAATTTTAACAAATATGCACTTGCCAATCATAAAATTATTTGATACCTATAAACGGCAGGTTTACAAATACTATTTGAAAATCATTTAAAGACTTAATAATTATCTTTTGATATATGGGGGAAAATATTAAAGAATCATATTAAAAAAAAACCTGTAAACAAATTAAAAAAGTTAAAAATGGAAATATTTAATGCAATTCATAAATTAAATCTTCGGCTTATTTGCGCTTTAATAAATCGTATTTGTCGTGGAATAAATAATAGATTTGGTAGCCGCCGCAAACATCAGTTAGTTGCTTTTGGGACAGTCTGTGGAGACATTAATCAATTGGCTAACAAGTTCTTTAAGCTTGTCGCACGCTTCACGCCGCATTCCGGCAGATATGAAACGGCAAGTTGTATAGAAATGGAATTCATTAGTTGCCACAATACGACCACTAAGTAAGTTAACAGTTATTAATTATGCCCAAGACTCATGCCCAGTAGCACCGAAGACTACAATATTAGGCAGTGGCCAGAAGAAAGAACTCTAATGAAAAGACACTTGAAGACTCTCAAAGCACACATGCTGTGAACCTGGAACCCCTCGAAAATAAAAACAATGGACAATCGTCAAAGGGTTTGGCATACGCACACTTAACAATACACCAAAATAGATGGAAGAGGAAAATAAAGAAAAACTAGAAAACAATTAACGATTATTGGCTGTCAATTGTGTGGAGGCCCCTCTTAATGCCAAATGGCGTTACGCATGGCTGATTAATTGATGGCTAAATAGTTGCCGCTGTCTGCAGCTAACACTCATTGCTCTTCATTTAAATACCCTTGACAAGTTGGCTTAAATGAAGAATAAAAATTCAAATGTAAAATCGCATATACACATAAGCATCTTAAACTAATACATTATATTTGTGGATGTACTTTTACAATGTCAGTTTAAAACCCTTGTTTTAATTGCACTTTCTCTGTTTTATTTTGCATTTAATATGCGTTTGTTTTGCGACAGTTTACGGCCTCGTAAAACGACCAGCACCCCAGCAATGTACGATCATAATACTTAAATTTTATGCACTCAACTTGCAACTCATCCGTGCAACCGGCGTGTTTGCTGCATTTGCAGTTGCAAGCCGCAAAACTCTCGACTGGCTTCCGTATGCTTTTCAATTTGGCCAAAACACAGACCGGCCAACTTGTTGGCGTTTCGTACATAGATATAAATTTTTAAAATTGGCCCAGCTCAGCCTGGGAGCAAGATGGGAATTGAAAACGGGATCGAGCCGGGTAGCGACAACAACTACGTTGCAAAAGGGAGACAGGCAGTCCAGATAGGCAGGCGAACAGGCGAACAGGGAATTGGAGGGGGGATGGTAACTGCATATGCCACTGACATTGCAATCTAAGCGAGTTTGCGACACGATCATCGAAGATCGGCGACGATCTCGTGCAGCGCAGCCAAACAGCATAAAGTTAATTGCTAATATGATTAATTGCACATTAACATGAAGTTTTATTGCCAATTATATGCAAAATATGCCACGTTGCCAATTGCTACAGTTCGAATTGCAGTCATGGGAAAACTCTACACACAAAAAAGTGTACTTGTAGCAACAACAGCGCACACGAAAAGATCATGAAAGTCTTGAGGCAACAGGCACTTGTTGTGGCCAAAACATATTGATCGTTTAAGACTGCGTTTTTATTTCACAAAGAATAAATTTCGCAGTGGAAAATTGTTTGAGATTGCACCATGAATTCTTAATACTTTACTTTAACTGACACTTAAAACGAGCGACAATTTACTGCTTTTCATTTAGCAACTTTGCCAGCCTTATATAGTAAAGTATTGCAAAGAGAAAAATCAATAAGCAGGAGAATACTTGAGATGCGTAATGAACATATCAGTTACAGTTAGGTCTTTATGCTCTCCAAAACTTCTTATGCCATTCTTTAAATATACACCGTTGTCTAGTTTGCAGTAGCGGCTGAATAACTATTAACACCCTATGAGTAACGAAATAGAGTTTACTCGGCTGGTAAATACAAGTGTATTTGTTGTTACACAGGCTTGATCTTAAATTTGTATATGTTTTTGAGACACATTTAAAAAACTATCACCAACATTGAGGGATGCTATTTCATATAAAGAGAGCATTTTCCATTCTATCATTCTTTAGCACTTCGCTTCGATTAGTTTGCATTCTCTTGGGTTTTTGCAGTCTGCCTTCAATACTAGCTTCAGACAATGTCAATAACTTGCCATAATTTATGCAAAACTATGCGTCGCTATTTGGCGTCATCGAGTGGGTGCTTCAACCATCTCCCTCTCACTCAACTATACCATTCTTCTTCTCTTTCTGTGACTGTCTCGTGTTTTCAGTTTCGATTTCAGATGATGCGGGCTTGAAAAGCCAATAAAAATGCAATGTTGCCTGCAGTCAAAACAAAGCGCAAATCACATTTCAAATCACTCAAAACTATTGAGATTTGAATTTGAATTATTAGCCCGTCGCCAGTGAGATCTTGAGAGCGAGCAACCGAGTGAGCGAGCGAGCAAGCGAGTGGCAAACTAGTAGAGAGATAGGCTGGCTGTATGGATCGACAACGTTTCCGGTCTTAAATCTTGAGCGCGTTGAGCTAATCATAACTTACAATGTGGTCCGGCGATTTGACAGGCCCCAACCGGCCATAGACCCGTTGCAAGAGGATCATGGATCATGTTTGCTGTTTGCTTGTTGTTGTTACAGTTGTTTGTTGTTGTTGTGGTTGTTGTTGATCTCGTTGTTGTTGCTGCTGCTGCTGCTGTTGTTGTTGTTGTTGTTGTTGTTGTTGTTGTTGCTGTTGGCTTGAGGCCGGCAAGCTGTGCGAGCTGTCAATGAACTTGTACGCTTTTGATTGATTTATATTGTGTTGTTGTTGCCCCAGCGATCATATGTATCTATGTTTCTGCATGTGGTTGTTGTATCTGTGTATCTATAAGCTTGTCTCCGGCTATCGATAAATAGTAAATCAGCTTATGGGATACCTTTTGTTGATATCTTGTTCGAGAAACAACCCAGCATTGCCTCATCTAATGAAAGGTGTATTAATTATATTAGTTGCCGATATCGCAGCAACACGATCTACCAGACGACTACTGTGTTCTCTTTTGGTTTAGGGATGACAACAACCATCGATAGTTTGCTGTTGATTCGGATTCCAGTTGAAATTGTTTTCCATTTGCCAGACGTTTGACAACGTCTTTAGCCACATATTTGTTAGCCATAACTTCGGCTGTTAGTTGCTCTTGAACACGCGTGTCACGTGTCCAACTCTACGCTGTCAGTTTAGTGGATAGTTTGTGTGATCTGCAAGGGCTGTGTTGCGGCAGAGACGGCCAGGCCAACGCGTACTAGGCCATAATTTAAAGCCTGGGCTGGGAGGATGCTGCTGCTGCTGCTGCTGCTGCGTTTGCCATAAAACTGGCGCTTAAGCGCGCATTTTAGCAGACCCCTGGCCGGATTGGGCTTGGCGCGGGCGTGGCCCTGCTTGAAGCTCAGTCTGCAGGCTACAGGCAACAGACAACAGGCAAGAGGCTGCAGTCTCAGGTTTAGAGAGGGGCCCGTCCTTTTGCCGTTCTGGAGCCATAATGCCTAATAATAATCATGTGCTGTAATTGACGATTTATGCTAAGCCCAATATAATTTACGCCGTTGGAAACGTTAAGGCGGCGCCCCACGCCTCAGCCTCAAAGCTTGGGGAGGGCAGCAGGAGAACAACAACAACAACAACAACAACGACGATGACGTTGTCGAGGCGCATAAATCATAACTGCACCTGGTCCGAAAGGCAGCGGAATGATTGCAAGCAAAGCACTGCTCGCTGGCTACTGGCGATCAGCTCAGCAAATTTCCCACACACGCTGAACATGTTACCATAACCATATTATCCATACACACACACGCTGCATACGTGCAGGGTACTTAGAATGTCGGGCAGGTTACACAATGCCAAAGCGCTTGATCCGGCCAAAGTGCCAAAAAGGGAAAAAGTCTTTGCGATCAGTTGCTGCTCTAACTTTGAGGGATATATGTAAATCTCTACGCACTCTACAGACTGATTATTGAACAATTCAATCAGAATAATGCCAACCTAACAGCGTTTAAAATTCAATCTGAAATTAATGATAAAATGAGTTATCGAAGTTTATCCAAGCAACAAAAAGCTGTGCTCTTCTAATGTAGGTTACGTATTCTAGATTCTATCTGGTACTCTTTCATTAACCCAGCAGCCTTGGTTACCAACTGCTCTTTGCATTCAGCATACCCTTTGAGAGGCAGTGTCTGCGAAAAGTGTTGGCACGCAAATTTATTGTTGTCTGTTGGCTTCGAAAGCGATTTGCGGTTCGAAATTCGCGTTTCGCGATCCATTCCACAAAAGGCTACCGTATTTGCTGTCAGACGATGGCTGCGACGGCGACGGCGACGACGACGACGACGTAGACGGTGGCTGCGTGCCACTTTGTCTGGCATTTGGGCAGGCCTTCCAAAAACGTAGCTGACATAACTGTACCCTGTGGCAGGAGCTTTACGGTGTCTGTGAGTGTGCCTCCAAAGGCTGTGTCTGGGGCCATGCGTGTGTAGTTCTCATACATACTTAGTTACTTTACATTTCGTTTAGAATGGAACGAAACGAAACGGGGCCCCAGATTTCGGAGCACGTCGCTGTTTTTGGCATCAAACACATGTCGAAGCACATGAAAGGATCGTTGGCCCGAGCATGGACCCCTCTCTCGCTCTCTGTTTCTCTCTCTCTCTCTCTCTCTCTCGATCTTCTCTCTATTGCTCTCGATGTGTCTCTTTTGTGCAGTGCTGTGGAGCGCTTTGCATGTTTGGCGTTTCAATGCGCATTAATTTTGTGATTTCGCTGTTGTTGTTGCTGTCGACACGAATGGCTATGAAAGGTTAATAAATCAAATGCATATGCATGACAACGTCTGCACCTGAGACTCCCGACGACTCCAACTAAAACTCCAACTCTAACTTCGACTCCTCGACATCGAAACATGCGGCAAACGTTTGGTCGACTGGCCGAACGGCCGGCCATACGACTTGTGGCATGCGGCATGTGGCACAGGCGACTTGACTTGACTTCTTTGCTGCGCTCGCCTGCCTTTATGCCTTTATAATTTCCTCAATGCCGTTTATGGCTCCGCCGATCCGTCGATTGCCACCGTCGGGCCACCAGGCAAACAACCACTGTAGAACCCACCACTGAACCGGACCCATCAAGCTCATCGCCTTTTGTGACTCTGTGCGGCATTAACACCAAATTAAATTTGATTTTATTGGTCAACTGCAGTTGTTGTTGCTGCTGGCAGGAAAGGAAATTGGGTCATCCTGGTCATTGGATTGCATTGCAGCAATTACGCAATTTATGCTGCATTTTCTCTTCCTTGGCTAAATGAGTTATAAGCAGTGAAGCTCTCTCGCTTCGTTTTGAGCGCACTTCATCTGCATTTATGACCCAGTTTAGTGGGTTAGTTAGAGACGCAGAGACTTTTGTAACACCGCTCACGTACTTGGATTAATCACTAAATTAATTGAAACAATTTTGCAGCAGAGCCGACAACAGCAACACCAACATCAACAGCAACAGCACAACATGAAATTAATCAGCTGCGATCAGCATTGATCAAGGCGCGATCAGAGCGTTTAATTCAGTTGGCTCTGGCTCTTTGGCTCTTTGGCTGTCGCGTCGTTGTGGTGTTGATCGCCATGTTCGATGGTTGTACGTGTTTGGCATTTTCAATTGATCAACGAGCGGCAAATGAGTTGTCCAATGATCTAACACATGTCGCTCAGATCATCACACACCAGGCACCAGACACCATACATTAAAGGCTAGAGAGTGGCGCTCTGAAATGAATATGGCCAATTGCCAGCTACTAAACAGCGTCGATCTCAAGTGATCTGGCCATTAATGATCACGACGATCTGCTGTTAAATGCCAAAAAGCCTGCGAGGTTAACACTAATAACTTTTAATTAAATTAAAACTCCGCCTATTTGCGTTCACATCGTGATCAGCGTCCGATCATTGTGATCATCAGCATTAGCCACGCTGCACAAACCAAAAACAAATGCATTTTCACACCGTCCATGCCCCGGCAGCCCAACGGGTTGCATGCAACAGGTGCAGGCACGAGTTGTTTTGCTGTTTTGCTGCTTTGCTGCTTTGCCGCTTTGCTCTTCTCGATTCATTCAAAATGATCGCAGATCGTGGCTGCGACTCGTCGACTCTGCAGTCGAGACATTGGGCACTGTGCCTCCTCCTACTCCTGGCGCTGCTTCTTCTGTAGCTTTGGCAATCACTTAAATCGTTTCGATTATGATCAGCAACAGGCATTATGTTTTCCTTAAGCTTTTTGCATCTTTCTCCCTCTCGCTGACGCACTCACTCTGTCGATCCTTGTTGCTTGTAGTTGTAGTTACTGTTACAAACATAATTGATCAATTAAAAATTAATACCAACTTTGTCTAGCTGCAGGTGCAACGGGCGAAAACGTCTTCCTTGTTGTATCTTGTGTGATCGATCTGAAAACGATCTTTTATTTCAACCAGTCGACTCTCACTTTGCCTCAATTTCTTTCTCTTCTTTATCTGCAGACCTCACACGCTGACTTGTCATAATATACCTCCAGCTCGCAGTCCGCGGCTGTCGCTGCCCCTGCCACAAAGCTACTTAAATCAAATGAGTTAATGCCACCAAATATCGGTGACGCACAATGTGTAAACAATAGGTTTGAAGCTTTTGGCTTTTCATGATTTATAGTAACTCTACGCCTTAATCCTCCCATGGAGTCTGCGATCCGACTTTGTTGTGCTAATCAGCGTTCAAGTTTATGTGACAGTTTAAAGTATGCCACACGCATGCTGGATCGCATTGGGGGAACATTGGTGCGGCGCTTTGCAGAAGGTGTCGCGTCCAACGATCGTTACAACTTGACCGGCTATCATTCGCTTCTACTACTTTCCTTGTCCCATTGATAATTCAATTTCTTCGACCGTTCTTGTTGCTGTTGTGGTTGTTTTGTTGATATCTTGACTTAATTTTCATTTCAAAAGAGTCGGGGAAGAGCAGCGGACCACCAGCGATTGAGCTGCGATCGAACGGCGATCATAACAATCGTCAACAATCGTCGTAGAATCGTTGCTGCTGCTGCGGGCTGTGTGTGGCCTTTGTCCGATTTATGGTTCAATTTTATTGTTAATTGAAATTCAACTAGTTTAGTGTGTCCGCTGAATGTCGCCCTATCTGTCGCTCTGGGCGCGGTCAGGGTTATTATCATTGATTCTTTTTCCCAAAACCCCTCTTTGTTTTCATCTCTTGTTTCATTATTATTGCCATAAAACTGTCAGCCAAATGGAGCTGTCATTATATTGCCCTATCTAGTTGGGGTTTTCCGCATTTTGATCCTGATTTATGTCTGGCATCATATGGACGTGAAACAGTAGTTAGCAGCCAGGGTAAATTTGCTAATAGGCTTTGCTCCGACATTTCTTCTCTGGGGTGATAAAATCCCACAACTTTCACTGCACACAACTTTGAGGCAATTGAAAGTTGTTGCATCTTTAAACGACTCGTTTATAGACTAAACTAGTAAGAATTGGCACCATTTAAGAGAACGACTATAAGATACGCTACATATTATTGTCGTTTTATAAACAAAATACATACAATACAAATAACAATAACCGAAATTTAAACAATGTGCACGACGTTTATGCACGTCATGTGAAACATGTGAAAGAGTTCGTCTATATTCTATACTCTCCCACTTTCTATCACTTTCTTTAGCAGGGTATGCGCAGACGCCGGACAATATAAGGGTCCAGGGTACCCTGTTCCCTGGTCCGACGCCGGGATCTGTTGCATGCAACTACAACGATTTCCTGATTAACACTTTGAGCATAATTTAACCGCCGGCGACAAAGCGCACATAACAAACAGACACAGACAAGAACTGCGCTCGAAAACGATGCGAAGCAAATGCAACAAGCAGTTGCTCTCTGCCTGCATCTGGGGCATGCTTCTTCATCTTCAACAGCCGCTGCTTACTGCCTGCTGCTGCCTGCCGCTGCCTGCCGCCTGCTGATCACTTCGGAAAGCGAATGTGGCGCGTGCGCCGTTTGCTGTTGCCCGTTGCCGTTGTGGCCGCTGCTGCATGCAACGCTTGTTAGAGCCGCCGGCAGTCGGCGCAGAGACAAATTCTAATGCTCGGATAAGAGATATTACTGTTGGATTGGGGCAGGGACAGCGACTTCGTGCTGATTGTCTTTAAGTAGCTGAGGGCAGTTGCTCTTGTTGCAGTCTGCATTTTGAATTTCGATTCGAAACTAGCTGTTACTTATGCGCGGCAGCTGGCTGTGCTAACTTACGCTGACTTTCCGCATTCTTTGGCTAATTTAATGGCGCGAAAATATGATTGCTACTCTCGTGTGGCTACCTCAAACTCTCAGTCTGATTAGAGTTGATTACATGAGTTCATATTTCATTTTGTGCGTCGAGTTTGACAATTGACAGCGGCGCCGGCGCTAGTTTAACTGCTAATAGGAAATGAATTTAGACTTTGATACAAGTTTAAAGATACTTTAGAGAAAATGTGGAAGCTTGCAACATAAACAGAAAAAAATCAATAAAATTATAGATAGTATAATAAATTCTACAAAATTATAGATAATATAGTTATTCTTTATTTCACAAAATATTGCAAATTTGCTCAAGATTGAAATTAAGAAGACAAACAGAAATTTACTTTTATATCCATAATTTGTTTTCATATGCTTTTTGCCTTGAGACCGCATAGTAAAGTGGTAACTCATGTCCACTCTCTGTCTAATGAGACTTGTCGTATCTCTCCCATTCATACAATAAGCCAACTAAAAATCAGACAATGTCTCACTGGCAAATCAGAAACCAATTGCATTCGCATCCAGACTCCAACCATAATTCAACAAATGATCTACCAATGAGCTCTTCACCACACACTACTCACCACGAAACTCTCTCACTCGAAGCTCTCTTTCATTGTTCAAGTCTCCCCTGCAGTTGTTCGAATTTCGAAATGCAACGTTGCAGCACTGGGAGAGCGACAATGTGAGAGCGTTTTCCGCTCTCACGATATTTCCCCTACTTACAACAACGAGTCTTTGGGAAGCTGTATGCGTAATACTCATCAACGCCCTGATTGACTGATCTGTGGTGTAGATCGGACTAGAGGACTGGAAATTGAAGGCAGTAGGTAGAGGGGGAGACCGGCAGCAATTGGCCATAAAAGTCAAAGCTGCAAACGGACGCCTTTGTCCTGGCCATAAAGCCGAAACTGCAACGAGACTGCGTCTATTTATTTACGAGGCGGGTCGCACAGCGGGCGGAAAAGCAATTGATTTTGCTTTGGCTTTAGCTTTGGCTTTGGCTCTGTCGCTGGCACTGGCAACTTAAAGTCGCAGTTGCAACAATTAAAAACGTGGCAGCGGCAGCTGTAAAGTCACTGTTAATGGCTTACTTGAGAGAGCTGGTTCGTGTGCCAGCGAAACATGCAAATGATGCAATTTGCTGTTGGCCAAGTTGACAGCCAATTGGCAGCTCCCATGAGACATTTATGGTTAGAAAAAGCCCAGCAAAGAAAAAAGTAAACAAAAAACAAAAACCCCGAAAGCAACCGAAAATGTTATAAAGTTGTAAAATTGAGCCCATCAATTCGTTTATGATGGCTGGAAAAACTTTCGACTCTCCCGATTGTCGACTCACTCGACTTTCGAGTTGGGAAATACGTAGAGCGGCGGCCGAGGGTTAAGTTGGCCGGCTTAACCTTTTGGGCTGCAGGCTGCGCACTCTGCGCGTGCCAAAAGGCAACAAACGAGCGTTTTTACGAGTTGCAGGAAACGTTGCTGCAGCAGCAGCAGCAGCAGCCCCACCACCAGCACCACCACCGACAACTACAACAAACACAGCATGCGGCCTAAACCCATGTTGAACTTGGCGCACAGATTTATAACAAAGATATCGCAGCATTGCCGACATGCTGCGACTTCTCTCGACGTCGCTGTGTGTCAGCTTCTCTTTCTCGCTCTATGAGCTATTAGAGTTCAGCGCAAACCAAGTCGAAGTCCAGACTACACCAGGACCAGAAGACTGCGGACTGTGGACGGCGGACTGAAGACTGAAGACCCGGTTAGAGCCATGGCAATCCATTAGTGCGCCCAGTCAGAGACGCGCGTTGGCTTTTTGCATCGGTCGGCATCTAACAAATCGTTCTGTAATTTGATAGCTTAGAAGTTTATGACTATGGCCTGGCAGTTTTTAATGGGGCGCAGTTCGCGCCAGACTTCAGTTACCGCCAGCTAGTAGGTAGTTCCTGGCTCTACGACTATGTTGCCAGGCCACAAGCAAAAATAATATATATATATTTATTTAAAAATAAACAACAAAATTATCCAAATAACCGGAACAAAACTGCAGCTGCTTTGGGGTACATAAATGAAGGAATACTCTCACGAAATGCATAAACACGATCAAGTTGAACAGTAAAAAATGTTTTTACTAATTCAATATAATCAGAAGATTCAATAATAAACTTATAAAATACGAACTTAAGCAGCTGGCAATTACTTCCTTAAAGAAATCAAGGTACACGTTACATTTCATCTATGCAAATTCAAATACTACTTATTCAAGGGTATACACAAATACAAAAACTCTCGGTTTTAGACCCAGAAAAACAGGCCTCACACACACACACACACACACACACAAATACACAACGCTTGATCGCCTGCCAAATCGCGCAAAATATGCTAAAAGGTTTTGCGAGATCAATTTAGAGATTTTTTGTTAAGATAAGCGCTCGTTTATTGGCCAACGATCGACGGGACTCGGAACAAACATGTTGCGTTCAGTTACTTAATCTCAAATGGCGCTGGCTTTATGGCCACTGCACCACCACCAGCACCAGCACCACCGCCACCACAACAACAACCACCGGCAAACCACTAAAGACAACAAAAACAACAACCGCATTGGCAGCCATATCGACAGGCCTACACATGTTTTGGCTCATATCAGATCTATGCCAAAACCAATAGCAATGACAAAGCAATCACAAGAGTCTCTGGATTAGAGCTTCATCCGTTGCATGCCACAGATCACTCTGCTGTCCACTGACGGAAGATGGTCATACTTAACACATTGCATAACAGACTCGACAGACCAGGAAATGCAACAAAATAAAATATTAACCCAATTGATTTGCAAGCAGTAATGTAATAAATAAGTTAACTTGCATCACAAATATTGTATTAGGAAATATATGTTATTCTCAAGTATGCAAATTTCAGCTTAATGAAACTAAATAAGAACAATTTGTTTGACTTCATTAAAATAATTGCTTAATTTGCGGTACATCGACTGTGATAGACTGTGTAATAAAAAAATTCTAACTCCACTTGCTTAGTTAGTTAGAGGGTATAATATGTACGAGAGCGACTTGGGTGCAAAAATCAAGCTTAATCTTTATTGAAAAGCGTTGAAAATGTTGTACATGTTTTAGCGACAATTTAAATTGAAATTGCCATAAAACAAGCAAATATTTTGCGGATTTTATTCATACAAGATCTCTTTGAGGTTTCCATAGTTTTATGTTGTTGTTGTTGATGTTGTTGTTATTGTGGTTTGTTTCGGGTACAGCAAAACACATCAAGCAGCTGTCAGCTGTTGAAAAGAGTTGGCTGAAATGCCAAGAGATTTTGTGTAGATGTTTACATTTAGCCGTCGCCTGGCATGTCACAGAAATCGCAACTTAATTAAATAAAAATTAAACAGATCTCTCGCTGACTGAAGCTGAGGATGTATGTAGATGTAGTGGATTGTCGTTTTGTGGATGTGGTTGGTGGATGGTGGATGGTGGACCTGGTTCGCTTTGGACCGTCGCCACGTTGCGTGTCAAGTGAACATCATGCGTAGCGCAGTTTTCACTTGGACTGCGACCGCGACTGCACTGCACCTTCCCCACCTCCGCGGCACCCTCCCCCTCCCATCAAACACTTTATGCCTGCTACCTTGGTACATGTTACACCAATTTTAGTCGGTTGAAAAAAAATCCTTGTCTAGTCTTAATATGATTTAGTAGCCGCTTGCATGGCTTGACAAGTGTCCATTTGAATACTCATTGGCTCAACAAGGCGACGGCTTTGGCTCCAGCTCTGGCTGCGGCACCAGCTCCAGCTTCAACTACAACTACAACATGTCCCCCCAATTCCTCGACCAAGGCACCCGGTTCACCACAAAGCCGCTTTCAACATTGATTTGTGTGTAATTTAATGAAATTTACATAATATTTTGTTTTTAATGAGGCCTAAGGTGATGTTTAAATGCTTTGACTTGGCTTAGTCAGTAGTTGGCCGGGCTCTGTTAGCCACTTAGCCAGTTAGCCAGCTAACTAACCACTTGCTAGTTGCCAGTTGGTAGCCGGTTCTTTGCGGCTTCTTGTTGCAATTGCGGCTTATGTTACACTGTCTAGGCGCCAGTTATTTCACTGTTAATCAGTTTTCTTTTCTCTTTATTTGTACTTCATTTTTTCTTGTATTTTTGGATTTCGTGCCGCGACCTGCCGCAAAAAAGAATGCCTTTAATTGTCTGACAAATTGGCTGCAACTTAATTAAGGGCGATAAGTGTGCCCCGGACTTTGGCTAATTAAGTCGCATTGGCAACGCTATCAGAAGCTGGCACATATTTCATGCTGATGACGACAATGATGGTGATGGAAGCGCCGTCTCCACTGGGCTACCACTTGACAGCCAAGCGAGCGTGTTCCTCTGTCCATGGCGAATTTTGTCGGGGCCAATCAAAACAGGCAAACACCTTTGCAAAATGCACGCTCACTGATAACACGGCCTCTCGACGCCTCTGAGCCAAACCGAGCTGAACTGAGCTCTGGGATCAGCTTCATCTTCTTCTGCTGGCTGATGCAGCTCTCAAAGTGCCGTCTCTCTGTTGGCCGTTAATAAGCGTAGATTATTTATGTTTATTAACCCTTAACATGTTTACATTTTGTAAAACGAGACTCTTAATGTGAACTTTATCATGAGACTTTTGCAATTGCAATTGCAAGGCGGGGTTCTCAAAAAAGGTTCGGTCTTCATGACCAAACAAATTAGCTGCAGCTTCCAAGTCAAATGCAGCCCATGCATACTCAATCAAACGGAGTTGATTCCAAACGCAGTGGGTTCCATTTTTTTTTATGACTGTAATATTTTTAACTAAAACCGTAGAGCAATTCAGCTGCCGTCGCAAACAAGTCAAATTTTCTGTTCACTGACAAAGCCATCGCTTTGGTTGTCTCTGCAGAACTTTTGCACGTCACCCCATTGTAGGGCAATGAAAATCACATTCTCTGGCTGCCAGGTCCACCCCAACGGATGACGATGTGGATGTGGATGGCGATGGCATCGATTTGGTCGGCGCTCCTCTGTGCGATTTTAATGACGCTGGCGCGTTGGCAATGATCGGGTAGGGGCGCCAAGTGATGGGGCGAGGATGAGGGCTCTTCTCCTTAATGCACTTCTTACATGATCATATGCGTTTATCTTTTGTGTTTGGACGGCGGCCAGTTATCGGCCAGTTTGCTGTGGCACTCATTTAATAAGTTTGTTCTGGCTAAGAGATTACATGAACCTGCAGTGTTCAATCGCAATCATATTTTAGGGGCCTTGGCTACAGCAACCTGCAGCCCAGACAACACACACACACACACACACACACTCACACAAAAACACACTAACACACACCACATGCCAAATATGCATTCAACTCTTGGGTATCTGTGGTCTGTCTGTGGAGTTCCAGTTCCAGTTCTTACTGCTGATATCTGTCGCTGTCGTTGAGTTGGGTTGGGTTGGGTTCGCCTCAGTATTGGTATATAGTTTTATTTTATTTTATATGTATTTTGTGTTTTTCTTCTCTTTTTATTTGGGAGGAATACGTGTTTGGTTTGTCGTGTCGAACTCGGAATATCGTGTGACATATCGAGTGTGAAGTGTCAATTTGAATTTATTGATAACGTAGTGAGGTCGTCGCGCCTGTGTATATAAACCCCAAATGAAACGGTGGCCCCATCCACAAGACTGTGGAGAGATCAACCAATTACCAGCGCATAAATTCGCCAGCCAAGTGCCTTGGCCATTGGCCATTGCTATGGAATTTATGGAACGCGCAATCAGCGACAGAGAGACAACCATAAAAGTGTCCTCAACGCTCATCAAAAAGCAACGTTCGAATACGCAAATTGTTATTTATCACGAGGTGCTCTATAAATATTATTTTCTACTTGCACTTCAACAAAAAATGTAAATAATAAGTTATTATCCAAACTCTAAAATAGTTTTGCTTTTTCAAAAATATCGATTTTGAATTATGAAAGATTAATTTTCGAATTAAAAAGGTTATTACAAAGAAAAACTTCACTTAATTTATAGTACTATAAAGAAATTTTCGAGATTCAAAATAGTTTTTCATAATATATACATAGTATATGAAAAACTTATGTTTGTAAAGTAAAGCTACTCATTGTAAAATATATAACTTTTATCTTACAAAAATAAATTCGAATAGATTTCTTCGAGTGTAGGATTTCCCTAGCAAACGTAGATACATCTAATCAATTTCCGAATGTCTAAATCAATGATTAAGAATGTCGTTGTTGTTGAAAAGCCCTCAGAGCAGTCCCCAGAGATCACTTCTGTCCGTCCGACTGTCCATACGTCCAGCAGTCCGGCTGTTCCTTTTGTCTGTTCGCGCTTATTGACAACAATTCGATGCGGCTGCGACGACAGGAAACATCTTGTAAAACTAGCAAAAGCTACATCTTGTGAACATGAAAGGGTCCACAGGCATGAGACACCATGCCAGATTGCCGGCTTATCGAGCCAACAATGAGAGCAACAACATTATAATGGACAGGCCAAAACCGGCGACGCCACACGCGCGCTCAACGGCAACTGCCACCGCCTCCTGCTTCTTTCTGCTCCATCCTCAGCCACGTCTGCATCCCCATCACCTTCACCATTGCCATCACCATCACCATCCCCATTGTCCTCCACACCTCCTACTTCTCCTGGCCATTCATTTGGACACGCTGCGCACCGGCACCGATAAATAAAAGCGGCGCAGGCGCTGCTATTCGATGGCTAAAGGAGAGCCAAGGAGATGCGAGCAGGCGAGTTGAGGCGACAATGAAACGTCTATTTTCCCCACATATCCCAGAATCCCAGCCCAACCCAATACAACACAGACGGCGACGACGACGACGACGACACGACGAGGGCCGATCGAGGGCCGGACTAATGTACACACGAATGTGTTGCAATTGTCACGCCAAGTGAAGTTACAAATTTATGAATGCCAAAAAGGCTGCCACACTGCCAGCTTGGCTGGTCTGCTTGCTGGCTCGCTGCCGCCTGGTTCTGCCACAAGACTGCCCCGGATCCACACACATCCCGGCATTGACTCCAAGACGACATTGCGTCGTGTGTTTAAACTCGGCACGCGGTAACGGCGAACATAAAAACCCATAAATATGTTAAGAGTCAAAGTCAAAGTCAAAAGTGTTGCGATTCGGCGTGGCAACACACAGACACAGACATTCAGCCAACTTTCTCATTAAGAGGAAGAGTTCAGTTCTGCGACAGGAAGGTCAAAGATTTGACAACATCAGTCTCTGCACCGGAACGAACGAGGATTGCAATGCAAAGGACGCAAATTGAATTACATGCTAAAAAGGTAGCTTGAGTCAAGGGACCACTGTGAAATCTTGCAGTGTTTACAAGAAATTATTGATTTATCAACAGTTTCCTCATTTTTATGACAATTGAACTGACGCTTAAACTGAAGCTCATTATAAACACTTTGCCTGACAGCATTTTGTAAAAGGAAAAAGCTCTAAATAATAAATCGTACTCTTCATTTCACTATTAAATGCCAGACATATCAAAAAATTTATAATCCAAACACATTTAAATTTCTGATCGCTTTTATAGCAATCGAAATAGATGGACAGCCTAAGAAGTCGCATCGATAATAATAATAAAAAAAAAACATTCTAAGGAGGTATTCAAATCAGACCCGCATTCCCAGAGCACCCACAAATCACCACAAAATGTGAGAAACGAGAAACGCGTTTAAAATTGGATAAAGCAGCTCAGCATTTGTGGTCTAGCCCGATTGCCAATAGTCGGGCTAATAGCCAATTTAAATGAGATGATGCCGGCCCAGAGAAGAGGAGCCAACGACGCGGCTGAGTCGCAATTGTAATTAAATCGCAATATGGCCAGGGCCCCAGACAACTTTTACCTGAGAAACGTTGAACGTTGTTTGGTTTGGTTTGGTTTGGTTCGGTTTTGGTTTATTTGGTTTTGCTTTTTGGTTTTGGTTTGCGCTTTGCAGTCGATACCGGATGGATCGGTATGGAGTATGAATATGGTTGCTTTGCTCTGTGGCTGTATGCTTGCTGCTCCTCATCTCATCTCATTGATGCTGTGATGCTGGTCCGGGGCATTTCAATGATTTATTGAATTTAAATCACTTGTATTGGCAACAGTCCCGCTGTGAATTTGTGACATTTTCGTAAACGAAAAATGTCAGTTACGATTTTTTATTAGCCTTCACTCTTCTCCCAGCAGCAGAGCAGCCCCACAGCATACAGCACACAGCTTCGCTCTGCACCAGCCAGCGTCACAGTTGATGTTGATGTCGATGCCTGGAGAGGGAGGCGATTGGGTATTGCAGGGCTAGGATCATCTGTTGATCCGAGATCAAGTTAGGTTGGTTCGGGTCGGAATGGTGATGGCGTTACGGTACATGGCCATAAAGCTGGTAAACTACTGTAAAATATAGTTCAAACTCATTTCTAGTAATAAATTCCATTTGTGGCCATAAAAACTCGTTCAACAAACATACACGAACATAAAAGCAAACCGAGCATTTTTCCTGCTTTTCAATGTCGTTGTGTTGTTTTTTTTCAACGATTTTTTTTTTTCGTCTCTAATAAAGTTATTAACTGGCATAAAAGTGCAGTTTATGCAACGTCTTTGAGGCCGTGAGTCTTGTTAAAAGACCATAAAAATTCAAAATCTAACACAGAGTAAGGCAATAAATGCATATAAATGCCCCTCAAGGCAGCATTCATGTACCACAAAACTGATGACATGTTCGTTCATTAATTAGAAAGCGATCGAACGATTGACCGATCGATCGTATATGCGAGAATAAGGCAAAATCCCCTCAAAAGTATACTTAAACCAAAACCACAGCAAACCGTGCGACAGCTCCTAATTAGAAAATAACCGAAATGACTTCATTAGAAAACTATAACACGCTTGTTAACGTCGTGTCTACAATGCGGGTACAGCTTCAAAATAAAAACAAAAGACAAAAACACAAATCGAAATAGAAACAGAAACACAAACACAAACACAAACACAAATAGACATGGGCACAGAGTCAGAAACAGGGACTGAAACATCAGCTTAATGATCACAACAACAGCTCAAGAAAACTAAACTATCCAGTCTGGCCTATTGTCTGGGCTTTTTGTTCAAGTTTTAATTATTTTATGGGCGTGCTTTTGTACCGAAAAGAGTGTCTGGGCAAATAGACACCCATAGGCTTCCCCCCTATGGGGCGTGCCAGAACAAACCCAGAAATCTGTTTAGCTATGCACCGCAGTCATAAAGTTTTGCCGGTCTTTTATGCATTTCCAAGCTCATTATCGCAACTTAAAGCCCATTTATGGAGACATTCCAGAGCCAATGTTGATCTATGGCCTTTGCGCCATAGCCATGCCTGGCACTCATAAATCTCAAGCACCCAAAACCGAAAATCAAACATATTTATATGACAAGCAAATCACCTTTGCTTTTCGCTTTTGCTATACGTAGCTGCAGTGCTTAGGCGTTCTCTAGCAACACCTTCTTCTTCATGGCAATTGAATTCAATTGGCGTCACGACTCTCTTAAGAAAAATCAATTTTTATGATCAATCTCCACTTGGCGTGCCTCCAAATTGGCAAATTAGGCCCCGAAAGAGACAGAGAAAATTGCCCCAAACTGCTATAGGAGTAAACAATGCTTTTTTCTAATATACCATAGCAGGGCAATTTATTACGTTTTCCTTTTCGATTTTCCGTTTTTGTATTTTTTTGTCTTTGATTTTGAGACCAGAAAACCCGACCGATACATAAAAAACCTAAACGAGAAATTAAGAAAATATTTATATTTTGATCAGATTTTATCGCAGTTTGTGTTATCACGGCGTCGGCATCTCGAGCCCAAAATGTGGCGACAAAGTGAAAAATTTCGAGGAAATATAATAAGCAGTAGACAGTGAATAATATTTTGACTTGTAGATACCCTTTTCTAAACTGAGAATCAATTTTTAAAAAAATAAAATTAAATGGGTCGAATAAAAGCTATACATTTCCATGTATTTCTTTTACTAACTTGTTGATTATGAATATTTATACAAGAATTTAGTAAATCAATCATCATCCCTATCAGATACTTCAGTATTCTCCGTCTAACCAATATAGGGTATATGAAAACGAAACAATGCACAGAGGCATAGAAATTCTTAATTAATTGCATTTCTCTCCGAACTTCATTTCCACTTGTAGCCCTAATGACTTGCTTTGACACTTTGCCTTTGTCTTAACATGTCCGATGAAAAACCAAAAAAAAGCCAAGAAAGAAACAATCCCTGGGCCCTGAAACCGCCATAAATTCAACGGCAATTATGTCAGTTTATTTGGAGCAAAGCGTCTGTTAATTTATGTATGCAGCATCAAGCAACATCATCACGAAAAGAGAACTGGATAACAAAAAATAGGCGGAATCTGGGCAGTTCACAATTAGATACTGATTTTGGTACATAAACAGCAGGTGACAACAAAACAAACATGCAGTCAGACAAGACAGCAAGGCAGGCACGAAATTTCTTTATAATGTTTGTCTAATAATGCATATTTTATAAAGCGATAAATGTTTAAATAAATGCACCAAACTCACTTAACATATGTAAAGTTGGAAAACAGCATGAGCTGAAACTTTACGAATATTTTTGAAAAGATTGCACTGATTTCCAGCTCATTTAAAAAGCTGTTTATGAAACAGCAGCAATCCAATTTGGATGATCTCCACTGGCGCCATCTGACGGCGAAACAATGCCAACCAACAGACAGTATGTTACTAAATTAAAAGATGACATAAAGAATATTTTAAAATGGTAATATTACTATTTAAGCTTGTCCCACTCATATGAAATATTTTAAGTATTCCCCCTAACTGATATCATTTTAATGATATTATAAGTGCCAGGCCATAAACAACTGACGTATTTCTGTTGAGGGTGATCAGATAACTTAAGGGACACGTTGGGTGTCTGTCGCCCCCATTTGTGGCATGCTACCACCCAGGCGTTTGTCAACGCTGGCGCCAAATGGATGTCACCAAGCTGCAACCCTACTGACAAATGCCACAGCTTGTTGGTGACTTATTCGCAATCTAATTAAGTTGTTTAAATGATATGTGACGCATGCTAAAGATGTCATATATATTTGCCGCGATTAAATTGGATACCGCAATTCTTGGGGCAATCCCCCACACTTTCAGCTCCAGACAGTTCCACATCTCTGACAATTCTGCCGACGGAAAAAGTGCTTCAAATTGAGTAGAGCGAAATGAATTTTTAGTTCATCCTCATCATAGTGATTTCAACTCAACTCTATCCGCAACACCGTCTGCCTTCTTGTGGCCTACACTTCCCTTTACTACCTTTTCGGAAGATTCTATGTATATAAATTGAATCGGATCTTTCAATTTTTACTTTGATTTGCCACTTTGTATTTTGTGGTGTTGTTTTATATCTTTTATTTTCAGGCATATGGCAGGTTTCGCATGTCGTCCGGCGGCGTCCTTCACACTTGGACATCATAAATTATCCTCGTAATGAGCGGCAACAGGCGCCGCTGCCCGTCGGCTGCAATGGGCTACCCATTGCCACATTCGAATTGCATTTAAAATACATTTAAAAACGGGCGCGCCATTTATCATGTTGGTTTATTTATTGCGTCTAGCTGGTGGATTGGGATTGCTACCGATCTGGCCAAGCGATCCTCCTTATAGCTGCCTCGATGAATAATTGCCACCATCTACGCGGAATGTTATCAGCGCCATAATTAAATAACGCCAGGAGGTGCCTTGCGATGCTTCCCCAAGTGCAGAGAGGGCAAAACAAACGACACTGCTCTCTCGCATTCGCCGGTTCTCTCAGCCACTGTCTTTGTGTTTATATCTCTACCCGATTCTCTTGGCTGTGATCAATGATCATGTTCTTTTAATTGCCGTGATCAAGCATATTCTTTGCCATATTTTCGACAGTCATGCATTCATATTCATATCCATAAACGAGTCAAAACAAAAATCAATTAAACAGCGGCAACAATCGATCAATTGCATCTCTGAGAGAACCTGTGATCCCCAACTGCTGATGCTTGATCACCTACTCCGATCATCTGGCCAACTCTCCACTGGAACGTAGCAACTTCCAATTAAACGTCACGCTAAATGAAGCGTAAAATTGCCCGCCTGCTGCCGGTCTTGAATGCGGTCTTCAGAACCAGACATTGAAACTAAAACTGAGACTTCGAGACTTGGAGACTGCGAGGACGCCTAAAGACTAAAGATGTGGCAAGCGGACGAGGGGAATTGGTGGAATGTGTGCGATCGCCTTACTGCCGATCTTTGGTACCGGCCAAATGTGACAGTGTAATAAAAAATCAATTTCACAATAAATATCTCGCGCTGGCGATGCGAAACCTGTATATCTTATCACAGTCAGGCATCGCAGAGCGTGAAGTGGTACTTACGCATCGCGCAGAGGATTCAAGATCAGTTCACCCGGCTTAGGACTGTGACAGGCGGTGGCCGAGAGAGACGCAGAGAACGCAGAGAGGGATCAAACAACAAGCTGGCAGGAAGGGGCAGTCAGGCAAATGAAAAGTGTGGTAGCCCAACTGTCAGCGATTGATGTAGCAGCCCTTTATCATTATCACATCTGGAGCTGAGAGCAGGTACACCACAAAAGAGACACAGTCTCGTGGCGCAGGACAAATGCCTAAGCAGCCCGTCAGCGTCACAGAGTCTGGAGAAATCCAAAGACTTAACACTCGAAGAAATATTAAGGCCAATACAATTAAGATAATCGCAGCAAAGATTATCAAGTATTATTATTCACATACATTGAGTTGAAAATACGTTTTGATAATAACAATTACTATTAACAAAATGTGAAATGATTGCACACAAAATAAAATTAAACACACACATCACCAAAGTTAAGTAGGAAATACTTTCGGAATTCAATGTGTTTTTTTTCAAAGTGGAGTGGCAAACCTCTAACCCCTCAACGTTGGCTGTGGCATGTCGCTGGTTTTGCTGTTTATCTTAAAAACCTTGTTGTCGTCTTAATTATTGCGTTAATGAGTTTTCTGTTTACTTTTTTCAGTTAACCCGTTTACAACAGCATTTCGTGCTATTATCAATCAATCCCAGATCGAAACGATCGACGATCGAACTCGATCGAAGTCGATCGACTTGCACACTGGGGGAAAAAACAGCGACACACACAGTGTCTGTCGGCTACGAGAGGATCGGAATCTGCGGCCTGATCATATGCAACGATAAGCAGCAACAGCAGCTACAATATGTATTTGTATAATAAATAGTGTGAGCGCTATCTCTCACAGCTCTGCACAGATATTTATGAAGCGGCGACGATAAGAGATCTTACTTAGCATGCCGCTAAACTTCCTTTGAGTCGTCAATGATAAACACCGACAGGATATAACTAAATGCAAAACAGCAACAAAAATAAAGCAAAATTCAAAATGAAATTAAACACTTGAACATGGAAATGAGGAAAGGCCAACAAACCACTTGTGTGGGGTTCACAGGTGAAGCGTAGCGAGTGATTTACCATGTGAACTGCCATTTTAATTAGCATGTTTGGCTATAGCTATTGCCACAGAATGCTGCACAATAGATCAATAAACAAATTAACTGGGTGTGTTTGCGGCGGCGGTTCCATATCATTGCTCAACAAACCAGTTGATTAATTGTGGGAGCTAAGATTTCCCACTGTGCGCAAGACAAAAGGTTCGATGGGTCTAAGATTCTGGTCTGGTCTGGTCTCGGCTCGCGAACAAGTCGAGCATGAAAGGCAGGCAAGGGATTGTAGGAGTGAAAAATTAATGATTTGTTGATTTATGAATTGATTCAAAGTTCAAGTCAAGTGTACAATGATGAGTGCAGCCCTGCAAGCCAAGCGGTCTGTGGGGTCCCTAGAGATTGCTAGAGATTCGTGCCGAATAATGGATGGAGACCGATCACCTAAGTGAAAGCAATTGTTATAGCGAAGTTCTGTTGAGAATCGATCATACCAATTACTCGGACACGTAGTTATACTTGTATTTCAAGCAGGTGCTGTGAAAATGAACACAATGAACGTTATAGTATTTCAGATCAGATACTGTATTAAAAGTCTTAAAGACATACAAAGAAAAAGCATTTCAGAAGTACGTTCGAGTTATCGAAAACGAGCACATAAAGATTGCAGTTGGCCAACAAAAAGAAATATTGGTCAAAAGCATTTGTCCTCGAAGGTGAATAGATCAGGCTATTAAAAACAGTCAGCTCTGAAGTGTTTTACGAATCCAGAAGCTATCAACGCTTTTCGGCTGCTACCAATACTATTTGCAATAAAATCTATTAAAATGGATTCGAAAACAATAGAAGTCGACATTGGAGAAATAAAGACAGAGAGACAAGTGCTTTGGTTATTTTCGGTTGCATTTCTTTTTCGGTTCAGTTTTACGAGTGTGGCACATTCGTTATGGGTGCAGCACACAGTAGAGGCTACCAGATGGGGGCCTGCCGCAGGTTGCATTCTTATGCTAATCGTCTTGGCCAACAATGGAGTCTGCATTTGTAACTGGAACGGCAGCCGTCTTGGTAGCCGTCTGGTAGTCGTTCCACATTTTGTTACGCATCAACGGGCAACGATGAAAAGGGCAGGGTAAAGCAGGAAAGGAGAGTTCTTGGGCAAATGGCTTGTAGCGATAGTTAGTTGCTTATTGCTTGGCCAATTTATGACCTGGCTAAGAGTGGCTTTTAAATTGTCTTTCAAAGTACAAAAACATTAAAGTAGAAAAATAAAATATACTTGTATTTTAAAGCAAAAATGTTAATTTGATGTGCGTGATTTGTTGCTGTTGTTGTCTATCACTCAGTTGTTTGTTAATGTGTTGAAACATCAGCTACAACAACAACTAAATAAACAAACGGACAGACAAAACAGACTGAACATAATTGCAACAACTTAAGAAATCACAACAAATGAGCAACAAACAAGACAGAGTCAGACTCAGACTCAGACCCAGATTGAGACTGAGACTGAAGCTCTGTTGACTGTAACTCAGAACTGAGATTCAGATTCAGATTCAAAACTCACGGCATTCAAATTGATTACAAAACAAGCGGACATAGAGTGAGACGAGTCCTGGTATTGCCACCGACTGGCATTGGGGCGACTGGCACTTCGTCTTCTCCTGATAAACATGACTCGGCAGACTTGTTCTTCAGTTCAGTTCAGAACTCAGTTTGTTTTTATTGTTTAGCTCGTTATCAAGTCAAAATAATCAGGCGCAGCGCTAACAATTGTCATTGTTAAAGGCGAGCCATACAGGAGCCATAGCAAGCTGAGATCGAGCACCAGCCACAGCCACAGCCCCAGCCCCAGCCTCAGTTCGAGGCGTCGAGAGCGCGACGTCTTAAAATGTGCCCCATCATTGCCACCGGCCATAAAAGTGAAGCTCCTCATCATCACCAACAGCAGCAGCAGCAGTAGCAGCAGCCGCCCCGAACAATGCAACATGATTCGCGAATTATAAATACACGCGCTGAGTAGAATCAGTGTTGCATTCACCAATCACACCACTTTAGATACACTATGACTTGAATAAAAGAGAAATACTAAATTTAATATTTATCCCAATTTCTAATGGTAAACTATAATCAATATATTTCTTATTGTAATAATGCTAAAGATGTGGCATTGGCAACTTATCAAATTCTCAATGAAAACAAACACATTGACAAAGTCTAGTTACCCCACGCTGAGATCGCACACCAAATGCACTTTCGTACATTTCTGGAGCAATATAATCGTTGCCAGCCTTTAAAATTAAGCAGCAGCAGTGGCAGCAGTAGTCGTAGTCGTACTGCCCCTCATCCAGTAATTGTGGTGCAAGTGGTGCGCTCGTGTATTGCTATTGCTGTTGCCGTTGCTGTTGCTGTTACTTTTGCAGTTGTTTGTTGCCTCTTGTGGCTGCTACTGCGCAGTAAATGAACAAACACAGCTTTGCACAGAAGCCAAAACGTGTCGTCCTTTTGAGCCACTCGAGAGGCTCGAGTCAAAGTTGCAGTTGCAACTTGCCGTCTCTCAACCGCAGACTCATCTCGTTGTCATGGACAGCGTCTTCAGTACGTGGCAACAGCAACAGCAGCAGCAACAACAACGGCAACGTTTTTAATTAAACAATGTAAGCAAAAAGTTGCCTCCATTCGCCCATTTATACACAAGGAGAAATAGAGTGAAACATAGTTGAATTGATGTAAGAAGTCAATTAAAATTAACTTGAGGAATTCTAACTATTTAATAAGGTACATAACAGTTTAATTATATTACTAAATATTATTTGTTGAAATAAAGACACCAATACATCCAACATAAACTTGCAATTTCATTCGTTAATTTAATACATTTTTGTATTCTTATTTGATGCCAGTGTATGCCGCGAAGTGCCGTCTTGGCCTGTGGCAGCTTACCTTTCGCTTTGAGGGGCTAACCACAGTAGTCAAGTTCAACTTGGAGCCTTCTTTTGTGAGTTATGAGTTGCGCAATCACGACTTCTTGTCTTGCCACAGGAGCAGCCTGTTTGCTGTTGCAGTTGCAACAGTTCGCACTTGGGCTGATTAAGTTTTAGAACAAATGAATTAAAAACGTGCGCTTCATTTGGCTGCTGCCCTCTGCTGCTCTTGCGACCGGCAGTGGTTGCTCATCATGTCTGGAGGTGTGAAATAATTTGGCCAGCGAGTGTGAGCCACACTTTACCTGCGGCAGAGCAGCTGCACAGGATCAGAGCAAGACAGCAGCTCAATATACCAAACTGGCTTTTATGATTATTGGGATTTCTGAAAACAGCGACAGCGCATAGCAGCTGCTGTACGGAAAGTTCTCAAATTCGTCTGACCTGAGACTCGAAAATTTGGACGAAAATAAAAACCAAGGGAAAAAACACAATCTCTTGGAAAGCTTCATTTGTATGTCATGGCAACGATCTCTGTTTAAAGATAAAATATTGTAATTCATTTAAATGAACAAATCACAAACGCTCGCCGGGTAATTCGTTAAAAGAAAAAAAATATTGTCCACTTGAAAGACTCAAGACGCAAACTCAAGACAAACTCGCGTCCGAGACAAAGCTAAGTCTCTGAAGGCAGATTGTTGTGATGTGATTACGTCAAAATTATTAAAACAGTCTCAAGCGAGAGAGCTCAAGTTGCCCCTGCGTCTCTCTCACTCTCTATCTCTCCGTCTCTTAAAAGAAGAAAATAAAATACCCGTACATATCGTAATATCGTACGTCATGTTTCACAATTCGTCTGCCGCATTTGATCGACACTGATCTGAGATAAGACAGTCAAATAACCAAATCAACCCAAGACCCAAAAAAAGTATACACAACTCAAATTATGGTATCGGAATCGCCCCACTCCGCACTCAGGCGAGTCCAGTTGAGCCGAGTTTAGACGGCAAGACAAGTGCATTTGCATCGTCGCTCGATGCCGTGTGAAACAGCTTTCCCGCGCCCATTGAAAGCCAGAATACTTTTAGCTCTTTGCTCAATGAAATTTGTTGAAAATTATGAACAACGAACAAATAATAATATTTTACACCAGAGCTGCCCCAGCTCCGGACATAAATGTGCATAGACAATCGGATCTCTGGGTTCGCTTGGATTGTTTTGGCCGGGTTTGGGGTGGGGAGGTTGGCATTGTCTAGTCTCAGTTTTATGCTTTGACAGGCGATACACACAAGTTGACAACAATACCATTAGCTGCAACAAAGACACCACTGCGACAATTGACAAGCGGCAGGTGGGGTAAAATTTAACCCGCTACAAGAAAGCATAAACTACTCAATTAAGAGATACCCTATAAGCTGTGTGCAAGCAATGCGTATTAATACAAAGTTGACAGATGGTAGAACTATTTGAAATAGTATGGAAAATAAAAAAATGATTGAGCATCGTGTGACATTCATTTGTTTGTTAGTCTTGAGTCTGAGAAAAACAGGGTATCCAAAGCTCATCTACTTGAATTGAAATAGTTGGTTATCAATGGTTATTGTTTGGCAGTTGCTGGTGTGAACCTGCAGGCATCGCTATTCTCAGTTCCTTTCTCAATCTCATTCTCATTGTCATTCTCCGGCTCTAATCGTTTGCTAAGCTGTTGGAAAAAAGCAGCAGCAGCAGTAGAACACAACTTTGATTATTAGATCGTAGAAGCAGCAACTATAGCGCAACAAAAGCACAAAAGAGTTGAAAGACTCTTGTTCCGTTGTGGTTGTTGTTGTTGTTGTAGTGTCTGCTATCTGCAGTTTCCTAGGAAAGCGACAAACAAACAAGCCAAAAAATCTTGACCACGTTTGCGAACGCATCCGGCCAAAAGAAGCAAGACTGAAACTTACACGTCTGCAGTCGTGTAATATGCAAACTAGACGGCGATAACTGTACAGATAAGCACTACGAACCACACATATACGTGTACAAATTGCAAGACACTGCAGTAAATGCAATTTATGTTAAAGGCACGATCCAGGATCAGGATCTAAGGCGCGGGTGGCGGTGACGAAAGGGACAAGGCCAGGTATGCGCTTTGCTACCTGTACCTTAAGTGTCAACACTTTCATGGTAAAAACTTTTCGCGAGCAGCTGTCGCTGGGATTAGCGGGTAAACGTTAGGTAATCCCATTTGCAGGCGAAAGGAGAAAATATCCTCGCTAATCCCCTACCTGTGACACGATCCTGTCTACCTGTTTCAATATATAAACTGCAATTTCTGAGGTAAGTCATCACAGTCATCCGACAATCATCATACGAGCAACATCTCAACTCAGACAACAAACATTTCTTCAACCGTTCCATCTGAAACAAGATAAACGTTCAACGATCAATTTGCGACAACAGAAAAACACGAAATTTTCAAATTCTGAAAAGTGTTTCCGTTTGTGAAATACAAAAGTTATATTCGTCATCTCACATCAAGCAAAACAACTCAAATCGTAAACATGCTGCAAAACACCAAATTCTACAAGCACGCTCTGGACGCACAGAAGAAGCAATTGCCCGATCCACTGCCTCCAAACTACATTGACAACCTGCACGAGATCTTCTTCGAGCAGATCTTTGAGCGCATCGATTACCTCAGCGATCAGGTGAGAATGGCACGTGCCTATCCGCAATTCCTGCCCCAGATCCTGAAGATGTGGCAGAAGCGTTGGCATTATTGCATTGTCGGCCCAAACACCGCCTTCCTGGGCTTGCTGGACATCGAAGACTATGTCTTCTTCATGGAACAGATGTCGCCCTTCTTCACCGAGCTGCATGTGCATGAGGATGGCGTTGGTGCTTTTGCCGAGTTCTACGATTACATCACACATTTGTGCGACATCAACATCATGCGCTTCCCCAGCGTCGAGAGCTGTGTTCTGGCCGGCAATCCCACCATCATGTGCGACGAGGACATCCGCGACCTAACTGCAATGCTGCCGAATCTGAAACGTCTCACCAGCTGCATGAACCTCTCCGGCGCCTATATGCGTGGCTTCCGGAAGCTGGAACAACTGGTCTTCAAGTCAATGTACCATTCAGTGCCCCTCGACAGCCGCTGGATGCAGGAGATCTGCCTGGGCATGACCAATTTGCGAGTTTTGGACATCACCGATTCATTCGACAGCCATGTTCGCCTTCACGACATCAAGTTGCCCAATCTGGAGGTGCTGAAGATCAACCTGAGCACAGTAGAGAACATGGTGTCACAGGTACTCCAGCTGCCCAAGCTGCGCAAACTGGCCGTACGATTTGATGACTCCCGCCAACTGAACGCCGACCAAGAGACCATCTTCCAGCAGATCATTGTCGCCAAAAGCGAATGCATCACAAGAATTGCGCTGAACAATGAGGTAATCCAATTGCCCGCCCGCTGGCAAAACAGTCTGCTCCTGGAGCTGCCCAAGCTGCGTGCTCTGGTCTGCGAGAACTGGTATCACGATGTGTTCTTCCTGGATCGCAAGCACATCCCCTGCCATCAGATGCAGGTGCTCAGCTTCAGTGGCTGGGAGATTGTGCGAGAAAATCAAATGCTTGAACTGGTCGCCGAGTGTCCGCAGCTCACACAACTCGCTCTGAATGCCTACCACAGCAGCACCGACAAGCTGCAGAAGCTGGTCAACATTCGTGCCTACGAGCGCAACCCGAAGCCGCTGCAAGTGTTCAGCGATATGATGTGGAGTCATCTGCATCCCAACGAGTTCCAGCACTGGCATCGGGACAACAAATACGTGCAGGTGACCTGCGATGGCAGCGACTACGAGTACCAGGAGGATGGATTCGAGTTTGACTTTGTCTAAAGGCCTCAAACTCACTTTAATTGTACATATAACCCTTGGCATATTGTCTTGTAAATATTTGATAATAAAGAATTGCACTGGCTAAAATGAAACACAACAGCTCTTTTTTTCTATTTCTATCTCTATCGCTCCTCAATTTCTCCTTGCCCCTTGCGAAAGTCTTGGGCTCGCTTATTTATACTCATTGCAGCGCTTTAGGGCCCCATCGTCTGGCAAATGGAAAAATCAACACATTTTATGACCAGTCCAAGAGATTTAACTGTGCTTTGGGCCCAGACTCAACCACAGCCAACCACAGTTGGCTGGCCAGCACAGACACATGGCACAGGTCTATTGGCATTGGCAACAGCAACAGCAACTGCAACACCAACAGCAACAGCAACTGCATGACCTCCACTCACTTGGCCAGTTCATTTTGCAAAACATAAATTATTTGATTTGATTGAGTCGGAAAATGAGTTCGCAAAGTGCCCAAAGCGTTTGAGACTCCAACGAGACTCGCCGCTTGAGTGGCCCCCACTTCCACTTGGCCACTCACTCCAGGGTTGGGCTGACTCAATGTTGTGTTTTCATATGTGGGAACAGCCATAGAAAATGCAACATTGTTATGGCAATTGCCACAAACAATAATGCGTTGATTATGAGTACAAAACTATTTCAAAATAAATATTTTAAATTACCAACAAATATCAGAAGTATAGAATTATAAATTTGGGAAAGTTTAAAAATCAATTAAAGTTTTAGACTTATTCCTTGACGCAACTTTCATACCACTAGCCAACTGACATATGAGGCAATAGAGCAATTATTTGAAAGCAAAATGATTTACATAATTTTCGGGGAGGGAGACAAACAAACTCCTGTTGCTTTCATTTTCCATTACGTGACAGCGTGTAAGTTATTGGCCGCACCGCCAAGTCAACACAAAGTGAGCACTGGACTAATTTGTGGTTCCATACGGTTCCCCCCGTTTTCAACTCCGCCCTCCCATAACATGGAGAGGTAAGAGATTAAAATGCAAACGAAGCAGCAGCAACAGTAGACGGAATGTGTGACGGTCAGTTGGCGACTGGGCGACGACAGTTTGAAGTGGACAAAATTTAGAAATAATGGACTATTAATTTATGGCCCATTGAGACCGTTGCTACAGTTGCCATTTCAGTGAGACCTTTTTGGCCATATCGATAAATGTTAGCCGCATATTTATGGCTTTTTCATTAATTGACTAATTGCAGTTAGCCCGCGACGCCTGTGGAGGAAAAACTATACCACTTAAAGCCCACAACTAATGGGACTAATTAACTGAACGCTCTCTTTTTCACTCACTCGTGTATAGTCTGTGCTCTCTCGTGCTGCCTAATTTCTCTATTAATTTAAGTTAACATTAACATTAAAGGGTCACTGCAATTCGTCATGGGCTCCAAAATGTGTAACGAATTTTGTTTGGGCCCCAGAAATTGGAACAAGTTTCTAGGTTCAATTCGTTCAGAGCCATAACTATGTGGATTTGCGTGCGATGTCAGGTTAATACGCAACGAAACGCAACCAAACGAAATCAAAATCAAATGAATTGAAATGAATTCATTTTAGCATAATTAAATTAAACATAGACGGTTTAAAGCTTCGCCTTAAGTGGTGCACGGTGTCCGATAAAGACAATCGCTCAGGCACATAAATACACAGATAAGACAATGCGGCCCGTTTGATATTATACGTATTTTCCACTTGGCAATACTTCTTCCAATGATGCAGAGTTGTTGGGAATAATAGCTGCCGTTTTAAAGAGCTGACGGACATGTGAAAAGTTGATTCACAGTCACTTAGATCAATCTCTCTCTCTTAAATGCCAATAAAAACTCAATTGATTGGCGGTATACTTTGGGAACTGAAATTCTAGATAGTAATTAGTTGGCGCTACCTCGAATAAATATCAGTTTTGAAACGCTGGGAAAATCAATATAAAAATTTAAGGGAAACAATAACTATAGAGCTCAATTTGATTTTCATTGAACTTTTCTATTACCGAACTATATTGATTTCTCAACAGAATGTTTGCCAAACGCTTTCACTATTTCAGCGTAATAAATGTAAACAAAACTCATGAGTTTGTCAGGCTAAACAAAACTATCAACTTCGGTTAAATCGCTGTTTGTTCAAAGGAACTAAAGCGATCTTTGAGATCTTCAATCAGAGGAGTATAAATTAGTCTTCAACGAAAAACTCTAGTTGAGCTTTGCAGGTGGTCTCATCCGTTGATTTGCGCGCTCCGAAACAACAACAAAGCTAACAAGAAAAACATCAACGTATGTGTCAACAAAACTTTACGAGCTAACAAAATGCTTGGTTCGAACGCCCCTGACTCCCTCTTCTGCAACGCAACGCCCCCTTTGGCGTGAAGTCTAAACGTTGACAAATCGTTTGGTAACTCAATACTTTTGTAATGCAAAAAATAAAAAGAAAAGAAAAGCCCATTTTTGGACTACGCATAAGAAAAACACAGCAACAACAACACAAAAAGACGACAATTCACAAAGGCCGCGACGGAATAGAAACGCCAACAAACAACAACAAAAGTACAAGATAAATGCTTACAATTTTATTGCCAAACAACTTGACAACGTGTTGTCTGTCGCCTGTTGTCGAATGTCGAATGTCGAACGTTGCTATGCTGTTCTGTCTTTTGACTGTTCACAGAGTTGTGGTTTCTGCTCTGTTGGCTCGCCATTTGTTTTGGGGCAAAATCAAAAAACTGCATCCCTGTCGGCGCAATCGCATTGATTAATGCGAGTGCTTTTAGCGGTTTGGCAAAAATGCTGAAAAAACTTAATTACCACAAGATTGTCACAGCTGGCGCCGCTGGAGGCCATTTGATTGGTCGTCGAGTCAAGTCTTTCGAAAATCGCGTGACATTTCATAAATTCAAATGATTTAATAATGTGACCGCCTCTAACGTCAACCTGCTGCCCGTCAACCAGCGAGAGTTGCCCCAAAAAAGTCCGAAGCAACTATATTTGATACACTTAGAACTTTAGTTACTGCCCTCGCCGACAGTTACTACAAACGATCCGCTGCTTTATGAAGTGCTATCAATTGCCTATCAATGGCGTTGATTTTGGTTCTATCCGCTCATTTGTAGTGCCATCAAAATGCTAATTGAAATCGCAGCCGATGCCTTTCATCTCGTACCGCGGCTGCACCAGAAAATCAAACAAGCTGCTGATAATTCCCCAACTTGAAGTAATTTAGTAGCCATAGCCGTGGCCGTAGCTGATGCTGTTACAGCTGCTTTGGCCACAGCGGCGACTCTTCAAAGCAGATCGACAACTGTAAACTGTCAAATCTAATAACTGCATTTCACAATGGACGAGTGCTTAAATTGAATTTCTTCTGTTTTTTTCCGTCCGCCAACTTAACGATGCAAAGCACTCATCTAGCATCCAGTCAGATCAGATCTGATCGGAATTTGCATTTAAATTGCTCGGCTACTGAGGCAGCCCGAGTAGATCTTTAAAATTGACAAAAGATCGATCCACTTTTCCACCATTCCATCCCAATTAATTAAAAGCCCGTGGCTGGGTTATTAAAAACCGATTTCCATCATCAAACAACGCTTATCATCAGCGCTCAGTCAACGCAGATGCTGCTAATGAAGACATCATGAGCGCAGGTGCTGACAAACAAAAGACTTAGGTGACGAACTTGGTTTGCATTACAATACAAAGTAATGTGGGCGCCGGAACATGTTATTGTTTACAATACATTAAGGATGGTAACTAGACCATTATCTACGACCAAGAAAGAAACAATAATAAAATAATTCAATTTGTTAACTAAGTGATGACAATCTACCAATGATTCAGATTAAGTATTAAAATCTAGAAGATCTGAAACATTCATTTAATGACTGACAAACAAGATATATTTACAAACTACTAAATAAAAAATTCAATAAATCGCAAAATAAATGGATTGCTAATAAACAGAAGTCAAGCTTTTACAGATTTGTCATTTGTAATTAATCTGTCAGCATTTACAGATATAAATAATTATAAATCAAAGCTAAATTGCTCTTAAAGCAGTATTTTAGTTGCAATTACAAACAGCTAACTAACTAACTAAATAATAACACGTGATTCCCAGATAAGTAGCAAAGCAAGTCTATTGAAATTCTTCAACTATTATTACCATTATCTGGAGCTTAACTGATCAGTAATCCTGCAATGAATGCGTGACTTAGGTGACGAACTTGCTTAGAATTCACCATGAAATTGCGATCAGTTAAGCTCTGGTAACTTGAGCAAGCTCTAACCAACGCATCTTCAACTTTGCCAATGCCACAACAACTGGCATGGGGCAACAAAAAAGTGCAACATTTTATAGCTTTAAGGCACGTGCATGCAATTTTCATTCATACATTATTCATTCATAATGTGCATTGGGTTTGGAGGAACTGCAAAATGCAGACAACTGCAACAATAACAGCAACAACAACGACAGCAAACTCGCATCGCACATGAGAGACAGTCCATATCCATTCACATGTGAACTGTCTGCACAGCTTTAGCTTTAGCTTGACTCCAGCTCTAGCTGTGGTACTCGCTGCAAAACAAAAATAAATAGGCAAAAAAAATAATTGCCAATTTCAAGTCAATTGCCTATTTACCCTGTTTAAAGTTAATAGAGAAATCGCTGAAGCTATCACATACGAGTTTCGCTGGAACTGCGTAAACTATGGAAATATGATGGGCAAAGGCGCTGGGAATTCATTTGCATAGATCCCAGCAATTGAGTTAATGGGGAAATTTTCTTAAACGGGGCCCTTGGCTGGCATTTCTTTAGTTTTTATCTTTGCTTCCTTTAGATGACAACTGACAATTATGTGACACCAAAAATATGCAACTTGTTGACAAGCATTAAGCATTCAGACTTGAGGTGGTAACTCAATTTATTTATTTAAATTTTCGCAAAAAACGAAGGAGAGAAAATAAATAGAGCTTGGATTAGCCCATATGAAATACCCTTACAATATTAGTTGATATCGTTACCGAAATATTATTATTTCAATATACAATATTTATCAATTAATAATATTCTGTAGTTACATCGAATTCGTCAGATAATAGTCAATTTTTGATTTAAGTAATTTTACCAACTTCTCTCAGAAGTACAATATACCTCTGAAGTCAGAGTATTAAGACTCGAAGACTCGCAGGAAGTGTGCAACTTGACGCCAGTCGCCAGCTTCAAGTCCCATAACTGAGACATTTGCAAAGAGACGAGAGAACTACAAGCGGCAGAGGTGAGTTTGTCTGATGCAAGTCCATGATTTATTTGACATAGTTTTCTTGGTCTTCGGGGCGTTGCATTAATTGAAATTGCAAATGTTGTCTGAGAATTGATAGAAGTTTTATGCAGTTCTGTAACTTTATTAACTCTGATTATATTTTTGGGTGGAAATTCTTTGTTGGCCCATAAAACAGATTTATGGCCAAGAAAAGGGCTGGGCATTTACGCATGTCAAAAATAAAGGAAGGCGACTCCCAAAACGACGTTTATTAATTGAAGAATTATAAATTTTCAAGCGGTGGCATAACCAACCACACAATACTTCAAATGATATGCATACACTGTTAACAGATCTTACAGATATATCGAAATACGAAAATCGAGTAACCAAATCCGTTCATCTTGTGTGGCTGCCATCAAAAACCAATAAAACAATATAAATTGATGATATACAATAAAGAAAATGCTCAATAAATATGCCAGAAATATATCCACCACAAAATAAAACCGAATACACATATACTCATTCTTTGAACAACTAAAAGATACCGTATAATATATATAGAAACTGTTAGTAAGAGATACAACAAACCTGTTTTTATTTTCAAATTCACAATGAGACTCGCAGCTAAAGTATTCAATACTCATACACTTTACTAGTTGAAATATTTAAATTGAGCTAAACACTGGCAAATTCACGTTAAATTTAAATCATTAAAAAGTTTTTCATTGGATTATACGAAAACACAACAAAGACATCTTAGTCAAGAACACCATAGTCTGTCTAGGGTATTCGAAAAATATATATAAAATGAAACGTGCTGGCAAACGTACAAGGAAAATTTGCATAAAATCAATGAAACTTTGTACGATTATCGTATAACGTATAAAATGTGCATAGATCTTTATGGAGCGCGTTATCATAAATCACCAAAGCAAATGCCAAATAAAAGTGTCGCTGTGCATCTATCAGATACATATGTATCTTTCAGTCTCCCCCAAATGCTGACGATATTTAATGATGATGAAAACAAAGCCGAACACACGCAAACACAGCTTTAGGTGCTGGTCAATTGAAATGTATAAAATTTATGACTAGAAAAGGCATATTTTAGAATAAATTATCGGTCATCAACATAGGGGCTTTTACTAGATGTAGTGAAAGATGTCTTGATGCTTTTATAGCAGCCTTTCGCCAAGTTGTGTGCTTGGCTTTTAACACTAATATTAAATGCAATTCAATTAAAAAATAAACTGTTTGTTAACAAGTCTCTGAATGCCAACTAAATATAGCTCTGGCAAACGAAAGGAGTTGAACGTCGTCCAGGCAACAACCAACCAACCAACCAACAAGCCAACCAACAATCAGCAACGACAACAACTTACAGTCAATGCTAATGAATGGAACGCGCTTTGTAAAATGTCTGCCAAATGAATGAATAAGTGTGTAAATGAGTGAGTGACAGCCAAATGGCAGCAGCCGCACTCACAGCCACTGCCACAGCCAGAAGTCGCTTTTAATGAGTAGTCACACTCACAGTCCGATTGCAGAGCTCCTTGCTTGCCTTTATACCCTGCTAGCATCAACAATAAGGTATGGGTCGCATAATTTGAAAGTTAATTCTTTAAGTTTAATAATCACTTGACAAATAAATGAACCTGTTTCGTTAGTTATAGGGTATTTTATAGTCATTTCCTTGATTAAATTTACTTGATTTCGCTTTATTTTGCCACATTTTGAATGGATGCCGGGGTTCGGTAGCTTAAACATTTCTCATTAATTCATTAAACGGTGCTAAAAACGGAAGTTAACTGGTTGAAAGATTTAACTTAACCACAACGCTCGTGTTTATACGGTGAAGTCAATGCAATACATGACTGGATATAGCTTCTATAAAATTGACAAATTATATAGAAATAGGATTTATGCATTGATTAATCGATAATGTTAAATTCTAAAGACAATTTCTTTAAATGAATTAAGCGATACCACATCTATTAATCATATGAATAAGGTCTAATGATGTCTCAGCTGTTCTAACACTTTTCAGTTGTTGTCTTTATGATCGCAGCAATTACAGTTAATGGCTCACCGTTCAAATGGCAAATCAATGTGGAAGGTGTGTATGTGTGGGTGGCTATGGAGCTAAGTATAATTAATTTGCTTGAGTGTGCAGTGAACATTCGTTTCGCTCAGTGTACCAGGGCACTTGAACTAATTTACAAGTTTCCATATTTAAGCATTTTTTGTGAATGAAGTCAAGTCGTTTCTAAAGGGGGGGGCAAAGGGGGCACTTCATACAATAGACGACATGTATATAAACGTATGTCTGTATGTAGATATGGTTATGAATATGATTAAAATCCAATTGGTTTGTGAGAAAAGCGTCGCTTTTAGTGGGCGTCGGCAGCTGTCTCTATCAGGGCTACCTCCATCTCGCTCTAGGTGTATTCGCATCTCTGTCGTGGCTGCGACAGACAAAGACGGCAACGGAATTCATTCACAAAAGCCACGTCAAGAGTCTCTAATGCCTGGGTATGATCCACACCCACATGACCAACCATGGCGTTGTTTAAAGTGGAGCGCAGCTTTTTTTCCTTACCTGTTGCTCGCTCTCTCTATCTCTCGCTCTCTCTCTGTCTTTTGCTCGCTCCCTCACACACACAAACACACACCCTGCACAGCTGCAAACATTTTGCAATTCAATTTGCAGTTAATCTTTGGCCCAGCTGCAGCAGCTACAAAGCTGCAGCCTGGCAGCGCCGCAGCAGAAATTTATCAATGAAGCCACCCACATGAACAGCGCAGTCGCCAGCGACGCCGACTGCGACGCGTAACGCTTTCTGTGTAGGTGACGCCGCTGTTGTTTGTGGGCGCGCTGCAGCGTTTGCCAAAAAAGCTTGAGTGAAAGCTTTCGCACTGCTTGGCAGCTTTCGTTGGTGTTATTTTTAGCTGCGCGCAGCTTTTGTCAAACAAAAGCTTGAAGGATTTGACAGAAATTGCAACAAGTGTTTGTGAAAGTGTTAAGTTGCATATTTTTGTGTGTATGTGTATGTGCCTTTTCTCTGGAAAATGGGCGACTGCAGCGAATGACGCAAGTGCAACGGACTGCAACCGTGCAGCAAATGGGCGTAGGGCTGAGATCACCACATATTTGCGTTCGATTCGAATGTGTGTGTGTGTGTGCATTTGTGTGTGGGCTAGAAGACGCCATGACAAAAAGCCTACTTAGAACTGAAAGCCCACACATACACGCACACAAACCTAGCTGGGCACGAGCTGGACTTGAAAGTCAGCTCAATTTATACAGTGGGCCGAATAAAGTTTTGTGATATTTTCGAAACACAAAGATTTTGAAACAAACAGCTTTTGGACAGCTTCTTAAAGCATAGAGTGCCAAAAGCTTTTTCGCAATTTGTTGTGATTTGCCAATTATCAAGACATTTTTTAATCGAAACACCAAATAAATGAAGAAAATATTCCATTCAGTTGTCTTATCCTTATGAAATAGTTAAGACTTTAATTAGTTTTAATAGAATACCAATAAAGGCTTTAAAGCTTTTGAAAAATATAACACACGTGTTGATCTTATGTTCCCATAGTAGAAAGGTGTTAACCCTTGCCTAAGTGTGTGTTTTCGTGTGTGTGTGTCGTTCTGTGTTAGTGTCAAGATAGAAGCTCAGTCTTTCGATTGAGCAGAGAAAAGCACTTGGAAAAAAGCAAATTGCGGGGGTTGTTGTCGTTATGTGTTAGAAAGAGACAGCTAGTTGCATGCAGCTATGTACAGTTGCCCACACAGTCAGTCTGTAAGGCAGGCAACAACAACAAAAACAACAAGAGCAACACTTGGGCGACAGACGAGTGTCTAAGTAAGGCGATGATCGGCCCACGATGCGTTGTTGTCGTCGTCGTCGTCGTCGTCGCCAGCGTCGCTAGCGTCGCCGCAGCTGGCCTCAACTGAGCGCCGGAGCAGCCAAAACTGTGGCAGGCAGCGCGAGCAAAACAGTTTTTCAACCTCAGTTGAAACGCAAAAACGCAACCGGAAGGAAATTATCGGGTTAAATAGTTAAAAATCTTATTTCTACCTCTATCTCTGACTCTCCGTCTCTCTCCGTGTGTCGCGCACTCGCACTCGCATTCGCAATCGTTCTCTATCCGCTCTCTCGATTTACGCGGTCGCTGCATGAGATCGTTAAAGCGCTGACGACACCATCAACACATCCGCACCGCAAAATCTCAGTGTGCTAACCAAATAGCGTGTTTCAAATCAAAATTGCATAATCTTCGACTGTGTGTCTCGACTCTCCAGCAAACCCCGACGACTCTTATCGCTTATCTCAACTTGCTGCTGCCGCATCGCGTAATCGCAGTAGCCGGCGCGCATCCTTTGACTAGCTGCACGTTGCCCAACTCGCCGCTGCCGCCGCCGTCGCAGTCACCGTCACCGTCACCATTGCCGTTGTCTTATCGCTACTTGGCCATCTCTCTTGGAGGCCACGTCCAAGTTTGCCAAGTTTTGAAGTCAAGCTCGCGCGTGCGTCGCCGTTTTGGCCCGCCTTGTAATTAATTACAAACGCAGTCGCAGATCGCTTGCAAGTTCTTTCTATCTCTTGCAATTCCTCTTCTCCCCTCGCTCACTTTCCCGCTCCCTCACTCTCTCTCTCTCTCTCGTTGTGGCCAACTCTCCATTTCACGCGCGTGCCGTCTCTGTCTCGCTCTATCCCTCTGGTTTTTGCCGCTGAAAACTTCTTATTTACGCGCTATATCTTGATTCGACTAGCGAGGATCGCATCCCGGTTCGCCCGCCCCTCTTGCCCCTGCCACGTCCCGGCTTGCGTGCATCGCTGTGGCATCGACGACATCTGATTGCCTTTTTATGGCGGGTAAGTAGCTTCGGCCCCGGTACTTTTCAAGGGGTCTATTGCCTGGGCTTAGCTGACATCTAAACAAGTCTATTAATGGGCAGCCAAGAGGCAGTCGCAAGTCTTCGTCTCCTTCTTCTGCTGCTGCCGCCGCTCTTTGACTGTTTATGGCCATTTCATTTGGCGGATTATTTATGATTTATGCGGGATTTTAATGATAATTTTTATTGCAAGATCGCACTAAACAGTGGAGAACTAAAGCGAATGCATTTTACGTATTTGAGCAGCCCAAAAGCAAACCAACGAATTAAAGCACGCTTAGTCAATTAAAGTTACACGTAATGTTGGACAACGAGCCATAAGAAAATGATGCTAAGATTAACAATAGATGCCCATACATCACAACAGAGGGATTAACAAAAAATATGTTGACCAAAAAATAATACAAAACGTATTTAATTTGCTTAATTTAGTAAACTTTAAAATTGACATTCGTTGTAGTCAAAAGGGGAAACAAAAGTTCAACACAAATGGCAAAGGGAAACACAATAAAGCTCCAATTAAGTACAAAATCAACTCATTAAACTCAAAGTTTAGTCAAGAAAGATTTGTTTACACGGCGAATAACCGTGTAACAAATCAATTAGCTCGGCAATTATGTGCCGCAGCTACGCCTCCGCACATGCTTATACACATATATGTGTATGTGCAACATTTTCCACTCGAACAACCGCCCAGACACCCAACATTCACAGCATTCACAAATGCCAAATGTCATACAACACGCGTGTGGCAGATGGAGTCAAAGGTCAACCTGCAACTTCAGCAAAGCAAGAAGCGAAATACGCTAATTAAATAACATTTCAACCAGCTCCGTCCAGAACTCACTCAGTTGAAGTCTGGCGGCAACATTGTGTTGCGTGGAGAGACACAATATTCAGTTGAGTTTGACATTTGAATAATTTCGAATACACTTGTGAATACAGGACGCCAACGACAAATATCAAAGTTGAAACGGTCAAACAACAAGAAACTCTCCGTATCTCTCACTCTCACACTCTCTCCCTCTCTGGCTCTCGTTTATATATTCTCGATAGGCATTTCCATTGAATGAAATCCGAGGCATGTGGCAAGTTTCGAGCATGTGACGTCACATGAGCTTTTTCATTGATTCCTGCATTTCATTCACTCATTCATTCATTCATATAATTCATACCCGTGCTGACATTTGCCGCCATTTTACTCCCCAACGAATGACAGCAACAGTTGCTATCCTTGCTCTCCCCACACAACTGTTGCTGCTGTCGCCGCTACTCCTGTTGCTCCGGTTGCTGTCATGGCAACATCTTTACCCACAGCCCACACACGTGCCAGGCAGGCAGGGAGGCTGGCAGCTAACCGCAAAGGTCAAAGTACCATCAAGTAATAGGCAACAACAACATGCCATTCACTCGCATATATTTGGGAGCCTGCAAATCCCACCACGGCGCTGCAAACTCCAATGTGGAAAGTTCCAACAACAATTTGCTGTTGTTGTCTAGCCAACGCTTGAAACAGTTGGCAGAGTGGGCAGATTTAAGGTAGGTTACATCCCTTCGATAGTTTCCACAGAATTCTCGGAAGTTGCTCGAGAATTGCCCAGAAATTACTTTTGCTTTTAGCAAAGAAACTTTTTCTTCAAATTCAACATAGTGTCTGGGAGTCTATTGTGTCAAACTTGCGCATTAGATGGGTTCACTAAATAATCTCATGAAAAATTCTAGCAATACTCAACGATTAATCGCAACAATTGAGCATTGACAGTTCCCATGTTTTCACGCCCACTTTATGATGGAGCGCTGCCCACTTGCTAATGTGGGAGTAAGAATCAAAGAGCAAAAGAACACCCAGCTCAAGGGTAGCTGCATAAAAGAAATTCTTGCCATTATGTGCTCAGTTCCGGATAATGCTTAACCCTAATGCTTAGTGTGTTCTGGGGGTAACTCAAACTCGCGTAGGCTGGCGGAATGCTATTTGGTAACCTTATGATAATGTGATTTACAGGGTAGCTAATAGTCTCAGTCGTTTGGTCTCCAAGGACCCTGCTCAATTTTCGCTTCAGTCTGTGGGCGTTTAATCGCATCTATTAGCAGTCGAGTCAAGCATTTTCATTGCCCGCCCTCAGTGAAAATATTTTTCGTGAAACAAAAACAAAATATTTTTGGAGCAATGGGGCTGAAGCAGCGCCTCCCACCTGTTTGCCTGTTTGGATGTTGGATCTAAAATGCCAACTGGCAAGCGAATCAACAAGTTGAAATGCCAGCACAAATTTACTTCTGCTGTTATCCTTAATGTTGAAGCAATGTTCAGCTTGATTTATTGTTGTTGTCGCTGCCGTTTTAGTTGTTATTGTTGCTCCCGTCGTCCTGTCTGTCCTTTCATGCGATTATTACGATACGATGTTGCTCGCTACTTACACACACACACACACACACATACACAAACGGGAGGCCGTAGTAGTCTCAGTTTTTCGCTTTTGTTTTGACAGTCCTAATATTTCACTCTCGTTGCGTTTTCTGATTGATGCTGAACCTTTGACCTTTAAATGTCAAACACGGGGGATGTGGCTCCTTTTGGCGTTTGCTGCTTTTGTTGCCGTCGCTTGCAACTCTAATTGCCGTTGCTATAGTTGTTGCTACTGTGTGCTGTAACTGCTGCTATTGCTGTGTTGCTGTTACTGCTATTGCTGCTGGTGCTGCTGCTGCTGCTGCTGCTGTTGTTGCTTCAACTGTAGGCGGCAACATTTTGCATATTTGTCTGTTTTGCTGACTTTTGAAGTGTTTGCATTTCGTGGAAATCATCAGGTCAAAAGGGCAACTTCTATTCCTTTTGACTTTTATTAAATGTCGAGACAAGTATAATATAATATCGGTAAAGTTCATTTCCCAAAAACAAGCGGTAGGCGAGCATTTGTTTAAAAAGTGCTCGAGAGCATTCCAATTAAGAGTGTGCGTGATACATTCCGTTGCCATCTGTTTAATAGAGTTCTATTGTTTTGATTTTTTACGACTCATCATCAACCTGAACGAGCTGCTACTGTGCGTATACTTAATATCAAGAATTACGCATACGCACCATGGAACTGACGTCATTCAATACGATAATTGGCAATTATGAAACGATGTTTCAACTCAAAATGCTAGAAAAGTGAAAGCAATTTGCTTATAGATAAGCAAACGTATGACGCTATATTTGCCATACAAAACACGTATACGTATTTGCCATAGATATTGCCAAACTAACTATTACGTAGCGTAGCGAAGCGCAATCTTTCTCATTTCTCTCACAAGGAGAGAGAGAACTTCTCACGCTCTCATTTAATTAACTGCGGCAATTTGCTAGGTCAACTCTCATACACCCACATCGACCAATCTCTCTCACTCTCTCGCAATCTCGGCGTTTCTCTCTTTCACTCTCACTCTCGCTCTTTGGCGGCGTTCAGCAAAAGCCCACACGGCTTTTACTTAGGCAGAAGCCTGTCGTTGATGTGTTGCCGATGGGCGCCCAGACCAGTAACAAATCGGAAATGCCGGTTTCTCACTCACTCACTCACTCACTCACTCTCTTACTCACGCAAGTCACAAAACTCTCCCACCTCCCAAAGAGAGGTGCCATAAAGCATTAGGGAAAAAAATAAATAAATGGCATAACGAAACAAAAGCAACAATTACATTGATACAATTTGTTGCTCTCGTTGTTCCTGCTGCCGCTGCTGCTGCTGCTGTTGTCGTTGTCGTTGTCGTTGTTGTTGTCGTCTCATGTTGATGACGAGGCACAGCAAACACTTTTCGGGCATTTCTCGTTTCGTTTCCGACGACGTTGACGCCGACGCAGCCGATTTGCCGCATCTACTGCTTGTTGCTGTTGCTGTTGCTGATACGATTTTTCACCGATGCCGAGTTTTCCATTTTCATTTTCAATTTTCACCGCTCGCGCCAGTAGCGCATTGACGGCTCAACAGCTCGTCTCGGCTGCTTTCGTTTTCACTTTTTTGCCACCCGCGCGGCGCCGTCAATCAAAAATATTCAAAATATTTTTGCAAAACAAACAAAATAAGAAAACTTCAAAAAATACAAATTTTAAAATCGTTTTGCAGCTAAAAATCTAAACTGCATATCGAAGAATATACATATATATATGAAAAATATCTATTTTTGTGCCAAAAACTTTTTATGTGCGAATATTAAATACAAAATAAATTGCCGGCGGCATTTCTACTAATAGTGCAAAAATTTTTGAAAAGAATTTATTTATTAAAAACCATTTATCTTAATGGAAATATTTACACATTTTGATGGTCAATTTTGTAGTGAAATTATTCAATATTAATATAGTCAAATTTTTGTAAATCTATAGATCTGTGTGTGATTTAAGCTTGTAGGTCCAACAATTTTCGATGTGTTTTGTGTACGATTATAATTAAAAAATAGATAAATATAGAAACTAAAGATCAGACTTCAGTGAAGAGATTTAAAAGGTAACTATGAATAATATCAAAATGAATACATTGATGTGTATTTCCGAATGGTTAGAAAAAGTTAGATTATTTAATGACACAATGATCATGTTGATGATCACCAAAAGGTTTTGTTCATTATTAGATAGTCTGATATTGCAAAGCATAAACGTAATTGGCTCCAATTGATCAAAGCATTTAATATTTCTTTCACTCTCATTTCAGATCTCTACAAAAGTCAATCAAATGCTTAGAAAAAATTAACGCAAAGACTGATTCTAATGACATAGAATTCGAAGCAAGCGAAAACAAATCCAGCCAACCCAAGAGGATCAATGCAGATGTAAAAAACAAAAAATCAAAAATGTGCAAATCTAATCATAAATCGCGTTAATTCACGCATTCAATAAGTGTCCAATCAGTAAACCAATGGAGTCATATCATTTAAAGCATTTAAGTTTTTCTTTTTTGTTCGGTTTCCGTTTCCTTTTTGTTTTCAATTTCGCGTCTGCTTTCGTTTTGAATTGCCCCGCGGTATTTTCGTTTTTGCACGTTGACAACGCGTTGAACAGTTACAAAAATGTTGCTGACAATGAGGCGTCAGAATGAATTGATAAGCAGCCAGCAGCATTCCACATCGGTAACAGCCCCAAACACAGCCACGCCCTCGCCACCTGCAGCAGCCGCAACAGCAACTGCAACAGGACCCACAATATTGTCGCAGTCAACGACGACAGGCTTAAGTCTTGCACCACCCACTCCAACGGCATCACAGGATTCGCTCAACACACCCACAACACCGCAGCTGAGTCGCAATCCCTTGCAGTTTGTCACTCCCTCTGTCCCACCGCCCATTGCAGTGCCCACTGTGGCTGCCCCAACAGCCGCCTTAAGTTATTATAACAGTAATAACGGGATTGCAGCGACTCAACAGGCTGGAAATTATCTGCACCATCCAGCCCCAGCTAGCAAGGAGGCGGCAGGCGTCGAACTCGACGAGTACGTGGACATATTGCAGGTGCAACAGTTGCTCTTGGACTCTTCGGCGGCAGCAGCTGCAGCAGCTAATAATCCCTCGCAGGAGCAGCAGCAACATCAACAACAACAATTGCAATCTCTTGCCAAACCGCGACCGCGCATCAATCTACAGAAGGCATCGGAGTACGCTGCCCAATTAGCTCAGGGTAAGTCGAGGATCAAAAACACATTTCTTCTTTGTGGCATCTACTGATCATGAATTCCTTCACAACACAAACACAGCTGAGACATCATCGCCTGCTTCGCGACGCGTTTTACTCGACTATCCGAATCCATATCTGTACGGCAATCATTATCATCACACGCCGCCAAGCGAGGACCTCGTGGCCCTTTGGTTTGGCAGCAATGGCACAGGTGAGTCACCCACATGGCCAGGTTGGATCCTGCCACCGAGCGTTGCCAGCAAACGCAACGTTTAATTAATAATTAACTTCACTCGAGTGTGAATTGTTGTCATAGGCGAGTGCCGCAGACGCATTCATAATTGTAGCTGCCACATTCATGTTGCTAACACACAAAAATTCAACATTATTTTAGTATATCTTCGAGCAGGTCGAAGTTAAAATACTCTTTAAATTGGTTCGCATCAAAATGTTTTGCTGGAAAGATCGTATATAATTTGTTGTAGCTTACGAAGCAACTTTTCAAGACAAACTAAATTGAAATCAATAATCAGTGATCATCAAAATATCGGATGCAAAAGATAAGTTTACCAAACAATGAAACTTTGACTTTCATTTACAATTAGTCTAATACCACTTAAACTTCGTGCCCAAGAATTCGCTTCAGCCATCTTTCTGATGTGCTCAATGATCTGAGTGTATTCATAATGATATTTAGTCGTCTCTGTCGTCAGCCTGTTGCCTATGAGATGCCGTATATATTGCAACTTGTGGCGCCCCGTCTCATTGCATAATTCTCTGGCGACAGGCCGGTCTCTCGATGTCGCACATGTCCGCCATGTCCGTGCTGCAGTTACTCAAAACTATCTCACTGGCTATAAATTGCCAAAATTAATCTATGAATGAGCTGACAGCCAAAGTTGTTGCCCCTCTCCACTTCCACTTTGCCAGCACTCCATATGCGGTGTGTCTCTCTCTTCCTCTAATGGCTCAATAAATTAAATAAAATTTTGCGCACTTTAATGCCGTTCGCATGTAATTTTTGACATCGCCTTCCATTGCATCGCCTGTGGTGGCGCCGCCGCTGCCGCCGCCTCAGTCGCCGTCACATTGGAGCATTGCACGCGTTTGCATTCGCTTCTCACACAGTAGAGTCCGACGACTCTTTTGAAATGTTGCCAAAAACTTGAAATTGAATTTGCAAATGATGCAGCGCATCGGCAACTACAACGCCAGCGACAAGACAACGATGACAACAACGACAACGGCGACGACGACGCCGACGGCATCGACAAACGACAACGACATCGGCCCTTACGTTGCGTCGCCATGGCAATGGGGCAACAGGTGTTGGCCCCAGCTCGGTCCGATCCCCCACATGCCCCCGACAACGCCCCGCATGATCACCCCTCCTCCACTCGGCCACTTGCAATGCATGTGCTGTCGGTTGTCGGTGTCGTTGCCGTCACACGTTCCATCGATTACTCGTCTGTCGTTGCCGCTGCCGCTGCCGCTTTTGGGTTGGGTCTCGTCTTTTGCGGTTTGCCAAAAATTAAGTCAGCGCCAAGACCACCCAAAGTGTGTCAATGTTGGCATCAATATTGACTTTTTATCGCCCAAAAGATCCAAGGGAAATGCCCAGACATCTAGAGCAGTTTTAATAGAACGCAATGCAAGCACAACTAACAATATTACATTCAAAACTATAGGTTGAAAAGCTTGAGATTCATCAAACTACCAAATTTGTAAAGAAGATTTTCGCACTTTGCGTAAAATATTTATTTTTCAAGTTCACAAAAGAACTTGTGCACTCTGTTATTGTTTTTTTATTGTTATTACTTTTTAACAAGGTTATTTAATTTCTACATTTCGCTACTCTGTCTACTGATTCCGACGATCTGTTTACAACAGTTTCCCTCTTTTCTCAGCTCTCAGAATCAAGAGAACTTGCTGCTTGCTGCTAAGTACGAGAGTTTCTCATGCTTCGTATCTCCAAGATGCACACAAATTGCCTTAATTAATTAATATCATAAATATGCGACGGCGCTTAATTGTCGAATGAAGCAGCAACAAAAAAATAACAAAACCAAACAGAGAACGAAACAGAAACGGCGCCGGGGTAAAGTTGATTGCGGGAGGGAAAACAGAAGCAAATCTGTGATGGCAATCGCTAATTAGTCAGGAAATGACCCCGGCTGACCGATCAGCAGCGCAATTGCAGTAAGACACACACGCACACAGACACACACACATACAGACAGCTGAGTGACCCTAATCGACAGGAAGCTGACTCAATCTGAGTGTGGTGCGACAGTCCAGGGCCAGTCAGAGACACAGTGTTGCAGACAATGTTGCACTTCCAAGCTGCAATCAATATTCATAAATCTGTGTGGCAAAAAGGTTCACCAATTAATAACGTGACCCGTTTTATTTTTTCGTTCGCCTTTTTTTTTTTGTATTTTGTTTGTGTATTTCTTTCGCCTATTTGGCTATTTTGCCAGCTTTGCAGCAGTGAGCCAAATCTAGCTGGGTGATCGTTTTCCAATGAAAAATCACACACAATGCCTTTCAGCGTTTGTCAACGATGTCGACGACGACAATGCGGCAATGGGGCAAGCTGCACAACTGGCAGCAACACGAATGCAACAGCCAAGAAAACTGCAAGAAAATTAAGGCGACAATCACTGCTGGGGCAACCTTTGCGCCTTTTGTGCAACGGAAATCGCTGACATGGACCACACCACAGCTCAGCTCAGCTCGATACCAGGCCACAGCAGACACAACAGCAACAACAACAGCAACAGCAACAACAACAACTGTTGCCACTGCAACTGGGACGTTGCGACTTCCCAGCCAAGTGAGGCTTGCCTAATGTTTAATTAAGGTGATTGCTGTGCGGTCAGTTGAATGTTGTTGCTGTCGCATGCAGTTTCAGTTGCCACTGTTGCAGTGTTGACGCAGCAAACAGAGCTCACGACGGTGATCACCAAATTGGTTTGTAAGGATCTAAGCGTGCTTCTCGCGCCATGTCAAACACTTGGGCCAAAAAGGACATTTGTCCTGCCTCCCTCACCTCTCTCCCTCTCACTCGCTGTCTCCCTCTATGTGCGCCTCCCGCGTTGATTGCTAGGCGCGCCTGCTCAGCCTTTAATGAAGATTAATTGCAATCAGTGCGCCAGTTGAGCGGCGATTAATTGCAGTGCGAGAGAGTCTGGCAAATGGAAATGAGCAAAAGGAAACTGCAACTTGCAACTTGCAACTTGCAACGTTACAAACTGGCCATAGACGACTTCCTCCTAGACTGCTGCGTTGATGTGGCCGTGGCATCGTCTGTGGTTCACAAGTTCACAAGACCTCACGAGACGACGATGACGGCAACTTAATTGCCATTTACATGGCAAATGTTGAATGGCATTTGCTGCCGGCTCTCGTCTCTTGCTTGGCTCTGGCTTTGTTGGTGGCACAATTCAGCTGATGAATTGCAGTTGCAACGATACCTGAGCTTCCACGTTGCCGCGACGTCGTCGTCTGCGTCGTTGTCGTTGGCAGCGTTAAAGCAACGAGTTGCCAAATCCAAATCCAAGATTTGTCACAGTTCATCAATGGTGATAGCAACAAAATCTCTAGCTTTTGATTATTAGCATAATCCGCGTGGGTCGGAAAAGTGTGCCATGAATGGATCTCTGAGCGAGTTGTATTCATTTCATATATTTTCAAAATTTGTGAATGATGCCCGATCATAATACAATTAAAGAGATGCTATGTGATATTGTAGCATTTCAATAAGTGAACCAAAACTTAGAAAATTTCATAAATTTTATGAAGACACATAAATTTCACATTAGTTGATTTATATGCTTTAACTCAGACACAATTATAGATTATCTTGTGATCTTCATATTCTCAATATTTCGCCATAATCCCGAAATATATATAGAAGCTTACCCCTTATTTTACAACAGCCTTTAAACAAATACATAAATATTGCAGCCAGCTGAATTAATTATAGGGTATAAAGACTATTAGTAACTATAGACGACTCTTATTCTTTATTTTATTTCTTTTTTTTTTTTTTTGCATTGTCACCTGTTTGTATGAGATTCGGACTGGCGCCAGTCTCGAGCTCTAGACTCCGTCTGGCGTCCGTTGTCTCAATCGAATTCAAATCAAATGTATTTTATACGATTGAAACAAACCGCAAGCACGTGGGCAGTTTTTTGGTTTTTTGTGGTTTTTCGTTCGGCTGTTTGCATTTAACTTAACTAAAGTTATAATTTGTGTATATCTTTTTAACGACTTTCAAAGTGAACGCTTTGGCATCATGTGTCTAAAAATAGAGTCATAGCTCAGGTGCCCCCAAAGTAATACTTATGTATTTATGTTGATTGTGTGGGTGCAAATGTTGCTGCTGTTTGCGACTGCAGCAAGTTTTTACCACAGAAATTGTAATACATAGCCACGTATATAAGGTTTAAGCAGCCAAATGCAGTTTTTAAATGCGGATAAGTTGAATTTATGTTCTTATGAGTTATTGCGCTTTAATCTGAATGTCAAGTACTATATTCACATATCAAATTTGGCCTCTTGGTTGGTCGGAAAATGTTCGTCGAGCAGACAGTAAGGGAAAAGCTGGATTCAATATTCAATATAGTTCGAAGTAAATCTACTTTTTGACATGCGTATAGCGTTTGACATACATAAATTGTACAGTTGCTGAGTTCGTTAAGGACAAACACATAAATATATTGAGATATATATATATTTTAAATGGAATTCCCGTTAGTGAGTATGTTAAGCTCGCGTAGTTCCAAAAGTCTGCTGAGGATCCTCATACCGTACTATGTATTAACCGAAGACTCGACAAGTTCTTAAACCAAGTACGCATCAAGTACAATGTCAACATAAATCGGAAAAAATTTCGATATCGTATCGAAGAGTCGATAAAGTGAAATGCGCGCTATTTTATTATTTTTCTATACCTTCGAAACGGTGCTCAATCTATTTACGATACGATATCACGTTGGAACCTTCATCAATTTGCCCGAGCGAAACGATTTGCTTGTCGAGGAGCTGCAGCAGTATATATTTTCAATAATATTCCAATTCCTGACAATTCTCACGTTATTCTCGAGCATTAGCATATGCACTGGAAATCTGCCGAAACCATGGCTAGAGGTAATACGCACGGGTCTCAATTCGTTCCTCAACATAATCATGTCACTGGCAACGATGTGGGATGCGGAAAACAGTGCGTCCAGAAATTTTGTCGAGACAAATCAAAAGGTGCATCCATATTTTCGGTATATGCGCGGCCAATCGATTTGTGCACTGTTAAGTGGAGCCCTAAATCTTCTGCACTGCGTCATCGTCATCGACATCATGATGTCCCATGAGATGTCGAGTAGTAATGATGATGCCGAATCGGATCTAACTTCGCCCATTACTCTATATATCGGGAGTGAATGGATTGAGAAGCGTATTGAGAATCAGGAATGGTTTCGGGTCGTCAATGATAAACGGCGTGTCTCTTTTTAGCTACTCCAGATAAACATCAAACTGAAGATGAGCCCCCACGCAGTAGACGCCACAACAAACCCACGTAGCTACTGCTCGAAATACAACAGCAACAACAATAAAAAAACCACGAAAAAGTCAAAAAAATAGTACAAGAAAATAGAAAACCGCAAAGCGAATCATTAAATCAAGCAGCGAATAAACAACACTGAAATTTGTTTGATTTTGTTCATTTGTAAAAAAAAAAACAAAACCGCAAATCTTTTTTTCTATTTTTTTGGCGTTTGGGATTTGCATAAAAAATTGCTGCCAACCGAGAGACATGATCTCGCTGCAGCCCAGCCCCAGTCTCCGTCGTAGCCTCAGCATGTAGCTTGAATTAAATTCATTCATGAGCCGCAGCTCCATTCATAAGTTGTGCATTTCTAGTTTAAGGTAAGCCACCGATCTGAACACCTACCAGCGGCTTCAACTTGGCAACTGGCAACGTGAAACGGGCAACGGGCAACGGGCAACGGGCAACTGGTAACGTGCAACTGGCAACTGCATATTATTTATAACATTTTGCTCTTTTTGGGGTCACATGTTGGCGTGTGTTGCAAATTAAATTTGCAAATTATAGGCTGTCGCAGCGGGTTTCCGGTACGTTAAAAGCAACAACGACAACGGCAACAAGAGCCACAATTGCAGCAGCCACACTGGCAAGAACAACAACAACAATTGCAACGCTCTCTCAGGGCGCTTCAAATGTGTGGCAGCATAAACAAACTCCAGGGCCTTAAGATTCGAGCGCCAGTTTCAACGCTGCACTTCATCACGCTCTTGGCCGTCTGACAAGCTCAATGGATATTCATACAGTGCGCTAAACAACCAACAATCCTCCCCCAAAAACATAAAAAATAAAATGGCACAATCAACAACAACAACAGCAACAGCAACAACAAATGAAAGCGACTGCGACAGCAACCAAAATGGTCTCGTGCACATTTGAACTGTCATGCCACAGAGTCAGAGTCACAGTCACAGACAGAGCCACACAATCATCTGACATTTGAGATTTTGAGGCGAAATGTCAGTCACTGCTCACAGTCCGCCGTTTTAGTGCTTCACTGTAGAGCGCTCGAGTCCGAGTCCATCGTGGGCCGACTACTTGCCTCACAGATGGTTTACAAATATGACAAATATGACTTTTTCTTTAACCCACCAAATGTAAAGCGAATAGTCAATACCCTGCATCACATAATAAGGAAATAAAATAATATTATTTGCATATGCATATTCCGATTGGTTTGTGCATTTCCTAGTTTGTAAATCAGTCCACCTGAGGAGTAATAATTAACACGATTATATTCACTCACCCTCTGAAGTGTGACACTAGAATAAAAAAATTTAAAATTAGTATATATATATTAGTATATATATATCACTTTTCGATGTTGTCAAGCTGCATGCATTATTTTCCTATAGAATTCCACTGAATTTTCACTGAGTAATCCGCTAGAAATAAAAAGTGATTAACAAACAATTAATAAAGCCTTAGACTTGACATGATTAATCTACAATAAATATAGTAATTATTATAATTTATTGTTAAAATCGAAGAAAATAGTTTATTGTGAATCGTAGTATAACTTTTGCATATTCTATGGAAAACAAAAGTTAAATTCGCGCTTGGATTATCAACTCACTTTAAAAGTTAACATTCATCATCCTCCGCTCACTTGGTTGTCATGCATGTCGTACAAAGTTTATTGCTTAGTTTCTAGGACTTCGGTTTGCGGCAAGTGTATTTCAAACAGGGGCAGCAAGCAAACAGCGCAGATCACAAGATTTCCAACTAAATTTGGTAGTCAAATAATTTACATCAACTTTATGCTGTTTTTTGTTCTGTTGTTGCAGCTACTAATGTTGCTATTATTATTGTATATATTTGTATTTGTTGTTGTTGCGTGATTTGAAGTTTTTCGTTATTGTTTTTCTAGCCAGTTGACCGAAGTGGGCGTAACGCGCGCGCTCAGCTTTCGACCCACTCACAGTTGATGTTGCCTTTTTTAGAGCCGCTTTAGATGAGCCGCCGCTACAATTTGATTGGTGGTCAATGCTGGTAGCCAAGTTTCAAGTGCGTTTCCCTCCAGCTCTCTCGCTGGTTGGCCAACATCGCTGTTGCCACTTGACACATTTCAATGAAGCAGCAACAAACAGCAGCATCAACAGCAACGCACGAACCAATTCAAAAATAGCCACATGCTGTAGTCGAAATGTCTCACAAATTACGCGCATATTTTCTAATGAGCTCATGCGCGCCATAGATCGCCATGGTTCGAAGCGATTTGGCTCGTTCGGAACGACCGAAATGCCCCCCTCACCGCACTTCCAAGACCCACCGTTCAGTCCATCTATCTTGTAGCATCTCTGATTGACTATTTCAAGTGTATGTCGAGCGTTGTGTGTTCCAAGATTTATGCATAACAGAGTGTGGGGAGGGGGTGAGTAGGGCGTGCATTTTGGAGCAATGGACAGTCTTGGCTGCCAAGTTTTTTTTTCCGAGACTCTCATATCGTTAACACAAAGGCCGTCTTCTAGCATTTTCGTGGCTGTCAATGTTGCGAGATGCGACGATTTGTGACTGAGTAAATAGAAGGCATGCTAATTAGTTCTGCTAATGGGATAAGTGCTCACTTTTATTTGTATTTACCTTATTGTACAATGCACGTCATGAGGATGCTGCCAAATTTATCATTTTTCTTTCAGCACCATTTCAAGATCAAGTTTAACCTCAAATTCGAGGAGAGGCTGCTGCAGGCACAAATGAATTCATATCATCAGAACAGAATTAAACATTTGTTATGCATCTTTGTATGAATTAAGCACACAAAAGTGACTAAGCACGTACATGAGCATTTATTATTATACTATAAACATTTTCTTTTTATTGCAAATCGAGCGCAAATCTCCGATGCGCATTACAATATTCTCGCGAACGTTAATTTCACTATAGTATAGATTCTACACCGAAACTTTCATAAAACCGACGAAATATAGCACTTATCCCGACGCGTGCATTATATTAATCATAATAACCGTACCGTTTAACGCACTTTTCAATTAATAAAAAAAATTCACACACAACGAAAAAAACGCGCACCTTAACTAGTGTAACCACATTTTTTGCTGCAAATATTTAAGACCAATAAAGTTTGGGAGACACTTGTGTTATTTAATTATCGAAATTCGATAATTGAGCCGCATGCCAAATTTAATTATCACACACATTTGTCACTGAACATATTACAACTAGAACTAGCTTCAAATGCACCCAAAAATGTCACATACCATTCGCGACTTGTGTTTAAAATACGCAAATACATTAGAGAAAATACTTTTGAATGCCATCAGAATGTTTAAGACTATTCTTAGGCTTAAACTCGTAGATTATCTATGCACGCAGCAAATTCAGGTTATGTTTTGATCAGTGTGTCCCCCATGATGAAAATTGTACTCATTGAGAATGTGCATTTCTAATTGGAAGTGGCTGCTGGAACAGTGGCCCAACTGTTGCGAGCTTTGAACGTGTAGCAAAACTCAGTAGATCAATTGGCACGCACTCTAAACATATACTAAGGTTTGATCAGTGTGTGCATCTTCTCATAAATTAAATATTGAAGGCATTTGCGCCAAATATGATCAGTGTGCACATAAATGTTGTCCTGATTAGAAGTAAAAGAGTTTCATATGTTGTTTGTAATGGTTTTTTGTGTAATCAAAGCTCATTTATTAAGCAATCGTAACAAAACTATCCCAGTCTTTAGTGCATTATCAAAACCGTTTGTTGCCCGCTCCTTTCTATAATGTGCATCCTCGCAATCACACATACGCGTAACAACAACACAAATGCAATCAGACCATCAAATCGCAAGCCTCCAACTGCAAATCCGAATCCAAGTTCCAGCCAGACGACGACGACAGCAGTCAACAAAGCTAACAAAACTGTACAGAAAGCTACTTACTTTGGCAGCGCAGCCCCCGCAAAAAAAACTAATATAAAATAAACAACAAGAAGGCTCAGCTAACTGCGCTGTGTCGACGCTTAAATACCCTTCCAACATTTAATGCTCGTGTCGCGGTAAGTGGCCTTACACTATGATCATTTTAAGACACTTGAGTTGCAAGGGTATCATAAAAAAGGGGAAAAAACTGCGCCAGTTGCTACAACTGTGAGTTTTTCTAAGCCGACACGCGTTGACTTTGGCTACACGTATCGTGCGCTCTCTTTCTCGCTCTGTCTCTCTCTTTCTCTCTGGCCCCACTACGTCTCCCGCTGTCAGACTGTCGCTTGGAAGCTGTTGTGACTTCCTCGAACCTCTCGCTCGCACTCGCAGTTGTGTGTGTGTGTCAAAAACAACAACAACAACGACGTCGACGGCGACATTGCATTTGAACAGTGGAACAAATTTGCAGCTGATTTATGTAAATCGCCATCGAGTTTGGGTTTTTTTTCGGTTTTAGGTCGCCAATCAGCGCATTACGAGAGCTGCTCCTGCAGCTCCTGCTGTTGGCTCTTCTGCTTGTTACTGACTTGGTTGTTGTTGTGTTGTGCCGTTATGTGGCCCAAGCTGCAAAACTGCAATTCATTCAGCCGCTGAAAATGTTCGTTATGAATGAAGCTGCCCACGCGCAACACTGAAAATATCAGCGACGCTTACGCTGCAGTCGACGTCGACGGCGGATGTTGTTGGTGTTGCAGCCGTTGTCGTGCTGCGCCCCATTCATTAAACATTTTGGATATTTTCGATACTTATTTTGTGTGCAGTTTCGGGGCGCTGCAATTTTGTCGCTTTTCATGCCAAAAATCGATCAACTGCCTTCGAAGCTGACGTTGACGTCGACGTCGTCGTCGTCGTCGACGCCGCGTCGTGACAGGCGAGTGGCAGAGCTAAAGTCAAAGCACAGAGTCGAGGCACAGTTATGGCTTACTGCTGTTGTTGGCCAATATTCAAATGCAATTTATGTCATCGTTGCAGCTTTTATGCACTCGCATATGACGTCAGCCTGGCCATGATTGTGGTTATGTTTTGTAGCTGTAGCTGTTGTTGTTGTTGTTGTTGTCGCTTTGCCAACTATAAAGTTGTAATGCCCGCCAGCTGTGTGTGAGAATTTCGGTTTCTTGACAGCAACTTGAAAGCACAATTTTCAAAACTATTATTCTCGAAATGAACTCAACAACTCAAGTCAACTCAATTGAACAACAAGAATTGTTATAAGTGCAAAGCATTCCATAATTAAGTTGATACTCACATTTGATTACATGTCCATGTGTGGGTTTCACCTTCTCCTTGTGGTTCAATTCGTTGAAGGTCAACTGCACGAAGGAAAGCTACATTGTGCTGGCAACTCTGCTTATTCTTGCAGTTGGCAATGCCTAAATTGGGAGTCCACAATACGCGATCTTAGTGTGACCCTACTGATCTATGCAATATACTAAATTAAAAACGTCAATATGAATTCGACAGCTGGTAACACAAATATTACTAGTTGTAAAGAAGTAAAGAAATTAAAGTGCAGCTAACAGTTCACAAGAACAATAGAAACTCAATCCTCTTGGAATTTTCTCAAGTTTAAGTTTACGAGTCTGAAGATGAATGCTCTTCTGTGTTCGCCACGCTTATCAGTTATAAAACGGAAATAATATTCAAGTTTTTAGGGTGCCCGCTGTTCTATTCCGTGACACCGTGAACTAAACTTTAACGACTTGAAAATATTAGAACACTTTGTATGGGAACAATGACAGCCGTTGACAATCTTTTGAAATATGATACAACGCATGTGCCATAGGAAAATCTACTGCCTGCTGATTGCATCGATAGGTTTTTCCCCCACTCCACACAAAAGCTTTCGCCGCATCGAACAAAAGTTGTAAAGATAAATTTTCATTCACAACAACGAAAAAAAAAACGAAAAAAAAAATAGAAACGAGTAAAGATTGGGAAATGTTTTCATTGAATGCATCAAATGATGTCGAAGCATTTGACAGTTAATTTGTTAGCATTCAGTGGAGTCAGGCTTTGGCACTTTCCGGTCTTCCTCCTCATCAGCATTGTTGATGATGATCATGCTAATGCGGTTCCGGTGTGCGTGGCTAATGGAGACGATGCGATGCGATGCGATGCGACGCGATGCGTCGATGAGCATCGTCTTAGCCATGGCCATCAATTTGCATTTGGCTGCTCGATCTCGGGCTCTGCCCACGTTTTCACGTTCCATGTCTCGTGCCCTTTTGGCACCTGGGCTTGGGCACCACACACCATTCATTCATTCATTCATTTAGTCATTTATTCAGTCATTCATGATTTCATCATGTGGCGCACAACGTGGGCGCATTTTGTTTCTTTTTACTATTTCATTCATAAAAACTCAACAACTCGAGATGTTGGCCAAAAAAAAAAACAAAATAAAACCAAAAACCCAATCCCAGTAACCAAACACCAAAACGTAATCCATTGATTTTATTAGGTTAAGCTGCGGGTTCCGCCACAACACGACACAACTGTCCACAACTGTTGGCTTTGGCTTCAAACTTGCGCCGTGGCGTTCGGTGTTGCATCTTTGGGTCGATGCGGTCGCATCTTAGTGTGTGCATCGCTTAATTTTAGCAACATTTAACCCACTTTTATGTTTTGCTAATGAAGTGTCAACAACAAATTGAATGTCTAACATTTGTTGCATGTCGCCAGCAACTACAACATGTGTCTGTGTCTTTGTTTAATGCTTTAAATAAATAAATGCAAATGCAAAAAGTCAACAAAATGCGCACTCAACTGCAAGTCGAAGTTGCAATGCTCTCGAGAGTAGAAAGTGAAATTGAAATGGGTTTTGTTAATGCAACTTTCAATTGAGCTGAAGCTCAATAGTTTTATTTTGCATTAAACTCATTTGAATAGCCAACAGTTATAATTTAAGCTTTATATAATTAAGACTTAAATGCTTACAGATAAACCTTTCTCTTTTGTTTAATTTTCAATAAAAGTCTGTTAAAAGGCAAATAATTCAAAAATTGTAAAAATGTGCTTTCAAAGCTCTTTAAAAATTGTGCTTTAATTGTAGATTAATGCAGTTACAAAAAGTAACTATCACAAAAAGGCAATTTGGATGTGTAAACTGCAAAAAACTGTTAAAAAAAAACGTCTGCAAGTTTACTGTATTACTTTTCATAGCTATTATACCATTTAATATTCAAAAGTTGCTGTTGCAAGCTTTGTCGTAAAGCTCAAAGCTTAATAGAGATACGACTCCCACTTGGCAGTGAATAATGTCGTTGATTTTTATAGTACTTTCTAGAGATTGAACTCATTTGGTGTGCGATTAGGCCGCGTTGCGTTATCGGGCAGTGAATGTGCCCGTAGTGTATAGTGAATTTTAATATAATTTATGCCAATACGTAGCCGACACGTAGGCCCGCACAGTGGACATGCCCTGGGCCAGGGCAGCACAGTTGTTCCATTCATTGATGGCGTCGGCTCAGTTGCTTGTCGCTGTTGCAATCACCGAACATCGCTTGCCAAGTGTGTCGCAGTCGTCGCTGCTGCAGTCGACGCTGACAGCGGTATCGGCGTCGGCGTCGCAGAGTTGAAAGCCAGCGGTCAATTTGCATACAACGGCCGCCGTTTTGTGAATGAAAATTTTGTTTTTGGCCAAGTGGCCAGCAGACAACAAGAACAGCAAAAGCAAAAGCAACAGCAACAGCAACAACAAATTAAAGCAGCAACTGCAATAAATTGTTGAATTTTATTATGCTGCCGCGCTGCTGTTGCTCTTACTATAGTTGTTGTTGTTGTCGTTGTTGTTGCTGCTGCTGGCGCGCAGAGACAGATACAGGGTGCTGGCAAAGCTGCCTACGCACTGACCGCAGCCCACACGCCAAGTATCTGTAAGATACGCGACTGTGTCGTGCGCCATGTTGCGGCTAATTCGATTTCTGCATTGCCAAACGCTTTGCTAGTCAAAGCTGCCGATTGCCTTTAGCAACGCCAACACAGCAGCCAACAACAACACATAGATACAACGCTATAAAGCGACACAAAGATACACAGATACATTGTGGCCTAAGTAGAAGCTGACTGTTTTCATTGATGATTTCTTGTCAGTCCGCTTTGCGTTTCGCCTTTTGCCTTTTTGCCTGCTGCTCGATTCATTCATTTAATTTTGTCATTCGCTGTTTTGTGCCTCTTGTTTCTTGCATAGTTATCCATTTACCACTTTTATTTCTTTCCATATTAATTGCCGCCGCGAATGTGATAATAAATTATTACAGTCAAACAAACACATTCGCCAGGTGGGCGTCCATTACAGCGAAACAATCTTGACATCGGTTTATAGCCAAGTTACCTTAGCGAGCAGCATTTGTGACCAGGTCAAGTGTGTGCTGCTTGGCTGCTTGGCTGCTTGGATTACTCATTTGTAATTCAATTTCCTGTCTGGCTGCCATGAAAGCAAACCCAACATTTCAATTCAAAGGAAATTCTAAGCAGTTGTCAATTAAACCAAACAGCTAACAAGGCTATCGGGCTCATAAATAGATATTAGATTAATCATATCGCGGCGTTAATCTGTGCTAGATCAGCCATATCGTTTATGGATCATAAAAGCAATTAGAAGCTGCGCTTTCTAAAAGTTGTTTTCATTTCGTTGATTGCCTGCAGCGTCAAGATCGCTAACGAACTTAACAAATTGTGCTTTAAATTCTGTGCACAATTTCGATCTGAAACCCATCACAAATGACATATATTTAACAAATGTTCAATCCCATTGAATCTAGTTGTTAATTAGCAAAATAATCTCGGCATTTGCGCAACCTTCGAATTGAATGCACAACAAAAATAGATTTTTTTCGCCTGATAAATGAAAATATGAATAAAGAATTTAATGTTATTCGCAACAATGTTGCGTATGCTGACCGAAAGGTGCACATAATGTATTTACATGCGGTGGCAGCAGCAGCAGCAGCGTAATATAGTTTATGGCCTCGACGCGCTCGAAATGCGAAAGAGCAGCGCGATGCTGCAGCCGAAAATGATGACAAGCTGAATGAGAATTTATATGGGAAGCCATAAAGAAGGCGACGCATAAATAACGAGACGACGACGACGACGACGACGACGCACTGAGGCATGCAACCTGCCCCCTCTGTCTCTCGCTCTCTGACGGTGTTGCACGCGCAACTAATTAAATTAAAGACGATCGACGCGTCGATCGCTCTATGAGATCGCCACTTATATAGTTTGTATATTCTTCTGCTTTGCGGTCCGTTATATTAGCACGGTGGGCGTGTGCACAATTTATGCGCCATAATTTCGCGTATGCATTTCAAGTGCGAGTGCGATTACGAGTGCGAGTTTGTAGTCGGTTCCCACACCCACCCGGACTAGACGTTTCGGATGGCGACTGACAACTCTTGACTGCGATCAGCGGCCACTAACTGTGCGCAGCCAGCCCACTTGGCCAAACCAATTTGGCAACCAATTCGCGCGATTCGCGTGGACGCCTCCAGTCCAGGCCAGTCGCCAGCAGCGCGATCTCTCGATCTGTTCGCGTTCTGTTTTTGGAGCGCAGTCAGTTGAGTGACCCCAGCCGTGTGTAGGACACAACGGCGGCGATCAGCGATCGGCGATCGGCACGCGACCGGCAGCAGTTGCCTCCTCCTCCACACACGTAGTGTGATGTGTGTCTGCTCTCTCTCTCGCTCTCGCTCTCGACAAGTGTAGGGGACGCTTGTTGCTTGACGTCGTCGTCGCGTCGTCTGCTCGCAAAATATGTATTTGCGGGGGTTGTTTGTTGTGCTTGCGGTTTGTTTCTTTGCTTTTCTCATATGCCCACCCACACACACACTTGCACCCCGGTCTGGCAGACTGTGTGTCCACCCACCTGCCACACACACACACACACACGCTAAAATGTCGGTCAGCTGTTTTGGCCATAAGTTCAAGGGCTCGAAACCTTTTGGGCGTTGCGACGGCACGCGCCACAAGTTTCGCTTGGCCGTTGATTTGATGGCCCCCACGTATTTGCATACTTGCCACACGTCGATAAGCCGCCACGCCTCTGACAGGGTGGGGACCAGCCTCTTACTTGCACTTTTGCTGCGTGTCATTTGTCGCCCAGCGTTTTGCGACGTGGTCGTCGTCGTCGTCGTCGTCTGGTCGTGTGCCGGCTCAAATAAATCAACAACATGTTGCACGCAGCACGTTGCGCGTTGCAAGTTTTGCTGCTCGCCTATCGCATCCGGTTCGCCCAAGCTTAGTTTGTTTTCTTTTTTTTTTTTTTGTGCATAAACTTATTTATATAAAAATGTCTTTTTTTTCGGACTCAATCAAGCCATTTTATAAGCCATGTTTTTGCTGTTGCTGTTGCTGTTGTTATTGGTGGCTTTTCATTTTTATGTGGTGCAAATCGACGGCTGGCGCATTGTTGTTGCCCCTTGTCAGAAGAGCCTGGCCAACATGGCAGTCAACAAATTTACGACATAATAATTTACATTTATCTGCTGCAACGAGGCAGCCACAATGCAACACCAACCACCTTAACAACAGCAGCAACAACAACAGCAAACTGGATCGTAATATTTGTGCGTGTGTTTTCATTACTTTTTTATATATCAGTTGTGACTCAAAGGTCGAAGAATGTTTGCCCTCAAGTTGCATCAACTTTGTTTGCAATTACATTGATATTAGATATTTTTATTGAGTAAGCGTTAAAGGTTTCCAATAAATGCTATTTTTTCCTGTCAGCTAAGATCGTTAGGCTTTCAAACTATACATTAAAATTATACAATAGAAATTTAAATTTAATTTGGCTTAGACTTTCAGTTTGTTAAGCTTGATTTTTTAGAACTAACTGAATTAGTTTTCAGCAAGTGAGTAGATTTTAATTTGTCAATTTCTAATTTAAAAGTAATTTCAATTTTATCAATGACATCTTTTTGTCAAACTTTCATTTTGTAAAGAACTTGCTGAATATTCTATAGTATTATTCAGGTTTCCTTACATAGTTTCCAATCTTTTCCCTTTCCTTGCTCAAACCGCGTGTCCTATAGATCTCTATAGTTATTATGCCCCTCAGTTTGCAGTGCAGTGTAAACATTCAGCGCCATGTTGTTTAATAAGTTACCTTTTTGCGATATGTCGCCGTCAGACGGCGCAGACGTCGCCTCTTTATCAGTTTATTACTTGGCAAACTTTTCATTTTAATATCATTTCGCATTTGCGCAATGCAATCGCCTTAATGTTTGTCGCCGTTGCCGCTGTGATTGTTGCTGCCGCTGCTGCCGCTGCTGCTGCTGAGCGACTTTTAATTTTGAACGCCTTCGTGGCGAGACCTGAACAAATCGGGTTGGTTGCCTGCCTGGTTGACTGACTGCCGACTTGATAAATGTGCACCGGTTTCTTGCAACAACAACAACAACGACAACAACAACTAAAAAAAAAGGTGGAACAAGCTCCATTCGCCACCATGCTGCATAGGGACACGGCTTCTGCCATGTCAAAGTCAAGGAGAAGCTCCTTTGAAGCGCAGCACGGAGAGCGCAACTGTTTGCAGACTTTCGCTCGCTCTCGCCTTGTCAAACTTTTGTCTGGCATTCGCTCGCTCGCTGGCTGGCTTCATTGTTGCATCAAAATAAAAATCGATGGAGCTAAAAATTGCCGGTTTCTGGGGTTCGCAGCCGGAGCCACCCTCAGTCCTCCCCGGCCAATCCCCCAAATGTTTGCTTGCGTAAATTTTCCCAGTTGGATTTTATGAATGAATACAGAAAGTATAGCATACTTAGTAGCGCGCCTGCGTTGCCACCCCAGGGGAATCCATCTCTCGATGTGTGTGTGTGTGTATTAGTGTGCGCGTGTTTGCATTCGCCGCATCGAGTTGTGACGAAAGCAAAGCGTGGCCTTGACTCTGACAACAGGTGGATATTTTGTAGCGTGTTTTCTTGAAGCCATTGTTGTTGCCGCCATTTGTCGCTGACGCAGTGAAAGCCATGGAAATGTTGCGGCCCATAAATTTCCATTCGGTTCGTGCAGTTTTCTTATTTGCACTATGTAACTAAAAATAGTCATCGTGCCGGCGTCACGAGGGAGCGGCTGGAGAAATTCAAACTAATCCAGAGCTAAAAATAAACCAACAATGGAAGCATGGGAATTCAATTCAGAATAGTTAAAATTAATTATGCAGTAGAATGTAATCACATAGAAAATAATGCTATTCTATTTCTGCTTTAAGTTTAATAGATTTTACTTAGCTTACATTTTAAGCTTTATTCAATATATTTAAATATAACAACTCAAGAAGTATTATAAAATATAAAGTGACACGTTATGCCTGACAAATTTAGTCAAACGTCAACAACGAGAATTTTTGCATATTATTTATTGCTTGTATTTAATAATTTTGCCAGTATACAAAAATATTTGAAAAGTCAAATAACCCATATATAGACATTAAGTGCTTATAATGCGACACTCAACAACGGTTTATTGTAGATCTCAAATATCAACCTGATTCGCATTGAGTGTTAGTCACACGTCACGATTATCTCAGATAGAGAGAGAGAGAGAGAGAGAGAGAGAGAGACTTTAGCGAAAATGTCAAGTGCTTGAGTTCATAAAATCAAAGCGTTTTATGTGCTTTTTGGCAACAGACCTCAAACCGAATATTCACAATAAACTCGTGTGGCTTAAAGATGAAAGAGCCAAAAAAAAAACAAACAAAAAAAAAAACCAAACGAAAAAAACACACAAATAAAAATGAGAAAAAGAAAACGGGTCAAGAGACAAAAAGCTTTGGGTACAAGCTATACAAGTATATTATACAATTCACAATTCACAACTCACAATAACCAAAATGCGAGCGATAAACGTACAGCCAAATTTGGTCAAAAGTAGGCACCACAAATTTTGGGGCACATCATCATCATTGACTTTTGTTGTTTCTCTTCTTGTCTTGTCTTGAGTTGTTTCTCCCTTGATTGTTGTTGTTGTCGTTCTTCAGTCTTAACCAATTTTGGGCAAACTTTGTGATTTGTGCTTAATTGCGGTCTCGTTGGGTTCCAGCTCCAAAAATGGCAACACTTCTTGCCAGTCACCAAAAACAAGTTAATAATTTCACGGCCCGCTTAATCATCGCATGCGGGTAACAGCAGCAGCAGCAACAACAACAACAACAATAACAAAAACAACGACGACGCGTCGTCGACTATTTTTAACTAATTTCGCCATGCAAATGTGCTGGGATTTCACTCAAGACTATTCCCACAACAAAGCTCTGCTGTCTCCGAAGTAGACACATTTTATAACCCATTAAAGTTCACAGTATGCTTGAAGCGTTGAATTGAAACAGTGAATGAATTGCTTATAAAAATATATATCTTTCCACAGACAGACTTTTCTTAAAATATATTAAAGCAGTGCCAGCAAAGACGAGTCTTTAAAGATTAACAATTATAACAATTTCCTGCATGTAATGCAAGTAAATCATCTATTTTTTTTTCTGTTTCCAACATGTCTGCAGACAACTTTCTTAGCGCGTCTTAGGCATAGTTTTCACTTAATATGATGCGTGTATTAAAGTTGATTAATTTGGTCGCATTATAAAAGTGTTTTGCTTCGTGTTCAGCATTAATTTGCCGTGTGATTTTTAGAATGAAAACGGCGGCAAGTCAAACCCCCCAATCCGCAAAACAACAAAATGTCTGGGGGCCTCTGGAATGGGGAAATGGCCGAAGTGAAATGCAGCTTGTGGCAGGTCCGAAAACGAAATTTCATGTTTTTGCAAGCGAAGCAAAGAAACAACAACAAGAACGACAAAATTTAGTATAGAATGAAAATGGAAATGGAAATGGAAATGAATATGGAAATGTGAAAAGCCAAAAAACCAAAAGACCAAAACTATTTGAAGTTATTTTTGCCACTTGGCCTGACACTCGTCTGTGTCATTGTTCCATGTGTGGTTCTTGGTTCTTGTTCTTCTTGTTGTTGCTGATGCTGCTATTGTTGTTGTTGTTGTTGTTGGAGTGTGGCTGTAAAGTGTTCGCCTGTCGCTTTCATTATGCATCCAGCAAAGCATGTAGGCGTATTTTGATTATGATAAACTGGCGAATTATGTTGTCACTTTGCATTTTTCATATAGAATGAAATTATATTTTATAAGCATTGCACTTTTCCACTCTGCTCTGCTCTGCTTCTTCTTCTTCTTCTTCTTCTTCATTTTGTTCCTGCCTGCCGCTTGTTATTGTGATTGTCGCCTCGTCGACGTCGCCTTCGTCGTCGTCGTCTCTGTCGCCGTCTGTTGAAAATATTTACATGTCGTGGCATTTGAAGGGATTTATGTGTCGCCCCAAAGTTTTGCCTCCAAGCGTCTCCACTGTCAACTGGCGACTTTGCGCCATGAAAAATGACACGAAGAACTATAAAGAATCGAAGAATTTGTATTAGCAAGTCGTTGAAGAATTGCTATTATCCATCGACCCATCTAATTGCGACAGCCACATGAATTTCACTTTAAAATCAGCACAAAAATTAGCTGCATTCGAATTTAGCTATTTACAGGGTATACAAAGTATAACAACTACATTTTTCTTTGCGTTTTTTGCCATTTGTTTGGCTTAGGCAACGTCAAGGGAAAATAAAACACTACAAAGCGGAAAAACAAAATAAAAAGCGAATTTTCCACGTATCTATGCCTGATTTTATATACTCTCAGTGTGTATGTCTAAATTTAAACCACACACATCTATTTATAATGTTTCACGTAACGAATATTAGCTGTTGATTATAAACAAAATGCTTTTCCACAAAGTATTTAACCGCCCGATGCCAAGTTCAGCCGAAGATTCGCAACGACAACAAAATAGAAAACAATGACGTAGCCACGATTTCTTGAGATTAATACGAGATAGTAGATGTTAAGCACTCCCACACCATTGCGGTGCTAAAGGAAAAACAAATAAACATGTTCTAACTATAGTTCAGCCGTTGATGGCTGGTTGCCTGGAGCTGCTAAAATTAGAATAATTCTTCAGATATTTGTATTCGTTCATTTGCAATTTTCGGGAGCACGTCATGAGTCTGCGAGGAGAATTCAGTTAGTTGAGCAACTATAAATATCAGCACTAAAATGGGCCACTCAATCAATAAAAACACCAAAAAACACAACAACTACAACATGCTGCAGCAGTTCAGAAATCACAAAATGTACGTGACACACTTCAGATCAGGAGTAGAAAAAAAGATACAAATACAAATTCGTATAAAATGTGTTACGAATCTTGTAGACGAACAATCAATACTCTATATTCTATATAATTATGTATTGAAAGACTATATTTCAAGTCACATTTTGTCGTCACATTTGCTGTTCAGAAAATATCACAAATTTCATCAATTCAACTTTTGCTAATAACCCCAAATTTATAGGGTATCGAGGACAGTGAAATGCCAGCGTCGCGTGCCGGGGGGGATCTGTTTTGGGGGCTGTTGAACAGCGCTGCGAACATAAAAATTACAAGCTATATCAAGACTGCAGATACTATGACTATGCATACCAAAAATTAATGGCAACAACGCGGCGCAAACACGACAAAATTTGTTTTGTTTCCGAATCTATGTCTTTTGTATCGGAATCTGGCCCTCTTCCACTCTCTCTCTCCCTTTCTCTCTGTCTCGCTCGGCGTGTGTGTGTCACATGAAAAAGCATTAGCCAGCCATATGGAACACGAAAATTAATGATGTAACTTGGCGCAACGGAAGTGTGTCATGGATCTTCACGATTCCGCTACCTCAAAATGTTTCAAATGCTGTTCGAAGCGCTCATTAGCCGGAATAGAAGCGACCGGGCCAAGCCCTCCCCCTTCTGATCTTATCAAAAAGCTGTATCCAAGTAGCTACACATACATAAGTATTGATATACTTATTGTATATATATATATATATATATATATATATATACATCTATAAAGGCTGACTAAATTTAGACGACTGGCATACATAGATACAAAAGTATCTCATTTTTGTTGTTGTTGTTGTTGTCGTTTTATACTTATTAGACCGATTGACGCACAATGTGAGAACTGTGACGCTATCGACGCTTATCGATATCTCTATCTGTATCTGTATCTGCAGCTGTATGTGTATCTGAACCTGTGACGCGCTTTATGCCACTTTGATAAGCGATAAACATATTTTTGCAATGTTTTTTTCTATACATTTCTGCGGATCATGCTCGAATCAAAGTGAAAATCGTGCATTTTCAATAGACAATAAATTTCACTTTTTGTATGCAACTTTGCAAATGTCACATTTTCAAATTATAAGAGATTAAGAACATTTGGCACATGATTTACGAAGTGTTGAAGCTTTTATACGCTTCAATTTTGGATAAACGAAATAACATAATATATAATAAAAATATATAAGAAACTGAATTCAAATAAAATAAAGCTAGCACAATTTTAATTGTATGCAAATTAATTGACATTTGTTAATGAAGTTTGCGCTGCCCAAATGCGAATTCTGCGAGTTAATCGCAGCTGCCAGAAGTTGTGGAATGCTAATGACAAAGTTATGAGACCCCCAGTCGGAGGGTATGGAAATGAATAAACTGTTTTTCTCGCTGTGAAAATTGTGTGCTATAAACTATAAACGGCATTTAGTGGGATTAACTTTTTGTGGCCGTCGTTGTCATATAAATATCTACACATATCTGTGTGCGCCTCGTAAATAAAGTCATTAAAGTGGAATTCAAGGCATCTCAGCCAAGAACTGAAATCCAAAAGTCACAGCACAAAAAGGGGGGCAACACACAAAACGAAAAAAGAGAATGCATTTAGCCACTAAAATGCTGTCACAAACGTTCGTGCACAAATGCAAATCTCGGCGAATCATCTATTTATTTTGGCCATTTTCAAAGTGGGGGCCGACGAGGTGTGAATCGGTGTCTATAGTGGGGCAAATGGGTTGCACGTCATGAGGCGAAGAGTGCCTAAAATTACCTTGACCGCGGCATGGCGATGCCCAAATAGAACACAAATAAAACTATAAATAGATGCCACAATCACACACACACACACACACACACACACACACATACATACACACTTTATCGTCTATTCCCGTCCATCGACGTGAGCATCTAAAGCGAGACGAGCTGATTAAGCGCATTCCCAATCCCTGCACACACAACCGCTGTGTTTTTCTGGTTCCCGCACCCTACGAGAGAATTTATGAACTTGACGTGCAAAATTCTATTTGTAATTATTTTGCTATTTGCACGCGGCGCTTTTCACGTCATCATCCACAGCAAATGTAAACATTTTAGATCTTCGCCAGTCAATTGTTTATACCAATCACTGCAGAGAGAGACAGAGAGAGAGAGAGAGAGAGGGAGGGAGGGAGACTCAACGAGACTGTGTAATTCCAATTTAGGCATGATGCCCGCCTTCAGTTGCTTAGCCAGATTCTATAATGGCACACGCTCTTAAAAATACATTGACCAGCTGATTAGCAGACCCAAAAGAAAAGAAAAAAAAAATGAAAAAAATAACAGAAAAATTGTTTTCTATCTTTGAATTTTTGAGTTTTCGTTTTTCTTTACTTTTTTTCGCGCAGTCTTTCTTCACTCAGCCAGCTGTTGTTGTCTGCATGACAGAAAAACAAAATAATAATAATAATTATTATGAATGTTTTCAGCTAAATATGTTCATCAAAATTTCCAACTGCAGCTCTGTAGGGTATTAGCAATTTATGCAGAAAGCAGTGGAACTTTAAGAATACCTTTAATTGTATATATTTAAAGGTAAAATTTGTATAGTTGAAAAACCTGCAAAACATGTCGCTATATAAGCGATAAACATTTTAAAGTTATTAAATCTGTAATTAGTGGAATATGTGATGCATAATATTTAATTAAACGCCACTTGCCAGATTTATGCGCTGCACAGTATTTTGTAGTCGCATAATCTGACCAACTGTTTGTTTTCTTGTTAGTTCTCTGTTAAATTTAGTGTAGTGAGGCACGCGTTTTATATTTAGATGATTGCCACGGCCTCACAATTGCCGCAAACACAAGTATTCGCACTCGTCTTATTCACACTCGCAGTCGCATTCGTTTTCTAAACAGATGCGAGTGAAGACGCGCAAATAATAATTATTCAATGGGTTATCTTAGAAACGAAACACTTGTCAATAGTTTGTTGTCTCATGCCATCATCCATTTTTAGAGTAATTTGTTGACCCACTTTCACCCGAGTCTATCGGCTAGCTGCTTATGCCTATTTTGGCATACTGGCAAACTATATTCATGAGTCTATCTGATGTGTGTATAGTATATTCATAATTAGACGCCAGTCAACAAATAACGACAAAATCAACTACAGTAGCTGTGGGAGGCGATTGGCTGAAACTTTCGAAACGCTCTCAAACTGAAATAAAAAAAACAACAACAACACAACAAAAATAACACAAAAACTCATTAAAAATATTTATAAAAATCATAATAAAAACTAATCAGATTGAAGTCCAGTTATGGTCTAAAGCCATAAAAATAAAATGGATTGTCTCAGCCCATATGTCAGGCTATTAACTGATGTACATATGTACATTGGACACAGTTTAAGTTGGGAAAAAGTTTTAGTATGCATTTTACAAGACTTTTAACAGTTAAAACCAACATCGACTAAGTGCCAACATTATCGAAAATATGAAAATGAAATATTTTTTATTTGCCGTTTTTATGACGTGAACGTTGTTCGTGCTTACACAACAACACAAAAAAAAATAACAATAATTTCTTACATAACGCATTCAATATTTAATATTTAAGAATTATATATTTGATAGTTGCATAAAAACTGCAAAGTTAAATATGAATTTCGAATTTAATTAAGTGTTGGCCTTTGAAGATCACCAAATCAAATTGCTCTTAAATGTGATATACTACTTTCTTAATTGAGAATAACATTAAATGTGTTTTAATATACTTGGCGCAAACACTTATTAAATAGACGAGACAAATGTGAATATTTTGCCAAATGTATTTCAATTATTACAAAGAATTATTTGCAGTTTTTAGTGTGCAAATCATTAGCACCATTTCTTCTTATATTTTTATTGTGTGTGCACACAAAATCATAAAGTTATAATTTACTTTTAATATGTATTAACACACTATAAAATGCACAAATTAAATTTAAGAAATTTCTCTTCTCTTGCAATTTATAATTGTATTTGCTGAAATGCATTTAATGAAATGCAATAAATTATCAATTCGTTAATTATATCTCGACATTTATTCACTTCAGTCGGGGAATTATATGATTTTGAAATTCTTTTATACAAAAATTCCCTTCTTTTATGCAATAAATCAATAAAAAAGTAATTTTTACTTCAGATGTTCGTATATAATTCTCACCTACAAAAAGGCAACGAAGAATTTCTTGCCTTTTTTTGATTGCTCCAATTTGGACCAATGGAAATTTTCAATAATTTGACTGTTTAAATTTTTAATTTGTGTCTCGAGTTGTTGTTGCTGCTGTTGTTTTGTGTATTTTCTGTTGACTGGAGCAATTTACGGCAACATGCCAAGCTCATAAAGCATATTATGGTGATCATAAATTATATAATATAATGTGATATTTATGAATTTTACACAAAATATCCGAAGAAATTTCAAGAGATGAGTGCATGAAAAATCAAGAGTATGCACATATATATTTATATATATGTATGTGTGTATGTTATATAGATGGAAGATTTACAATTTCAAATTTAAGTATTATCAAAATAGAGATGCAAGCATAAATATATATATATACATATAAGTATTTATTTAGCTCTGTATGTGTGTGTATTGGACGTATTCATAAATTTATTCACACCTCAATGGAGCGACTCGAAAACTCGCTGAATGACAACGCCCACTGTCCAATAGTTTATAGCCGCAATGCTTATGGCTATATAGCCTCTCCAATTTGAGCTATAGAAAATGAAGTTGACTTGCGTAATGCGCAGCTGGCAGCCAGCAAATAAAACGCTTAGCACGCCGCAGCCAAAGGGGAAAGGGGCAACTCAAGGGGGACGGGGGGACGGGGGGAGTCACAGTCACCCAATGGTGGCAGGCACAAGAGCAGCACATAGAAAACAATTGTCAAGAGGGCAGTCGCTCAACCAATAATAAAAAGCAATAAATGTATCTGATAGATTTGAAATTGTGCGAGCGAGATGGCCGCGAATGCAATCGAAACAACAGTCAATACGCTTTTAATTACAACCTACACGGCCCAGTCGTGAGTCGCGTCGCGGCCCTAACAAGAGTCTCCGTCTGAGACTCAGACTGGAACCGAGTCTGAGGCCTGGCCACCATTTATGGCAATGCGGACCTTGTCGCAATATGTGGAGATACGTGACGAGACACAGAAAGAGAGAGATGGAGAGAGGTAGAGAGATGGAGAGGGAGAGGGAAAGCCTATAACTTGGCATTGGTGCGTTGCGCTATCGCGCTCTCGCTCGCACTCTTAGTTTAGTTGCTGTTTGATTTGTTTGTTGTCATTGTGGATTTTTTCGAGGCGCGTGCCATGTGTCATGCAACTTGCGACTTGCGACTTGCGACTTGTGACTATCTAACGCCTCTGCCTCATCAACAAGATTCAACAGCGACGCCGTCTCTCCCCACTGACCCACGCATAAGCAACAGCAGCCACAGAAACACTAACAACAACACAAAGTTCTCGACTAGCGATAACACGACATAGAAAGCCCACACGACACACACAATTGGCATATGGACAGAGATACAAACGTACATTTGCCTAGCTGGCAACACAGCGCTGCTCACCTGAATAGAAACCACGAGCCAGGTGTGACCAGCTTGTGTAATCATTAAATGCAAATAACATTCAACGTTATCGCTGTCGTAATTAAACTCATTTATTTGATATTTATATTTTGATAAATTGCACTTAGATCACATTAACTGATTATGGAAAATATATATTTTTAGTTGCTTACTTCATCGCAACTTCACATATGACTCACGTTGGGCGCCAAGTGGAAAGTAGGCAGACAGTTCCTATAAATTTCCGTAGTGCAAAACAAAAATATGTATTTACTATTTAATTACACTTCAAAGTGACTCATTTTCGCAATTGATCTTGAGAACAGTAAAATATTGATATTAATCCTTCACAATTTCTATGCACTTGTCTCGTGCTATGCTACGACACTTCAATTTGATATTGTTGCCTTTACACTCTGCCATGGCAAACTTCAATTAGTTTGGTAATGCGACAACAACAGCAATAAGATGAATAAATGAATGCTAGCAAATTTATGAATGTTTATTGCACGCTGGGTGCGCTACCAATTGAGGAAGAGGTGCAGCTTACAGCTCCCATTCAATTTGCGATCAACAAACTTATTCATGTCCATCTTTGGCTTTTCCCCAGACAATCAGTCATCTTCCAAGAAACAAATAAAATAAAATGCAAAATAAATCATTTTATAGCCACTCGATGTTGTCCATTTATTATACTCAATAAACATAAAATTCAGAAACACACACCAAAAACCAAACCAATATCATCAAAGCTGTGCCAGGGTAAATAAATCAGATCAACGACTTCGCATGTTGCAGAAAAAGAAAACGAATTTGACGTCACGCGGCGTCTTTCATTTACAGGGTATGTGCGCGTTGAGCACACGCAGCCGGTGGCTATTTTTAGCTTGTGGGGGGCGCGCGCGCGAATCACAACAAATGTTGTGTCTAGTGGGTGTTGTGTGTATAGGGGCTGGGCCCAGAAAAATCTGAATGGCCATAAACCGAGAAATGAGGCACTTGCAGTTGAATTGTTGTTCAGTTGTTGCCCCTGTTCCCCCTGTTCCCCCAGTTCGCGTAGTGCGCGTTGTTTATGGCCAAAATGCAACCGCAGCTGAGTGATTTGGTCGTCTCTCTATTTATGGCCAAGTTGAAGGCGGCTACGTCATCGGCGGCAGATACATACGTTATTTTTGGCCAACTGGCGTAATGAGTTTTCATTTTCGCCAGACGCATTTGATGTCTCTCTCTCTCTCTCTGTACAGGTGGCAAGGTGGCACCCTTCTACCCCTCTCCCCCTCCTCCGTCTCCTCCATCGGTTTTGTATGTTATGTTTTCGCCAAATAAACAAATGGACATCATGTGAAACGTTTTTTAAAAATAGTCCTCGACTTTTCGGCTTTGTTTTGGCCCGAAAACTTTCACACATGAGGCAAAGTTCTATTTTTGGTATCTATCTGCATCTGTATCTGTATCTGTGCCTGTGTCTAGTTATATCTATTGTACACATGTATCTGGCAGATAACGACACGTAATTCCGCGCCGTCTGTTAGGAAAAGCTTTGTCGACGTCAAAACTGCGCGCAAATTTTCCCCCCAATACAAAAATAATGAAAATAATAATGTTCTCGATGCGATTTATTTTTAGGTCATGGCGTGCTGCTTCAATCCGTTTGAATCGCATCGCATTTTCTGGGTTATGTTTTGGTTCAGTTCAGTTCATTTCAGCTGACCGGCCGGCCGGCTTCCCGCCCGGTCATGGTCACCCTAATTTCCACACACACACACACAGACACACACACAATCGCACACTCTTACTTCGCATTGCACTTTGCGGTTTACAACTCGTAAATAAATTACATTTTACTTCGGATTTTCTTTCCCTCGGGCTGGCAACGTTTCAATAATCTATTTCTTTTTTTTTTCTTTCTTTCGTTTCTACTCTTCTTTTGTTTATGTGGCATTTTGTTTATGCTGTTTAGTTTTGTGCAACAATGCGGAATGCGTTTCTTCTGGTTGTTGTTGTTGGCGTTGCGGCTGTTGTTACTTTTGTTGATGTGCAACCTTGTCCTTAGCACATGAAATTTTGTGTGTTTTTGGTTTACTGTCTGTCCCCACAGTAGCTGCAGCAGCAATGTGCGAAATGAAATATTTCTGGTTTAATTTGTGTTCGTGCGTATTTTTGGCAAAAATGTCTGTCAATGCATGGAAATGAAATCGCTATCGGTATGTGGCATGGAAATTTGACAAGCTGTGGCAGCCGTCGAATGCATAAATAAAATGCTAAATTATAAATGCAGCGTTAACTGTGCAAAACGATGCGCGTTTTTGCATTTTTAATTCATTGTGTGTACCACGAAGTTGATTTATATGGGCCGAGTCGAATGTATATTGGACAGTTTGGACCTGTTTTCAGCAATATAGCCTTTTAATTAGCCAAATAATCATTAGACTGGCTTTCCGAATGAATTAAATTATATGAAATGTCTCTTCGCATTTCGTATGTTTTCGCTTGTGCCAAATTTTAATAAATCAATTTATGATCTGCAATTTTTTGAGTTTATTTAACAGTATATATGATATATGGATTGATTAAAAAATAATAATTATGTTGAGCAAATTTTAGTCATGGCAAAATATCTTAATTAAGTCTCATATAATATTTATATAAGAGCGAAAACCTTAGTTTATTAACACTTATGCTTATTTACTATGTATATTTTTCAATATGGGAAACATTAAATAATATGTTATTTAACAAAATAAAAAAATATTTACAAAGATTATTTACAGTACCTATAGATTAGCTTAGATTTATTGTAGTGATAAATCTATCATTTATAACAAACTAGTACAGTATTCTTATTACGGTGGAAAGCCCTTAAATCCATCAAATAATTATACATATATTAGTAGTAAACGTGTTAACTGCTAGAAAACAAGATAGCGCCAACATTTAATAAAGCTGAGCTGTGGCAAGTTCCTCCGACAAAGCGGAAAAGCGCCCACTCTGTGTTGCCTTGAACAATTTCATTCAACTAGAGGAAAACACGCCCCGTTTTTAGTGTCTGGCTTCCCTGACCCTGTCAAGTGCAAAAACAAATGGAAAATACCTCAACTTCCGGCTGCTACGCTTTCCTTGACCCAGCCACCCTATTATGGCTTTAGACGTTTTTGCGTTTAAAAGAGAAATTAAGCTAAAGATCTAAACAGATCGATCGCAGGCAGCGCTGATAAAACTGTCCATAAATGGTCAAGTGAATCATTTGTTTAAATTTTTGTTGGCCGCGGCTCCTGCGTTGTGTTTACGTAGATTGAAAAGTTAATGGGCCGCGTATGAGCGTTGATGACGTATTTTGGGAAATCATAACACTACACACAGCCACCGACACCGACACACACACACCGCCACACACACACACACACGCACACAAAAGAGAGCAACGACTGGGGTACCTGTTGTATTTTTACCTCAAAGCCCCTTCGCAACGAAAGAGAGAGCGTGCAGAGCTGCTGAGAGCTGAGCAGCAACAGCAGCAGCAAACTCACCACTATTCACCACTTGGCGCTGGCATACACACACACACACACACACGCGTGCACAGACAGCGAACTGGGTAAACGGGCCTGGCAAACTGTTGATTGGCTGCTCTGCGCGTGCGCCGCGAAAATGGCTGCAAACGCAGGGAGGCAACGAGCCAACCGATTGGCTGTGCTGCTCGCTGTGTGTGCGTGTGTGTGTGCGTGTGTGTGTGTGTGCGTATGCCGTGCTGTGGCTTGTGACGTGCGAGTTCCCCACGACAACGAAACGGTTGCTCTCGCTCTCTCTCTGTCGCTTTCGATTTTTCGAAGTTGCCGCCGCTTTTGGCGTTTGGGGCGCGTGCCAGCCGCTGCCAAGTAGGGGCAATGCCGCTACGTTTGTGTGTCAGTTTAGTTCGCGCGCTCTCTCTCTCTCTCTGTCTCTCTCTCGATTGGCGGCTAGTTGGACTCTCGCCGTTGTGGCGCGGTTTGTTGAGTTTCATTCATAAAAACCGAAAGAGGGCGCATCTCGTGCCTCAGTTGTGTTCGAACAAGCAAACGCGACGGTTTGAAAATTCTGAAGCAGCAACAGCTGGTAAAATACATATAAAAAGAAAAATCTCAACAAATTTAAACGGCAACAACAAATACAACCACACACACACACACATACAAATACAGATATACGCAAACAAATAAAAAATTGTGCAAAGCCAACGAAAATAATATAAAAAAAAAGTGAATTAAATTTGTGAAAATTAAGAAACATCGCAATCAAACAAAAAGCCAAAGAGAGTGAAAGGATATTTTGTGCAAAACTTGCGAAAGCTGTGCCGCATTACCCGCCACCCCGACTTGGCAACTTTGATGAATGAAAACTTGCTGTAAACTGTGACGTACGCAACAAGAAAAACAAAGATACGGCAGAAAATTGTGTATGCAAAAAAGGCAAATACAATCGCATGCAAACAATATGATGTTAACTTAGGAATTTTATCGATCTACAGCTTGTGTGTGCAAAATAGCGAAAAGAAAAACCCTAAAGAAAACAGTGCAAGTGCAGCCCAAAAAAAAGTGAGTGTAGTGCAGCAGCAATCCCCGAGGATTGCTCTGAACTAAAAGGCGAAAGCAGAAACTACATTTGAATTCTTCAGCACGTGCCATTGCGATCCAGGTGATTAATTAGTGTTATACAAAACATATCAATCAATCTCTATATATAGTATATATATACTACGCGGATTGTATAATTAAACACTGTGCGGCCAGATACAAGTCATCTATAGCTGCAGATATCTATATATGCTGTGTATTTACAGCTACAGAGATACAGCCACATATACACACTATATGTTTTAGCTGCTGCGGAAATCATAAAACAAACGCTTGTCACATTTTTAATTTGTGCAAATAATTTTTGGAAATTTCCTTGTCAAATCAACACAAAAAAAAAACATTTTTATCGACTTTTAGTTGTTGGCGTTGTCATCGAATTAAGTGGAGAACTTTTCGAAACTGTTTGAAATATTATGCTTGAAATAAAAGTCTCTGAAATACTTAACTAATCTGTTGCAATAGTCGTGAATACGTTTTACGATGCTCTAAAGCAGAAAATTATCAATCTCTACGAAATTAATTTGTCTGCTTTGAAGATTATGTTGAGCAAATTAGTAGATTTATTTCATTAGTTTTCGTGACAAATAAACATGTTTGTGTTCAATTGTTCAACAAATTCTGTTAATTTCTGTTTCTTTTTTCGATTCGTTATAAACATTTTTTGAACACCGTTGTTAATTCTTGTTTCGCAGCACCAATTATTTTATTACTTCGAAATCTGACTCCAAAGTTATAAATTTCGGATCAACAAAAGCAGTGAATTTAACAGTCACTTAGCTGATTTAGTGCTTGCGATAAGCCCATTGTTGCCAGCAAGAATCTAATTAAAAGCATAGTTTCATTCCGAGCTTACGAAAAGTATTCGAAACCAACACAAAACTGCCTTAAAATAATCCACTCGAATTTATCGTCATTAAATGACTTTATTTAGAATACAAACTGGTGTCTTTAACGAAACTTTTTCGTAAAATATGAAGAGCCCATGAGTTTTGCCTTTGCCCGTCATATTTCTGTTCACATCTCTGTGCTTTATGCGAGACAGCATCTCAATTCACACCGCTGCAAGCTGAACTCTTCCTGAATGCAACAAATTTTATTAGAATGCTATCCCAGCGAATGATGCATAAATTCATTAAACGCACAATAAAAATCTCTGCACGTTATTAAAGAGCAAATCCCAAAAAAAAAAAAAAAATTATCGTGCCGCACCTGACAGCAACTATGTAAATTGTGTTAGTATATATAGTGTTGATGTGAATGGTGCTATATATACATACATACATTGGTCGGGGCAGGCTGCAATTTTGTAATTAAATTATTGTCATTGCACTTTGCGGTCAATTTAAGAAAAGCGCGAGCAGAAATTTTTGTTTACAATTTAATGGCACATCTTCGAGGCGATCCGGCAACAAAACCGTCAGACGCTAATAGTCTGTGGCCCGTGCGAGGGGGGAAGGGGGGAGGAGAGCGGGAAACGGCAACGGGAAAACTAAACCAACGCTAGGCCAAAAGATGTTAAAAGGGGCAACGCTAGAGAAATACAAAGGCAGAGTGTTTATAAAAAGAAAAACAATTAGCAAAATGATTTACACGCAGCCTCCCATGTCCAGCGACAACAACAGCAGCAACAACAACTGCGCAGCAACAAACGCTTGATGGACTCCTCGAAAATAATTTTCAATTTCCCAGTTTTCATCTCGTCGACTTTGGCTTCTTCGCTTTTCGGCTTTTTATGTGTATTTAACCAAATAATTATGACATCAAAAACAAAATACCGACGGTTCGTCAAAGAGTCTCTCTCTCTCTCACTCTCTCACACTTCGCTTAACACTTCGCCTCCCCCCTCCTACTTCTGCTCCTCCTCCTCCTGCTGGCAAGCAAAACAAATGGCACTTTGACACCCAGTCAGCTAGTAGAGCTGGCCAACTAAATGCGATAGTGATTCCGCTTGAGATTGAGATGCTGATTTAGCGGGGGGTGGGGGGTGTGGTGGGGAGTTGGGGCATCGCTCACGCGCCTGCCAAGCCAAACAAAGGCTGCTGACGACGACGACGACGACGACGACGGCGGCGGCGGCTGCCCGCCCAACTAAGTGCCCACTAAAATGATTTTAAGATTTTATAAAAATACGCGTACATGTTATTTTACGCATGCATACCCTGTAAAGTCCAAGGGCTGCAGGGTTGCTAAAGCAAGTGTAAAGATTCGTAAATTGAAGGCACACAAAATCAATTAATATTCAACTTTTCCCACATTAAACTAGAGCGCTGCTCACTATTTATTTAAAGCAAATTTAACTATAATTTGAGTGCAATTAAATGCATAAAATGCACAGTGTTTGTTGAATGCTTGCAGGGTATGCTTGAGTTCGAGTTATTGGTGTTGTTATTGCTGTAGTGCCTGCGGCTGTTTATTTTCATTAATTGTTCTCATGAGGAAAACACAAGAGCAACAAAAACAGCAACAACAACATGACATAGCTGTAGCTGTTGGCATGAAAAGTGTGACAAAGTGTTACGCATGCAAAGACGGCGTCGGCAAAAGATACATTTTCCATGTTGCAAGTTGCCTGCTGCCTGCTGTTGTTGTTGTTGCACTGCTTAACTTGTTGGTCTCTTGGCCTGTTGGTCTGAGTTGTCCGGCTGCTCGCTGCTCGCTGCTCGCTGCCCGCTGCGTGAATGATGGACTTTGTCTTTGTCTCTCCTCCTCTTGCAACTGCCACACTCCACTCAACTCGACTCAACTCAGCTCGCACTGAGCTGTTGCTGTTGCTGTTACTGTTGCCTGTTCCTGTTGCCGTGTCGCATGCGAGCTGCATGTTTGTATCTATGTTGCCTGCCAGATACTTTTACTGCAACGTCTTTTGCATTTTGACTAATGACGCCGCCTCTCCAGGCGTTTCTCCAATTTCTTTTTCTGTTAATAACCAAGCACCAACTGCAAAACAGAAAACACCAACAAAAACAAAAAAACAATAAGTATACGCCGCGTTGTGTTATTGTTATTTCACTGTGGCCGTTAATTGTTTGATGTGCGGCTGTTGATGTCGTTTTGAAGTTTCTGCTCTCAAGGTTGGATTGGGGCTGCCTGCGACGACGATATCAAATCACAGAGCTCTTTATGCAAATCTGCTGCCAAACCAAGCAACCAAATGACTGATCGACTGACTGTCAGACGCGCTGTCATTGCATAACAATAAAACTATTATAAAAACAAAAAAGCTCGGTACACGCAATAATAATAGCCAAAAACAACAAATTGCATTTATTTTTGGAGCCGCTAAGTAGCCAAGTCGATAAGGTCGCAACTTAATCCACAATGAGGTCTTCACAGGCCAAAACCAAAAAAAAAAAAAAGAGTCTTAAAACAACAATAAACAACGCAACTGAAGTTGCATTGAAGTCGTCTTGTGTGTGTGTGTGTGTGTGTGTGTGTGGAGTGTGGGTCAAGCCCAAGATCGTCGTTTGGTCCACTTGCCAGTCTAAACAAATTGGCGCCCATCTATCGAAATGTTAACACTCGTCTACGAGCCAGAATCCCAAACGAAACTGCGGAACCAGTCAGACACACACACATACACACACACACACACACACACACACACACTATAGACACATACACACACACAGAGTCTGAGTGTAACAACAACAACAACAACAACCGGTTTGGCAAAACTTAATTAAAATAATATCAACATAACAATTTTTATTATTTTTTTTTTCTGCTGCTGCTGCTGCTGCTGCCTTTCTTTCTTCCTCATCGAGACGAAAGACTTGAAGCTGTGTGCCAATATTCATTCATGGCAAAATCTAGACGCTAAAGCTAAAACCGAGACGGAGACGGAGACCAAAACTCAAGCTAAGACTGAAGCTAAAACTACTACAACTAAACCCAAATGCTATGCAAAATTATGCAGAGTGAAAGAAACAGGCAACAGCGACACACAACCAAACACACGAGAACTACTATACATTTAGCTCTATATGTGCTTTATACAGTGGGCCAACGCTAAAGCGAACCCAAAGAACAAACAAACGGAGGGGAATTAAAATAATGACAGTAAATAAGCATTTGCTTGGTATATAAAATAAGCACTGTAAACGCAATTATTGATCTGCTCTGATGTTCAGCGCAATTGAGCTAATCAGTGTCAGGCGATAGTTCACTGTAGCTGGGCTAACTTTAAATGTAAATGTCTGCGGCACGAACAGCAATAACAACAACGACAACAACAACAACTTTGAGCGTTCGCAGCTTCGCTTATATTTTTCTCCTCTCGTTATGTGTGTTTTTTTTTAAGGGAGTGTCAATTGTTAGCCAAGTTATTAAGCGCAGAAGAAGAAGAGGAAGCTGAAGCTGAAGCTGAAGCCGAGGCTGATGCTGGCCAAGATCCGAGAGCTAAGATTGAGAGGCAGCAGGCCGCCAGTTCGACCAGTTCACGTCGATTCCGTTGAGCTCTCAGTCTGTGCCTGTGTGTATGTGTGTGTGTGAATGCAAGTGTATGTGTGTGTCTGTGTGTGTGTGTTGGAGCAGCGTGAAGCACTGTGCCGAGTGCCGGCGATGTGAATGATTCATGTGGCACTCGTATTCGTATTCAGATACAAATCTTTGATCGACTGTAAAAATTATTGACTGCGTCGCATAATTTTATGAATGAATGTCAGCAACAAAAGGCACAAAACACACTCCGTTTGCTGTTGTATTTTGTGTTTTTCTCTTCGCTTGTGCTTGTGCCTGTGCTTGTGCTTTTTAAGCACAGCACGCGCTGCCCATTGTCGCTCCATAGCTCGTGTATCTGTGAGATACAAAACTCTGCTGTGTGTGTGTGTGTGTAATATTCATGCTGCGCTCTTGCTGACTGCGCCGCTTGTCGTCTCGTCTCGAGTGCACTTTGCCACGGAAATTATGCGTGAAATCAAATGTAAATAAAAAAGCAAAAGTGCCAAAACAGGCAACGCAGCAGGCCAGAGGGGGGTGAGGAGGGGGGAAGCAAGCACAACGACAACATGGGGCACGGTAGTTATTTTGGCGCATAGCTGCCTGTCAACACGAGTGCACTTGTAATGCAAATCAACGCGGTCAAGTCGAACCGCGCCACGCAACCAGCAAGCGACGCACTCGACGCGAAGATGACGCCACAGTGCCGAGAGTCGCCACAAGTTGTTGCTATTGGAGCGGGGAGGGGGGGGGGAGGTGTGTTGGGGCCTTTGGCAGTCAAATCAAAGCCGTTTGCCAAATTATAAGCCAAGTTTATGGCATATATGAGCGGCATTTAATTGCGCTTGCGCAACTCATTTCCAGGCATTGCGTAAGGTCAACGCTTGACCTGCAACTGCAACACGCCTGACCCACTTGTCGCTTGCTGCTTGCCACTTGTTAGTGTTGAAGGTGGGCTTGGCTGTGGGAAAGCGACTTGTTCTACTTCTCACATCGTCGCTGTAGTCGCTATAGTCGCTGTCTCCCCCGTTTAAGTGCTTAATCGATTTTAATTTAATTGCTCGCCGACTCGTGGGCAGCAGCTGTTGCTAAAAAGGAAAGTTCCAAGTGCCACAATGCCACAAAATGTGTGGCAAATTAAATTGTTGGTGGCCCATAAATTGTCTCGTCAACCCGATGCGCAGCTTATGCAATCGAACAGCTGCCATGGCAAATCAATAAAAACAACAACAAGCACAAGTTCGATCTTTTATAGATTCACAAACACACACACACACACACACACATATTGAAAGTGTTGCACTTCCCGCTGTGCGGCGAATTTCAGGTGAAACTGTTCAATTTATGCCGCTAATTAAACTGAAGCTGTGCAAATTACGCTTAATGGTGCAACAGTAGTTCCAACCAATTTGTCGCCAGGCACTTAAAATATTAATGATATTTGTTATCTACACAACGATTTGGGGGGAAATCTTGAAGTGACTTTGCTGGTTATCAATAAGCATAAAAGATAAGCTTGAAAAGCAAACTATTTAGATACATTTCGAGAGATATTTGTTAACTAACTTACATTATTTCTTCCTCCTTTTTAGGCGGCGTAGCCCCTGGAACCCCATCAGCGGCCATGATCATGGAAGGGCTTGAAACCCTGGTGGCGCCCACGCATCACGCATTCCTGCTCACCGAAACGGCCGCTGCGGCCCACTTCAATGTGCTGAGCTTCGACACGTGCCTCTTCAAGACGAGCACGGCGCAGAGCAGCAGTCCCTCGGCTGCCAGTTACCTCAGCTCGGCCCAGTTTGGCGGTGGCGCCGCCGCCACAGCCGGCAGCAGCAGCAGCAGCAACAGCAACAGCAACGGCAGCAACTCAACGCTCGCCGCCAGCAGCAGCGGCCAAACGTTGTTGCACTATACAACAGCTGCCACAGCGGCCACACACAACAATCACAATCATCATAATAACAATAACAATAACAATAACTCGGTGCTGCGTGCTCGCAATCAGACAGCCACGCCCACACAGGGCGGCAGTCCTGGCAACGTGGCAGCGCAGCCGATATCGGGCAGCGTCACAGCCGCCAGCAGCGGCCGCAGCTCGGCCTCGCATCTCAGCCTGTTGAACACAAGCCAGCACAGTCCCGTTACGGCCACCGAGCACGGCGTCGCCGTCGAGTCCAAGCAGCTGATCGAGGCCCTGCCCGGCGACCTCAACACGCCGGTGACCACCTCCAGCGATATACCCTCGTTCTTTGGGCCATCCACAGTGGTTGAACCGCCACCGATTACCGGTAAGTTGAGTGGAATATTTGGGATTGATTGGAGAATATTAGTTGGATTTGAAGATGCTGAAAAATAGAGTAAATTAGGGCTGTATAGAAATCCTTAGACTTACTTTCTTAATGTAAATATATTTACTTCTAAGTAGTTAATAGATCAAGAAGGGATGTGACAAATTTGTTAAGCTTAAGTTCATTGCAAGTTCAGTTCCTTAGAGTTCATGACAGAACTATATTTATTTCTAAGTAGTTAATAGATCAAGAAGGGATGTGACAAATTTGTTAAGCTTAAGTTCATTGCAAGTTCAGTTCCTTAGAGTTCCTTTCATAACAGAAATATATTTATTTCTTAGTACTTAATAACATAGATCAAGAACAGATGTGACAAGTTTGCTAAGCTTAAGTTCATTGCAAGTTCAGTTCCTTAGAGTTCATGACAGAACTATATTTATTTCTAAGTAGTTAATAGATCAGGAAGAAATGTGCCATGTTTGCTAAGCTTAAGTTCATTGCAAGTTCAGTTCCATAGAGTTCCTTTCATAACATAAATATATTTATTGCTAAGTAGTTAATAGATCAAGAAGAGATGTGACAAGTTTGCTAAGCTTAAGTTCATTACAAGTTCAGTTCCTTAGAGTTCCTTTCATGACAGAAATATATTTATTTCTTAGTACTTAATAACATAGATCAAAAAGAGATGTGTCAAGTTTGCTAAGCTTAAGCCATTACAAGTTCACTTCCTTAGAGTTCATGACAGAAATATATTTATTTCTATGTAGTTAATAGATCAAGAATAGATGTGACAAGTTTGCTAAGCTTAAGTTCATTTCAAGTTCAGTTCCTTAGAGTTCCTTTCATGACAGAAATATATTTAATGCTAAGTAGTTAATAGATCAAGAATAGATGTGACAAGTTTGCTAAGCTTAAGTTCAGTTCTTTTAGGCTATATACACAAATATTTATGGCTGTTTATAAGAGTAGAAATATATATATTTAGTGGAGAAAAGATTTCATCTCAATAGCGCAATCTTTTCACAATTGAAGTTCATTTTAAAATGAAACCTTTAAAGTTTCTTTATGCATTTATTATTAAACAAAACTCGAACTTATCACGAGCATTAATAGATTCTGGAATGAGTTTATATTTGTAGATATTTTGTGTCTTAGAAAACTACAGCAAATAATGTCAATCGTACCTCAATTAATCTGCAGTTGTGCAACCGCCTTCATGTAGTTAGCGGAACCTTTTTGGGGTTAGGGTAGCGTTCGCAATGCTGCGATATATGCAAACTTATGGTTTTGGGTTTTCTTTATCTGAGCACTGCTAATGGATGCAGCTGCCACATGCTGCAGTTGCAAGTTACAGTCTCCAAAGACTGCAACTAATCCGATGTCAGGCTTAAGTCGCAACATAAATCAGCCTCAACCGCCGCCGCCTGGGCCAACAGAAAGCTGCTGTCTTTTGAGTAGCGCTCTCTCTCTCTCGCTCTCACTCAACAGCTCTCTATCTGTCTCTCTTTGATACACACAATTCGCGTTCAAAAGAGAAAAACAAGATCAAAATCAAAAACAAACATTCCACAAACTGCAAAAATAAAAATAATTGAAGTAAAATTTTTTATTGAAATCGTTTTGAGATTTCTTCTCTTTTTATTTTTTGTATTAATTATGAACGATGTTAAGAGTCAGCGAGGAGCTTGACATATATTATTGTTATTTATAAACAAATGCAATTAAAAAAAAATAGCTGACAATCAAGGGGGGGGGAGGGAGGCGGGGGGAGCGACAGCTCTATATAGACTTGTTAAAAATTCTTTTGGTGACTTTTAATTAATTGCAAATAAATTCAATTGCATGTGAGCGAGAGAGAAAAGGAGGGAAAAAGCGAGGGGAAGGGAGAAAGAGAAAACCTTACTCACTCTCTTCTAAGACTGCACAATAAAACAAGCAGCACTTAATTAATCAAGTAACAACCACAACAACAACAACAACAACAACAACGACAGCAGCAAGAACAATAATAATAATACATAATAGCAACAACAATGAAGTGTTGTCGCGGCACATGTATTAAACATTTCCGTTCAGTGTCAATGTTTCGAGCGCAATTTACTCGGCTCGAGATACGACAAGAGCCTCAAGCCGACTCAAGACTCAGACAATATCAACGATGTCGTACTTACTATATACTACCTACATACATATATACAATATATATCCATATATGTGAACGTGCCATATATGCACAAAAGAACATTTCTAATTGAATTAAGGCAAAGCAAATAAAGTATACTAGATTTTCCCCGAGCGCGTATCAGAAACAATTGAGTTTAATTGCTCGCGTCATACTATCGTATTTTGTTTTTTTTTTTTGTTGTTTTTGTTTTTGCAGATCCAACTATGAAAGTAACAAACTAAATTGCACTTGGATTTGCCACTCAGCAAACTCCACAGAGCAGTTAATTCAGTTAACCGTGCATAATTGCTAAAGATACTTTTAGATTCTAAAGGTATTTAGACGATTTACGATCAATAGGTTTATTAACTAAACTGCATCAATAGCTAATATATATTTATGCTTATTGAATTTCAATAGTCCCACTTTGCTGTGCTGCCTGCCATTGTGAATATCTTGAAAATCGACCAATTGAAAATGCATAAAAATCAGCCATTATATGCAGAGACGCATACAATTCCAAGCATATGTAGATACATTTAGTAGCCTGAAAATATCTAAAAATTGGACGCGTCGCGCCAAAAAATGTCACTCATAAATTTGGCGCAGTCGCCTGACAAGCGTCGCAGCCCACGCAAAACACAGAAAGCAAAAAAAAAAAAAACGTTCCCCAAGAGAAAAATCGTCAGCAAAAAAAGATTTTCAACACACACAAACAGAAATAAAAACAAAATGAAATAATAAATAAATAACAAATGGGAAAGAAAGGCAAACAGAAAGAGGCGAGCTACAAACTACAAACTTAAAACAATTTGCATGGGGACAACGCGATTTTCGCTTAAGCTATTCGACTGCGCGGACAATGATAAAGCAGCTTTTAATCGCTAAACTTGGCAGCCAGCGCTGGGCATAACTTACTCGCATGTCCGCGCCGAATGAGTTATGCATGCGACTGGCCCCAAAGCTTGCCCCAAAGTGGCCAAACAGCTCCCAAAGGGTGGCCAACATTATTTCTATTGTCTGCGGATGTCTCCGCACAAATAATGGCAAAATTGGCCAAAAACTGCGGCATTAATTATGCCGACAAATAATATATTACTGACTCATATGACGCAGGCTCAAGTCTCCCGCTTGATGGCATTGTGCATTTCTGTGAATTGAAGCGCATTGGGCACCAGTTCGTCTGACTTCCCTAACCCCCGCCCCGGACGCTAGGCATGAGGAGCGAGAGATTGATGTCGCAGCACATTAGGCGCAAATGCAACTCAATCAATAGCCAAGCGAACTGCGACTCTGGCATTAATGACTGACTACCAAAACGATCATCATTGCCATCAAAGAGCATCTTCGTGATGACGATGTTGTTGCTGTTGCATGCCACAGCCAACAACAACAAAAAGTGCACAGACTGATGCCGCTGCGGTAGCCGCGTAATTAGTCTTCACAGCCGACACTTTTGTGTGGCTAGCGATGATCGCGTGACCGCACGTGACACGACAAAAGAATATTGTGGATATTTAAAGTTTACTTCTGTGCTTTCAATTGACATTTTTAAGCAGATTAGCATTGACAACGTTGTCCAAACTGTTTTCACATTTTCCCAGCGACTTTTCCAGTCTCAATTGAAACGACTTAATGGTTATTTTGCTGACTTTTTGTCACCTTGTCATGGTCACATTTGAGTTTGTCTTAATTACGCCTTGTTTTTGTTGCACATCGTGAATTGATATTGATTCGTGCCACCACCAAGTGGCACCAGCAGCAGCAGCAGCGGCAGCAACGATGAGCGATGATGCGACCTCCCGTGTCGTTCGATTTCCGCGAAATCAAAGCGCGCCCAGCTGCAGCAGCCAGAGTCGATATAACACTTACCAAGTACTACTTCCAATGCCAGAGCCCTTCAAGGGAACTGTGATTGATATCGTCAGGCACCGGCGCAGGCGCAAAAAAAGTAAAAAGAAGAGCAAAAGCAAAAAATCAAAGTCAAAGCGAATAAGCCAAGGGAGATGGCAAGGCAAGCAAGAGATTTTTTCGGCGTCGGCAGCAGCGTCTCAAGTTGAAAGCTTAGGCTAAGCAGTAATTTTGTTGCAACACTTTCGACTAAATGGGAGTTCGTTTTGTGTCTTGTGTCATTGCAGGCTCCATTGAATCGGAGGATCTGTCGCTGGAGCCGCAGGTGGTGTCCGTGGCGAGTCCTGTGTTGTCCTCGTGCAGCCCGCTGAAGGAGGAGCGCAGCACGCCGCCCGCTTTGTCCATTGTCAAGGAAGAATCAAGTAATAATAGTTGTAACATGTACCCACTACACAACAACAACAACAACAACAACAACAGCCACCATCACACAACATCAACAACAAGCACATCATCAACAACAGCAACAACAACAACCGCCACAAACAAACAAACAAGCAGCAGCGACAGCAGCAGCAACACTGAGCGCGTCTGCTCGCCTGCTGCTGCAACAGCAACAGCTGCTGCTGGCAACACACACTCACAACAACAACAGCTGCATCACAGCAACAACAACAACAACAGTCACTGTCACCAACATCAGCAACAACAACAACAGCAGCAGCAGCAACACTTGAGCTCGCCGCAACACCAACAACAATACCAACTACAACAACACCAAATACTACACCAACAACAACAACAACAACAGCAGCAACAGCAACAACAACAGTTGCCACACCATCATCATCATCATCATCACCATCATCATCATCACAGTCAACAACATCAACATCAACACCAACAACAACAACAACACCAACAACAGCAACAGCAGCAACACCAACAACAACAGCAACACCAACAACAACAACAGCAGCAACAACATCAACAGCAACACTATCAACAACATGCACTACAACAACAACAACAACAACAACAGCTGCCTGGCAAAATCTCATATCGTGGCATTTTCACCACCACAGGCAACCACAACAGCGTCATGAGCGCCGCCCAACAACTGCAGCAGCAGCAGCAGCAGCAACAACCACAACAGCAGCAACAGTTGGCGTCGCCACAGCTGAGTGTGCTGCCCGGCCAGATGTCGCCGCCATCGAACAGTCTGGGCAACAGCTGGGGACTGCCCAGTCCCGACAAGTCGCTCTTCCAGCCGCCCATCTTCAGTCTGCCCGCCCACTACGCCGTGCAACAGCAGCAGCAGCAGCAGCAGCAGCAACAGCAGCAACAGCAGCAACAACAGCAGCAAGCAGCAGCTGCCACCGGCTCGCCGTACGACGATGGACGTGCCGCAGTCGCCGCCGCTGCACAGCATGCCGAGCTGCTCGGCCTGAGCATGGACTGCACGCCGCTGTTGCTGAAGCAGCCACCGAGCTATGCCACAGGCGCCACAGTCTCCACAGCGGGCTTCGCCAGCCTGGCGGATCTGCAGAGCAGCCACGAGCAGCTGCAGCAGCAGCAGCAACAGTACGCCGTGCGTTCGCAGCTCTCGGGCGTCTCCACGCCCAAATACCAGTGGCTCGACACACCTGCCGACTACGCAGCCGCCGCAGCAGTGGTGCAGCAGCAACAGCAGCAGCAACAGCAACAGCAGCAGCAGCAGCAACAGACGCTGGTGCTGCCCGGACCCACGTCGTCTGCCAGCTCGAGCAACGCCGCGCTGGGCGTGCTCATACCCAAGCAGGAGAGCTACCCGGACATGCAGCCCAGCTCGAATGGCACCGGCTACTCGAGCGCCTCGGCCGCAGCGGCTGCAGCAGCGGCTGCCGCTGCTGTGCAGCTGGCGGAGTACAGTCCGTCGACGAGCAAGGGCCACGAGATACTGTCGCAGGTCTATCAGCAGAGCAGTGTGCCGCTGAAGCTGGTGCCGGTGAAGCCGCGCAAGTATCCGAATCGTCCCAGCAAGACGCCGGTGCATGAGCGTCCCTACGCCTGTCCCGTGGAGAACTGCGATCGTCGCTTCTCGCGGTCGGACGAGCTGACCCGCCACATACGCATCCACACCGGTCAGAAGCCATTCCAGTGTCGCATCTGCATGCGCAGCTTCAGTCGCAGCGATCACCTGACCACCCACATACGCACCCACACCGGCGAGAAGCCGTTCAGCTGTGACATCTGTGGCCGCAAATTCGCCCGCTCCGACGAGAAGAAGCGTCACGCCAAGGTGCATCTCAAGCAGCGCATCAAGAAGGAGTCCAAGCTGAGTCGCGAGCAACATCAGCAGCAGCAACAGCAGCAGCAACAGCAACAAGCTGCAGCAGCCGCGGCAGCAGCAGCCGCACAACAGCAACAGCAGCAACAGTTGCAACAGCAGCAACAGCAACAGCAGCAGCAGCAACATCATCAGCAGTACCAGCATCATCATCTGTTGCATGCCGCCGATTTGGCGATCGTGACAAGCAGTGCGACCAGCATGTAGACCGCAGAGAACTCAACGTCATCGATTGATTCCAACAGAGGGCAGCCCTCGCCGTCGGCGTACGCGTTGAGTCTGGATCTCGATCTCGACATCGACGAGAGCCCGCTGCCCTTTGAGCTGACACTCACCTCAGACTATGGCACACTGTCGCCGCTGACCAGTCCGCTGCAGTACAACTATGTGCTGGTCAGCCAGGAGTCCAGCGAGCTGCTGCTCTGCAGCCAGGACTCGCGCAGTCAGGACTTTTAAGCACAATAAGTCAACTCACACTCTCTCACTCTTCCACTTCACACTCTTCTACATGGGTTTTTCTATGAATCTAAGCAGGAATCAATCGCTGATGCTGAACTAAAACAAAACAAAACAGAAACAAGAAATAAACACGCAGACACAAAACAAGGCACTGGCAAGCAATGAATAAGCAGCCTGGAAAGCTAATATAAATATTGCTATTTTGAAAGACAAAGCATCAAAAACATTATTTCAATTTCTGAGATTGGCAGCAAACTTTCAAATAGTTGGAATATTAGCTTTTTGTGGCTGCTGCAGAGCTTTGACAATTTGACAGCCTAGTGCAATTAGCTAAATAATTATAAAGTTGTAGCCGTAATTTTTGGGTTGTGCTAGCAGCAAAATCTACGCAAGACATTAATCTAAAGCAAAAACAAAAGAATATATAAACCTAAAACAAACTGAAGCCACACTACACATAAAAGAAAAAGAGTTACTAACCGATCAAAGTCTAACAAGAACAAAAACAAAAAAAAAGAGTAAAACCCTAAAACGAAATAATATTAATATTTAAAAATATTTAACTTATGTCTCTAATACTGTGATCTCATGTGTAATAATTATTAATTTTAATTTCTTATAACTAAAACTAAACGAATAAAAACACAAGCAAGCGTTAATTTTAAAATCAATTATAAACTTTTCAACTTTGCATAGCTAATGTTCATTTTATAAACGAAAAACAAAAAGAAAAAAAAAAGCGAAAAACAAAAACAAAATGATTCTAACACAAGCAAAACTAATTTATTGCAGTTAAGCATTTTAAAGTCTATTATTAACTTATTTAGCATCTTAGTGTTTAGGTTTTAACACACACACACACACACAAAAACAATGAAAACTGAAAAGAACAGTAAAAGAAAAGAATTAAAATTAATACACTTTAGCATATCATTTTTCGTGTAAGCCTAAGTAATTAAAGCAGCCATTCATTAAGTATTTAAGCGCTTAAGTTGAATGTGAATAAGCAGCAGCAGAAGAGGACGAAGATATATTGTGCAACATTTGATTATAGTTATGATTAATTCATTCATTATGATGTGATGGATTAATACGTGTTGAAAATGCCCCATGTACTTCCTTAATTGATTCGAAATCAGACGGCAAAAACAAATCTAAATCTAATTTACAAATCTTCATTACGTTTTTGTATATCAAAAATAAAAATTATTTTTAAAATACATTGTATCTATTTTCTAGTTTATAGTTTAAATTTGCTTTAATTCTAAGTTGAAACATTTTTATAATTAGCTTATTTTATTTTCGAAAATATATAACAATTTTTAAAACGAAACTTCACACAAACACTTTTTATTTTTTGGTTTTTTTCCTTTCTCTTTATGGTTTTGTTTTTTTTTTTTCCAGCTTACTCGGTCTGCGCCGAGTCTGATACTTATAGCCTTAAGAATCTAACGAAGACACTATATGGTCGAGAGACATTACAGATAGCAAAATTAAGAAACTACACGGAACTCTAGTGCCACTTAAGCAACGATAGCTGAATAACGAATGAAACGAATGGTTTGAGCTACTTAATTAGAAATAGGAGCAAAATACGGCCAAGAAATTGGTAATACATTTTGCATAGCCGCTGGTATGAGACACAAATTAACCTTAGAATCGCATAAGCACAGAAAAAAAAGAAAATAATAATAAATAATTAAGAAAAGTTCTAATATATATATTTCTATATGGAATTGGTATTTCTTGGCGTGCATACTCAATAACAAAATAGTAAAAAAATAAATATATATATATACATATAGAAGTTTGTTGTCTTCAATGTACAAACTGTTGTTAAACAAAAACAGGTCGCAATGAGCCTTTCAAATTTTGAAAATACAACTAAATACCATTTAAATGTGTGAAACTTATGTGCCATCAAGTAACAAAAAATAAATTAAACATAAGCTGATACACTTTTAAAACATGCTGAAGAAAAATCAAAAATGTTCGACACACTACAAGAAAAATTAAAAACAAAACGAAAATACATTTTTAAAAAGAACATTTAAAAGAAAGTAAAAAAAATTAAAGTTGAAATTTAAAACGTTGTGATTTATATTGTTTATTCAATGCATGGTTCAATATATAAAAAAAAAAATAAATAACATTAATGACAATTTAATTCTTATGTATTAAACCAAAAAAAGTGCTAACTAAAAACAAATTATTTATTATATAACCGTATATATGTATGTATTTAAGTGTAGTACATATACTAATTTATTATTTATTAATGTTGCTTATGGACAGTTTTTCTTCCATACATAATAACAATAAGATATATAAAATTCAGTATAATATCATTTGGATAAATGTATTTATTGATGCATTCTTAGCTAGCTACAAATTGTTTATAGCTAAAAAAACAAAAAGAAAATATATATTAACAAAAAAAAACGAAAAACAAATAATTTAAAAAACAAAAATTTGCTCAAAAAATGAAAAAAAAAGTTGCAGCTTGCAAATTGATTTTTATAGATGTTGCATTGCAGTTGTTTTTATGTGTGTTTTTTGCGTATAGATGAAGAAACGTATACATATTTATATTCACATTAATCGAAAGTTTAATTGATGTTTTTCCATGTTTTAAATGTGCACACAATTTAAGTAAAGTATAAGATGATACGAGTACATTTCAAGACTAACAATAAGATCTCTCAATTTCATCTCTAATTTTAAAGACTGTCCCTTGTGTTAATCTTAAGCATTCCGCAAACCTAATCAGAAATTTAAGTGCGTGTTTAGTTCTTATCAATCGAAGGATACATCTTCAGCCTATATGTATGTACGTACGCATATATCACTCGAACTTGTAGCTGTATCAGTTTTTTCTATCAACGATTCTTATAAGCATGATCGATACCTTACTATATCCGTAGTCTCTAAGTTTATATTTTGTGTCAGAATATATATACACACACACATACACGTACACATATATATACATACATATATATATATATATACTTAAAAGATATACCCAATAAATTAAATGATAATAATAATATGCAAATTTGGCAAACAACTTTTTGAACAAATAAAAATAAACAAAAAAAAAAGAAGAAAAAAAAAAGAACTTAAGATTGAACCGTGTCTTGCATTATGACCATATAAATTACCCCAACATACATTTCAATCAGCCTCTATCTATGCCATATAAAGCAGGCTCTATGACCGAACGCAATGCAACGCTAATAAAAAGCGCAATAAAATTGAAAATAATAGCCAAACCAAGTTGAGCTCTGCGACCAGATGACCAGCTCCACATCGAAGATATATGCCGGCACTCAAAACTAATGAAATGTTCCAAACTCAAAACGATCCAGCCAGTGGCAGCCACACGCGCTCGAAAGTCATCCGCAGCAAACGACGCGACGTTGACGTCGACGTTGACTGCTCAGCCCAGGCCCGGCAGCGACAGGCGCATGTCGGAGCCGAGAAATTCTTCAGCAAGCAGCGAGCAACAAGCAGCAAAGACGAGCAGCCGGCAAACGAAGCTGCAAAAGTCGCGACGTTACCTCGCCAAAGTTATGAGCGCAATTCTATCGTAAAAATGCCGGAGAAAGGAAACCAACTCAAATCACAAAGTATACTCCAAATACTCTAGGAATCCAAGGTGCTACAATAATTGATTACAGCTCAATCTCGACTGTGCCAGTTTTGGTTAGAGTTTTTTTTTTACCTTGCGCTGCTCTAAAAAACCAATAAACTTTTCATTAGCCAAAGCATTTTAGTCCCAATTTTAAAATATATTATCCTTGAGCAATAAACTCAACTTCTTCTAACTTAGATTGGTAAATATCAAGACTGCGTTTTGCAAATGCTTTCAGGAATAGAAAGTATTATGGCTAATTATTTAAGGTCCCTAAATTGCCGATGCTCTAGCTTAGGCTATATTTCAGCATAAACTTTGTTGCCATTTAAGCTTTTCACTTAATTTTAGTCAAGCCATGTGAAATAAAGTTTCCTGCAAGTTGGAAAAGTGTCCATGCTCCGTTTTAGGGTATTAAAATGCAAAATGCTTTCACGGCCGCTTCCTAGGCCTGGCTGGTCAAGCGAAGCCCGACTTCAGCTGCAGCTTCCATCCCCGCTAGCCGGCCAGTCAAAGTCTGCCACAGTTAAGGTTCGTTTTGGTTTGGCAAACTAGAAATTCTTGTCTTCGCAGCAATCATCGCTGGGCGGTGGCAGCAGGGAAATGCAACAGTGTGTGCGCGGTGGAGCTGGAGGAGTTGCAAGCAGCAAAGCAAAGCTGCAAGTAGTTGGAGTAGCGTTTTGTGATTTGTGTGCTTGCGGTACAATTTGAGCCGCGAGCTGTGGCTACCAATGGCCAGTTACCCAGTTAGTTGGCTCTTATGACAGGCGCAAACAAAATTATTTGATTCGGCTCCTTGGGCAAAAGTAATCCACTCGCTGCAACTGTGAACAGGTGATGAACTGTATGTGAATGTCGCCAATTTGACTTGTTTAGCGATGTGTTCAGATATGGCTATGGAAATTGATTTCGATTTGATAAGCACTGTCATATTCATGCTGTCATACAGTAGCTGCAATATACGACTATGACCCACTGTACACAGCTTGTGTTATGATCTCTTATCGCAGCTAAAAGTTGTTACACGTTGAGTGGCAAATAAGAGAAGCAAAAAAAAAAAAACTTTCCAGCATTTGCCTATCACACGGCGAGGTGTCGCCAGTCACAGCCACTGATGAGTTCCAGACAACCAGACAGCGTGTGGAGATTGACTCCCCAGGAAAGTCCCAGAAACCGGATCCATCTCTCTCTCTCTCTCTCTGTCTCTTTCTCTTCTCGCCACTTCTTCGTCCACAATATCCATATATGCGAAATGTCATGCAGGCAATCTCACTTGGGCCTTGGCGTAATATCTTTGCTTAACAGCTAATGAGTTGCCGTTAGTGATTTATTTGGTAAATGAATAGAATTGCTGGCAGTTAGCAAGTTCACTTTGCATGCCACATGCAACACGCGGCACTGCTTCGAATTCCCCTTAAACTTCAACTTCAGCACGACGCTCTCAAACTATCCAAATATAAATGGGTGAAAACGAAAAGTAAACAAAAATACAGTAAACCATTTTGATTTCTAATTAATTACACACATTTCAGAGCGAGTTTGAACATTGGTCAAAATTGAAATTTAAAATATATTTCAACTGAAATTCCGTAACATCTTTCAAAAGGCAAACAAACCATCCGCATGGTAGCTAAAAATTTGTGATCTAAAGTATCGTCGGTAGCCCGATGCTATTAATATGGGGCCATATCGCACCATGTATGACATGTGACTAATTGAATAGCTCTGATATATTGTGACCACAAGATCAGCGAAAGTTAGCATACTCCAGCCGCGGCCAAGACTCAGCCCAACCCAACCCAGCCCAAAAGCGAACCCTGGACCAGGGTGACATTGAAAAAGCACAAAATACCAACCGGTCAGTTTTTCCATTGGGCTGCGCCTAATCAAAACTAATTCATCATGCGCGCTGCCTATGCATTAGCCCGGGCTTAAACTCAAATGACCAGCGAATGTGTAGGTCTGGATATTGGTTGTCTGAATGTTTGTCCAGTCTCCGCAGTCGGCGTATCTATGGCCGCATATTTCATAGTCGTCGACGATGCTGTCGCCGTCGCTGTCGCCGTCGCCGTCGCCGTCGCCGTCGCTGTTGCTGTTGCTGTCGTCGCACAGAAGCATTTCATGGCCATAAAGAAACTAGATCAATTTAATTCGTTTTCGGTTTTATTTTAGTTGCCTCTTCGGGAGATGCTATAAGATCTGGCGACATTGCGGAAGCGTGCCACTTTGTCAAGGCATTGTGCCGCGGGCGTTTGCGACCAAAGGCGCCGCGCACCAGACACCGATCCGGAGTACTATGGCGCAGAAGCGCTTTTTACAGATTAAAAAACTACCGACAACCACCGATTAATAGTAGTATATTGTTTTTTCTGCATTTTAGTATTACATTTCTAAACAGCATGTCGATAAACTCAAATAAAATTCGACACTCAAAATAAGTTGAATATCTTCAATAATATTTGAATATTTAATATATGTATATTGGCTTAGAATATGTGAGTTGAGAAATTTCTAAATCACTTGATAAATCAACTATGAGTTTTAACGTTTTCTCCCAGTAAACCAAACCATACTAAAATCTTGTCTTGTATTGCAAATCTTTAGCTGACCATCACGTCTAATATTTTTGCCACAACTTTGGTGAATTTTGCCGCTGGTGCTCTGTGCTAACAGGTCCGTTGGCTGGGCTTAGTTTTCACTTAGGTATGCCTGATAAATGCATTGGCTGCCATTGCTAGTCGCTGGCTTATCAGTGTTTGTAATTAGCGCATTTGCATTAAAAATAGCAATAATTTCCCATAAAGAAGCCCAACATCGATATGCAGTCTATGTGTGTAGTGCCTCGTATTCCTCTGCCTGTAATTACAGGAAGTGGCGCTGAATTAAAACCAAAACATTAAATAGATAGCGTCATGAAGTTTGCAATCTTAGAGTCTAGCATTAGAGCTGGGAGTGAATAAAGATTTCTTTCGTGTCACGCAGGATCCAAAAGCGTTACAAATTGTAGGAAAATGCTTGAGTAATTTTAGGGTAATGCATCATTAGAACTAGCTGTAAAAGAAAATCGATAAATTAATTAAGAAAGTAAAATAGTGAATATAATAAATATTTATTCTAAGAAGGTAATTTGTATGATTTGCAACGAGGTTTGCGTAACTCGTCACAACTGTCACAGCAATAATAAAATTGAAAGACGTGCGTATCCAAGTTGAAATGTTCTTTAGACTCTGCTCATCTCTGTTATATATTATAGTAGACTGCCCGCCGTCTGAAGTCGAAGTCGTTAATTAGCTTGGCCCATTGGTATTTAACGATTTGCGTCTAGCGCCATCTAGCGTTGGGCTGCTGCAATTAGCCAAGGTAATTAATGTCGGTTAACTTTCGAATAGTTGTCACCGACTAACATATGCATATAGTATGTTTGTGTGTAGTTGAAATCTGAAGAGCATATTCCGTATCTGGTATAGTTGTAATTAATCTTGCATCTCTGTGGCAATTATGTGAACTAATTAATGGTTTTTTAAACAAACTTGGCAACGCGTTTTGCGCACATTTGAGCCAATTATCTGTTGGGGTAGGCCAGGCCAAGCAAAAGCTTGGCCATAGTCGCTGGCGCATAGAGAGCCGCCCCCTTTGTGGCCAAGGCGTGCATTCATTGATTCACAATTAATGTTGATTATCAAGATCTCCAACGAGAACGCCCCAATTTGTGGCAGCGAAAGATTCGCACAGGTGCAGCAGCCTCTCTTTCAATCGATCGCCGATCATCGATCCGCTGCTGATCGTCGTCGTCGTTGTTGTTGTTGCTGTTGTTGTTTTTCCTTATCTTTGTCTTCCACTTTTTTTTTATTTTTTTGTATCGTTTTTTTTTTTTGGCTGTTCGATCACAAATTCAGTAGCCGTTTTGACTGCCTAATGATGGCCCCGTATCTGCGGGGCCAATGAATTATTACGCTAACCACCAGCAGGCCATGTTAGCACAATTGGCCTACAAGTCTATTATTATTTATGCAAAGGCTGCCAACGGTTGATCGCCCCATTCAGCGGATCTGTCGATCGTTGCCGTTAACTGAACTACGCGGTCATCAATCTTGAAATTATTGCCGCCACATTGGGCGACCGTGTTGCCGTGTGGCATTTGCATCTGGCTGCACTTCTGGCCTTCTATGCAAACCTGGCTAACCAGCGAGCCATACAAAGATGTCGAACGAGCGGGCGAAAAAAAACACACAGTCTGTGGAGAAGGGGGGGAGGGGAAAGACAAAGCTTTTCGCTTGACTCCTTCTGCATGGCAACACAATTTGCTCAGCTGAGTTTGTGTCGCATATCAAAGCCACTTAAAGTCTGCAGATCGCGTCTGGAGAGCGACGGATTTTTATATCCGATAAACTTACTAATGATCTGGTATATGAGCTACCTTTATACTTTAGGAATTCTACAAGGCAAATAAAACAAAGCAAATGTTATAAGAGTTTAAAGAAAGCAGCTGCCTTAAAGAAAAAATGCGTTTGTTTAGAATACAAAAAATATTGTATCTTACAGATACTTTTACAGAAGTTGTAGCTTCACAGAAGTTATTTGATTTTCACTTGAAATTTATACACAATAAATAACCCACATTTTGTTGACTTTGAAACTAAGCAGTTAGCAAATTACTATATTCACCTTTTAAGATCTTAGCAACTTTGTCGCCCCCCTGAGATTCAGTTTAATACACAAGCTCCCTGTTTGCCCGCCTGATTAGTTGTTGGTTCTTGTCACGTGGTCAGTTTATAGTATGTGTGTGAAGCTGCGAGTTGCGCCCTTGAATTGTGTGGCGTGTGGAAATTAATTAATGGCTGGTTCAATTAAAATTGCAACATGCCGTTGAACAGACATTTTTGCTGAACGCCAAAAATGTGTGCGCGAGAGTGTGTGTGGCTGGCATACCAGGTAAGGGCCCCGTGGACACTGTGGAAGTGGCAGCCAACAGTACCTGCCACAAAGCTCGATGCCATGTACAACTTGTAGCTACAACTTGCGTGCCTCGTTGCTGATGAGCAGCCGCAGCAGCAACAACAGCAGCAACATGTGTTGCACACTGCTAATCTGCATCGACGCCGGGAGTCGTCGGGAGCGGGAGTTGTGCCTTAGCATTTGTAGAGTTGTGTGTCCTGCGGGCAGGCAAAAGCCACAGTGTAAAATCAATTTAGATTTGCTGCTACTTCGGCTACTGCTGCTGCCGCAGTCGCAACTTCAACAACTCACGTCCTTGGCAATTTGTGGCGAAAATGGAAAATTGCTGTTCAATTATTTGTAGCCTCTTGTAAATTTCCATGCCAGGTGACAAGAATTGTAATAACTTGCTTAGACCTAGTCGAGTGCAGCAGAAGCAGTTGCAGTTGCAGTTGCTGTTGCTGCCACCAGCTGTGGCAAACAGTCGCGATCCAAGGAATCCAGTTCTCAATTTTCAAATTCTCAGATCAATGTAAATTAATTCTAGATGGCAACAAAAACTGCTTAGTAATTGCAGTGTGGACAAGAGATCGACTTTTCATTACATTTCAAAAATAAAAGAAATATTATTTAGCTATAGTTTTATTTACCCAACCCAACCTTATAAAGTCAACTCGACTGCTGCTAACATTTGTGCAATCTCTTTGACACCTTTTAGGCTCATTCACTACCAGCTTTTGGCCATTTAATTACCCCATGTATTTGATATAAAAACTCAAGGCCCACATCATAGCGCTGCCTACACTTTGGAGACAGATCTCTCGGTCTCGACTTGATTTCGAAATCGAGAGCTGAGTGTACTTGCGGACCCTTCTTGCCCCAACCACGATGGGAGCACTTATCTACCATTTAGTCAAAAATTTATTTAGGCTTTTGGCTTTGGAAAACCAATTAGTTAGTCGTGCGGGCCACACACATCAATGATCGACTTTGGAATTAGCATTTCTTTACAAATTTTCCAACGGTATTTAATGTGCTGAGGCACTGATAAGCGAACTACTCGAATATTCCCTCACATACGTAGTATGAAAATAACTTGAGGTAATTATCACAACATTGGAAAACAAAACGCAGGTATCTCTCTCTACGACTCCCTCTCGTATTTCCGAAATTAACATTTAAATTGTTTGCCTGAGTTATATATATTTATTTATATACATATACATATAAATATATTGTTTTTTTTTCGTTTGTTTGTTTAGTTTCTATCCGATAAGCAGCCGAAAATGGTGCACTTATTGACAACTTTAACGAGTCAACAACGACAACAAAACCGACTCAAAATCAAAGCGTTTATAAATGCTTTTGGGGCCAGCAGAAGAGAGAGGAAAAAATATAACCCTAAAGTCAATTAACACAGTTTGGAAATTCCTTTGTTTCAATGCCTTTTCTGGCTAAGAGCTCAACGATTTTGACCATGGCGCATGCAACAGATGCGGGACGCATCACACACATAAACACACACACACACACACACACACACACACAGATGCATCAATTGATGGACAACTGGAGAAGAGAGCTCTTTTGCCCCCAATTTGCCGTGCCACCCACACTTGCAACAGCGCTTCGGACCACCATTTGATGGACTGTCGACAAATTTTTCAATTTAAACGCTTCGCTGCACAAGGGGGAATTATTTATGAGTTCGCTTCGCTTTTCAAATTGAAACCCAATTTGAATTCAATTTAAATTTAATATTGCATTTGTGGGTTTCTCCCTCGCTCTCCCTCTCCCTCTCTCTTCACTTATTTCTCACGGCCAAGCAGGTTGACAAACAGCCAGTGAGAACTAGGTGGAATTTTGGGAATCTTCTGGGAAAATTCTAAATCATTCGCTAGAGCATAAATCAGTAAGCGAGAAAGTACAAAGGATAAAGCACTTTATGGTATTACTTTAAGTTGTTCATGCTTAAATTTTAAATTGATATTAAGTTGAGACTTACAGTCAAAATATAAATAATTGAAAAGTAAAAGCTGAATATTCAGACAATATGGGTTACAACCAACTACAGACTCAATTGTTGCCTTCAGCCTATTCACAAAATTTAAAGAGTTATGACTGAGAGAAAAGAAAATGTAGCTCTGGGCTTGAAAATAATATAGTAGCTCAGTAAAAGGAAGCAACTAAAAATAGGTGAGTGGACCATATACTAGGCATATTAAGCTAAAGCCTGTGTGTATTTAGTGTCGAGAACGATCAAAACTATAGCTGAACTTGAACGGCATTTGAGCGCTGACAGCATAAAAATTTTTATGCGCATTCCAAGACACCATCAACAACAACAACAACAACAACGAATAAGATACGCATATACATGAAGACAAACAGCGAAAAGAAAAAAAGATCAAAACATGACAATAAAAATCAGGACTCTAAAAACGGGTCGCCTGGCAGGTCGTCGCTGTCTTTGGCTCTGACTCTGGTCGTGTGCCTGTTTTAACGCCAAAAGTGTGACATATAATTTTGAAAATGACAAGCGGCAACAACACCAACAACAACAACAACAACAACAGCAACAGACAACGACAACAACAGCAACAATTCGTGGCAATAACAACAACTCAAAGACGAGAATGTCACCAAATGAAAGACACGCAACCCGAATGCGGTCCCTCCATCCCAATCCAGGTTCTGGCCGGGGGATCGCGGGCCTGTTTAGCTCCCCTTCCCTTCCATTGGAGTCGTCTTGACGCTGAGAGCTGACCATTTACTTTACGACTGCCGTGTGCCGTTTTGGATGTTCCTTTAATTTTTATACTCCTCTTTTGCGTCTCATTTACAAATTTCGAAGTAAAAGACCACAAAAAAAAAAAAACAGAAATTCAGAATTGACAAAAAAAGGTTCATGAGCGAACAAGTGGAAAGGGAAAGGCCCATAATATGCGACTATTGACGATCATGTTGCTGGCTATAAACAAGCAAATCAATACGCTATATGCCTCAGTCAAGTGAAAGCCAAGAAATCACAAGTTAACAAAATTATTTTAATAGATGTACGAACTATAAATTTCCCATCCTTTAACTCGACTATATATTATTATTTTGTAAATGAAATTGTAGCATTAAACAAATTTACTTGCATTCTAAAATAATTGTAGTTTTGTATTTCTAAAATGCGTCACTATTTTCAGCTCAAATTTAATTGTCTTTTGATCATCTGTAATTCAATTGAAATAATGTAAAACTATATTAAAGATAACACTATTTTATAATCACTACTGAGCACAGCACTAAATCTATCTCTTAAACGATCATTAGGAACAACTGATCCTCTAAATTTAGCCCGATCATGCAGCTGCCAAAAACAGTGATTTCTAGTCATAGATAAAAAGCGTTCTTTATTCTCTTATTTTCCATTCCGAAGCGGAAATAGAAAATGGGTTCGGCCCAAGGCCCAGTCGAAATGAGATTGCTGCTGGCGCGACGCCACTGGCAACAGCAACTGCAACATCCACAGCAACAACTCTGTCAGACACGTCACCAAAATGGCTACAAAAAATGGCTAAATGCATTTGCAACGCTTCGTCAGCGCATCGAAAGCGCCACAACAGCAAACGCAGAAGACTGAAGAAGTCTGTAGACGAGGCTGGGTAGAAGAGCAGCAGTTTGTGTCTAGTTGGCAGTGGAGAGACACCATTGTGGCAGACAGGAACCCAGCGCGCCACGCATGAGATAAGTGCACTCAATCAAACGAGGGCAGTTACACAAGAAGGCGAATAAAATAATATTGCAATAATGGCGACTCAAGATATTAACTTTAACAATTTCTGACAACGCTTATATTCAATGGACTTGAACTATTATTACGTCAATTACTACAATTTTCAATCAGATCAAAACTTGCAAAACTAATTGAATAAAATAATATTATGAGATGATAACATTCACAATGGCGTCTTTAATCTATTGCTGTTGCAATCGTCGGGCAACGTTGGCAAGTGTTGCAAAAAGGCGACACACAAATTTGTGCATATGATTATAATTATTATTATTATTACTTCAATTTGGTTTATCGACTGTGGCTACGTCGGCTACGTCGGACAGCGGAGTCCGAAAAGTCTGGTTTAAGGTGGTAAATGCTTACATCCTGAAGTTGTTGGCAACTCGCTTATTTTTTTTTTTTTGATTTCAATTCGAAATTTTAATTGAAATTACTTACAATGAGCTTATGAAATATGCGCTAGACGAGTGTCGAATGCATTTCAAAAATTAATTAAAAACTACAAGATATTGAGGCGGCAGCCCCATGTGGTGTATATGAGTGTGTTAGTGTGTGTGTGTGTGTGTGAGAGTGTCAACCTGGCCAAGATTATTTACATTTACACCTGTTTCTTCATTTTTTTTTTTGTATTTTTGGGGCGTTGTCGTCGACGTCGCAGCTCCACTAATGATGCGACGGCCACTTGCCACTTGCCACTTGAGTTTGACATTTGGCCGCACGTCGAGACCACCAGCCGAGAGTGGCTGTAGTATCTGTTGATTTCATTGGCGATGCTTATCAGCAAAGCAAAGACAAAGCTCTCCCCCTCCCACTCTCTTTCTAAGCAGACCAGCATCTGCATCTGCAGATGCTGTCCACAGCTCGATACCGTTGCATCAATTAATGAAAATCTGTTCGGTCGACTGATGTTGATGCCTATCGCCAAAAGTGGCGATAAATGCAAATGCCTTTTGCTGAGGCTGAGGCTGAGGGCAAAATAACTTACAATTATCGAAAAGTGTTGAAAATGCTTTGATGGTTTTTCTCTCTGTCTCTTGTGAGAGGGGGGGACTCGATAAACGGCAGCGATAACAACGCAGCGAACAAGATGCCACAACATAATTTCGATAAGACACAAAAATAGCTAAAATATTAATTTGTTTACACTTGACTAAAAAACAAAAAAGTAAGAAAAATTCCAAACTGTCGCATAAATTAAGCAGACGTCTCTCACTCAGTCACTCAGTCAGTCACCCACTTGTTGTTTTGGAAATCTCGAGACCTGAAAAGGTAGTTGAGCTTGGAGCGGAAGTGCTGCATTAATCTTTAAATCTTTAGGCCACAATTTGTCAAAGCAGCGCGCGGTTTTCATTCATGAATTGCCAACGATTGTCTCTCAATGAAAATTGAAAAGCCTCGAAAAGCCTTTACACACAAACATAAGCAAACACTGACTCAAGCAACGAGCATATAACCACAAGAACAACAACAACAACAACAACAATATCCATTGTCCATTTGCTTGTTTATAAATAGAAGTAAATTAATAACATAAGTACCTAATCCAATCAATCAAACTGTAAAATCACACAGCGTCCATAGAAACAAACCAAAGCCAATGCAAAAGGTAACCCAACAACAACAACAACAACAAGAAGCACAGCGTACAGTTGGAGTGTCTGCCTCTGTGACTGACTGACTACAAGATAAAAACATCAACAGCAACAACGGCCACAGCAACAACAACAGCAACAGCCACACAAAAGACTCAACGTAAAGTTTTAGCTGTAACAAAAATCGGATATGCCCATCCCTAAAAACTCAGCAGTGAACAACAAACCAAGTAGACAAAAAAAATAGGGTTTTACTCGAACAGGAAAGACTGAAAGATACCCTGTACACAGCTTTGACAGACTGCAACCTTAACACCATTAAGTCTAGAATAAACTGCTCTATTTTTCCAACAAGTGTTGTGGAAATTGCTACTCTTGCTTGCTACTCAAAGAAATGTCATCTATACTTTGGGAAGTGTCCATCCATTTACCTCATTTATGTTCTTTACATAGAGGGTATAGAAATAACGAAATATTAATAATGCGACAAGAGTAGAATTGTTTTTTACATGCCCTTTGCTGGGGGCTTTAACACTTCGCCACCACAAAGTATCTAGAACTTCTAATGAAGAATTGAAAATTATACAAAAATGTTTTCCTACTGAAAAAAGAATATCAAGATCACAGGATCAACTTTCCCCATATGACAAACAGAAACCCAAAGGGTTAAGAATTTTATGTTCTCCTTTCCTAATTTAATTCTTACTATAAATATGCTCAAATATTTTGCTGGAGAATTTGATCATATAATATTTTATTTCAAATATTTTCCAGCAAAATAACTTCTTCAGCTTTTATATCGACTTCGCTGCTCAAATTCAATCGCTCTAAGAGTATCTTGACTTCGAACTGCTGCAGCAGACTTTGGGTTCTTGTTGTAGTCTTTGTTTTATTTTCATTTTTTTTTTTTTTTTTTTGTACATTTATTTTGTTTTTTGTTCTTCCACCATGGGCACGTTGAGTTGATGCTGTCGCCCGGCGACATTGCGGAACTGGAACCGGCGATAGTTGATCGTCCGTTGCTTGGGCCGTTTTGCCGATGCTGTTGCCGTTGTGGTGGCTGTTGCTGTGACTGTTGCTGTGGTTCTGTCGCTGTCGCTGGGTTGTCGTTGTTGTCGTTGTTGTCGTTGGCTTCTAAGCCGCCAAGTCTGGTAGTCTGAGCCTCTCAACCTTAGCCTCCATTGGCACAGTCCAGTTTTCGGTTTTCGGTTTTCAGTTTTCAGCCTCATCCGCGGCTGCCTCGCATTCACAGCCCGGCCAGGCCCTCTCTGCTCTGACAATCCTTAATTTTTATTATTATTATTATTTTTTTTTTTTTCATTTCGTTTCGTTGGCTTTTTTTTTTTTGCCGGCTTGATGGCTGGAGTCTCTGTGGCTCTTTTATGAATATGAATGGCTTAGCACGCGCCTTTTAAGCCACCAGCTGAGATGACTTGTGGCTTTTCAATTTCTTGTGTTGTCCGTTTGTTGTGTGTGTCTGTTGCTCTGTTACTTGTTGTTGTTGCCCCGTTGTCGTTCGTATTGATCATTTTATTTTCAGCGTTATTTCGTTGTTGCCGCTTGTTCTTATTGTTGCTGTTGTTGTTGTGTATTATTGAGTACTTGATGGACGGAATCGCAGTCCGCAGTCCTCTGGCTTGTAATGACTGCGCAATTTCTTTTCGCTCAATTGTGGTACTTAGCGTATTACTTGAGATGCCATTGTTTTAGAAAGTATCTAACGGATAAGACGCGAAAACGGAGCGTTGCTAAAGTGCTTGTGATGAGAATCCAGCTAACTCGTCTATACTTATTTACGAGTATATTTACTTTGGCTTCCAGCTCTTGTAGCTCTTGTAGGGTATGCACAAGTTGTTGTTATTGTTGTTGCTGTTCTTCTTGATGCTGCAGTCGACGATGTCGATGTCGATGTTATTGTTGTTGTTGTTGCCAGGCAATTGCCTTTGACAATTTGTTTTGTGAGATGTGCGCCGGAAATGAGTAATCAAGATTATGCGATATTAGCAAAAATAGATTTGATTTTGGGGGCGCTTTGAATGATCGATGAGGTTAGACAGCAGCAAACTCACAACGTGATCGTCTTGTCTCTTGTCTTGTCTGTGAATGCTGGCTTACGAAACAGTTAAGAGCTGTCACAACCACAACAAACGAAAAGATAAACAGCAAAGCACAGAGAGAGATAGAGAGTGAGAGAGCGAAACTTGGTTTACGATCACTGATCATGAATTGTGTGTGGGTGCAAAAGTGCATAGACAGTAGCTGACAAGAGAGTGCGACTTGTTTGCTGCTAAGAGAGTTATGTAATCTCAAAGGATGTCGCTGCTGACACTCAGTGGAGATCAGCTTATTGCGATTACGATTGCCCGATCACTCGGTTAGGCAAGATCTCTTAATAGATCAGTAGATCAGTCAATTCAATTTGCAGCTCACTCACTCAGATTGCCAGATCACTTAGTTGATCAAACGTGCAAGATTACGAGATCACTCAGCAGATCTGTTGAGCACACAGTTGATTGGGTGATAGATGTGTTGGACACTTGACAATTTACTTCCTGTGCAGAGCACACAGAACATAACGAGTTAAAACTCTGTGTGTGTGTGTGTGTTCTACAAATATTTTTGTACTTTCCGGCAATTAAGCTGAATCATTAGATCATAATTAAATGTGTGCTGGCTCATCATGAGTCAAGGCGAATATGATTAAGTAGCTGTGGATCGAGTAAATAATATTAAATTAAATTGAGAAGCGCAGAGATCTGCGTTGTAAGCCAGAGATCTCTTTCTCTCTCTCTGCCTTTCTTTCACTTTACCCGATTAGTTGACTGAAATTTGACGCTCTGACATTTGGTTGGCCAATAACTCCCGTATAACTTGCACTCAGTCACTCACTTGGCGTGTCACGAGTCTTCCACAGCACAATTAAAATGTTAGTTATGAGCAATTTGGCCGCGAAGCAAGCAACCAAGCAACAAAACAGGTGAAATGTAAGCCACGTATAAAGCATCGATTTATGATGATGCCTGGTAGCCCAGTAAATGCCAAGAGTAACTGCAACTTGGCACACTAAGGGGGAAGAAACGCTTTGGCCGGTCGGTCTATGGTATTATTTACCCATAGGTATCGGTTTCTACACAGCCAGCAAGTTACGGTCTTTGCACTGCTGCCCCAACTGGGCGACGCAAATGAACTTAATCAAGTAATGACCAGGTTGATGAGCCTCAGCCACATTTCTTTTCGGTGGCCCCAGAGAGTGGTGGTAACATGAGTAATACTGCGCACAGATACAGATCAGTAGCTGCTAGACAATAAAACCAAAGCCTCCAGACGATGCTTGGCCCAGTGCCATTAAAACGCAGCCGCATCTTTGAGAGCCCTTCTAATTGGCGCATCGTCTAAACTGCTGAACTCCAAACACAGAAACAAAACGTGGAAGAATGAGAGTGAGGCGGTGTGTGATTGACCTATAGATACTGTGTACAAAGTGCTTATACATTTCTATGCTATTGCTACAAATAATTGCAGACTCTTCAGCTATGCTTTTGTGCTCAATAAGAAGTTCTCACCTCATTAATAACTTATTTGAGCATCAAGAAATTTGACAGCATAATGCAATGAAATTGCAGAAAACTTATGACATGTATGGCATATAAATTTATATTTCAAATTTAAAACTAACGTAATAAGACATAAACTCCTTCATTTCCTTCTTGCATTCTTTGACTTGAACATTCCCTTTTCTAAAATTTTATGGTGCACAGGGTATGAAAAATGCGAGCCACCGTCTCGAAGTGGGGCATAAAACCAACATTTTATGTAATGTGTTCATTAGAGTTGCCTGGTCAAGTCTCCAAGTCCCCGTCGAAGTCGAAGTGGAAGTCCAAGTCGTTGTCGTTGTCCAAGTTGGAGCCGTAGTCGAGTGTCTGCTTGCGATCGCGTTGAATAATTGATCCAATAACACAGCGTGCCGTTGATTTTTACAATCTAGCGATAAAATTTACTATCGCTTGATCGATATTATCGCAAAATTGTTATTAATTATCGGACTTTGGGGCACAAACGGGCAGGAAAAGCCATTTCGATTGAGAGACCCTTTTGTCTCGAAAGTCTTGTGTCCAAAGTGTTTTCTTTTGTCTCTGGCCTCATTGAGTCTATCATTTACATATCAAAATCGATTTTATTGATAGCTCGGCATTTTTCTGGTATTTTGTACCAACTCTGCCATCTAGCTCCATCATCTCTGGCAGCCATCGCCACGGTTTACGAGTCTTCACAGACAAAGGTTTGACAGACCTCGTAAAATGCTTGGGGTATCATCAAAATGGTAACTGCCACACGGCGGCGGAGCAGGTCCCCAAGGGTATCATTTGATCGAGAGTAGATCGAGAGTATGATGTGCTCAGCGAAGGAACTGAGCTAAAAATAAATCATGTTTAACTTTAACTTAGAATACTTATATTTCAATAAAGTTAATTAGAGCTAATTAAATGTTTACCTTGCTATTACAGGGTATGCCTTGACTCGAGCACTCTCTGGCTAATGGATATTCAGAGTTTATGTTTGCTACGAAATTTGTTTCAATTTGATTGCGGTTTTTAGGTGTAAATGGCAATTAGTACGACGATCGCGACGAGATCGAGGCGAGGTGGAGCAGCCACGAGTTGGCGCTGTGATTTTGAACCGTATGCGGAGCAGAGTCTGCACTCCGCGATCCGCTGTCGCCACAACTTTGTCAGGAGGCTTAACAGACTGGTGGACTGTCCATTGACATGACAGGCGACATAAATGCCACACACGGTTCGCCATCGCCTGCGTCTGGGGCTGTCCTCTTTGGCATTCGGAGTCGTAAAATCACAGAGCGATGCGCTTGCAGTTGTTGTTATAGCTTGTTATTGCTTGTTGTTGCCAGTTGTTGTACCTCTGGCTCAAAGTTGCACTTGTTGTTGCTGTTGCCGGTGCTGCTGCTGCAGCTATGTGGCATAAACTAGGCAAGCAAATGGCTGATCATTAGGCAGTAACAAAATGCCTGCAATACGCATTTTCAATTCAATTTGCGACCATCATCCTGGATCAAAGTATCCAAATCTGAGCTTAACATTTTCCACTCGCATTATACGTGTTTTATGCGCCGCAAATTGAGATCGTAAATCAACAATAACGAGCCAAATAACGCACACACGTAACGCTACCGAACCGACAAAACAAACAACTGCAACAAGTCCAACAAAATGGCGGCGATTCTACGTGTTTGATAAAATGGCGTGCCCAACGGTAAATACATAAATATATATATATATATGCATGCTGGTCACTCTGATTTAAGCGATTTCGAGGCGTGAAGTGTGACGACCTCGCCCAACGTCTGAAACATGAAACAAATTGTGCGAAAGTAAGAGGTACTTTTGAAAAACACGAATATTTCGCATTCTTTTTGTTTGAGTTATAAAGTGGAATATTTTGTATTGTTTAAGAAATGCTTAAGGCTTTCAAAAAAAATATTATTTTAAACCATTAAAAAACATTCATACCTAAGACATAAAGTAGAAAATCGAATAAACCCAAATGGTAATCTAAAATTTAATGTAAAATATCTATGAAAAAAACCACTACAATTTCTTAAATTTCTCGATTTTAGGCAGTTCCATTTTAGTTAAATTATTCCTTCAATACCTCGCCCAACGTCTGAAACATGAAACAAATTGTGCGAAAGTAAGAGGTACTTTTGAAAAACACAACTATTTCGCAATCTTTTTGTTTGAGTTATAAAGTGGAATGTTTTGTTTTGTTTAAGAAATGCTAAACGCTTTCAAAAAAATATTATTTTAAACCATCAAAAAACATTCATACCTAATACATAAAGTAGAAAATCGAATAAACCCAAATGGTAATCTAAAATTTAATGTAAAATATCTATGAAGAAAACCACTACAATTTCTTAAATTTCTCGATTTTAGGCAGTTCCATTTTAGTTTAATTATTCCTTCAATACTTTAATTTTATTATTTTTTGTGACATGCGATTGTCAAATTTATTTAGCATATTTATTTTCACTTTTCCTGTTCAATCAACTTAACTTTGCATTAACGCGAGCCATAAAGGAATTCCCCCTCTAATTATGGCCATAAAATCGTACATCTAATGTCGGATAATACCCGGCACATCCATATGCATGTTAGCCTACAACCTGCTAGGAATATTAACTGTGAACCCCTGCAATTTCCAGAGCCGTTATACAAATTCGAATGGCTTCTTCTTTGAGCCAAGATCCGGCCCTGCTGGGCTGCGTCTAATGAGACGCGGCAATGTATTCATTTCGAACTGAACTGAATTGGATTGGCGCCTGTGATTCGTTTTTATGCGCGCCAGGCAGGAGGCCTAAACATGCCGCCGACTCCGGCCCCCAAAAGCGACAAAAAGTGCGGGACACGGGATGGGGTTGAAAGCTTGGCCCAGCGTCTAGTGTTGCGGTTCTTTTCTTTGTTTCTGTTTAAAATTTTTTTTTTAATTTTTTTCGTGTGGTGCGACTGCTAATGAGCCGCTGAGTTGATTTTGGGCCTTATTTATGGCACTTGGCCGGTCATATCTCTGCTTTGTTTCCATAACATTTGCTGTGGCATCAATTAAGCGATGCCCACTACGCCGGCCTCTCCAGCCAGCTACCGTGGCTTAGAAACAAGTTTCTAAATATATATATATTTTTTCATTTTAAGGGGGGGAACTAATATCAACTCCGACGGGCAGCTCGTTAAATGGCAGCCGGAAAAATGGTTTTGCGCTTTGGCCAAAACATGAAAATTGAAATGTTTTATTAATATTTTTCAACAGCTCTGACGCAAGTTAATTAAAGATCTTTTTTTTTTCAAACATTATTTTATTTAAATTTGCTTTTTCGTCGACTGCCTTTGCAATTGCGATTGTTTAAACTCCTGACAGTTTGGACACTTGCATTACAACCATTGGCACAATTGAAAAGGAGTTTGCCAACAGTCGACAAAAATGTCGTTATCGAAGTGCGATTTATTGAGATACACATTTGTTTTGGCACAATCGTTGCTATAGCTTTTGATAATTTATTTAAATTGAATCGTTTAGGTTCAGCTTAATTACCTACAATACAAATAAGTACGCATATTCAACTGGACTTTAATTTAAAATTGCATATTTAATTGGCTATAAATAACTGTCCATTGCTTCACTCATTATTATGTTTATGGTTAATTATGGTTAGTGCAAGATAAATCTTTAACTACACCTTTTCACGATTTACTTTTAATTAGACATTTAATTTACGGTTTAAGGATATTTAGACATGTATTTTTTATACTCGTAGTTACGAGCATATGCAGATTGATTTCTTTGTAGTATTATTATTATTATTATTATGGAGCTGGAGTTGCCTGACTTTCAGGTTGTAAAATCCATGTTTTACCAGCCTTAAACAAAACGCGTTTTACTTTTTCTGTTGTGCTTTTGTTAGCTTTAAATGCTACACATTTTTCGCCCATTCAAACATTTATAGCCTTGTCGGGTGGGCCAAACAGACGCAGATACACACACTTACATACATATATAGGTATATATATGTATATAGTTGTAGTAGCTACAGATACATTTCCACATTTCAGCCAGCCCGCATTTGGGGCGTTTACATTTCGGTCTAAACTAGTTTTGGGAATGTGTTGCAGTTTTTTTTTTCGAATATGTTGTTGCTTTGTTTTTTCCCCCCTTTTTTTTTTGTTTTGTTTGGGTCTGCCTTTTCTGGCATTTTGTAAATATTTTAATTATCTTCATAACGCCCCAAACACAACAAAAAAAACCCCGACGGCCTATTTGCCAGATTGAGATTTGCGATAGGCAAAACTTTGATGAATTTTTGCTTATCTTAAAATCTTGGTTTTGCTTTCGAAATGCACACATAAATGTTTATAAATTTGCAAATATTTGCAAAATTTCACACTCTGTAGCAGACGCAGCAACTCTCTCTAGTTAGACATCGGTTAACTTAATTGAATCGGCAAGTTTGTTGGATGACGCGCGCTTTCTTATTAGCGGCTCATTAGAGCTGCCAATTGACGCCTCGCTGGTGGCACGCCCATCAAATGGCATTGGCAACCAACCTAACACGCACACAACAGCCGCCAGCTCGTTATTGTGGCTGCTGCTGATTACGCAGTCGATCTTTAAGCCAACCCCAATGCGAGCGCTGCAATTATTTGCACGCAAATAAACAATTCCGAAAAGATCTTCGGGGCGTTTATCACTGGCCGGACAAAACAAAACCCGGGGACAGCCAAAAGGCGTTTAATTTTACGGCTTTATTAACAACAGGTAACACAGACAACACACAACATACACAACAACAAGCATCAGGCAACAGGTTGGTAGTTAGTCGAACCAAGTCAAGCTGAATCCGGGCAGCCAACCAAGCAGCTGGTAATTTGATGGCCCCCAGGGCAAAACACCAAGTGCAGGCAATTCAAGGCTGAGCTACTGTCTTCCAATGATATGATTTAACAGCCACGGCACTCGCATCACAAAACCACCGCATCACAGCGGATGATATAGCTGCCAGACAGCTGCGGGGTTCCATCTTCGAGTGCACAATTTCTAAGTCTTTTTTTTTGTGGTTTTATGCTCATCGGTTTTCAACGCATAATTGGATCCTCTTACATTTTAACGGGGGATTTAAGGAACCATAAATTTTAAACAGAAATATAGGCAAAAGCTTGATTTTTACTTTAGTAAAAGTAACTTCATTATCCAGGCTTTCACTTACCAACACTTATGAAGCCGAATGACTTAATAAAATGGCAAAGATGTTGGATTCAATTCTTACTTTCAATAACAAAAGTAATTTAAGTTATGGCTCAAAAACGAACTAGAAAATTGTTGGGTAGAAACTTAAAGTTGCTTCATTCATTAATTATAAGTGCAGTTGATATTCGTGTTGAATATTCTACTGAATTATGGCTTTCACATTTGCAAAGCCCCAAAAGTCAGCTTCACACACATCTCTTCCATTAATTCTTTTCCCTAGTTTACAGTGGGCAGAAAATATGAAAACAATCATAGCGTATTTTCGATCGAACTTAGCTACTCTTGTCAGTTCCCCTCGTAACAACTCTAAAATGTAGCTACACAATCTACTCTACCCTCCATAAGCTCACACACAATACGTAATACTAACCGCAACAATTGATTGGAAAATTGTCAATAAATTCGAAGGCGATCCGAAATGTCGCACACAACGCGTGCCGCACACAAGGTGAACCCCAAGCTGCGTGGCAAGTCGCGCAAACGCGCCGTGAAGATCGTCAATCCCGAGGCGTTGGCGGTGCTCAAGAAGTTCGAGACAACGGATCAAGTGGTGCTGCGACGAGATGCTCGCCTGCTGCCCCAGGTGATTGATGCGATATGGCGCGAGTGCTTCCAGCACCTGGACATGTACGAGTTCCAGCAGCAGCTGCCGGGCGACACAATACTCAGTTTTCTGCGCACAATGCGACGGCACTTTGTCAGCGTGGAGTTCCGCAGCGAGCTGCTGCAGGAGCAGCTCAACATACTCGATCGCAGCGGCATTGCGGAGCTGCCCTTGGTGCGCGACTGTGTGATCCACTGGGATAACAATGGGCCGGAGAATGCCACCCAATGGCCGCTGCACACGCTGCCCAAGTTCTTCAAGTATCTGGTTCGGCTGCAGGTGTTCATGCCAGTGCACGTGGGCTTCATTGAGCACTTCAAGCGTCTGAAGTACTTGACGCTGCACAACGTCGTGTCCCGGGAGGCGCTCTCGGCCATTTGGAACGGCTGCAAGGCGCTGAAGCGTCTCGAGCTGCTCGGACCCGGTCGGCCCAACACCATTGGCATCTCCCAGTGTCTGCAGCTCCGCGAGCTGACCGTGAATGTGGCCTGCTTCAATGCCAGCAGCGCCTTCGAGGTGCTCCAAATGCCCCAGATGCTCTACCTCGAGCTGCAGCAGAAGTCGGAGCCCGTCGAGGCGGTCAGCGAAGCCATCTGCCTGGTGCTGCGCCAGCGTGCGCTCGGCGTTCACACCATTCAGCTGCACGGCTATCGCACCGAGCAGGTCGACTGGCTGCTCAAGATGCAGCTCAATCGCTGCCTGCACCTCAAGTGTCTGGTGCTTAGTGATTGCCCCTTCCATGGCATCGACATGCAGATGCTGGGCACGCTGCCCGTGCTGCGGCACGTCACGTTCTGGCAGTGCAGCGATCTCAGGGATTCGCAAGTGCTGCACTTCGCCAAGGCGTGTCCGCAGCTGCGGCAGCTGCATTTGATCGATTGCAAGCACCTCACCTGCAAGTTGCTCTACAATCTGTGCGAGTGGCGCTGCAGTGACAAGCGCGGTGCGACGCCGCTGGAGCTCGATCTGGGCGACAACGCGCCGCTCAAGGAGGAGTTCGAGAACCATGTGAGTTGTGCTTGGCACATTTCTAGGTTCATCTCAAATATTATGTGTATAATTCGCCCATAGTTTCAGCTGCAATCGTCGCTGGTTTTGGCTGAGCCGCAGCAAAGGGAGCCGCCTCCTCAGCAGATCTTGCAGTTCCGTTTCCTTCGTCCCATCACCAAGAAATGAACGTGAACTTCACTAACTTGCTAATATATGCAGCAATTGACAGCATAGTGATTAAGAATAAATGATAGATCAAAGCAAGCTACTTACTATATTACCTACAATATCAAATAATATTTATTTATGCATTCTAAATTGTTAGCTTCAAGTAAAACATTTCTTCAGGTTAATTTCTTCCCTTAGTCGCTATTAGAATCCTTTTATTTCTCCTTTATTGACTTGGCTAAAAGGATTTTGCTTCTTTAACTTAATGCCTACACTATAAATTAAATTGTGAGCTCTAAAAAATTTAAAAAAATATATATTTCATTTCATTTCAAAGCTTAGTTTACTTGCTCTTGGAATATTTTCTATTTTAAACAAAACTCTATGCCTTCTTTCTAATTCTTTATGTACAGCATTACAGTCTCTGCTTAATGCAATTACAGGGTATAAGCGAGTGCACATATGGCATCTGCTTTTGCTTTCTCCATCTATCAACGCGCAACTGTTGCATTTGCGGACTTGTTGCTAATTGGCCGCCCGCCATGTGGCGATTTGTCAATGCGCCGCTGCTCGACGCATGCGCCACGCAATGTGGCAACCACTGCTGCCACAACTACTTGCCCCAGCGGCAGCAGGCACACGCAACACGCTTTGCAACAACAACAACAACAAGAATTTGTCATGGCAACTTCATCGTTTTGGGCGGCCGTTTTGTCAGTGGCCAACGTTGTGGAATGCTAACAAATTTGTGAACATGCCACAATTTACAGCTCCATGGTTACGATTATACAACATTGCAGCGCTCAAGCGCGTGTGTGTGTGAGTGTGTGTGTGTGGCCCACCCATTGTTATAATTATTGGGCGCCCATGTACAAGTGACAATTCAACTTTGACTGGCATTTGTGGAGCAACACGAGCACAACAAGCAGCCCGCCGCATGCCGCATGCCACATGCAACATGTGTTCACAGTTGTTGCGCTTGTAGATCACAAAGTCGAATAACTGTTCGACAACACTTTGATCTGACTGCCACATACAGAGCCAGACCCAACAGGTAGCTTAATTGCCAGCTAACTTTCATATCTATCGGTGGCATCTGAAAATTTGCCAGACAATCAATAAATAAATAGCTACAGTTTCGAATAAACTCTGTCATTTATTTAATTATGTTTAATATCAAAAATTAGCTATATGAACATTTGCCAGACAATCAATAAATAAAGCTTCAGTTTCGAATAAAGTCTGTAATTTTTTTAATTATTGTTAATATGAAAAATTAAGTATACGCCATGGTTGACAGGAAGGTTGCAGGTTATCAGGTAAAAAGCACAAGATAAATATACAGCATATTTTATACAAATTGTAAAATATTGTTTAAATATAATATAAATCATAAAGACTTCAAATTCTTAGCTAAAAGTCTGAACAACTTGTTGACATGAATAATCAAACTGAGCTTAATTTACGTACCTTCTTCACAATATAATATTAATTGAACTCTTGGCTTAAGAGCTGCTTTGAACCAATGTTAACACAGTCAATTTTCTCCGAAAAAAGCCAATAACTCTTCAATAAAATCTGAAACGAAACAAAGGCGAAAGGATGTCGTGTCAAAAGCGCATTAAGCAACATGAGTTTAGCATATTTTTTGTGCTTACCAATAATGTCCGAGATTTATCTACCTTCTCTCTCTCTCTCACTCTCTGTGTCTTTCAAGCTGTACACCTTACTGCCCTACTGCACGTTCGAGTTCCTTCTCCTTCCCCCCCGAGCCCCGATTCTGTGACTTCTCAGTTGCCTTGCACTAATTCGTTTTCACACTTTTCATGCTTCAGACAGGCTGCGATCGCCGTAGGCTCTTTCTTGGTTTCGCCAGCGCCTAATTTTACAATCGAACTGCCATCCTGCAAAAAGTCGCCAACCTCTCTGCCTCCCTCTCGTCGCCGCTGCCGTCTATTGCCTGCAGTCGTTGTGGCAGCCCACTAATATTTATATTTGCCCTGCATTTCTTTCGGTTCGATGCAAGCGATTTGATAAGCAAATGGAAATGCAACTCAGACTGCAAGAAAGAGGCGGGAGGAATGGGAGGGGAGGTGGGGGCCAGAGAGTTGGCGAGACAAGCGACGTCCACAACGGCCGCGGCGGCGAAAGGTGCGAATAAATAATTTTCAGTAGCCGCAATGACCACCACAGTGAGCGACCCACCGACACAGCCACCGAGCCACCACTCGACGACCCACTCCACACTCTCAACCGTTGTTGTTGTTATTGTTGTTGTTGTTGCTGTAGCTGGAGCCAGACAAATATTTTATTGCAAATTTGCTGATATTGGACGACAGGCGGGCCACTGCAGCAGTTGCCCAGTTGCCCAGTTGCCCGGCTGTTTTGCATATTAAATTTATTTTATTGAATATGGACAGAGATATGCGCAGATAGGCGAGAATGGATTCAAAAGTATGGAGAGAGACTTCATCAAGCGGCGATAATTAAATCAAGTGTTATCGATTAACATAAGCTCCAAGCGATAGCTGCTCCAGTGTTGTGCAAGTTCACAAAAACAAAACAACTTTTCTAAGAAAAATATTGTGAATATTGCAGAAGGCTGCCTTGATTAAATTTAAATATTGATTAAAAGCGTTGACGGTGAAAGAAGACAGAATCGTTATAAAATTTAAAAAAAAAACACTCTAAGTCAAAATGAACATTTTAAAATGTAGTTTGAACAATCTTATGTATTTGAATAGTAAAATATAGATTATAAATTTATGAAAATTAAAATTACATATTGATTGAAAAATAGCTTTTAATTGTATGAATTAATCTAAGACTTAAAACTTTACCTATTTCACTTTGAATATTCGATTCTCTTAAATTAGCTTTAGGTTTTAAACTATATTTTGTACTCCTTTCAGTTTTATACACATACATACTTTATGAGTCGCCCTCGCTTGCATTTAGAGCAGTAGATTATTGTATTATTTGAACACCTCTTTCATGCCACGCTCTTTCCTTGGTTCTACCAACTTTATCGCACTCTGGCTTTCTCTCTTTCTCCCTCTGACCACATATACATTTCTCTTTCACTCCTCAATAGCTCTATCACGCTCTCGCATTGTGTCTATCTCACTCTATTTGCTCATAATTGCTGTAACGCCACGCTTGAAGCCCAGCGGGCGATGAATTATTAATTGCCGTTGATTTGCATTGAGATTTCTTGGCCCGGGTTCATTATTAGAGGCACACGGCGCACTCTTGGCCAAAATGATTTTCGAGCCGAGCGGAGCCAAGCCAAGAAATTGCCGGCCATGTGTAAACATAATAATCAACGGGCATTATATGTCGATATAGTATATGTATATATGGCGATCGGCAAATGCGCTTTTGCAAAATGGCCGCCGGACAACGCGGCCCCCAATTGACACCTGAGCGTCTGTTGTCGATGTTGTTGTTGTTGCTGCTGCTGCTGCTGTTGCAGCTGTAATTGTTATTTATGCACTTGCATTTAACTGTAATGGCATGTGGCCTGCCATGCCCCTTGGCTGGTGGGCGTAACTGGAGCGTTTTGGGTAGCCTATGCGATTACACAAGAGTTTAGCACTCTTAATTGTGCTCCGTGGAGCCTCTAAATGCATATTGGGGCACATTCCAAGCAAAATGTGCTGCTGCCGCAGCATGAACGCCTCCCCCCCTTCCACACTTTTTACTTTTCAACAGCAGGGATGTGGTGTGTTGTGTGTTATCCACACTGTGTACACACGAAAGCGATGACGAACCCGAAATGAAAAGCAGCCACAGCAGCAACAACAACTAGTGAGGCACACGCGCTTAAGTTCAACTTGAGTCGCCAAGATGCTGATAATGATGATGAGTACGATGATGAGTACGATGAGGATGTGGCTGTGGCTGTGACTGTGGCGGCTCTAACTGAGGATGATGTGACTACAGACTACCGACTACTGTGCTGCATGGAGCCTGGCATCAGCTTGATCCCTGGAATTTTGGTTTGAGCAAAGAGGCAACAACAGGCAGGCAACGAGCAACAGGCAGAAGGGGCTTTTGTGCTGCTCCACAACCACTTAGCTTGCTTAAGCGCTGTTTGCTTGTCAAAATTGCAGCAGCCGCAGCCACCGCAAAAAACAACAGCAGCAGCAACAGCAACAGCAACAGCAACTGCAAAAGCCACAAGGCACGTCTCACTGCAAGATGACGCAGTCAGAATGACTCCTCAGCTATAGCCAAATGAATTAACCCTTTTACTTTGCAGCAAACAGCAGCAGCAACAACAATAACAACGGCAACTGATTTGTTATATTCCCGCAGCTACTGTTGTAAGTGCGGGTTCTCTGTTTTTGGCCATCTCCTACACCAGTGCCAAAATGTTCGACGGAGACAGAAAGCTTGCCAATTTACATCGATTTTAAACAAGGCGCAAGACAGCAGCTGGTGAATATAGATATGTATTTTGTTATATATTCATATACTAAATTACTTAATATTGCATTTAATTATTGATTGATTTCTTTGGTATTTCTTTAGTATTTATTTGCACTTGCTATATTCACAATTTAATATGCTCAAATATTCATTTACATAGCTGTTATATAGCTATATATTGAACTTAAACAATTCATCAACAAATTCGTATATATTTTAAAATTTAAATATTACATCTTTCTAATTGAGTTTTTTGAATTTAAATACGCTTTTTCAGCAGCCTATGCTCAAATTTTAAATTCTACTGTGTTTTTTTGCCGCTTGTTTTTTCCCCAAATTTATTTTATCGCTTTCTGTGTGATTTCGTCGTGCTTGCGCTGAGTGCTGAGTGCGGAGTGGTTTACTAACATTTTCGCAACTGTTTCGTGTGGTGTGCATTTAAACACAAGTACAAATGCTTACCGCTTGCCACTCGAGAGATGGAGGAGCTGCCTGTGGAGGAGAATTGCGCGTAAATTCGTTGCGGTCTTTGGGACTTGCGCGTCATCAACATAATCGCCGTCAACAGGCCGTCAACAACATCAAACTGCCAGCAAAATGTTGCTACTGTTTCCAGTAGCAGCAACTGCCTGACCAAGAAGACCAAGACCAACCACAACAGCCACAGCAACGGCAACGGCAACGGCAAAAGCCAAAGCCAAAGCAACAACAACCACATCGGCATCGGGGCAAATGTGAAGTGGTTTTTTTTTTATGATGAGCGAAGCACTTTCAACTGACGTAGCAATCCAGAGACCAGACGACGACAACAACGACGACGACGACGACGACGGCTTACACACAACAAAAGCGTGTCAAACATTCTGTGCGAAATCTGTCGGATGTGGGTACAAAACAGCAGCAGCAACAACAAACAGAAAGAAAAAACAAAACAAAAAAACTACGTTATATACTACAGATATATATGTACGTCATATATATCTTAAGAATCGGCTTGGAGCGATGGTCAGACCGGTGCTATTCATGTTCTATACGGTGGAATCGCTGCTGAGCATGCTGCTCATGTACTTTCACATACGTGGCTTTTTGACGCAACCCTTGGACTTCCTGCCGATCTGGAAGCAAATCAATCACTATCTATATTCCGCATCCTTTTATTTCTTCGCGGTCATTACGTTTTTCGCCAGCATTAATATCTGCACGGGCCACAACGTCTCCATCACCGAGGAAGTGGTGCGAACCTTTTGCGGCTTCCTGCTGCACATTGTCATTTCGCTGATGACCCTGTCGAATGCCGAGCGTGACTTTCACATGATGTACATCATGAGCGTGAAGAACGTGGGTGTCGAGAGGCCGGTTCATCCATTCTTCGAGTATATGCGAGCCCAGGCCGTCTGCTCGCTAATCACTGGAGTCGCCTATCTGCTGCACGCCATCCTGGCCATCGACGTGATGCTATCGAGCGGAGAGACTACGGAAATGGGCAATGTGGAGGACGATTCCGAATATGTGCCCGTTCGTCTGTATGTTTTCAGCGAGTTGGTTCAGTCGCGCCTTGAGAAATATGAATGGTTTAATGATTTCTCACGTGGCCAACAGATGCCAATTTAATCAAATTCTCAATTATACAAGATATTTACAGATATTTCAATATATATTTATTGTACTTGCGTGATACTGCAGTAGTAAACTCTGTGGCTGTTGTATGACGTCAGTGACGCAACAGTTTTATGGAGTCCAAAAAGCCCTCAATGTGACGACAATGTGCCACAGATAAGCAGCTGTCGGGCACGTAGGGCGCATGTGCCGTCCTCCTCGATGCCCAGAAAATCAATAAATTATGGGCTAAGGCCAGTCAAGAGCAAGGCAAACCATTGGCCCTGCCCTACCCGGCACGTTTCGGCGTGGCGCGTCGCGTTGCGTCGCGTCGCATCGCCTCCCGGCACGACCCGGCTTCGATATCAAAGTTTTCTACCCAACTTATCGCTCGGTGCGTTGGGTGCAGAGGGGGTAGGAGGGTCGGCGCACTTGGGTGCTTTTTTCATTCATAAAACTGCGCGTTCACTTTCCATTTTGCTAGCCTTACTCAAGGCTATTTTTAACGCACACCAGCCGGCCGGAAATTGCGTTTGGAGACAGCTTTTTGGCGCAGCGAAAAAATGTTGCAAGCTAACTAAAAAATGAAAATGCAGGCAGGTCGAAACTTAATAGAAAACTAAACGTAACAAGCTGATTTCCCTTTTTTTAATTACTATTGAACCTAAATTTGAATTTTAATTGAAATTTGACTTTGCTGTCTATCATTTAAAAATTAGCTATAATCGATAGCCATAAAAGTCATTTGTAGTCGGCTTATACTAAATTAACATTTCAAAAAAAATAAGTTTTTGCAAAATATACGCAATTTCTGTGCAAATAACTATTTATAAATAATATTACTGTCATTTACGCTAGATAAAACCCTCAAACTTTTTTTTAAATTTATTTCACTCTCTAGAATAGCTAGAATTTTTTTCATGACTGTTAAGATTATGTAATTCAGCGAGAAAGCAAGTAAATTAAAGACTTGAAGAGCTGCCAATATTTAGTGTGTAGGTGTCCTGTAGGACCTTCAATGCGCCCACATTTTAGCCAGAAACCAACTTTAACCAGCCGTAAGGTATGCAACATAAAATTTCGTTTGATTTGTAACAAAGTTTGTGAGAGATGGCGCGACACATAGGGAGAACGCAAAAAAATGGGAAAATCAATAAGGACGCCTCCTAAGCGGCAAAAGTGCGACGCGTGTCCTTGAAAAGTAGGGGAGACGAAGAGAACACATTGGGTTTTCTTTGGCCGCAAGAGCCATTCATGAATACCGAACACGCATTTTATGAATGAAAACCCAGCCGCTCAATTCGAACTCGAAGCCGTTTTGCAGAGGAGGGAAATGGGAACATGCGCACTGAAGGATGTTGGCGAGAACGGTGATTTCCCCTAATCTAGCGCTGACGTAACTACGCTCAAGGTCAGCGTAGAATTTCATTCATAAAAATGATACGCCCAAAGGGGGTGGCGCGTGTATAGCGGTAAATTGAATGTAAAATGTGTGTTCGTGTGTGCGTGTATGTGTGTTTGTTTGTGTGTGAACACGCGCGTGCTTGTCCGAGGCGGAGAATGGGAATTGTGGCTTGGCTTGGTTGGGTTTTTGGCCAGGGCCGAAACGGATATGCGGACCGAAGGAGGTTGCACACGCTATTTGCAGCTTGTTGATTTTTCTACGCGTGTAAACACGGACCCAGCAAATAAAGCCATTTTCATTCATGAATCCAAACATCGAGCAGGCAAAAACAACTGTCGTCGTTCATACGTACATGTTGTTATGTTTGCTTTAAGCAAGTAAGCAAATTTCAGCTCATACTCGCTTTCAAGCTGTCCAGTGAGCAATCTTGAGTTTTTGGGTGCACTGACTCATCTGATATATTTGGGAGGGCTCCCTTGTCAAGGACACACTGTGCTAGACCAGGAAAGCGCCCAGAGCTTCCTACACACGTCGGCAACAGCAGCAGCAGCAACAGAAGCACTTAAAGGTTATGCGGAGGCGGTGCGGAAGTGTAGCAAATTTTCTCAGAATTTACTTTACGCACTAAAGCAATTATGATAATTTATGGTTGCTTTCATTGCGAACAATAGCGTTTTTTTTTTTATTAAATGTATTTGAATTTACGATCAGCCCAGAAGTATGCAATATTTCTTGTAACTGCAGCGGTCGATAATTGACTGGCTTAGCAACAGCACCGATCAATTAAGATGGTATCGATAACTCAAACACCCTAATTGACATTTAAATTTGAATTTAAACAGTACAATTTAATCAGTTCCTAAGTATTGTAAGGGGTTCTTTTATAATAAAAGCAATTTAATAGCAGAGAACATAATCATCAATAAAGTTTCTAAGGTAAACAATACATTTAAATCCGTATCATAGGTATAAACACACACATTGACATCATTCAGGGCAATACTTCAGCAAAGTATCAACCCCTAAACAAAGGACGCAAGCGATTTACATTAGCGACAAGCAAAATAAAGTACACAAAATGAGCAAAGTCCAGGCTACGTAGGATTGCCCGCAGTGCCAGGCGCCGTTGGCTTTTCGCTTAAACTCGGCATGCCCATAAAGGGCTCGGACTCAGAGCGTTTGTGGGTGCGTTTTGTTAGCCTCTTGGAACGTTCTTGTTGTGCCTTAGCACTGTTCTCACCTCCGCCGCCGCCGCTGCCTGCATCGCTGAGCTGCATAAAATCCGGTTCACTGCGCGCCAACTCCTCATCCTGATATACTTCTTGACTGGCGGGACTTGGATTCAAATTCGTCACCTGCTCATTAAGGCACACATCGTCTAGGTCCACATCGCTATTGGAGAAAAGTGCTGTGGCACCCAGCTCCAGTGAATTGGTCACATCCAACTCCTGTTCACTGGCCGCCTTCTTGGGCGTCGACGTCACAGAGATGCGCGAGAAGTTGACGCTCTGCTCCAATGGTGTGGCAGCAGTTGAGACATTCGTTGGCTTGAATTGTACATGACTGTTGCTATTTATATTATTATTGTTATTCAGCACCTGCACGTTGGACGTGCCAAACCCAACAGTCGCTCCAATCACAGGCACATTAGTCATGCTACTGGGCGTGGAGCTGTTGCGTTCTGTTTGATGCTCCTTCATCAGCTTACACGCCTTGCCCAGAGCACAAATCGTCAAACAGATGCGCAGACCCAGTGCAAAAAGATACGCCAGCAAGAACAACAGCCAGGCGGCCAAATTGTGAAAGGAAACGGCGGTGTAAATGGCTTTGATGAGTACCACAGCCAGTGGAAATGGTATGAAGCCCATGCGACGTGCCACAAGATCCGAGTGGTCCGAAAAGGCATGCTTCTGTCGTGTCTGTGTCATGTCATAGGCCAAACTTGTGGTGTACTCCCGATAGATGCTTTCGGGCAGCTCGTTGAATCGTGTGATGAACGCATGCTTCACCCAATCAATGAGTATCTCGGTGAAGAGCACTGCAATACAATCGGGCAGCATGACACAGAATTGGGTGATGCTCCAGTCGAACTCTTTCATCGTCTGTATCATCACAATGAACAGCAACACCGACAAGTGGAAACGTTCTCGCACATCGCTGCACGTCAACTGGAAGAGATTATTCTTGTCGAACTTCTTGAACACCGAACCTTTTAATTCCACGAAATTGTTAGATATCATAATGGTAAGTAGTCCCTTGTTATTGGAGTTCACAGCAACGTTCAAACAAGTGGCCTGCAAGAATAAAAGGGATTTTAAATTAGCCGGTAGCACAACGCAACAATCGATACATGAATTGAACGAAGCAATCGATATAAACCTTTTAAAAATAGCGCCAAGCTGAAACACAGCAATCGATAATTACAGCCGATTATTCTATTTATCTTTCTAAGTTATTTTTTTACTAAACAATTTAAAGAAATATTGAATAATTAATCATGATTTGTAATGATGCAGATCAATTGAGTAATCGACTGAAATTACCTAAACTGTCGGGAAGTAAAAGAAAGTTATATATTCACTCCTTTCCGTAACTTAATAAAAATCAAAGAATCAACGCCCACCTGGAACATGATGAGCCCGCTGTGCAAGAACACATAAATGAGCGTAAACAGAACATGTGTAAGGACTCCAAAGTGCTCGCGCTTGGAGTGCTTCGGTTCCGTAGCGGTCCAGAACAAGGCATCAATGGTGTCCTGTCCAAACGCAGAGAGCAAACGATCTCCCACTTCCAGCATATTGTAAAATATGTAGAGCTTGATGATTGATTGCGATTTGATGATGTGATACACACGATTGGTATCCACAAGCAGCATAATCAGCGTCACACTGATCCAGATGGCTCCTTTAAGCAGATCACATATTTCAGCAGGCGACAACAAGCGCTGACCGCTGCCACGCAGGCGGCAAATGCGAGCGACGGTTCGCGTCAAGAGCGACCAAACAGCCAATAGAAATCGAACTGGGAGAAAGGTGTGTATGTAGAGAAAGGAGTCGGCACACTGCATAATGCCGTAGACCATGAAGCGCTCAAGATCGCGTGGTATACGCATAAAACTGTAGATCTTTTGACGGCGAGCTGAATAGCGTTCCTCATCATGCTCCAGCATATAGCCGCGTGTCATTTCCACTTTAAAGAAGTCGTAAAAGGTGCTCGTTTCAGAGCCAGCTAAAATTGCGACGATTAGCAACAATATTGTAATGCACTGATATCAAGTACTTACAATTTTGTAGGCGTGCCGCAGTTGCGGCTGCCGCCGCCGCTGCTGCTGCTGTAACGCCAACGTCATCCTGCAGAGTTGGCTGTTTGCTGTTGGCCTTTGGTACTTTTGAAATATCATCATTTTGCTGCAGGTCCTCGATACGATTACCACTATTGCTGACGTCACCGCGAAAACGCAGCTGCCTTTTTGTGGCGCTGGTATTTTGTGAATTGGGCATTTAAAAGAACTGCACTTTAACACTTTTGGTTTGCGGTGTTGCTTTGTCACTTTTCCAGCCAATTATAGTTTGTTTTGCTACGCTGTTTCCATCTTGCCCAACCAGTGTATACACATTGCTATAAAATAATTATATGTAAAATGCAGCCCTAACTGGCGCATTTAATTTTTCTGCTGATGTGTACACACTGTCACTACTTTTAAGCGAAATCATCAAAATCGTGTTTACAAATTCATTAATTCTTAGCTTATAAGATAATATGGCCACGTCCATAGAATTAAGTTCGTATCGTGATCAGCACTTTAAGGTAAGCTGTGTAAACAAATTTTCGCTGGCCGGCAAATTTAAAAACATATGTTTTTGCCATTTTAGGGCTCACGCTCGGAACAAGAACGCTCATTGAGGGACTCGACCACACTTTATGTGGGAAATTTATCATTTTACACTACTGAGGAACAGATACACGAGCTGTTTTCACGTTGCGGCGATGTGCGTCTTATTGTGATGGGTCTGGACAAGTACAAGAAAACGCCCTGTGGATTCTGTTTCGTTGAGTATTACACGCGTCCTGAGGCCGAAGCCGCCATGAGGTAGGAAAGAGATTACAACAAAAACAGTGATGAACTTGAATAATGGAACAGCACTGCATATTCCAACTTCATTTGCTAATGATACTATGATCATACAAATAACATAATTTTAAATTTTAATTTTTAAATTAATTGTAAAACGTTGTGCTTATTGATTGCAGATTTGTGAACGGCACTCGACTGGACGATCGACTGATTCGCGTGGACTGGGATGCCGGCTTTATTGAGGGACGTCAATACGGCCGCGGCAAAACTGGAGGACAAGTGCGCGACGAATATCGCACAGATTATGATGCTGGCCGAGGTGGTTACGGCAAATTGCTCTCGCAAAAGATAGCGCCTAACACTGATAACCGGTAGAGATATAGAAGATTGCAAGCAGAACAGCGCCCCACCCTAGATATTAAATTAACAAACATTACGCATAGTTCTTCTAATTTCATATTGTGTGTGTATCTGCTACATAGTTTCTTTTATTTCCAATATAAGTATATAATGTAATTGAAAGTGTATTGATATTTTGGCGCTTGGCCAGGCCGCTAATTGATTACTTTCTAACTGTCCCTACAAGCCCCAAAAAAGTATTTAAGTTGTAATATTACTTCTTGCCAATATTGTTGGCAAGGGAGCAGCTTAATCCAGTGCCATCCGGTTCCACATTCAATTCAGTAACCTCACCATTCTGAACGACCATCGAATAACGCTTGGAGCGCACACCGCCCAGCGGTGGCAAATCAATGACCACATCTAAGGCCGATGCAAAAGCACCAGCCGGATCAGCAAGCAGGCGCACCTTGCCACCAGCGCCATGTTGCTTGCCCCAGGCGGACATCACAAAGGGATCGTTGACAGACACGCAAACAATCTCATCGACGCCCTGCTCCGCCTTCAGCGAGTCGGCGGAGCCGATGTAGCCAGGCAAATGGGTCTGCAGTAAAACATATAAACTACAATTAAAAAAATTATTAAATAACTTTTACATATTGAACATGCCTTGGAGCAGCCAGGAGTGAAGGCGCCGGGAACACCAAAGAATATGACTTTTTTGCCATTCGTCAGCTCCCCGGTATTTATCTTATTGGCCGGCGAATCCTCGAAAAGATCCACAGAAGGCAATTTGTCTCCAACCTAGGAAAAACACACACATTCAGAATTGCAGCTGTAACCTTGATGGTGGCCTTGCACTTTAGCAATCGTCTCGCTTCCGCTTCAATCAATATTAATGCCAAAATGTATCTTATGTAAGTTGCGCAATTGCCGTGTCAGTAGCAATATTTTGGGCTGCTGCAGGTTGAACGACCTTACCTTGACCATGGCTCCAAGTGTTCTGGAAAAAGATCGCACGTTGACTTTCGTAGTAGAGTTAACAACTCGCTTAAGAAAATTGCACGCCTGCATTTCTCTTCTGACACTGACAACACTCCGTACTCCTCACACCAGCTGTACGCTCACAATGCACAACGAAGCGGCGTTGCCACAGTGTCACAAATATAATAATACTGAACACAGAGTGACAACATACACAAATAAAACGCAAGCGTGTTTTTTTGTTTTAAAGAATTGTACACAATCAAATCATTTCTAACATGTTATCATCAAATCTAGTTCACAACGAATTATCAGCAAAGCGTTCCAAATCATCCAGACTCTGTTCTTTGAGCTTGGCCTCAAAGTCTGTGATAAATTCATTAGCCAACCTCTCCGACTGCGCTTCAGAGTAGTATTTACGAAATGCTCGATAAATGCAATCACGCAGTCCAGGTTTCATCACCACAAGATTGAGCTTGGTACCCTCTTTGATATTGGGATATGAGGCGACTGTCTGATCATTGTTTAATGGTCGGCCGAGGAGCAACAGTTTCTGATTTGTAGCGGGAATTTGAAGAGCGGCATCAATCTGTTCTTTTACCTCCTGTATGGTGGACGTCGGCGACACCTATTTGGAGAAAATAAGAGAATTACACCCGAAAATATTTTACTAAACCTGCAACCTACCTCGAGAGTGCAATCTTTGCCCTTAAGCACTTTAATTGTAATTAGCATGGTAATTCTTATTTGTTTTTTGATTAGTTTTATTTAATAAACAAATTAAATGGCATGTCAGTGTTGCCATCTGCAGCTTAGTGATGAAAATAAAGAACGATATCTTCAACCCTTTTCGCGATGTCAATGAATATCGATTAAATAATACTACATATACAGTAGCTGAGAAAATATAAATATAAAACATATATCTATTAAAGTAAATACTAATTGCTAATCATTTAAATAAAAAAAATCTATTTTTTCACTTGTACTTCTGAATTAATTACTTATTTACAACTAATTTTAATTACGCTTGATTTTAGCAAGCACTTTTTCTGTTTATCTGATTTTTGTTGGCTGATTTTATAATGTAATAATTTTATGACATTTGCAGTTATTCGACAACTAAAGTTTTATAGTAATTTAAAAGTTAACTCATACCATCGATATATCGCAGAAAGTTACTTTCGTTAAATGAAACCGTCATCGTCATGTTTTCTTGTAGCTGCTGCTTGCCTGTCTGGCAACGCTGTTTCTATTCAGCATCGACGTTGCGTGAACAAAATATATTTTACATAAATAATAAATTTCTATTATAACTAGCTCTTGATGTGGAGTGATATTGATAAAAAGGTGAACCTGAATAATCCCTGATAGTGATAATAAGTCGTGATTGGTGTGAAAAACTTGGTGAAAAGCACAAAACGAAAGAGAAAATTGCAGCACAAAAGTGAAGCGCAAAATAATTCACACAGCAATATTAGCAAAAGCAGCCATCCCATAGCCTCGAGTGAATTGACGAGAAATAAAACAGTGCGAGTGCGATTGCGAGTGTTATGTGTGTGCGTGCATATGCGTGTGCGTGTGTGTTAGAATTCGCATTTTACGTAAAAAGTACGTGAAAACAAAACAGGAAAACAACTTTAATCAGCAAAAAATTTGATGTTAAATCGCAGCAGAGGCAAATTGAACAAGTTCTTGCAGCTTCTGGCGGTAAATAGAAGGCTCCCCTCTTCTCTTCGCTCAAACATCTCTGCCCAGCCCTAAACACGCTCCCCCTTTTGACATTCACATTCACCAGTTTATTTATTTTTTTTTTTTTGTTTTATTTGCTTACATATCTATTATTGTTTGGCTTGCCGTTTGCTGCAACTATTAATTATGCATAGTACACATTCATTTTATTTTTATTCTCTCGCTCTCTCATTCTTGATTCCCTCTTGCTAGCAGGCAGAGCTGTCGCCCTCCGCACGCTCTAAGGTGACATAAAGCATATATATGATTGTTTGAAAATATTGCTGATGTATTCATTTCGTTTTGCTCTGAACAATATCTATGTGTATTGGAATATAAAGACCCAGCAATCCGCCCCTCTACACTCTTTCCCATGCCACTAAATATGAGAATATGTATTAACTAAAATGTTGTGCACACACTAGACGTTCGCATGGGGAATGGGAATCAGATGAATTCTAAGTCTGGCAACTCTGATCGACAGCGACGGCCATTGCTTCGCAACTTGTTGCTCGCTGTGCAGTGCGTCTGTGTGTTTTGGAATCCGTATTTATTATTTTCTGCGCTTGAATCGTGAATAGTGAAAAACGAACAACGAACAATGGTAATGATGAGAGCATATTAAAGACGTTTTCGAGACACGCTCGTCACCTGATCACACAAAACCTGTGGCAAATTGGCGAAAATCCCTGCAAAAACAGCGAAAGCATATAACGTACATATGAACATGCATATACATGCGTTTATATGTATGCATGTGCATGTGTTCATGTGTAGTAGTATCGGAAGCCGTATTCTTGATCAAGTGCAGCCTCTTGGATATGTTTAGAATCGTTTAGAACCGGATTCGATGTGTTTTTTCTTTTTTTGTTGTTGAAACCATCGCATGGCATTAATGTGTGTGACAACTTCGACTTCAGGCCAAGTTTTCTTTTCTTTGCCCCCTTTTTGTACACCTATCTATCTCGCTATTCGCAAAGTCTGCCCGCGTGTATCTGCGTATGTGTTTGTGTCCGTGAATGTGTGTGTAGGCTGATCGATAAAAAAATGTACTGCATGTTGCTGTCATTATTATTATTTTTTATTTTATTTTTTGTGTTTTCTAACTTTTTGTTATTCGCTACGTTGATTTTCTTTTCAAACACTCCCACAGCGGTGGTTTTTGAATTGTGCCTGTAATTGTCAGCTACGAAACAAGTAAAAGAGAACAAGCCAGAGTACACAAAAGCGCAGAAACAAAAACAAAAGAGGAGAGAATTTAGCAAACTCTTTATTTCTGTTGTTGTTTGTGTGTGTGTGCGATCCGTACAGCTGTTGTTGGAAAGAGACAGAAGCAGTACTCAATATAAAGCTGCCGATAAAGCTGAAAGCGTATTATGGATAACGACGCATTAGAAACAGCAACAAAAAGCCCCACAGCAGCAGCAACAGTGGCGGTCTCATCAGCAGCGGAGCCAACAGCCGCAGCAACGGCGTCAGGGGCAGCCGAAGCGTCAACCAAAAACGAAACGGCCACAAATAACAACAATAACAAAGTCACAACCGCCACTAACGGTATCAAAGAGAATAACATTAACTTTAGTACAACAACAACGCCAGCAGTAGCAGCAGTAACAACAACAGCAGAAGTAACACCAACAGCAGCAACATCACCCAACGTTCTGACCAGCGGCATTGTTGTTACTCCCAGCAAAAGCGAGGTGAGTATTAAGTGTTCCCCCCATTTATTTCTTATATGTATGTGCATTGTCTAAGCCTTAGTGTGACCCCTCTCAAAAAGCTCTGCTTGTCCACAACATTGCGTAACCCTTAATGTGACTCCCTTAAAAAAACAATATTTGCGTATGCAAGTGTCGGCTTGTCGATAACATCGAAAATAACTGAAAAATATTAATAATTGTTAACAAGCCGACCCAGACCCCATAGAGCATGTTGAGTAATTGACGTCAATTAGAGAATGATGTTAGTCTCCTAGTACCCCACAGACACACTTAGCGACTTCCTTGTGGCAGCAACCTTAACGCACCAATTGTATATCTAATCTTATCATCGTCCAACGCTTTCCCACAAACACGCGCACAAACGTGTGTGTATGTGTGTGATCGATTCCAATTAGATTCTTAAGGTTTGCAATCGAATTGGAAAACGTAAATCGTATTAAGCAAAATGCACTGTCAACTGTCAAATGCATGTCACAGTACACGTACCTTCTTTGTATGTGTGTGTAGAGAGTGCACAATCATGTTTGTGTTTACTAAACTCGATACTAACACCCCCCAACCACATACAGGCGGCAGCTCGACTTAGACGGCAAGGATTTGCACAGAGCAAGGTAACGATACGAAACGAAGCGTTAAAGGTGTCCTATCCTCCCACACCCTTTCCCAGGGATTCTTCTCTTTTGCTTTACAATTGTTTTGTTTTCGGTTTTTGTTGCTCTCAATTTCAATCTCAAGCTCTCTCTCTCTCTCTCTCTCTTGTTCTCTTGCCTTGGGGCAAAGATGATGCTGCGTCCTTCAGACCGTCATTTAATTGGCTTCATTATCGAATTTTGCAGGCTAACAAGACAGACAAGGACAGCACACCACCGCGCGATGCACCGCCACCCACGCAGATCACCAAGGGACTAAAGCTAACCACCACGCCTCTTGTGCGCAAGGAGAAGCGACAGGCGAGCTCCCGTTATAATGTATCCAAAAACTGTGAACTGACAGCGCTTAGTCCGCTCAATGAAAGTAAGTAAACAAAATATATAATACTCGCAATTATACTACATGTATGTAATAATTATATGGTAATTTCGTTTGAGTTGCGTGTGTCGTCGATCAGCTGTTACACAGGCAGCTGGTTCGTTTGTTTTTTGCGTTTTTTTTATTGTGTTATTTATTTATTAAGCAAGTTCGCAAAGGTCAAGTGATGACTATTTCGCAGGGTTGTTCAACACTAGCAAAAAACACAGCTCACAAATACACACACACACATATGTGTACATACATGCCATACGTCAGTTACGCCCGCCGCCCCATTTTTGACACTTGCGCTCTGCCATCGTAATTCACGCTCTCTCTTTCTTGCTTACAGTGGAGAGTACATTTATTTGTTTGATTTTGGTTTATTGCTTTACCTACTACTTGCTAATTAATAAACGTTTGCCATTGGCATTCAAATTGTTGCCTTTTTGGCTCTGCAGCCTTTTGTTATTGTTGTTGTTATTGTCTTGTCATTAGATATGGCAACACTTCTCTCTTGCAGCTGCGCGCACTCTGCATTGCACTCTCTCGATCTCTCTCTTTTCCTGCGCGCTCGCCCACGGCAAATGTTATCGATTTTTCCTGTTGCCTGCCCTTAACAAATTGGAGCCGCAGTCAAAACTACTTTTGCGGCAGCTCCGCATTAAAAAATTCAAATAAAATTAATATACAAATCTTGCACACCAGCAAACACAGCAGATATTACTTTGAATAGAGCAACAAAGTAACAAGTTGACGCTTGTCTTTGTTTGCCGGGTGAACGCAACAAATACCGTTACAAGAGAATCGCAATCGGAATTGTTGAAAGATTTCTCAGACACTGCAAAAACCGGTTGAGTTGGCTTTTTATTCTTTATAGAGATTCGTAAGTGCTTTACCTAGTTATAGCTTACACATTTGGAATAAATAACGCAGAACTATAATAACGCTAGCAATTTGCCCCCAGCAAGAAATTTTGATGAGTTCATTTTGCCTTGAATCATTTGTGCATTTTCATTTTCCATTTATGCATTTTCATTTACCATTTCACTTTACCACACACCTACATGAATAAATCATAATCTCTATATATTGCAATTCCCATTACAGATGCTATTATAAACATTATTTACGCTTAAAAAAAAAACTAGCCAAAAAGATCAGCAAATTAAATGAAAGAATACATTTCGATAGTGTCGCAAGTTTCCTAGACGCCTGTTTGTTGTTCGTTCACCAAGTTGTTTTGTTGTTGTTATTAGAAAATTTATAGAAACAAAAAAGAAAATACAAGTGGCGCAATTAGCAAATTGAGAACATTAAATGTGAGATGCGTTTCGATTGCGCCGCCATTAAACCAAGTGTGGCACTAATGAAATGGTCATCGGTGCTATGTTGCTGACGGGTAGCCACCTCAACGGTCCCACCAAACAGCAGCAGCAGCAGTCAACGACTGGCAATAATAACACAGCAAACAATACAGTCAATCAGCAGCAACAGCCCCAGCAACACCAACAGCAGCAAACAGCAGCCGTCAACAGCGCCTCCTCTGGTGGTTACTATGCCCTTGGTGGCATACGCATTCCCAAGTCACCGTCATTTCACAGTGGCTTAGATCAGCTGGCTGACGACGACGACGACGACGACGTGGAGGGTGAGCGAGAGGGTTCTTCCTCTTCTTCTGGTGGCAGCAAATTCAAGTTCAGCAGCGTCGAGGAACTGAAGGCCAAATTTGAGTTGCAGTCACGTAAAATGCCACTGTCTCCGCCCGAGGCAAGTGCCGGCAACGTGACAAATCCAACAACAGCAACAACAACAGCCTCTTCATCGCCATCATCATCGTCGACCAGCTCAAACTCATCGGCATCGGCGTTGTCATCGCTGTCGCAGGCAGCCTCATCCTCGCTAGCGTCCGCTGCAGCCAACTCATTGGCATCCAGCTCCTCATCGTCGTCGTCGGCGGTGACGTACGGCGGTGGCGCCAATTCGGCGGCAGCAGCATTAATTGCCTCCTCCTCGCCCTTTGGCTCGCAATCCTCCACATCCTCGCTGTCGCTATCGTCCACCACAACGAATGTGCCAACGGCAGCAGCGGCAATGTCCAATTCTAAAAATACGCCCAGCACAACAGCTGGAGCGGCCAGTGGCAGCAGCGGCAGTTCACTGGTGTCCACGTTGGCGCAACACTTTTCGGCGGCGACCACAGCCAGCTCATTGCTGAGCGCTGGGACAGCAGCTGGTGCAGCTGGAAACGGAGGCAGCTCGGCCGGCGGCGGCAGCAGCAGCAAGGTTTGCAAGCATTACTTCACATCCACCCCACACTCGATACAAAACACAAACATACAGATCAGATATAGACACAGAAGAGACACTGAAGCAGACCAATCAGACAACATAATGAATGACAATTCTCTGCTCTAATTCATTTCATAAATCAAATCACCATCGCATCGCATCGCATATCCAACAGTCACCCGTGAGCGCAGCTGCGGCCATTAAGAACATATTGAATGCCACCAAAAGTGTTGGCAGCAATGCTGCTGCAGCCTCCTCCAGTGGCAACAACAGCAGCGGTAGCGGCAGCAGCAGCAGTGGCAGCAATATTACCACCAGCATTACCACCAGCAGCAGCATCAATCTTCCCGCGACTAGCAGCAGCAGCACCAGCAGCGGCACCATCGATGTGGCTGCCGAGGAGCAGCTGCAGCTGCGCACAACGGTGGCACAGAATCTGGTCGGTGGCATTAGTATTTCCCTGGGCATTGGCCAGCGCAACGGCAATGCGGCGGCGACTACTGTGGTGGCGACACCAGCGACGACGACGACGACGCCACCGCCGCCGCCGCCGTCGTCGTTAAAGCAAAACGGCGGCGATGCCATGGCCCATCAATTGTCGTCGCCGCAGACGCTGCAACAGCTGACGGGCAGTCCAGGAAGGGCACGCGATCGGAATCTGTTTCATTCGCCACCGAATGCATCAACTGCGCTGGCTTTGCCGCCACTGCGAGGTTGCTATTTGGTTACGCTCCTCCTATTTAGCTTCTTAGAATTGCAATTATATATGTTTTCTTTATTTTATTCTATTTCGCTTGCTTTTTGTTTGTTGTCAGTTGTCGTTGTCCATTTTTTCAGTTCACAATTGTCGTTGACCGTTGAGATGATCTCGTTCGATTTGTAGCGCTTTTCAGTTGAACATCTCTTTACATCGTTATCGAATCTGTATTAATTTAAAAAATGTCCAATTTATTTTTGATAGAAACACCGGCCACGGAACGTGAGGAGCTGCTGCTGCAGAAAATCCGGCAATGTTGCACGCTCTTCGATTTCTCGGAACCGCTGAGCGATCTGAAATGGAAGGAGGTGAAGCGCGCCGCCCTCCACGAGATGGTCGAGTATCTGTCCAATCAGAATGGTGTCATCACAGAGATTATCTACCCGGAGGCCATCAATATGGTGAGTCTATTAGCACACGTATGAACTACAAATCAATATTCACGTTTGTCTTTATGCAGTTTGCCGTGAATCTGTTTCGCACGTTGCCGCCGTCATCAAATCCGAATGGAGCCGAATTCGATCCAGAGGAAGATGAGCCAACATTGGAGTCATCTTGGCCACATTTGCAATTAGTCTATGAGCTAATTCTGCGCTTCCTGGAATCGCCCGATTTCCAGCCAAATATTGCAAAACGTTTTATCGATCATCAATTTGTATTACAACTGTTGGATTTATTCGATTCGGAGGATCCACGTGAACGTGATTTCCTTAAGACTGTTTTACATCGCATCTATGGCAAATTCCTCGGCTTGCGGGCATTTATTAGGAAGCAAATCAATAATGTGTTTTACAGGTCAGTGTCTACAGTACTTTGAAGCGATGGTGATCAGTGTATGAATAATCGATCTATCGATGCTTTGCAGATTCATCTACGAAACGGAACATCATAATGGCATTGCTGAACTGCTCGAGATTTTGGGCAGCATTATTAATGGCTTTGCATTGCCGCTCAAGGAGGAGCACAAACAATTTTTACTTAAGGTATTGTTGCCATTGCACAAAGCCAAGAGCCTCTCCGTGTACCATCCGCAGTTGACCTATTGTGTGGTGCAGTTCCTTGAGAAGGATCCCAGTTTGTCGGAGGCAGTTATCAAGTAAGTCTGCAATTTCTATTTGTGTCGTTCGCATGCAACACTCACAATTACCCTTGTCCTCCAATTGTAGAAGTCTATTGAAGTTTTGGCCGAAAACACACAGTCCCAAGGAGGTGATGTTTTTGAATGAGCTGGAGGAGCTGCTCGATGTAATTGAGCCGGCTGAGTTTCAAAAAGTTATGATACCGCTGTTTCGTCAGATATCCAAGTGCGTCTCCTCGCCACACTTTCAGGTGGCCGAGCGTGCACTTTATTATTGGAACAATGAATACATTATGTCGCTGATAAGGGACAACTCAATGGTCATACTGCCCATCATGTATCCGGCGCTGAATCGCAACTCAAAGACGCACTGGAATAAGACCATACACGGTCTCATTTACAATGCTCTCAAACTGTTTATGGAAATGAATCAACGATTGTTCGATGAGTGTACCAAAAACTACAAGCATGAGAAGCAAATGTAATGCATCACATATCTAATTTGTTAGTGGTATCTTATAATCTAAAGTATCTGTGTGTCTTTCGCAGGGAACGAGAGAAGCTTAGTCAGCGCGAGGAGCTCTGGCAGCAGGTGGAGAGCCTGGCTAAAACCAATCCGGAGTGGACGAAGATTTGTCGCTTCCACGATTACCTGCAAATGTCCGAGCTGTACGATGAATACAATGAGAATTGTGATCTAACCTACGACAAGCTTGATCAGAGTCAGCAGCAGCAGCAGCAGCAGCAGCAACAACAACAACAGCAGCAGCAGTCAAGGTCGCAAGCGGCGCTAAAGCAGCAGTCAAACCAGGAGCCCAGAGAGGTGAGACAAGCCCTAGCCACATTAACCACACTACACAACTACTAACTGAACCAACCAACCAGTATGTTTGTATGTGTGTATTAAGGGTGCGCTAATCGTAAGCGTGCAAGTTAAATCCTTTAAGCACGAAATCTGTCTTTAAAGTACTAATCGAACGATCGAATGAGAAAACGCCTGTTACAAACAATAATCGCACTCATGTCAGTTATAAATACATGTTTCTGTATCTGTATCTATTTAATATATATCTACATCTATATGTGTATTTTTTTATTGGTTTTGTCATTACACCTCCTCAAACTCCTCCATACATGCACCCACCCCGTCTGTCCCTCGACCAAGGGCTAATAACTAACACTTTAGCCAAGGGCAAATTAAACCTATAGCTACATTCGTCTTTTTAATGGGCCACTGTCATCAGCATATATAGAAACGAACATATATCCTGCTCAAATGTGAATTTATTTTGTTTATTACCATATCAATATATTTTTAAATATAATCAATCGTTTGCCACATGTGTGAATAATAACAATAATTTTTAAAGCGAACTGAAATATGTATAAAAGACTCTAACTGTAGTATTATCTCTCCTCACTTTGAACATTACTCATCAAGAACAAACTTTGTAAAATATGCAGACCGTTAGCTCTTCCATGTGTGTGTGCGTGTGTGAGTGTATGTTATTTAATAGTCTCGTGTGTGCGCTGTATGTAGGTAACTAACTATAAATCACGTCACACCAACGGCAATAACATCAACCGTAGATCTCGTAACTGTCACTCGTGAAGTGTTGCACACTTGTGTAATATTGTAATCGATAATCCAAATATGTGTGTGTGTGTGTTTTATGGATTCTGGGGGCATTTTGTTGCCCCAATCATTTAAATGCTTTTACGTTTGCATTACGCTCCGCTTACTCACAACAGATACGCGGGGAACGGAACAAGGAGAAGCCGCTGATACGACGAAAATCCGATCTGCCCTCGGACAGCGGCACCGTGCGCGCCCTCATCGAGCACAAGCGACCCGATGAGTACCTGACAACGCCGCCCCCAGATGCAAACAACTGTTAGGCCAACTGAGTACCCTATCACCTCCCCCTATCTCTGCACCCTGCTCCCCCTACGTTGGGCTGGTCCTCACGCCGGCATAGCCGCAAAAATGGTTCTTTATAGAGTAAAACACAGACACAAAACACATACACATACACACAAACAGTTAAACACGCATAGAGAAAGAAAAACAATAAAAAGTCGATGATTATTATGATAAGGGGGCTGGATGATGCTGAAGTAAAATAATGATACTGATGATGATTATGATGATAAGCTTTGGCGTTCACATTGCTGTGACGCCTTTTGAGCGTGGCAACGATTGCAACACACACATTTTCTATAGAATTATATACAACAAAACAAAAAAAAAATTTTAAAAATATATACAATAATACAACCTACAAATAAATAAACAAATTAAACCAATAATAAAGCGCAAAAGTCGCAATCTACGATCCATCTAAGCTGAATGTACAATGTGCTGCCTTGGCTTTTTAAGTTTTTCCACCGGGGCTCACGATGCGTATACGCTATTTGCATGCTGCTCCGCCCACTCACTCGCCCACCTACATCTGTTTTTTTTTTTTTTTTTGTGCATGCATCTTAGAATTTTGACGCATTATCCTTGAATAATCTGGACTCCATTATGCTCTTACCATTTCAGTGAATACGTCAAAATTTGTACAGTTTTTGAATTGACATTGTGTAAGCTTAAGAGAGACGTAAGAACAAAAACAAAAAGAAAACAAAAAACAAAAAGATCTACCACTTTAATTGAGCATACATACGCGTATATACCTACCTACCATATGCATACATTAATACTATATATTATGTGTACAACTGTTTCGTTATAGATGTAATACTTGAAGCATACAATTACCAATTACCAATTATCCTGCGTTCCCAAAACGGTGTATGAAATCCAAGAATTATCATAGACTCTGTGAGCAATCTTGAACAGCCCCTTGTAACTTTGTCTTCAAATAGTCTTTGTGTTACTAGTTAATCGAAATAATTGAATGTAGTTTGAACTATCAGCTAGTATAGGATTTACCGAGCTTACTATACATGTAACTTAAACAAACAAAAAAAACAAAACAAAACAGAAGTATCAATTTTGCAATACTGGGAGCTAGAATTGGAAATCGATTTTGTTAGCTTCACAGCAATTTGATAATGATGAACAACATCCCATGTTGTGCAAATAATAAATAATTGTATCTGTGCGCATTTTGCAGTGTCAGTTTTTGCGTGTTTACTTTTTATAAATCAAAATATATATTTGATAAATCGCATGTAGATGGTGTTCCTTAATTGGAATGCTTTCTTTCCGCATTAGGTGAGGCAGCACTGGCAAGGGGGAATAAATCATTTCGGGATATGCTCACTGAGTTGTTTGTGCAATTTTCTTGTCGTTTCGACACCGTTACAAGTCACAGATTAAAGTTTTAACCAGAGAGAACGTAATAAATTATAATTATATTATATACGATTTACCTTTACCGTTAGCAGCTTAATTATACTATATATGCGTATATGTATTGTAATTTGTTTAAAACAAATTGGTATGTATATTTATGTGTGTGTGTTTATATATATATATATATGTATTTTTTGTATGTATTACATATTGGAGTGGGAATGAAAGAGAAGTATATTATTGTATGTATGTATGTTTGAATATCGACGCAGACATCATGGATTGGTAGGAGCTATTCCGCGACGGGGTTCCAAAGTATTTTATAAGCAGATGTTCCTTTTAGAAAAGAAATGCAACATTGCAACATTTTTGTGCTCTGTGAGTTTCGGGCATTGCCACTTAATGGGTATCCCTGGAGTACTCCAACGGCTTCATCTACATTATAGTATGTATGTATGTATAATCGCTTGGTCATCCATATACAAACAAAAATACATCATCCACATCATCAGCTCTGGAAGCGGGGCCGACAAACAAAAGAGAAAAACACACAGACTTGGACTATTGCTGGTCGTAGCTACTATTTCAGAAATAATATTATATAGACACGTAAATATACACTTGTATACATTATATATATATATATACATACATATTTATTGGATCCGTGTCAGCTAATTTCGAATTGAGATCCGCTGCCAGGCAAAAGAGTCAGTCATTCTACTACATACATATGTATATATATTTATATTTATATATACGTACAAGTCCTGGCATGACAGGCTCCCTGGCATGGATCAAATACTTTAGAACAAATATTTTCCAACTATTCTAGCAGTCGTAATGCAGCAAAAGCTGGTCAAATTTTTGCCACCACTACCATGTGCTGTACAGGCCAAGAAAATGAAAAGGCTTCATTTAGTTATAGACACATATATATGTATATTATATATAGAGATGTATTTACATATTTTTGGCATATAATAGACACTTATGGAAAGTTGAAGAACAATAATGAGAAAAGAGAATTTGATATGAAAAACCCTATAGTGAAGGTAACGCAAAAATTTCCAATAAAGGAAAACGGTGAAAAATCAAAGTTTTCTATAATGAATTATATAATAAAAAAAAGAAATATAATTACAGAATTTGAGTTATACACGCTTAAACAAAATTTTTAAAAATGTGTAATTAAAGGCATATAAAGCATTAACAAAAGTGTGTAAAATTTTTGTAAAATTATGAATAAAAGTTAAATCATGTCAAGAAACAGCCTTTTTAACACATCAATCATAGCATTCACACCGACAGGCGACAAATATAATCGACCTGTCCGATCTCTTAGCATTAAATATTTGACATCATCCGAAAAAAAACTTAATAGCAAGGAACATTTACAGAGCGGCTTAATTACATTCATTAGCGACTAATTTACGAAAAAGGACGTTAATTTATTAGATATTTGGCCACTGAATTTCGGGGTATCCTGCTGCTTAGTTCACTGGAATCTGAAGCGGCACAAGACCGCGCGTCTTAATGGCCAGTTCATTGAGATGCTGTTGCAGCATCCGCTTGTTGACTTTTACCCTGTGCAGCGAAACAAAAACGTAATGTTAGAGGAGTACAAAATGCATAGAACTGCCACACTCACTTGATGATTAGCGAAACGTAACGCGATTTTTCGGCATCGTTGATCAATTCCGTGGGGAAATTGGGTGCAGCCATCACATTCCTTAACCACACTGCCATTTCGGCCGGATACTTTTTGTTTATGGCCAGTATGACATCGGCAAATTTATCCACTTGCTGGCGTGGCGTCATATAACCCACACAAATCATAATTGTGCGCATGATCTGCTCGCCGTTGGCCAAGATTACATCTGTCATGTGCGGTTGATTGCGGGATTGCATCACAAAATGGGTGATAAACTGAATGCCAGCCCGGATGGGTCCATTCTCGGGCAACGTCATCGAATGCTGGGCATAGTAGATGAGCCGGTCGTATGCAATGGATTTATCTTCGAGCACCTGGGGCACCTTTTTGATGATTTGTGTGAGGCAAGCGAAAAACATTTCCATGGTGTCCGAGACATTGGAAAAATTCTGTTGCGGCGTCGACTCGAATAGCTTAAAGCTGTGCGACACAAACTCCAACAGTAATTGTTGCATCAACTGTCTGCAGCTCTCCTCCTTATAAAAGATGACAATGGCCTAAGGACGCGAAAAATATTTTGTAAAGTCTGTACAATTCAGCGGATCATTAGGGGACTTACTGTTTTTGAAATCTCCAATGTGGGCGCACAACAGCGAGTTTGAAAGCTGGCCACAATGAAGTAGCACAGATCCTGAAGCATGGGTCGGAAACTACTTCTTAAATTCACAATTGCATGCTTCAATGCGCTACATGCAGCCTGTCACAAAAAAAAAACAATTTATTGAAATATTCTTAATAGCTTTGATGGCATTTTGAGCATACCTCTAGCACCTCGATCTCCTCCACCCACAGCTCAGCAATGAGCCGGAAAATGGGCATAGTTTTTTGCATAACCAACAGCACAGGCTGCACATTATGCAGATCCTTGACCTCTTCGTCCAGATCCGTGTTGAGTGACGAGAACAGAGTCGAGATCATATTGAGACGGAAAATTGTGCGTATTCGCGCCGCAGGAGTCGTCTAACATAGCAAAAAAACAAAAACATCAATTTAATTATATGTCGAATGGCAGATAGTTGAATAACTTACGGCGCCCGCCTGACAAATGGTTTGCAACTCCTCGAAGCAGGGACTAACTATAATATCGAGATATACGGGTATCTTCTCCTGCGGCAACAAACTCATTAGCTTGCCAATGCTGAACATCAAACGCACCGAATCCGAGTTCTTCATTCGACCCGAACCAAGTGTGGCTTGGCAAGCATCAAGCAGCGGCTCCGCATATGGCTTCAATTGCAGCTGACAATCCCGACATAGCTCCTTGAGACCCAACGTGGCCTGTGCCGACATCGTTGAGTTGAGACCGCGCACTAGCAGATCTATTGCAGGCGGTATATAGGTTGGATTCTCCATTAGCCAGGAGCAGTAAGAGCCAACAGTTTCCAGTGCAGTGCCAAGCAGTTTGTCGTTCAACTTATCGTAGGGTATTTCGGAGAGCACACGCATTAGTTTGGGTATTTGGCGCGATTCCTCGCCGCCAAAGTGCTCAGCAACCGATTGAAACGAATAGATGCAAGCCTCCAGTTTGGTCCAGTGCGTCGGATGCGTGTGGAGCTCTGCAATGGCTTCGTCCAGCATAGCAGCCAATATTTCCAGTATGTAATCATGTAGCACATCATAGCAATACATCTGCAAGTTGGCAAATATAATAATTATATCATTCATTATGCGATTCACAGACTTACAAATGTATCTGAGATATCTTGGCGATAGCAGCGAAAGCATTCCAGATCATCTGAGTTCCATTTGTCAATGGAACTCTCATCAGGTTGCTCAGACTTGCGTACGAGAACGGTGGTTAAATGAGCATACAGTGGCTTAATGTGCTCCCAGCACTTCAGTTTATCCTCCTCTACAGGCATCGCAAACACATCGCCCTGCAGCATATACCAAAAGGCCAGGGCCATGGTGCTGCACGACTCCTCAACCGGATAAATGCCCGGCTTATCCGTGCACTGCAATATCTCATGGACCATGCGACTCCAAATAGCATTTAGTTCGGGATCCGTGGCCGTGATGCCACTGAGAAACAGCGCAGAGTGTCGCTCCACGGCAGACACAAATAACATATAGATATGCACAATAATATCCTCGTTGTCATTATCCCGTTTCCATTCCACCTGCGTGATATCGCACAGTGAGTCCAAGAACATTTTGATCAGCACTGCCGCTGTCTTGGGATAATTATGACAATCTGGCTGCACAATGATGCTGACCATGGCCTTCAGACAGGTCTCAGCCAGTTCATTTTCATCGGAGGACATGCAGCCCACGCCCGAGCGAATGCAGGGCCAATAGCACTTGTTCACCATCTCCAAGAGCACGCCGCAAATGCTAACGCAGCCCTCAATAGAGTAGCCAATGTTTCTACAATTAAATTGCGAACTTAGTAAGGCAAATGCTAATTGGCAACGACAGCAACTCACCTTATCCAGACGCTAACGCATTTGACTGCGCGCAACATGTTGGCATGTGCCTCACTGTCCCATTCGAGACTCATTTGCTGTTTCAAATACGTCTCCACGGTCTGCAGCACCAGTGGCACACGTTTGCCAATCTCGCCGCGCAACGTTACTCGCTTCACAGAGGTGTGAATTACTTGAGCCTCCTCGGGAATACCGAGTAGCACCTCGAGCATAATCCAACGCTGCACCTCGACACTCACATTGGGTATGCGCTGATTTTGAAAGGTCTCAATCACCTCCTCGATAGCACATGGCCAATCCTCCAGCATATGCACAATGTAGGCGCTTAACTGAACACAAGTTGGCAATAAATTAGCTAATAAATTAGATGCACAACTATATGAAGCACTTACCGAGAGACACAGACGATTGAGCACCAATTTGGGGCCGGCTGCGAATTGTACAATGGTTTCTAAGATCTTTTGCTTCAATTCCTCACGATTTTCCGGCGGCACTTCATTCCAATACTTCATCAGCTTAGAGTGTAGCGTAATTGCGCCAAAAAATTGCACCTCTTGACTCTGCGTGTTTGTATTATTGGAATATATAAATGGAATGTTACGATCTGTTTTTAGATAACCACTCACCTTGCCGAGCTGCATGAGTTGCCAGGAAAATTGCCAAGCCTGTGGACTGGCCTCGGCCTTCGTCAGCCATTCGTGTGTTATGGCCTGCTCCTGTGAGGTGGAACGATAAAATAGGACCACGGCCTCCTCCAGACGCGCAATATCGATGGGTTCCAGTTCCATGTTAGCAGCCCTTAAATTGCACAAGTCCAGCACTTTTAGCAGCAGGACTTGGCGTGTTTTTTTTGTTTTTTATTTTTATTTTGATGCAAAATTTTACCTCTCCTCGCCCTACGGGTGGCCACCGATATTAACATATCCACAATATCGATAACTAATAGAGCGCACAGCTGCAAGAACTATCAATGTGCAGTATATATCGATATTATGCGCTACGCAAATCAAAGCGCTTGATTCAAATAATAGTATAGTATAGAATTTTTAATTAAAAAACAAAATTATTGCCATATATTTGCAGTTAACTTTTTAAAAGTACCACATTTTAATTGTTTTGATTGGCTTCAAACAGGAAGGATAGTTTCCAGAAGCAATACTTTAATTTGAAGCCATTTTGTTGTATTAAAGTCTTACTCTCTTGATCTATATAGAGAGCAAGTATTTCATTCTTACACAACGTCGTCGTTGCTTGCACAGCGAAATCATCCGATTGCGGATCAAGAAAACTACGTGTGGCAACACACCATTTGTTGGTGCATAATCCCGGATTCTGTAATTCGAGCAGCTGAAATATATTTGCGAGTTGCTTGCCATCGACAACTTGTGGCAACACAACACGACATTTTAACAAGCCAAAGTATTTGATAAAACTGCAGCACCTATAAGAATTTAACATGCGTGCACCTTGTGCAATCCATTCACACGTTTCATTGTCCTCACATAGCACCCAGAGCTGATCGTCGTGCTCCGTAATTGAGAGGGACTCACTGAAGTTAAGTTGACCACAGCTTTGCGAGGACTCAAAGAGGCCATAGAAATGAGCCATTAATTGTCCGAAATTTGGATGTTGTTCAGCGATATCCTTGTTGATGACCAACGCATATTTACGCTGCTCCGGTTTCATGGCAATATAAGGAGCTGCCGGCTTCTCCACTGAAGCGAGAGTTGAATCCACTGCAGCTGTTGGTTTTGGCTTTGTAGGAGCAACAACACTAGAATCTAATGACATTTTCCCTGGTTCCTGGGTTGATGCTAATGTAACAGCTACAGCCACGTTATTTTTAGGAGAAACTGTTGCTTGTGGTGCCACTTTAACAACCGTAATCTTCTCAAGCTCCCGCGCGAAAGAAATGCTGGCAATTGGAGTTGCAGGAGCAGCAGGAATTGCCTGTGTTATTGGCTCCTCCTGCTTGGATGTTGTTGAAATTAATTGGGCTCGAGGAGGTGAAATGGACGCAGTACTTTTTTCCGTTGATTCGCGTAATCTAAGAGCAGATATAAAAATAATATATGAATATTTTATTAGGTCTATTAGTTACCTCTTTGCTGGGGAGACGATCTTAATAACTGTTTTCCGCTTCGAGCGTCTCGCAGTATCGCTAGAATCGCTGCTCTGATCCGAGGAATCACTTTCAGAAGAAGATGACGAGGAGTGCCAGGATTCATCCGAGTCGAGTTGCTCAATGTATTGTGGCAATGTGTCGATGGGCAACTTCTTGGCATTCGCTGGTTGGCTGAAGAAGTTGCTCTGATTGTCGCTTTCGTTTTTGTTATAAAATTGCAGAAAGCAATAGAACTTGTTGTTGGTGTACAGCGAAATTGCAGCACCATTGATTTTATCTCCATCGGTTTCCAGATTTACAACCTTCGCCAATTCATCAAAATTATCTAGTATACGATCCATTCTTTGTATCACCTGTTGATCCACCGCGATGTTCACAAAAGACTCCAAACTTGATTTTAAATCGAAAACTGTCGCTGAGTCTTCTATGTTGAAAATCAAAGGCTACAAGAGCAGTTAAAATTGATCATAAAGTAAAATTAATAAGTTACCAAGCTACCTTCGAGATGTCTTGATCCTCCAATTTGACTTTAACAAACATTGTAATGATTTTAAATAAATTAAGTAGTAAATTAAACAATTCTAATATGCAGCAGAAGTTCCGCTTAAATGGAAACAAAGTAAAGTATGTAACAACAGTTATTGTTACAGGGCTGCCACGTCGTTAAAGCTAATTTCCGCGCCAACCTTTATTTAGGGTACATTTTACGATCTTTGGCAGGAATAATGGGTACATTTAGTTGAAAAAAATATATCGTCCTTTTCTTTTGCGTTTCCAACTCTTGACTTTAGGTGCTGTCAATATGTTAAGACACAAACCTTTCTTTTCAATGTATAATTTTAAATTTATAATAAACTGTGCGCTAAATCATATTTTTATTTGACTGCAGAAAACATCGATGTTCCTCACAATAAATCGACATCGGTCCATCGATGGTGTCATCGGTATTTATCCATCTCTAACAGACTGGTCGGCGGTAAACATTTGTGTTGTAAATAACCTTTTCGTAAAAAGTAAATTAATTAAAGAAAATGCCGGCGCATAAACGCGTCTTGGTGATCGACAACGGCTCGTACGAGTGTCGTGTTGGCTGGCATGATACCAAGGAGCCCGAACTGCGTTTTCGCAATGTACTGACCAAGCCACGCAAGGATCGCAAGAAGGATAACAGCCAAATGGCAGATGTGTTGGCAGCGCCTGCAGTAGCAACTCTAGAGGAATGCAGCAAGGGCAATGGGGAGATACAAGTGGGCAATGACATCACAAACATTGAAGCGGTGCGCGCACATCTCAAGTCACCCTTTGAGCGCAACGTAATCACAAACTGGAATCATCAGGAGCAAATTTTTGACTACATCTTCGGCAAGATGGGCTTTGAGGGCAAATCGAGTATAGAGCATCCAATTGTGCTCACCGAGGCTCTAGCCAATCCCAACGTGTGTCGACGCCAGATGAGCGAGCTGCTCTTCGAGTGCTATCGCGTGCCCGCCGTTTCCTATGGTATCGATGCCCTCTATAGCTGGCAGCAGCATCAACTTGCGCACAAGAGTGTGCAGGATGCACTCATCCTCTCCTTTGGCTACACCACCACGCATGTGATACCCGTGCTCGATGGTCGCATGCAACTGGAGCACGTGCGTCGTTTGAATGTGGGCGGCTTTCACATCGTCAATTATCTGTTTCGTTTGATGCAGATGAAGTATCCGGTGCATTTAAATGCCATTGCTAGTCGCATGGAGAAGCTGGTGCACGAACATAGTCACATAGCTCTCGACTATCAGCAGGAGCTGTTAAAATGGGCACAATTGGATTACTACGAGGCACACATCATGAAGATACAGTTGCCTTACAATCCAGTTACGGCAAGCAATGCTTTACTCACAGCGGAACAGAAGCAGGAGAAGCGTCGCGAACTGGCGCTGCGTCTGCTCGAGATCAAGAATCGTCGCGAACGAGAAAAACTTCAGGAGGATGAGCAGCATTTGCAGCTGCTGCGAAAGTTGCGTCAGCTCTACGAGCAGCAAAAGCTGCAGAAATTCGAGCGTGCGCTGCAACAACAGCAGATTGACAACCTCGAAGAGCTGGATAAACTGCTGGCCACAGTCACGGCACGCATCAAACGCGTCAAGGAACGCGCCTTGGCGCCGCCGCGTCCCAGTAAGCAGCAAGACAAACTAGACAAGCTGCCCAAGCCACCCGAAGGCGTGCCACAGTCACAATGGCTCGCCGAACTGCGTGGTAAGCGCGAGGAGCTGCTGCGTCGCAAGCAGGCGCGTCAACAGCAGCGCACGGAGCAAGGCAAACGCCACACACATGCTGCCCAGGAGCGCATGCGTATCATCTCAACGTTGGCAGCGCGCAGCGAAAAGCGTCGCAAGGCTGAGGAGGAGGACGATGGGTTTGGCATGAACGACAATGACTGGGATGTGTACAAGCGCATCAATCGATACAACGATGACAGCGACTCCGACGCAGAGAACGAACAGCTGCTGGAGTACGAGAAGATCCTCAATCATTACGATGTCGGTGTGGATGATACCCAAAATGCGGCAATGCAAGCGCTGATTGCAGCTGAGAATTATCAGCTGCACTTTGGCGTCGAGGCGATACGTGTGCCCGAGATACTTTTCCAACCCAGCATGATCGGCTGCTCCGAAACGGGTCTCGCCGAGCTCATAGCCTTTGTGTTGAAACTCTTTACAGCGGACGAGCAACAGCGTCTGGCGGATCATGTCTATTTAACAGGCAGCTGTGCGCAGTTTCGTGGTCTCAAAGAGCGACTCTCAAAGGAGCTGATGGAGCTGCGTCCTTTCCAGTCCAGTTTCGCCATATACGAGTCGCAGGATCCCACGCTTAGCGCCTGGTTAGGAGCTTGTTTGCAAGCCAAGCGGGACAAATTTAGTGAAACGTTGACAACACGTTCGGAGTACGAGGAAAATGGCAGCGAATACTTCAAGGAGCACGTGGCCAGCAACAATTATTATCCTACACCGAAAGATTAGCATTTATTAATTATGTATATCACATGACCAAAATAAATGTGGCTAAAATAGCAACTCGGTTACATCGTTGCCAAATAATAGATTCCACGATGAAGGCAATGTCAGCTTAAAGCTGCCATCACCAGCATCGCCATCAACGCGCAGTTGGAGAAAATCGCCGCACAGCTCGTTAAGTTCGCGCACAATCAACGTGGCATCCGTGGAGTTGTCGCCTTCGAGCAGATAGCGAAACAGCAGCATGCTGGGCACCTGGGCATCCTCGAATGCTTTGTACAGTTGCAGCGCGTTGCCGCCTCCAAAAATGTGCTCTCCTGTGTGCTCCTTCCACTTAACCAGCGCATCGGCACCCAGTTGTGTAGCATGGTCAGCCTTAAACTTGTCCGTGGCACGATATGCCCAGGGGGAGCCGTCAATGAGGCGTCGCTCGAAACCAAAACTGCCGCTCAAGATGATCACACGACGCGCTCCCTGCAGCAAGGTGACAAATTCATTTTGGAAGCGTTTCGTCTGCTTGGAAATGAAAGGCGCACGAAATTGAACAACTAGCAGTTTGTCCTCCTTGGACTCGTAGAGCTCACAGGAAGCTACGCACTCGTTGGGCTCATGTTGGTAGGCCGAAGGTCCAAAAACCGGTATCAATGCCGGATGGGACAAGCTTCCAATGCGCTTTAGTTTTTTAGAGGCAATCAACAGGTCGCAGGCCAATTGGGCGGCATTGCCCACGCAAATACTTGGTATGATGACGGTGTAGTTGTCCACATTAAGTGATTTCGATTTGTCTTTGAGCAGCAACATCATTCCTTTGCAGCGAGCGAGCCCTTAAAATTTAAAAGTCAACAAAATATGAAAGTAATGTAGCAGCAGTGTGACCGCACTACTTTATGACAAATAGTTCGATTAGTTTTTGCTTTGCTGAGTAAATATCGACTCCAGAGCCAACGATTAGCTAAACATGATTAATCGATTCGTTGATATGGGAATATTGAAAATATCGATTGCAGCTCCAGTGACTAGCGCAAGTGGCTATTAAAAGGGTCTAGTTTTTATTTTCTATTGATTAAAATATTGGTTGGTGGATTAAAAGAACTTTTATAGAATTGAAAAACGGAAATAATTGAATACCGTGCAACGGCGACTCTATAGTATATGCCGCAATTCGAATTGTGGTCACACTGAAAACAGCTCTGTCAGTGTTTTTTTGTTTTTTGCATTTGCAAAAGCAAATGCCCGGTTGTTGTGGAGGATTCTCGCTGAAAGATGTCCAACTCCGTGAATATATCCGTGGAAACAACATGCGAGAATCAAATTCGCGAAATTGCCTACGATGGCACCGAGCTCTATCAACCGTAAGTGCAGTACTTATTCAAAATTTCATATTTTCTCTCAACAAGTTGCTTTGCAGACCGCCGACGCTCTCCGAGAGTCTCGCCAAATGTGCGGCTCGCATTGACTTCAGCAAAACATCACTTGATGATCTGAAAAAGGAAGAGAAATCCGCTGCTGCTGCTGCTGAGGATGACAACAAGGACAACAATCAGTTCCAGGAAAGTCTTTGGCCATGGGACGCAGTCCGCAATAAACTGAAAGACGCATACACCGAAATCTGCGTGCTAACCGATGTCATTTCCATTGCAAAAGATAAGCGCTACTTGGTGCTTGATCCGCTGCTCGAAGAGGCCGATGATACCAAGCCCATTGTGCAGGTTTACAGTCGCAAAAAGGCCATTTCGCAGGCGGCACAAGTGCTGCTCGGCGGCGCTGAAAGGATTCGCAATGCGCACAGTGAGCAACGCAACCGCAATGTTTCGGACTTCCACATTGAGCTGTTGCGTCTGCGTCAGAACTGGCGATTAAAAAAGGTGTCCAATGCCATCATTGGCGATCTGAGCTATCGAACCGCAGGCTCGAAGTTTGGCATGAGCGGCACTTTTGAAGTGACCAAAGCGGAGGATGCACTGGATGACGAGAATGCGGGAAATAGTACGACAGGATCAGCAAATTCGAGCAGCAGCAGCAGCAACAACGGCATGCAGCTGAAGGCCAGCTCTGCTCTCCGGGTTATTGTGCCCTCCGAGCTGCAGGGCGTCGCTTACATTAAGGTTATCACACAGAAGGATCAAGAAGATCTATGCACAGCACAAGTAATACATTATACACCCCTTCAAAAAGTTAGGAATGCCCACTTTAATTGCATTTCTTCCAGGTAAATCTAATGGGCCATGGACCCAACATAACTGCTCAGGTTGGTGTCTGGCAAAAGACGCTGGAGTTTGCTCAGAACGTTCTCTTCTGCAAAGAGCTCTTCGCACAACTGGCCCGCGAGGCCATTCAACTGCAAGCACCCATTCCACATGTTGTGATTGGCAATCAAATACGTGCCACGCTGCTGCCCAACATACAGCTCATCATCTCGCTGTGCCACTCCACAAGCTTCGACTCCAACCAGCCGGCGCCTATCAACGATCATGATCATGTGCTGGAGCATTCGCTGCATCAGCTGCTGCGCGAGGTGCACTACAAAAACTCGCATCATCCGTTTCCTCACCCCGCCAGCGCTCCGCTTGGTCCTAGCAAAAAGCGCATGCTGGCTGGACCCACGGCTGCCGATCGCGATGCGCTGCTGGACATGACCAAAACACAGACGATACTCGAGCAGATCATTGCACAAGCCCAGCACATCTTTATGCGCAAGCGCACACAATATGTATTGGACACTTTGGCGCGCGATGTGAAGGATCCGCAGATTGTGTCGCATTGGAATGCCATGAATAGTCCGACAATGTCGTGTGTGAAGATTAATATTGTAACACACGGCTACGATGCCATTGGACGCACTTCGTTGGTGATCCATGTTAAGGAGCGCTCGCTGAAGTGCATTTGCCGTGATGGACGCGTCATGCGCCTTTCGTACGAGCCGCAAGAGCTGCGCGATCTAATACTCTGCCAGATTAATTCGCATCAGATTAGTTGTCTGGTGAGTCTGGCACGTTGCATGGCCTGGACGGTGCTCTCAAACAGCAATCATCTGGGCATTGGCAAAGTGGAACCACTGGGCAATGCCAGCTCCTGTTTGCTGGCCTCGCCTAACAGCGATCGCATGATTGCCGTGCAGATACGTTGCGATCCGCAGATCGATGTTAAGGTCTATATAGCGCGTAGTCCGCGGCAGGACTTCTTTCCCAGTCCGCTGGTGCCGGAGAAGTTCTGGGAGAATCTAGGTGGCAATTTCAAGGAGGTAAGCTAGCACTTTAAACCTGAGATGACTTCAATCTGTTAACTCCATCGCTTTGCAGGTACGTTTCGACAAAATCGAGGGCAAGAGTTTTCTCAATAAAATGGAATTTCTGATGGCATCGCTGACCAGCAACACAGCATGATTAAGTTCTTCGATATAGCAACTAGCATATTATTTATATGATTATCCAATACAAAAACGTTACTTAAGTAAGCACACTCACACACAAAGTATGTACAAGCTGATTCAGGATGCAATTAAAGACAGCAGCGTCAGCGCTGCATGTTGTACAATGCAAAGTTGTTCCTCGCTGGATGTGCAGCATGCATATGCTGTGGCTGCATCATGCTAAATGTGTCCTCTAGACTAACCACATTGGCGCGATTCGTGCTCTAAGCGAGTGTGAAAATTACACAATTGTATATCAAATTGAAATCGCAACCAAGCCGAACTCACCCAACGCTCAAGATCACAAAAGTTGATGTCGTAGTGTTGCCCCGCATTGCCCAATGGCTGCAGCAGCGTCACTTGGGGCTGTGCCACACGCAAGTACAGACCACGGTTGGTGGAGAAGAGGACAGGAACTCGTCGAGCTGGTGCCGAGCCGGCACCATTGCCAGCGCCAGCAATTTGTCGATAAGTGGGCAACGTGGTCGACGACGCAGCTCCAATAGCGTTGATGTCGTCTTCAGCAGCAGCAACGTTGCGCGCACAGCCGAGACAGCTGTAGAGACAGGACGCCACTTTGTTGCAATGACTTTACATTGAATAATAGATGCAACACTGCAATAATGCCATTTATTGATTTTGCTTTCGACGATGGCGGTGACAGCGACAACGACGCTATTGGCACTGTCGGCACCTGACCAATGCTCAGCCAAAGCAATTAGTGGCCGTATGGATTTTTGTATGTGCCGGGTTGCCCCGACAACGCGCCACAACACCACCTCCGACGTTGTTGAACGTTGCCCAACTAAGTGCATGCCCCTCGATTCCATCTTAAAAAAAAGCAAAAAACAGAAAACAACAAAACTGTGCGTGTGCCACGCCAATTTAGTAGTCGGTGTCTCTGATTGGGTCTGAAATTGGGATTGGAATTGCGAGGGGTTTGGTCTGGGATAGAAAAGAGCACGCATTCAATACGAAAATTATGCAATTAAAAAGCAACAATCGGCAGCAGATCAGGCAATGGCCTGCTGATGAGTTATTAACAGACTCGAAGTCTATTTTTAGCTTTGTTTCGAGTCCAATATAATTGACTTTCGTGTAAAAACAACGCTTTGTAATTTAAGCTTGAATTTAATAATTCAAGCAAAAAAGTTCTGATAACCCAATTTCATAAGCAACTATGTATATGATCCAAGTTAAATATGGAAAAGAAAATGAATTACTTGATTAGAAATTCGTGACGATTAAAATGGAATTAGTTTGAAATGTTTGATTATCTGTAACAAATAGACCAACCGTGAAATAAGTGCAAATGCAAATTAAATTACTGCGATATTAATCACCAATAAAAGAACCGCTTGATTATTGGCCATTTTTAGATAGAAATACAAAGAGTGGTTTTCATTTACTTTTTACAAATATTGTTTTAAAACTTTATTTCATTTTATATTATATTGTTGTTTTTGTTTCGTGTTGTGTACTTGTAAATTGTATAATTAACACTAAAATACTTATTTAAACATAATTTTTTGTTTTGTTTTTTTTTTTTGTTATATTATTATTATATATTCAATTGGGGGATTTTGCAATTTTTTTGTCGTTTTTACTTTTTGTATTAACCTTTTGCTGTTTTGTTTTTAAATGTTTCAATTTGTTGCTGTTTCCATTTTTGTTTTTTTTTTTTGTTTCTTTGTTGTTTTTCTGTTTACTAAACTCCGCGCCATTACACATTACATACATTTATATATAGATCCAGCAAATTGAAACGCTTAAAACTTAAAGCGTTGCAGATATATAATAATAAATTTAACTTAAATACTATTTAAGTTTGTTGCTTTCGCATACGCATCGCATCAATTCTATCATAATAATTCATGTCATCAATTTGTTGTTGCTTACATATTTTCAAATTCCGACACATTAAACATATACATACAATATTTAAAATAGAATTTCTTTTTCATATGTTAAATTATGTTATCAATTGATTTGTGTTTGTTTTGTTTTTTCATATTTTCTTTTCTTTTTTTTGTTATGTTATTATAATGTTAAGAATTTTATTTTGATTTGTGTGTTAAGTTTAGTTTCGGATTTGACGCTTATAAGTTAGCATTGAAATCTAAATTCTACGGATTCTTGGTTTTATTTCTTATTACTTTGAATGTGCTGTGTCGAGAAAAAGATGCAAGCACAGACATATACTATTATTATAATTATTTGTTATATTATTTTATTATATATATATATATATATATATATATATATGTATATACTAGAAACATATATATATATATATATACATATACATATATATTTTGTATATATATACTTTATGCATAATATTAACATCAGCTGCGCAGCCACAGCCAACATTAACTAACTTTTGTACAGCTTTAAATTATTTTATTTTTTCCTTTTTTTTTGTTTTCTGCGTGATATTTGTTGAAATAAACTTTTCATTTAGGTTAGGTTGCTACATTTGTTGCCTGCTGCCTTTAAGTAATTAATAATTAATAATTAATATATATATATATATTATGTATATATATTTGTTATATGCATATTAAACAGCTAATTCTTAGAGTTATATATGCGTAGCTATTTTGCAATAAATATGTGCATACAATGCGCCACAATCTGTTTTATATGTATAAGTATTTATATATATATATATGTTCTTGTTTTATTTCGCTGCCCTAATGCACAAAATGTCGACATCGAAAGAATTATTTTTCAGAAATCGAAACAAGTGCACGAAAGTGTTGTTGCCGTTCTCCAAAAACGAATAAATCATAAATATTGCTCGATTTGCCAGTCGGAGGCAGTTGAAGGAACTTAATTAACAATTTTTGTTGTTGCTTTTAAAAATATACAAATATAAAATACAAAATACAGATACAAATACAAATACGAATAGAAGGACAATTTACATCGTGCAAAAAACATAAATCTACACGCAACAAAGACGAAGGCAAAGAAGACGACGACGACAAAGTGCCAAGAAGTTTACAATTTGTTGTTTAATAAAATGAAAACACAAAATAAAAACTCCAACTTAAACACAAGCACACGTACGGCTGCGTGTGTGTGTGTGTGTTTGTTTGTTTTACAGAGACTACACCTACATACATGTTTAATAATGCTAACTATCCGCGTTCTCTTCTACTCCCACACTTCTTCATATTATAAATATTTCATCTTGCTTTTGTTTTTGTTGTTGCATCCTCAATGTTGCGCCGCCTTTAAGACTTGCTTAACAAAAATTCTTGTTTACCATTCTCTCAAATTTCTACAATACAATATTATTATTAATATTTATATACTTAGCGTGTATATGTATATATATATCTATATAAGTATATGCAAAAATCACACAAACAGAAAATGTACATAGATGGTGTAGCTATTAAATATTCCATTAATGCAAAGCGCAAGTAAAAATTGTTAAATTGCTAAAATTAGTAGACAGACTGTGTGTATGTGTTGTGTGAGTACAGTGTGTGTGTGTAAATGGAGGCTATCATGTTGAATTGTTGCAACTAAACTAATCAGAAGACTTGCTAAAAAGAACTTATTGTTGTTGTTGCATTTAACATTACATTTAAGTATATTTGCTTATGTTGGTTTCCTTTCAATTCTTCACTGAGCGCCCACAAACCGCTGGCGTTGCCACCTGGTCGCAATCGTAACCGCTTCGAAACGGTTCGTTTTACACATTTGAAATTGGAATTTGAATTGGGAGTGTGAATATTTTTTTTCTCTTCGCATATTATTTTGCTGCTCTGTTCGGTTTACAATTTTACATATTTTTGCGCCATTGGGCTCTCGCGTTTTTTCTCGTTTTAGACTATTACATATAATAATTACTTTACTTCTTTTTTTTTGTTTTTGTTTTACTTTATGCTTATGTACCAAGGATTTTCACTACCGTGTATTTAGAAATTGAGTTCCTTTGCAAAATGCGCACCAGGATTGCCAGATTGGTTGTTGTTGTTACTACTGTTGTTGTTGTTGTTGCTACTGCTGTTGTTGTTGTTGGTGTTATTATTGCTACTGCCACCGCCATTGCCACTCAGCAAATTAGAGGCTGCCGCACCAAGTGCCGCTGCTGCTGCTATTGATGCAGCTGTTGTTGAGCTGCTCGTCCCGCTGCTATTGGATGCGGCAGCGGCAACCACAGCTGCCACTGCAGCTGCCACCGTGTTGAGATGTTGCTGATGCTGTTGCTGGTGATGTTGTTATGGCATAAAGTAGTCCTGCGGATCTGTGTCTTTCTCAAACCGCTTGGCTTCCTCGTGCATGCTCTCCTTAATTTTCAGTATAGCCGCCGATTCGTTTTGATCATTTTCGCCCGGGCCCCCAAAGCCCCCAAGATTGTAATCGCCCATGCCGCTGCCGGAATCCTCACGCGGCGTTCCCGGCCCTCCATTGGCCGGTGAGTTCTTCATGCCATCGAGTCCGGTGCCGTCGGGTCCGCCGCCGCCACCATTAAGTACGGGACCCATCGAATTGGGACCGCCGCCCATGGGACCCATGCTTCCGGGGCCGCCACCACCGCCGCCGCCATCCGGACCGCCGCCCATGGGGAATTCTGGTTTCATTAGTGAGTACATGCTGTCGCCTGGTCCGCCAACGGGGCCACCTTGCGTATTTTCCTGCGGCGAGGGCATTATGGGCGTGCCGGGTCCTGGGGGTCCATTCGATCCAGGTCCAGGTCCATAGTTGCCCGGCGAAGACGACGAGTACGCATTCATAGGTGCCGACGCATTTGGCTGCCACTGCGGCGGACGTCCTCCTCCGCCGCCCATGCCCATGGGCGGCATGCCGCCTGGACCGCCGGGCGCCGGACCTCGCATGCCACCGGGGCCGCCGTAGCCCATGGGCCCCATGCCAGGTCCTCGTGGTGGGTTCATGCGTGGATTCATGGGACCCATGCCACCGCCCGGTCCCGGTCGTGTTGGGTCCATGCTGTTCGGCATCATCGGCTGCCCGGGCGGGCCGTTGAACTCATTGCCCATGCCCTGCATGCGCACGCCGGGTCGCGGGCCTCCCGGATACCGCGGACCACCCATAAACGGCGGCTGGCCGGGCATCATTTGCGATGGCGGCGGCTGTGGACTCGAGGCATGCGTTGGCGGCGAAGGCCGCATTGTCGAACTCGGGAAAAAGTTGGGACCCATTGGTCCGCCGGGTCCCATGGGGCCGCCATCACCGCCTGGCGGCATCTGGCCGAGAGGACTGGGCGCCGGGCCACCGGCGTTGTGTGGTCCACCGGGTCCAATGCCATTCACACCATAGCCGGAGCTGACGAAGCCGTAGTCGTGGAAGGCCTTGGCCTCGGAGCTGTGATCGCACTGATCGCGACGCTCGGGCGCCGCACAGTACAGATCCCAGAAAACGCACCACCAGGTGTGAAGGAATCCCGGCGGTTCGCCCAGCGTTATGTTCTTCTCCCATCGGATCTCGGAGAGGAATGTCTGTGCCGCCTTCTGGGCGCCCACGTGCAGCAGATATTCGTAGACGTAGAGCGCCAGTTTTTCTCTGGCCTGCGCATCTGACGGCACTGCGGATGTCTTCGATTTTCCGTACATTTTGTTTATTGTTGTTGTTATTGTAGTTCTAGTTGTGATGTGTTTGTTCCTGTTATTGTTGGTACACTTTTCGCGCTTTTACTGCTGCTGCTGTTGTTCTTCTCGAACTTCACTAACTTCCACTTTAACTTTATTTAAATTTTGTTGTTTTATTATTTACTCCTTCTCTCTCTCTCTTTGCGCCTTCTTCTCCAGCGGCTGTTGCGCGCTCGTTTCGCTTTTTGGTTGCTGCTCTGCTGATGTTGTTGCTGCTATCGCTCTTCCTCTTCTTATTGCTGCTGCTGCGTTGCTGTTGTTGTTGTTATTTTTTATAATTGGCGCTCAGATCTCGGCGCTGCTCACGCAGCCGTTCTCCGCCGCTCTATTGCTTCCACCATTTTGATATTTTATTGTTTTTATGTGTTGTGTTTAACGTTCGTTCGTCGTTCGAAAGCACACGGCAAAAAAAATCACTTTATGCCTTCTACTTTGATTTTTACAATAAACTTTTAGCGCGCTCGCTCGCTGCCTTGACTTGCTTGCTGCTGTCGCCACTTCTTCGCTTTACCGTTTATTTTCTGTGTGTTTTTTTTCAGGTATTTTGCCTGATTGTTGCTGCTTCTTCTTGCACAACCACTGAAAACAGAAAAAAAAACAGAAACAGATATAAGCAAAGAGAGCCAAATGAGTGAGTATGCGTGCGTATGCATGGATGTGTATTTGTGTGCGTTGCAAAAACTGTATATGTATATGTGTGATTGAGTGCGGCTGCGGCTTGAGCGCGTGTGAGAGAGAGATAGAGAGGGAGTGCGCGCATTGTCGACAAAACGGCACAAGTGCTACACTGTTCACTAAAACAAATCGCACACGTGACAACTGTCAATGCTTGGTATTCTTTACTTCGAAACATTTGGGAAATCACTTAATAAATAATGAAAGATATATTACATATGTATGAAGAGAACATGAAATGAGCACACTCGCAGTAAATATGCATTTTTAATTGCGAACTTGTGTGGTGTGCGCTAACTTTCGGCATAGACGTTAGTGCGTCGTTTGCTGCTCGTATGTTGTTCCCCTATTTGCTCGCCAGGTGAGTGAGTGAGTGATGCTCAGTTTGTAGGTTTGAAAAGGCAAGGAACAGAAGAGAAGAGCAAGAGCAAGCAGCGTAATCTGCTGCCTCTGCTGTCGCTGCCGCGCTGCTGACTGTCAAATGCTGCTTATATTCAAATCAAATTTCGTGTACACTCTGTTGTCGTGTGTACAGTGGAGCAAGAGCAGCATCATAGAGTTTACCTTTTTATTGACAGCAAACGTCAAGCGTGGCGATAACATACAGTCAAGTGGGAGGGGGACAGGTGCATTGCGATATTTACAGCAGTTACTAGGACAGCAAAGCTGAAACTGCAACTACTTCAACTGCGATCTCAATGACGTTTACATAAGCAATATCACCGTTTACAGTCGGTGTATGTAAATATATTTGGCTCTTGCTTGGCACGAGCCCTTTCAGAACTAATTATTTGAAATTAATCCTTTTTACCGATATCAAAATGTAAATTATTTGAGAAGTTTGGAAGAACTGCATTTTTTTATAAGGAGTGCTAATTAAAATTATAAACGGCAAAATGATTGTTATATTTAACAAGTTCATTTAACTTCAATGAAATGTTTACAAAACTTATATTTTTAGACCACTATATTTAAATTACTTAGTCAAATCTAGGAACGTGACACATTTTATAGAATAGCCCGCGCAACAATTGTAATTGGATCTAATAAATTACAAATTGGATGTTGGACTATAAGGATTTTCTATTTAATAAAACACACAACAGCCTGTTTGATTCTAGTAAGTGTGCTACCTATAGTCTAATCATTACACTGTTATAACGAGTTCGTTTCACAGTCAATTGAAGAATTGACATAGTTTTGTGAAGATGTTGCACACACACACAAATAAACAGACAATGTGAAGTCGCCGTGTGCCGCCTTAAGGCATCGCTAATTCACGCATTGCATACAGGTAAAAGTAACTTTCGTGTTGTGTTGTGTTGTATTGTGTTCACTGTCATTTCTCATTGGGAAACCTATTCAAAATTTGACTACATCACGATTCGCTTGGCAGCTACACTCTTTTTTTAAGTATTACTATTTTCCATTGCTGGTTTCTTCTGGGCTGTTGTTGTTGCTAATCAACAGCAGCAGCATCGCGTAGCATGCTGGGTTTCTTTTCTACGGGGGGCTAGAAAATACCGGTCGGTCGGACGTCAACGTCGTCGTCGTCGACTTAGACAGTGGCGTCGCCCAAACAGTAGTATGTAAGTTTATTACATACGCGATGCGATACTATTCGATACCATTGTTGCTGTGTTGTTGTGTTCACTAGACAGGAGAATACAACAACAACAACATCAACTGTAACGAAGGTATCGCGTTGGAGACGTCATCAAATTTGGTACGCGGGTTTTCTTTCTCTTCTATGCTCTCACACGTTCTACATTTTACTAGACGAATTCACAAATTCACAAACATACGTACAAATTGTTATTATTGTTGTTGTTGTTGTTCTTGCCACTATTACATACGCACCTTGTATTAAACTATTATTTTGTAGATATTTATTATGCATATGTATTTGTTTTTATTATGTAGTTGAGCTGCTGCTGCTGCTTTTGGGTGGCAAATGTTTTTATTGTTGTGGTCTCGCTGCTGATTGCAATTTTATCACAAAATCAACACAAAAGAGAGGGCGCTCACGGGGCGAATGGTGGTAGAGACAGGCAGGGATGGAGGATGGTGAGTGAGTGAGCGAGAGTGAGAGAGAGCACAAAATACGGAATTTTATTACAATTTCATTGATTTTTCGTATTTGCGGCGCCCCTCATATGTTTTCGCGCAACATATATTTATATATATGTGTATTTATATATATATATAACTGTTTATTATTAAACCGCGCGCCTGTCGTTTTTTTGCACCAATTCTCAAAATTGCGCTAGTATTTGCATTCGCATAAGTGTGTGTGTATGTGTATGTGCGTGTGTTTTTAATTTCTTTTCTAAACACACTTTTCGCCTCGCTTGATTGTTGTTGTTGTTGTTGCTGTAATTTTTGCAAGTTTTCTCTTTACACGCTTTTCATTCACACTGCGCTTTGTCCGTGTATTCGTCGTCGTCGTTGTCGACGATTGCTTTTACTGCTGCTGCTGCTTCTTCTTCTTCCACTAAAAATCGGCTCTTTTTTGCCTGTACGACGAAATTTTCTCGGCGAGTTATTGCGTTGAAATACATTTTAAATGCATTTCATTTCATTGGCAAACACTGCATTCACATTTTCACTTGAATTTTATTATGGTTTAATTCGATTTTTACACAGCAAAATGATTTGTATAAATATTTTCACTGCTACAAGTTGCGCTGCTGTCGTCGTCGTCGTCGTCTTCTCGTCGTCGCGTTTCAAATGGCGAATGTGGTGGGAAGGAACGAACAAACCAACACTTTTTCTGCTCATTATTTTGATAAGTGCTTTGCGCGGTAGCAAGCTAGTTGACTCGCTTGCACGCACATTGTTCACACCGGGTTGCCAGACTAATAAATAAAGCAGAACATTTAATGAAACTGGCTAAATATTTGTTTCTATCAGATGTGACACTCATATTATGCAAACAAAATATTCAAATATACCAATCATTACATTTTGGATATCTTTTTCCACTCAATACTTAAAGAAATGTGAGCTTTTGACCGGCTCTAATTAGTCTGGCAGCGCCGATTCTCCGGCATTTTACTCATTTTGTTATTCCCCCATTCTTTGTGTGCTCCTTCTCTTTTAATTTTCTTGTATACATGCAGTTGTGTGACCGCAAGCTAAGTCTCAAAATATACGCTTTAACCCTGATATATACCAAAATACAGAAACTCAATAATTGCCACCTGGTTACATTCCATTTTAGTATGTGTGTGTGTAAGTGATTGTACTGCGAGTGCGTCGTATTGCATTTGGTTTTGTTGTTACAGCCATTATAACGGAGAAAGTGCAAATGGGTGAGTATGCACATATTATGTAATTCAAATTTCATCTATATCATACAATAATAAATTAAGTATGTTGCTCACGCCTTTCAGTTTTATATTTTTTAACACAATTGTGTAAATGGTTTTATATGAGCAGCGTGACCGCAAATAAAATTTAAAAATACACTATTCTCCTTTAAAAAATAATAACCCTAATTGTAAGCTGGTAACACTTCAAAAGATACATTCGAATTATGAAAAGGCGCCATTTCTTAAAAAACGTGTTTCTAAATTTTTTTTAATAAAATGTATTGATGTTGATGAATGGAGATGGAATGACACAAGTTACAACTCGAGTTATACTAAAAAGCACTTCCGGTATTTTAGTTTATTAACACTAATATTTTATGAAATGTCCTTTCAAATAATTTAAGCGGTGTAGTTAATTTTTAATTGCTTAATTTATTGTCCTCAGTAATTCATTGAAACGTTTTAGTTTTAAATAATATTGAAAAAGTTTTCACTAACGCAGAAAGCTTGAAGCTTTGTGCAAAGCAGGTTACGTTTGCATGTAAATAACCGATTGGAACTTAAATTGAAGCTTTCTCAGTGCGTTGTCACTGCGCAAGAACCTTCTGCCTTGCCGCCAAATAATAATTGCCGCGTGGCGTAAACAGAAACAGTGCAACTGCAACAGTGCGCCGCAACGGTGTGTGCCACGGATTTCTTCTTCTGCGTAACGAATTGCAATTTTATTCCGCATTTCTCGTGCATTGTTTGTGGTGCATCCGCGTCCGCGCTCCCAAGTTCTTGTCATGCAGTTAATTAATGTTGCAGTTAATTAATTATAAATTTCAATTAAAGTAACATAACGTGAAGGCCAGCAACTAAAAACGGCAATACAGTTAAGTTTCCATTTATTTGTCAAACTTTTGCTGATTGAATATCTAGTGTTAGTGTTTTGTCTGGAAACACCACGTGATAGCTTTGGGCTATTTTGACCAAAATGTTTTGCTGCATTCGAATCAAAGCTTAAATCTTAAATGGTCTAAATGGAAATGGGACTATAAACGTTATTCACTGCTTCCCCAGAATTGAGTTTAGCATTTACAAGATGAATAATAGCGCTGTGGGACTATCTGTCAATTCCCTTTTGTCAATTTTTATTTGACACATTTTATTGGGCAAATCGTTTGGCTGTAATCCTTTTTGCATTTCGAATTTATATACAAGCGCCCATTTTGGACGACCACTCGACGATGACTGTCAGCTCCCAAGGGCAACATATTTTCTTTTGCATTTTTTTTTGCTCGTTTTTTGGATTTTTGCTGTGCTCGTAATTTTTACTGCAAATCTGACTCTGAATTCTGCCTGAGTTCTGTTATGCTGTCTTTCTGCTGTTGGTTTTTCGTTACAATATTTTTTTTCTTTCGTTTTTTTTTTTTTGCAACGTTCAGCCTTTACTATTCCCTCTATGCTGGTCTCTGGTCGTACGAATGTGTGGCATTCAATTAAATTCGTTTCAACAGCGTTGCACCAAAGGGCTTAACTACGTTTCCGTTATGCGTGTCTTTCATTTTACTGAATTGAATTTTCTTGCCAAACAATAGAATTAAGCAAGCCATTTTCAAAATGGGGAACAGTTTGTCAATGTAACGTTAAAGTTTGAAATTCTTTGCTTTCTTTGGTCACCCTATTGAAATCATAATAAATTATTATGATCGACTTAATTATCGTTTTTTAACTATAGTCAAGCATCAAATGCATGTGTTGAAGATTCAATCAACTCATCCTACCTTGTTTTGCAATGCGACTTTAGAGTAATACAGCAATTTAGCAGGTTACTACCTATTTCTATTGCTGAAATCAGCTGCCAAACTGAAAATGGATTAGGCTTCGTATAGCTGATTCTTATTTCAATTTTACGAACAAAATATATTTGTCAAATATACAAATTAAAAAAAAAAAAGGAAACCTTCAGCGTCATTTGTATACCAAATTAACTTCTGTAAATAAAAAGCTTGCAATGCTACGATTGGTTTCGTTTAGTGATTGTCAACGATAACTAGTTTTCAAATTGAAATTGAATTTAACACCACAACTTGCAAACAACTGCTTATTGGAAAATCATGAAATTGCTTGAGCTTTTCCGCATGCCTGTGATTGCAGTTGATTGCCCAGCACGTTGCAATTTAATGAGTTAACAGCACGTTCGTTTGTTGCAGCTTATAGCCTTACAAATTGATTAGCAACAGGGCCTTCGGGTCATAAACACACAAGTGCGTATGTTGCAACAGTCTGGCACTAAACAACAACGAGGAGGAGCGATACGACGGCAACAACGTGCAACCGGAACCGCACACACAAACACACAAACACAAACCCACATACATACACAAACACACACAAACACACACAAACACGTCCACATACACGTCAGTGTTGCAGGGTCGTTTGATATTGCTTGATGCGAACATATTTCAAGAGCATCATGGATACGATGTAAGGATGCAGTTTTCACCAGTCAGGATTTATGATGCTCGCTTGAAGGCGGCCGTTGCCATTTCCGTTTCCGCTTCCTTTTGCACTTGCAGGTTGTTTTCGTTCCCTCCCTCTCGACTCGTACTCGTAATTCAATTGCCATTTCAACGCAAAAGATGCTAGCTGATTTATGTGCTGTGCTTTGTTCTCTGACCCACAAAAGTAGGCAACATTTATTACAATTTCATATGTACAGGCGAGAGGGCAGCTCGAACAGTATACGCAGCAAACTTCCCTCGCAATTATGCCGTTGAATTCAAATCCAATTTGAGTGAAATTAATATATGTGTAGGTTGCAGCATGCTCGCATGCTGAGCTGGCTCATTATCATTAAATTTAAATTGCACGCAGCAGCAGCAGCAGCGGCTGAGAAGCCTGGCTCGCATTTCATGTGGAATATTTTGAAGGTTTTTGCTGGGTATCGCTTAATTAAAACGCCTGACAAAGTTAATTTACTTAAATTTTTGACAGCGGCAAAAATGACAATTAAATATTTCATTAGCACTGCAACTCGGGGAATACGTTGGGCCGCACATTTACAACAACATTAACACGCACACACAGACACACACACACACACACTCACACATAGATAGAATGTCACGCGGCAGCAACCGCAACGCCGAAAAGCACGCAACACAATTTTTGCTTATAAATTTCCATAAACGCATGAGCCAGAAAAATACGTGTATAAGTGTGTAAGAGTGTGTGGGTGTGTGTGTATTTGTGAGTACTGCTAAAATCGAGTATTAAAGTTTCAAACAATGGCACGTAGTGCACTGTGGCCGCCGCATTCCTATGGGAACCAAAGAAGCAGGCGGAGCCAAGGCAAAAGCCAAAATGTAAACCGAAGCAAAAGAGTTTTTCGCCGTCGCAACAACACGGAAAAAGCTGACACAAATTGGAAGACAAGAGCGGAAATTGTTCGTTGGTTTGGCAGCGGGTGTCGTGTCGCAGGGGATTGCAATATATAAACGCATATATAGGGAAATTATAAGCATAGCTTATCGGTGGCATTTGCCGCAAATCTGAGTGCATTAATAGTTAGCTGAACTGTTCAACTGCGATTGGCATTGTTGCCACAACTCATTACAGTGTGTTCATTTGCAGCTTCTGCTCCACTTACCTGCCACCTATGTGTATCACTCATTGTGCTGCAGTTGATGTGGCCTGAAAGGCAACGGCGTGTGGCTGCGGCGGATGTGGCAGTTGCGTGTTACATTTGCATGAGTGCGTTTTGAAGTCAGAGCGCAGAGGCCGACCGCTGTTTGTTGCCAGTTTGGCAGTTGGCAGTTTACAGAACTGGAAGGGAGACGACAGGACACGTAGTTGTGGCTGCGTCAGCCATTTTGTGGGCGTTTGCCACGCCTATGCAGTGACAGCGACAGCGACAGCAGCAACAAAGTAAACACAGGGTACGTGTAACGCACACACAACAACAGCAGCAGCAGCAGTAGCAGCAGCAACAACAACAATGACATTTAAAGCAGGCCGACAGCGACAGCGACAGAAACTGCAATGCAATCTTCTCATTTGGAAGAGATGCAAAGTGCCGCCACATTTTCCGCATGCAAAATGAGCTGCACCGCGGACCAAGACAGATCCTGCGCCCATTTGAGTTGTCTGCTCTGCCACTTGCCACGTGGGGCATTTCGATTTCGCATAAAGCATAAATTTCAATTGCATTTACGAGCATCAAATTGCAGCAGCATCGACATGTGGAGTGTTTCAAATGTTCTTATTCAACACTTGCCAGCGTTGCCACCTGGGCGAAGTATGTGACGTCAGAGCCTTATGATTTATTTACCCGACCGGAAAAGAGTTTTGGAAATCGTAGAAAGCGCATTTATATTTAATAGAGTATAGAACGAGCGATGTGTGACAGCAGCCAAATGTTGCATAGTTATTTGCATATATAAAACATGAACAATCTTGGTGAGTGCAGAAGGGGAGTTGGGAACTGAAATTACTGCAAGCTGCAAACTGAAAGCTGTATGCTATTTTTGTTGCACTTAATTCGTTTAAATTGTTATAATGATGCCCTATACTCAGATCCTCTTGGGCTCTTTTAAGTGTGTGCGGCATAATAAACACTGCAGTTTATGCAAGCAACTATTTTGCCAGAGGCTGCAATATAAATTAAGCAACTCAAAGACGAGTATTTCTAATGAATACTTAAGCAACTTGAAGGCACTTTGCATTTTGCGGGGTATCATGGAGTCTGTACGTCTTTGCCAAGGCATTTATTACTTGTTTTTATGGTGATTTTGCGTCGGTCCAAATGAAATTAGTGCAAATATTTTAATTGCATTCCCACTGTGAAATGCGAGGAATATGCGAAAGAGGCGGAGCGCAAAATTAATATTTAAGAGACGAGCACATTGCAGAATTTATGCATAACGTTCTGAGTGAATCTAATAGTAGCTGGCTAATGTTGCAGTTTCGCATATATACATACCGTTAAAGTCTTAAGACACTCGACGCTCTCCCGGTTGGCAAGGAGATGAGCAGTCCGGCAGCTGCTTTTAGTCGTTACCCGGTCTGTGCGTCTTTGCGGCTGCTTCGTCTTTGCCTTTGTGCGCTTGTGTTGCAACAATGCGGAACAACAACAACTGCTACTGGGGGCATGGCGCAACAAAGAGGCACTTAATTAATTTTAAAGGCAGATTAAAAGCCAAGCGTAAAAACATGGCCACCAAAGCAAATGCTGAGCAGCTTTTGGATGTTGCGCATACGCCACGTTGTCTTCAGCTTGGTCTGCAACTTTATCTGACGTTGATTAATTTGTGTGCGCTTGCAATTAGGCGTAGACAATGTGAGAATGCGCTTAATGAATGCCCAACTTAAAGGCCACACTGATTCAGTGCATAGCACACACATAGAGAAATCCACCGAATTAATTCAACATTGTGCAGGGACCTAAAGTTAAATTCAATTACCTTGAAGGCGAGACGAAAGTGGCTTAAAAACTTTTCAAACTGACTTCTCCGCCCTCAGATAGGATGGTAGAAAAATGAAAAAAAAGAAAGAAAGGTTGATCACACAAGCGTAACTCGAAGCCATTTCCAGCATGTGTTTGTGTTTTCCTGTCTGTCTGCTTCAGACGAAACGCGTGCTCGGGGAGCCAAAACTTGGATCAAATGTGCGGCAGCTAAAGGAATTGACTCGAAACTTTTTAGCCACAATATTTGACCTGCTTTCAACTTCATCAATAACAATAGACAAAACCTGTGTAAGTTTCGCTCTGGCCATGGGACGAATTAGAAATGAGAAATGAGCAACAACCATAACGACAATGACGACAACTTTGACTTTTTCCCAACTTTTACTTTGGCGGCAAATGGCTGACGAACTAAGTTCTCAGGGTGTCAAGGCTTTACAGCAAAGTTCGCTATTTTACTTGCCCCTAAAATGTCACGTTAATTAAAAACAAATTGAAACAAGTGGACGGTGAGATAATCGCTAGCAACATTACGTTAATTAAATAATTACCAAAAAATAATTGTAAGCCAGCTGAGTTGAGTAAGAACTATTAACTAAAATTCAAGCTTAAAGCGAAATGGAATCGTTTTTAATTGCCACAAATGCCGTTCAAGATCGCCTTTCCCTATCCAAAGCTAGGATCATCTTTTTTCTGCCCAAAATTACCGAGCACAAGTTGTTAGCGCCCAACGGAGATCTCGGAGCGCTCTGCGCTTGATGGCATGACAAACGGCATCGCTGAGCAGACCTCGAGGATGTCTGAAGGATGTGCAATTCATTCGCTCTTGCAGCTAGTTGTGCACTTAATAATTCATAAACATCAATCAGGCACAGGACTCGCAGGGCATGCCAACAGACGACAGCAGGCTGCTGCAGTGGAATGAGCTCTTGTCATTTGTCTGGCCAGGCGGATGTCATCGTTAGAAGCTCTCCAAAGCACATTACAGGGCGTCATATGAACGAGAATGAGAGAGAGAGAGAGAGTGTGTGGTGTCTGGGATGTTTGCGGCTCTGCATTAGTAAACATTTTGTTGTCAACGCTCGTCATTTGCCCGTCATCCCCACGAGAGGCCGCATGAATCGTCAGTCAGCAGTGCAGTTCAAACCACTCGCAGCAACTGAAGCTGATTGTGAGTGTTAATGGCAGCCGGCGAGGATGTAGGTATATGTAGTAGGTGCTGTATTCAAGCCTTCGCTGCAGTCTGGGACAAAAGCGCCATGTTTTAATGGCTTTTACTGAAATTAACGTATGGGAAAGCTCGAGTGCTGCATGCACGACCAGAAGATGAGCTGTAAACAGCAAAATATAATAGTGACTTGTTGAATATTTCAGATAGCTCAGTCTGTAGATTGTTTCTGCTCCATCTACCCTCTGCAATGGGCCTCTATAGGGTAAAAACAATACAATAAAAAGTCGAACGAGCAGCGAGCACACAATAAACATAAACAATGCAATGTTTACACTCAGGCATTGGCAAACGCATTTAAAAGTTGCAACAATCCGATAATTAATGATGCAGATTGCTTAACTGGTAAATAAATAGTTAGTTAGTTACTCGTCGCATTCAAATTCGAGGCAAACCCAATGTTTTTGCATTGTTTGCCATGGCTCAAATACTCGTAGTTTATTGCATATTGCAATCGTAAAGCACAAACAGCAACTGGGGGAATGTTGAAGAGCAATGCAAATAAAACAAAATGCGGAAAATAGCATGGCCTGGTTCTTTGATACGAGTCGAGTTTCGTCGAATATCTTAATCAAAACAGGAAAAGGTAATAAAAAGACATTTCAGTGGTTCAAGCATGGAATGGGAAAACGAAAAGTTTTCAAATGGAATTCGCTTCGTTGCATTTCATTCAACGTAGTTGACATTCCTTTCGCATTATTTAAATTGGTTTGGTTTGCTTTAAATGATGAATTCATGAATCATTATTGACATATTTATTTCTGCATAAATTGAAACGTTTGAATACTTAATTGTTGCCATTATTAGTAGCTAATTTGCACAAATTAAAGTGACCTTCATCACACTGATTATTTAAACATTAAATCATACGACAAACAAACACCTAGAAAATCACAGCAAATAGATTCAGAGAGAAAAGCTTTTACAAATCATTTGGCTAATTTTGCGTCAGTCGCAGCAGCACTTAGATGAAATGTCCTGTGGTGATGGCTTGCCCTGCTCGATATTGATGATATATTTAAGCAGATGCGACGTGACATGACACGCACCTTAATGCTGTCTTGCGTTGTCCGTGCAGAGTCATTAATCAATCGCATAACAATGTAATTGAACGCAATGCACCGCAGCCGCAAGTGGAGAGGGGAAATTCGATTAAATGGAAATGAACGAATTCAATCGAGCGATGTAAGCCCCCGGCTGTTGCTGAGGCCTTGGCTGCCAACATTTATAACGCCACACACGTTCGAGGGAGCTGCGAACAGACCACAATACAAATCGCTGACCACACAAACATCCAAAACAAGTTGCCCAACCCTCGACCAACACTCAACACGCTCACAACCCAAACCATGAATAGACTGTGCGCTTGCTATTGTTGATGCTTTTTAGAAATCACTGAAACAAGCAACAAACAAAATGTCTAAAAATGTCTATGTCTGTGTGTGTTTGTGTCGACTGCTGCGCTAAAATGCAGGAAAAACTCATTTCAAATTATAAACACGAGCCTCGTGCGCCGTTTTATGTGTCCCAGACAGCCCCGACATCCCAGACAGCGCAGGCAGGTCGCCCGGCATCCTGGCAGCCCGACAGCCCGACAGCCCGACAGCCCGACAGCCTGGCAGCCTGAAAGGCTGAATCTGTCGCACGACACAAAAACAAAAAAAAACGACGCAACAAAACAAGTCGAAATGCTCTCTGCATTTGTAGTTGGTTCAACTTTGTGCTACCCAGTAATGTGTAAACAAATTTCATGCGAGACTTGCGAGCTAATTAAATGAAACATTAGCCGAAGGCAATTAAATAACTAACAATTAAATGGCTTCATTGAAAAGGTAGCTAGTTGTGTAGATGAAAACAGAACTAGTAAAGTTGAGAAGATGAAGAAAATGTAATCAAATTTATTTATAAAATCTTTAGTTATGCTTTGCATATATTTATTCAAATTCAAATTCTCATTTAATATAAAATTCAAATTCCCTCGCTTATTCCGAAACCGTCTAGTTTGCTGAATGCGATTGTCGTGTCCTCAGCCGTGTGCAGCTGCATCGCTTGCGGCAAACATTACTTGACAGCCATCTCGCTGGCCTGCAGACGCACACGCTTGTCGTACTCCACGCGATCCTTGCTAAACAGTTCGTGGGCAATGCGCTGAGATGGCACATTGATATCGGGTGAGCTCAGCAAGTGCTGAATGTCGAGCAGAAACTGCTCGATGGATATGGGCTTGCCCTCCGATTGCGGCGAGACGCCCAAGGTGCCCCAAGGATAGACGTTCGGATGGAAGAGCGTTGGGTCGAACACACACTTGGGCGGACTGTTTGGGTATTGTTCATTGAAGACCAGCAGCAGATTGTAAATGCCGCCCTCCCAGGGGGTTTCCTTCAAGCCAGGAACTGCACATCGCCAGACCTTCCAGTTGAGCGAGCCGTTTACGTTGCAAGTGGGCCGTGCCCGAAACCCGTGTGGATCTTCCTTTAGCCAATAGTTGCGTTCTCGCTTCAGACTCAGCACAGCTGGCGAGTCTTCGTCCATCATTTTGAGAATAGTTGAAGTGTTGTCTTCCAGCATTTTTAGTTCTAGATTGTAGATTTTTTATTCGTTGTAAACGCTCTGATCGATTTCTCAAGACTAATTAAAGTTGTCTGCTTTTATTTACAGTGAAGTTTTCAACGACAGCTTTCTCTAAGCATGCTGGTAACCCTTAAAAATTCGAATTAGTCCTTTTAGTAGATTATTTATTATCGGTAATAGCAGTATTTATGTCAATTGGGAAAAGTAAAGAAAGTTTAGATATTAATTAGTGACCATCAAATTAAGCTATTCACGTCAATATAGCCGCTGCACTTACAGCCAGTTGCAGGGCATCAATGTGTCCTTGCTGTGTGTGAGTTTCAGTGCAGCAATTGTGCAGATGTTATTTTCGCGCGCGCTGACAAACTAAATGTTGCATACTTTAGGGCGCCGAGATTTTTGCTTCGCTCTAAATTATGCTTGCTGTCTCGCTTTGGCACACGTTGGCAGCGCTTGCAGCGACAGCTAGCCGTCCCTGTCGGCAAGTTTTTGGCCAGTTTTAATGCACTTATGAAGTAGGTAGCCAAGTACCACGCTGTTATATTATGTGCAACAAACACTTTTGGCCAGCAAAAAGCAAAAGCGCCGCAGCATTTTTAAGCCTGAAGAAACTTTTAGCACGTGACAGATTTGCGAGTTTTTAGGGAACGCACTTAGTTGATCAGTGCGCCGCAAGGAGACTGCGTTGTCCTTTTCATTACTTCCCCTCCCCCCCATTCCTCCTGCTGCCACGTTTTGCGCAGCAATTGTCGAATAATTTGCAAGTTGATGCGAAAACTTTTCCAATTGCAGTTGATGGTGGCGGCGGCAGCAGCGGCAAAAAAGGACGATTCATTTGTATTTTGTTGCCGATTCATATGGCATAGAATACAAATATATTTCAGTTTTGAATATTTGCAAAGTGGGTCAATAGTTTATGGTTGCTGTCGCAAGTGCAGCCAATGATTTACGGCTTTAATGCTACATCAATAATGCAGAACTTTAAAAGCGAGTGAATTACAAGGATTTGCATAAGATGTTTTCTCCCCACATTGCAGTTGAATTGAATTCAATGTTACTTTGCACACGTAGATGCCACTCCGACTCCTTTGGCTACGTTCAGGATTTATTAGCTATTGAGCATGAGCTCTCTCTTATTGATTTAAATCCAGCTCTCTCTGTCTCTCCCTATTTGATTTACCTTGTCCACCCCAGAGTGCATTGCCAGCCACTTGTTTTTCCCTTTAGTATTTTCATGCTCCCTGCATCTCTGGGTTTCCATTCAAATTCATGCAAAAATATTTAAACTCATGTACATAGTTGCTTAAAGAAAGTTTCGTGGAAAAACTCTGCTGGCTAATGGACGTTAATAAGCCGTTAAATTGCCTAATTGCCGATTATGATTCTCCAGCGCACAGGGCTAAGTAAAAGTGCGATAAAAGCTCGGCAAGGGGGAAAGCAGAGAGTTCCCAGCCAGTCGAGGCACTTGGCAAAAATAGTTCTCATGCCCATGCACACTCCACTAGCCTGGTCGGGCTCTGGCTTTGGCTTTGGCTTTGGCTTTAACCCTGCTTAACAAAGTTTAATGTGCAGCCACCCCACGTTGGGCGCCAGACCAAATTGTTGTACTTTAAGGCAGAATGCAGGGCATGCCATGCAATAACCGTGCGGCAGCCAACAACAAAATCATAAATAGCAAGCTGGAGTGCATTTTGAATCGGACAGCAACAGCAGCAGCAACAGCAACAACAACAGCAACATCAACGGCAACAGTAACAAGCAAAGCGGCTTTAAGGATTTTGGAAAATGTTTCAGGTTTTTTTTTTGCCTCTCACCTGCACCTGATGGATGACTTTGGGCATGACAAGCTTGTGTTGTTTTGTGTTTGTTGTTGGTTAAGCTTTTTGCACTTTATTGGGAGCTGCATCAATTCAGAGGTAACAATTTAATTAAAAGTTCAGCTGCAATAATAAATTAATAGGTGTACATCGAAAGGCTTATTTAATATCTGTAAAAACTGTATTTCTGTATATGACAGCCATATTTTTTAAACGAGATTGATTGTGAACTATACAAAAAATCTGAAAAAGTACAATCATCTTTGGGGTGAAAAATGTAAAAAGAAATCTTAAAAAAATAATTAAAGTTAATCGCTTGTTTATGGGACATGGCTAAGTAACTTAATATCTTAAAAGCGTTAAAGTTGGCTGCTTTTTATAGACATTACAGAACAAAGCAAGTATTTAAGTAGGCAATAAAATAGTAACACAATAAAGCAATAGGAAAACGGCAAATAAATAAACTAGACCAATGGTAAGTTAATAAGCAAAGAGTCAGTAATCAAATGTAAATAATGCATTCGAGTGTGCTCGACAGCGAGAAACTCGTTGCATTCTCTGCAGACAATTCGGCAGCAGGCAAAATAAATGGCATAAAACCTTAAATATATTGCTTCAACAAGACAATAATAATCGGATATGCAATCGTTGGAGTGTTTGTACTTGTATTGATATTATAGGGCGACTGCTCCCGCGAGTCAGTTTGAATTAATAATGGTTGGGGTATTTCATGTTCGTTCAGTTCGTTTGCATGGCTCATTTTTTCTTGCTTTCGCTCGTTCTCTCTTGCAGTGTGTGTGAGTGTGTGTGTTGGTTGCCCTTGCCTCTGGCAAGCTGCCAAATTGTGTTGTTCGACGTGGGCGGTTACCAGCTGGGGGGGCGTGACAGCTCACAGCTCGCAGCTCTGAGCTCAGAGCTCAGAGCTAGCAAACTGCCAGGCAGCGAGGCCTTCATTGCTTTGAATTTTGGGCTGCATAAATTGCAACAACGAGTCTTCGTCGTTCGTCTCTCACTCCCCCTTGGTTCCCCTAGAAACTGACCCTGCGGCTGGCGAAGCAATTAAATTTCATTTTATTAACTGCTCGGCAAATCGTTGCAAGCTGCACTGCGTGTGCAATTAGCACGTTGTGCAAATGGTGACCGCCGCCCACAGTTCACAGTGCAAAATGTTCGAAACAAAAAGCCACATAAAAGCCTCAAATGTCAGAGCATCGACATCAGACAGACAGACAGACAGTGTGACGCCCGGGAGCTGGGCCAGAGACTAGAGAGCAGAGAACAGACCAGAAACCACATTACGTTGACACCCCCTAAGGGCCAGTGCGACTCTTGTGTTATTTGTCGTGCTTTGTTTGTCCAGCTAAATTTACATAGACAAAGATGGCCGTGGAGTAAAACGAGAGCTGAACAGAGACAGCAGATTTGAAAAATAAGTGCTTGGCTTTGGTGAAAGTGGCTTGAGTTTCGAGCTGCGAGAGGCTTAGCCATGTTTTTTGCTAGAATCACATTTTTGGCACAAGCCAACGATAAGTCACACGTTGCAACACACACACACACACATACACACACACACAGACATCAGACACACAAGTACAGATAGAAACGGAGATGGGCAGATGTTGCCACAACTGCATGTGGCATTGAGGAGGCAGCCAAGTGGGTCAACAATTGGAATTCGTTCGTTCGTTCAGTCGTTCGTTGGCAACATTTCAGCTTGTTATCCCCGAATTGTCAGCCATTTAGATTGCACATGGTGCATTCTTGGGGCATTAAGTGCCGCCATCATGATGACGATGATGGCCAGCTAAAATGCATTCGAACGTTGCTCCACTCAACAAGTTGGTTGTGACTTTGAGTTGCATTTCAATCGACGTTGAATTGCATCCCCATTATGGAAATGTAGCAGCATTTTGGCTGCCATACTCTCTGAACTCGTTGAATCTTAATACTTTCATCTGCTAATGGAAGTGAGCAATTGGAAAATTTAGCAAACTTTGGTATATTGTCTTTGTTTTTGCTTAAATACGGGTTGACAAAATGTCGACTACTTTGTCAGTCGGCTGTCAGCGAAACTGTCTGTTCAAAATTAATGTATGTCATAGAAGACTATTTGGTAAACTTGCAAAATAAGTTATTAAGTTTGGCATTTCAAAGTTTTTTGTTTCTGGCATAAAGTTGCACAACTATCTATTTTTTAACAGGTTGCTAGCAAACTGACTTCAACCAACAAGCTTTTGTTTGTTAAAGAACAATTTAAATGTATGAAACTGAACATTTTAAATAAATTTCAAATACAAATTGAATGTTCTCGTTTTAAATGTAAAATGAAAGAACAAATCAACCTTTGAAATCCAGCAAATGTAATTATTCATTTGGCAGGTTATAAAACCCGCAAATTTGAAATGATGTAAATGCAATTTGTGTTCAGTTTTAAGCTCATTGTCAATTGTCAAAGTTGGTTGCCCAACGTTGCTAGCGTTCACGTGAACTAGTAAAGTATCATTTATTTGAGCAGACACAATTCAATTAGCTTTGACTTGTAAGCGGCTTAAATAAAAGTTAACTTGCTGTGACCACTTGATGGGCATGCTCGACTCGGCATGGAGACAATGAAATCCAAACAGTATTCACTTCGATGATACTCTTCAAATACTTCGGCACTCGAGATGTCTGTCCGTCTGTTCGTCTGTTCGTCTGTCTGTCTAGTGGCCACAAAGAGTTTGAAATGGAATTGCATGAGCATGAGGGGGTTGTGTTTGTGCTTGGGCGGGCAAAAACTTTCGAGCTGGTGGAAAACTCAATTCAATTTCCGCTAGACAGCTGCATATTGTTCCATTTCCACTTGAACACTTACATTTGTCGGCTGTCAAAGACGTGCTGCGCTCTGTGCTCACTTCGACATTCAGTTTGGCTCTAAACTGTGTGAGGTCATGCCATCATTTTGCCAAACTTGCAGTTCCTACACAGCTCGCATGTGTGTTGTACAAGTTTCATTTAAATGAGCAGGCAGTTGCGCCTATTTAAACGAATGCATTGAAAGCAGCTAAAGTAAACACTCACACATACGCACACACACAAAAAATCTCAAGCATGTCTACTTGTGTGTGTGTGTGTGTTTGTGTGTGAGCACACAAAACAAACCCGCAGCAAGAACTACAACAACTCGACGGCAGCAAACTCTTAACCTCAATGAGCCTTGGGTTTTGCTGGCCGCAACGTGGCGTATGAGTAACGCAGCTGCTGCTGCTGCTGTTGTGTGTGGCAAATTTTATAGCACAACTCCGGGGGCTACTTGTTGGTTCCTCAAATATTTATAAAAAGCAAAGAGCCTCCTCTTTTGTTCTTCTTGTTCTTGCCGTTGCCCCCACTCACCTCACTCTGGCCGTCTGCGTCTCTTTCTCTTTGCAGATGCACTCAAATTTGCTGATATTTATTTGGCGCCGCAAACTTTCTTTTCTGCTGCTGGCCTCTGGCCTCGTTTTGCTTGCTCTCTGGACATGGGCCATACTCATCGATACGACGAAAACAACGCTGCCAACGCTCACACAGTCCCAACAGCAACAGCAACAGCAACAATCGGCGCCATCCAGTGAGTCGAGTTATCAGCACGTTCATATCATACAGAAACTGATTGCCCAGGCAAATCGAGTGCTGCGCGCCGAGCGACAAAAGGATAACGCCGATCGATCGCCGCCGTCACCAGCCCAACGTCTGCTGGGCAACGTACGCTTTGTGCGTCCCACGCAGGCCAAGAAGGCGCCTCTGCCGCTTGCAGAGAGTTTTCTCTTCGAGCAGGAGCGCCTGAAGATCTTGGAGCAGCAGCAGCGGCAACGCAACGCAGGCATGGAGGAGTTGAATGCCAACGCCGAGGACGATCGCATGCTCAGCTCGGCCGAACGCCAGACGCAATATGAGCACGAACTGCAACGCATGGGCGTGCCTGCTGTAGCGGGCATTGGTCCGGATGGGCCACGTGCTCCAACTGAGCGTCTGGTGCATTTGGATCTCAAGGGTGCGCCGCCAAAACTGAGTTTTCTGAAGCAGCTGCTGCCCGTACTGCGTGCTCTGGGTGCCACGGGGCTGTTAATTGAGTACGAGGACATGTTTCCTTACAGTGGTGCACTGCAGCCACTCGCGGCACACAATGCATACAAGGAGAGCGAACTGAAGGTAATATCAAATAAGAAAGCTGGTAAAGGTAACAGAACACGTTAAACTGCTAACAGAGCAACTTTAAAGTGATATTCTTAACAGAAATGTTGAATGCTAAATAACAGTGCTGTAGAGCATATCACAAATATATTTATGTTATGGGTATGAAAATGCCTCTTTCAACCTATTGCCTACATTTCTAATTAGCGTAATGCTATAATAGCCTTCTATCCTATCGTTAGCTGAGAATTTCAAATTTTATCGATATAGTTCATTGGCTTATCGATAACTTATCAATTATTTTGAATCAAGGCTAGTTCTATGGATTAGAGAGAAAGCAGTTGCTTATCGATAAGCAAGCAGTAAACTCGATTATATTTTTGAATTTGAAAATAAAATTGAACAGTTGTTTATAAATTATTTAATAGGTTATATTTAATCGAACCGTAAATTTAAAAAGTAGTGGACTTTTGATACTTTACTAACTTCTTATCTACATCTTCTTCATTACACATTTCATAGGACTTTCTTGAATCGGCATGGGTTGAGCATGGACTCAGTGTCATGCCGTTGGTGCAGACCTTTGGCCACTTGGAGTACACACTGAAGCTGCAGGAGTTCGAGCAGCTGCGCGAGCTGCCCGAGAGTCCCCAATCGATTTGCCCCAGTCGGCCCCAAAGTATGGCGCTGCTGGAGCAGATGCTCACCCAAGTGATTGAGCTGCATATGCGGCCGTCGGCTAATGCGACACACTCAACACCCGAGCTGCCCATCAAGTTCACACACCTGCACATTGGCTGCGATGAAGTGCAGCGCATGGGCGAATGTTCGCTTTGCCGCCAGCGGCTGCGCAGTGAAATCTTTCTCACCCATGTGATCAGCTTGGCGCATTTCGTGCGTCGACGCTGGCCGCAGCTCAGCGTAGTGATCTGGGACGATCAGCTGCGTGAGATGACGCTGAGTGAGCTGCTGAACTCACAGATCGGCAGCTATGTGGAGCCCATGGTGTGGGTGTATGCCAACGATATCTATCACTTTATACAACCGCAGCTGTGGGACACATACGCCAAGGTCTTTGCCAGCGCCTGGACTGCCTCCGCCTACAAGGGCGCCTTCGGGGAGAGTCTGCTGGTGCCGCCGCTGCAGCAGCATCTGGAGAACAACATACGCTGGCTGGCGGTGATCGCCAAGGAGGGCGGTCGCTTTGCCAAGGGCTTGCGGGGTCTGGCCTTGACGGGCTGGCAGCGCTACGATCACTTTGCAGTGCTCTGCGAACTGCTGCCCGTGGGCATGCCCAGCCTGATGACATCGCTGTCGACCGTCTCCAAGGGCTACTTCAGCACCAATCCGCGCGACAACGATCTATTGCGTGTGCTGCGCTGCGTCTTTCAGCCGGACAGTCGACGTTCCGGCCACCCGTGGCTCGAGCTGCATCCAAATGCGCATCACAGCCAGCTGTTTGCGGTGTGCAGCTATCCTGGACATCTAGTGTTCAAATACGCGTTGCGTCTGTACGACAAACTGAGCGAAGTGAGCGTCTATCTGCAGCAGGCGCGAGATCACAGCGCTTGGCTGTCCGACTACAATGTGAGGCATAATTTCAGTTCGCCACTGCGTGTGCATGAGCTGACGGTGCGGACGCCACAGCTGATTGAGGAGCTGCGTGGCATGGCGCGTGAATCACAGCAGCTGTTGTGGGAAGTATACGATGAGCACACGGTTGCAGAGTTTGTGGAACAGCACATTTATCCCAGCATCAGTGCGTTGCATCGCCAGCTGGCGAGTGGACAAATGTTGCTGCAGCGACGCACTTGGCCGCAGCGACCGTTGCCCATATCCTTGGAGCTGCGGCAGGACATGGGACTGATTACTTTGGAGCAGCAACAGCAACAGCAGCAGCATCCGCACTGAATAACTTTAAATATATACATACATAGATATTTTGTAGCCAAGGCGTTCGAAACGCCTTTCTAAGCCACAACTTGATAATAACAATTAAAATTCAAATGTTAACAGCGCCGCGGCATTTCTCGATAGTATTTGTGTAATTTGTAGTGACAACAACATCAAATGTTCCATTCTTTTTTAGCTATCAATTAATCGTGCACACATACATCTGCGACAAACAAAAACATTTAATAAAGAAAAACAATTCGCTATTGAAAAAGAAACGTATAAATGCATTTTCAAATTTAAATTCAAAGTACTGTTAAAGCAAGCAGTGCGAAAGCAGTTGTGTGAAAAGTTTTGAAACGTTGGCACAGTGCTGCCAACCTACGCAAAATACAGGACAAAAGTTCTTTTTAGTATTTTGGCTATGTCATGCGTATTTTCGGAAAAAGGACGAGAAGGAGAAGAAGAAGCAGACATAGCGGGCAAAACATGTGTTCACGCAAAATCAATCGATGGCTAAAACGTTAAAAAGGCGAAATTGTCGAAATAACGTGTCGCAACCAAAGTTAACAATAATATTTATTGATTTTACAAAATTACCAGCCCGGCGTTTTCATTCTGAATTCTATTTCTGCTCATTGCGTCGGTCGGCTGCATAAGTGAAAAAGTACAAATTATAAATAGCTGGCAAAAAATGGGCATTACAGAAACGCCGAAAACAGCAGCAGCAACAACAACAGCAAGCACAGCAGCAACAACAACAACAACAACGACAGCGGCAAGTGAAAACAAACAGATTCTGACGTTGGACATATTTCAGGAGATATTCAAGCATGTCGAGCCGGATGTGCAAATCGACACTTTCGAGGTGCGTCCCATGAGTGTATTTGTGAGTGAAAATATATATGTGTGTGACGTGTTTTTTTTCTTCCCCTTCTGTCCCCCCCCACTCAAAACAACAACAGCTAGCGCAAGGCTCGGACCGCGGCGATAACTATACGGCAGCACTGTATCGCATCAAGCTGAATGGGCAGCGCCACAGTTTGGATGGTGGCGAACAGAAATGGGAGCAGAACGTCATATGCAAGGTGCTGCCAGAGAGCGTCGTTCAACGTGAGGCCTACAAGAGCGATAAACTATTCCGGCAAGTTAATTTTATCTACGTTATTCTTAATAGGACATTAAAATTTGATTACATATCGCCTTGAAAAAGATGACGTATTATGTCTGAATGGGGATTTTATAATGTATCACACGCAAGCTAGTCTAATGTACTGTAGGTACACAAACACATCATCATAATTATGTAAATCCAAATTGCTGCTGGACTAGCTAACTGACGTGACTAAACCATCAACTCACAAGCCAAACGTTAAAAACTTAGAGACACCATATAGTGCTCGTGATTATGGGTTTTAAAAACACCTCTTCTATCTTCAAAATACGATTACCTCTCTTAATTATTGTAAATAAGGGGCATAGCTTATTTATCCTTCGCCATACCATATATTTTAATTTCTAATTATTTTGCAGCAATGAAGTGGAGTTCTATACCTCTATTATGCCGGAGCTAATCAAATTTCAGGCCTCCAAGACGGGTGTGGAGGCTTCTCTCTTCAATGCCTTACCCAAGTGCTATACCGCCAGGCATGATCTGCTCATTATGGGTAAATATAAAAATATATCATAACGTTGTTTGATGTTTAACTATTTATATATATTTTAGAGGATCTGCGTGTGCGTGGCTTTGAAATGTCGGACCGCCTCAAGGGCCTTAGCATGGAGGAGACGCAGTCGGTGCTGTTGCAAGTGGCGCAGTTACATGCGCTCAGTTTGGCCTATAAATTTGAGCATCCGCTGGAGTTCACCAAAATGTGCAGTCTCATCAGCGAGGGCATCTTCTGCACAGCAAACGCCAGTTGGTATCGCAACTATTATGATCGTCTCACAACCAATGCAATCAAAATGGTTTCCGATGTGCTGCCGGCGGACTCAAAATATATCCATGCGTTACGTGGCTTTGCCGAGAGCTCCTCGTTCTTTGGCCATATGGTGGAATTGGCCAGCGCCGAGTCACCGTTATCGGCGATTTGCCATGGCGATTGTTGGGTGAATAATTTTCTATATCGCTACGATCCGGAGGATCGACAACAGGTGCTTGAAGTGGCATTGTTGGACTTTCAGCTGGTGCGCTACAGTTCCATTGCCTTGGACATTGCCAATCTGTTGTACTGCTGCACCACTAAGGAAATGCGCGACGCTCAACTGGAGACGCTGCTCAAGATCTACACGGAGGAACTTTACAAATGGCTGGAAATACTGTGTACCGAGTTGCCAGAGCATTGCAATACACTGGAAAAGTTTCAGGAACTGTGAGTTGCATACACACTGCAAGTAATACATAAAATAAAAAAAGACTATTTAATTATTTTGCACAGTTTTGCTCAGGAACTGAAAGCCTATGGACGGTTTGCTCTTGGACTGGCAATGGATATTATACCCATTAGCACATGTTCCTCGGAGGATGCGCCCGACATGTATTTGAACCGCAACGATGAACACGATGAGGATGAAGGAGCGCCCACATTAAATTTTCCGCCCAACGATCTGTGTAGACAAAAGATGTCCGAAATTGTCGTTGACATGGTCGACAGAGAAATGCTTTAAATGGCGGCTTTAGCACAAAAATACATTAAAAACACCCGATTAGATTGCTTCTGCCCCAACATACACACGTAATAATAATATTACTTTTAGTTATGCTCAATTTCTAGGAAAGATTTTCAATTGTAAGTATAATTTAGAGACGTTCTAGGTTAGCATAAACAAATTAATTAATTCATTAATTGATTACGTATGTAAACTGTTTCCCCGTTACGTTCTCGTTTCTCTAGCAGCCAACTTAAAACAACGCAATGCAAAAGTAAAACCATCAAATGTGAATTGTATTGAAGTAAACTAGTTATATATTTAAACGCAGACAATAGTTCCACTTGTCGAGTTTTTCTAAAACTATTGTGTTTACACAAGAAGCAATAAAAACATACAACTTCTACTTATTTCTAATAGTCCGCCTTGGCTGTCCATGTTCCCTTGTTGCCCAGCACGCCTTTGTCGCAGTTGTCACGTAGGAACTTCAGTCCGGCGGTGATGGACCGTTCCAATTCCTCCTGAGTTTTAGGTCGCTTGGGCAATGAAGGTGCACTCGCATCCAGGAAATCAGGTGGTGGAATAGCGGCTCCTTGACGTTGAGAACTTGTGGCAGGCTCTTCATCCTCATCTGGCATGTAACTGCGACGCTGGAATTGCTTCTCGCGCTTGGTCGTGTGGAAGTTATTAAACTCGTGTTGATTCTCGTTCCACTGCACTGTGGGTGGTGGCATGCTACTGAAATTTGTGCGTTTGAGCGTCGGCGTTTCGGGCATGGGCGCAAACTCTGGGGCACGCACAGCGCGTTGCTGTTCGTTCCATTGCTCTTGAGACATGGGCAAGCGCTCTGCCTTGTAATGCCACTCTTCGGGTGGCTGTTCCTGCTCATCGTTTTGCTTCTTGGCCACACCGCTTTTGTGTCTGTCCCAATCGCGTATGTGGTCCTTGCGCAGCTCTTCACGTTCAGCCTCCTCGGCAGCCTTTTCAGCGGATAGTTTGTCAGCCTTTTGCTTTTGTTCGCGTTCCCTTTCGGCCGCCTCAGCTGCAGCTTCATCCTTCTTTAGCTGCTCCTCGCGGTCGTAGTCCTCCTTGCTGATGGGCGGCAGTCCATTGCGTGCTCTTATCCTATTCTTGGCGGCAAATACTCGATCAGAAACGATTTTGTCACGCTGAGCACGTAAGTCATCGCGTCGCTTCTGTTCCGATTGTGTCGCCTTTCGCGCTTGCTCCAGTTCACGTTGCTGCTGCTTGCGCTCCGCTTCGTCCGTGGAGAAGGCATAGTAACCCACACCATGAGTGCGCGCCTCATCGAAGAACACATCCTGATAATGCACATCTGGCTTGTCGAAGTTCTCGAGCTCCTTACGCTCCCAGTTCATGCGCTGCTCATCGTGCTTGGTCATCGTGGACAGTGCTTCACTGAACACGCTTTCGGTGGGTCGTGGTCCATAGCTGGGCTCATCATCGCTAGCATTGTTCTCGTTGTCGCTGTTGTGATTGCTACTTTGCGTGCCTTTGACATCTATCATCCAATTGGCTTTGGTTTGATCCAAACGCTCTGGCATGCTGTCAGCCAGTTGTTTATCGCGACGCTTTGCTTCCGCCAGCTCTTTTCGTAGGCATTTCCTTGTGCGTCCCAGGCAATCCACATACTCCACTTCGTCATCTTCGTTGCCAGCATCAGATTCATCAGAGCTGTCGCTGCTACTACTGCTAATCTGTCGCTCTCGTGACACAGTTGACTGTGGCGTCACTGGCTCGTCTTGCTGCTCCTGACGCTTGCGATTAAACATTACGAGGCAATTGTCATCGGAATTGAGGCTACCGCCACTGCGGCTCATACGATCGTAGAACTTACTCTTTGCTTCCAACACACGCCTGGACTTCTCCAACTGTGCATAATCCTCCGTTTCATAAACCTTTACTTCGTCGCTGCGACTAATTTCCGTGTAGTTTTGTTTTTTATTGCGACTGCTGCTGGAGTTGAGTTTTTCTCGGTCGCTGGGTGGTTTGTTGGGCTTATATTCGCTGGCCGGTGTTTTGGCAGCTTTGGCCAATTTGACTTCATGTTGTTTCCGCTGTAATTCCGCCTTTAAACTAAGTAGCGATGACAAATTTACGCTAATTGACTTGTTTGGATCGTTCATAGTCAAAACACAAATAGCAAATAAAATATGAAGAGGAAGCACAGCGTCAGCTGATACCAATCAATCGATGTCATGCAATATCGATAGCAAAACAACACGATAATACTAAGAAGAACAGACACAATTAAAATATAAATAAAGAACCTTTGAAAAAGTTGTTTTTGCTTAAAAAACGTATGATCCGCTGAAAATAAGAATTCATTTAATCTGTCTGCACAAAAATAGCGATGTTTGCTGAAAATATCGATATTTTAATAAGCCTTCGCTAAGACAACACTCACCACTAATCAAAAAAAGCAAAATAACAACACCAAATAAGTTTATTTACAAACGAAATTTGTATGGCATGTCTGGCGCGGGCAATGAATTCCAGGTGGTTACACGTAAGAAATGGATGGCACGTAAATGCCTGAGCCGCCGAAACCGTCACAAGTCTGAAAGCGATTACCTTAACGATTGTCCCGATGTCAATGTGGACAACTTTCAATCGTAAGTGCAACAAAATGTTTTTGCTTAAAATTTTGACAACATACAGCTGGCTTTCAATTTGCAGACGCCTGGAGCGTATATGTGGCGAAATGAGCCAAAGTGATTACTTCATTGTGGCCATGGAAACACTACAACAACAACTGGATGTACTCAAACGACCCCTGGAGCGCATCGTCTGCTTGGGATTGGGACCTTTTACCCGGACTCAGCAGGCGCTGCATCAAGCGGCATTTATTGTGAGCACACAGCGACAGTACAACATTAAAGAGGTTTTCTACTATGATCCCGTATTCCGTGATAGCGAGAAGGAGCTGATACAGCGTCTTAACGGCACCGTAATGAGGGAAGACTGCGCAGGTCGCCATGAGGCACAGGTGCCGACGCTTTATTATCTGCCCCACTGCCCGTATGCCTTGATGCACAACTTGTTGTGGTGTAATTGGCAGCTCATGACCTTGCCAAATGTTTTGCTTATTTCGAACAGCTTCGAAATGTTGACTTTGAACCGCACAAAAAATACTGATGATCATATCAGCCGCATAGCGGAGCACTGCACGGAAATTGCGCTGGAGGATGACTACGAGCAGCATAACGTCTTCAATGATTTGTCATTACACACGTTTCCCCTTGACAAGTTACCCGCGGCGGAGAACACGGCATTTTGGAAACGTTGTGCACCTTTGAAAGTGCACGAGGATGAGTTAATCTCAGAGGTGGACATGGCTGCTTTGAGTATTGGATCATAGTGAATGCAAAGAAACACAAATCTTAATAAAAACACAAATAACATAAATTTATTATCCCTGAGCAGAAATTTGGAAGCTTCATATTAGTTTTTCTTTGGACGGAGTATTGTTATAGTACTTGGCTTATAGACACATGAACTTATCCAGTTCCTTGTCCTCCTCTTCCTTGGCCTTGGCCTCCACACGTTTCCGTTGGCGTTGCGAGCGTCTCTTTCGTTTCCTTGGTACCGGTTTTTTCGTCAGGCTCGAGCTTGTGCGCTGCACAAACTTGGGTTTCTGCTCCTCCTTTGGCTTCTTGTTGGGACGCTTTACGGCCTTTGCTTTGGCTGGAAAGGCACAGGGCAGCAGCTGTTGTTCCATGTGCATTCGACTGCACAGCAGTGGTGAAATGGGCAGATAACAATTGCTTTCAGTTAGAAAGTTAATGTTGCTTGGCGTCGTGCCTGTAAGTAGTTCTTGCAATTTGAAGCTTTGAGCTGTCGGTTCTTGCAACGGTTGGCACAACAGGAACTTGTCCTTGTACTTGGTCGTGTAGCGTAGCAAATATTCGCCTGCAGCAACGCCGCGCAGTAGTTTGAGGAACTCGTGCAGCTGACAGAGTTGTTGTGGCATGCTGATGTGATACAAGTCGAGCAACTGCTGCTCGATCGCCGCCAATTGCAATGGTTGCTCCAACATTGGCATGAAATCCCTTAGCGAAATACGAGTGCAATGCCCCACTTCAGTTTGCAGCAGCTTCAGCTGCAGCCAGGCCGACAGTAGCTCATACTTGGTCATGACTTCGCATCCACATTCGGGTTTATTTTCTAGCTTGATCAGGTGACAGCCCAGCGGTTGTTGGGCTAACGAATCTCGCACAGCTGCTATCGAGAGGCTACTGTAGATCTGCAAGCTTTGCTCAGCTTCAGCGTTACGCAGACGCCAACTGACCAAAGCACAATTCGATTTGGTTTGTTTCACTTCCGGTGCAGTCTCTTCGATGGGTTGCAATTTATATTCCAACGGTGGCTGCTCATCAGCGGAAACCTCAAGCTGATCTTCAGCTAACAATTTGACGCTGGCATCCGCATTAAACTGTAGCCACTGTGTTGATGCAAATGCAGCATAAGCCTGGCTCACTAGGCGACTATTCGTATGCCAACCACAGTGGCGGGCTGCAAAAGGTTGCTGGAATTCAAACGATTTGCAGTTGCTGTCGGGAAGATCGCGTATGTTCAGCAGCATTTCAGTGGGCAAATCAATGTATGTGCCAGGTGTTAATAGCATCAAAATGGCATCTAATGGCAGCACAAAGACATCCTCGTCCGCCTCAATGAGTTGATGTCTTAGCTCTGCAGATATGCGTTGAGTTATTGTTTCGTTTGCCACTTCTGGGCAGGAGTAACGCTGAAGACGCACACGCAATGAGCTAAGTTCCTGCTGCTTGAGCGCAATCTCTGGCCAGAGACGCACTTGACCGGCACGACACAGCAGCTCTATGTCCTCCATGCTGGCAGCGTCCACGTTCAAAGCTTTGCAATGCGGCAGCTGCGGAAGGCCAGAGTGTGTGCCATAGCTGGCTGAGAGAAGCGTTGGCAGCAGTTGCTCCAAATACTTCGTGAACCATTGGCTATAGCAATGCACTAGTTGCTTCATCGGCGCATAGATACGTTCCTTCTGATTGGTGGTGTATTCGAAGATGCGCTGTTGTACCAACTGCTCCTCGGCGCTACGTTTAATACGCGTGGCATGCCACACCATCATATCCGCATTGTCCGCTTCAGTGCTTTGAAACCAGGCAAGAAGAACACGCAGACAGGCTGCTTGTTGGGCGCTACTTAGTGCCGAATAGCGTACTTGGGGATTGGGAAATACATATGGCAGCTGCTGTACGGTATGATCACAGACGGCATGTGCAACAACCTCCTGGGTACGAGGATCTCTTTGGGCAAAACTGCAGTTGTATGTAATGAAGGCTTGGGAAGGCTTTTGTTGCTCTTCTTTTAAAGTCTCTGCGTCCACTTCGTTTAGAAACGAAAAGAGCGTGTCGTCAGCATCCTCGAATGATTTGTTGAACTCCCTGTACGATGGCTCATTGCGAAATATTGGATGGCCTTTATTTAAGCCGTCCGACTCCATTGCGATTTGTTTACGTTTTGTTCAGAGCGCATTCTAACAGCAACAGAACAACGCTTCAGTTCATGTTACTAACAGAAAAAATTAACATTAATGTGACTTAACAGCATCCGAGCACCGCCGATTAACAGTGTGCATAAACATGTGAGGAGTTCTCTGTTAACCGACTATGAGGAGGAGCAAATAAGAGCTATCGCTGCCCGCCATTTTTTAGTTTTCAATATTGGATTTTTATGCAACATTAAACTTACTGTGATTATTAATAATGTGAAACTTACTGAAACCTTTGCATATTGAGCTGATCTTTCTACCGAACAGCATGTATTTAAAGTGCATTCTTTTGGTCGGTTGTCTTTTTGTGCTACCAGTCTTGGGTGCTAAGAGCAAGTCCTTCGACAACACCACAACATGCGACAAGGCAAAAGAACCCAAATTGGTAAGTCAACATATCATGCTGTATATTAATATTAACAAAAAAGGCTCTGGTTTTAGATGGGCTCCTGTTGCAATATTCCGAGGGATGATAGAATTAGCAAGTCATGTCGCAAGTCCTTGTTAAGTCAAAAAAACACAACTACTAACAATGGAGAAACTCGAAATTTAAAGGCGGACAAAGTGGCATTGCATGCAGTAAGTTATCCTTTGAAAACGTACAATGCAAAGAGCAAAACGTAATAAATTGATTTTGAAGTGCATTGCAGAGTGTGTCTTTAAGCAGAATGGCTATTTGTTTGCCAATGGAACGGTCAATCTGCCAGTTGTGCAAAGTAGCTTGCAACAGCGCTATAGAAATGATCCGATTGTGGCACAGCTCATGATCAAGAGCTTGAATACTTGTCTTGAGTCTGGTAAGATATTTTAAATAATAATTATTATGTTTGTAATTATATAATTTAATCACATAGCCCAATCTCGCGCAAAACAGTTTGAATGGCTTCATACAAAGGATAAGTGTGACTATTATCCGGCTACATTGCTTGCCTGCACCATGGAACAGGTCTACATGAATTGCCCAGCTTCGAAATGGAAAAACACCGACGACTGTGTGGCGATGCAGAAATTTTTGGTGGCTTGTAGTGCCCGTAAATAAATGAGGCATGAATATGTACTTCACAGAGTATATAATATGTCATATCAGAGATCAGCAATCTTAAAATCACAAGCAATTTATTTAAAATTTACATGGCCAACAATTTATTCGTCACACACTTTGAAGCTCATGGTAGTCAGGTCGGCTAAGCCGCATTCAATCACATCGCCTGCTTTAAATGGCTCAGATCCGTGCGGTGTGCCAGTCAGTATCAAGTCATTTTCCTCTAGCGTCATATATTTGGAAACATAGGAAATAATGTCGGGCACTTTGAATACCAAGTCGGCTGTGCATCCGCTTTGCTTTAGCTCGCCGTTTACTTTGAGCCACAATGGCAGCGTGTGTGGATCTTCCACAGCATCGAAGGGTATGAAAGAGGACACAGGCGTTGCTGTATCAAATCCCTTGCCCAATGTCCATGGGCCGCCAGTGGCACGAGCCGCTGTCAGATTGCACTGGGCGGTGAGGTCCAGAGCCAGGCAATAGCCACCCACATACTCCATAGCATGCTCTTTGGATACATTCTTGCAGCGTGAACCGATGACAACGCCCAGCTCTACTTCATAAGCCACCTTATTGAACACTTTGGGTAACTAAGAAAAGTAAGTGAGTTTGGTTTCGCTAGAATTGGTATCGAGAAGAACTTACGATAATGGGACATCCTTCGCGTATATAGGAACTTGTGGGCTTCAGAAATACTAGGGGCACGGTGGGTACCGGCACTTTCCTGGCCTTAACAGCGCACCTGCGTATGGCATATAAGTAGAGTAACGAATTGGCAATCGAATGCTCTATCGCAAATATCAATTACATGTAGTTTAGCGCCACTCCCACAATCTTTCTGCCATTGTGGACGAAATTGGCTGTATCCTGGTTTCGTTGGAAAGCCATAAGTAAAGTGTTGTAAAGGCGAACCACTGAAAATGTTAACAATACAGTGAGTTTAAAATAGCTTACACAATATTTTGACAGATTTTACCGACTATATAAACAAACAACAGCGACCACTGCGGTCAAACGAATGTGAGCAAATGCTTCTAATTTAATTGGAACGATGTTAATAGACACCACTTACTTGCGTCAACGTTGAGTTTATTGGGCCCGAAGGTTATCTGGAGGCGTGCCCCCCTCTGCCCAAAATAGTTTATCAATAGCAAAAATTAAATAACGGAATCAAAACAACAACTGATCGAGTGTGAACTAGATCAGTTGACCAAAAGATGCTAGTGTGCCCGTGTTGCACATATTCACATATTCTGCACAACAATTTTAAAACTAACTTAGTAACTCTATAATAGAAACCAAATTAGAAAAGGCAGAATAGTTGTATGAACAGTAGTTTCCAATTATTTTATTCACACAATTTTTGGATATATTCTAAATAAAGAAATCAAAAAATATATTCTTATTATAATTGTTCTATACTACAGTGATTTTTTTTTAAAACAATTCATATCATATTAAAATTAGTTCGCAGTTATAATGCTACTTTTTGTTATATAAATACTCAAAACTTACAGTGTTCGAGCATTATACTGCTCTCATACTGATAACATAGGCGCTTTTAGTTTAACGACTCAAAAAAGCTAGCTATTTAAAGTGATTAAAGACGTTTTGGATATTTATCGGAATCTTTATATAAATGTTTAAATGTTGTTCAAGTGCAAGAAACATCGGGGCTTGCATTGAATATCGATAATTGGAAAACAATGACGAATCGATAGTGCCATCGCTGCGTTTCCATCTCTATCTACGTGCCGTCGTCGCTTAAGTGGAGAGAAAAAATCCGAAAATATAACTTAAATTAATCGTAATAGTGTAACACAAACAAACACGCGTGCTTTTGCGGGCAATTGTACGGTGTAATTGCAGTCCGAATATTGCGAGAATAAAATAAAAAACCGATATAAAAGCCTAGCAAGTCAAATGAAAACTTTAAAGAATGACTTGTCAAAAAGAATAACACATATTTTTGTTGGAGGCAGTATCGCGCGGCGTGGTGAATAAATATAAAGCGCGAACGAGAAAGCAATGAAAATTGTAAGTGGGTAGAAACGAGAAAGCGCTAAAGTCACCACCCTGAGAAGAGAGTTGTAGTAGGGACAACCTCAAACCGAAATTTATATATTTTTCTTGCAAGTTATAATATAATGCCTAATTACCAATTAATGGAAATATACATGTGCTAAGTTTAATAAACCTATTGCTAATTTAAGCTATTGCGAAACAATACATTTTGTGTGAGTGTGTGTGTAGTGTACTCTCAATAAATAGCAGCAGCAGCAAGCAAGCAGCCAAGCAGCAAATATAAATTCAACAAAACACAACAACAACAACACAATGATGAAAATGGAGACTGACAAAATAATGGACGAGACTAACTCCAATGCACAAGCCGTAAGTTCATCATTATTTTTCTTCAGGTATAATTAATGAGTTGAGTTTCTTATACATATGTATATATATATTTCTCAGCGCATATAAATATATAAGAGTGAGCAACAACGTTCAATAGCACTACATACATACATAATGCTCAAGGTGTCACACATACATATATTTATTTATGTGTGTTTTATTTTCGTATGCATGTGGACACACATACACACATATAGTCATGACATATGTATGTTATAAATTTTGCACTCGTGCACTCTATTAAAAATTCGTTGGCTTTTTTGATTTTTGTTTTTTGCCTTAAATCATTTCATATTCTCTCGCCAGCTTAATCGAATTAAATATGTAGTTATTTATATATACCTAATATTTCAATTTTGACTATTTTTGTATATTTGTGATTAGCAGTTAATAATTGGCCTTCATTACTTTTAAGTTTTTGTTTATACACAAACATTGATTGTAGCAGAATGTTTATGTGTATTTATCCATATTTATTTCAATCCGTTCGCTCAAATTGCTGTTTACACAGATCTTTGGTTTGTTGTGCGTAAATATGACAAGCGGAGGCGTAAACAGTGAAGGTCAGTTCCCCCGTCCCTACGAGTTCAATTTTATTTGTCCATTTATTTACTTGATTTCTGTTTCGGTTTCTGGGTCAAAAGTTGATTTTTGGCGAAATGTACGCATTCAGCAATTAAGTTTCATTTGAGTCATCTTTGTTATGGTTGCGCTGCAAAAGCTGAGCTGACATCAAGGTGAAATGTCGAGGGAAATATTATTATTTTTAATTTTTTTCTGCGTTTAACATTAAGATTTTGCAGCGCAGTCTCGTCAGTAAATAGGTTTTAAATACATGCCGCATTTGTTACTAAATTGTACAAGGCTACAAAACCGGTTTAGTTTTTTTTGCGCTCCCTGGGTTTATATTTGGACCTACAAAAATTCAACATAGAGCGTTATCTAATTCAAACTACAGTTTGTTGACTGTCCGTACTTGTCTTCCATTTTAAGTAAATAATTATACCGAGCATAAATAATATTTTTTTATTCATGAGAAATAAGTCAATAAGGCATAGAAGAGCTTTAAGTATTTTGCAGTCAATTCATTATTCCGCAAACTGACCTAAGGGGTGTGTTTGTAATAGTGTAATAATGCATAATATTTATAGCTGGAGGCCAGTTATAGAAAAGTCTCCAAAAGTCATTAACTAAATCTTGCAAACGATTCCAGCTCTAATGTTGAACGCAAAGGCAAACAAATGGCGCTAACAAACAGCAACAACAAATATGATATTGCAATTAAATTAAGCGCTAAAAACGTGTACACGCACACTATTGTACACTAACTAACTGATACACATACACACATTAGCACACGTATAAACAAGGTTTAAAAGTAGTCAAGGTATTAATACATATAGAGAGAAGCACAACGCAGCAACTAGTAGGTATATAAACACTTATCGCGCACATACAGATAGTATATATATATATATAAATTGTTGGCGTTGCAGTTAACTTAATTATAAAGAGTGATTCACATTTAGGCCGCCGCTTATTGTTTATAGTTCGAAAGAAATCTTTCAAAAAATCTAGAAATAATACAGGGTAATAAAATATTATTAGCTAACCATGGGATACATTCTATATATCAACCGAGTTCGTTTATTTTGTATTGTTTCTGATGGTTTTTAATTCATCATGCTAAGTATTATATATTCTATATTGATGCTTTTAATTTCATTTATATAGAACATTTTATTATAATAAATTTAAATAGTTCATAAGTTTAGGGCCTTATATCCATTCTATTTCAGTGTATTGTATAGTATTTTATATATAGCGATCACAAACTAATAACGACAACTCAGCTCTGCACGAATTACAAAATGAACCAAGTTTCTAAGCGTGCTGTTGACTTATCCCTTATAAGAAAAAAGAATATACGTCGAAAAGAAGAGCCAAACTTGAAGCTCAACTAATTGCCTAATTGTAAGCCTGAAATTTATTCGCTGGTCTCGTCGCCAACTCGTCTGAGAGTTGCACAATCTTCGCTTGGCACATAAACTGCCATTATTCATTTTATACAGAGAGTTACCTACTTTCGAGCACTTTTACGACTTGCCCTCTGACATTGTCAGACAAACAAAGGCAGATAGAAAAAAAGAGAGGGGCAACTCTGCTGCTTGTTGTAAATTGACGTTTCATAATTGACAATTCGTTGTTTTTGTTTTTTCTTTTATTGAATTTTTTTCTTTCCGAATTCTTGCAGTTCACAACCACAATGCTGTACGATCCGGTGCGCAAGAAAGATTCATCGCCCACATATCAGTCGGAGCGGGAAGTTTGCTTTCAGTACTTCACACAGTGGAGCGAATCGGGGCAGGTTGACTTTGTTGAGCAGCTGTTGACGCGCATGTGCCACTATCAACACGGACAGATCAATGCGTATCTGAAGCCCATGCTACAGCGCGACTTTATAACATTGTTGCCAAGTAAGTAAATTGTAATATTATGCAACAGATTTGCGACAAACAGATAACGCAGACGAAGTATAAAGAAATCGTTTGGCAATGCATTAAACATGAGTAACACATCTTGGAAAATTCAGATATAAGTTGACTCCCAGATGACTTCGATGAATAATGGATGGTCTAATTTAACTTAGGATACATTAAAATGAAATCTATGATATATAGAAGAAAGAGTATTCATCTGAACATCTCAGCTTTTTAGTATATTGAGTTTGATGTGCATCTATACATGTAATAAGAAGTAATAAAACGAAGCGCAGATCACCTTTTAGTAATATAGGTAACATTATGACGAATTGCAATAGCGGGAAGCTTTTGCCTGTTGCGATATAGAATGACCGAAAGTATCATAGCTTTTATCTGTGTGGGAAATGAAAAATAAAAATTGATTTCAAAGGAACTCTATATTATAGTTAGACTTACCTCCTCCAACACAAGACCACACATTCCAAGAATGGTGTGCAGTAATTTGGCGTCATAAAAGCGTATAGCTGCATCAACGCATCCCCTAGTATATTTGATATCCTTCTCATTGAAATCCTTATGGCAGACAGCAAAACGCTCCTTCTCAATATAGTCCGATTCTCCAGTTTTACCACAGCATTTCAGCTGCGGACCGTTGGAATTGTTGAAACCTTGACAATCAACAAAAACCATCAGAACTTACATGTTGTTGCATCATGAAAAAGGCGTTATTACCTTTTCCCGAATCCAGCCAAAGCTCTTCAACCTTTGTCTTGGCGTTTTCAATATGACAGTCGTATATGATGAAAAGAGCCAATATAATGATAAAGAAGATGCCCAGCAATATCAGCAACATCTGCGTTAGATACAACAATTCGATGTGCCTCCGATACCAGAATACAGTGCATGCACCCGTAAGGATCAGCGTGCTGCCGCACACCACGAAAAGTCTGCGAATTGCCGAGGTCCAATAACACACAAGTTCCACTTGCATATATGAACGGTCTACTGGTAGATAAATGCCGGCCATTAGCAAGCATACGCCTAGCACCTAACGCGTCCATTGATTTAAATATGCGATCCTTAAATTCGAATTGATTACTCACCGCGAATTCCACCGACTGCAAATGGTTAACCCATAGCAGGACTTCTAGTGTGAATATCTTCATGTATTTGGTATCTTATTCTAAACTAAAATAACTCGTTTATTTGGTATTGCCTGATTATTTATTTGACAGTTTTCAACAGGGCTATGCAGTCGGACTTACAGGCTGTTTATATATCACTCGTGATTTATACAACAATTTGCACAAAATCACATAAATAACCTAGGGAAGGTTTGGAATAGAAAAGTAAATTTGAATGCTCAATGGTTCATCCAAGTAATGCCATAAGAAATTCAATGATTTAAAATGAGTCAGATTTGTTTACGCACCAGCAATATAACGATTGTGGTATTGCAGACAATACAATTGTTTCTTTTTTTGATAAAGTAGTCTTCGACTGCATGTTTGCAGCCATTTTTATATGGTTGGTCGCGCATATTAAAATTTGAGTAACAGGACATTCTCAACACATAATCGAATTGAGTGTAGTCACCAATGCTTTCGCGACCACAACAAGAGAACTACTGGGGAAAAGTTTTAACTTAAAAAAAATATTTAAGAATATAAATATAAGTATAGTGTAGTTTACTCGAATTTGTAATTCCATCATATCGACTGTTTTGTTTTGATGAACAAAAACATCCCAGCATCCCTTTAGATATTCGGCGGATTTTTGAGAACTCGATGCCATAACTACGATAGGAATTGTCAACAAGTAGAGCACAATTGCGGTTATAACAACATAAAAATGCTGTGACCATAGAGGGTGAATAGAATAGAAGAATATTTTAGGTACTTCAAATACTTGCCACTTTGATCAATGAGCGTTGATGAGCATTGAACCAGCAACCACCCAAATAGCCAACGACAACGGTAAGAACTCCACATTGTATAAACATATGTGTTATAATATGAGTGCCTTGTCCTAGTTTCTCCGTGCTCTTGTGAAGCAAGCTATCATTCAACTCCACGCCCACCAACACAACAGATTGTCCAATAATCTAAAAGACTTGGATTTTGCAAAGAATTATCGCATTTAAGATTCAAGGAACATACTACAAAACAATAGCCAAATATGTAGATAATCCATCTAATGATGGCTTCCGAATTTGAGTCCACAACGCTCGCGTCGTATTCTAAACCATCCCTCGGCGCAGATTCGACGGTAGGTGCGTCGCGAGGAGTGTTGCCTCTCATTTTGCTAGACTTTTTCGAAACGACTGTTTGACAAATATAAAACAAATTATTGGATGTGTGAATGGGTAGATTTCCAGTACTATTTTTAAAAGCTAATTTATGAAATGTTGTAAACAGGCCGAAAACAGAAGTTTGCCAAAAATGCTTTCTGAATCAATAGAAATTAATAGAAAGGCGCAACTATAGATAAGAACTGTGAGCGTAGAGATAAATGGCTGTAGGGAATAACGAATGCGAAAAACAATTACAAAGTGAATGAACAACTCAGTGGAACAGCTAACGAAACATGAAGGTAACTCGAACGAATTCCCCACACACATTCACTCCCCCCTCCGCCCGTTTGCGTTCAATCCTGTTGACTGTTGCTGTGCAACTGTTTTCTGATTGGGAGAATACAGGTGCAAGTGGAAGGGGATCTGTTGTTGGAAGTCGTTGGCGTTGCTTATGTTGTTGACTCAAAGGTCATTGCTTCGCCATTAAACGCACTTTGCCGGAACAAAAAGCAAAGCAAAACAAAAGCAAAAGCACAAACCTGGGCAAAACGACATATTTTATTCAATGAACAAAACAATAATCATCAACGAGAAGCACTTTAATTGTAGTTATTACGAAAGCATAAATATGAAGTTTAATAAATTATTTATTAGTCACGTGATGCGGAGAAAATAGAACAGTCGATAGAAATAAAATCAGATTGTATAATCTTATGTCGGATTTGGCATCACATTTTTTACAATGTAAGATAGAAGTTGGAACAATCAGGTTGAATGTACTCCGGATATCCTTGGTGCATAATTATAGCATACTGAATACTTGGTGGCACGTTAGAGGTTTGTCCCGAGAGTCTTTCACTCCGAAAACAAGGCACACAACTGAACCGGGTTGTCAGGATGTGTTAAGAGAGTGGGAACGAGCAACGAGTAATGAAAGCTGAAAATAAGCTGCGTTCTTTCCACCATTTACATTGTAATGCACTTCAAAGGCAGCTAACCTGGCGCACACACATACAGACGTATCACACCGAGGTCAGACAAACGGACAGACCGAGAAAAATAGACGCGCACAACTGACTGAGGATAGGCTGGCGACATGGACCGTTAGACGACAAAGACAACGACAACAACAGCAACAACAAGAACTGCAAATGCAACGACAACGACGACAACTTGAACTACATCAACGTTGCAATGTTGTTGTCTTAGTCTCAGTCCCAGTCTCAGTCTCAGTCTCTGCTGCACAGTCGCTCTGCTCGTCGACTGCTAAAGCGAGTTATGCACATTTTTAATTGTGTTTGGGGCAAATGCAGCACTTTATGCACTTCACTTCACTCTCTAGACCAGCGCTGGGCGGTCTCCCCAAGCACACTCGCCTTGGCCCGGTTGATGCCACACACAGCACGTAGCGTCATTCCCTTATCCATGACTTGTGACATCTGTCGATTGGTTGATTTCAATTCGCCACTCCCGCTGCTAAATGCTGCTTCAAAAGCCGTTAGGCGCGTCACAGTCACAGTCATAGTCTTGTCTCGTCTCGTCTCGTCTCTGGAGGTGGCGCGTGGGTCTGGGGAGCACCTACGATCAGGCGAGTTTCACTGGGGATAACGTATCGTGGCTTCATTAGCGTGATGCACCAACTAGATTACAATCCGGATCTGCAGTGAGTCACAACTCTATGCCGATGATAAATACATACAGTGTATTTACATAAGTACTTAAATATGTATACTGGGCATACTGCTTAATCACCTGCCTTGTAAGGAACCTAAGCAAGCAGAAAGTCTTGTGATGAGTCATCGAAGTTAACTAACATTAAGGTCATTTAAGTGCATTGAAGTTGTTAAATTGCAGCAAATTCATGTAAAACAATTACGTTCTACTACTAGATACCGCGTATCTACAAGATACTAGTTTATCTTACAATTTAATGCAACTGAAAACTTATATGCATATATTGTTCTAGCGACAAACAACATTAAGCAAATAGATTCTAATCAAAAGCAATAACAATATGTCATTTTGAAAACTTAATCCCTTATTAATCCAACTTGCATTGTTTACTTCCTTCCAGAAAAAGGTCTGGATCACATTGCCGAGAACATATTATCTTATTTGGATGCCGAATCACTCAAGTCCGCCGAATTAGTGTGCAAGGAATGGCTTCGCGTCATATCCGAGGGCATGCTATGGAAGAAACTCATTGAGCGCAAGGTGCGCACAGATTCCTTGTGGCGTGGATTGGCCGAACGTCGCAATTGGATGCAGCATCTGTTCAAACCGCGACCAGGACAAATACAGAGGCCACACTCATACCATCGCGAACTGTTTCCCAAGATAATGAATGTAAGTGGAGAGAGCGAATAATTTTACTATATACACATAAACTAATTTCTTATTTCTGTATGTAGGACATTGATACCATAGAAAATAACTGGCGAAGCGGACGACACATGCTGCGTCGCATCAATTGTCGATCAGAGAACTCAAAGGGTGTCTACTGTCTGCAGTATGACGATGGCAAGATTGTGTCCGGTTTGCGCGATAATACCATTAAGATATGGGATCGCACGGAGCTTCAGTGCGTCAAGGTAAGTTCAAGTGTGAGCTTATTAGGAATCTAGACACTAAATAATTGATTCATTTACTTTGGCTAGACTTTGATGGGTCATACTGGATCGGTGCTGTGCTTACAGTATGACGATAAGGTAATTATTAGCGGCTCGAGTGATTCGACGGTGCGTGTGTGGGATGTCAACACTGGTGAAATGGTCAACACATTGATTCATCATTGCGAAGCGGTGCTACATTTACGGTTCAACAATGGCATGATGGTGACCTGCTCCAAGGACCGTTCGATTGCTGTCTGGGACATGACCTCGCCGAGCGAGATAACGTTGCGTCGCGTTCTTGTTGGCCATCGTGCCGCCGTCAATGTAGTGGACTTTGATGAGAAGTATATTGTGTCCGCTAGCGGAGATCGCACCATTAAGGTGTGGTCCACATCGAGCTGTGAATTCGTGCGTACTCTGAATGGCCACAAACGTGGCATCGCTTGCCTGCAGTATAGGGATCGTCTCGTGGTCAGCGGCAGCTCTGACAACTCAATCAGGTGAGCACATGCAATAATATCATAATTGTGCAATTATATCAAAAATGTCACCCCTCTGCTCCACAGACTGTGGGATATCGAGTGCGGGGCCTGCCTGCGCGTCCTGGAGGGACATGAAGAGCTGGTGCGCTGCATCCGCTTCGATACGAAGCGAATTGTCAGCGGCGCTTATGATGGTAAAATTAAGGTGTGGGATTTGGTTGCTGCACTTGATCCACGGGCCGCTTCCAATACATTGTGCCTCAATACGCTCGTGGTATGTTATTTTCGTTTACCTTGTGTATGTAAATATGAGTACTAATTTATTACCTATTTAGGAGCACACTGGTCGCGTCTTTCGCCTGCAATTCGATGAGTTTCAAATTGTGAGCAGCTCGCACGATGACACTATTTTGATATGGGACTTTCTAAATTTCACACCCAATGAGAATAGGACCGGCCGAACACCGTCACGTAAGTCTTTAAACTTTCACTTTATCTCATTATAATTGATATTATGTATTCACCGATGTTGTTGTTTTAGCGGCCCTTATGGAACATTAACATTTTGTGCAAAGGCAGCTAAGGGAGCTTCAGCTGTATTCCTCCAACGACGAGGAGGAGCAGGAAGGGAATGAAAACGACAATGATGATGATAATGAAGATGAAAATGATCAAGAAGATAACATCGATTTGGAGGAGATCGACTATGATGAGGTGGATGTTGATCTTCTTTTCAACGATGATGATGATGATAATGATCATGTAAACTAATGAATAATAAGCCAGCAGACAGCGTTGAGACTCGTCCATTAAATTATATTGAAATCAAGGTACTGCGATCTCCAATTCTACTGAAAAGCAACAACAACAATATAAGAAACAAAAAACACTACAACAACAAAATCAACAGAAAAGCAAATATGAACATTAAAAACAAACAAATACATACACGCATGCGCATAATATGAATTAATGAAGTTATTAAAGAAAGCAACAAAAAAATCCCATAAAAGAGAATACAACAAATATTTTTGCATAAACTGGCTGTTAGGTTTGAGAATTGTAAGAAAATAAGAAAACAAAAAACAAGCATAGTATACAAAAAATATAAACAGAATAATATATTAGTTAAATAGGCATTATAGACATAATTAAGGTCAGTCTGTGTAAATCGTTGGATCGACTGTTTGTGCATACGACAGTGGCACATTAATTAATGTAACTAATTGTTAGCTCAAATATCTACCATCGCATTGAGCTTAGAGCGGCTTTAACAGAATCTTGAAATATTGGGCAACGTCGTTTTTTACGGATTGAATGCGATTATGATATGATATGAAAAGAATATCGAAAAAGCAAAAATATTAAACTAAAAGCATAACTGTCAGATCGTACAGAGTATATAGTCTTTAGCATAGGTGTTAGTTAAAGCTTCATAAACTTGGCGAAACATGATTTTTGTGTTTTTGAATCGCTTCCGAATCGCTTTTCTCATACTGCACATTTTGTAATCTAATTTACATGCCTAATGTTTGTGTTAAAATTGTAAAAAATAAAATCTATATAAATTATATTATTAGACCTTAAGTAAGACATTTCAAAACCAATTAAAAACAAAAGGAAATGAATTCATTAAATGTGTAAAAAGACATGAAAGTCGTACTTGTTTCTTCTGAAACTTGAAGAAGACATTACGACTTAATACTGTTGATTAGGCAAAAACTATGAAAAACTAAAGTAATAAAAATATATTCTGCAATATTTAACAGATTCTTTAATTGTATGAATTGAGTTAATAGATATCGAGTTATGTGTAGAAATTAGACAATTATCATGTCGTTTTGAATATGTCGTTGATTGTGATCAATTTGATAATTCATTGTATGGCGTAACCTTAAGTTTTGATGCTTAATATCTATTGAAGTGCAGCTTCCGCGTTCTCGTGTATTATGTATATAATGTTTTAATGTAAGCCTAAGAAAAGTTGATGAACATTTAAATACTATATGTAGTACGATATACATACATGCATAACCAATATGTAAAACTGTTTAGTGAAAAGGCAGCTTGTTGATATTGGATAAAAAAGGAACTGCAACTTGCGCAAATTGGTAAGATAGGTAATATATGATTATGATTAGAAATAATAAATTGTGTATAAATGCTATAAATGTGATTTATTTATGGTGAACATAATATAACTCTGCTGTTTTCAATGTGATATAGGAATAGCAAGAACTCAGGTGTAGTGGAGAACTGCTCTTGTGGCAGAGACAGCTGGTTGTGGTTGTGATGTGATACCCTGGTTCACAAGCGCTTAACAGCTGATCTGTACCACGGAGCCCTGGAAATGGCGGGCAAAAATTCGATAAGACACATTTTATATACAAATATATCGATAGACAAACAAGCTTAGCTGTTGGGACTCTGTTAAATAAAGTTTAACTTCTAAACAGCTGGCATAACATAGTGCTGTTATTGAGTTCGCTCACTTTCTGTTTTTTTTTCTCAAAAAAAAATATAAGTTTTGCCGGCTTTTTAGTTTTTTTTCAAATGCATGGTGTGCGCCGCATTACTAAAAATCTAACCTTACTACGTGCTACAGCATTGCTTGCCGGCAATTTGTATCTTCAAGCCCGCTTATTAACAAGCTTTCCCAGCCGCATGCCTTCGCCACCGAAAATTGCAAAAAAGTCAGAGGAACCGGAACTTTCGGCGGACATCATAAAGCAGCTTGGGAAGCCACCTAGAATGCGTGAGGATCCCGCTTTTAAGAAGGTAGACAGTGCCGAGTTCCACAGCATTTTTACACCTGAATTGGAAGAGCTAGTTGCGCTATTCAAGAGGTACAACTATGAGCTGCGAATTGCAGGCGGCGCAGTGCGTGACATTTTGATGAGCATAAAGCCCAAGGATGTGGATTTGGCAACAACCGCAACTCCGGACCAGATGAAGGATATGTTCACCAAGGAGGAGGTACGAATGATAAACGCCAAGGGCGAAAAACATGGTACAATAACACCTCGCATCAACAACAAGGAGAACTTCGAGGTAACCACGCTGCGCATTGATGTGCGCACAGATGGACGACACGCGGATGTTGTGTTCACCACCGACTGGCAGCTGGATGCCAATCGTCGCGATCTGACCATCAACTCCATGTACCTTGGTTTCGATGGCACCGTCTATGATTATTTCTATGGTTATGACGATGTGCAGCAACGTCGCGTTGTTTTTGTTGGTGATGCTGATGTGCGCATCAAAGAGGATTACCTGCGAATTCTACGCTACTTTCGCTTCTATGGGAGGATTGCACCCGAAGCAAATGCTCACGACAATGCTACTTTGGTTGCCATCAAGTCGAATGCTGCGGGTCTGGCGCGAATTAGTGGCGAGCGTATTTGGGCTGAGCTGCAGAAGATTGTCGCTGGCAACTTTGGCTGTGAGCTAATATTGGAAATGTATAATTGTGGCTTGACAGAGCATTGTGGGCTGCCATCCGAGCCGAATCTCACGGAGTTTAAGCGACTCTGTAGCGACTTGACGAAATTCGAGCAGCCACATTATCCTATTCTGTACCTGATTGGATTGCTGCATAGTTCTGAGGATGCTATAAAGCTGCACGAGCGCTTAAAGCTGTCCGCCCATGAAAGAGATCTGGCGCTGTTCATCACACAGCAGCGTCAGAGAGTAAGTCAGAATTATCTAGAGTAAAATTACTAAAGTTAATTAAATTTAATTCATTTTTTAGGTTGATGTGGAGTACGTTTCTCTGCGCGATTATCAAAAGTTGTGCCTACAGCCTTATGCTAAGCGTGATTTTGTTGAGCAGCTTCTAAAGTATGCCAATAAGTCGAAACTCTATAATCAGCTCAAGGAGTGGCAGACGCCCAACTTTCCAATCAATGGAAATACGTTGAAAAGTCATGGCCTGGTGGGTAAGAAAGTGGGCCAAGTGATAGCCGAGCTGCGTCTGCTGTGGGCTGACAGCGATTTCAAGCTGACGGCCGATGAGCTGCTGGCCAAGTTGCCCACAATTTTGGAGCTTCTGCAAAAGTCACCGCCCGGCACACCAAATAAAAAGCCACGCTCTCAGTAAGTTTTCTTTTTTCTTATTATTTGTCGATTTAAGTCTTGCTAAAGATCTGTATGGGACGCTTGAAACCAGCGTTGCAATGCTCTGGCTGGCCCATTAGCTCCATGCTGGCAAAGCCTACCTCAGCGCCCAGCAAATAGGAGGTGAAGTCGTCTGGTTTGAACTTGATGCTATTGTAATTCTCACGTATTTTGTCCTGAAAATGAGAACGAAATAAGAAAAACTCTAGTCTGATCGACTCGACTTACCGTCAGTTTCTTGCGACGTTTGTAAGTATCAAAGGATTGAGGTTCCAGGATTAGCTTGCCGCCTGGTCGTAGCTGCAGAAACATGCGTCGAAATGCCTGCTTCAGGCCAGCATCACAGAAGTTCAGGTGTATCCACTTGGTCACTGACAAACACAAGATCACATCGTATTGCGGACGCTCAATCTCGAGCAGCACATCGTCCTCCAGCACATAATTACCGTGCACAAATTTCACATTGTAGGGAAACTTTCCAGATGCTGCTGCGGCAGACACGTTGCTGGCCCGCTTGATGTTTACTATGGCCATTTGTGCATCATGTGTCAGACTGCGATCGATGTCCAGGCCAATGAGACTCTTGGCCTCAAATTGTCTGGCAATCTCTATTGACAAATGACCCGAGTTGCAGCCAATGTCTAAGAGCTGCTTGCCGCGAAAAAGCTCTGGTTGTGTTGCAAACACATCGAGACGTATGTCATGGAAATCCTTGTCCAGAATACGCTTGCCGTAGTATTGTTTGTAGTTGCCGTACATGAATGTTTCATTCTTGTTGTGTTTCAATTTGTTGTTGTTATTGTGACTGGCTGCTCTTTTGTTGTCCAGTTGCAGGCGCTTCTTTGGACTCTGCGAAGGCGCCCGTTGGGTGACTTGTGTTGTTGGAGTGCCTTCACCAGACACGTGCTGTGTGGTTTTTGTTTTTGATTCGACGTCGGTGGATTCAATTGCATTGGGCTTCACCCTTTTGATTTGATTGTCCTCATCTTCCTCGCTCGTGACTTTCCGTTTCTCTGCGAGCTGCGTTAATTTGGCGGCAGGTTCTGTTGTGTTATTATTGTTTTCCACATCCATTGTAATATTTTAAAACGTTTTCAAACGTTTGAGCACCAAAAAATCATCATAAACACAAAAATTAGCGGTAAGAAATGAGGCTGTTGTGTTAGTGTTGGTAAATGCAGTCATCCAGCCTTTTACAACTCTGCGCATAAATGTTGCTCATTCTGCTAAGTGTGGAGGGATTTCTGCTAAAATCTCTGTTACTTATTCTGGTAAATAGGGTGTGTTAACCGGTAAACAGTGTCTTATGGATTGGCGGGATTTTTGAATCAAATTGAAATTATTTAATGAAAATTCCTGGTGGCAAATGTTGAAGCAAATGTTAAAAAAAAATTTGCATCATAATATGTCGATATAGTATTTAAATTGTGAGGAAAGCGAACATAATGCAATTTGACTGTATTTGCATTGATTTTGTTTTGTTCTTCATCCGGGTGCAACTGTTCCAGTTGTTGGCGGTTAATATGATTGGCACAATTTGCATAACAAAGCAGAGCTAATGGAAGAATAATACGTGTAAGTACTGTAGCTGTGCGTATTGGCAGTATTTAATTCCAACCATTGTCAGAGATGTCCGTTAAACGTTTCGACGACTATTTGAAACGCAAAACCGCTTGATCAAGAGAGTGTGTGCCGTGCTCGTTGACCCCATTGCGGAAAGGGAATGGCCACGGCGATAGTCCAACAAATGATGCCAATATTGTTACGACGTGTTAGAGAGTGTGCGTGTGTCTGGACCGCGGTCATTTGAAGGGTGGTCAAGGGGTTGATTTGCATTGAGTGACCGACGCGTGGCGAGTTTCGAGCATAGAGCCAAGGGTTCGTTCAGATGTTGGTGCAGGATAAGTAAACGTTTAATAATAACTCGAAATACAGTTTGTTGGCTTGCAATTAAATCTGCTGAGTACTATTGCCATTTTCGATAAGAATAGCCAGTAAATTTATAAATTTTGTATCTAATTTATGATACTATCAAAAACCCTTTTTATTTTCCCAAACAAACGCCTCAAAATTTCTCATAAAACTCTCAAAACACAATGGTTCGGAGTGATCATTAAGCGGCAAGAGATAAATTTGACAAAAATCTTTCTAAGATCCTAAAAAAAAAATGATAAACAAGAAGAAATTCAAAGGTGAAAGACATTTCCCCAGTGGAAAAACTGGTACAACGTGTGAGACGTAAAATTTAAATACATTTTTCGTTCGATGCAATGCAATAAGGGGTTGAGATCTGGACGTTGACTATGGACCAAGGCTCCTCGACCAAATGTGCACAATTGGAAACCAGTTTCTTTTTCCCTATGTTATTTTGCCTTTTGTCTATGTAGAAATTAAAAAAAAAGGATGCAACATCTATTAAAACTTCAAATGACTTGTAGTTTCCATTGCGCTGCAGCTTCCGCGCGTCCGTCGCTCTGATGGATGGATGGTTAGATGGGTCACGCACGGGAACTTCAACATGCATCATGTGGCATATGAAATTCAAAACCCGTTTAACGTTTGCAGCCTTAAAAGCTGCGCAGCGTCCGGCCTTTAATCTGCTGCACAGGCGCAGCAGCAGCCTCAACAGTCGCACCAGCCTGAATAAAATTAGAAAGGATTTGTTTGGTCAAATCCTTTGGTTGCCATCCAAATTTGCATACGTACACAACACACTCGACTCAACCCTCGGAAAAAGGCGTCGCCGCTAGCAAACCCATGCAACGTTGACAACGCATCGAGCTGGTGCTGTCCAGGGGTCGATCATGGACCAAATATAGCCATGGTCCATACTTTGGTCCATGTGTAATTCAATCGCTGCTTTTATGCCATCGGGGGTAAATAAAAAGGGTTGCATTATTGTAACTTTATAATTTTGGGTCAGCGTGTTGCGCTGCTCTATCTCTTTTCACGCCTAGCTCTCTGTCTCTGTTTTTACTCGCGTAATATGCATACAAATCGAGCTTCAAATTGTTTTGAACTAAGGTTATCAGGATGGCTGCTCTATTTGTTGTTGTTGTCGTCGTCGTTACAGCTAAACAACCAACAGTCATGTGCAGTGGTTGAGTAAGAGAAAGGTCTGCCTTATTTTCCATTCATTTTTTATGTTTTTTACACTCGCAGTTAATTTGAAATTTTCTAATTAAATTTTTCTGATATTGTGGCATGTTTTTTAGGGCAGATTATTGTTTATTTTTTAATAGGGAAATTGAAGCGAAATCCCTAGTAGAAACTTTGCTTATTTGAAATATTCTAAATTAGTTTATGAACATGTAGAAAGTGTTTTAAATAATTACAATTAAAATTGAAATGCTTTTAATTTTTTACAAGCTTCACAATTAGAATTACTATTTCAGCGAATAAGCAAATATTAGCGATAGTTAAAACGATGAAATTTTTAGATGATCCCACATTTTTAAGGCTATATAGTTTAAGAATAAGAATAAAAGGCGTAACTTCTTGCGCATACTCCTGCCGCCCTTGGCCCATTAATCTGCATGACTATTGGCACTTAGAGGCCATAAATTTAGTCTTAATGCGACATTGACCCAGAAAACCAAGCTAAGAGGGCAGAGGCCGCTTCTATTCAGTCTGCTAAGCCGCAGCCTGGACGTGCACGGTTGAATGGATTGCAATGCAGCAGTTCAAGCTGGCATAACATAGACACAGGCACTGAAGGAAACCCCAAGACGAACTCTGAACCAACCCCGAGCTGGGTCAATGAAAAATCGCTTCAGTTTTGAGGCAAAAATCATTAAATTCGTCACAAAAAAACGAAGAAAAAAGGGAAAAATGAAAAGGAAAAATGTTAAAGGAAGGGTTGCCAAAAAGGACGCGAAAGGAGCAGACGCTTCTTATTGTTTGCATTTCACCTCTGCGCGTAATTTACTGTGAACCCGATCGGCATCAGATCGAGAAGATGATGATGACTATCTGTGCTTGGGGTTGGCTCTGCTCTATTCTACTTTGCTTTGCTGTGCTGTGCTGTGCAAAAATGACATCATAAGACGTGACACATTTGAACCCTTGGGCCGAGGCCAGCAGCAAATCAAGGACCTCTGAGCTCTTGCAATTTCATTTTTATTTGCACCCTTTGATACCTGACGATTCGGTTATTTGATCGCTCGTAAATTTCTCGACAAGACGATTGTAATCCTCTTCGAGGCGAACGGCGATTTTTGCACTGTGGGAATTTTTTCCACATTTTCCTCTACCCAGTTTGCAATGTTTGCGGAAACTGCGCGCGTTCTTGATCGATGGCTGTATAGAATTTCCAGACATGGGGTTAAGTCCGCAAGACTTTCGAGTTTTCTTTTTGCACACGCAAGTTTTCCTCGGTCTATGAAATTCGATATGCTAGTTACGAATTTTAATTCAATATTTCACTATCAAAAGCTTAACAGTTTAATTAAGAGCTCAAGTGACTGGTCAAGCTGTTGCTTTTTCTATTTTCGTATATTTTTTCGGGGGAAAACTCGTTTTCCAAATCTCTTTATGGTTTACCCTTGACCACAATAACAATTTGTGCGCATTTCCAGTGCACTTTTTTCAGTGTGAAAACTGGAAAACTGCTTTTCATTGTGAGTTTGTATTTATGTAAATTTTGTGTTTATTTATTTGGTTTTTTTTGATGGGTTGTTTTGGTTGTGTCGCGTGTCCAGTCAAGTTAACCCCTTAAGTGGCCAGACTGACCAATTGACCACGCGACGCACGCTTCTCCTAACGGGTTTTATGCTTCGTCTGCGAGTGTGGCATGTGGCATGTGGCACGTGCGGCTGATTAAGAAGTTGCCAGTGGTCAGAGTTGGTCCAGACTTGGTCAGCGATAGCTGTGCGTGTTTGAATTTATTTTTTATTTAGGCTCTGAATATTGCTAGGCTCTCAAACTCCTCTCCTATTTATGGCGCATCTGTGTGCGCTTCCTTCTCATCACTTCTGCAGCCCGCTGGACCTTGGCTTTGCCAGTTTTTCTTTATCCTCTATCAACCCTTTTTTGTCAGCTTTTATTTGCGATTCGAAATGTTTGTGATTTGAAATTTGAAATTTTTATAAATGCTACATTTTGGCAATGGTTTCGCCTGTGTGTCTTTCTCTCTCACTCTCTAAACGCACATGGAAAGGGGTAGCAAAAAATAAGTACAAAAGGATCCTGCTGCTGATGCTGATGCTGTGCGCCGTTTGCTTGCTTGACAGCCCGTTCAATTGTTTAGGACACACACATAAAAGCGTTACGTAGACCCAAAAATTTCGCTGACCTTCGTCCCTGAGCCCGCAGAATTTCACAAAGCAAAGAGAATCGCGAGAATGGGAGAGAGAACTTAATGTTTTCGCAAGAGAGAGCTGCACGCTCTTAAACAATTTTTTGCGCAATTGCTAAAAAAAGATGGAGTTACTTTTGGCATTTGCAAGAATGGTTTTTCTTTTCATTCATTTCGAATCAATCAATCATTTGTCAATGCTTCGACGATTTTCACGATCTTGTGTTCGATGAAATGGCACTATTCTTAAGTTGGTCAAGAAATTAATGATCTTAGGTGCTTTGAAGTTGCAAAAATCTCATATCATGAGTTAGGAAAACCAGAAAGAAAAGAAAGAAAAGTCTTCCTAAAATTTCGTATTTAACAAAAAATTTTATTTTAATTTTATTTTAAACCAAATACACAAACTTTGAAATTAAACAAAAAATTAAGCAGTAGCTTTCTGCATCTAACTAATATTGAGTTCATTTCCGAATTTATAAACATTTCATACTATTTCTCACGTTCTAGAGCATCTGAATTGAATTTAGATTACGCATAAGTTTTTGGCATCTGAAATTTTAATAGTTTCCCATGTGTGCAAAACTTGTGCATCTTTGAAATGCATTTCTCACACTGATTGCAATCAACTGCATGGAGAAAAAACACAATAATATAACCATAATATGCACAGCGCCTTCATAATGAACAACTGCGAAATGGAGTTGCATAATTTTGCCCAGATTTCCACTGCCTATTCGCAAGAATAATTTTGCAGCGTTCGATAAATGTAACCGAGAAATGATTATGCAAACGTAGAGTCCTCGATGCATTTGCATAATTTTTGCATTTTCAATTAAGCGGGTGTCCTGTTGCCTTCACCCTGCATGGTTCCTACTGCCAACTAGGTAAAGGGATGTGCCACATTTTTGACTTGTGCCAATGTTATGCAAATTTCTTGGTGCGATTCGACTTTGCTTCCGACTCCCGACTCCGTCTTGAGCTCCGACTCCTAGCTTTGAACGGGTTCTTGGTCCTTGATTTGATTTTGATGTTTTGTTGTTTGGCATTAACCGTGTTAAATGTTAATTTCCCTCAAGTGCCAATAGTTGGGCCAAGACCGTGTTTGTGTCGTGGTCCTTTAGGCAGGCATTTGTGTGTCTTCTTTGGGTTACTTAATTGATTCTGATTAAATATTCATGCATTTCAATTTATTGATGTTTGTGTGAAGTTGATTGGAAATGTGCAAATATTGTTTTGCACAGGGTTGGGCATTTTCCCAGTATGAGTTTGCATTAATGCAGGATTAGACCTATAAATGTGAATAAAAATTCAACCTGTCAGTCTGAGAGGCGATGCCAGTTGGGATTTTTATTGAATTTGTGTTTTTTTGCTGGGAAATGGCTTTTAATTAACTAATTAAAAGCTCATTGAATATTAATGTATTGGAAATTGACTGAACCTATTTATTGCACACGAGTTTACCAGAATTAATTGTGGTTTAATTGTGAAACTGTAAAAAGTTTTTAATGCACTTTGTTTAAATTGATATACTTGTCTATCAGATTCAGACCACAATTCATTATTTTAGTGTTATTTATTATCACTTTTTAAATCAGTCTTATAACGGGGCTCTTTAAGCAAAATCCAGCTACATATTTATTTGCTGTGAGAGAATATGTATTTAAATCAGTTCATCCACATTCACATCTATTCATATCTGGAGCTCTGAATTTCATGTTCTATGCAAACAACAGTTTCAATCAATTTTCACAATCTTGCTACGCAATTTTCCCAAGCCATTATCTCGGCAATCTCGAGACTCTTAAGGAATTGAAAAGAAAACGAAATTCAAATGGGAATCTGCAACCCTTTTTCGCAAATCGGTGCGCAGGCAAATCACCAATTTATTAATTTCCCAAGCTTGTTGTTGTCGATGCAATTTGCAATATCGAATGTCAGTGAAATAGCAACAGAGTCCTCTTCACTCCGCTGATGAGGAGGAAAAAGGATTATGAATTTTGATGCTGGAACGGAAATTGCAGAACACAAAAAAAATAAAATAAATGAAAATGAAAGAAAATTGCACTATGCACCCTTTTGCTCAGACAGGCAGAAAACCGTAAAACACTTTTTGCATAACCGTAAAAGCGGAATTGCATATGTGCACAACCCTTTTAAAGCCGGCCCAGGACGAGTAACTGGCTAAAGGATATACAAGGCAGAAGGCCAGACGGACGCGGTGAGGTGAGGCGAGGCAACTTTCACATAAATCTCGCGGTGCCAAATTTCTGCAGCAGCTGACGTCATTAAGACGGTATTTGTCATTGATTTCCGTTAAAGGATTTGCCATAAAATTGTATCCTTTTTTCATGATTTTCCTCAGAGCGAAATCGGAGATTTTCACAGCAAAATTCGGCCCAACCCCTTGATAAATGATCGATAGTTTGGCGCTAAGAAAGTGCCAAAAGGAAAGCGGAAACTTGTCGAGCGATTCATCAATCACGCGAGGACGTGGCTCGCATTACAAGCTGTGAACGAAATGCTGCTAAAGAATTTTCGCTTTTTTAAGGTTCACATTTACACCAAGTTTAGAGAGTGTTTTTTCCCTTAATCTGGAGCCTGACCCTCATAAATTCCTCAAACGAAATGACCAACGTAACTTGACCTCTCTGGCCAGCTCGCTGTCAACAGACTGACGACTCGCTGTGGTCCTTGCATAAATAATCCTATTAATTGCTTTATTAACAGACGCGAAACCAAGTCGAATATATAAACAGCTCAATAAATGTGCGAAAAATGCAGAAATTTCCCAGGCAAGACGCACGACCCGAAGACGATAGATAGCAACCCCAAGGAGAGATCAATGCAGGGGCCAGCTGATCGTCATCATCATCATCAATATCATTTAACCTAATGGACCCTGACCTTGGCCGGCTGCACTAAGCTGTGGCAAAAGTGTCCTTATGCTCGACTGCTTTCCTTTCGTTTCGTTTCATCCTTTTTGCTATTTTTCTTTAATTTCCGTTGAGGCGAAATTGCAAGCCCTACAGTAGGGGTTGTTCCCAAATACCTTTTCTTGCGCTCTCCTGCAATTCTTATGCTTGAATGTCCAAACAAATATAAATCAAAGTTGGCAGTTGCCAATGCTTCGATGATGTTTGCTTAGGCTGCAAGTTTTCTCAAACAACAGAGTAAAATTAATCAAAAATGGTTCTAATCGCAATTGCAACGCTAAGAACTTGAAATTCCTAGCTGTCGAGCCTTTGAGTTGTGAGCCCTAAAATATTATACATAGATCATGAAAATTGTTTGCTTGAATTTTGCTGAAAGACTTTAGATTTTCTTCATTATGCTTAGCCCAAAGAAAAATCATTTTGCCGCATGTCCTTTATTATATTCAACCTGTGCTATTTAAAGCCAAGCAATCGACCCGCAAACACTTGACGTTGTTGGCCAAAACTTTCGTCACACAAACTAACAAGCCATTTAATTGCCGTATAACGTGTCAGACTTTTGACAGCCACTGTAACGCCTCGATGTGACACTCAATTTGCATAAATTGTGCAAAGTCATTAGCAAACAGCTGCTGGGCAGGACATTGGCAATGAAGCGACACGAGTGCGAGCAAAGGACACGCATTGATTGAGTACTAATGAGTTGTGTTGACAGTGTAAGGTCAACAAGGATGTGTGATATTTAAGTGATTTGCATTCGTTTAAGAAAGTGTTTGCTTTTAAACACCGTGAGGAAGAGATCGCTCAAAAACATGTCTGTTGATTAGAATTAGTTTTAGAGGGAGAATATTTGAAGATTTGTTTGGACAAAATCTTAACTAAACTTGATGTTGATTGATGCCATTTGCTAGTTTACTTGCATTGATCGTTTTTAGTTTTTCTATGTGCATTTGGCTTTGTAACTAAATCCAATCTACTGCCAACTGCTTTGACAATAACTCAAGCGAGCGGACATCGAAATAGTTGTGTGGTTAAACGTGCTGTGATCATGATATCCTGCAGATCCTAGTTTGGTTGTGTCGGCGTTCTACGCCTCATTGCGCAACTGCCAAAACTGCGTCAACGATTTTTCCAACAACACAAGAAATTCGTATAGAAAATAGCCCAAAAAAGAAATAAAAGGAAAAGAAAGAGGAAATCAATCCACCCTCAATTCCCTAACAAGATCTTTTACCCTGCGTTGTATAGTTGTCTAAGCATGCTGCGTAATCCTTTTTGTAAGGACACGTTTGTTTGTCTGTGTACCCCATATATATATGTGTAGCTGTGCGTAGCTGAAAGGATTGCGTTGTAAGCGAGTAAAACGAGTAAAAATTGAGGACGATTCTTGGCATACGCGTATCTCCGCATCTCAATTCGTAGCTCTGCGCAGGCAGAAGGATCTTGCTTCGAAATGGCAGCTGAAGATGATCAACTGAAAACTAAAGGAAAGAAAATGAAAAAAACTAAATAAAGGATGCCAAGGATGGCGATGGGGCGCCGCGTTGCGTTTTGTTGTGACGATGTAATAAGATTATAATTTCATATTTTCCTTTCAAATTTTTTGCTGTTTTGCGCCAAAGTTCAGAGAACTTTGCCAGCTGACCTTTGAAGTGAAATTATTTTCGCCAAGGGTTGCAAAAACTCTAAGAACTTACTTCGTACAACAACCCTTTTTCAATTTTCCAATGATTTTTACCTGCGTCGACAGTTTTCCGATCATTTTGGCAACATTTTATCCCAAAAAAAGGGTAAATATTTGCAGGATATGAAAGTATCTTGTAACATTGCAAAACTATCATTAATTTTAATATTGTCATTAGTTTGGCAACCCTGCAGCGAAAATTACGTAAAAAACTTCCTCGAGAAAATCGTGAGAAAATCGTGCTGCGATCGTAACTTGAGTCATCCTTAATGATGGCCCAAGGAAATTTGTTGTGCAACTTTGAGGAACTCATAAGGACCATCAATCAACTGAAGGACACTCGCTGAAAAGGCAAATATTTATGATAAATTATTTTGGCCAAGTTTTCGGCGTTTGTTTTGTAGAAATGCGTGAAAATTGTTACGAATATCTCGACAATACATTCAAGAATTGTACTATTAATTTTTTTTTACCAAACTTCATTAAATCGTCGGAAAATCCAGCTGCCCTACGGAAAACCAATCGGCAAAAAATAACGTCTAGTTTCTTTGCAACCCTCCGGGCCGCCAACTTTTCTCTAATCGGGTATGCCATTAATAAATTATGTTAATTTTCGCCATGAGGACCTGATGCCTAAAACGCATTTAACAAATATTTGCATAATTTTGGCACAGGCACAGCCGCAGGATATCCAGGATAGGCTGCATATCCCAGCCAGTGTTATGCTAATCGACCTGTGAGGGAAGACGAGGAGGAGGAGGAGCAGGGTTACACCGGAGGAGGGACAGCGCACGCGCGCCATGTGCAAATTTATGCAAATCACCCAAAAGGATATCAACGGCAACAATATCCCTTGCCTAGCAAATCGATTGGCAAGGGACGAACATCGATTGATTTTGAATGTGCATGGAAGTCGCTTGGGGACGACGATTTGAATTGGGATTCGAAACAGAAAGAGAATGAGAATAAGAATGAGGCCGAGCTCTGGTTTGTCACTTGGCTGGCGGATCGAGAATGAAGTGGATTTACCAATTGTTGCCATAATTGAGTGACATGGATAGACAAAGTTAGCATGTCCCTCCAAATGCCACGGAATACTGTCTGCTATTGATTACCAAAAAGGTTCCACGCCAAAATAGCAACTGAGCTGACGAAAATCTGCATGAAAATGCGCACAAAGCCTACGCGTAGAATGGAAACAGATTCTAGGCTATCCTGAGTTGCTTTGTGCAATATAACTATGTATAACCCAGACATTATATCGAATGCTTCTGTTCCTCTCTCTCTCTCTCTGTCTCTGGTATTGTGATTTTACTCCAAATTTGCATATGACAATTTCATATTCAGTTACAAATGTTTCGAAATGGAAAACTTTTGTATTTTGGCTTTTGTTTGCGAATGGAACTTATTTCTCCAGACTGAGAGAGAAAGAGAGAATGAGTGAGTGAGAGCAGTAAAGTCAATCGTAGGATAACAATCACTTTGCTCGTGAAGCGACAATTATTATTTCAGGCTCTACAAATGCGTAACTTGTAGTCCTGCCAGTTGATGTCAGATGAGAGAATGGCGATAGAAATGAGAATTAGCATTACACTAGGCCCTGCTTTGGCTGGCAAATTGGCATTGACATATTTAAATTAGAATGAAAGTCTCTTTATGGTTTTATGGGAATTTAATTGATGGCAAACTTGATCCCACTAGAAGCTGAGTAATTGCAGAGACGATAGCCGTCTATCCTTAGTATGGAGAATAGTGAAGTTGTTTCTATCAACGTGAGAAAATCTGAGAGAACACTCAGAACGCATCTTCCTAATTACGGCAATTGCCTGTGGCGTCCTTTGTCATTGTCCTTTCTACAATTTATGCTAAAAAGTAAACAAAAACCGTTTGAATATTCAATCGACGTCGAGGGCGCTTCAGTGGGCTTGGGACACCCCGAGAAACTCGATTGGCAAAGATGCTGAGTATTTTTGGGTATTTTCTTCCTTTTTACGATCCCCGATCTTTTGTTTGGGATGCGTTTGGCCGCAGATTTATTGCTTCAACTAAATCTCGACTCAACTTTTACCCCCGAATGCATTCAATGGAAAATAGAAAAATGCACAGTTTGGGTGCAAAATAAAGATAAGATTTTTGCATCAAACTGCATTGAGAATTTTATTTGGTCAACAGCAGTGACCCTTGGCGAATGCCAAGACAGAATAGCATTGTTCTTGCTTATGAATGACGATAGGGATAACGAATGCTAATAAGATCTTAATTTTGCTTAAAAGACACGCGTTCATCCTTTTCTTACAACAAATACACAGGCATGAAGTCACCGATTAACGGCAAGGATAGGCTTGGTCCTGCGGGAATGTGCCAGGTAGTCGTCGCCGCTTGACCAATGGTCAGCGCGTGCTCGATTATCCTTAAAGGATTCCAGGGGCACGCGTCGTACGTCGTACGCATTACTGCTCTGGTCAAGCAGTCAAACAGGTTTCTCGAAAGGTGCTAAGTGGTCATTTGCAGTGGTCATCACTTGGAACGCGTGGCAGGACATTGAGAAGACAAATTGAGCTGGTCAATTGGCTTGAAGGGCTGGTCGAATGACGCCATTTTGAGCGTGCTCAGAGCGGATGGAAGATTGTAATTTATAACGGTTGTTTAGATCTTGTCTTATTATTTGGTGATGTTGAGGAAAAGCCAAAGGCAAAAAAAAAAGAGTTGAGAAAAAGATTTCTCATCAAATCCATGGGCAACTGAACACGAAACACAATGAACCGAAAGCTGCAGCTTTATTCGCTTTTGCGCATCCTCAGCGCACGAGAGAACAAAAGGGTTGAGGTTGAGGTGGAAGGGTCGCTGCAAAGGACGACTTCCTTGCCTAAAAACCGGACCGGACTCACGGCCCAACGGCCGCGAATCCAAATGAAAGTAATCACCAACCGAGAAACCGGTTTGGACACTGCCATTAATACAATATTTTTCCGAAAGGCCGCGAAGAAAATTTGATGCTGCCAAAAAAAACTAAAAAAAAAGGACGAACCCTTTGCAGGATATGCATTATGGCATATGGCGGGTCCATTGCGGGATCTGGTCAATGTGAAAATACAAAAGCAGCAGCAGTAGCAGCAGCAGCATCCGCATCGAGTGAATACGAGTAGTTGGATAACATGTCCTGACAGTTGCTTCTTGTTGTGCTCCTTTGCTCGTCCTGGGGTGGCACTCGGGCCTGAGTTGTTGCTTTTTCGGTACAAACAGGACAGCAGCACAGCAGGACAATGGCGGGCCCAAAGGGTTAAGCTTGCGGTCATGCATTCAAATTATCTTGGTATTTTGTCTACAATTGGGTCTCCTTACACAGGATCGCTGCGAAGGTCAGCCATTTTGTTGAACCCAAGCATGTTCTCACATTAACGGACATTTCTCAAGAAATCCGCAGGAACTTCAACATGGAAATAGGAGCTGAAGGCTTCCAGCCAGATAGGGGATATCTGTTTAACTTGGAAAATGGCGTTTCGCTTATCTGATGGACGCTGCCTCCAGCTGGGCACGTGCTGCAACCCAGATTGACCTCCAGGCTGACCAACTGATTAACTGACCACTTGCAACCCTTCACCTTCAGCCCCTTGAGGCGCAACTAACGGTTAAAGGCAACCGCCTGACCAGCATTAAATGATTTAACGACTCGGACGCGTGTCCTTTGCCGGGCTGGTCACTCGGCTGGTCAGTAGATGTCCCTCCCCTAAGACAAGGGGATGCAAAGCAAAGGAAACATAAGAACTGAGAACACTTCACACATTCGCATTGACTTGCTGTGACAATCGCAGCTCATCCATTATCTGCATGAAGTCCTGCGTGCTCACAATGTGTTGACAATACGCCGGCAAATGAAGATCCTATTAGCACTCACTGTGGTCATTGATAGCCTCACAGAGTTATGCAAAAAGGACACCCCGTATTTGCATCAAAGGTCAACAAAGTTGAGACAACAAAATGCTCAACGCAACAAGAATAGAAAATTTGCCATAAATGCCAATAATATATTGAAATATCATACTGCATTTTCCAAATTCTCATTCAATGAATGCATCGGGGGTAAAAGTTGAGTCGAGATTTAGTTGAGGCAATAAATCTGCGGCCAAACGCATCCCAAACAAAAGATCAGGGATCGTAAAAAGGAAGAAAATACCCAAAAATATTCAGCATCTTTGCCAATCGAGTTTCTCGGGGTGTCCCAAGCCCACTGAAGCGCCCTCGACGTCGATTGAATATTCAAACGGTTTTTGTTTACTTTTTAGCATAAATTGTAGAAAGGACAATGACAAAGGACGCCACAGGCAATTGCCGTAATTAGGAAGATGCGTTCTGAGTGTTCTCTCAGATTTTCTCACGTTGATAGAAACAACTTCACTATTCTCCATACTAAGGATAGACGGCTATCGTCTCTGCAATTACTCAGCTTCTAGTGGGATCAAGTTTGCCATCAATTAAATTCCCATAAAACCATAAAGAGACTTTCATTCTAATTTAAATATGTCAATGCCAATTTGCCAGCCAAAGCAGGGCCTAGTGTAATGCTAATTCTCATTTCTATCGCCATTCTCTCATCTGACATCAACTGGCAGGACTGTGAGGAGAGTACAAGTTACGCATTTGTAGAGCCTGAAATAATAATTGTCGCTTCACGAGCAAAGTGATTGTTATCCTACGATTGACTTTACTGCTCTCACTCACTCATTCTCTCTTTCTCTCTCAGTCTGGAGAAATAAGTTCCATTCGCAAACAAAAGCCAAAATACAAAAGTTTTCCATTTCGAAACATTTGTAACTGAATATGAAATTGTCATATGCAAATTTGGAGTAAAATCACAATACCAGAGACAGAGAGAGAGAGAGAGGAACAGAAGCATTCGATATAATGGCTGGGTTATACATAGTTATATTGCACAAAGCAACTCAGGATAGGCTAGAATCTGTTTCCATTCTATGCGTAGGCTTTGTGCGCATTTTCATGCAGATTTCGCTTCGTTTCCCCAGCTCAGTTGCCATTTTGGCGTGGAACCTTTTTGGTAATCAATAGTATGGCATGGTTAGAGTCTGGTCCTGTGTGAAGGGACATGCTAACTTTGTCCTATCCATGTCACTCAATTATGGCAACAATTGGTAAATCCACTTCAATCTCAATTCGCCAACCAAGTGACAAACCAGAGCAGGCCTCCGTCCTTTCCTCGCTTGCTGCTGCTCTGTGCTATTGGCAATCCCATTTGCATCTGCATACGAAATCAATCGATGCGTTCGACTTCCGCCCCTCTTGCCAATCGATTTGTTCGACGAAGGGATTGGTATTGCCTCACGCTTTTCATTCATTTCCTTTTGCTGATTTGCATAAATTTTCACATGGCGCGCGTGCGCAGTAACCCTCCTCCATAGAGTGGAGGACACCATCAACAGGGACGTCGTCATCACAGGTCGCATTAGCATAACACTGGCTGCTGGTATTGATCCTGTACCTCGTCTGCATCCGCATCCTGTGTGTGCCAAAATTATGTAAATTTCCCAATAATAATTTATGCAAATTTGCATTGCGCCTGCGCAGCGGATGTTACATGTCGCCTCTATATCGGAGCACCGTTTTTTTTAAGGGTTTGCTCTTGTTTCGCATTTTTGCAAACGGTTTTTTTATATGCAAATGTTTTTTGCAAAGGTCTAGAATATTTTTGCTGGAATTTTTAATTGAGTTTTTTGTACGATTGTAATGCAGATTTTTTTTGTTCGTTTGTAATTTTAATGTTGAGCGCCAAAAAATAGTTGATTTTTTTTTTGCATTTCAATGGATGTCTTTCGATTATTATTAAAATTTAGCAGCTGTGGCAATTTCTACGCGCCTCTCGGTGGCATCTTTTGGCGAAACTGCTCAACAAAATGCTTCTTAAATTGCGCGAAAAATTTGCATAGAGATTTGCTCAATGACCCAACATCCATGTCGATCAAAACTATGGGAATGTGATTCCATTTAAATGGTAACAGTGTTGAAAGTGTGAGAAAATTCGAGGAGTTTAAGTTGTTTGTTTAAAACGTTTTATGATTAACTAAAGCAAAATCTTAATTAATATAGAATTTCTTTTTATAATATCGTTTTAGAAAGGAGTGATTACAAACATACAAAATTAACTTATGACGGGATTTAACAGGTATGTTACAAATATTTTGTGGTCAAGATTTTTTTATAGTTTAAATATTTGTAGGTCAAAAAAGTACAAGGTACAAGGACAAAAATTTACTAGCTTCCAGTATTTGTTCGGATTTAGTGCAGTCGTTTATCTATAAATAGTATGCAATAATATTTTATATTTTAAGGCTATTGTAAAAATATTTTACAAATAAAGAATATCTTTAAAATAATATGTTTAAATTGAGTGTAGGAAGGGATTCAATTTTCTATCGAGCAAGATAGTAATAATATTTTCTTTTCAATAGTTATTAATATTTCATTATAAACCAAAGACATTTCAATAGTTATTAATATTTCATTATAAACTAAAGACATTTCAAAATGCAGATTTTATTTCAAAGTTTTCTAATTAAAAACATTGAACTCCTTATAATTAAAGGCGCATCTTTGTATCTAATTCTCCTGCTCTCTCTTTCACCTAGAGATTCCTCTACATAGCGAATAAGTTCGTTCTCTTCACAGGGGAAATTCCAGAGCAGTCGTTGGTCCTCGCATTGACATTTTTACCTAAAAAACTCGCTTTTCTGCCGAAATTTACATGAACGCTGGCATTTTATTGGTGGATACGAAAAAACGGGCAAAAAATGCGGCAACAAAACTGAAAACAAGTTGGGCAACGTTTTCGTTTTTCCACAACATTTTCCCGGGGCGCTAGCGAAACTAAGGGTTGAGCGTGAAGTCACCACCAAATGGTCGGTCGTCTTTTAAAAAGGTTTATCATTTTTTAAGAGAACACCAGAGAGGGAGAGAGAGAGAGAGTGGATAGCAAACAGATCAGTTTTTTAAGAGAACAGTGGGTTTTTTACTAGGAGAGGGTTGCTGTTCGCTGGAGAACCTTTTGCGTAATTTTTGCTATATTAGCTGGTCGTCGTGGAAGAGTTGAAACAGTTTGAGCTGCGCAGCCGAACTTCGAGGATCGCCAGAGACGTGTCACAATTGTCTTGAGATCGTGTTGCGCCGACAAGAAAAACGAAACGAATCGAAACTAAAGAAAGAATACGTTTTCGTGCGGTGTTCTAAGAAAAACTGTGAAAAATCTTGTGCCACAAGAATTTTTTAACGAAGAATTTCAAACAAGAAATTGCAAATTGTGCTGTGTTTATATATGTAAAAGTGATCACAAAAATGGCCAATCAAATGGAGTTTATGATGCAGCTTTATATGATGAACCTGCTGCAGCAGCAACAACAGCAGCAACAACTACAGCAGCAACAGCAACAACAGCAGCTACAGCAGCAACAGCAACAGCAGTTGTCGGCCTTTGATTATACACAAAAAGAGGATATCAGCAGCAGCACTTGTCTCCAGCAGCAGCAACACCAACAGCAGCAGCAGCAGCAATATGAGCAACAATATTTGAGAACGCACAAACGAACAAATTCGCAAAACACGAACTGTAGTAGTAGCCGTAGTTGTAGTCCCAATAGTAATTTGAATGCTTTATCCACACAACAACAATATGAACAACAAGCTACAACATTCATAACACCAACAACAACACCTAACAACAATTTCAACACGAATGTCGCCTATCAGTTGCCGCAAATGTTGCTTGGCACTCTGTCCCCCTTGGCACAGTACATGTTGCAACAACAACAGCAGCAGCAGCAGCAACAGCAACATTTGCTGACAACAGCAGTGGCAACATCAAACCTTCTACTAACACCTAACACACCGAGCTCCACACAGCAACTGCTGTTGGAGCCATTTCCTCCCAGCTCCCCCCTCAAAAGTGTCGAGCAATTTACCACAAATAACTTTTTGCAATCCTCCACAGTGACGTCGACGCCAACCGAAGAAACAGCAGCAGCAGCAGCAGCAACAACAACCGCAGCAGCAGCAACAGCAGCGGCAGCAGCTAGCAGCAATTTTTCGGCAGTCACAGTCAAATATGAGCAGGGTTCAAATGATGACGATGAGGAGTATAAGCCGCTGTCCAGCTTGACCAGCTGCAGCTCCTCGGTCGGCATGGTCAGCACCAACGACAACAGCGCCAGCACCGAGAAGCTGCTGCTGATCTCCGGCGTACAGCCGCTGGAGAGCACGAGCACCACCGACAGCAACGACTCTCCCAGCATGGTAAGTGTTGAATGCTCCAGCAATTAAATGGAAATCCTTACTTTAAAGGGAAAGGATAAATTTAATCTAAAGTTTCAATTAAGTTTTGTTCTTTGGGAATTGAGAAAACTTTAAGAGCTCTGAATTTTTAGTTTAGTAGTTGTTTGAAAAGCTTGTGCACTTTTTGTACTCTGGATATTTGTGCTACATTCACACAGCTATTTCTGCTGCTTTGCAAGATTTCGCGTAAAATATTTTTTTTAATTTTGATCATAAATGTTGCTCAAAGCAAAACATAATGTACCATTTAATGGAACCTTTTTGGCTGGCCGTAAACTCCCACGCTATGTGTAATTCGAGAGCTGCAGCATTCGTGCACTTTGGAAAAACTATAAAATGTAGAGAGCGAAGAAGTAGCTGAACAAATGTGAAGCGACAGAAACTTTGTCGCCATTTGGCTGCTTTAATGTAAACAAATGATCTTGATTCCAACGAAAACCAACAGCTGCTGCAGAGACGTGGGCAACTACCGATTTGTCGCTGCAGCTGCTGGCACCAGGCAGTCTGACTTTAATGTAAATAATCTCTGCTTGTTCATTACATATTTTTTCTATTTATTTTCCCCTTGCAGTACACGCCGGTCAAGCAGCCAGCGGACTCATCTTACAATGTTGTTAACTCCATCGATAACGAGCAGACACTTGGCACGCCGCTGGGTCAGAGCAATTCGCTGCTGACGCCACCGGCCTCGAGTGATCAGCAGACGAAGAGCATTGTCAGCCTGACCACGGCCACCAGCCTGGATACCTTTCTGCAGAACGAGGAGAATCTGAAGCATCTGCGCAAGGTCTCCTCGTATCTGGAGTGCGAGAATGCGCTGTGTCGTCAGGAGACGCTGCGCGAGCATTTCCATTGCTATGACGAGCCCTGTCTGGGCAAGATCTTGAGCAAGAAGGATGACATCATACGGCACCTGAAGTGGCACAAGAAGCGCAAGGAGAGCCTCAAGCTGGGCTTTGCCCGCTTCTCCTCGGGCGATGACTGTGCGCCTGCCTATGGCGAGGGTTGTGCCTACAACTGGAAGCAGACGCACTATCACTGCGTCTACGAGCACTGTCCCAAGGTCTATGTGAGCACCAGTGATGTGCAGATGCATGCGAACTTCCACCGCAAGGACTCGGAGATTGTCAACGAGGGCTTTCGCCGCTTTCGTGCGCATGAGAATTGCCGCATCGAGGATTGTCCGTTCTTTGGCAAAAAGATCTCGCACTATCATTGCTGTCGCGAGGGCTGCAATCACACCTTCAAGAACAAGGCCGATATGGGTAAGTTGGCAGTGAGTTAAGCCTGTTAAATCACTCAATAAATAACCCCGCTCTCGCTCGTTGCAGACAAGCACAAGACGTATCACTTGAAGGACTATCAGCTGACGCAGGATGGCTTCAAGAAGATCCTCAAGACGGAGCAATGTCCCTTCGACGGCTGCAAGTTCTCCACGGTCAGCAATCACATTCACTGCGTGCGCGAGCACTGCAACTACATCCTGCACTCCAGCAGCCAAATGATCAGTCACAAGCGCAAACACGATCGCCAGGACAGCGAGCAGGCGTACCAGCAGTTCAAGTGCAAGCAGGAGGAGCCGGAGGAGAGCAATTCACTGGATGCCAGCACGCCGCAGTCGCTGCCGGCGTCACAGCTACCTCCAGTTGTCACACAGTCCGTGATCAGCAACAGTTCCACCTCCACGCCGCTCTCCTCGCTATCCGCCGAGCAATTTCTGGCACGCAAACGCGGGCGTCCACCCAAGATGATTGTGAGTAGCACTTAAAACTTGCCCAATCTCGAATGCAACTTATTGTTTTTGTTCTCCCTTCACAGCCACTGCCCGCAGATGCGGTAAAGTCGGAGGCGAAACGCTTCAAGCTGGAAAACCTCGAGGGCAATGCGTCAGCGCCGCCCACAGCAAGTGTTAATCCGCTAGGCGCTGGCATGTTTCCGGGGCTGTTGCCCAACTTTGCGGCCGCTGCAGCTGCCTCAACCACAGATGCCACAGCGCCCAACTTTCAGCTGACACATCTCATGGCACTGTTCCAGCTGCAGAATCCGCTCTTCTATCAGAATCTCTATCCCAATATGCTGACCGTGCCGCAGAATGCGACCATGTTCAACAATTTGGCGGCGTACAGTGCGGCGGCTGCTGCGGCAGCGGCGGGTGTGCAACAGCCAAAGAGCGAGTTTAGCATTAAGCCCGATTTCAAGGAGTAAATCGGAACGTCCGGCAGTTCAACAGTTGTACATAGATATAGTATTAATTAGTTGTAACAACCTAAATAGAGCAGACTGACTGAGTTGGACGCTTTGTTAGACAGAGGGACAGCAATAGACGTTGCCATAAGGGGTTTTGGGTTCACTGTTGTTGCATGGCCAGGACGTTCCAGATCCTTGCCAAACAAAAGCCAACTCAGCCACATTTTATGTGGCTCCTAAGAGCCTAACAACAAAATGTTGCTGAATTCGCTTTTGTTACCCCAATTGTTTTATCTTTCCTTTTTTTTAGCCTAATTAAAAATTTCAGCTTTTCGCCGCAAATAAAATAAACATAATTTTCAAGTTAGTTTAACTAAAACCTGTGATGTTTTCCTTAGTTTATATGAATGCAAATTGTACAGACAAATAACTGAAGAAATGTTTGGTAGTTTACAACGACTTAGGAGCTTTTCGTACAAAATCAAATAAATAAATCATTAATTGTGTTGTGATATGTTATTTATGTTATTTAGCTATCTGTAGATTAAGTATATAATGAAATAAATAATAATTTAAACTGAAATGTTAAGAAAATTCTTTAAATTAAATGTCAATTATAATAAAAACGCTAAGAGAAATAAGTAAGAACCAGCTACTTTCATCTTTTATGCTGTTCGTAACCCGAAACAAAATTATCATATTGTTTATAATATCAGAAGTTTCTATAGCCTAAGTCACCCAATCAACATAAAGACATTTGTATAGATTAAATAATTGGTATTGCATTTATTATTGTTTGCATCTTTTTGGTTTTGTTTTTTTTTTTTAACTTTTTATATGATTTTTTACTCATTTACTAAACACAAATCAGCTACACAAGAACTCTGGACTGCATGAACTCTATGACGACAGTCCAGCTAAGCGATTTACTTAACAAAGAAGCATTTGTTTGGTTTTATTAAATTTGTTGTATATAATAAGTACATACATGTTCTTTTTGTTATATTTGTAATTTTTCGTTTTACGTATATATATATATATATAAACAATCAATATAGTTAATCCAAAGTCGACGAAGAGAGAATTTTGAAATTTATATAGCTACTATATAATGTACACAAACATGCAAATATATTATTGGAATTTATTCAATATTCATATTGTGGGATTCTCATTTTATTTGTAGGTTTACAATAAAAACAAATAGAAATATACAAATTATGTTTAAGTGTTTAAAAACTAATTGGACTAAAACTAAAGAAACATAAAAGTCAACAAGTAAAACTAATTAAATTCGAGATACAAATTAATTGTGAAAACTTAAACTTGAAACTAGAGATTGAGACTGAGACTGAGACTCTGTTTAGCGATTTCTTAAGCATCGATTAAGTTCGATTTGTTTACACACACAATTCATGTTTATAAAATGGTTGCAAAAGCATTTATCCAATTGTTATTCATGTATCTAAGTTCTTGTATATAAGCATGTCTATATTAGATATATCTACTATATGTGTGGGAGCAGGGCGGGGGACTGTATATAACGATTAGGTAATTTTGAGGGGAGCGTTTTTCATTTTCTTAATCTGCTTCTGTTCAATTTCTTGTCGATTACTCTACGTAATTTTATGGCAACAATTTGTGCGCAACATGCAACATAATGAAAATCTTGTAGCTTTGTCTTTACTGTCTTTGCTTTAGTTCATATTATTTGCTGTTTGTTGTTGAAGCCGCAACCAAGTTGTACTGTTAAGCATTAGCTCTAGGTCGTCTGCTCCACGATGGGCTCCTTGTAGAGGCCACGCAGCAGCTTGCCAATGAATCAGAACCGTTAGCTGCGACCCGTCGCCGCAGCTGGCGTCGCCGCCTCCGCAACACTGCCGCCCACCGCTGGACCCACGCCGCTCAGGGTGATGGCTCTCATGTGGTGCACGGGTCGTATGGACTTGAGCTGTGTGGTGCCCTTGAAGCGCACGTTGACATCGCCGCCGACCATGCTCAACGGATGCATGCCCGGCTCTGGTTCGGCGGCCTCTTGCAGCGTCATTGCCGCCGTCGCAGTGACCATGTGCTCCAGCGGTGCTGTTGCCGGTGCTGTGGTGATGGCAATCGCATCGATGTAGCTCTGCTGCGGCGCCAGCGGCGAGAGCGAGGCGGGCGTCGTCTTGTAGCCCATGCGACTGAAAATACTGCCAGTGCTGATGCTGTTGTGGCTGCTGCTGCTGCTGCTGCTGCTGTTGTGACTGTTGTGGCTGCTGCTGCTGTTGTTGCTGGCGGTGCTGGGCGGGCTGAGCGGAGTGCCGACGCCGGAGTCCACCTCGAGCGGACTCTTGATGTTCGCCACATACTTGTCCACATGCTCGGGCAGCTTGAGCTCATCCAGCTTGGTTTGCATCACGCTGCGTGCGCTGGCATTGTCCAGCAATCGATTGGGACGCGTCGGTGGTGTTGGGTTCTGCGAGAGATGCAGTGGCTCCACTGTTGTCATCATCTGGCCGTTTGAAGTGTGGTTGTTGTGGTTATTGTGGTTGCGCTGCATTTGCAGTTGATGCTGCTGCTGGCGCAACTGCTCAAAAAAAGGTGTCTTCTCCTTCTTCTGCTTTTGTGGCGAACCATGTTCGTCTCTTTCGCTCAGCTCTTCGAGCACCTTGAGTGGAAACCCCAAGTGACTGTTGACCGAAATGGATTTGCCGATTTTACGCTCCGCAAAGATGGGCTTGCGCCGCTGTCGCTCCAGGTCGTCCAGCTGCTGCAGCATGCGTCGCACCTCGCTGGGCAGCTCCAGGTCCGGATTGTGCTCGACCAGCTGGCCAATGTAGCGTCCCAGGGTCTGTATGGTGAGCTCCAGCGACTGCACCTGCGACTGCAGCGATGAGATTTGCGTCTGCTGCGACGAGCGCGTTGTCTCCAGCTGTGCGATGGACGACTGCGCGAACTGTGAAGAGAATATAGCGATTACCACTAGAAACAAACAAAGAATATGTGCAGTAACTCACCTGCAGCTGCTGCTCGAGATGCTGGTTCTGCGACTTCTCGCGATTCAGCATTTCCAGGTGATGATTCGTCGTGGTTATCTCCTCCTGCAGCACATTGTACTCCACATTGTACTCGGCCAGCTGCTTGCCGATGTCCAGCGTAAAGACCAGCTTCATGATCTGCTCCATGCACACGTGCTCCATCTTGGGCACCACCGTCTTCAGATAGTCCATGATCTCCTCGAAGTTGTCGCGTGCCAGCAACTGTTGCTTGTGCACCGACAGCAAAGCGATGGCAAACTTAAAGATCACATCCGAGGACTCCAGGAAAACCAAATCAAAGACGCGCGCCACAAAGCCCAACGGAAACTGCGAGCTGAACACGGTCAGAATCCAGGGAGCAGCGTAAAGCGTCGGCGAGACATCGTTCTGATCCAGCCACACGTACAGATCGGGCAGATGATCCTTGACGAGACGCGACAGTTGATACAGCTGCAGCTGGAACTTCTTCATGTCCGGCAGGTACTTGGTGCGCATGTTGCGGCAGAACATCAGATGCTTGAGCAGCTGGAAGGCGCTCGCCTCGTCGCACTGCAAATAGAGAGAGCGACAGAGGAGACATTAGCTTGCCGTCCACTATTGTGCGTTAGATGGCGCCACTTACATGCAACAGCAGCACGCCACAGATGAAGCCCAGGCCCTGACAGTAGCCCAGCTCGGGATCGAGTATGGAGTAGGCCTTCAGCAGATTGAACAGCGACAACTGGCCCAAGCCCAGCGGATCCTTGTAGAACTGATGGTTGGGAAACGTGCGGCCCAAATCGATGAAGATCGCATGCTGATGCTCCGTCAGGTGCTTCAGCAGCGTGTGATACGGTGTATTGTAGTTGGGGAACTTCTTCGTGTCCACCGGCGCCGTGTTCATCGAGTGCTGCTCGGCCAGGAAGGTCCAGACATCGCCACGCTTGGAGCGCGGCACCCCGGTGCGTATGGCATGACGCAACACCTTGGGATCCTTCTTGTTGCCAATCTGCATGGAGTTGCGCTCGATGATCTGCTCCCAGCGCTCGATGAGCTGCTTGTCGCAGGGCACAATCTCCTCGTAGTCGAGCTTAATGCGCTTCAGTTCGTTCTCATTCTGGCGCGCCTGCAACATGGCATTCTCCGTCTCCATGCGATTCAGCATGATTGTCTGCCTGATGGCTGTGCGCCAAAGTTCTCGCAGCTCGGCGGCATCGCGCTTGCCGCGCTTGGCAGCTGCATTGGGGATGGAGGCTTGATTACTGAGGCTTCACCATGTTGGCGGGGGATTTGTGACACTTACGCTTGCGCATGGGCGACAGAAACTCGGTGGGCGCCTCGCCCTCCAGACCCTTCGAGGGCGTCACCACGCTGTTGAGTATGGCCTGGCGCCAGGAGCCCTGGTGCGTCTCCGCCTCCTTTGGACTGTTGCCCACCTTGATGAAGCTTTGAGGAAAACAAACACATATTAACAACAATCCTATGTTCCATAATTCTAGCAGTGTTATCGACATACAGACGATGTTAAAGTCCTAAATGAATCAATGATTTTCCTTACAACACAAAGATATTTTTCCCATATTTAATCAACACCCAAAGTAAGCCAAACTTGGGGCACAGAAACCAATTTAATAAACTAAACTATTGGCAACATTGTTATGTAACTTAACGCGACCATAAATTGAGGTTTGAGCTAAACGAATCAAGGACTCTATGGGCTGCTTTTATCGCATTCACTTACATGTCCATCATGGGGCTCTTGAGCTGATCCGCCGTTGGTTTGTTGCTCGGACTGGCGCCCACAGTGTTCGAGCGCGAGCGGAAGCCTTCGGGCGGCGATTCGGTGCCGAGGGGCTCGGCGGATCCCTCGCGAATGTCGCGCAGATTGTGCGGCGGCACGGCAATGTCATCCTTGGAGGGTTTGCGCTTCAGCAGATTGTCGAAGGAGTTGGTGAGCGAACGCTTGGCCTTCATGAAGATGGTGCTGCCGCCCAAATACTGATTGAGAAACTCGGAGCGATTCTCGGCGGTGTCGTGGACGTGTCGCTGCTGCCGCGACTCGCAGTGGGCGCGCAGCAGCATCATGAGGAACTGATTCTGCTCGGCCACCGGCGAGTTGGTCTTCTCGGAGCCACAGTACTTGGCCCACACCATCTCCTGTTCGTCGTCGTTGAGCGTGGCAATGCGACGCCAGATCATCGCCTGCGTCTTCTTCTCGGACAAGCCCTCGACGTCGTTGCAGAGCTTGTGGTACCAGAGCATGGGGCAATGTTCGCAGCTGAAGATCTGGGTCTCCTGCTTCTTCTTCTGCTCGGCGCAGGTGTCAAAGGCCTGGGCAATGGCGGCCACGATGTCATCGCACACATGCTCCGACTGGCACTTGAAGACGTAGCCAATGTAGCCCTCGTTGTTGAGCTCGCGACAGATGATGCCGAAGTGGTCGAGTGACTTCTGGCCATGCACGCAGCTGGCCACGTCCTTGAAGTCCTTGTAGAGCAGCACCTGCTTGCGATCCGGCGAGATCAGGCGCAGATCGCTGCGTCCCACCAAGAAGACCATGGTGCGGTTCTGCTCCGCGTACGGCGGAATGCAGCCCTGCGAGGCGGAGCGATCCCGGAGCTTGGGGATGCTGTGAATGAGACGGGAGAGGCGAGAGGATTAGCTGGGCAAGCTAGGAAAGCTGGGCAGTCTGTGGGCGTGGCATGCTAAGGGCGAACATAACACAAGCGAAACGAAAACGGGAACAACACAAACAAAACAAAGAGAGACATGCGTGGGGTCTGGGCGTGGACGCCACTTACTTCTCCAGCGCGTAGTGCGGATGCAGCTGGCCAGCAGCCACTGCTGCGGCTGCGGCTGCAGCTGTTGCCGTGCCACTCGCTGCGCCCTCCTCCCTGGGCGGCGTGGGCTGCTTGTTCACAATGACGTTGGGCGCCTCCGGCTGCTGTTGCTCCTCGGAGCTGCTTGCATTGTTGTTGTTTTGTGGGGATCAGTAGGGAGAAGAAGATAGCACAAATGGAAGTCGGACACACGCTCAAATACTTACAGCTCCTTTTGGCCCATCTCCACTTGACTCTGGCCGCGCAGCAAGGTGCGCTTCGCGGGCGATTTGTTCTCCTTGTTCTCCTCCAGCGGCTGCGGCAGTGCGTCCGCCTCGGCGCCCGTCAGCTGCAGCTCCGGCTTCGACTGCAGCGGCAGCGGCCTTGGCTCTGGCTCGTGATCGTGCTCGTGCTCGTGCTCCTCCTCGTCCTCCTCCTTGAGCTCGTGGCTCTTCAGTGTGCTGGCCACGCTCTTGGCCTCGATGCCCACACCGCCCTCGCTGCTGAGCGACATCTTGCGATTCTGGAGCAGTCGCAGCCGCTGCGCATCGTACGCCTTGAACTTGGGCAGCGCATCGTCGATGAAGGTGTTGGGCACACGCTTCTGCGAGACACGAATCTTGCCCACATACATCACCTCGAAGAAGTGCGTGTGGTTCGGCGAGATGTCCGCCAGCAGCGAGAGATTGCTCTGCGCCGAGGTCGATGTGGGAATGTTGACGGTGCCCGAGGAGCTGCTCAGACCGTGTGTATACGATTTGGATGCCTTCATCTTGCTGCTCACCGGATTCGGACTCGCATCGTGCTGAGCGGTGCGCAGCGCTTCGCTCATCTTCAGATTCGTCGCTGGCGTCGCATGAATGCCATTCAAGGAGCCGCTGTGACCATTGGCGCCAGCGACGCCGCCGCTGGCAATCAGATTCTGCGGTATGCTGCCCACGGAGCCGCCGAGCGTATGCGCAGGATCGCGCATCTGATGCATCAGCTCGGCCATCTGCAACGCGAGAGACGAGAAACACACCAGAGTTATGTAGTAATGTAATCACTATGGTTATGCCAACAGCGGCGAGGGGCAAGTGGCAAGAGGCAAGAGGCAAGCGGCAAGCGGCTGCATGCGGCAAGTCAGACAGAGTTAATGGCCATTTTTGGATGCACATGCGACTGCCTTCCTGACCCGACACTAAACAAAGGAGAGCAGCAGCCTCTTTTTTGTTGCCTTAGTCCCGGACTGTTTCCGGTCTCTGGTCTCTGGTCTCCGGTCTCCGGTCTGTCATCCCGTTCAGTTTTATGACTTTTGTCTTTAGTTTATGACACTTTTTACGACTTTGTCACTTAAGCGGCGCTTTTCGTTCTCGTTTTTCGCTTGTTCGTCTGTCTGTCTGTCGCTCTCCTCTTTTGGAAATTGCAGCCATCAATTTCATGACACCGCCGACAAAGTTGATTTACTTTGGTTGCGTTATGTTATGATTATGTTATTTTAAGGGCGACAAAAACTGAACTGAACTGGACACCACCCCACCGGGGAGTGCGGGAGGGAATCTGCATTAAATTAACGTTTTTTTATGACTCATAGCTCATAAATATCTGAGCAGTTGACGCTTCAAACTTGAATTGCTTAATGAGACTGCAGGAGAGCTTACACGGATTTAGTTAAAGCGGCGTTAAAGTTCAAACTTTTGAGAAGATTTGAGGCTAAATTCAAGAAGGTTGCGAACAATAGCAAAACTTGTGGCTTGTGTTCTCCTAAAGCTCAGGAGTTCTGATTAGTTTAAACCATATTCATTGTGAAATGTTTCTTTTTATTTTGCATTTTTCAAATCAATCAATAATTATTTCACAACAATTACATAAAGTGCAACCACATTGTCTTATTCATTCATTTAATTTATCTATTCTATTAAGCTTTCTCTATTGTTGTTGAATAGTAAATTATTTCAAAATACCGCACAACAAACAATCAGGTAATTCAAGGTGTGAAAGGCTGTTCCATTGAAGCAATTCCTTCCCACAAATATTGTTCGAGAAGCTATACGTAAACTGTTGTATCACGTTCGCTATTCATGTGCAGACATCGTGTCTGCGCTGCTTTGTAGAGTCTCGGGAAATTTCTGAGTAATGCATCATAGTGCTGTAGTCTGAGCAGCAACACCTGATGATGAATCTCGCGCAGCTACAACTAGCTTGTGGCATCCACACAGCATCAGCTGTTTCGGAGAACCAACAGCTAACGACTCTCCGCTCTCCGATCAATTGATCGCCCTGTGTGGCCCAAATTGTGCGGCATTGAAATGCTGCCAAAAGTGCAAATCAAGTGAAATTAAACAGAAATAAAAGTTGACTGTGAAAGTTCCAAAGTCCAATGTCAGTGCATAGTGCAGCTGTCTGCATAGATGCGTCGTGTATCTTTGAGATACATTTGAGGTGGATTTACTGAGGCTCTCAACTAATTGGTATTTATCAGCGCTTTATGGCAAAAATAGCCATTTGGGAGCTACATATAGTGGCTAAATTTGTTCATTCTGTGGCACTTGGCTACCAAAATTGAGATAAAATATTTATTTTGTGATGTCGCTGGGTTGTCTGATCAGCCGCTGGCTGAGTGATCGTGACGTCACGTTCGGCAATCTTGCGCACCCGTTGACCAATTGAGTATCCATGAGATACATTTGTATCTATGTACAACAGGGGCACGCTTGGCAACGCGTGTTTGACTGCCAAATGCGTATATTATATGTACACAGGAGTAGAAATGCTTTTTCCATAATTTATTGTTTACGCAAAAATAATATAAAAATCAAGTGGAAAATGAAGAATTCAAATTGAACGACTGCCAACTACCCAGCAGCCATTTTATTATTAATTTGCTATTGCTCCAAGCAAACAAAATTTATTGCCATATAATTCTGAAATATGCTTGCGAATGTTTTTTTTGTGAATTCTATGCTAATTTTTCATTATACCCTTTGGGAAGTCAGCTCTTGTTAACAGGGTAAATCAAGGCTTGCATCTCGACACATTTTATATATGTATATATGTTGTACACTTGCTTGCACACATGGGCACATACTTTTTTTTGCAAAATATTTCACAGGAATTCAATTCAACGTCACGTTCGCCTCGCGTTTTTTGCGCATTTTTCTTTACGCCTTTTATTTATTTTTATTTTGTGTGTATATTTTTTTTCTTTGCATTTTATTCTGAAGCTCGTCTACGTGCCGTCAACTTTTTTTTTTTTTTTGAACTGTTATTGTTATTTTTTGTTAAATGTGACGACTTCACATCGATATTTACATACGATATGCATATTTAATGCAACATCAACAGCATTTCAAGCCAGGGAGCATGACAAGCCCTAAAAGCGAACTTCAGTTATTATTACATATCGAGCGGTTCGCCGGCTTTATTATTGTTTTTATTTTTATTTGTATTTTAACAGTTTTTATGTGTCGCCAGATTGTCTGGCTAATGTCCTTCAGGCTTAGTCACGCCCCACTCAAATACATTTCGTGTTTATTAATTTGTTTACCACGTTGTCGAAACCAAAACTGAACTTGAACTAAAATGGAAATTGAATTTGTAACCGAAAAGAGGGCATTGCTAATTTAATTGCTGGCAGAGCAGCCGACGAGTCGTATACTCTACAATTGAAAGTCACATAGAACACATTTCAGGCATGACTGGACTTGATTACAATCATAATGATATATTTCTCACATGCTATGATAATCAACTGAAGTACGTCGTCATAATCCACAACAATCTGTATCATCACTTTTTTCATATTAAATAATATACATATACATATTTTCAATTCCAAACCTAAAGCTGTCGCAAACTTTGTGATTTGACATGTGTTTATCCGTGCATACATATATATATATATACATATATAATTTACATATATGCCTTGCTATTTTATGACTTTGCAGTCGGCAAATGTGTTGTAAATGTCGTCAATCATGTGGCTGAACTACAACTTTAATGTCTTTTTATCATATTTTTCCCCGTTTGCTGGTTTTGCTGATTTTCATCGTGTTTCTGTTTTTTTTTTTTCTTCTTTATTTGCGTTTTGAAAACTGTCTGTTGGATTGCGAAAGCGATGAGACGAGACAATGGCAACAAAAATCGCCACATGCATTTTAAAGAGCAGCGAATGGTTTATTGAACTCTGGGCAAATATTTAATAACCGGGTGACAAATGCAAATCCATTCGCGATGTAAATTCAAATGCAAATGTTAGCACAAAGAGTAAATAAAGCAGTTGTTTGGATTTGCAGTTAGTTAAACTGTATGAATAATTGAGATGAACAATAAAGTCGATTTTAGGATGGTCAAGTAACTAAATCTTATTGATATCATTTCTATCTCAGCTTCCTTTGCAATCCAACGTTGATAAAAAGTTGCATATTCCTTAAAATTTTAAATGCTGACATATAAGTAACATTTTTGTGAATCTGTCCTGTGTATATAACAAGTTACTCTGTGTTCTTTTGCAATTTGAAATGGTGTGTAATTTGTATAGATTCGTTGTTAGATTCGTTAAAAGCAACCTGTTCATAATTAGCTATTTATATATTTTTAAACAACAAGTACTCTTTCACACAAACATTGGCAGCTTTTGTTTACTTAACGCCAATTTGCAATCATCACACAAATATGTATATCGACAAGTCGAACAAAATTATTATATAAATTCAATTGTTGGGCGGCATGCAAAATGTGGAAAAGGGGAAAAATATGGCAATTAAATTTAATACGGTACTCAAGCATGCAGCTAAAACAGTAATTTTTAGACAACGCTATTTAGCTTAAATAATATCTAATAATATTGCGGTATTAGTTGTGCAATTTGATTATATGGTAGTCAAAGCCAACAAGGGTCGGGGGAACCACAAGTCGCGCATTGTGAACAACATTAAAACACGAGATTAAGTCAATCTCGTTAAACTTGAACGTTGGCAAGAGGCAATTGATTTAAGTTGAATACGAATATATTTAGCGGGGTCAATAATATATTATTGCGGCATTTGATTAGAATAAATATACTCTTTCTCTCTCTCTGATGCTTTTACAATGAATATAAATTAACATTTTCGCATGAAATTTGCAAATTTAATTCAACCGTTTAATAACGCTTTGGTAGACAAATACGCAAAACATTTGCTAATTGAATTGGACAATATACAGAATAATTACTGAAGAAATTCGGGCCAATTTTCTAATGAAATGCTGTGATTTAATAAAGCATTTCTTAATTAATATTTGATAAGCATCTTGGACTGAGTAATTTTCCATTCATCTGCATATATTTTCATTTAAATTTGTTAACAAAGTGAGCTCTCCAAACTATTCATAGGAACAGCTCCTCGCTTTGGCTTTCATAACACCAAGTTGTAAAGTGGATTCAACATTTATTTATAACCGCTTTTGTGAGCTTCATACAATGTGCACTACAAGTTGACCAACAAATTTGTAAAACAGTTTTTGGACAATCCTTCAACTTTACGGGAAAAACAGTTTACACAGCGTTGCGCTCCTTTAAACACACGCCATGGTCAGGGTCAAGAGCTAAAGAGTTTTTTTTTTGTGTGGCGCGAGCTCAAAAGCGATAAAAACTCGAATGTCCGAGCAACTTTTTTGGCGCCTATGATACAAGAAGAATGAATTGAGAGCCCCAAAATTGAGCAAGCAAGCAAAAGCAGCTGATGCGTCAGTTTACTCGATTTTGAAGCGTGGCACGCGCGAGAAAATTTCATTTGAGCGAGGGGTAAAAATAAGATAAATGAATATAAAATAAAATAAAAAACACTCTATATGGTAATGCAGTTGTGGGCTGCTCGATTTGCATAGGAATTGTTTCTTATTTAAATATATAATGGAAGTGCAGACGAAACTGGTAAAAAAATTGGGTAAATATCAGTTGAATTGAATTGGGGATTGAATGGAAAATTAAAGACTTCGCGTCTCAAGGGCACTTCAATTAGAACCGTTCAATGGAACGCCGGCAAATTCAGGGTTAGCCAGGAGATGGTTGCGTGGGGAGGGGGGCGGGGAAACGTGCTTTTAACCGCTAGAATTGTAAACTCTGACTAAAGTGCCAAGCAATTACTGTGGGAAGAATCGCAGAGAGAAGTAAAATACAATGCGCTTGCATGCATAAGCATTGCATAAGACAAATGAAGAACGCAAAACAAAAAGCAAAATAAAAACAAAACGAACAAAGTAAACAAATGCAAAAGGCAAACACAAATTGGCGAATGCAAAGCCAAATTGCACAAGCAACAAATAAAAAGCAATCAAATCAAATCAAATCTAAACTGAAATTGAAATTGAAATCAATTCAAGCAGGCGGCAAAGTGGAAACTACAAAAAATGTGAGAGGAGACAAAAAGGGGTATATACGGATATACCCTCTACATACGGTGCGACTTTTATTCAGCACGGATGCATCGCTGACGGAGGCCGTCAGAATTGTGTCTCGATGAAATGGCACCGTAAACATTGTATTATATTTTCCCTTATTGTTGTCACTATTGTTGTTGTCTTTCGTTGTTGTTGTTGATGTTGCTGTTGTTTGTTTTGTTGTTGTTGTTGTTGTTGCCACAGTTATGAAACTTACTGTTGCAATTACCGCCAGGCGCCGTTGCAGTTTCAATTTAGTTCACAATTTATTGTTGCACTTTGATTTCGACTATTTGTATTTGTTTCTTTCTTTTTTACTTTTACAACTATCACAAGTTTGTCGAGTTTGCCATTTTGTTTTATGCGTTTTTATTTTGTTTATCACTTCACTTTTATTGCAATTTCAATATAGTTTCTACTATAAAATAGAAAAAAATATTTGAATATTTAATATTTGATTTCGTCAATATTTATTATTAAGCATATTTCATGTGGAATTTAATTACATTTCGTTTTATAAAAAAGTGTTTTATTTATATTCGTTTTCAAAGAATTTTCAACACACTGATGATTTTAGGTATTATTCAATTTATTTGTTTTGCATTTTAGTGTAACTAAATATAATTTTATTTATTTTTAATGCCCGGAAATGGCTTTAAAGTTTTTAATTTCTTTTTTGTGCTCGATTCAGACTAAATGCTTATAAAATATCACAAACTGAGGGCAATATTTACCCTGCGCAGCTTTTCGACAAATAATTCATGTGTTATAATCGAGCGACATTGTTCAAGAGATTTATGCAGCAGAAAGATATTTGAAAGTCAAACTATTTATTTATATTGCCGCGAACAGAGAGAATATTAATAAATAAATGAAAAAATAGAAACACATGCGACTCGTGCGAACGTTTCGGTTCGTTTGCGCTGCGAGTTGAATTTGCCGGTTACAAGAACCGCAAAACCAATTGGATTACTTATACGAGAGTACGAAATGTGCTATATAGATACTATATACGGGTGCCAGCATCCAACTGCCAACGCCAATCCGTAGATAAGCTTAAATATATATACATATTTCAGGTTAGATTTGGCAGTCAAGTAGAAGGGGGATGATGTGAGTTTAAAGTACTCTGTACGCTTGTAATAAATACAAAAACACTCAGAATTATCGATACGCATTTAGTTAAATGTTCCCTCGGGCGGCATTTAATGACGAATATAATGTGAATTTGCCGAGAGCGGAGCAAAGCAATGTGAATGCTGAAGCATTGTTCTCTTCTCAGCTGCAGAACTTTATATATCTGTGGCTATATCTGTTTGTATCGTATTTATATGTACATACATATAATATACTCGATAAATATATGCTTGTGTGTACTCTCTGCTAATTGTCACGTTAATTCATTTACTTGATTTCAGTTCGAGATGCCCATTGACAGCGGCCAACAGTTTAAGTATTTGGGACAATGCAAATACTTGTACATGTTGCCTGCTCTAAGTGCTTTATGTAACCTTTGTTTATCCAACCAGCGGACAATTTGCATTTGAGGCGAAAGGATTATAGAACTCTCAGTTAATTGACAGCTAATAAAATTGTGTATTTTTCCCTTCATCTTCCAATTAATTTGTTTGTGTTTTGCTTTCAATTGGTTGTCGAAATGAAAGAATTCCCCAACTGACGCAATTTGAAGACAATATATTCTTCTACTCGATATATATATTTGCGTTATATATATGTACAAACATGCAGATGTATGTAACTGAATAATATGTATAAGCATTTTCATATACACAAATTGGAACTTTGTTTTGTTTTTGGCTGGCACGTTTAAGTAACTAATTTATTTATATTTTCTATATATGCTTTCTGTATTTTGTTTTTGTATCTTTTGTGTTTTTGGCCAAAGCACTTTGCACAGTAAACAAGTTGCAGAGTAAACAAGTTTCTGGTTAAACACATCTTAGGTACAGATGCACTCGCATTCGCACAATTACAATTAATCAATGTTAATTATACGATCGTTTCATTTAATTTCGTTTCATTACTTTTTGTGAACAGCGTTCGGTGTTGTTATTATTATGAATTTTGTTGGGTTTTGGTAGCTGTCGCTGCCTTCAGCTAAGCGCGCACGCGTTTCAATTGCCGCCAGACAACTGACAAAGGGGATCCCATTCGCTGGTCTCCGATCCGACGATCAACAAGAGAGCACTGCTCGGCGACAACAACAACAACGACAATAACGAACAACGGGGCAACCTGCGCATGCGAAACGAAAGAAATAGCAAAAACAGTTTGAACTGTTTCTCAATGAGTATCGAGTGAGTCGCAGTGAAAACATTGAGAGTGTTTGCCAATAGTGAGAGCGTGCGAAACAATCAGAAATACGCGAGAAAGATCGACAGCGAGAGTAAGAGGGATCAAGAGAGCGCAAGTGTCAAAGTGCGCGCAGACAACTTCGCGTATGTGTGATTTAGGCAAACGACGCCAAAGACGAAGCAATTTGGTTAAAGGGCAATATAAAAAGCTTCAAAAGACTTAAAACAACAACACCATAGTAATTAATGATCTTAAACAGAAATGATAAATAAATACAGAAATTCAATGCAAATATGTGTGAATCTAACTAAAGTGAATTTGCAATTTATTGCCAGAAGGCTTCAATTACGCAAAGCAATCTTCTTCATTCTGTATAACAAAATAAACAATGTTGGAATTCAGCAAGAATTTAAATGTTTTTATACAGCATGGAAAGTTGATTTTTAAATCCCTCATTGAATCTCAATAAACTGCAGCAACAGCAAACTAAATCTCTTGAAATTGAAGCTAAATTGCAGCTACTTGAATAGGGCTAAACAAGAATTTGCAATAAAAGCACTCAATCTGCATCGAGTTGACAAACAGAAGAGTGGATAAGAAAAATGCATGCAATATGCAAAAGTTGTAATGAAAATTGTGCCATCAATATGGCCAAAAAGGTAAGCAGACGGGCAAGCAGGCGAGCAGAGTGTGGCAGAGGCAAATCAATTTGATTTCTATAGTACAAAATGCTTTCTCTGCCAATATGTGCGACAAATTCAATTTGTTGTCATGTGTAGGCTTTGTCCTGGCAATGAAAGCTGCAAAGGGAAAGCAAAGCATCAACAACAACAACAGCAACAAGGAAAGCTAAAACTAAAAGCCAATTATCAATTTCTTCGACGAGGGCAGGCAGCGAGGGCGGCGGACGACAGCTCAATATCAATTTCAAAAGTTGCCGGCCAGAAAGCGACCAGCAGGCCAAGGCCAACAAATTCCGTGCAGAACGTCGAGGCGAGCATATGCAAATGTCGACAGCAGGCAGGCAGCCAGGCAAACAGCAGTCAGGCCAAAAAGTTCAGTTCACGAAGCATCCATTGTAGCGCAAAAGGCAGGTTAAAGTTCTTGCCAGCGGCTCTAATATCCGTTTACACTCCGCCCGCCACTTTCGCCTGCCGCAGCGTTTTTGATTGCATTATGTGTGCACTTTGTACGATTTCATGCAGCTATTAAAGGGAACAAGTGCCAGAAATTAGAACGGAAGTAAGAGCCGTCAGTGAAATCAAGTTTAGCGTGTAAACAGCACGCGCTAAAGATACCCTGCACTTAGTAATAAGTATGTAAAATAATGTTACCAGTTTACCTATCTTACTTCACTAAGTTCACTCAAGCGAAAGCGACATAAGGAGCTCTCCTAAAAGTAGGCAACATACAATATTGTATTTGTATTTCTTATCGTACAATACATAATAATGGAATGTACCCAAATACATCGCCTTATTTAACACAACGAACTGGGCAGTTATACTAGATTAGCTCACATAAAATATACAGCATTGACTTAAGGAACTGTGCCATATTATTTGGCTACCAGATGACTTTCAACACCACACCTTGTCGAGGCAATTCTGTGTAGTTCGTTTACCACAAAATGTGAAAGCATAAAGCGTACTATCTTGGCTTTTAAATTTGATACAATTTGCATTGTGGCGCACACTCGATTCGATTATGTTGGCCAACACAGGCGGCCAGGATAAGGCAGGGCAAGTCCCCTCAAAGGCCATTAAAAGTCAGAAGAGCGTTGCGAATGACAACGATGATGTCTCGACTATGGCAACGGAAGCGACATTTGCCGAAGGTTTTGGTGAATGCCTCTCTCATGTTTGAGGTAAGTACTATATACTACTACCATAGTTGCCCGTCTGTCTGCCTCTCTGCCTGTCTGCCTGACTGCCTGTCGTGCCCGGACCTCGGAATCAAGAGTCTCTGGTCTGTGGTATGAATCTGTTTCTGACTGCGAGGAGTTCAGACCGGAGCTCGACCCACTCGGCAGCACAATAAAAGCGATGTTTAAACAGCGATGATGGTCCATGCAAATGGCAGCTCAGCGTCATGCGTCATTTGCGACAACAGGACGACAAGAGTCAAAGGACTTGCCGCAAGGGCACGCAATCAACGTGAATTGGTTGTCTGTTACCAGGTTACCAGTTAAACGCACCGTAAGACAGAGAGAGAGGGAGAGCCACACACTTCCAGCCACCAAGTGTGCTTATTAAAACGAAAACAAAAATCACATTTAACATTAAGCATACGCCGTGTGGCACACGTGCTGTGTGTGTGTGTGCTCTGTGTGTATTTGGGCACATTTTTTAAAAATTCAGCAGCTTATGAAATTTGTTGTCACCGCTGAGACCACAGCTGGCAACAGTCTGTGCCAAAAGTATGCTACGCTTATCTTGGCCCCGCAATTAGGCAAATTTTTGCCGACTTTCCCAGGGCTTTCTAATGGCTTCCACTTTATATTTTCATTTATATATATATTTTTATTTTTTTTGTATTTTTCGTTGTTGTTTGTGTGTTGTCGCTGCGCTCCCTCGCCGCCTAATGATGCCTATTAGCGAGAGCGGATGCTACACCGTCGCCAACGAGTTGCACACGGGCAATTATGACTTTTGGACGCTGCGGCGTTAAAAGCCTTAAGTGGGCCTCAGCTTCTGCACTTTATTAAATTTAATGCTGTAAGGGGCGACATGCAAAGCGAATACGCAATACTATTGTACGAATTCTAAGTTTGAGATATTTATGGGCATAGAAAAACTATTATCTTTAGATTGGTCCTCAATTCAGTTTTAATTCTATACAGTCAATAACAAATTCAGCATATATTCACTTCAACAGGCCACTTTTATTATTATGTAAGTATGTACAACATTTTTATTTAAATACTTTTGGAGTTTTTAATATTTAATGTGCCATCAACTGTTTAATAAAGATTACACTATTTATAGCATAGTTTCTCGGCACAACAAACACTGACCCATAAATTTTACGACGGAGCCCACGCCGCAGGCCCTGGCATACAATTTGGAAACAAAGCAAGTCACACACACACTCGCACACACACACACACGCTATGTGTGCGTGGGCGTGGCCAACTGACGTTGCCCAAAATGACTTCTGACATGCAATCAACAACAGCAGCAACCGCAACAATAAAAGGCAAAAACGCACAGGAATTACAATTTAATTTAAGTAAAAAATAAACGATTGTACGAATATTAAAAAAGCTGCCACAACAACATCTAACAACAAACAATAATAAAATTCAAACTGTTAAATTCTAGTTGGGCAAAATAATTGTGAGTCTGTGAGCACTGTTTATTGCCACGAGCATCTAATTGCACTGCAACTCAATATTTATGAATTTGTTTTCTAATGTAGACAGCCAATCTGTAGTCTCAATGTTTTGTGAATTAATAAAAACAAGTGGACAAAATACACCCACACAATTAAAATGTTCTAGTTTCTCACTTTTGGGCGTGTCAGCAATGGGAAATTGTTTTTCTTTTTGCCGTTTTCGTTTTTTGACAGTCTGTTTATACGAAATGAATGTTTTGCGTGTGGCAGCGTTTGAAGTTTTTCCTTGCCCCACCGAAGGTCAGTTCCCAGTTGTGGCAACTGTGGCGCCGCGTTGCTGCCAGTTAAGGGGTGTTTTTCTCTGGCCCAGTTTTAGCTATTTTCTAGTGGTTTTAATTAGAAACACAATCGGAAGTCGTTTTATGGCATGCTGGGCGCCAATTGCTCGATGGAAAATGAGTTGCGAGTTCATTTCGTTGGCTCATAATTAGGTAAAAGGGCGGCCAGGTTACAATATGGGAGAGTCAGCTGTTAACTGTAGCATGGTTGCCATGACCTTTTCGTTTATTTGTCGAGGTGGAAAAAGGGCTTTAGTGTGGTGTGCATATGGCGAAAAGTTTCGCTTATTTATAGCATTATAGCTGGCGAAAAGTTTATGCTTTTTTGCTGCACAAATTGCTGGCTGCAATTCAGTCGAGTTGGCTTTTATTAAAACAAAAAGCATTGTTATAACTTTCGAAAACATTTTCATGTCAATGCATTCAAAAGGGGACAAAACGACAAAGGCAAAAGTTTCAGACAAAAGCGGCAAAAATTGCAGTTGCAAATTTAAAGTTAAGTTTCGAGCTTACCTCTTCAATGGCTTCGCATTCGAACAGATAGATGTGCAGCAGCGGATCCTTGGGATCCTTTAGCAAGTAGACCAAACCAGTGATGGGACCCTGGAATTCCATAAAGTTTTGCGGTTGCTCAGCATCAGTTGCCTGCTGCTGCAGTTGCTGCTGCTGCTGCTGTTGCAACTGATAAGCGGCTGCGGCGCTGGACGAGAGAGAGCCATAGGAGGTGGATGTTGTTAGCGTGTGTCGAGCTCCATTTGCGGTTAATGAGTTGCCAGCAGCTGTGCTGCCTGATGACGTTGATGCCGACGACGACGACGACGACGACGATGATGATGATGATGACGACGATGATGAAGCGGAGGATGCACAATTGGAGGCGCTGGCATTTGATTTGAGTTGCATGAAACCATTGCCGACGCTCTTCGCTTGCGGCTTGTGGACGATGCGGCACATGCCCACGATATGCTTTAAGGGATGGCTAAACTGTAGCTCAAAGTCCGAGTTGTAGGACTCGAGAATGCCATGCTCGATGCCCACCGACAGCTGCAAATATAAGAGATTGAAATATTAAAAATTGACACCTTAGCTTAGACTGGAATGTTAGCAGTAATAAACCTTACATAAATTACACACACACACAACACTCACTTCACACACTCACTACACACACGGAAATAACAGCTACACCAAAATGGACTCAGACCTAGAACCGCAATTGTCTCTGACCACAATTGCATCCATCCTCGAGCCAAAGCCCCTCGAAGACGTTCAGAACGTAGACTATGACGAGATGAAATCTGTTGTCGATGATGCTTCAATCCCAGAAGTTATGCCGGAAGTTCTTGAAAGCCTACCTCCTCCTCCCCCTCCCCCACCGGCGCCTATTGCTGCTCTGCTGTCTGACGATACGGAAGAAGACGCCGCTGCAAAAAAGTCTGCTCGGAAAGCGCGCTTGAAGGAAGCGCGTAATATTCGCTTCTCGGTTGGCGACAGCTTTAACAATATTCCGTCGAAGGAATCAAAAGTGAGCAAGGCTCCGTCAATGTATCAGGATTATTTGCATCAAGATTTTTTAGTTGATGATTTGAGTGCGACAGCCATTTCTACGCCGACACGATATGATAATGATGATGCCTCCTTGGAGTTGGAGGAACTAAGCATTCCCGATATGGAAGTGGAAGAGGACGAAGTGGAGCGGCTATTAAACGCGGATTCACAGGAGGATGACGACGAAGAGCGTCCCTCAATAAAGGGCGATACAATTAATGCCAAGAAGTTTTTTCTTGAAAATTTCGAAATACCCGACTTTGAAGATATTTCTGACGATGATGTGGTTATAATTTCTGATCACAAAAAATCTTTGCTCTCTATGGCGGCATCCTCATCGCATCTCATAGAAGATGTAGGCAGATTTACCGACCCTCTGACGGGAGAGACAATATCAACCGAATCGTCGAGCAGTACCGAAAGTAGCGAAGCTCCAGTCGTATTAAGCAGTAGTATGTCGAGTGCGGAAGAGGATTTGCTCGATTTGGAGACTCTTAAGTCTTTTAAGGCCGAAATCAAGGAAGAAGAGGACGCAGAGGCTTTATTTCATAGATTCGAGTCGAGTTTCATTGGTGCGGCGGATCCTATTGAGACTGTGGACATCGGAAAAATGAAAGCCAAGATGCAAGTTACTCAAATCACCACAGATTTTGTTAACGACCTGATCAGAAATGTGGTCACCACTGCCGAGGGCATTAAGGAAGATTTGAGGTTCAACAGAAGTATTGATAAATCAAAGCTTCACGACAATTTAACCGAGTTAGTTGCACAATATTTGATCGAGAAGAATATCAACGATTATTTGAACACGAAAATGGTCGAGTATTATAAGCGCTTGAAAAATGATCGTGCTTTTACGAAGCTTTCAGCGGAAATGCATGAAAAAGAACGCGAACGATTTATGGAAGCCATGTACAAATTGGATCACAATTTAATTATTATGGCGTCGGCTAAGAAAAAGACTGCATACCTTTTATCGAGTGTTTTAATGGATCTCTCGTATTTGGAGAACATTTGCAGACACTCTGAAGAGGTGCTCTATGACAAGATGCTTGCGGTATTAGGTAACAGATCGGAATACCTACGAAGAATTACGGATCGCGAGTTGCGTCTGATGAGTGTGAAGCGCAATGAGATCAGCGATACACGCCTTTTTCTAATTACAAGAAAACACACATTAGCTCGAATTACTGATGTAAATATATACTGCATTTTCTTTTTCTTTTATATTACATATTTTATTTATTTGAAATATTTCTTGCAGAAAATTCGCAAGCTGGAACAAATTAATGAGGATATATCAATGGATGACTTTATTACCTTGCAAAATCAAGTGGCAGCCTTAAATAAAAAAATCGAAGGTATGTCGTCACAGAACCCTTTATTTAATTTATTCGCCAATTTGATGCAATCGCTTTCATCTAGAACGAAATATCGATTTGAAGAAAGCTCGAATCTCCTATCAATCGTCTTTGCATATGGCCCACCACAATCGCGAGAAGATTCAGATGACGAGTGCGAGGCTCGTACTGCGGAAAGTCGACTTGCAAATGGTGCAAGAGCGACAGCGAGAACTACGCGAAAAACTCTATAACGTCAAATTGGAGCGACAGAAAATGCGAAAGTTGAATTCTGACCTAGCCTATCAGGGCGGTCTGCTAGCCTTGCCATCCCTCATGTACGACTACGATGCGACGGTGCAAAGAGTTGCAGTCGGGCAAGCTAATGTGAATGAACTGAGAGAGACCCATGCACGTATTACGCAACGCATCGCTGAGTTGGAGTTAACTGTTGGTAAAGCCGCCTCCATCCTTATGTAAACCATTGATCCAATTCTATTTGATTCCCTTTGAAAGTGTGGGATGTTAATTTGGCATAAACTTTCGATACCACCAAATGACACATTTCCACCGACATCAATAAAGTAATTAAACAATGTTCATTCAAATGGGTTCTTTAGTGAAGAAGGACATTTAAAGCGGTTTTTAAACCTTAACAATATCATCGTACAGCGTACTGTACGCATAACAGACTCGCAGTCAGCCATCATTGTTCAACTATGTTGTTTAGCAGCCATCACTGTTCACCTATGTTATTTAGCAGCACATTAGGGCCTTAACATAGCTGTAGGCAATGCTCAATTTTCGAATTATTTCGTACATACTAACAATTTACATTTGATTTCAGTGTTAGTTGCAATATAACTAGCACAAAATGAGCACAACCTAAAATAAAATAAACAAAAAAAACACTAAATAAAAAAAACCAAAAAAAAAAGAAACAAAAAAAAACAAGAAAAAGACATTTTCAGTCATGTCCAATGACACGGAAGACACTCTACTTGAATCTCCTCCTGTGGTTGACCTCGGAGAAAATATTCATGAACCTCAGACAAGAAAATTATCAGTGCAAAGTATCCCGAATAAAAAAGACCTCGTAACAAAGGTTTCTTCCGTTCATCTACTTCGCAAAAAAAAATCATCAGTGACTAATATCGCGCATAAAGGCAACAATGGCAAAGATCTCGAAGAGAAGGTTTCTTCCGCTCATGAACTTCACAAAATAAAGTCATCAGTGTCTAATATCAAGCATAAAAAGAACACTGGTAAAGACCTCGAAGAAAAGGTTTCTTCCCCTCATCAGCTTCGCAAAATAAAGCCATCAGGGACTAATGTCAAGCATAAAAAGAACACTGGCAAAGATCACGAAGAAATGGTTTCTTCTGCTGAGGAACCTGACGATAGACATCTGTCAGTGACTAGTATCGTGCAGAAAGAGAGCAGTAGCAAATCCGATGAGCTTCATGGAGAAGGATCAAAGTCTCAATCAGAGAAAGAACGTACAAGTGCAATAGCTTCAGTGATTATCGGAGAAGAACCCACAGAGGAACATGTTGAGAATTTGGAACTTAAGAAAGCAAAAGAAAGTCGCGAAGCAAAGAGGGAACGTTTGAAGAACGCACGAAATATTCGTTTTATGGTTGAAGACCCGGCCAGGGAGACTGCAATCCAAGATGATTTAGGAACTGCGGAAGCTCCTACCGCTATCTCTACCCCCACACGAATGTCGGTTGCAATTATAGAAATCGAAGATATAATAATACCGGATAAATGTGAAGAAGAAGGAGAAGAAGAAGAAGTCGATATAACTGAAACAGAATCCGAAGAACGCGATAGTAAAACTCAAGACGCGGCAATTGAGGAAATTTTAAATCAATCTGACGATGAAGATGAGGAGGAGGTCGAGGAAATTAAACCATATGAGACAATAGATTCCGTGGAGGCGAAGAATGTATTCTTAGAAGAGTTCGAGATCCCCTCAATCTCTGATATTTCTGAAGACATTGAAGAAATTTTGATACCTTTTTTGGTCTCGAAAGAGTCGGTAGCTTCTTCACGTATCAGCGTGGTGGATAAAGGCAAGTTTGTGAATCCACTTACTGGTCAAAGTATTTCAAGTAGCACGACAACATCGTCGGAGACTTCGTCAGCTTCTGAAGAAGATTCTCTTCATTTGGAGCCAATAGAAGTAGATGATGAGCACGATCGTTTACAAGTTGAATTCAATGAATTGGCCGAACTGAAGACAGTTGTTGTTCACATACCCAACGACGAAGATATCTTTGTAAAATTCACCAAAGAATTTATTGCCGCCCCCGCGGCATACGATGACCCGGAAGATGACGCAAAAAGGAAATGTCATCAACAAGCAATAAGTATAACGTTGGATTTCATGCGCGAACTTATCGCGAGTGTGGTGAAAGCAGCTGAAGACGACAGAGCGGAAAATCGCTTGAAAAGGCTATTGGATAAACGTAAATTGATGGATGATTTACTTAAACAATGGTCCTCGTATCTCTATGAAAAGGAGCTAAACGCGTTTCTCAACAATCGAACGTCCGAGTATTACAGACGTTCGCGGAATACACGACCGTTCGCCGAGATGCCCAGCGCAATGGTCGCCGCTGAACAAGCACGTTATCGTGAAGCACTATATGCATATGATCATTATGCCAATGTGGCAGCAATGGCAAAGACAAAAGCCGCCTACTTCTTGGGCAGCGTCATGATGGATCTCTCGTATGTCGATAATATTAGCAGACAGACTGAGGAACATCTGGAGACCGTAATGCTGAGTCTTCTTGGTAAGCGATCCGATTACCTCTACCGTGTAACTGAACGCGAACTGCGACTGATGAGAGACAAGCGCAATGAGATCAGCGATTCTCGGCTTTATCTCATCACTAGGAAGCACACTCTGGGAAAGATCAAAGAGGTAAGCATAAAGCTATAAATCGATGCCCTAGGAACCATTTTTTTTTATTATTGTGCCACTGTTTCAATGCAGAAACTTGCAAAACTGGAGAAGATCAATGATGAGCTCGTTATGGATGACTTCATCAGCATTCAGAATCAGGTCACTGCATTGAACAAAAAGATTGAAGGTATGATTAGTAACTTATGGCCAGACAGCCAGAATTATACTATTTTCTAACTGTATTCTGTATTCTGCACTCTGCACTCTGCATAGAACGGCAGCTTGAGCTGAAAAAGTTGCGAGGCACCTATCACAACGAGCTGCACACAGCTCAACATAACCGTGAGAGAACTATCGCTTTGGCCATCAAACTGAAGGAGCACCATCGGAAACTGATGAAGAAACTGGATATTCAACGTAGTCTTCGGGAACGTCTCTACAACGCCAAGATGGAACGAGGGCTTCTGCGTAAAAAGCACTCTGATCTCACCTATCAGGGTGGACTTCTAGCTATGCCAGCCCTTATGCTGGACTACGACGAGACCGTGGACAAGGTGGCGGCTAAGCAGGCTGTAGTCAACGAAATGAAGGAAACTGTTGCGCGACTCACTCAGCGCATCTCCGAATTCGAAACACGTCGCCTCTGAGGTTTTGTGTATTTAAACGAAAAATTTAGTATGTGTGACTGTAGAAAGTAAATGATGAAATGATAAAATCGTATCTGTTATTTTGCTGTTGTTTGTGCCTGCTCTGTATTTAGTCAACTCGGCTCGTTTAATGCTTTGCATTCACAATTCTAGCTATGCGGCATAATACTCAGGATGAATCTCTCCCCCGCTCGATGTCGCTGCGTTTCCACTAGGCGAAGCAGATTAACAGTATTAAATTCTTTTAATCAGTTTACTTGCATGCACAAGTACAAAAGCGGTTCGCTTAGAGACTGAGAGAGAGAGAGAGAGAGAGGGATGGTAGTTGTTCTACCATCGGACAGACGGAAAGAGGGAAAGACGAACGAGCACAAGCAGAGACTGACAGCAGCCTGACAACATTGCAAACATGGCGGCTGCTCCATTTCCGGCGTTCTCATCACAGCCATCCACATCCACATCCACGTCGTCATCGTCAACGGCAGCGTCAACATGTGCCGCCATTCTCAATGCTCGTTGCTGTTTTGTTCTTGGCCCCTTTTAATACCCTGCAACCATAAAGCGCATGCAATGGGGTATCATCGATGACAAGGACTGCAATCTGACTACCGAAAAGATTCCAGGACCTGCACCAAACGATAATATCTACAATTTACGAGTACACATAACATTGTAGGTTTTTGTTTTCAATATCTCCTAAATTTCATCAGTCATCAACATCCCCGCCAAGCCTGAGAGCCTATGTAGTACATGTAGCATGTTTTATGCACAGTTTTTATTATTCGTCGGGGTAGCTAGGGAGTGTCAATGTGGAATAGACTCGGGAGGAGCAGGGGAGCTTGTTGAATGGGTGTGCCGATGTTGTGGCTGGCGACTGTAGTTGACAGAAAGCAGGTCGCCCCATTTGAGGCGTCGGTTAGGTTTTTTCTCTGTGCTATCAAAAGGTTTTTGTTTTTCCCCATAAAATAAAAGGGAAGCAAATGAAATTTATGTTCAGTTAGTTAAGCAGGCGCTAGTTTAGTGCAGGGTGTGTTCCAGGAAAAGGTAAATACAGTCAGCCAAAGGCGGACGAGACGAGTCAAGTTAACGGAAATGAAAACTTGCGGCAAACCATTTAAAGTCCTGGGCTAAAACAAATATATTTAAAAGAGAGAGAGAGTTATAGGTTTGCTTTCATCGAGACGCTAATTTCGTGCCTGAAGTAAACACAATCAAGAATTTAGAGTTGCTCAATGCTCTTTATCCCAATACTGTTTTTTTTGCAATACTGTAGCTAGTTTATTGGCACGTTTCGTTTGCAGTTTACAATTTGGCCAGGCATCCAGAGAGTGCATAAATAATCCATGTAATGTTCGCACATATCAGGCCACAATATAAACTTTAATTTCACTAATTGAGGCACACAACGTAAACAACGATGAAAATATCCTGCAAGGAGGCAGCTTGAGCAACTTGAGACGGCTTCCGGTTCAAAGGATGTCGGATATGCGCAGGCGGCACACAAAACGAAAACTTTTTCGCCAAATTGAATTAAAATAAGTGTGAAAGCTTCGACCAAAAAGTGCTCGACTGGAAGTTGCCCTATGGCTGCGATTCTTACGAAATACCCAAAATACAGCTATAATATAGCCAACTATGAGTATGTTTAAAACCAAACATGTATCGCTAAAAATATGAGACTAAGAAGATGTTGAACAATCTGGTAATAATGGTGTGCAGGGTATAAATATTCCACTTCTTCCGAGTTTGTTGCCTATCAACGGAGGCGACAGCTCGTGAACACTGCTTAAATGCACTACGAACTGGAAAACTGAAGTTGCGTAAGTCACGAAGACTCGCAAACATTACAGGCAGAAAAGAACTTTGTAATTAATAACATTTTAGTAAGAGCAAATGAGCAAAGTATCGGGGGAAAAAAATAAAGAGAGTTGAGCAAAGCAGCGCTCGGCGGGATGAAAGAGAGCCTAATGAGGCTACCTGGCAGGCGGCAATCATTAGGGATGCCACCTTGGCTTGGCTGGGCTTAAGCACGACTCACCTTTGGCATTTGAAATTCATTTTCAAATGGCAATCTTCCAACGAGATTTTAGCGCTGTCTGATGATGTTTCTATTGCCGCCGCCTTTGCCGTTGGCCGGGCCAGCAACGCTCGCTCCCTCGGCCCCTCCGCTGTGCCTGCCAATTTTCAATTAATTTGCGATTTCCACTCAACGCCGTAGAATTCGCATAGAGAGGCAGTCGCCGGCCCCCGGTGAAATGAGGTAAATTGTGCGCCGAGTGCGAGAGATTGATTTAACTGTTGTTTCGCGTTTGACATTGACACAGCAAATCCAATTATGCCCCCCAACCAAATGCCAATTACCAGTCGCCAATTTGTGAAACTTCTGTTTTGTAATGCAATCAGTGAACAAAGCGATTTGGGACTGCGAACGCGTCCGATTGGAATGAAGGACACCTGATTAGCATGTTAAAAGTGTGCAGAATACTAAATCGACTCCTAACCCAAAATTCGACACATTTTTTCCATCTGGTATTGTTGTAAACTTCGCATGAATAGATAAATTCTATTATATAAAAGAAATGATTGCAAAATGAATTAAATACAACAAATTGAACAAATTGTGTAGTTAATTTGTGTATTATAATTCCTGGAATACTTTAGAATTGCCATGTTTCATGAATTATGAATTGCAGCCAAAGTCTGCTCGCCAAGATTAATGCCAAGTCCGGCAGAAGTCGATAATTATAGCTGTATCCGATTTCTGTCTTATATCATACATCTCTCATAATATTTATGGCAACTGCAGTCGCTGTTGCCACTTCTGACCCTTTTGGCCCCATTTTCTGTACAGCAGCAAACAGCAGCAGTTAATGCAAATTATATGGCTACACTGCTGACAACAGCAACGGCAACAGCAACAGCAACAGCAACAGCATTGTAATGAGCAATTGTAGACAATTAATTGGGCAACAACAACAACTACAACAACGACGACAACAATAGCAACAACAAATCAAATTGCATGCATAACAAGAACGGCAACGTCAGCTGGCACATGAAAACGTAATGAAGAAACAGTTAAAATTTATAAATCACTGAGCAATAACACGCGACGCTGACGACACGACGCGTCGTGAATCTAATTCGAGATGGGCACGTGACACGCACGAAATGCAATGCAAATTAAAGCTTCAATTTACAGTTTACAGTTTTATTCTCAAACTTTTCAAAGTTTTTTCAACTAACAAATGGCAAATTGCAGAAAATTGTTAGAATAGCAAAAGAAGTTGCAAAGAAAAAGACTTGACATGAGTGAATTGTGAGGACTTTATCGTACATATTCAGTCTTTATATTTGTATATTTAGTAAGTTTTTCTTTTTGTTTTTTTCCCATCTCTTATTTCAAAGCAAGCAAAAACACAAAACTCGGACAATAGGCAGCAATTTCGTTGAGGTATTGTTTTCACATGGCGCTAACTGCACTTCAATGTTTATGTGTCTGTGTGACAACAATAATAGTTGGAAAAATAGAACGTAAGGCAAACAAAACAGACATAGACCGAGTTTCCTTTAACTTGACGTCAATTAGAGTTGCGAAGCAGAGAGGGGAAAATGGGAAAATACGCCCAAAGTGAGAGAACACGGAGAACACAAGTTAATGAAGGTAGTTTGGGGACTCAGAACAGTGCGGTAACTGCTAAAAGGGGCCCAAGATGTCAATGGTTGGTGCGAAAATGTAATTATAGCGTATACGCAATGGGAGCCAGCGTTTTTATTGTCTGTGTGTTTCACAAACAAAGAGCGTCGTGCACTGTAAAAGAATGACATCAAAACGATAAAAATGTATGTCACCAGTGAGTGAGAGGCTACCAGCGGGCTTGCACGCTGTCATCATACCCTGTAATTAGCAGGTTGATAGCTGATAATCACACCGCTCTTTGCCATAATCCCCAAACTCCGCAACTGAGAAACAGGACTCAACATGCTGTGCCGCATGTGGCACAGTGCTGATTCCCAAGCATGTCAAGTGAGTGCGACGAGTGTGGCGTGCGGCATGCGGCATGTGGCATGTGGCAGTTGGCAGTTGGCAGTTGGCAAGTGGGAAGCAAATCCAGAAATCAAGCGACCACAGAACGATGCCGAGATTATGTGAGTTTGTGTGTCTGCAACATCAAATGCAAAACGTCAGCCAAATGGAATCGAGTGGGCGCCCAACCAAAACAGCGCGACAGCGACAACGACGGCAACGTAACTCATACGCCGCGTAAGCCCAAGCACCTACCGAGAGAGTCCTCCACTCACAGCGACGGCGAAGTGTGAAACCATTTACGACACTGCAGCGTGGCACGAGGGAGGCACCAGAGGTCGGAGGAAGAGATAGATAGAGAGAGACAGAGAGAGCTGGAGCAGCTCAAGTGACTCGACCCGGCCAGAAGCGGATTAGCGCTGGGACTTGAGTGACTTCCCAGCCAGCAAGCAGCAAACCGGCAACCAGCAGAAAATCGAAATAAAAATGTAAAGCGAAAAAAACAGCGTATACTCGTTGTGTTTTCTGCTGGCAAATGAAACAAGCGGCCTATTGATTTTTCTTCAGCTCGCTCAAATCAACTTTCCGCCGCGTCGCTGTGACGTCAATGAAAAGCACAATGCCACAATGCCGCTTGCTGCTTGCTGCCTCTGCTTGGGATGCGTGTGGCAATCGGAAGCGGAGGTAAATACCTGTCAGGCGGGCAGACTTCGCTTTAACCGCTATTCCCATCCTATCTACCACAACTGAGAACTGAAGAAATTTGAGCATAATAAATGATCTGACTCGTTAAAAATATCTTTATGGCAGACTGAGAGATACTGCCAATAAATGCTAAATTTATTTTCTTGTTTACTACTTGAGCTGAATCAAATATTCTGACTTGAAATTGAATGTGGGATTAAGGAAAGAAAGTTAAAATGTGGCATCACTCAAGATTAAATAAAATTAAACTTTTTTCACACTTTGCTGCAGGCTTATTTTAGTTTTTGTCAAAAATCGTCACTTATAAAACTATTATATCAATAATCAGATTGAGATCTGTTATTATTCAATTTCCATGTGTATATTGAACTGAATAATTTAGAATCGCACAGATCAATGTCAAGGTCGGAGAATTGTTTAAACGCCCATTAATTTAGCTTATATAAATTGTGTATTTAATGTCGAAATATCAATTTTGCATCTGGAAATATATTTGTTTATAAATCAGCAACAATAAAATTGTTAATTAAAGATCGTTAGCAGACGCTTAATCGATGGTTTGTTATAAAGATCTTGACATGTGCGCATAGCTTCAAGTTATTGACCCATGCATTAAACATGCTGGAATGCCATCAATTTTGTTGCACTAATTGCTTACCAATATGCAAAGCAAATATTTATAAAAGTTCACACACGCCACACACACTTGCACACACACACACACACACACACATAAATACACATTGGCTCAATTCTTTTGGGGTGGAAGTTTGTTTGCTTGGTTATTGAAGCGTCGCAAAAGTTGACATAAAACTTTGATGGCCTGCGATGGAGGAGCCGTGGAGGAAAAGCGAGGGCGCATCAATTTGCCAAGTGGGCGTGGCATGTATCGCACTTGAGCGACAGGCAAAAGGCAGCTTGTTATAATTTTCATGCGCTATTTAACATAATAAAGCAATAAGCTGCCACAGCATTTGTCAGAGATATGAAGAGCTTGCGCAAACATTTCTGTTTCCATTTCTTTCGCTTTTCCTATTTTATATCTCATTCTCTCCCTCCCTGTCTCTGTCTCGTTCGCTGTCTCTGTCTCGCTTACTCGTGCGTGTTTGTTTTGTGTCAATTTACAGTGGCATTGGCGCTGAGGCGGTGCCGGCGGGGGTATGAAATAATAAACAAAAGTGCAGGCTTTAGTAAATATTTATACAAGAAAATATGCATCAAATTATGGTCTGGTCGCTGGGTCTGTAGTGTTGTCGGGTTTACCAGGGCCTGGAGCGGGGAGGACGACAAACGGAGTAGTGAAAAGCAAAGAAAGACTTCCAGTCTGAGTTCCCAAGCATACAATTGTGTGTGTGTGTGTGCGTGTGTGTGCGTTTGATGTGCATGCATAATTTGCCTGGGAATATGGGCGAAACTGTTGTGAAAAAATATGCAAAGAAATAACAGAGAAATGATCTACTTAGCAGCTATGATGCAGAGCTCAAGCTTGTTGCAAAGAGAGCAGGAATTGACTGACCCAACTGACAGACTGTCTACGCTTTCAAAAGAAAGTGTTTTCATAATGTTGCTTAATCCCTATGGAAAAAGACGTTAAGCTTCAAATTAGGAAAGAGCTAGACTCGGGAATAATAGTAAAATAATTATAATAGATAAAAATAAATAATTTTACTACAAGTGATTAGTACAGATAGAGAAGAAGTATCTTGAAACAAGAGAAGTTTGTCTGTGATACAACGTATTTTATTCAATTCACAGATTTTATAGCGACACAAGTTTCTCTTTAACATGCAGAATATTTAATGTGCAGCAATATTCAGCTCATCGCTCAATCCCTAGCTTAGAGCGAATGACAAAATGAACATGTAATTTCAGCAATATTATTATTATCATTACACCTGCTACATCTTCCACTCGTTGGAGCACAGCTAATGCTCATGAAATTAACCAAGCATAAGCATCAGTCAACAGGAGTTAATCAAAATCTTTTGATGGCCTCGGGAGCAAACAACAATTTCGCATAATTCTCCATTTAAGAGACCGCAAAGCTGTGGCCGGATCAGGTGGAGCCAACGACGGCATGCCACACTCCACAGTGGAGTGCGATTGTTTCTCCCTTTTTATAAAAATGGCTTTTTTCGCACCCAACTGCCACTGGCGCCCCGCCCATTAGTTGGCGCAGCTTCTACTTGGGGGCTTCTATTCAATGAGCATCAACAACAATTGCCGGACAGAAGAAGGTGGCACGAAATCGCCGCCAGTTGCCACAAGCACGTAAAAAGGATTCATTTTAATGCCCCGAGTTGCCACCTGAGCCTGAGAACATGAAACCGAAATGGACATGACTGCCAAATAGGACGGGGGCTTTTGGGACAAATCCACGAAGATTCTTCTCGCTCGCCAGCTCCCCAGGTCCCTCGCTCGGTCGTTCGCTCCTTCGCCCACTCTGGCAAACACTTTTACATAACTTTCACTCAGGTTGAACCCAGGCACAACTTGTTGGCAGGCAGCTGTGGGGAATTTAATTATGCGCTTGCCTGGACCCTGGACTTCGAAAGTCCCCGCAAAGAAAACCCCAGAGCATCGTTAGCTGACACACCCAAACGCGCACACACTCGCACACCAAGACGACGCACACACACGCGCAAACACACACATATGTACGACTGATGGGCGACTAATTGCAAGCTTTGCTAAAATTAATTTCAAGCTTCAAATAATATTAGCCATGGGACCCCAGAGTGCGAGAGAGCGAGAAAGCGAGTGTGAGCTCTACAAGGGACAAAGGGATGAAGAGGCGAAGCGAAGACAGGCGGACAACTTGTCTCGGCACGTGCTCAACGCGTCGTATGCGTAATGCGTCAACCAGGTGATATCTGTAGCTGAGTGTAGGAATGAATATTTTAGACTCGCAGCGAGAGCAGATCAAATCATCAGCACAATACATAAGAGAATATTATTACGTTGCTTTGCCTAAATCAATAATTGTGATGGTTGATCAAAAAATTCAATTATAAATTAGATTAAAATCTAATAAAAAAAATTAATTTTTAACAGGATGATAGATGTTCTCAATAAATTCTATGATTAACCCTGGTGCCATTAATGCCTATTTTTTCCAATTTTGTACTTTATAAATGTAGCTATTAATGAAAATATTATTTCGGAAATGAGTTATTTATTTCTCACTTTTCCCGTTATCCTTTTTTCTAGAATAACCCTCGCTTCTAATCCAACTCTACGCACATTCTGTTAGTTTGTATTTTTGTCGGCGCGTCCGCTTATATTGCAGGATGACGTTGTCCTGCCAATTAGCTCGTAGACCCATAATACAACTGTGATTTTGCGTTTAGGGGCTCACCTTTTTGGAATTGTGGGTCTAATTTTAGGCCGTCCTCGTGACGACACAGCGACGTCTCATGAACAAGCATCGTTGTTCATGGTTGCCAACGGTAGCTAATCAGTGTAATTATCGTTTATGGAGCGCAAAATTATTAATAAAATTTCATACGCTTTGTGTGCTTGTGCTTGTGCTTTCGAGTTGTGCCTGGCGGGCTGTTTAATTGATTTATTGAGCCGTAATAATTGCAAATTGCTTTTAATTGTTTTTGACAAAAGATAAAAGCGTGTTACGAATATCACCAACTGCAATTGGATTAACATGAAAACGCTTCAAGCGTCCGCCATCATCATCATCGTCATTATAATCATTGTCTGACAGAAAGCACAAACGCACTGCGGCATCAAATCTAATGATTCAATAATGCGAATCCAAAGTTGTTCCCATGGTGAGCTGGGCGAGACGCTGGAAAGTTGGGTTAATGCACAGCAGGTCTTAGAGCTAAATGATGTGATAAAATACGGTTGGGTTTTCCCAAGAATTTAATGGCATACTTTTAGGCTCGGTACAAATATAAATTTTACGAACATTGTCACTATTTTAAATACAAATGAGCCAAACCCAAAACATATATTATACCCACAAATTCATAAAATAGTCATTGTGTTCATTCAGCAGCTATTTAAAACAGGGATAATATTGATTTTATTACCATACGCACTCAAAACTAAAGCGTTGTTCTTATTGAGTCTTGAGATAAAAATATAGCTGCGGTTCTTGAGGTTTCGTGATAAGCATATTGAGGAACAACTTACACAAACATACATACGAAACTAATCATATAATTTGAGTACAGCTGCAGTTTTGCTTTGTTTCAATAAGCCCTTTTCTATATATTTAATCAAGTCGTGATTTGACTCACCTTTGTATAGCTCTCAGTGGATCGTATATCATTGATTGTCCAGGGTAACATGGACGCGGAATAGCGGGGATCGACGGATGCACTGCCGCGATAAGTTAACGAGACGAGTCGAGTTTTCATTTTGTTTAACTGATTGATAGTTTTACTCACTTTAAGATACTTTTTATCTTGCTTATTTTCAATGTTAGAGTTGAAAAATTAAATGCAATTCGTGTTAAATTGAGCATGCAAATTACATTTTATCATTTTTTTGTGTTGTATCGTTCTTGTTTTATGTTTATTTTGCAATTCACTTTCCGCTTGGTTGTTGTTCTAATTGCTTTTTAATTGTTTTGCTGGCTGCATGGGGGAAAAAATTAAAAATCAATATTTAAAAAATTTAACGTGCGACAAATGCGTCGCTCCAGTTTAGAGTAGAAAGTTTGCAAGGGGAAAACGGAGTCCTACGAGTCCTACATGAGTCACACTGTGAGTGCGAGAGGCATGGAGAGAGAGAGAGGGAGAATGACTGCGAGACTGACGGCATTCGGACGTAAGGACAATGACCACCTGACGGCGCCACTTAGGACTAAATATTTATAATGATGGGCAACTGAACTCATCAGCAGCCGCGTTTACTATCAATATTGATTTTCTTTCCTCCTCTTCTCCACTCCCCCACCCCTGGTCTTTCATAGTGAAGTCTTCACTTTACTTTATTGCCGCTTCACATTCGCAAAAGTCAAAGTCGCTTCTTCTTCTTCTTTCCTCGGGGGTTTTTTTTCGCACGCGACTGCCAGAAATAGGAATGTGTGGACGAGCGGACGGAGGACAGAGAGGACGAGAGACACCACCACAAAGTTGGGCTAAGGCAGGCGAGCAGGGGGCTGGGACGGAACAGAGGCGACACGAGTCACCCCTAAAAACGTCGTCGCTCGATGGCAATGTTGGAATTTACTTTTGCATAAACATTTACATTTACATGCAACTTTTCTATGGTTTCGCAATGTTTTTTTTCGTTTCGTTTCTTTTTTGGTTTTAAGTTTACTTTTCTTTTTGCTGTTTTCTTCACGCAAACACACACACACACACACCTACACACGCACACAGACGCGTCGACTTGCAACAAAATAATAAGTGAAACGAATCGGATTTGCTGCCGTGAACAACGACAACGCATCGACGGAGACGCTGTGGAATTACGTAGAGTACTGAATCGGTATGGCTACAACAAATGGCTCCAATGCTCCCGTCTTTATTTTGCCGATGCTAGCAAAACCGACCGTCGTCGTCGTCGTCGGCGACGTTGTCCTTCGTCCTGCGTAATAAGCGCATGCGTTTGGTGATGATGGCAAATAAGCAAAACGCGGGCACTTTTTACGCACGTAAACTTAACGTTCTGCTCTTTATATGCATATTTATTAGAGTTCAGCGCAAGCTGCACAGCGGCTGGTAAAATCAGTTTTCTTTTTAATTGCAATCAACTTATCGCCCGCCAAACAGCAGCAACTAAACTACAAGTAAACAAATTGAACACCATTCGCTTGAAACGCGCACAGCATATGGTGTAATCGACTTACCGCCACAATTTGTCGTTTTACTGTCGAACAGCTGAGATGTTAAGCCCATTCACATACGCGCGCTACTAAAGACAGTGTTGTAAAACGAATGAACACCGAAATAGTGCGAAGCGGACGTTATTAGTTTAAATTAAATAATAGTTTTCTTTAAATCATATTGTATAAAGAAAATTTAAAAGCTCAAAATAATGCTTACCTAATAGAAAGCTTTGTTAACTTTGTGTAACGCTTATATGACGCCCAATTAAAACCATAATTGCAGCTGCCGGGCAATAACTCATTCTTCTTCTTCTTCATCCATAGTCTGCTGCTAGTTTTTCAACTTTGGTTTGGTGTAAGCCAAGTTTTGGTGGCTTAGTTTGCGCTGAAACTCGCCGAGCAACAGGTGTGTAAGACGGACGCATCTTTCGTTTGCGCTCGTGACTCGTGATTCGTGGGTTCGTTTTTTTTGTCTCTCTTTTTGTGGGGTGTGCGTGTAGAAGAAGAGACTTTCACTACGGTTCAAAGCCCAAGCCAAGCAGCAGTAACTAACGCTAACATTAATTAATGCGCTTCGCACGCGTTGTCGTTATTTCGAACACTCAAGAGTTGTTTTAAGATTTCTTGCGGATGGATGGGATGCTTATGAGTTGAATCGTTTTTTTTTTATTTTGGAATTGTCTTCTCCCCGAGTTTTCGCATTCGCATATGTTGTTTAATATTTCAACTCACTATATTTGTTAATTTCTCACCGACAAACACAATGCGCTGTCTGTTTTTTGTGTGTGAGAAAAGGGCTATAAAAAGATATGGAACAGTTAAAAGAGAAGAGACTTTTGTCGCCGACACCAAACAGATGAAGACGGCGACGACGTTTTACCGTTAGTGCGCGAGTCGAGTATTTAAAGTTAATTTAAATAATGAGGAATTTGCGCTCATAATTGATTTAAGTAGCGCAACACACAACAACAACAACTTCTTGCATTTGCATAATTTTCCACACATATAGAAAGAAAAGAAACACACGTAAAGAAATTCGCGTCGCTTTTGTTGTTTTTCTTGCCACTGCAGAAGCCAGGAAAAGCACCACCACCAAGAACAACAACAACAACAGATCTTATTGCACACAGCTGCATGGATCGTTGTGTACTTAAATGGACAAGTTAGAATCCACATTCCACAAAAGAATAACAACCACACTACACAATACACAAGAAGGAAGTGGCAAAGAAACGGCAATCAGCAGCAACAGCCGCAGCAACAACAAGAACAACACCAATAAGAACAGCAGCGACTTATCTATTAGTTTGAGCAAATTTCAAAATAATTGCGCATGCTAGACAATTTAGCCCAGGCACGAAGACAACTGCAATGATGTGCATTATGTGTAATTTGTACACACACACACACACACACACATCCTCACACGCAGTAACACAGACACACACAGGTGAAACAGGTAGGCAGGCAGAGGCCGTGACGTCGAGAGCGACTGCGGCTGCGTGCAGTTTCTCATTCTTTGCGTATGCATGCATACACAATACACAATCCATTTGGATTTTATGTCAAGCTTCGTTGACACGACTCTTTGCTCTTTGCTCTTGTTCTTGTGCTTGTTCTTGTCTTTGTTGTTACTCTTGGTGGCCCACACATACTACACACACAGTAGAGATGTATGATTATTGAACTAGTTAAATCTATAACCGCTGGCCTTAATTATCATCACAATAGACAAAAACGCGAAGACGCAAGCAGCAAGCGCACTAATAACCCGGGGCAACATTGTGCTGGAAGAATGTGGCCCAAAAGCGAAATAGTCACAACATAATTAGAACGAGCGAAAGGCAACAAAAGGGGGAAAAAAAAACAAAAAGAGTGCGCGGTCAAATGGTTCACAGTGGGTTGCACAAAGATAGCGAAACAGAGACAGAGAGAACAAAACAAAATGCCAAAAGGTGATAATAAAGGCTGAAAGGCCGAAAGTAATCTAAATGCAAATGCAGTGTGACCAGCTTAATTGATATTGCTTTCAAGCGCAATCAAAATGAAAGACAGTGAAAGAATGAGAGAGAGAAAGACATTTAATTGCAGTCACTGCTTGTTTGCGATTGGTTAATGGCAGCCACTTATGCTTATCGATCGACGACAGCCTTTCAATTTGACATCCAATTTCGAACTGAGGAGCTTTTGGAGAAACCCAATTAGTTCAACTATAAAAATTAATAAGCAAATGCATAAATAGTAAGGAATATGAAACAGTTTTTGCATTTCTATTGTTGTTATTATGAATCTATCTGACATATGCTAATTAAATAGCCAGAACTTGGAGAGCTCCATTCGCCCACAGTTAAATCCCCAACGAACTTTTTCCATTTCTAAAGAATTCATAAGCACACGCTAATGTCATGCAGACAGACAGACACACACACACACACACTCCCAGTCTCACCTCTGATCTTGCCACATTCCCAATTCTAATGGCAAACCACTGTGCGACGCGATGCTATGCGTGCTGCGTCGTGTCGTATCGTGTCGTTTCGTGTCGCGACTCGCTCAAGTGAGGTGTATTCTTGGAGGCACCTGCTGTAAGCGTAACCGGCTCAAGTTGCGTTGCGTAGCGTCGCGTCTTATTATTTGTGGCGGCACTCGAACCCGAAACAGGAAATCAAGAAAAAAAACACAAGACGATCCGAAAAAAACATTACAAAAAAAAAAGAAGTAATACAAAAGCAAAATAAAAGCAGAAACCGGTTGCGTTGTGAAAATGAAAGAAAAACTTTATGTTAACTATTGCATTGGATTTTTCGTGATGTTGATTTTTCTTTTCCAGTTTTTCAGTATTCGTTCGATTCACTATTTTTGGTGAAATCAATGCGTAGAAAGTGAAGTCACAAGTTACAATTGCCAATTGACATTACGCAGCAGCCAGAAGAAAGTGAAAATCAGCAGCCCGGTTGCGTGGTTAAACTGGACACGAATCATATTGCCCAAAAAACAAAAAACACGCACAGGAATACCTGCCACCTGTTAGAGCTATAGAGCGGTTCGTTGCGGCCGCCGATGCGTCTATTAATCCAAACGGCAACGGCAACGGGCGGCGCTGCTGCAGCTGCTCTACAGTCCCAATACTCGCAGTCCCAATACAATTACAGTAGCATGCGTGAGGACGACATCGAGCTGGCCATTAAGGTGGTAAGTTATCCCCCCCCCCCCCTGCCTCCCTTAGCATCCCCTCGTGCTACTTCAGATCGGATGTGGCATGGATAAGCGTTATATAATAACACCAGCCAGCAGCCTTCTCTACTCGTTAATATGCAGCCAGAACAATCACTGATCGTTTACCTAGTCGTATTTGGAACGGTTCTTTCATTTTTCTCTTTTTTTTTTGCTCAAGAATTCTTTGAAATTGTGACTACATTGTAACCTGCTGCTCGTTATACAGCTGGAGGATTAAGCCAAAGAAAATAACTTGTGAAAGTCAAATAAGACTCAACTTTTTTTTTTTGTCGTCCGCAGTCGCAGCTGGAGAGACGCGGATTAATTGCATACTTCCTAAGATCATTCACGGTCTGTAGATAGACAGATATTCGCGTTAGGCAAGTTGTTGACTTAAAGTAGTTAGCGAGCGTAAAATTATTCATATTAATAGTCGAACAATTCGTGTTATTAATAAATTGGTAGATAACATGAAAATATACAGGTGAATGGTTATGTAGGAAAGCATTATAAACAAATTATAAATAGCATAATTTCCATATATATTTTATGCTTAATTAAGTGTGAAAGTTCTAATGAAATTCTCGCACCTTTTTTGCAGGTCATTGTGGGCAATGGAGGCGTTGGCAAATCCTCGATGATCCAGCGCTACTGCAAAGGCATCTTCACCAAGGACTACAAGAAAACGATTGGAGTTGACTTCCTCGAGCGACAGATCGAAATCGACGGCGAGGATGTGCGCATCATGCTGTGGGACACCGCGGGCCAGGAGGAGTTCGATTGCATCACAAAAGCATACTATCGCGGAGCACAGGCCTCAGTGCTGGTGTTCTCCACCACAGATCGCGCCTCCTTCGATGCGATCAAGGAGTGGAAGCGCAAGGTGGAGAACGAATGCAACGAGATACCCACGGTGATAGTGCAGAACAAGATCGATCTGATCGAGCAGGCGGTGGTCAGCGCTGACGAGGTCGAAACGCTGGCCAAGATGCTCAACTGTCGACTGATACGCACCTCGGTCAAGGAGGACATCAATGTGGCGTCGGTGTTTCGCTATTTGGCCACCAAATGCCATCAGCTGATGACGCAGAGCTACGACCAGGCGAACAACAGTAGCAGCAGTCAGCAGCATGCCACACATCCGCCCTACAGCAGCACGCCCACCATCAGCGCCTTCAGTCCGACATTCACCAAGTCCAGCAGCGGCACGATTGTCCTGCGTCCGGCCAAAAAGGGCAGCGGCTCGAGTGCGGCGCGAAAGCGCAAAATCGTGCTCAAAAAGTGTGGAATATTGTGAGAGATGCAGCGATGAGCTTGGGGAGTTGGGGGCGTCGAAGATGGAATCGAGTTGAGGTGGAGTTTGAGGAGAGGGAGAAGGGAGATACAAAAATGTATCTACAGCTGTTGGCAATTAATAACTGGAGCATATTTAACGCTTAATAATTATACTTTTAGAGCCCAAAATCAAGTTGTAGCCATGTGAGCAGCCAAGCGTTGGATGCAACCACAGCCACAACCACAGAGCATAGAGCACACAGCACACAGCTTGAGCCACAGCCATTCACTAGTCATGCACAGACTCCGCAATGTTCGCAGTTATCGCATGACGTGTGGAGAGGATTATGGGGAGTAATCGGCGAGGGGGGAAGTGGGAAGCCAGGGGGGAGGCTTGCTCACTAATAAACCAGATAGCGCACAAAAGCAAACAAATTTCGGTGGCAACGAAGTGAGAATGCTCTGCATACCGAATTTAGTCAGAGATTGTAGAGAAATTACTACATTTTAGACACTTTGGCGTAGAGTTTAAATTGAATATCAAAGTACTTGTAAAATTGTAACTAAAACTTGCCAAACGTGGCGAGCAAATGTTGTTTGCCCCTCCGCGTTGCAAGGGTATATGCAATCAATAGAGCAGACAGAGCAAACAGGCAGAAGATGAAGGCATAGAGGCATTCATTATCATTATTTATGCAGCTACTCAAATTTGGAGCCTAATTAGTTGTAGATAAGCATATAACCGACCGACTTTTCTATAACGGAGACTGATGCGGCACCTGCATTCGATATGCATTAGATGTGTGTAATTACCGCTGTGTATGTATGTATTTATTATTCTACTTCGTACTAATCTCTATCTCGTAGGCAAAGCTTTTTTTGGCACGCCAATCACGCCGAGCCACGACATGCCACGCCCCCACAGGCTGGGTGGCTGGCTGGCTTGGGGACGGGCGGGGGGCGGTGCACTAAAGGTGTTTCGTGTGAAATCCTTTGCCAATTAGCCTTGGCCAATGTGCAATTAATTTGTTCAACTCATTTAATTATTAGCTAATTAAGAGGCATCTCATCTCAAAGACGACACTTGGCACCGCAATCGTGTTCACGAGTGTGTGGTGAGCCCAAGTCGTCTAGTGTAATATGCAAATCGTGGGCCCCACACACACGTGAGAACTTCGTCTGCAAGCTCGAGCAGCCCCAAATAAATGCAAATATATATTACCTAACAGTCTAGCTATATATGTAAACTATATCATTATACTCGTACTATACACAATTATTATTATTGCCTAAGCCTACAATTATGATACTAATAAATTATTTTGTATAAATTAAATCATTTGCAGTTATTGTCTTATTAGTTTGTGGGCGATTAACTCGAGAAGATAAATATGTTCTGTCTCGTAAGTTTCCTAATATTGTTGACTTCTTTTTTATGCCATTAATTCAACATCAATTAATTCCTTGATGAAATATCAGCACACTTGATATGTTTACACTTTTTTTTTATTTGATTTTCGCTTTTATACATTTTGTTGTATGCTTGACAATTTGTTGTTACATCCTTTGTTTAATTTTTTTCTCTTTGAAATTTAATTTTAAATTGTTTAAAGTAAAATTTAGTTGGTTTTTCACATTATCATTTTTTTTTTTTGTCTATTTACAGTTGCGCTTTGATTTAATTAAGCATTTTCTTAATTATTTTGTTTTGTTTTTATATTTTCTTTTCATTAAATGTGTATAATTTTTTTCTTGTGTTGTTTTGTGTTTTTCTGTTTGTTGTTTTTCTTCTTCTTTTATATATAAGAAAGGCAAAATATTCGTCGTTTGATATTTACAGAGAAATTAATAGAGAAGACTTAAATCGAGTGTGAGAGCTGAGCATAAACGTTAAAATATAGGCGGGGCTACGCCTCCGTAACCCAAAAGAGGGGAAGAATTCTACTACTCAGTTTCAGATTGCTGTGTCTTGGGTGGGTGCGGTGTGTATTTGTGTTTGTTTTTATGTATTTATGTTTTGTTTGTTTGTATATGTTTGTCTCTGTATGTGAAAGTGTGTGTTTTTTTAGTTTATCATTTTGGGCTGTGAAAATTCCTATAAAAAATATAATTTATGTGTGTATATTTGTAATATTAAATTTTATTTGGTATTTACTCGCTAGGGAAATCAATAAGAATTGCAAAACAATTTTTCTTGGCACTAAAAATTTAAAAAGGGAATTTCAAAATATTTGTTTTTTTTCTTTGCGTTTTGTTTAGTGTTGTAGTTATTGTTTGTTTTTTGTTTTTTTTGTTGTTTTTCTTTTGCTTATTAACACAAAAACTAATTAATTACTTTGATTATTTCATATTTTGTGGTAATTTTTATTTGAAATAAAAATCATTTGTTGTTTTGTGTGTGTATGTGTAGATTGTGTGTGTTTTTGTGTTTGTGGATGTGTTTGGAGTGTGGGACTTTTGTCGAACTCATTTACAGATCTGCTGATAAGATTACATAGTACATTATAGTAGATGTAAAGACTATAGACAAACTACAATTAGAACGTTAGCCGTTAGTTTCTTTGTTTTTTGTTTTTGTTTTTTGTTTTCACTTGCAATCGTAAACATTAAATTATTTAAGTATATAACTTTCATCTTAATGTGCTGTACGCGTGTTTGTGTGTATGTGTGTATTTGAGTGTGTGTGTGTGAGTCGGCTCTTCTGTGGCTTATCTGGTCAAATGGGGGAAGAGGGTTATGCGGGGATTCTCTGGGGCATCGATCGGTCCAATATAAATAGTAAGAGTGTTAGCCTAGATAAACACGATCCAGCACATCGGCTATGGCTGTAGCTGTCGCCATAGCTCACTAATATATAGCTATATATCATAACTCTTGCGATACTCGTACACTATTCGGAAATGGGAAAATCGGCTTCGTCCTTGCCCTCCAGCGAGCGATACTCATCGGAGTCCTCGCTAATTGTGGCCGTTGTCGTCGCCTCCGCAACAGCGGTTGTTGTTGCTGCAACATGATCTGGCTGATCGGTCAGTTGCGATTGAGGATTGGGGGGTTCTTTTGTGGTCATCGTTGTGGTTGTCGTGTTGTTGTCCGCCACAGCTTCCGACTGTGCTCCCTCCTCCTTCAGCTTCTCCTTTTGTTCCTCCTTTCGTTCTGGTTGTTGTTGTTGTTGTGTTAAGGGTTGTATTGTTATATCAGCAGAGGCCAACTTCAGTAGATCCAGCTTCAGTAGATCCAACTGCAGTTTTCTGGATGCCGTTGGCTGCTCTGTTATCACAGACTGTGCTTGAGTTGCCGCCGTTGCTGCTGCTTCTGTTATTGTTGTCGCTGTTGCTGTTGCTGCTGTTGTTGCTGCTGCCGTTGTTGTTGTGCTGTCGCTGCCAGCCGCAAGCGCCAACAGTTCGTCCTCCTCGCTGACGCTGATGTAGCGACAACGCTCGCTTATTAATGACGTCGACTCGTCCTCCTCCTCGTTGACGCTGCTAATGCTCACCGTGCGCTCCTTGAAGCTCTGATAGACGCTGCTGCCACTCAGGCTGGCTGCCCCCGACGCCGACACCATCGAAGCATCCACAGCATCGCGCACGGCCGTCGTCAGCTGGGAGCGACTAATAAAGCCGGCCACCGAGCCGCTTGCTACATGGAGGAGAAGAGCAGACTGTTAGCTAACATAGTTCACAGGGGTCTCTGCAATCAACAGCTGTTACTGGAGCCAACAGCTGTCAGCCAACAGTCGCTGAAGGAAGCCGCTTTTAGGTGGGCAAATCCACTTCGTCGTCAGCTTCGGTTCAGCGACTGTTTGGACCGCACGCTCACTCACTTACATTCCAAGCGCTCGCGACGCAGCGGATTGCGCGACACCAACGGCGCCAGCTTGATGCGATAGAACTTGGAGCCCTTGCTGACGCGATAGCGATTCTCGTCCTGCAGACAAATGAAAGCAGAGAGATTAGCCGTGGATTGGCACTTGGGGAACTGTAACTGTAACTGAACTCACCTTGCGTGCCTGACAGTACTCCTTGTCGATCACGCGTCCGATGGCGTAGTAGGGCAGCGGTATTTGATTTAGCTCCAAAAGAGACAGCGGAGTCTCGCCAGCAGCAGCAGCAGCAGCAGCGGCGACAACAGCCGACGAGGCGGCAGACGCAGCAGGAGCAGGAGGGGCAGCAACGGGCGCTGTTAGCTGCAGTGCGGCCAGACTGTCGGCGTGCACAAAGTAGAGCGTGAGCGAGTCCTGCACCACCATGAACTGGCTGTGGCGAATGCTCCACACGACAAAGACGAGGTCGCCCTTGGCGCAGTTCTCGAGCGTGATGAAGCGGTGGCTGGACGAGGCGCCGCTCGATCTGGAGCGCGTCATGGTGCTGCCGCCCAGCTCGTAGGTGGAGCTGCAAGCAGATAAGACGAGTGTTCAGTTAGTTGGCAGGCCTTCAAGGGGCGTGGGCGTGACTTACCTGCGCAACGCCGCCACGCTGCTCTCCATCTCGATGCGCTTGCTCTTCTCCATGCTGAGCTCCTCCTCGAGCCGGCACTTGTCGCGGTTCAGATAGTCGATCTTCTCCTTCAGCCAGCTGTTGCCGTCCTCGTTGGTCAGCAGGTCGAGGCGCGTCTTCAGCTGGTAGCTCTCCTGGACGAGCAGGCTGTTCTGCTCGCGCAGCATGTCCAGCTGCCGCTCCTTGTCCTCCAGCATGTCCCGCAGTATGGACACGTTGGCCATCACAGATTCCGAGTTCAGTTGCGTGGCAACTGCGGGCGCCGCGGCAACGGCCGCTTGCCGGGCTTGCCACAATGCGCGCTCCGCTTCGACGGCATCGCTGATGGCGCGCTCTCGCTGCGCCATCAGGTCCTGCCGCTGCTGGGCCAGCAGCTGCTCCACATCGAGGCTAGCCACGCTGGCGCTGCTCGTGGGCCGCTCCAGCTTCTCGAGGCTGCTGTCGGACGGCGAGCGCTCCATGGAGGTCATCAGCTTGAAGCGGCAGCGCAGCGACTCCAGCTCCGTCTTGTGCTCGTGTATCAGCTGCTCGCGTGCCTGCGCCACCGCCGTGATCTTCTCCTGCTCGGCGGCGCTGAGCTGTTCACGCAGCTGCTGCAGCTGCTCGAGCTGCTGCTGCTGGCGCTGCTCGGACTGCATGCGCAGCACCTGCCACTTGTCCTGCAGCAGCTGCAGCTCCGACTGCAGCTCGTCCTGATAGTGGGTGACCAGCTCCTGCCGCAGACTGCTCAGATTGGAGCGCGCCATGGCGAGGCACTGCAGCGCCAGCTTGGACATGCTCTGCAGCGAGCCGCGCAGTCGCTCCACGCTGCCGGCATTCTCATCGGTCAGCGTGCTGGCGCTGAGCATGAGCAGCTGCTCGGTGGCCGTGCTGCGCGCCATTCGCTCCACCTGCAGGCTGTGGCAGGTGGAGGTGCCGACGCTCTGCTTGCTCGCAGCCTCCGCCGCTTCTTCGCCGCCTTGGCAATCGTCGCCGCTGTCGGCAATCGTCGCCGCTGTGCGCTGCTGACCGCTTGCCTCGAAGAACTGCAGCACGGGCGTCATGTCCGGCAGCTGGAGCTGCGTGGCCAGCTCCGGCAGCTGTGTGGACAGCATCTCGATGTCGCTCTGCGTCAGCTGCGGCAGACGCGTGTCGAAGCTGAGCTCGGGATGCTCGTTGGCGAACGTGGGCGGCATGTCGCCCATGCCCGGGAACAGTATGTTCAAGAAGTGGCCGTCGAAGCTGGCGTTGAAGAGCTGCCGCCGCTGCAGCTCCTCACCGTGGATGCGGTTGAAGTCGACCGAGAGCCGCGAGGCCCAGCGCCTGAAGCGATCCGAGAAGATCTTGCGACGCACCACCTCGGTGACGGCGGCCACATAGGTGCAGGGCGCCCGATGGATCTGCTCGATGATGTTGATGTGGCGCTCGGCGCGTCGCAGGCAGCGCAGATAGAAGAGCAGGCGATTGTCGAAGTCGCTCATCCCGTTCTCGATCCAGACGACGCGGCCGAGACGCGTGTGCAGATTGCGGCCCAGCTCGTCCTTTGAGTTGGCAATGCAGCGACAGTACTCGCGTATCTTGATGTGATTCTCCAGCATCACCTGCAGCTGCGAGCGGTGTGAGAGGCAGAGATCGGGCAGCACCGAGGTGTCGCGTAGATTGAGGGCGCGCGCCTCGTTCTGCTGCAGGGCGGTGGCCTGCTCGCGCTGATCCTGCACCATCTTCTGGATCTTGTACTTGAACTCGTCGAGCCGATAGAGGCGATCGCTGAGGCCCTTGATCTCCTTCACGTCGTCCTTCTTGGCCACCTTGATGATGTTCTGCACCTCGAGCTTGAGCTTCTCGTAGATCTCCAGCGAGAAGGTGTCCAGTCCCTGGACGCACTCGTCGCACATCTGCTGCAGGGCCGCGTGGCTGCCCTTCGAGCTGATCCACTGCAGCAGATTCAGCTGCTGCTGCTGTCTGGCTTGTGTCTGTTGCTGTGTCTGTTGCTGTGTTTGTTGCTGTGTCTGTTGCTCTGCCGCCTCCTCAGAGCTCTCCTGCTCCTGGTCGTGACCCATCTTGAGCTTCTTGTTGGGCGATGTGCTGCTGCTGCTCTTCTCCACGCTGCTCTCCCCCGCCACCGGCGGCAGCTCGCCGTCCTGCTCCAGCAGCTCGTCGAAGCCATGGAAATCGCCCTCGGCCTGCGCCATAAGCGACGGCAGAATGGGAATCCGCGCCAGCTGTGTGAGATCATCGCCAAAGTTGCGCAACAGCTCCAAGTAGCTGTCACGCTGCTGCAGATGCCGGTCGAACGCCTGGCAGAAGTTGTGAAAGCGCTCCGCGAACTCGTTCGTCAGGTCCTCCATGTTGGCGACCACCGCCGACCAGCCCTGCTGCTGCAGATGCTGCTCGTGCACCAGCCGCTCGCACAGCTGCTCCTCCTTGCGGCCCAGCTCGCGCATGTGCTGCGCCAGCTGCGACCGCTGTCGCACCGTCTCCAGCACCGCCGACAGCTTGTGGCTCTCCTCCACCTGGCGGCGCAGCTCGGCGTCCGCGGCGTCGCCCGCACTGCCGCCGGCTATCGCCGGCGCCAGACGCTCGTCGCCGGTGAGAAACATGTAGATGGGATTGGTGTCGGTGCCCGCCGAGTAGCAGGAGACCTGTGTGGAGTGTGTCAGCATCTCGCCGCCGCTCACCAGCAGCACAATGTTGGCGGCGGGGATGCCGTGCAGGCGATGTATCGTCTCCTTCAGGTTCTCCACCGAGGAGAGGGCGACATTCATGTCGAAGCTGAGCATGCGACCGACGTCCACATGGAATACGTACAGCATCATGGAGCTGCTGCCTTTCTTTCCTCCGCTCCTCCGCCCAACTCTCCAAGAGTGTGGCTATGAGTGTGTATGTGTGTATGCGTGTATATGTGTGAGTGTGTGTGAGTGTTGGCAGTGCTTATGCTTTCAAGGTTTCACTCTCAATCGCTTGCTCTCTCAGTGTGTTTGCTGCCGCCACCTAGCGTTGAGAGGCTGTAACATAAACATAAACAAAGAGAGAGAGAGAGAGAGAGAGAGAGACATTTCGTTAGCGTAACAGTAACAGTGGCGCAGTGTGCAACAGGGATGCCTTAACATATTTATGTCGTCGTTCTAACACAACACACGTGGGAGTTGCAGTCAGCCACTTAACAGCGCTGCTCTCTGTCAGTACTGGATCTGCTGTTAACCTGCTTTTAGATTAGACACAATGGCGCTCTGCTGGGGGCGCGAGTTTAAATGTTAATGACTAAAGCACGCTGCTCGCGTTTTCAAGTCGCAATAAATAATGTGTTGTTGTTATTGGCGTATTTTTACATCGACACACGCACACACACTGCTACATACATTTTGTTTACAATTTGTCTGGCAAACTTTGGCGCTTATGTGCAAACGATGATGAAGCAATAGTAAAACGCCAAATGCGAGCGATAAGAAGCTAATTCAAAAATAGCGACGCCGCTCCGACTGTTGTGTATGTAAATGGCGCACACGCGCACAACTATCAAACAAGCAACACACAAGCAACCGCACAAGCACAACACAATATGTACTATTATCAACGCACCTTAGTTAACACACAAAAACAAAATAAATAACAACGTCTAGACATTCGGGCGTAACGAATACAACTGACAACCTCAGCAGTCGACAACGCCGACGTCGTGGTTAGCGTCGCTGTTGCCGTCGCCGTCGCTGCCGCAGTCGCTGCTGACGTCGCCGCTACACGTGTGCTTCACTCTCGCGATCCCTCGCAATGTGAATGTGTGTGTATGTGTGTATATGTATGTACCGAAGAGCGACAGCTAGATGGCAAAAGAGCGTAGTTAAAGGGAGATGGCGTCACTTTTTGGGATTACCTGCCTGGTCAGCTCTTCATCCTTTGTTACCTTCGCCGTTTTCATTTTACCTAAGCAAATTTCATAATTTGTGGAAAAAACGCATCATTTTTCTTAGATTTGTGCTCAAGCTAAGTCTAGACAAGGTTGTAAATGTTTACAACGAACATATGTTAAGAAAATGCCCGAAATTACGCAGAAAACCAGAAACTGCGAAGAGAAACCCATTAAAAATGTATCTAAACAGGTTTATAACGCGACAATCGACGTTTTACAATTTTAAATGAAATACTTATCAAGTGCAGCAGTAGCAGCGGCAGCAAAACGTCAGCTTTCGCCTCTGATTACTCATCAATCGAAGAGGAAGATCGGACTCGATAAGCGCTTATCAACTGGCAATTAAGTACAAAGACCAAGCAGACAAACGCATACATATATACATGTGTACCTGTGACATGCAGAGTGTAATTAAAGCATATAAATCAAGTTTACCGCACAAATAGCAGATAACCTAACAGCAGCTACTGTTGGGGGAGGCGTGAGGTGGTGTGGACTCTGCAGACTGCCCTGAACTTTTTTGCTGGGGTCATATTCAGCAGCATCTCTTACAGACCGCTGCTAAACTGATTACAGTCGATGTTAAGCACAACGACAACAACAGCTGTCGCAGTCGCTGTCGTCGACGCAGCGTCGCCGCCAACGACGACGACGACGTCAGAGTTTATCAGCACTCAGTGGTGTCGTCGATGCAGGAGGGCAAAAACAACAACACGAAAACACTTTCATGAGCTAGCAAAGAAGACACACACACACACACGCATCGAGTAGTCATTAATTAGGAATGTCACATTTCGTATATGTGGATATAATTGAATTTTATGCGTGTTTTTTGTTATTGTCCTGCTGCGGTCGTTGCTGCTTAAAGTAGGTTAGTAAATATTGTTATTATTATTGCTGGTAATGGTCATGTAAATACATGAGTATACACAAATACGCAAAAACATGTGTACATTTATCAATGTAAATTAAATAAGCAGAGCCTGCTTAAGCTGTCAGAGTTGCAAAACTTCAAGGCAACAGCGCAGCAAGTGCGATAAGCGAGATGGAGCCATGTTTACACATATGCACATATGCACAAACACATACACACACACAAGCAAGTCGGAGATTTGCCGAAAATATATTAATAAACCTTGTTTTGAGGCCGTCGCGCAGCTGTTTGCGAACAGCTGATGCTTGATCACACCGCATTAACATTGCACTAACAGCAACCACAGCAGCAACAACAACAGCAGATGAATGCAATGATGTACATATGATAGAATTGTCGCTCAGTTGGCAGCCCTGGCCACTGTCTGTTTGTGTGCGTGTGTGTGTGGGTATTGTTTTGGCCTACACTTTGTTATTTTCCATTACGTTGCATTTTGTCTACATACACGGAATGAATGTTTTGGGCCTAAAACTTGAAAAGGAATTGAGAAAATGAAGAGAGCGAACAAAATGCGAGTGAGCTGCAATTACCAACGTTATAATTTCTGCGAAAACGAAAAGTCATTTAGAAATGCACCACTTGAAATATGTAAATTGTTGCAATTAATTGTAATTTGGCTCGAACTGAGCTGACGCACAAACTGTCAGACAACAATAACAATATTACAATAATAACAGCGGTAACAACAACAACACTGCAACAAGGGTTGCCTGACGTTCCAAAAAGAAAATGGCAGCAGGTGCAGAGCTGCATTTGGCTAAAGAGCGAGCGAGAGAACGAAAATAACAGCGGGCATTGACGTGGTGGGGGAGTCCAAGGGGCAGGGAAGCATTTGTGGGCGGTCATTCGAAATTTATGCAGCAAAAAGGGCGTCATCGGCAATTCCTTTGTGTTGCGTGTGTGCGCCAGTATGTGTGTGTATGTTTGTTTTATTAACTATATAGATAACTATAACTATGACGTTTAATTAAGACCATGTGAGGCGGCTGCACTTACCTTGTAATCTTTAATCAATTTCAATCACAATGGCGCGTCTGTCAGTTTAAGTGTGTGTGTTTGTTTGTTTGTTTGTGTTGGTGTGTTTTGATTTTAATCAATTGTAAACGCGCACGAACACGAACACGAACGTACGCTGCACAAATGATTTGGCATCAGCTGTGACTATGTTTGTCTGTGTCTGTTTCTGTCAGTGTGTGTGTGTCAGCAGCAGCAGCAGCAGCGACGTCGTCGTCGTCGTCGTCGCAGTCCAAAACAAAAGCTGCTGGTCCCCAGCTTTGGCTTCCTTCACACTTCCTTCTCCTATTACTTCCACTTCCTCCACTCCACTCTTTCTGCACCTTTTTCTTCTCGCGCGGCGTCAACGCCAGCGTTTTTCTCTTTTCCTTTTTGATGTTATGTATATTCTTATTTATTTTTTATCGCATTGCTTTTCACTCGTTTTTCGCAATTTGTGTTTTGCCTTGTTGTGTATTTTTCTTGTTCGTTGCGTATCAAAATCAAACCCGATCAATGTGTAAAAAAAGCTGCCCAAATCATTAAAACTCGCGCGATATGCTTAATATTTAAATATGTTGCGTTTTGTTTTTGGGTCTATTTGCTGTGTTGTTGCTTTTGCTGTTGCTGTTGTTCTCCCCCCTTTATAATCTATTTCTTTGTCTATCACAATTGCGTTGTTGTTGTTGCTGCTGCTTTGCTGCTGCTGGTGGTGTGCTGTTGTTGTTGTTGCTGGCAGTTTAATTTTATGTCGATTTTCTTGCCATTTGCACGCTTTGCCGTGGGGCTTTTGTTAATTTTTATTATTATATAAATTTCACACACGCATTTTGTTGAATTACTTATATTTCTAATTAAATTAAATGGTATAAAAATGAAATAACGCACTTTCGTAGTTCCTCGTTCTTCTTCTTCTTCTGACTTAATAATAACAGCGCAAATAACATACACAATGACTGAACATTAGCTCAACTGTTATTAACAGCATACCAAAACGAGCAACTTGGGAGTAAATACTTTCAATTCTTTTACTCACATTAAAAATCAAAACTGAAATTATTAAAAAAAACATTTAAATATATTTACATTTAAATAATTTCAAACGGTTGGAACTTTATTTGAAACAACGATTTGTATTTAAAGAAGTTGATATCGATAGCTTATGTTAACGCAGCAATGAGGCTGCACAACACCTGCCTATAGTCACATAAATAATATCGATCAATCATCGTAAGCGCACATTTGCACATTCTACGCGTTTTCGCCGATAGTGTTCTCAAAGTGAAGAAAAAGTCCTAAGGCAGTTCAACAAAGTGCAAAAGAATTATAAAATTGCTTTATTTTAGGAAATCTACTGCATATAAAGTCGCAGCATTATTAGATTTAAGTAGTTTAAACGCCGGGGTGACGATTTCGTCGTAAAAAAGAATAAAAACACACGGATTTATACGCGTACACACACAGAGAAAAATCGTCATCATCGGATATAGGCCAGATACACGGGCGGGGAATACATACATACATACATGTCACAGACACACGCAACACACTTCATCTGCATTTAACGTCGAATTCTCAAGTAGACTTAAGCTTAATTAGATATATTTTAGCTATTAGTTTTATATATTAATTTTTACTATTTGTATTTTACCTTAATTGTATTGTATTCTATTACAACATCAAAAACACACGAACAAACAAAACCCTAAACCATCCAAAAATATCATGATCAACATTCAAACTATAGAAAATGTGGCAGATTGCGCGCCGCTTTACTTGCCACATAGCTTGTACCTCAAGCCACTGGCCAAGATGCAAATCTCGGTTGCATTACCCGAAAAAATTAAAACCGGCAAATCCGTATCCAATCTTGAAATCATGGAGAAACTCAGTGCAGAACTCAAACCTGACAAATTCCTGGTGCTCAAAGTAAGTAGATTAATTTCAATAAGAAGCAGAGATTAAATCTGAATTTTCTAGGTCTCTAAGAGCACTGTGAATTACATTCGCTTCGAGGCGGAGCTGGATGAGCGCAAACGTTTACGCTTGGCCATCGAACGTCTCGATGGCGTCTCCTTACGTTTATCCGGCTTTAATGATGCCGCCTTTCGAGTACGCTGCACTGAGGCCAAGGATGAGTTTCCTACACGCCACGACTGGGACTCGTACTTTCGCGATGCCCGCAACATGGACGAGATGAAGGCGGGCGAACGTCCAGATACCATACACTTGACCCATCTGCCCATCCGCTGGTTTTGTCCACGGCACGCAGAGCACGAGGAGCAGGTGAAGCCTAGCGAAAGCATTTTCAAGCGCATCTTTGAGAAGTTTGGTCGCGTACGTGCCGTCGATATACCAATTTGTGATCCCTATCGCAAGAGCATGCAGCCGGACGTTAGCGGCATGCGAACCTTCAGTTTCGAGCAGGATGTCCTCTTCGAAGCGTAAGTACTCTGATAAAGAATTGAGTAGAATTGCTTATTGGTGGAATGTTTGTTTCAGCTATGTGCAGTTCGAGGAGTATTCGAGCTTTGTCCGCGCCATGGATGAGTTTAGAAGCACGAAGCTAGTGCGCAAGTTTGTAGACAAAACGCAGGCCATCAATATCAATGTAAGCTTCGATAAGCAGAAGCATCTGAGCGATTCACATGTGCAGCGACGCGAACGCATGCGTAAACGGTGTGTGGCCAAAGCACAGGCCGAGGATGAGGAACGGGAGCGCGAGAAGCAGAAACAGGCCGAGCAGCTGGAACGCGAAAGGTTTGCCCATTTAATGTTGGTTGTATGCACAGTGAGCAGGCAATGAAAGCAATAAGCTGAGGGATTTAGTACCAAAAGGGTTCATCTCTATGTAGGGGATTAATGTTGTCTGCTTCTAAAACTAAGCTGAGTTTAAGTCTCGTAGTCAGCTATGAACTACTTTTTTTTTCTTGCTTTTGTATTGATTTCATTGCCTGCTCACATGTTACTTAGCCACGCCAAGTGTTCGGCCTTAAATGCCGAATGCTATACAGTTTTCTGACTCTTCTAGCCGAAACAGTTGATAAGTTCTTTAGCAAATCCACAAAACAAAAATTGAAAATCAATGAAACCAACAAACCAACCAAAACAAATATGCGCAAAATTGTTGCAACCAAATTTACAGGCAAAAACAAGACCAATTGAAATTGGCCGAGTTGGAGAAACAACGCGAACGCGAGGAGAAGCGCAAAGAAAAACATCTGAAAAAGATCCAGGAACGCGGCCAAGTGGAGATCTCGCAGAAGATACGCGTCGAGGAGCGCAAACTGATGATAGCGCAGCGCAAGCTGGAGAGCATTCGCATCCTGGAGCAGGTCTTCGAGCGCATACAGGTAAGTTAATTTCTTCAACACCTGAACCTGAATGTAGTAGATTGATCTTTGCTTGTTTTTTTGCAGCTCAAACAGAAGCAGAAATCACATCGAGCTCAGCACGATGACGCCAAAGACGCACAACGCGGTCGCTTGGTGGAAAAGTATAAAACGGCCACAGAGAAGCTCGTCTGTGATCAGCGCAAGATTGTGCAAGACATTAAGAGCAACACGCCGCTGATGGGACTGCTCAAAAGCAAATCGAAAAAAAGCGGCGCTACTGCGGCCAGCAGTGATGAGGAGGACGCTGCAACCGTAGCCCAAAAGAAGCCAAAGCTCAATGGTAATCTTGTGGCAGCCAATGGAAGCGTTGCCAATGCCGCTACAGGTGCAACAGTGCAGCCAGCGAATGCCGCGCTGAATCCTTTCAAAGCTGTGACCGCTGCGCTGGCAGCTGGCGCCGTGCCTGGCACAGCTGCTTATAGTGCCGAGGCAGCTAGCGAATGGATGCAGTCCTTGTCCATGTTTGGCTACGGCATGCCCACTGTTTTTCCTGGCGCTGCACTCTACCGCCCAGCGGCACCTCCGCCGTATCCCGTCTCCAGCAATTATCGTGGCTTTGCGCCGCGGCCACGCGGCCGTGGCAGGGGACGAGGACGTGGCGGTCGGGCAGGTTACGATGGTCACTCGTCCTCCTACTACAATCCCAATCACTACGATGGCGACGAAGCAGATGATGCCTATTATCACAAATCTTCACGCGGCAGGTTTGTTCCTTTTGCTCTTTATTTACCTACATTTTGACTAATTTGAGACTATCTCTCTACCGCAGAAATCGTTCGCGTTCGAGCTCCTATTCACGCAGTCGCAGTCGGTCACGAGGTCGTCGGTAAGTAACTAAGAGATGCCCCAATGGAACTTAAACTGCTATTGCAATTAATTTGTAGTCTCATATGTCGTTCCAGGCGCAGCAGAAGCCGCAGTCGCAGTCGTTCTAACTATCGCAAGTCCTCCTACTCCTCGCGTTCTAGGTAAATAGAATGACAAACACCCATTAACAATTTAATAATCCTTTTTTTCATCTTCAGACGCAGTCACAGCCGATCCCGCTCCCATTCGCATTCGCGGAGTCGCAGCAAATCGCCGGCACAACGCAAGAATCGCAAATTGGCCTCCACGCGTCGTTCGCGCACCACAAGCTATTCCCGTTCACGCTCCCGCACGCGCACCCGGCGCTCCAGCTCGCGTCGCGATCGTCGCCTGCGCAGTCGCAGTCGTAGCCGCAGCCGTAGTCGCAGCAATTCATCGAAACGAGTCGTGCTGGAGGCCGATAAATTGGTGGCTTCGGCGGAGAAGATACAACGCACCATTGAGCAGCATACGAAAGATCGTATGCGCGAGGAGGTGCGAGAAATTAAGCAAAACTTTCGTCATCAACGCCCACTGCAGGATAACCATATGGACAACGAAAGCGATGCTTTGGACGCCAAGAGAGCGTCAAATAGCAGTGCAAGAGAAATGGATGGCGATAACAACAAGGGAAGCAGTCGCCGCAATTCTCTTGCTACCTAGCATATGTAATTTAATTTAAGTTCTCATAGACTACACCACCCAATTATAAGAAAAAGTTTTTAGATAAAATGATTGCAATACAAAGTCGATAAACATAATTGGAGTCACTTTTCAAGCAATCGATCCAATCGCTCGATTAATTAAGTCGGTGTGCTTATTGTTGAGCAAATCAAATATCGGCTAATCGATTTGCACTAATCGACGTCACGCGCCATTCGATGATATATAAATGAAAGAAGCGTTCTTGAAAAATCACAACAAACAAACCATATAATTGGGTAAGCGCCTGTTGTGTGCAGCTACAATTTACAATCAGTTGTGTTTGCCGTATTACTAAAATATTAATATAAATTGTGTTAAGCATAAGAGGGTGTTTGGAGTGGACGAGGATGCCAAGAAGGTATTTGATTCTTTCTATGTTTACAAGACAAGTGTTCAGAATGTGTGTGTGTGTGTATGTGTGTGCCTGCGGTAAACTTAGAAGCGCCTGTTGTTTCGACCTCGGTTTCGACCGCCGCCTCCACCTCCTCCGCCCCCAGAGTTGCCATTGTTGCCACGTCTTCGACGCTGCCCACTGTTGTTGTTGCTATTGTTGTTGCCGCTCTTTTGGTACTGTTCACGCTGTTCGCGATCATTGAAGTTATCGCCACTATTGTTGCCATAGCCATTCTGATTGGACGGCCCACCGTTGTTGCCATTGCCATTGCCGTAGTTGTTGTTCCAGGGTGCATTGGAAGCCCACGGATTCGGCCTGCTAGTCTCCTCACGGGATGCCTGATCCATTGGCGAACCGCTGCCGTAGCTCGAGGGATCATCGATGAACTCGGTCTTCGGCTGCTGCGCCTTCACGGCCAGCAGCGAGGGCAGGAACGGTTTTTTCAGCAGCAACAGCTCCCGCACGCACACCAACTGTGCGTTGTGCTGGCGCGGCTCGAAGCGTGATTTCTTCAGCGGCGGCGACACCTCGCCCCTTGACTGCGGCGTCTCCGCTGCGGGTGACAGCGAGCGCGAACGATCCCGTTCTCGGTCCCTGTCGCGTTCCCGCTCACGTGTCGGCACCACGTCGCGCAGCTCCTCCAGCTTACCGGCATCAATGTACTTGTTGAGGTACTCGGCACCCTGGCGAATGGCGCCCATTAGACGCGAATCGGGATGCACACGGATGAAGCGGCCGTAGGCAAAGACGCCCACAATGGTCTGTGGATCGAGGCCATTGAGCATGCCGCTGGCGAGTATGCCCTCGAGTGTGTTCTCGCTGATCTGCTGATGCGTCAGTCCGTTGCTCGAGTCCTTGGACTCACGCGCCGCCAGCTCATCATGTATGCTGAGCACGCTAGGATCATCGGCGCGTCGCGGGCCTGCCCACTGCACTTGGAAGTTGCGTGGAATGGGCTTGCTGTAGGGCACCTTTTTCTCGCGATCACGATCGCCGGCCGATCTGCTGCCGGCGTCCAGATCCAGGCCGGGAATGAAGCCCTTGTCGGCTGTAAGGCTCTCTGTGAACTCCACCTTGTCCTCGGGTCCCATGCCGGGAATGACGGCGTCATCTGTAAATAGGTGGCACATTAAAATAATTGGAGTTGCAGCTTTGGCCTTGATACCCACCGTATTCACATTCATCCAAGGCAGCTAAGCTGGCGGGAAGCGTATTCAGATTGTATTTGTCACGCATCAGATCGCCAGGTCGATTGCGTGTCCAGAACTTGATCGTGTGATCGTTGGAGCCGGAGCAGAGTATGTGACCCAACGGATGCCAGGCAAGTGTCCACACAATGCTGTCATGCGCCGTCTCCACACAGCCAATCTCTTTGTCCGTGCTGCAGCAGAAGCGGGTACATCAGAAGAGATAAAAATAGATATTTAAAGTAAAACTCACCCCACGTTCCAGAAGAGAATGGAACCATCGGAGCCACCAGAGCAGAAGAGGCCCTCGTGTATGGGATGCCAGGAGACTGAGCTGGCCTCCTTTTTGTGTCCACGGAAAACTTGCACCTCCTCGCGCAGATTGCGTATGTCGAAGAGCTTGAGCAGGTGATCCCTGGACGCCGTCACCAGCCAGTTGCCATTGTCGTTCCACTTGAGATCCATGACGGTCGACTTGTGGGCGTGGCTGCAAAGGATTATCGCAATTATAACTTCCAGATCACACTTTGAAATGAATAGTCTTAATACTTGAACTTATGCGTGTAGGTAAATTAATTAAAATTAGGGGTAAGATGAACCAATACTTACAGTGTGGCCAGCGCAATGCCACTCTTGGGATCCCAGATCTTGATTGGCTGCTGGTTATCCTTGCTGCCGCTGACTATCATCGCCTTCTGCGGATGCCAATGCACGCACTTCACATCCGCACCGTGACCTGGCAAGTGTTCAATTAGGAATGGGACTCGATGGAATGTGTAGGAACAATGGATACTTACCACGCAGCACACGCTCCTCCTGGCAGCGCATGAAGTCCCAGATGCGTAAGGTGCCATCGTCACTACCGCTGACAAATTTGCTGTCCGTCGGACTGAAACTGTGTATGGAACGTCGAGATTGGTGGCGGAAGCGGAGAGACAGCGATGTTAGAAAAATGCAAAACGAATCACAAATAAATACGAGTATGATGAGTGTGTGGAGAAGGCAGAGTGAACTTCGAAGGGGATCCCGATCCACGAATGCAACCCTAAACCCAATTCCCCCTCTCTCTTCTCAGCAGCAGCAGCAGGTCTTGAAAGAAAACACTCGAACCCCCGAGTTTCAATTGAAAAATGTTGCATTTCGCTTTTTTATTGTTTGTTTTCTTGTTGTTGTAGTTGCCACGCACAAATAAAAATTGCTCAACGTTTTTTTGCTTTGCATATTGTATATGTATATATTTTTCGTTTTATTTTTGGCTTGGTTTGCCTTTATTGCATTTTGTAAAATATCAAAAAATTCATTTATTTCAAATCGATTCCATTATTTCTTTTCAGTCTTTTTGTTTGAAGTTGATTTTAAGGCTAGATCACAGTAATTTGTACATGTTTAGACTGGGTTCATTGTCATTTTTACTTTTTTGTTCTTTTCTTTATATTTAATGTCGTGGACTTGATGGGATGGAAAACTGCGCGCGCAACCTACGCAAAGCTAACTAAACAAAGCTTGTGCACCGAGAGAGAACCTGGCATGTTGCTCAAGTGACGGCTTTATTGAGTATACAAAATTGCAACAGCCCCCGGGAAAAAATAGAGAAACGAAATATGATGAACGCGAGAAGTATGCTAAGAGATTTGCATGCTAAGCTGCGCAACTGTGAGCGATCTAAACTTGGGTGGTTCTGTTCGATGGACCCCACGGCAACGACGGCTGCTAAATGGTAAATACAATTGACAACAATTACGATCATTAGGCAATACCTTATTCCCCTAATCGCCTCCTTGTGCGCCTGATACATCTTCACGTTGTTCATGTTCGACTGCCAGTACTTCACATATCCGCCATGATCGCCTGTCACCATCCAGCTGTCATTGTGTGACCACACCATCGTGCGCACGGAGATATCGTGAGCCTGCATGTAAAGATCATTGGTTAGTGTTCGCTCTTGGAACTGCTTTTATTGGCGACTTACCTGCAGAATGGTTTCGAAGTTAAAGGTCAGGCCGTTCCAAAGCGTAAACTCGCCGGAACTGGCGCCTGTGACCAGTCGCCTGCCCTCGGGTGTCCAAGCCAGCGTAAAGATCGGACAACGCATTTTGTTTGTGGCCGTCTTGACGAAACGCGTCGTTATCGCATTCGCTGGGTTGTCCAGGAAACTGGAGGGCGGCAGCATCTGTGGTACATAAATGCTGTCTGGCTGAATGGCTAGACGATCCCGATAATCTCGTTGCCAAAGCCGTGCCTGCAAAAAAAAGTTAATTAATTATAAGTTTATCATAAGCTAATTATGAGCGTTTCCCACCTCAAGTGCCTTGATTATGGAGGCATTGTAATCGACAGTTTTTCGCATAACGCTCTTTCGCAATCGCTTGCCATCGAAGTCGTCCTGTGACATACCAAATGGTCTCTGGAAGCCGCCCGGCATGAAGGGCTTGAAGTGATTGTAGCCCTGTTTGCCGGCTCCATGATGTGGATGATAGTGTCTGTAATGTTGGCCGCCCATCGATGGCGGCGGCATCGATGTGAAATTTGTGGCCAACGCCGAAGGCGCCGTCAGTAGCTGCGGTGGCGGTTGTGACAAATCCATTGCAAGCAATTAATTGACTTCCTTGTTTTGTTTTCCTGTTCTTCTTTTGCTGCTCGTAGAAAAAAAATTGCTGAAGTACAGAACTAATATTAGTCTTGCTGAACTAGTTCTTTTTTACTTTTTTATTTTCTCATTCATGCAGATTGCTACGATTTGTAGCCAAACGTTAAGGTGTATAAAATGAAAATACTCTGAATAGTATTAGAATGCATTAAATTGTTACTTTCGAGTGAGTGCTGTATTTAATAAAGTATTAACAACAATTGCCGCGGCGGTGTTGCAAAATTTTCGTTCGTTTGAATGGAACTAAGAAAACGCAAACGCACTCACACAAACACACTCGTATATGATGATGCACCCCCTCAAGTGAGACGCGTGTCGCTTATGGTATTCCGTTATTTAAGGTTCGTGGTGGTTCCCTTTACTTACATTTACACACTACAACTGTATCATTATGCCTATCAACTAATTTAAATTACTTTTGTTAATAATTAAATTGCTTCAGTTTCCACCAATTCGTCGGTCGCGTGGATGGCAGTTGTATAGAGATGACAGTATCGATTCCTAGATTTTTTTAGAAACTAAAATATCGATTCTTTATGGCAAACATCGATTTTTCCCTACTAGATAATATAAATTATTTTATTATTATTCTTTTAGATGAAGTCAGCATTATTTCATAAAAATAACGTTTTTTTTTGGTATGTTTTCAACTGTGACGCTAGAATACCAGAATCTACCAAAAGTGTTGTTAAGTGTCACCTGGTTACACTTAATAATGTATACTGGTTCATTATGAAAAACGTTTATACCACGGCGCGTTATTTTAAAATCATATTATTTCCGTATTTTTTATTTTCTTTTTTTTTAATTTGACGCAGTCTTGCAAATGAATTCTTCACTATTCGTTTGTATTGTACCATAACAGTGGGGACTCGCAACAATGGCCAACTGCGATTATGGGAAATAATAATCAAATCTAAATATCGATAGTCATTTATTTTCACGGTACTAAAAAGTATCATTTAAAAAACCTTTTTAGTAATATCTGTATAATGCTTATAGAAGGAGTGTAATCGTATATATTCTACAGACAAACATGAAATATATTGCTGTTATCTAATTAAAAAGGTTATTTTATTTATTTATTGCTAACAGTTATTTTGTATGTAAAACTATCGGATAATCGACACCCGGTTAGCCAACATTCTGTTAATAACATTTGGTCTCTCTGTTAAGTTGAGTTGTTGTATGTGCCTGCGCATACACAACAGTTAGTTTGGTTGGTGGGCCAGTTGGATCTGTGCTTTTTGTTGGGGCTCAGAAAAACTTTTATATACAATTGCGCGTGCGGTTTGTGCGTTCAGTAGGTCGTCGTTCGTGGTTGAGTTCATACTAAAACGTTGAGTGCATATGATAGTATTTATTGGCTGTTAAAATTTCAAATCGCTGTGTGGAACCCTGTTTGTTGTGTAAATTTAGCTTGTGCTTCTGTTATAATTTGTGGCTTTAAATGTTCTCAAATGTCATTGAATTCTAACTAAATGAAAAAAATAATTTATCTTTAACAGCTAAGCAACGTCTCGTTAACAATAACAACACAAAACAAAAAAGTAACAGCCACTTGCGCCGGACATTAGAGTCAATATTGTTAAAACGGTTAACATGCAAACAGTCATTAAGTAAGTTGTTGTCTCCTCTCAGTTACCCTCTCCTACCACTTCCCTTTTCCCCCTTCCCACCACCATAATATTGTCTGTCCCACAATACGAGCCTATACATATACACAATTTAATACAATGTAAGCTGCTGTGGTTGCTGCTGCATTTTCATTATCTTTGTTGCAAGCCAGTTTACTACCATTTCCATTCGATTTTTCAATATTTGTTGGCGCGTCAAAAAAAGAAAGTTGCGCATGTTTATTATAAACACGTTCCGGGTAGTTCGATTCCATTTTTTTCTCTTTCTTAAAATAAAAGAAGAAAAAAACGAGAAACAAAAAAAAACTGGACGCAGGCCTTGGTTGTTATCAGGTTATTTTTATCCCAACAACAATCTAACAATTTATTTGGAATTCGATTAGCATCTATGGATGAGCATTTATTTTTCATTAATTAGTTGAATCTTAAATCTTAATAAATTAATTATTTATATTCAAATTAGCTTCTATAATATATAAGATTATGTCATAAAAGTTATATAAATTGAGCATTCTCGGTACATGCTTCATGTGGACCAATCCCAAACTTCTTTTTTTGAGAACGCGCTCTAATTAAAAAAAAAAAACAAAAATGAAATCCAAAACGAATTAAGAATTATTTACTCTTGGCTAATTCTCGAGCTTCTTTTTAATTGCAAACTGCTGTCATAAAAGAAATAAGATGAAACTGATTTTTATTTGAGATATATATTTGTATACATATTGTTGTTAGTGCATTTACTTACACAATAATTATTATTATTGTATTTTATTGTACAATGCCAAAAGTCTGAGATTATTTTGTATGATTCGCGTTGGCTCAATTCAAGTTCTCACGTACCTTAGCAATTTTCTCTAATTGCTGAGATGCGTTCGGTTAACTCGGCATTCACATAAGTTTCTTCAATTGTTCTAATAGAACTAAATACTCAGATGGGCATGTCATATTTCCCGTCATATTTGGAGTTAATTTTTTATTTACTTAAGTAATAATAATGTTAATACAAATTCTTTGATGTACTATATAGGGTTGGTACTCATCTGAAGGTTTAATGTACTGAGGAAATGCATATTAATGGAATTATTCATGTATATTGCGAGAAAGAATAATGAATTCAGTCGAAAGTGTTTACAAAGCACAGGTGCGTTATTCTTTGTTTTGCTGTATCAATAGAATGCTATTTCGTTTTAAATATTATTGTCCAGATACGACACTATATTTTTGAACTGACGCATGTTCACAATATACTTGTTTGTGCGAGTTTCGTTAATGCACTTTGAAAACCAATGATCATAAAATACAAGTTGAGAGGAATCACACAATTGAAACTCTTTGTAGAGCCCCGAAAAAATATCACACCTTAGCGCGATGTAGAAGTAGTTGATGAGGCTATAGATGGAACCGTCTTACCGGTTATACAACTTTGACTAATTCTGAACCCGAGTGTGTGTATTTTATCTGTTTCTTTTTGATCGGTATTTAGGCCAACTAAATCGACGAGAAATCCGCCAAGAACTGATTTTTTGTCGAGTGCTTTTTTTCAGTTTTGATTTTTGTGGTTTGGCGTCTCATTTGTTATTTCTTCATTTTTGTTTTTTAAAAGAATTTTTATTGTGGCTATTGTTGATGTTGTGGTTGTTGCTGCAGTTGCTTATTTGCTCAAATTGCATAATTAAACGCACGCAGACCTTAACTTGGTCAGCAACTGCAACTGGCCAATTATGGTCACTCATTTGACCATGTGGTTGCGTTTTCTTTTCAGTTGTTGTTTTTTTTTTATTGTTTTGTTCTCCAGTCGAAGGTGAAACTTGCGTTGACCACAGCACATATATTACAGCATATTGTAATGAACACTCAGCTAAAGCTATTTTTATCATAGTCCCGTTCTGCGTTGTTTACATTATCGAGTTGAGTCTCTTGTTAACTCCTTTCTGGCTCACAAACAATAAATAACTCCATAAAACTCAGAGGTTATCATCTTTATTTACAAACAAAACAACCTGTAAGCGATATAATCGAGTTAGAGTATGAATAATAGTTTCCATTAATCTCTTGACGTCTAATAACAATTAAACTCATCTTATCGGAGTCATCTAATTACAATTTAATCAAATGATTAATTGATCTCCAATTTGTGTCCAACTTTAGTACTCAGTTTAATCATTTATCATTATACTATTAGACTATTAGACTATAAGGAAATAGGCCTTTAACGTCGTATCATGCAGAATACAAACATCTTCAGATGACTAATTGTTGTTTATTTGATTAACACTTTCAGCACTTGAAATGGAAAAACAATTTAACAATTACGTTCATTTATTTATTGCATACTTTTGGCCAAATTCCTGAGCACAAATAATATAAATAAGAAATAAAAGTCACGGCCTTTCTTTGTTTCGAGGTCAGTCAAAAGAACATTCTTGAGGCGCGATGAGCAGGTGCATCGCTTCCTTATGGTCGCCGCAGCACGTGAATCATTGCAAATCGGGCCAAACACTTCAAGTATATGATGCGTAATAACGAGAACATTTTGGAGCGTGTAGCTCACGTAATAGGCCCGGTCTTTGACTTCTTTCGCGTTATTATTACTCATTCTGCACATAATAAAAGCGCGACGACGAGACGATTTGTCACAGCCAGGTGATTGATGATACTAAAGCCCGACTCAAGTTCGTAACTCTTTCATTGAAGTCAATTACGTGTACTCGTTTTGTTTACACATAATTGCGATTATTTGATGCGGCCAATGTGGATTTTTGAGGAATTACCCGAACCGGGAAGCGCACAGAATTAAACGAGTATTTTACGTGACCCAAAAAACCGCGAGAAAATCGGGCACGCGTCTCATCTTCTATAAGAAAGCTTTAGGTTGCTACCGATCGTAAAACTAGCCTCACCGAACTCGGCTTCTATTGCAATTTCAGTGCTGCATCTGGAGAGTTAACAAATAACATATTGTTAGAATTACTGTTTTTCAAATGTTTGCTCATTGATTCGAAAAACTCATTGAGCTTTGTACGTGCCATGCGAAAAAATTCTTGGGGGCACGCCTCACAAGAATTGAAAAACATTTCGCATAACACTGACTTATATAAATGCGCTAATGAGTGATCAACTTTATCTCAAGTTCGAAAAAGTTTTCAATGTGCATAATTTTATGCTGTGCATTGTATTGAAACCGAATAACTTCCTCTAGGAACTGAAACATTATTCTTATTGTTTTGTGCTGTGCATCTCATTTAAAGCGCTGTTAGTTATTTACAACGTTGTGCCAAGTTTTTGAGGTCAATCTTTGAAAAGTTGGAAATTTCGCTTGCCTTTTGTTTCGTCGAGTCTAAATGCTGAATGCATATTTAATGATTTGCCTTGCCATTGGCGATTGTTAATCGTATGCGTATCGTTCAATAATTGCCAATATTATTTTGTTGCCTTTCAAAGCGGGCACCCACCCAAAAAATAAAAAATAAAAAAGTTTCGAAAACAAAAACATTTCCATTTCGTTAGCATGCAAAACGCACCTTGTACTTGTCGTAACATCCAATGAAAAACTCGTTGAGACATTTTGACATATGACGCCCTTGGCAGCTCGCTTAGTTTTATCTATTTTTTTATTATTTATTATATATTTAAATTATCTTGTTTTTGTTTCAAGAGTTTGGCAAGCAGTGCAATATTGCCGTTATTTATGTGCAGAAATCGCGACTTTCGCTGCACTTTGCAATGTTTTTCAATGGACTTCCGCTGGCTTTTCCTGCCCATCTGCCCATCTAGCTGGGGCTATTCAAGGTAGCAAAGTAACTGCCACAACTTCCTGCCATGCCCATCTCTCATCTCCCATCGCCCACAATTGCATTGTCGCTGATTTTTTCCTGTCGGCAAATTGTGCGCGTCCTGTTGATAAACAGATTGCAAAGTTGCAGCTGAAAGGCAGCTTTTGCTTTTGGTTTTGAGCCGCCATTCGACTCGAGGGCCAAGATCAATAAATAGCGACAAGTTCAAGTTGAAGCCCAGTGAAAGTTTGAAGAAATTTAATCCACAGACGCGTTATAAATGCCCAAGCAAACAACGGGGAAACTGACCATTGAGCGAGAATTATTAGCTCTGGGAAGCTGGGTTGGGTAAAGTGAGATATTTGAAAAAAAACATGTGCAATCGTTTGCCCATCGTTTGCCCAGGATTGCCCAAGAACAGTTTCGTTTGCCCACCTTTAGTTTCAAAATTACAAAAATTTCGAAAATTTTCGAAAATTCAAAAAATTTTTTTTTTGAATTTTTTCAATTGAAATCCCTAAATAATCGTTTGCCCACGTTTGCCCACCTTTTAGAATTTTGAAAAAATTTTCATTTTTAAAGATATTCAACATTGAAAATTTTGTCATTTCTCACCTCATAAAAATTCAAAATCTAAAAATTTTCACGATTTTTCAATTCAAATCGTTTGCCCATCGTTCGTCTTCGTTTGCCCACCCCATAAAATTTGAAAATTTTGCAAAATAAAAGTTTTAAACGATTTTTTCACTAAAACCCTTTGCCCACTGCAGCCCAGCCAAAAAATTTTCGAAAATCTCCAAATTTCTAACGATTTTTGAACTCAAATCGATTGCCCATCGTTTGCCCACGTTTGCCCACCCCATAAAATTTGAAAATTTTGCAAAATAAAAATTTTTCACAAAAATCGTTTGCCCACGTAGCCCACCCAAAAAAAATTTTCGAAAATCTCAAAAAAAATTTTCACGATTTTTCAATTCAAATCGTTTGCCCATCGTTCGTCTTCGTTTGCCCACCCCATAAAATTTGAAAATTTTGCAAAATAAAAGTTTTAAACGATTTTTTCACTAAAACCCTTTGCCCACTGCAGCCCAGCCAAAAAATTTTCGAAAATCTCCAAATTTCTAACGATTTTTGAACTCAAATCGATTGCCCATCGTTTGCCCACGTTTGCCCACCCCATAAAATTTGAAAATTTTGCAAAATAAAAATTTTTCACAAAAATCGTTTGCCCACGTAGCCCACCCAAAAAAAATTTTCGAAAATCTCAAAAAAAATTTTCACGATTTTTCAATTCAAATCGTTTGCCCATCGTTCGTCTTCGTTTGCCCACCCCATAAAATTTGAAAATTTTGCAAAATAAAAGTTTTAAACGATTTTTTCACTAAAACCCTTTGCCCACTGCAGCCCAGCCAAAAAATTTTCGAAAATCTCCAAATTTCTAACGATTTTTGAACTCAAATCGATTGCCCATCGTTTGCCCACGTTTGCCCACCCCATAAAATTTGAAAATTTTGCAAAATAAAAATTTTTCACAAAAATCGTTTGCCCACGTAGCCCACCCAAAAAAAATTTTCGAAAATCTCAAAAAAAATTTTCACGATTTTTCAATTCAAATCGTTTGCCCATCGTTCGTCTTCGTTTGCCCACCCCATAAAATTTGAAAATTTTGCAAAATAAAAGTTTTAAACGATTTTTTCACTAAAACCCTTTGCCCACTGCAGCCCAGCCAAAAAATTTTCGAAAATCTCCAAATTTCTAACGATTTTTGAACTCAAATCGATTGCCCATCGTTTGCCCACGTTTGCCCACCCCATAAAATTTGAAAATTTTGCAAAATAAAAATTTTTCACAAAAATCGTTTGCCCACGTAGCCCACCCAAAAAAAATTTTCGAAAATCTCAAAAAAAATTTTCACGATTTTTCAATTCAAATCGTTTGCCCATCGTTCGTCTTCGTTTGCCCACCCCATAAAATTTGAAAATTTTGCAAAATAAAAGTTTTAAACGATTTTTTCACTAAAACCCTTTGCCCACTGCAGCCCAGCCAAAAAATTTTCGAAAATCTCCAAATTTCTAACGATTTTTGAACTCAAATCGATTGCCCATCGTTTGCCCACGTTTGCCCACCCCATAAAATTTGAAAATTTTGCAAAATAAAAATGTTTCACAAAAATCGTTTGCCCACGTTTGCCCACCTAATAAAATTTCCTTTTTGTCTTTGATAAATCGGTCAAATTATGACAGGGAGTGATTTATGGCTTGAATTTCCTGACATTCAAGAAATCTACCAAAACTGATTCCATTCTTAAAACTATTCTTGTCTTTTACCACAAAGTCATAAAACAGGTAAATCCTTTTCTTATCATTTTTAATATTTATTGAAGTGAACAGGTAAATATTTACATTTGTGGGTGTTACACTTACTTGCGTCTTTTATTGCTCTATTGTCTGTGTATATATTACAATATGAATTTTTAAATGAGTATTTAAAGATGAACATGTTTTCCATTGTTTGCAAAGATCATTGTGAACTTCCCAACGTCCAGTAATTCGGCGGCAGTAAGGAATATAATGTCCAATTCCAGACGAAGAGGCAGATGGCACATATTCTATCGCCCCACTTAAAATGTATTTCGTATTTTTAACGATAATTTCTGAGGGCAATTGCTGTAAAGTTGCACATCCTAGGGGATCCGAAGAATTTTGCTTATTGAATTGGGTATCAATAACAAATTCTGTATCCATAATTATATGCGGTCCTGGATGTGTTTCCACAGTTGTTGCGGCTCCACATTTTTTGCAAATTTCTTTTTTATCTTCAAAAAATGTTGCACTAAAATCCAAAATTGCATCATGTATGCCGAGATTGATAACCTTTGTGCCATCCACCAATTCCATCCGTTCCCGTGAATATTCTTTTCCTTCACATTTGTTATGCATTGTGGTCCTTTTGAAGCTGGGTATTCCACACAAGACTTGACCAATAAAATTTCCAATATTGGCATGGCAGCTCACAATTGAGTCCTCCTCTGAAAATAAACTTATCAAAATTAAAGCTCTCTCATGATACAAGCTCCTAGAAATACCCTCAACAGCATATTTTTTTATTAGACACACTGTCAAGTTGTCAGTGTAATTACTATCAAGGTGCTCCTTGTAGTGCATGTTGTCTATATATGCTGTCGAAAGTATTTCAACAAGCGAGTCGAATGGGCAAGTGTTCTTAAGTTGTATAAGTTTTTTTCCGATGTAGACTGGTCCAACTGCACCGCCATTTTGTAGTATTGCGTCCTTGCTTCGTCTATGGGGTCGGTTATGGATCATCTCAATGTTGGGGCATTTTTTTAAATACTTCCCCCTGGTTTTTTTATCCAGTTTAGATCCGTCGGGTCCCTCGCTCCAAACGGCCTTGTGATGACTTTCTTGTGTTCCGGCGTTCATATCCATATAGTTCAGCATTGTGTTGTTTTTAATTTTCCAATTTTCTTCGTTAGTGAGGTATTCCACACTATTTTCTGTTTCCAATTCCGTTGTCTCTTTATAATTTGTTTCCTTTTCATTAATCTTCATTGCTTTTTCCTTAATAAAACTCGGGACTTTGTTGGTACGACGTTTCATAGAAGCCTGCTCCAGTTTGCAGGCTGCTTCGATGCATCGAATATGTTGCACCACAAACTTATCCGCTCGCACAGGCCTGTTGAATATGCTTAGGTCAGCGCTTTTAAGATCTTTAAAATAGGCTTCGACTAAAGCAGAAGATCCAACATCGTATGTCGAGCCGAATTGTTCTTTAACAACATTAGTCCACAATACAAAATATCGAGACAACTTTAGAAGAGGATCAGTAAATTCCGGAAGAAAATATGGATTTGGACGATGCTTTACGGACTTGCATGTTGCGGCTTCCTTCTCGGCGGATATTTTAATATCGTTGATGAAATTTTGAATATCCTCCTCAACTTCGTCCGCCTCTTTTGATGGCCACTCATTTAAAGTTTCATCATTGTCTTCACATTGTGGAGCTGAAAATGTTGCAATTTTGTGCAGTAAATAGTTCTCCTCTTGCTGACTTTTCAGATATTCACCTGTTTCCGTTTGCCCAGACGATTCACTCATTGCAACAATCAGCATGGAGCGAAGCATTTTCCCGAAACTGTCCTTTGAATCGCATGTAGTGGCTACTCCAATGCATCTTATGTAAAAGTCCTTGACACTTGGCAGCTTTCCTCTGAACACATTTTTGCGACACATCATTTTTATTAGATGTGCAATGTCCAGGCGTATGAAGCATCGTGGCAATTCCGATTCCCGATTTGTTAGACACTTGAAGCACGAAGATAAGTATGTATTAAGGCGACATTCGTTGAAGCTCAAACTTATTGCATTTAGTAGAGCCAACGAAAAATCGCATACAATCTCTAAGGGAAAGTATCCAGACTTTGTGATAAATCTGCTAAGCCAGAATTGAATGCTGGCCGTATCATGGCGGATAGCATTTGAAATACTGGCAGGATGCCGTCATCACCTTTCATCACAATTTGGTACAAAAAGACATAGCTTGTATCTCCGTTGGGCTTCATTATTGGTAAAACAACAGATCCAGTGGCATCCACAGAAATTTTCCTAATTTTTTTAATTAAAGAAAGATACATCTTTAATTGAGCGCCAGTACAGTAAATACAATAAAACTCATCCAGCCCAATGTCCAAAATGTATCCTGCCAAGTCGCCGTCATATTTCTTGAGGTATAAAGAAGAAATTGGGTCATGGTCTGTGGTGATTCCAAGATTTCTATTTATGGCCTCTTCTCGTAATTTCCTCAACGTTGGCAATTTTGGGATGAAACTTGGTTCGGGGTCGTCATCTTTCATATCCTTTGTGGCTTCCTTCCTCCATAATGATGCTTTTTTATAGCACAGTTCGTTGCCGATTTCCTGTCGTCTTTTTCCTGTGCATCGCCGTTTTTCCTGATGTGGTATACCGCGTGTGTCTGGTACTGTAACTGAAATGCTAATTCCACAATCAGCATCAGGTTCCACCAGACAATGTCCTTTAAGAATAGAACTGCATTCATTGCAGTATGCCTCAATCCGGAGCCAGATATTGTCTTCCTTGTCCGAAATTTTTGCTTTCTTAAAATTGAAGGCACATGGAAGGGGAATTTTTTTGTACACCTCCCGTGCAATAATATCCGTCCAATCCTGTTGTAAGTAGTTCTTCGATCGCAAGCCTTTTCCGGTGTCATCATTTTCTTTATTGGGCGCAATCGATTTCCACATTTCATCGTCCAGTTCCAAAGAAAAATACAACATTGGCAAAGGTCCGTTTTTCGTAGCTTCGTTAATGCTGTATTCTGGGTCATCTTCGGGTAGTGTGGAATTTTGGCTATAATTAGCCTGGCTGTCCGCAATACCACATCGTTGTTTTATTTCAGTCAAGATGTTGTTACGATTTATCCTGACGTAGAAGTTTATAGTCTTCGCACTAATAATTCCTCCTAAACGGTCACTAACTTCTATCCACACAATATCGGTCCGAGGCTTTAGAATTCCGGACTCATTTATAAAAATATTGGCAGAGCAGAGTGCATCCACTAACTCAGCGACCTCAAATTTCGGAATTGATGGCATCGTCTCAGTAAACGTTTTTAACACTTTTTCACTTTGTTTTGGCACAACACAAATCGCTCAGAACAGATTCACAATACGTTAACAAATTAATATTCGTAATGAAAATTACGTTTTAAAAATTTCAATATTAATTTGTATATTAAAGACCGTTCACAACACGTTAAATAATTAATATTCGTAATGACAATCACGTTTTAAAAATTGTAATATTAATTTTTATGCTGCAGAGATAACCGATCACACGTAATGCATCAATCGAACTAACGAAGTAAGGATTGTCAACGACTTATATACCACTGTTGAACAACAAGTACATGTATTTTTTATTGGGGTTATCGTGTTAAAGCAAAAAATTGCATAAATACATATAGGTAGAATTATGAAAATTATGAATTAACCAATGGGAAGAGGGTGTTTGGGACTTTATTGACCTACATCTATTCTTACCTAAGTTACTATACCACAGATTCAGAAAATTGAAATTTAATTTTTACCTAATCTGTGATCATCGATAAAATAAATGGAAACCCCCATTCACACCTAAGTTCCTTAGTTTTAAAATTGGGAAAACTCAGAAAATGGAATACCCAAATACTTGTGAATAAAATCTACCTGTTTTGGTTTAACCCATTATTGTAACATTTCAATGGTAGATGTTTTAAGGAATATCTATAACTGGTTTTATGGACGCACCTGTTTTATGACTTTGTGGTAAAAGACAAGAATAGTTTTAAGAATGGAATCAGTTTTGGTAGATTTCTTGAATGTCAGGAAATTCAAGCCATAAATCACTCCCTGTCATAATTTGACCGATTTATCAAAGACAAAAAGGAAATTTTATTAGGTGGGCAAACGTGGGCAAACGATTTTTGTGAAAAATTTTTATTTTGCAAAATTTTCAAATTTTATGGGGTGGGCAAACGTGGGCAAACGATGGGCAATCGATTTGAGTTCAAAAATCGTTAGAAATTTGGAGATTTTCGAAAATTTTTTGGCTGGGCTGCAGTGGGCAAAGGGTTTTAGTGAAAAAATCGTTTAAAACTTTTATTTTGCAAAATTTTCAAATTTTATGGGGTGGGCAAACGAAGACGAACGATGGGCAAACGATTTGAATTGAAAAATCGTGAAAATTTTTTTTGAGATTTTCGAAAATTTTTTTTGGGTGGGCTACGTGGGCAAACGATTTTTGTGAAAAATTTTTATTTTGCAAAATTTTCAAATTTTATGGGGTGGGCAAACGTGGGCAAACGATGGGCAATCGATTTGAGTTCAAAAATCGTTAGAAATTTGGAGATTTTCGAAAATTTTTTGGCTGGGCTGCAGTGGGCAAAGGGTTTTAGTGAAAAAATCGTTTAAAACTTTTATTTTGCAAAATTTTCAAATTTTATGGGGTGGGCAAACGAAGACGAACGATGGGCAAACGATTTGAATTGAAAAATCGTGAAAATTTTTTTTGAGATTTTCGAAAATTTTTTTTGGGTGGGCTACGTGGGCAAACGATTTTTGTGAAAAATTTTTATTTTGCAAAATTTTCAAATTTTATGGGGTGGGCAAACGTGGGCAAACGATGGGCAATCGATTTGAGTTCAAAAATCGTTAGAAATTTGGAGATTTTCGAAAATTTTTTGGCTGGGCTGCAGTGGGCAAAGGGTTTTAGTGAAAAAATCGTTTAAAACTTTTATTTTGCAAAATTTTCAAATTTTATGGGGTGGGCAAACGAAGACGAACGATGGGCAAACGATTTGAATTGAAAAATCGTGAAAATTTTTTTTGAGATTTTCGAAAATTTTTTTTGGGTGGGCTACGTGGGCAAACGATTTTTGTGAAAAATTTTTATTTTGCAAAATTTTCAAATTTTATGGGGTGGGCAAACGTGGGCAAACGATGGGCAATCGATTTGAGTTCAAAAATCGTTAGAAATTTGGAGATTTTCGAAAATTTTTTGGCTGGGCTGCAGTGGGCAAAGGGTTTTAGTGAAAAAATCGTTTAAAACTTTTATTTTGCAAAATTTTCAAATTTTATGGGGTGGGCAAACGAAGACGAACGATAGGCAAACGATTTGAATTGAAAAATCGTGAAAATTTTTTTTGAGATTTTCGAAAATTTTTTTTGGGTGGGCTACGTGGGCAAACGATTTTTGTGAAAAATTTTTATTTTGCAAAATTTTCAAATTTTATGGGGTGGGCAAACGTGGGCAAACGATGGGCAATCGATTTGAGTTCAAAAATCGTTAGAAATTTGGAGATTTTCGAAAATTTTTTGGCTGGGCTGCAGTGGGCAAAGGGTTTTAGTGAAAAAATCGTTTAAAACTTTTATTTTGCAAAATTTTCAAATTTTATGGGGTGGGCAAACGAAGACGAACGATGGGCAAACGATTTGAATTGAAAAATCGTGAAAATTTTTAGATTTTGAATTTTTATGAGGTGAGAAATGACAAAATTTTCAATGTTGAATATCTTTAAAAATGAAAATTTTTTCAAAATTCTAAAAGGTGGGCAAACGTGGGCAAACGATTATTTAGGGATTTCAATTGAAAAAATTAAAAAAAAAATTTTTTTGAATTTTCGAAAATTTTCGAAATTTTTGTAATTTTGAAACTAAAGGTGGGCAAACGAAACTGTTCTTGGGCAATCCTGGGCAAACGATGGGCAAACGATTGCACATGTTTTTTTTCAAATATCTCACTTTACCCAACCCAGCTTCTCAGAGCTAGAATTATTGACTCGAAAGAATAACAATGGGACACTGTTAACATCTCCGCATAATCGCATACTTATGCGCCATATAAGGCGCTTTCCAAACATTTTGAAAGCCTGACTGGCACCTCTATGCAGAACATCGATTTGTTGTACTCATTCCAGTGTGTGTCCAGTCCGATATATGTTAATCCGCAAATGCGTCGCAGTTGCATTCCGGCTTTTTAATGAGCGCACACGCAGCAGCAAAGCACAAGAAATAGAGAGAAAGAGAGAGAGAGCGAGAGAGAGGGGGTTAGGGACAGTTGCTTAAATGATGTGACAGCTCTAATAGTTCGAGCAATTAAAGCCAGCAATCACAGTGGCCAGAGAGCGAGAAACCCAAACCCAAACCCAAAGCCAAAGCCAAACTCAAACTCATTCGTGTGCGCGTCTCATCTTCATAACATATATCTCGTAAGATATCTATGAATATGTCTGTCCGTCAAGTGTCGTCCGTCGGGCCCAAGTCAGGCGTAATTAAAATGTATTAGGTAATTGTGTCTGTGGCACAAATTAACACTTTGAAGGCAATTTGTCGCTGCCTTTTGCTTTCTGGCTTTACGTATGCCGAGCGTTGTAAACATCTGAATAACGTAGCATCAACATCAGCAGCAACAACAATGAGATTAAATGCAAAACTAACTAGAAAGCCCGAAGACTGCAGCTATAAACTACAAAGGCCGCTCAATATGATAAACGAGCCATCTGTGTTTGCTTTTTACATTTGTCTCTTCTCTGACACGGCCAGAAACCAATCCAATAACCCACTGAAGTTCATGTTAGCCAAGCGACTCCACAAGTGACCTCAAATGTTTGTCACTTCGTTTTTGAGCAGAGCTACATAGAAACGCGCAACAACATTTCCACTGTGTTCGCATTTAAAATGATTTTATTATGTGGAACGAGAAACGTATAAATAGTAATTAAAGAGGACAGTATTTTATACTATATGCATATTGCAAACTTGCAACTTAATGGCCTTAGAGATACAGATACAAATACGTTTTAATTTCACGCCAATTTCAGCGCCTCATAAGTTTAGTTTGAAAAACTTCTTTGGCTTACAGCATTTGTATCTTTCAGATACTTTTATTTTCTTTCGTATTCGATGTTATTATTGTAGTCTATTGACAAACTAGAAACTGCCTTCAAATGTGGCAGCATTGAGTTCTGAAAATGAGTCTCAATCAAATCAACATTCGACAAGAAAAAAAGATGCGAATCATCTTAATTATTCAAGTGCGTAAAGCTGAGTTACTGAGTGTTAGCCGGATGATTAAAGTGTGGACTACAAAAAGCTTTTGCTGCAATCTTGTGCTATTAAAATCGCATTTGGCTTAGAGCCAAAAATAATGAAAAACAAACTTTAAGACACTTAGGAAGTGGACTCACCAAATGCGTTATTCCGAACACCAAAACAGCGAACTCAAAGTGTGTTGTGTCAATCAAAGCGTTGCATATTAATAAAGCCAACGACATCAGACACCAATAACTATCAAAATCGAATTAAAATAACAAAATAAATAATATTAAGAGAACTGAGTTTAACCGATTACTGTATACCCTCATTGAGAAGTTTATTTCCATGCCATCTGCTTCGCATCTACGAGTAAGATCCACATATGTATATGTGATATATACATATGCCAATCGGATTGTGACTCCATCTGGTTAGTGTATCTATAATCGAATAAAATAAATAAATAAAAGCCCAAAAAGTAAGCAATGTTGCCAAACGTCACTCACACTCACACACACACACACACACACACGTACACGCGAACAGATATTCACTTAAATACGTACACACTCACGTGTGTGCGGTGATGACGATGGTGACGGCAAAGTGTCACGTCAATGGCAAAAGCGCCGCCTGCACTTGACACATTTATTGGGCAACTCAGAGACAAAAGCACAGCTTGAAACTGGCGCCTATTGACACGCCCCCCTGCCCTGCCCCGCCTTGCCCTGCCCTGCCCTGCCCTGCCCCCTGCTCAATGCCGTCCAATATTCGGAGGAGGGACACTTGTATAAAGTTTCTAGTGTACAACACCTGGGCCATATATTCATGAATAAAATCCGAATAAATAAAATTCGAATATTCACAAGCAAGGCACTCGCACACCTCTCTACGCCACACACACACACAGAACTCGATACTGATACCAATTCAGCTACATATTCGGATGCAAATACATAGAGATGGGATAGGTAGAGATGAAATGATTTGCCTTCGCTGCTGATATCGCACTGATAAGACGCAGTGACAATGCAAAACACAGTGATAATTGCATAAACTCGGCATCTGAATAATGTAAAGATACAAATACGATTGAGATTGGAACTAGGATTGGGAGTGTGTAGCGAGTCATGAGTGCCGTATGAGGTAAGAGCATCGTGCTCGGAAATGCCGGCGTTTGTCGGTCGATCAAATTGGTCACTGATCGAGCACGATTTACGTTAAGATAATTAGACTCTTAGATAATGCAACTGTGAGAGAAACAGCAAATAAGTCTGTGGATTAGGCCGGTCAAGTCATAACTTACTTAATTGAATAAAATAAAGCACAGAAGGGTTCAACAAGGGCTAGTTAATCAAGATCAGATAAATATATATATAGATAAAGTATGTAGACTATGTAATAGCTAAATAGTGATTATTTAATACCTGCCCCCGTAATCAATTCATTGTTTTCGCAGAGTATTTATGTTGTCTGAAATACAAATAAATCTCCAGCAGCAGTATATTAATAATTATTTATATTTACTCAAATCCATTGTGTTTACTCTATACACTGAAGAGTACTCCTAAAGCAAATGTGTATTTCAATTTGGAAGCTGACTAATTTCCAGCACTTATATTTTGTTTTACACTGATCTCCGGCAATGTCATTCAACTTTAATTTTAGCAAATTGCCCATGTTATGTCTAAGATGTCCAATTTCCATAATGCACAATTCAACGAATGCGAAAACGGCAAAAAACATTTGTAAACTGGTTAAGTGCTGACGTTTTTTTCATAACATTAACTGGCATTAATTATAGAAATTGACATTTGTTCGATTTGTTTTAAGAACAATGTGCAAATCATGAAGACAAATAATGATTTTATTCTCAATTAGAACTTCAACTTACGCTTGGCAAAACAAAATTCTTTACTTCGCTGGGTGTGGGTGTAAGCAGTCACTTTTATACCCTAATATTGATATATTTAATTAATTACTTACAACAAATAACTTTACTTCTATTTACCCAAGAAAGAATACAAAAAAAATTTGCGAAATGAAAATATTTCGTGTCGAGGTTATCATTTGGCTTAATGCTCAATTTTTTGTAGTTGTCGTTGTTGCTGTTGGCGTTCCATTTGTTCAGTTAACAATAGCTAAAAGTTCAGCCGCATTAAACAATATAATTGCTATGAATACTAATAGTATATAGATGTGTTTGTTGTTATTGCTGTTGTCATTGTTGTTGTTAAAGATACAATGTGGATTGCGTTCGTTGTTTTTTTTTTGCAATCTGATTATAAGCTAAAGCTCGAAGCGCGTGGTTCGTTTACTCTGCTCACTGAGCCATATCATCCAGGTCTAAATTAGAATAAACTGGCAAATATGTTGAAAAGAATTTGTATAAATTGAGTTTCATGCATTTCTGAAAACTTTTGAGGCTTGGTAATTAAATTGTGAGCTGCTGAAGCTGGTTTCTTGGATCTTGAAAACAGGATTATGATGCGAGTATATTTATCAATCTGTGTGATTCAACTTAACGACAACAGGTAGACAATAAGACCCCAGGGTTGACCACAAATAGGCAGAAAGAGAGAAAGAGATGGACTGAAGAAGAAAGAAATAAAAATTGTTTACAAATGAGGCAACATTTTCAAAATATGCTGAAGGAATTCAGACAAATTGTTTTTGGCCGAAATACAATAAGGCTTGAATATACTTTTCAGTGTATTAAGGCAATCGCATGTTACCAAAGATGTTTACAGATATTTTTTATTTAAGAAATATCCCCTGATGTCTTATAACACATTTATCTTAAATCTGCATAAATAATAATTTTGAAAATACGAACTGCATATTCCAGTTATTCGGATTTTAGATATTATAGCGCATGTTTAATTAATAAAGAAGTGACTGGAATATTTCACTTATGCCTTTGATATTACCTTCAATTATGCTTATAATGCTGAAATAAACAAATTTACTGCTCATTTAAATGCAGTCAAACATCTACATAAAAGATAATAACTTCTTAATCAAGAATTTAAATGGGAAAACTTAAATATTCAGCAAAAGTTTTGTGCGCGGCTTCTAAACTACAAAATTTAGATAATTTGTGAATTATTGTAAATCATTATTTCATAAACAAGCCGAGTGCAGCCTCGCGTGCTCCATATCGTGATGATGGCGATGATGATGATAAGACAGCGCGCCACAGGGCGAATGAGTTATGATGATGACCTTTGGCACAATAGCGAATAATAATGTATGTAATCAGCCATAAATATATTTATAGAGCCAGACTTAATCGCACATTAAAGCGCGTATTCGGGCTCATAACTTTTGGCTTTAGTGCGCATCATTATTATTTAATAATTTTCAAAAGTAATTGAAGCGTGCAAAAAGCGGCCACGGAAATGCCGAAAAAAATAGCAAAAATACATTGGCTAATATAACAACACTCTGCGTGTGAGTATGTCTATCTATGTTTCGACTACGTTGTTTATCTTAGCCGCTAAAAGCTCGAACGGTTTGTTAAATTACTTTTCAAACTGGCCCACAATATGTAACCAGTTTCCCATGCCGCTCGCTCGATATCTATTTATGTTCAGCAACAACAATCACAAACAAACAACTCTTGCAAAATTGTCAAATCTCGCTGGCGTTTGCTAATCGGAAGGAAGTTGCCAATTAGAGAGGGAGCACTGTGCAACAGGTTTTCAGTATACTCGGACTGGTTCACGATTTTGGCTCTATGCTGCTAATTTTAATGCACAAACACTCTGATTTAAACTACAGTTAAGCATACATATTCATTAGTGAGCATTAGCCATTAATGCCAAAGTTCATACAAATCATATTCCATTCAAATCGAATTCAAATTTGATTCCTGTTCGTTATGCAATTTCGTAGTATTTAACAAATCTGAAAACAAGAGGAGACATGAAAAAAAATGAAAGAAAGCGGCTGAAAATCAAAGAAATATTTTGAAAACAGAAACACAGGGTTTCTAAATAGAATCATAAAGACTTAAAATTATGATCGTAATAAGGAATATATTAGATTTTGTATGCAATTCCGGAACAAAAATAATAAATGTCAAGCTGAACGTTAATTAAATCTCAATTGTGAGAATTTTGATTTCTTGTTTCTGCGAATTTCACAATTTAATGTATTCAAAAATATATGAAATGAACTGAGCTCAGCATTATAAATATGCAAGGTATCGATAAAGTGTTGCTTTATATACGCAGAAAGCTTACAATTAATTTATAAATCATTTTAGAATTCATAAGTATGAAATCATTTTAATTGCTTTCTAGATTCAAAAATAATATAGATAATAGATAGAATAATTCATAATTAATTTTGGAGAGTTTGTGAAGCTAATGCTGACAAGATTTCATATTGTAAAGTCGAGTTTCAAACCGCGATTTGGCCGTTGAAAATAGTAAAATTCTGTGAAAATCAGTTCGCATGAATATCGATTGACATGTGTTGCACAGTGTGGACTGCTCGCTGTTCGCATATGGTGACAGCAGAGGCTTAATAGACGCGGGGCGATGCAGCGGGGTGACAATGTTGATAAACAAGTTAAGAGCCAAAGCACGAGGCCGATACACAAGATAAACGAGATGGCCAACGGGAGATAGCTAAAGTCAAAATCGCAGAAAAAGAAGAAAACAAAAACAAAAGCGAAAAGAAAAGAAAAAGTGAATTGATTATGGATGGATGACGGCAAGACGAGGCAGCAAAAAAGCGACAAATGCGGCAAAAACAAGTCGACGAACAGTGAAATTTACTCGACTTTTACTTCACACCCTCCCCCGCCTTCCGTGCTCCACACTCGCCTGTGGCGCCGTCTAATTGAGATTTATGCGACGCTCTTTTTTTCTAAACATTTTTCTATTTTTGTTGCGTTGCAGGAATCCCAACTGGTGGCACCGTCGCACCAAGTTGGAGAGAAGCCTGCTCTTCGTCTCCGTTGTGCTGCTCGCGATCATTGCCACCGACTTTGGGTTCCGGCTGCACGATGGACTCAAGCTGAAGCACGACGACTCCAACATGGCCATGCCGCCGCAGCCGCCGCCACAGGCCACGGCTCTGCACGGCGACAGCACCACCATGAACATGGTGCCCGTCCCGCCACATGGCAGCAAGGGCAAGCCGGAGACGGACAACGTTTGCCTCACCAAGGAGTGCATTCACACCGCCTCCAAGGTGCTCAGCAAGATCAACCCCGAGGTGGAGCCGTGCGATAACTTCTACGAGTTCGCCTGCGGCGCCTACATCGAGGAGGAGACCATACCCGACGACAAGGTGTCCGTCAGCACCTTCAGCGTCATCTCGGACAAGCTGCAGGAGCAGCTGAAGGACATCATCACCGCCGATCGCCCCGACACCGAACCCAAGCACTTCCGGCTGCCCAACTTGCTCTACAGAGCCTGCATGAATAAGAGTGAGTGCGCTTACGAGTGCTTCTACCATACATATGTGTAATTTGTGACTGTTCTGTAGCTCTGATCGAATCTTTGGGTGCCACGCCCATTGCCAAGATTGCCAAGTCGCTGGGCGGCTGGCCCCTGATCGAGGGCGAGAAGTGGAACGAGGACAACACTTGGACCTGGCAGGAGCAGGTGAAGAAGTTCCGCTCTGCCGGCTTCAGCATGGACTACATCATTGACTTCTCCATTGGCGTCGATCTGCAGAACAGCACCAAGCGCATCATTGACGTGAGTAGTTTAAAGACTGCAGCGAAGCTCGTTTAGATCACAAATCACTCTTGCACAGCTGGATCAATCCGCATTGGCGCTGAGTCGCGAGTACCTGGTGAAGGGCTTCAACGAGACGCTGGTCAGCGCCTATTATGACTACATGGTGGACATTGCGGTGCTATTCGGTGCCAAGAAGGACGAGGCCAAGGAGCAGCTGCTGCAATCGCTCGAATTCGAAATGGCGCTGGCCAATGTAAGCCTAACAAATTGTTGTCTGCTTTTCTAGTTGACTACAACTTCCGTCATTCAACTTCCCTTCAGATCTCCTGGCCCAATGAGAAGCGACGCAACTCCTCGGAGCTCTTCAATCCCCGCACTACACAACAGCTGCAGGCCGCCTATACTTACGTTGATTGGGTGGACTACATAAATGCCTTGCTGCCGGAGGGACTCAGTGTGCAGGACGATGAGATAATTAATCTGACGGTGCCGCCATTCTTCGAGCAGCTGGGCAAATTGCTGGCCAAGACGCCGAATCGTGTGATTGCCAACTACATGTTCTGGCGCATTCACGCCTTCTCCATTGGCTTCCTCAGCGAGGAGTTCCGCAAGCGGCAGCTGCAGTATGCCACGGCATTGTCTGGTCGCCAGGAGCAGGAGGCACGCTGGAAGGAGTGCGTCGACATTTCCTCTGGCAGGTTAGTAGACAATGTTGCAACTGGGGGTCGTGGGGGCTGCAGTGGAGTGCTATGTGATGGAGAGTCTGGGATTAGCTGATAGACGAATTGTTTGGTGCTTCGGCCAGTGTTCAATATGTGAATTCTTCTGCTCGTTTTCCTCGTTTCTCCTACTTTCATTCTTACTTTCTTTCTTTCTTTCTTTCTGATTGATTTCTTTGTGATTTTGCAGTGACGTCGATGAGCTCGAACCAAATGTTGATAGGTATTTTCAGATAAATGCAACCCAAAATTTCAATCATCTCCAGGGTATAGATAACTCCCACACCCACACACCTACACAACCACATACATACACATACACACACACACACACAGACACACATGTTAACAACAGGCACTGCAAATTGAATCGTTATCATAACTCTGCAAAGACTTCGAGATACCCAACAAAAGTAGCTATCAGACATGCATTGGCTTTATTTCCATATAGTGTGTACAGTCAAGTCGCCTTATAACGGACCGCTGCTATTCGTTATAGAGCTGCTTCACTGTTTTGCTTGCATTCCGTTTCGCTTTTGGTAGTTGTAGCGCTAGCGAAATCCGATCTTAGGTATTCCATTGCTTTCTTCCACAAAAAGGTATTTCGATTCTCTTTTGTTGAATTTCAAATGTGCATTAATTTATTAATCTACAATATTTATGTTAAATGTTCTCATTCAAATTATCATTTTATGTTTCCACTTTCACGTCAAAACCCTCGTCTGTTCCACCATCCAATATACTATAAAAATATATACTTACATATGTATATATAAACAAAAACCAATACAAAAAAATGCACCGACCATCAACAACAACAAATTCAACTCGAACATCGCAACAACAACAACAACTGGTTCCACCAACCATACAACAACATCACATGCAAACATCGTATATTACAATCGCAATTAACAAAATATTAAATACCAGCCTTGGCATATCCGTGGGCTCGCTCTACGTCCGCAAGCATTTCCATCAAGACTCGAAGGCCAATGCCCTGGAAATGGTTAATAACATACGCAGCGTATTCAACGACATACTCGAAGAGGTCAACTGGATGGACGACAAGACCAAGCAGGAGGCCAAGGAGAAGCTCCACAGCATGGCCACCCACATTGGCTATCCCGACGAGATGCTCGACAATGAGAAGCTTGCCAAATACTTTGAGAAGCTCGAGATCAATCCCGACAAGTACTTTGAATCCTTCCTGGCCATGAACATCTTTGGCACGGACTACTCCTTCAATAAGCTGCGTCTGCCCGTCAACAAGACCGAATGGGTTCGTCATGCTCGTCCCGCTGTTGTGAATGCCTTCTACTCATCCCTGGAGAACAGCATACGTAAGTCTAAAGATATTCCGTATACGTACGTGATCCCCATACAATTGAACTTTCTTGGTTTTCTCAGAGTTTCCGGCTGGCATTCTACAGGGTCACTTCTTTAATGCTCAGCGTCCCAAGTACATGAACTTTGGAGCAATTGGCTACGTGATCGGTCATGAAATCACTCATGGATTCGATGATCAGGGCCGGCAGTTTGATGTGAAGGGCAATCTCCGCGATTGGTGGCAACCAGACACACAGAAGGCGTATCTGAAGAAGGCCCAATGCATAATTGAGCAATATGGCAATTACACAGAACGCTTAACGGGATTGAATGTATAGAATTATCGTTATATTTCCTTCAAATAATTGCACTAATTGTATTCTATTTAATTTCCACAGTTGAACGGTATTAATACACAAGGCGAAAATATCGCCGATAATGGAGGCGTTAAGGAATCGTATATTGCCTATCAACGCTGGGTGGAAAAACACGGAGCAGAACCAAAGTTGCCTGGCCTCGACTATACGCCGCAGCAAATGTTCTGGATCTCGGCTGGGCAGACATGGTGTGCCAAGTATCGTAAAGAATCGCTAAAGATGAGAATTACCACAGGTGTGCATTCGCCATCGGAGTTCCGCGTGTTAGGCTCGTTGAGCAATATGAAGGACTTCTCTAAGGACTTCCAATGCCCAGAAGGCTCGCCCATGAATCCCGTGAACAAATGTGAAGTGTGGTAGAGACTAAATGTTGTACGATTGTATTTCCTTTGCATATGTCAGTGTGTGTGTGTCTTCGTAGTAAACTAACAATTTAGATAATCGGCAAAGACATGTTAGACGAACAAGCCCAAAATGTTTAAGGGCCTATCTCACGTAGAAATACAATTACTACCCCTAGCGTATCCTATGCTAAGTGAGCATATTATAAGACATTTATTTAATAAAAATTTGTTTTTATGTACCAGTATTTTGAATTTGGAAATAATTTATATTTGCATGTTAAACTTATTCAACTGCAATTTAACTTATATTTGCTTTTTAAACTTGTTAAACTGCAATTTCGTCGTAAATTTCAAATTATCGTGTAAATTATCAGGATGCCTAAGAGTATGCAAAACGAACATTTGAATTAAATGCATCTCGATGTAGTCACCCTGTGTTAAACAGTTGCGCAACGGTTGTACAATGTTGAACCCAATGCTCAGACAGGTTGGCAGTCCTACCTCCATGTGGATATTTTGGTATGTTATTTGGCGGAAAATAGTATATTTGGAAATAGCACTTGTTCGGTCACACCAATTTCTGAGGTCTTTTCACGCAGCGTGGCGATTGCAAAAATTTTGTTAAATTTTCGCATTTTTCATATGCAATATCAACAATGTCGGCATTAAATCTAACCGTTCGTGTGCATCCCGTAGTCCTTTTTCAAGTTGTGGACGCTTTTGAACGCCGGAATGCTGACTCACATCGCGTCATCGGCACACTGCTTGGCTCTGTGGACAAGGGAGTTGTCGAGGTTACCAATTGCTTCTGTGTGCCGCACAAGGAGCACGACGACCAGGTGGAAGCTGAATTGAGTTATGCCCTCGACATGTACGATTTGAATCGCAAGGTAAATGCCAACGAGAGCGTCGTTGGTTGGTGGGCCACTGGCAACGAAGTGACGAATCATAGCTCCGTCATACACGAATACTACGCTCGCGAGTGCAACAACCCGGTGCATTTGACGGTGGACACCTCGCTGCAAGGCGGCCGTATGGGTCTACGCGCCTATGTTTGCATTCAGCTTGGCGTGCCCGGCGGCAAGACGGGCTGTATGTTTACTCCCATACCCGTGGAGCTGACCAGCTACGAACCCGAGACATTTGGGCTGAAACTGCTGCAAAAAACAGTAGGCGTGTCGCCGGCTCATCGTCCCAAGACTGTGCCGCCCATGCTGGATTTGGCACAGATTTCGGAGGCCTCAACAAAACTGCAGTCACTTCTGGACCTCATATTAAAATATGTCGACGATGTCATCGCACACAAAGTAACACCCGATAATGCTGTGGGACGGCAGCTACTGGACCTCATTCACTCTGTGCCACACATGACCCACGAACAATTTACTCAAATGTTTAATGCCAATGTACGGGACCTGTTGATGGTCATCACACTTTCCCAACTGATAAAGACGCAGCTGCAGCTCAACGAGAAACTGACATTCCTGCCAACGGCTTAATTAGCTTGCTTTCTTAGTTGGTTTGTTGGTTCTCCGGATTTTAAGTCAAATTTAAGAGCAAAGTTTAATTTACGTACTGTGTATTTTGCGTAGATGTGTCTAATTAATAAAGTGCTCAGATCACAAATGTTTTTGTTTTCTGGCTTAAATAAACTAATTATCCTTAAGGATGGCATGCATTTTTATACTCGCAATAATAAAGAGTATCGATTGACATTCAAGGATTCCATCTATGAATTTAAAAAAAAATTTTTTATTTTTGGCCAAAACGTCATAAATCCTTGGCAACTCGGCCATTTCAAGGACAATAGGGATGATATTTGGACCACATAAAGCGCTTATCATGATAATTTTGATTAAAGAACAGGAGGGACGAAAATCCTTGAAATGACAAAGTTACAAGGACATTTTTGTTTAGAAAAAATTAGCCATAATTCTGCAGCATCCTTGAATATACTTGCGTGACAGGTGTCAATCGAACCGTCTTGGCGAGGACTACTGTTTGGCCAAAGGACATAAAGATTGTCCTTTTCGTTTTCAAGTTATGCAGGATATTGTGATTTTTAACCTATCTCATAGGCCATAGGAGTGCAATTTTACAAGTGTTTGGTACCTGGATGACCTCTATATCCTTAAATGCCATTTGATAAAGCTTTTCTTTGTGATGTCTAGGAACCACATTTTTCAAGGATTCAACAGGATAGTGTTAAGTTATGACCATATTTATTTAGTTCAAAATTCGACATTTAATTTGAATGCCCGTAAAAGTATGCAATACATTTTTGTTTTTGTTCCCATGTTAAAAATAGAATGTTTTATTTGAATGCCTGAAAGTATGCAATGAATATTTATTATTGTTTAACATTTGCAAAAATATAAATATATTATGCGAAATTTTAAGAAGTCTAAATAACATATAAGAATCCTAGATTCGAAGAATCTAAAAAAAAACAACTTTCGACAAGCGAATGAGAAATTTAAAATTACCTATTGAAAAATTCAAAATTTGTAACAATAATGCAAGCCCACTGTGCAAAAGACCTATAATAAAACATCGATTTATACAAATGCGGAACGATCACCACGTGAGAGAATCAGTCCTGTTTCGTGGGTGTTTTCGGAAGGTTGTGTAGTTGTGCGTGCTTGATTATTTTTATTTATTAAAGTTATGGGATTAGAAAAGAAATGTTTTTATACATTGAATACGAAATTCAATGATTTTAATCTTAAAAATGAATTTAAAAAATATCTCACAATTAGGCAGTCGGCCGTATAGCATAGAAATACTTATACATATCTATTTAATATATTTTACGGGCTATATGTATAAGTTCACATGTACATATATATAAATATGTTCATTCATTAGTGTATTTACTTAATATTTGAATTCTAAAAATATTCTTTTATATAGGGAAATTGATAAGTGATAAGTTAGTTTTTGCCAATTAGTCTCCATTGACAGCATTTCTGTTGTGGATTGTTGTTATAGCCATATACAAATTATAATATGACAAGTTGCTTATCTTTTAGTGTCTCCAATTTTTCAAAACAATAAGCGCGTCATCTACATCCGGAGCATGCGCAAAGCAATACCAATGCCATTGGTAAAGTTTGACACTGATTATGGGTTAGGGTAAGGAAGACAAAGACCTGACGATCAAACAATGTGTTCTAACTTATATTCTTCGGTTTTAGATATAATAATTCGCCCAGTCATAACACCAAGTTTGCGAAAGTCCTATTCGTAGGTGCAATAATTTTGATATTACTCATCGCCGCGGGAATCGGATATTGGTTTATTGGTCAACACAATGCGAAAGTTTGCAACACCAATCAATGCAGAGAGACTGCATCCGAGGTGCTAATTAGCATCAAGAGCGAAGTTAACCCTTGTGATAACTTCTATGAGTTTGCCTGTGGTACTTACACTGACCAACAGATTATACCCGACGACAAAATAATTATTAACACGTTCACTGCCATCTCCGATCAGCTGCGGGACCAGCTGAAGAAAATCATCGCAGTCGATAATCCTGTTACTGAATTCAAGCACATCCTCCAGCCCAACTTACTTTACAAAGCTTGCATGAATGAGAGTAAGATTTAACACAGATTATTCCAGCACTATATTGTAGAGTAAGTCCCTTAAACAAATTGAATTCAGATACAAGTTCTCTTCTCAAGCTCGGATTAATTCTTTGGGCGCTACACCGATTACCGTAATTGCAAAGTCTTTGGGCGGTTGGCCATTACTCGAAGGCGACAAGTGGAATGAGGATAATACATGGACCTGGCAGGATCAGATCAAAAGGTTCCGTGCTAAAGGTTTTAATTTTGACAACATAATTACCTTCACGATTGAAGCCAATCTGCAAAACAGCACTAAACGTATCATAAATGTAAGTGAATTCTCAATTCCCAAATAATTCTCAAAAATAATATAACTACTTTTCAGTTGGATCAATCCACATTAGGTTTGAGTAGGGAGTACATGGTAAAGGGTTTGAATGATACACTAGTCAGCACCTACTATGATTACATGGTGGACACTGCGGTGCTATTCGGTGCCAAGAGGGACGAGGCCAAGAAGCAGCTGCTGCAATCCCTCGAATTCGAAATGGCGCTGGCAAATGTAAGCCTTCAAAATTGTTGTCTACTTTTCAAGCTGACTATAACTGTTTCAATTTCTAATCAGATCTCCTGGCCGAACGAGAAGCGACGCAATTCCTCGGAGATGTTCAATCCCCGCACTATACAACAACTGCAGGCCGCCTATCCTTACCTTGATTGGGTGGACTACATAAATGCCTTGTTGCCGGAGGGACTCAGTGTGCATGACAATGAGATAATTAACCTAACTGTGCCACCCTTCTTTGAGCAGCTGGGCGAATTATTGGCAAAAACGCCGAAGCGTGTGATTGCCAACTATTTGATGTGGTGCATTCATGAATTCTCTACTTTCTTCCTCAGCGAGGAGTTTCATAGCCGCAAAGAAAAGTATTATATGGCCCTAGATGGTCATAAAGAGCAGGAGGCCCGCTGGAAGGAGTGCGTTGGCATTGTCACCGAGAAGTATATATGCAATACTAGATAATCGTTAATCGCAATTAATCAATTCTTAAATCAGCCTGGACATATCCGTGGCAGCCATATATGTCAGGAATCATTTCCATCAAGACTCGAAGGCCAATGCCATTGAAATGGTTGGTAACATACGCAGCATCTTCAACGATATCCTTGATAAGGTTCAGTGGATGGACGACAAGACTAGGCTGGAGGCCAAAAAGAAGTTACGCAGCATGACCACCCACATTGGATATCCCGACGAGCTTCTTGACAAAGAAAAGCTTGACAAATACTATCAGAAGCTTGAGATATATCCGGACAAGTATTTGGAGTCCATTTTAGGCTTGAACAAGTTTGATACGGATTATTCGTTCAATAAGTTGCGTTTCCCCGTTAATAAAACCAGTTGGGATCTTCATGCTCGTTCTGCTGTTGTCAATGCATTCTATGTCTTTGAAGAAAATAGCATTGGTAAACACTACGAATATTTTAGGTGTACGTAGGTAAATAATCAAATACCTTTTCTATTCTTAGTATTGCCAGCTGGCATTTTGCAAGGTGCTTTCTACAATGCCAAACGCCCTAAGTACATGGACTTTGGAGCAATTGGCTCTTTGATTGGTCACGAAATCACCCATGGTTTCGACGATGAAGGCAGTCAGTTCGATTTAAATGGCAACGTGCGCGATTGGTGGCAACCAGATACAAAGAAAGCTTATCTGAAGAGAGCCGAATGTATAATTCATCAGTATGGCAATTATACGGAAAGAATGACAGGTTTAAAAGTATCTAAACTTCTAAACTTCATACTAGAACAGTGCCCAACATATTCTTTCATATTTCTAGTTGAACGGCATCAACACCCAGGGAGAAAATATCGCCGATAACGGTGGTGTTAAGGAGGCGTACAAAGCTTATCAACGTTGGGTAGAAAAACACGGATCAGAGTATAGACTGCCTGGCTTGGATTCCTATAGTCCAGAGCAAATGTTCTGGATCTCTGCAGCGCAGACATGGTGTACTAAATATCGTAAGGAAGATTTAAGTGATATGATTACAACAGATGAGCATTCGCCATCGGAGTTCCGGGTGTTGGGACCCCTAAGAAATTCCAAAGAATTTGCCAAAGATTTCCAATGCCCAGAAGGTTCGCCAATGAATCCCGTCCACAAATGTGAAGTGTGGTAGACTTCGATTCATACTATTTAATTTTATGGCAGACTGAGGTCTACAACAGCCAACATTGTGAGGAGTCGCTTGACAATTTACTCTTTAATCTTAAATATCTAAAAGCATTTATATATTGTTATAAATATCTTTCCAAAAGTCCCAATAAAAGTGCAATTCTAATGTTGAAATATGCATGTACTTTATTTAAAACTAAAGGAAATTCAAGCTGCCTTTATACAGAAAATAAATGATTCACATACCGGTTAATGGTTAATATTGATATTCGAATGATGATGTCACAATATTCAAATTGAATGAGTTAAAATTTTGAATCGTTAATGCTTAATTACAATAAATAAGAATAAGAAAATACATATATATATATTTATATATTAAATACAAATATTATATAATGTTATACAATTAATAACGACAATTAGAATTAAAATCGCTGCTTCTTCGTTTTTGCAGATATGTATGTGTTAGTGTCTGCGTGTGTATGTGTACTATATAATTTTAGGTACATGGGGTACGTCGTGAAGGTTTCATATGGTATATGTATGTAAATATATTTCAGGATCTGGGCGCTCTGCAACTTGCAAGTCTTCAAAGTTAATTAACAAATTTTGCGTAATAAATTACAAAGATTTTGAATAAACAATACGTTTGTGTAAATGTGAGTGTTAGTCTGTAAATATTTGTTTCTGCTAATAGACAATTCAGCATGTTTTATAATTAATATACAATATAAATTTCTTGAACAAGGATATATATATATATTTGTGTATATATATATCTGTCTGTAGGCAATATACAATTTCCAAAAAATTCAACAACATTCATAGAAATTTTCGTCTTATATGGTTTTAACACACATTAAATCTTATATATATATATATATGTAAGTGTATAGACACACATAAAGATATGTCTATATAGAATTTGACTTTGACTTGGCAAAAAACATCAGATAAAGACAGAGAGTGGGAGAGCTTGGCTTTAAAAAACACATACGTATACATGTTACATGTAACATACATATAATATTTCATATATAAAAAGTTAAAATCTGAATCGAAAACGTTTATCAATTAATGAATTATGCAATTGCATTTGCGAACAGCAAAATTGAACGCTGCATTATACGTTGATATTAACATTAAGCTGAAAACTGTTTCATAATGATATTGACTTTGCTTTCGTTTATAACATTAAATATGTATATGTATTTAGTCGTATGTATCTATGTATGTATGCATGTATTATGTATTAGTACAACAACAACAATAATCGCAGGTTGCAACACAAACAACAAGTTAACTTCAACAACTATAGAATACATGTTATGCATACTATATGGTATAGTCCTCGTTCTAAACGCAACTGAACTTGATGCCATCGTCGCTGGAATAACAGTTTTGGCAATGCAACTTGTGGTTCCGCACTCGAACATCGGTGCCATTCAATCCATCTCCAAGTTGCACGTGGCAGACGCAACATTTGAAGCAGTTGATGTGATAAAACAGCAGCAAGGATTCGATTATCATGGCAGCTCCGCGTCCTAAGTGAAATACATAAGAAAACAGCAAAGATTAAAAGATTAAAAGTGCATTCTCAAATTGATGATTATCCTTTCAGTTAGAGCTCTCAAGTACCTTAATGACAGCCTTAAAATGCAGCTATTTTCGTGATTTGAATTAAAATGTAAATGTTGTTAGTATTTAGTCTTTGGTTAAGTCTTTATTTGTTTGATTGAAGACGCCTGGTCTAGACCCAGACAATATATTTGAGCGCTTTATGCACCTGACGACAATTATCGTGGGTGCAGCCCAAATCTATGGTAAGCATGTAAAGCGTCAAAGGAAAGAGAAACAAGAGTAGAATAGATAAAGAGAAAGTGTATTAGTAATAAGACATTGTTAGGAAAGTGTGAAAGGGAAGAGCTTACTAGGAAGAGTAATGTTTATACAATGAACATATTGAGCAAAGATCGTAAAACCATTTCGAAAAGCTACGTTAGATCGTAATAATCATTAGATAGAGCCTATGGAAACTTAGTTTCTGTTGTATGAAACTATCTGATGCTGGTGGCTTGTGATTCTCGCTGTGCAAGCCTATATATACATAGATGTTGCAAACGGCTTGAAGAATGAAGAACAATATCAGGTTGAAGATGTCGAAGGTAGAAGGTATAGAAAGAAGAAGAACCACACTCACAACCAACGTAGTAGCAAAGTTTACCTAATTCGTCACCGCAGTGGGAGCACTTCTTCTTGCCACTGACGCTGAGCACCTTCTCCTGATTGCTGGCAGTGTTCGTGTTGTTGCTGTTGCTGTTGTTGTTGTTGATGATGTTGCTGCTGTTGTTGCTATTGCTTAGCGGTTTCAGGCCAATGCCAATGCCAATGCCATTGCCATTCAGTTGACTGTAGTTGCCATTGCCATCGAAGCTGTGCCGGAAATGAAATGAATTAATAAGGAAATACTTCACATCCCAAAGTGAACTTATGCTCACCGCTTGCGTTCGCCAATGCCCTTGCTCTGCACACGCTCTGTGAGTGTTTGTATGATGGAATCCGGCAATGGTTTGCCATTGGATGGAGCTGCAGGCATTGAGCGCCTGTTCAGCTGCAGCTGTTGCTGTTGTTGTTGCTGTTGCTGCTGCTGCTCAAGCAGACGTCGATGCTCCGCCTCCTGCAGCAGCCAGTGATTGGCATGGCCATTGTTGTAGAGTGCCCCATTGTAGTCGGGCATGGATTTGCGCTTTTGCAGCCAGGCTGCATCATTGGCCAGACTGCGTTGCTGCTGCTGCTGGTGCTGCTGCTGTTGTTGCTGCTGCACCTGCACCCAGCCATCGGTGTACTTCGGCTTGGGTGTGGCACTCAGTGCCAGCAGCGTATTGCGCGACATGTTGCTCAGATTCTGCGCCGACTGATGATGATAGGCGGCCGCCAGATTGGCTGTGATTCGCGTGCCTGGCGCTGCTGGCATCGGTGCGCCAGCAATCTTCACCAGCGAGCCACCGTAGGCACTGCTGCTTGTGGTTCGCTGACGCGCGCTGACCGCATAGTCGGGCTCAAGGCCGTGGCCATTGCTAGCGAGGTGCATGGCACGCAACGGCTTCGTGGGCGGCGTTGGCGGCGTTGGCGGCGTCGTTGGCAGCATGAGGCGCTTGGAGAACTCGTTCAGATCCGACATGGATTTGCGATAGTCCGTGTCCAGCTGCTGGTAATGGAACTGCGACAGCGCATGCTGTGATGGCAGTGGCGGCCTCTGCTGTTGTTGCTGTTGCTGCTGCTGCTGCTGTTGTGGCACATTGGCATAGATCTGCTGCGCTGACTGTTGCAGCTGCAAGTGCTGCTGCTGCTGCTGCTGCTGCTGTGGCAACTGTGGCTGTGGCGGCTGAAAGGCCGACAGCATGCCATTGCCAATGCCCACACCGCGGTGCAGATCCTGCAGCGAGCGTCGATTGTTCGACATCAGCATCTTGGCGCCATGCTGCAGCTCGCGTCGAGCCAAATTCTCGCGCAGCAAGAGATTCTCGCGCTGTCGCTTCAGCTCCTCCTGCTGCAAGCAAATTTATTAGTATGAAATGCAGTTGCATCAACTCCAAATTTCACTATCTCTTCTTACCGAGAACTGCAACAGCTCGCGCTCCACGCGCAGCACTTCGCCCTGCTCGCGTATCTTCTCCTCGATGGACAACATCTTGGCATTGGCCGTGGCCGTTGCCTCGCTCAGCGATTGCGTTGCTGCCGCAGCTGCTGTTGCCGACTCCGTCCACGACTCCGCCGAGTTGCCTTTGACTGTCTGCAGCAGCGGCGTCTGCGCCGCCAGCAGCTTCTCATTCTGATAGATGACCTCGCTCAGCTGCGTTGGCGCCAGCGCTTGTGTTGTTGGCGGCGGTGGCATTGGCGGCGGCGTGGCCTCCGATGGTGTGTCGTTCTCCTCCGAGGAGTTCGTGTAGTGCTCGCTGCTCTGCCGCGAATGATTCTCCGAGACACCCGAGTCGCGGCTCTCGCCTGGCAAAAGAGCAATAAGATTAATGTATAATGTCATTATTAGTATTCATTCTATTCGCTGTAGCAAATCTCCCTTTTTGGCTTCCAACAGAATGCAGCTGTTAACTGATCATGTGCTTATCGATTTGTAAAAGTTGCGTTGCCAACCCAGCAAATTCAAGTGGAAACTACTCGCAATGCCAACCTAAATAGCAATTTAAATTATATTAAGTATACGACTGAGTGCAATGCGAATTGCAGATTTCCCTCTACGCTATTGAAAGACGAGAGCAATCGAATATACGATAGAATTAAGCAAAACTCCAAAACGAAAGCTTAAATATAAAAATACTTGCAAATCTAAATCAATTGTGGCTCGTTTAGTTTATAGATTGTTCACAATACTTGGCTCAAACGAACGTGCCACATAGTTGAGGCACGTTCGTCGTAGTGGTTGCCCCTCCCTTAAACGCTGCCATGGGGCGCTCACTAAACGGATTATTTATACTTAACCTCACTGTGCGTTTCCAGCGAGTCTCCCTCTCACCGCCTGCCCCCGGTAGTAATTTGCTCATTTGCTTTGTAAACGTTCATCAGCTCTACACTATTGGGCCCTAATTTCGCACTGTTCTGCACACCTGCAGACGACTCACCCGTATCCGAACTGTCGCAGAGACCCGCCTTGATGTACAGTTGCTTCTCGAGTCGACGCTCCTCCTGCAGCAGCTGGGCCATGTCTGGCGGCGGTGCCACCGTCAGCTCCAGATAGCTGTCCACATCGTCCAGATCGGCGTCCGTCTCGATGCCCAGGAAACTGGATCGCTTGTTGCGCAGCTCCTTCTTGATGCGCTTCGTCGAGTTCATGCGCTTGATGGGCGGCGATGGCTGCGCCATGGGCGTCATCAGCTGTCCCTGTTGTTGTGCCTGATTCTGCAGCTGACGGCGCGTATTGCTCGAAATGGTCTCGTACGTGTTGTCCGACGACCAGGTGCCCGCATCGAGTTCATCATCATCGTGGCCATGCACATGCTGCGCCTCCTCCGCCGCTGTGGGCGTCTCGATGGGCGGTGGCGGCGGCTTCTCCTTGGGCGGCTCCATGGCGGACACGAGGCTCGTCACACTGCTGTGGCCCAGCTCGAGGCCCGTGTAGAAGATGTCGATGTTCTCGTACACGGGAATGGGGCGCAGATGTTTGGGTGCGTCGTAGTAGGGTTCGGCTGCTGGCTTGGGCACTTGATAGTAAGGCTCCAAGTCGGGATTGGTTGTTGCTGCTGCTGTTGTTGTGGCCGCTGTTGCCTTTGTCGTTATTGTTGTTGTTATGTCAATTTGATTTGTATTACTGTTATTGCTGTTAGTTTGATTATGCTCGTTATTATTATTAGTATTATTGTTATTGTTATTGTTGCTTTTATTTGGAATGCTTCTTCTGTGGCTTCGCCTAACGATCATCGTTGTCATCGCTGCCTGTTCACTATCTACTTGTTGCATAGATATCGACGAGCTGACATTCTCATAGATGGGTTCCTTTCTTTCAACGGTCTTTAGTTCCTTTTGCTCCTTTTGTTCCTCTTCCTCCTCCTGCTTCTTCTGCTCGTCGGTTTTATTTGGCATTGCTGCACTCCTCGTCGCCGTCTCCGTCTCCGTCTCCGTCTCCAATTCTATCTCCTGCATCTGCATCTGCTTCAACTCTTTCACCTCCTCCACCATTTTCACTTTATCTTCAGTATTCGGTCTATGTAGTTCCTCCTCCACGTTCGCCTCCTCGGTCTCCTCTCCCTCCGGCTTGCTGCTGGACTCTCTGTCAATAGCCTCCAGCGCCAAATCAAGAGCTTCGTTGATCTGTGGACAACGGATGAGCGAGCGAGCGAGCGAACATGTGAGCGTGTGAGCAAAGCGGCAAAAGCGTGCGAAAGAGAGAGAGAGAGAGAAAAATGCGCCATCGTTGCACAAATTTTAATTAAGTTAATTTACACAATTGCTCAGAGCTAGCAACAAGAAAAAAATAAATAAGAAATTTAAAAAATAATAATAACAAACAACACAAAATCAACACGAATTGTGGACAAATTAAACAAAATCGATAAGAAATAACGCAATTCATGAAGGAGCGCATCAGTCAAAGGGTTCCATTATTAACAGCAATCAGCACAGACCATGTTAATAAACACAAGACATAAAGATATATATATGTATATACATATATATATTCCCTCAAAACAGTCGGCATAACTGGCCAACTGATAGCTAAAGTCAACTCAAAATATGGGGAAGTAATTCTAGTCGCTTTAACTGGCAGATAAGCAACTATCAACTGGGGTAGTCGAGCACTAGTTATCATGTTAACTATATAGTTTAATGACAATGTGACTATTGTTAATTTGAAGAGACCTGCTAACTATTTAGGTAACAATCTTACATATCTTTTAAATCGGAATTTTAATTAACTGTTTCAAATCTAGTTAGAATTTTAGTCATTTTCAAAAAATATTAGTGCTATGCATGTCGATTTGTTTGCAAAAATATGCAGATGTTTCTATTTAATTCCTCAGTTTTGTTTTAATTAAGTTACTTATTATTTGTACTATTTCCCTTTCAACCCTTCCATACAATTATTTCTTTAGGAATTTCCGTCATATAATAGGGTATTTTATCGCGACAACTGATAGAACAAACATATGTTATTGTTGGGTAGAGATTACTGTCAATTCTCACTGTCAATTAGTATTTGTAACTCAAGTATTTTCTAATTGATTGAAACTGTTCAACTTTGCGACAGCTTGTAATAACACTTAAATGCTCGAGTTTCTGGAAACTTAATCGCGGTTCGGTCTCCGGATACGTGTGCTTACCATGTTGTGTCGATCAAAATACAATTTTACTCAATTGACGCACTTTAATTTATTGACAGGCAGAACCTATTGCGCTTAAGGTATGCCCCCGACGCAAGCAGAGATTATTTTTAGTTGGGTATGTAGTATACAGACATAGTGTAAATGAGAGGCCCTGTGTTATAAAGATAAAAGCCAAATGGAACAGATACCCGGTCTGCGTCTGCAGCGAAGCAAAACAGTTGAAAGCCAAAAGGCGACTAAACGCAACTGTTGCAAAGGGTTCGCGTTAACGCGCTCGCTTACAGATAAAGCAAAATTGCGAAAAAATAAAGAATGCACAAAGAGAGCATATAACAAGCTATATATGTGCATATGTCGTATATACAGTACGTATGGAACGATTTGGGGCTCAGGTAAACGCGCCACGAAGTATGCACTGCTGAACTGAACTGAAACCTCACTACGGGGGTCGTCTAAGCGGGGGCGGAGGTCGTGACGTTGCGACGCTGACTTTTGGCGTTTTTCAGAATATCTAGGTAAAATAGGTAGTCATCGTGTGTAGCTGGAACATGCATGGAACATTGGAACTTAAGAGCTAAACACAGACAAAAAAAAAACAACAGAACTGAACACAGAATACACAAAGCATAGAACCAAAGAAATGAGACAGGAACATATGAGATGCATAGATGCAAATACAAATGAGCGAGAGAGAACAAACAAAGAGAAAGATAAAGTCACACCCGCTTACCTCGAAAATTGTAAACTTGCAACAACTTTTGCTGGCAGTAAGCATGTAAACTATGTAACTGCATTTTGCATATTAGCATATTAATTGTATACATAATTCGATAAATTTAGCCAACAATACGAGCGCAAGGCATGTAAGAGAAATATATAATATATATGCATACAGATTATGATCACATTACGAAAATAGAGTACCATAGAGATAATTATATAGCTATTATAGTATTTACAGAGTACAAAAGCCTTAAATGTTTAACCTTGAAACCTTGGAGCTTACTTACGCTAAATCAGCTGGATAGGACAAAAGACAAGAACACAACAAGGACCAGGGCACATTGGATAGTGTATTATCGAAAGTCTTCCTTCGCTTTTTTAACAGGAAAGTAGAAATCTCTTCGGTATGCCGAAGGTGAAATACCTCTGCAGACGCGCATGATTTAAATAATTTACAACATTACTGACATTAAAATAGACACCCAATCTGCAAGGGCATATTCAAATAACCAAATTTCCCTTCGTTTCAAAAATGTACCATAATGGGGAAAAGCAGTCGCAGAAGCAGACGATGAACAGCAAGCAGCTTTTGGAAAGGGACGCACTGCTTGTGATTTTAGCAAGCAGTTCAAACATGCCGTGAGTTTGACATGTTTTGTTTCCGCTATGCAACGTATTTGTAGTTTCGAGTTTGTTGTTTTTGTAGTTGTTTTTGTTTATTCATAAAATAGCACAACATTATTATTATTATTATTATTATCATAATCATTACTATTATTTTTTTTTGTTCATTATTTTGGTATGCTTTTTGAGGTTTTGTTTCATTTGTTTTCGGTTTTGTTTTTTTGCTTTTTGTGTATTAGAAGTTTTACTCAGCACGATAAGTAGTGTGTATAAAATATATATAACCATAGAACATAATATGTTTCACATTTTTCTTTACATAAATCAAATTTCGTTTTTATACATAAAAATTGGTTTTAGTAGTTGAAAGAACAAAGAAATAAATGAAATTATAAGAAACTGTAGCTTACGTAGCTTGAGCCCCACAACAGAAATGTGTAAAATGGAAAAGAATATATATGTATATATAATGTGTATAATAAAAAGTCTAGATAGATGTATAATTTCTCATCGATATATAGGCGATATATCGACAGTAGTCACAAAATAAATTCGATTTCAATTGATTTCGATGCATATATTTCACACCTTTTGAAGGTGGAACAATTGCTACAGAAGAGAGCTTTTGCATAACTCTGAAACTTGCTGCATAGTCCCTTTGATTGTTCGACTTTCGAGTATTTTACCCTGAATTGAATCCAATTTGCGAAATTGCACGTCACAAATAAATTGCAGCATGGGAGAGAAGAGAGCGCTTTCGGACAAGTTGAGTGAAGCTTTAATCTACTATCTACTTTGTTGCTAAGGCTACCAATTGTGGTCGTGTTTCAAAGAATTAGTGACCAGCACCAACCGCCGCACCCGCTGCCGCGCCCGCCCCTGATCCGACTCCCGAAGCCGCCTCCAGCTTATTTAGCTCATCATCGAGCAGATCACTTATCTCCTGGCTCAATGCCTGCTCCGTGTTATTCTCCTCCAGAATCTCATCCGTTGTGATTGTTTTGCGTATCTCAATGTTGACTGGGGCTGGTGTCTTGGGCAGCGGAGGGGGCAATGCCTCCTCGGGGGGCAAATAGAACTTGGAGTTGTCCACCTTGACGAACTCATCGGCATTGACGACATCGACGCCACTGCGCGTGCTCGTCAGCACCACCTTGGGCTCGAGGGTCTCGTTGAGCGTGGGATGTGGCTGTGGTGCCGTCGCCTCCTCGTGGTGTCCGAAATTGCGACGCAAAAAGTCAAAAATATTCTTGGTTTTCTTCTCCTTCGCTTTGTCCTTCTCCTTGTCGTGTGTCTCCTTGGCTCCCGCCTTGCTGGCCTTGGGCGAGCTGGGTGGCGTCATCTGCTTGACATTGATCTCCGTCTCCACCACCTGAGTGCGCGCTATCAGCGGCTGCTCGGCGTCTGCGGCGGGCATGTAACCCGTGCGCCCAATGGAATCCGTAGTGGAGGCGGATATGCAACAGGGCTTCGGTATGGGTATCTTGGACTTGCGGCCCGGCAGCGGCGTCCCTGGCGTCGAGCTGCCATTGTTGGCACTCGGCTCGGGCAGCGAGGAGCGCATCATTTGGCTGCTGGCCAAGCGCTCCTCGGCAATGATCTGCTCGCAGGTCTCCATCAGCGCCTTTGAGTGTGCAGCACGCGCATCGCCAATCGGCGCGCTGGGCGCGCTGGGCGAGCTGGGTGAACTGCTGGTGTTTGTGCTGGGCTTGCTGCTCGACTTGTTGAGCTCCTTGACGCCCTGCCAGCCGTCGCAGCGCTTCACGTCTGCATCGCTGATGTTCTGGTAGCCAGTCGCTGGCTCTGGCTGTTCACGCACATCGATGCTCTCGCAGCTGGGCTCCTGTGCGGGCGCCAGGCAGTCCAGCAGACCGATGCACAGCGCCACGTCCTCCTCCTTGGGTATGGGCGGCTCTGGATGCACTCGCGTGAGTCCGTCGCAGCTCAGCAGCTGCTGCTCGCTGATGGTCTGACAGCCTGTGCTGGGCAACTTGGGCACCTTGGCCACATCGATTCTATCACAGGGCAGCTCCGCCATAGCCTGCTGCTCCAGACGTGCCGCATCCTCGGGCGCCAGCTGCAGCTGCTGCTTGCTGGCCTCGCTCTCGAGGAACTGCTGGCAGAGTGCCAGCTCCAGCTCAGCGCTGGCTGGCGACGTGGGCGCCGAGCTGGCCAGCTTGAACAGACTCGACTCGTTGGGCGTGCAGACGCGCAAAGCGGGCATCTGGGAGGGCGACGTAATGTGCACCTGCAGCGAATCGTTGGGCGCCAAGGGATCGAGATTGGGTAGCGTAGTTGGGGGCTTGATGCGCGGCTTATTGGCCGCTGTGGGTGGCGTGTGCACCACGGCTTGTGTTTGGCCCACAATGGGCGCATAGTCTCCCGAGCTGCGATCGATTAGCGCATGATCCACCACGTCCAGTGTGCGATGCTGGGGCTTGGGCGAAGCTGGTGGCGTTATCTGCGGTATGCGACTGCGCGGCAGCGCCTTAGGCAGCTGTGGAGTCGTAGTAACTGCAATTGGCGATGTGCAGCCAGCAGCACGCAAAGCAGCACGACTGCCAAGAGGCGAAGTTGGAGTGCGATTACCACCAGCTGGCTTCACTGCGTTGGCAGCTGCCTCCTGCTGGCCAAAGCAGCTGGACAGCGCTTTCACCGTGTTGGGCTTGGGCAGCTCCTCGGCATTCACAATGGTCACGGGTGGCGCACACATCACCACCTCGGGCACATGCACATCGAGCACGTTTGCTTCGGGCTCCTGTTTGAAGGCGCGCCTGGGCGGCGGTGTTGGCGGCTTCTCTAGCTTCTCGAGCTGCCGTGAATTGAAGATCTCGACGCGTCCGTTGATGCTAAACTGTTGTGGTGTTGTTGTGGTCGCAATCTTGGAGCGCACCGCTTTCGGGGACATGGGCGGTTTGCCCAGGGGTCGTGGTATCTGAGTGGGAGAGGGTGTTGTTGGTGCTGTGGTCGTTGCTGCTGCTCTTTTGGCTGCTGGGGGGCTAGACATGGGTTGCGGGGTTGCGCTGGGGGGACTGGGTGGCAGAGCGACCTTTGCAGCTGGCTTGGTAAAGTCAAAGATCTGGCTAAACTGGCCGGGTGGCGAGCGAGGCTGCTCGGCGGCCTCGTCTAGCTCTGGGTCATTCTGAAAGGTCTCCTTGAACATTTTGAGCAGATTGCGCGCATGGACCATTTCATTGGAGGGCTTTCTACGCAAGTTACAGGGCGATTGGTTGTGGGAACTGGGAGTGGAATAGGATGGATTTGGTTGTACCGACACCGCTTGGGAAGCTGAAGCTACTACAACATCATTATCATTGACACTACGTGGACTTAACATAGCTGAATCGATAAAATTGTTAGTAGAACTTACACTAAATTCCATGTCCCTGGCCGCCGGCTGCGTCTGCTGCGCTGCTGTTGCTGCCTGTGTTGCTGCAACAGTTGCAGCTGTTGCTGCTGCTGCTGCCGATGCTGTTGTTGTTGTTGTTGTTGCAGCTGGCTTGGGCAGCGCCGCTGGCTGCAGATCAGTCAGCTCATCGAACTCCGCCTCAATTTGATTGACTGCATTGGCGGCCTCCTCGAGTTGACGCTCCTCCAGCGCCAAGGCGGCAATGGCTTCGTTTAGTTGCTGCTGCTGCTGCTGCTCCTTGAGCAGCTCTTCCTGCTGATCTGCCTGTATGCCGCTGTCGTCATGCGTGGCTACCACGGTGGCCGCCTCCTCTACAATCAATGTTGGCGGCTGCGTTGGCTTTTGTGCCCGCTCCCTTTGTTGCTGCTGTTGCTGCTGTTGTCGCATGCGCTGCTCCTCGTTGCGCATAATCTCCAGCTGACGCGCATCGATGAGCGCCACCAGCGGCGGCTTCTTTTGTTGCTCCTCTTTGGTTACAGCATGTTGCAGGCTATTGAGACGCTGCTTCAGCGGCGGCACCGGCACATCCACGCTCTTGCTGGAGTTGAACGCATTGCGCTGCTGCTCCAGGCTCTGCATGCGATCACGTATGCTGGTCAAATCGCCCGACAGACGCTTCACCTCCACAGCACCGGCGGCTGCCGGCGTTGCTCCGTTGCCGTTGCCGTTGCCATTGGTGAGACGCTCGCGCAGCACCAGCTTGGGTGGCGGAGCTGTAACGCCGTTGGCCTGGCTCGACTTGGGCTCGGTGTCGCGCTGCTCGAAGATTTCCTTGCGCTTCGATATATCCACCTTGGGCACATCCACCTTCTGCTTCTCCACGCCCTCCTGCGTGTCACTGGGCGAGGTCACCTCAAAGCCGCTCAAACGATCCTCGATCTTGCTGCCGCGTCGTGTTGGGTAGCCAATCGTTTCGCCTGCTGCTCCGCTGTTGCCGTGGCCGTTGCCGTTGCCGTTGCTGATCTTGCCATTGCTGCTGGCTCGCTGCACGCGCTGCTTGTAGTCCTGTATGGCGCCCTCGTAGGTGTATTCGCAGGGATCGGGCGAACTGGCGGCCGCTGTGCTCGATGACGTGTCGTAGCCGGGCGACGAGATGTACTCGCGTGTTGTGGCAGCTGCCATTGCTGCTGTTGCTCCAGCTGTGGCACTGGTTGCCTGCAACTTGCTGGCATTCGATGTGCTCGCCGTAACTTGGTTGCCGTTGCCGTTGCCGTTGCCGTGGCCATTGCCAAGGCGGTTCCTGTTGATGTGGTTCTGTTGCTGCTCTGTGCTTTCGTCGCCAGCTGCGCCTGCGGCTTTGTCCAGTTCAACCGGATTGTCGCTCTGCAAGTGGGAAGGGAAGCTATTAGTCAGAGTTTCTATAAACTGCAGTATTTAATTGTGTGCTGAGAGAAATATATGTCATCTATTTATTTCTCCTAGCATAGCAATTATTCATATTCTTCTTCTTTTAATACTCAATCTAAATTTCCAATTATTTATCAAAATATGTTCCAGCTAAATAGTTGACTAACCAATGAAAATTGTATTTTTAATGCAGTTTTCCCTTTCATATTTTACATTCCACTTGCTGCTTTCCCACATCAACCCCGTTTTTCGGTGATCTCTCCTTGGCTTAACCTCTGCCTACCCAACTCACCCAGATGCCATGAACCATCATAAATATATGCCATCGAAATGATGTGATTGCATTTTATGGGTTGGCGACAGGCGCGTCTAATTGCTCAATCTGTTGCTGGCGATGTGAAATTGTATTTATTTGTTGTTGTGCGCTTTGTGTTTGTCGTTTATTGTTTATAAGTTTTTATTGTGCGATTGTGATTGTGAACGCATTTGATTAATAAACAATTTGTGTTTATTAGCTCGCAACACTTTCCAACTGTTTGTGGCTTCGACTCGCGACTCGAAGCTCAATTGAAAGCCGCAGCGTCGAGATGTTTATACACTCGGTTTAATTGCTAATTCATTGTAATTGTTTATAAACGTTTGCACGAACAAAACTAAAATAAATAAAATAATTACGATAGGCAGAGGATGGATAAAACGAAGCCGCCAATGGAAAATGGAAAACAGCTTCAAACATTAAGGAGTTGCTAATAATAACAAAAGTAGCAGCGGTAATTGAGGTAAAGGCCTCAAATTTGTTGAGACCAACGATGTCTGAAAATGCATTAGGTCTTGAAACAAGGCTTTCAAGCTTCCAATTCTTTGGATTCAATTAATCACATCTCTTTTTCCTTTGTCTATTATATTATTGTTATTTTCGAGCCACCTCAACTTTTTAATATATATAATATATTCATTCTTCTTCCACTTCTTGATTGCATTCACTGCTTAAGCAACGTTATGCCTAACAATTCTATGATCAGACTATAGCTCTCATTTCTCGCCATTCACTTATTCGAAACCTTCACTTTTCCACTTACCGTAACGCTATTGTTGTCGTAATCCTCGGACAGACTGCTCTTGCCACTGGCGCTGCTTGTGCCGATGCCCAGATCACTGAAGTCATTCGCCTCATCCTCGTTGTAAACTGCCAGGGATGCTAGTTTAGCGCGTCCTCTTGAACCGCCGCGTTCAGCCCTGTTTCGAAGAAATTGAAAAATGTATAATAAGTACACAGTTCTATTTGTATTGATACAAGTATTTTATGAATTGCAAATTGGCACCGTGCGGTGTCTACTACTTGCCTCTCCTCCATCATTTCGGTAAATGTTTTCGATTTTCGTCGCGTGCGATCATGTTCCTCAAGCTCGAGCTTCTTCGTTTCAACCACACGATCGATGATGTGTTCGACACGTTTTCGCCGTGATGATTTCCAATTGTCAAGGTTCTTTTTGTATAGAGAAAAAGTAGCGAAAGTTAGCATACAAAATAAAGCACATTGTATTACTCTTGACTACGACTGGGACAACTAAGATATATGTATAAATACAAAGATACTCGCACTCAAAACTCCTCTCTCGGCCAATTAAAAAGTTTTGCTTGGCTTACGACTTTGCCCCGAGTCCGACTTTGACTTCGGTTCCAGCTCCAGCTCGAGAGAGAGAGGGACGTGACAAAGGTGAAATGTCTGTTGTTATTGTCATTATTATTATTGTTATTGTTATAGTTATTATTGTGCGAAGCAGCGGAGATAAACTTTCAGTCATGGAGAGTACAATATTTCCAGTTATTCAAGTTCAAAATACATCAAATATGCGCTTTAACATATCTCGAATATTATTGGCATTTTATCTGCATTCAGCATTAATGCTAAGTAAATACTTATTAATCATATTCTAGTTTAACTTCTTTTGCCTCAATCTTTGACATTCATTCCGAAAATTTATCATCGTTAATGATATCAGCGTTAGAGCTTCCCGGAAACGTTGAATCTTTTAATTGGCTCAGATTTTGAAAAAAAAGGCGAACATTAATGCTGAGCGACTTTTTGATACTACTGCTTTGAGGTAATTGTTACAAAAGGCTATGTTCCAATTAATTTACGAATATTGTTTGGGATATGATATTGGCAATTAAAAGTTCTAACTACGCAGCAACTAAAAGTTACTTATTCAACGCAACTTTCAAGTTATTCATAGCAAATTTCAAGCTTCATTTGCCAAAAACTTAACAGCGTTTAATCGATACGTTTGATTGCTAAACTTGTCGATCAAATTTTAATTTTATTTACGGTGACTTTATAAACTTTGCACAAAGTGAAAAGTTTGCTGCGCCAATCACGTTTGAACAAAAATATATGTATATATATAGAGAAAAAAAAAAAACAATCCGTGCGTTTGTTTTTGTCGCTCACAAAATGGCCATTAAAACGGCATTTTTCAACTTCCTTTCCCATCGTTTGACGCCAGCCGCAGGCCCGACACAAAACCGAGAGCTAAACTGAAACCCAAACCCAAACCCAATCCCAAACTGAAGCCCAAACCTAAACCCAAACCCAGACCCAGTTCGACAGTACGCTATTCGCATTTTAATAGATTTTTCGCATATAAAAACCAAAAGTTATGTCTGGGAACAAGAAAAGTTGTTGGCAAATCGATGGACGACGTCAGCCGAAAACTGAATGTAAAGTAATGTGATGTGATGGGATGGGATGGCGGTGGCGGTGACGACGGCCAAATATTTTGTAAATGGCGAAAGCATGTCAAATGCAGCGCAAATGCACATCAGCAAACAGCTGATGATTGGGTAATGGGGTACAGTCACGTCAAAGGCCTATTTACAATGGGGCGACATTTGTGTTTCAGGTTATAACAACATAAATTTGCATGCAACGTAAATTGTGGAAAAAAAACAACTATCAGAGAAAAAAATAACAATATTAACAACGCAAGCAAATGGGGAAAAAGTAAAAGAAAACAAGTACGGTTCGAGTAATAGTCGATTATGCAATATCATTTGTCCGCTCTCCAGCGACGTGCACTGAAAACTGGAGCAGACTTGGCCGGCTGCTCAGCTAGCCATACGAGCCAGAGTACGAGTCGTAGTACTACAGATATGGCCATAACGAGCTAAGCCATGCCCTGGCCTGGCCTGGCCTGCTCTGCGCTGTGCTGCCCTGCCCAGTCCATGTCCATTTTCAAATGCGGTGCGTCGTTTATCTTAAGACATATATGCGAAAACACATTCGTCGCAGAAAAAGTCAACGGGCGATTTAGAAATTTGTCACGATTTGGCCGAAATGCTCTTCGAGCATATTGAGTTTCTCTCTCTTCACTTTGATGTAAGATCTTAGGAAACATTTACTTCTCTATGCCAGCTAGACTTGATCTACATATACTTATATATGCATACGTAATTGGTAATTATATAGTAACCAGATATGCAGTAGACGTTGCAATTAAATTGCGGCTAGACAGCTTCCAATTAATTGGTGGCAAGAACTATTAACATATCACGATAAGACAGCCGACAATCTCAACTGAACTCTGATCCTAATAGTATACATATGAAAAATATACACATTGTGAATGGTTTCCCATCAGATCGCGATCGGAACAATTAACTGTTTTATATGTTCCAAATCGGGAGCAGCTAAAGTTCTTACTTAATTAATGTGTGATTCCCATAACTTAAGTCTAAAGTATTTGAACGAATTGTTGTCACTTACATTCTGCCATTCTTCGGGCTCCTCCTTCTTCACCTCCTTCAGTTTCTTGACCTCCTCGGCCTTTTTGAGCTGCTGCTGTGCGGTTTGATATAAATTGCACGGTTTGATCTGCACAAATTGCATGGGATTCTTTGAAGGCGGCGGGGGCGTGGGACGTGTGACACGCGCCTTTGCCACATACGATGTTGGATCGGGCGATGTTATGGACTGCAATGCAATGCGATTAATTGAAAATTGTAATTGTAATAATCATAATGAAATAAGTGGCGCGCAATTAGCATAAATTGTTTCAATTGCACTCTCTACCCCCGGAGTTCAAGTTGCAAATGTCAGTCTAAAGTTGTTTTCACAGTTGTCGCCTGTCTGCGTTGTCTGGTTGTTTGTTTGTTTGTGTGTTGTGTGGGCAGCTCGACTGATTTTTATAAAGCCTATTAAGTATTTACTTTTCTTGTTGCTGATTTTTTATTAAAATTAAGCTGACAACAGCGCCGCCTTGAACTGCCTTTGAATGCATTCGATATACAAACTGTCTCGAGTCGTTATTCATAATTTATTGGCAGGACTTATATGGAGTGGAAATGCAATACGCAAGCTATAATGAAATCTTGAGCGTCTTCTGCACTTTCGGCAGCTTATTAAATAGGCTATAACTTAACTGACGACCTTCGCGTTGCTGATTTTGTAATGCAACAGATGTGATCCTGCTCAACAAATTACATTGAGGTTAAGTACTTCAGGGGTTGCCATATTTCATATAGTTAACCCTGCCAATCTGTGTTACAATTGCTTATAATTTACTGCCACAATCGTTCATTTATTTAACTTCAACATAAATTGCTAACTTCCCACTTTTAAGCAACACTTAAAATTAATCTGAATTGCAAAACTACCACGACTTGTTGGTAAATCCTTTATGAGGTAGCTAATGATGCAAGCAGTCATTAGAGCTGCACCCAGTTGCCCAGTTCTAAATTAGCTGGAAAAGTCTGGCAACAGGAGCCACAATAAATACGAATGTGCCTCTATGAATACGTCCAAGTCGTTCGTCGTTCGCTTAAACGTTTTTCCATAGAACGCTGGCACTTGGCTGCCCACACTCTATGGTGCCCCTGCTCCCTCCTTTCCTCTCTCCCTTTCTGGCTGTGGCAGTCAAGTGTGGCCATCGTCTTATGGTCTGGTCATAGTTATTGCCCCGCTTTTGTTGACGGAAGTGCCCATGAGGCGATTGCATTGCCCCATACGCACACACACACTCCCTTCGCTGCATGTGTGTGTGTGTGTGTGTGTGTGTAGATGGTCTCTTGCCTGGGTGGGTGGGTCAAAGCACTTGAAATATGCCTAAGCAGAGAGCCGCTGAAACCTCTTAGGTGTTGTCGACAGTTGACGGTTTCGGTTGAAAGCAAAAGCAAAAGCAAAAGCTAAAGCGCGCTCCCCGTCCAAAAGCCAAGAAAGCAAAATGCATTCAACAATGCACGGCTAACAATAACCGCAACAACTGAGTGAATGACTGACTGAGTGACTGACTGAACGAGTGTTTTGCGCACCAAAACAAGCAATAACTCTGCGTGCTTTTCGTAGCATGACGAACAATTAATACCTTTCAATTATCCTATTCATGTCTGGCGTGTATTATTGGATATGGATTAAAGTTAACTTAGCTTATTATTAATCTAAGCACGAGGATATTTGTATATAATTTAATGTACTTTCAAGGCCTACGTTATCTAAAGATATACGTTATATACGTTCTTATTGGAATGTTGCTTGCTAAAAATGTCTGGGAAATGCATTCTAAAATCTTTCTTCCCTTGCTATTTCATTCCGAACTTTATGCAACATTTAATGGCCCGATTATGTCTAATTAACAGTCTGATTTTATCTGCCAAAGTGGTATACACAACAAATTCAGAAACAAACCCATAGGATAGCGAATTTAAATAGCGTCATAAGTGTCTCGAAGTCTTGACAATCGCTATGAAACGCTTGATTTATGTGACTGTCGGACAGTCTAGCGAACCTCAAGCATTTGATTCTATTCCTGGGGTCTCTGGTAGTTTGAATTTATTTATTTTATGGGTCGCAACTTACCGTTTTCTTGGAGCAGCCATTTGTGTCGCAGGCAGCGCCATTTGTGGATGATGTGTTTGATGTAGACATCAGATCTTCGCTGCCGTCCAGCATAACATCCTGGTCCATGGACTCGGTCTCCATGGTTTCTTTCTGTGTAATGTTTAGTCTCTTCGATATGCGCTATCTGAATCACGCAATCTCTTGGTCTCTTTCACCTACTCTGAGGGTGTATCTCTCTCGCTCTCTCACTCGCTCACTGTCGATATGTTTGCTTTTGTGTTCAATGTGTGGCTGCTGTCTCTATCTCTCGGTCGTTCCACATGGCAGCCTCGACTGTCGTACGCCTCTGTTCTGGTTTCAGTGGTGTTTGCTGATGGTGCTGGTCAATCGGTCAACAACAACATCATCATCGTCATTATGAACATCATGTTCGGCGAATAAGAGTCGGCGTCGATATCAATAAAAGCGATACAGCTCTCTAATTTGTTGCCACCCACACGCAGAGGGCCATCAACTTTAGGTTGCAGTTGCCGTTGTTACTCTTAATATTGTTGTTGTTGTTGGAGGTGTCAAGTTTCATTAGCTGCAACAAACGAGATACAAGATACATTCAATAGCATATTAATTTCGTGTCAAATTCAGTGTGCATAATTTAAAAGGCATTAGCTCTCAATGTGGGCAGGTGCTGTCTCAATGGGGATGGGGAATGCAGTCAGCATCCGTCAAGGATGCATATAACAGAAGAAAAAAATGAAAAAACTTAAAAACTCTTCAAGATTTCCCCCCATTAGAGTCATCGGTAGCAGAACAATGCTTCAAAGTACAACTTGCAGTTCAATTAACATTCATCACAGTGCAAACCATACAGATGCTTTATCTAATTGTGCAACTGTCTGAATAACTGACAAACTGACAAACTGACAAACCGACGGACTGACTGAAAAAGCATCTCAACTGCCTGGCTGGCTTGACTGGCCCCCACACTGGTATGCGGGTCAATCTTATAAAACTTCTGCCGCACTCATCATCATCCACATCCACATCCCCAGCCACATCACTTTGCGGCGGCCTACGACTTTTTGTGCTGTTGTTATTGTTGTCTTTTGTCTCTCCGCTTCTTTAGTATGTGACCCGGTATTTTTTGATCGTTTTGTTACGCTTTTTATGCCCTCCTACTAATTAATAATTAAGTCTTATTTTCTCAGTTCTTAGCGACCGCCTCTTGTAATCGAGCTTGTTTGTTAATCCCATGGCAACATATACCCTATAGCTTTTAGCTTGGCAATGATGCCAATGGGCAGCTAGTGAGGAATTCAATATATACTCATTGAAATTCTATGAAAATAGAGTAACAACCTCTGTAATGTTCTATATTAAATTCAATTCTTTAACATCCACAACGTTTTAGTCGAGCACTCCCAACAAAAGCACTCTTAGGTTGTCTAGCTGTCAGTTGCAAAGAGCGCGTGGCCTTTAGAAAGTTGTAATTTTTTTTTTTTGGGCGAGTTCAAAAGGTTCGAGAGGTCGATTCGTTGTAGCACAATGTAGGAGAGGGAGGTGGAGTCGAACGAGACGAGCAGACGGCGCGGGCGTATAAAAGACACTTAAGATCTATCACAATTAAGCTGCTATAAAGTGACAGTTGTAATGTCCAGAAACAGAAAGTGAAAAACAGCGGGGAGGCGGGCAACTGTCGAGAGCACTGTGAGCTGAATAATGAGCTAGCTTACGCGAATTAAAGCACGTTTTAAGATACGCCAGAGAGTCGAGTGAAAGTAATGATACTTTCAAGAACAGCCCCGTACATGAAATGTGTATGGCTAAAATCGTTGAGAACTTGACGCTCGTTAATCATTGTCGCTGTAGCCTTTTCCTTAGATCTTAAATGAGCTAATCATCCTTTGTTGATCTGCTCAGCGCTGTCATTCTTTCTGCTGAGATCTATTAGAGTTGTCAAGTTTTGCATGGCATTCCAGGAAAAACAAGTTTTAATGGCATTGCCTGGCTAAAGATGCTGATGATGCTGTTGATGCTGTTGATGCTGTTGATGATGATGATGATGATGGCGATCACACTTCGCTCATTAAATATTTCTTAGGCTGGGCTGTCAGCTTTACTGCAATGCAATGCGATGCGATGCAAAGTTGTTATCAGCACATATGCCAACGCTTTTCAACACTCAACGCCGAGAGGATGCTAATCAACGTAAGCATGAATGCAGAGTTGACTTTCTGTGTGTGTTTGAGTTAGTGTGTGTGTGCTCAGCTAATTTGCATATAAAAATGCAGCTGCTGATGTTAAGATAACTGCAACTAAAAGGCCAAACAACAATTAAAGCAAAACTTTCAAATTGTAATAATTAAAGGGGAGGCGAGGGACACAGTGTGTGTGTGCGTTTGTGTGTGTGTGTGAGTGTGTGTGTAACTGACTGCCACAGTTGGCGACGACAATAAGCACTTAGTATATGCAGACCAGCTAACCGAGTAACCAATCAACTAAGCAAGCAATCAACCAGCTAGCCAAGCAACAAACTAATTGCAATAATTTAAATTTAACTGAAACTAAACTTAAGTTGTCTTTTTATGTAAGACACGCGGCAACTTTCCAATATGTTTGTGTGTGTGGCAAACAGACAGAGGCAAAGAGGCTGAAGCAGATATTAGCCATAATTATCAACTACAAAATGATAATTAGATAAAAATGGCAAGTAAACCACTTAAAGTTAAAGGCGCCTGAGCAGCAACCAAGCCACAGATCTTCGGCGGCAACATAACTCAAGGCAGCCAAGAGATCGCTAAACCTCTGCATCTAAAGACACTCTCTTTCTTCTAAATAAAAACTAATAAAAAAAAAAGAAGAAGCTACATAGAACCCAGATGCCGACGTTTAGCTACAAATTGTATCAAGATGTTGGTCTAAGCTGCAGCCAGACGCTGAATTAATTGATATAAAAGCCAGGAGAGCAATGAAAAATGTCTATAGAAAAGGCGTTAACCGACTATGCGATGCTCTGTGTTCCGTTTTGTTCTAAACTAAATAAAAGGTACGCATGGTACAACTGGAACACCCCTCTTTATTTCTACAGGGTATACGTGTTTGTATAGAGAACTGGCGACAGCGAATAAATGCCCAGCAATTGTCTTGAGCCGCCGTGCTTTCCTTTAGCTAATTAGCAGCATTAACAGCAGCAGCTGGCCAAAGAGTTGAAAGCAACGGCCGCGTTCGCGTAACAAACATCAAAGCGAGACCCAAAGCGCCGTATGACGCATGCCACATGCGCCGCATGCGGCAGTCTGCTGCACAATGGCAAGGCTTTGAGGTTGCATCATGAATGCGTTAATATGCAATAAGCAAAATAATCAAAGACATCAGTTAAAACAAAGCAACCACAAAGTGCAAGTATTAGTGAGCCTTAAAAGCTCAGCTAAATGTTAAAGAAGCCACAGACGTTAGGCTGCTTAGGCACATCTCAAATGTATGTCTGAAAGCTTGGCTAACGACCAAATCTAAGTAAATATCATAGACTTCTAGAACTCACCATTGAGCATAGTTTATCTAAAATACACCCATTTAGATCGCGATAGTCTTAAATTGTACAGTCATAATTATTTGATATTGTGTTAATTGTTGTGAGTTTTTACTCAGACTTAACGTAGCTTTAGGCCAAGGCGCCATTCTAGTCATTAGTAATTTTAACCTCCCACAAAACAAACGAGTTCTGTGATTATGAAAAAGTAATGTTCTTTTTCTCCCCGGGTTTTGTTTTCGAAATCTTGAAATCTTTCCAAACTGACTGCAAACAAAACTCCATTGTGGTGTTAAGGCGAGTAGAACCCTCCGGCGCCGCCAGAAAAATGGAAACAAAAAAATGTCTAATTAAATATTTATCTATGATTTGGATCCAACGAGCAAGAAGCATATTAGCTTATCGGCCAAGTGAAATCATAACGCAAGGCAGCATTACACTTTAAGTATGAGCCGGGCAAAGATTATGATTATTTTCACAGTGCGTCGTCGAAGTAGACAGGCAGAGAGAGAGAGAGAACAATGGTGCTGGCTTGTTTGCGAATGCCCAAGGAAACTACCAAACAATAAGGGGTAATAACAGTAGTTCAGACTTTAAGTTGCAAGTTGAGGTTGAAGTCTTAGATAAGCTTTTGAGGCGGTGTTAATGATCGAGTAAATTAACATGGAACTGACGACACTTTCGGAGATTCGGTAACAAAAAGCCAAAAGTGGGGCAAAATGGAAGGGGGGAAACGCAGTTGTTTGTGTGCTTTGTGTTGTTTTGTTGCTGTTGCTGGCGTGACACAGTAAAAGTGTTCAGCGACCAAGTGAAAATGACATTGTAATAAATGTTTAACGTGACTTCAAATTTAAAATTGCATTCAACAAAAGCCTGCTTACTGATTGTCCACGAAGCCGCTACAAGCGTACGGTGTGAACAAGATCAACTAACTAACAATAATTAAGTTTAATTATATTTCGCAGACCGATACCAAAATATCCTAAATAACCGACAAAATTGTGGTTTTGATATCAACTTCAAAGCATGGCACACATTTGTGTGAACATTTGTGATTGTCAACATTACAATTATGAAATATAACTACCTAATTGATTGTATTTGTAATGCTAAAATAACTCAAAGAAAACTAAGCAATGAGTGTTAAGCACTGTCATTCATTCGTTCCCCAAGAGAGCATGTCTAAGTATCACACAACATCTTAAACTATCGTGTACTATCGTTAGCATATTCTATCAGCTATTACCATAATTATACATTTTGCACAGCGCGACAACATCAAGTTGCCAACTCCTCTGCCAGAGCACAAAGTATTGCCACAAAGGAGGCGTGGCACGTTGGCTGCGGTCTGTCACGCCGTTGTGGGCAACTCGCAGCTCCGTTAGCTTCGAAGCCGCCGTCGCCGAGTCGCCCGAGAGCTGACACTAATGACATTCAAATTGTAGCGCCAAAAGAAGCCATAAAAAAAAAAAAAAAAAAAAAAAACAACAACAACTGAGAAGAAAATCAAAGCGCAGCCCCAAACGCCAGCGAGAAAGTGCGACCGAGTTCGAAGGCGTGCAATTGAAAGTGTCGCCGTTGCGCTTGTCGTTATCGTTGTCGTTGCTGTTGTTGTTGTGGTTGTCGACTTTGATGTTGATGTGCAACCATCAGTCGGACTCGCTGAGAGCAACCGCTGAGTCCGAGTGGACTGCAGAGTGACAGTGAATCTATGTCCATTTCAATTGGTGGAGGCCCATAAAACGAGCCAATGCTCATGCAATGCGCATGAATGAATTTCAGTTATTTGGTAGCACGAAATGTAACTGCCTACATACACATAAGATGCAGTTACCAATTTACATTATTTTCACTTGTGTTTACATTACATTTGCTGCCAGTTGCCAGTTGCCAGTTGTCAATGTTGTGTCATAATCAAGTGGTTTCAAGTGGTTCGTAGAGCAGTGAACAGGGGAAAGAGTCTTGTGAAGGGAGGACTGCGGATCGTGTTGTATTTACCATTTAAAGATGTCAGATTTAAAGAGCTTTAAACGAAATCTGATCATAGAAAATGGGGAAAGTCGTAAACTATATTGAAAACATATGATTTAACTTTAAATTTCATTTATTTTCTTCAAGTTCCCCACAAAAATTTCGAAATAAAATTCAACTCAAGAATTAATAAGCAAAATTTCGAAACTAGATATGAACTTTTTCCCATCCAATTTGGCTATTTAATGACACTACTAATGAGAGAACAAAATGTAAATCATTTAAACTAGACTAAAAAAAATGTTAAATGGCAATGATTATGACATGCTAAATAATTGTCTTGATTTCACTTTCAAGCCAAACTTAATTTGGCTTAATTTGCGTACAACAAGAAAAACAAACAAATTAAACGATTCGCACCGTTTTGGCTTGTTAATTGTTAGAATTAACAATAATTGGCTAATTTTACACTTAAAACCAGGCAAAATAAATTTATTTGACAAGCTTGAATATTGTTTAAAAATTGCGACTTGAAGTTCTGGCGATTGCAACAAAGAACTCGCTAACGATAATCACATATTTTAGCAATCAGGCCAAATGTGATGACCAAAAGTGGCTTCAAAAAATCAAAGGTGTTAAATCAATGCATATAAATCATTATAAGCATCACGATAATCATGATCAAAACAACTTCAAGTGAATTTTCCATTCATATTTGAAGACCTTACACCAACACATCCCACACAAAATCAGTGAATTCAAGTGCATTCAGAAAACGTGCCAAACGCAAAAATATCAAAATAAACAAAGCAAAAATAAATAAACAGTGGAATAATAATAATAAAAAACTGTAGTCATGAAAACTATTTTTGGCGCTTGCAAAAACAATTGGAATCCGAAATGACGGGCATTAGATATGAAAATGTTTTCGTGATAAAATGATTAAAAAATTTTTATACATTTTCAGCATTTTCTTTCATTCATTTTTTGGCCAAAATCATTATTAGCTGCATTAATTGAAATTTACTTTTTTTCCAACGCGAACAACAACAAAAATGGAAAGTGAAGTGTGAAATTATGTTGGGCATTTATTGTAGTTGTAGTTGTTGCTGCTGTCGCTGTTACCTTTCGAATTGAACAATCAACAATCTTGGTATTTCAGCATTTCTATTATTTTGGTTTTTTTATTTTCTCAATATCATTGTATCTGTTACTTTGTATCTGGAGCTACAATCTGTGACTGCTGCTGCTGCTGCTGCTATTGCTGCTGACGTTGCTTCTGGCTGTCGGCAATCGACAATTCGACACGCAAAATTTTCAGTTCATTAACATTTCAATTTCAACATCGATAAGACCACTTGCTTTGTGCACTTTCGCTAACTGTCGGCAGATACCAGATACCAAATACCAGATACTTTGATACAAATCAGTGCATGATTGTATCTGATAGCTTGCATTTTGGCCAATGTCGTTTTTTGTTGGCTGCGTTGTCTGTGTTGTCTGATTTGCCTGTGACTCTGTTGTTTGTTATTTAATCATAGTTATTGACTTATCACTGGCACATTCTTCAGTGCAATTTGTAACTGTTTGTGCGACACACACGTCCATTTTAGATACAGATACAGTCGCAGTATCTGCATTGGCATCTGTATCTGTAGCTGTAGCTGTTGCTGTTGCTGTATCTTTTGCGATAGCCAGCCAGGCAATGGCAAGAGAGTGAGAGGCAATTGCAAATGTGCCAAATCAGCTGCAAATTTGTACAGCGCACAAAAAAATGTTGATTGAGATGGCAGACAGTGCTTGACCCAAAGATACCCTGTATTAAATTAACAGCATGACAAGATTACTTTCAAATAAACAAATTTCAAGTTACTTGTTGTAAAGTACAAAAGACGTTTAATATCTATGAACTTTGTGTTTGTAGCTAAGCTAATTTACTCTGAGTTTACAGGGTAGCAACTGCAACTGGACAAAAGCTTTTTAGCTGTCTTCGTTGTTGCATTCGTATCTGTATGTGTATCTGGAGCTGTATCTGAAAACTGCAGCATTTGCATTCTAAGCTGCAAATCAAACAATTCGTGCAATTTGTTTTCAATTTACGTTTCGCTCGCTTTGAGTGTCTGCTTGCGTCTGTGGATGTGGCAAAGATATTTGCATGTTGCGCCAACTGTTGCAAACTGCTGCAAATTGCCAGCATCTGTTTGGTAAAAGTAAGCGAGTACGAATGCTTCTCGCATTTGATATTCAGCAATTCACTTCATTAGCCGCACAGTTCAAGATCCATCAGCAACGCCCCCCTTCCCCCAAAAAAAGACCAATGTTCGAGCTGTCAAATTTCTTCATTAATAACAAGAATATTAACAACAACAGCAGCAGCAGCAGCAACAACAGCAGCGGCCACAAAGGCTAACAGTTCTTGGTTATTTAATCAATCTGCAGCTTGCCACGCTCACTTTTCAGTCTCCAAAAGCAGCAGAGTCGCCAGAGGCCTGACCCATTTCGCGTGCTCGCTATAACTCCTCGCTGCCGCTGCTCTGGCTGCCCCTGCCACAAGCTGCACGCGAATGAGCAACAACTACAACAACGACGACGGCAAGTACAAGAAAATATTATATTATTTGCATTAAAAATGAGTTACATGTTAAAAATTTAAATTCGTACACACCCACCCAGGTAAACCACAACACAAACACGCCCCAAAGACGCCCCCCCTGCCCCCTTCGCCAACCCACCGCCCTCCAAAGCCCCCGCCCTGCCTCACGCTCAATTAAAATATGTTAAGAACACTTCAAGTGTGTGCCGGAATGTTGAGGTCTGCCTTATACCCTTCAACGCGTATGCTCATCAGCTGACAGACTGTGGACAGAAGAATGGGAGTCGATCACATCTTGACAGTTGAAAGATAACTTTTGTGTAAACTTATGTGCGATTGCAAATGGTTTAAATAGAAAGTTTGTAATTCCTTTGTCATTCCCACATTGCATTTATTCATGGATACTATGTTCTATATTTGTTAGTTAGTTAGTAATCCCAAGTCTTTTCCTGTATTGGTTGTTGCAACTATAAACCAAACGATCGGCAGAAATTCATGATTTCCGTAATACGTTTTATAAGCTTATTGAAACTATAAAACTAAACGAACGATAGAAAGTGGTCATTTCTCCACTTTTCCCAAATCTCCTTATACGGCTTTAGAAATCCCCAGCTAAAAGCATCATCTCCAATTCAGCCTTGACCCTTTTAGTCAATTCTAATCTTTCTCCTCGCTTTTCATTGTCAGACTGACAGACAGCTTCAATCATCGCTCTTCTGCTTCCCGGCGCATGACTAACAAAAGAGCGCCTCATCAATTTATGGTCTATGCCGTGATTTGACACCAGTCATCCTCGGTCATTGTCTGTCAATTTCAAACACTATGCACACATATGGCAAATCAATGTGCAAAGAGCATTCACGCTTCGTCATTAGCTTCATTTGAGCGCTTTGTCTGCCGCCTCTCAAGATATTCGCATTACAACAAAAGCCCAGCAAAAAAAATGAAGAAAAAAAAACAAGGTAAAGAAAAGCAAAACAAATCAGCGCATGCGTAGGCTGTGTTTCTTTCTCTCTCACTTCTCCAGTGCCCTCTTCGTCTTCTTCTTGGCTTATATGTTAAGGTTTTGAGGTTAATGTCGCCGTTTGTATGTGGCTGAGATACGCAGCGACGACGGCGGCGCAAAAAAAAAAGATGTATTTATATATTTATGTGCCTCCGGGTTACAAATAGTCCACAAATGTTGCCAGCCTACCCAAAACATGGAAAAACAAAAGCAGCGAAAAAAACGAACGCTCTCAGAATGAACCATTAATGTGAGCAGCAGCCTGGAATCGTTAGCTGCCTCCACATGCCACATGCCACGCCCCGCACATGTGCAACAGATGCGCTAACTAAACTTTAGTTTTTAATGCGCTTCGCTGGCGTTCATAGAACATAGAATAGCAGCAAACATCGCGAGCAACAGCTACAACCAACAAGCATAGGCATAAAATGTTCATTGTTTGGGGCCATGATTTTATGTTGGGTGCCCGGTCCCGGGTCCGGTTCGGACCGCTCCGGATTGAATATGGGCGCGTCCAGGCGTTACGCTAATTGCTGTCGGCCATTCACTCGATCGTCAATTCCAATTAGGCTATGAACTGAGCCATGTGCCAAGCGCAGGGGCACCAAACACGCTCCCAGGCAATTGTGTGCACATTATGATAATAGAATATAAATTAATACTCGTCGAACTCGGACTCGTACTCGTACCCACCACATTCTATTTTTAAAAGGGTTAACTGCAGAACTTGGCCAGGCCGAAATGCAAATCTGTGCCATGCTGCATTGCCCATTTACTTCCATATTCATTTCGGATTGTTATAGCAAAATGCATAAAAACGCCGAGTGTTTGACCATAAATAGATACCCTGGCACAGTACATTGGAATACATTTGTGAATGATCAACTTTCAGCTGCTCAAAGTGCATAGTTGTTTTATTCTGCAGACAGTAGCAAAATAAGCAAATTTATCAACCTATCGCCTTCTGTTAGTTCCCACACTTTGCGTAATTACAGGGTAGACAACAATTCATCACAAAATAAATTAAAGAGACACCCCAGTTATTGGCTGGCTGCTTTTTTTTTTTTTGTCAAGACACGACGTCTACTCAGCCAACTGCTGTGACAATTAAATAAACCCCTTTTTCTCTCTTTCATAACCGTCTTTCGTCGGAGTTGTTGTCGCTGTTGTTTTTGTCAATTCGTCTATTGCAATTAAAAAGTTAGCTGTTTTATCAAACGGAAATCGTCCCGGTCTGCTGTTTGTTTAATTTTTTTTAGCCATATGCAGCGCGAGCAACTCTCATAGTTGGTCTTAAGACACCTCGCGCTTCAAGTGTTGGCTGCACTTTGGCAACGGAAGTCGTTGACTACTTTTTATATGAGCTACGTTGCCGGTTTCTTTTTTTTTTTTTGTTTCTGTTTCTGTACGCTGCAAAAACAAAACAAAAAAAAAAAAAGTCGCATAGCAAATGTTAATTAAGTTGTTGTTTATGGTTATGCAATGACAACTTGGCTTCTTTTGGCACAATTCAAGCTGTTTTGCTGTTTTGTAATGGCTTTTTCGAAATGATTGCAACAGTTGCCAAGAACACTGTGATAGATGGATGCTGATTGATAGACTTAACCCACAGAAAGAACTTGTTTCAACTCACCTAGTTGTGCTAATCATTTTATTGTCGATAATTAAATTTCTGCAAAGACAGACAACATAATCATTTAGTAATTAATCATACAATTGTGCAAGAAATATTCTCAATATTGAATTTATTTCAAAATCACTACTTCTTCAATCCGCAGTTATCTAATCACCTCACGTTTAAATCGTTTTATTCCCAAATGACTTGATTATTTTGTTGTTTGCGCACAGCGTGTCAACAACTGTGACCGCAACGAATTTATAGCCCATTTCAAAAGGCTTACAGCATATTTGGGTCACTTGTAGGCCTCTGGCATAAGGTCATCCGATTATGACACGCTAACCCATATATGAAAATATATATACGCTGTGGAAAAAGCAATCCGATAAATTGCAATCTGTGCCATGCTTCTAATAAACCATAGCTTCAATAAAGAGGCCCCTTTGTCGAATGTCGTCGCTTCTCTAAGTAGAAGGTGTACAAAATGGATGCACCAATAAAAATCAAAGATATAAAATCAACACGCAACACATTCAACACTCAACACTCAACGCAAAAGTAAAAATAAAAACAACAACGAAATGCGTTATTGATTTAAGCTTGTACGTATTAATTTTTTATGGCGTTGATAATTACAAAGACAAACAAAACAAAGACAGAAACAGAAACGGAGACAGCGACAGCGACAGCGACTGAAGAGTGGAACATGCGAACATGTGTCGTATACGTAATGAAAAGAAAAAAAGTGATGGAGGGAAGGAAGAAAATAAAAAGAAAAACACAAGTATAAATCGATTGCATAACTGCAAGATTGACCTAAACAGAAATATGTGAAATAATAACAAGTGGCCGATACGAAAAAGACAACAAACTATTAATTGGTTTCTGTACAAATTTGTTGGCATTAACCTTTGGCATTTAATTCGAGATTAAAGTTTATATTATTTATGTGCGCCACATACTTGTTGCTGCCACGTTCGGCATGACGGATCAGTTATGAAATTATCTTGTAGATGTGTGTGGCATGCCCACGCCTCAGCACACCCAGAAAATGTCAAGTGTAGACGACGCAGCAGCCGCAGCAGCAACAGCAGCAACGTTGCTGCCCCTGCATCAAAAAAGCTGCACATAGAATCAGCAAAAGTATCCGACAGATACACACATCCAATTGCCGCGGCTGCTGAGGCGACTGCTGCTTGCCTAACAAGCGGAAAGCCAAAACATAACAGTAAAGTAAATTAAGTAAAAACCACACACGACAGCAGCAAAAGCAACAGCAACTGCAACGTTTGCAAAACCGGACAGCGACGGCAGCACACAAGAAGTAAAAGAAAACCGAGTCTAATATACCGTCTACTATTAGAACTCTGTTAGAACTCTGTATGCAACACAAATATACAAATGAAATGCTTGATAAAGTTGTGATTGTTCGTTCGTTATGCAAATTTTAATTCCATTCATTCTTAAAATACTTTGCAAACTTTTATGACAGCGTCGCAAACGTCTTCATAAAGTTCTAATACCCGAGCGTGTTTAGTTCTTTATGTATGTTTATAATGATGCGAGTTTATGTTGGTCAAGAGTGCCTGAGAATAGCACCATCAACAACAACAACAACACCAACAACAACAACGACAACAGGTAGCTTAACAGTTTAAAAGAGGGAAACGGGGCAATCGGGCGGTTAGTTGGTTTGTCCGCAACAAAAGTGGCTGACCTCGAGAATTCTCTCCTCTCTTTTTTCGTGTTCAACTTGGTTTTGATTTTTTGTGTTATTTTGTTTTTCTGCCAGAGCAAAGACATCACTCATACGACCCACTGTCTGGCTCCATTTACGCCCCACTCCTCGCACCCTGACCACTTTTCGATTTTGGCTTCGAGAACGTCGATTTATGCCTAAACATGGTAGCTTGACTCATAAGACCAATTGAAATATGCACAGCGAATAGAACCAGAGTTTGTTTATAGCTCAGTGTCGTATTGATGGCGACGCAAGACGGGAATTTCATTAGTGTTCATCTTGATTTGTCTGCTAGTGGTTTGGCAAGCGCTGCTACAGTTTAACTGCCACTTAAGTGTTGACAGTTTGACGGCGAAGCGACTGCAATTTGACAGACAGCAATTACAGTTTGATAATCACTGCTCCGCATCCGCATACAATTCAATTAAACCAATAACAGCTTTGCTTAGAAGTTGTATTTAAAAAATTGTTACTCGTTTTTAGAGCACCAGTCAGTATGGGAGAAAGAGAGAGCGCGATTAATGAAAGGCAATCAATGTAAATTGAGGCTTCTAATGAAAATAGGAAACGTGAATTAACTTTGATTTTATTTGGAAAATATTTGTAATATGTAAATGGAAACCAGGGATATTCTATAGCTCAGAGAAAGAATTCAAATATTTAGCGCAAGCATTGCCAGACTGAAGTGGATACAAGCATATAGCATCTAAGCACTCTTTTGACAACGTTAATAGGCTAACAAAAAGCAAACAGAAAGTGTATTTAAGCATAGCTGAACAGCTGAGCAGATGAGCTGAGCAAACAGCGCGGCATTGGCATTAAAGCCCATCGTCGAGCTGAGACAAAAGGCGTGAAGCCTAATACGATGATAAGTGCTTACATATAATGTCTATCTGAATATCCGGGACGCGACTGCAGCAGACGAGGCGACCAAAGTAGTAGACAAACACAATGTCAGCGCTTGAGCCGGGGCAAGAGTTCGAGAAGCATAGGCTTGTGCTTTGGCTGCTTTGGCTGTGGATAAGGGTAAAGGAACCATACATAATGACAACATGACATGCAAAGTTTTGTCAAAGCAGGCTGGCTGTTTGGCTGTGTGGCTGGTTGGCTGGCAGACAGCAAACAATGTAGATGGCGTACACAATATGTGGCTAAAAGGATGAGTTCCCCCATGCCCAGACAGTCGGGTAAGTAGCCGACCAATGCATGCGGGCCTCTCTTAATCAACAACAACAGGATTTTTTTTCTCGCTTTTTAAGCTTTGCTTTTTTTTAGCACGTTATATGAATAACTAATTGAGAGCGTACACCACAACACGTAATACGTAAAGCGAAGTACGAGGTACGAAGTACGAAGGAATGTGTGTAGGTATCCAGAAGATACATGTGTATCTCGAGGGCATTGCCAGTTGAGGGCGTTGCGCCAAAGCATGACGGCGCATAAATACTAAACACAGCGTTGAAAATCTGTGCGCTTTACGCTCTGCGCTCAACTCTGGGCCGGCATACACTGAACAACACACAGAAGAAGTGGAGTAGGACAGCAGGCAGATGCGACTACAGCGACTACATCGACGGCCAGACGAGATCCATAGATGATACTCCCGTCTCGTGGTGTTGTTGCTGTTGTTGTTGTGCTAAACTGGTAGCACATTTTGCCAGGGCTGAGTCATCATCATGCGGTGGCTATGGAGTCACGGTAGCCACTGGGCTGCCTCTTGTTTCTGTGTTCTGCTGCTCTGTGTTTTGCATTAGGCCAAGTTCGATGACTAAGCATTTGGGTTCTGATTTCTGGTTTTAGTTCTGCTTCTTCCCCTCCGCCACCCCCAACCGCACACTCTCTCCCTCTCCCTCTCGCTCTCGCGTCTCCTGTTTGGCTCTTCAATCAGCAAACTGCCGGCCGGCATAACTTTAATGTGACCGCATCTTGGGGACCTGATTGCGGCTGCTGCTGCTGCTGCTGCTGGTGCTGCCCCCGAACTCGGATACAGACACAGTTGGCTGTCACTGTTTATTGTCATGCTCATTTGGATCGGGGATCTTGTCATTGCCAGTGTCATTGTTGTTGTTGTGGTTGCTGTTGCAGCGAGCACTTGAACTTGCGCCTCGAAAGGCATACGAATGAGTTGCAGTTGCAGTTGCTGTCGCAGTTGCAGTTGCAACTTCTTGTTTACGTTGCCACTTTGTTGTCTTTTAATTTTCTATTGTTATTCTGGATACCCTCGAGAATATCGAAAAGTTACGTTACCGCACAGTCGCCGTGAAACTGTATGAAAGGCTTTGTCAACAGCTCAATGCGCTTAGGTCAGAAACCAGTTTCAATTTACCTCACGTTTGTAATTATTGCGAGTAACAACAGATTCGCAAGGGATTAGATCACATACTGCAAATATGTGTGGCGTATATTTTTAGCAAAACAGCCATCATCCAACAGCCGAACACAGTCCGAATGACAAAAATGCTGTAAGCATTTCGCCCAAATGCCCAATGCCAAAAAGAAAGAAAGGAAGCGACCTCAATAAATGGTTGGACGTGTATATTTTTATTACAATTGCTCATTACTCGCAAATAAGTTTGTTAAAAGCGAATACATTAGTTAAATGCTCGCTGCCAGAAATAGCAACAGGCAACAACGTCAACGACAACAGCAACAACAACAATGGAGCATTTACAATATGATGCTCTGATGGGCTCATTTCAAAGCCAATGCTTGCGAAACCGTGACACATGGACGAAGGCCAGAAACACGCAGCGCTAGACTGCGAGAGAAAGAGAGGAAGAGAATGGCATATTGTTGTTGTTGCCAGAGGGATAGGTATAGAGATATAGATTGAGGCAAAACATTAAATGCTAAACTAAACAAAAATATTTGGCAAAGCCAAACAGTTGCGAATAAAAGCGAACTTCGAGGCATATGCATATTTAATATTCATTCATTTAATTGTATCATGTGCGTATGGAAGCCACATTGTATGCTCACAACTGCTGCTGTTCATTTAATAATTTGTAAATAAGTATGTAATTACATGTAATTACATTTTGTTGGCTTGCGAAATTAATAATAAATTTATCAACTTTATTCAGGTTACTGTTTGAGAGTCGCACTGCTCGTCAAACTGTCGCACAAGCAGCATCACGTCTCTAACTGGCTAGCAAACCCGCTCGTGTTTTTACCCTCGCTATATCTATATGCACAACAACTGCTGATTTAGTTAATTTGCAACGATTTCCAGTTACATTTGCCATTCATTTGCTGTCGATTTGTTGGCCATTTTAATAGCTATCTTCGCCAGTGCCGCGCATCGCATGGCGTTGCCATATCGCCGTTAATTTATGGTCGTTGCTCAATTTGCAATGTAATGCTCTGCATGTGTGTGTGAGTGTGTGTGTGAGGTCTGCTTGAACTGTGCGCAGTTCCAATTGCAATCAATACTTAATTTCAATTTCATTTGAATTACGACCCTCTCTCGACGTCGTTTGCGATCTAAGCAAAAGTCGCTATTGAAAACGAAAAAAATAACTCAACAAAAAAAAAATAAGCTCAACCAGAACGAGATAGAAATCGAATAGAGAGTGAGAGAGATAGAGGGATATTCACCCACAAATAGAATTCAATGAGTGGATTCAGCACAATGATCGCGCAAAATTATTTCCCCTACTTTGCTTGTTGCTTTTGTTAATTTGTTGTTTGTGCTGCTTTTGTTGTTGATGTTGCTGTTGCTGTTGCTTTTGCTGTTGTTGTTCTTCTGTATTTCCCAACTGAAGTGGAACAATTTTGTTTCGTTTTGCTGCCGTTGTCCATGTCGACGTCGACGTCGATGTCGATATTTTCGAAAGAGTTACGCTTGCGAATGTCTCTCGATAAGCAATTGATTTAATATCATTCGTTTTACATGGCTAAACAAACAGGGGCGGATTTCCTCCACGACTTCGCAGCCCATATCAATTTATCGAATGCAATCCCCAAGCAAATTTAGCAATGTATTTTTCCAGACGTCTTTTAGACCCCTACACAACTTACAAACCGATGAAATTTCAACTGAATCACTGCAAGGGGAACCTACAAATCTCTGCTGATCAAATTCTAATAGGCTCTGCAATTGCAAATCTCATGCTGATCCCGTTCACCTTCTACACCCAAAATATCCCATTATCGATACGGCAGCTGTGTTTTTTGCTCATATTCCATATGCCAAGCATCAATCGTTGGACAAAACCTCTCGGGAATTTATTTCTTTGCATGCCAAATGCATTCCTTTTACAACCGTTGCAACGCAGTCACCAGTTGCATTCAATGAGTTATCGATCGCATATGGACAGCAACCCTGACAGTTCCTTTCTTAAAAAAAAAAAAAAAAATGGAAATACAAAAAATGCCCATTTTGGTGCAATTTGTTTAATAGTCTACAATTTGCCTACCGCAAACACGTCGCAAATACCATTTGCTCATTTATCTTATAAGTATGTATATGTTATACGTGTTTTTTTCCAATTTTTATGTAATTTTTGCAATTTTTTTTATTCTTTATTTGCCATAAAACTAACTGTGCATATTTGGCGGGGCGGCGTCACACCCACGTTAAGAGTGCTCATTATTTAGCGATTGAACATTCTAAAAGAAAAAAAAAAGACTGAACCGAATATTTGGTTTCAATGCTGTTGCTTTTGCTGTTGTTGTTGTTGTTCCTGTTCAAAATCGTAAAACTAATGCGAAATCGTTAAAAAATTATGGCCTACAGAGTGTAGCGAGCTGGCAAAAGCCAAGTTTATGGCGTTTAATTATGCATTTAGCATGAAGCTAAACAATCAAATGCAAAAGCGCAACCACAAAAATGTTGAAATTAAATAAGAATCTATACAAAGGCCAACCCCAAGTGACTTGAGCTGTCGCTGTCGCTGTCGTTGCTGCTGTTGCTGTTGCTGTTGCTGTTGCCGTTGATTTGTCTATTATTTCAAAATTATTTCACATATATTCGCACTCTCCGCATGCCACACAGTCTAACTCAATCCAAGTCAAGTCGAGAGTTGACTTGGCTTTGTAACGAATGAATGAGAACACAGCTCGCACTCATACTAACACTCAAACACTAACACTCATATTCGTACGCGGTACATGGCACAGCTAACACATAAGACGTGACGGGGCGCGGCAGAGTTGGTTGCAGACCCAAGTATAGCTATGTCTGACTATCTATCTATCTGGTGTGCATCTAGCTGGCCATCTAGCGAGTCGACTCGTATCTCGGCAACCCGCAATTCAAGACGCGTAATTGTTACACCCTGATTACGCGAACACAGCAACAAAAATAACATATTAAAGATGAAAATTTAGAAGAAAAAAAGAAACCGAAAGATAGTAATAATAATATCAGACTCGCATGCCTTAGACAGGTGACTATTGACTACAAAATACTCTGCAATCGCTATGAAATTTTCAGAACATGGAGACAAAACTACCAAATGGTTGTAGTTGGAAAATGAAGACTTTATCTTGAAGCATGTAGTAAACGTTCATAATACTACTAGTATTGTACTTTTCCCTATTATTTCGCTTACTACTAGGGTATTATTGTGGCGTAGATGTCGCTGCCACGCCTCCGGTAATGCAAAAGATTACACTAACAATACAATAGAGCAGCGTTTTCTAAGAGGCCGCTAGGTGGCGCTTTCATGCGAATGTTGCAAGTTAACTTTGGCTGCCATTTTGGGCGTTATGCGTGTGAATAAACGCCGAAGACGCTGCGATCGCAGCAAGCGAAGAAGATGGGGGGAGAGGAGGCTGCTTGAATGCACTGGCAACTTGCATGCTTCGCTGACTTTTAAGTATTTATTTTGCATGGCATTTGCATACGATGAGAATCGGAGAGAGAGGCACTTATTGCACGCAAAACTGACCTTTATAATTGTGCTTTAACTGATAGGGTTAAATTAGCTTTAGAGACAATGTAACTACAAATGTAATTGCGGAATTGTAAATGATATTAACAACTAAATGTTATACAACATCTACTACATGGAAGTTAACAAGGTTAGCTGTCAGATCTAAGGAAAAAGTACATAAATAAGCTTATGCAGATTTGGTAATAGATCATGTTATGGCCTGCCTACATGCTATATATTATATGTACGTAGCAATTGGTAAAGTAATGCATTAAGAATTCCCTTCAGCTGCTGAACTTATGACAAACCCAATCTGATTATAGACAGGCCCACATACAAATTTGTAGATCAAAGGCGAGTGTACAAAAGTCTAGAAAGCAAAACAACAAAAACAAAGACCAAGACAAAAGGCAGCGTAATGAAAAGCAATCATTCATTTGCAGCAAGCACAAAAGTCATTGCTAGCTAGACATTGCCCAGATACATATCTAATAGATGCCAAAGACTTGGGGCGCCAAATGCTTTTTATTATTTATTAAGAAATTACAAGACTAAGGAACCTAACGGAACGTCAAGCTAAGAAAAAGCTGGCAGAAAAGTGTAATAAATGAAGTAAATCAAATGCAAAACCAACAGAAAAAACAGTTTGGGGCCGCGGAGGGAGGGAAAGAGAGGGAGGCAGAAAGGAAGCTAGAGCGACGCCTACGCAATTGGCAAATGCAACGCGGGGCAAACGGTTTTGGCTTTTCTAAGTGAAAATTGATGAAAAATATTTCATATAGGTAGGAATAGATAGCATCTTATAAGCGGCACAAGCACCGCCCGGCAGCTAGGCATAGATCATTTCTGGGGCTATTTATAAGCAATCCCCCACACACACACACACACACACACACAATACTTATATACAAACAAACAGAGTACGAGATACAACAGATATATGTATGTATGTATGTATATGTATCTAAAGACAAGCATTGTATCTATCGAATACGCGCCTGGGTCGTCGTCGGTCCTGCGCTCTCCCGGCTGTCATTTTGATTTTTGCTCGACATGTGCAAGAGGAGCCGCTGCTTTCATCTGTTGTGTATATCTTACAGATGCAGCTCGTATCTGCGCATATGCGTATCTGCGTCTGCATCTGTATCTGTAGCTGTAGCTGTATACACGTGTAACTATAACGCTTTGTTGAAAGCTACAACAAACGGACAACGCAGACAGATGGACAGACAAGTCGAGAGTTGAGTTGACTCAACACAACTTGCATGTCAAATTAATTTCATTCAATTTAAATGCAATTTGACGCCGTTTCACTCGCCACACAATTCACCATGCACACACTATTGAGATACGAGTGCATCACATAAGCATCTGTATCTCGGCATCTGTATCTGTATCTCTGCATCTGTATCTGCGTGTGCATCTGTAGCTGTTTGCCTGCCAGTTTTGTAGATACTTTGTGGCAGGTACACATCTGCATAGACACCTCTCCTATCTGCTGCGTGCCGTGCACACGGATTCAACGTTAATGATGCAATGCCCCATGTGTGAGACTGTAAACTGTGCATTTTATTTCCCGATATGCCTCTTGATTAACGACCCTTGGGTCCACGATATTTTGCTTTATGACTGCCACAAGGGGCATTCATTCCATTTCAATATTCCATTGTCTTACAAACTGTTTGCTGGCTTACCTTGTCAAAAGTGCAGTTCAGCTGAGGAGGTTTCATGTAGTAATCGTTGGGTTCTGCAAGAAAGAAAATAGAAAACTTTTGGTTAGTTTACCCGTAGTTGATGCAAATATTCTACCATTAACACCCAATGCATATGCTAACCATATCTTTGAAAAGTACTTAACTTCGCTCCTACACAAATATCAAGTATCTAAAAGCTGTTTTACGACGCGTTGAGTTGTCTGCAACTTCTTGAGCTGTTCGCGCATCATTTACGCAGGCCATTAAAAAATTGAATGCATTTAGCATAGCCTGACCTGCAGCTATAGATTTAACATTTAGTTAATTAGCGGCTTAAGCTCTCCTCGCCATAAATTTACAGCTTTCAGATGTGCTTATAAAATTACTGCCCAGTAGGCGGCTAGCGGGATGCCTTGAAGCCCAACACAACAACACCGACTGCAACTGGTGTTGGCATAAGGACTGAGGCAACTTTTCTATCTGACCCATAAAGTGTTTACCGCTAACGACATTCAATAATCATTTAAAAACAATAAAACTCAGGCCACAAGAGATCAAAGTTCTTCTTGGCCATCAGTTGGCCCACAAACAAAAGAAAACTTTGTGTTCATAGGCACAAAAACCTAATAATGGCACAAATTAGCTTTAATTGCCGAAAAAATGAGAGGGAGCGGGGACAAAATAAACCAGCGTCATAAGAAATAATCAAGCCAAAAAACGTCTAGTCAGTCACATCTGGAAGTGTTTGTTATTTCTCATAACTATCTGGGATCTGCCCCACCTAAAAGCAGAAACTAAGCAAACAAGAGTCAACAGAGTTTTATGTAGAAGAAAATTGTTTGTGGCAAATGACATTCAAATTTACTTAGCCCCATTGTCCAGTTAGTGGGTTGTCTAACTGACGTACCAGTTGCAAGTGGCATTAGCTTGAAAATTTTGTCAATTTACAGCTAACAGAAAAAAAAAAAAGGAACGTTGCTTTCGGAAAAATGTTCACACTCCAATGTGCTAATTTATGTATACGTGAAAATTCTACGGTTGTTTAGATTATCTAACCATGACACAGTTACGTGGCATGAAAATATGTTTCGAAATACTAGTAATATGTATGCATGGCAGCATTAATTCTGCTACTTTCAGATTGATATCATTCTCGCTTTTGATGTTTGTCTGACCAGTTAGACGAAAACAAATTTAATTCTCACCTATTCCATAACTAAATACATTTGTTCAACAAAGTTCTTTGACTCAGATCTGTCGCAACCATTTTACTTAATCTCTTTATAATTTGAGCCTTCACATCATGTTAATGTATTATTGCTTCTGATATAACAAAACTACTCTTGTATTTTATATCTCAATAATTTCGTTGATTGCAGCGTTGCTCATTTTGTTATTATTTATGGTAATTATAGTTTGTCAAATCTGCGATTTTCGCATTTTTACGTTATATATATTGCTCATTTGACACACACTTTGACCATTTAAGCGCTCCACTTTTGGTGTCCACAAATCATCGACGAAACTTTCATAACTTTTGGCCCAATGTTACGGTCGATGATATAACCAAAAAGGTACCGCAAAAATGTGGCTTCTATTGCCGTTAAGTATACCAATTTTACAGCTATGGGCAAAACATTTTTTTTTTTTGGCAATTTAATGAACGCCATATAAATTTTCAGTCAAATCGCATAAATTACAAAAATTATGAAATATTATAGCATTAAAATTGATTGCGTCCGAAAATGAAATTGACAAATGCTCAATCAAGCTTTCAGAGTGGCGCTCGTCTTGGCCTGGCTTGAATTTATTGCTGTTGATGCTGTGCTCATCTGTGTTTCATTTCAACAAGCTGCAGAAAGTCATTAAACTCCAACTCAAATGTCTTTTGCGCTGATATTGTTGTTGTGACCAGCAATTCAGAGGAGTCTTTGAAGATTTTAACAGTTTGCTTTAATACAAAATTATGCTAATGCATGTGACTTGGCTAATATATGGATTTAGGAAGTCTTGAGGATAGTTTTATGCACCGAAGTGATGGAGAATTAAGACGATATAGATATATACAGAGTATATAAATGTAGTAATGTAGATGTTATCTGGTATGCTCTTGGCATTTCCTTTTCGCAGCCTTTCAATGTCAACTTTTGATTCATCGCCGACGAATTTAAGAAAGCGACTTTACTGCTGCCGGATTTCATTTAATAGCCGATGTGTGACAAAAATTAAACTGCAATTTTCCTTTATTTATTGCTAATATATATGCATTTAAATCGGTGCTATGACGAGTCCGTTGTTGACCCTGAGACAGCAAAGTTGTCTGTTGTGTGCATATATTTATTTTGCGGAAAATCTGCCATAAAAAACATCAGCAATGAAAATAAATATCTGTGTTTATACACATACACGCACACAAACAGGCACGATAAAAAAGTTTTCCCATTTTCGTGAACAAATTTGTACGAGTATAAAGCTTAAAAAAAATGTATTGTCAAGGCGTTTGACAGATTTGTGCCGCATCCACGTTCATACATATGTGTCACACTGAAACGCCCCCATGGCCCTGAAATGGAGCAGAGCAGCATATCATTATCGTTTTTATATTCTTTTCTTCGTTTTCGTTTTCATTTTTATTTTCATTTTACGCATTTTGCATTTCGTTTGGGGAAAAGTAAATATATTGTGTACATCTATATATATATGTACTTGTATTTTGGCAGGTGGCCTCAGCTTGCACTGTAAACAATTTTAGCATTTTGCTACTTTTGGACTTTTCAAGTTTAATTAATAAATACTTGGCTATTATTGTTGTTATTTGCCTGCTGCCCCCTTGTGGAATGTTTACGAGTGTGTGAACGGCTAACGCGCAGTTCTTCATAATAATAAACAGCAACAGAAGCAACAACACCAACAGCTAAAATTCTATAAACAACTCACAAACAATTCACACTTTAAACTGGGCCAGGGCATCAGGGGGGAGACCGGGTCGGACAGGGGGCACAGAGTGGCGGTATATGGCGTGGCAGGGCTTTTGGGGCTTGTTATAAATTTTTGAAATGTGAAAGGCAACGTTTCTTTTTCTAAACTTTTCTTTTCCGTTTGTTTGCTGCTTTTCATACCCTACCAATACCCTACAATAAAATGCCAATTGAAAGTATAGGCTAACATGAAATTGCAAATAAAAGAAATATCCAACCAATATTCCACAGCCATTAAAGCTTGTAAATTTCAGCAACTTTGTAGCGAAACCTCTAGTCGCGCATTCCCATTCATTTGAGTTTGTCTTATTTCTGTTTGCTTGACTGCTTATAATTAGACGACTTATTGAATGCTTTTGGCAAATACATAGTTTCCAACAGTTAAGTTTACCATTCATTATGGAAAAAATTGGAAACGAGTTGGAAGAGCTCCTTGAACGCAAATCGAACTCATCGAATACAAATAATAAAGGAGCTTAATACCGATGTGATCTGTTTGAACTGTTGCCCAACCTGCAGGGAGCTAATTTAATGGCATAATAAAATGTTAAATAGCTAATAAAAAACCAAATTTTACAAATTACAAAAAAACAGAAGACAAAATGCTAGAAGCCAAAAAGCCTTGACAAGAAATTGGTTTCCAAATCGAAACTGGCCGATTGAAATCTACAAAAATTGCAGCACTGAACGTGAAGAGAGAAGATCAAGATAGTCAGACCAAAAGGCCAACCAGTTGCCATCTATCTAATTTGGCAAATAATTTACAGTTTCGCCATAATTTATGTGCATGCATAATGAAATTGGGTGCCCCCTGCGTACAATGGGGTGGGTCCGACGAGCGGACCGAGAAGTGGAAGTTCTAAAACCTAATACAAGACAATTATTGTCCAATAAACTCGCCGAGAGACCAATTAGCATATTTTGATAATTTGCAGCTAGTCAAAAGTTGTCTCAATGTCAAAGAGTCTGGAACAGGTTCCCACTTTTTCAACGCAACAATTCTTCCCAAAATGTGGTCAGGAATTTCGTTGTGTTGTGTATTACAATGGGAGACCTTTTAAAGCGATTTATTGGGCAACTGTTGCCAAACAAATTAATTAAAGAGATATGCAGCATTTAACCAGCCAAGGAATTTCACAATTGGCTTCAATTCATTGCCAACTAATGCCAAATAATACACATCGACAGCGAATGAGAGAACAGCTGCATTATCTCATCATGACAAAAGATTGTATTTGGGGAACATTTGTAGTTGCATCAATCTGAAATTTTTATTCGCCCTGTCATGTGTTTAGTTAATTTTAAAATAAAACACATTTAGCCGCATTATTCATTCATTCATTCGCACACAAAACAAAAGTGATTCGATGACATAAGCTAGCCATTTAAATTCTTTCGATTTTCGATTTAACAACTGGCAAACGGCAACAGACAAGTATTGTTTTACGATTAGCCTCAACAAGCTTCTTCGAATGCGAAATACCCTGTAAATTACAAGGTCTAATTACACTCAACTATTAGTGCTTCATTAACGAACTATTGTTTTTAACTATTAAAAAGATATCAAATAAATTCAGCACATTCTACTAGATATATAAATACTACTTTTTATATCAAGAGAATGTTAAAGACTCAAGCCGAAGATTAAATACAAATTTACAATAATCTCTCATTAGCTTGCCACTTTACAACTATTTTATGTGTACCTTTCATCATCAACTGTGCAATTGATTACTTTAAAAGCTTTCTAGGGTATTCTGTGTAACTGTTTTATATTATATTTAATTGAATTTTGAAAATAGCTTCCATTCATTTGTACAATAAACTTTTTCTCATAATAACCCAATCGTAAAGCTTGGACGAACGGCGCGATGAGTCGGGAAAGATCCAGACATGGTGCTTTTAATTACTATAGCGCTACGTGCGTGCATTTAAATGAAGCAAATGGAAACAACAATTAATCAAAATGTAATGCAGGAAATTAACAAAAGTGCGCGCGTAAAGGCAATTAAAAGAAAATTAACAGCTGAGCAAAAGCCAAAAAGGAAACCAATGCGTCTCTCTCCATGAATCTGTTGGTGTTTTGTGTTTGTGTGTTTGTATTCTGCAAATATTGTTGTTGTTTTTATTGTTGTTGTATTTTTTATTCGCGCTGCTGTATTGTTTGCAATTTTCGCTGCACACAATTATAATTATCATCACATTTGTAGTGCGCTTGTACTTTGTTACATAGTGTTCATGATTTCATGGCGTTTCATTGTTTTGCATTTTGCAATGTAATGCAAAAATCAACAACTGGCAACAACAATAAAAACAATAACAATGCATGTAGTATAGTATAGTATTAGTGCCAGGGCCGCAACACGCCAACTATGCGAATAGAAGGCGTCGAAAACATAAATCTTAAAGAACACAAATCACTTTTTGGACAAATGCAACTTAAATGGAAGATTTCCTAAACAGGAATGAACAGACATTTTGGGGATGTCAATCGCCTAATGCTTATGCCATAAAGCCGTTGAAAAATGTTCGGATATTCGACTGTTAACGCCAGGAAGTATGATTTGCTATTGACTGCAACAAATTACCCAATTAAAGCTTCAATATTCTGTGTTGAAGTATTGCTCCTTTGAAGAGAAAAGTCAGGAAAACATTTGCATTAGCCACAGCTTAAGCATCAAAGTTGTCCCTAACATTAAATTTATATTCATGGCTGATCAGCTGTTAATGGCAAAACACTGTTGCCACACCCTATCAAAATTCAAATAGTCAACTAGCGTTTGCACATGGGCCATATATTGATGATGGCTTTTTTTTTGTGGACAATGCTGCAACATTGTGGCTAAAGTGTCGCTTGTCGCTTGTTGCTTGTAGTTTGTAGTTTATGGTCGATTTTCATCATATTTTGTGTTGTTTTTATGATTTTTTTCCGTCTCTATTCACATCATCGTCATGATCATCATCATTATCATTATCATTATCAACTTTGCGTCCGCACGAACTTAGCTATGAAAGAGAGGGGTACATTGAACCTAAAAGTTTGCCGCATTGCCGAAAGTGATTGTACGACGCGACGGCCAAGTTGAACATGGAAATGGAAATGTAGATGAAGACCAGTAAGTTAGACAGAGACAGTGATAGAGATAGGGATAGAGATAGAGAGAGGATGGCACAAATGAATGGATTTCTTTTGTGCTATGGTACATGCTCATCTGCAAACATCTCTTGTTGTAAATATCTCATGCACATTTTGCTCGTTTTCCATTAATTTATGTATGTTTGTATAGCATACACAACATGTGACAATGATTTCGCAAAATGATAAACGACTTTCCGCTTTGGGGCTCGCACAAATTGTCAAATTTAATTGACAGGCGAACACAGATCGATGCGATGCAAAATTTTAAACGTGACTGAGACGCCACATCGCCTATCGCTCGCTTATCACATGAAAATGAAAATTCTCGAAGGCAAACATTGATTAATTGAAACCGCCGCTAGTTCATTCGTCGTCGCCGTCGCATCATCATCGCCATCGTCATAAGCTAAAGTCAACAGTGCCAACAGTGGCCTTAAGCGATTGTAAACACAAAGAACGAATTCCTAGAATTACGCATACACCGAAAATCCGAACTCAAAACAATCAGCCTCGTCATATGAAACCCTTTTTACAATATACCCTGTACCCATAAAAGCTTAATGTATCTAGCTGGAATTAAATAATGTACTGATCAGTAAATGTCGACCAAACAAAACATATAACATATATACTGTTGTTATATTAATGCTGATCTATATTATTCCATTATTGAAATCGACAAAGCGAAAGAATGCATGTATTACTATTACGTTATTCGAAATTTATACTTTTATTTTAAAGCTCAAAATATCCAACTATTTAGTTTTTCATTCAATTTGATCTAATTGTCAGCTCTTCACTTAACTGCTGGGTATCTGGAAGCCATGCTTTCGGGACAGACTTGTTTTCGCCAGTCGCATTGTGTGCTCTTTTATTTTTTTGGGGCGATGGGCAAACATAAAAATCCATTAATGGCTTAAACCAAACGAGCGGCTCTAACCGGAAGTTTACAAAAGTTGACAGCGATCGTTTGTTCTTGTTCTACACACGCAAGTTCGCTGTGTGCTCTCTCTCTCTCTCTCTCGCTATTTCTCTCTGTGTGTTGTAGTTGAAGCGTCAGTCAGGCATTAAGCACATTGACATATGCCAGCCAGATTCCAGCATGCAAACAGCAGCAAGAGCGACAGAGATAGAGAGAGGTAGAAGGGAAGTACGAAGAAGTCGTATCGATATGGCCCAACCACAGTATAAAAGGCGCCTTTTTGCCCTAACGGCAAATGTAAAACAAGCAGCGAAATCGCCACACTAGAGATACCCTGGAAAAAGAGTTTACCCTTGTCAATGAGGCAGACAAGAGTAATTGAACAAAAATCGTGTTATTGAACACGCACTTTGTGGCACAATTAGTACAGGGTATTGTAAACAAGAAAGCTGCAAAAGCGCAATATGCGAAAGCGGAACCGACGCTTTCGGTAACCTAAGACAACATGAAAAACAGTTGGGGCCACACGAAGGCACCACGTACCAGAAGCAGAAGCAGAAGAAGAAGAAGAAGCGGCAACAGCAGCCACAGCTCAGCTCAGCTCAAGAGGAGGATGACGACGACGACGAGGAAAAATGAAGAAGACGAAGTGGCACACAAAAGCGCATAAGTTTCCGTTGACCGTTAATTAAAGCCGCAAGACAGTAGCGTGCAACGAGCGAGAGAAAAAGAGACGGAGATAGAGAAAGAGAGAGGAGCATAGACACACTCACATTGGGCCACATAAATTTGTTAGCGCCTTGACACAGCTGCATTAGAAACGCAGCACGCGCTCCAATTCGAAAGCCCACTTCGAGTGCACATGATGAACATTGCTAAACGGGGAGAGCGCAGAGGATGCCAGAGGGAACACTGAGTAGACAGCGAGAGAGTGAGAGAGAGAGAGAGGAGGAAACGAGCGACGCCTATCAAGGTTGCAATTGCCCCAATCTGCGTCGGCGGCGCCGCTAACTGTTTGATTAAAGATCATGCAACGCCCGCCTGCCAAACAGCGGAAAAGAAAGCAAAATAAGTCTAGCGACGAAAGATAGATATTCTCACAGAAGATAGATTGGAAATATAGACAGCAACATCCATATACAAAGAGGATTTGAAATATAAATGTATAGATACAATCCCTTTTGAATTGATATAGAAATATAAGAGAAATGTATGGTTGAATAAATAGCTTGGCTTGAAAGTTTTATAAATAAATAGCTTGATTGATAGCCGATAAAAATCACACATAGTGTATATATGAAGAACCGATTAGATTGGCAAGCGACATATTTTAAATTGATGGCGCTTCTCTGCAGCACATATGTTCTTACGATTGCTCACGCTCCTAAAGCTATCCCAAGTTGGCAGCCATCTAATGTGTGGCATACGCCATGATCGATTCGCTATGCCCCATAAACACAAAGCGAAGCTCGAACAGAACGTTGGCTCTGGGCTGCGGTGGCAGGCAGGCAGGCAGCAGCTGTGCGGTGTCTGCAATTTATGTTAAATATTGTAAGAAATCTGCGAAAGAGAGTTGAATGTTGAACGTTGAATGTTGGACGTTGAACGTTGAACGTTGAATGTTTGCAGCCGCAAAATGTCAGCTGTTGTTGCTGTTGGTGCAACAGTTGTTTGGCCATATGGCCAAATGGCGTTGTATGCAACATAACACGCGTTGCGGCTGGGAGAAATTGTGCCAATTTGCTTGCAGCTAAAGGTAAAAAGGCAGCAGTCAGCCACACTCAAAGTCTCTATCACACCACAACACACACCAGTCTCCCTCCCTCTATCTATGCATCTCTTCCTCTCGCTCTCTCTCTCTCTCTCTACGGCATGTCGGCATTATTGATGATGACAGAAATGTGTCGTCTGTGTGTGTTGGTGTCGTTTGAACGCATTTCTAAGCGTTGGCGCTTTTGCAGCTGCAAGCGCAACACAAGGCAATTTTGCCATGAACCTCAGCGGATCGGCGTCAAGTTCATGGATGTCCCCCCCGCGCGACCAGTTGCTGATTAAGCCAGAAATGTGAACTGGTATTGTGGCCAACGAAACCGCCTTCCATATGCAACCGCTGCCAACTCGCTGCACAATATTTATGCCCTGCATTAATTTTAATGTCGAGAGATCGCCAATGACCTTGTGCGTAAATTTTAATCAGCACATCCTTTAAAAATTAACCTCGACTCCACTCTGAAGACTCGCAACTGGCAACTGGTGACTGGCGACTAGCGACTCCTACTGACTGTCGTCTGTGACTCACCGAAAGCAGCCCAACTTGACAGGCAAATTATGGACAAGTTATGGTGGATTAACCATCTCCATGCAACCTACTATATACAAATCGAACAAAAAAAAGCATATATATATAAGACCAAGTACGTATGCGGCTGAAGATCGTATCAGTAGCCAAAGGGAATGTCAGACTGTCAGAAATGAGAGTTTCTTCAGCATTTGATGGACAGATTTGGGTTATAAGTCAACGCTGCATCTGTTCTCACAGATTGTGCCCCAAGTCAAAACTTAAATGTTAACAATTTAATTCACCAAAAAGGTAGCAACAGGTAAGACAACAACCAGACACAAAGGAAAGCAAGATTCTTATCACGCGCTGCAAGAACAGCTATCAACCTATATATTATACGCTGAAGTTAAAAATTAGAAGCGAAGAAATTGTTAGAGAACTGCAAAAATCGGAATAAATAAAATTAACAGTAATAAAAACACATTTTTATTAAAAAATAAATAAAAATAAAAGTCTATGATATTGTCAAAAACAAAAGATAGATAGTTGAAGTTTTCATTAGTCAAAATCAAATATTTGTCAGACTCTGACGTCTCTCACTTGGCCAATTTGATGCGTCATAGTGTCATAGCAAAAAACAACAAAATTGCTCATACAGTAAATAAATTGCCATTAAGGCCTGGCCAAGTAAAGTTAAAAGAACGAATGACGCCCACCTTTAATGTCAACCGCAAAAAGAACGAGATTATCGAGAATGACAACAACATTATGACGAACAAACATCTCGTTTTGCAGATACACAATATGCGCGATATAAAAATTAGCAAATTGTTATTTTTATAATTTAATTGAAACGCCAAAAGTCAACGAGGCAAAAGTTAAGAGCGACCACAAAGCGGCAGACAACAACAACAAACACTTGCCAAAAACAGAACCCAAGAGAGAATCCACAACAAGCGAAGACGTTGAAAATTATGCAAAAAACATTCAAATTAACATGATAATCGGGCGCTACACAAGGAAACCTTTTACATTATAATCACAGTCCGTAATATATATATATATGTATATCTTTATAATTTGTTGGTTTCAGTTTTGGGGCACGTTTCACGCTGCTGTTGTTGTTGTTGCGGCCACAGGGCCAAACAATCGAGAACAGCTATACTGAGGGGTAAGTTCTCTTTTATTTTTATTTGTTTTTGGGTTCCCCCGAACTGCATTCGTATGCGCAATCATGCGCAATATTCAGTTCATTCATTCAAACGAATCATTCATGCGATTTTACGAATATTCAAGTGTCGGTTTATAGCATATACATATACATATATATGCATTTGCATTTGTATTTGTGTTCCCATTGCCAAATGTTGAAGTTGGTCTCGTTTCTGCGCTTGAATTTCAGACGAGCAGCGAGTATAGTTTTTGATTTTTTTCGAGCAAGCGGCGTATGGATAGGCGTATTTCTTTTAAATGTTGCGGTTTCTGATATTGTATTCAAATTATGTACACTACACTGCAAAAACGAGGCCATATTGTTGTTGGCTCTGCAAAGTAAGTCGAGGCTTAAGCTAAGCACTCTCCGGGTAAGATTTAAGTTGAAATACATTTATAAATAAAAAAAAATTCAAATTCACATACATAAATGCATTCCTCTCGTGCACTAATCTTAACTTATGTTAAATTGCTCATTGTTCAATTCCTTGAATTCTTGACTTGTGCATATAAACACCCAAATAAACAGCATCGTCAATTTCGACACACACCTCTCCGATATTTAAGCAATTTAAGCTTCTGCGGTCATTATACCTGTGCATAAGGTGACGAGATAAACGCTTTGCCTAAAACCACAGCCCAAAGTCGAACCACAACAACAGCAACAGCAATGAAATCTGCAGACTGAAACCTTGTCTTGTCAACTTGCATATAAATTTTTATTTGGCCAACTTAAGCAGAAATAAAAAATAAAAAAAAAAGAAAAAGACAAAGCGAGAGAGAGGGAGACCTGGGCAATAAGCTGTGCAGTGGTTTAACATGACCCGATTACTGAACTTTGTGTTAAGCGCACAGTTTAAGGCTGTAAAGTTAGTCAGAAAAACCAAGGGAAATAAATGTCATTCATACTTTCGTTCTTATCAGTCGAATGGGATCAAACAACACTTATGGGCTGGCCCACGTGAAATGCAAAGAGATCATAAAAATATATGATGAAAAAAAGAACAACAAAATATAAAAAAGACAGCAACTTGTACATCTTTGTTGTTGTTCATTCAAAAAACATTTCCAAATAAAAAAACAATGAAAAAACTATGCACAGCTGGTACTTCAAGCTATCAACACATCAAATCACCTTCCCTCACTCCTCTCGACAATCTCAGCTAACCTCTGTGAACTGCAAGTCGGGGAAATATCATTAGGCCTAGATGGAAATGGAAGGGCTACTGGTTTTCACGTTCCCTACCTAACTAAGTATCTCTGACCGGACTGACGGAAAACCACAGAGCGAAAGAGAGAAAAATCATTATTATTTTTATTACAAGTGAAGAAATATATGCGTGGGAATTTACATGAGAAAATGTTTAATGTTTACAGCAACTAGAAAATAATAATAATAATAATAATAAGTAGAAGCAGCGGCAAAAGCAAAAGCCGATGAAGATGACAACGAAGGCGAAGGCGAAGACGAAAAGGTAAACACAAATGAAGTTGAACAATTTTGCTACTGTTTGTCAAGTGGCATGGAATTGTGGAGTGTGCAGCGTGTACTGTGAAGAATGCCCCAGAGGCAGTCGGCAAAGTCATGTACATAACATTTTGTGGTCGTCATCATCATCATCACCACCATCATCACCACCATCATCACCACCATCATGACCAACTTCATCGTAGTCGTTGTCGTGGTCATTGTTATTATCCTACTACTTCGTCATGCCGCCGTTCCCCATTGACAATTGCCGCAGTTCAGTTCTCATTGCCAAGCAACCTTTGGCCTTTGCCCTTTGGCCTCCTATTGCCAATCAATGTTGGCCATGAAATAACATTGCGACTACATGCATTTTTAATACATTCATTTAGCAGTTTGCATAATCCGCTCAGCGGCTTAAAGAACTCTACTTTAACTACAGCATTTCTTTCTCATGATGTCATCCAGTAGCCGCTTACCAATTAGCGTGCCCCAACCCCACACTCACTACATACATATATTTAAAGGTACTTTGTATTTGCTGTATTCTGTGTGACAAGCTCTTCCGTTGCATGTTGAACAAGTCGAGGGAAAAGGGTAGAGAGCCTATGACATATTCTAGGAAATTACATTCCAAAAGAAGCCAGTTTGTTTACGCTTTCCGCTTACTTTTCAACATATTCTCTTCTCCATACCCTGTACAAAGCCCAGTCGAAGGGGCATATATATTATTTAGCTTTGAGATGCTAGGTTTTAAATTAATTCTCTATATTGAGTATACCGCACTAGTGCGTAACTTTGCGGTCATTATATATTCATTTTTGTGCACAAAAATTCTTGATATTTTATTTTTGTTCTTCTTGGTGCTGGATAATCCCATATTATGCCTTGAGGACAAAAGGCCCAAGAACAACAACAGTTTCGAGCAGAAGATTGAGTAAAGTTTTGGCAAGTTTCGAGCAGAAGATTGAGTAAAGTTTTGGGGCAAAAGCAGAAAACGACAATATTAACAAGTTGATGAACGCTATTCACAGCCATAACAAATACACTGACGCATTTCAAACTTTTGCCCATAACACATTATAAGTGTGTGCGTGTTTCTGTATATGTCTGTGTGTGAGAGTGTGTGTGTGTTTGTATGTGCTTTGAGGGCCTCTTCGAGCTGTCCATCAAAAAACAGCGGCGCTTATTAAACACATTTCTGAGTTTCAGACTTGTTGCTCATTGTTTGGGCGTTTTGGGGCAACAAGTTGACTTTCGAGACACGTGTCTCAAAATGTAAAAATAAAAAGGAAGAAAGAAACATATTTTGTATGTTTATTATGCATATCATAATGATCTCAATCATAAAGTAAACTCTGCCTTTGTGCATAATTTCAACACAATTTAAATGCTCCACTCGTAAATCTATAGAAAGTCATAGATAGCCAGAAGAGAGGGGTTTAACGGCTTTAATATGTGACCATATAAAAATCGACATGCTGAGCGTTTTATAGCCAGTCTAAGGTGATTCTCTGACGACAGTTTCCCTAAGAAATCGCCCATCGAATTGACATCATGCTGATAAGACTGTGTGACTTTGACAAAACTCATAAAAAACGAAGACCTTTGAAAATATAGATATCCTACAGCTAGATTCAGTCGTATGGCGCCAATTTGAGACTAAGGCGCAAAATTCCGATCCCAAAAAAAAGCTTAATGCTAGCGCCATAAATTCGGTTGTCCCCAATGTCCCGAAAACCAAAGAAATAATTAAATAAAAATCCTAAACAAAAAAAAACCGAACAATGGATAGAATAAAATAAAATGCGCATTTCCCAATTTTCGGCTCCGTTGTGTACACTTTTCTTCTTGCCCATTTCCCTGAGCATTCCTGTCTGCCAAGGCGCACCAGAGGATGGAACCCTCAGCACGTACACAGATTTAGCACAAATATCTCCCGATGCCACAAAGTGTCTGTCTGTGTGAGTGTCTATAACATTATAGTGTGTATGTTTTGTATGCATGCATATATTTATATAGCGCCTATTTTCATCTAATTTCTTTCATTTCTACATGCCTTGCTCTATTTTTGTGGCGCGTTTTTAGCGTTGTTCGCTTCTATACCATATATAAAAAAAATATATATGTGTATATACATATGAAGCGATATATATGTATCTAAATACGTTCGTATATCTGGCGTATAACTCAATTTTCATTGCAGTTGGAACGCGTCGCGTCTTTTCAGCTTGTTTTTTTTTTTTTTTTGTGTTTTTAAATTCTTCTTGCCGAAATTGTTGGTCTTTTTTTGGGTGATTTTTATATGCTCCATTTTTAGGCGCTGCGTTTTGGACTTTGTTTTGTTTGGCAACCCGACGGACTGTCGAACTGTCTGCGAGTCTGGCTAAGTAACTGGGTCCCCACGGCCATAAACTATTGAGTGGCATCGATGGAGAAGCTTATTTCTTGTTCGGACTCATCTCATCCATCTGCATTCGGGCTGCTCGCTAATTATGTTGTATCGAATTTTCATTTCAACTAATTTAAATTGTATGCTCTATTTCACATTTGATTTGAGTCGCCATAAATTATAAATTTTTTCTTTTTTTTTTTTATGTACGCAGAGAAATTTCTGAATTTTACGCACGTTTCGTGCACTTTGAACTGGCGCTTGGCCATAAAAGTTGGTCAGATTGGAATAGGAACTGGAGCGCATTAAAGTCTGCCAGTCGAAGTGTTGATTTATGACCAGCAATTTCAATGGGAATGCAAACTTTTATGGCACTCATCTAGTCGATCCGCAAGATCTCAAGAATTTGACTTGTTGAGAATTAGTTAATATCTTAATCCCTCAATTAAAGTTATTATTCAGCAACGAATGTATTGTATATGTACATATATAAATGCCATTTCTTTTTTCATTTGTATATTATTAACGTGATTGCAACTTTCGTTTAGTCATAAACAATTCACTTGATATTCAATGCACTTTTCAATAATAATAAATTCAAGCCCATGCCGAGAAATTACCGGGTGTGGCAATTTGGAGAAATTGCCAAAGCTCATCGATAATACCAATATTCACTTAACCAAATAGCTCCCCACACTTGAATGCATTTGCACAATACACTTACCATAAAAAGGCTTTAATAGTAGGTTATGCTAGGCCTGCAACGAAAGATAAACCCATAAAATACAGATTAGAAATGCAGTTAAACAATAAATAAGCATAAAGAATCGTTACAATCGAATACACATTAAAAATGTATTCCAACGCATTTGCGGCATTGCTATGCAATTTTTATTGTTCCAGATCCTAGCCCTATTCTTTTATGTGGCATTATAAAAGAACGCTCAAGAAAACAAATAAAAAGTGGGCACTCAAAAGTGGGTCACATTTCTATGAAAGTTCAAATGCATTCAAACCGGCTTCAAATGTTCAATCTGAAAGCATTTATTTGTAACACATGTTAATAATAGTTTGTGCTTGTCAAACAACAATTTGCAAATATTTTAAAGATGCATGCATTTTCACGAAATTCTGTTCGACACAATCAAAATTGAAGGAAACATGAAAATTGTATTTTCAAATGGAATGCAAAGCTTGTTGTGAACGCCATTCAATTTGCTTATGACGAATCTATTTGCACATTAAGTGACAGCCAAAAATGACCCAACAGCAACCCCATTACCAGAACCTCAAGCATCCCAAGCAACAAACACCCCCGCTCAGCGTTTAGGACCCGCATAGTGCAGTCTTTAATTTTGTATTTTTTGTTGAGTGAAATTCCTTAGCCTCAGCCAGGCAGCACGCAGCATTAAAAATAGTCACAAATGTTTGCTATTTTGTTTTTATTTTCTATTTCGATTTGACAGCTCAACAAAAAATAAAAGAGACACTCACAAATTACAACAAAACCCAAAAAAAAAAAAAAAACGACGAAAAAATTAACTTAGAAAAGAACAAAATATGCAGGCAGCAACTCATCGAAAGCTGAGTATGTATCGAAGTGTGATGAATAAACAGACAGACAGAAGACAAACACACACTCAAATTAATAATGATTGAAAATGTTGTTTGGTTCTCTCAACAATTAAAATTGATGAGGCACATTATGTTGTATTGTCTTCTATTGCCGCAACGAAGAAGATTCATCATTCGCCCGCCGGTCAAATTCTTGACAAATCTGCACAGTTTGGCTCCAGCATTTGCTGCTTTATTGAAGTGAAATGACTTGAATATTCATAGTAATACTCTACTATTATGAAATTGGCAGCAAAAGAATCACTCTTTTGGAAAAGACGAATCTTGAATAGTCTCTAATTGGATTCGTAGCAAATTCAAAACTACAAAATTAATATCAATCTTTTAGGCACTGTCTTCCTTTATAGTGTATCGCATGATCGTCGTATTATGCTTTTTTCTTTGCATTTACGGCCTCGCACATTTGCTGTTTCAATTAAAAAACTTGGTCGTCGTCGTTTTGGTGTGCAAAAATAAACATTTTATTGGTCGCCTGGCGCCAAAGCGCAAGTATCGCGGCGTCCGGATCACTTTGAATCTCTTGTAGCACTCGCACTTTTTCTATCTCACCAAACTGTCTCAATTACGTTGGGGGGCTTATCTGGAAAGCCGGTTCCTATCCCCACATCCCATTAGGAGATCCACAAGTTTTTTGTGCAATTTATTTCAATTGCCAGTCGTCGCAATAAATGCTAATAACTTTGCAATTAAGACACCAAAAATACATTTAACGCAAAGCAAAGTGATTAACAAAAAACACAAAATTATGCTGGGGAGACTGATGATAATTGTCTTTGCTGTTCGCTAGTTTGCTGCTTATGCAGAACATCAAACGCTGGCGAAAATCAAGTCAAAGGGTCTGTTTGAAGAGCAGCCATCGGATCATTTGTATAATTGCCCATAAACATCAACGAGCCATGCAAATGAATGACAATTTGCTAAGCCAAAGCCACCTACGACGCAAAGAAGGCGAACAGAAGAACCTTTAGGGATTAACAAGAGTGACAAGTGTGGAAAGAGACGAGGAAACGCAATAAAAACAAGGAGAGATGCGAAAGAGAAAACTCCACAGGACTTATAAAATACACAAGAAACCGAGTATTAGCATGGAGATTAAGCATGGTCAAAGAATAATTCCAGAAGGTAGAAAAAAGAAAAGAATAAATAGTGAAAAACATGCGAAATGCTGGCACACTTTAGACACCTTAACATCCTTCTTCGAGTAGCCTAAAAAAAATAAATCGCCCACATTCGCCTACTTGCTGCAAACGCATAACTTATGACATGTATGCGCAAGTTTTATGAGCACATTTAGTCAGCATGGGGGACGTGCAGTCGTAAATAACTGTAATAGTGCGAGAGTTACTGTTGCTGGCAGCTGTTTACCAATCGACACAGAACACTTTCCATAACAGCAAATCACAGTAATTGCCAAAAAGCACACACACCAAAGAAACACACACTCACACCAGCATTGTCACAACTTTCTAATACTAACCCAGTTAAATTGTTCAATGACACGTAGAAGTTAAAGCACTGAGAGAGGCCCAGTGGCCCAGGCCTAGACCTTCAATCTTCAAACTCGAAAGCCTCAACGATAGCTAAATGGTAACTAACGAGACGGCTCTTGGGGAGGGGAGAGAAGAGTATCAGGGTTCTTTATGGCATTTTGGGCATAAGAATGGTCATGCCTCGACGTTTCGGCCACTTTCTTCATTCATCAAAAGTACATAAAGCCAACACCAGACGAACAGACAAACAGAGCGCACATTTCACCAGAAATATGTGTGTGTGTGCAACACGCTAAAAGAATACTCTTTAGAATGTTCGACAGTCTGCTGCCTGTTCGGCCGTCTGTCTGTCTGTTTAAATGAAAACTTAATCAAAGAGTTGACAATATCAGGCGGAGCTTTGGCCTGATATATCAACAACACAGCTTAAATAATGGAATTGGAAAAACTGCGTGACAGTATTACTAATTATGTTTAAATAAACAAAAGCACACAGAGACGACGAAGCTCCTCAACACACAATGTGGTAAGACTTGAAAGTCGAAGAAAAACCAAATAAACAAGACTGGAAGCGTCGAAATCCAAATAAACTATCGCATAGTCTGACAAATTTATGACAAAGAAACCCATCCAGAGTACTGCTAAAAAGCCGACAAGAACAAAAGTCGAAGACTACAACAACAAAAAACATTCGCAGACAACAACAACAAACAGTCCATTGATTGTGCAGTGCAACAGTCGCCCAACAGTTACCCGGAACTTTGTTTCATTTTTCGTGTTGTTTATTGCGCTTTGCAATTAGTGTTTGCTTCTTGGACCCTGATAAGATGTTTTTTTACTTCTTTCTGTTATTATTATTTATGAAGTCGGCCCAATGAGTAACACACAACCCCGAAAAGCAACTGCAAACTAGACCATAAATCAGTAAAGTATTCAGAAAGATCTTATCTCGAATTAGCTTTCATCGCAAACATGCTGAAAAATTTGCGTGACGTCAAGGGAAAAGTTTCATATTTGATCTACTTAAAGCTTCTAAATCAAACGTTGCCCATATTTATCAATTGATCCTGATGAAAAGAAATCTTCATTCTCTAAAGCATAGCTACGAAATACGAACTTGTATTCAAGTACTTTCATTCACTGCGAGCTTGTGAAATAGATTTATAAACGATTTACAAGTGTGCGCAAACTATATGAAAGACAAGGCAGTTCATTGTTAAATTGCAATAATATCGGTATAAAAAAAAACAAACTAGCTTATCACCATGTGCTGGCCAAGACGACAGCCCAGTTAACTTATCGCGTGATGACCAACGATGTCAGGTTCCGGCATAACTATATTTATCAAAGGTCTGCTGATAAACACGCTTCTAAAGTTGCTGCTTGCGAGCTGTATAAATAGCAGATGATGGTGTTGTGCGGAAATTGGCTATTAGCTGGCAAAAAGGGCTAGCAGCTGACGTTGACGTTGCCGTGTTTGTGATTGGAGTGTAACGAACTGCGTCAGTGTTGGGCAACACACAACCAAAAGCAAAACATGCTCTGATCAGCCGATATTGTAAAATGACAAGCTGAACTGAACCGGGGAACGGAAAAGCGGGGCAGCATCTATTGGTTGAGCTGAGTTGAGTTGAGCTGATCAATGGCTGCTCATTCAATTTGGTGTGCAATGCCTAAACTGATTGTGATCGACGAACGGACAGACGGTCAATCTGGAGACTGACTGACCACAGATGCACGACGACAGCGGTGCAGTGAACTTTGCTGCAGAGCCAAGAGAGGCCAACAAACGCTAACATGGCTAGAAGAAAGATGCAAGAGAGATGGAGAGATGCAGAGAGAGGGAGAGGAGAAAGACGGAGACACGCATATGGTCAACAAGGCATGCCGACGTCAGGGGAGGCGAGTAACCCAACTAATAACAAACAACCGGCTTTTTAATATAGTAGAGAGAGAGAGAGAATGGAGGAGAGAGGAGTGCACTCTGGTGCGGAGACTTTTGTTTACTTTGTAAGCGGCCACGAGATCGCGAGTGTTGTGTGTGGAGGCACAAAACTTGTTGCATGTTGTTGTTGCTGTTGTGGTTGTTGTTGTTGTTGTTGTGGGGCATGCGCATAAGTCACTACACAAATTGCGCAAATTCCACAACAGTCAGCAAGAGCAACAAAAAAAATGCCAGGCCATCTGTCGTCACTCTGGAGCTGGAGCTCTCTTCGCCACAACGATCTGTGCGGCGCTTTGCAACACTGGCCTCGATCAGCGACTGCAACTGCGACTTTGCGAGGTGAAGGCCGCAAACTCGCACATAATTGCATTGCCCGCAGACCAGACCAGACACCCAACCAAGCAACCAACCAACCAGCCACGAGTCTTGCAGCAGATAGCAAACTCTCCGCTCTTGGGCCAAGTTGAAAGCATGCTGCCAACACTCTGCTCTTCGGGCATAGCGAATTCACAATAATGCGCATTTTATTAGACTCCCTCTCGCCGTCTCTCCCGCACACTATTGCTCTGAGTGCATTTTCCGCTTCAACACGATTTTCATTTAAATTTTCCAAAGCGTTGCCCTTTGCGTTTTGCTGGTTTGTCTTCTCAGCATGTGTGTGTGTATGTGTGTGTGACTGCTGTGTGTGTGTATTCCAGGAAGGAAATGTTTTTTGCATACGATGTGTGTGCGGCTCCAACTACAGCTCCAGGCCTCGAGGTGTTTGACGTGTGAGAGATTGTGGCATTGGCTTAGGGTTGTCAGGTTTCTTTGTGCCAAATGCCCTAAGACATTTACAGAATTGCATTTTCCAGTACACACACACGTAGACAAATGCATATGCAAGTGTGTGGAGCAGAGACACGTTGATATGTCGAAAGGAAAAAGTTAGTTTAAGCCTCGTTTTGTCGTGTGCTTGCCAAGACTCTAACACCAACACTAACACTCACTTTGACGTTGACTTGCTGCCAACTGACAGCGCGTCATTCCGTATTAATGAAAGCTGTAAATTTTGATCAATATTTAACAGGCATTTGAACTAGAAGTTAAGCACTAGAAGTTTACTGTTACATGTTAACGTGCAGGCAGTTAAACTAGTAGTTAAAGATTTTGTATTCGGTTTGTTCTAAAAGTTAAATGGCTAGCAGTTAAACCAAAATCCTAAAGCTTTGCCAACTTGCAAGGCAAATGAACATATGGAAATACACACAAGTTTGCGCTGTTGCCACATTCGATAACAGTTGATAATAGTCAACTTCCTGTACTAAACTTTCAGCTGATAGTTGCCAAGATTTAGAATTTTATGTACTTCTCTTAAACCTTAACCCACATTTGGTGCCAATAACTCAACGTGATCTCTCAGCTCTCAGCTGCTCCACTTTACAGTCGACAGCATCCCACGCATTCCCTGCACTGCATCCCCAGCATCTGCACAATATCGAAGAAAACACGCACAGTCTTTCAATTAGCGTGGGGTCTTCACCAAAATGCTTGATTATTTTACACTGGGATGCCTGGGGTTCATGGCAGCCCCCATCATGAGGTTAGTCTTGCATTTTCCAAAAGCGCATCCACATGGCAAACAATTCAACTGCCATTTATTTTATTTATTACTGTTGCTGCGGCTGTTTGTTGCTGGCTGCTGTTGGCCATAAGCTGCATAAGCTCTTGGCTCTTGACTGCGGCTTTCGTGTTCAGTTTAAACTGGCTTCATAGAAATAAAAGTGAAATTTTCACAGGAGGAGAAAATGTTGCAAAATATCGACGGTGTCTATGGTTGTTAATGTTGTTGCTGTTGTTTTTGTTTTCCTTTACTTTGCTTACGAGTTTTCCAAGCTGTTGTTTAGTTGGCATTCGCCTTGCACTTTTATTATCAGCACATATATTTATTTTATGTTCGAATAAAATTAAATTAATTAATGCATTTTGCGGCTAATTAAATGCTTTACCAATTTGTTAACTTCAAGTGAAAAATGCGTTTTCTGAAGTTCGATTAGTTTTATTACCTCTTCAGATGAGTGATATAGCAATTATTAAATGCCGCAGAGAGGTTGTTGAAGATAAGTATAGCAGTATATTATTCAACTAGTCCTATTTTATTTACCTATAGCTTAAAGTGGAAATCGACATTAGTTATGCATAGACGATGTCAACAAACGACAGTCGAATGTAATCGTTAATCGGTAATCGGAGACCAAAGGTTTTGGTTTTTTAATAACAGATCGGTCAATGTAGCCATGAGTAATATGAGCCCATTTATCAAAATAAAATACAAAACAACCAACAACAATCAGGCAACAACAAACCATCAAAAGAAAAGGTGGAGAACTGAAAAACCGTACGACAGGCTCGAAAATTATGCGTTAATTAACATGGCAGCTGTGGGGGCAGCGGATAAAGTCGGAACCGAGTCGATCTTGAAGGTTATGGCAAGCGAGAGATCTGGTTTAATACGCTATATTATAAATCGACTTTGACATGTGACCCCACACTGTTTGACCTTCGCAGCAGCTAACACCAGCAGCCGCAGCAGCAACAGCAACAATAACAATGATAATGCTGGAATGGGAAATAATTCAGTACGGTAATTAGGCATCCCATGAAAGGGGCAAACCAGAACGAATATAAAAAACAGATCGATCACAATAAATGTAAATTGTAAATTGCATTTAATGGCCATTTCCTAATTTTCAATTGAAGCTCATAAATTAAGTCCAAAGTGCTTGAAAATGAACAAATGACAATTTGATAGATAAGACAACCGAATAAAAAATGAAATACACGATGAACGCAACGATTGCTAATAAAAATTAAATACGCAACGCTTATCAGTGCTCGAAACTGAAAGCTAATTGAAACAGCACCAAAATTATAGTATGTATTGAAAAAGTATATGACTGATTGTTGACAGAGAGTGAGATTGAAATTCTCACCGGGTTTGTTGCCAAATTTCACAAGTGCAATGTTGCTAAATCCCTGTTGCCTGATTGCTTAAGAGCGCAATTAAAAGTAATTTCTTTAATAAACTTTCGAAATTAGTTGTAATAAATTACGGCTTTGATAAGAAGATTAGAAAAGTCTCGGAAAAATGAGTAATCTTTGAATGTATCACTCGCAGTAAAAGGCGCCGCTGCTTTTATTTAGAAATGCAACGTTGCCAAATTGCAATTTCGCCAGTGTTGCGTATCGCTTCAATTCATGCATTTGCTCTAATTGTCTGAACAATGTTTGCAGGACAAACAAACACTTTGGCGCAAAAGTCAACATGGAACTTAATTGCTATAAAAAAGTAAACAAAATCACAAGAAAGAAAAAACTAAATGTGCTTGTTGCACCTGGAGGGCGCTCTAGGGCGTTGTGCCGCTAAACAAATATGACAGATAATTGTTGATAAACGTTGGCGCTCTTTGATAGTGTATTCCAGTATGTGTGAACACTGTCGTCTGTCTGGCAACTGTTGACTTTAATCAAATATATACGTACTGCATTCACGTTCATGTGCCGTTGCAGGCACTTCAATTCAATTGAGGCGCAGCTGTAGGTGCAATCAGAGTTCTACTATTTGCATAACTGGGCCAGCTGGGAGAGCTCCCAAAGGCAGCGCGTATCGCGTTTCATCAGTCACCGCGATAAGAAGCAGGCCCAGCTTAAAAGTATGCATAATGTAAGAACAATATCAATAAATTATTTAACCGGAAATCAGACAGCTGCAGATGCTACAGACTCGCAGATCTATTTCAGCTTCAATAAATTAAACCGGACTGAGTCTCTATAAATAATTTAAGATGTGCTGCGCTCTGAAACGTAGTTAAGTGCAGTCAACAAACTAAATTATGATGCCATATACACCAGTAGATGACTTTTAACTCAATTAACTCGTTTGTCAAATACATAAAATAAAACTTTAGATAAAGTCAAGTTTTATTAATTCCTTTTTAGCTTAATATAAACTAGCTTCAATTTAAAATACATCCATTTCTAAGTATTCCACAAAGCAAGCTTTAAGGCTCTGTCACTAACATTAATCCACGATCGAGGCACACTTGCAAAGCTCGTCAATACAAGCACCTGTCTTATCGCACTGTGAGCTTTAGCTTTTCGTTTAGCACTTTTATCTGGAGCACATTACCGTAAGGGCCTCTTGTGCGCTTCCTTTATCACATACAGCAGCAACACATTCGCCATAAATAATAACTATGTCTCATGCATTAAATATTATAACTTTACGAGGCAAAGCACTGAACACAACACAGACACATACAGAATACGAACGCGGTCTGTTGGAGGCACAACTTGACGCATTGAGTTGGCTTGAAACACTGAGCTGAAACTGGCGACAGGAAGCCAGCGAACTGATAAGCGGGGGGAGTCAAGTTGGCTGTGGTAAAGGACACGATTCGTGTGGGAGGATGCTGACGCCAAATGGCTTACCATTTGCATGCCCAAACTTTTGCTAACCCATTTAAAAGCGAAACCTGTACATAAAGCGAATCGTTGTATAGAAGTCGTGTATATATGTACACCAGATACACATACATATATAACTGTATTTAACTGTATACATGTTAATATAGGTCGCAAGCTGACGACTTCTGCAACAAACTTCGTTGCACTCGTTATCCTTCGGGAGTCACCGACACACCCCAAAACCCAAAAAAAAAAACACCACTCCAACAGCTGTTGTGCGCTTAACAGCGCTCTGTTATGTTAACAGTAACAGCCGCTGAAACATTGTGCACAATGTATCTTGTATCTTGTATCTATACTCGTTTATATCGGTCAACTTTTTTGCCAAAACTCCGATTCACGTGTACGCTTATACACAGCTGGAAAATGTTGTTAGCCATAGTACATGGGTATTTCATAATTAATTACAAATTGCTCTAGGGGCTGGGTCAACAGTATATTCATGTTTATATGTATATTCATTCCAACTCGCAACTTCCCATTCCCCATTGAGCGCTGAGTTGGCAAAAATGGTTTCGCATTTCGCCTGGGGATGCGAAATGTTTCTGGGCTGATAAGCAAATTGCTAATGCTTTCAATTTTCAATTAGAGCCAACAAAGGGAAATCCTTTAGGAAAATGCGTTGCTCTGCACTTGCTGTTGTCCTTACACAACCGAACATGTAACATTATTGTGTTGTGCATATGATATTTAAGCTGCTCGAGGATTAGTTTTGTTTGTTGTAATTTATGTAATGTTCTAGGGTTGGAGAGCTTATTATTGAAGCCAACATTTCTTCCTAAGCTTTAATTTTCAGCTTTCGTTCTAGTGAAATTGACTTTTGCTAAAGTCTGTGCCTCAATTGGGACTCTAAACCAATTGTTTAATTCAACAGCTTTTTTCCAATTAAAGTATATTGTTTATTAAATCGAATTGCTCTCTTGCGTCTACTGTTGCTTTCATGTAACATTATCCCACCTGTCAAGCTCAATTTTCGGTTCAAAAACCAGCTGCAACTTGCATTTAATTGTATATACTCTATAGAACTGGTGACAGCTTCTGCCATCAGCATCTGCTACTCGATTACATTGTAGCATTCGAATTTTATTGTTTAAGCTCGCGATGTCTCCAGCTTGTTTATAACATTTCGCCTGCAACACGATACGCATAGCTATTAATTAGAGAGACGCTAATAGCAACGAAAAAGATATATATTAAAAGCTGTTTAGCAATCAAAATCAAGCGATGCAGCTTCATTTGGAAATCAAACGAATTTCCCAGGCCGCGACGACTGCATTGAGTTAATCGCGCTTTAATGATAACCAAACAGATAAGGTCCCGCATTTTAATTATGTAGTAGCTCAGACAAAAAGTGAACTAATAAATAAGATGCTGCAGACGCCGGTAGCGCCCCCAGTTTGAAGAAAACCTGAGCTCAAACTCCCAGTTGAACCGAAGTTGTGAGCGCATTAAATCAAACAACAGCCATAATCCTAATGACAGCTATATCTAGTGTCTCTGTCACACTGCCTGCCGCCGAGTGTAGGCCCAGTTAATAGAAATCACCCCCTGCGGCATTTCCGTTCGTGTTTCATTCAGACAAATCCAACCAAAAAAAATACAAAGTGAGGGCGAGATTCGAAAGAGAGAGAAAGAGGCTTGAAGCATCGAAACTAATCCCAACGCAAGTGCATTTTCATTTTCCAGTCTGGCAGCAGACTGAAAAAGAGTTTCGTGGTCTGCGTGTGCGTGTGAAAAATGAAAATGCCTCGAATAACAGGTAAGTTAATAAGCGACTCGACAGCGACAGCGACGGCGACGTCGACTACAAGTTGAGGCCCAGTCGAAACAAAAGCATTTCACTAAATAGTCGGCATTGTTTTGGTACCTGTTGGGATGACGACCATGTCGGCGACAGCCCGAAAACAACAATAACAACAACACCGAGCTACAGAGACGGAGAGAACAAAAAACAGAAAACACTACTACAATTCGTTTCACGCTACCGACGACGCCGTTGTCTCATGGCCAGGAATAGCCAAGCCGTCGAGTCCGAACCACCTGTCGAGGGGTTCCTACTATACCGAACATTTTGTACAATAATTGCACAAGTGTCACTTGGACACAGGTAGCAGTGTGGTGTGTAGTCCAAGCCGCCAACTGGTTCCCTAAGAGACAGATAGCGACAGAGCGTGCGAAGGAGACAGAGAGATGACATAGTAAACTCTATATGATGGGTGGTAATTTCATTACGATTTGCCGCAGCTGGGCAAAGAGTCAGTTTTATGCTTGTCGCAGCTCTGAATGGAACTTGCTTAAATTGTTAAGTGCCCAGCATGGGCGGGTTTTCCTTCCACTTCTTGGCATTGTCTGTGTATTATATAACTGTGTCGTATAGGAATTATGACTTGGCAAAAAAAAAATACAACAAAAACACTGATTCAGACAGCTGGCAATTGTCTAGAATTAAGCAAACCGAATATCGTTTTTCACCTGTTCAACAACTTGCCACCCGCCTCGAATTTATATAATACAAGCAAATTTCCCCTCACAAAACTATAGTAATTTCAGTCTGTGTTCTAACTAAACGATACTTATTTTAAAAACACTCTTATTGAACTAAACCTTTTAGGAATACTTTCTTTGTAGACAGCGTAATCTTGAAATAAAGTGTTTGTTTGTTTGAGAAATATTTCGGCAAATGTATCTGCCAAATATTTGCGCTCAACTTGAACTTGAAAATTCAAGAGAAAACCAAAAATAATACAAACAACCAGCGGATGGAGTGAAAATGCTGACGAATCACGATTTCATCATAATCATAGACAAAGACTGTTATATCATTATTGACTTTTCGGAATACGAGTAGCATAACGGTCTATTTAATCGATACACTTTCAATTATCACACAACATTTGCAGTTGCAGCTGGCTGCAAAAAGATTGCAAAGCCGTAAAATCGTTTTTATACCCTGTACGATTAGGCTAGAGAGGTGTATTGAGCTAACGATCTCAGATTTCATATACCACAGCAGCCAGTAAATATTTGGCCAATGCTTAGCCTGTCTAACTGATTTAGGAGTCTCTGAATATATTTGATTTGACATTGAACGCTAATAGGTATTATTTCAGTCTAGCATACTCTAGTTTTCTTTCTAATGTGCAAAATTGTGAGCACGCCGAACGAAAATGAAATGTTTCTTTGCCGCCAGTACATATGTATGTAATTCTGATTACCTCAGTTCGCCTAGTTGGCCAAAAGCAGGCGACTCGAATGGCCACAACACTTTCGGCCACAAACAGCAGCAGCAGCAGCAGCAATAGAAAATAATAAGAAAAAAACAACAACGTCCAAGTCAAAATGGCCATAAAAAATGAAAATTGCAACTTTGGAAATTATGCGGCAAACAAGTTTTCGAGCATGCGGCACTTTGGGGGACTGAGATAACTTTGCAACAACTACGAAGCCAATGAGAAAGAGTAAGAGTAGGAGCATATGGGGGGACAAGGGGACGCCAAATTTCACGTTGCAATCGCAATCGCAAATTGCAAACTGCATAACTTGCTTTGCCACCCTTTTGTTACGAGCAACACTGCACTACATGAGCGACAGTCGGTGTTGTTGGAAGTAGAGTGTACTATTATATTTGTATCATTAAGAAGCGGCTTCCGCCTCGCAGCTATGAAAAACCTCCACATAAATTGACGCACGGGCCTCGCAAAAATATAAAGATGGGAAGCAACAACAACCAAGAAAATCAACAACAATAAATAAAACAAAAGGCAGCGGAAAACTAAAATGCCGCTGGCTAAAGAAAACAACAACAGAGCTGGAAATAGAAATAGAGAAAGAAACAGCAACAGTTGGAAAGACGCGTGAGAGAAATGGGGTGGGATGTGGGAGGTGGGTTAGACAACAGTGAAAAAGTGAATTGATTTTCATGTGTGGCGGAAAAATGCTTCTTTTTTTTTTGCTTGCTGGCTTGTCTGCCTGCTTTGGGAAATGCTTTTGGATAATTGTGTAATGCGGTGGGTCCCTTACCACCCTCCGCCTCCTCCTCCTCCTCGCCCCCACACACACACAGTCTCAAGACAGCGTTGCCAACTGTCAAAGAGTTACAAAAGCGTAAAAACGTTGCCAACTGTCAGCTGTCAACTGCAGTCGAGAGTAGGAGCGATTTATTATGGCCGTTGTGGGTGGAACGAAAAAGGCAGCACACGTTGCAAAGTTAATTGAAAGAACTAAAGTCCAGTAGCTGTAACGGATACTAAACAGTGTGTACACACTGCAAACGAAACGTGAAAATGGCTTTCAAAGTTCTAAGCAGCAAATGGAAAAACAAACTGCATTCGTATTTATAACAATCAGATTATATATGTCTAAATTCACAATTACTTAAATAAAATTGGCTTGCCTAACTTTAAATTAATTAATATCATAGATTGTCTACAGACTGCAAACCAAATGTTGAAATGAATTTAAAATGTTAAGCTTATCATTCCTATAAATAACTATTTTCAAATAAAAACCAATGCAATAGATACTAATTTTTGTTGTGCATTTAATTTCCACTGCGAGTGTAACCCTATCCCCCTCTCTACAGCTGCCTTTCTCCACAGATCGACGCCCTTAGCTGTTGGCTTTTGACAATGCGAAAGTTGCCAGCGCCAAAAAGCAAATGAAGCATGAAGTATTTGAATTGTAATATTAGACAAGTTGTGTTTGCAATAACATAACACCACAACAACTGCAACAAATATGCGTCGCCCTGGCGCACAACTACGCGGCAACCCTGCCGCAGCTGCATTCCAGGCAATTGCAATCAAATCAACTTTCCAATGATGGATTTTTTGCTTCATCTTTCGATTATAATTTAGCCATTTTTTCTGCAGTATTTTGCCATTACCTTATTAGCTAAAAACCTGTTCGCTGGATGATCATATCAAAAAAAATAAATAAATGATCAAGCGCCTAAATGTTGTTACCCCGAGAGATAGGAGTGGTTATTATCGCTGACATTCAAAGTGAAAATGATTTGTAATAGAAAAATGATTTGTTGATTCGTAAAAAGCGAAAACAACAAAACAAGCTATAGCCATTTGTCAGTCGTAATTCCTATTCAACAAAAATAGAAAACCAAACGATCTTATGTACGTAACTCCTGAATTATCGACGCAGCCGGCAGAAGATGTAACACAACATCCAGGCGAGCAAGAGGAAAATCTATTCGTGGCCATTTTATCACTGATCCTGCTCATCGTGCTGATCTGCTGTTGTTACAGTTGCGTTAGCAAATAATCAATCGATTGGGAATGCAGAAATTACGGAGACATGGTCACATTGGAAAGCACAATTCCATTTTGGGAAAGATCAACAACCGAGGGGGGCGAAAACGATGATGGACTTTTTGTTTTGTTAGCATCTATCATTGCATTGATAGCATTACTGTGTGTTATCATTCTCTTTCTTATCCACATATGCACAAAATAAAATAGTTGCAAATCTAATGCAGGCAATTACAGCGAATGTAGCTAACAGGCTTACTGGCTGCTAATAACAGTTAATTCCCCAAAAAACACAAACAAATCCAATTCGACAGCGATCACGAAAGGGTTGCCACATTTCTGCAAAACTCACCATGCAAATATGAAATTCGGCTAGCAATTGTTGTTGTTGGTGTTAGTGTTGGTATTGTTGTTTTTGCTGCTGATGCGGCAACTGTTGTTGCAGTTTTAGTCCAATTCGTTTTCGTTGTGCGTTATTAACAATTTACGTATTTTAAGATCACGCGTTTCCAGTTTGTATTTTTGATTTGTTTTGATATTGTTGTTGTTCGCGCTCTATGCATGTACAACAAAAAAATGAGATGTATTAGAAAATGTATGTACAATAGACACACATACATGCACACAACGAACTCAGTGGAACACAAACAAACACGTTTTAACTGTGCCTTTGTGTGTGTGTGTGCGTTTGTGTGACTCTGTGCGATTAGAATTGTTGTTGTTGCTGACCATTTATGGCGGCTGTTTGCTGCTGCTGCTGCCTTAACTCTTGTTGTTGCTGTTGTTTTATTTTTCTAAACTGGTATTAAATGTGAGCGGGGGGCGGATGAGACTATGTAACTTAAGAAGCACATCATACAAATACGTATATGTATATTTTTTCGTATTATTATTCACTTGAAATGGGCAACGTTTTCATTTCAGCGAGACGTGTGTAAAATTGCACCGAGCTCAAATCTAAAGAATCACACACACACATACTGATGCACACACTCACACGCACACATCCGTAGTCATCTAAAGGCACGCACGCACGCACTCATACATACACACATTCACACTCAGCACACACGCATACATAGACAACGCAGCAGCCGAGAACGCGGCGCGCTAAATTCACAAAAAATTTTCTTTCCCAATGCACAGGTGTGTTTTATTATTTATATTATAATTTGTGTGTGTGTTTTATAACGAAACAAGAAGCACGACAAAAATAATAATAAACAATCATCGGCGCAATTCAAGTAAGCAAGCAAATTGCAATACAATTTACAAAACGATCAACCATTTAATTGGGCGCTTGTTTCTTACATTTATTGGCATAGACACAGCTTATTTGATTCGGGTATCAACAATACACTTTATTGATATCAACACTTTTCTTGTTTTTCTTTAAAACATCGTAGACCGCACAACCGACGAACCGACCGCACGCTTCGACAACAAATTTTACAATAACAAAACGGTTGAGCAGCAAGCTGTAAAGACCCTGCCTAACAGACGTTTAACATTAACATTGGTAGTCTCTCTACTCAAACGAACTGTTAGCTAACATACAGGTGGTCAACAGCAACACTTGCTCTCTCTTGCTGTTAAGTTAACATGGCTCGCAAACAGCTGATAGCAAGTATGCATTGAGCTTTGGCGCCAATTTCAAACACAAAGTTTCATATTGAGAATTTTACTAAACTAAACTAAGCAATATAAAAGCGCAGGAATTACAAAGTATTGTGTATTGTCTAATTGAGATTACATATATAAATATCAACGAATATTTGGAGATAATATCAATGATTTAACTAATATCATAAATGTCTTTTTAATCCTCTTTCAGGGCTCGCAGATCCGGATAAAGTGCGCCCGCATTGATGTAATGAGAATCCGGTTTACGCAAGTCCCGCTTGTAGTCAATAACGACAGCTTCGCCCGTTTTCTTCACCAACTTCTTGGCGAGGCCCTTTGGTGTAATATACTTGACATTCTGGCTAATGACAAAAGCATTGCCCACCGTGTCAAAGGTGCCGCAGGCCAAATTGCCAGCCGAGGCGCCATATCTACAAGATAAATCAGTGATTAGTGCCTAATAACTATAAAAATTAGATGACAATGATTATCTTTTGAAATCATAAATAAAAATAAATTCAATAGTAATTGTTTATTCAAGTGTTAGTAAATAAAAGTATATACATTACGATCTAATATGGTTAGTTCACAGAAAGATGTTGTACTAATTTGGCTAGTTCTAAGTCTATTTCAAAAGCCTAATTCTTTTATTTAGTTAGCAAAACAAAATAAACATTACTTTGAGGTATATGGATAACTCACTTGTGCTCAATGATCTTGACGGAGTTCTGGCTCAAATTGGTGCCCAGGATCTTGGCCGATGTCTCCAGCCCATCGAAGACTGTGGTGACGCCCTCAACGGCGCCCGCCGCAATCGTCATGGCGCCCTCCATGGCGCTGTCCGCCTGCGAGCTGTCGTACCCGAAGCCACGCTGCAGCAGCTTCGAGCCCTGCGTCTGCACGTGAGGCGCCAGGTAGCCGCCCACCGCCACCGCTGCGGTGCCCACTTTGCCGGCTATCCAGCCCGTGACGCCGGCGGCGACATGCGTCACCTTCTGGGCCACCTCGACGCCCGTCTGCACCGAGGACGGCACTTGTGTTTGGGCATCCGGTGCGGCAGGGGTCATTTTGGAGATCAGGTAGGGCGTGGTGCGCATCATGAGGCCGCCCGTCTTCTCGGCACCCTTCACTAGATTGCGCGCTATGAAATCCGCGGCGCTCACAATGTGCTGCGACACCTGCTCGGAGCTGGTCGCCGGCCGTGTGGTTGCCGCAGCACGTTGTGAGCGCGGCGAACGCAGCTCCTCCACAGTGCCCGCCAGCACCGCCTCGAGCAGGTCGAGCAGGAACTGCTGCAGATCAGCCATCTGCTCCTCCTCGGTTTCACCAGCTGTGGTGCTGAGCGGACGCTGTGGCTTCACCAGCATGATGCCAAAGGCGTTGCCCGGCTGCTCCGATTCCATGTCCGGCAATATGAAGGCGCCGTACTCGGTGCGATAGCAATTCGACACATTGGGTATCAACGGATATATCCAGATCATTTGTGGTGCATCGCTTTGCGGCATATCGCACTGTATGAAGTAGAGGCCGCTCAGGAATTTCCATTCGCCGCCCACGGTGCACATGATGAGCGACATTTTGGTGCTGCCCGACACCGTGGTGACCGCACCGCTCGCCTCAATCCTGTACAGCTTCACCTGCGCCTGGAACAGCTCGTCCAGTTGCGCCTGCGAATCGTGGCTGGCCAACAGCTGGCGCAATCCGGACGCCAACTCCCTATAGGTCTTTGGTGTGCCGCTGGGGTTGGCGATGTCGTAGAATGTGGCGGGATTCTCGGCTAGCAGTGGCCGTGCCCGGCTTGATCGTCCATCAGTTTGCTCCTCGCTGGCCTCCACTGCGCTCTCGTCGATGGGCGACTGCTTGGCACGCAGCACTTTCAGGCGATAGCTCACGTCGGTCTTGGCGCTCTTCAGCTGCTGAATGAACGCACACGCATCGTTCCATTGCGTCTGCACCGCATCAATCTCGTCCGGCAATCCCACGGATATGGCAAACGTGGCCTCGATCATCTGCAATGCCTCCTCGTAGGCGGCGATTGCCGCCTCCTGGCACTCGGACTCCTCGTGGCTGATGGCTTGGGCCACTTGCAGCATCGCTGCCTTGTAGGACTTTTTGATGGCCTCGTAGGACTCCAGGAACTCACTCTCCGTCGACATGGCACTTAAAAACTGTGGATAATCCAATTTGTCATTACATTTTCATTTCAAATTTGAGGTTAACACCTTGTTTTAGGTTTTCATGCTATCCTAAGCGTGGCTAATGTTTGCGAAAGCGAGATAATCAATTTTACAAGTTAGCTACGCTCCCTTTCGAACACAGCCATAGACTGTTGACAGACGCATTTTAAATGTACCATATTTGTCGAAATGTACCATCCAGAAAAATCTAGTTCGACAGAAAAGCCAATATTTGAAATGTACCATATTTGCCGAAATGTACCATCTGGAAAAATCTAGTTGGATAGAAGTCGACGTTTAAGTTCCGACATTTAAAACATAAGCAAAAGTTCGTTGCACTTTTAATTGCCCCATATAAAATGTGGTATAGTGAGTGCAATTTACACTATGTCAACAGCTGTCAGCAGTTTAGCGGTAAACAAACTAAACTCTTGTTTGGACCAAATGTATTACAGCGCGTGATTTGTACCATTTATTTGAAAAAGTGTACACTATAAATGCGTACTAACAACACGGCGTTAACAATTGCACTTATTGTGAAATACAGAAAGGGAGAGCAACACTTTTAGACACTACCACAAACACCTTTATGCACTATGCATGAATAATTGTATATGTAGATGAAATTTGATATAAACTGACTTCTTGATAAAGTCCCTGAGCCATCTTGTGGCTGCTGTGCTGTGCTGCGTGCTCTGTGACCAACCAAATGAAACTGTTGAGGACAGTTGAGATTTGTGGCAAATAGGAATTTGCTAAGCACGTCACACGCTGCTGTCGGCTTGACAATTTGTTTTCTTGTTGCTATGACGTTATCCCATCAGACAGCACACAAAAATTGCATTGCAACCCAAACACCCTCCCCCACCCACTTGTTGGACACAACTTACTTTTACTTTTAGGTATTCGCACTCTTCGCCTGCGCGTTGTCTTTGTCTCTGTCGCACTCTCTTTTCGTCGGGGAGTCGCCGGATGCTGACTAATGGCGGCGTCTTTTTGTCGTTGTTATGTTTTTGTACTTTGACTTTGTACGCTTATGTATATTCATTTAGCTAAAAATACATTGTACACGTATCTTGAACTTTGATTAGCACTATTTGCTATTCGCTTACCTTATTCGCTGGCAGCTGCTGTTGTATTTCCCAATTGCTTTCATCAATTTCATCGTCCGAGCAATGTCTTACATTTAATTCGAGCACGAATAAAAATCGAATGTTTTCCTGCGTTTGCAGCGCGTGCGTTTCTGTTTTGTTTTGATTGCGTGTTGTTGTTGCTGCTGCCTACGTCTCAACAGCTGATACACGTTCCAGCATTGGCTGCTCTCAGTGGTTGTATGACATTCTGTCGTATCGTGTACTTTGGAATCTTAACGTTCCATTTGCAGAATTTTGAAAGCAAAATATCCGAATTGGAAAACAAAAAAACAAAAAATAGATGATAAATATTTAAACAATTTCCATGCAGTATTACTCGAATGTGTTCCCGTTAATACGTATTTTTTAAAATAAAATAATTTTTTGAATGCCCTATATTTAAAAAAATGAAATATATGTTTTTAATTCTTCATTCGAAAACAGGAAAAATGTACAAATTTGGTCAAAGAATACCCAATGATGGCAGTTGAATGCCAAAATCTAGCCATAAATTGAGCCAAATTGGGAGCTAAGACAGTCAAGGGGATTTGTTCTGTCCATCAACATTTTTTTATATTTCCATTGCCCCACAAAATCTATAACAAATCAAATTCAATTTTATTAACTTTTTTTCTTTTTTATTAATTTAAAATACACATTTGTATGAATGTTCATTTAACACATTTTCGTTCGATTCGGACTACATTCAAATCCTTTTGAGGATGGGGAAGAGATGTGGGGAGGCGGTGGCGGCGAAAGGAGATGGCCATAAATATATATATATATATATTTGTGTATATATATAAAATGTATGCATATTACATATGTAAAAAACGTTTTGTTTTTTATAACGAAAATAAACTACTGGAATTTGTTTTTGTTATTTCGATGAACAATTTTGCAATTCAACATGTCAAGTTCGAACGAGACGCAGACTTTTTTCTTATTCTTGTGTGTTTGGGGGATTTTTTCCTTCCAAAGGCGCTCCCTTTCGGGAACGGGAGACGAGAGTTTCGTTTTTTTTTTTTCGATTTGAAATCACAATATATAAATATATATAGAAATTATATATGCTCTCTACCATAGCATATACAGTGTATACATTTTTTTTTCGTTTGTTATTTTGTTATCTTCTCCTGTTTAGTAGTTTTTCAGCTTAGTTCTTTTTCCATAATCTTTGCAAAGTTAAGTAAGTATATATATATAAATCCTAGAATTGGTTTTCTTGTTTCTCGATGCGTGGCTGAAGAGCTTGCTCTAGAGGAGGATTGGGGGAGTAGGCGTGTGAACTGGTTCGCTCTTCCTTGCCCCAGTTTAGGTTGACGCCGGTGTGGCCAATTCCCGGTAGGCTTCCTGCAGTGCCTGCTGCTGTTCGGGACTCAAGGTGCTGGCGCAGGCCTGCATGACGTCGGGATTGGATTCAATCTGCTTGACGATGGTGAGCATGCGGGTTCCTGTCGGTGTCTTGGCTTCGACCACAGCGTTGCAGAACGAGTCGGCAATGATGGAGACAATGCGAGGCAGATTACAATTGTTGGCGCCCAGAATAACCGGATGGTTGCCCTCGATCAGATCGCAAAGGTAACCATAAATATGCACGGCCTCCTCGGTGTCCTCGGATGTGGGCAGCCACGTGAACCAGGCGCCAATCAGCTCATCCACATTGGTCAATGCCGACTTGTTGTATTTCAGTATCTTGGCGAAGGCTGAAATCGCATTCTCGGTGGCATTGATGTTCTCTGCGTCGCGTGATTTGGGATCGTTGATGACCTGCACCAGCAGGGGAATGAACTGAGCGCACGTGTGAGCGAACTGTTCGCCGCCAAACTGTCCTAGGACACCGCAGCCATAGGTGGCGGCCTGGCGCACATCGGGCGATTTGTCCACAACGTACTGCAGCAGAGCTGGCGCAAAGATTTGCTGATACGGCACAGCAGCGGGACCACAAAATTCTATTCAAGTGCACAGAAGTAAGTAAAAGATAGTAGTATATATATATATAAGATTTTCACTTACCGATCAGATCATCGAACACGCACAATCCCCACTGGCGATCGGCGAATGGACGATTGGGGTCCAGCAGCTTGACAAACAATTGTGCCACCTGATCAAAGGCAGGCAAGAACTGCGCCTTGTTCGTCAGGAAGAGCGCATGAATGATGTCCACGATCTTGGACAGTATATAGATGTCGGTATCGTCCTGTTCGGCCAGCTCCTCCTCGACGCCATCGTCGTAATCCTCCTCGGTGCGCACGGCCAGACGCTTGTCGGCACGCTCAAAGTGATCGGTCACAAACTTGTTGACGATCTCGAGCACCTGCTTCATGGATGCCTCGTTCAAGCAGTTGGCGCCCAGCGTCTCAATGCACTTGGCCAGCGCATTCAACAGCTCCGACTGCACATCGGGCTCGGGCTCGGTGCTGATCACCTTGATCAGTTCGGGGCAAATGTACAGCCACATGCCCTCCAGATACTGTGGACCCTTGATCTTGGCGCAGTCCAGCAAATAGGGCAACGATTCGGCGGCAGCCGAACGCACACCATCGTGGAAGTAGAACTTGAGCAGCGGCACCATTAGACGCACCACCTCCTCGGCGTACTCGGCGAAGCCGTCCTTCAACTCGCGCGCATAGCAGACGAGCATCTCGCAGGCGGATGCCTTGTCCTCCATGCCAGCGGTGCGTATGGCAAAGTTCTGTTGTTCGCCCAGCGTGATGAACGACCACTCAACGTCACTCTCAATGTCCTCGACCTCTTCGTTGTCGAGCAGGGCCACCTCTGGCTTCATGGCAGCGGTGCGCATCACGGGGCCCATGACGAGTGGCAAATACTGCTCGAACTGCTTGCCAAGGATCTTGCACATGCGCGCCCAGGCGGTAATCAAGTACGATGTCTGCGGATCATCGTCGGGTAGATCGCCCTCGGAGTGCGTCTTCAGCAGCATGTCCATCACTTCGCCAGCATCGCCGATGAACTTCTCGCGACCGACGGCCAAGCCAATCAGGCTCACACACTCGATGGTCTTGCCGCGCAGCATGCGCAAATCCTCCGAGTTGGCGTTCTGAATGATGAACTTGAGGCATGGCATCAAGCGGTCGTAGTAGGCGACGAACTCATGCTCACAGGTGTCGGCAACGGAGGCAATGGTGGTGACCACCTGCTCCAACACCAACTTGTTGCCCTTTTCAACTAGCTCCTTGAACTTGGAGTTGAGAATGGCCTCCAGCTTGGCCATGATGGCGTCCAGATAGCGTGTCAATATGTTCTTGGGACAATCCTCGCTGAAGTTCACCAACGCAGCGCCAGCGTGCGCCTGCACACGTGGATTTGCCTCATCCTCCAGCAGCAGCAGCAAACCGGGCACAACCTGCAAACCAGTTACAGGTTATAGACAAAAAGGACTAGTTAGTTGAAAGCACTTTCGCACTCACCTGCTCGTGGAACTTCTTCTCGAAGTTGGGCGCAAAGTCGGTGGACATCTGGCCGATGGCATTGCAGGCGGCGTAACGCACACGTGGATTGGGATCGCGCAGATAGTTGAGCACGCCGGACATCACCTGATCGAGTATGCCCTCCATTTGCTTGTGGCAACCCTCGCCGATCGCCGAGATGGCCATCAAGGCGGCAAAACGATGCTTCCAGTCGGTGTGATTCAACATGGCGGGCAAACTGGCCATCACTTGGGGCAAGACCATCTTGCCGCCGAGACCGCAGGCCAGACGATCCAGCGAGGACTCGGCAATCACATTGTTGTCGCTGTGATCATCCTCATTGATAATGTCGGTCGTTGCCCAGTCGGGCTCCTCATCCAGATCCGTCATCATTTGCAGCACCAGTGGAATCAACGCAATAATGTATTTCTCGGCACGCTTACGCACCATGGCGGAGGCATTCTCGGAGAGCGAGACCATCACCTCGAGCACCAAATGACGCCAGCTATCCTCAAAGTCCTGAGAGCTGAACACTTTCATGCACATGTCAAAGATATTCTCCAGCTGTGGCCGCAAGAATTTCGGGCAATTCTCGGTCATCTCGATGAGCAGCTTGAGCAGACTCTGATCGTCCTGCGCCTCAATGGTTTCGCCAGTAATGGCCAGCATGCGTGGCAACAGATCGCCAAAATGCTTGTACACCGACAGCTCCTTCTCCTTGTCGTGATAGAGAATGAAAGCGCCAATGGCACGCACCGCCTGGACACGTACTTCGGCATCGCCGGCGTTCTCCATGCTCTTGGCCAGCATCTGTTTGATTAGATCCATGTATTGGGCCTCCTGGTTGCCAAAGATCGAGGGCACACTGGTGAAGATGCGCAACGCAGATTCCTGCAGCTGTGAGGTTGGTGAGTTGGCGCATTGGAACAGAAATTGTAGAATGTCGGGCCACTGATTGTTGCCGTCTTCGTCGATGAGATTGCGTGCCACCTCGGCGATCACCTCGCAAATCTTGCGACGCAACTGTGGTGTCACATCTTGTTGCACGGCCATCAGAATTTGCTGCAACAGCTGATTCTGCGAGTCCACAGGCAGCTGCAAGAGTGACATTCAAAAGTTGATTGAACCTGCGTTCACAATGGAAACAGTTTCTAGTTTACCTCTTTGTAGAATTCCAGAAATTCGGATGTGAAGAGACGACGCAGCAGAACGGCGGCCATTTGGCGGGCCTCCTCCGATTGTTGGCCATTGTGGATGTTGCCCAGCAAATGTGTAACCTTCAACTCCCGAGACAGATTGTTGTACGTATCCTGTGAAACAAATTGCAAAAGCAGACTTTTAGTTGTGGAGTTTAAAATGGTTTACCAAATTTGTTGAAAATCCAGCTTTAAGAATTCCGAACTTAACAGCAATATAGCTTACACTTTTTAGCCTTATGCGTAAATAGTTTTTGCCTATCAGCGTTTTATAGAATTTAATATAACTCGACCAATATTTATTTAACAAGTTATTACTTTACTTTTATTTGTTTAGCAATTGGAAATGTGATCAACGTTATTCCGAAGAATTGGTAGCTTTAAACCACAATCTCTACAGAAATAATAATAATGCACACACTTGGCTGGAAATGCGACCTGAATCTTGCATTCATTTCTATTTATACAAATGATATTAAGTTATCAGAGCGCTAAAAAAAACCATGACTGCTCCCCATATCTATGCAAATAGTAATATTTTGAATATTTCGAATGATCACAAAAGGGTATTATGGTGTTCTGGCAAGCTGGTAATTATAGCAATTATATTTCCCCAATACGAACAAAGAAATTTGGTAGGTCCAGCCCATGAATATTAATTAATTTATTATTGGACATTAACAACGCTACGCAAAATGCTTCCGCAAAACGCAATTACGCTGCGCACATTTTTAATATATTTTTCCATAAACTTTTTATATCGTCCTGAAGTTGCTATATAACAATCGCATTAATAACGGTAAAGTTATGCAAACCGAAGTCAGCGAGTAAAAGGGCGCGGCATTAGCGCCATCTAGCACTCATAGTTAGCAAGTTGTTGCTAGTATGTGCAAATAAATGATGTTCACGAGCCTTTATTTTTTGGCGTTTCACCTTGCGCTCGCGTTGTTGGACAGTGTGAAAAGTTGAAAGTGCTGTCAGTTCGCTAGACATGAACTCTGAACTACGACAAGCACATGAATGAACATGTGTGCGCGTGTAAGTGTAAATGTAAATAAATGCAGTACAAGGCAGCGCGTGGCGTGGGTGGCGCCAAGGTCAACAACAACAGCTGTGTGTATGTGCGAGTGTATGGTGCGTGTGACTGTCGACGTCGCGCTATCGTAGCAGAAGACGGCGAAAAATAATTCAATATACACACATAACTCTAGGTACATATAGAAAGTGATAGAACAGATTGCATTTCAGACCATGCGTCACATTAGCAATAAATATATCTCTAGCATTTTTTGCAGCTGTGCTTTGTTTCCGTTTCGCCCAACGTGCTAGAGATATGCCTGTACGTTTGTTTGTGCATCCGTTCAAAGAAAAATGATCAAAATACATTATATTCCTTCCCCATCCAATCCATCCATATACAAAATTGTACAAATTGTCTTTCCGCTTTGTGCGCCACTTTACACACACTCACACACCGAAAGCGGCAGACATGAGGCGTACTCACACATTCAAGACTGGGCACACACCCATGCGAACGACATGCGAATGTCGTAGCTAAAACGGAAAGCAAAAACACGTTTTGTGTGTGCTTTCTCAAATAGAATTATTCGTGCCGATGATTCAGTTCATCCCGAAAATTTTCCTTATTAATTTTTGTCGTAAAATGATGTTTAAACAATTGGCTACACGAAAAGACGTCTGCTACTTATAATATGTATGCAAATATTGCGCAGTTCGTGAAAATGAATGATTAGCCAATTTGGGATGCAATGCGTATATTTTTACCTCTGCCTGTTTGCGCACTTCATTGTCCATGGACAACAAGGAGTTGAGGAGGTTTTGGAAGTGTGCTTGGTCCGCAGCCATTTTGCTTTGCAGTTTTCACAAATGTCTTTATTTTAAAACGATTTTTGAAAACACACCACACACTACTTTTCTTCCACACAATGTTCACGCGACGAAGCCGCTTAAAAAAAGAGCAGAACAATAGGCGACACAGTGCCGGGTTGCCAAAAATCCCAAATAATTCGACGCGTAGGCGTATGTTATTTAGCTAAACGTTAATAATGTACTTGTCACCACTGTGTACGGTGCATAAATGATTATCGTATTTTATAATGTAGAAAATTGTGTGTGGGAAATATGTTTATCATGTATTTTCTTAATTAAAACTGATGCAAACTTGACTCACACAATGTGTGGCACGCTTTGACAATACTGGTGCAGGCCAAGCGCAAGCACGCTTCATAAAGGCGCGAGCGAATGTTGCCAGATCGTTCTTGGGAATTTCGATAAGAATCGCAGTCGAAAAAAAAACCGCTTATTTAGTGTTCGCTTTTAAAATGCATTAATACGTATTAATAATAATTAATAAATATGCATGCAACAGTGATTTTTGTTGGTTGCAAAATATGTTAATTTTAAATGATAAACGTAATTTACAAGGCATCCAACAACGCCAGCTGTACAGCAAATCAGCTGTTTTCCCAACGCTACAAATAGTTTGTTTTGCTTTATTGTTGTTGAATGTTATTTGAATAATGGCCATACGTATCTGCGTTTATAAGGATTGCCATAATTTCTACTCTCGCGTGGATAACTCCGCCTGCAGCGATGTCACCTTATTCGCCTTCCCCAAGGACCCCAAGCGTGCAGCACTATGGCATGAACTCGGACAAGTGCATCCAAAAATTGGCGCCAAACAATTGTTTATGTGTTCTAAGCACTTCGAGACCAAATATTTATCCGTAACCAAGCATCGTACAACTCTCATTGGCGAGGCGCTGCCCATTGCATATGAAAGTGGAGAGAATTCCGCCAGCCAGGAAAATCTGTACATCAAGTCAAACGACAATGGAAATGTGGAAATCTGCAATCTAAAGAAGACCACGCCCACAACCACAAGCGCCTCGCAGAGTTTCTATATCGATCTGGATGACGACCAGCTTACATTGGACAATGTAGTGCTGCTGGAGTCAACGGAGCAGCTTAAACAAAGTGAGTTATTTCAGAATTAAAAAGAAACTTTACTCATCTTGCCACATTGCAGTTGAAGTCAGCGTTGTGGCGTCTCCACCACGGAAACGTCCACGCTCGCCCTCCCCATTGCCGCCATCTCCTGTGGAGCAGGATGATGATGATGATGAAGACCAGCAATTGATTGACAACTCGAAAGTGCAAACATTTGTAGTCCAAGGCAAACACTACGTAAAAATGTCACGCCAATTCTATGTGCAAGAGAAACGCCAAATGTTGCAACAGCTGCGGCAATACAAAGAGATTCTCAGCAACATTAAGCTACAACTAAAACCACTAGACGACTTATGACAAGGATATTACAGCTAATTGTAGTAAAACATATATTAAACATTCTTTTTAATCGCGCACAATTTGCAATGCATCGGAATTCACATTACCACACAGAGATTTAATAACCACTAAAGGATTTCTGATAAGTACGTTAAAACTATCTCTAGTTGCCACATATACTTAGGTCTCTTAATCACTTAATTCCACCTCGCTGTCCACATCGGGCACATCGCTCAAGTCATCAGCAGACTCCTCATTGTCTAACGCCTCATTCACCCCCTCGCCAAGACGTTTGCGTTGCAGCAACGTGGCCCAGCACAGTGACGTCTCGCACAATGGACACTCGCCGCCAATGGGAATGTATTGACCTGGCTGCTCGCCCAGCAAATAGTTGGCCAAGCACAGCATATGGCAAGTCAGCCGACAAGTGGCATTCAGGCAGCCCAAACGCGAGCGTTCCGGCTGCTCAATGCGCTGCATGCATAGATGACATTCGGGTGCCCAAATTCTTGGCGCTGTACTTTCTAACCGTAGTTGACGCTGCGACGCTGTTATCGCCACCTTGCCACTAACGATGCGCATGTGCGACGGCAGCTGGAGAGGAAAGCTGCGCTCGTAATCCGTTTCCAGCCAGCGCAGAACGAGCGGCAAACGATGCCAGGGCCCAACATTGAGCATGCGATTGAGTATGCGGAAATTGTAATCAAAATGCGACTCTTTGGGCTGCTTGCGCTTCAGCTCGGGAAATATTTTGAGGCGCGTCGACAGCGTGGGCTGTTGCCACGCCCATTCAAACTGCAAGGCCGCAATGTTGTTGGGAAATCCATGCACAATCATCACCATCTGCCAGGGTCCCTTTTTGCTTGTCTTTCGCGCGCCGCCGAAATCACAGCCACGATTGTGCTGTCGGATGCGACGCTTTGGGTTGACGGTGAAACCAACGTAGCACTTGCCATGATAACGCTGCTCCAGACTCTGGCTGCACAGCAAATAGACGCCGTAGAAATGACCCTTCTGTGCCAGGTCCTCGTGAGAGCCTGTGAAGTGCATGTGGGGGCATTAGTTAAATCGTAAATTGGGCAACAGACTTCAATCAACATGTTAAAGGCAGCAACGCGAAAATAAAGAGAACCAAACATGTTTGGAATTCTTGCTGTTTATCATTGTCTTACAACTAGTTTATTATGCTCTTTCTTTTTGTAGCCGTTTTGCTAATTTAATTCTAATTTAATGGTGCCACTTGGGGCAAGGCCATTGATCTGTTGCTGCTGTTGTTGCTGCTGCTGTTGTTGTTGTTGCGACACAGCTGGCAACTGAAGCTGCGTCTGCGTCTGTGTTGGCTGTGCCAATTGCTGTTGCTGCTGCTGTTGTTGCTGTTGTTGAGAAGCTTGTGTTGAGGAGCTGCTATCGCCATTCTGAAGTGTTGCCTGTTGTTGAGGATTTGTTGCCTCGGTGCCCGCCACCGTTGCAGCCTCATTTGGGCCACCGTTGCTTTGTTGTTGCTGCTGCTGTTGTTGCTGCTGTGGTTGCTGTTGTTGCTGTTGGGCAGCTGCTGCAGCTGCGGCAGCCGCTGCTGCATTCTCTTGCACCGAATTGATCAGTTTGATTCGCTTGCGTGTGTAATGTTGCCATTGTAGAATGGCCTGATCATCGATAAACTTGCAGCACTGATTGTTGACGATCTCGCGACGGAAGTGCTCGTATTGCAGTAGATCAAGGAAATACAAGCACATCGGATACATCAAATACTTAGCATAGTCGGGCTCCTTCCAGTACTGCAGATACTTGAGGTAGTTGATGAAAGATGGGTCCTTGAAGTAACCACGTTGTGCCAGAACTGTAAGAACAGTAAAAACAATTCAATTATGCAAAATAAGGGTAAAGGCAGAAAAATATAAAAACTAAGTAACTAAAGATAAACTCACAGTTGAGATAATTGGGATTGGAGAGGCACTGCACAAACTCCAGTTCGATTTGCCAGCGTCGTTTTTGTTGTTCCTCCGACTCGATGGCCGCTAAATGAATTAATACAAATTTAAATGTTGTTTAATAATTTTGGCAAACATTAGTTTTGTGATCATTTTGAAATGCATTTTACAATTGCGTCTACAGCTCGTATAAAAATTATAATTGAAGTAACGTGAAATGCAAGATGTGTTATATTTTTTATTGGTTTTTTGGTTTACTTACTCTTACCCTTTCCGTACATTTTGGCCATTTTTCTAGCTGTTGTGGTGGAAAGGGTTTCGTTGCTGTTTTTGCGTTTTTTCAGTTTGTTTGCTAATTCTTCAGGTGTTCTTGTTGTTGTGCTTTTGTTGTTGTTGGGGTGTTGTGGTGATATTGCTCGTGTGCTTCAAAATTGTACATAACACAAATTATACAAAGAATTACACTTAAAAATGTTCACAATTTTTCAATGTGTGTGTGTGTGTGCGTATGAAAGGTGGGCAACAAAATGGCAAGAAAAGGATATTGAACAGAAAGAAGCGCATACGAACACAAAACGGTATCAAGAACGGTACTTAAAAACGATAATCAAATACGAAACTCGCTGTTGCTGCTTTAATATGTTGAGTGATATTCTTTTTTTTGCTTTTCATTTGTTGTAAGCAATTTAATATAAAATTTATGTTATTTTTTTTCAGCTACAAACCGTAAGTGTTCATGACATTAGAGGTGGACAAACATCGATGGCACTGAAAATTGATTAAACATCGATTTTTTATGGTAGACATCGATATTTTCCCAGCCCTCGATTGCACTATCAATGCGCATTGTATTTACCATGTTTTGAAAATCGATGTGTTTGCATTAATCTATATTTTATTAATATTATTTAGGGGTTATTTATTATCCAACAAAATACAATTATAAAGTCTGTATTTAAATATTAATGTTTTTGAACAGCAGCGAATAATATCAGAAGCTCAAAACAAAAACCGTTGACGTTAAAACTTAGAGTGTGGCCGGATTCTATACGCAATATAGCTGTATAAATGATCTAAAAATACCAAAAATAAAATGCAAGTGCTTGGATATTTGACAGGAAGGTATTGGCTACACCAATAATGGCTCTCAATTCTTGCAGTGTTGTAATTGTCTTAATGCAGTAATTTTCAAAATAAAAATAGTGTGGTAAATAAAATGGAGGGCCGCAACACAGCGATCAGCTGTTGCTTATTTTCTTTACCAGGGCTGAATCACAAATAAGATACAGAGAGGATTTGCCAACTCTCTTCGCGTTCTCTCGCTCACTCTCATTGGAAGAGAGGCGAGCCAGAGTGAGAGAGACCCAGAAGAAGAGAGAGTACTTAGTGAATTTCATCAATTTTGTTTTGCCGCTCATTCGTATTCTGGCATTTGAAGCGTACGGACGTCGTGGTCGGTGTCGCGGACGCTTGTTTTGTTTGTTGCTCCCGAACAAAATATCGTTTTACAAATTCGTTGCAAGAAATACAAAATACATATTGTGCTCATGTGAATGCAAATATATTGTATATATATTGAAAAAAGAAGCAAATGAAATGAAAGTAAAAATCAAATCCAAATATGCGAAGATAAATGAAAAGTAAATGCAAAAGCAAAAGAAGTGAGTAAATTCCAAGAAATCACAAGTGCGTGTGCCGCCGACACATGTACATCAATTGCTACATACATACATACATACAAATGTATGTAGCTAAAAGCGAGCTTACATACATACATGTCTGTGAGTGAGTGTGCGTACGAGTGTTGACCTGTGTGCGTATGTGAGTGTGTGTGTGTACGCGCGCGAGGTGCAAAATAAAATTCACTAAAAGCGGGTAAAAGAAATGAATAAAATAAAATGAATGTATACAACACAAAGTGAGCAGCGAAATGTTGTGAAGTTGCGGCGCAAAAAGAAAGCCCGCGAATAAAAAAACAAGCAAAAATTGGATTACGCTTGCATCTAGGAAAGTGCGTCGTTTTATTTTGAAATCGATACCAAAATAAAAATACACGAAAAGTGGGCCTCGTTCTTGCTACACGCATACATCCAAACAATCAAAGCATATATACGCAAAATTATTTATGTATGTGTGAGTGTGTGTAGTTGTGGGCGTGTGTTTGTGTGCAAAGTGCAGCATAAACAAACAGAAAATGCTTAACAAGAATGCAAAAAAGGTAAATACATTGTAAATGCGTGTGTATGAGCGTGTGTGTGTGTGTGTATGCATGTATATCAAATACAAACATACTCGAAAAATTACTACGCAGCAGAAATTTATGCGGTACTCTTGTTGCTGTGTTGTTGTTGTTGTTCCATATCTATCATATCTTGTGCTTCGTCTTTGTCGCCGCCGCCGCCGACGTTGTCTCGTTTTGTGAATGAGCAGCGCAGCAGCAGCAGCAGCGATGTTGTCTAGTGTGCGTGTGTACGTGAGAGCAAAATAGCAAAACAAAAACCTCGTTCCGGCATCACTCTCTCTCTCGCTCTTCAACAGTTCTCATTTATTTGTGCTCTTTGCACTGTGTTCTCTCTTTTTAGTGCGCTCTCGCCGCAAGTACGTTTTGTATGCGGGAGTGTGAGAAGTGTGAATGCAGCAAGAAAAGCAAAAGTGCGAAGGAAGCGCGAAAACCACAAATAATAATAACAACAACAAGACAATTGCACGGCAACTACAGTATATATTGCTTGTATACAACATTGATAGTGCGGAATGAATATTGACAAAGAGCAGAACTCGTTTGAATACATTTTATTACAAAAAATTATGCAAGCATTTAATAATATTTTTCTCAATAGAAACGCATAAGTGTTAAATGTGAGCTTATGACATTTCATTTTAGTCTAGTCATTTATGCAAAGGTATCGCACAGTATTTGGATGAAAGGAATGCATCATAAAACCGATATTCACTGTATAACTAAACCGTGTGCAAGTAGCTCTATTTCTTCTGCGTAGTTGCTGAGTAGGCGTCTGTGGTGTGGTGTGGTGGGGTGGGTTGAACTAGAAAGTATTCTGGTGTGGTGTGGTGAGATGGGGTTTGCGCAGAGTGTGATGGGTTGGTTTGGGGTGGGGTGAACTAGAGTATGGTGTAGTTGGGGTGTCTGCTAATTAAAAAGCGTAGCGGTAATTGGCATACCGCTGTGCGTTCTCGACTCTCGCTCATCTACAACAATAATAAGAACAACAACAGCTCCCACTTGCTGTGCGTTACTCTTGCTTCTATATCAATTTTATTGCGAGCGTGTGTATGTGTGTGTGAGTATGTGTGCGAACGTATTAAGAAATGCCATAAAATGCCTTTGTATTAATCATAATATTATTTTGGACGACGCCAGCAGCAGCAGCAGCACAAGGAATGTTGTCGAAAAGTTTAACATGCGTAGATTTCGCTGTATGTGTGATGATTATATACAAATGTATGTATGTACATATGTTTGTGCGTTCGCTTTCTGTGTAATTTATTTATTTTTAAATCGAGTTTGCATGTGTGTGCGAGTGTGTGACAAAAATAAGTTGCCGCAAAAACAAAATTGTTGAAAAACAACACAGGGACCGGCCAACTTTTTTTTGTTGTTTTTGTTTTTTATTTTTTTGTATATAGCAAAACCGGAAATTGTTTATGCGACGTCGGCAGCGACGTCAAGCGATCGCTATTTTTTTATGACGTATGACGGGTGAATATCACACACACACACACAAAAACTCACACACGCACACTTACAAATTCACCACAAGGTGGCAACTCATTGGAAATTTTGGCGCATAATTTGGCCACACTAATTAGCAGAGTACGAAGAACAAGAACAAAAACAACAGCAGCAGAAGCAGCAGCAATAATAACAACAACAACAAATACTTTGACCACATGTCTAAACGGCGCGCGTGTGCAAGCACAACACAAGAAAAAAGAGAGCGAAGCAGCGACTTGATGACCATGTACATGTATGTGTGTGTGTGTTGTGTATGCGTGTGCGCTCGTCAGTGTGTGTGTTTGTTTTGTTTGTGTGTTGGTTAAGCGAGACAAACTGGCAGGTGTCATTGACCTTTTTCGCTGTGTGACGGTAAAAGCACATTTTTTTCTTTCACATGTGTTATTGTTGTTGCAGTTTTTGCTGCGTTTACTGCTTGTTATTGTTGTTGTTATTGCATATGCTCACTGCTGCTCGGCTGCTTGGCCTTGAACTTAGGCGCGTTTTCTAATACATATTTGTAGATCCAAAGCTCACACACACAAACTCATACGCACACTCGCGAATCAGTTGTTGTTTTTGCTGTTGCTGTTTGGTTGTTGACAGTTCTCTTTTGGAGGCGCGCACACCACACCAAAAATGGTATCAATTACGCAATTTGGTTGCTTTCGATGCTGTTGCTACTATTTGTCGTTGCCGCTCTGTGGTGCTAAAAGCTTTGGGACTTTCATTGTTCACTGTTGACAAATGTGTGTGCGTGTGTACGTGTGTGCGAAGCAAAGCTTGTTGTGATGTTTGTTGCTGTTTTTTTTTTTTTTTTTTTTTTTTTTTTTTTTTTTTTTTTTTTTGTATATTATTGGAATTGAGGTCAACGATGCCAGCATGTCAGGGCGCCAGGAGGAGGAGGAGGTGCGTGTGTGGGTCACGTTCTCAGAAATCGTAGAATAGCATTTTTTTCAAATGACTCAATGTTCTCTGCTCAAGAGAGCCAGATGCGGGCTTTGAATATATATGTCTCTCAAATTGTACAATCCACTCATATGTTTTCATGTATGTCCATGTGTGTGTGTGTGTGCAGATAAGTATAATTAATGTTAGTCATACACCAAAAGCATATTTGAATAGATTGGATACATTGTTGTTGCTCATTTTTGTTTTTGTGGGGGCAACAACGGTAAGAGGAAAATATCAGTACTTCTCTCGTTTTTCTCGCTCTCTTCATATAACTTAATATAACCTTACCAATTAAGACAATGCCTCATTAAACAAACATTTGCGAATGGAACTCAAACGGAATGGCATAAAAAAATGCTTAATGATCATTCGAGCGAAGTTGTCTAAAGGATCCAGAAATTTCGAATTCCCCAAAAATGTAGAACAGTCTAGAACAGAAGACAAGCTCCACGCATGTGTCACCTTCGCCAGCTGCGAATTATATTAGATTAGCAAATTGTATTACATCATTGTATTCCAGACATTCTTAAAGATTATATTGGAATTGCGAATTCAAAATTGGGAGTACAAAAATCAATTATTTGATAGTTTCGACTTTAATGTCAATTAATGTCTATATTATATTCAACATTATTTACTTTGAATTTATTGCAACAGGATTTTGATAAAAGTTTAAATTTAAATATGTGCGAATTTATACAATAAGCATAACATTTTATATACAACGAATTTTATTGAAGGAAACTTAGTATAGATTGGAAAAAGGTATACAAAAAAAAATTAGATAAGAAAATGTTTTTTTTTTTTAATATTAGTTGAAAGCCTAAACTTAAGACTGGTTAAAGTTCAGAGTTGTATTAAGTTTGTACTTTGATTTAAATGTAATCAAAGTGCGTGTACTTATCAAAAAATTCAAAATTGTTGTGACACTTGCCAAAAGCCACTAAAAATGATCACAAGATGTGCGTACACCGTCACCCTGTCCCCCTCTGTACCCCATTAACCGCCGCCAACGCCCCCGTTAAGCATTTGAAGAACAACACCACGTCATCGTCCGCCTGTCACACCTTGCTCTCTTTCTCTCGCTTGGTCTCTTGTAGTGCGGCTGTCTATCTCCAGTGTTGCCATTTTTCTGCTATTTTTTTTTTAAATCATATTGTGAAAACCATAAATTGTGATTACGATTGTGTTGTAGTACTGTGTTTATGCGTAGGCGGCAACAACACACATACACACACTCACACAACATGTGTGTGTGTGTGTGTATTTGCAGTTGTATGCGTGCCTCAGTTTATTTACTTGGACCTTAGACTCTTTGATAAGTGCGACGGAGTCGGAGCGTGTGATGCGAATGAATCACTTGTAAAATATACTACTAATAATCAAAAACAATAAACAACTGCCATTATAAAATAGCAGAAACAGTAACAACAAATGCCATATGTGTGTAATTATAGCATACGAGTGTCTGATTTGCCGTTGATAACGCGTCTTATTAACCCCCTTCAATCTCTGCACTCTTCATCTTTTTAATTTATCCTGTGTGGCCATCGACGACAGTAGTTCAATAATAACAATGTGACCGCCTCAAGTTTGATTTTCTACCCTCTTTGCAAAATTTGGGTATATTGAGTTTGCGCTAATTGAAATGTAACAGGTTAAGACAATGATCTCTGACCTTATAACGTATACGTGATCAAGTAATTACCAACCGTTCTTCTATACGATTTTCGATTTTCCCATTGGCATTGTGATTATTGTAATAAAAACAATGATCAATATTGTTCACTTAAAAAGCTTTAATCTTATAATACTGTAAAGTTTTAATTCATAGATATGCAGCTAATGAATGCTGAAGGAACGGGGTATCTTGTAGTCGAGCACTCTTGACTAAAGCGCTCTTGTTATTGTTGTTCTCCATATACACGATGCGTGCGAGTGTGTGTGTGTGTGTGTGTGTGTGCGTTTTCGGCATTCTGCTTTGCGCAGTTATTTGTTTTTCTTGTTTTTAAAGATTCCGTTTTGTATTGACGTTCTCGCTTATACGCTTGTGTCCGTTCTCATGACGTATGTGCGTGTTTTTTTTTCAACATCGCTCATAAAGCAGCCGCAGCCGGTGTGCGTGCCGTGTGTGTTTGAGTTGGTGCAATAAACAACACACGTGGTTGCATTTCTATTCGAGTGGTAGCTATCTCACTTGCACGCACACTAACTCTCTCTCTGGACTGCAGTCGCTCAACTCACAGCTTGCATCAGTCTGAATGAATCGGTGTGTGTGTATGTGTGTATGGCGCTTGGAGCACTAAGTGCGAACGTCGCTGCCGGTGCCGCTGCTGCTGCTGGGTGGGCGGCTATTTAACGCTGGCGCTGGCGTTTGCTGCTATTTATAGGCATTTTTATAAACATTAACAGATAAACCCAATGCCCGCTCAGCATTGTTCTTGTTCTTGTTCTTGTGATGAGTGCGCGTGTATGTGTGTGTGTGTGTATGTGTCTGTGTGCTTTTGTATAGCATGCGTGGGTATTTTGGCGTTGCATATCTATTTTGCTTGGAATTGGGGGATTTGTGCTGACGGCATTGACGCGTTCTCTCCGCATTTGAATTGTTGTTAGTTAATAAGTTTTTGCTTTTGTTAATTTTGTTGAATTTGTTTAGCTTTCTAATCGCCGCCCGCCTGCCTCTTGGCGCTGCGCCACGCTCGTCACTTCACTGCTTACGCTTGTGGAACGACCTTTGAGTGACCTAATTTGGATTCTCTGTGTATGTGTATGTTGTTATTTTGAATTGTTTTTGGGAAAAATTTTTTATGATAAAATTAGACCGAACATAAATCCTATTTTATCGCCTAGCATAGCACCGATTGTGTTATCGATACGCTTAATCGGTCATCGATAGGCTTGTGTATTAAATGTGCATACATTATTTATTTAAAGATTGTCGTTGTTATACCATTCATTAATTGTTTATATAGGTCACATAGCATATGGAATGCAGTTGCTGCGACTTTATTGCATTATTTGCAAGCCAATGAAAGAGATTCCTCCACCTACGCACTCTCAGTCTCTCTCTTTTTGTCTCAGCCTCTCGGCAAAATGTTTGCATTCTGTTGCTGCTGCTTCTCCCTTAACGTCCCCTTCGCGCAATAATAACAAGCATTAAAACACACGACGCGCCACACATTTTTCTGGGCTGCCACTTTACTTTAACTTCAACGCTTGTCGTCGTAAGTTATCGTTGTTTTTGTTCTTCTTAATGTATGTATGTGTATGCATGCATAAGTGCGTGTGTATGTGTGTACTTGTTGTTCTTGTTACCGTTGTTGTTGTCATCTTCATTGAAATGGAAAAAGCCGGCACAGCAGACGGACACTTCCAATTCACACAGCTGCGTGAGGTTTGCCTACATGAGGGTATGAGTGTGTGTGTGTGTGTGTCTAATTGCGATGTGAGCTTTTTTATTTGCTTGTACTGACTTTTAGGACACTATCGATAGTTTTCACTTTCGATAGCTGCATATTTATAGCGTATTTAAACTAAAAATGATCATGCAATTAATTGTTCTACCTTTTTATGGAAGTACATATCAGTAAGAAAACTAAAAAAATAATTACTTAGCTTTTCCCAACTCTCACAGCAAATGCAATTTCCAGCAATTTATTGACTTTGTATTGTTTTATTTTCAATTGCGTTTAAATTAATTTATTGAATATCAACTGCCACTTTTTAATTAAAATAAAATATCCTCAAGGTATAGTCTTTTAGCATAATATTAACTATGTTATCAAAATTGTTGTTTATTTTAATTTGAATGTCATTTGTAATATCGATAGTGTCTTGTACGGCATAAAACAACACCGGCTTAGCGCCGTCTCGCTCTCTCTATCTCTCAGCTCAGCACTGTCTTGATGTGTAATTTTTTCGCTCACTCGCTCGTCCTGTGCGCTACTTTATCATGTAAAACAAAAAGTAAACTAAGCACGACACTGAGATGGATCTAAAAATGTGTGTGTGCGTGTATGTGTGAGCATACGTATACGTGTGTGTTGGTGTGTTGAGTGACTCGCAATAACAACAACGACAACGACAACAACAACAATGAGAAAGGCATTTTTATGATTTTATTTTAACTGTACTCGTAAATTTAGCGATTAGTGGACGTCGTCTTTTCTTTCTTGGCTTGCTTTTGCCTTCTTCTTGTTCCTCTTGCGTGCTTCACGCGCCAGTCGCGGCACTCTATATTTTTTGCGGCTGCTCCTTTTAGCCGCCGCCGTCGTCGTCGTGGTCGCTCCAAAACCCTCCCCAAACAATGAGACGACGTCGTCGTCGGCACTCAGCAGACAGACAGCTAGGCAGACTGATGATAGAAGGAGGGGGGAGTAGAGTTTTGGCTCGACTGCTGTCTCGCTCTTTTGCACTATGTTTGCTATATATATGAATGTGTGTGTGTTGCGCTGTGCTTTATGTGTGTTTGTGACGTCTGTCGCTTTGTTTGGCTTTTGCAACATTGTTGCACACCAAAGTTTATTTTTAGCCACAATTCCATGCTGTTCCCAGCGGCGTGGCAACGTTGACATCGCGACTGCAGTTTTCTGTTTTTGTTGTTTTTGCTGTTATTGGGCTGTTGCGTCCCTTTTTTCGGTTTGTTTCGTGAGGTAATTAATTTTCGCCTTGTTTTTCTGTTTCTTTTTTTTTTTGTTTTGTGTGTTTGGAACTCCACATGCTCTCTTTCTCACTCCAGTCTGGTTGTGTGCAAAATTTATGTTTTGATTAGCGTGCATAGGCGATGGCTTTAACTTTTTAATGACTTTTTAATTAGGCGGCTTCCTTTGATGTGTGTGTTTGTTGTTGTTGCTGGTGTCTAGTGTCTAGACTTCCACCCTCCCCCTTTTTTGCAATGGTCTGCTACATTTTGGTGCCGCGCAGTCAATACTACAAAATAAAGAAAAGAAAGAATGAAAAACTACTACATACTATTTACAATCGTTTTACTACTTTACAACCGCATTCGTAATTTTTATTACAACCACCACCATCGGCACTAGCAAATAACACACCACTTCACCATACTCCACCACACCACACCACCATCAAAACAACAACAAAGTCATCGTCGCCGTCATCGTCACTGACTTGCATATAGAGCGCATGCATAGTGCTCGTTTTTATCCTTTTGCTCTCCTTCTCTTACTCTTTTGGATGCTTTAGGCCTTTTTACTACGCTACGCGCGCCACTCGCTAGTATTTTTTGGTAGTCACTGTACCACATTTTTACAACACACTGAGCGCCCCAGACAACAGGGGCCAACGACACCATTTTGCCCTCTCTCTCTCTCTCGTTCTTTTTCACACACACACACACACACACACACACACACACACACACACAAACATACATGCATGTCTGAGGACAGGCGTGCGCCTTCATTCATAAGCATTGCGCTTTTTGCAGTTGACGTCGGCGCCGCGCGGCGCTGCGTCGCTTCGCTGACTGCAAAATTGGGCGGCTTGCATGTGAAATATTTTGTTGTTGGTACATGTGTATGTGTGACTGCCTGCGTGTTTGTGCTGTTGCCTTTTTTACTACTGACTGACGATGTTTTTGCTTTTGCTGTTGTTTTTGTTGTTGTTGCATTTGTTATTGTTTTGCTGTTGCATGCGTTGCTTCCGCCCTTATCACAACATTCACACACAGTCACGGTTTTCTTTTCGAGCACATGCGCTTTGTTTCATTTTGCTCTCTCTCTCCGACCTGCGTGTGTGTGTGTGTGTATGTGTGAGTTGCGCGCGCTCTCTTTCGGCCGCCGCCTAACTGTGCTTCCGAGTTTTGTTGTCGTCCTTTCGTCTGCATGTTTTTATACGCATTGCGTTTTACACGTCTATCCTTAAAACGCAGACGCCGACACTGCGTCTCTCTCTCTATCTCATTCCACTCGTTTATTCTGTTCTTGTTCTCGTTCTCGCCCGCTCGCTCGCTCTTACTATCTCTTTTAAGTAGTGTGTGTGTGTGTGTGTAGTTGTTTCTCTCGCTCGCACTTGCCGTATTTTGTTATTAGATTTCACTTTGTTTTCATACACATTCGCTTGCCCGTTTCACACATTACGTTTCGCGTCATTTTTCGGGGTCAACGTCATCTCGAGGGTTGCTGCTGCTTCGGCTTCTGCTGCTGCTGCCGGCGTCAATCGTCGCAGTTGTTTGCGTTTGTTGTTGTTTTTTTTTTGTTGGGTTTTGTGCATGTCTCGTATTTTTGCGGCGTCTGGACTGCGCTACTACGTTTATGCGCCGACCGTTATCATGATTATCTGCTCGCAGTGCATGCTCTGCCAATTTTCGGGCATGCCTGTAAACTACACAAGTACAGTGGGCAACGGTTAAATGCGTATGAACTGCAATTTTTAATTATTAAAGCAGTTGGTGAATATTTTTAATTTATTGAACTGCAATTATTTGTCATATAGTTTTCGATAATCACAGAAATTTCTGCAAAACTTTTTGTTGACTATAACCGACATTTTACCCCACAAACCTCATATACTGCATGTGTATGTATGTATGTACGTGTATATGTGTTTGTGTGCGTCTGCTGTTGGTGCAGCACATTTTTAATGCTGTCGCGACGCGGCCGGTTCGATGCGCCTGTTTGTCTATCTGTCTACCGCCTGTCTGTTTATTTGTTGTCTTGACCAAAATAAATTATTAGACAAACTGCGAATTGCAAGCAAAATCAAACTGGTATTTAAAACATTGCCCTCGCCGACGACGTCTGGGCCCAATTAAAAGCCAATAATAACAACGGGAATATCAATAAATTTATTTATTTGCTTTTCTTCTGCTGCTGCTGCTGCTCTTTTTTCTTATTATCGTTTCGTTTTTCGTTCGTTTTTTATTTTTGGTTCGTATGCCATTTTTTAATGCTTTTTTATTTGACTGCACTTCGCGTGCCGCACACAACACCCCACGTGACTTTTGCATAAAGCCGTTTTTTTTTGTTACTCCTCGTGCCGCTCTTCTGTGTCTTTGTCTGGGGCGTTGTTGGGTTTATGACTGTTTTGGGGAGTTGACGGGGGCGTGGCAGCAGCAACAACAGCAACAGCAGCGCTACTCCAATTCTTATTTTTTTTTTGCCTTCCCGTTTTCTTCCACTGCACTAAAAGGCGTGGCCTTTAAGTGCCAAAACAACATTTTATTCCTCGTGCTTAAACGCTTAAACAAAAGACAAAAAAAAAAAATCGAAAAACATTTTAAAAAACGTGTTACCTTCTCAGGTGTTGTAATAAGTTATTGCCACCGTCTGTTTATGTTTTTATTCAACTGGGATTAATTTCTTTTCGATTTATTTTGCCAGCTTAGCGGTTTTTTTATTATAGAATTTATACTGGTTTTAGGTTCTTTTGATGCCCTATATTGCATATAAACGATAATATTTTCGTTCATAGTTGAGCGAAGCCTGCTTTAGAGGGTAACTAGACAGTCGACTTGCCTGCTTTATTGGTTTTATCAATTAAGAACTTTTTGCAATGCGTTTTAGAGGGTTCGTCGGGGTTCATTTAAATTGTAGACGTTTTGTTATATAATCATGTTGAATGAACCGAGTGTGAAGACTTTTAGCACTAATTTTTAGCAATATTTGCAGTTTGGATAAGCCAAAAGAATGCTAGAGATATCGGTTTACATTTGAACACATTTTTATTGGCAGCATGTTAATTTTGTAGACATAACTTTGACAATTAAATTTCTTAATAATTAACTGCGAAATTATTTGACTAAAACGAACAGCAGTGATAATTAAGTATTGGAATAACTTGCTTGAAGTAATTGTAAACTAATTAGATGTTCATTTTTCTTTACAGTTTAATGAAATGCATCTGTGAAATCTTTTGAAAAATGTTGCGGAACGTGTGAAATGTGACACAACAAGGATACACATAATTGACAAACATTAATAATTGATAAACGAAGAGGAAGTTGCCGATGCAAACACATACAAGAGAAAGAGAGTGAAACATTAAACAACAAAAATATGAAAACATGATAACCTAATAAATAAAATTGCTAGTCAAATAGTTTGAAGAAACCGCGAGAATCGGGTCGAAACGAAAACGTAACGAAATCGAAGTGACTGAGGAAGAGGATGCAAAGATAGTGACGGAAACGGGGTCTCAAGTCTGAATCGAAGGCAAAACGAGTAACGTAACGTGTCGCGCGGAGTGCATTTTGTGAGTTCCTACGAAAGCAAAGAAATAAAATCAAAGGCCCCAGATTCGACTCTCTTTCTCCGCGGCAAATCCCTTTGGAGCCACTCTCCTTCTCTTTCGCGCATTTTAAGCGTCTAAGCGATTTTTTTTTTACAATTGACACTTTGTTGTTATCTACGCTTTCGCCAGAGGAGAAGAAGCGGCGCGAGAAGAAAGCAAAAGAAAGTGCAACGGCAGAGGAGGAAGAAGCAGAGCCAAAAATACAACAACAACAAAATTTATATATCGAAACGTGTTTTAATTTTATAACAATAAATAAGATAAATTGCTGAGCTGCCGCTCTCGCTTGCTCGCCTACCCAACAACACCGACTCAACATAATCATCATCATCATCATCATCACCAACATCATCGAAGACGACAACAAATACAACTACAACAACGGCGCATAGGTAAGTTGCTTGCATACCGCATTCCACACTCTCTTCTTCTAGTTGTAGTTGTTGCTCTCTCGCTTCTTGCGTGCTCCAAATTTGTGTGACATTCCAATCTTTCTTTGTATACCCTGTACACAGCGTCGACAAAGAGCTGCCTGTGTTAGCTACGAAAGCTGTCAGTTGTGCACTTAAATTGTGGGAAAATTGTATGTGGGATTGAAGGTGATAATGACAGTCTAATTTTCTATTTATTTAATGGAATCCGTCTGTTTTGCTGAATGAAAATTTATCATCTTCATTCTAAAAGTATTATATCATATAAATTAAACTGTTAGCCACTTAATTTTGTAATGTAATTGAAGAGAATTGCACAGTGAACATAAATCTTGAGCAATTTAAAAAGATGAGCATTTTACAATGCATTAAAATACTCTTACCATCGACAACAAAGTTTAATTGAAATTAGTTTCGAAATAATTTTAAACTTAAAAGCAATTGAAGTTTTGAAAGTGGAAAAAGACAAAAATTCCTGATGCGAATGTCATTGAAAATATTAAAATTTTCATTTTCATTAAAAATATTAAAATTTTATTAGGATTTCTTTTAAAAGAAGTACTTGAGCCGATATTTTTAAAACAGTCTACAGGGTATTGCCATCGTCGTTTTGGTATTGATGCTAATGAGACAGTCGTCTGGAATTTCTATAGATTGACAATGTGAGAGACGTGTGAACATGGAAGTTTAAATAGCGTCCGTCGAGGAGTTGGAGGCGGAACATTGATGGTGGGGAGTGGGAGAAAATGTTTCCGTTTGTTCCTCAATATTTTACAGTTTTTCCTCTTGGTTTTTTTTGTGTTCATTTTTGTTGGTGGTATTTCCGCATGGCCCAGTTTCTGTAGCACTCGGCGCTATAATAAATATTGAGAAAATTCCGGAAAATGGGAAAGCGCCCAGGCTAAATAATGTGTAACAAATGGCGCGTCTGTGTCGCAACAACAGCAACAGCAACAGCAACAGCAACTGCAACTGCAATAATAATAACTTGGCAGCCAGCAGCGACGACGGCCGCGCACTCCTCCAGCAGCGAAACTTTCTAGAGCATTACAGCCCCCCTCCCTCCCATTTCAACCGCCTCCTGCTTACAGCAGCAGCATACTTCAGAAGACTGACGTACGGGGGACAGATTGCTGGCTTAGAGAAGAAGTGTGGTTGGTGTGTGGAGGGGGAGGGTGGAGGGACGGGGAGTGACCGCGTCAGTCACTCAATTGCATACTCACCGTCTGGGTATTTTTTCTTAGTGTGTGTGTGTGTGTGGAGGCACACTTGAGACGTCTGTTGGCATGCGGCTTGTGGCATGTGGCATGCCATGCGATTTGTGGCACAGCCATTGCACATTTAGATATCGCTCGGTACACGTTGCCAACACTCTGTGTGCCACAGTCGCCGGTTTGGCCCTCACTTGAGGCCAGTGTTGCCATTATTACTGCCCGGAAATGCCGGCTAATGCAACTCAAATTGCCCAGAGTCAGAGACAGAGCATTAGCATTAGCATTAGCCCAGCACAGCACACAGCACTCTAAACGTTCAGATATATAGCTCGCACACATTCCCCAACCATAACAACGACAACAACAACAGCAAAATAATGCATCTTATGATAATGCAAACGGAATTTGTATTTATTGCAAAGAAATGCTTTGATATGTGGATCTTTAATTGCCTCTGCGACTTTGCGCGTGATCCAAGCTAATCAAGGAAAGATTAAATTGCATTACTAAACTGTAACTAAAGTATTCTATATAGTTATATAATATTTAATCCATCGGTATTCGATCAGTAAATGTTTGAAGTTATTAATTTTTTTTTATATACTTAGTAGGAATATCCTTTACTCTAATAGTTAAAAATTCAATCATTTCATAACAGGATTTTTTCCCAAAGAAGATTGTTTTTTAACATCTGACATTAAATGTTTTTAACTTTTACTTTTGATAGAAATGTTTCAGAAAATAAGGTTTCTTAATTGCTTAGCATATTTGACCGATATATAATTACTTTAAGTAGCTTTCCCCATTAAAACATGATAGTATTCCCTTAAGCAATAATGCCGCTTTTTAAGTTCTTTTAATAACTGACAGCTAAAGATTCAATTTGAATTCTATCGTAGTGCCTGCAACTGTAAGATTGTTTTTTTGCTTTGTTGCATTTTCAAGGAAACTTGTGGCGATTGAAGTTGCAGCACGTGTTGGCTGTCAGTCAGAAGAGCTTGTGTCGCTCTGATTGAGAGGCGCGTCGAAGAAAATGGGGGTGAAGACGGAAAAGGTGGAGGAGAAGGAGAGGGAAAAGTGTTGTCGTCGTTGTCTCCTCTTGTCCCACTCGATGCATGCGCGCTGCTTGAGACGCCTTTGGGGGCGTCTATTGGTGGCATTCAAGATGTTCTAGTTGCTGTCGTCGTCGTCGTTGGTGTTGTTGTTGTTGGTTTTGTTGTTGTTGTTGTTGTTAGCACATGCCGCAGACGCGGGCATTTTGTCAGTTGCTCAATTAGACGCACTTCCGTTGCATAGAGACACACTCACACACACAGAGGGAGAGAGGGAACCAAACGACCTCCCGCCACACATTCAAATTCCCCCTTGCCTCACAGCATTGTTGTTGTTGCCTCTCCAAATGTGCGCATGTTTCCTATATTTATTTCCGTTTTGTGCGTGTGATTGATGGCTGACTGCTGTCGCTATTGCTGCCAACGTTGACGTTGACGTCGATGCTGACGCTGACGCTGACGCTAACTACAACTGCGACGGTGGCAGCGACAGCGGCAGCAACGTCGCTGGCTATTAATGTCGCTTTTTATGCTTGTAAAGGCAATGATGTAACAAACGAAAAAGAAATAATGTAACGATTAACACAATTCATAATAATAAAATAAAAACCAAACTGCTGCGGGTCGGGTCTGTTTGATTGCCGGCTAGGGGAAGATAGAAAACGAAAGAGGAGAGAGAGAGGAAACCGCCACGAATGATTAATTACGCCTTGTACGCACACAAATAAAAGTACACACAAGCACACAAACACACATGCATACGCACATACAATTACATTTACACGCAACTCCCTTTAGTTATGTCGCCCGCTCTTGCATCGGGCTGCTTTATGAGCTCAAGCTCAATAACATGCCGTAAAATTTTTCAACTCTCACTCTGTGGCCATAAACAACAACAGCATAGAGCAGCGTAGCATAAGAGCAACAGAGACCTTCGTTAACTACAGTTGCTGCTGCTGTTGTTTTTATTGTTGTTGTAGTTGTTGCTTTTGCTGTCGCTGCCATTGCCTTTGTTGGTGCTGTTGCTGCTGCTGTCTCAGCAGTCAAGAATGCAAAGATTAAACAGCAGCGTCTGCAGTCGCGGCCCTTGCTCTCGCTCTCGGTCTCGGCTTCTTCTCTTTCTTTCTCTGTCTCTCGCCATCTCCATCACCGTCGTTGTCGTCGTCGTCGTCGTCGTCGTCGTCGTTGTTGTCTGCTGTGGATGCTGTCTTCTGTCTGCGGGCTGCTGTCTGTGCTGTGTAATGTAAAAAGCACGTTTTAAGTTATGTGAACGGCGTGTGAATGAGTCGTTGTCGACAAGAAGAGTGAGGTTGTGAGGTTTGTACCACAGAGAGTCTCAGACCAGACCAGACTGGCTTCAGCGAGCGAGAGAGATCAGCAGACACTGTTGTAGTTGTAGTTATTGTTGTTGTTGTTGTAATGCGGCTGCATATGACATGCCATGAATTGCTGTACAAATAATGCAAAGGCGAAAAGAAGAAGAAAAAAAGCAGAGCTTTCAATACCTTTTGGGCAAGTGAGTGGGCGAAAGAGAGTGGGAGAGTGAAAGGCAGATGGCGGACAAAGGAATGTGATTAATGTGGATTGTAAGCTGGTCTCTCTGCGCTGCACTCTGGTGGCCATGCAATGCAAGAACTTTGCACACATCAAAATGATGTCATCCCATAACAATAACAATGCTTTTATGCTTCAAAATACCTTTTTGTCTAGCCAGTAAAACTGCATACATACATACGAACATACATACATTGTACATTTAAGAGCACCATAGCTGACCTCACTCAATGGCAGGCAAAATGCTCGTTACTCCTAACTCGTTACTTTTACTCGTTTCTGTGTCACCGCGAAACTGTGTATGTGTGTGTGTGTGTGTTGTTGCTATTTCCGCATTCCAAGCTTGGCGCATGCGCAGCCTTAACGAAGGGAGGAGGGGGAATCTCGACCCACACACACTCGTGGCGCCCATTAAAACGTCATAGTTCTTGCCACGTTAAGCCCAGACGACAATGCAGCTGTCATTTGAGCAGCAGCAGCAGCAGCAGCTGTTAGTTGTTGCTGCTGTTGTTGGTTGGCTGACTGGGGCTATAATAGTTTTTTAATTGCTCATAAAAGTCCACAATGCTTCCCAAACAACCAGCCATAGATGGCGATGTCGTCGATGTCTGTCCCCGACTCCGACTCCGACTCCGACTCTGACTCTGACTGGGGCCTCACTCATTAATCACTTGGAGTGACTCGAGATGCTAAAAACGCCAGATCAAGTAAACCGTTAAGCATATGCATCCAGAGCATTCACAGAGCTGCGCGACTTTAAGATATGCGCATTTTCAGTGTGAAACTCGATCGAATCACAAAAAAAAAAACTACTAACCGAAATAAATAAAATTCCCAAACCTTCAAAAAATCCGCCAGGGCAAGCGAGACAGCTATACACATACAGTGCTCAGTATATTGGGAGACCCCCCCCCCCCCCCAAAAAAAAAAAAGCGAGACAGTCGACCGATCTTGGTATTGACATTGACAATGTCGCCCCAGTCTCCCAATCTTTTGCAACGGCTTCGAAAATATATACAGATATCGTTTTCTTTTCAAGATTATCAGATGAAAGAAAGAAAAAAAAAATGAAAAACAAGTTTCCAACGGTGTGTAGCACGGCAAATACTTGGATCGCTTGTGATTCAGGTGATCTGAATGGAATAATTGACATATTTGACGGCTTTAGTGAATGAATAGAAACACTGGAGGAGAACTGGACTGAGATTGTTTAAGGGTGTCGGTACACTGTTAAAAAGTTATGTATTAGGGAATAGTTTATTAATTTTGTATACAAGCAACATAAACAGATTCTTCTAGAAATAAGTTTTAGATGTAACAAACTTGTTAAAATTCGTTTAAACTTTAGATGAAAATTAAGAAATTGAAGAATTTCAAAGAGATCATAATCTAAAATATTTAGATTGAAAAAGGAAAAACGAAATTTCTAATCTCAAGAATGATTATATCTTACACGACACATTCCATGTACAATGATTATAAGATAGCCGTCTCGTTACTCGTCGCTTGCCGCTGCACTCGTTATTCGTCAGCTCGTTGATTGAACAATCTAACCGTTGCTGTGACCTAATGACTATAGTTGAGATCTCTGTATGATTATATGATAATGGGCATAATGACTGGCACTGTTGATGTTATTGTCGCTGGCGCTGTTTTGTTTTTGGTTTTTGTTTTTATTCAATGCTGCCGCCGCTGTCGGCTCTGTGGTCTTGCTGCCGTCTCCTCCTCCTCCTTGCCAGGGGAATGTGCATAAGAGTTAAGATTGGAATGTTGTTTATTGCATTTCTCAGTTAAATGTCGTTGTCGTCGTCACCCATTGAAAAACTGTGCATAATGATTGTGCGAGTCTCTATCTGTCTCTATGTTAGTGTTATACTCTCTGTGCATGTGCGTGTGTGTGTGAGTGTGTGTCGGCTTGGCATTTGGAAAGTTAGTTGGCTGTTGTTGTTTTTTATGGCCCCCACACTCAATCTCTGCGCCAGCTTTGAGTCATTGTGCCCATTTTTGGATTTGATATTGCAATTTTTGCATCTTGCATCCGGGAGGCAATGTCGATAGAGATGCTGATGACGATGACGATGATGATGATGATTTAATGACGACTACTTGATGATGAAGTCAAGTGGAATGCGTTATTATGACAGCACATGATTAATGCTCTCGATATTTGGCTGTAAATTGCATTGTCCTGTGTTAACTTTGTGTGTTTTATGTTTTATGGCTTATGGCCTCAACTTCTACTAAATTGCAGTAAATGACTGTTATAATCTTTAGATCTATTGCCATAGATTAGAGCAGCGAGACAACATGGACATAAGAAGAATGTAAATTTATGTACTTCTATTTTTAGTGTTGTACATTTATCCGACTTCTACACATCTTACATCCGTGTATAATGTTTATAATAACCAGAGAATCAGATCGAATTTCGTATACCATAATTGTATCATCTCCCGAATTACTTGTGGCGAGTGGGGAGACTCCAGTCTATTTCAGACTCGTGCATCGGACATCTGTCATGAGCACCATCTAATCACCAAAATTGCAACTGCAACGTGCCCCAAATGGGCCATAACAGAACACAGAGAAACAGAAAACACACGTCGAGAGCAAGATATAGAAATACAAATACAATTACAAATTGAAATGCACAACAGATGACGACGACTGCGACGACGTCGTTTTTCGGGCTTGTAACCAACAATTTGTGAGGGGGTGCACACTACATCGTGGGTAGAGCATGGAAGGGGACGGGGGTGGGCATTGGGGCAGTGGGGGTGTCGAAACAACGCCACACACTCATGTGCTTTTTTTGATGACGACCCGAGGTGTTGCCGGCATTCATTCTGGCAGCGTTCGTTCCTCCCCCACCCAAGCTGCCCCATCCGGCCGACTGTCTGTCTGGCGACCTTTGTCGACGTCGTTGTTGTGTTGAATGCGCTGCAATTCAAAGTGACTCAAGAGGGATATTCACAACGATAACTAAAACAGAAGAGAATGAAACTGAATAGATCAGGGGATTACAAAAATGCATGTAATTTAATTCAAACTTCATATGCATCACAAGTTGGACTTGATTTACCCACTGCTAATCTAGATATGTAATTGATTAAATTACCGTTTATACCACTCAAATGTGCTACAGAGTATGTGCAATTCGAACCGCATTCGTCTAGACATCTGTTGTTGATTTTTGTTGTTTTCGTATGCAGCCGAGCGCAAAATTTTTTGCTTCTAGCCGGCGCGTGAGTGGGCGGCTCTAGAGCTGTAACTGTGGCTGGCTGGGGGCTGCTCTGCCCCCAACGGCCGCCACAACAGAAGGTAGCCAGAAAAAATGTTTTTAATTACAATCATTGGAATGAAATTGATCGTGAGATGCAACACGAAAATCATATTAAGAAAACGCAAGCGGACTGTGAGGGGCTGCTTTCCCTCTCGGTCTGTATCTCGTGTTATTTATTTTATGAAAAAAATACATATACATATATACAAGTATTTCAATGTATATAGTATAGATAGATATTAGCGTATGTGTAGAATAGAAATGTTGCGTTGCTATTTTTAATGCAACGCCCAAAGAATGCATTTTATAAATAAGTTAAAAGTGGAAATTTAATTTAGTTGCCAGGTGATGCGAGGCAGGGGTGCGTTACGTATCTCTTCAAGCATCAAGACGTCTGTGTGGTGCGCATCAGACTAGGGGACTAGGGGGTTGCCACCGATCATGGGGGTTGCTTGGCTGCAGAGGGAGACAACGAGACAGCACGAGTAACGGGGCCATGTGAGTTCATTTACCGTCTCGATAGAGAAATATAGATTCGAGACGATAATATTTGACTCGACAAGCTCACATTTTACCAAAGATCATAGAAGAAATTGACAGTGAATATATATTGACTAGTTTTGAAAAGTGAGATCTGATAAAAAAAATGTAAAACATTTAATATATTTTGTTGTAGCATATCTCTTTGACTACCTAAATGACAATTTGAAATACGGTGTTTGATCTATGCATTCTTTAGAGGGAAAGTGTGGAATTATCGCAAGACTTGATATGTTAATAATCCCAACAGGACGCGCAGAAGCTTTTCCAATGTGTGAGGGGAAGACAACCCTCTATATTTTGGTAATTAAATCAACCTTTGTTGCAGTCGTCAGCGTTATTGTTGTTAATTAAAAAACTTTCTATTGATTGACAGACCCTTAAGGCGATGTCTGCTCTAGGGTCGCTCGACAATATTTACATACTGTACGTGTGTGTGTGTGTGTGTTCAAAATGGCGGACTATTTTACATATGATGATGATGATGAGAAGAAACTCGCTTAGTTGATAAGTTTTGTAGTGCGATAGTCGTGGTCGAGGTCCGTTGTCTCGACGTGGTGCAGCAACCCTTTGCCGCTGGCACAACCCCCTTTGAAAATAACTCAAACTAGACGACGTCGACAACGGCGACGATCTTGACGATCTTGTGATCTGGCATTACAAAGGAAACGGTTCTTTATTTTCCTTTTTGCTTGTGTGTTCTCTGTATTCTGTATTCTTGTTGTGGTGTGTTGTTTACGTTTCGCGTTTTACTTATGTAGATTTATTTTTGCCTTGCAACTTAAACGCACAGACATTTAAATTTAGACGGCGATCATCTAATGGCCTCGCCTGCTGTTCTTCTGTTCTGCTGTTGTTGCTCTGTTGTCTGTGTCACCCAACTGTCTCGCCAAACTGTATTCTTGTTGTTGTTGCTGCTGCTGCTTCATGTGACATAAAATGTGTGATCGATGTAAATCTTGCGCCTCAGCTGTCGCCAGCAGCGACGTCGACATCGACATCGACATCAGCGTCGACGCTGACGTCTCACAATGTCTGCTGATCTTCTTGTTTTATTTTTATACCACGTTCGTCCCCAACCCAACTCAACTTAACTCAACCCAAGCAACAGCGAGCGCGCGCTGATGATTGTATGTGGTGAGTAAGGGTGAGGTGACGATGATGATGGCGATGGTGTACTGTTGGCGATGATGGTGGTGGAGGTGGAGGTGATGTTGTAGGAATGGGCTGCTAGAGAGACAAAGGCGTCATCATCTTGTGTGTGCTGCACACTCTTTAAGCTGATTTGTAGCAACAGCAATTGTAAATCTGGGACTTGGACACGCGCTGCGCGACGCGACGCGACTTAAGGTTGTTGCAGTGGTTGAATTATCATTGTTATTGTTGTGCGTGCCGCGGCAAACGCCAGCCAGCTTTACATTATGTTATCGATAGGTCGATAGACAGACAGACAGAGACAGTGCGAGAGGGAGAGGAGAGAGAAGGCGATTACTAACTACTTACTACACTCGACCTAATTTGCCAGCTTGCCTGTTTGATGATTGTAGTGTATACACTTATTCGATGTGGTGCCACTTTATTTTTTTGTTATTTAGTTTTTGCTGGCTTCTTGTTCTTCTTCTTCTTCGGCATTTTGATGTCGTCGTTGTTATTGCTCGTGCTCGTTTTATTTCTATTTTTATTGCTGTTGGCCTGCTATACTACGAGTGTGTGTGTGTGTGTGTTGTGTTCTGTGTCTGTTTGTTTGTATGTAACGAGTATTACGTATTGTAAAAATAAACGCCATCTTATTCTTTGCTGTTGTTGTTCTCAGTCACCCGTTTTGTTGTTGTCTAATTTATTTCTATTTCTACGTCGCAGCGGCAGCAGCGCGTTGGCAGATTGAAAAACAAATTACCATAAATGTCATTTTGTAATTGTAATGCATTAATTGTAATACAAATATTTTTGTAACATAAGAAGAGCACACACACACAAGAACACATGCATAATGAAATAAACGAGCTGAGCATCGAATACCCTGTGGTGCAAATTATTACAGTGCGACTAGTGAAATCAATAGTTTATTTGGATTAAGCTTTAGTTCAACGGCAGCACAGCATGCCATGTTTAAACGATCTCAATTTTTAACTTGGCGGTGTCCTAAGACTCGATCGATTGAGCTCTCCTCGTTAATCACGTTTCAATAAGGCAGCACTCACAGTCCATAGTCCAAAGCCGTCTACGAAGTAGTTAGTCTGTGGCTAGTACAATGGAGACAACCATCGCCAGCCGTACTGAAGGGATATTTCTGTATATGAGTGTATGAGTGTGTGTTGGAGAGGCGACGACGAGAGTATCGCGCAAAGTAATCAAGCACAACAAAATCCACAATTGAGCAAAAGCCGCGCTCGCATTGCTGCTGCTTGCTTGGCGAGCAACAAAAGCCCAACTCACTGTGGTAACTTCGCACTCACACACACACACACGTACACAAAGACAACGCGTAGCCATGCGCTATACAGTTGTTGTTGCTGTCGTTGTAGCTTGCTTGCTTGGCTTCGCTTCGTAATTCATCTCGCTCACACATCTTGAACATTCTCGAGCGCGCTCTGTATGCTTGTGTGTGTGTTTCTCAAGTTTTATAGCAGATCGACAATTGCGGCGGCAGACTGTGAAAAATCACAACAATAATTAAGCACTTTGTATGCAACATGAAAAAGCTGCAAACACAAAAATAAAAAGCATAACATACATAAGTAGCGTATTAAAAAGGTTGCTTGCTCACTTAATTTTAATTAATTGTTAATTCAAGAAACTCAAGCAAAGCGCAGAAAAAGCGTGCGTGTTTAGCTTACTTTTTTTTCCCACCTCCCGCTCACTTTGCACTCCTTTTCATGTGCTCTCTCTCTCGCTCGCTCTCTAGGATGCGGGCGCACCTTTTTGAGCTCCAAGCGTTCTCTTGCTGCTGATGTTGTTGTTTTTGTTTGTGCTCTTCTTCATGTTCATTCAACTTGCGTCTGTTGTCTGCGATGAGAGTGTGTGTGTGTGTGCAAGTCTAGAATTGAGAGCGAGAGAGGAAGACAACGGCGACGACGACGACGACGACGACGACAACAGTGACCAGCTTTGAAGCTGTTGTTGTTGCTGTTATTGCCGCTGCTCTTATTTCTTTTTGTCTTGGGGAGGAAAAAAACAATATTGTGTCTTGTTTATAGCTTTATTTGCGGCGTTTTGGCTCTTGATTAGGTTCTTTTGTGCCTCGCACTTTGCTTTGTTATTGTTGTTGGTGTTATTGCTGCTGCTGCTGCTGGCGCTGTCTTTGTTTGTGTGTGTGTGTTTGTAGCATTAGAGCGGACAAGGCAAATGTGAAAACAATTTAAGCGGAACTTAATAGCTTAACAACTATTTTAACTTTGCCACAGCGACGATGGCGACGACGGCGACGACGTTGTTGTTGTTGTAGTTGTTGCTGCTGCTGTTGTTATGTATTTTTCCGCCGTTTGTAAAATTGTATTGCGTTTTATTTAATGCTTGCTGCCGCTTCTCTTGTTGCTGCCGCTAATATAACGCTCTGTTTGTTATTGTAATGTTTTTGTTGTTGTTTTTTTTCGTAGCTGCTGCACTTGCTGTTTTTGTTGTTATTGCGGCTGTTATTTGCCTTTGTGCATTTGTTTTGTTACCCTCCCCGTAGCCCCTCTGCCCCGCTCAGACAATTGCGTTGTGCGGTGCGCCTCTTTGGCGCCTCTCAAGTGGCGCTTACACAAAACAAACAAAAACACAATTCACACACACACACCAACGCAGGCCTATTCTCGCATTTGTGTGTGTGTGTGTGTGTATTTCTGTGTGTGCGTGAGTGTGAGAGTGTGTTTCCGTTACGCTGTCGAAATGAAATCAAATTAATTCATTAAAGCAAATTTAATGTTTAATAAATCATAACAAGAAAACAAATGAAGCAACTTTTCGCTGCTTTCGTTCGCATTCGCTTTGTGTGTGGGCTCCAGAAACGCCTGCTTCCTCTGCTCCCTTCAATCCCAATCCCAATCTGTCTGGCGCCTATTTTATGCACGGTTCAACAGCAAATGTCAAATTTGACAAGTGAGACGACGGCCACAAAGCTCTCTGTAGAGACGATGCTGCCTAGAGTAAAAGCTTTTACATACACAAACACACACGTACACATACTTGGTCACATTTTATTTACTTACTGTGCGTGTGTTGGTTTACTGATAAGCACGCTTTCAGTGAAATTGAAATACATACATACATTCTCTACATTTTCGATGACAATGACACTTGCAACAAAATGCTATTTAATTTTTACTTTTCAATAGAAATTAAATCAAACTTCTAGTCCTACTTAAAACATTTCTTTATATCACATTTATTTTTATAATCTTCTCAATGAAAAGCACACACTTCAAATAGTCTTAACACTACCCGATGGACTATTTGTGTTTGTGTATTTGATATTTCTTTAATTCTACAAGCTATTTATAGGGTATTAATTGGTTGATAGCTTTTTCGCTGCAAAGTACAATCTATTTTAGTTTTAGATTAGTTGTATATTATGTGTGTTATCAAGATTTTAACATTTTATATATTCTTACAGTGTTTGTGTGCGTAAAAAAGCTTCGCTCATTAATAAATAACACTGAAAACGATCGCCATTTTGTTTTGTTGAGATTTTCATTCACAAAACGCAAAGCCCAATCAAAAGCAAAGCTTCATACGTTCACTTGCCCACATACCAACGTACACTCAAACACACACATACAAAACCAAAGCTTAAGCCAATAATCGTGTTAAGCTATAGCAGTTAGAGAGAGAGAGAGCGAGTGGGATTCAGAGTATGACTGAGGGAGGTGGCGAATGTTTAAATCAAGGGTGAAGGGAAGGCTCTGATAAGGGCCAAGAGAGTAACCACAAAACAAAAACAAAATTTTAAGAAAAAAAGAAACGCTTATCTAAATGTGTAAACATGCATATCTAACACAAATATAACAAAAAATAGAATGGGAGAAAAAAGCGGAGCAGAAGTCGTCGAAAGGCAATAATTCATTTCGAAGGGGCCACACATAAAACACACATGCTTACATAAAAGTACCAAATAAATATGAATACATCTGCTTGTATGTGTGTGTGTGTGTGTGCCTGTGTGTACTTACACTTTGGAGGTGTCTGCAAGTACAACTGGGGCATGTGAATGAAACCCAATAACTACAATTTACTCTCGCTTGGCTGTGTGCGTGGCCATGTGTGTGTTTGTGTGATTGTGTGTATGTGGGTGTGTACTACAATTTCATTGATAACTTCGAAATACAGAATCAAATAAACAGCACACACATACACGCCATACGCACGCCAACACACACTTTGAGTTGAGACGCTTGTGCAATTGCACACATAAGGGCCAAAGCGACGTCGACGTTGACGTTGACGGCGACAGCGGCAGCGGCAGCGTTTAGTTTGTGAGCGTGTGTGTGTGTGTGACAGCGACATGCTGAACAAATTGGGCTATTTGGCCATCTCGCTCACACGCTAACGAGCGGCATGTTGTTTACGGGCAATTGTGAAACGAACTAAAGCTAATCATAAATAATAACTAAATAAATAAATACTTACGGCCCCCGGGTCCCAACTTAGCTTGTTGTTATCAAAATCAGCGCATCGAAGTGTAGGCATTTTATATTAAATCTTGCTTATTGCGGTTGCTCTTGTTGTTGTTTGTGTGTCTCTCTTGACAATTATTATTTACACTCTTGCATACCACACGTTCAGACGCACACACACACACACACACACGCACACACGAACGAGACGTGCAGCACAAAACACTTAAAAATGTCATTTAAAATACGCGCTAAATTTCATTCACTTGATTCACAGCCAGCCACACCAACAACAATAACAACAACAACAACAACAACAACAACAACAAGCGTTGCTTTTGCCTTTTGCTTTTTACGCTACATTCGATGCATTCATTCACATACACACACACTCAAGTATACACATTGAGTGAATGAGCGTGAGAGCACACGCAAAGCATGCAATGGATCCGGATCGCTGCTCACCAGCCCTGGGCCGGCAATTGGCTCATTCATTGAGTAATTTCAAATCTCTTGCTTCGTTACGTGCTCGTGTAGTTGTGTGTGTCTCTGTGTGCGTGCGTGTGTGTGAGTGTGTGTGCATTTAACACGTTTCATAGACATCAAAAGCCAAACCACAAAAATGTTTGTAAAACATATTAAAAACAACAAAAAATGAGTGAAGGCATAGGCAACAACAGCACAAAGACAAAAAGTTGTCGGCAGCAGCTACAACAATAACAACAACAAAATGTTGTTTTGAAATTACGTTATTTCCGCTTTGAGATCCGCAAGCAGGCCTCAACAGCAGAGACGTCAACTGAGGCAGCGACGCCGGCTGCTGCGACTTCGACGCTGCCGACAACGACGACGACGACGACAAGTTTTGTTGTGTAAATTTGACTTGACATTCAACGTGGGTAGAATTTGACTTTTGTAACTAACAAAATGTTGAATTTAATTTTCGAGATAAATGCAAGTAATCGCATATCTAAAAAGATTAAACGCACTAATTTCAATTATCGGTTGATATTTCGCAAGTTCAATGAATTAGAATGTAAACCAAACTCCTCTACTACGTACAATTTAAAAGTATTACGAGTTTTATCTGAATGTCACAAGTCAAGTAAACCTCCAGTCGAAATCCGAAAAACAACCGTTGACAATACTATTTACAGCCATGGGCATTATTATATAGTTGTACCTGCGATATTTATTGAGGTTATAAAAACCTGTCTAAACATAAACTATTGACTTACTAGCCGCTGACTGGCCAACTGGGGGGAGTGGCTACTACTTGGGCGTGTTATAGTTACTGTAAAACACTCGCTTGTTGTGTGCAGTGCAGAAGTAAATACATATATATGTATGTACATATATCTGATGATAACTGGATCCCGTATCAAATCAATCAAATCAAACTACAAAACTTGCCATTTGCTTTATGTCGTCTAATAAATTAGTTCGTCGATTTCGGTACTTGTCGAGGCGGTTCCGAGAATTTCGTGATAGCTTCATTGAAAAGGCGAAGGCGAAAGGGGTCAACTGTCCCAACAATCTAAAGGAATACATTTAAATGACTTGGGAAATACCCTGGGTATTGTACATAAATTGCTATACTCTACTTTTTGTAAGTATTTACGAAATACTCGGTTTTTCTGTAGAAATCTTTCTGTTTTTATCACTATTTGAAATCCTTTCGAATTGTGTGTGTGGACCTAAGTGTTCAACTATTGAAGTATTGAGAGATTTCATCATTTGTAAATTTATAATATTACCCCATTTGACAAGCTTGATAACTGCAGAGTGTGAGCATGAGAAAAAACGGCAAAAACAACAGGAAATAACATATATATGAGTATTGCTCATAAAAATATCACAATCGTAGTTACTATATGTACTACTCGACCGGGAGTACTACACAACAAACCCGTATCCGTAGTACGAGTCTCTCTCTCTCTGTCTTTACGCGAATACTACAAAATATTTGTCGTTGGCAAATAACAACAGGCGCTAGATTGTGCCAAAGGCATTTTTGTATTTATTTGATGGGAATGCGAGCATTCTACATTATGAATGTTTTCATTATTCTCTTTATCGATATCAAAGTGCAAGTTGACGCATTTCCCCTGCCACATACAACAAACAGGAAGTTTACTCACATTTAACAACTGCTATCCCCAAAACACTTTAGTTTAGTAATGTGTATTTTGGGCTTAAACGTCTAGACATCGCCGTTGTGTACGTGGGTAAACGAATGTGGAATGCGGAAAAGGAAGTGACCAGTTAATGCTGCAAATTGTCTAAAGAATCCTTGCTAATGGAAGTGATCTAATGATACTAAACTACATATATCTATTCCAATTTGAATGCATAATAGAAAGATAATTCAAAACTATCTAAAATATATAAAAAAAATGTCTTTCAGATTCAAGTCAATGAAAAACAATTGCTGATAATCTTCAGGAATTCCTATTATTATTGCAAAAGCTACTTGGCGTCCCATTGACGCATTTCATTGAATAAATATGTCGACTAAGAAGACAATCGGAATACGAGTAAAGCGCGTGCAACTGATAGAGACATAATAACAAACAACTTGGGGAACGTGTCGACGTAGCCAGGCATTCATTGTGTGGGTTTTTTTTTTAATTTTTATTTTCGGGGCGGTTTCTAAAGGCTGAAGATGACAAGTTCCTTGAAATGTCACGACGTGACCAACACGACGTGGTTGTGTTATCGTGTCAAGGTCTTGGGATATCAAGCGATGCTTAACAAGTCACGATAACTGCAGATCAAACAGAAATAGCTTGGCCGGGGTAATAATAGAAATGCTAGCGATGGGACGTCGCCAAGATCGATAGTTATTCTAACTGATTGCAAAAAAAAGGCAAATTCCAACGTTTACGATCACAACTTAGTTTTACGAAATCCAGTTCAATTAATTTCGATGCGATCTCTGAAAAGAAATAAAAGTTTTTCCAAATGTAAACATCATTTCTGCTGGCTCACTGTTAGTCGCACTCAATGAATGCGCGCACTGTCGAGTAGTCGAGTTATCACCTCCATCTTCCATGTGTGCCACATTTCCCTTTCCCATTCACGCACTTTTGCTAAAGAGATCGGCACTTTTAATCAGCCGCCTCGTTTTCGTTTTGCTTGTCACTTGACATTTTTTCGGGATGTGATAGAGACGCCGCGATAGAGTAATGAGAGGAGGAAGGAGTTGGACATGTCGTGTGTGTGAATGTTTGTGTGTGTGTGCTTTGACTCTTATTAGATTTTCCCATTCAGCGTTATCGGGCGCAACATTGATACGACTCTTCGTGCGTTCGACGTGCGGCCCTCGTCGTCGCGTTCACAGTTAATGCTGTTTACGCCCAGGCTTATGATTATAAGCATGTGTGTGTATGTGTGTGTGTGCGTTTGTGTGATGTGTGATTCCCCCTGCTCAATATTTGTGATAAGTAGCACAATCCTAAACAAAACAGAATCGTCTTTAGTCTACAATCATTTGCATGAAATCTCTGTGAGAAACTAATGCTGAATATTATTATAATAAATTCCATTATAATAATTTGCTATTAATGATTGCCAACCAATATCAATATCATCGCACGCAAAACTTCAGCAAATAACCTGTGTGTGTGTGTGTGCGAAGAAGATCATTTCAGTTCAGTGAGAATATCATCATCAGTTAATTTTCTTTTTTTTTATTATTTTCTGCTGCATTTTTTCTTCGTAGCGAAGAATTTGTGCTGGATTGAACTAGGTCTATGGCATTCCGAGAAAAGTGCTCGCATAGTTTGGCGTCAATTATATTGACTCAGCGAACTCTGGAATGCCAAACGTCAGCGTCAGAGTCTTGGAATTTCCGATTCCCTCATCGTATTCGGAATATGGTTAGACGCTCCTCCAAAGAAGCAACCTGTTTGCAATCACAGCTCACGTAACCAGAGTTAATTTCTTTTGGGGCGCATTGGCATTTCATAATGGTTTTCGCAGGTGTCTATTGTAATTGTAATCGCTTCGAGTTGTTCTTTCTGATCGGCTCTAGGCCTAGTTATTTTAGTTCTTTCATTACCTTTTTGCTTGGGTGCGCTTCGATAGGTTTTATGACGCGTTCTCTATAAAAAAAAAAAAATTGTTACATTCCCCATAACGGTTTCGGTTTCAGGTCTTTGGTCTCACTCAGTTTTTTTTTTTTTTTTTTGGGTTAATGAAAATTGTACTGGAATTTCTTTTAACGTTCATTTAACGGCTCTGTTTGTTTTCGAATTTTTACGAGCTTATGAATGAACGTGCAAACAAACAAACGAAACAACCGAACAACAACAACAACAACAACAACAACAAGAGCTGCAATCAACGACCTCTCAGTCAAAAATGTCTAACGAATGGGTAATCTCATTGAAAATGCGTTCAAATCCAATCGAAAGAGAAACGTTACCTAGTACTGGAATCTACGAGTATATGTCAACAATAAAAGAACAGTAAAATTCCAAAGCAAAGTAAAATTCCAGTTTCACATTAACCACAAACCAAACGCGGAGTCTTCTTCAGTCAGGTTTCGACTGTTCTCGGCTCGCTCTCGGCTGCTGTTAAATAATCTCAATAATGATGATGATGATGATGATGAGGCAGTTGATTTCATTTGTCACACAAGAACTGGAAAATCAATCAATAGAATATTCATTAACTAAATTATGTATTACTTTTATTATTAGCTCTAATGAAGTCTCAGATAAGCGAGCAGTTTATAACTGAAATTAAGAGAGATATTTGATTGATAAATTGTTGTCACATAGATACCTGTATCATCATTAATAAAAGATCATTTAATAAAAGAGTATTTTGCTATTTTTCTTCACACAAAATATGAAAAGATTTTAAACTGAAATTATTCTTAATTTAAGTTATTTGATTCATAAATGTTTCTACATTTTTACTTGCATCATTTGTATGAAACAAATATTTACACATTAGCATATTTCTCTTTTCTTCACATAAGATAAAAAAGTGTATTCGAAGTTCGCTTTGTTTTCTTTTGGATGATCGAATAGCGTCCCTCGCCTGTTTTATGTGTTGATATTAAACAGAAGTACGTTCATATACATATCTAGATAAGAATTAGATAGAATACTTTTAGTTGCCCAAAGTTGATCCCATACATAATAATGTTTATGAAAATGACTCCCGCTTGCCCCAGTCTTCGGTGTCACACGCAACCTCAGAGGAGTCGAGTTGCGGCTTTTCAAGTGACGCCGCTACTAAAATGCTCCCATAAAAGTGTTGCACATAAAAAGGCGAAGAACCAGTAAGTAAAGTGAAAGAAAAATTTATTTGTATTGTGAGCGCCTGGCACCAAAAATGAACTGAAATTCATAAAGTTGCGGGTAGTTTTCATTTCATTTCATTTCATTACAGTTATGCACAAGTCTAGGAATAACAATAATAGTGCAGTTAATGACTCGATTTCACTTGAATTTTTCAAAGCAGCTGTGTTCTCACTAAATATACTCTACCTCGATGATGGCAAGTGCATAATAATAATGATGATTGAAATCGAAACTGAAATCGTTTCAAATTTCTTAATAATAAATTGTACAATTCGTGACTAGAATAAACAAAAGGTTTATTTTCTAATTAGCAAAAGAGATAGCAAGTGAAATGAAACTATCACACACACACTTACAACTACTAACTGCTATTTGAGGGTTCTATTGTTAGACTCTCAACTTAGTTTGGTTGCTGCCTTATCTGTGGCTGCAAAACTCTCCACCATTTGGCATAATCAATTTCCCTTGGACACGTCATCTAATTCAAGTTGTTTACTTTCGAGTGCGAATACGTGAAATTCCCGGAATTATGCCTCGAGAGTTATGACTGGGTTAAAGTATAACTGAACGTACTATGTACAATGTGCATGGGGATCTATTTGACACGCTCTGAGGCAACAAGACATTGCCAGGCCCCAATCAGGTGTGTTTGCCCTGATAATAGTAAAAACAGTGTAATATAATACACTCTGAAAAATACAACTTCAAATAAATTCATAATATCATAAGTGCTATAGATCTTAAGACTTTGTGATGAGTAAGTTCCTAATGATTGATATTTAAGTTTAAGGCCGAACAAGATATTTTTCAAAAGTGTACGACGATTTATGCATACACATATCGTGTTGTGTTTTTTTTTTTTTTTTGTGTATTGTACGAATTCAGGGGGTCTGTGTGCTGGCTTTATCAGCGTTATAGTGCATGCTCCACATATGATGTGATGATGTGCGAGTGTTGTCGCATTTGAAATGTCACATTATAGTTATTAGCAGTTCGGGCCCGAGACCGACTCCGAGTCCCGAACTCACGAACCCGCAAAGAGTCGATTTATCTCGCGTGAGGCGTCACGTTGCTTATCTGCAACTTACACACAAATGAGTCCGAGACAAGTTGAGTCCGCATGCCCAACAAAAAAGAAAAACACAAAACAACACCAGTCCCCCTCACAGTCGAAAAAAACAAACTATAAATCTATGTATAAGAGTGTGTATTATATATATACATATATAGGCACTAACAAGTCAAGTTTCACCTGTTAACTTGTATTCTCTCCGCCGTTCTCTTTCATTTGTTATTATGCTCAGTGAGTGAAGTGACTTGGCGAATTCATTAGATTAGGGCACTACATGTGACTCTGACTGACTGACGACTATCCAGAAGGCGTGCAGAAGACGTCGCCAGCAAAATATTATGAAATTGCTATTAACAATGTTGCGGTATTTGTGAATTACAGTCACAATGATTAAGCTGTTGTCCCCCTGCGAAAAGTGCGTGTGACATCGTAATAAGAATTCTAGAATAAATTCAGCAATTTCACAAGTGTATGCAAATTCCACAATGAAATGAAATAACAAATTGATCATGTTAGAAATCTTGAATGTTGTTTTCAAAATTTGTTTCTCTCACTCATCGCACACATTATCTTCTTTAAGGTTATGTTCACCGTCCGATTCGAACGTGAACGTGACAAATGCTGGCATTAAATGTGAAACCCATGCGATATTACTTGGCAAATAATTATTGCCATAAATAATAGTCTATTTTTTTTTTTGCTTTAAGGAAGTGCTAAGCTCATAATATCGATGATTCCAGGAATATCGATTACGTAGAAATATTTACGATTATTTAGTTTAGAAGTCTCGCCAAATATTTGTGTTTGCGAGCCGAGTTAACTTGAGTCTACACGAGTGTGCACAATATTATTTGTTTTTTTTTACTTATGTTTTTGTTCTTAGATCATCGCGTCGTGAAGTGAAGATCATCGAGTTTTCAGCTAAGGATCAAAGCTCCAAAGCAGATTTGCTTAAACTTTATTTTCTTCTCCCCCTTTTCGGTTATTATGGTTGTCTTTTGTTTTTCTGCGTGCGTGTAGACAATAAAATAACAAAAAACTGAAAACAAAAATAATAAAAATAAAAACTTGCCCAGTGGCGGATTTGGAGCATAAGAAATATTTCATGCATTGCTAAGCTTTGGTCACTTGTTGTTGCTGCCACTGTTGTTGTTGTTGCTGTTGTTGTTGTTGTTGTCACTGCTCTTAACTGGTCTGGCAACTTTGTGCTGGATTGGAATGTTGTTGCCTTTTGGATGCCGCAGTGGCTTAATCGTGCTCTCTTTGTTTTTTCGTTGATGTTGTTGTTATTGTTATTGTTATGTTGTTGTTTGCCGTTATTGCCAGCGTCAGCGTCAATGCCGTCGTTAATTGTTGTTGTTATTGTTAATTTATACGCACCTCGCTACTGTTGTTGTTGTTGTTGTTGCTATTGCTGCTGTTATAATTATTATTGCTTTTGTTTTATGCTCCAGACCCCTTGACACTGTCGGCATTATAGCGCTGTAAAAGCGCCTTCAAAGCTGCTGCTGCTGCTGCTCTTAAACAATATAATTTGTTAAATTCGATTTCATTTAAATTCCCCAAAATTTCATAATAACAAAAAACAAATCAAACAAAACCAAATCTTTACTCTGCTTTGCATTAAAGTGCAACACTGGCGACATCAAGCGGTCGCTGCTATAAAAAGGTTGTCCATCGTTGTGTTGTGTACTTGTGAGTAATTGCAGTTATTGTCTGATTGCAGGGTATTTTGCAAGTGGGCACTCCTCACTTATAACGTTGTTCTTGTTATTTTTATTGTTGCAACAATGAGTCAGAAGCGGGCTACGGCCTACAAACTACGTCAATGGCGCGAACGAGCAGCTGATGAGCGGCAGCGAGCGTTGGCGTCATCAACTCGTGCTCTTTTGACGTCGTCGCTCTGAGGGCTGCGCGTCAGCGTCAAGCGCGTGCGTAGCGAATGCAGTTTCACAGAAAAGCTGCCCTTTGCCTGTGATTGTTGTTATTGCCTCTGTTGTTGTTGCTGTCGTAAAAAAAGCAAAACAAATGGCAGTTAAGCGTGCCAATTGCACCTTTACAGTTTTACGAGCGCGTGCACGGTGGCGCCTGGGGCTGAGTTTAACGAAATTAAACAATAAAATGTCGAGTGGGAGCGTCTGTTAATTTTCCATGTGCACCTGATAAGCGTGTGTCTGTGTGTGTTTTTTGTTGATGTGTGTGTGTGCGTGCTTGTGTGTGTGTAGCTGTAAGTATTTGCCACTCACTGTTTGCTAGTTGTTTCATGTCATCGTGTAGACGGAAATGTTGCGCTTTTTACCTGATAGAGCCAGTAAATATAAAAGACCAACAACAAAGTAAATGTGAGAAATTGGGTCAGCTGCCAGCAACAATGTTGTTACACGGTTTTACAGCCACTACCTTGCTCTCTCTCACTGTCTCTCTTTGGCACTCTCTTTTGTTTTGTATATGCGTAAGCGTATAGAGTTGAACAGTTTGAAAGTTGAGTTATGCGCCAGCATGACTTTCAAACTGTGTGTGTCGACAGTGAAGAGCGAACGCAAAGCAAGAGAGAGGGTGAAGTAAGAGCGCCAGAGCGAGAGTACGAGTGCGGCAGGTGTCATGGCGGTCGGCGGTCGGCAGTCGACGGCAACGGCAATTGGCAGCAGCAGAGACATGGCGTTTATTATTCAGCATTGTTGTTATTGGGCTTTAACATGTGCTTTTAATGTTATGTATTATAACCATTTTAATTATTTTAGTTGACTATCTATATTTTTTTAATTATTTATGGCGCCGTCGTTGTTGGCTTTAAACCGCGTTTGTGGGCCGTACCGGGGGCTGTCTATTAGTGTATTATTTTTTACTGCGCAATAAAAGCAACAGCAACAAAAACAAATAGTAAAGCATAATAAAACAAGCGGCCCACAGCATTAGCTGAGACACGCAAAGAGAAAGAGAGAGAGAGAGAGAGCGAGAGCAGAGTGTGCGTGAGCATCAGAGAGCCGATTGTTTTGCTTTTTAGGCTGTTGTTGTTGTTGGTATGAAAACATTTTGCAAGCATTTGCAGACTCTGACAGGCCCACAAGAACATGCTCTCTCATAGTATTTGTATATCAATGTACGTAGGGACACACATAAGTGCGTATGCATGTGTATGTGTATGTTGTGAGTACGTTTTAACTACGCAGCAACATTTTTACTACTGAAACAACAACAAGAACTGACTGACGGGCGGGTGGTGTTCTAAGTGCCCCGCCTCCTTCTAAGCTCTCCCATTTCGTCGTTTCTCTGTTTTGGTGCCACGTTTTGCGCTCAGCACCAGCAACAGCAGCACTAGCAGCAGCCGCAGCTCATACCGATGACAACGCAGTCGCATTTTATTTTTCTTACGCCCCAAAATAAAAAAAAAAACAAAAATAAAAACCGGCAACACCCTGTGATATTTGTGTGTGTGTTTGTGTGTGCGTCAAGTTGATGAATTACAACGTAGTATGCGCATTTTGTTTCTAGTTTTGTTTTTGTTTTTTATTTTCTTACTATCTACTACGCTTTTACAAGCGCTGCGCTTCGACTGCGCTGCCGGCGTAACAGTAGCTGAGGCGTTGCTGTTGCTACTGCTGTCGACGTCAACGTCAAAGCGTCATGCAAACAAACGTCAATGCTATTTGACCAGCAGCAGCCGCAACAATAGTAATAGCAACATTGAAAATAGCAACAATAATTATAATGTGTCTTTTGATTATTCTTGTTGGTATTGCCGCATTAAAACCTAATGCTATGTATTTATTCTATGAGTGTGTGTGAATTCCAAGCAACAACTATTTGGCGCTGTCGACGTCGCTGCTGCTTAATTGAGCAATGTATTTGCATATAAACACAGCCACACACACACACACACACACACACATGATAGATAGAGTAGATACATGTATTGAAAGTTTGCGTGAGCTTTTAGAGCGTTTGCAAAACAAAGAGCAAGAGTAAGCGAACGAGTGTGCGGGCGAGAGCGAGATAGCAGCATCCGGCTTAACTAAGACTGTTATTAGCAGCTGTTAAGCAATTTGAAGCATGCATTAAACTAGTGTAAAATGCATGCAATTATTAACTGTAATGACAGATTGGTTTAGCAACAACAAAAAGACAGTAGAGTGCTTATCATCACATGGTCACCCTAATGCGTTCAAGCTACGTCAGCAGCGACGCGGACGCAACACGACATGACGCAAGGGCGACAGCGACGGCGACACGTGTGCTGAGCTCTTGGCGCCCTTTTTCGCATAAAATTATTGTAATAGCCCGACTGCCTGTTGCTTCAACTACATGCGTTGTCGTAATTGTTGTAATTTTGCTACAGTTGTATTGCTTGCCTGTGTGTACTATTAACAGCAACATTTGCACTTTTTTCTTCCTCTTCTTTCAGGTTTCGACTAGCAACAACTACGACGACGACAACGACGACGACGGCACCAACAACAACAACAACCACAACACAAAAAGCATTCCAACTGACGACGATAATATATGTAAACAAAAAACTATTCTGAGCAGCAGAAAAGTGTGTGAGAGTGAGACAGCAAGAGAGAGAGAGAGAGCAAAAGCTGCAATGATTACTTAGTGGGCCGATGCCCGTGACAAAAAATCGTTGTATTTAATAAATCATTTACTGAAGCAGAAAATTCGCCAAGTAACCACAACAACAACAACAACAACTCAACATGCCTTACATTATGGAATCGGAATTGAAATTTTGGCAGGGGCCAAATATGATGATATTAAAAGCATTGGAAAAAGTAAAACCAGCAGCAAAAACAACAACGATGACGAAGACGACGACGACGACGATGATAGCTCCATTATCAGCAAACGCAACACCAGCAACAACAACAACAACAGCATCAGCTTCATCAGCATTGCATGGCAACATTTGTGTCATATGCCGGCGTGTGTTCCCAGAAACATGTTGCTGCAGTCAGCCACAAGCAACATGCAGCAGCAGCAGTAGCAGTTCCTATGCAGACATTGACTGCAGCAGCAGCAGCAGCAGAAGCAGAAGCAAAAGCAAAAGCGACGCAACATTCCCCAACAAGCTCGCGTCGACGCAACATTGTGGCTGTCAACATCACCAGCAACATCAGCATCAGCATCAGCTTCAGCATCAACATCCCCATTGGCAACATCGACAGCAGCGAGAGCAGCAATATGCTGCTAACGTCACGCATGCATGTTGCTGCTGCTGTTCTTCAAGTCGCAGCTGCGATGAACGAATTAGTGGGAGTAGTAGAAGTAATAGTACAAATGACAATAACCAAAAAGTAACAGCCAATTGCCACTGCAACTGCAACATCAACAGCAACTGCAACTATTCGCAACATAGAACTAATGGGAAGGCAAAGAACAACCGCAACAACAGCAACATTTTGGACACACTGCGATTATTATTGCTGTTACAGCAACTGCAAAAGTCGCTGCTGTATTGCTGTCATCAATTCGCCAGACACCGAAGACACCAGCCACAACAACAACAACAACACCAAGAACACCGATACCAACAACCACAAGAGCAACGTCAGCGATTACGAAAACAGCATTATTATCTAGCATCGCAACATTGGCGACAACAAAGCATTGCGCTCACTATCGTTACGCTGTTAACATTACAGCTAGCGACAGCGATGGCACAACAACAACAACAGCATACGGTAAATGTGTTTGGGCGCTTGCTGGATCGACGCGTGCGCAGCGCCAATGCGATTGATGAGAACATTAACGGAAACAGCAGCAATAACAGCATAGCTAACAGTAACAGCAACAGTAACAGTAACAGCAGCAGCCACAGCAGCCTCATTGACAGCAAGTACAAGAACAACATGCGATTGGCGAAACCGGAAAAACGTAAGTTTGGCCACACTTTTTATTTTATGTACTCTACATATTCTTGAGACATGTCCTCGTCTGCTTTTGAGACAATCAAGAGATAGTATTTATGGAATTAGGGGAATAGAAAAACAAAGTTATTACTAAAATACGAGCCTACAAAAATAAAAATGCTAAATGCTAAAGATAATGTAAAATGATTTGATAAATCGACAAGTAATATGTGAAATATTTTATTGTCATTATGTATGATGTATGTGTTAAAGCTTTTTAAATAAATAATATAATAATTAAAATACTTCACATATTTCTCAAATATTCAATTAACAAGAAGTCGACAAAATACGAATTCAAAATGAATAATATTGAAAATAATTTAACTTTTTTAATTCGTTTGTTTCTCTTTATTCTATTTTTTTGAACAGACTGCAAATCGATGGATATTCGCAACGATGTCAGCAGATTTAGTCAATTAGAGAACTGTACGATAATTGAGGGGTTCTTACTCGTCACGCTGCTCTCCGAGAAGCAGACATTGCAGACCTCCTACCCTCTGCTCACGGAAATCACCGGCTATCTGATCGTGTTTCGGGTCCCAAATCTCCTTTCGCTTTCAAAAATCTTTCCCAATCTGAGCGTCATACGTGGCAATGTGCTGTTCGAAAGCTACGCCCTCGTTGTCTTTTCGAATCCACACCTGGAGGACATTGGGCTGACCAAACTGCGGGCCATTACCAAGGGCGGGGTGCGGATCGAGAGGAATGCCAAGCTTTGTTTTGTGAACACCGTCAATTGGGAGAAGATACTCTCGCCGAATGCCACCAAAAATGATATTGTCTTGAATGCAAATAACAACGAGCTCGAATGTTTGCGCTGTCCGGGCGAGAATACGGTGATCGCCCAGAGCGACGTACCCGAATGTCGGTACGGCACAAACAACAAGAGTTACTGCTGGAACACGCAGGATTGTCAGATAAGTGAGTAGTAGAAATAATGTCGTTTGTAAAAATACGCGATTAATTTCGTTTTTTGTTGCACAGTTTGTCCGCCGGAATGTCCCTACAGTTGCATTGATCGGAACACGTGTTGCAGCAACTCCTGCCTGGGCAGTTGCACATCGCCGGGATTCCCAGGCGGTTGCACTGCCTGTCGCAATGTCTCCATTCACAACGACATCTGCTTGGACAAGTGCGAGGAAGGCACCTTTTTGGTAAGTTACAATTCACAACAATTCTTTGTCTTCAAATTGAAGCTATAGTCATAAACTTATAGCCTAGACACAAGCGAATTCAACTTGGTTTTAAATTTCTCAACTGTTCACAACGACAATATCAAAAGATGTGAACTAGAAGTCGAGAAGACGTTGCTAAATCTTTAACAATTTGAAACAATCTATGTTTTTGCAGTATGAACAACGTTGTATTACGTCGCAGATGTGCGAGAAGATTGGCAAGAAGTACGTGCTGAACAGCGAACTGGATCTGGTGCATTCCAACGGCAAATGTACAACGCTCTGTGACGAAGGATATTTCCCGGACCCAAAAACACACACGTGCCTCAAATGCGATGGCGTTTGTGAGCAAGCATGCGAAGGCATTGTGATCGAGAGTGCGCTGCGGGCCAAGGAGTTGCAGCGGTGTACAGTGATCAAGAACCATGGCCTAACCATAAGCATCAAGCGTGGTGGACGTAAGCAATTTGAATGAACTAAACATATACTCGTACATATTTATTATAATTGTATGTATATATTACTTACTAATTGTGTAGCGCACATTATGGAGGAGTTGGAAGCCGGTTTGGGCGCCATACACACGATCAACACATTCCTGAAAATCCATTTGACCTACGAACTCACATCGCTGTCATTTCTGAAGAGTCTGCGTAGAATCAATGGCGAGAATGCTGCGGACGGCCGCTATGCGCTGTACGTGCTAGAGAATCGCGATCTGGAAACACTTTGGCCCGCAAATCAAACCATAGAGATTAAAGGCAGCATCTTCTTCCATTTCAATCCAAAACTCTGCCTGGATACGATTGACAAACTGAAACCGATGTTGGCCGACAAGCCCACCAAGTTCAACAAGAACGAGGTGGCCGAGGATTCCAATGGTGATAAGGGCAGGTGTAAGTATTCGAAAATGTGAAATGTGTAAACTAAAGATTGTACTATCATCCAAATTTCTATATCTTCTATAGGCAATACGTTGCCCTTGAAAGTGAACGCCTCAACTATAGGCAGCCAATTTGTTATATTCACTATTGACCCGGATTCGGTGCATTACGATGACGACAGATCGTTCATTGGTTATCAATTCTATCATACGGTTGATCCCTATGGCAACGAGACCATCGAAAGCTTTTTGCCCTGTTCGACCAAGTGAGTAAAACTGTTTTACTTGTTTGCCTGCTCCTCACTAATTGCAATTTGTTTGTCACACAGATGGAGTGTGTCAGAGCCGACCAGAGAGATTGCCTATCAGATATGGCATTTAACCCCCTACACCGATTATGCATTCTATGTGCGCACCAAGACAATTTCGTCGGAGAAACGCAACTATCTCAGCGACATAATACGCATAAAGACACGACCGACGAAGCCAATGTCGGTGGCCTCGCTCAGTGCAATTTCGCTCAGCGATTCGCAAATTGTAGGTGCAACCAACATAGCCAATATAATGAAATACATTAATGAATTCTCATCATTTGTCGAATGTAGCTTGTGAAGTGGGAACCGCCACTTTTGCCGTACGGCAAGTTGGTCAAGTACCTGGTTAGCTTGAAGTATACACGCATTCAGAACGCCATCGATCACAATATCAACTATTGTAAAAAACGTAAGCTCAGCAAAATAAAGATTGTGAAGAAGATTTAATAATCATTTTCCATTTCGCTTTAGCTGCGCCAAATGCCAGTTCCAACGACTCTTATACCAGTGCCCAAATCGAGGTGGAGGAGCCAATGGTCGACAGCTGTCCCACATGCGATAAGTCGCAAGATCCAAATTATGACATTGAGGATGAAAACAAGAAGCGAGAGGATTACATTCAATTTGAGAACACGCTGCAAAACTTTCTGTACGTGCGTAGGAAAAAGGACAACTCATCGACGCACGGGAGCAATGCGAACAACAAGCGCACATCAAAGGATAATCCACGTAAGAGGCGATACATTGAATGGGATGAGATGGACGATTATGCAGAGGATGTGCACGGGGACAGTGTGTTGATGCGTCACGTGCGTGCGATCAATCAAAATGACAACAATGGCAACAATGCAAACGCAAACCAGATTGGCCACAACATATCGCTGAACTCGGACAACTCGTCGCATTTGGTAGTGCGGGATCAGGCAAAATCATTAGACATAATGGAAGTGGAAGTGGATGTGAATACGACGGAGTATCTATTCAAGGATCTGCAGCACTTTACAATCCATATAATTTCGGTTGTTGCTTGTCGCGAGCGTGAGCCACAGGAACGTGCGGATGATGTTTGTAGCAAGAAGGAGGAATTGAATAAGAGAACCCTTAAGATTGGTAAGCAAGCAAGCCATATTGAACAATTATTCAATCATATGATTGAACTTTTAGTTGACCAAAAAGTCAACTTATACATAACTAATTCATAAATCAATAAGTTATCAAGCGATTAGTGAATTCCCAAGTATTGCGTTGCCAATCAATCGTTGATTAACAAACAATCTCAGCAAATCCAATGAATACTTATCGATCAATGCAATTGCAGAGCACGTGGACAAGGCCTACAATCTGACCGGCGAGCTGGTGAGCACCAACGTCAACACGACCAGGGGCAATGTGCGCCTGAAGTGGGAGCCCCCCGAGCGTCCCAACGGCGCCATCGTCTCGTACACGATCATCTACGAGCGCGACGAGCTGAACGCCGTCAGTGAGAAGCGCTGCATCTCGGTGCGCGAGTACGTCAATCAAAGCGGCTACGTCGTGCCCAATCTGAACGAGGGCAAGTACAAGTTCGAGATACGCGCCAATTCGCTGGCCGGCGAGGGCGAGCTCACCGATCCCATCTACGTCGTTGTGCCGGTAAGTGACAGACACACTGCACACTGCAGCAAACCAAACGATCACAGCACAGTCAATCATCAATTGTTGTTTCGCCTTAATCTGTATTGCAGCCGCCCAGCCTGTCGCTGCTGACCATTGTGCTGATTGCGCTGGGAGCCACCGCCGTTGTGGTGCTGCTCGTTGCGTGCATCTACATGTACTACATCTACTCGCGCCGCAAGCTGCCGCAGGATCTGTACATCAACACGGAGGTGAATCCCTTCTACGCCAGTCTGCAGTACGTGCCCGACGATTGGGAGGTGCCGCGTGAACGCGTCCTGCAACTGGGTCCCTTGGGCCAGGGCTCCTTCGGCATGGTCTACGAGGGCATACTGAAGGCGCATAAACAGGGCGACGAGGACATACCCTGTGCCATCAAGACGGTCAACGAGAATGCCACCGATCGCGAACGCACCAATTTCCTCAGCGAAGCCAGTGTCATGAAGGAGTTCGACACGTACCACGTGGTGCATCTGCTGGGCGTCTGTTCGCGCGGCCAGCCCGCCCTGGTGGTCATGGAGCTGATGAAGAAGGGCGATCTCAAGTCCTATCTGCGTCTGCATCGGCCCGACGAACGCGAAGATCTGCGCGCTGCGTACCAGCAGCGCATCGGGCAGACGAACTCGAGCGGCGCCACGCTGAACGTTGAGCCGCCGCCGCCGCCCAGCCGCATCTTCCAGATGGCCATCGAGATCGCCGACGGCATGGCCTATCTGGCGGCCAAGAAGTTTGTGCATCGCGATCTCGCGGCACGCAACTGCATGGTGGCCAACGATCTGACCGTGAAGATCGGTGACTTTGGCATGACGCGCGACATCTACGAGACTGACTATTATCGCAAGGGCACCAAGGGTCTGCTGCCGGTGCGCTGGATGCCGCCGGAGTCGCTGCGCGACGGCGTCTACGCCAGCTCCAGCGATGTCTTCAGCTACGGCGTTGTGCTCTGGGAAATGGCCACGCTGGCATCCCAGCCCTACCAGGGGCTGTCCAACGAGCAGGTGCTGCGCTACGTCATCGATGGCGGCATCATGGAGCGACCCGACAACTGTCCCGACGTGCTGCACAAGCTGATGCACAAGTGCTGGCATCACCGGCCGTCGGCGCGTCCCTCGTTCCTCGACATCATTGCGTACCTGGAGCCGCTGTCGGAGCCGCACTTCAAGGAGGTCGCCTTCTACTACAGCGAGTCGGGTGTGCAGTACCGTGAGAAGGAGCGCAAGGAGCGCTCCACTCAGCTGGACATCTTTGCCGGTGGCGGTCCCGGCGGCGGCGATGCGTTGCACATTCACGACGGCGATGACGGCACAACGCCGCTGCGTGCCGGCGACTATCAGGGCTACAAGTCGAACCGCGGCGGCGGCGACCACAACTCGACGCTGGACCAGCCCGCCGAGAGTCCCATTGCCATGGTGGACGATCAGGCCACCACGCACTCGCCCTTCAGCATGCACTCGGGCTTCATTGTGAGCAGCACACCAGATGCGCTGTCCACGATGCCCACGGCGGGCGGTTCGCACATGGACGACGCCGCCTATGTGCAGGCGGATGTGGATCCGGATACGGAGGCGCATGTGGCGCTCACGGCGGACGCGGAGCGTGGCTATGAGCTGTACGATCCCAGTCCCAATTTCGTCGAGTTGCCGCACAGCGGCAGCGGTCGCCTCAGCGGTGAACAGCATCTGCTGCCCAAGGCGAAACGTGGCGCCGGCGGCGCAGGTATTGTGCCCAGCATGAGCTCCTCGATGCCGGATGAGATGATTGGCGGCGGCGGCGCGAATGCTGCGCATGCTGCTGCGGGTGGTGGTGGCCTCATCTCCACCTCGCTGCAGCCGTCGACGGCGTCGGCGGCCAGCTCGAATGCCAGCAGCAGTCGGAATCCCAGCCTGAAGCGCGTCGCTGCGGACATGTTTCGCAATCGCGTCGGCTACGGCATTCTCAGTCGCTTCAACCACAAGCGCAGCGGCAGCAACGTCAGCCACAAGAGCAACATCTCCAATGCGCCCAGCAACAGCAGCAACACCAACCTCACCAGCCACCCCGCCGGCATGGCCATGGTCAGCATGGGCCCCACCAATCTGGGCACCATCGAGAGCGGCGGCAGCGGCAGCGCCGGCAGCTACACGGGCACACCGCGCTTCTACACGCCCACGGCGACAACGCCCAGCGGGGGCGTGGCCACCATCATAAGCGACAATCCCAACTACAAGCTGCTGGACGAGTCGGTGAACAGCGGCGGCTTGGGGGACCATGCGAGTGCCGGCTGGCCGCCGCAGCTGACTACGAGCAGCCTGAATCCCAACTACGAACCGACGACGGCAGCGGCGATGATCAGCGATAATCCCAGCTATGTGATGATGAACGAACCGCAAGCGGCCATCTATACCAGCGATAACCCGAACTATGCGCCACTGTTGGCGAATCGACAACGCGTGCACCCGAGCAGTTCCGATGACGATGAGCACGACGACGACGACGAGTGAGTGCCGAACAAAACGAGAGAGAGAGAGAGAGAGAGCGAAGAGAGCAATAGAGAGTGCAGGAGTGCAGAGAAAGCGTACAGCGTACAGCGTGTGCAATTTACTAATAACACGATTTCGATTTCGCCTTTTGCAGCGACGACGACGACGAAGAGGAGGAGGAGGACGACGAGCACACCGAGCACATCAAAATGGAGCGCATGCCGCTCAGTCGAACAAAACAGCGGGCGCGCATCGTCCAAAAACAGCAGTCCCAGCAGCCGCGCAGTCGCAGCGTCAGTCAAACGCGCAAGGGCGACACGCAGCCGTTGACGCCGACGTTGACGCCGACGCAGACGCAAACGCAGTCGATGTCGACGCCAGCGACGAGGGCGGGCAGCGCGACCACCGGTAATTCGTCCAACATACTCAAGGAAAATTGGCTGAGGCAATCGACAACGCCGCGGCCACCGCCCAATGGTTTCATAGGACGCGAAGCGTAAAAACTGAAAACGCAAGTGTTCAAAGAATAACATGTAAATACACACACACACACACACACACACATACACATAACAATTAGCATAAACACATGTAGTGGGAGGGGTGGGCGAGAATAACTCAGTGCGATGGAGCGAACAAGCAGGCGGCCGCAGGTGAGCGCAAGCTGCACTAAGAGAGAGCGCTAAAGGCTCTCTTACACTTGCTATGCTCTTTCTGCAAGGCGACTGCATTGTTAGTGTAATTTGTTGAGTTCGTAGTTAAGTTTGTGCTGTAAATACTGAGTGAGATGCGAAATCCCCTCGATAAAAAGAAAACTGTAAATCATATGAATTAAGACGTAAAGGGCGCAAGCAAACTTTTGCCTAGAGCCAAGCCTCCTAACAATTTATTACATACATACATACATACATATACACGATCTAGTTAAGCTTAATTTATATATGTTTTTTTCGTATTTGTTAAGTATTTCTTTTATAATTTACTAGCGCCGTTAAAAAAACACACACATACATACAACAAAACAAAAACAAAACAAGTCCTAAATGCAAATAACAAAAGTACAAAAGCCAACAACCAACCAACCTAAGTACCGATTATATCTAGACATAGACAACAATACAATACAATTACAATTACAATTACAATACATATTTGAGTATGTATGAACCTAACCTAACTTATGTATAATTATAATAATAATTATTTTAGTACCTACCAAAACGCAAAACGTAAAGAAACGAAAGGAAACGAAACGAAACGAAGCGAAAGGAAACGAAAAGATGCAACAAACAATACAAAACAGCAACAACAATAAGCAATACAACAAACAATACAAAAACAAACGAAAATACAAAACAAAATGAAACGAAATGTCTTCACTGAGTTAATGTCCTTAAATTAGTTACTATTATCAACTACAAAACTACAATTTGCATGTACTCAAACAATTATTATTTTTGTTGTTGTTCCTTTTTTTATTTTATTTTATTTAAATGACATTGTGTTGCAATTTCTTTTAAATCGTTTATGTTTAAGTGTTGCTCGTTTTAAATACAAAAACAAAACACAAAACAAAAAAATGATAAGCTGATTTTATGCATGGCGCTTGGCAACTGGCAAAAGTTTGTAACTAAGAGAATAAAAACGAGAGAATGTTAAATAGAGAAGTGAACGTAATTTATACACACACACACACACTCATCCACACTCACACACATGTATAGAAAAGCGAAAGAGGAACAGAGAGAGAGAGTTGTGTTTGTTTTAACTTTTGGTTTTTATTTTCTAAATTAATTTCATTTGAAGCCAAGCTTCCAAATTACGTAATTGAGAGCTTAAGTAACTACTACATAATTTACATAATTATATATGTACGCTATTTGCTATAAAATGCGCATTTTATTGTAACATATTGATAAACTGTAGACAAAGCAAACACTCATAGAAACACACACACAACCACACACACACACACACATACACTCTGAGAGATAGATTCTAGATGATATTGCCATAAACTCAAATTTAGAACAAGTAATAGATGCAAAAAGAAACGGGCGATTAAGAGATCAATATTTATGGATCATAGACAATTACAAAACAAAATAAAAAACAAACATACAATACATGGAAAAGCAATAGACGAATTACAAGCACACGTACATACATGCACATGTGTATGTATGTGTGTTCCATATAGACATATATATTATAACTATTCTAAATGCGAAACTAAATGCGAAACTGAACAGCAACAGAAGAATAAAATACAATTGCACACACACACACTAAAACACACACAACAACATAAACATACAACAGACACACAGACATTCTCTTCAAATATTGCAACTGCAACAAATGGAATTTTGATAAAGCAAAAATAATAACAGAAACAGTAACAAAAGTATTCGATATTTGCCTTCGCTCTTTATATACAGTTTATTAACAAAAAAAAAACAAAAACAACAAAAAAGTTATACATATATACTATGACTTTAAAGTAACAAACAAATAGAAATAGATTTATATCGGATTTTATTTGATAGATGCAAAGAAGAATGAAGGACACTTAAAATATTTAAATGAATTATACAAAATGCTAGTTGTAAAACCTATGAAACAAAAAAAAACTATTGAAAAGAAACACTATTGAATTAATAATTAAATTAAATTAATTAAACCATATAATACGCTATACACATACACACATACACACATACACATGCATAACACAAACAATATTCTACAGACACATACACACCCACGCATATACATATACATACGCATATATGTATACACACACATACACACACTAAAAAGACTGAAAAATATAGTTCCTTTTGTTTTTATGTACATAACAAAGCAAAAAATTCTAACGAAAATTGTAAACTTAATGCGAAATGCGAACGTAAAAACAATAAATGGAATTATAAAATTAATCAACATTAAATTTAAATCAATAAAAAAAAGTTTAATATAAACATACAATACATACATACATACAAACTTAAATGAAAATGAAGTTGGAAGAAGGAAAAGCAGCCGAAAGCATTATGGAAAGTTATGTATATTTAATAGTTGAATTAACTCAATTTTTCGTAACGAACTGCTTAACGACAACAAACAACAACAAAACAACAACAACACCAACAACATCATCCAGAAATGAAAAAAAAAATGAAAGAAAATCTGAGCAGCCAAATACCAACATCTTATATAGAAAATATATATATTCTGAATAGTTGGCTCTTCGTTGGCGCAATTAGCAGCGTTAGTGTACATACACATACAAACATACACATAACATATATATAAATATATACATATACATAAACGTAATTATAAAAGAAAACCTATCATATAATAAATTAAAACAAAACAAAAAAAAAGCTTCAATATTTTTATTATTTCTAACTAAAGCTAATTGTACATTTAAAGCTAAGTTAATTGTTTCCTGTTTATATAAGCAAAATAAACAACTACACATATTATTATGTAACAAAAATATTATGGCAAGACTATAATAAAAACTAAATTAATATACAAAAATAAAAATTAAATGTCTTTCAATTATTTCTAGTTCTGTAAAATCTACAGATATGACAAAACCATTTGAATAATGTTAGAAATTATCTAATTGGGATTGGCTCATTCAAGAGTAATAACAGTTTTAACTCAAATTTGTGAGCTTACCCTCAAAATTGATGAACGGTAGTATCGATAAGCTCAAGCGAAGAGAGCAAATTCACTGAGTGCTTACAGACACACACACTTGTGCAAATCAAAACAGCAAAGCGGGCACCGCAAAATCAGACCAAATAACCAGCTAAATACCAGGCGAGCAGGAATCAGCAGCAAGCTGAGCTCTCTTAACATTCATGAGAGCGCATTTACAGTTAGGGTCGCACAGGCACGCAAAAACACACATGCATACGTTTACACACATTGACATGCAAACTCATTAACTTTGAGAGAGAGATCAGCAACTTGCCGCTAATTTCTGTTCGCCTGGTACTTTACTTAGACTTTTACCGGTTTTTAGCTTAGCCAAATCCCATCGCATAAACACACACACCTGCACAACTCAAGTGACAGAGCGGAAACAACTAAAACGGACCAGGCGACCAAAATCCAGCAGCAAGCACCAAATGCTCTGATAACCGTTGAGCTTGAACGCAAATGTTCCCAATCTCCCAATTAAATTAGCAGTTTTTCATTTTATGTTTTCTTCGTTTTTTTTTTTAATATTTATTTGGTTTTTTTTTGTGTTGGTTTTGTTTTGAAACAAAAGAAAAGTACCTAACAAATTTGTTTTTTTTTGTTTTTATAAAATAAAAGTACATTTATATAGATTTTCGTCTTGATTTTATACAATTTTGTAGTTGTATTTAGTTTAACCTCTATGCGATAGGTTTTACATAACTAGTTGCAGTTGATTATTTTTTGTTTCAGTTTCAGTTGGGTTATGTTTTGTGGGGGATGATTTGGCTTTGACTTTGATGGTGAACTTTGAACTGGTATTGAGTTTGTTTTTGAGGATGTTCGCGGTTCTCATTTGTTACGAGTGGGTGTCAAGTCTGTTGTGTTGTATTGTGTATAGTGTGTAGTGAGGTGTGGTGTGTGTGTGTGTGTGGTGTGTGTTCGCTTTCTAGGTTACATTTCAATAACAATAACAAATAATTATGCATACTTAGCGTTAATAACTAAATCAAACGCACTACTGAGAGCTTGAAACGGCAACTAAAAATATACAAACAGCAGACAAGACACAAATAGAGGGGATAAGTTTTCGTCGTTGTTCTTAATGTTCTTCTTATTTCTTTTTGCTGTTATTTTTTACTTTGTGTTTGTTTCTACTGTCCCCTGATTCAGGTTGCATGCGTCGTAAATAAACTGGGAAGTTGGTCGAGAGGATGTGTGTGGTTTTCCTTGTCCTTTTCTTGTTCCTTTTTGTTTTCTTTTGGAATTATCATAGCAATATTTTACAATTTTCAATTGAATTACTTCTTGTTTCTTGTAGTTGTTTTGTTTTTATTTTCATATAATAGTAGTTTAATAACTATTTTGTTTTACTAATTAAAAATTATGTTTTTTGTTTTGTTTGTGTGTGAGTGTGTTTGTGTGTGTGTGTGTTGGGTGTGTGTGTGTTTGTTATGTATGTGTGTACTAATTTACAGACAGTTCTGGCGCAAAATATTTTGTTGATTGAGGCATCATCTTGTATGTTCTCATCAGTTTGTTTCTTTTGCTTTAAGTATTCAGCATTGATGGTTGCTGATTTTTGCTTTAGTTGTTTTCTTTCGATTTCTTGTTAAGGCTAAAAATTTAAATTTGCTTATAAAATGTGTTTTTGCATTTTGTGAGGGCATTTTTGTTTTTGTTTTCTTGTTTGTTTTCACTTAAAATACGTTTGGATTATAAATTTAAATGTAGGTTGGTTTTTACGCTTAAAATGTTACACACAACTTAGTTTCATTAAGTTTCCTACAATTTGTTTTTGTTGATTTTTCTTTAAACTGTTTCTTTACTTGATAATTTGTAATAATAATAATAATATAATAATATAATAATAATAATAATAATAATAATAGATCATCTCTAACGTTATATGCGCTGCTTTCTTTGTATATAATTTAAAATTATAAACACCCCCAAAAATTCCCCCAATTCGCAGTTGATTTTGTTGTTGGTTTGTGTGTGTTCCATATAATGGATCTACGGATCGGTCTTAGGGCCCCAGGCATCAGAGCTAAAATCAAACAGATGATCGATGCCCTCGTTTGCATTAAGCGCATATGGATATTCATTGTCATCCGGTGGAACGATGGGCACAAATGCATCGTTATTGAAGTCTGCAAAATATAAAACAAGAAGAGAACACGCAAATCAGTCGAGAGTCTATCAAAAAATTATGTTCTACCCAATAATGCTAGTAACATGAAATATATATGTGTGTGTTGTGGATGTACGATGACATTAATTGATTTTGGTTTCGATTGATTTGATTTTCGGGGATGATTTATTTTCTTTGATTTGAGTTGAGTTGAGTTGAGTTGATTTGATTGGTTTTTGGTGGATGCATGTTTGAAATTCACGCCAGAGCTGAATCTCATGGTGCTACAAAATTTCAATTTCAATATGAACAATTGCCCTCCGCAACGGTCAGTGCACTGCAGACCCACGAGAATTCAGTTCCAAAATGAATTTGCGCTTGCGCGTTGATATAATGTGGTTCCATTTTGACGATAGAGGCGGCGGGTTAATACGAATATACATACATACATTCTCTATATACAGATATAGACAATAATCAAACAACCTTTATGTATTAGTGTTTGTTAGTTTGGTGATTAGATTTGCGATACATTTTTGAGTAGGCAAACTTAAAATTTCTCTAGCAGTAACAGTTGCTGTTAAGTTAACAGTGACTGTTAGTTAACAGCAACTGTTCGTGTTTAGAGCTTTCAGTTTACGTCTGACTACTTAACAGTTTGTTGGTTGTGTAAATGAGCTGTAAATGGAGTGAACATGCTTGGTATGTAATGTGTGTATTTGTATGGTTGCGAGTGTGCGTGCGAGACAGAGAAAGCTTGAAACGAGTTAGTTTTGTTATTGGTTAAGGTTATTTTCACATCATTTCACTGTAGAAGCAAAAAAAAAGAAAGATAACTGCAGAATTTAAATAAAAGTGATTCAATTTTGAACTGATTCTCGTTGGTTGATTGCAAAATTTGGAAAATAACACAACAGATTCTTGATTGATGCGACACTTTCACTTAACAGTACTATAGAATATACATATATTGCATGGGTTCTTGTGCTTTGTTGATGTGCGAAGGACGCGCTCAGCAAGAACTCAGACTGTGATGCGGTTTCGATCAGAAAATGCACGCAGGTCACAGAGAAAGTTCTTGACAAGCACGCTTCCCGTATTTATCATAGAAATGTAATGTTAGCGGCCACTGTTAACGCAATCGCTGTTATTTACATAGGCAAAATGTAATGACAGTGTATGTAAGAGACAGAGAGAGATAGAGAAGGGACAGGAAGAAAATGAAAACAACATTTAAGCGACAATATCGAGGTGATGGTGTGTACTTACAGTCCGAGGTGATGTCGCTGAAGAGCGCATCGAGGCCTTGAAGAGCAGCATTGCTACAGTTGCTGTCAGTGTCGTTGTCGGCAACGCCTGGCGGCAACAAGCGATAGTTGCGACTATGATGGGTGTATTGCTGCTGTTGTTGCTGCTGCTGAGCAACATTGGCGCCAGCGCCAGAGATGTCGCCATATGTTGCCGCCAAGCCGACTCCACCAAGGCCACCGTTGTTGCTCTCGTTGCCCGCGACGGCTGCAAACTGCATTTGCAGCGAGCCCATGGCAGAGGAGTTGTTGCTGCTGCTGTTACTGTTACTGTTGTTAACAGCATACGTCGCAGTCGCTCCTTCCATTGCACAGTTATACATCGGCACATCGCTGCGTCGCTGCTGCTGTTGTTGCTGATTGTAGCTCACTGTGTTGTTGTTGCTGCTGCTGCTACTGTTGCTGTTGCTGTTACTGTTACTGTTGGGGGGTTGGGAATTGTTGCTGCTGCTGTTATGACTATTAAGCGTAGTTGTTGTATTGTTGTTGTTGCCACGTCGCCTCGTCGTCGTCGTTGGCGTGGGCGATTTTGTTAGACTGCTGAAGAGCTGCTGAATAGTGTTCGGCTGCTGATGCTGATGATGATGATGTTGCTGATGATGATGGTGCTGGTGGTGACTATTGCCACGCACCACAGGACTGGTCAGCGTGGGCACCAGTTGGTTTAGCTCCTCATCGACATCATCGTCGTCGTCGTCATCAGCATGCGTCGACGATTGCTGCTGCTGTGGCGAGGTCAGTTCATACTTGACGCCGCCAATATCACAAATGTTATTATATTCAGGCTGGGATTGCTTGGCCGCCGCCTCAATCGACTTGCTGAGGTTGCGTTGCGCTGAGACGCGATATGGTGTTTGGCCTATAAATACGATAAAATTAGAAAATTATTGCACTGTTATTGATAGACGACGGTTGCTTCAATACTTACCTAGACCCTTGGTGCTCATGGCATCAATGTTATTGAACAGCGGATCGTTGTGGCGTTGATTGGTCAGGTGCTGCAGTCGCGTCGATGTCGCCGTTCGCAGGCCGCTGCTGCCCGCCAATGAACCGGATGGCGCATACCCCGAATCGGGCCGAGAGCCAGGCGAAATCGGAGAATTCTCCGGCGAGTTGTCGTGGCACAGAAACACATTGATCTCCTCGCCGTTCTCCGACTTGACGAAAATCTCGCGCGGCTCCTTTGGATCCGAGAACTGCAAACAGAGAACAGAGAGGCATGTGGTCAGTAACAGAAATGTAAAAGCTTCTTAATTAACAGCACTGTCAATAGCATTCACGTAATTAGCAGACAGCTAACAAAAATGGATTTAACAGTGGCTGAGCAAGTCGTTTTGTATTTTTAGAAATGATATTTACACATTTACTTTTTTTTTTTTTTGGCAGACTGACACAGTGTTGCCAGACTACACAAGCTTTAATAGATTTGCAAATATGTAGTTGTCTCAAGCTGTATATGTATAAGTGCGCGTGTACGTTTGGAGACTACCTGTAAGCGATATTAATCGCATCAGCGTCGTTTCTTGTGTTTTTGGCTCTTTCTTTCGCTCTCGTGCGTGCGTTACGCGCGAGTTCATTAAACAGTTCAAGGCGAGCGGAAACATTAAGCGCAATATTTATAAATAGTGCGTGGCTAACAGAGATCGTCTGCTGATCATCATCATCAGGCCAACCGCCAACAAGACAACGCAAAATTCAATTGGAAAATTTTTGTGTTGCTGCTGAGAAAATCATGCGAAATGAGTTGCAAAATGATATCAAAAACGAAAGAAATGGGCGCTAGGAGAGTACAGCATTGAATGGGAGGCAGGCGGCTAGGCTAGGGTATGGTGGGGGAGAGGAGTGTATTCCATTTTGCAGTGTGCGGCGCTTGTCGCCGTCTGCGTCGTATCTAAAAATAGGGCGCCATGTTTAATGGCATGCAGACGCAAAGAAGAAGCACACAATTGTCTGACGTCGCCCGAATAGGGACGAATCGAGTCAGTCTTCCACCCAATACATTCGTACATACTTATTTATATACTTTAGTATACACACAGACGCTCAGCAAAAGGATTTTGTGTATAAAAGTATGGCAACTCTGGTACTCACCCCAAGTCTGGCCTCTGGCGGCGCCTTGATCACTATCACAATCTGATCTTTGAACAGATCCACGTTGAGCAGATCATTCTGCGTTACATAGGCCATGCCACTGACATTCTCCACCTCACGCGATATTTCGGCCAGTTCGCCGCGCATCTGATCGATGAGCGTGTTGACCTCGTTCTCCAGCTGCTCGAGTCGCACGTTCTCCGCCTCGATGTCGCGGGAACGCTCGCTGCTGACCAGTGATTGACCGCCGCGCCATTGAATGTTGTTCTTCGACTTCTTCTCCAAGATGCCAATGCCCTCGAGCACGTTCGTAATGTCGTAGATGCGACGCTTCTGCACGGCCAGACGATTGGAGGCATCGTTGAGATCCACAACACCGTCCGGTGACTCCTGCAGTAGATCCACAAACTTTTTGGTCAGTATTCCCAGCGAGGTGTCAGCACGATTGCGATCACCGCCACCGCTGCCTCCGCCACCTCCAGTCGATGCTGCCGATGACGACGATGTGACTAACGAGGTCTGTTGTTGCTGATGCTGCGACGTCGTCTGCTGTTGCGACGCTGTTCGCGCGAACTGAGCATGCGAATGGTGAGCAGCAGATCCGTTGCCGGCCGGTTTGCCTGTCGTCGTCGTCGTAGTCGTCGTCTCGTCATCATCGTCGTCGTGCTCGACTTCGTATTGCTGCTGCTGCTGCTGCTGATGGTAGCGCTGTTGATGTTGATGTTGCTGCTGATGTTTGCTGTTGTAGGTGACCGTTTGGTGCTGATCGCTCTGCTTGGCCTGTTTCTTCGGGTGGATTTCGTGGGTGGCTGCGTGCGCCCGGCGCTTGACCTGTGCGATGAATGGAAGAGTGCGTGATCAGTGCGTGTCGTTATCGATAAACACAGCATATCGATTATATTTCTTTATGCCCTTACTAAACTATTCTTCGAAGTTAAGCGCAAATTTTACTTGGAGTACAAATTTTACACACACGAGCTTATGTCAGAAAATGAATTTACTAAATTGTATGCAATAAACTTGTTTTTTCGCAAAGCCGAAGCACATGCAAAAATTTTCTCTAGTTAATATTGTTTCTAGTTGACTGCCAGATGGCTTGGGTGGCTATCGAAACATTAAAGTTATTATATTTTAGCACAAACAAGACACTAACACATAAGGCGCAGACTGCTGCTATGCGTAACATAAAAATGTTATCGCGCTGTTAAGTTGGAGACATTGAGAAAAAAACTGCATTGTGTGCGTCTAGCAATTCAAGCAATAAATAATAGCTTTAAGCAGTTATCTTTTATAGGTATTTAAGCAGAGTAAACTGTATTAAAATTCTATTCAACACTCACCTTGTAGTAATGTGTGATATCATTTGTTTTGCTCGCACCGCCATTGCGCTGCTGCTGCAAATGTTGTTGCTGTTGATGTGTGCTCGTTGCTTCGGCAATAACTGTTGCTGTTGTTGCACCGCTTCCGCCCTTGCTCAGACTTATGTAGACGTGATCTCGCAGGTGTGCAGCGACGCCGACGCCGCTGTTACTGCTGCTGTCGTTGTTGCCACCCGCGTGTAGCTCGTAATCGATGTCCAACAGCTTTTCATTTTTGATCACAATATTATTATTGTTATTGTTGTGGCTGCTGCTGTTGTTGTTGTTGTTATTGTTGTTGCCCAGCAGCTCATAGTTGAGCTTTCGTACCACCTGCGAATTGCCGCCGCCAACTCCATAAAGCTGTTGACGTTGTGTGTTGCTGTTGCTGCTGTTGTTGCTGTGGCTGTTGGGCGCGGCGGTGGTTGTTAAATATTTCGACATTTCGCAGTCGCCGCTGCCTGCAGTTGTACAAAAATAGTATTTTGCTAGCGCGCTGCTCTCTCACTCTTTCTCCACTTCTACACTTCTCTGCGTCTCCTCCTCTTCCACCTCGATTACAGTTTGTCGTATTTTTCTGTCTTTTACTTTTTGCTACGTTGGCCTGGCAGCACGGCGATCGCCCGCAATTTTGTGTAGCATACTTTTAAGAGCGCTCGCTAATAACGTTGCCACTTAGTTCGAAATTATTGCCAGATGCGTACGTTTCGTTTGTTGGTGTGAGTACTGTGTGTGTGAGTGTGTGTAACTTTTCTTGTTGTTTTTTCTTTATTGTACTTTTTGTTTGCGCTTATCAACTAAATTAGCACCTAGGGATTCTTCACATCTGCAACAAAAACAGGAAAAAACAAAAGAAAATAATTAGACATATGTGTGTGAGTGAGTACGTAGTAAAGTAGTATAGTATATTTATGCAATTGGCACATTAAACTTTAGCGCCGTTTGTTGTGTTGTCATTGTCTTGTATTTTGTTTTGTTTTGCACCTTTTACATGTCATTAGCATTTAGTGCAAGTGACAAATGCGCAAAAGAGCGAAATGAGAGCACAGTACAACAACACGACGCGTGACATTAAACGCTGCTTGCTGATGATGATAAAGAGCGACCATTTTGAATTATGTATAAGCTAACACACTTCTTCCCTCTCTCAGACAACACTCCATTAAAGCTCCCAAACAAGAAGCGACGCTGTAGCATACCAAAAATATTTCTAACACAAAAAACAATGTCATGCGTGGCTGTTGTTGTTGCCGTCGCGTCGCGCAAGCGCAAATGTCAATAAACTCGGCATATAAAAAGTATTTAAACCAATCAATAAGGCAAGCAAAGAGAAGAGTAGGGGCTAAGAGGCGACGACTTGGAGGCCGGCGTGTGAAGAAAAGCCAAAGGCTAAACGAGAATGCGAAACCAGAACGAGAGAAACAAACCACAACAGGTAAGAAGGTAACGTTATAGTTAATTCTGTATTAACCGCTTTTGGTCAACGTCTTTATCTGGCTCACGCTTCATTAGAAAGACTTTTGGCAACGTTGGCAAAATAACAAAACAACAGCGAAAAAATGCGATTTACATGCCAACATTAGAAGTCTGTTATTGGCGGGCTCTGCTAAATATTGTTGTTTGACAACGGCAGCTTTGAAATTTACGAACTGTTAATTGCAACAACAAATAGCGAACAGCAACAACAGCGCGCGCACATTGCAAAAGGTAAATGACAAAAACGTTTTTAGTGCGATTATATACACACTATTCATGTATATATTGTGTGTATAATGTATACTTGTATATACAGTGAAATGTTAAACGGCAAAATGAACGAAACGTCGTGTGGAATTTGCTGAAATTGGCAAGAAATGAAATAAGCAGCAAACAAGCAAAAGCAGCGCAGGTAGCTAAACACCAACAACAATACGCAACCAGCCAGCCTCTCACTTTGCTCATGCTCTCTTTCATTCACTCGCGCTCTCTAAAAATTGCAGGCGTCGACGTCGTCGTCGCTGTTAGCGTAAGCGTTGGCTTCGCTGCCGCTGAGATTTTGTTGTTGCTGTTATTGTTCTTGTTGCTTTCTACGGTGTGCCAAAAACGGTATCTGTTTACAGGCGGTCGGCGAATTCTGTTTATTTCTTTCATTTTCTTTTTTTCTGCAGGTAATTCAAATCGAAGACATGGAAATTTTATACGCAGCTCCCAGCTACAAATTATGTGGGCACCAGACAAAAAACAAAAACCTTATACTTATAAATTCTCTACATATAAAAAAAGGTAGGTCCTTTGAAATGTCTTAATTTAAATGCACATGAAATATTCGCAAATACAAGTAGTCGATATATTCATACGCTTTAAATATAAAATTACAGTGCGAGTATAAAATTACACTCCGATAACAACAGCAACACCAACAAACTGAGCTTATGCTAATTTGAGTCAGTCAGTGTGACCCCATCATAAAATGTGCACGTTTAACATTTGCCATAACAGCGCTGATCTTCATTTAACATTTACATGTGTGTGCGTCGGTTTAGTGATTGTTAGGATAGTGTGTGTGTGTGTGTGAGTATCACAACTTCAAGTGCACTTGTCGGGCATCTCTTTGCTCTGCTATATGAGTGTGTGCTTGTATGTTTATCTAATAACAACAAGAGAACCCAAAAGGTAAACAGCGAATGCAACTGTGACTTGAGCAAGAAATACATTATGCAAACAGGGAAGCGAGAACATGAACATGAAAAATGTCTGAAATCGTGGACAAAATGGCCTAGAGAAAATAAATAAAAACAGTAAAACAACAACACATCGACATGAGCGCAGCAGAGTAGCTTTTATTTTTATTTTTTATTCAATCAACCTGACGACATCGACGCAGCAGAGCGCAGCGACCGCGCCGCGTATGACTGACTGATAAAGAAGAAAAAGCTAGAAGTACAAGCGCACACATACAAAGCATATGTGTCTGCGAGTGTGTGTGTGTGCTCATGACGAGTAAATAAGCTGCAGAGTTCTGTCCAAACACGCGAACGACTTTTTTGATAGCACTTCGGGCCCAACAACTGCTGCTTGTTGCTGCTCCTCATAGTAAATTAGTAAAGTAAAACACGAGAATATGGTATTAAAAAACTGAATTCTACTCGGGGATGAGATGCGCCCTCAGACCAAATCAACCACCTCCCTCCCCACCCACTTTGTCTCTTAAAGCATAACAAATGGTCAGCAGCTGCTAATTGGCTGCTTGGAGTGCAATCTAACGGGGCACGTTGAATAACTTCTAACACGAGCTATTAATTATGCAAGCTACAATTTATGATTCTTTAATTATGCATATACACAATATGAGCAAACATATGTACATATGTAAGCATATACTGAGTACATACATACATACATACATAAGACAAACACACACATACAAATATACTAGTCTAGTCAGAGCAGCGCTGTCGACTGCGACTGCAGCAGCGTCGTACACGTAAAAGTTTCGCTTTCTTTTTGCACAGCATTTTGCATGCGCAGTAGAAAAACACACACACAAAAACCAACAATAAAAACAAGACTGACTAGAGACACACATACATATGGGCGGCTATACATACATCCTACGATTGCCATAAAAATCATTCAGCAATCGGTAAGAGCCGGAGAAAAGAAGAATTTTGTGTATAGCTCCTCCAACCACACTCGTTGTCGCTCACCGCTATGTGAGTGTGTGTGGGGAGAGCTTTTGAAAGAGAGAGAGGGAGAGATACAGAGAGAAAGAGAGTGGGATGCTGTGGTCTGAGTTGGCTGTAGTTTCAGAGCGCGATGCCGGCCGCTGTTTTACTTTTGCTAACAGCTGTTAGATCAGACAGACGTTGACAGATACGGTCCACGGCAATGTTCTTGTTTTTGTTATGCTGCTGTGTGGATCGCATGTTTATTACGACGCAGCCGGTTTTGTGCCTTGCGTTCCACACACTGATTATGCGCTTCGCCCAAGTTGTTTTTGTTGGTGGTTGACCGGTGTATATGTGTGTAATGTAAGTAAGCAAGTAAATACATATGTAAAGCACCCATGTCGCCATTTTAGCATTTCGCTTAAGCCAATTACAGGCCAATGCTACGGCATTTTAATAATGCGGCTCTTCTCTCTGTCTTTTACCTAAAACAATCAAAGCTTAACCCAATAACGCCAATCAAACCGGCTCTCGACAAAGTTGCCCAAAAGCAACATCATTAGCAAACGAGTGAGCAAACAACAAAAAGCCGAAATCCAATTATTTGTTTTCACTGAGTATCGAGTACTCGATACTACTACTAATTGCGTCGCTCTCACTCGTCTTGATATGCAATTTAAATGAACAGGAACAAGTGTAAACAGCAAAAGTAAAAGGTATTAAAACTCCGACTCAAATCTATTGCGTGCGTGTGAGTGAGATGGCAAAAGGGTAACAGAGTCCGCTGTTAGGCTCAACAGCGGCTGTATGTCTTGCTCTGCTTCTTATTCGTTTCTTCTATTTGTGTATGCCAAAAATAATTGCCAGTTGGTCGGGTGTGGGTGGCAGAGACGCTACCGCCCACCCCAACCCTGCTGAAATGAGAGCGCGTCGAAAAAAATGCGTCGCAAAAAATTTAGCCAACAAACGAAATGCAAACAAAAAAAGGCAAACGAAGAAACAGTTGTATGTGGGTGAAGTTCTGAAATACTGGAAATTCAAGCCGAATTAAATATTTTCACAATTTTCGGGGAAATCCCCGACTAAATGAACAAAAAGAAGTACCAGGAAAATCACAGTAAACGCGAATATAACTACACACACATATTTGCATACAAACAAACACTCGTCGCACACATGAAGGTACATTGTATGTGTGACGCATTTGCAGTCATGGGATTCCGGAAAACATTGCATTGAAAATGTTGAAATCGCGCTGTTATCAGCAACTCTCTTTCTCGCTCTCCCCCACCCACCCAGACCATACGCTCTCTTTTGCTCCTTTCGAGTGGCTGTTAACTAACATAACATGTGGCTGCTATTCAAGCCAAGCGACAGAGTTACGTTCCACAAATGCTGCTGATAAAGTGGAGCAAGCAAGTGGTGGAGTTGATGAGCGGGGGCGGCGGAGTGTGTCGAGGAGCTTTAGAAGTTTGCTATTTACAAATGAATTAAACGCCGTTTCACGTGAAACTTCAAAGCAACACACAAAAGGCATTTAAAGGTTATTAACGGGCTTAGAGCAGTAGTGGAGGAAGAAGAGCAGAGGAGAGGAGCAGTGCACAAAGCAAACTAGAAAGAATGATTAATTGTCGAAATACACACACACGCACACACTCACAGAAAACACATGGCCCGCAGTTTAGCAGCCACTGATAAATTCGATTGAAAAAGTTCAGTTGTAGTTTTTGTTTTGTTAAATTGCAAAAAAAACAAATGGCAATGGAAAAAACTTAAAGTGCACGCACCTAAATTGGAATTTCTTCGCGTTTTTTTTTCTTTTGCTTTTTAAACATATATCACGACGAACAACCCAGCAAAGCAAATGCTTGATGCCGCTGCTGCTACCGTCGCTGCCTGCGTCGTCGTCGTCGCTGCTGCTGCCAACGTCGCTGTTGCTGCTGTTTTGTAGTTGCTGCTGCTGCTGCCGCCAACGTCGTCGCGCTCATTTAATATCACACACGTTTCATATTTTTTGCGTTTTTCTTGTCCAATTTCATTTGGTGTTTGTTCACTACGGGTTTTCTTCTTTCTTCTTCTCGTTTTGCGCAAGTTTATTTTCTTTGCGTTTCTCCGACGCTGTGTGACGTCAGCAGCAGTTAAGCCAAAAAAAATTAAGTTATTTGTTGTAGATATCACATAATTGTTGTTGTTGTTGTCGTTGTCGCTGTCCTCAATTTAATTGTTGTTGTTGTGCCTAGTGTGCAGTTCAGTTTAGTGTTTTTTCCTTCTTTTTCTTTTCATCAGTTTTCACACATTATTGTATTTTAATGCGGCGGGCAACGCGCGAGCTAAACGAACTTCATGGGCCACGACGTAAACGCAAAGTGACTGCTGACTGAGAGTGTTCTGCCTCTGCCTGCTGCTTGACTGAGGACGTCGTCGTGTCGTAGTAGTGTAAATGGAGTCGCCGGCAAACCTACAGCAGCGGCGAAAGAGCGAAAGAGCACAGCACACGCAAAAAGAGAGCGCGCCGCACAGAGAAAACGTAAGCGGCGACAACGACAACGTCGACGACGACGTGACGTTAACGCATTGTTGCGTTGCCAAAGATTGCTGCTATTGTTGTTGGTCTTCTTGCTGTTGTTTATGTTGTTTTTGTTGTAACTTCCAACTGGATAAGCGCATTGACGTCATTTGGGTTGTTTTAATGCACTGTTAAATACACTACTTAATGTGTTGCACTTTTATGCCGAGTCGAATTCAATGGTTTTCAGCACGCGCACGCTTTACGTTTCGATACGTTTCGCGCTGTCGCTTACTTGGTATATGTAGCTTTTCGTTTCACTCACAGTGGGTATGAGCGGCAACAGCAGCGACACAACCACGAGCACGGCGATGGCAATTGCGATGGCGATGACGACAACGACTACTACGACGACGACGACGACGACGACGAGGAGAACGACAACAGCGAGCGACGACAGCAACAACAAACAGACACAACCAGCAGTGCGGAGCGTGTACGAAAAACTGATTGCGGCGAATTTGCTGCCGCCAATTTGAACTGTTATGTGTGCGCTGCTTTTGCCTCTGTTAAGCTACTCAGTGACGGCGAATTGAAAGCAGCAGCTGAGAGCGAGCAGCATACACAGCTGAGCGGGAGAGCAACGCAGCTGAGTGGGCAAACACACAACTTCTTCTTCAGTGTGTCTGTGCATATATGTGTGTGTGTGTGTGTGTAAGCGAGCGAGTGAGTGAGTGGAACGTAGGCAGATGCTTTTGTGGCATGTGGATGCCAGACTCACGGTGGGTAGGTGTGCGTGTGCGTGTGTGAGTGCTTTTGAGCCGCGCTCTTTCTCTCTGTCTCTCTCACTTGCTCAAATGCCGGCTACAAAACCAAGAGACGGAAGTGACGTGCTGCCCGCCAGCAACTCTGCCGTCGCTGTTGTCGCACCCACAAGCCGACTATGTACAAATATGTAGCCATATGCATACTTTTTTTTGTACATATTTACTTATTATTTTTTTGTCTTTGCTTTGCACCGTCTTTTTGTAACGAGCGCTACGCATGTTGCGCATTTTCTGGTGTGTAATGTTGCCAGCAACAATGTTGCCAATACCACACGATGTCTTCCTCTTAAAATGGCACAGCACAATTATAGCAAGCCGTGTTTTCTGCAAAATATTTGTATTACCCTCTTGTGGTGGCATAGGTTCCGAATTTGGAACTGCTGTTGCTCCCGAAAGGTTCCACAGTTGGAACGGCTGTCGCCGTGTTTCTGTTACTTTTTTGAATCGCAAGTTCAATGAACTAGACAAACACATCTGCTCAAACACATTTATTCTTTTTTACATTTGCATGTGCCGATCGGTAACTGGGCTACAAACACACATACACACACATGTATCTATGGATATAAAAATAAAAAAAAATCAAGCAAATTATGGTAAATACGCCACAACAAAACTCACGCCCAAGACGGCGAGGCGAGGCAATTTTGTTTCTACTTCACTTTCCATTTTGTTTGCCGGCAGTGGGAGCGTGATGGCATACGAGATGAACAGCCAGACATATGCACATACTCTCTCTCCCTCTCGCACACACGCACTTCCAGTTAATTAAAAGTATTTATGACACTCACACTCACACTCTCTCACACACACACAAACACATACATGCATAAAAAACTGCTGTCTTAAGTACAAAAGTCCACAAGGATCGTGGGAAGTTCGAAGCGCAGACGATCGCAAAACGAGCTCAAAAATAATATGTACTTCATACGTTTGTGGTATCTATGAGCAAAAAAATTAAATCACGCAAAAAAGGCATGCATAGAGTATAGTTCAGGGGGTAGAGAAGACGTTTCGCCCTAAGGGTGACTCGTTGTGACGCAGCTTATGTGAAAAAGGAAAGCCAAAAAAAAAACAAAAAAAAATAAGATGCTATCTTCTCAGCCAGTCAAAAATTTTGGGTGTCAGTGATGTAGCAAAAAAAAGAGTAAAAAATAAAGGATAACAGACATCTTAAAGCTCTGCCTGGCTCTGAGGGGTCATGAGAAGCAACAGCACCAAAACCCATCCAAAAAAAAAAAGGCTGGCAAAAAATTGAAAAAGTACAAAATTGAGTTAATGGAAATTGAAAACTGGAAATGAAATTACTTCCTAATGCTTCAAGGTAAGCGTAAGCTAGATACAGTAATTTTGGGGGAATCAAAATTAATTACATTTTAGATCGCTTTAAATTTCAACTTTTTTCCATGTAGTTCCATTTCCTAATTTCGAATTTTAATAATTGTAAAACACAAAAAAAAAAAATCAATACATTTGCATCTGTCTACAATATAACAATGATATAAAATGATACGGAACTAATGACAATTAAATTAATTTTTTAAAACGAATGTCTAGCTTTGAATGCTTTTCGCATTATATCGCAGCTTTAAGATTAAGTACCGGACGAGACCACAGCACATGTTGTAGGGTATCAAGTATTTGGCAAGCCAAAGTACAAAAATGTGCCTGCAGCGTAAAAGTAACTAAAGCGCAATAAAGAAGTTCTGCTTCTTCCTCATAATCATCGTCATCGTCGTCGTCGTTGTTGAGCAACCCCTTTTTAGTGGGGTGCAAAAACTCTTTTACAGCCTCTGCATCCCCAAGGCGTGCAGCACATGAAACATGGACATGGGAAGTGAATGAGAGACGACAGCCACGACGACGTCGCCGTCGCCGGCACAGACATGCCGCAGAATGCAATCAACTTGAAAACTACTTGAGAATCTGAGCGGCGGCGATATTCAAATTTGAAAATAAAAGTGAAACAAAAAAAAGAAAAGAAAAAAAGGAAAACAAAAAACGCATTGAGCACTAAGTTTGAGAGCAGTTGCCGCCGCCGCCGTCGTCGTCGTCTCTGTCGGCGTTGACGTTGACGTCGTCGCTGCATGTTTGACAGAATGTCAGTCACAATGTTGATTGTGTAGTTGTTTTTGCTGTTGTACTTCTTGTGCTTTGCTAGGGTGGCCAGCTTTCAAGGCGCTTTTGCATGTGTGTGTGTGTATGCAAGAAGGAATGAGAGAGAGAGAGAGAGAGTGAATGAGTGTGTGTGTGTCTGTCTCTGTGTGCGTCTGCCGACTTCCGAATGACTTGACGCAACATTTATTGAATTTGCCCAAAGCGTCGCTCTGACGCTGCCTTCGTTGCCGTTGTCACTGTCGCCGTCTCGCTGGGAAAATTGCTTTAAGCAGGAGCATAAATGAATATTTCGGAAGTAGTAAAATCCCCCAATCCGTCCCTGATTACAAGACCCAACGCAAAAAACCCATTTCAGTTTCACACTAATTGCAAATTAATTTGATTTGAATGTTAATTATTCTTACAGACATCGCGCTTTAAACTGAAAGCAGTCGTCTTTTAACATTAATGTATCTCCACTCGAGCATGGGAACTGATACCTACAGTGGTAATATTTTATGATAGACGCCATAACGATTAGGGCTACGAATTTGAAAAGATGTAAGCGAAGGAGTTGAAGATATTTTATTTAATTTAGTTCACTTAGGAGAAATGATCGATTATCGATAAATATGTTTAAACAGCAAGCATAATACATCAATTAAATATAACTGATCACTCAGTTAAGAGCTAACATTTCGACAATTTGATTATTTGAATTAGAATTAAAATAACTGAATGTCTAGACCAGCTTGATACGTTTTTATATAATAATAATTTAAGTGCACCTAATGTGATTATCAATAATAATAACTAATATGTCTAATTTAAAATTACTATAACAATTTGATAACTCGAATTAGAATCAAATTAACTGAAAGTTTAGCCCAGCTTGAAACTTTGGACGTGGTAATTTAATTGCTATTGTTTCGGGTTGCACAACAAGCTCCTCTTAAATGCAAGTGAACCCATCAACTGCAGATGGCAGCACTTAACCGTTGCATGTTAGATACAGATCTAGTTAATGTCGGGATATGTGTACGTGTGCAACATTATTCACTGTACTCGCGCTCAGTTGATTCTTTAATTTGTTTGGTTTGTTTGGGGCGTAGCCCTATCATGTGCCAGTTTAAACTATAAAATAACACCAACAAGAAGTTGAGAAAAAAAGGTTACCGATGTGATGCGATGCGACGCGCAATCCAAATGGGGTTAGGGTTATAATGAGCGGTCGGTCAGTCAGTCTAACGAGTGGTCGACCTTAAAAGCACGCTGCAAGCCCGCATAAACCGACTACCCCGACTTCTCTTCCCCGATTTGCCGACCTGTCCGCCCTAACAGTCCAACAAACATACCAACAACTCTGTGTACTCTATATGGTTAGACAAGCAGCCAACAAGCCAGCTAGCAACTGAGCGGACTTGACTTGCTTTTCAAGACTGGAACTGAACTGAGTCGCCAACTGGCAACAAATTATTTCTCAGCTCACGTTCAATGAACTTTACTGTAAGCCATAAAACGCGAGCGATACCCCAAAAACAAAAAGAACGCAACAATAAAAAAAAACTGAAGCTAACTACAATCAGTTAATGCTTATTATTATTTAATTATTCGTTTAGACAAAAAGTGCAAAGAAATTAAACAAGCGTGTTGGCAGAGCCAACAAGAACCAGCCAACAAACTGCAAACAGTTGCAACCGACTCACAAATGCAAACCTCACAATACCCTTTAATGTGTACAATGGTATTATTGATTTTGAAATACATTCTAAATTCATGTCTAATATTTGTAGTAAAACCCTAAAAATATTTATAAGAATATTATTATATTCGAATGCTAGAACCACCTCTTTGCACACTCCTCGACTACAGGGTATAAACGGCGAGTGTCAAAGGGGAATGCAGCGAGTAAAACCTAACGAGTAACTTTAACTGTTGTTATTTATTATTTATCATTGTTATTGTTGCTTTTGAATTGTTTTGTTTTTTTTTCTTTTACTTACGCTTTGTTGGCATTGAATGTGAAATTTTGTAAGGTAATCCAAAAGTTGTATCTTGTTTAAAATTTCGTTGAATTTGGCAATGAATTGGAATTGATTTATTTAGTGTTTTAGGTTATTATTTATATTACGATTTATGTGATTTCGTGTAGCTCTTAAATATTATATTAAGTGAATAAATAATTGATAAAAATGTTTTTGTTTTTTGTTTTTTTTTGTTTTGTTTTTTGGTAAATCAATAAATATAGGTTTTTATGAATTTAGAACAAGTTAAAGGTAAACACTTAGCACATATGAGAAATTTGTTTAACAGTATAAAAGTAATAAATGATGAAGAATAGCCAAAAATGTGAACGATTATAACAAATAGAATTAGAAAAGAATTAAAGAATTTTTTTTTTATAAAAACTTATTGCATTTTCGTAATTTTGGAATCGTTTTCAAAATTAAGATTAGAATAGAATTAAAATAACTTAAGCATTTTTAGCACTGAGTTTCAGTTTAGTTGATGATCATTTTAATGTTAATAGTTCATTTTATGTTTTTTTTTTATTATTATTTTATATTTGTTTGTAGTAATCCTTGTGTGAGTGTGTGTGTTTCAGACTGCATTGGTATTAGTTAGCATCGTTTGTGGTGTGTGTGTTCTCGAAATTTCAACAACATTTGCTGTGCACTTTGCAAGTGATTTTCATGGTTATTAAATTTTGTGTAACAAAAGTTGTTATTGTTGCAAACACTTAACAGAGAGCGTGTGATATTGATAAAAACTTTAACAGAAACAACGACAACGGTAACGATAACACGTCATAATCAACAACGGAACGGATCGGATCGCATCGCCGCCTCTCTGGAGATTCACTTCCACTTTCTGCAGCGTTCGTTTTGTAAATGTTGCGTAGTTCTGGCCGCCGACAGCGTTGAAGTCAAGGCAGGCAGCAAACACACACACACACTTGCACACACACACAAACGAAGAGGAAGCAGAACAGGAATGCAATTGCAGGGCAGCGAGCAATAACAACAAGAGCAACAACGCCAGCGCCAGCAACAAAGCAGAGATCGTGTGTGCGTGTGCATGCCAAACACGACAGACCGAGAGAGATAGAGAGAGCGTCGACTAAAGCCTTGCCAGAGAGTAAATGTGAGTGCGCTGAGAGAGCGTGAGCGTAACAGAGTAACGGAGCGTCGAACAAAAGGAATGCAGTCGACGCATAAGCAAAACAACAATAAGGGAGGATAATGCAGCGATCATGCGTGCGCTCTCTGTCGCTCTCCCATTGCGGCCCACCCAGCACAACGCAACGCAGCGCAGGGTTGTATGTGGACAATAAATAAACTTTCGAAGTGACAGACAAGCCGCCGACTCGACGAAAGCACGAAAGCTTTACGCCCCAAAAAGTTATCTGACCTGCGGAAGCGACACAGCGCACCGCAGGGTAGAAGCAGATGGGTCTGTTACAGAGACCCGCGACAGGTGCTAAGTGGCACATTGGACCAACTAGTTCTTCGCCTAGGCGGTCTGCGGTCAGTCATTGAACCCTGTGCCCACAATTAGCACCCAGCCAGCAACAAAGGCATTCTCAACAACATCAACAACTACATCATCATCATGGCAGCCGTGGCCACAGCTGAATTCACATGCAAATGGCACAAAGAAATCTTCAAGCGGAAATCAAAAAACAATCGGCACAGCACTAATAACAGACTGCAGGATACAAAAGCAGCAGAGGCTGCAGATGCCAGTCCAAATTACAGACTCTCAAATCAAAATCAACTGCAAATCCAATCTATAAGCAATTTGCTTTTGCCCAAATTTTAGCGGACGCGCCAAAAATTAATCAGCAAAATAAGTCGAAATGCGAAAATTCAAAACGGATATGAAACAGGAGATGAATTGCCGCCCCAGTCAGACAACAGACAGACAACGTACATCAAGTATATAGAGAATTAACATTTGGGAACTGTACCCCAAAAGGCAATGCGTGTCCTGCGCCGCGTCGTACAGACTGCACCACAAGTTGCATTGCAATGTTTGAGGGTTCGATGTGGCCTGAATAGCTCAACCCAGGACTCTCTACAACTCGAACTTCGGCTCGAGCCAGAGACCGAACCTGAACCCAAAAACAGCCAGCGACTGGACGACCAACTGACTACTTACTGACTGTTGACGAGCCCGACTCGACTCTACTCTCTGTCCGTCTGAACTGTCGTCGCCGTCTGATGTATTACTCGGCGTGTAATTCCGGAATCGAAATATCAACAAGCATAGTTCGTTTTGCAGCTGTCGTTTTGTTATTGCTGCATGAGACTCTTGTGCCTGAACAGAAATAAAAAAAAAAAAAAAAACAACAACGTGGTAGCACATGCCAAAATGGGTTGGGGGAGGGGCATGCAGAGGGGTAACCATTGAAATTTCTGTTTTGTTACGCCTTAGAAGGTTCGTTGGACTCTACCGAGGTCTTGGACTGATAAGGAATTTCCAAAGTATTTCGTTAAGGGGCGCATTATGGATTTCTAGACTTTCAACTCTCCAACTTTCAATTACCTTAAATAAGTTTCCTGCAGTAGAAAATGATCTCCCTGAAGTTCTCGATTTGTTGGACTCCTGGAGGTCTGGAGCTGTTCCGATGCCAGATGTGGCTGAACAAAAGCTTGTAAGAAACAGTCTTATAGTATTTATAGGTTGGCTAGGAATTTCCCAGCCTGCTAATCGAACTATCTTTAGATTTGTAGGGAATATAGGAATTCATATATATAATAAATGTGGGTTTTTCCATGGAAAGAAAGTGATTTGAACTCTTGTTAGGCGAGCGAGAGGAACGTTTAGTGGCTCTTCGTACCGCTCCCCAACTGGACCAACTATCCAACTATCCGACCAACTTGCTTAACGTCTGCGTGTGCGCCTAAGGCTGGGCATCGGGTGCTCATTAAATCTCTCGACTACCTGGTCGATGCCTTTGGCCTGGCTTACCGGTTTTCAAATTTGGGATATGTGCTCACGTTTTTCAGCTATTTTAAGTAACAATAACGAGAGAGTGAAAGACAGCACTCGAGAGAGAGCGAGAGGAGGAAAACACTGTGAGAGTCAGAGGGGGGAGAGCGAGGCAGAGTGTGTATGAATGAGTATGAGGCAACTACAAAAGCTGTGCCGGGACAGGCCACAAAAACAAGAAGAACCTTCGAAATATAAACAGCAAACAGAGCAGAGCCACGGGACAGAGCAAACAGTGAGACAGAGAGAGAGAGACCCAGAGAGAGGGCAACCAAGTGAGCGAGCGAGAGAGCAAAGTAGAGGGCCAAGTACGAGAGTACATTCATAAGATATTTTATACACAGGGCCGCGAGGTTCAGCTTCTGCTTCAGCCAGAGCCAGAGTCACAGCAACAGCAACAGCTTCAGGTTTGGGTTCAGGTTCAGGTCCATAGGTAGAGCAACTCGTCTGCCTAACCTCCTCCTCCTTCTACTTCTCCTCCTGCTGCTCTGCTGCTCTTGCTGTACGCGAAGAGCGTTCGTTGCGCTTTTGTTTTTCCATTCACGAAATTCCTGGAAATTTGTAGATCAGTAAATCTCAGCTTGGTTGCTTCGCTGCCGTTGCCGTTGCCGTTGCTGCCTCAGTGTGTTTCCTATGAAGGCGGCGCGCTCATCAGGACACACAGTCCTGCTGCAATTAGCCTAACTAAATCGAAAGCCTCAGCTTCAGCTTGAGCTCCACTCTAATGAGCAAAGCGTGGGAGCTTCCGAGCGGATGTGAGCAGCGAGTAGATCGCGTTTTGGAGATGGGGATTAGATGCGAAGCGCAAATCAAATTGAGGCACAGCAAACAAACGCAAACAAGAAGCTGACAATCAAACCAAAAGGACCAACAGATGTCCCAAATGTGGCTGCAACTAATGCCTGAGAAAAAGACATTGAAAAGGAAAAGTGGAAAAAGAAGTAGGAAACAACATAGACACACACACACACACAACGAGCACACAACACACGGCCAAAGGAAACACACCTGGACGACGTGAGGCGTTGCTTGCGTCTTGCGCAAAACTCTCTTAGACCTGGAAAGAAGCACCCTTAAAAAGGAAAAACCAAAAAGTAGCAGCACCCTTCAATGCTCTCAGTGCTCACTTTCCGTGTCTGCTGCAGCCCTAGTCGTCTAGCCCTGGCCCACGAGGCACTTCAGACGTTGCGTCCTCTGTGTTTCACTCGGAAAGTGGAACGAACTCGGCCAGCAAGCACACTGTGCACTGAGACACCATACAGAAATCCACGAATGTCGCCAGCTAAGGTAATTTACATGCCCTGTAAGTGGACAGTGGCAAAGGGTATATCACGAGGTGTTGTAATGAGATCTCTGATTACAGCTCAATCATCATTACTCAATGCTTTTATCCCAAAATATTATTCTAATAATGTCCTCGCTTTATCCTGCAACTTTCATCAAAGTCATGCCCCATTTTGAGGCTCTACAGGGTATGCGTCTGGTCGACACACTTCATTTGCATCGCTAGTTACCCAATGAGATATTACGTTGCCTGTTGTCCCGTTCATAATTGTTGCAAAAATGCAACAGCAGCTACGTTTTTAAGGGTGCAACGTGTTGGTTGCCGCCAGGGATCAATCTCTCTCCCTCTCCCTCTCCCCATCACTCACTCTCTCTCTCTCTCTCTCTTTCTAACTCTCCTGCATACTCCCTCTCCTGCTCGCATTGTTCTAGTGTTAGAATTGGGCTGCTGCTGCTGTTGCTGTTGCTGTGCGTTGGGTTTCCTGCAATTCAACAGGAAATGGAAGTGGTTTTTGTTGCAGAAATTGTAATGGGAACGACGCTCGCTGCCGCTGTCCCGTTGATGAAGTGGAGCGCGCCACAGTGGGACGGACACACGTTAAGGAGGCGCCACAGTTAGACTGGAAAATTAGGTCGCCACGTTGCCTAGTTGCCACATTGCGGCTGTCATCGCTTCCCGCTTTAGTTGTTTCCTCTCTTTTTTTTTTTTTGTCTTGGGATCTCTGCTAATTTATGGCATAAGCCCCGAAAGTGGGTTGAATTTCAATTCGTAAAAGGTTTTCCTGCGTATCCTTAATAACAGACAACACGCCCTTCTTTGTCTTCAATGCGGCTATTTATTAAGCTTTAAACCTTTCCTCGTCAAAATCCTGCGCTTAACTTGAAATGCTGCGTTCCAATAACGTATTTTCTAGTGCACAAAAAGCAAATTGGCTTTAACACATCTACTCAGAAAGGGGGATGTAATGGAAGGCTTTAACCCTATTGAGCATAGTTGCAGATAATTTTAAGAGAAACTCGCTGTAATTGTCCCCTTAGAAATTTAGTCTTAATAGAAAGTTTTCATTCACACTTTCAAAGATTAAAAGCCCAATTGCAGATAAGTGTTGGAGTAACTAGCTTTGAGTATCCCTAAGAAACTAAGTCTTACTAGAAAAGTTTCTTTCAAAATGGATTAAAGGATGTACTTTAAAAATCCCTTAACCTAAAAAAATTGACATTTTAGACTTTCAAGGATTTAAGCTCCCAATTACACATAACAATTAGAGTAACTAACTTTCAGAGTCCCCTTAGAAATTTAGTGTTAATAGCAAGGTTTCTTTCTAAGAACTTTAAAGATTTCCACTCCCCACTGAGGATTCTCATTAACATGCAGCACTTGACTACTCGATCCGCTCCACTGTGCTGCAGCTAGGCCGATGTTGCAGCGACGACCAAGAGCCGAAAGAGCCCAAAGTCCAATGCAAGCATTGACATGTGCCAAATGACAGCCACAGCGACAGCATTCGCCCCTCCAGCAAGGGTGACCGTCGTTGCACGTTGCCCGATGCCCGTTGCAAGAGGGCTGCGCGCTCGTCCACGGCCACTGAGCTAATAATTAAAGTAAAGCAACAGCAACCCCTAAGCGGGGGATTCGAGAACAGGGGCATTCAAAATAGGGTGAACACAACATTTTTTCTTCTGCTTTTCTTTTTTTTTTTTTGCAAAAGCCTTCGTCGAATTGTACAGAAAAAAAGAACGCATTGTAAATTAGAGCAGAGAGGGGCAGAGAGACGCACCCTGGCCCAGGGGCTAGGGGTGCTGAGGGGTGAGGAGTGAGCGCTGCCTGAGGGGTTGTCGTTATTACAACTAATCAATTGTTGTTGTTGTTGTTGTTGTTGCAGCAGTGCTACGGAATGTGGATATCGAGAAACCCGAAACCAGCTGGCGTTTCTCGAATGGCATCTTCCAAGATCGAATCCGCAATCCTTGACGCGCGTGTCAAGCGGCAGAAACTGAGGCAAACGGGAAGAGATTATGTTCGGCTTGGGTTGCAAATGTAAAGAGATAAGGTGATATTTAGTCGCCTCCTCCTTCCCTCCCTCCAGACGAGATTATGCGATGCAATTACATGCGTGAGATTTCGTGATTCGAATCGCAAACGAGCGAAACGGAGCGGGTTAAAAGGGGCGTCGGGTTCGTTAGCCCAAAAGGTAACCAGGTAGACGTAGAGGTTACCCCGGAAAAGCGTTAAACCTTTATGCCCACGACACGCGAGCTGTGCTACATCCTCATGCTCAACCTCATCATCATCCTCCTCCCTACTTCCCACTCTCGCGCTACTGCCTACTGCATTTTCATTTCTTTCGTGTTTTTCTTTTTTTTTTGTTTTTTTCTGTGTGTGTGAAAATCAGCAGAGCATGTCAAATCCCTAGCGGAGTTGCGCCCTCCGTTCGCTGTCCTCTCGTGGGATTAATTAGCATTTGGTTTAGGAATGCTTAAATTTGGGTCACCCCATAATTTATGTATGTTTTACGTTCGCAGTCGAAAACGGATTTCGATTCCCATTCGCATGCGGATCGGCGGCGGTATGTCAAGTTAATGTCAAAGCAAATTGCAACAGGGGTGGGGGGAAAACAAAATACTAGATGCGCCCAGTTTACAACACGCTCAAATTCAAATTGATTTGTAAACTCCACTTTCAACTGCTGATGATATTTAAATATGGGATAAATCCGTCGACACAACCAGTTTTGCATACCCTGCAAAATGCCCGGGGCGACAAATCGAGGCATACATCAATCAGTCTGCAGGATGTTAGGAGATTAGGGAGCTTTAACTAAAATGTGGTAAATTCGCCTGCGTCTACTCAATGAACTCGACGTGTACAGCAGTTAGTGCTACCCTTCTATGTCTATGCTTCCCATTCACAGGCTACAGGGTATCAGCGCGTCTGCCTGTTGCTGCCGCTCTCGTTCTCACCTTCAACTAGGGCCAGCTTGTTGCCGTGTGACATTTGCTATGCAAACAACACAAATTCCTGGCCTGGTCCTGGCCATTTGTGGACTGACAAGTTGTCTTTGATGTACTCCGAGAGTTCATTTGTCTGGGATCTAAGCTGAACTGATATTGTTTGTTTTGTTGTAGTCTGTCAATGGTTGTTGTTGTATTTCGTATTTCGTAGTTTTGTAGTTGCAGTTCCTGTCAACTTGTCCACGGTTCAGTGGACTGTCAAGCGGCTGTCGAAGGGTGAATAACACCTCGAGTCCAGGTCCAGGGGAAAAGGAGCAAGGGCTCAACCTCAAGCCAAAAGGTAATGTCCATAACCAGAACCAGAATAATAATTGTCTGTATTTGTCTGCGTATGCCAGCCAAGTCAGTTGTGGAAATAAACTCATCTGCATAAACTCTTTATGCCAAGTGGTTTTTCACTCCCTTTATCCGGCTAATATGGAAAAAGGTTTGTGTTTATCGAAAATCGGAGATTGGAACTTACCAGCAGTTTAATAAGTAAAAGCATCCAATCTGTAAAGTAAATAAGCAAAGCGAATTATTATAATTATTTGTCGATTAACATAAAGTAGCAGCAGACGATATCGATCACATCGTAGAGGGCTGAAGAATTCTCGACTTGTTATTATAGATTTCTAGGACAAACAGCCTCGTTAGGGGCCCAAGAAGTTTTCATTGCAAACTTCATTGAAATTCAAGTGCGTTTTGCAGCCTAAATCAACAACACAAGAAATTCTTCGGTCGATGGGAAGATCTTTTTTCCAGAGCACCATATATGTATATAAGGTAAGCAACAAAGTTGTCAAATCAAACCATAAGAAGGCAAAGAGCCTGAGGATACTCTTCGCCAGCAAATGTTTGGTGTTAAAAATATGAGCGGCATTTATAAGTTTCTTCGTGTTGTTTTTGTGTGTAACTCCTTTTTCCTTTTTTTTTTGTATTTTTTTTGCTGGACTGGACGACGGCGTGCTTAGATCCGTGAGGAGCTTGAGGCAGGGGTCCAAAAGTAATACCCAGTCATGGACCTGGCTGGGTTGGGTATTTTAAAAACGCCAGCGATTTATGCGTCTGTCAGAGTCGGAATCAGCATCACAGTCGACTTTAGTTCAGCTGAGCTGAGCTGAGTTGAGTTGAGTTGAGTTGAGTTGAGTCGAGTCGGCAGCATTCGAAACCTGATTTGATGACGCCGCAAGAGTTTAAAGGGCTTGCGTAGGTAGAAAGACAGAGAGAGAGTGAGACTCCAGACAGAGTCCAAGACCCAACAAGACTCGGAGACGACGCTGTGTGAAGTCGCCAGACTTTACTGAAATTCCTGGACAAAGTGCCCCGGCAATAGAAGGAGGAGAAACCGAAGCTGAGGCTCAACTTGATGCAGCAGGAGCAGCAGGAGTTGGAAGCTGCCTCGTCTGAGCTGCAGCAGCAGCAGCAGCAACAGCAACAGCAGCATTCCACCAATGCTGACTGCTGCCACATGTTGCACACACTGTGAGAATGAATTTAATTAAAGAAAATTTTTCCAACATTTGCAAATCCAGATCCAGACCAATGCAGCGCCATCACAAACACACACACAAACACATATTGAGATGCACTCGACTAGTTCAAAGTCTAGTGCTGCACAGTGATTCCAAACCCACTCAGAGATATTGCAATAATCGATCAATTTGCCGCGATTATTGCGAAATTCGCCAGCGTGATCGCACACTAATGTTGCCATTAAATTGAATAACTCTCGACTCTCGACTCTCACCCTCTTCTTATTTTGCATGTAATTGACGTTTAAGAAAAACGCCAAAAAAAAAGCTATCGTAAGTGAGTTTAATCAGTGGCGAAAGTTGCTGAACAAGTTTAACACGAGCCTAACTCGTTGCATCTCTTAATTTCCTGGCTTTGATGGGCTACGATTAAGCTGGCTTTCGTAAGCCTGGGGTTGGTTATTCAAGATCTATTGCGAAGCTTGTAGTTGATCATCATAAATCGAAAAACTTAACTAGCGTCCGCCACTTCTTTAGCTGAATTTTGTGAGGGGTATTTTGGGAACATCAGCATTTTTGATAGGCAATTTCAGCTGATTCTAAAATGCATTCTAAACTGACTTCTTTAGTACTTAAGCTTTTAAAATACTATATATATTTATGTTGTGGGCAAAAGGCAGCATAATAATAACCTTAGCAGCAACCTCTTTAAATCTAAGAACATTTCAAGCTCCTCGGCAGCTTTTGCGGGGCCAGGATTGCTGTTGAAAATGATGACATGTTGCAATTTAATTTGATTGTTCGATTTACATTTTGTGGCCGCAGCATCTTGTGCACTGTGCGTCTTCTGCAACTTCTGCAGGCAGCCGGCAACAATGCCAATTAAATCACATTTCAGTGGCACATTAAAATGCAATAAATATATCCCTGTGTGCGTCTCTCCCTGTCTGTGTCTCTCCCTGTGTGTGTGAGTGCAGCGGCTGCCATTGGAGCGTTAAAAATATTTCATGCTCAGCGCAGTGCAGACCACGACGTATTGCTCCCCAGTCTGCCACTGCCTCCTGCCTGCCGCCCAGCTTGCCACACACACACACACGCACACACAGAGACATACACTTCCCACGTCGTGTTGCAAGCAACGGTGGCAATAGTCGGTGTTGTGTGTCCTTTTGCGCATGCTCCAAAAACTACGCGTAGATGTTGAATGTCCGATAAGCGGCGGGCGCGTTTCGTGGCAGCCACCAATGGCAGCTCAGCAGCTCTACGGCTTCCCGAAAAACTAAAACTGCCAGGCGTACAGATCTGGTCTGTCACACTAGGGAGGGGGGCAGAGGGTCGTGGTAAGTGCTGTCCAGTTGCAGTTCTACAGGCTCAACTGCAACTCCATTTTGGCATCGCATATTTACCGCTCTCATTGCATTTTCAGCATAATTTGGCGTAATTTTAGTACAGCGGCATCTGACATTGTTTCGGTATTGGATTCGACTTTTGAAAGGGTCTCACTGCCTCACTGTACGTGTGTGTTTGTGTGTGGTGTCCACTTGCAACATTTTTGCTGCGAGTCGCGCCATTGCCAGTCGATGATGAGGCTGGAGATTGGTAGAGAGCGTGAAACTCGTGATATCGAGCTGGCCACGAATTATACTGCGGAATATTGAACAGTCTCAAGGTTGTCCTTGTCCTCCTCCTCCTACTCCACCACCACCACCTCCCCCTCCCCGTCCACCTTCGACTCCTACTCCTCCTCTTCCGCCCCCTTCAGGTGACTCCAGCTGCGTGACTGGAAGAGCCACAGAAGAGACTCAGGCGACGGCTTTTGTTTTATGTCTTGCCAGTTTCGCAACAAACAACAACAGCCAAGCAGATGAAGAAGAAGAAGAAACAGAAGACGAACGCGAAGAACGACAACAGTTGTTGCAAGTGTAGGTGAGACAAATGGCAAGAGTATCTGTAAGACGCAGCAAGTCTCGACACATGTAACGCGATACGCTCTGAATGCTTCCGATTATCCATCAGACCAGCTTCAATATTGCAATCCGAAAATTAATTTCACGTGATTCATTCCCACAAATTGATTTTCTTTCATGCTCGTTGCCGCTGCTATTTGTTGCAATCGAAAAGCCTTTGTTATTTATCAACAACTTATTGGTAGATATTAAAAAATAAACAATTCTTACAACCTGATTTTCTTTTTTTTGAATTATTCATGAATACTCGTAAACCAAAATATTTGAGAAATAATTTAACATAATTGCAATTTAATACAACATTAAAAAAGTTTTGACTTTTAAGCGGAACTTAAAGAAAAAATATAAAATTTAATAAAAACCACAAACATTTTTTTTTCTAGCTATCTTTTAATGTCCACAAGCAAATTTCAGCAGTGCGATAATGAACTATGGGATTTTTTTATTAGTAATTTCAAATTAAGTTCAGCAGTGCCCAGAGAAGTGCAGAAATAGTAATAAACAAACAAATTTCGTATGTTTTAAACGACATACCCCCAACCAATTTGATAAGACAGAAATATCTATACAGTAATATTTTTAATTCACTATGCTATATTTGGAAATGTATGGAAATATTTATAACAACAGACGTAATGAGGTCTTCAAATTGGAATGCACCTGCTTTACCCCTCCCCTTGATGGCAGTGTCAGACTTAAGCGAGAAGCTTTCGAAAGCACATTTTTTTGTGATCAACTTTCGTGCTTAACTGTGGCTCGCGTCCTGACCACCAGAGAGCGGTGTCCAGTTACAAAAGGGGCGCAAAGGGGAAAGCAACAACAAGAAAACCGCAAATGAAATATTTCAGGCATTGCAAATGAAATAAATGAAGTTAAGCCAATTTGAGGTTAAGCCCCAAAGAAGGAATTCATTATTCTTGCACCAACAAACAACATTAAAGTGCAGAAGAAGAGGATGAAGTAGAAGAAGAAGAAGCACCAGACGATGCACACAAAGCGGAGGACAAAGACGCGTGTCTTGCGTGTCCTGGGCCTGAAAGTGGAATTTGTGGAAGCGCAGAAATGCGACAAATGCAACAATAGCTGTAAAGCGAGTCAGCACAGAATATGAAGGAAGAAGGAGACGAGCCAACAACACATGGGGAAGAGAAACCGCAATAAACTTGTGTGTGTGTATGTGTCTGTGTGTTTGTGTGTGGAACAGATAAGATGCAAGAATGCAGAAAGATAAGCCGCCGCAACACACAAAAAGCAAGAATGAAGAGCAACAAAAACTAAAACTAAAACCAAAAACAAAACACAGATTGTGGGGGCAAAGGGGGTCGAGCTGACTGCGTGGGAAGTTAGTTCTTGGGGGGCTTTTTTCGACTTGGGTGCGGTTTCAGTTACTTGCGGCATTATCTATGGCCCTTATATAATTCGATAATGTAGCCGGCAAATGCAATTTTCTAAATATATAACAAGTACACACACACACATAAAAGCGCACGCGTGTATGTGAATATAATAAAGAGCCAAGCAGCAGCAAAAGAAATCTAGCAAAAAGTTCACTCGATAACAGCAGCGTCCACAGAAAAGCTCGTAGACACCAACGCCGACGTTGTGAGCGTTGCCGTCGACGCCGCTGTTCGCGTCGCAGTCTCTGTCGCTGTTGCCGTTGTCGCTGTCGCAGTCGCTGTCGTCGGGCAACTCCAAAAGGTCCACAGTGAAACGTAAACAACAACCAATAAGGCAAGAGCGAAACGAGAAGGAATGGCAGGAGCAACAACAGCAGAGAAGAAGTAGCACAGGGAGGGAATGCAGCCAACGACGGCGGCAGCGGCGGCGGCGGCTACATGAAAAAATAAAAACATCAACCGAAAAGCAGCAAACATAAACCAACAAACTAAAGTCGAATGCCACATACACTTATTTGTGTTTATAGATGTGTGTGTGTGAGAAGCTTTGCACACTCATATTTTTACTGTGCAAGATAACTTCAAGATAAGCATATTGCTAATTGCATTTATTTAGAAATTCCCACAAGTTTTGCCCTTCCGCACTTCGTATGCCAATTGACGGTTACATTTTTGTTGAATTTTGATTAGACGGCGTTGCCACCCTAATGTCTACAGCGTTGCCAATTGGCGATTTAAGATTTCTTGAGCTTCACATGGATCTCGTCAATGCTGAAAAGCTTCGCCTGCGACGACAAAACAAACTGCATGCAAAAATGGAACTAACCCTTCTCCGTCTTCGATAAAGCAAAAATTATGCGCCGTTTTGCAGGAGGTTGTTCCACGTTGATGTTGTTGTTTTTGGTGTAACCAAAGTGCTGCTTGCAGTAGGCCGAAGGGTGTGAGAGGGGCGTAGGTAAGATGCGTGTCTGGGTTTTTGGCTTGGCGCTGCGTTAAAACGGCAACGACGACGACGACGACGTCGACGACTGCAAGCACATTCAGAATTCCATTGAAATCGTTTGAAAATTGAGCCCAGCATTGCGCTGCCTTGGTCTGGCATAAGATCTGGGATCTGGAGCTGAAAATGGTAGGGGGAGGGTGCTGAAGAATAGTCGGGCGTCGTCTACCGTCTCGCAATAAATATGCGCTGAGACTTTTGCTTGCGGCAAGACAAGGAGAGGAGAGGATGTGCGGGGGGCGAGGGCGACTGATGATGACTCTCGGCTTGGCTCAGCCCTAAGTTGTTGTTGCTGTAATCGTTGGTACATTGTACACATACTCGTAAAATGTGTAAAAATAACAAAGCAAATGAATTGCAGTTTAGCAATAAAGCAAAAGGGAAACGGATGCGCGTTACGAGCTTTGCAAAGAGGCTGCCTGGCCGGCCACAGGACCGAGAACGCTGTCTGCGTCTGCTGCACCCGCATAATAAACCAGAACACACACACATACAGCTGCAATAAGTGTCAGAGTTTGTGTATGGAAAACTGCAGCCACAATACTTTTTGCATGTAATTGTCAGGCAAACGCAGACGACGGCGACGATGCGACAATAGAGCACACAAGAGAGAAGGAAGAGGTGGAGGTAAAAACAACCTCGTCAACTACATACTGACTACAACAATGTTGTCCCCCCTTCTCCCAATCAAATTGCAAGTGCACACCAGCAGCGACAGAGAGAGATGGAGAGCAAGAGCAACGAGTAACGACGAGCCGGCATATGAAACGTCGGCTCCACAACAACAAAATATCCGGCAAGTGCCAAAGCTGAGCAAGCGCCACACACAGACATCAACACTCTAGCACTCCAGCACTAACACTTGTACAATTGGATGCAGCGACTGCGCTGTCGCTGCGACTGCTGTTGAGAATGAAGCGCAACGCACAAAAACAAGCCGCAAAAAAAAAATCAGGCACGACATTCACACTGACACAAGCACAAACACATTGCAGAGAGCGAAGCTCTGTCTGCTCTTTCGCTCTTTCATTCTGTCTGTGCACTCTGCGTGTATATGGAAGTGAAGCTTAACAGCTACAGCGAGTAACGTCTGGGTCGACGTTGGCCAACGCAGCACAATTTCATGAATGGAATTTGTAAATTTTCTTTTCATTTGCAACGTTGCGATGTGGTTGGTGTTTTTGTTGTTGTTGTAGCGCTAATCATGTGCAGCGCATCGAGAGACGAGAGAGACACAGACCCCAAGCATGTGGGGCAGACGTCGGGCGATATAACAACAACAACTACAAAAACAAGCACAATGTCTGAAACGGGTTTTGCGGCTTTTGCATACATACTCGGTATTTGTTGCACTTTTCGTTCGTCCCCCTATCCGCCCCTTAACAGCTGTGCGCGGGTGAGAATTGAGTATGAAGCGTTATGATAAGGCAACAGCACTTTCAGCATTTTCGCTGAGACGGAGATAGCAACAGTAGTGTTAGAGTGAGAAGCGGCAAACAGAAAAACTAATGTGATTTTAATTGTCGTAGAACGCAACGGGTCTAAAATACATTTCCCCCTTGGCATTCAGCTCCTCTGGCTACAAATAGTAGCTAATTATGGGCACGGCGAACATTTGGTCAAAAGTGATTTGTGCAGCAAAGCAACGCGAGAGAAAAACAGGGCAGAGCTCAACATTTGTTTGCATTTGTCAAATTCTGGGAATTAGCATTTAAAAACGTGTTAAAAAGCGTGAAGAGAAGAACGAGAACAAGCCGCAGCAGCATTGCAATGGAATTTCATTACATTTCGAGACGATTCGCAATTACAGACGAGAGAGCAACTTAAATACACACGCACACACACTCTGGTCACCGTGCATGTGTAGCTGTAGGCAAAGCGACAAAAGTAAGCAACTACAACTGCCAGTATACTCTTTCAAGCGCCATTTTACTAATGCCCTCGCTTAACAGATTTCGTTGCCTGCTGCTGTTAATGCACTTCACAACACACAAATCGATCAATACAGGTGCTTAACAGCAAATGTTATTTAACAGAATTGTTTGTTAAAAACCACATCTTATTAAGGAAATATGTTACGCAAATTAAAGTATTTAGATTTGTTTTTACATGTCTTCATTTTCCTTTTTCCTTAGCATACTTATTAGAGTCGACACTAAGCAATTAATTAATTTCGGATCTAACCTCAATTGTAACTAACACATTATGCTTAATGTGCAGTCTATCATAACCACATGGCTGGGAAGAGCATCTTCAATAAGACCGAAACAGTCGGAGCAGTAAAAATAGTCGATTGGCTTTGAACTTGGCGTTGCCGACCACGACGACAGCGTTGATGATGGGTTAAAGGATATTAACAGAGCATAGTATTGGTGTTCTCATATACATGTATATATATATATATATATATATATGTGTGTGTGTGTGTATGCATGGGCATAATCTAATCAAGCAATGCGAAACGTGTGTCGACTCAAAGACGAGGGCTATAAAACAGCAACAGCAACAGGCAATAAATTGCCAAGGCGAACAAGTGTGGGCCAGGCAAAGTAACAGGAACAAGGGTTAAGAGTCTGTGGCATATGGTGTGCGGGCGTGGTGGCAAAACAATTGGCCATACCCTGCAAAAGAAACTGAAGGTATATAGCTTTATATTATTAGTGAAGTCTATGTAGATTCAGCTTTGGATGTTGTACATTGACTAACCTAATAAAAATTGATTATTATTGTATGCCAATGAAATGTTTGTTGTAATCGAGAACACTAATAAATTAAAAATAATAAATAATTGCTCTTGTCATAAAGTTAAATTCAGTTTAAAAAGAACTTCATAAGCTAAAGATACTCCATAGTCAAGTGAATCTTCAGTCAATTGAACAATGGGTACCGTGAAATCGATGTAAAATTCCCCTCTAAGCTGTCGCTCGCTGGACACTCTATAAGCAGCTGTTATACGAAAGGTACAAATTATCAGCACGAGCGATGATATCAATGAGAGAGGGGCAATGTTTAATTAAAAAACAACAGCATGAAAAACGATGTAAAATGCCGTAAAGCAGCAGCAGCCAAGGACCTATGAAGAAGTAGCTGAAGACGCAGCAACGGATGCAGAGGAAGAAGACAATGAGCAACAGGCAGCAGCAGCAGCAGCAGCAAGCAGGCAAAACGGCAGCTGGTCAGAAGGAAAAACTAAAGGAAAACTGGGCTGAAACCAAGGCAGGTGTGTGTGTGTATAGCATAAATTATGAGCACGTTCAAGGAGTTCTAGGATGTACAGGATTATAAAAGATCTAAGCAGACGATGAGAGCATGTAAGAGAGCGAGAGAAAGAGAGAGAGAGAAAGGGAGACAGTTAGAAGAATAGTAAAGCCAAAGGTTAAATAAATTGCAGCAACTACAATGAGCACTTCTTGTCGTCTCCCATTCAACGATGATGCAAAATGTTGTCGTCCTCAATCTGTTCCTTTCTTCCTCCTCCTGCGCCGCAAACAGCGCGCAGCTGCCGTGTATGAAAAGTGGAAAGCGACTTTGCGATTTTCTCATTGAATCAAAGAAAAGAAAACTCTCTCAATGATCCGCAGTGCAGCTGCCCAACGAAAACTGCTTGGCTGGCAGATGCATCGCTGGCAACACGCGTAACTGTCCCATAAATTGCACTCGTAATCGATTTGTGGGTCGCAAGAGGGGTCTACAGTCGTCTAGACTCTAGACATATAAAAATATGCTTACATAATTCCATATGCATTATGCGCACACATTAGGCAATTAGATTAGAGCAACTTTGTTGCAGCTGTAAGTCATTGGACGTTTTTTTTTCCTTCGTCATCTCTTCCATTTTTTTCGCTTTGTTTTGAAGACATCATCAAATCGAATCAATTTTCTTGCAATTATTCTGGGGTTGCTTTTTGAGTTAGTCCGTAAAAATGTCAAATCGATGCATGTTTTGGGCGGAAATTATGAGTTGGGTTTGCTTCCGAAAGGTTTTTGCCTTGTGTAACAACTCGATGAAGAAATTGCAAAACATCATTAATAATTCAATATGAATTTACGACATTGAAGTGGGTAAATTCATAACTGGGAATTTCACATACACGATGTTTAGGTGATTTTTGCCCTATACATAAATTGTTAATATAATTTTTTTAAATATTCGTATTAATTTTATAAAATTCTCAATTTTGTTCATTTGATTTGCTTTACTAAGAGCGTAATTATTTGAGAAGAGCATTTGAGATTCATTAGTTTTAAATGTCGTGAAATGGCATTCTTCGAATACTTTTATCTAATTTGGCTGACTTCAGTTTGAACTCGAGCTGAACTCCATTGAACCCTGGGAGGCATTTCTCAAGCTCTCTCTCTCTGCTTATCACCCAGTTTGCCACAATGTTGCTGCTGGGGCAGGCGAAACGTCAGCCGCGTTTTTATAAATCGTTTAAACATCCGCTTTACGCTTCAACACGGCTTAGGTGACACACAAACACACACACACACATGCAGAGCAATGCATACACATACACACATACCCATGTATATTAATCATAACGATTAATCATTTTATCAATGAAGTGCGAAGTCAAAGCAAAAAACTCGAAAAAAGAAAAATAAATAAATTTAGCAAAACGCCTGCAAAAAGCAAAGAGATGTCGACGCCAGAGTGACCCAATTGAAGGGAGTATGGCATGTTGTATTGTTGTTGTTGCTGTTACTGTCAGCATCAACAGCGGCAGCGACAACGCGTCATTTCAATGACGACATCACCCACAGCAGACGCAGCACCGACAGCAGCAGCAGCAGCAGCAGCAGCAGCACCGAGCACAACAACAAATGAGTTGTCACACAATGGACATGTCTGCGACTTTCTGTCGTTTGTCCACTTTTGTCTCTTGCTCCCTCTCTCTCTCTCTGTCTTACTGTCTGATGTCGTTTGCTGCTGCTGCAGCAGGAAATCGATGTTGTCGCCGACAGCGCTGCTGACTTCGCTTAAAACTTTTTGCTCCAATTTGCACGCACTAACAACAACAACAAAAGCTGTGACGCTAGCGAATGGAGTTTGTATTTATGTATGTGAGCGGGTGTGTGTGTGTGGTATGCGTGCGTTACTGTGTGGGAGCAGCGCGCACTGAAATTCCATATTCGACATTTCTTATGCGACGAACGAACGCAGCGGCAGCAGCGCAGCAATAGCAACAATGATGGCGTAACTGCTGTCGCAGTCGCAGCCACAGAGCCGCAGTCGCTGCTGTTGCTTTTTGCTTCGTGTTTTCTTCTTGTTGCTTTCGCGCATTTTAAAAATAGCCAGGCCAGCAGCGAACAGTGTACAACAAAAAAACAATAACAACAGGCAAACACAAACAACTACAGCGACAGCAACACTAAATGAACAGGCACCATAAAGAAGCTACTGAAAGCTTTCAGCAGCAAAGCACCGCAACAGAAATACTCTTCTGCATAGTTGTGCTGTCTAGCGCTAAATTTAGACAACAATAAATTGTTAAATAAATTTAAATATATAAATACGAAATTTCAATCTATATGTAGAGGGTGAATTAGCGCAATTGACGAAAACTAAATTTTCAACTGAATGGAATTTGCAGTCGCATTATATCCTTTGGCGAAAAATCAATACGAATTATCAAATATTTATTGCATACTTTTAGGGTGAGTTATGTACCCATTGTATTCTTTTCATGTCATGTGAATTGAATCTTTGTCGTAATTGTTACAAGCTGAAGGGCAAACCAATTATGCCTCCATTGAGAGGGTATCAAGAGCAGCAAAAAGGCAACGCGCAACCCAAAACGACCAAAAAATCCACAACAACAAAAGGCAACAAAAACATATTAATGAAATCGTTTTTAACTCGTTTTGCTTAAGTATTTTCATGCGTTTTGTTGGAAAGGGAAGGGGAACCTGTCTCTCCCTCTCCCTCTCTCGCTCACTCATTCTCTTTGCTTGCCGACTGCCTCTCTGAATATTTGCCTCGGCCTGGTTATACAAAAAAAAAAAAAGAAAAAAATGCAACAACAGCTAAATACATAAAATATATGATAAAAACAAACACGATACGATCACTCAGCGACACGACCCAAAAAAAGTGGCGAATCTACAATTAAAAATCAAAATACATTTCGAGAGTATTTTACAAATACTACAACAAAATCATACTCTCGAATTATTGGGGAGCAAGTGCGCCATTTGTTGATTGTTAATTACCACATTCAACATATTGTGTAAGCCCGTTTTGGGTGCTTCATCACGCTGCGGCGTTGCCAGATCACGCGACGTGATAACTAATGCATGAGTATTAATAGCGTTTTATGTGTTGTAGAAAATAACGGGGTAGGAGGTAAATAGGCTTATCAATTTAAATGGACAATTGTAGAGTATATGTGATTTAAAAACAAATCAACCTTGGCGAGAATGACAAAGCTTCATAAATACTCAATTTTCACATTGCAAAATAATTATGACACTACACATTAGTAGTAAACATTGCTCTTAATACAATTTAGAATTAGGGAGTGTTATGCAAATTGTAGCAGAAATTGTTGTAGCTCAGCTGCTGTTATAAAGTTGAAAAACTTTTCTCAAATGAATTGCCGATATTTTTCGTTGAGCAGTGAAACAATTACTAACGCTCCATAATAAGCGATATTAAACCCCATTATAGGTAATTGTTAAGAGTAATCGCATTCATTTCAAATTGGAAACTGAAACTGTGATTGGGAAGAGAGACTGCAACTGCTTTAAGCCGATACGAGCAGAAGAAAACGAAATGAAAAGCACAAATCACTGCTTCCGTAATAATATATCGGATTTGTTCAGACTGTGTTAACCATTTTTTTTTTGTTTTCTTATAAAAGGCAACTGTGCGATATAGCAAGAAGAAGACAGCGACGACGAAATCATGTGTATACCAAATGGAGAACAGGTAACAAAGCAACTGGTTCACAACAAATGATGAGCCCCAAGCCCCAACTGAAGGCCAACAGCAGCAGCAGCACAGCACACTTCGAAGAAGAACCGAAGAACTGTGACCAAAAATATGCAGACTCAAGAGAAGAGTTATATCTGTTTGTGCCGCGCCTCCACCCCCTTCGAGCCCCCATTCAGAACGAACCAAAAAGCGATGACGCAGCGCCGTCGTCGTTGTCGCTTGGAGGTCATCAAACTATGATGACGTCGCGACAAAATAAAATGAAAGGTGAGCCAAATCCATAAAGTGCCAGGGCTGCCAAGAAGACAGGGCGGAAGAATTGGCTGAGTAGAAAGCAAGTGAGAAGCAAAAAGAAGAGGAAGAAGCTGTGAACGTAATAGGGTAGAAAGGGAAAAATCTCTCACAAGCATAAAATTGAGTTTTTCCGTCCAAATAAAAAATAATATGTGCACTCCAAGTGGGTTTGAACTCGGTCTTATCACGTGAGTTCCGCGTTGCCAGCATATCTGGGTTAATTGATACGCTGATAAGGCCTTCGGATCGGGAATGGTAGAAAACTAGACGAACGAAAAGAGCAAGCACATAAAAAAAGAAAGAAAGAAAAATGGCCAGCTACGAAAACAGTGGTTATTTCGATGCCACAAAGATTATGGCATACTCAGAGAAATGTTGCATTTTTTTCGTATTATAATGCTTAAACGTTAATTATAAATGATAAAAATATGAAGTAATAGTAATTTATTAAGTAATCAAACTTGATGGTAGTATTCTAAAAAAATTAAAATAATTTTATATAGGCATGCAATTTCGCAACATAGCAATATTTGGAGTAGTGAAACGATCATTTATCATCTTCATGATCTTCACTTGACAAGGTCGAGTTTACATTTTAAACTGGTTGCGAAATAATGCAGATATATTCAGGTGTAATCAGACTATTAAATGGGTCAACCAAACAAAAATGAGAAAGTAAACATAATTAATGTTCTAAGATTTCGCATAGCGATCGTTTAATATGCGCCAAAAAAATTATTCTAATTAAAAATGCAAATGGCAAAGCGCATGTGACGTCACCATGGCCGGCGGCAATGAATCGGAGTTGTTTGTTCGCCGTTAGTTACAAACACACACACGCGCGCACTCTCTTACAGACACACACACTCATATAGTGTGAAAAGAGAAAGAGGCAGCAGCAGCAGGTTGATGATTCGTGGAGTGGGCAGGCACAGACATGTGTGTGAGTGCGCGGGGCTCTGGGGGTGTTGGGCCAGCAAGCAATGCCTAATGCGAATCATACAAATATTATATAAAATGCACATTAGAGAGAAAGTCGCTTACTCCTTTTATTCGCCGCAAAGGGCAAATTGCGCGTCAGCTGTGACAGCTGCCGGTTCGGAAAGGCGAATATGAAAATGTCCAGCGCAGCACCCGCACACACACAAACACATATGCACACACGCATGCACACATGAGCGAGCGTCGTCACATTTTTCGCAGCCTCTACAATATTCTAATACTATTACATACATACATACCTACCACATTTTTGTCGCCTGAGCTATGGATTTTTTCTGCCACGTTTTTCACACACTTTTCGTTAAGCCACACACTTGGTTTTGATCTCAATTTGAAGCGTATAATATTAGCTTTTGATTGCTGCCAGTTTAATGCCGTTCACTGCACATTTGCCATGCGAAAATTGCAGCGTTCGAAAAATGATTCAAGCAAAATGTGCTTCAATGCTTCCTCTTCGACACCATGACAATTGGTGGCTGCAGAAAGAATGAACAAGTGAGCGAGAGCGAGAGAGAGCGAGGCGCAGAGAGGCAGCGACTAAGCGAATTGAAAAGCAACAGCAAATAGCAGCGAAGTGCGGCCACCGCGGCGATGATGACGTTACGGCAAGTATTGTTGTTGTTTTTGTTTTCACAGTCACAATTGCAAAACGGGGCAAAAGGGCGCCAATTCTCTATAACTTCACTTTATACTGCACTATGCACTGAATATTATCGTACATACATATATTTTTTAAGCCAAATTCGAATAAAACACTTTTTACGCGTACGCGACTCACGAGGAACGAGGAATGAGCAACTTGTATATTGATATTGGTGTCGTCGTCGTCGCCGTTGTCGTTGTAGTTGTACGTGTTTTATTGCCTGCTTTGCTTTTGATACTTTGTTTGTTCTTTTACACACACTTTCTTGTACACACAGTGTTGCTTTTTGCCGCTCATCAATGTCGCGACATTCAAATTTGACATGCCATTATTTGGTTGGCTTTTTTTCAAGTCCTATTAATTTTAATGTTAAAATTAAATCGGTACACAAGAACTTGAAGCTCATAAAAGCGCGAACTCACACACACAGACGCACACAGGAGCACATGTACACGTGAGCGGCGCGCAGTTTTCTGTTGTTTACATTTAACAGCTGTTGATCAGCTGTCCAAACAGCTGTTAACGCAGCCTGTTAAGCCACACAGCTCATTAACATGCGGCCTACGGTAGGCAAGTTGGCAGAGCTGCTATGGTTGCCACCTGTTAGCTAACTATTTGAATTTGAAAACGCCAAAATTAATCCGAATAAAATCAAAAAATTGTTTGCATAGTTGTTACTGCTTCTTTTGTTGGCTTCAGTCCGGCTTTTGATTGTTTGCCAAAGTTCGCATTTTTTGTTAAAGTATTTCCCTTTAAAATTCAATGGAATTCGATTTTTTTTAGCTAAGACAGTGCATTGAACTGCAGTCTGGGAATGCACAAGTAATTAAAAAAAAAGAGGGTTGTCTGGGAAACGTTTGCGCTGCAAATTCACAAAAGCCAAAAAGGGTAGCGCACAAAAGTCTAATTGCATTTTGCAGCCGCAGCAACAAATTGAATGAATTGCCGCTTGAAAAGTCATTCAGCAACCCCACAGGGTTTTTTTGGGGTGCAACAGATTGCGAAAATTTCGGCGCATTTCTTATAAATATATATGTATTTTTTTCGGGCATTTCACTTATGATTAATGAAGACAGGGGTGAAAAAGCATAAATGCAAATGCTAACAACAACAATGTCAAATTCATTTAATACCTTCAGGATCGTCGTCACTCAAATATCAATTATCACAAACACTTCGTAGTTGCTGCGCTCCACGTCCTGTAGCACTTGCATCGCCGAATATGTGATTGCCTTCACCTCGGTGCCTTGAGGATGTTTGCCCAGTTCGAAGGGTTCGCCGTAGCAGCGGCAAACGATCTCAAAGTTTTGCACATCGAATTTCGTGATTTCCAGTTTCTTGCACACCAAAAACGGTTCGGCGCTAAACAGGAACAGCAGCTCGTCGAGAAAATGAAACAAGAGTCCTTCGATGTCATCGCCCTTGGCTTCGATTTCGTAGCAAGATTCGACGGACACATAATCGAGTTCTGTCATATACCCGAACATAGCAACGCCGCATTGTTCAAATGCCTCCTTTAGCGATGTGCCCCAGCCATGTAGTCTAGAATCAGGAGGGGATTAGTTACAGTATCTATAGCCAACAACGTGGTTTAAACTTACTGCACATCCGCCGTGTGATCCAAATCTGTAAACAAACCGTTTTTAATTGAAAATTGTTAATTTAAAAAGTATTATATACTTACATTCATACTTCATTTCGGGCAGGAGAAAATTTTCCTTGCTAAATTCCACCTCCATGCTGAATTTGAGTTAATATTGCAACAATTTCGTTATTGTGCGCAAACAAGAAACAATGCGTCAATTCTACCAATCAGCTGTTTTTGGCTGTTTTAAAATGACCAATAGGGAAATGTTAACAGCGCGCCTGACAATAACAGTGGTTATGTTAACCATTAATAGCAACATTGACTTTTATATTGAATAGAAATCATTTAAATTAAATTAAGCAAGAAAATATAATTAATATCCCTGTAGCGTTTAAACATAAATCAATCAGCGTGTGGTATTGCATTAACAGAATCTACACACAGGGGAAATTTAACATAATCAGCATTCTTCTTCGTTCAAAAGCTGTTAAGCGTTATCGACGTACCACCACCACAATGGAACCAATTACAGTTGTCACTTTTACGCTTGCGGCAAACGGTCACACAGTTTTGAGCTGCAAGACTGTATAAAAGAATGAATTTTTCCCAAGCGACATCAAAAGTAATTTAGTGCGCTGATTAAACGTAAACAATTGAGCAAGTGGCAATAGATACAGATGCTGGGTTATATTAATAATAAACTGTGACAAGTGCCACGCAGATCTTCAGTTAAACACTTAAGTTTCAAAATATGGACACCGCATCGGACAATGACAGCGACGAGGGCTCCAATGACGGCGGCAATGCGGCGAATGAGGCCAACGAGATGGGGGGCATGGATTTGACTGGCATTCTGTTTGGCAACATTGACTCCGACGGCAAGCTGCTGGACGATGACGATGGGCGTGGCGGCGGACATGCATTTAATGCAGAGCTGCGCGAGAATCTCAGCTCCTTAGCCAAGTAAGATTCGTTTTTCTCTCTTGAACTTTGATATTAAATATAAAATGTTTTGCAGATTGGGTCTCAATTCGCTGCTGAGCGAGGTGATTGATCAGCCGCACGGTGGCCCTTCCTCCGATGAAGAAATGGAGGACAAATCGGGTGCCGATACATCGGATAATTTAAGCGCCTTTGATGCATTGAAGAAGGGCAAAAGTCAAGCCGATTTAACAGACGATGGCGCCATCAAGGCCCAAGACGACGCCATTGATTACTCTGATATCACTGAGCTGTCCGAGGACTGTCCACGCACACCGCCTCCACCGCCTGAAGCACCGCCAGTTGAAGGAGCGGCCACCTTCGATGACTTGGAGGATGCGATTCCCGCCTCCAAAGTGGAGGCCAAGTCAAGTAAGCATATAAACTAATTATTATGTTTATAGTTGACTAACTATTTGTATTTGCAGCTAAGGATGATAAGGAACTGATGCCGCCGCCCAGTGTGCCAATAAGAAGCATCAACACTTCCTCCATAGGCGTCAACGAAGAAGCAGCTAAGTCAACCAGCGCCGAAGCATTGAGCACCGCCGACGCCAAGGCAATTGAGGCCAAAGGTAGCTTTGCAAACTCGATCTCACTCAGATTAAGCTATAATTCTGCATTTTCCATATTTTAGCTGAGGCGGATCGTCGCCTGGACACGCCGCTGGCCGACATTCTGCCTTCCAAGTACCAAAATGTGGATGTCTGCGAGCTCTTTCCCGACTTTCGGCCACAGAAAGTGCTGCGCTTCTCGCGTCTCTTTGGGCCCGGCAAGCCGAGTAGTCTGCCCCAGATTTGGCGGCACGTGCGCAAGCGACGCCGCAAACGCAATCATTCACGGGATCAACGATTGCCCAACGCGGGCGGCTCGGACTCCACCAGCGATTCAGATGAGCCACGACGCCGTGGCTTCGATCTACATTTTGGCAGCGATCCGTCGCCCTCGGAATGCCAGCCCGATGACGAGGACAAACTGCTCAGCGATGTGAACAGCGAGGATGTGCGTCAGGAGGGACCCGACAACGGGGATAATAACGATCAGAAGCCCAAGGTGGCCGACTGGCGTTATGGCCCAGCTCAGATCTGGTACGATATGCTGGAAGTGCCCGATTCTGGCGAAGGTTTCAATTATGGCTTCAAAACGAAGGCGGCTACTTCCGCGGCTTCGCAGAATAAGTTCAATGGCGAGTCGTCTATCATCTCGGAGAGAATGGAAGTTGACGACGAGCCTAGCATAGCGGATGATGCGTTTCTCATGGTGTCGCAGCTGCACTGGGAGGACGATGTGGTGTGGGATGGCAACGACATTAAGGCCAAGGTGCTGCAGAAGCTCAACTCCAAAACGAATGCCGCCGGCTGGCTGCCCTCGAGTGGCTCGCGCACTGCGGGCGCCTTCAGCAGTCCCAAGACGGCGTTGCCCGTGGGATCAAATAGTGGCGCAGGTGGAGGCAACACCGGCAATAAGAATTCAACAGCCGCCACTAAGAAGGCTTTACAGAGGTAAGTTGTCGACAGCATGTGCACTGCATTGCATCATCAATTTATCATTTGTTTGTTTACAGTGCGGCACAGAATAAGCAGGTGGAGGCGCCGGATGACACCTGGTATAGTTTGTTTCCCGTGGAGAACGAGGAGCTCATCTATCACAAGTGGGAGGATGAGGTTATCTGGGATGCGCAGCAGATGAACAAGGTGCCCAAGCCGAAAGTGCTGACACTGGATCCCAACGATGAGAACATTATACTCGGCATACCCGACGACATTGATCCCTCCAAGATCAATAAGAATGTGGGACCGCCGCCCAAAATCAAGATACCCCATCCGCACGTCAAGAAATCCAAGATTCTGCTGGGCAAAGCGGGTGTCATCAATGTGCTGGCCGAGGACACGCCGCCACCGCCACCCAAGAGCCCCGATCGCGATCCCTTCAACATATCTAACGATTCGTAAGCACAGCTCGTTCATTATTTAAATGCTCAATGATTAATGCCCCATTTTGCAGCTATTACACACCCAAAACGGAGCCCACATTGCGCCTTAAAGTGGGCGGTGGGAATCTTATACAGCACTCGACGCCAGTTGTGGAGCTGCGTGCTCCGTTTGTGCCCACGCACATGGGCCCGATGAAGCTGCGCTCGTTCCATCGGCCGGCGCTCAAGAAGTTCTCGCACGGTCAGTTGGCTTTGATGCAGCAGCATCCAGTTTTCCCGCTGCTGAAGCACATTATCAAGAAGGCCAAGCAGCGCGAAGTGGAGCGCATAGCTTCCGGTGGCGGCGATGTGTTCTTCATGCGCAATGCGGAGGATTTGAGTGGCAAGGATGGCGAAATTGTGCTCGCCGAGTTCTGTGAGGAGCACCCGCCGCTGATGAACCAGGTGGGCATGTGCTCCAAGATCAAGAACTACTACAAACGCAAGGCCGAGAAGGACAGCGGGCCACAGGACTACAAGTTCGGCGAGGTGGCGTTTGCGCACACCAGTCCGTTCCTGGGCATTCTGCATCCAGGACAATGCATTCAGGCGCTGGAGAATAACATGTATCGTGCCCCAATTTATCCGCACAAGATGTCGCCCACCGACTTTCTCATCATACGCACTAGGACCAGTTATTTTATACGCGTCGTGGAATCCATCTTCACTGTGGGCCAGGAGTGTCCGCTCTACGAGGTGCCCGGTCCCAATTCGAAGCGCGCCAACAATTTTACGCGTGACTTTCTGCAGGTCAGTGAGAGTTTTAATGGTTTGTTGTATTCGGTTTAATGAATGCTGTTGCTTGCAGGTGTTTATCTATCGACTCTTTTGGAAGAGTCGCGACAATCCGCGTCGCATTCGCATGGACGATGTGAAGCGCGCCTTTCCAGCGCACTCCGAGAGCAGCATACGCAAGCGTTTGAAGCAATGCGCAGACTTTAAGCGCACTGGCATGGACTCCAACTGGTGGGTGATTAAACCTGAGTTCCGGCTGCCATCCGAGGAGGAAATACGCGCCATGGTCTCGCCAGAGCAATGCTGCGCCTACTTCAGCATGATAGCAGCCGAACAGCGACTCAAGGTGAGTGAGAACAGCGAGAACAAAATTAATCTCAATTGCTTTTGAATGTAGAACGAATTGCGCTGAAGCTACGCACCTTAGAAGCCACCTTTTGGCAACCATATGTCCTTAAGACTTCTCTCTAAGCATGAAAGTTATTCATGTTCATATTTCTGTTCCTTACAGGATGCTGGTTATGGCGAGAAATCGCTGTTTGCGCCTCAAGAGGACGACGACGAAGAGGCGCAACTGCTCGACGATGAGGTCAAGGTGGCGCCCTGGAACACCACACGCGCCTACATCCAGGCCATGCGTGGCAAGTGTCTGCTGCAGTTGAGCGGTCCCGCCGATCCCACGGGCTGTGGCGAAGGTTTCTCCTACGTGCGCGTGCCCAATAAGCCAACAGTAAGTATTCAACAGTCCATCAGAACCAATAAGAAATAATGACACTCTTTAATTTGATAGCAAACGAAAGAGGAGCAGGAATCGCAGCCGAAGCGTTCGGTGACGGGCACTGACGCCGATCTGCGTCGTCTGCCGCTGCAGCGAGCCAAGGAGCTGCTGCGCAAGTTCAAGGTGCCCGAGGAGGAGATCAAGAAACTGACGCGCTGGGAAGTCATCGATGTGGTGCGCACGTTGTCCACGGAGAAGGCCAAGGCCGGTGAGGAGGGCATGGACAAGTTCTCGCGTGGCAATCGCTTCTCTATTGCGGAGCATCAAGAGCGCTACAAGGAGGAGTGCCAGCGCATCTTTGATCTGCAGAATCGCGTGCTCGCCAGCTCTGAAGTGCTGTCCACCGATGAGGATGAGTCCTCAGCCTCCGAAGAGTCTGACTTGGAGGAGCTGGGCAAAAATTTGGAGAACATGTTGGCGAACAAAAAGACCTCGACACAGCTGTCGCTGGAACGCGAAGAGCAGGAGCGTCAGGAGCTGTTGCGGCAGCTGGACGATGAGCAGGGCGATGGTGGCCACAAGGCGTCCAAGGCCAAAGAGGAGACACAGCAGACGATGGCGCAAAGCAACCAGGGACGCATCTTGCGCATTACACGCACCTTCAAGGGCGCCGATGGCAAGGAGTACACGCGTGTGGAGACAGTGCGTCGTCAGGCGGTGATTGATGCCTACATCAAGATACGCACCACCAAGGATGAGCAGTTCATCAAGCAGTTTGCCACCCTCGACGAACAGCAGAAGGAGGAGATGAAGCGAGAGAAGCGTCGCATCCAGGAGCAGTTGCGTCGCATCAAGCGCAACCAGGAGCGCGAGCGTCTCGCGCAGCTAGCGCAGAACCAGAAGCTTCAGCCAGGTGGCATGCCCACCTCGCTGGGCGATCCCAAGAGCTCGGGCGGCCATGCACACAAGGAGCGCGACCACAGCCACAAGGAGGTGAGTCCGTCACGCAAGAAGTTCAAGCTGAAGCCCGATCTGAAGCTCAAGTGCGGCGCCTGTGGCCAAGTGGGACACATGCGCACCAACAAGGCTTGTCCGCTGTACACGGGCATGCAGAGCAGTCTGTCGCAATCGAATCCTTCGCTGGCCGACGACATGGACGAGCAGAGCGAGAAGGAAATGAACATGGACGACGACGATCTGGTCAATGTGGATGGCACCAAGGTGACGCTGAGCAGCAAGGTGCTGAAGCGTCACGCACCCAGCGAGGACAGCAAGCGACGGGGCGGCCTCACGATGAAGATGCCACGCGAAGGCTCCGGCAAGAAGAAGCGTCGCATGGCCAACGATGTGCACTGCGACTACTTGCAGCGTCACAATAAGACTGCCAATCGCCGGCGCACCGATCCCGTCGTGGTGCTCTCCTCCATACTGGAGCACATACTGAACGATCTGCGCGCCATGCCCGATGTGGCGCCGTTCCTGTTCCCGGTGAATGCCAAGCGCGTGCCGGACTATCATCGTGTCGTTAGCAAGCCGATGGATCTGCAGACGATGCGCGAACACATTCGCCAGCGACGCTACACGAGTCGCGAATTCTTTCTCGAGGATCTCAAGCAGATCGTGGACAATTCGGTGATCTACAATGGCGCCCAGAGCACCTACACAATTGCTGCCCAGCGCATGTTCAACAAATGCTTCGAGCTGCTCGCAGAGCGTGAGGATAAACTGATGCGCCTGGAGAAGGCCATCAATCCGCTGCTGGATGATGATGATCAGGTTGCGTTGTCATTCATCTTTGAGAAGCTGCACTCACAGATCCGTTCGCTATCCGAAGCGTGGCCTTTCCTCAAGCCGGTCAACAAGAAGGCCATTAAGGACTACTATACGCTGATCAAGAAGCCCATGGATCTGGAGACCATTGGCAAGAATATTGAGAGTAAGTAGCGAAGGAAAAATGTCTAAATAATTAAATTAATACCTTGCTGTCTGCCTTCACAGGTCATGCGTATCACAGTCGTGCCGATTTCCTGCGCGACATCGAACTCATCGCGGCCAACTGCGAGCAATACAACGGCAGCGAGGCGCAGTACACCATGTTTGCCAAGAAGATCTTGGAGTACGCACAAACACAGCTGGAGGAGGTAAGCGTTAGGCCAACTTATTCAATCAGTTAACTAATTTCATCGATTCGTTCGTTAGTTTGCCAATCACTGCGCCCAGCTTGAGCAGAATATACTGAAGACACAGGAGAAGGCCAGAGCCGAAGCGCCTGAATTCGAAGAGGCCTGGGGCAACGACGATTATGACATGAGGAGTCGCGCCAGTTCGCCCGGCGATGACTACATCGATGTGGAGGGTCATGTGGGACTCGTGCCACCCAATTCAATACACCGCACTATGGGCGCGGACACAAGTCAATCGCATGCGACAGCAGCGTCGCGCAAACCGCCGCCACCGGCTGCCGGCGAGGTGAAACGCGGCAGGGGACGGCCACGCAAGCAACGTGATCCCGTGGAAGAGGGTATGCCAGGCTATGCTAGACGCAGTGCCAAATCGAATACTACTACTAATCCATATCCTCATTATGCTCATGGTCAGGAATTGATCTTGCATTGTAAACCAATTGCATTAATTCACGCATTTGTATATCAATCAAACATCCATATAGTCCTTAGTTCCCTTAGTCTAATTTAACTACTGGTAATGCTTTCGCCCTTTCCTAATGCTTGCATCATATACAGATCCATTTAGAATCCGTATAGTATGTATGTACATATGCTTAAACATTTGACACACTTGGTCCTCTTTGGTAACGGTCTACAGATTGGGTTCCATTCTACTAATCCATCCCTTCTGATTCCAGTATTCCAGTATGTGGGGGACTTGATTTTATGTTTGTGTAAGCGTCTTATTGTGAAGTCTCAACAATCGAATATTGTCCGTAGTGCTAGTAATTCATTGGAAAAAGTCTCGATCATAATTCTGTTTATAATTTTACGACTTCAGCGCTAGCAAATAAATTGTACATTCACGTGGTTCTGGAGTCAACTGCATGGACTGACTGTAAGATTATGTTTTCTGTCCATTTCATCATAAATCGCATTAACCGATGTAATCAAAGTGTTGTCCTCCCTTAAGCTGTTCATGTGTGTAGCGATTAAAACAATAGCCGAAATGCGCTTTTGGACAATTAATCTATTTATCGTTCTCGTACTTCCGTGATATATTTATGCACACTTGCGAATTGCTTAAAAGATATTATTTTTGTATGTACGTTACTTTTGATCGTCAAGCATTATATTCTCGCTCAATTTCGAAACCAAAAACAAACAACACCCAGAAATTGAAATTGAAAATTCCATTGGAAATGCAAGCAAGTTTTATCAATGTATTCCACCATATATTTACTCGTATATTAAGTACTCGTACTACAGAATCTCGAATCTCTCTAAAAACAACAAAAAAACAATCCAATCTCTATAAAATACAATTCTAGTCAAAAACTCGAATCCGGTTAAACGTGGTCGGGGCCGTCCCCGAAAGGACAGTCTTGGCTCTAACATGAGTCAGGCGCAAGCTTACTTTCTGGACGAAGGTAAGACTTATGTATACGGAGTTAAATGTGGACCACAGCTACAATACATCGCGCACACACACACTCTCACACACACATACACACGCACACCCACACACCCACACACCCACACACCCACACACAAACTTGTATTTTTATTTTCTTAAACTAATCTTTCTTTCTTTACCTAACAATCCATCTACACTTGCTCCCCACAAAACAAACACACATTCTAATTTCCTTAAGCTTTCATACTAAATTTGCATTTGGTTTGGATTCAATATGATAAATATTAATTTTAGGCAAGTTCTTTCTTTCAATTTACGTGATTGTTTTCGTATTATTTTTGTCACTTCATTTTATTTGCAATTTTTTTTTACAAAATTAATCATTTGGTTTATTTTAGTAGGTAATTGTTTCAGTTGTTTTCGCGAATTGTCAGTTATTTGTTATTAATCAAAGACTTATTTCCCATTTGTTGCCAAACCAAATACGTTCAGATCTGCAATGCTCCACGGACGATGATGAGGACGATGAGGAAGACTTCCAGGAGGTGTCCGAGGACGAGAATAATGCTGCCAATATATTGGATCAAGGCGAACGCCTCAATGCTACGAGTGGTGATGGCATGGATTACATTGATCCCAAGAACATCAAGATGGAGGTTGATCTAGAGGCACAACAAATGGCAGGTGCGTCACTTTTAATTTATTTAAAGATGTGCACAATTATGTATTCGTAGTTGTGTGTGTTGCAAGTGGAAATCTAATCTTGAAGTATCTTGATTTACGTAACTTTTTGTAACTACTATATATATATTTCACCCAAATCTAAATGTATTATTCTCTGTGTGCTTTGGATTCTGTTTCTACATTTTATATATACAATTTACTTTCGCTATTGTGTGATTAGAGGAGCAATGCGGCGAGGATGACAGCCAGCAAGCAGCTGAAGCTATGGTGCAGTTGAGTGGCCTTGGCTACTACGCTCAACAGCAGCAAGGTTCATATTATACCCATCCAATTCCTATTCTCTCTAGCCCCCATTCCCTGCTCTCGTTATTCTAGTTCTTCATTTCAAAATATCGCATTATCTAAAAGCGCACGGCTTGTTCATTACTATTGTCCTACATCCGTTGTCGTTTGTCATTAACGCTAATCGCTGTTATTTGCTTTTCCAGATGAGTCCCTTGACGTGGACCCCAATTACGACCCATCGGACTTCTTGGCCATGCACAAGCCACGGCAGAGCTACAATGAAAACTACAATGCACAGGGCGCCTTCTCCGACTTCATGTCGCAGTCTCAGGACGACAATGGTCAGTACAATCCACCCGAGGCTAGCACTAGTGCAGCGGCTGCAGCTAACATGCTGCAGTCGCAGGACGAAGAATTGCCCTCGACCAGCAATAACAATGGCATGGGCATTGACGAAGATCTGGATATATCCGAGAGCGATGAGGAAGACGATAATGGTGGCGTGCGCATCAAGAAAGAGGTCTTCGATGAAAGCGATATGGCTGCCCAGCAGCAGCATCAGATGCAGCAGCATTCAGCTCAACAATCGCAAGTCTACCTACTGGATGCGTCCAATGAGCCCGTCCAGCCTGTCGACTACCAGCCACAAGCGTCCGACTTTCAGCCAACTCAGGAGCTCGAACAGCTTCACGCTCAGCCGCTAATGATGCAGCCACAACAAGATGAACACCAGCAGCAACAGCAGCAACATCAGCAACAACAACAAATGCAGCAAGGAGAAAATGAATTTGATTGGATGACATTCTAATTGCCCTTCGGTTGCCCATGGCAATTCAGGTTTATGTTTTTTCTACTTTTCTTTTGCCTTATAATCTTTTACAGAATAAATGACTTTTATACCTATAACTGTTACAGATTAGATTAATGAGATCTGAAGTGATTGTTGCACTTGTCTAGTTATGATAAGATAGTTCTAGTTGGAGACATTTGCAAGAAGATTTAATCATTTCACTTTCTTTTAATAAATACCTGTATATTGACAATTTGATATGTTTAAAGTAAAGAAAAATAGCTTTTATTTCTCTTTTAAAAATAAACTCTATGTGGTTCTCATCGTTGCGTATTTTCCAAGGAAATTTAATGTCGCTAGGATAAACTCTATTGGTTCATATTTAAAAATATGGGTTCATCTAATTGTCGTTGTAATTTATGTGACCAATTCCCTGAAATCTCAATAACTTACCTCTTTCCCCAAATAGTTAAAAATAACTTTAAAATGTACAATATATCATTAATAATGCTTCGAACAGTTTATGTTGAGTAATCATGATTGTCCATGACAATTCAGGTTTATTTTCATTTCTGATCAACACTTCACTTTACTACTACGAATTAAATATTATATTTATGATAATTTTTAAATTGAATACATTGTTAAAAAAAAATTCACAAGAGAAAATTGAGTTATGCTAAGCTAATTCTAGTCGAATAGTAAATTTAAATATGGTTAGAAATCCCTGTTGATAATATGTTTCTGTATGGGCCCCTCCGAAAGTAGAGATTTTTTTTGTAACATTTTTTATTTCAGCAAAAAATGGAGTAGCAGACATTGCTTATATCGACTTCTGTTCACAAATAATACTCAGCATTTTTATTAGGTTTAAAATTTCAATGGATTCTACTAAAGAACCCGAACCTGGCTTGTTGCAAGTCAAATATCCCCTTGAAGTAAAATATTGTGGCAATTGCACCATGCCCATTGAGTATTGCGAGTTCTATTCCGAATACGAGAAATGCAAGGAATGGCTGGCCAAGAATTTGCCCGAAGACTTTGAGAAACTCAGTCTACGTGAGGCCGAGGGCAGTGACAGTAATGAGGTGGAAAAGAAGCGTCAGAAACGCGGCGGCAAGGGATTGCTGCGTGTGAAGAAGGAAAGCTATGATGACGATGCACCCAAGCGCATTAGCTTGTCGTGTGCCACGCGTGGCAAGAACAAACGTGTAACAATTGTGAATGGAATGAACACATTCAAAATCGATTTGCGTGCAGCAGCCAAGTTCTTTGGCAACAAGTTTGCTTGTGGCGCGTCCGTGACAACGGATAATACGATTGTCATACAGGGAGACGTGCGGGAGGAGCTGTTCAAGGTGATACCCCAGAAGTGGGAGGACGTAACAGTGGAGGCCATGGAGGATTGTGGCGAGGGCAAGAAGAGCCACCATTAGTAGTAGTAATAACAACAAGGACTTTTTCGAGTTAAGAAAGACAATAGCATCACAAATGATTTAATATGTAATAGCTCAGTTTTACAGTAAACGCAACAATGCAGCAGGTTTTTCGTTTTCTTTTCTTGTTTGCTTCAATTAACTTGCTTGCAACAGTCGTTGTGGTGTTGCACACACCACATGCTCCCACATATTGCTTTGAAACTTGGGGTTGGTGGAGGGCGTCTCCGCCCTCGAAAGGGCGTCTGGCTAAGCGTATGTGATTGATACAGTTGCATGCACTTTTACAACAGCTTCAAATGGCCGGTGACCCGATCGATGTCAGCTGCTGCCGCTGGTCCAATAGCCAGCACAGTCTTTGAATTTGGTTCAATTTGTGTGCGGCCAGCATCGCGTATGAGGCACGTGTTTAGCAGCTTTTGCTCCGCAGCACGCTTGATCGCCATCAGCTCGGCTTCGCTCTCGACGCGTACAGCGATCTTGGCACAACCGCAATTCTCCCAGGCGCGCAACAACCGCGGTGTCCGGGTCACAGCGCGTTGATAGGCGCCGACAGCCCCATGGGAACATTGAGCGGCTATCTTGCCTTTACCCATTTTTAGATCGTTACGCACTACCAGCACCATTTTGAAATTGTCACTAAATCCGCCATAGTTCTGTGAAATAGTGTGTCATCGTTACATTGTGTGTTACTGTTAATTGCATTTCGATGACTTACTTTGTCGGCAACAGCGGCTGCTGCGCCTTCCTCCTTCGTCTCTTGCGTTGACGGTGTGTCGTCGATTTTTGCGCACGCTTCACCACGTTTCAGTGCATATTTGTAGCCGACAAAAAATGATATCATCACAGCCAAGCCATTTATAATTTGTGTCGTATCCAAAAGCTTGTCACCCATTGTACTTTTTGTTTCAACTTGCAAAATGCTATTCAAGAATTTATGAAATTCCACTTAGAATGCGAGAATATGCACACACCAATCACACCAACACCAGCAGTGCGACAGCAAGTTGGATTTCAAAATATATATTCTTTGCTCTTGAAAATATACTAGCAACTGGTTCAATTGAAATCGATAATAAAGTACAGTGGCGCGCAAATTTTTAAATGGATTTTATGCTTTTGCTCAAATACTATTTTGTAATACGCTAAAATTATTTATTGTAGAAATTGTAAAACTGACTATTTACTGACAAATTTACAGTTTACTAAAATTGGAATTCTATTTCAGGGTTACAGAATTATCGATCAGCTGTTGTGATACGATTTGTACCACAGGGGAACTCAAGTAACAGAAAGCGATGAGAGTGTTACCAAGTAATTGCACTGATACAAATTAAATATGGGCAACCAATATTCTTTATTAATCATCTTTAATAATAAGTTTCAAGGAAAAATTATAATATCAATTTGTGACCGCTAATGAATTTTTAGTATATTCCGCTGGCATATTTAAGCTGTTAATATATTTTCCAGTACAGGTACACTGGCATCCCTACTGACGTGTCGGACCAACGCGTCGCGTTCGCCGCTTGCAACCTGTCAATTTTTGTCTTCGTGGAAGTCGCCTAGAAAAAGTTTTTGCGAAAAAAATTGAAACTAGCTTTATTTATTGTTTGCTAAAGTTAAAAATACATATAAAGGCGCAAACATGGGCCTGGCTAGCATGTTGCAGATTGACGAAATGATGGGCGACTTTAATCGCATGAACAAGCGTCAGGTAAGCGTTGCTGTCGCCGCCGCCTGTTTAATTAATTGTGCTTATAGTGTTTTCATTAAAATTGCAGTCGCTGTATCAAGTACTGAGCTTTGCGATGATAGTATCTTCGGCACTGATGATTTGGAAAGGTCTCATGGTTGTCACCGGCAGCGAATCACCAATTGTCGTGGTGCTTAGTGGCAGCATGGAGCCGGCTTTTCATCGAGGCGATTTGTTGTTCCTCACCAACTACAAGGAGGAGCCAGTGCGTGTGGGCGAGATTGTTGTGTTCAAGGTGGAGGGAAGGGACATACCCATTGTCCATCGTGTTATCAAATTGCACGAGAAGTGCGTAGAAATATTCAGTGTGCTTTTAAAGCAATTCAGTATTTAATTGTATATTATTATTATTATTAGGGAAGACGGCTCCGTCAAGTTCCTGACAAAGGGTGACAACAACAATGTGGATGATCGAGGACTGTATGCACCAGGACAGCTTTGGCTGACCAAGAAGGATATTGTTGGCCGCGCCAGAGGGTTTTTGCCATATGTCGGTATTATCACGATCTTCATGAACGAATATCCAAAAGTCAAGGTAAGTGAAAACACCCAACAAAATTGTTGTGTTTGCCCCATATTAATTTTGTTTTTGTTTGCAGTGGGCTATACTCTCTATTCTGGCAATATTTGTGTTGCTGCATCGAGAATAGGACCAGATATAGATATTGTTACAATTTAAGTAGGATCTGCAGGCATTACACTTAATGCCAGGGATGCACAATCTCGAGCCTGTTTGCATTTCAGTTGATTTGTCATTTGTTTCTTATAAGACACCACAAGAAGAACAACAATTTTAGGTTCAAAGTTTAAAGAAAACGCGATTCCGAAGCTGAATTTCAATAAAATGAATTTTTAAATATGTATTCCAAAATAATTTATTTGGTTAAACTTCTTCAGGTATTCGCCTCATATGCCAGCAAGTCCATCTTCAGATTTGCACCCCAATGGTATTTGACAACGCCGCATTTGGATACAATTCGATGACACGGTATCAAAATTGACACCTCATTCTTGGCCACAGCACTGGCCACAGCCCGCACTGCCTTCGGACACTCCAGACGTTCCGCCAGCTCGCTGTAAGTGAGCGTTTCGCCGGGCTTCAAATTAACCAGTTCGTTCCAAACAGCGTATTGGAAATCTGTTCCCACAACAGCTACATCGATTGCATCGGTATTTGGCTTATTGTACGATAAGGTTCCGACCATCAGGTTAACGGCTGGAGCATTCTCAACGAATTTTACCTTTGGCCACCGCTGTTGTAGTTCTTTTAAAGTTTCAATTTCGGTTTTTTGTATAAAATACAATACACAAATTACGTCGCAGTTTTTGGCGCCCTTTGCGATTGTTGTGAGTCCCAGCAACATTCTTCCAAATTTCGCGTCCATGAAGCCATATTTAATACTCTTAGGCATGGTCTTTAAATGTGTTAAAGCAACTGTTGTTAAGTTGTCTGTTATCCACATGATGAGTTTGTTTTTAAGAATTAAATATTTAATATTGCTTAGTTATATTGTGGTGCACTTGTTTTAGTGGCAGAGAAACATCGGTCTCTTTATCGATTAAAAACGTAAATCGGGTTGGTATTTTTATATCGAATAGTATATGTTACTATTATGGTCCCATTGGTCTGAGTGATATTATTTATATTGGGAAATGATTTCAAAAATTTTTTTTGACATACAAATCTAAACTGCTTATTTTGTAGGAAAAATAATGTTTTATTTTGTAAATCAAGTGATGTTCATGTATTGAGAGCAACTGCTTTATTTCAATAGCTGGTTGCTATAAATTATAAGATCTGCATTAATTTCGATAGTTGATCGATAAGCTTATTGCAGTAGTATCGAACGCAATTGCGCGATTTGAATTATTTTTAATATATGCTTTAAGGCGCTTTTGAAGAAATTTGATTATTGCCCCTAAAGACAACACAAATTTCATATATATTTTTTCCATTAAAGAATATAATTTATAAAATCCTACATACATGTATTCTTCCTATTTCGTAAATTTATTTCAAATATAGAAATAACCTTGAGTTTAGTTCAAGTCATGTATCAGCGATTTATAATGTGGACTTAAAATACTATCCATCACAGATACAGACCGACTTTGATGAAGACACTTGATGAATTTTACTGGTTATTTTTCACTTTTGCAAATTAGTCAAGATATCAAATAACACCAACTCTAATTCCCTACAAAAATTTAAATTTTATACACATGTGATATAAAAATGCCACTGCGATACTGATCTTTTCAATTTTTGTAATCCCCTAATTCATCAAAACCCTATTGATAAAAGCTCAATTTGTGTGTTTAAAGATAATGTAAATTTGTTTTTCCTGTTTTGAATTTTGGGCATAGGAAATTCATGAGGCTTGTCAGGGGCAAGAAAGTGTTTAGAAGTTGGTTTGGAGCGGTTTTCTCGTAGATCGATAAAGTTTTCTTAGTTCAATTAAAGATCAACAATTTTTAAATTATTTTATTTATTTTCATCAGTTTTGTGTTGTACAGTTATAATTATATTACAATTAGGACTAGATTAAATATAGTACATACATCAAGAATGAATACCAATTTGTTCGAACACAAAACGAATAACTTTTGTTCTTGTATCGTAGAAGGCCTTGCTTATAGTAAAACAATAATAATAATACTACATACGTGTACAATTACGAGTACGAACGAGTACATTATAATTTAGATACTATATTATGCTATTGGATAATAGCTTGGGCGCTATTGCTTACGATTATGCAGTTTTCAGATAGATTTTGATTTAGTTTAGCGTATTTTGTATTTGTATCGTTGCGTTGAAAGTCGATTGCTCTACGTGATACAGTTAAGTTAGTTAGTTGTTAGTTCGTTAGTAAGAAAGTTGTTAGTTAGTATGTATAACCCTGAGTTTAGTTAATGCTAGTCTACAATTCAGCTGTCGTATTATCGGTAGGTATTAGTACTATTTACAGCTCCGATCCTACAGATGCTAGCATTTGATTTGTGATTTGTACAAAATACAAAAGAAATTATATTTAGCGTATTTAGCAGTAATTGGCTACAAGTATGACATAATATTTATTTTATTTGTATTTTTATCATTTTGAAATTTGTTAATGTTTTGCCTTTTCTTCTATTTAATTATCACAACAAAATGCGGTCGACATTTGGCAATTTCACACAACGTAATATAACAACAAAAATAAACAAGCAACAATAACAAGCACAACAAGAATAACGACAACAACAACAGCACCTACAACAGCACCAATGACAACAACAAGAATAACATGAACAACAGCAACAATCGAAATTGTTCAACTCTGTTTGGCCGCTGTTGTTGTTGCTCCCGCTGCTGCCGTTGTTGCTGTTGTTGCCAATTCACTGTTGACCAATTCAGGAGCCTTTAAGTCGGTCTGCTGCTGCTGTTGTTGTTGTTGGTGCTGTTGCTGTTGTTGGTGCTGCTGCTGCTGCTGTTGTTGTTGGGGCTGCTTTTCAGTTATCACGGGTGCGTTGTGCTGCGTTAGAATGTCCGCCGGAATGAGGCCTTCCTTGACGCGCTTCTTCTGCTTCATGCGGCGATTCTGGAACCAGATCTTCACCTGCGGATGGTAGAATGTGGCTTTAGTAAAATATCATTTTAACAATTATAGAAATGACACCAGCTGCTGATAATGAAATCAATTCTGATGCTCAATCTTGAAGAGTTTAATTATTTCTTAATTTTCTTATATTTTTATTTTAGCCAGTGTCAAGCGGATTAGCTGTTGCTTGATCTTTTGACCCACCTGCGTCTCGTTTAGCTGCAGCGTATTGGCGATTTCGATGCGACGGGCGCGCGTCAAGTAGCGATTGAAGTGAAACTCCTTCTCCAGCTCCGTCAGCTGCTTGTTGGTGAAGTTGGTGCGACCCGAGTTGTTGGTGGAGGACAGGCTGCAGCTGCTGAGGCCGGCCACAGAGCCGGCAGCGCCTCCACTGCCGCTAGCGAGACCCACGCCCAGCCCGCTAGATGCACTGGCCGCAGCCGGATTGTTTGACAGCAGCAGGGGATTCTGGATGGGCAAGACGGCAGCGGTGCCGCCGACGTTGCCGGCGCGGCACATGTCGAGATGACCATTGAGCTGGTAATCGTGCATGTTGCTGATGTTGGCAGGTAGTTTCGGTGCTGAGGGGGAGAGAATGAGAAAGAGAGAGAGATAGAGCGAGAGCGGTGAGAAAGAGACAAATGAAAATATGAAGAAAAGGAAAGAAAGAAATCGTCATTGAGTTTGCCTTGGCATTTGTTGTGGTTTCATTTGCTTTGCTTGGCTGAGTGATCCCCTGGCGTTGATCTCTAGCTGTCGCAGCTAATCAGTGTGAGAGGCCAAGAGACCCTTTGGGTTTTTTCTTTTCTTTTTTTTTTTTTTTGGATTTCTGTTCGGTCTCTAACCATAATCGTTGTGGACATTCACAGAGATGTGTGTGTGTGTTTTTATTTTGTAGGCTTTTTGTTGTTTCTTTTGGGCCGTGCCTCTGACTTTTGCTCTTTGCGTGATTTTGCATTTTATTCATAATTTGACATGCGCCCCGTGGCTAAAGCCGACGATGATGAAAATGATCTTTACCTTTTCCATAGAAGGACTTAATGTGCCTAATAGGCTTGTTTGAAAATATTGGGATTATCCTGACAGCGGGTATTGACTTTTTACCGTTCTCGAATACCCAAAACATCAACATAAACTTGTGGGTGGTACGGGAATTATGATATATATTTTGATTTCGTGGGCTTGACTTGTTTGGGTAAACCTTCTATTTTTCTTGAGGAAATGTCTTGTGTTTCTGAAACGTGTCAAAAAGTGTGATCCTTCCTCAGAAAGGAAGTGGATTTAGTGGAAAACAGCATTTTGAAATATATGAGAAAGAAAAAAGCTTGAAGAATATTTGCTTGTAAGGAAAAACTAAAAATAGTATTATCGACTTTAGAATAAGAACAGCCATAAAACAGAGCTAATTGAAAGCTCTCGAGGGCTAAAGAATAATAATCCAGATAAGCCTAACAAGATCCCAAACAAGTCGTAAAAATGTAAGAAAGTATTTCTCGATTTAATGATGCGCAAGGAACTTGGGGGCAATAGAAAAACCTTTTCACACAGCCATAAATTAAACTGGAAGTTCAATTCGATTAATAAGCATTAAGTAGCAATAACGTCAGCCAAGTTAAAAGGTGCCGAGATGTAGCTAAAGGAAGTGCAATGTTATTAAGAGAGTATTATATGATCGCAGTCGACATTATTTGTTATGATTATTAAGTATACTTTTTATTGTTATTGAGATTGTAAATTTGTGGTTGGTTTCTGCATGCGACAGAGTTAGGCTCTTTTTTTCGGCGATAATAAATCAAGCCAAATGCGATATCATAAATAAATTGTGCCGTCGACACACAGCGGAGCACGCGAATGAATGATGAATTTATGACACCCACTGTTAAGGAAGCCAATTGGCATACAGATGGCAGCCACTGTGGCGCAATTTGCACAGTAGCCCGAAGCGTCGATAACGAGAGCAGTGAATGTAAATGGAAAATTATTAAAGTCGAACTCAAAAGCAAGCTATCTCGTAAGACACAAACACACACAGGAGTGTCTGAGAAAACAAGCCCAAGGATTATGTTGTGAGTGGCTTGAGCTACATTTGAATTTTCCAGGCAAACGCAAACGCAAACGCGAACGCAAACAAACCGCGTCGCAAACCGCGTCTGACTGTCGCATTCCGGTTATCAATGCCCCGGCATTTGGGTAATGCTCAAGGCAATGCTGATGGGTGTGGGTATTTGGTGTTCGGTGTTCAGTGCTCGGTATTCGGTATTCGGTATTCGTTATTGAGTATTGAGTGAGTGCTCCGTTTGGCTTACGGGCATACTGCTAGCACTGTGCTGCTGCAACTGCCTCTGTTTCTGCTGTTGGTGGTGTCGCTCGGCATGTCAAACATGTCGCGGCCAGTTGGCGGCACTGTCGCCTTTAGCTGGCGTCCGCGTCCGGCGCCAAGCGATATCTACTTTGTAATATTAGTTTTAGAGAGCATTATCGGTGGATCGCTTCCACTTGAATGCATGCCCAGCTCGCTGACATGTCTGCCGCCTCCAACCGCGCTCCTGTTGCCCGCCGACAGCGCCGCCAACACACATTCAACACTACTGTTGACACAGAGTGTAGCAGAAATCTACGGGTTGTGCTCGCTCTCTCTCTCTCTCTCAGTGTGTTTTTCATTTTCGATTCACCCTGTGGCACATGCACAAGGCCATTTGCTGTGTGCATCGTTGTTTGCCAGCGGGCTGAAGAGGGTGTTAAGCGCCATCAGCAGCGCCAGCGGCATGCGGCAACGTTTTAATACCATTGCAACCATGTGGCACCGTGGCGCTTACTTAACTGCCGACTGACAGTCAATGTAAACAAGCAGCGCCGAAGTTGCAGCAACAGCTGAGGGTTGCCATTGGGTTGCACGTGCAACAGCAACAAACAGTTTTGATGGCAACAAAGTCGCTTGTAATTTGATAACATCGCAACTAGCGTTAATTACAGTTGCAGCTTTAACGCATTTCCCATTGACTTTGTTGACTTTTGCATAACTTGACGCGATTCTCGTGAGAACAGAAACCGAATAAATAATTTCAAGTGCTCCATAATCTCAGATTCTCTGGAGGATTTGCTTCAAGCGTGATTTGTAAATACTTTACTTGTGGTTTTAAGTGATTTAGAAATCATGCGATGACACAAGTTGGGGTAATTAAATTGAAATTAAATTTCAGATTTGAAGCTTTTTGAAACTGAAATTCAATTCAATGTGCAATAATATTATTTTCAAATTGACATACTAAACTATGAAAGGAAAAACATAAATTGAAACTGATTGTTAAAGTGTTGAAATATTTAAACTACAACAGTCTTTTGATAAATCTGTATACCTTTGGTAATCTTTTGTTTTTATAGAAAATTGGCATCGATCTTGTTGCGATGGCGCGTGATAAAGCAATTACTTCAATAGATCTGCTGGGAAACACACGAATCTGTTATGGCGTCGAGTGAATTACGCTTTTTGCATAGCTGAAACTCGTGAGTCATCGTCAATTGCCGGCCATTTTGGTGTGATATTATCAATGATATGATATGTAGGCGCCAGTGGCACTTTACACAGATCCCCCCGTCAGCCGCAGACGCAGCGAAGTCTCCCGTTTGGGGCTCGAGGCATTACAGAGCTGTTGGCGAGTTGGCGAGCTGTAGAGCTGGCGAGGCCGATGGCGATTAAGTGGGCAGACGCTCGCAAGTTGCACGAGCGTCCGATGAGGGTCTGATGTCTGCTGTCTGCTCAGTCTGGGGTCTGGGGTCTGGGGTCTGGGGTCTGGTTGGGAAGGGGCTCAGTTGATAATGTTGTTTAATTCGAGTGCAAATAGAAAATTATATTGCAATTAAAAGTAAATTGTTTTAATTGTTGCTTAAATACTAAAAGACAACACTGTCATGTGGCCATCCAACTTAATATGCCTGATACTTGTATATGCGTGCCTCACCAGCTTGACCAGTCTAATCACAATCATAAATGCTGAGAGCCAACATTGTTTTCGTTTCGTTTTGTTTTGTTGTGTTTTTTTGGACACGATCGCTTTTTCTACGTGACGATTTGATTGATCACCTTAGGCAGTTAAACGATTCAAAATAGCGCTGGAACTAAGCATATATATAATTTATGGCCTGCCATCGAGGCGGTGGAAATCAAAACTGCATTCGGGTTGTTGGGGTTGAGCGACTAATTTGACATAGTGGCATTAATATTTCGCAATAGCCGCTGATAGCAATTGTATTTGCCCAGCCAAGCAGATGGTCAGATTGCCAGCTGACCACTGGTCAAATAAGCGTAAAGGGTCAGACAAACAGAGTCCGTCAGCTTAGCCGCAACAAATGGCAGTGGTCTAATTAAAGGTACCCGACTAGTGCATGCCCTGTTTGCTGTCCAACTCCTTACTTAGCAAAGCAATCCTTGTGAAATGTGGAGCATACTTTCTAAACATATTTTTACCTGTCTATGCTAAAAATGAAGTCAGTATCTTAAAGTATGCGCTAGCAAAGAGAGTTGTAGTAAACTGAATTAGTTTTCCTTCCCTTTTTACACTACAGGGTATGTTTATCGAGCTGTGGCGCAGGACTAATTGACTTATCTGCCATTTAACCCCTTGGCCGGCGATAGTTTGGCCGCGGGGGTGTTTGTAACACATAATACTTTTCTCTTTTTTTGGCTTAGTAAATTGTTTCTCATTTGGTCATTTCAATGCGTCGCGTCGCGTTGTCGGCTGACTTGGCTAAAACTCAACTAATCCAATCCATTTATGCTGTCAGTTTTATTGGCTGGCTGTCAACTTGAACTTTCCACATGTCATGCAGTGATGCAGTTTCTGCTCTTTTTTGGAACATGAAATGCACAAAAATCAACTACACATTGTACCCTCCACACAGGTAACCGAAACTTTTCATATTAATTGAAAGTTGTTTGTCTGTATGGACGTCCCGTGGCTTATTAGTCACGATGTGCAACAACCTGGACATACGTGAAAATTGCTTAACAAGATATACATATGTACATATATAAACTTTGGAATCCCAACAATTTTCAGACATTTTTGTTTGAGTTTATTAAATGTACAAAGTGTACAAATGTTGTCTGTCGCGCCGGAAGAAGTTGAAGTTGAAGAAGTTTTTCTTTATCGAAGGAAATCTTTGCTTTTCTCTGTTTGTCTTTTGTGTGTTTTCCTTTTGAAAGTAATTCGAAATTTAAATATTTACACAGATCTACAGATAAATATGCGTTAGTATTTACTCAGCTCGAGCGTTAATAGCAATATTTTGGCTACTGTTTCCGTAGATTACTGAAAGTGAATTCCAGTAGCCTGAGAATCGAAGCATTATTTGGTTTGTCATATCGATAAGCTGTTGTGTGTGTGTGTGTGTGTGTGTACTATCATAGTATAGATAGAAAGTGAGCGATATGAAGAAAGCATGTGTACTAAATTTAGACATTATTCCAAAGGCCAGAATGCATTACGACATTAATCGAGGGCCTTCTAAATATTACATATATTGTTTATTTAAATGAAATTTCTACTGAATATTTCAAAGATAATGTTGTGCGTTGAAGAACACTGCTGATTACACAAAATTAGCAGTAATTATATTGTACTGATAGTCTTCAGTGCCCTTTAGATAGTAGTAATTGTGTTAAATCGCTTTCAATCAGTTTAGAGTTGTTAACAATGTTAAACGAATTGATTATTGAATGTGAATCATGCGTGGCATAAAATGAATCATCGATTATCAGCTCTAATCCTTTCAGTGCAGAATTCCTTATGGGACTATCTTTGTGACGTATCAGTTGAGTCATTTTGGCAATAGAGGACTTTGGGTCCGAGCTATGGAGCATATGGAGCTACGAGTGTGGCGAAGGTGAGCTCGTAACTCTTTCGGTTGACAGTCCAAATCCAAGGCCAGGCACAGACTGTGTTGTTCTAGTTTCACGAATGGAAAAGTGCCGCTGCATTTTGCCACGATACATTTTTAAAAACTGCCTCCGGTATAGAGGCTAAAAATGATTTATTATATTGAAATTATCTCATGTAAACAAGTCAAGCTGCCAGCAAAGCTAATGCCACTTGTCGGCAAGCAAGCCCCCCACTCCCCACTCGCCACTCCGCACTCCCCAGTCCACAGTTTACCAGCAGACACCAGCCATAGTCCAAAGTCAGGCGAAAATGTTGTTAATTTGTCTAATGAAAAATGCCTGAGCACAAAGTCGGCCTATAGCACGAGAATATAGAGAGTTTTTCACATTGGCTAATATTGAAGGCCCGTCGTCTCTGCCTGTCGCTTCTCTCTCTCTCTCTCTCCATCTCTGTCTCACTCTTTCTTGCTGCTTCTCTTGTTGTATCTCTTGGTCTCGGAATTTTCGCACGAAGATTGATGATGACATTAGCATCATTGTCGAAAATTTTAAAGCCCAGCAACAAAATTGCCAAAGGACTTCAAGACGACAACGACAACGACATCGACGACGATGCGATGCGATGCGATGTGAGTCGTCTTCGCTTTGGTCGCCAAAATGTTTTCAAATTTGTTTTTGTTGACATTTTAATTTGCAAATACTTACAGACAGCCTACATAACGTTAGTGTGTGTGTGTGTGAGTTGTGAATCAATTTTCGTCGTATGCCAAAAGCTCACACGAATGGGGCATTAATTGAATTAAATCGTCAAAAGACGCTGTCGCTTTCTGAAGGCGCGGGCGGAGCAGCGTTGTGTCAAGTGGATTTCAATTTGGAGCATTGAAAGTGTTGACTGTCAGCCATTGGCACGCACACACGCACACTCACACACACACACGCACTCGCACTCGCACACGCACACACACGTACATGTCAACCCACATTTGGCATTGGCAGCCATTTTTTCTTGGCTTTTATCGAGCACCCTTATTTCTATGCAGAGGCCAGCGCACTTTGGGTTGTGGCAAAAACAGACTCGTCTATATACTACGCAAGTAAATGTATACAATACAACAAAAGGGAAACTATGGGCATCTACAGCGTTGAAATATGTATGCGTGTGTGTGTGCATGTGTGTGTGTGCCTCTGCATTTTCGTTGGTGATCCGTCATGTTGTCAGAATGTATTATTCGAATTAAGATTTTACTTTTTTTCTGCCATTGAATTGAATTAACACAACACACACACACACAACACACTCTCTAACACACGCACGAGCAGCTGTGCCTCACTCACACACTCACATACATACTATATACACAGATATTCAGTTATAACTGTCTGTTAACTTTAACTAGTCAATTTCCCCATATAAATAGAAATCGAAGCATTTTTTTCTTGCGAATTTAATATAAAAATAAATTCGTTCGCCTTTAATCTAACAAACATTTTTTTGCGTTTGCCATTATCGTGCTCTGGCAACTACTCAAAGTGCGAGCAATTATCATTATCCGGCTGTGAAAGACGACTTCAAGTCTGCTCGTAGCCACTCGCCTGTTACTCAATGAAAGCCGATGTCATAATATATTTTGGCAAGCAACTAGACGTGCTGCCAAGTGGATCTCTAAGTGGATGTCCAATGGCAACAAATTGAAATCTTGGCATGAAATCAATAATGCTTAAAAATTAATGAATTCTTTATAAATTTATTTAAATGGAATACTAATCAATACATTTATTACAATAAGGTCACTCCATATTCTATCGCAAACCTTATTTAATGCAACTTTGGTAATGATGTTCCATATTTTCTTATTAGAAAATGGCTTTACATAAACTTCCGGACAATATAAATCATTGTTGTCAACTAATGAAAATTTCATTACATCGTTCTTAGCACAATGTAAATCGTTGTTGCTCAACTAACTTCAGGTAAGTATATTCTAAACGCAATCTTGATCGAAATCCTACGCTACTTTTCACATGAATATCATTTTAGATCGTCAATCCACTCACAATGTAAATCTTTGTTGTCCAACTAAGACAATCGAGTGCCATTCAGTTAATACTTTAATACACCGTTTACGCTTCTGGGGGTTGGCCAACGGCACCTGCAGCTAGATAGATCCATCAATTAGCTTCAATCCAAATGAATGAATGAAGTTGAGCGTGTCGCAACCCAAGTTGAAGTTCAAGCGTACAGCCCTAATACCAGAGGCCACTAGAATGTCCACTTTAAAGCCCACTGGCGTCAAGCGGTGTCCATTGTTGTCCCGATAACATGAGGGAACTCACAATGTGCTTATGAATACCGAATACCGAATACGGAATACGGAATACAAAATACTGAGTAGTTGTGCTATGAGTACGAAACGGATCATGGTGACACTTCTGTAATGCGTTCGATATCGCCATTTCACAATTGATATAAATAAAATCAAGCAAGTATGCAGGTGTTGACTAGGCGGCGACTAGCAAATACCCTAGAAGTTAAGCACGTAACTATTGAGATAAGAGTCTATAGAGACAGAGTGTTTCTATTGCAATTCTTCTGAAATTTTCAGAAAATGTAGATAGTAAATATATGTGAAAAGCTCTCTTTGTGTGGATCTGTCGTGATTTTGTGCCACATCATGTTTACAGGGTATCGTAACAGAAATAGCCAAACAATGATAAAATCCAAACAAAGAAACTTCAAATTGACAGCTTTCGTTTAACTTTTATCTGCTGAAACCGTTGGCTGCCGTTCGGCACAACACACACTGTACACCGCACACACACACCGCACCAAACACCGCACCACATACCGCACTTGGAGTGGAACCCATGGCTAATAAATGCCTATGAATGCGTTGGGAATTTCGGAGCTTGAGCATGAAATCACCTTCACATGTTGGCGCGCCTAACGAGAGACAATTGTAGAGCTCTAAAGAGACACGTCCATGTCAGGTGGGGGCGGCGGGAGGCGGCGCGAGTGTTGGGCGGCTTCTTTGATTTGCAGATCATTGGCTAAATGCGTGTGTGCTTTTTTTTCTTTCTTTCGACCAGACCAAAGAGCACCGCAACATTGTGGAGAGTCAGTCTATTGTTCTTGCTGCACTATCTACAATTATCCAACCAGTTCTCTCGCTCTCTTTCGCACGCCCTCTGTCTCCGTCCCTTTCTCTGTCTCTATTCTCTATTGTCGCTAAGCGCAAATAATCAAAATTGTGAGCAGCTTAAATTGTTAGTTGACTACTGTTTGTTACCTCAAATGATTCATTATGCGAGTAGCAGCCGAAAGTGTTTTGTTATTTCTTTGATTTGTCAGCTTTTTGCTTACATCGAAACGCCATTTGGATATCAATAATTTGTGTACACATGTAGCGAGGCATGAAGTAACAAAGCCCAGTGGCAAAACAGTTGATGCATGGCACCGGTTCAAAAGGATATCGCATTGCTCTTTACACTTTAAGGATATGCATATAGGAAAGCTAAATTTAGATCAGCGAAAACATTGCTAAAATGTATTGCTATTCAAATCGATCAATAATTTACAGAGAGTTGTGAAATGAAATTGCAATTAAAAAGATTTGTATTGAAATAAGTTTTTTGGCTTTGGACTTCTACTCAGTATGTCCGTATAGAAATATATAATAATGCCATTTTGTTGCTTAGTTGTATTGATTTACTTAAATACTATTCCCATAAATTGAACAATTATGCTGATAAACTCGCTGACAGCTATCAATTTGGAAATGGTTCCCCAATTGTTGAACTCAGTTTCAGATCGTTTGTATATCTAAATTAATTAGGCGTGTGGAGTACGTGAGGTCGTCGCTTATCAGCAGTGACTGTCTATAATTATATACACATACATATATATCTATATGTGTGTGTATATAGAATGCATACAGGGTTTACAGGGTACTTAGGCAGAACTATGAGTAGCATGATTTTGTGCAATTTCGTTAAGCAGATATTGAAGCGTGTTTTTATCGGGGGTTGTCATTGTTGCTGTTGCTGTTGCTCTTGCTGTGCTTGTTGTGCTTGTTGTTGTTTTGGCCTGGCACGTAACTGGATACTTATATAATTTGGTAAATTATATACACTTGAAAAGTATTAAAGGCAGCCGGGCAGACGCCAGCCAGGAGGAACCTTATGCGCAAGCAAACAAACAAAAGATAAGATATCCTCGTTTTGGCGCAATGTTTGCACGAAATGTCCAAAAGGCAAACAGTCAGCGGCCAAAATCGACTGTCCAACGGGATGACGATGGTACTCTTTTTGGGTAATATTACATAATAATAAGACGCAGCTCGAGCGCACCCTCGAGTTATCCTTTGGTGCAGACAGCGGGTGGGTCAGGAGCAGGAGCAGGAGCAGGACAGGAGCAGGGATATAGCTTCAAGGGCGAGTCCATTTGGTTGCGGATTTCTTTTTTTTTTGTTTTGTTTTTGGCCTGTCACGCAGTCTACGCTAATGCGCTTCTCGTGTTGTTGTGATCTCCACCAAATTTCTATATATGAGAACTGACATTTGAGGTGTGTAACTGTCGCAGGCGAGTTCAAAGTGAGAGAGAGAGAGTAGGGATTTGAATGTGGGGCTCGGTTACTGATAACCGCACTCTTAAGTGGTAATTAATGTAAGTACGGTGGCATTTATCAGTTTACAAATCGGTTCGGTGATCGAATCGAACGAGAAAATCCCAGTTGCTGCTGCTGCTGCCAAAGGTGCTGCCCCTTAACCCCATCCTTTGAAAAGAAATTTAATAACACGCTTTCCCAAAACAAAACAAAACAAAACTAAAAATGAAATAAATGTTAGCTCAACGCGCGCGAGCGAACAAAATTTGTCACGACACACATGCCTCACATTTTTTTGGCTCTGTGTTTTTTCGGTGTTTCTTGGGGTCCCAGAACGATCCAACTAGGCATTGTGACGTGCGGTGACAGACAGGCGGGCGGGTCTCTAAGTCTGTCTCTGTCTCCGTCTCCGTCTCCGTCTGACAGTTCGGTACGGTTCGGTTCGGGTTTTGGCCTGGTTCGGTTCGGCTTGGTTAGGCCGGGCGAGCGTTTGATCTTATCTCAAATTCCTGGTGGTCACTTTTCTATCCACAATATCATTTCGTTTAAATAGTCTGCCCTTTTTCCCCTTTGTTGTTGTTGTTGCCAAGTCTTTATATACTCATTTTTTTCCATCTGTTTTCTGTTTTGTTTTGAAATGCACGTAATTAATTCATTTCACTGTGCTGCGTCGCCGTCGCCGTCAACGTCGTCGTCGTCGTCGTTGCGGCCGTCGCGTGTTGGTGTCAAGAAATATCAAAACATCACATCAAATAAATGTTGAATACGCCAAGCGAATGGCCCAGCCTGGTGAAGAGTCCCTCTGCCCTTCTCCCCGCCTCTCCCCCGCTCTCTCCTAACACCTTTCGCTACTACGCGCTGAACTTTTGTTGGCCCAAAAGTATTTCAGTTAGTTACCGCTCGAGTCGAACCGACAGTTATGTTAATTTACGTGTTAGGTTTCGTTTTCGTACACTTTTATTCATATTTCATATTCCGGACTATTCCATTTGGCATAGTTTGCGTGCCCGACGCCCTCTCTCCCTCAACCCTCCTCCCGCCGCGCTGTCGTGGGGGGAAATGCTGCGACAAAGTGGTAGATCGTTTAAAAAACAATAAAACACGAGGCAGAAGCAGTATAACATAGTAGATGGCACTCTAAACGAGGCGACACGACATTCACTACAAGTATTAATTAAATTGTTATGCCACAAAGACGGCGGTCGGCGGTCGGTAGTCGGCGGACAGTTCTCAATTATGGTCGCCCATAAAAAAAGGCCAATAAACGTTCACAAATACTGTGTGGAGTATGATTTAGGGCTATAGTTGATAAGTGCACTCGTAAAATGGGTGACAAAACTCTCAATCAATGTGAATGGAGCTTGGAGGCGGGGCGTATGAATGTAAAAGGCACTTGTGCAAGTATTTAAGTATTGGAGCTCCAATGGCATTAGTTGCTTTCATCTTAGGATTTCAGCATGATATAGCACTTATTGGCTGCCAAAGGTGTTTAATGTGAGCACAATAGCTTCAACAGTGAATTATACCAAGTTACTCTTAAGTTCAAAATGTCAATTACATCAATCTGCATAGTTGGGTAGTTAATCAGAGGCAGCAGTGAGTAAGTGCCTGGCTGGCAGTTACTCATCGAGCTAATACTGATTTGTATCTCTAATTCGAGGGCTCTGCTCTGCTCTCTGTCTGGTGCCAATTTGCTGTCGTTGGACAAATTCCTAGTTCATGTTGTCACTGGCAAATCCTTTGAACAAATGCAATTAATCTTTTCTCGCTCGTCCGCAGCGGGAGCAGTTTTTCCCCAGTCTAGCTCGAATTTTCCCTGTTCGCTCAAGCGTGGTCTGGTTATTGAAAAATGCTGATTAACACATTAGAGCGCACTGAATTGAATGCAATGAATACGCGACTGTGAGAGTGAGTGTGATTGTGAGTGTGCAGGTATTTTATACACCGCGACCACGAGCTTCTGCTGTGCGTGAATGCCAATATGTCGAATGCTACCATTTATTACCATGATTGCTGATTATGCTGTTTCCCTGGCTGAAAATGGATGACATGACAGATGGAGTGGAGCACAGCACAGCCAGAGATCGGCCCGAGACTGAGATCGCCTCGCAACGGGCGAGAGACCAGGTCTCCCTCGCTCCCTCGCTCTCTCCCTTTTTCCCTCACTGTCTCTCTCTCTCTCACTCTTTCGCTCTCTCTTGCTGGGCCCCCTGGTCCTCAAGGTTGGTCGCAGTGACAGTTCGGTTGCAGTGGAGCTCAAACAAGAACTCTTATTTAAATAATCATTTTTTCTGACAGCCAACTTGACTTCCAGATCGGCATCCAGCGACCAGCAACCAGCAACCAGCAACCAGTGACTACAACAACTGGGCTGCAATGTGAGTAGGTTCGCTTCATTCTTTAACTGAGCTGCATTTCTTTCATACTTATTTCATATTATTATTATTTCTTTATTCACTTCACTTTTCGTTGTTCATTTTCTTTTCTTTTCTTTGGCTCTTGCACGCTTTAATTGTTTGTTTGACTTGTGGTCGAGAGACGTTTAAGCGCCCGGTTGGGATTTGGGTTCGAAATGTAGAGCCCGGTCCGGTCTCCAATTCTGTCTCTGTTTCGGTTCCACTTGCACACGTCATTGTGATGGAGCCTGAGCATGAGCATGAACATGAGCATGAGCCTCATGAGCTTTGGGTGCGGCGCGTGCAGGGATCTCTGTGGCGTCGTTTAATTGAAAACGATGCATGTAAATGACACTTTTCAGCATTAATAAGCAAATATTTGTATGATTATTGGTGTAGCCAGGGGATTACGTTACGTTACGTTCAGGCTGTAAGTGGTAGGTAGCGGAGTGGAGCCCTCATGTCTCATATCTGATGCATGCCGGGATCGAGCTGCAGTTGCAAGTTTGTCAGTGTGTTGCAACAGGTAAAGTGCATTAACTAGTTTCTGGAAGTCAAATAAGCCTGTCACATCAAATTGGCCAACAGGTTCAGCGAAGTGCGAAAGAATCGCGAAAGCGTAGAACTTGCAAAAATTGCAGATATTGGCAAATCGAAAACATATTTCTTCATACACAAATATATAAGAAACGATTAGAATACTATAGTTTAATAGAAAAAATGAAATTTAAATTTTATACAGCTCCTCACAATATACAACATTATTAACATTGAATTCGATTTGCATCCTTTCTCACATTGATATCGTAAATCATTCGAGACCCACTTAAAATCTACTTGTGCTCACATATTAAATATACAATTAATATTTTATAGCCCTGAGTGAGGCAGCATTCCATTTATCATGAGTTTCGGTTTATCATCGTCGCGTATTTCCTTAGCTGGCTAATTCCAAGATACAAAACTTCTCAACGCACTGACAAGTGACAACCTGACTGACTGCACAGCATTGACAAAATTATCTGAAATATGCAAGAAATATGCCAAAAGGCAAAAGAGGGGCGCTCCAACAGATCTGCGGTGGAGAACGCCTGCAAATTATGAGAGGTAGTGAGATAGAGAGAGAGACGGAGACACGAGAGAGAGATAGAGAGAATGGCAAAGCGAAATCTTTGGCATTTGAAGAGACATTCTTATTTTTAGGTGACATGCCCTCGGTTGGACGTCTGACGCACTTGGGTTGGTTGTTCGCGTATATCTGGACTGTCAATCAGTTTTGAAAGTCATCGTTTCTGTTGCTGTCTTTTTTGTCTTTCTCTTCATTTCTTTTTTTTTCTGACTTTGATTTTGAATTTTGTTTTGTTTTTGCCCTTTGCGAGTTATGAGCATCATGTGTGTACTAATATAATGCTATGCTGTCCAACTGGTTTAATATATTCATATAGTTAGCAGTGATCTATTGATGAGAGCGCCCAAGTTGACTTTGCTTAATGGTCTTACGTGATCGCTAAAATGGCAAAACTATTTGAAAATTGCCACCAGCATTTCTCGCGTTTTAGCCAATATCGAATGACTATTTAGCTGTTTTACAATGTATTACGTGAACATTTGCATGAGGTGTCGATAAGACAAATGGTTCGACGAACGCAAGACGTTGACAAACCGATTTGTGTTTATCTGTTTCTAACCAAAAGGAACCCAATATTTTCATGACCTACGCCCGATTAAATTATATTTTTGGAAATATTTCTAGTAACTCAAAATACAATTTGTTTTAACTCTATTGCCAATAATATTGACAAAGCTGAATGAGGAAAATATTAAATACTTCTGAAGTAAAATAAAGTAAGCTGTTCTTAGCAATTATATAGGTTTTTTTAGCATTCGTTTTCGGATGAAATGAAATACATCAGAAGTTATTAGGAAATTGAAGGTACTTTTGATAGATGATTTGAAATGTTTTTGAACATACTTTTTAAATCAGTTATGCAACTAGTTCCACTTTCAAATTTGCCAATTTATAGGTCAAACTCAGCAAACGTCTTCATACAGTTTGGTATTGCAAACTCACCTTGTGGCTTGGGAACATTCCGCTTGAGCTGCATCCACTTGTAGGTTGGAATGTTGGGCACGTGATTTGGCGATTTTGATTGTGAGCTCGATTGGTGCGTCGAGTTGTTGTTGTTGCCGGCGGACGCCGAGGCTGTTGAGGATGAGGTGGAGCTGCCTGGCGAAGTGACGCCACCTCCACGCTGATTGCGGGACATGCTCATGCAGCTGCTCGCACCGTTGGGTGAGAGTGCATGCTGTGGCACAACCTGGTTGCCATTCGCTTGCTGCTGCTGCTGCTGCTGTTGTTGCTGCTGCTGCTGCTGTTGCTGCTGCTGTTGCTGTGCGCTGCTCGTCAAGCTGGCCAGGTGGCCGTGACTGAGCGTGTGATGCAAGTGAGCGTGTGGATAGTCCATGGCAATGCCCGCATCCAGGCCAGGATAGCCGCCGCCCATGTGCTGATGGTGGTGCCACATCTGTGGAGTTGTCTGCTGCTGCCCGGCAGCCAGCTGCAGCATGGGATCCTGATCCTCCAGCAGCAAGCCCGGTGGCGCTGCTGCGTACCCTGCATGCAACACTGCCGCGTATTTCTCTTCCATTTGGCCGCCATAGCCCAGGGGCTGCGTCTGCGCCTGCTGGGCCACGCTGGGCGCGTAAAGACAGTCCAGGTTCGTGTACATCATGCCGTTTTCGGAGCTGATGATGGGTGCATGCGCATCCAGTTGTTGCTGCTGTTGCTGCTGCTGCTGCTGTGTGGCATTGGCGGCCGTAACCGGGGAGTTGTTGGCAGGCGGCGGCACCGTTGCCACCGCTGCTGTGGCATAGTAGGAGTGCACCGAGTCGCTCTCGTAGTACGAGTCGGCGGGCGAATGGCTACTGGGATGCAGTGGCGTGCTGTTGGCCGCTGCTCCTCCGCTGGCCGTGGTCGTGATGCCGTATTCCGCTGCACTCGGACTGAACAGATGCGAGTGCGGATAGAGTTGCTGCTGCTGCTGCTGTTGTTGCTGTTGCTGTTGCTGCTGCTGCTGGGCGAGAGGATGTTGCAGCTGGTGCTGGGCTGGCGGCGGCGTGAGCTGCTGCTGCTGCTGATAGTAGTTGGGCGAGTTGCTGTCGTAGCCATTGTAGGTCAGTTGTTGCTGGTGCTGCTGCTGCTGGTGTTGTTGCTGCTGGTGCTGGTGCTGCTGTTGCACCTGCTGTTGCAGTTGCTGCTGGTGCTGCTGCTGCTGCTGTTGCTGCTGCTGCTGCTGCAGATGGTGGGTCGGCGAGGCAAAGTAGTTGCTGCCGTAGCCGTCGTAGGCCGAGGCAGTGGCGTGTGGATGATGATGCGGATGGTTGCCGTACATGCTGCTAACGTCCATCATATTGTACGCCAAACTGCACTCAATAAATGTGATGGCCTAAAACAAGCGGAAATGGGCCTAAGTTGCGATCTAATGTCGACTCTCTCAAGAGATATTGCCTCAAGTAAATCAGAAGTGCTTAAAATATGTACAAAAGTAAGTGATACAAAATGCAAAAGTATAAAAGCATAAACTAAATATTACTACAAAAATATTGAGTTTCAAATGTAATAATTAATTCAAAATTGTTCGGTAAATTTCTCATACATTTGCCATATCTCTGTGAAGTCTAGAAACTTTTTGATATAATAATTCAACTCATTTACTTTTGATATTATTTTAGGCAATATTTTGCATTTCTCGCAACTCTACAAATTGCTAATTTGTTTTTTTTTTTTGGAACACAACTAACTTTTTGTTAAAGAAGTATTTTTTGGAGGGAGTTTCTTAAAACAGGGACAGAGCCAATGCTCCCAGCACGCGGCGGATTTTCAATTCTTGTAATTAGTTTGATTAGAACGAACACTCGGGTAATTTTTGATTTTGTCAACACTTTTGGCACAACAAACAAACACAAGCAGTTAGAGGAGTGTGAAACACGCCATTACAGCAACGGTTTCGGTTTCAGTTTGAATTTTGGGCTTCAGTCTGCGCTACGCTTCCGACGGTCGTGTCTGTGCTGGCCACGCGACGATACTCGAACTTCGTGCTGCATGCGCGCTAACCAAGTCGTGACTGATTGCGATTGCTGGCCGGGGCAGCCAACCCAGCACAGCACACCACGCACACGTTGACGTTGACGTTGACTTGCCTGCCAGGCCACGCCCCGAGCCAGCGTGTGTGTGTGCAGACTGCTGTCGTCTCGCTCGCTCCGCCTGCGCTTGAAGCGTGCGCACATGCTGCCGATTCGCTCGCACCGCACAGCGAGAGTTCTTATCAGTGAATGGGCCCCGGCCCCTGTCTCGGCCTCGATCCCGGTTCGGGGGTTAGTCATTACCGGTTTTGGCAGTTTGCTGTTTTCATTTAGTTTTTTGCCGGTCCCTGGACAAATGCTGATATTAGAGTTACGCCCATGTTCATGTCTTATTTAACTGGAACCATGCATGTGTCTATTGGCTGTGTCTGTGTGTGTGTGTGTGTGTGTGTGTGTGTGTGTGTGTGTGTTTGTGTGCATTTTGTATTTTCCGTTTCTGATACTTTTGGCACGTTTTGTTATTTGCGTTTTTCGCACCTACCCATACAAGATCCCAAGTGAATCCCAAGTGACAGTTGCAGGTACTGGCCAAAAACAAAAATTGGACAGCGAAGCTCTGGCCAGGATGTGCCAACTGTGCAGCTGTCAATCGTCATCGTCAGCGTCAGCGTCAGCGTCATTTCCACATATGTATGACAGCCCATCTATGCTCTGGCTGATGCGGAATTTAAATCGCCGTCGTCTGGCAGAGCCTCAGACACTGACGCTGACTCAGTGGGATGCAATTCGTAGGCGCCCCCTACGAGTCTGTCACACTGCCCAGATAGAGATACAACATTGAGATATCTTTATGCCCCGTACTGAGGCATTGCACCTTTCACGCACAATGCATCATCTTTGGCTGCCTCTGTCTGCTCCGTCTTCTGTCAGTCTGGAAAACTTTTGTGTTTATTTCTTCGTTTTATTTAATTTTTTTTTGGTTTTTGATTGACATTTTCACAAGTTTTTGTCGTGTACTCGTAGTTGGTGGTTTCTACTGGCCGTGCCCAAACCCAATTCCGAACCCATTCCACTTACCACCATTTCTATTCCGACAACAACAACAACACAACAACAACTTGCTGCGAGTTGTTACACAGTCTCGTCCTTTTGCGTCTTTGCCCAGCGCTCCAAGGTGATTTGTTATATTTTCGGACAGCAGCAATTAATACTAACAGGATGTGTGTGTTCTCAATTTTTTTTTCTTTCTCAGCTTCTCCTTGGCCAAGTGGCCAAATCCCACCTACATCTTTTACACCATTCTCATTCCGTTGAATGAGTTTATTATGTTATCTGCATTCTGTGTTAGTTTAGGAAAAGTTTGCAACTTTTGTGCGGCATCCAAAGGACTCAAGATATGGCCTGCTGGGATTTGGCTGCATACGAAAGTATCTCACAGATACATTCTATAAATAGTACAATAGTGCTCAATTCAAGTTAAAGCAGCGTTAATTTACAATATAGAAAAAGCGAGCGCTTAATGAGTGTGGTCTGATTAGACGACTTTACGCGCACTTAATAATAATCGCAGTGCGATATGAGCAAATGTTTGTCATGCACGGCTAATTAATTGATAATAATACCTACTTTGTTCAAGTTGATTAACCAAATGCCGATTTAATATGCAAAGCAATTAAAACCTCTTTAATAATAACATTCCGTTAACTTAGAGCCAATAAACAAGCGCATATTGAATTCCTGTGAATAAATAAAGTGACAAATAAATTGTAGAGTTGATTATAACAAAGTTTAAAAAGTGTTAATGTCCTATACACAATTTAAATTAAATTAAAAAAGGTAAAACTATTCCATGTCAATTATAAATATTTGTAGCTTAGTTTTTCTGTTGGTAAAATATCAAGTATACGAACGTAAGACTTAAGACTTAAGACTTATACCTAAGACGTCATCAAATCGTTAATCTATATTTGTAATAGTAAAATATGAATTTCTAAAATGCATTTACTTTATCTATTGCACATTGTTGCATAATAATAAGATGTCTTAGATGTACAACCCATTATTTAGATAAATTGACATTCTTTAGATGCTGATGTTGATTCTACTAAATTTCCTACCTGCTCTAGGCTCGCAGGATAAATTGTCTAGGGAAAACCGTCCTTAGACTGCAGTTATAAATCTCAACTGTTGATTGTAAACTGTCGATTGGAATGCGGGGCACTTTAGTCATAGGTAAGTCAAGATATTATTAATGACTGCAAGTGCTATTGACGCCGTCGGAAGTATGACAAATGGATCTGATGGGTACTTTGGAAGGCGTCAATGGTCAGGCGACGATCGACGATCGACTGACTCTATTGTCGTCTAAGCTAATTACAATTGTTACAGCAAAGTAAAAGTGACCAAAGTTGACGCCCGCAGTTGGGGCGCCACCGGGTTACAAAGCGACTTTCAAAGGTGTTGTTGTTGTAAGTTCTACCCTGAGCGACAGCTGGCTATATGACAATGCCGAGGGAGGTTGGGGGGGACGTGACGAGTAACGGTAACAGGCGTAATTGGCGCTGCACAAATTGATGGATTGCCTGGCGCCGACTGTCACAGTCCACAGCTCACAGCTCACAGCTCCCAGTTCATGTCCATGTCCAAACCATTCGGCGGTCTTTTTTGTAGTTTTTCTTTGTACATTTTTTTTTTTTTTTTGGTAAATCGATATTTGTGCCATTTTTTATGTGCAGCTTTTGACTTTTGTGTTGTGTTTTCAATTCTGTAATGATTAATTAATCGTACGTACTTATCAGATTCATGCCTGTTGCATTGACAGACGGAGACACTGACGGAAACGGAGACAGCGACAGAGACGGAGACGGAGACGACTGAGAGCCAGACGGAGCCTGTCGCCAAATTGTTAACTGGGCTAAAGCTTAGCTCCTGTAATTGAATACATAATTACAGGTCGAGCAGACGACCTCATTGTGTTTTTATTAATATGATTTTAAGCTTATTTCTGGTCAGTTATGCGGCTAATTACAACGTGAATTCATCACAACTAAATCTCTTTAAAGTGTAGTCTACTTTTTTGTAGACAAAAGTGAAACGGCCCATTCTGTGATGATTGATAAATGATAAATGTAACAATTAAAGTACCAGCGCACTGAATTCTTAATTAGGTAATCAATAAGTTGAGTGCATTCGCTGAGCTCCGAAGAGTGGAAAATTTATATATTTTATGGAAAATATGTACATACATATGTATATGTAAGTTGATCTCTATAGTTTGAAAACACATTCCGAATTAACATATATTCCATACTTAGCCAACGAGTTTATTCTAAAATATTTACTAGGTTTATGCTTAATATCAACACTAATTCCTCCATAATCAAATCGTACTACATTTATATAATTGAATCCATTAAAAACTATTTAGACCATTAAATATTTTATTTGTATATATCTAATTATAGATATAGTACATTCGAATTTCACATATCTTGTCTGGCCTTGCACTTAATTTAAGTACATCTACTACAATAGTTTCGATTGAATAAATTCGATATGCGTGTGTATATAGATTGTTATGGGCTACTACAATAACGTTATCTTATCACAACTTGCAAAATGGTTGTTTATCGAATAATTTGAGCCCCCAGCTACTGAGTTCTAAATTTTGCCCTTTGCAACGCTTTCGATGTAGCGCGATTCTATAAACTAATTGAGAATTACTTGCCAATAAATGCAAATGATACAAATATTCGTTTCCCTTATAGTGCAGTAAATGAAACTATTTATTTATTGGATTGTTTACACTGTCCATAAATATGCCACTGACCTTGGCTGATTGAAATGCAGATTTATGCAAAGGTTCGACACTTAAGATACTCGTGTAAAAACACTGGCGACTTTAATGCTGGAGAAACCGCTGAGAGTTTCTTTCATTTTGCACACGGATAAAGTTAGAGCGAGACGACTAGAGCTGTGGCGCTTATCCGCTGCTCACGCACAACAAGCCAATGGGAGGCCAGAGCGCAAAGTACAGGCGATGATTGGGCCTCAACACAACCCCTATTTTCAATGGCTATAGACGCTGTCAGGCTGCAGACAGCTGCACAGCAGGGACACAAATCATATCCCATATGTTCTTTTGCATCAGTTGCCAAATTTGTACAGATGCTCAACGAAGACAAAAAGACGGCGTTGTTATACAAATTGAATTGTCAGAATCGCAAGTATGGCTGTTGGAGTCAAATGAAAACCCTCATGTGAAAGTGAGTCAGAAGGTAGACATGAATTCGGATTATCAAAAGTGTGTGAAATTAAATATGCGGCAAATAGTTGATGTTAGCAAAAAATGGAATATATAGTTACAAAAAGAAAGTCAAAATTTAAGTAATTTCAAATGAAGGCATGATTTTACAATTAATTAAAAAACTGCATTTAATTTATGCAGTTGAATTACTTAAGTTATTTACAATCATTTTGTTTCGCAGACTGACTGGAAATCGGGAATAACTAAACACTGCGAATGCAAAGCACAAACAAACATGTGCGTCAAATTATTTAAAATAATTTATTAGTTACTTAGTTCGACACCGTTTGCTTATATTAGTTGCTTTTTAGTTTTGTGTTTTTAGTTCACATATAAGCGCCATCTATGGCAAGTTATGATAAACATTTATGTTGAAGCATACTTTTAGGCGTCGATGGAAATTGATTTTGTGCATGATCGTGACTGAAACGTAACAAAATAATATATTAACTTTGGCAATATCAGGTATAAGTTTTAACTACAAAATATATATTTTTGAGTATCCAATTTTTTAAATACTGGTAATTGCCACTCGTGCAAGTCGTGTTTCTACAAGCTCAACTTTACAATTTAGAAAGTTGTAGCTTAAAACGGAGGCAACTTCTTTTATTAATAACTAAATTACCAAAACATATATTTCGTTTGCTCATGTTCCAATTATTTGGGACTGCCCAATGTTGGCTGAGGTGACAGAAGTAGTTTTTAAGTGGGCAACGAATGCACAAGTTACACGAAATAACAAGAAAACCTGTCGATGGCTGATAAACTAGTTGGAATCGTCTTCAATTAGCGCGCGTCTGGAGGTCTGACTTGACCTTGCCACAGGATGGTAACAGGTATTGGGCACACAGCTGCGGCATTGGGTTATTGTTCGATTAACCTGTGTCCAGTGGCCTATATAAAGGAGATCACTGCTCCAGAGAGCACTTGTATCACGTTGGCAATTGACTGAGAAGTGTGTGAAAACATCGAATTAATTATGTTCTCCAAGGTGAGAATAGAACCACAATTGAGAAACTGCGTGATTCTCAACTATCTTCTCTCCCCAAGATTATTTTGTTGACAGCTTTCTTCGCTGTGGTCAGCGGTGGCCTGCTGCCCACCAAACCCTCCGGCTCCGAGGACTCCTACGATGCTAATCCGCGCTACGAGTTCGGCTACAATGTGGCGGATGCGGATAGCGGCGATGTCAAGGCGCAGAAGGAGACGCGTGACGGCGACTTGGTGCAGGGTCAATACTCACTGAACGATGCCGATGGCTATAGACGCATCGTGGACTACACGGCGGATGCGGAGCGTGGCTTCAACGCCGTCGTGCGACGCGAGCCACTGAATGCCGTTGCTCCAGTTGCGGTTGTCGCCAAAAAGGCAAAGTCAACGGTGCTGACACCGAAGCTACAGCCAGTCCAGCCAGCTGTGGTGGTCAGAAGCTATGCCACACCCACATTGATCCACCACGCGCCGGTGGCGCACGTTGTGCACGCAGCTCCCGCACCCACGATTGTGGCTCATCACGTGCCAGCTCTGTTGAAATCATCGATACACGCTGCCCATCCACAAACAATTTCATATGTCTTCCAGCACTAGAGCCAGAGAGGGAGAGAAATAATGTCTGATGGCTTATTTAGCGAACGTTTCTTGATTATCAATAAATGCGCTCGATTATTTCGATGAATAAGAAGAATGTTTTCTATTTCAATTACTGGGACTTTCTATAGATAAAAAATTGCTTTATCTTCAAGTAGTGGAAATTTTAGTGTGGAATATAAAAAAGAAATATAAATGAATGCTAAATAATACTTAAATATTATTAGATTTTGTAAGTATATCAAACAAATGTCTTGTGCATTTTTTAGCGTGCGCTCAGTTTTAATTCAATTTCTATGTTTCGAAATTCTAAAGCAGTTTCCTTTATCGCAATATACATATCTAGTTGGCATATAATTGACTTGTAGCTCATACATTTTTCAATACATCAGCCTAAAATGTTTCGGCACAATTTTGTGAAACGCAAAAACTGTAGAATTAATCCTGTTGAAGCGTGGCTTTAAATATTTCCTACTGCTCTGCGCAGCAATTCAATTGAAATACAGAATCTTTAAGTATAGAGCTAAATAGTCTGAATTGCGTAAAGCAAATAAATACAAAATTTATTGTTCAGTTAAGAGCAAAGACTTATGTAAGCTGGCAGCATAATGCAAAGACTCTGGTCGGAAGTTGTGGACAACAAAAACTAAGCATACGAAATCCAATTAGAGCTCCAATTGAGCGTCAGCTCCCAGCTAAATGCTTAAGGTCGCTGCTGCGGCTGCTGTTGTTGTTGTTGGGGGAGAGCTGTGTGTGTGTGTGAGTGTGTAAATGCAAGTGCAGACAATTTGAAAAACCGTTGTTATGCATTTGAGCATGTGCTGCATACGTTATTATTAATAACGTTGTGTGTGTGTGTGTGTGCTTTTCGAAAGCGAAAACAAATGAGCAATCGCATCGATTTAGTGGCTCGTCGTCGTCGTCGTCGTCGTCGTCGTCGTCGTCGTCGTCGTCGTCGTCGTCGTCGTGGTCGCAGTGCACGTTTGAGTATGCGACTTCTGAGTATCTGAGGCCAATATTAATTTGGCTCGAGTGCGTTCAATTCAATCAAGAAGGCATTATGCCTTCAACACTATTAGTGTTGTCGTCGATGTTGTTGTCGTTGTTGTTGTTGTCATCGTCATTGCTGCTGCTGCTGTTGCTGCTGCTTTGTCACTTGTGCGCTTAGCCTTGGTTAATAATGTGCTTGGGCCGCAGCGACTTCACCTCCTCCGCCAGCCTCGAGTGCTTCTAGTCTTGGATCGCTGTCGTCTGCTTAGTATTGGTAGTTGTAGTTTTGTGTTTTGTAGTTTGGTATTGTCGCCGTCGTTTTGTGACGCAAGTGGCACGCATTTGGTTACGATTTCGGGCACATCGCCTCGTCTGCGGTATATAAGCCCCAGTTGGACACTGTTCAAATCAGTTCAACACCAATTTCGGTATCTAGAGCAACCAAAACCCCCCCAAACAATCCAACAATGGCATTCAAAGTAAGCCAACACAACAGGCCCCCCCAAATTATCCCTACAGCTCTTCCAAACAACGAAAAAAAAAAACAATCTACTCGCAAACTATCGATGTGAGCGATAAGGACATTCTAGCGCGTCCTTTTGCAGTGTGAAAAGTGTCTCGAAAAGTGCTAAACGAAACCGTGTGTTCGATCTCTACTTGCAGTTCACCATTCTCTTCGCTGCTTGCATCGCCGTGGCCAGCGCTGGCGTCGTCCCAGTCGCCGCTCCCTTGGCCGCCGTCGCCCAGGTCGAGGAATACGATCCCCACCCGCAGTACACCTATGGATACGATGTTAAGGATGCGCTCTCCGGCGACTCCAAGACCCAGGTGGAGTCCCGCGACGGCGACATCGTCCAGGGCCAATACTCGCTGAACGACGCCGATGGCTACCGTCGCATTGTGGACTACACCGCCGATCCCATCAACGGCTTCAACGCTGTGGTGCGCCGTGAGCCTTTGGTCGCCGCTGTGGCCGCTGCCCCCGTCGCCGCCCCAGCGCCCATTGTCCGTGCCGCTCCCTTGGCCGCCGCTGCTCCCCTTGCCTACGCCGCTGCCCCAGCCCCACTCGTGGCCGCTGCCCCAGCACCCATTGTGAAGGCTGCCGCTCCCCTGGTTGCCGCCGGCCCAGCCATCGTCAAGACCCAGTTCGCTTCTCCCCTTATCTCGTACGCCTATTAGATCGCCTATAGGTGCTGCCCGACCTGATAATTGCCGTTAGTTGTTATTGAATAAAGAATGTGATGTCATAGAACAACTACTGTCTTTTAATTTACTTCTTCAATTGGCATTTCAACTATAAATAATAGTGATTTTGATTCTTATATGAATGAGGCTAAAAAAGAGCATTCTAAATTAAATGAGTTTCTATCATATGGGACATTATTTATATATTATGTATTTTACAATTCTATAAACCATAAATACACCTAGTACCTGAAAGATCATTTTGTTTTTACATTATTAAATTTTACAAAGTACTTTTGAACAATATTCCTCAGGCTGTGTGTCTGATTAATAGAAAACCCTTTCAACCAAACCGCAATGAAGGTCCTTGAAGTTATGTGCACATTAAAGGACTAATAGAAGCCTTCATGAAACGTGTTTAATAGTGATAACACAATAATTACTAAATCATCTTTGAAGGAAATCAAGAAAATTATATTTCACAATGCATAATGTAGAATTTATCAAACCTTACCAAAAGAAAATGCTGGAAACAATTACAATTCAAATATTGGAAGATAAAATATTTAAAGAATTATGCAGATTACCTCACAATTACCTTATAAGCATACACATTTTTTCACAAGCTTGAAAGCCAATAAATTCCGAAGGAAATTAAAAAACATTACATGCACTAAGCTACTTGACTTTTACATACTTCGGGCTCACAATGAAATAAATACACACATGCACATTTCAAGGTCGTGTCCGGCATTGAACCACTTTAAAGGGCCATTAAGAGCAGAAGAAAGAACCAACCGAAAGCGTAAGCTACAAAAGTAACAATCAACAACAACAACAACAATGATAATGGCAAAACAAAGCGAAACAATGTAAATGTAAATGTAAACATTATGATTCACGGCTGCGGCTACGTGAGATGCCCAAAAAATTCACTTAAAGTTGGCCGAGAACGCGGCAAGCGGACAAAACGGTAAACGCTAAAAAGTCGAGGCGTTGAAGTTGCGTTCAGACTTGACAGCAATTTAATTGACGACAATAAATCAGAGAAACCCCCCACATTAACAATACAACAAGAGTGGCTCGCTTGTTATCATTGGAGAGATGACATTTTGTCGATTATTTATCGATATATATAAAGGACTTGTTGGAAATGTGAATGAAAATATTTTAAATGGTTTTTGGTCTAAAGTAAAACTGTTAATTTTCGAAGTATTCGACAGTTATATCATTTAATTAAACGCATATTCTGCTTAATTGGTGTGCAAAATTGTACGTAAATTTGCTTTTACTTTTAATATGTCATTAACCTTTATGTCTTTAATATGTTCATATGCTTTTTTCATGCGGCAACATTGTATTTTTGGTCTGTATTTTTGGTAGTGTGAGCACGCTTAATAATGTGTGTGCTGGGTTTTTTTTTTGGCGCATTGCTGTAATCGCCTTGTGGCTTTATGGGCCAGGTACATGGACAAGCCAAGTGGCCACCTCGACTGGGCTTCAACAAGCGAAGAGCATAAAGCAAAAAGCAAACGGAGTGTTACTGTAATTGTAATTGGTATGGAACGTATTTGGCTGTGTGTTTTGCTTTTGCCTTTGTCTTGCGTTGTGCTGTGTTGTTTTTTTTTGTTTCATTATGATCTGCTACCGCTCTGCGCAGGCTTAACATGGGAATGGGGCGCAGAAACACGAACATGTCATCGGGTAGTCGGACACGACTTGCTCGTAATTAACCATAAAAAACCTGACTTTGACCTTAACACTCGAAATCGCTGGTCACTTGTGTCGCCAGCTGCAACAACCTGCATTGGAGGACAAACAGGCGGCAACAGTTCGCGTCAGCCGATGATGGCCCATGCCTTGGCATAGTTGGGCGTGCGGATGTGGAAACGCAGCTCAGTGTGTGTGTGTGTGGTGTGTTGTGGTAGCAAATGTGAAAGAGTCTGCTGGAGCAGTCGCTATCAGTTGGCTGCTATCTTGACGATAACACAATGGAGGCGAGTTAAGCCAACTTACATGTATCGGCACTCGTAAATCATTCTCAAATTGGGCGTTGCATTTGGCGAAAGGCTGCCAAAGCCCCAAAATCGAATTGACCTTAACTTGTGTTGTTGCGCACTGAGCCCTGCGATTGCCAATGCATGCAATACGCGCATTCGCATTCGCATTCGTATTCGATACTCGATATGTGTCTGCAGCAATTTGCGGTGATTGGTGTAAATGGTAATGGGACCGGGCAGATGGCAACTGTGGGCTGTGCAACTTACAATAATGAGCTGCAAGCGTGCAATCTGCGTCAGAGAGCTGTCAGAAATTGATTTAAAATATATACTAGAGATGTGAGTGCCGCGATCTGATCTGCCATATGCCATAATTGTCTTGTGAATTGCCGTCGACTACGTGACTTCAGGTATTTTCGAAATGATTGTTCATAACTGCACTCAACTACATCATTAATGATTTGTTTTATGCTGCGAATAATAATCGCATCGTTATAGTGTATTTTAAGATTTCATTGTGATTTGTTATGTTTCGTAAAACTTTCTAAATCAGTTTTTAAAATGCGTTTACTTAAATTAATTACTCGGTGACTATTTACATGCTACTTTTACTTTTTTATATTACTACAATTAGCGGATCAATAAATTATATCTTTACTAATTGTCATCAACTTATATACAATTCTTTTAAATCTTCCCATTTTGTTCAATAGGTTTATCCTCTCCATTTCCCCTTCAAAGAAAAGTCCTCGTATTTATGCTTAGAAATATGCAACAATTTATTGATTAAAAGGACATGAGGATGGCTTTAAACAATGTCGAATGGCAGAGGAATGCTTCACTTCCACCTAATGGTGGTAGGCGACTGGGGCAGCCACAGTCTTGACCACATGATCCACGGGCACGCGGTTGACGACAGCGTTGAAGCCATTCTCAGGGTCCGAAGTGTACTGGACGGTGCGCTTGAAGCCATCGGCATCGATCAGCGAGTACTCGCCGCGAACAACATCGCCATCACGCTCCTCGACCTGGCTCTTGGAGTCGCCGGAGAGGGCGTCCTGCACGTCATAGCCGAACTTGTACTGGGGATGGGGATCGTACTCGTCGTCGTGCTTGGCCAGCACGGGCTGGGCATGTGCCACGGCAACTGGGGCATGTGCCACGGCCACCGGGGCATGGGCGTAGGCGACAGCTGGGGCGGCACCATGGTACACCTGCTGGACGGGCAGGACACCGGCGCTGACGGCGGCAACGAGAGCAAGGAGGGCGACGAACTGCAGGGATATGGAAATTGCAATTAGAAAGGATCAGTCAGCGGCTGTGCGCTGATTTGCTTGGCTTACCTTGAAGGCCATGGCGATTTGGTTTGATGGCTTGGCGAATATCCGAATACTGATGCGAAGGCAGAGAAGCTGTGGAATGATTTGCAGACCGTGGACCACACGGTTTTATACTCGCCAAATTGTAACTCGCGAAATTGAAATTATTATTATTTTTATTATGCTTTTTCGCGCTTGCACAATACATTTTTGTCACTTGTATTTGTTTGTTGTTGTTCGCTGGCTTTTTTCGTGTTATGTCTGTTGATTTATCGACTCTGAGCGAGGTAATTACGAATACGAGCAGATACACAGATTTATGCAATATCTGCGACATGTAAATGTGTGCAGATTAGTGTCATAGGTAAGTGGTGCCCTCGACAACAACAACAGCAACAGCAACCACCAGAGATATAACTACAGCAACAACAAGTATGTAGATATAACCACACCTTCTCCAATTGCTGCTGTTTGACCGCGGGCCATTTGTGACTTCAGCGCTTTCACAATTTCACCTTGAAGGTGATATCGAATTAAATGCATGTATTTAACAATTTATCGGATTGACAGACCTCCAAAACTGGATCCCATATCATTTAACATTAATTTCTATTTTAAACCACACATTAAATAGTTAGCTCTGATTGAATGGTATTTTTTTTTTTTGTCGGTAATAGTTTCGCATATTTGACCACAAATAATGATAGATTAATGTAACTTAATGAAGTCGAAAGTGCAGCTAAAATGATAAACATATCTGCAATTAATTATGCTGTATTGCAATTGACATTTTGATTTAGTTTAGTCTTAATTGAAAGCGCAGCAAGAAAAGCGTAATTTTTTAATTATGCATCGACTCATGCAAATGCATTTTAATTGATAAATGTTTAATATATTTGAATTTTTAAGTGAATGGAAATATAGTTTCTTTCTTAATACTTTTCTTGATTATTTGAAGTTGCTTAAATTAAATTCCCAATTAAATTTTTTTAACTGAAAATAAATAAAAATTATAGTTTCTAACTATTTCCAAAATGTCCCTCAAATAAAAACAACACAAACTTTTTTTTTTAAAAATAATCACATTTAGTTGCAAAATCATAAACCGAAGTCAAACCAAGTCAGCGGCTCAAGTGTTTACAAGTTCCTCACGGTGTAGGCTGGCGCAGTGTATCTCAAGGGAGCGGCGATGGCGGGAGCTGCCACCGCAAGAGGAGCCGAGCGGACGATGGGGGCAGTGAGCGCAACTGGCGCAGAGCGGACCAGAGGAGCGGCGACTGCAACGGGGGCAGAGCGGACGAGAGGAGCAGAGACAGCGACGGGAGCGGAGCGCACGAGAGGAGCAGAGACGGCAACTGGAGCGGCGACAGCGACGGGAGCGGCCTTCACCAAGGGCTCGGCAACGGCGACGATGGGCTCGCGGCGCACGACGGCGTTGAAGCCGTTGATGGGGTCGGCGGTGTAGGTGACGGTGCGCTTGTAGCCATCGGCATCGATCAGCGAGTACTCGCCACGCACAATGTCGCCGTCACGCTCCTCGAACTGGTCCTTGGAGTCGCCGGAGAGAGAGTCCTGCACGTCGTAGCTGTAGGAGTACTGGGGATGGGGATCAACCTCCTCCAGTTCAACGGTCTTGGCCAGCACAGGCGCGGGCGCCACCGCGACGGGGGCGACGGTTCTCAGCACTGCGGCCTGAGCCACGGCGAGCAGAGCCAAAGCGAATGCGATCTGTAGAGCAGATGAGTTAATTAGTATCCTTGCGTAATCCATGTGTCGCCAGGAGTTTTGTTGACGTGTGTTTGTTACCTTGTAACCCATTGCGTTGTAATTGAGTTGGGGAGGTTTGCACGCGGTGCTGTGTGAAGCTAAAGCTGAACACTGAATGTCTGCTCAGGTGCTGGCCATAATGTTATATAGTCAACCCGGTGACATTGATGACACCTAATTGGAATTCCATTTTGGCACTCCACAAGCCTCACTACAATAGCCTGCTATTGAAAGTGCATTTCGGTGGCCAGCTGCAAGAAATCACGTACTGCGATCACGTACGTTCTTCAGTTCTCCAGGTCGACAGTCCATTGTTTAAATGGGAATCTTTAATTAAAAACCCATACTGCATATTATCGTATTTATTTTTATTTACACCACAGTCTGCGTGGTTTACAGTTACTGCTCGCATACTATATTTCAATTTGAAATTGATGGTGTGCGAATGAGCGAAGACCATTTTCGATTTTCAATCAAAATGCGAATTGACTCGTAATCAACAGTTGCGTAAACAATATTCTCAAGTCATAAACAATGTTTGGGTTTTTCTGCAAGTTGGCTTAGAGTTTTTTTTTCAAATATGCTGCACACATTATTTGTATAACATTGAAATTATATTGTGCATTATTAATGTTTGATAATATAATTAAACTTTGCATATATTGAACTAATAATTAAAATAGCTAATTAGTTTAAGGCTTCTTTGTTTACTGATTAAACCAACTTAATTAAATATTAATAAGCTACAAGCAAAATACTTTTGCTCTCACAATAATCAACTTCTAACATTCTACATGGACTATAAATGTGGAGTTTTAATTAGCATGAATTATATCAACTCGAAATAGTGGAAGATATGACTTAATCAATCTCACAAATATTCACTTCATTTATTAATTAAATCAAACATTTTTAATAGTCCAATTGGTCATGGCTCACAATTGTTTAACATGTTTAATGTCGGCTTTACCACTGCAATCTTTGTATCGTAGTGCAACGCGAAGTCAAAACCGGTTTTTGCACCCCCAATAATTGAATTTATTTCGATGACAACACACAACTCACAAAACACAAGAAACTAACACAGATTCCCCACTCTGCACTCCATTCATTCATCTGCGTATACGTATTATTCGTATTCGTATTCGTATACGGCCTCAATGCTACTTTTTCCACACATATTTAGCATAAGTGAAGTATATGAATTGCACTAATTACACGACTTCGTACACGAAGAGAGATTGCCCCGATTCGGTAGCTTGCGTTGCGTATAGATCGCTCTATATAAGCGCTCGACAAGCAGCAGCAGGCACAGTTCAATTCACTCTCAGCTCTCAGCAGTATCCAGTAACTCACAACCACAAACTCCAACGCAATGGCATTCAAGGTATGCGCACAAGACTTTTAAGGAGCTCTCCATATTCATTTTCACTTTGACTTTGACTCTGATTTTCACTCGCCAGTTCGTCGCTCTCTTCGCCCTGATCGCCGCCGCCAGCGCCGGCATCCTGCCCGCCGCCCAGGTCTACCACGCTGCCCCCGCCGTGGCCACCTATGCCGCCCCAGCTGCCGTTGTCAAGACCATCGCCCCTGTGGCCCAGCATGTGATCACCAAGGCTGCCGAGGAATACGATCCCCATCCCCAGTACAAGTACGCCTACGATGTGCAGGATGCCCTCTCCGGCGACTCCAAGAGCCAGGTCGAGGAGCGCGATGGTGACGTGGTCCGTGGCGAGTACTCGCTGGTCGATGCCGATGGCTACAAGCGCACCGTCCAGTACACCGCCGATCCCATCAACGGCTTCAACGCCGTCGTCAACCGCGAACCCCTCGTCAAGGCCGTTGCCGTTGCCCCCGTTGTGAAGACCATTGCTGCTGCCCCCGTTGCCCACTACGCCGCCCCCGCCGTGGTCAAGACTGTGGCTCCAGTTGCCCACTACGCTGCTCCAGCTGCTCACTACGCCAGCTATGCTGCCCCCGCTGTTGCCTACCATCATTAATTTGTTTGTTGTGCTGGCAGTGATTTGTTATAGTTTAATGTCGAAGAATAAATGTTAAAGGTACTTTCAAAGTCAATATCTTTTAATGCAAAAACAGGATTCCCATTAGCTGCTGTCGTTAAGCAATTAGGCCCACATGGCTCAGATGAATTGCTTGCGGCCTAAATTATTGGCAATTATGTTTGGGGCGACATTGAAGTTTCAAAGTCAAAAGAGGTTTTGCCATTACGTCTCCATTGGCTACATTCGACATCGAAGTTATATAAATCCTATCAAGAAATAATACGTGATTTCAATCCTCCAAATCCGCGCTTAAGCGTGATAAACTTATTTTAACGATACACTTGAATCAGATTACGCAGTTTCTGTGGCCAAATCAAGGTTTAATTCTCTCTTGGTCGATTATTGTCAGCTTCGTTTTTGGCTTTTCCCATTCCGTGTTAAACATGACTTGGTCTATTTAATGTAAACTGGTTTGGCACTGGCCAACCATAAGCCAAACACAAGACCATTGAAATACTTCCAGAGCACTTTCTTGGCTTGGTCAGCAATTGAGCTTTCAATTCTCATTCTTTTTATTGCGGACACTGAACTTAATTGGGCAACAAGCGAAAGTTTCTCAGCTCATTGTATTCTTAAAATACCTTTCATGATTCAAGTCTAAATATAGAATATATATATAGAATATAAAAGTAAGTTTCAATTTTAATATCTGTTTTGAACTAGTAAAAAATTGTTTAGTTTTCATTAATCGTTAAACTTCTGGCCTTAATGCAGCAACAAATTTTAAAAGAATAAAAATTAAATTTGCAACATTGTGTAATACACAGTAATTTGTAAAAAATTTAAATATTTTATATAACATTTGAAGATTTCTGATCTAATCTCTACTATATGATGGTGATGGAGCCCAAATTTACACTTACTAAAAATTAATTGCAAAGTTCTCATGCATAAACAATGAAAATATTCCCAATCTTGCAGAAATAACAATTCGAAAATTTAAAGAATAGTTAATAATTGTAATTTATTCAAAACATTGGCAAGTTGGTTTGCAATCGGTTTCAGTCAACACACCTAACAAAATGGCATTTAGTAGTGCTGGGCCAGGTGGACGGCTGGAGCGGCGTAGTGAGCAACTGGAGCCACAGTCTTGACCACAGCTGGGGCAGCGTAGTGAGCAACAGCTGGGGCAGCATAGTGGGCAACTGGGGCCACGGTCTTGACGACAGCTGGGGCAGCATAGTGAGCCACGGCGGGGGCGGCATAGTGGGCAACGGGGGCAGCAGCAATGGTCTTCACAACGGGGGCAACGGCAACGGCCTTGACGAGGGGTTCGCGGTTGACGACGGCGTTGAAGCCGTTGATGGGATCGGCGGTGTACTGGACGGTGCGCTTGTAGCCATCGGCATCGACCAGCGAGTACTCGCCACGGACCACGTCACCATCGCGCTCCTCGACCTGGCTCTTGGAGTCGCCGGAGAGGGCATCCTGCACATCGTAGGCGTACTTGTACTGGGGATGGGGATCGTATTCCTCGGCAGCCTTGGTGATCACATGCTGGGCCACAGGGGCGATGGTCTTGACAACGGCAGCTGGGGCGGCATAGGTGGCCACGGCGGGGGCAGCGTGGTAGACCTGGGCGGCGGGCAGGATGCCGGCGCTGGCGGCGGCGATCAGGGCGAAGAGAGCGACGAACTGCAAAGAAGGTAAGGAAGAGCTACTTTAGTGCTCGAAGAATAGGATGGAGCTGGAGGAGGATGCATACCTTGAATGCCATTTTGAGATGCTTGGTGTGTGACTGGAAGCGTGTGCTATCGAGTGGAGCGAAGACTGCAGTATGATTAGAAATTGGACTGAGAGCGGCTTTTATAGAGCAAACTGAGCAATTGCTCGGCTGGCTTTGGAAATGGGCAAGTGCATGCCCGAGGTTGTGGGTTTTGTTGCGGCTGCTCATAATGAGCAACCAAATTACACACCACACACCACGCAGCAGCAGACATGCACACACACACACACACACACACATTAACTGGAGACAAAGGGAAGCGAAAGGCCGAGTGAGTCGAGTCGACCCGAGCAGCAAGTTGAGTGCAGGGCGAACGCAATACCTTAAGCATTTGTTTGAGGAATGTGGAGCAAATCGGGTCTTGTCTGGCAATTGGACATACTATAGGCTATTGCTCATGCTCATGGACGCGCGCACGTCAAGCGTCGAGGTTCCGGACTCGGCCAGATCTGCCTTAACGCGAACAGCCCAAAATCTGTCTGCCCCGGGCTATTTGACATTCAATTTGTGTGCGCGACATTACAATTGCAAAAATTGCCATTGTTGCTACCGGATACTTTGGCATGCCAAACCGGTTACCTCAAATGCGCAAATATACAGCTAAACTGAACTAAATGAAATGAAATGAAGTGAAACGAAATGAAATAAAATACTACTCGAATGTGTATGCGAATAAATACACATCATACATGAGTATTTGCTCCGATTGTTGACTCTTAATGCGCCGGATCATGCTCAATTAATGCTCGCTTCGGGTAGACCGGGAATAACCAATTCTCGATGGCGACTCTTTGAAAATTAAGACAGTTCTTGTTATATTTGCGGATTTTCTATGTTTTATTATCGCTACCAATGACATATGTAGGCGTCTAATGATTGTAGATGATACCATGAAATCAAACGAGGGAAACAATTTCATAAGAGTTACAATTTAAATTTAGAACATATTTCACAAATGGTATAATTTAAAATCTAACAGATTATGTGGGATATGTGTAGAGATTTTTATCTATCTTTCATATCAATCACAACAATTTAATATCTAATTTTAATAACACCACAAACTTCCCTTACTTTATTGCAGATCTGCTTCTAAATGGCTGAAATTAGTAAAATTGTTGTATATTTAAAAAAAATTTATATTTATACTCTTTGACTTTTTTGTAAACATAAAACTTGAGTATAATTATTTTATCACTTTTAATTGGAAGTTGCAAATATTTATAAAAATGATGACAAGTGTAATTTAGTCACCATCAAATGGTGACTTAACTTGATCTTTAGTAACAAAATACGGTAAACGTCATTAGTAAAATAAGGAAACACTCAATTCTGATGCATTGTAAAGTGTATTTGAAATATTTACAATAGAACTATGTAACAGATCTTAGGGCGCTAGGAATGTGGGACAATGAGTACGTGGAATGGGGGATGCAAATAATACTTTCAACGTTGCACGCTTCGGCTCTAGTGGTGGTAGTAGTCGCTGGCATCGTGTGTGGCAGGTGCAGGAGTCTCGTAGCTGGCATAGTGCTGATGCTGATGCTGCAGCTCCTGCTCGTGGTGCTGGGGCTCGTGCTCGTAGTGAGCGGGCGCAGTGTAGGTGGGAGCCACATAGGCGGGGGCAGCATAGGACACTGGAGTCTTCAGCACAGCACTTGGGGCAGCATGATGATACACGGGAGCCACTGGAGCAGCAGACACCACCTTGTGATGGACGTGGGCGAGAGGCTCACGGTGGACGACAGCGTTGAAGCCGTTCACCGAGTCAGCGGTGTACTTAACGGTGCGACGGAAGCCATCGGCGTCATCCAGAGAGTATTCGCCCTGAACAACATCGCCGTCGCGGGACTCGACCTGGCTCTTGGAGTCGCCGGAGACAGCGTCCTGCACATCGTAGGCAAAGTTGTACTTGGGATGAGGATCGTCGGGATAGACCTCATGGGCATGGGCGTGGGCGTGAATGTCGTGGGGTTTCTGGTAGACTACATGCTGCTGCTGGGGCACAGGAGCGTGATAGAGCTGGGGCTCGAGGTGTTCGTGGTGCTCCACAGGGATGAGGCCAGCGGAGGCGGCGGCGGCAAGAGAGACCAAAGCGAGCAGCTGCAGAAAGGAGTTAGAGGGCTTTATTTAAAAGCAGGGATATCTAAGAGACTAGAGGCACTTACCTTGAAAGCCATTTTGCAGTTTGTGTGAAGTGTTTGGTTTTTGGGACTGGAAACTGAGCTGTGAACGCGCTGTACTCCTGCTCTGAGGGCTGTGCTTTGAATAATAATTGATCGGCTATTGCATTTGTATTTATAGAGGAAATTTCGGTTGGGCACCAGGGCCAATGGTCCATTGTGAGCGGCCTTTCTTTCACTTTTTCGTAAAGTTTTACAAAAAATAATTTGAATTTGAGTTTTAATTCATTTGCATGTCGCTTTGTATGGATGTGTTTTTTTTTGTAAAACTCCAACTCAAACGTTAACAAACGCCACGAGATTTGCACCCACGAGTCACACCCATTTGGCCAAACTTGCTCTCGCACATTGTTATGAATGGAAGTCGGATGGAATCGAACGGAAAGAAAGACGAAAAAAAGGCAGCAAACAAAAGACTTAGGCGAGCAACTTGGCTTTGATCGCCGACAGAGTCTGAGTCGAAGACGTTTGCCGGCATCGGCATCGGCGTCGGCATCGGCATCGACAACGACATCGGAGTTGGGGTCGGGTTCGCATTCAACTCTCGAGTCATGTAAGTAACCCAATAAAGACAACTTGATCGATGCCAGCATTGCACTTGACACACACCCCCCACTAGCTGTCCAGCGTTCGCACTGCAATGACCCAAAAATAAAATACAAAATGATTGAAAAAAGACTAAAAAATTGAAAATAAAATCGAATAAAATGAAACAAGTATCTGGCCCATGTCCAAGAGACTTGTAATGTCTGAGCTTTCAGGTTGAAGCTTTTCCAGTTGTTATTTTGTATACCATCGACTTACGGCATAAGTGCTCAATCATGCCACAACAAACCTACACACACACACATTAACACTTACACATGTACGGTATGTGTACGTTATAAAGTGACTCAACTCTTTGCAAAATGATGTAATTTTGTGTTGCTCGCAATTCCGTTTGAAAGAATTTCGTTTGAGGTCGTTTCTAGGAGAGCAGTAAAAGAGCTTTTACAAATGTGCCACTTGAAGGTTGCGGCGCAATGTGAATTAGAGATTATGCTAATTAGCTCTAGTGTAATAATATGACGGATCAAATAGTTAAAGGCTAAACATTTAACACATGAGCAAGTTAATGTGATGACAGATCACTTAGCTATCTCTATTACCACGTACAGTTTACGCATAATGCTTATGCAAATTTTGTAGATACAACAACAAATATGTTTACTACTATTTTTGATATGATGTTTGTTAATATCTTTTGCAGAACAACTCTCACGCTCTTTCACTTTAATCGCTCGCATAGCAACCAATAAATAAATCACTTGTATTAAATGAGTCTCCTTTAATTAGTTTTGAGCTTAATTAAATTACTTAAGTTCAAGTTGAAACTTTTATGACCTCTGCCAATAATTCAATGCCGACGTTTCCGACTTTCAATTTCAATTCATTTAATGGCTATTTGTTTATAGAAATTTGCCAAAAATAAGAACACTTAAAAGTGCTGCTCTTGGGCGCGAAAGGTTCATACTCATTACTCGACCATTATGCAAACATAAAAGCGATAATCACAAGTTCTGATCTCTCGGGGTCTGACGTGCGTCTGGCCAGCGCCAAACCAGTTCCTCCTCTAAAATGAACCGAGTCACGTTTGGAACGGAATTGGAAAAGCCGATGCCGGCAACAATTTTGCCAAATATAAATGAAGTTGAAAATAGCAACCGGAATCTGAAGCTCAGAATGCTGTGTTGGTCTCACGCCTCACACTGAGGCGTCGAGTCCCCTTTGGGGCTACTCCAATCACGGAGATAACCACAGTCTGCAATCGGCCCATTGTTTGCTGATAGGATTAGTTAATTTTCATGGCGATTGTTTGGAAGTGTAACAAATCAACTCGTAATTGAAAACTTCATTTGACTTTGGAATTTCAATGTCGCAGCCAATTTAATTGGCAACACTCTTGGCTCTTAGCTCTTGGCTCTTGCCTGTTGGCTTTTGCCTCTTGGCTCAACTCAATTCGATTGGGGTGTGTGGGCCTAATCGGTTAATGTTATTTCCCAAATTAAATTCAGTTCACAATTTACGCTCCAAGCTGAGAAGTGCTTCAGCTGATTAAACAAATGAAGTTGTATTTTTCATGTATGCATTGTTTTATTGTAATGTCAATAAATAAATGTACAGTAAAATGAGCAACGATTCTATATAGTACATAAACAGTCGAGGATTCAACACTTTAATGATGGTAGGCAACAGCGGGGGCGGCGTAGCTGGCATAGTGAGCAGCTGGAGCAGCGTAGTGGGCAACTGGAGCCACGGTCTTGACGACAGCTGGGGCAGCATAGTGAGCAACTGGAGCCACGGTCTTCACAACAGCGGGAGCGGCGTAGTGAGCGACAGCTGGGGCAGCGTAGTGGGCAACGGGAGCGACAGTCTTCACCACAGCTGGGGCAGCATAGTGAGCCACGGCGGGGGCGGCGTAGTGGGCAACGGGAGCGGCAGCAATGGTCTTCACGACAGCGAGGGGTTCGCGGTTGACGACAGCGTTGAAGCCGTTGATGGGATCGGCGGTGTACTGGACGGTGCGCTTGTAGCCATCGGCATCGACCAGCGAGTACTCGCCACGGACCACATCGCCATCACGCTCCTCCACTTGGGCTTTGTTGTCACCAGTCAGTTTGTCATCGACGCCATAGGAGAAACGGTACTGGGGATGGGGATCGTAGGTCTCATCGGACTTGACCACCACCTTCTGGGCAACAGCCACGGGAGCAGCAGCGTAGGTGGCCACTGGGGCAGCAACGGCTGCGTGGTAGGCCTGGGGCACGTAGCCAGCGCTGGCGACGGCGACGAAGGCGAGTGCGACGACAAACTGGGAAGGGGCGAGGGAGATAATCCATTAGTGTAATCGCATGTGATATTCATTGTATGCTACGCTGAGACTCACCTTGAATGCCATGTTGCTTGGGGTTTTGGGGCTGTGGCTGAGTTCTTTACAGAAGCAGGAGCGAGTGTTGAATGATACTGCTTCTGGGCTGGTCGAGATATTTATAGTCGGGCGAATGAGTTTTCACCAATAGCCAATTTGATTATGTCTACATACTGTGCATACTTGCACTCATTTACTCACACTCATACTCACGCTGGTACTCGCAGTCGCCGTCGCCGTCGCCGTCGCAGTCGCTGACGTATTCGTATTCGTACCTTAACCCATACCTCTACCTTTACCTTTGCCTCTGCCCGTAATCGTAAGGTGCTTAACTGTGGCCTTCTGCATATCATGTTCGAAATTAGCGCAGTCACCGCGACCGTTGGCTATCCGAGAGATTGTCAAGCTGAACTGCGCTCCGGTGTGTGGAGTGCGGTGTGCGGTGTCCGATGCTGTGGCAAGTGCAATTGCAAAAGGCTAAATTATTTAGAAAGGATTTGGGTTTTCCTTGCAGCCATTACATCGTCCCACGTACCAGCAATTTAAGTGTTTTAAGACCATTACGATGAAATGAACATAATAACTGCATTCACTGAACTAATTGCACTAATTTCAATTCAAAATTGTATGGGCTACATTGTAAAGAACGTATGGGATATTCAGCAAACTGACCATATGCGAACTGCTAAAACCATTCGAGCATTTTAGGAAGAGTTCAAATACAGCATGCGTATTGCAAAATATCAGAAAAATATTAAACAAATCCAAGATACTTAGAAAGTGCTTTTAATTCTTGTATATTTTATTTTTGTTAATAAATTAATTATTATTCCCACCAAAGAATATATTTATACTTCTATCATTTTCTTGTAATGCTTTTCTGCTGCTTAAAATATTTGTTCTATTTGATGTACTTAAGTATTTTTATAAAATCTGAAATTATTATAATTTTCTATATTTTTTGCTCTATAATTGTTGGATTTTTTCTATTTTTTTAACATTTAAATATAGTATATAAATTACTACTAGTAAAAGTTACACTTATTTATTTAAACTGATTTATTTTATGTCATTTGTCTGTAATAAAATCATGAACAAACTTTATACAATTTAAATTTCCAGTAGTTCTAGAACTCCCCTGGCAATTTGAGATGTCCATATGTTCGGCAGGTCAAAGCAGATTAATTGGGCGTGTTATGTAACAACCGAGGTTGTTTGCTTGCTGATTTCTGATTTAGATAAGAGCCCATTTAATACTATTATGCAAATTAGATTAATGAAATGCTACATACACGGACACGTGTAAACAAGAACCGTTAAGTCTTTCTAAGTCTGGATACTCAATGTTCCGCTCAATGTTCTCGACTCTTTGGACGGACAACCCCTTCGCCAATGATCTTTCTCTTTTTGGGCATGGTTCCCCGATCCCCGCCGATCGAGACATGATTAGCTGCACACCCACAGTACTTACCATCGAACAGGAAGTGCCCCCAACAAATACGATTGCGAGTGCGAGTTCGATTCGACGCGAGTAATCGCCAGCCAACAATCAACGTCGCAAACATTAAACTCTGGCTGTCACCATGGAAATAATACGCTCACTCGCAGCAGCGCAGCCGCGTCGTTGATTTGCTATAAAAGTTGACGCTTACGCCCAGAAAAGTATCATTCGCAGATCAAGTTCACTTCTGTAAAGAACTCAACTAAAACCCCAACGCAAGCAACATGGCATTCAAGGTGAGTCTTGCCACTGGACACACATTTGGACAATGGATAAAAAACACATGACTACTAATGGATTATCTCTCTCGCCCCTTCTCAGTTTGTCTTCGCACTCGCCTTCGTCGCCGTCGCCAGCGCTGGCTACGTGCCCCAGGCCTACCACGCAGCCGTTGCTGCCCCAGTGGCCACCTACGCTGCTGCTCCCGTGGCTGTTGCCCAGAAGGTGGTGGTCAAGTCCGACGAGACCTACGATCCCCATCCCCAGTACCGTTTCTCCTATGGCGTCGACGATCAGCTGACTGGCGACTCCAAGAGCCAGGTCGAGGAACGCGATGGTGACGTGGTCCGTGGCGAGTACTCGCTGGTCGATGCCGATGGCTACAAGCGCACCGTCCAGTACACCGCCGATCCCATCAACGGCTTCAACGCCGTCGTCAACCGCGAACCCCTCGTCAAGGCCGTTGCCGTTGCCCCCGTTGTGAAGACCATTGCTGCTGCCCCCGTTGCCCACTACGCTGCTCCCTCTGTTGCCCACTACGCTGCCCCAGCTGTCGTCAAGACCGTGGCTCCCGTTGCCCACTACGCTGCCCCAGTTGCCCAGTATGCTGCCCCAGCTGTGGTGAAGACTGTCGCTCCCGTTGCCCACTACGCTGCCCCAGCTGTCGCTCACTACGCCGCTCCCGCTGTTGTGAAGACCGTGGCTCCAGTTGCTCACTATGCTGCCCCAGCTCCAGTGGCTCACTATGCTGCCCCAGCTGTCGTCAAGACCGTGGCTCCAGTTGCCCACTACGCTGCTCCAGCTGCTCACTATGCCAGCTACGCCGCCCCCGCTGTTGCCTACCATCATTAAAGTGTTGAATCCTCGACTGTTTATGTACTATATAGAATCGTTGCTCATTTTACTGTACATTTATTTATTGACATTACAATAAAATAATGCATACATGAAAATATTAAAACAACTGGTATCACTTTGAAGTAACTTATGAAAATAAGTTATTGAAATATAAAAAATCAAATT